>JANUYF010000003.1:238510313-243310313 GCA_026167975.1 Phrynosoma blainvillii | reverse complement strand
GGTCATTATTTTCTTTTCTTTATGTTCAACATTAAGCCTGCCTTTTTATTTTCTTCTTTGATTTTCCTTAATAGGTATTCCAGATCTGTGAGGTTTTCAGCTAGTATTATGGTATCATCTGCGTATCTTAGATTGTTGATTTTCCTTCCTCCTATTTTCACTCCTCCTTCTTCTGTTTCTAAGTCTGTTTTTCTTATAATATATTCTGTATGTAAGTTGAACAGATAGGGTGAAATGATGCAGCCTTGTCTGATTCCTTTCCCAATTTTGAACCATTCTGTTTCTTCATGTTCTGTTCTGACATTAGCCTCTTGTCCTGAGTGCAGATTACTCATCAGGACTATCAGATGTGCTGGCACTCCCATGACTTTAAGGGTGTTCCATAGCCTTTCATGGTCTATGCATTCAAAGGCTTTGCTGTAGTCTATATAGCACATGCTGATTTTCTTTTGGAATTCCCTGGTGCATTCCATTAGCCATTGTATGTTTGCAATGTGATCCCTAGTGCCTCTTCATTTCCTGAACCCTGCTTGGTTATAGACTACTAAAAGAAGGAAGAGATAAAGAAGACCTGAATGGGTATAGGCCAATTTCTTTATTGAATGAAGATTATAAATTGTTTGCCTATATATTATCATGTAGATTAAAACCAATACTTACAGATGTAATACCAGAAGAACAAAGTAGCTTTGTACCAAATAGATAGTTGAAAGATAACATAAGACAAATAATAAATGTAATAGAATTCTTTGAAGTACATAATGAAAAGGAAATTAGCAAAAATATTTTGAAAATTTAGATTGGAAATTAACGGAAAATATTTTACCGCAAATAGGAATTGGACAAAATTTCTTAAAATTGATTAATGCAATATATATATAAAATAAACGGCAAAAATAATAATTAATGGAAGCAATACAAAACCAATATCGATAAAGAAAATGACAAGACAGGAATGCCCCTTGTCACCAATATTATTTGTAATCACAGTAGATATTTTATTATGAAAACTTAGAAATGCAACAGAAATAAAAGGAATAAAAATAAAAGGGGATCAATATAAAATGAGAGCGTTTGCAGATGATATCGTAACAACAATGGAAGATCCAATAAATACCATCCCAAACTTAATAAAATATTTAAAAGAATTTGAACTAATATCAACTTAAAAATAAATGAAGGAAAAACAAATGTAATCACAAAAAATAAGACAAAAAATAGGAAATGGATAGAAAAGATATGACAGGTTTCAACATAAAAAAAAGCTAGATATTTAGGAATAAACATTACAAATAAAAATTCAGATCTCTTTCGAAACAAATATGGGGAAAAGTGGGAAGAAATAAAAAAAAAGTTATGAATAGGTGGAAGGATTTGAAATTAACATTATTAGGTAGGATCTCAGTGATAAAATTGAACATATTACCAAAAATTCTCTTTTTATTTCAAACAATTCCAATAATTAAAGATAAAAAAGTGTTAAAAGATTGGCAAAAACAACTGTCAGAGTACATTTGAGCTGGGAAGAAAGCAAGGATAAAGCAAAGATATATGCAGGATGCAGAAAAAAGGGTGTGTATAAGAGAGAATTGACTCAAATGCCCTCATCTGCACAACTAATAAAGATACAGGAGCCATGTTGCTTATTTTATCTCTCAGCCCTACCATTGGCAAAAGAAAGAGCGTTCATTCTGGGAGTAATAACAACTGGAAGGGGGGACCTTTATCAAGTTTATAGTGTGGGAGGTAAGGATTAAACCTCCCCACTCAATATATGAAATATATATATTTCAAAACTAGCAACAGATGTAGTAGTTAATGATGTGTTTAATGTCTTGTCCAATAAAATTTGGTTCTCTCTATTTAATTAATCATTCCCTAAAATATATTTCTTCCTCTCTATCCATCTTTTTTTCTTGTTTTCTTAATTCCTCCTCCTTCTAATTTTTTTCTCAAACATTTAAAAACATTTTAGTGACACAACATATCAGTTAGGATTCAGGGCTATTAAATTAATTTGTTTTTTTTTTTATGTGAACATTTTATACAAATATAAAGTATAATTTAAAAAATAATCTGCTCCTACTGAGACCTGTTTGGACAAATAATGATGGGGTATGTCAAGAGTGCACAGGTTTGGTGATGGGACTTTGCTTCCCAAAATATTGCCTCAAAAAGATTTGTACTTTCAAAAAGAGAAAGGATTAGTATTCCACCTAAGTATTCTACATCCATGGTGCTATTATAATGTATATATTTATATTCTTAAAATTAGGTCTTCCAGTTAACCAAATAGATAATTTTCACTAGGGAGCAAGCCACATTGGTTGGATCTAATGCAATCCAAACTAGGCAAGATATCTGAAGGCCACCTGAGGCAATCCTGGACCAACTCAAGCTGTGCTGAGTTCAAACCCTCCCAGCCTAGGAATGTTTGGACTATATTTACCTTGGCCTAAATTTTTTGTTAACATTGTGACTGTATCTCTGAATTGGGGGTCATGAAATCCCCCTTCATCATTCCACACCTTCTATGTCCTTTCCTTCCCCCCCCCCCCCCGCTTCTGTCTGCTGTTCTTACAATACAATTTTAGCTGAAGGATACATCAGCTGCAAGGAATTAGGAAGAGCTCTCTTGTGCCAGCTGAACTCAAAACCAGCTTTCAAAGTGATCTCCCAGATACACTGAGCCAGCAAAAAATGTAGCAGCAGCAATTGGGATGGAGAATATTTGTAATTTCAAACATTCTTCAGCTAAGAGTGGGTTGGATTCAACACAACTTCAGCTGAGTGCCTTTGCAGACTGCCAGAAATAGTGCAAATTGAGTCCACTTTAAGAGTTAGGGTTAGTGCTAGGGAGTCATGGGAATTGTATTTTTTCTGAGACATTGAGCCTTCTCTATCAGAGAGCTCTGGTGCCACAATAAATACAGTTCCCATGATTCCCTAACCCTTAAAGTGGACTCAATTTGCAATATTTCTGGCAGTCTGCAAAGGCCCTTGGTGTCAATTCAGTTGGATCTCAGCCGTCAGTGTAAATTAAGATTGCACACTTGACCAAGAGAACAGCCCTGCTGGCAAGTCGCTCTGTTGCTGGATCCCTGAAGTCAGCCAGGAGAAGTGGCTCTGCCAGCAGACGGGACTGTTGGTAATTCTAGTCCCTACAGCCAGGTTGGCTTTGAGTTAGGATTTCATGCTAGGCACACTGAAACCAAGTCATTATTAACTTCATTCTCTCTGTGCAGGCATATCCCAGTCAACAATGTCTCTGACAAACAAACTCCTTTTTACAATGTCTCTTTACACCTGCCCAGCCTCTCTTTCCTCCTTGTCCTCTGCCTATTTGGAGGCTTTTGGGGAGCATCACCATTGGGAGAATGGTGAAGAAGGCTGCAAAAACATAGATTTTTGGTATTAGACTGCAGCTGCATGTCTGCAATAAACAATACAATAAAGCTCAAGCTGAGAAAAAAAATGAGATTCTACTCTAGTACTCCCACCATAGTGTGTGCGCCTACCTATAACAACCAACAGGCAAGTTAAACAGCAGCTGCCTCTAGAATTCCTTACTGAGCACACATGAAGAGCAAAATAGAGACAAAATGGGAAAGCAGATAAGCCTACTTCACCAGCTACCCATAGCACATTAAAAAACTAAAATAGAAATTATAAGAAAGGTGAGGATGGTGAAAAAAAAAGCTTGAAGGAAGCCTTCAAGTGGATTATAGAAGGTTCAGAATGTTTTTGCTTACCTGTTCAAACTACCTGAGTGGATGTGCAACAATCCTAAAGATTGTTAGATTTGAATAAAAAGTTAGCTTAAACATGCAGAAATATGTATAAATCCCCTTTCTAGTGGTGTGAAAAGCTATCCCTATTCTTTTTGCTTCTGGTACCAAATTTTCTGTTAATGTAATGTCCAAGAGGACATCCATTTTATTAACTGAGGTATACCTGTAATTATATTGAGTCTGCTCTTAGGTTTGACTGAGTCCATATCAACCCAATAGAGAGCTCTCAGTAAATATACTGATGCTTATACTGTTAATTATAATTTTTTCTTTTTTGGTTTCTAATTAGTGGTGTTAAATTACTTTACCCTATTTTGAAGCCTCAAATATACATCAGTTGTCAATTATCCCATGCATATAATACAAACATCTCAAAAAGTCTTATTCCTCTTTCTTTTAAAACAATTACAGTAAGTATATTTCATGTCTCAAGTTAAGATAAAATATAATATTTTTGCTTCAAGGTAAATTAAACTGATTACAATAGATGTCTTTTGGTTTGTTTGTTGTTGTTGTTGTTTTTAGTTTTCAGAATAGCCCAAAACCAGAAACAAGCTGTAATCGTTTCAAACATCCATTTATTTTTCAGCAATAAAGCTTAACACTCAAAAACTTAAATTCAGGTCACTTCTATTGTCACCAAAGTATCTCAGTATGAATAATATTGGTGAAGGCAGGTAGAATTTGGTTCCCTTCTCTAAAAATTCCAAGTTATTTGGATTCTCTTGCATGGTCAAATTTTAATGTGATATTTTCCTCACTATAAACTTATTAATGCAGTCTTCTTCCACTTAGTTCCTATATTGGGGGGGGGGGGTGGACCCATCAAATAGTCTAATGACACATAAGAGAATAACAAATTTATTCTAAAGCCACCCAACTTGCAGTATCATATATTTAAATATTTATAGCATTCTTATAGAAAATATGTTCAGATGTGTGCAATGGTACTTTTGTGTATTACAAGGTGATATTTCAAATAGCTTTGTTCACAAATTATATGATAGTATCTTTCTTCAGAGTTCTAATTTTAGCATCTAGGATGCATTTTTATAACATAATAACAGCACCAATTTTACCTAGGTGTGTTATGCATGCAGCTTGCCAGGCTTTGAGCAAATGAGCTTTCCTTCATAGTTTGTTGCTCCCATGAAGCCTGCTCATTTAGGTAGATGGCAGATGTATTGTCACACACTCATTCATATTCATAGATGTACACCACATTCCTAAATTGAGTTTGCCTGTATGACCCTGCAGACCACAGAAACCATAGAACAGATTTCTAAATGCTAACAGTGTAGATCAGCCAGTGCATGTCTATTTTCTTGAAAACTGATAAAGACTTGTTTTGTTTTTGATACATACTGACACAATCACCAGCTAAATTATTGTTTTAAGTTGTGTTTCTCTGATGAGCAATGTGGGTCTCAACAGCTATAATCTTGTTACCTATTCCGGTGGCATGGCAGCACATGAATCCCTCTGAAAGATGAGCTCAAAGGGGGGATTACCAACCATGATGGCAAGATCCTCCAGGCGTGAATGCCAGAGGATAAAAGGGATCTTCCCAGTTAGGGGAGAAGCAGAGGGTCTCATCTGGGACCAGAATTCCCCTGATTCTTAAAAGAGTGATGAGGAAAAGACCGAAAAGACTGGATAAGAACAAGCGGACCACCTCCGTGGCTTGGTAGCTGCTATTGTGGAGAAAGCTCCACCACCACTTTATAAAAGCTGACACATTAAGGTACTACAAAACGTTTTGCCTTATCATACCTGGAATTTACCCTCTGTTGTAAATCCAGTTGTGACAACAAAATCTATATACCATTATATTGATTGAAAGGACTAAAAGGACTAAGGGCTAAAAAGAATAAGTGGGAGGAGGAATCCTCCACTAAAAATCAAACCTAAAAATAGAAGGAAAGTTAAGAAACTGACTCGGACTTTGTTTGGAGCTAGTAAAAGAAACTGCTACAGCTGTATTACTGAAATATTATTAGAGAAAATTTGATTTTTTTATTCTTTGGCCGGATAGGAAAGCTGCTGCCAAAAAGGGACATAATAAAATGAAACATGGTGGAATGTAACTAATCAGGGACACTCAAGAAAGATGGAAGAAAAAGCAAACCTAGTAAGACAGAAAACTAAAGGAAGGACAAAAACAGAATTATTAACAACTTAGAGAACTTTTTAAAAAAGCTACAAGAAGGATTTTTATTTATTTATTTATTTTGTGGAGTACTGTGAATAACAGTGGTTTATAACAGACTATGACAGACTGATTTGATGTTTCTGGGTAGAAGAAAAGAGGATTGGAAATAACCACATGTTCCAGATAAACTGAACTATAGCATGGACAGATCTTATTTCTTTGTAGGCTAGATCGCTGAAAGAGAAAAGGGAACAGGGAATCGAAGATAGATTCTACAGTACTGAAAGGGAAAGTGGGATTGTTAAAATTGAGCTACAACATGAATGATGGCAACATATTAACAAGTAGATACTGAGACATACTGAGGAGAAAACGGAAGAGAAGGGGGGAAAACCCAGCTTACACCGACAAGAAAGCAGACTGTATAAAGAACGAACAGATCTTGGGGGACATAGAGGAGAAAATAAGTTGTAAAACATTAAGTATTGACTCAGCATTCTGATTTATTTTGATATATTACTTTGCTTATACTGCCTAAGGATGCAAAACGAAAAAAGAGAAAGGGAGGGCGTGGGAGATTACTTAACAATGTAGCATATAAAGAAGAGAAAGTGAATAAAACTGGACAAAGGAACAACAGAAGTAATTTAGTTGAAATAATTTTTGTAATAATACAGTAAATAATTGTAAAGAACTGATAATAACAATCTTTGGGCCTAAGCAGATGGCGCAAAGTGCCGTTTTCGAGGCCAGGAAGGGGAGGGGTGCTCCACACAGCCGGCGCTCCAACGATGCACTTCCGCTGCAGCGTCTGCACACGCTGCAGTGGAAGAGGCGCCAAAGGTGCGCCGGAGGCCTTTTGTGGCGCATCTTCGGCGTCTTGCAGAAGGAGCACTATTTTAGCGCTCCTTCCTGGGCCTGGGATGCTGTGGCTCAGGGCCGAGGAGTGCGGATAACTTGGCCCCGATTAGCAGCTTCCCAGAGTGGCCCCATATATATATATATATATATATATATATATATATATATATATATATGTTAGGATATGGATGGGATATACAGTCAAAGGTGAAATGTAAAGATGTGTGTGTGTCTGTAATTTTCCACTTGAGAACAGCTTTTGGACAAAGCACAAAACAATATTTAGAGAAACAGAGTGTATCAACACCAGGTGGCTAAAACAGACGTCAACATGTATTTTCCCAGAGGTAAAACTAATGGAACCAGACTTTGTTATGGATAACAAAGATATATCAAATACGTAAACATTGTTAGCTTGGGAAAGATAGTCACGTGGTGGATGATGGACAGCAAGAGGCTGGGTTAGTAGACATCATACAGACATTGTCCAATTAACATAAGGTTAACACCTAGAAGGTGGAGTATGGGAAGGGCCTAGAAAATCCTTTGTCTAAGAATTGTTATTGTTCATGATGTGAGCATGTGTGGCTGGCAGCAGTGGTTTTAACTGCAACAAGTTGGATCCTAATGCTTTTGGGATTGTTAAAGATGTAATCTTGTATGGCTGAACTGGACAAGTTCATCACAATGGATTTTACTTAGTTATCTTATTTTTACTTTTTATATGCATTAATAAAGCTATGCTTTTGGACTTTACAATGTGTCTTCTTGACTGAGGAAGACAGAGTGCTGAAGAAGAGAAGCCAGTTGTTGGTAAGAACTACACAGTGGCTGTGGATCACAGCAGCCAGCTTGTCCTGCAGACTCTGCTGGGTGCTAAAGAGCATCACTACAACACTCATCATCCACACACCAACAATATATATATGAGTATAAGAGTCATTGGGGGATTACACTATAGAATGTGTGTAATTGACTGATTCCTGGTATAAGGAGATAATAATAATAATAATAATAATAATAATAAATTTTATATTTAACCTGCCCCTCTGCTCGGCAACCGGGGTGGCGTACAACAAGATTAAAACAGATAACAGGTAAAACACTCCTTCAACCCAATCCCTAACCCTCCCCCCCTTAAAACTAAATTAAACTAATGCAAGATTAAAATAACAAATGAACAACAAAATACACTCCAAAAAAGCAGCTTTAACAAGGACAAACAGGTGGTGGCAGCAAGAGGATGGGTAAGCGAACCACCTCCATTGAGCCGGGAGATTATTCTGGGAAGGCCCACCAGAAGAGATCTGTTTACTGCTTTTTTAAAGCTATCAAGAGTAGTGATAAGACAGATCTCGTCCGGCAGGTCATTCCATAGTCTGGGAGTGGTCACAGAAAAAGCCCTCTTTGAGGTCTGCGACAGCCTAGTTTTCATGGGCTGTAACAGGTTCCTCCCAGAGGACCTAAGTGTGTGTGTGGGGATCATACAGGGAGAGGCGGTCCCAGAGATAAGATGGACCCAAGCCATGTAGGGCTTTAAAGGTTAAAACCAACACCTTGTACTGTGCCCAGAAACTAATCAGCAGCCAATGGAGAGATTTGAGCACAGGAGTTATATGCTCTCTCCTAGATGTACCAGTGACTAACCTGGCTGCCATATTTTGTACCAATTGAAGTTTCCGGGTTAGGCACAAGGGTAGCCCCATGTAGAGTGCATTACAGTAATCCAGATGTGAGGTTACCAAAGCATGTACCACAGTTTCCAGATCCCTCATATCCAGGAAAGGGCGCAGCTGGCGTATCAGCCAAAGCTGATAACAGGTAGTCCTGACCGTCACATTCACCTGACTAGTCATGTGAAGCAACGAATCTAGGAGCACCCCCAGACTGCGAACACAGTCCTTAGAGGAGAGTGTGACTCTGTCCAGGACTGGAAGTTGTATTCCCAGACCTGGTTTCGGGCCTGTGACCGTCAGTACCTCCATTTTGTCTTGATTCAGTCTCATTCTGTTTTTCCTCATCCAATCCATTACTGCTCTGAGACAGTCATTGAGAGGAGAGACGCCATCTGAAGGCTGAGCCGACGATCTGGTCATGGAGAAATATATCTGAGTGTCATCAGCATACTGATGACACCGTGCTCCATGCCTCCGAATGATCTCACCCAGTGGCTTCATATACATGTTAAATAGCATCGGGGACAGGATGGCGCCCTGAGCTCAATTTTGGAAGAGCAACTGTCCCCGAACCTCACCCTCTGGGATCTGCCCGAGAGAAAGGAACGGAACCACTGCAAAGCAGTGCCTCCAATTCCTAACTCTCTCAGGCAATCCAAGAGGATGGAGTGATCTATTGTGTCAAAAGCTGCTGAGAGATCCAAGAGCACCCCTGTCGATGCCCAGGCGGAGGTCGTCAGCCACAGCAACCATGGCAGTCTCAACTCCATATCCTGTCCTTGAGATAATCGGTTTCATCCAAGACAGCTTGGAGTTGGGAAGCAACCGCCCTCTCGATAACCTTGCTTAAGAAAGGTAGCAAGGAGACTGGTCTATAGTTGTTTCTATCCAAAGGATTCAGGGAGGGTTTTTTCAGGAGTGGCTTGACTGCCACCTCCTTCAAACAAGATGGTACCATACCTTCCCTGAAGGACACATTGATTGTGTCCCGTAGGAATACCCTCAATGCACCCCCCCCCAGACGACCAGCCAAGATGGACATGGATCGAGAGGGCAAGTCATCTTCCTTACTCTTCCAAGGAGCTTGTCCACATCATCGATACTCACAGATTGAAACTGATCCAGTAAAATGCCATCAACGGAGTTGCTGGACACCTTGTCTATAGATTCTATCAAAACACTGGCTTCCAAGTCGGCTCTTATCCAAGAGATTTTATCTGCAAAGTGGATGTTGAATGCATCACAGCAGGCTGTCGTTGGGTTAAGTAGGGGGTTTGGCGCAGGAGAAACCTTCGTTAACTCCCCCCACCACCCTAAACAGCTCTGCTGGATGGGACTCTGCAGACACAATACGTGCAGAACAGAAAGATCTCTGTACTGCATGTATTGCCTCCTGATAGGAATCAAGATGCTTCCTATGGTGAGTTCTGTCGGATAAGAGTTGAGTCTTCCGCCGTTTGAACTCTAGTCATTGTCCAACTCGCTTCATCGTCCTAACCTCCTCTGTATACCAGGGCTTACGATTTGAAGCAGGCTGGAAAGAATGCTTGGGAGTGATTGTGTCGATAGTCTTGGTGAGGTTGGTGTTCCAGGTGTTAACCAACGCTTTGACAGAATCACTGGCATTACCAACCATTAAACCCTCTAAGGCTTTCTGGAAACCAATTGGTTCCATTAGCCTTCAAAAGCGGACCATTCTAATGGATCCACCACCCCAGGTGGGGAAGACAGAGGCTTTTAGTTCCATCTTGACCAGGAAATGATCCGTCCATGACAAGGCGGAGGTTTTAACAACCTCTGCCCATGGATACTCCTTTTCCGTACTAAAGGCCGCATTGAGGGTATGACCTGCAAAATGAGTGGGCCCGACGACAAATTGGGATAGGCCCATGTTTGTCATGGGTTCCATGAACTCCCGAGCTGTGCTAGTTAGATTTGTCAAGCTGGTCTCGAGTGGGATGTTGAAGTCGCCCAAAACTAGAAGTCTGGGCAACTCCAACAGCATCTCTGAGACCAGTTGTGTCAGCTTGGTCAGGGAGTCTGTTAGGCAATGGGGTGGCCAGTATACCAACAGAATCCCTAAACTATCCCTGATCCTCAGGCTTAGGTATAGGCACTCGATGTGGACTGTTTTCCAGATAGGCTTCCTGGTCAAGGTTAGATTGTTTTTGTGAACCATAGCCACTCCGCCCCCCCGCCCCCCCCACCCACTTTCCCTTACCTTCCCACTGACTGAGTACCTGGCTGGGAGTGCCTGAGCCCAAGTCACAGCACTGGCCTCTCCCAGCCAGGTCTCAGTAAAGCAAGCCAGGTCGGCCGCTTCATCCAACAAAAGGTCATGGATGATATGGGTCTTGTTTTTTACCGACCTGGCATTGCAAAGGAGCAGAATAAGGGACTGTGGAGTGGTTCGTGTGCTCTCCAAATTATTCTGGGAAATAGAGTGAACTGAAGGTGAGATAGGTATTAAACATTGATCCCTCCTTTTGTAACATTGCTTCAACCTGTTGCCACCATACCCTTCCCCCACACAACATCAATTCCCACTCCCAGATCATTCCCAGCCCTTATACATGTTAGGGATGGCAAAAAAAAAAAAAAAATCCAGCTAAATTCCCACCCTACGTTCGTGTAGCTGGGTGAATTAATTAGAGTTCTGTGACATCCCATCTTAGGAGGTAATATTTCAGGAGGCTTAGTCCTCTGCCAGTCCTCCACATGGCTCAGATGCCACCACTGCCGCTGAGTTGCTGGAACAAGGTCTTCCTGGGAGGGGTTTTAAGCCCTCCTGAGTTCTCCCTGGCTTCACAGCTGCCGTAGGTGTCCTTGAGCCTCCTTAGGAGGCGATGTTACAGGAAGCTTAGTGCTCCACCAGTCCTCCACACGGCTCAGATGCCACCACTGCCACTGAGTTGCTGGGACAAGGTCTTCCTGGGAGGGGTTTTAAGCCCTCCTGAGTTCTCCCTAGCTTCACAGCTGCTGTGGGTGTCCTTGGGCCACCTTGGGAGGCGATGTTACAGGAGGCTTAGTCCTCTGCCAGTCCTCCACACAGCTCAGATGCCACGACTAACCCCTAACCCTGACCCAACCCTAACCCTAACCAAAGTAAAGCACTTGGGATATTCTTTTTAATTTAATCCACAATATATTTAGGAAATATCAATAGACATAAATTGGTACTGGCAACAATTGGCGATATTGGAGAAATTAGTGATAATTTATCTGGGTGGACCTAAGTAACAAAAATGATATGTAAAGTTAGAATTTAAATAAAAGAATTATATATAGATATAGAGTTATTAAATAAATAATAATAATTACAAATTTCAAATAAACCTATCAAATTAAGAGAAAAAAGAAAAAGAAGAAAAAGTAAGAAAAGAAAATAAATCAAATAATTAAACCAAATTCAAACTAACTTAAAAAATCAAAAACTGAGTAGAAGCAACTGAAAGGGATGTGAAAGCGGAAAAGAAAATAAGACAAGATAGAATTGGTAAAAGATTGGTGGAACTAATATAGAATAAACTAAGCCAAGTTTGAATACAATAAACTAATTGAAATAGAATAGGACATGATGTCAAGAAGTGAGAGAAAAAAACCAAACGATGATAACTCAAAGTCAGAGAAGACCTTCTTTAGAAATGACAACAAAAGGAAATGAACAAAATATGTTTCTTATAGAAGAAATGAAAACATTACATCTGGATTTAAGAAATTAAATTAGAGATTCAAGAGATGAGACAAGGCAAGAAATTAGAGATTCTAGAGAAGAAACAATGAAATAAGTGAAACATGAATCTAAATTAAGACAGAACTTAGACAAAATTAATAAAGACATAGCAAAATAGCAGGGAAAGTGGAGAAATTGGAAGAAAAATCAAAACAAGTAGAGAACAAAATGGAAGAATTAAGTAGATATCAACAAGAAGACCAAGAGGTGATTCTAAAACTTGAAATCAATTTGAGAGAGAAGTGCATTAAACTTATAGCCTTGCCAGAACAAATAAATGAAAACTTATATGACTATCTTGTACCATACTTGGCAAGATACTTGGATAAACCTCTACAACAAATACAGAATGAAATCGACAGAATCTATAAGATTAATTCAAGAATAACCAAAAACAAAAAACTACCTAGAGACATTGTAATTTACTGGACTAGAAAACAAAGAATGAGTTCTTGCAAAAAATTTATAAAACAAGATTTGTAATACAGGGAGTCAAGATCCAGGTCTTCAAAGATGTTCCAGCCCAGATACTGAGGAGAAGGAAAGATTATCAATTCTTAACAGGACAACTGAAACATTATAGCAGAGACAGGCAACCTTTTTGAGACCTGGGCCGGTCTCCCGTCACCCAGGTCTCAGCTGGGCCGAGGGGGGGGGAATGACGGCGTGTGCACTCATGTGCATGGGCTCACCCTCCTCCATCACGTGTGACCCCCCCGCACATGCCGCCGCCACCACGGCCGCTACTGCGACTACCGCTGTAGCGTGCGTGGCCGCAGCCACCACAGCACATGTTGCAACCGCCATTTTGGAAGTCCAAATTGTGGCCGCGATGCATTTGCGCATGCGCAAGAGTACTGCGCATGCGCAAATGCACCACGACTGCCATTTTGACTGCCAAAAACGCGCCCCAAAGGCAGCGAGCAGCTGCCACGGCGGCATGCGGCAGCGGCGGTGGCAACCTACGGCCTGGGCCAGTACATCCAGGGCCCGGGGCCTTAACCAGCACCCGGGCCGTAGGTTGCCGGTCCCTGCATTATAGGATTCCATTTAGATGGGAAGAAATTGATGGACTATCCCCAATGTGGAACCAGAAAAGATATAGACTAAACAAAATTGACAAAGCAAGCAAATTTTGGATAGAACACAGGAAATAGAAAGACAAATAAATTTGGAGAAAAGAAATAATAAATCAACAAACAGGAAATAAGAAAAATATGAGGAAGAACAGAGCAACAAAGATGAGGAAATGATAGCAAGCTTAAAAAACGGAACTAGGAAGAAAGAATTGAAGATGAAGATTACAGATGATGAAGATGAAATCCCTATGAGAGAATAATAATAATAATAATAAAAGTTTTATTTATACCCCGCCTTTCCAGAAAACTGATCAAAGCGGCTTACAACATTGAATAAGACAATCCAAAAATACAATACAAGTTAAAAAACAAGTTAGAAAAATCAACGGGGAGCAAAGGTAAATCACGGCAGTTAGGGGTAGGACAAGGAAGATAAATATCAAGTCCAGGGTCATACACAGGGGCAACAGACAAGAGTTTTTACATCTAGGGTGGGAACGCTTGCTGAAACAAATATGTTTTTAGGTTCTTTTTAAAAGAGACCAATGACGCGGTGGAGCGAAGTTCGGCCGGAAGCCTATTCCAAATTGTGGGGGCTACGATGGTGAAAGCCCTCTGAGAGGTCCTGACTAGATGTGATTTTGGGACCTCTAACAATTTAGTCCCTGATGTTCTGAGTGTACGGGGTGGATTGTACGGAGAGAGGTGGTCCTCCAAGTACCCTGGGCCCAAGCCATTTAGGGCTTTATAGGTCAAAACCAACACCTTGTATTGAGCCCGGAAGCGGATGGGCAGCCAATGAAGGTCTTTCAAAATGGGTGTTATGTGGTCAAACCTGGACTTACCGGCGACCACCCTGGCTGCCATATTCTGCACCAATTGTAGCTTCCGGGATTGGTACAAGGGTTGCCCCATGTAGAGTGCATTGCAGAAGTCCAATTGAGAGGTTACCAGTGCATGTACAACAGTTTCAAGGTCCTTACGGTCCAGATAGGGACGCAGCTGGCGTATCAGCCGAAGTTGATAACAAGCGCTCCTGACCGTCGCGTCCACCTGAGAAGTCAGCTGGAGCGACGAGTCGAGGAGCACTCCCAAGCTGCACACCGAGTCCTTCAAGGGGAGCGTGACCCCGTTCAGGACCGGATGACAGATCTCACTACCCGGAGCCGGGGAACCTACCACCAGTACTTCCGTTTTCCCTGGATTCACACTGAGTTTGTTTTCCCTCATCCAGCCCATTACCGACTCCAAGCAGGCATCAAGAGGAGAGATGCCATCCTTAGTTACTACATCAGTTGGAGATACGGAGAAAATTATTTGGGTGTCATCAGCGTACTGATAACACCGCGCTTCGCATCTCCGGATGATCTCTCCCAGCGGTTTCATGTAAATATTAAATAGCATAGGGGACAGAATCGCTCCCTGAGGGACACCAGATGTAAGGGCCCTCTTATCAGAGCGACAGTCCCCCAGCTCCACCATCTGGAACCTGTCCGAGAGGTAGGACCGGAACCACTGCAGAGCAGTGCCTCCGATGCCCAACTCCCTCAGGCGGTCCAGAAGGATACCATGGTCGATGGTATCGAAAGCAGCCGAGATGTCCAAGAGCACTAACAGGGACACGCTTCCCCTGTCCGTGCTCAGACGGAGATCATCAACTAAGGCGACCATGGCAGTCTCAACTCCATAGCCCGCCCGGAAGCCGGTTTGAAATGGGTCCAGAAAATTGGTGTCATCCAGGATCGATTGAAGCTGGAAGGCGACTGCTCTCTCGATCACCTTCCCCAAAAAAGGTAGCAGCGAGATGGGCCGATAATTATTATGGATCAGGGGGTCTAAGGAGGGCTTTTTTAGCAGGGGTTTAACCACTGCTACTTTCAATTGAGATGGAAATTGGCCCTCACTTAGGGATGTATTAATGATCCGGTGCAGCATAGCTAGCACCGCATCTCCCCCCTGAGCTGCCAACCATGAGGGACAGGGATCAAGGGAGCAAGTCGTCCTCCTAACACTTCGAAGGATCCTGTCCACTTCCTCAGTACTAACAAACTCAAAGTGATCCAGTAAAACAGGGGCCACGGACACTCTGGACACCTCTCTTATGGGAACTGTAGAAATACTGGCATCAAGATCAAGATCAGCGCTTATCCGAGAGATTTTATACACAAAGAAGTTGTTAAATGTGTCACAGCAGGCTTTAGATGGTTCTAGAATAGAGCTCAGGGAGGGGGGCAGTTGTGTCAGCTCCTTCACTACCCTGAACAGCTCTGCTGGACGCAATTCTGCAGACGCAATACATGTAGCAAAGAAAGAGTTCTTTGCTACATCTATTGCCACCCCATAGGCTCTTAAATGAGAGCGTAGGAGTGTCCTGTCGGCTAAGCGCTGATGTTTCCGCCAGTTGCGCTCTAGTCATTGCACGACCCGCTTCCATTCCCTGAGGTCTTCTGTATACCAGGGATGTTTATTGGAAGCAGGCCGGAAAGGACGCTTGGGAGCGATACTGTGTATAGCCCTAGAGAGATTAATATCCCAGATGTTAGTTAGGGCATCAACAGAATCGCCGTCAGTGCCAGTCATATGCCCCTCTAGGGCTTCTTGGAACCTTTTGGGTTCCATCAGCCTTCGAGAGTGGACCATCCTAATAGGTCCGCCACCCCCGGGGGGGCTTAAGGTAGAAGCCTTGATCCGAGCCTCAACCAGGAAATGGTCCGTCCATGACAGGGGAGAGATGTTTAAAATCTCTACCCATGGAACCTCCATATCCATACTAAAGATCACATCGAGGGTATTACCAGCACAATGTGTAGGCCCTGAGACTAATTGAGACAGGCCCATGACTGCCATGGTAGTCATGAACTCCCGGGCTGCACCTGTTGGAACATCACTGGCCTCGAAAGGGATGTTGAGGTCCCCCAGGACAAGAAGCCTAGGGGACTCCAACAGTAGTTCCGAGACCAGTTGTGTCAGCTCGGCCAGGGAGTCTGTTAGCGCACGGGGTGGCCTGTACACCAACAGAATCCCCAGACTGTCTCTGGCCTTCAGGGTCAGGTAAATACACTCAGTGTGAACTGTTTTCCGGATTGGGATCCTGGTTAAGGAAAGGGTGTTTTTATGAACCAAGGCAACACCGCCCCCCGCCCACCTAACCTGATCTGGTCCTTGACTGAGAACCCAGCTGGGAGGGCTTGGACCCATACTGCCTCGCTCTCAGGCCCAAGCCAGGTCTCAGTAATGCACGCCAGGTCGCAGTTCTTATCATGTAATAGATCATATATAATATGGGTTTTATTTTTTACAGACCTGGCGTTGCACAGGAGCAGGGACAGGGTTTGTGGTATGACTGGGCTGACCCTCAGATCTCTTTGGTTAGGAGAGTGGAAGGAAGGAGAGATAGGTATTACGCATCGATCTCGCCTTCCCTCAGAACGATAATCCACTCTCCTACCGCCATACCTCCCCATGCCCCGCACAACCTCAATAGGAGCACCCATAACATTCACTTTAACATCCACCACGTCCGCGAGCAAAACGTCCCAATCCCCATCCACCCCTAGACCCAAAAAAACAACATTACCCCATAACAAAACCAACCAAAGAGCACACAGCATTCCCCGGTAAACAGACAGCATCAAAAGAGGACCCAGCTGCAATGCCCCCCCTCCTCTGCGCCGAGCCGGAGCAGCTGGAGATGGCAGACAGCTGAGGCTGCAGGAGTCTCTCTCTCCCGGCAAGCGGCGGCGGCGTTGGGGAAGCCGGAGGCCGGCTTTAGTAGTTGCCGCTCCCACCGGCAACTCCCCCCTCCTCCACGCCGAGCCAGGGGCAGCAGATGACACTCAGCTAGGCTCAGCTGGGCTGCAGGAGTCTCTCTCTCCTGGCAAGCGGCGGCGGCGTTGGGGAAGCCGGAGGCCGGCTTTAGTAGTTGCCGCTCCCACCGGCAACTCCCCCCTCCTCCACGCCGAGCCAGGGGCAGCAGATGACACTCAGCTGGGCTCAGCTGGGCTGCAGGAGTCTCTCTCTCCTGGCAAGCGGCGGCGGTGTTGGGGAAGCCGGAGGCCGGCTTTAGTAGTTGGCGCTCCCACTGGCAACTCCCCCCTCCTCCACGCCGAGCCAGGGGCAGCAGATGACACTCAGCTGGGCTCAGCTGGGCTGCAGGAGTCTCTCTCTCCCGGCAAACGGCGGCGGCGTTGGGGAAGCCGGAGGCCGGCTTTAGTAGTTGCCGCTCCCACTGGCAACTCCCCCCTCCTCCACGCTGAGCCAGGGGCAGCAGATGACACTCAGCTGGGCTCAGCTGGGCTGCAGGAGTCTCTCTCTCCCGGCAAGCGGCGACGGCGTTGGGGAAGCTGGAGGCCGGCTTTAAGTAGTTGCCGCTCCCACCGGCAACTCCCCCCTCCTCCACGCCGAGCCAGGGGCAGCAGATGACACTCAGCTGGGCTCAGCTGGGCTGCAGGAGTCTCTCTCTCCCGGCAAGCGAGCAAGGATTCAATAAAAGAAGGAGAGAATGATAGAAGAAGAGGAGGAAAATATGGAGTAATACTAGTTTCAGAAAAAGGGAAAAATCATATTTTTGAACATCCTTCCCAATTGGATAACTAGTGAAGTGAAATAATCTATACAATAAGAAAATACTACCATTAAATGCAAAAGGATTTAATTCAAGAATCAAATGAAAAAGAATTTCCCATTTATTAGAGAAAGAGTAATGTAAAATAGTGTGCCTCCAGGAAATGCATATTAAGAATTCAGAAAAAAGATTAATACGAAACAAAAAAATTAGGTAATGCATTCATCTCAGCTAGCAGAAAAAAGAAAAAAGGAGTGATAATCTATATTAATAATCAAATTCAAGCAACAGAAGTGATGAACGATCTAAAAGGACATTATGTGGGGTAAAAATAAACTGGAATGGTGAGACTTTTTTACTAGTGGGAATTTGCGGACCCCAAGAAAATAAGGGAATATTTTATGGGAAACTAAATGAAATTTTTAGAGTTGGAGTTTGAAAAGGTAATACTATGTGGAGACTTTAACAGAATGATTAATCCAAGTCTAGATAGGAAATCTAATTTAGAAAACATTAAGAAAACCACCCAAGGAAAACTTCTAAGAACCTTTTTTGAATTTATTGATAGTTATGCTTTAAGCCAGGGACCGGCAACCTATGGCCCGGGAGCCAGTTAAGGTCCCGGGCCCCGGACTTACCAGCCCAGGCCGTAGGTTGCCGCCGTTGCCACCGTCAGGGCATGTTTTTGGCCGCGCTTGCTGCGGCTGCCATTTTGGAAGTCAAAATGGTGGTCGCAACGTGTTTGCGCATGTGCAGTACTCTTGCGCAAGCGCAAATGCATCATGGCCGCGATCTGGACTTCCAAAATGGCGGCCGCGACATGCGCTGTGGCGGCTGCGGCCGCGTGTGCTACGGCGGTGGCTGCAGAAGTGACCGTGGTGGCTGCGTGCACAGGGGGGTCGCATGCGGAGGAGGAGGGTGCACGCACGCCGCCATTCCCCCCCTCAGCCCAGCCGAGACCTGGGCAATGAGAGACCAGCCCAGGTCTCGAAAATGTTGCCTGTCCCTGCTTTAAGCGATGTATAGAAACATTTAAATAAAAACTCTGAACGCTTCACCTTCTGCTCCAACAGACACTGCTCCCTTTCTAGGCTAGACATGTTATGGGTTCAAAAAAGTATGAATAAATTGGTTAAAACAATAAGAATACTACCAAGAAATATATCAGATCATAATGCATTGATATTACAGGTAACTCTCTCTGAACAAATAAAACAGTATAATTGGAAGCTAAAAGATGAGTTAATACAAAATTAAGAGGTAATTAAAAAGATTAGAGAAGATATAAAATTATTTTTCAAAGAAAACCTATCAAAAGAAACTAAAATGACTATGATTTGGGATGCTGGAAAAGCGGTCTTTAGAGCCCTCTTTATTAATCAAGATGCTTACAATCAAAAGATCAAAAGGGACAAAGAGAAAAAATATATAATTTGCTTAGGGAAAAAGAAAAAGAATTTAAAAAATGAACCAGATAACAAAAAAAAAGTAGAAGAGATAAAAAATATTACAAAAACAAGAGGCAAGGAGGAATAGGATAGAAATAGGGAAGAAATAAAAAACACTTAAACAGAGACACTTCAAATTCACAAATAAGACAGAGAAACAGTTGGCCGAGCAATTAAGAAGAGAAAAGGAAAAGAAGATTATAATAGAAATAAAAGATGAGCAAAAAGTGGTTAGTCAACAAAATGAAATAAAAGGGGTATTTCATACATTCTTCTCTAAACTTTATCAAACACAAGTGGTAGAATCAGTATCTGGGAAAACATGAATTTAAAGTGCCAACAAAAAAGCAACTTCAGGAGTTAAATGGACCCATTACCAAGATGGAGGTAATAGGAGCAATTAAAGGATGTAAAGATGGCAAATCACCAGGCCGAGACAGATTTACTGCTGCATTTTATAAAACATTTATAAACGAATTATGTACACCTCTCCAAAATGTGATGAATGCTACATTAGAGGAAGGACTGCCACTTCGTTGGCAGGAAGCTGAAATTGTGGCAATACCAAAGGAAGTAAAACAAAAAACAGAGGTAAGAAATTACAGGCCCATTTCGTTCTTAAATATTGACTATAAAATATTTTCTAATATACTGCCAAGCAGATTGAAAAATCATCTAAAAGATTGGATGGATGAAAATCAAAGAGGGTTTTTGCCTCAGAGACAAATGAGAGACAACATTAGAGTCATGTTGGATGTAATTGAATATTACGAAAGACATAATGAAAGGAATATGGGAATGATATTCATAGATTTAGAGAAGGCATTCAACACAGTCAATTGGCAAACCTTGTTCGAAATTATAAATAAAATGGAATTAGGCCCTAAATTTACAAGATGAATAAAAGAAATATATAAAGAACAAAAAGTGAAGATCAATATCAATGGGGAGAGAACAGAATATATAGAGATAAAAAGAGAAACAAGACAAGGCTGTCCTCTCTCCTCATTTTTATTTCTGTTGGTAATTGAAAGATTAATAAAAGAAATTAAGAAACAGGATGCAATCTAGGGATTAAAAATTAAGAAATATAATTACAAAAAGGAGTGCCTTCACCGATGATATAGTCATATTTTTGGATAACCCTTGCAAGAGCATGAATCAATTGATGGAAGTTATAGAAAAATTTGGGGAAATAACAGGTTACAAACTAAATAAAGATAAATCAATAATCCTCACAAAAAATATGACTAAAGAAAAAGAAGTAGAGCTAAGTAAGAAAACGGGTATGAAAATACAAAATAAAATAAAATATTTGGGTATTACAATTACTAAGAAAACAATAGAATTATTTGATGACAATTATAAAAATACCTGGAATGAGATCAAAAAAAACTTTAACTCTTGGAATAAAAAACAACTTTCACTAATGAGAAGAATATCAACCCTCAAAATGATGCTATTACCAAAGATGCTCTTTTTATTTGAATTGTTTCCAATAGTTGTGAAAGAAAGCTTTTTTAAAACTTGGCATAAAGATATGAATAGGTTCATTTGGCAAAACAGGAGGCCAAGAATTAGACTCAAAATATTACAAGACTCACTAGAGAGAGGTGGTCTGGGAGTACCAAATTTAAAGCTGTATTTTGAAGCTTGCTGTTTCACATGGTTAAAAGAATGGATAACCCTAGATAATGAGGAACTGTTGGAGTTAGACGGTGATGGACTTTAGTTCGGATGGCATGCTTATTTAGGATATGATAAATTAAAGGTGAATCAAAACTTTAATAATCATTGAAGTAGACGTTCATTACTTTGGATTTGGAACAAATATAAATTAAGAATTATACTAAATACTCTCCCTGGTTTTCCCCCCATGAAGCAATACAAAGAAGAGAAATGAGACAAGGAATCAATTGGATAACTTATGAAAAATTACTAAGAAAAGATGAAAAGGATAACTATAAGATAAAAACACAAGACAAGAAGAATTAAATAATGAAGGCTTTATATTGGATTGGTTCAAATATAGACAAATTGCTGAATGATTTAAAACGACTTTAAAATGCACGGAATAGACTTGAAACTTAATGAGCCAGATGCGCCCCCCCCCGAGGCCTTTGGACCGGCACCAGGCCGGTCCTGCCACCGCCACCCCCCGCTGACACCCCCCACCCACCATTATGATATTGATTATTGTTGTTATTACTTGTTCTTGGGGTTTTCTTGGCAAAATCTCCACAGGGGCTTTGCCATGGCTTTTCTGGGGCTGAATGAGTGTGCATGCATATTTTTTTTAATTTTTGATTTTTATATTTATTTATTTATTTATTTATTTATTTATTTATTGTGCTTCAGCCCCCCAATTGTCTGAGGGACAGCAACCCAGCCCCCAGCTCAAAAAGTTTGCCTACCCCTGGTCTATGGTCATGTAAACTGGTCAAAAAGTATTGGATAAAAATAAATGAAACTATTAAGGAAATGCTTCAGATAAAAATACAGGTCTGCCCAGAGATATACCTGTTGAATATGTGGGGAGAAGAATTAGACAAAGTATATGGTAAAGTTCTTTTCTATCTAATTACCACCTCAAGATTGACATTAGTCCAAACGTGGATATTGAAAAATATCCCAAGTATAAAAGATTGGTTAATTAAGCTGCACGATGCAATAGAGATGGATAAACTTACACAATTTTTAAGAATGGATGATAATGAAAGGGCAAATAATATTTGGAGACCAACTTTGCAATATCTCAGAAAATTTATCTACAATTAGCTTTTAAAAGGGGGAAAGAGAGAAGAGAATTGTATGAATACAAAAGATCAACTAATCAGAAAAAAAGAGTAGAAAGATACTAGGAAATATTATGATTGTTGCAACCAATACAAGGAGAAAGGAAGTAAAGAAACAAGGCTATATAATGAAAAGTTAATAAATATATGGGAAAATAGTAGATTATCAATAAAGATAAAGAAAAAGAAACAATAGAACGACTTATAAAAATATGGAAATTAGCAGAGAGAGAAAAGATAGATAGATAACTTTCATATAACTATATACTAAAAAAACAGTAGAAAGATGCTACAATAGAAATAACAGATAGATTGAGAGGTTGAGAATTAAGAATGAGAATAAGAAGTAAGGGTATAAGCACAAATGGAACAAAGTGTAGAAAGAAACAATCTTGTAAAATGGCTTACAATAGATAGGATTAAGAGGGCCAATGTACAATAACAAATAATCCAGATGGGATAAAACAAGAAGGAAGAATGATAGTAAGAAAGTGAGTAAAGGATTGATTGAGCATAGGAGCATAGAGGCCAAAAGAAAGTTGAAGAAGGTGAGAGAATATAGAGAAGGTTGGGAGACAGAGAGAAGGGGGAGAAAGAGAGGAAGGTATAGTAAGTGAAGAAGGAATGGGAAATGTAATTAGGGAACTAGGGAAAGTAAGGATTAGGAAAATGCGACCAGATCGAGAAAGGAAAGGAGAAGAGAATGTGTAAGAATGGAAGTGAAAGAATGGAAATGGAAGTAAAGTGATGAAGAGATATAATGGCTAATATAAAATTTTATATAGATATAGAAGTGTAATAAGGTATAGCATATTATGAAATGATATCAAGATAATAGTATATTATAAGAGATTATTGTAAGAATGTAATGAAATACCAATATGTAACTATGTGTTAGTGAATGTATATGTGTTTTTAAAAATAAGTTTTTAATTAATAAAATTTATTAAAAATGTAATTAAAAAAATAGGTATAACCTTGCCAACTTTGATAAAGTGGTTTCTCTCTCTTTCTTTCTCCCTCCCTGCCCCCCTAATATTTTGGCATATATTTTGAATCACCTTTCTATTTTAAAAACTAGTTTACCCAGGCTGAATATGCTGACAGCTACAAAGAGAATAGTTGACAAGCTGGATATGGGGCAGGGGACCAGCACTGCACATTAATAAAGATGTAATGTACATTGAATCTGACCATGGTCTATGAAGCCCAGAAGTCTCTACCCCAATTATTAGTACCTTTTAAGTCTCAACAAGAGGATTTTCCTTGTCCTACAACTGAAGATTGCCCCACCAATCTCCCCACATTTTAAATTATGTAATACTTGTGGAAGTTTGTCATCTAGTGACTGAAGGTGGTACCTCAGGCTATTAAAAATATTAAAATTAATCAATCAATTGTAAAACCAAACAATCTTCAACTGCATGTCCATAGGTTCCTATTAGTATCCAAGTCAAGGTTTAGGTATGTAGAATTCATTGACTTATAACTTTGGGGCTTTGCAGGCTGCCAGAAATAGTGCAAATTTAGTCCACTTCAACTGCCCTGACTCAGTGCTAGGGAATCATGGGAACTGTAGTTTATTGTGGCACCAGAGCTCTCTGACAGAGAAAGCTCAATGTCTTAGAAAAAAATACAATTCCCATGATTCCCTAGCACTGAGCCTGGGCAGTTAAAGTGGACTCAATTTGCACTATTTCTAGCAATCTGCAAAGGCCCTGTGTCTCTGAAAGTCAGGTATGGTCTTGTACTATTGCAGATATAATAGATTTTCTGCCTGTTGTCCACCTAAGACAACTCTGCAAAATAATAGGCTCTCACAGTATGTAGAAGGGAGAGCCAAGGAAAGTATGCAGTTCCAGAAACGTGATGAAACGACTCCATCCTTTTTACCTCCATCTCATTGCTTCTTTGCCTTCCTCTTGCCTCACTCACACTTACCCACAGCCATATTTATTACTACTCCAACTGCTGCACATTATAACTATAATGTGATTCCTATTGACTTCTCTTCCATTCCTGAGGAAGAATGGCCTAAATACTATAGACCAGGGGTAGGCAATTAAGACCCGGGGGCTGGATGTGGGCCCCCCCCGAGGTCTTTGCACCGGCCCCAGGCTGTTCCTGCCGCTGCCGCCACCGCTTCTGCCCCCTGCCATCCCCTGCCGCCCCCCACCGCTGCCGCTGCCCACCATTATGATATTGATTATTGTTGTTATTGCTTGTTCTTGGGGTTTTCTTGGTAAAATCTCCACAGGGGTTTTGTCATGGCTTTTCTGGGGCTGAGAGAGTGTGCATGCATATTTATTTATTTTTATGTATATTAAATGTTTTATTTATTTATTTATTTATTTATTTATTTATGGTGCTTTGGCCCCCCAATTGTGTGAGGGACAGCAACCCGAGCCCCGACTCAAAAAGGTTGCCTACCCCTGCTATAGACAATCACAAGTGGAACAGGCCAACTGAATCAGCTGTTTAAAGGTAACTCAGCACTTTTATTGTTGTTTGTTGTTGTTAACTGTCCTTGATTCAACCCCAACTCAGGGTGACCCTGTGGATGAGACATCTCCAAGTCTCTCTGTTCTCCACTGCTCTGCTAAGGTCTTGCAAACCCAAACCTGTGACCTCCCTTATTGCATCTATCCATCTGGTATGCAGTCTTCCTCTCTTTCTACCCCTTCTACCTTTCCCAGCATTATTGTCTTTTCTGGTGTGTCATGCCTTCTCATGAATTGGCCAAAGTACAACAGCCTCAATATGATCATACTGGCCTTCCCATCAATTCAATGGGTTTGTTCTAAGTGAGGGTATCAGCAGCATTTGAGTTCAAACTGGGTCCCTAGAATGACCGCAGAGTGTACAGAGATTCCATGCTCTTCAGTGCCGAAGAACAAACAAATCAACCTTTCTAGGCAACTTTGGGGGGTTGCACACTGCCAGAAATAGTGCAAATTGAGTCCACTTTTAGGGTTAGGGTTAGTGCTAGGGAGTCATTGGAATTGTTGTTTTTTTTCTGAGACATTGAGCCTTCTCTGTCAGAGAGCTCTGGTGCCACAATAAAATACAGTTCCCATGATTCCCTAACCCTAGCCCTAACCCTAAAAGTGGACTCAATTTCACTATTTCTGGCAGTCTGCACCCCCCCTTTGTTAACTTTGTCCCCCCCCCCCCTTTCTGGATGTCTAAATGTTTTTTTAACTGCACAAATAATGTTTAAGTTACTACAACACTAGAAAATTGGGGACTAAAGGAAAATTTCATTGGGGGAGTAAGAATTCTTATTTGGGGGGAGCAATGTCCTCATTTTGCCCCCACACCAGCTACAATGCTGCCTTACAGTATAGATTGTTGTTGTGTTGTTGTGTGCCTTCCTTCAAGACATTTCTGACTTATAGCAACCCTAAAATGAATGTATCACAGAGTTTTCTGAGGCTGAGAGTGTGTAACTTACCCTTGGTAACTCAGTAGGTTTCCATGGCTGAGCAGAGTTTCCAACCCTGGTCTCTAGAGTTGTAGTCCAGTGCTCAAACCACTTTGCTACATGACTCTTTTACAGTACTGATGCCAGGATAAAATTGAAGGAAGTAGACCCATGTACCACTTGGTAGAAAGTCAGGATATATGTGTTGTAACAACAACAACAACAACAACATCTTAATTCTCAGGTATAAAAGGATTTCATACCTCACCCCAGGGCAGAAGGCTCTGTACCTTCACATCTCTTGCCTGTTCAGCAGCCACAGGCTACAGGTGGCATTGTTGAAGATCTGTTTGCGACCCTGCTCTGTTTGGATTTTGATATGCATTGATCTCATTTTCTTCCTTTGTTTTATTCAAGCTGCAAATTCACACATGAAATATTTTGTTTTTCATTAAATTTACTGCATGTGGCATTAAAGAAAAAAGTGAAGAAAAAAATTGCACACTGTAACATGTTGAGAGAGAAAAGCAGCTCCAAATGTTGAAAAGACAACAATGTGCCAAAAATGTGCCAGTGAATATCTGTTCAGTGGGAGGGTGAAGGGGAATTAATTGGTAGCCTGTTTCTCAAACAGGTTTTTGTGACACTCACTGTCTCTGTTCTGCACCCAATGTGTGTATGATATTTATGACTGAAACTGCATAGATTTACATAATGTGTTTTTAAGTGAAAAATCAGCTGAGGCACTGATGACAATACCTTGTGATTATATCTTCTGTGCTGCCAATTATTGTTAAAATGTTCCAATGCTTAAAGCTGTAGGTCAACATAGTGAATTTCAAAGTGACAACCTGGTACACAGAGAGGCATTATCTCTGTAGGGAAGCTTTAGAAAAGGGAATATTTTTCTTTTGTCCTTCTTTCTTCTCCATACAGGAATGTTCCCCTAATTGTCATTTTCCTTTAAAAGAGTTCCTTATGTACATTTAACATGGATTCAAGATGAAAATCTTTACAAGTTCATTGGCTCTTGTTTTATTCTCCTTTGGTGTATAATAATATGGGGCAGAGGGAGGAACTTGACTTTATTTTTTAATAAAGCACAAACATAATGCAGTGTGAAGCTGGAGGCTAAAGTTACAAAGATTTGATAAAATAGATTTTATACTGGCTGTGTACAATAACAGTAAATGTCACTTGATGTCTATCTTTTCCCTTGAATCTTATACTTGACTTTATTAAGAAGAGATGCTGTCCTCAGATGTTTTCCATTTTAAGAATGCTTTTATTTATTCACACACTACTGAAAACCAAATAAACATTGTTGGTAGTATTTTTTGAAAACATAAGTGTAAAAACAAGCTGACGGGATCAGCCAAATTGCCTTGGGCTATTACATATATATGTTCTATTTTAGAAGAAGAGAACTTCATTTTCTTTATTCATTTTTCTGAACTCTTCCCCCTGCCCAGAAAAACAGAAATAAAGGTCAGGAATGATTTTTTTTAAATTAGCAATATATTATTTTAAATACAAAGGCTGGCATCATGTTCAGCAGTTAACAAGATTGTAAGACAAACATGATCTTCTAACTTCTGCAGATCTGTGAATATGGTTGTGAACAACTAAACATGACCCCCAAAATCTGTCCTTGCATCCTAACAGGACTAGTCTGAAATTTTTCCAAGGTGCTGGAGATTGAGGCAATAGGAAATGACACCTGCAGCTCTCACCTGGTCTCAGGGCATCTTGGGACAAGCAGTTGTGGCAGGAACCTGAGCTGCTTTTCCAGTTGCCTGGCCCCAGTGTGCTCCATGGCCAAAAGAGCATTCCAGACATCATTTTCCCATACCCCAATCTCTATCACCTTAGAAATGAATCATTTGGGTGTTGCCAGACTACAGAGGTAGTTTGGCAGGGTCAGACATTATTGCAATGATGGAGCTCCAGTGTTGTAGTTACATGACAGTGCAGGATCTCGGCAAAATATTTTTTAACCTCTACAATATATAAATGCATTAACAGTGAGTCTTACGGTTCCTGAGCTACAGTCACAATGGCAATAGGAAAAATAGAATTCTGATTATGAAGGGATAGATCCAACTTCAGACCATTCTTCCCTTCCTGCCCCTGCAGAAATCTGGGCTTCAAACCTCCAACATCAGAACTTAAATAGGGGAAGACTGTGGCATGAAGCAAAAACCCTCTCAGACCCCAGCCATGGCCCCAACAGGGGAAAACATTACAGAAGGCCATATTACACTTTATTACATAAAGAGACAATTCCATTTTTTAAATGATTTCAAACAATGTTTGCCAATTTACCATATCAAAAGCTTTTTCAAGATTGACAAATATCATTCCTAAACTCTTATCATTGTATCTCTCGTAATATTCCAAAACATTTATTACTATTCTAAGATTATCCCTCATTTGTCTTTGAGGCAAAAAGCCTCTCTGGTTACCATCTATATAATTTGTTAAATATTTTTTTTAAATCTGCTTGCTAGTATGTTGGAGAATATTTTATAATCAATATTTAACAAAGAGATCGGTCTATAGTTTCCTATCTCTAATTTTGATTTGCCTTCTTTGGGAATAACTACATTCTCCACTTCTTGCCAGGTTTCTGGCAGACCTTCCTCCAGAATGGAGTTCATCGTACTTTGCAATGGTTTGCATAATTCTTCTATAAATATTTTATAAAAAGCAGTAGTAAACCCATCTGGTCCTGGTGCTTTCCTATTTTTATATATTTTTATTGCCTCTCTGAAATTTAATATTTAATTCTTCTAATTGTTCTTGAGTTGGGGTCTGAAATTCCTGTTTATCTAAGTATTCCCAAATTTTATCTAAATCTATTGGTTTCACTTGATATAAGTTCGGAAAAAAAACCTGTGAAAAGCTTCCTTTATTTATTTTTGTTGTGTTAGTCTTTGTCAATTTCTACTATTATCTTCTTTTTGTTCTCTTTTCTTAGTTTTGCAGCTAACCACTTCCCTGTCTTATCCGCAAATTCAAAATGTCTTTGTTTAAGTGCTTTCAATTTCTTCCCAATTTCTAATGTGTTTTTCCTAGACTCTTGTTTTTTCAGTGCCTTAATTTCTTCTAGTATTTTGTTGTCACCCAATTTTAATTCTAATTCTTTTTCTTTTTGGGTTATCCAATTTTGTAATTTACATTCTACTTCTTTTTTCTTTTTCTTCTTTTTCTTTTTCTTTTTCTTTTTTTGTAAGTAAGCATCTTCGCTGATAAAAAACAAACAAACCTCTGAACACCGCTTTTCCTGCTTCCCAAATTGTTGTCATTTTAGTATCGCCTACCCTGTTTTCCTGAAATAACTTATATATAATTTATCTAGTTTTTCCTATTATTTCTTTGTTATGCATTACATTATCTTTTAATTTCCAATGGTATTGTTTCATTTGATCATGGAGTGATACAATTAGTGCGGTATAGAAGAAGAGGAAGGAAGCATGGAATAAACAAAGGTGATATATATTACAAAACAATTTTTCTCCTCTGTTTTGTTTTTTAGACTTTAAACAACAAAGCAATACTCAAAGAATGAAAATTTTCATTTTAAATATAAGAAGATTAAATGTAAAATCAAAAAGAAAAAGAGTCTAATCTCTATTATTAGCCCTATCCTCTTGACTATTTTTACCCCTCTAGTCTTTGTCTATGTTTATTTTGTTATTTGTATTCTAAATTAATCATGTTTTTAAATTATGAATTTCATGAAAAATGTCCCAAATTTTTCTTGGATATCCAAACTCACAGAATTTTAATCCTATTACTAAAATACTAAAATACTACTCTATTTACATAATTTCTTCTTCTTTATATTCAGTATGTCTACTAAATATAATTGATGATCTAATTAATGTCCAATTAATTGTATAAACCCCTTTCTCCTTGCTTTTAAAATTCCTGAAAGTCTAAGCCAATAATCCCCAGCAATAATGTCAATAATCAATAACAATACTATATAACAGTCAGCAGTAACAGAATAGGAGCAGAGGCGAGTGCTTAACCATCCAATAAAGAAAGAAGAAAACTGAGTATTACTTCCCCCCAGAACACCTCAATAGTATTATATATAGTTATTGTCTTGAAACCTTATCTGCAAACAATGCTATTAGTATCAATCACTAAAAGCAAAATATATATAAACACAATTAGTCCTTCTCAAAAAAAACATTGCTTATCTATAGTGCCAGTTACTTCAATATTTCTAATATAATCAATATGTTCTTATATTGAGTTATTTATCTAAACACTGTTAGAAATAGGAGAAGATATTTCGCTTGTCTGCCTCAGCCTCGTGGATCCAGGCCAGTTGTCTTTTCGCTGATTCAGCAGCATCAGATAAAGTCTCCTTTCAGATAGACAGTCCCCCTTTATTTTGTTTCTTTATTAGTTCCCGTTCTGCCCCCCAAAAAGCAGGGAGTTGAAGAGCCTGTCTGCCCACGTGGATGAGTATTGATGTCTCTTCTTTGAAACAGAAACTTAGGGGGGAAGCAGACGAGCTAATAGGGTTGTTTTGGGGCTGACCTGAAGGCACAGTTTTTACATGACGCACGCCGAAAAAGCGCCCCCTACTTGACTTTTCCAGTGAAAGTGCGCTTTAAAAAGGAGCCACTTTTTTCCGCTCCTTCCCGAAACATGCACACTTTCAACGGGATGTCGGGATGCAGCGACAGAGGTTCGCCCAAACAAAAGCTGCCCTCGGCGGTGTGGATGCACGTGTACAGGTGTGCCGCAGTTTGAGCTGCCCTTGGGGAGCATGCGCTCATTGAAACAAGCCTTAAAGTTTTCGAGGGTTCAGGTGTGGGTGAGGGTTCAGGTGTGGGTGAGCCGCCACAGGTGCGTCTGTTTCAGAACCCTAGTGCTAACCCTAATTTTCAATGTGCGCATGCGCCACAGTGGGAAGGTGAAACTGTTGCTAGCGGATGTTGACATTGTGTTAAAGAGATAAAGGGGAAAGTTTCACTTTTAAGCTGGACCCCCACACACATTCCAGCGCCATTTTCTCACGGGAACTTTAGCCAGCTGCAGACCTCCACAGCTCTCCATTTCGGGGCTGCCTTTGTCTACAGCGGGGACAATGCCACAGCCATCCTCAAGCGGAGAGCCAAGAAAGGGGAGAGGGACCTCATGGACCCACGCGGAGATGGCCGACCTCATAGCTCTGTGATCGCAGCCACACATTTTGGACAGATTGAGAGGTTCCTTTTTGAATGCAGAAACATTTAAGGAGTTGGCAGCAGCCATGAGGGCCAAGGGCCACCAAAGGACCTGGGAGGAGTGTCGTCGGAAGACCAAAAACCTCAGGTCCGACTACAAAAAGTTTAGGGACCACAGGGCCCGAACCGGACGGGGTCCCTCCTCCATGCCCTTCTACAAGGAACTCCATGCCTTTCTCACCACGGACGGCAGCATACACCCAAGCAGAAAAGGCACTAGTAGCAGTGCCACAAGGGTCCAAGTGGGTCAGACAGCCAGAGCACAAGCCATGGAGGACACCTCTCTTGGAGAATGCGCCCAGGAGCTTTTGCCCTGTCAAGGTAAGATGCCACAGGGACCCTGGGAAGGGGTGCAGGGGGCAGCAATAGGGTGGCCACAGGGCACAGATGGCCCTATCCTTTGTCACTTTTAGGTGACCAGGAGGAACACCCTGACTCAGATGAGACCTCCTGCAGTCAGAGGGCTATGGACATCTCTACCTCGAGACCACCATCCCGCGCCTCCACATCGTCCACCAGCAGGCCAGGATCTCATACTTCACATTGGAGCACTACATCTTCTAGGACCAGTACCCACCGGGATCGCTCCCCTATCCCAAGAACAAGTACAGCATGAGTGATGACGACAGCGAGGGAGAGGAGAGGGCAGGCCTCGGGCCATTCACTCAGCTTATTCACCAGGTCCAGGCTGTACATGGTAAATTCCCTGTTATGACAAAAAATGCACCTCGTCGCATGTACGTCTGCACCCCAAAAAAGCAAAGCTATTTCTTTGGCTTTTGTGGCGTTTTATGCGTCGGTTTGTCGGTTTGCAGAATTTTCCCCTTCCCCGCACGCCGCGTTTGCACCCTAGCATGTGGAGGGGGGGATAAATTTTAATGCATGTGTCCCATTCAGCAAATCCCTCGCATGAGCACCACCTGCATGCCTCCAGTGTGCACACACATACCTCCCTGGCATGTACCTCTCCCCTCCCTCCTGAAATGTGTGGGAGATGTTGTGTGTGAAAACGGTGTCCTGTGACACATGATGTGTCCCTAGAATGAGAAGTAGCAGAACAGGGAGAAGACCAGGAGGATGAAGTGGCTAATCCCCGAGCTGCAATAACACCGGCAGCCCGCCTGGCCGAGATCAGAGGGAGGAGGACACGTCACCCAGCATCCGCAGCAAATATGAGTGTCCAGCAGGAGTACATGGAACGGAGCATCGAAATCATGGAGAAAGCCGTAGACCAGGATAAAGAAATCGCTAACCGCTCCCATGAAATGGCAGAACGTTCCCATGAAATGGCACAACGTTCTCATGAAATGACAGAACGTTTCTATGAACGTTCCTATCAGCAGAGGCAGGCTGAGATTGAGGATCGGAGGCTGCATGATCAACGTATGGCCCACGAACAGCGGCGTGTAGCTGATTCCCTACAATCGCTGACTGGCCTGTTGGGCCGAATGGTGGATGTCATGGAGAGGTCCCAGAGGGCCATGGCTGTCAGTGGGGAGGGTGTGCAGGAGGGTGGAAGAGGGAGGGCCATCCTCCAGGGCCAGGAAGAGATGGGTGTGGTGGTCAGCAGAGGAAGGAGGGGTGACGTTCCACCCCTGGATGTCGAGCCTGCTGTGGGGAGAGGGAGGAGGGAGAAGGATCCACCCCTGGATGCCGAGCCTGCTGTGGGGAGAGGGAGGAGGGAGAGGGGTTCTACCCTGGCTGTTGAGCCTGCTGTGGGGAGAGGGAGGAGGGAGAGGGGGCCACCTGTGCAGGAGGAGGCTCCAATGGAAATGGAGATCATTGAGCCACAGCCCTCACAAGAGTGTAGTAGCCTTTTCAGCAGTGATCTGGTAGTCCCACCGCCCACTGCCCGCCCACAAAGGCAGAGAGCAAGAAGAGGGGGATGGAGATGCTGCGACCAGCAGCACTAGTACCGAGGCCGCAATGCCATTCTGCTCCCCACCTATGCCCACCTCACTGCTTGCCACCATCGCCACACACTATCCCCAGTTCACTGATTGCCACCTCCACCACCGCCGCTACCGCCGCTGCACACCATGCCCACTCCACCACCTCTGCTTACTGGGAGCTTGTCGGGATCCTCCGACGGGCCGACACAGCTTCGCAGCAAATGCCAAACACTGTTTAGAAATGGAGTTTATGAGGTGGCCATTGTCGCACTGACGTCTGTGCGCATATTACGTCATGATTTTTTTTTAAATTAAGTTTTATTTCATTACAGCAAAAAACTATGTACAAAAGTGTGCAACTGGGGCAAGGGGAGGGGAGAATGGACAAAAGGGAAGGGAAGTTCCAACGGGGATGAAGGAGAGGGAGGAGGGCGGAAGCAAGTGGACAGGGAAGGGGGAGGGAAAGGGCCGTTAAGGATGGGGAAGGGGGGTGGATCGGGGGTTGGGGAAGGCCCTGGTGCTGGAGGATGACTGCCAAGGAGGTCAGCACAGTCTGCATCTGCTCCTCCAAGGCAGCCAGCCTTTGTTCCATCCGTCGATCTGGAAAGGAAAAGAGAAGAGAAACGTGTGGTTAGAAGCTTTCCCTGCACCCCATCACCGTATGCTGCAGCCAGGGTCCCTGGGGGGCTCCCCCAACCCCCTCCCTCTGTGTCCCTGTCATACTTACCCCTCTCCGACTCTTGGATCTATTGGATGACCGCCAGGCGGGCAACTCCAATGGGACCCTGGTCTGCTCCGCCGGACGGCCTGCGACTTGGCCCAGTCAGCTCCTCCTCAGCAGGTCCGCCTGTGAAAGGGAAAAAGACACTGTTTAGGAAGGCAGCTTGGAAAGTGGTGGGGGAGGGGAGGGATAGGAATGCCATGGAGGCCGCAGTTATGCCGCCAGGACTACTCCCCTCAGGTACCTACCTTCAGCCATGGGAGGCTGCTGTGCCTGTAGAGGGATCGCAGGGCCTCCCTCTACATGGGCCTCCCTGGCTGGCCCGGCTTCCCTGTCTGAGGAGGAAGAGGAAGATGAGGGGGAACTGGCAGGATCCCCCCTCCGTCCCTGTCACCGCCTCCGCCGCATGCCTGCATTGGGAGAGAAGGGGAACACCATTAGTATGGGATGAGGATGAGGGGCAAGGGAGGCAAAGGGAAGAGTGAGGGAGAAGGGGGAGCATGGGGGAGCAAGCTACGAGGCCCACACTTACCAGGGGCGTGGCGATCCTGCCACCGAGGGCGGCCGGCCCTGATCCATAGCTCCTGGAGCTGCTGCCAGAAGGGTGGCCTTCGGCGAACCGGGGGATGCTCCCCATAGTCCTCCAGGGCTTCAAAGAACACCCCCTTCAATGCCTTAAACTTCGTGCAGCATTGTTGGGGGGTCCGTATGAAGCCCTGGTACCTGAGGGCCCGGGAGGCCTGGGTAAAATACCCCCGGTTCGGCCGGTTGGAGCTGGCCATCACCCTCCTAGCAGCCGGCTCCGGGTTCAGGGCTTGGAGGAGAATGCCCACTTCCTCATTGGTCCAATAGGCGATCCTGATGGGCACTCTCCTCCTGGCCGCCATCATCCTCCTCGAAATCACCGGAGCTCTGCAGGAGCATTTATAAGTGAATGTTGCGGGGGCAGATGGCCTTACCTGGGCCCTGACCAATGGAGACCCTCATGTGGAATGTTTGAATGTGATCCCCAATGGTTGCCCTGTGAGCTACCAATTGATACAATTGAATGGGCCATTAGGAAAGCTGACTGTTGGGAATTTGGCAACATTGTCAGAGGTTTCAGTTGGTGGTTTGTGCACTGTATCCTTCTACTGCCAGGAAATCTGGCTCCAGGTGACCCCTCCATGCCCTTTCGTGTGTGTCTGAGTGTGCCATGATAGCAGGATTGCCAGCCATATGCAGAGTGGGCATCTCAGGATCTCATCATGGCATGGTGCAGTGGTGTCCCACAAAAATGCAAGCCACACACAGGGTGGAGATACCAGTACATCTTTATTGAGGTGCTTTCAGGCTCATGGCATACTACAGTGGTGTCTTACATTTATGCAAGGCACATATGGAGAGGGTGAGTAGTCAAGGCAAGGGGGTGTTGAGGTGGTTTCAGGCTCATGGCACAGTGCAGTGGTGTCCTACATTTATGCAAGGCACAGACAGAGAGGGCAAGGGGGTGTTGTTTCTCTTTGTATCGTTTCTTATCGCTCCCTTCCCCGTTGTAGATTTTAAAAGGATCTTCATGTTTTCCAGCTCAGTCTGTCTCTAGAGTCAAATCCCCAAGTCTGTGGGCCTCGGCAGACGACTAATTGAGTCGTCTGCGAGACCCGGAAGAGGAGGAGCAACCACACGCGCGGCACTCCTTCCTCTTCCTGAGGTCGCCCTGAGAGCTGCCGGCTCTCCGCACGGCCGGCGCTTCCGGGGCAACCTCCCGCCGCAGCGACCGCACGCACTGCGGCGGAAAAGGCAGGGAAAGTGCGCCCTACGCTTTTAGGGCGCACTTTCCCTATCTTCTAAAAGGAGCGCCAATTTGGAGCTCCTTTTAGGGTCGCCGCAGGAGCGCCACGGTGCGGAGGCTGCGGTCCCGCGGCGCTCCAGACCAGGGCATCCCCGACGCCCTGGTCTGCTTCCCCCGTGTGTTTCAGCAACAAAGTGTTCCTTGGATCCTTATTTTTAACACTCCCTAGGCTTTGATATTGTCCGATTTGTTAGTCTATGGTCTGTTTAAGAGGGAATTCTTAAACAATTGGCCACCATTGCTTCTTTACTAATATTGGGTGGTCTTGTCTCGCCTCATTCTCCACTCACGCTCAATAAGTTTTGTTCTATTGTTTTCCCTCTAGTCTCTGCTCAAAAATCTTTCCTTTCTTTTATCTTCTTTTCCTCCAACTTTATTTTTGACAGTTTCCCCCAGATAGTATAAAGTTAGAAATTGTCACAAAAAGATTTTATAGAAAGAGGTGAACTCCAGTTGAAACAAGCTTAGCATTAGCTATTGGCTTACGTGTCGGCTTTGTTGTCAGTGGCGGCAGTGCTTATGCAGCTAAAGCGGCTGCTGCCCATGATCGTGGCCAGATCAGACCTCCATACCTTTGTGTTCTCTAACTTTCTCATAGGTTTTCCTCCTGGTTCTCTGTGATCTTGTTTTCTTTTTCTTTTCTTTAGTTTCGGGGGTACTTTTGGACACCGATGAGCCCCTCTGTTTCTCCCCTAACTGGGGAGATATCTTTTATCCTCTGGCAATCATGTCTGAAGGATCTTGAGCTCAAGGTTAGCAATTCTCTCACTGCCAAGTAAGCTTAGAGGGATTCTCACGCCGCCAAGCCACCAGAAGTCCCCAAAGATTTTGAGATTTTAAAAAACAACAACACTGCTGCCATTGTTTTAGATCTAAGCAGGCAGGCAGGAAATCTGATACATAGATACATAGGGTACATAGTTCTAGTTGGTCACTGAAAAGTGCAGCCTAGGCCTAGTTAATGTGCAAATAGTTTTGCATGGATTGTTTCTTCACATTCACCAGCAGCTTTTAATGATATGACCCAGGATAAATAAGAGTCACAGCACTATGATGGCACAACAATAAGTCTGTCTAAATTTTGAAGGATAGAAGAGAAATTTATTCAGGTTTTTCAGTGAATATTCAGTGTGATACATGTTATCTTAGAAGCAAAGAGTATGTTGAATCTGCTATGGGTTAAATGCCAAACTTTAAATGAACTATTGGAGTTGTTCAACTTACTCAGGGTATTGAGTTCAGCACCTTGGATAGCTCCTTTGAAGTCTGGACCCAGAGTAGTAGCTGAACTGAGATGAAAGCCATAAGCCACGCTTGCTAGATGATGGCTTTTCCCTCCATAAAAGCATAAATGAAAAGAAGAAGAGAGGGGCCATGTTTTTTGGACTTACTCTTATCCTCTACGTCTGCAGGGTCAGTAGAATATATGCAGGGTAGGGAAGGGTGAATAAACAGAAAGGAGAGTTATTTTTTAAAAGTGAAAATGGAAGAAAATAGAAGTGTCATATTTTCATGCACAGGGAGAAGGTTTTGAGTTTTCAGCAAAGGGCTTTGAATCACAGAATCATAGAGCTGAAAGAAACCACAAGGGTCATTCAAGCCAACACCCTGCCATCTAGGAATATACAGTCAAAGCAGTACCAGCAGGTGACCATCTGGCCGTTGTTTAAAAACATCAAAAGAAGGAGACTCACCACTTTCTGAGGCAGCATATTCCACTACCAAACAGCTTTCACTATAGGAAGTTCTTCCTAATCATTAGGTGGAATCTCTTTTCCTGTAGTTTGAATCAACTGCTCTATGTTCTACTCTCTGAAGTAGCAGAAAACTTGATCCCTCCTTAATATGACATCCTTTCAAATATTTAAACATGGCTATCATGTCACCTGTTAGCCTTCTCTTCCCATACTAAACATACTCAGCTTCCTAAGCCATCTCTTATAGGACATAGTTTCTAGATCTTTTACCATTTTGGTCACCCTCCTCTGGAGATGTTCCAGCTTGACAATCTCCTTCTTGAACTGTGGTGCCTGAATTTGGACAAATTTTTCCAAGTAGAAGTGGGACCAAAGCAAAATAATGTGGCACTATTACTATCCTCAGCCTAGACACTACACTCCTATTGGTGAAGCCTTGTATCATACTGGGTTTTTTTAGCTGCTGCATCACACTGTTGACTCATGTTCAGCTTGTGGTCTACTAAGATTTCTAGATCCCTTTCACATGTACTGTTATGAAGCCAGGTCTTTCCATTTCATTTTTTCCCCTCCCTAAGTGTAGCATGCTACATTTCTCCCTCTTTCTCTGCAAGCTGTCAAGGTCATTTTGAATTTTGATCCTGTCCTCTGGGATATTAGCTGCCCCTCCTAATTTGGAATCATCTGAAAACTTGATAAGCATGCTGCCTATTCCATTATACAAATCATTTTTTAAATCTTTATTGAGTTTTAATCAAAATTAAAGAAAATTAACATTACCATACAATCTACATACTTTCTTCCCTCTCCCCCTCTCTTTCTTCTACAATTATTCTACATACACATGACTTCCTAATAATACAATACATTGGTTATTCTTCCTCAAGCTTACACTAGTTTGAATTACTTCATTAAGTTATTTCCCACAACCCCTTGTTAGGAAGAATTCCAGCTTTTACTTTCTATTCCTCCTTATCTCTTCCTTGTTTCTTTACCCTTGTCATTTAACTTTACTATTTTAGACTTTCCTTATATCTCCCATAGTTTCCTTACTACTCCCCATTTCTTCTCATATTTTTGGATTGTTTCCCCCTCTGAGTACCTTGTAAGTCTGTCCATTGAGGCTAGATCACTTAACTTTAGGGTCCATTCTTCTATTATTGGTGCTTCTTTTTCTTTCCAATGCTTTGTGTAGCTCATTCGAGCTGCTGTTATCATATATAATAATATACTTGTTTCTTCTTGGTTCAGTTTATCAAATATCAAAGGTATTTTCTTATGCATTGTTTCTGGAATACTCCTGTGGATGCGCTTCCAAAACTTTTTTTTTTATTACTCTGCAATGCTTCCACATATGATAAATGTCCCCAGTTCTTTTTTACATTTCCAGCAAATATTATTGTTATTGAAATATTTTTGATTTATAATTGGAATTACCTGAAATAAATACAACATCCTTGGTAGAATGTTCATTTGGATGGTCGCTATTCTTCCTGTTAGTGAGAGCTCTAGTAATTCCCACTTATTTAGGTCTTCTTTTATCCTCTTTCACATTGGTGTGTAATTATTTTCATAAAGTTCTGAATTTCTTTTTGTAACTGTTACACCTCAATATTTTACCTTGTTCACTATTTTAATTTCAGTTTTCTGTTTCAGTTCTTCTTTTTTTCAACATGTTCTTTGTCATTATTCCACTTTTGATTTTATTAACTTGAAATCCCACAAATTCTCTGAATTCTTCTAGTATTTTTATCAGTCTTTCTATATGTTCTATTGGATTATCTAGAAAGATCATGAAATCATCTGTAAAGACACGTAGCTTAAATATGTGGTTCATGGTTTTCACTCCTCAGATTGTGTAATCATTTCTTATTTTTCTTGTCAGGTTTTCCATTACCATAATGAAAAGAACCAGTGATAATGGGCATCCTTGATGTATTCCTTTGTCTATCCTGCATTCCTTAGTTCTTTCTCCATTTACAATAATCTGGGCATTTTGTTTGCTGTAGATGTTCTTGACCCATTCCATATATCTCTCACCTATTTTGACCTCCTCCAATACCACTTTGAGAAATTCCCAGTTGACATTGTCAAAGGCCTTTTCCAGGTCCAGAAAAAACATTCCCAATTTCTTTTCATTATGATGTTCATAAAATTCTATTATATCCATAACTGTCCTAATATTATTTTTGATATGCCTGCCTGGGAGAAATCCTACTTGATCTTCATGGATCCAACTTTGCAAAACTTTCTTTAATCTTTCTGCCATAATTGATGTGAAGATTTTGTAATCAATATTTAACAATGACATCGGTCTATAATTACTTATTTCCTCTGGATCTTGATCTTCTTTTGGAATCAAAGTAATCAAGGCACTTTTCCAGGACTTTGGGAATTTTTCTATTTCTTTGACAGTTCCGTATAGTGGTAAGGATATCTCTTCACTAAAGATCTTATAAAATTTTGCTGTTAAACCATCTGAGCCTGGTGCTTTGTTGTCTTTTTCTTTATTAATTGCCCTGCAAATCTCATCCATGGTAACTGGAACATTTAATTCTTCTCTTTGATGTTCATTAAATTGTGGGACATATTCTTTCTTAAGAAAGTCCTTTATTTTATCTTCTTTCCCTTTTATTCTTCCATCTTTGACATATAGTTTCTCATAAAATTCCAATATTGTTTGCTTTATTTTTTCTTGCTGTGTATATTCTTTCCCTTTATTTCTAATTTTAACTCTATACTTCTCTCTTTCTTTCTTCAATTTGTAGGCTAACCATTTCCCTATTTTATTAGCCTTTCTGAAGTGATAATGTCTTATGTATTTAATTTTATTTACTATTTTTTGCATCATCTCTTGGTTCAATTGGTTTTTTATCTTTTGTATTTCTTGAGTGAAATTTTTATTTGGGGGATTTTTCTTTAATTCTTGCTCTTTTTCTCTCAGTGCACCCATTAACTCCTCCTCTATTTGTTTCTTCCTTTTGTTTTTTCTTATTTCTTATTGGATTAATAAACCTCTGGCCACTGCTTTCCCCATGTCCCAGATGATATGCATAGGTGTTTTTGTATTTATATTTTCTTCATAATATAATTTTAGATCTTGTTTAATTCTTCTCACCGTTTCCTCATCTGAGAGGATATACTCCTTAAGTCTCCATGAATACTTTCTTTTTCTATGTTTAAATGTTATCACCATTGGGCCATGGTCAGAGAGTGTCCTCGGAAGGATCTCTATTTTTATCAGTTCTTTACTTAGAGCTTTGGATGCAAATATCATACCTATCCTGGACCAGGATTGGAATCTATCAGGAAAGAAGGTATAATCTTTAGAGTTTCCAAGTGTCATTCTCCATAAATCAATTAATCCTAAATTTTGAATCATTTCAAATGCTTTAATTGGTAGTCTTGGTTTGGACAGTCTTTCCTTCTTATTGATCGATTCATATCTGAATCACATACTCCATTCCAATATCCCACTATCATTTTTTTTTTTCGTAATCATATTCCAATATCTTTTGGTGAAGTTTTTAAAAAATTGCTTTATTCTTTTGTGGAGCATATATATTTATTAGTAATATTTTATTTCCTTGATCTTCTGTTTCTAATGCAATATAATGTCCTTTATCTTTAAACACTTTTACATGAACATTGTGTTTAACATAGATTTCCATCCCCCTCTTTTTATGTTGTTCATTAGATGATACATATAAATCTCCTATTTTTTAATTTTTAATTACATATATATCTTTAGTTTTAATATGTGTCTCCCGGAGACATACAATATCCATCTTTTGTTTACTGAAGAAGTGAAAGATCTTTCTTCTTTTATTATATTTTTAGTTACGGCCATTCACATTCCATGATATTAGTTTGAATGTCATTTTTATGGTTTTAACTTCCCTTTTATTTCTTTATTTCTTCCCCCCCCCCCTTATAAGCCTTCCGTTATTCCTTCTTCTGGTTGTTGCTGTTTAGTTTTTCTTCTTCTCTCTTCTCTATATCTCTCCTTTTTCAGTGTTCCTTCTCTCTCTTCCCTTTCTTGCTCTTCCTCTTCCACTTCTAATCCACTTCCTTCTACTTCTGATCCACTATCTTGCTCTTCCAAGTCTTCTACATCCATCTGTCCTTCCTCTTCCATCCTTTCCCCCCTTTCTTATTCTTACTTTTTCTGGATTTCTTCCTCTCTTCTCATTATCATCCTAGATTCTGTCCTTATTTTTTCCTTGTTTTTTTCCCCTCTACTTTTCTCACTTTCTTGTTCTTTGTATTCTTTTTGTTCTTCTTTCTGTTTAGTCAGGAGGTCTCTTGCCTTTTTTTACTGTGTTAATTACATATATCCTGTCCTCTATTACAAACATCACTCCTTCTGTTTTCTCCCATTTATACCTTTTATTTGTCTTAAGTATTGTGTTAGAGCTGTATAATGTTTCCTTTTCTTCAATATCTGTGTTGGTATATCTTTAAATATTTGAACTTCCTGTCCATCAATGTCAAGGTGTTTTTTGTTTTGTTTTTTTTGTAGTTGGCTTCCAAGATTAGATCTTTCACATATTCCCTCACAAAATAGATCACAATATCTGTAGGTAAATTTCTGTTTTTAGCAACCCAAGAGTTTACTTGGTATGATTTATCCACTTCGATATCTAGCTGTTCCACTGGCTGTCCAATAAAATGTGTCAAAGGTGGGATAATTCTCACGTGCAAGTCTTCATTATTTTTTTCCTCTAATCCTCTTATCTTTCAAGCACACTTCTAAATCTTGGGCAGAATATAAGTCTCGATCAATGGGAAAGAACATGGTTGAAAAGATTAAAATACTCCTCAAGCTATTATTTGAAAGAAAATTTTTACAAAATGTTTTATAGATGGCATCTCACCCCTTATAAACTATCTAAAATATACAAAAATGAAAATAAAATTTGTTGGAAATGTGAAAACAATGTTGGCACATATTACCACATATGGTGGAAATGTATTAAAGCAAAACAATTTTGGGGAGAGATACACGAAACAATAGAAAAGATATTAAAGACTAAATTAAAAAAAGATCCGCTGAGGTATTTATTAAGTATCAATCAGGAGGATCAATTGGAACAAAAATATGGACCTTTCCTCTTTAATTTAACTACAGCTGCAAGATTAATATATGCATCCAAATGGAAACAAAAGAGAATTCCTGAATTAAAAGATTGGATATTGAAAATTTACGACTTGATGGAAAATGACAAATTAACTCAACTGTTGCAAAAAAAACCTATGGAAGAATTTGGAAAAAAATGGAAGCCTTTTATAGATTATATGGAAGTGAATTGGGGAAAACAATGGATAGTAGGATTAAGAGGTTGAATTCCAGAGTTATAAGAAATTATAGGAATAACCCCTCGGGGTTAAGAGAGATAATGAGTTGAAAATAACTATGTGGTAAAATTTTTCTTTTTCGGGTATGTATTATAGAAATAATATGGTTGTATATATATTATTTAAGTTATAAATACAAATGTATTAAGAGTGGCAGATTAATAAGTAATTTAAGTTTGTCAGATAAGAATTCACAAGTATATATATATAGATTAATATATATACGTATATATATATATATAGGGGTGTTTAGTTTTTTTTTCCTTTTTTTAGAGTGACAATACGGATAAGAAATATAGACAATATATACTAAAATTGTACGGGAACAACAAATAATCAATGTTAATGAGAAATCTGGTAGTTTGGGAATAAGGAAGACTATTCAAATACATGAGAATATATAGGCAGTGAAAAAAAATTTTTTTTTTAGATCTAATGTAATGTGATTGTCAGTATATGTCTAATTCTAAATGTCTTTTTTTTCATTGTCTTCTTTCTTTTTTCCTTTTTCTTTTATTTTCTCTTTCGTTATTGTGTACTTTTTTCTTTTTTTTTTTAGATGTATGTATGTAAATGTTGTTTGTAGTCTTGTATTATGTTATATGTCCTTTTATGTATTTATACAAATAAAATTTTTAATAAAAAATAAAAATAAAAATAAATGTGCTTTCAAATGCTCTTCTTGTTGCTATATCTTTTCTATATTATTTTTCTTTTCAAGTTTCTCCATCTTTCCTTGTAGTTCTGTCATTTTTTGTTTATTTCCTTCACCTCTCCTGTTATTTTCTCTATGTTTACTTTAAATTCTTGTAGTTCTTTCTGTACGTCAGCTTTAATTTCTTCTTTAAGTTCCCTTATTTCTGTCCTTATTTCTGCCCTTATTTCTGCTCTTACCTTCTTCACTTCTTCCAAGAGTAAAATGCCAGGATCTATGGTTCTTGATAATTCTATTGAGGGTCTCCTTTCTGCTGTTATTTGTGTTTTTGGCTGCAAACACTGCTTTTCTTCCTGTCATTATTTTCTCTCAGAACACTTTTCTTCCTTATCTTCAATTTGATTCCTTTTTCTATTATTTATTCATATTATCATATAATACTTTCCCTTCCCCCACTTGGGATTTTCACCCTTAAATTGATCAATCCAAATTAATTAGTCAAAATAATTTTAAACAGTTATTTATCACTCATTTGATAATCCACTTACAATTGGGAATCACTTTATCATCCACCCTCTAACCTCCCCAGTACTTTCTATTATTTTATAATTTTCTTTTCCTTTAAGATTTTTGAATTACAATCTTCAGATCACTTAATCTTAATAGTCTATTGATATTTCCTTAACAATCTTTAGTAATCACTTAATCTTAATAATGGTAATCAATGAATCTCAATAGTTGATTAATACATCATCAACAAATCTTTGTCAATCAATTAACAGTCAGTTAATTATCAGTCAGTATATAATAAAATATTCCCTTTCTCAGTTCTCAGTTCTTAATTTTATATTATTCTTTGTCTGTTGTTTCTCACTGGATTCTTTTACCATGCCTTCAGTTGGGTTTTCTCTGGGTATCTCCTTGTTTCTGGCATTTCAAGCATTTCCTCCATCTTAACTCAAACATTGCTCAGTCTTTATGTTTACTTGTCCTTCCAGTATCTTTTTTCTTTCTTTTTTTTAGTCCTTGTCTTATTGTCTCATTTCCTCTTTCCAGTAATTTTATTCAGCTTAGTCTGTACTCTTATTCTTTCTTTTCTTTCCTGTTATTCTTTATTCTTCCTTTTTCCCACCTGTGTCTTTTTCAATTTCTTTGACCCTCTTTTACTCTTATTCAGCCTCCTCTCACACTGTAACAAGATTAACCCCAACACTGTTTTCTCCTCACTATTCTCTTGATTGCAGCTATTCTCATCAACTTTCCTCCATCTAGCATCCAGTCCTTGTTTTCTTACTTACGTTACTAGATTCCAGTCCTTACCAGTCCCTTCCTGGTTTTTCTCCTCTTGGGACAATCTACTTTCGCTTTCACTTCTCTGTGCCATGTTTGCTCCTTCGGAAGGTGCTGTTTGCTCTCTTTTGCTTCAGTCTTTTTTTTTCCTTTTTTGACTTTAAACTTTCTTTTCTCTTTTCTTTGAACACTCTTATAAATGGTTAGGGTATTCCTTACTGTCTTCCCCTCTGTTTGTATTATTATCTAATTACAACTTAAAGTATTATCCCTCCTGTTTGTTAAAAAGTGGTGGATAGAGTACCAGCCATTAGGCTCCAACTAATGGAGATGGTTTGCCTTTCAGCCTCTCAGTCCTGTCCACTCTCTTCCTTCCCTCAATTCTGTGAGTTGGGACCTGATATTAGGCTGTTTTAGAGGGTAACTCCAGACCCCCTTTATCGGGGGGGGGGCACTTTCATCCTGTTTGGTGTATTTTTCCTAGGCTTAGTCCCCAATGTTGTGGTCAGTTTCCTTGCTGTGTTGAGGAACATCAATCTCTCATGCTGCCGTTCGCCACCGGAAGTCTATACATATCATTTTTAATCAGGTCAAATAGTGCTGGGCCCAGAACAGTATCCTGTGGCACTAGTCACTTCCTAGGATGAAGAGGAGCCATTCAGTTTGGTCAGTCAACCATTTACAATCCACCTAAGAGTCACATTGTCTAGCCTGCCTTTTACTAGCTTGTTTGCAAGAATATCATAGGGGACTTTCTTGAAGTCCTCACCAAAATCAAGATATGCTACATCCACAGCATTCCCTTCATCTACCAAGCTTGTAACTCAAGAGAGAGAGAGAGAGAGAGAGAGATGATTAGTCTGGCATGACTTATTTTTTACTTGTTTTTGAGAAACTCATATCGACTTTTAGTGATCAAGGTATTCCCTTCTAAGTGCTTATAGACTCCTTCATGATCTACTCTAGAATCTGTCCTGGTCAAGCTGACTGAGCAGCAATTGTCTGAGTCCTCTTTTTCCCCTTTTTGAAGATGGGGACAACAGACTGTCATCCTCCAATCTGCAGGGACCTTTCCTGTTCTCCAGGAGATCTCAAAGATTATTGCAAGTGGTTCTGAGATTCTGTCTGCCAATTCTTTCATTGCTCTTGGTTAAAATTCATCTGGCCCTGGAGACTTGAACTCATTTAGAGTAGGCAGTAGTTCTTGTACTAACTCTTTACCTATTCTGTGCTGCATTTCACCTACTTCATTTTCCCCAGGTTGAGCACTGTTTTCCTTTTGGGAGAAGACTGAGCCAAAAAGAGTGTTGAGTATTTTTGCCTTTTTTCATTCTCCTGCTAGCATTTTGTCATACACTCCATGCACTCCTACCATTATCTTGTGCTTACTTTTGCTATAGACACAAAACAACAACAACCCTTTTTTTTTAAATAATTTTATTAAGTTGCAATAAAAAAAACATAACACACAATACAACACATATAACAATCATAAACAAATAAACAAAAACATCGCTGATATAAAGATAAGAAAAGAAGAAATAACAAAAACATCCTAAAGGTCTAAAAGAAAAGAAAAAAAACCTAATTAAGCAATTATTGATAGTAATAAACCTATTACAAGACATAAATATTACTTAAAGCTTCCTAAAATATATATTCTTTGTCTTGTTACAACAAGTACAATTTGAGGGGGTATTTCTTCTTATCTAGAATCCCATCCAAACCTTCTATACCTTCAAGTAATCCATTCCTCACCCCTTTCCTCCTAAACTTTCTCTTATTTCTCTTCCTCTTTCTTTCCTTCTCAATCTTGAACACTAATCTTCTCTAACTAAATACCTACACTTCCCTACACCCTAGTACTCAAACAACCACTTCCACCCACTTTCTCAAACCTTCAACACTTTCATTTACTCTCTCGAACTCACATTCCTCATTCCACCATTCTATGTATTCATACTTTCTCTCATTCCCCACTCAAAATAACACTTCCTACCTCTCTACCACAGCAATGTCATTGGATATAAATAGGTCCCCTTATCTCCAAAAAGTCGTTATTTAAAATTTTGTTTACATTACTTTTCCTTTTTAGATAAAGAATTAGAAGTTCAAAGAAAAAAAATATATCTATAGAAGAATCCCCTTAATATTTGCTGCTAGTGAGAGGTGCGTCCTAAGTGAATACCTAAATAACTATTATAATTTCAGTTTCACCTTTTATAAATATACTATCACACTTTTTCTTTAGATTTATTTAATATAATTTTATTATAGTTTTAATCTCTTAAATTGATATCTACATGCTTAAAGCAATGCAATTCTTGTGCCTCATATCAGTTAGCTTTATTTGATCCCCCATCAAAAACAAAATAAATATGACTTGTTTTCCGATTTAAAAAGATTAATTTTTTTCCTCTTTCTTTCTTCTCTTCCTTTAGGAAAAAAAAAAATCTTTAATTACTATTACCCAATATGTTTCACAAAATTTCCCACATCCATCTTTCTTCTTGGTTCAATAAGACAGTGTTGCTGATTTTCCCCATTTTCTCTCTAAATAATTTAGAACTGGGATCCATTGACTTAGATCATTTTCTATATTTTTGCCTCTAATATATTCCGTCAAAATGTCCATTTCAATGACTTCATAAAATTTAATGACCCACTCATTCATACTTGGAACTGTATTTTTTTTCCAATGTTGAAACAAAACTATTCTCGCAGTTGTTATTAGATAAAATAAAATTCTGCCCATTTCTTTATCTAATTCTTTGTCCCAAATATTTAACAAATAGATTTCAGGGCGACATTGAATATTTTTCCCAAGAATTATATTAACTATTCCATTTACCTGTACCCAATAGTTTTTAACTATTTTGCAAGACCACATACAATGATATATTGTTCCTGGTTCCCTACCACATTTCCAACAAAGGTTACTACAATTATACATTTTAGCAATTTTATCAGGAGACAAATACCATCTAAAAAAAACCTTATAGAAGTTTTCCCTTAAATTTTGCGAAGCGGTATGTTTCAAAGCCTTAATCCACGCAAATTCCCATTGTTCAAATTTGATTGGGTACCCAAAGTTTTTGGCCCATTGTATCATGTTTTCTTTTACCATTTCATCCTCCATATCCCATTTTAAGAGAAGTTTATAAAATTTACCGATCCATTTTTTATTATCCAACCAAATTTTATCTGTCTCGTTATAGTTTAAATTTATCCCTTTAGTTTTTAGATCTGATTTAAACCGTGCTGTTAGTTGACTATATTTAAACCAATCTAATTTAAAGCCTTTTTCAGTTAGTTCATCACGCGATTTCATTTTATAATCGCCTTCCCTTTCTTTATTTAATAAGGTTCTATATGTTAACCATGGAGGTGCATGTCTCATTTCTCTTCTGTGGATTGCCTCATGTGATGAGAACCAGGAAGGAAATTGTGGTATAAATCTATCTTTGTACTTGTTCCAAATCTTAAGCAAAGGTCCCCTGATGCAGTGATTGTTAAAATCTTTATTCACTTTAATTTTTTCGTAACCTAGATAACCATGCCATCCATAGCTCAACCCCTCTCCCTCCAATTCCAAAAGCTCTTCTGATTCTAATAGGATCCAGTCCCGTATCCAAGCCAAAGAACAAGCCTCATAATAGATTTCCAAATTAGGCAATCCAAGTCCGCCTCTTTCTTTTGCTTCTTGTAAAAATTTTAGTCGTATTCTAGGTCTTTTATTTTGCCAAATAAATTCACTGATTTCCTTATGCCACAATTTTATACACTTTTTATTTGTTATGATTGGGATTGTTTGGAATAAATACAACATTTTCGGGAGTATCATCATCTTAACTGTAGCTATTCTGCCCATAAAGGATAATCGCTTCTTTTTCCATTGCTTCAATTCTTTTTTTATTTTTGCCCATACTTTAGAATAATTATTTTCAAAAAGATTTATTGTTCTTTTTGTTATCGTAATTCCTAAATATTTTATTTTGTTTTGTGTTTTCATCCCCGTTTTAGATTCCAACTCTTTTTCTTCAGATAAAGACATATTTTTAGTCATGATAAATGATTTATCTTTGTTCCATTTACAACCTGTCACAATACCAAATTCTCTAAATAATTCCAAAACTACCCCTATACTTTTGTCCGGATCCTCCAAAAATAAGACCAAATCATCAGCAAAAGCTCTTATTTTATAATTGAAATTCTTAATCTTGGTTCCTTGGATTAAGTCATGTTTTTGAATTCCCACAATTAACCTCTCTATCACTAACAAAAACAATAGTGGAGAGAGGGGGCACCCCTGTCTGGTACCTCTTGTAATTTTTACATGTTCTGATTTGGCCCCATTAATTATAATTTGTGCTTTTTGTTCTTTGTAAATTTCCCGAATCCAATCAATAAATTTGGTACCCAATTCCATTTTCATAAGAATTTCGATAAGTGTTAGCCAATTAACAGAGTCAAAAGCCTTTTCTAGATCCACAAATAACATGGCCAATTTTTTATCACTGTGTTTCTCATAATATTCAAGTATATTCAAAACCATTCTCGTATTGTCTTTAATTTGGCGTCCCGGTAGAAACCCTCTTTGATTCACACCAATCCATTCTTTTAGATAGTTTTTCAGTCTATTAGATAAGATACTTGCAAATAGCTTGTAGTCTGAATTGAGAAGAGAGATGGGTCTATAGTTACCAATTTCTAACTTAGATTTACCTTCTTTCGGAATAAGTATTATATCTGCCTGTTTCCAAGTTTCAGGGAGGCCTTCTGATAAGATGGAATTCATCACTTTTTGAAGGGGACCACTTAATTCTTCAACAAACACCTTATAAAATTTATTTGTAAAGCCATCTGGTCCAGGGGCTTTTGCGTCTTTAGACCGGTTAATTGCATCTTTTATTTCTATAATTGAAATATCTCTGTTTAGTTCTTTAATTTGGTCTAATTTAGGGATGGCGAAATCCTCTTTTTCAAGAAAGTTCCTTAAATATTCTTGCTCAATCGGTTCATCCTTATATAATTTGGCAAAGAAGCTAGAAAATAAATCTTTTATTTTATCCTGTTGGGTTACAATTTGTCCTTCATAGTTTATTTCTGTTATTGTTTTGTTTTCTCGATTTTTCCTTAATCTTTCAGCTAGCCATTTCCCCGTTTTATCTGCATGCTCAAAATATTTTTGTTTAGTTGCTTTTATCTTTTTTCCTATTTCTAAAGTATTTTTCCTAGCTTCTTGTATCTTTAAAACCTTTAACTCTTGTAATATTGCAGTGTCGCCTAAATTACGAGTTAATTCTTTTTCTTTTTGAATTATTTTGTTCCTTATTATGTTTTCTTTTTCTCTTTTCAATTTCAAAATATAAGCCTCTTGATTGATAAAGAATCCCCTAAATACCGCTTTTCCTGCATCCCAAATTGTAGTCATTTTCATATTATTTGTTTCATTTTCTTGGAAATACATTTTAATTACTTCTTTTGCTTTCTCTATTATTAATTTATTTCCGATTAAGCTATCCTTTAATTTCCAATTAAAATGTTTGATTCTCTCTTGCAATAACAAAATTAAGCCATTGTGGTCCGAAATATCTCTCGGGAGAAGATGTAACGTGGTCACACGATTTAACATTAATTTAGATAATAGAAACATATCTATCCTAGACAAGGACTCATGTCTGTTTGAATAGAAGGTGAAACCTTCTTTATTTTTATATAAAAATCTCCACACATCTAATAGGCCAAAATCTTCTAATAGCTCAAAAAATGTTTTGGGGAGTTTGCCTAATGATTTTACTTTTAAGTTTTTAGATTTTCTGTCCAATTCAGGGTTAATAACACCATTAAAATCTCCCATCAATAATAATTGCTCATAATCAATCTCTTTAAGCTCCGAGTAAATTTTTTGGAAAAATAGTCCTTTGTTTGTTTGGGGTCCATAAATTCCTAATAGTACTAGTTTCTCCCCTTCCCATGTTATCAATATTCCTACGTAGTGTCCTTTGGGGTCATTTAACACTTCAACCGGTTGTAGCTGACTAGAGGAATAGATCACTACACCATTTTTTTTTTATTTTTGTTAGCTGAAATAAAGGCTTTTCCTAATTTCTTATGACTCAATAGTTTAATTTCTGTTTTTTTAATGTGAGTTTCTTGAAGACATATGATTTGACATTTTTGCTTTCCCAAATAGTGAAACAATCTTTTTCTCTTTACTTTAGAATTAAGACCTTTAACATTTAGGGACAGAATTTTCATATCAAAAATAATTTCCACTATTCAAAATTCAAATTTCCTTATTTCTACAAAACACTTTTCCTTCTCTTAGTTTATTTTCATATTTTGTCTTTACCCCATACTAGCACCCCCAGCTGTATCTGAGTCCTCTGATCTGCCTCCCCTAGCTAAATCATCTTTGCTTCCTTCATCACTGTTCTTCAATTCATCTTCCTCCTCATCTGACACACTTTCCTCACTCACTTTTTCATCATTATTTCTATCTTTTTTACGTGTTGGTGATTCCTTCCCATTATTTTTAGCTGGATTTCTATACTTACCCTTAGCCAATTTTTCGATCTTTTCTATGTTCTTTCCAGAATGCACAAGCTTTTTCAATTGAATTTAACTTATATCTTTGCTGGTTCCATGTCAAGGAAATACCTTCGATCTCTTCCCATCTAAATGGGATCTTATGAATCTTCAACTGCTCAGACAGAAATTGGTATTCCTTACGTTTTCTCAGAATTTGCACCGGAATATCTTTAAAAACCTGGATTTTGTTTCCTTTAATCACAAATCTGGTTCTAAAGTTCTTTTGTAGAAATTCATCTCTTAATTGTTTCCTAGTCCAATAGATTACAATATCTCTTGGCAGTTTTTTGTTTCTAGACACTTTAGAATTTATTCGGTACATCCTATCTATTTCTGGCAAGATTTCTTGAATTGAGCGGTCCAAATACTTAGCTAAGTGGGGTATAAGAAAATCATAAAGATCTTCTTTAGGCTGCTCGGGAAGGCCTCTCAATTTGATGCATTTTTCCCTTTGTTTAAGTTCAAGACGTAATAACCATTCATGGTCCTCATCTTGTTGTTTGCAAGATTCTTCCAATCTCATCTCCATTCCCTTTGTCTTGTTTTCTAACTCCTCAGTTTTTATTGAGATTTTTTCAATATCCTTATTGATTCTATCTAGGTCTTGTCTTATTAGTTTCGCCTCATATTTCACTTCTCGCTTTGTCTCTTCTCTCGATTCTCTAATTTCTTTCCTAGTTTCTTCTTTTGACTCCCTAATTTCGTTTCTCAGTTCCGCATGTAGTCTCTTAATTTCATCCAAAAGATAATTCTGTTCATTCCCTTTTGCTGCCATTTCCACCGAAGCTCTTCTTATATTGGTATACGATTGTTTTTCCTTTTCTCTTCTTGATTGCATTCTCTTATTTAATGTGATTAGTGTAATTGAATATACCCTCACTATCTTATTTTCAAATAGTGTTTTTTGTTTTTGTTTTTGTTTGTTTGTTTTTTAGTGTTGTTTATTCAATATTATGCTGATCTTAGTATTCCCTCCTTAGTTATTGATCTCACCTTCCTATCCCTTCCCTTTAGATCTTCGTCCTACTTTCCTTCTTTATATTATCTACTTTTTTATTTTTCCTATTTTGTTTTTGTATTGTTTTCGAGTTACATTCAATTTCAAATATTGGTTTCACAAAAAAAGAGTTTTCCCCCTCCTACCCTTTTTGTTCACTAAATTTTAATTTGAAAGGATCCCTGATTTTATATTGATTTAGCTACCCAAAATCCTTTGGCATTAATTAGAAGTTCAATTTAGCCTTTAGTTAGCTTACTTATTAAATATTAAATTTTATTCAACCAATTTTATAAATTTACAAGTATCTCTAAAATCTAAATTAAAAGAGGGAAAGGAAGAGAGAAGAAAGGGAGGAGAAAAAGAGAAAATAAAAAGCAAATATCAAATTCTATAAGGCCTTAAAGTTATTTTAAATGAGGCTTTAAGAAAGGAGGGAGATATAACAATAAAAAGAAAGTAGACTAGTACCTTTCTATATAGCAAGGGAACAAAATCAATTTGAAGCTAATACTTATTACAATGCGTACCCTATCTTTGTTTGTTCTAAGTCCTAAGGGGGCAAGCAATAGTGATTGATATACACAAATAATAAGAGAAAATATTTAAACTTTTGTCTCTAATCACACGATATATCTGATCTTAATACACCTAGATCCCTTTAATTTCACTAACTAAGAATCCTTAGTCTGTTTAAGGCCCCCACTATATTACTAATCTTAATAACACTTAAATTCACTAGATTTAAAGATAAGCTTCAGATAAAATATCACTGTAAATTTTGAGCAAAATTATGAGCTTCAAATGGAATATATATATTTCGATTTCAAATCCAAAATAAGTGAAAGACACTCAATCCTTAAATTAGCTGCAAAAGAGAATTAAGGTTGGGTATTCTCTAAGATCTATATAGATCTATATGGAGCTTTAACAATACTGGGTAGCTTTAAATATTTCAAAATATGCTTATCACAAACCCAGTTATATAAACAGATAGCTCCAATCCAAATTTGTCAAATCCAAAAAATAAAATCCTCCTTACTCAAAATATTGCTCCTTTTAGGTAGAATTAACTCAATAATGCAATATAATGAAATGTATCACCCACCGTTTTATATATATATATATATATATATATATACTCGAACTGCTATATATATATATTCCCTTTCCTTCACAATACTTCCCCAGTTACCCAAACTTGCATGTTATGAAATTTACCACAGTCTGGGGAGTACCAATACAAATAAAAGATAAGTAGATCAGTGAAATATTACAGCACTAGTAATGATTAAATGATTAAATTTCCAAATTCAATATAGGTATAATCTCCTATTCCTTTTTCCTCAACTTTCGCTTTCCCCCCTTTCTTCTCCCAGTGCGATCTATATCAAGCACTTTAACAATGTTTAGTAAACCCAACTGGGAATCGTTCTTGGTTGTTGTTAGTAAATTTTGGTAGATGTTGTAAAGATTACTTCAGAGAGAAAGTTCTATTGAGTCTTAAGTTAGGGAGATGATCAAATCCCAGGAGACGACCAAAGTAATAAATAATCCAGGAAAAGAAACGCCCAACATAAAAAATCACAGATCCACGCGGTCTTCCCCGTTGTCCAAATGGCAAGATGTTTTAAGTTTTAAATCCAAAATAATCCACCCAGTTTTCCAGTTTTCCAATTTAATAGGAAAAGTTTAGTAGAGAAAAAATGTCCGAAAAATGCCGACTGAGTCAGGAAAATTATTAAAGTTTAAGTGATCCAGGAAAAGAAACGCCCAGAGCAGAAAATCGCAAGTCCATGCGGTCCATAATGTCCAGATGACAAGTTGTTTTAAATCCAAAGTAATCCACCAAATTTAATAGGGAGAGAATGTCCGAAAAATGCCCACTGGATTAATAAAGTTTTGTTTTGTTTTTAAAGCTTGAATAATCCCTTGAAACAGTGTTGCTGATTTTGTAACAAATGTGGATCCGATTCTTCCAAGCGGTCTCTCTCTCTTGCCGTTTCTCTCCCACTTTCACTTTCACTTGCTTTATTTCTTTATCCTTATGGAACACAGTCTCTCTTGGAAGCTTTAGGGAAAATCTTTACCAAATGTAATGAAACAGTCTGGTTATTCCAATTGAACCTAAGGTTCAGACATCCGATATGTTCATGAAAAGAAAAGAAAGGAAAAAAAAATGTGCTAGTCCATTTCACCCCTTATTTCAGAGGGTATAGAAGGGAGATCAAAATGGAGGATTTGTCTTTATAATCACCAATTTAACTTCACGCTAGATTTGGCACAAGATCAAATTTGCCACCCAGAACTGGGTACTGTAGGAGACAGCCTTTTTTGCTGTGATAGAGAGTTTTTAATTGTCGCTTACTTGTAAGCTTTAAGTGGTGGCGGCGCTTGTGCCGACTCGCGGCTTCTGGTTACGGTCGTGGTCCGCTCAGACCTCCATAGTTCTTCTCCTGTTTTCAGCTCCAGGTTTCTTCCACAATGATCTCACTTCTTGGAGCCTTCTATCAGGGTCGATGAGCCCCTCTAAATCTCCTTTTGTTGTTTTTAACCTCTGTCACTAGGTAGAGCTCCTTCTCTGCTTTAGCTTTTCTGACTTTCTCTCTATAAATGCTGGCTATTCATTTGCATTTATATTTAGTGCCTCCCTCCCGCTTTTCCATTTCTTGTACATGTGCCTTTTAAATCTTAGTTCAGTTGAAAAATTTTTAGACATCCGTCCTGATTTCTTTATACTCCTCTCATTTTTCTTCCTCAATGGAACTGTTTAATAATAATAATAATAATAATTTTTATTTATAACCCGCCCCTCTGCGTGGCAATCGGGGCGGGGTACAACAAGATTAAGAAACAAAACACAGTTAAAAATCATTCCCCCGTCCCATAATCCCACCCTCCCATCCCCTTAAAATAGGATTAAATTGCATTCAAATTAAAAAATGCCACTTAGTTTGAAATTATGTTTTGAATATTTCACTTTTAAGAAACTCCCTTCCACCAGGAACTCCCTTATCTTTTAGTAATCTTGACCACAAGATCACACACAGTATTTCCTTAAGTTAAATGAAATCTGCTTTCTTAAAGTCTAGAATGTATATTTGGCTACATTTGGCTTCCCCTTTCCACTGTATAACAAACTCCAGGAAAACATGGTCACTCCCATACAAGGATCCAATGGCTTCAACCCCATTAACCAGGTTATCGGTGTTGGTTAAGCTCAGATAAATAGCTGAACCCCTTCTTGCCACTTCCACATTCTAGATCAGTGATGGCGAAACTTTTAGAAATCAAGTGCCCAAACTCAGTGGCATTCCTACACCAGATGTCACTGGGTGCTGGGGGCAAGACTTCTGAGGGGGAGGACTTCTGGTGATGGGACTTCTGGGGAGAAAACCAAGGCACATTCTTTCAGCCTCAGGCTAGCAATAGCAAACCCCCTCTGACAAAACTTGCCAAGAAAACTCCATGATAGAAGAAAACAACTTGAAGGCAAACAACACAAAGGCTAACTTGAGCAAGTCACACTCTCTCAGCCTCAGAGGAGGGCAATGGTAAACCACCTATGAAAAAATCTTGCAAAAAAACAAAACACAAAAACATGCCAAGGATGTGCCATGATAGGTTTGACATAAATCAGAAGCCCACAGCAGTTACAGAGAAAACCACCCCGTGTTCCTTCTCCCTCAAGGGAAAGGGTCTGTTGGAGCAGTAGTGCCTGGCATGGCTTTAGACATGTCTAAAGCCATAGTGGACAGGGAGGAAATGGTCCCGTGGGACTCTCCTTCCCTCCTTGGCATGGTTTTATACGCAGTGCGTATGCTCCTTACTTGAAGGGGAACCCATCATCCATCCCTTGGCCAATTCTGAATATTCTCCCATTGCTGGGAGAAAGCCAGGCAAAGCCTTCCCACCACAAAGCAACAAGGCACCCCAATGCCATCGCCTCCATCTTGGAGCCCTTCAGAAAGGCGGAGCTTCCAGCCAGAAGGCACAAGCATGGCCCCTCCTTATCGTTGCTCAGTTTTTCATGGGAAAACCAGATGGCAAGGAGCCAGCTGGCCCAATTACCCCACCCAGCCACTCATACTTCATATCGCTGCTGCATGCCCTTGGGGATGGCATTGCATGCCATAAACTGTTCACCAATATACAGTTCTAGACAATGAAATTGTCTGCTAGACAAGTAAGTAGTTCATTGGACCTTATATTTTTGGCAGATTTTGACTTCCAACAAATATCAAAATAGTTGAAATCTCCTGTTATTAAATCTTTCCTTTCTGAACATTTGGCCATCTGTTCCAGTAAGGCATCATCCAAGTCCTTCTTTGTCTCAAGGAGTAGTCCTTCCAATGTAAAGAATGTTTAGTTCCATTACAGTTCACTGATAATTTCATATATTACTCCCTGTCTTCATTGGGATGTGTGGTCAATGATTATGGGTTTAATACTGGGATGAACAGAAAGAAGGAAATACTACACCTTTACGGTTCCCCTTCCTATTTAAATGCTGTATCACCATCCAACCTCCTTTGACCTTCAAAAAGCAAATATGGCGCTAGAAGATAATAAACTTCTTTTGCATGCAGATAAGCATCAGTGAAGTTATTAACAGCTTACTTATTTTGTATAATAGTCACATTGCACCCTTAAAAATCACTAATAGTGCCTCTTTGGAACAGGAGAAGGTAGATAAAACAGCAATGCAAATTCTGCCTGCATTGCAGGCAGTTAAACCTCTAGCATTATTTATAATATAGATGCCTTCTAATTACAAAATAAGCAGTAATAGGAGCTCAGGGACCATTTGGCTGCAGTAACAAACAAAGTAATCTGCATAATATCTAGAACTTCACAGCTAAGAATAAAACCATAACCATGAAAAGAAAGTTATCCCAGTAGCTATCAAATAAACCTGTATAGAACTGGTACTAAAAATGTCTCTAACATCATGTGAGTGCTCAAGGTAACAGTAAAATAAATGACTTATTTCTGAAAAGGCTCTTTAATTCAATTCAGACCCAATTTGGTAACTGGGATTGACCGAGTCCAATCTAATTCAGATCCTGATTCTGAACTGAGATTAAAAAAATCCATATAACTGGATCCTCCATTGAGTTGTGTTGAAATTTATAAAGGTTTCCTTTTTTAATCCAAATAAAATCTGAAGATACAGTAGTCCTTTAAAACCAAATTGGACATGCCAAGCTGCAAACAAGTGGCTCTATGAATTTTTATGATTATCACCTTGGCTTTTTTCATAATATGAAGTTCATTACAAAAAAACCCCTCATTTTAAAAATGGACACAGTCAATATTGCCTATTCATGCTGTTTTATTCAGTACTGTGTGCTGCTGACAACCACATAGTACAGACAAAAGAGAAAAAATATACAGACATCTTTTCCAAGCAGGTGATTGTGATTCTCTCATAGTGGAGACACCATGCTAAAGTGCCTAAGACCATCGCCAGGTTACTAAGAATGGCTGGAATCCACTTGGGGAGTTATGAATGCATAATCTAGTGTTACACACTTGTGACTGTTTTGTACTCACAGTCCCTGCGTGTTGGAACTGTGAAAATATCCCAACCCCCACTTTGTGGACAGTAGCCACTACAATCATTCAGGATTTATTCCCCTGTCAATTGATAAGCAGTTAATTCATGTTCCCAGCCCCTTGTTCAAGCAACCTTTGGTGCAAGGGGAAATTGTGACAAGGACCCTCGTTCTGCCTGTTGCAATGCTCATACTTATTCTGTGCTGCATTTCCCCAATTGTATCCTCTGCTCCATTTTCCTCAGGTTGAGTACCCTTTTCATTTTGTGAGAAGATTGAGGCTAAGAAGGTGTTGAGTAGTTCTGCCTTTTCTCTGTCCCCTGTTAGAATTTCTCCATCTTCTCTGTGCAGTGGCCCTACCATTTCCTTCTTCTTTCTTTTGCTACGGACATACCCAAAAAGCCCTTTTTATTGTTCTTAACCCCTCTAGCAAGCCTGAACTCATTCTGCACTTTGGCTTTCCTGACTACCCCTACATGTGCCTAGCTACCCCTACATGAAGGGCAGCACAGCAGCGGCAGTGGAGGAAGCACTGGGACCTTGTCCTCAGCCTTGGAGGACTTTTTCTGCCTGCAATTACTACCACCTGGGCAGCCCAGCAGCAGACGCAGCAGCAGCAGCACGAACCGAGGGAGATCGCTGGCGGGGATAAAAACCCCGCCCAGGAACATCTCTCCCCTTGGCAGCACAGCAGCGGCGGTGGAGGCAGCGCTGGGACCTTGTCCTAGAGGACTGTAACCCGTCTGTAATTTAATGTTAATAGAAGGGCAGAGAAAGAGATATTACATAGTGCAGTTGCCATATGTTAGGTTGCACTATACCACCTGGAGGACTTGGCAGCCCCAATTGACACCACCTAGGGCAGCCGTGAGAGTGGCTTATAGCAGCTGCAGCGGCGGTGGAACCGGGGAGAGCGCCGGTGGGTTTAAAACCCCACCCAGGACCATCTTTCCCCAGCAACACGCGGCAGCGGTGCTTTGGGCAGTTGGAGGACTTCAAGCTGCTTGGAGGACTTGGCCAGCCTGATAATACCACCTGAGGCGGCCTTGGAGGATCATCTTCCTCCACAGCCCTTTCTCTATTCATAGAACTCACTGCTTTAGATTAGGGACTGGAATCAGCTGGTCACTTATCTCCCCCTCCGCATTGCGGAGCTGATTATATATATATATATATATTTTAATAATTATTTTTATTATTTTTCCAAAGAAAAGAACAAACAATTTTTTTACATACTCAATAAACAATAAACAATAAAAAATTAAAAAGATTATTGCATCTGGTTAAACTTGTTTGTTGTTTTACATACACAAAAAATAATTTAAAAAATGACAAATTAGGATTGCAATCATATCATATATATCTTAGTTTTTCTTAGTCATATTTTTTCATCATTCTTCTTCTGTTTCTTCTTCTGTTTCTTCGTCTTCTTCCTTTCTGTTCTTCTTCTCTTTTTATTCTTCTCTCTAGTTATCCCTACTATTCTTTAGTTAAAAAAAAAAAACTTAAAAGTGGCTTCCCCACCAGGTTTGTCCCCATTTTAAATGGCTCCTCTTATCAACTTCTCTCAATATCAATGTCTTTGTCTTTCCTTTACTTAGCTTCATTCTATCGTCAATAATTTGGTATATCCTAAAACCTTTTTAGGACTTGGCCAGCCTGATAATACCACCTGAGGCGGCCTTGGAGGATCATCTTCCTCCGCAGCCCTTTCTCTATTCATAGAACTCGCTGCTTTAGATTAGGGACTGGAATCAGCTGGTCACTTATCTCCCCCTCCCCATTGCGGAGCTGATTATAGTCTGGGAGCGGATATTCAGGTTGTGTGGGGGCAGGGAAGGTATGGGTGGCAACAGAATCAACAAATGTTACAAAAGAAGGAGGGATTGATGTTTAATATCTATCCCTCCTTCAGTTCGCTCTGTTTCCCAGGATAACTTGGAGAGCATGCCAGCCATTCCACTGACCCTCAACCTGCTCCTCTGTAATGCCAGGTCGGTCAAAAACAAGATCCATATCATCCATGATCTTTTAGTGGATGAGGCGGCTGACCTGGCATGCTTTACTGAGACCTGGCTGGGGGAAGCCAGCTCCGCGATATGAGTGCAGGCTCTCCCAGCCGGGTACTCAGTTAGTGAGCAGGTGAGGGAAAGTGGGCAGGGGGGCAGCATAGCCTTGGTCCATAGGAACACCTTAAGTGTGATCAGAAAGCCTATCTGGAAAACGACCCATATCGAGTGTATGTACCTTAGCCTGAAAACCAGGGATAGCTTAGGGATTCTGTTGGTATACTGGCCACCCCATTGCTTAACAGACTCCCTAACCGAGCTGACTGCTCTGGTTTCTGAGTTGCTGTTGGAGTCACCCAGACTTTTGGTTCTGGGTGACTTCAACATCCCACTCGAAACCAGTTTAAAAGATCTAACTGGCACGGCTCGTTCATGGATACCATGACAAACATGGGCCTATCCCAGTTGGTCGACGGGCCCACACATTGTGCTGGTCATACCCTCAATGCGGTCTTTAGTACGGAGCAGGAACATCCATGGGCGGAGGTTAAAAAAACCTCCGCATTGTCATGGACAGATCATTTTCTTATCAAGGCGGAACTAAAGGCTATTGCTCACCCTCCCGGGGGTGGCGGACTCATTAGAACGGTCCACCCTCGAAGGCTAATGGATCCAATTGGTTTCCAGAAAGCCTTAGAGGTTGGTAACGCCAGTGATTCTGTCGAAGCCTTGGTGGACACTTGGAACACCGATCTCACCAGGGCTATCGACACAATCGCTCCCAAGCGTCCTTTCTGGCCCACTTCAAACCGTAAGCCCTGGTATACAGAGGAGCTTAGGAGGATGAAGCGTGCCCGACAACAACTAGAGTGTGAATGGTGAAGGACTCACCTCTTATCTGACAGAACTCGCCTTAGGAAGCATCTTGATTCCTATAGGGAGGCTTTACATGCATTGCAGAAATCTTTCTGTTCCGCACGTATTGCGTCTGCAGAGTCCCACCTGGCAGAGCTGTTTAGGGTGGTGGGGGAGCTGACGAAGGTTCCCCCTGCACCAAACCCCCTACTTAATCCTACGACAGCCTGCTGCGAGGCATTTAATATCTACTTTGCAGATAAAATCTCTCGGATAAGAGCCGACTTGGAAGCCAGTGTTCTGACAGAATCCGTAGAAGAGGCATCCAGTAACTCCGTTGATGGCATTTTACTGAATCAATTGCAATCTGTGAGTACTGATGACGTGGACAAGCTCCTTGGAAGGGTGAGGAAGATGACTTGCCCCCTCGATCCTTGTCCATTTTGGCTGGTCGTCCAGGGAGGGGACGCGTTGAAGGGGTTCCTTCAGGACACAATCAACATGTCATTCAGGGAAGGTAGTATACCATCTTGCTTAAAGGAGGCGGCAGTTAAGCCACTCCTGAAAAAACCTTCCCTGGACCCCCTGGATAGAAATAACTACAGACCAGTCTCCTTGCTTCCCTTTTTAAGCAAGGTGATCGAGAGGGCAGTTTCTTCCCAACTCCAAGCAGTCTTGGATGAAACTGAGTATCTTGATCCATTTCAAACCGGCTTCAGGACAGGATATGGAGTTGAGACCGCCATGGTTGAACTGACTGATGACCTCCGCCTGGGCATCGACAGGGGTAGTGTGACCCTGCTGGTGCTCTTATTCAGGTGACAGTTTCAGCAGCAAAATCCCTGTAATAATCCAGATGCTGCCCGAATTAGAATTGAATTCGAGAGAGATAAGATGCTTTATTTTAGCAGAGTGATAAGCTCCTAAGTCTCAAACTGCAAATAACAAAAAAGGGTATTGTACCTAACGGGTATAAACAGGAAAAAAGAAAGAAGTTAGGAAATGGTAAAAGTAATATATTCTATAACAAGGATATCAACAATGTTTGTTAGATGTTCAATTTACATTAAAAACAAAGGTATATCATGCAAACTTTGTCTTACGTAAAGAACTTAAAATGCACACTTTAAGGATGCAACTACAGTGTGCCTTAAAAATAATAGTCCATCTTTGTAATTATACAAGTCCTGAGAGGACCAAGCCTGTGCCAAAGGCTTGATGGTCCTGGATAAGTACTCCAATGTATCTCTCAGCAGAAGTTCTGTGAATTCAGTCTCATATAATCACCAGCCAGATGTGTTTGTATGATATACTTTTGTTTTTAATGTAAACTGAACATCTAACAAACATTGTTGATATCCTTGTTATAGAATATACTACTTTTACCATAACTTCAAACTGCAAATAGCCTTCCAAAACCATGCAGTTTGCAAAATCTTCCAGAAGCCAAAATTTTCAGTGCCTTTATTTCAGTGAGGAGAAAAGTGATAAAATCCTGTCTGCAAGAATGAAATTTACAAAGATTTACATCCCTACATGGGCTTCAAATTAGACTAAGAATGAGTCATTTTCTCACTTTTTTCGTATACATTGTGTTTTCACCAAGAAAGGTACTTTGTTATGCACTAGTGCTCATTTGGGTTAGATGCTCAGTAGCTGTTATATCTGATTTCAGCACTTCTTATGAAGTTCACTGCTCTCATATATTGGAATTACACAGTGTAGCCAAATGTTTGCTCTTTTGAAAACAACAGTTCATATCTTTAGTCTGTTTACTGTTTTGTATTAGAAATTAAGAACGGCTTTGTTTTGAAGGACTAGTCCTTATCCATATCTAGGATAAGCTTTCATGTTTATTTGTTGATTTCAGTTGGCAGTACTGTGAAATTGACATAGCATAAAATAAAAAGAAAACAGGAATTATCACAGTACATGCTATTTTAAAATGTTCACATTCTCTAGAACTGCTTTTCAGAAAAAGAAAGGCAAGGAGATTTTAGCACAGATTAAGGAAAAGATAAGAGGGACAGCAGGAGCCATGTTTGCATATATTCTTCCATTTTAGACAAGGTGTAGATCCCAGTCTCACTGAAAACATAAAAAATTGCCTTCATTAATGATAAATGTTGGCCCCCACCATCCTAAGTACAGAAAGGGGAAATGGCATGGGAAAACACTGCTCCATACCAAGTTGAGAACTAAAAAAAACACTTTGGATGCTATGTACCTGGGGGTAAACAGGGAAGCTGAGTGTATGGTACGTCTTACCTATCATCTGGAGAGGGACTTACCTGTACTTTTTTGTTGTGAAATGAAGATGTAATGATAGTCTCAGAGGGTGGGGAATGAAGATGGGAAAATCTGTTAGTTCCTCTTCTGCATTTTATTTTTTAAAAAATCTCAGGTTCTTTAGGATAGAAAGCACTGGGAAAGAAATGTATAGATTCGAGTAAATCCTTTAACATGCCATGTTTCTGGCATGGAGAAGGCCACGTGTTCTAGAAGAAGAGTTTGTCTGAAAGATAGGGTGGCAAGGCAACTGTAATTCAGCACCAGTAAATACAGCTGAGCATGGCCAAATACACTGAGATTCAAACCTATATTTTTAAATGGTGAGCACTTAGAGGTCTCAACCTAGAAGATGAACAAATCTTTTTGTTTCTATTTCTCCCACCCTAATTATGAAGAAATGTGGGTATGAGTTAAATTCTTATCAAAAATAAATTGAAATAATATTCTTATCCATCCCTTTGAGAGATCAATGATTCCATTTTAAAAGCAATAGACAATGCATGGAAAAGGCAGCTAAGGCCACTTGTCTGTCTGTCTCCTTCCTTCCTTCCTTCCTTCCTTCCTTCCTTCCTTCCTTCCTTCCCACCAAATTTTCCCACAAAGTCTGAAGAAACTTAATCTGTCCTCTATTTTCCCACTGCAGCTTTAAAAAATAAAATAAAAATGCTGCTGCCTACTCTCTAATGCTTTCTCTCCATCTGAGAGCTAAAATAGATTGGATAATTCACTCTTCCAGAAAGTGAGTCAAGCAACATTTTAGAACTAAAAAGATGATAGCATCTCCCTTTCTCTCTTTTAACCATCTGAAAAGCCATATAGTGCCTCTCTACCAATCAAGTAGCTATTTGGCTTCTAGAAAGCCTTCTTAAGTGAGCTGTTATCATTAGTCTGGTGGAAGCAACATAAACTGCATCAGGCTCTAAAAATATACATTTCTCAGTTTATCCAGTTATCTGGCTTTGTAGGGCATAAGAAAATTCCCTTGTGTATAGCTTCTTCTAGTTTCTATTGGTCTATCACTCTATGAGTTCTGTTTGGAGTTTTACACATTCCTTTTCAATGTTTAATATTGTTATATCTCAGTGAGAGCTGATGTTCTCATTGAATGTATATCTGCAGGACACAATATTTTTTAGTAAAACTATGGGCCTTTACAGACTGCCAGAAATAGTGCAAATTGAGGCCACTTTAACTGTCCTGGCTCAATTTTAAGGAATCATGGAAACTGTAGTTTATTGTGGCACCAGAGCTCTCTGGCAGAGAAGGCTCAATGTCCCAAAAAAATATAATTCCCATGATTCCCTAGCACTGAGCCAGGACAGTTAAAGTGGCCTCAATTTGCACTATTTCTGGCAGTCTGTAAAGGCCCTATAAGTGTTACTTAGTAGGATGGCTCATTTATGATACATCATCCATACTCCATGATTGATAAGTAGGATAAGGGGAAGCCTTATGCCCTGCTAGTAAAATTCTGAAGGTACTTGTAGAGGCACCTTTGTGAACAGCATGATTATCCCAGTGAATCTTGAACTTGGTCTATCAAGTTAGGTACTTTTTACAACCTTAGATATCATGTACATAGCAACCAGAAGTTGTGTTCAGAGGAATTCATAAAGATTCCTTGGCTAACCAATGGCTTGGATGTTTACCAGAGTTGATCATTTTGGTTCTCACTCACCTGTGAAGTAGGGTAAGTCAAAATAATACTCATTTTACTGGGGAAAACTAAGGCTAACAACCAGGAAGGTGTGGGTCTGATATTTCAATCACCAAGAGGCAAATCAAACATTGGCTCTTCGTCTTATAGGTGAACAGACACCAAGCTTACAGGGTGTACTTTGTTTCTTCCTAGAACTTCCAAGATCCATCAGCCAAAGCCTGGTACAAAAGATTTAGAATCAAGAATTAAAGAATTCTGAGCCCACTCCACAGTTTGTTTTGAGTATTCAAAGCGAATGAATCTCAAGCCTTCTCACACACAAAAAAAAACACTCCTAGTTATCTGAAGCTTTCTCCATTACTGTTGTATAAAAAAGGGATGGTTAAGAGTTATTTTGTTGTTATTGGGCTCCTTCAAATGGGACAAAAATGTTCCCAGGTTTCAGTATTTATTGCTGTAGTCCTTTAAAAAAAATCAAATGATGTTTCAATTGTCCTAAAATATTTTCTGGCAATTCCTGGCATCAACAGCAGCTTTTTATCCCCACTGAAATAAAAAAATATTTTCCTTTCCCTCCTTTTTTTTTTTTTTAAATTAGAGTTGTAGTGAATTAGTGCACTAGTACAGCAGGAAAAGGTCACTTCTGCATTAAAGCACTATAACTAAGATTTTTTTTAAAATCCCTTCAAAACATAGGACCACCACAGCAAGTCACATCCCTCTTTTAAATGAAGAGCCCCTCCAGAGAGCCAAGAAACTGTTACAACCAGGAATAGAACAAATAAATGCATAAGCAACAACAACTGACAAAAACCAACAAACCCTAGGAAAAATTTCATGAGAAGTCATCTTTCTTTAGACCAATTTGGAACAGCCTATTGTTAAATTCCAGTCCCCAAGAAAGGGAATTAGGGATTGCAATAACTGCCAAACCATTGCATTAATTTCCCATGCAAGCAAAGTGATGCTCAAAATTCTACAGCAAAGACTTTTATCATATATGGACCAACAAATGCCAAGCTGGGTTCAGCAAAGGAAGAGGCACTAGGGATTATATTGCAGACATTTGGGGGTAATGGAGCACACCAATGCATTTTAAAGAAAATCAGGTTGTCCTTTATAGAGTATAGCAAAGCCTTTGTATAGATCATACAAAACTATTAATTGATCTCAAAGAAATCAACATTTGATTGCCTATACTCAGGAAAAGATGCTACCGTTAGGACAGACTATAGAGAAACAGAATGGTTTCCAACTGACAAGAGGGTCAGGCAAGGGTGCATTTTATCACCCTGTTTAACTTGTATGCTGAACATATCATATATAAAGTAAGATTAGACTTGGAATAAAGGAGGTGTGAAAACGAGGAAGGAAGAGCAACAATTTAAGACATGGAGATGATACTATACTGCTAGAAGAAAATAGCAAAGACTTGAAACAATTACTGAAGAAGGTAAAGGAAGAAAGGGCAAAGTCAGGTTTACAGCTGAACCTTAAGACAACAAAAATAACGACCAGTGATAGTTATAACTTCAAAATAGATTATGAAGACATTGAAATCATTCAAGATTTTCTATACCTCTGCTCAGTCATTAATTAGAATGAAGACTGCACTCAAGAGATCAGAAGAAGACTAAGGGCCTATGCAGATGGCCTGTAAGGGTAGGCTCTGTACCGCCTCTGGGAGTGCCAGATCGGGACAGGGGCAACCACACACTGTGGCCCTGATCCGGCTTTTTGCCGCTCCCAAAAGAGCAGGCAAATGCCTCTCCTTTTTGGGGTGACAAAAAGCCACCATTATAGCTGCTACTACGACTCATTTGCATCCCTTTGGTGCAGCGTGTTTGCACGCTGCACCAACGGGGCACCCTGACACCATGCACCATGTGGTCAGGCATGCAGCATTGAGGTGGCTGGCATGTGGTTGCCCTGCCCCAACTCCAACCCCATGGATTAGTAATGATGATAATAATCCATCTCAGATATAGTCTTGGAACCAGAGACAAAACTGAACTATGTGAAAAGCAGGAATTTTAATTCCTGTAATAATTCAAACTGCTTAAACACTTTTTAAAAAGAAGATAGACAAGTGCACCACTTCCACATAGAACTGAGCCATACCACTACCAAAGGAAAGCAGATGGATGTATCTGTCACATCACTTGATACACTGCAAGAGCTCAGTCATTCAATTTACACAAATTGTCTGGGGATTAAGCAGGGAGGGAGGAGTGATTAAAGTACTTCTGATAAACTAGTTAATGATTTTAAGATTTTTAATCTTAAAAATGCCTGGTATCAACTTACATTTAGAGCCCCAGCAAATTGAAAGCTTACAGATGTGTGTTTTAATTGCATTTTTTAATTTGTTGACTGGTATCCTCTTAGTGAGGTACAATGATGTAAGTTGGGCATACTCCATTGTAAGTCTCTTGTGGTCATTGCCAAAGTAGGAATTCTCTACCAGTCTCATGCAATGATCCAAATCCCTGGAGGTGATGAGGAATGATGTTACTATTCTCCATTGGATATGTGAAGACATAGGTTGAAATTCTCCATTGTCAGACATAACTATGATGTTAAAAATGAGGAGTGCCAGGTATGCTACCTTCAGCTTGTTCAGTGAAGGACAGGAGAAAAATGTAACAAATAGAAAGCATACACAGAATTACCAGGCTTTACAAGGGTTAGAAAGCCTTTAGTACTCCACCTTCACTCAGCATTATTTTTCCCTCTGCTTTTTCTGTTGTCTCCCCTCATTTTAATTTTCCTAATCTTTCCTTCCAACCACTCTGGTGTTTATTCAGCATTTGTACACTACTCCTTTTTATGAGGCAGCAGCATCTTCTCTCTCGGTTTCTATGTCTCACCATCAAATGTAAAGGCAAGCAGCATGTTGGCCTGTGAAAAGATAGATATCCCATGATTTCCTCCAATTTTGTCTCTAAAGGTATTTGGGGATTCTAGTACTTAGTGACTAAAGAAGATGCTGCAGGCTATGGGTGAATTTTAATTAACTACAGTTAATCAATTAATTAATTAATCTGTGATGGGGGGAAATACATAGACACAAGTTACTTATTATTACAAATAACAACAGAAATAATAATAGCAACAAACATAGAAATAGAAAGCAATAACAAGTGTTCTTCAAGAAGCTCTCAAAAACTTAAAAACTTGTTCTTGCCTTTGCTGAATTTGACTTCTCCTACTGAAGGTATTGCAAATAAAATAAAATAAAATAAAATAAAATAAAATAAAATAAAATAAATGGTCATAGCATTTTGTCTGAAAGTTCAAATATATCTACATGCAATTACTGATAACCTGGGGAATGTTCACATCATTGACATTTGGTAAATTCCTATTTCTCTTCTTCTATTTCTTAATTTGTATTTTTTTTAAATGTTCTTAAGTGTTCAGCTGTAATGTTGAATTTATCATCCAGAAACATATTGTTTTTGTGCATGAAACTCCCTACTTCCTTGAGCAGTAGGAGGCTCTGGGGACACCATCTGCTTCCCTGCAAAGAGAAAATGTCTGGATATTTATCTGTTTATTTACATATGTTCTCAATGGGCATGAGGGAAAAGGCAAGCTAGTCGACAGACAATACTAATCTGTAAAGCATCATCAGATCCCTCAAAGGTAAACAACATCTCTTTAGAGTCTCCCAAGGCTCCATTTTCCAGCCTGCTTCTTTTCTTCCTATTCACTTAGCCACATGGCAAATTCTTCATTTCTTCTCCAGAACCCACCTCAACATGGGTGGAGGTGGCATTCCTTTATCACCAGCCATTTCAAGGCCATTAGAAAAAGACGTAGTCATCTGAAACAACCTAACAAACCATCAAACATCATCAGCCAGCCATAGAACAGGGGTAGATGAATTTAGTGAGTCTAAAGACCACTTTTCTCTCCTTAGCAGCCTCTGGGGAATCACATGGATTGCCAAAAATGCCAAACAAGTTAACTACAAAATCAGAAGTTCCCATGAAGTCTACATTTGATACAATTGTTACACATTCTCCCTCTACACAAATAATAGTGAATGTATGGTGGCAGGGAATTAAACCTGTCACTGCATCCCTCCTTTTCCCAATAAGATCATGAAGGGGCCTTTGACAACATTATTGGAAACCAGACAAGGCCATAACTAAAAGGAGATTTGGATTGTTAAGACAGCAAGGCCCATAACAATGCCAATAAGATTATTGCATGATAGAGTGTGTTTATTCTAAGATAAGGGTGGGCAAATGCATCTGACCCCATGTTGTTGTCCTGGAACTCCCATCAGCTTTAGCCAGTATAGGCAACGGCCAAAAATGCTGAGAGTTACAGTCCAAAGATATTGGGCAAACTATACTTTGCCCACCACTGCACTCTTTACATAAACATGATGCTAGGGTCAGTTTAAGATGAAACAAAGGTGGTACCCTCTCCTGACTTCAGGTATAAAAGCCAAATGGACTGGGAGTTGAACTTACTTCAGCATTAGTAACAAGACTGTCTTCCTTTCTGTATCTAACCCAGTAGGCTAGCTTAGAGGGCTCAGGACAGGGTGCATAACATAGACAGCACTGGCCTCCAGAAAAGGGGATCAGCCAGGGCAATTGCTGCTGCCTGAAGCAATGGCTTCATCCTTCCTAGTGATGGAAGTGGCTATGCATGCGTTGTAACAATTGCCTTCCCGGACAATTTTTATCTTGTTTTTCTTCTATGGGGCTTTACAGACTGCCAGAAATAGTGCAGCTTGAGGCCACTTTAACTGTCCTGGCTCAGTGCTAGGGAATCATGGGAACTGTTGTTGGTTTTTTTCTGGGACATTGAGCTTTCTCTGTCAGAGAGCTCTGGTATCACAATAAACAACAGTTCCCATGATTCCTTAGCACTGAGCCAGGACAGTTAAAGTGGCCTCAAGCTGCATTATTTATGGCAGTCTGTAAAGGCCCTAAGTTGACATATGAATAGAATGAGATGGGGCTCATTGGAACAGATGATATAGAAAGTGAGGCTAAATGTTCTCATTTAGAACATTCAAAAGTGTTATATAATTTGGTATAGCTGCTGTTGAAATACACCCACAGTGCAGTGTTTTAAATATAGCTGTAGGCTTTTCTGCACTCCAAACAAGTTATGAAATTGTTAAATAGAGGTTCAGAAGCAAGGGAGATTAGTAATGCAAGAACACACACACACACAGAGTCCCTTTCTCTCTATATAAAAGTTAAAGAAAGCCCTGCAGAGTATATGACCAATCAAACCAAAAACAGTCAACAAGTCATGTACCAGAGTTAATTCAGAGACTAATTCATAATGTTTTTATGTCTGCTTAGGAGTGTAGGCATAAGGGGTTATGAGGAATTAGATAGGAAAAGGAAAATGTTGTGCTAGTGCTTTTGGTTCTGTGGGTCACCCATTGTGTTAGTCCAAAACTGTAATGGTGAAGAATATATGTGTTAAAGTAGCCATAGTGATCTGTTGTGCTTCTGTGGGAAAATCAGTGAAGTACTGTCACTGCTATTAGGCAAAGAGTAGCAGGAGGGGAATAGCAGTGGCTTCTGTGAGCTTCTTCACACTACACAATTATAGTAGTCAGCCCTCCATATCCATGGACTTTTTTATCCATGGATTCAAGCATCCACTGCTTGAAAATATTTTTAAAATATATAAATTCCAAAAAAACAAGCTTCAGTTTTTCCATTCTATATAAGGGACATCATTTTACTATGCCATTGTATTTAATGAGACTTGACCATCCACAGATTTTAGTATCCGAGGGTCCTGGAACCAAACCTCAGTGGATACCAGTGGCCCACTGTACTACATTCCACTTCAGCCACTATGGCATCATCCTATGGAATCCTGGGATTTGCATTTGGGGAGTGTATTTATAATTCTCAGCCCGAGAGTTCTAGTGCTTCAACAAACTACAAAACTCAGGATTCCATAGGATGTTGCTATGGCAATTATGTTTATTCAAAATTCTAAGATACATTAAGAATTACAAAAGTTATAAGAAGGAAGAAATAGGAAAAAAGAATAGAAAAAAGTGACTTCTAATCTTCATTTTAATAGTCATACAGTCATCCCTTCCAATTTGCAGGGGATCCGTTCCAGACCCACCCACCCCATGAATCGGGAAAATCACCAATATTGGAGCCCCATTTATTACAATGAAGGTGGACCTCAAGCACGCACACCATTATGTCCCTCCTGGCTTGCTGTCCGCTAAGGATCAAGACCGCAAATTGAGAGGGACGACTGTATATCCATATAGTTATTCATGCCTCACTCTCTAATAATATAACAAATTCTATTTTCTTGATAGCCCATTCCTTCTAATGATCAAAATTAAAAGTTGACAAATAATGAATATAGTGCTGTAATTGTGTAATATAAAAAGGCCCATGTCAGTGGAATAGTACATCCATTCTTGGTTACCTTTAAAGGAATTATCCAGGAAATATATCCAGGGTAGCCTTGTTGGTCATATAGGAAAGTACAATGACATCCAAAATCCACAAAACTGTGATACCTTTATTTGGCAGTGGGGCTTAGAATGCTTGCAACATGTATTTTATGCCTTTTGGTTGGCCCAATAAAAGTATTACTGTTTTGTAGATTTTGGATGGAATTATCCAAGGTGCTGAACCTATTTCGGGGATGGAGTTCAATATCTTGCATAGCTCCTTAATGGCTGGTCTAAAATCCAGAAAAGATTTTCTATCCACTAACATGGAAGCCACAACCCAACAATGTGGGGTAGGTGGTAATGATGGATGCAGCATTCCCTAAATTGATGCCCTCTTTGAAATGTTTCACACAACAATTCCCATAACTCTTTATCATTAGGTATGCTTTCTGAGGGTGGTAGAAAATTATGTCCAAAGCATCTGACAGTTAACAAGTTGGGAAAGGCTGTTATGTTGTGAGAAATAGCTTGACAAGAAATATTCCCCACTGGATTTATAATTTGAAAAGGTAGATAAGTAGGATATTTGCACCTCTGGATTTTAAAATTGTAACAGAATTATTTTAAAAAACACCAGTTCATGGGGAAATTGTTTGTGATTCATATATTTATGATATAGTCTCTCATTTGACACTGCGGTATTCTCACTTCAAGATGATAAAGTCTGACCTTCATCCTAGAATGAAATGAATGCCATCTTCCAAACTGTAGAGGATGTATCTGCTAAAATATTCCAATCATAACACATTTTCCCCATCCCACTTTAAATCCATCTGATAGTTGACTAAATTCAACTGTATCTTACCTCTAAATGTTATTTCAGAGGCAAACACATTGGGCCTTTACAGACTGCCAGAAATAGTGCAGCTTTAGGCCACTTTAACTGTCCTGGCTCAGTGCTAGGGAATCATGGGAATTGCATTTTTTTCTGAGACATTGAGCCTTCTCTGTCAGAGAGCTCTGGTGCCACAATAAACTACAGTTCCAATGATTCCCTAGCACTGAGACAGGACAATTAAAGTGGATTCAAGTTGCATTATTTCCAGCAGTCTGTTTGGCTCAAGGGACACCACATCAAGATAGCAAAGCAGAAAAGACCTGAAATCACCCTCTTTTTGGTTTGTTTAAGCCAGGGTGAAGTGTCAAAAGGGTAAAAAGTGCAGCAAAGGAACTTTTTTATATCCAGTTCTGATTCCACATCATCTGGTTTCCAGGTCAAATCCATTAAACTAAAGGTGTTTGGTTCTGAAACAAGGCTACACTCTCAGAGCAATAATAAAAAGCATTTAGTCTTGTGGTTTCCCAGAGATTTTTTCTTTCTTTCAAGACATTTTGAGATACTGGTTTATTCATCTGGAGTTTTCAACTGGGAATATTGCTAATCAGAAAATGAAGACCCAGGTCTGGCTTCACTATTTCATTGGTAAAGTAAGCATTCTTTCTCCATTGTTCTTTTTTGGACATAATTCCTTCCCCACAATTACGGTTCAAAAGATCTCCCAAGGCTGCCTAAAAGTGCAACAAAAGATAAAACAATATATAGTAGTAAGAAAACTTGAAGTATCTGGGGAATTCTGGAAGTTACGGTCCAAAAAAGTAACTTTTCCAATCTCTGCTCATATCTTCCTTGGAAGGTCTACACACTCACAGCACAACCTCATTTGCTCATATGGATCTTGATCTAGCTATGTGAATGCACAACTAACATGCTACTTCAGACACTTGTGTTTATACCTGTGTGATCTGTGTTTTATGCTATCAAAAATCAGGGCACCTGTGCTTTATGCCATCAAAAATATTTCAGCAGCATTCAGGACACTAGGCAGAATGATTATATTGTACAAAACCACAGCTAAAACACTTGCTTCTGAATATTGTAAATGTTGCACATGGACCGTCATGAAAATTTACATTTCTTATGATTAAAACCAGACCACAACAAATATTCAAGACACTCAACTTTAATTCACAGTTCATCAAAAGGCTTCCAAATGCCAAATATAGGGTGTTCACATTTTAAAATGACTTGAAAAGCATTTGTTGAAACCATCCAAGTCACAGTTGCCACTTCTACTGAATACACCAGTCTTCCTCTTCCTAATTAAATCAGACATAACATGATACCATGTAGGAGCCTAAAAAATTATTTAACTTCTTTAGTTATGTAAAGCAGAGCCTGAATAATAGTTTTGTATTAATGGAAAGAGAAATTGCATTGGCATAAAACCTGCTTTAACAAACTGTTGGAGCAAGCCTACAATATCTTGATGTAATGGTTATTACTCCAACTTCGGGGAGTTACAATGTTGTGTTTCAGAATGGTGACTCCATTTGGACTACAGTTGCCAGATCTTCAGGACCATCTTGAAATCTCCAGGAATCAGGTTGGGGTTGAGGTCAGGGAACTTCTATAGGGTGAAAGTCTTTCAACAAAGATGTGTGTGGGGAATTAACTGGATGTCCTGTAAACATGTTCCTGCAAAGCGTGGCTGGTTAACTGTCAGAGAGTGTTCAGGGCAGATATTTGTCCTTCCACTCTGTTTCCCATCCTGAAGCTGGCAGCACTGCTTAGCAAGGTTGAAGGAGCTGGGCTTGTTCAGCATGGTGAAAAGAAGACCGAAGAGGGAACATGATTGCACTCTTTAAATGCCTCAAGAGCTGCTGGTCATTGTCCCATATTAATAATACTGAGATGCTAGTACTCTAGAGTGCTTAAGTGGAGTGTTGTTGCTTATTTGGACTATACGTTTGATGACAAGTTGGGAATCCAGGCAACCAGATAGTGATGAGAGGGACCTCCAAACAGATTAGCTGACAGCAGCAGAATTATTATTATTTACCCACCTCTCCCTGTGGATTGAGGTGGGGAACAACAACAATTAACACACAAGCATCAGTTAAAACACATCAGTTAAAATGTACTTCAATTTAAAAGGACAAACAAGATGTACACATACTAAAACAATCCACATTTAAAACAACCATTTAAAATTCACAATTTAAAATCATCTGGATAGGTTTGCCAGAAGAGATTGGTCTTCAGTGCTAGTTTGAATTCAGACAATATATTCAGCTGTCAAATCTCGGGTCATTACACAGTCTAGGAGTGGCTGAAGAAAAAGTCCTCTGGGAGCTGCCAGCCTGGTCCTGGCTGACTGGAGTAAATGTCTGCCAGTGGACCTGATGGAATGTGGTGGATTATACGGGAGGAGGCAATCCAAAGATTTCTCCAATCCCTTAGCCAAAAAGAATTATGAGTGAGGAATCACACCTGTTCCATTGTCACTTTGCAAAGGCAACCTGGATCTCACAGCATTGCTCTGTGTGGAAGGAAGGAATGTGCATCTTCTTTTCACCTTCTCCTTCTTCCCTTTGCCCAAGAGTAAGAACTGTTGTTGCCATTACCATTGTCTTTGTTGGTCATTAGGTGAAGAGAAGCCTATTTTCTGCTTTTGAAAGATGGACAGGATTCCAGCCTGAAAAGTTATTTCCCCCCTCCCATTCCTCCTACAGAATCCAAAGAGATACATCTGTTTTGTTTGCTCTGGCTGCAGTGTTTGCAGCCAGGAGACTGAGCAATTCAGAAGGTGTGAAAAGAGGAGGTGGAAAGAGTTAAAAAATGATCTCTTAGAAAAGGAGTAGAACTTACTTGCGAAAATCACATCTGACCATAACCCAATTTTGTTAGAAATAGAAGAAAAGAGAGTAGAATACTCTTGGAGACTGAAAGAATATCTGTTGAAAAAAGAAGAAAATGTAATGAAACTAAAAAAAAAGAGCTAAAATGCTATTTTGAGGAAAACACATCAAAGGAAATCAAAAATAAGATGATTTGGGAAGCAGGGAAAGCAGTGGCAAGAGGATACCTTATAAAGCTAAATTCGGAAGATAACAAAAAAAGAAGGAAAGAGGAAGATGAGATAAAGGAAAAACTCAAAATGAAAGAATTGGATTGGAATTGCAATAAAGACGAAAAGACTAAATTGGAAATAAAAAACTTAGAAATGCAACTGAGAAACCTAACATTAAAAGATATGGAAATGAAATTGTAATATGTAAAACAGAAGCATTTTGAAATGGGGAACAAACCAAGCAAACTATTAGCAAATATGATAAGAACAAAGAGAAATAAAAAAATTATCTCGGAAATACACACAGATGGAAAAAGACTTTCAAGACAAGATGAGATTAAAGACGCATTTGAGAGATTTTATCAAGAACTGTATAAGGAGGGGAAAGAAAGAAAAAATAACAGAGAGAAAATAAGGGAATATTTAGGTAAACAAAATATAGTGCAAATAAGTGAAGAACATAAAAAAGAACTAAATAAAGATTTTTCGGAGAAAGAGATATCAACGGCAATAAAGAAGTTGAAGTTGGGGAAGGCTCCGGGGCCTGATGGCCTCTCAAATATATTTTACAAGAAAATGGAAGAAACTCTTGTGGATCCTTTAAAGAATGTGCTAAATGATATTAAAAAGGAGGGCATTCCAGAAGCCTAGAAAGAAGCGTATATACTATAGCATTAATTCCCAAAGAAGATAAAGATTGCCGAGAAATAAAAAACTTTAGGCCAATATCACTGATAAATGTGGACTACAAAATTTTTACATCTATTATTGCCCAACAGTTAAAAATTTTTTTGAGTGAAATCATTCACAAAGATCAAAGCGGATTTCTTCCTGGAAGGTATGTTAGAGATAACATGAGAACAGTTTTAAACATCGTTGAATTTTTCGAAAAACACAATGAGAGAAAGGCCGCAATGATTTTTATAGACATAGAGAAGGCCTTCGACAAAGTCAATTGGACCTTCATTGAGGAGACGGTAAAAGCGATGAAGATGGGAGCCAATTTTGAACTATGGTTAAAGGCAATATATAAAGATCAAAGGGCTCAAGTGATGGTTAATAATGAAAAAACGGGCTACATAAAAATAGAAAAAGGAGCGAGGCAAGGTTGCCCCTTATCCCCTTTATTATTCATTTTGACATTAGAGGTGCTTAATAATAAAATTAGGGAGGATAGTAGAATCAAGGGGATTACTATAAAGGGCCATAATTACAAGCTGAAGGCGTACGCTGATGATTTAGTAATATTCCTTGAGGATTCCAATCAAAGCATAAGAGATATACTAAACATTTTGCAAGAATTTGGTAATCTTGCAGGATTAAAAATAAATGAAGAAAAGACCTCAATTATTACATTAAACATGAAAGTAAAAGAAGAAGAAGAGCTGTCTGAGTTGACTAAATATAAAATAGAAAAGAAAATCAGATAGTTGGGAATAATAATAACAAGAAGAAATGCAGATTTGTTTGGAAATAACTATGTCAGGATTTGGAAAGAAATACAAAAGAACCTAGCTAATTGGGCTAAACTTCAACTTTCATTAATGGGAAGGATATCCCTGATTAAAATGAATGTTCTTCCCAAATTAATGTATTTTTTCCAAAATATCCCTGTGATCCATAATGAGAAAAGTATAGAAGTTTGGAAAAAAGAACTAACTAGGTTTATCTGGCAAGGGAAAAAACCGAGGATTAAATACCTGAGTCTAATAGAATCATCGGAAAAAGGAGGCCTGGCCTTTCCAGACCTGAAACTGTATTATTGGGCAAATTGTATGGTCTGGCTAGAGGAATGGGTAACTCTTGAAAATGAAAAGTTGTTGAATATAGAAAAAGATGGTATGGATTTTAGATGGCATGTCTTCCTTTGGTACGGGAAGCTTAAAAATAATAAGAGCTTCAAAAATCATTATATCAGAGGATCTCTACTGAGGGTATGGCTAAAGATTAAAAAACAGTTCTACAGGAAATTACTGATTTGGGTATCTCCACAGGAGGCCTTTCTTGATAGAAGTAGAAACAATAACACATCATGGATAAGATATAGAGATATCATTAGTAATGAAACATCTAAAAAATTTATAAGTTATAGAATGAAATCAAAAGAACAGTTGGAAGAGGAGGGAAAATAAATAATTGGTACACCTATATTCAATTAAGAAATATGTTTAATACTGATAAAAAAAATATAGGATTTGAATTGTATACGACTGAGTTAGATAAGATCTTGGAAGAAAACAAAGAAAAAAATAAACATCATGTATCTAAATATTACAGGCTATTTAGAGACAGAATTGTGGAAAGAGAGACAGTAAAACATGTAATGATCCAGTGGTCCAGAGATCTTGGAAACATAAAGATAGATGAATGGGAGAAGACTTGGAAGTTTTTATGCAATTTCACTATGTGCCAAGATCTCAAAGAAAATTTTCTAAAAATGTTCCATTGTTGGTATATGTTCCCTAGTAAAATAAAATAAAAATTACAAGAAGGGAAATTCCTATTGTTGGAAATGTAAAAAAAAAAAAAAAGGAAGGGTCATTTATCCACATGTGGTGGAACTGCAAATTTGCAAGGCTGCATTGGAAAACAATACGGTCGAAAATCATGGAAATTTTGCAGATACAGGTTCCTTATTGTCCTAAATTGTTTCTTTTAAATATAACTCAGGAGTTTTAAAAAAAGGGATTGAAAAGAAGCATAGGAGAATATTATTGTATATGGTGACCATCTCAAGAATCCTATATGCAAAATATTGGAAAAAACAAGAATCTCCAACTGTGAAAGAATGGAATATACGTTTAAGTGATGCAATGAATATGGATATTCTAACAGCTTTAGTTAGAAATGAATATGTAGATGTGAGAGAAAGACAATGGGAAAAGGTAAAACAATATTTGAGAAATTTAAGTAAATAAACCAATGTATAGTTCGAGGAACTGGTGTGTTACAAAGGTGAATGATTCAAATTTGGATTATCATTTTTAGATGGAGAAGAAAATTTTGGTTTAATTTGAGTATTGTAAGATTTTGGAAGGTGGAAAATTAAGGCTAGATTAATTAATAAGGAAAGAGTAAATAGTTAATGGAGATTAAATCCGGAAGTAAGATATCAGAGTTTTGTATTAAGAATTTCAATTATGTTAAGAAAGGTTCAGTTAAAAATTTGGTATAAAAAATAAGGTTAAGTTATCTGGGAAGACAGGATAAAGAAGAACACGAAACAGATTTATAGAGCAATTGTATATGGATTATATCTTTTGCTACTATGGATTATTAGCTCTGTCTGAGTATACATATATTTATGTATATTTAGGTACGTTAGTGTGTATTTATGTTAGGTGTGATAATGGTATGTATGAGTTATAAGCGCTTGTATGTGAGATGATTTAAAATGTTTATTATATGTGTTTGTTAAATTAAATAATTTTTTTTTTAAAAAAGGAGTAGAACTCTGTATCTGTGCACATGGAATGAGACAAGAAATTTAAGATCACACACACACACACACACACACACTTTTATATCAAAGGGTCTTGCATAATCCTGAATTTCTTTTGCAAATGAATGGAACTTATGTAAGTTTCAGATGAAAACAGAAAAGTCATTCAACTTTTTAAAGGTGTCATAAGAGTGTTGTTTTGGGGCCTGCAAGAACTGCATTCAAAACTTAGGAGCTATGCAGATGGGCAAAAAGGGGTGCTTTGAGGATGACTGGAAGGTGTGGTCTTTAGTGATGCACACCTGAAGGTCACCAGGAAAGTGCCCTCTACCTGCCCTTTGCCAAGAAAGGCCGCTTTTTTCCACTTCTTCCTGGAAAGTGCGCACCTTCACAGGGGCATCTTTATGCAGCAGTGGAGGGGGGCGGAAAAAGGGCACTCAAGAGTTAAAACGCCTGTGTAAGTGTACCTGCACGTGTGCAGCTCAGTCTGAGTCGCCCATTGAGAGCCCTATGAAAAAAGGTTCAATTTTAAAGCATCCTAATGGCCCAGGTGTGGGTGCACTAGTCCTAACCCTAATGGCCCAGGTGTGGGTGCTGCTGGATGTTTCACTGTTAGAAAGTGATAAAGGGAAAGTTTCACTTTTAAGCTGGACCCCTCCAGACATTCCAGCACCATTTTCACAGCGGACCCTTGCAGCTCCGGAGCAGGCAGAATGGCTCAGTCATCCACAAGCAGCAAGCCAAAAAGAGGGAGAGGGACATTGTGGACCCATGCAGAGATAGCTGACCTCATAGCTGTGTGGTCACAGCCACATTTTCTGGAGAAACTGAGAAATTCCTTTTTGAATTTGAAACATTTAAGGAATTGGCAGAAGGCATGAGGGCTAAGGGCCACCAATGTACTTGAGAGGAGTGCCATCAGAAGACCAAAAACCTAAGGGCAGATTACAAGAAGTTTAGGGATCACAAGGCCAAAAGCAGATGTGGTCCTTCCCCATGCCCTTCTACAAGGAACTCCATGCCTTCCTCATCAAGAATGGTAGCATATGACCCAGCAGAATATGTACAAGTAGTGAAGTTGTGAGGGTCCAAGTCAGCCAGCCAGCCAGAGTGGAAACTGTGGAGAACATCTCTGAGGCAGAATGCACCCAGGACCTTTTGATGCCTTCTCAAGGTAAGATGCGCCAGGGCCCCTGGGAGGGGCTGCAGGGGATAGCACTAGGGTGGGCAGAGGACAGAGATGACCCCATCCTTGTCATTTAGATTAGCAGGATGAAAACCCTGACTCAGATGAGACATCCTGCAATCAGAGGGCTGTGGACATCACCATGCGACCACCGTCCCGTGCCTCTACATCTTCCATGAGCAGACCACCATCTTATGGTACAGAGGGGAGCACTACATCTTCCAGAATCAGTAGCTACCGTGACCGCTCACCTGTCTCACAGACCAGTACAGCAGAAAGTGAGGATGACAATGAGGGTGAGGAGAGGGCAGGTTCTGGACAATTCACCCAGCTGATCCATCAGATCCAGGCTGCACCTGGTAAAGTCATTCCCAGTTATTACAATAAATGCATTCTATCACATGTACTCCTGCACTCAAGCAGCATAGCAGTTTGTATGGCTTTTGTGATATATTTGCTTAGGTGTGCAGGTGATCAGAAGACCTGCACACCGCTTTTGCACCCTGGCATGCTTGGGGGGGGGGAATCGTGGAGGAATGTTTGTCTGTGTGTCCTGTTGACCATGTCCCTCGCATGATCACCAGCTGCATGTATCCAGTCTGTCCACACAAACCTCCCTGACATGTATCTCTCCCCTCCACCCCCGATCTCTGCGGGACGTTTTATGTGTAAACTTTGCCGTGTGCCATATATGTCCATAGAATGAGAAGTAGGATGGGAGAGAGAAGATGAAACAGCTAATCCCAGAGCTGCAATACCACCAGAAGCCCACCTGGCTGAGATCAAAGAGAAGAGGGTGTGTTGCTCAGCAGCTTCAGCAACTACTACTGCCCTGCATCGGTTCATGGAACGCTACTCAGACCAAATGACTCCTGGAACAGGGGGAACGGCTCAGGAAATGTTCCTATCATCTTGCTGAACATTCCTATTACCTCAGGCAGAGTGAGGCAGAGCACCGGAGGGATTTCCTACAGAGATCCATCCAGCAGCAGGAGCACCTTGCTACCTCACTGGAAGTGCAGACTGGTCTGCTGGGCCAGCTTGTGGAAGTCATAATGGGGGCCCCAAGGGCATTGGTGGCAGAGGGGATGGTGTGGGAAGAGGGTGGGAGAGGGAGAGGCATTCCCCTGGCCCTGGAGGAGGGGGCTGTGGTGCTAGGCAGAGGAAGGAGGGACAGCTCTCCAGTCGTAGAGGAGGACATTGCTATGGAGGTGGAGATCATTGAGCAATGCCCCATTGATGAGTCTGCCAGCCTCTTCATCTGCAACGTGGCAGTGCCACAGCCCTCTCACCACCCCCAAAGGCAGAAAGCAAATAGAAAGGGAAGGGGATGTTGCAACAATCACCAATAAGTAGCAAGGCAGACACCATCAACTACCCCCCCCCCCCAGTATGCCCACCTCACTCATTCCTACACCACACTATGCCCACCTCACTCATGCTCCTCACTGGTTCTCAGTGGTGATCCTGCATTGAACATGCACATCTGCACACAAAACATCACAAGGTTTAGAAATACACAATTGTGCCGGACCTGCGTACATGAGAAGATTGCGGCATGAATTTTTTAAAAATATTTTTTTCCAGCATGAAACAACAATGTTTCAACTATTTACAAATGGGAGAAGGGGAGGGGACTATTTACAAATGGGGGAGAAGAGTATATACAAATGCGGGGAAGGGAGAAGAGAGGAGTATATACAAATGGGGGAAAGGGGAGATGAGTATGTACAAATGAGGGGAAGGGGAGGGGAAGGTGCTTCAGGGAGGGGGAAGTGTGGGTGGAGGGGGGTCGAGCCAGTCCAGGATGGCTGCCACCATGTTGAATACCTGTTTCAGTTGGTCCTCGATGGCAGCCACCTTGTCCTCCAGCCGTCATTCTGCAAGGGAAAAGAAAAAAGTGTGGTTACGAGGTTGCTCTACACCCTATCACCCAATGCCACAGTCAGGATTCCTGGGTGTCCCCCACTCCCTCCCTCTGTTTCCCTGCCACTCTTATCTCACTGATGGTCCTGCTCCCAGCTCCCTTGCAGTGCAGCCAAGCGGCCAGCATCAAGCGGCTCCTGCCCTCCCCCTCCTGGCAGATGGCAGCTCAGGCCCGGCTGCTTAGGCCAGTGGTTGCTGAGGGCAGATGGCCTTGCATGCCCCCAGCCAATGGAGACCCTCAGAGGAGAAGTTTGTTTCTAGCCCCCAATGGTTGTCCTCTGGGCTACCAATTGTTACAATCAAATGGGCCATTCAGTTGGGGAATTGATAATTGTCAGAGATTAAAGTTGGTTGTTCCTGCACTGTATCTTTCTGTGGCCAAGAAAACTGGTGTCTGGTGACCCTCCCATGACCTTTTATGTGTGTGTGTGTGTGTATCTGTGTGTGTCCCCCTTAGGCTCATGGTTAAGAATTGGTGCATAAGAACATGAATGCTGGCCAGACACAGAGTGTGGATAATAGGATATGTTTATTGAGGTGCTTATCATGGCATAGTACAGTAGTGCCCTAGGATCACAGATGGAGGAGAGGGAATACTTCAGATCCTCCTGGTCTCAAAGAACTCTGCCAGGGTCTCCCTCACAGCCTTCCCTTTTATCTGCTTCACAACGTCATTGTCCTCCATGGGTGCCAACAGGGTGGGTAGCATGAAGTGTCGCCTGTAGCGTGCTCCCTCATCCAGCACCCTTCCCTTCGTATCTCAGGTGTTGTGGAGGATGACACAGGAGGCTATGATGGGGATGACATTCTCCTCTGCCACAAGGAGTTGTCCAGTGAGGCACCTCCACCGACCCTTCAGCCACCCAAAGGCCCTTTACACCACATTCCTGGTACGATTCAGCTTCTTGCTGAATCCTTTCTGTCTGGCATTGGTGGAGCCCTGGTAAGCCTTCATGAGCCACTTCCAAATGGGGTAGGCACTGTGAACGAGCTGGAGGAGGCCAATCTGCTGGCCCCTCAGGGTGATGATGGGGTTCCCTGGTTTCCATGCCTCCATGGCTTGAAAGATGATGGAGTTCCTTGCCACCCTCACATTGTGAGTTGCACCAGACCAGACCAATTCCAGATCCACAAACTGTCCTCTATGATCCGATGTCCTCTGGAGGATGACAGAGTAGGTGTCTTTTCGGTTGACGAACTCAATCCTCAGCCTCAAGGGTGGCACAATCAGACAGTGGCACCCATCTATGGCACCCACTACTTGGGGAAGCTGAGGTCAGTGAATTTTTGCATGATCTGTGGGTGACAAGAAGGGGGAGCAGCGGAGGATTAATGAAAAAATTCAGGGCACTTACCAACTCATGACATTTTTCGTGTACGTGTGCAGGTACAGCGACCTCAATAGCCTATTCTATACAGTAAACTCCATACTGTATGCCAACTCATGACATTTGTTTGCATACATGCACAGGTACAATGAACTTAACAGCCTATCCTATACAGCAAATGCCATGCTGTGTGTTAACCTGTCTGTAGAGGCCCTAAGCCATTACTCAAAGGTACTGCCACAATTATTCACAATCCAACAGCCCCACAAGCACTTGAGGATGGCAGCAGCCCAAGCTTTCCTGCCACCCCTGTGGAAGAAATATGACCAGCATCCTCATTTCCACCATCACCTCATCTATTGTTACCATACACCACACCATACACCCATCATCACTTGCCACTCCATCTTGCCATTCTACTGCTGTTGCCCATGTCCCCATTGTTGTCACTATTGTCTGCCCTCAGTCTTGATCTGAAAGCAAAATAAAACATGGAGAGCAGCACCAGGCACATAAAAAACTGATAATAATAATAATAATAATAATAATAATAATAATAATAATAATAATAATTTTTATTTAATACCCCGCCCCTCTGAGAACAATCGGGGCAGCTTACATCATAAAAAATCAACACATAACAATTTAAGAACAATTCCCCCCTCCCCCCCTTAAAAAGTTATTAAACCACTTACAATTAAAAACAGATTATAAAGGAGGTGAATTTCTCCATAAAATCAGATACAAACCATAACAAAGGAAAAAGTTCAGGCAAGAGTAAGTATACTGGCTCATAAAGACCTAATCATAGAGGTCATAAAAGGTCGTAGAAGGCCATAGAAGGGGGGAGGATCTTCAAAAGGGACTGGAGCCATGAGCCGGTAGTTATTCCGGGAAGGCCTGCCGGAAGAGATCCGTCTTGACAGCCTTCTTGGAGCTGTCAAGTGATGTCAATTGACGGATCTCCTCCGGCAGGCCATTCCACAGTTTGGGGGCAACAACAGAAAAGGCCCTCTGGGAGGTAGTCACCAGTCTCATTTTTTGAGGCTGTAACAGATTCCTCCCAGAGGACCGGAGGGTGCGGGGAGGATTGTACGGGAGGAGGCGGTCCTTAAGATAGCCTGGACCCAAGCCATTTAGGGCTTTAAAGGTAATAACCAACACCTTGTACTGGGCTCGGAAACTAACAGGCAGCCAGTGGAGGGACCTTAGCACCGGAGTGATATGGTCCCCCTTAGATGTACCAGATATTAATCTGGCTGCCATATTTTGAACCAATTGCAGTTTCCGAACCAGGCACGAGGGTAGCCCCATGTAGAGCGCATTACAGAAGTCAAGGCGTGAGGTTACCAACGCGTGCACAACGGTCTCAAGGTCCCCTACTTCCAGAAAAGGGCGCAGCTGGCGTATCAGCCGAAGCTGATAACAGGCGCTCCTGACCGTCGCATTGACCTGATTCATCATCAGGAGCGACGAGTCAAGGAGCACCCCCAAGCTGAGAACACAGTCACTGGAGGAGAGCGTGACCCCATCCAGGACTGGAGGTTGCAACCCAATTCCTGGTTTCGGGGCCGCTACCATAAGCACCTCCGTCTTGTCTGGATTCAGCTTCAATCTGTTTTTCCTCATCCACCCCATTACCGCCCCAAGACATTCATTGAGAGAAGAGATGCCATTGGAATTCGAGACCGACGAACGAGATATGGAGAAATAGATTTGGGTGTCATCAGCGTACTGATAACACCCAACACCATAACTCCGTATAATCTCACCCAGCGGCTTCATATAGATGTTAAACAACATCGGGGACAAAATAGCTCCCTGAGGGACCCCACAAGTGAGGTCCCTCTTACTGGAGCTACAGTCCCCGAGCAGCACCCTCTGGGACCGACCCGAGAGGAAGGACCGGAACCACTGCAAAGCAGTGCCTCCGATACCCAGCCCCCTCAGGCGGTCCAAGAGGATGCCGTGATCTATTGTATCGAAAGCCGCTGAGAGGTCTAGAAGCACCAACAGGGTCAGGCTACCCCTGTCGATGCCCAGACGCAGATCGTCGGTCAAGGCAACCATGGCAGTCTCAACCCCAAATCCTGTCCTGAAGCCGGTTTGAAATGGGTCTAGATAATCGGTTTCATCCAAGACTGCCTGGAGCTGAAGAGCAACTGCCCTCTCGATTACCTTGCTTAAAAATGGCAGCAATGACACAGGCCTGTAGTTCTTCATGTCCAGGGCGTCCAGGGAAGGTTTTTTCAGAAGCGGCCTAACCGCCACCTCCTTTAAACATGATGGAACATGCCCTTCCCTGAAGGATGCATTGATGATATCCATAAGGAATCTCATCACTGCATCCCCCCCGGATGGCCAGCCAAGATGGGCAAGGGTCAAGAGGGCAAGTCTTCTTCCTCACCTTACCAAGCAGCTTGTCCACGTCCTCGGTACTCACAGATTGCCACTGCTCCAGTAAAATTACATCGGCGGAGTCGGTGGACGCCTCGCCTATAGACTCTGTCCCAATAGTCGCGTCAAGGTCGGCTCTTATCTGAGAGATTTTGTCTGCAAAGTAGTTGTTAAATGCGTCGCAGCAGGCCGTAGTCGGGTTAAGCAAGGGATTTGGCGCAGGGGGCACCTGCGTCATCTCCCTTACCACCCTAAACAGCTCTGCCGGACGAGACTCTGCAGATGCAATACGTGCAGAAGAGAAAGCTCTCTGCTCTGCACGTATTGCCTCCCAATAGGACCAAAGAAAGTTCCTATGGCGAGTTCTGTCAGATCGGAGTCGAGTTTTCCGCCACGTGCGCTCTAGTCGTTGTCCAAATCGCTTCATTTTCCTAAGCTCAGAGGTGTACCATGGCTTATGATTTGAAGCGAAATGGCAAGGACACTTGGGAGCGATCGTGTCAATAGCCCTGGTGAGATCACTATTCCATGTATTGACCAGGGCTTCGACAGGATCACCGGCATTCCCAACCATTAAACCCTCCAAGGTTTTCTGGAATCCAGTAGGCTCCATTAGCCTTCGAGGGCGGACCATTCAAATAGGTCCACCACCCCCGGGGGGGCAGATATTGGCTCTGACTTCCATCTTGACCAGTAAATGATCCGTCCATGACAATGCGGAGGTGCCAACCACCTCCGCCCACAGATATGCCTGTTCGGTACAGAACACTGCATCAAGTGTATGACCTGCGCAATGCGTCGGCCCGTTGACCAACTGGGATAGGCCCATGTTTGTCATGGTATCCATGAACTCCCGAGCCGCACCTGTTAAGCTGGTCTCGAGCGGAATGTTGAAGTCGCCCAGGACAAGAAGCCTGGGAGACTCCAGCAACAGCTCAGAGACCAGCTGCGTCAGCTCGGACAGGGAGTCTGCTAGACAACGGGGTGGCCCGTAGACTAGCAGAATCCCTAACTATCCCTGGCCTTCAGGCTAAGGTACATACACTCGATGTGGGTTGTGTGTCGAATAGGTATACTGGTCAAGGTCAAGGTGTTTTTGTAAATCAGAGCGACTCCACCCCCCCGCCCACTTCCCCTCACCTGCTCACTAACAGAATACCCAGCTGGGAGAGCCTGCACCCATATAGTGGTGCTATCTTCTCCCAGCCAGGTCTCTGTAAGGCAAGCCAGGTCGGCGTCCTCATCCAGGAGAAGATCCTGGATGATATGAGTTTTATTCTTCACCGACCTGGCGTTGCAAAGGAGCAGAGTGAGGTTCTGTGGAATGGTTGGTCTGCTCTCCAAACCATCCTGGGAAACAGAAGAAACTGAAGGCGGGATAGCTATTAAACAGCGATCCCGCCTTCTTTTGTAACATATGTTTCTCCTGTTCCATCCATACCTCCCATTCCCCTGCACTACTCCAATCGCTGCCCCCCCCCACATTTCCCGGCTCCAGATGGTATAGATTCCCGTTTCCCCTCCCCCCCAACTATGGTATTAGGGCAGAAAGTCTATGTTCAATGGGCCTAGGTCCCATCTCCACTGATGCCACAAGTGGAGTTTCAGACCAAAAGAAAAAGGCCTATATCTGCCCCACCAAGGTGGACTTTTAACATGATCCGCCCTCAAGTCCTCAAAGTCCCTGGTTGCCAGAATGGGGATATAAGCCCTATGTAGGCCAGGTGGAAGTGTCCTCTCCCGCTGTGGAGAAGGAAGGCTTAATGGGAGCTGTTTTATAGCCCGGTTGGTCCCGCCTCCCTCTGGCGCGCCGCGCCGCCGACAGCCGGTTCTTGGAGGGATTTAGGGCCCTTGCAGGCCAGATGAAAATGTCCTCTCCCGCCGCGGAGAAGGAAGGCTTAATGGGGGCTGTTTTATAGCCCAGTTGGTCCCGCCTCCCTCTGCCGCGCCACGCCGCCAACAGCCGGTTCTTGGAGGGCTTTAGGGCCCTTGCAGGCCAGATGAAAATGTCCTCTCCCGCCGCGGAGAAGGAAGGCTTAATGGGGGCTGTTTTATAGGCCAGTTGGTGCCGCCTCCCTCTGCCGCACCGCGCCGCCGACAGCCGGTTCTTGGAGGGCTTTAGGGCCCTTGCAGGCCAGATGAAAATGTCCTCTCCCGCTGCGGAGAAGAAAGGCTTAATGGGGGCTGTTTTATAGCCCAGTTGGTCCCGCCTCCCTCTGCCGCGCCACGCCGCCGACAGCCGGTTCTTGGAGGGCTTTAGCGCCCTTGCAGGCCAGATGAAAATGTCCTCTCCCGCCGCGGAGAAGGAAGGCTTAATGGGGGCTGTTTTATAGCCCAGTTGGTCCCGCCTCCCTCTGCCACACCGCGCCGCCAACAGCCGGTTCTTGGAGGGCTTTAGGGCCCTTGCAGGCCAGATGAAAATGTCCTCTCCCGCCGCGGAGAAGGAAGGCTTAATGGGGGCTGTTTTATAGTCCAGTTGGTGCCGCCTCCCTCTGCCGCGCCGCGCCGCCGACAGCCGGTTCTTAGAGGGCTTTAGGGCCCTTGCAGGCCAGATGAAAATGTCCTCTCCCGCTGCGGACATGTCCACAGAGCTACCGAGCCCAAAATACCTGCTTGTGAAATTTCCTCAAAGCCTGACATAGATGGATTGTCCTAGGAAACAGCTTATGTTAGCAGCACAGGACTCTCTCTGTCTACAATGCCTGGCTCTGAAGATCTTTCAGCATCTGGCATCTAGGGCCTGGGGAGAAAGGTCTTTGGGACAGGGGAGATTAGATGTTTCTTTATTTCAGGAACAGGAGTAATGGAAAAGCTGTGTGTAGGAAATGGAAATTGTATTCCAATATAGTTGTGATCAGTGATATTCCTGGAAGGACCATAGTGAAGTGGCAGACAATGTTGTTTCAATGCATATTGCCCCAAGTTTAATTCCTAGCATTTCCAATTAAAAGGACTAGGCCAGAGGTGATGTGAAAGATCCCTTAATTACTGCCCAGACAGCTTGTGTGTTACAGTAATCACATTGATAGTATGTCTAGATAGACATGCTATTTGCCCTGGCATGAAAGAGTGTCCTATGTTCACAACATTTGAGGAGGAGGTTGCTTGCTTTTGCTTGATACCACACTGGTTACAGAGCCTCAGGAGGTGCCCAGTGTATCCTCTGGTCAATTCTCATTGAATCAGTTTCAGTTATTGAAGCCTGGTGATGTGGGCCTGATGTTGAAGCAGTTCAGCCCACCGTATGTAAGCCCAATCCTTGCCAATCCTGGCTGATAAAATCTAGCAAAGGTAGACTGACTGGATGGGTCCAGGGGGTGGTAAATACCTCACTACATTGGGAGGGGAGGTACCTACTGCCTTGAAGGAGGCAGTGTTGTGCCTTCTCCTTACAAGGTCTTCCCTGAACCCAGAGATATATAGGAACTACTGCCTAATTACAAATCCCCTTTTAGGGGAAGCTGCAAGTATGTGATAGCTGGGCAACTTCAGGCATTCTTGGAGGAAACAGATTATCTGGACCCATTTCAGGCCAGTGTATGACACTGGAATGATCTTAGTTGGTATGAGTGACAACTTACTCTGGGGGAAAGACAGATATAATACAACCCTGTTGATCTTCCCAGATCTCTCAATGGCTTTTCATATCATCGATCATGGTATATTTCTAAACTGGCTCTGTAGGCTGGGAAGCACAGTTCTAAAGTGGTTCTACTCCTACAATGTATTCTTTATACAGAGACAAAAAGATAAAAGATTGACATCAAATTAAAGAGGTTCTACTCTTATCTAGAGGGGCAGTTTTTGAGAGTAGCACTGTGGGATTCCTGTTCAGCCACACATCAATTATCTGTCATATCTAAATGAAACCACTGGATGAGGTGATAAGGGAGTTTGGAATGGAGTGCCATCACTATTCTGATAACTCTAATTTTCCTTGCCATTGGAGCCAGGTAGGGATATGCAGGTGTTGGACCAGTGCCTGGATGCTGTAATGGGATGGATGAGGGCATCCCAATAAGATGAAGGCTCCGTGGATTGGCAGTTCTTGGAATTGGGTAAACAAAATGTCCTGGATAGGATTGCATTCCCTCTAATGGAACAAGTGTGTAACTTGGGAATACAGTGGTACCTCGACATACGAGTTTAATTCATTCCGTAACCTTGCTCGTATGTCAAATTGCTCGTATCTCAAAGCATCTCAATTTTCCCCATTGAAATTAATTGAAATGTAGTGTGCGGTGTAGTGTGCGATTCCTCATATCTCAAATCTTGCTCTCATCTCAAAGCAAAATATTGCTCGCTCGGCGGCTCGTATCTCAAAACACTCGTATATCAGGGCACTCGTATGTCGAGGTACCACTGTACTCTTAAACCCATCCCTGTCACTGAGGATCAAGTGGCCTCTGTGGTTTGCAGTGCTTGTCACCAGCTTCAACTGGGTGCCAACTTTACCTGGACAGAGATACCCTAGCCACAATAATCCATGCACTAGTAGCCTCCCAATTAGACTACTGTACTGTAAAGGCAGCATACCCTGTCTGATCTTAGAAGCTAAGCAGGATCACCCCTGGACAGTACTTGAGTGGGAGACCACCATCCAATAATAGAAGCTGTAGAGTCTATTTCAGAGGAAGTGACTAGCAAAACCATCTCTTACCTAAGAAAACCCTATGAAATTCATGGTGTCACCATAAGTCAACAAGTGATTTGAAGGCATATACACACAAACACACATACACACATACACAGAATGTCCTATATGAGAGGCTGCACTTGAAGAAGACTTGAAAGCCGCAGTAAAATGCAGCATCTCCTCTGTTAACTGGAACCATATGGACAACGTATAATACCAGTCTTAAAAGAATTTCACATTTCTGATTTGAATTCAAAGTGCTTGTGATGACATTTAAAGGCGTGGGACCACAATACTTGAGGGAGTGCCTCTTCCCAGATACCCCTACTTGAAGATTTAGATGTGATGGTGGGGACTCCTCCATGTCCCACCAGTGAGATCAATACATTGTGTCAGGATATGGGAGAGGGTCTTCTCAGTCATGACACTCCAAGTATGGAATACCCTCCCCTTGGAGGCCCAATTGGCACCAAGTTAAAACTTGGCTGTTCATCAAGACCTTTGGGGCTCATTAATTCATCCCAAATACTACTGTGCATTGTTTTTAAAAACGTTTAAATATTTTAAATCTGTTTCGACTCATTAGAATGTTTAATATATTTTAGTTTATTTAAATTATTTTATTCTTTTAACAGTTTCACTTATTTTAATACTATTTGTAAACTGCCCTGAGACCTTTTGACATAAGGTGGGATATAAATATTTTAACAACAATTTGGACAATGACATTTGGAACTGTTCTTTAATTACCATAGTACTGGAGTTAGGGCTCTTGGGGATGAAGCACAAGGACTTTTTATTATTACTAAAGATGATAATATCATCTCTCTGAATCTTTCATATTTCCCTATCCCCCCTTTCTGAATTTGGCTCTAAGTGTGAAAATAGCAAGTTACAAGCAACTCCTTAACAAGTAAGGGCAAAATGTAAAAAGCAATTGTTATAATAAGTGTAAAAAGTGTAAAAAGCAATGTGTGTATGTGTACACATGTACACAAAGAGACAGAGATGTTACTTTTAATGACATTTTAAGAGGCATTTGGACAACACATATTTAAATTTTATGCAAGTCCCTAAGGGGTTTTCCCCTCTAAAAAGGAACATCATAAGGTAAAGTGTGAAGTAGCAAAGCAACTAATGTGATGTATTAACCTTTTTTTAATCTTCATAATGAGTAACAGGAACAGGTTATTTTTAAAAAAACACTAGAATTAGGCCTTGCCATTCACCAACAGACCAAAACACAGATTAACATGTAAATCACTTCTCATCCAAGGGTCATACAGGATATATACCCCACAAACCATGCCACCATTCTCTGAAGATACTAGCCACAGATGCAGGTGAAACATCAGGAATAATTTTTTCTAGAACATGGCCTCATATCCCAACCCCCTCCCCCCCCAAAAAAAACACATTAATTTCAAGGCTCTGAATTAGCTAGTACAATCTTTTCAAGAGCTGTGGAGGGAACTGACTTTTACATCATCAATATATTGCAGTGATCTATTCCTGTTGTGCTGCAAATTATTTGGGAGATATCTTTATCTGGAATGAGTAATTAAGATCTATTTCACTTTATAGAAATCCTCTTCCTGGATTTCTGGTTTGTTGCGCTGCTGGTAATCAGAGACTAATTCCTGGTAAGCTGGTGGTTTTATGATGTTTAAGGACATTTGTGGCACTATCTTAATGTTTTCCTACAATCTGCTTACATTTTTGGATTCTCCTTGGGGAGAATAGCATTGTGAACTGTTGTGATGAATGATTCCTTTATCATTTAACCCCAGCCACAATAAAACAGATTACCACTATCCCATTCTTTACTATAGTGTACATTTGTCCATCTCAGAGACAATTACAAATGCTCCAGATCTGCAAATTCCACCAACCATGGATTGATCATCTCATATTATTGAATGGTAGCAATGTGAATGCAGACACACTGAAGTGCCCATGTTCACATTGCTACCATTTCATAATATGGGACTTGAACAACCATAGTTTTTCATATTCGCATGGGGTCATGGAACCATATTTCATATGTGGAACCCCATTTCACATGGGGTCATGGAACCAAACTTCCACAGATACAGTGGTCCCACAGTACTACATTTAGGGTGGTAGAATCTGGAAACATTGAATAAATTATGCCACAACATTCAGCTCAACTGTGTTGTAAAATAAATTGGCCAGATCTTGATCTCCTCTTTATGGAGATCCAATAATTTCTAGATTGTACTTCATTCATTTTCACAGAACCTCCCCCAACACACACATATGAATGCCAAGGGCCCTTTTACTCTACAAAATTATAGTTGTATGATTTCATCTGGTACATACTATGAAATCCTGGGATTTGCAGTTTATGGAGAAGGATACAGAATTCTCAACCAGAGAGGTCCTCTGGTGCCTCCCCAAACTACAAACTCCAGGATTCCATAGGATGTTGCTATGGTAGTTAATGCAGAATAAAAATGCAATAATTAAGTAGCATGGAAGGACCCTGAGTTATTTTACAAATGGCCCATATTTTATTTTATTTTATTTTATTTTATTTTATTTTGAAAAAGGAATGATGATACATTGATTCCATAAATGGAAACATGGCTTTTCAAACTTCAATCTATAGTCCTATATAACCCCAACAACTAAGGACATCTCCCAGTCATCCTTTCTCTTGATTATTGGGTAATGTGTACTGAGGCCTTGTGTTTAGTCCTAGCAAACCTTGACCACCTGGCATTTGAGCAGATAAAAGTTTATTTTCCCCAGCTGGGTGTCTTGGGATTTGGCTTTATCCAGTGTTCATAAAGACTCTTTGTTCTTTTCTTAGGACACATAAATAATGACCTTCAGAGATTCTGATGATCAATACACACAAGCTTTCATTAGAGCTTCTTCAGTGAATTAATCACACTATGCGGGACAAACGATTAGCTGTATTATCATCACCTTTTTGTGTTCAGACAATTTATATATCTTATAACACAGGCTTATTGTTATTCCTACTTTAATTAGGTGGTTACTGATCTTTGTAAAGAACCTTTGTATATCTAAAGAAATAGACAAGGGACATTGTATGTGAAAAGATAAACTCTGTTATCTCTTTCCATTGACATGATTTCACCAGCAAAACATAGGATAGGTATGAGCTAACTCTACCTAGCTAACTGACTGAGAGGAAAAAATGAATAGATTAAGAAAATATATAGAAATCCTTGCTGTTGCTGTGTTGCTGTTTACTTACATCATTTTTGTGTCCCCATCAACTTCTATAGGCACTTCTCCAATAAAATTGAAATCATAATGCATATATGGTATATAAAAATTTAAAATAACACTGGAATAAAACTTTCTATAGAAAACAATAGTGCTCATGTCTGCAAGACACTAATGCTGAAAAGCCTGGTAAAATCAAAAGGTCTTCACCTGGAACTGAAAATATGGATGTCTGGAAAAACTTTCTGAGAAAGTATTCTACAACTAGGACACGGTTATGAAGAAGACCCTTCCCCCATTGGCCTACTGCTTCATCTTATGTCTGTGTTTGGTATCATTCCATACTCAGAACAAGGTTTTCAGTCTTCATGTTATACACTGGAGGTAGATAATACTTAAACAGCCTTTTTAAATAAAGGAATAATCATCACAGCCCTTATTTACATCACCTGAGATAGAAACATAGCAGCATCAGATAAAAACATATTTTGTTTTTAGGTTCTGCACATCATCATCAAACATCCATCTCAGCCAGGTCTCAGTAGGGCCCACCAGTTGACACGTGATCCCATTCCCTCTTTATTTTGTTTTTCTCAGTGCTGTGATTTGCACTAGATGGCTGGGTCTTGAGTTTTAAAACACAGAACAATTCAAAATAATAATAAGTGAGGGGGTGTTGTGGGAATTTGGATGTATAGTCGTCCCTCCATTTTTGCAGTGGATCACCACCCGTGAAATGGAAATCTGCAAATATTCAAGATCCATAGGCTTCAATGGCTGTACGCAAGATATTACAGGTGTGCACATTATTTTAACCCTTCCCACTTGAGGACCCAAAGTCCATAAAAATGGAGGGAGCAGTGTATTTATTTGATTTACATCCCATCTATCTCCAGAACTGAAACCAAAGACACACACACAAAAGTGAAAACAGACACAGATTAAGCAATAAATAATATCAGATGCAGGTAAAAACATAACAAAAGTTTTTCATGCTAAGATACAATGAAATAGGCTATAATATTAAATATTTAATATTTAAATAGGAAAACAATTCTGGATCAAAATTTAATTTTGAAACACATCGTTTAAAAAGAAAGGCACAGCACCAATCCATTTAAAAGAATCTTTCACAATGGCTTGCCAACAAGCTGGCTCCCAACCACCTATAAATCACTGGCAAACATAAGCAGAGCTGTAGTGCATCAGATCAAATCCTATCTAGAGCAGCATTCAGTTACAGTGACTAGGCATGTTTCCCACAAGTCAGACATAAATGCTCCTGTCTGCTGTTGCTTTCACTTCTGTCTGGACTCACCCATATAGAAGAGAGACACTGATGCAGAGGAGAACTGCTAGAATCCACCCTTCAGCCTAGAACTAGCCCCAATCCTAGCTCCTTCAAGCAAGTGGTCTGAGGAACAGTTCTAAAAAGGAATGATTTTCCACTTTCTGCTTGTCGTAGTCAATTTTTTTCCATTTCTGAGATTTTGAATGACCCATGTGAGGTTATTGACTAGAAAGGGACTATGTGCTCATCCTGAAGCAAAGCAAGGAGATTTCCTTCTGACACCCTTGTGCTGACTAGTATCATAGTACTATAGACCAATTGCAGAGAAAGAAAGGCCAAAGCCAGTTAGCTCACACTGAACAAAACATCAACATCTATAGTGTAAGAGTAAATCTGTAATGACAATAGCATTCACGCTGGTGTTGAAACTCAGAAACAAAGTTCAGGCAGGTCACCTTCAGCAAAATTACACTCCTGAATCAATTGGCTAGTGTACAAAGGAACAATATTTCTTTTGCATGTAAAGACCTTGGATATACAACTTTTTTCATAAGATGCTAAATGTAGCCATCCCAATAGCAGTGACATATGGACGAAGGCATAACCTGTGAGGAGTTTTGTAATGCATCATGAAATTCCTAGCCACTGATAAACTAACAAATATGTGGGGAAACCTGGGACTTTCTTGGCAACACCCACCAAAAGGCAACTTGGAATCTGATTTGCAAAGTGGAAGTGCTGCAAGCAGGATGAAAGTGATCTGTGAAGTTACACCTCACAAGCCTGTACTTGCTTTTTGCAGCCTTGCACGATTCTGTTCAGAGGAGTTTATCACATGGAGGAAAATTAGAATTATAAACAGTGATTAAACCATGATTAACCTGCAATTTGCGAATGGTTTTCACACAACGTCAGTGTGCAGTGTGCTGTTATCCCATGCAGAATCCATGATTAACCACACTTCTGTGCAAAACATGATTAAAGTAACATTATTTCATGAAGAACCAGGCAAGAAACAGCAAGAAAGCATTTTCAGGATTTTCCCATGAATGATCTCTTGTTGTTTATTGTTTGGTTATTCACAGGTTAATGCCACTTTAATCACTTTTAAATGTGATGTTGTGTGAAAAGCTTTACTGCAATTGCACAATATTCCTGGGATATTCCCGGGATAATGTCCTTTTAATCACAACATCGTGTGAAAATCTTAATTATGAATGCACAATTTTCATGGGATAATTCCCGTTTATACTTCCATTGTTCCCCTGTGATAAAGTACAATGACTTTTTGCTGTTTCTTGCCTGGTTATTCCCTGGTTCTTCACAGGATAATGGCACTTGTGTTAATGTCATTTTAAGTACGTTTTAATGTCAATTAAAAGTCAATGGGTGCATGACAATAGCACACACACAATCACACATGCTCACAGAGCCAGTATCACCAACCACAATGGCCACCAGAATGTCATTGCTGCCTCCACCATTCTGGATTGTTCATGTAAGTATTCTATTGGGGCTTTACCTTCTACAGTTGTTGAACAAGACATTAGTATCTATTTTATAGTGTTTTTGGTAGACCATGGAAGTGCCATGGGCATACTACATCTTGATTTCAGCAATGCATTTCATATGCTTATTGACAAGCTCATAAACTATTCACTGGAAGATACAGCTGCTTGGACCACTATTTGCAATGAAAGTTCATTAACGGATCTATGTCATATGTGAAGGGTGATCTTGAGTGGAATGTCACATGGGTCTCTCCCAGGTCCTCTGCTATTTATATTTTATAAATTACTTGGATGACTGTGCACTATTTAGCAAAGTTGCTTACTAATTTCACAAGAAGCTGGGAGATATTAGAATAGCTATCACTACAGAGGTCTTGACAGACTAGAACAGTGAGGTGAAATCAAGAGACACCAGCAGAGATAGATGTAAATTCATCCACCACCACTACCACCAAAAGATCAAAGGCAGAAATGCAGGGTGATGGAGATCAAGCTTGGTGGCAATACACGACTGAAAAGAACTGAGGTGTCTTAATTGATCACAACCCAGAGATTTGTTGTTCTTGTTGCTGCTGATGTTGTTGTTGTATGCCATCAAGTCAGTTTACCCTGCATTAACAGAAGCAATGTATTCATGACATGAGAGATAATAGAATGCACTGTTCTCTGCATTGGTCAGGCCACAGTGAGAGTCCTATGTCTAGTTCTGAGCACCTCATTTTAACAAGAAAGTTGATAAACTGGAACATGTTTCCCCTAGGAGGGAAACCAAGAAGGTGAGGAGCCTGGAAATGAAGTACTTTGAGGAATGACTCAAAGAGCTGGACGAAGACTACAGAAGCAATGAGAAGAACCAGTGGATGAAATCTACAGAAGAGCAGATATCAGTTGGATATTAGAAGAAACATCTAAATGATAAGACCTGTTTGGCAATGGAACAGACTGGTTTTGGAGATGGTAGGCTTTCCAGAACAGACATCTGTCAGGAATGTTTTGTTAGAATGTAAGTTGTGGTTCCTAAACTGAGCTGATAAATGGACTGTATGACCTCTAAATTATCTACAATTTTATCTATATCCAATGCCTAATATGATGTGAAGCACCAGAGCATTAGCAGGATCACATTTCTATGCCACCTTTCCTCTAGGAATTTTGAGGAATGGGATATAAATATACTGCAGTTTTCCCCTAAACTTTTTTTTTTTTTTGCTATAAATAGCTTAAACCTTGCTAATCTATTTCAAAATTGCCTGGAGACCAACCAGTTGATTCTAATCTACCTCCTCTGTTCCCTAGGCCCCCACCCCAGCCATTCAATTTAAACCTTTATATACAAACATATACATCAGTCGATGACAGGCATTTTTCTAATCTGAAATAAAATATCTGAAAGGATTTGACAGGCAAAACATTTTTAACATGAAAATTCTCTTTAAAGACCCTTTTAAGACTGCACTCAAATGACAAATGTAAGGGTGCTTTTTCCCCCTGCTGTCACGTTTAGCTTTTGCTCTGTTTGCCAATACATCCCACTCCCATGCTGCAACCTCTTGGGAAGAAGACGCATTCTTATGCCCCTGCTCAGTCTGAAAGTGAAAATGAATTTGATAGCCTGACCTCATCATTCAAGGTCAGGAGATAAATTGGCACATTTATCAGCTTCTGCTCAAAAAAATGCCAGCAACTCGAACTATGGAACTGTGATACATTGGGGATTGGCTGTCAAGATTTCCTGATGACGTTTTTACAGTTTTGCCTGTGTGCTTGTGTGTTTAATCTATTGCTGAATTCTTCTATGCACAAATTCACTGTCAGCAAAAGGGATCTCCTACATGGTATTCCAACAATTCTTTTCATTTCTCTAATTCTCCAGTTCTGTTTAAACAAATTTATTGGAAAGGCTTCCACATATAGAGGAAGAAAGAAAGGAAGGAATGAAAGAAGGATACTTAGGGGCTGTACAGACGGCCCCTAAGGGGCAGCATCCCACCGCCCCTTTCCTTGCTGGATTGGGGCTGCAGCAACTGCACACTACGACCCTAATCCAACACTTTGCCTTCTAAAAAGAGCTGCCAAATGCCGCTCCTTTTTGGAGCAGCAAAAAGCTACCCTTGCTGTAGTGGCAGTGGCTTTTCCTCATTCCTTTGGTGCAGCGTGCCTGAACACTGCATCAAGGGAGTGCCCTAATGCCGCCTGCCATGCGATGGGGTGCACAGCATGACAGCGGCATCAGGGCGGAGTCAGGGTGGCCCACGTGCAGTCACCATGCCCCGACTCCACCCCCAGGCTGGCCCTTTTGGCCGGTCTGTATTTCCCCTTCGATACTTCACTCCTTCATCTAGCACCACTTTCAGCAGCAGTTATATGCACACAAAACTTGAAAATAAATTCCTGTTAGTAAAGTAGGGCTTACTGCAAAATCAACAAACATGATACTGAGCTGCCAGGTGATCCCATGTGCATCAGTGGTTGGAAATCTTATAAGAATTTATCACACCACCCCCATTCTTACCGCAGTCATGTTAATGAAGGGAACTGCATATATACCAGTTTGGGAGCACTCCTACCACACATTCCTCCATTAAGTGCAACCAGCTGTTGTTGGCCCTTTGTGTTCTCTTCCGTCCTTGTTCTTAACCCTGCCTCCCTGCCCTGTGTCCTACCCAGTGTTCTTTTCGTTTGTGTGGGGGAGTTATTAACACAATTCCGGAGTTAAGCTGACTCCATGGTCTTAAAAAATAAAAGAAAGTTTAAAAAACAACAACTGGATGTTCTAGAATAGTGAAGGGGAGGGGAGATAGGAGGACGAGACAGTAACATCACAAGACTATGCAGTCCCATAACTGAAACAGGATACCACACATTCCTCCTGAATTCACATGTTTTACCTCTACATCCACCAAAATATTGCTGATGCAAAAACATGGAGACTTCTTGAGAAATCCATTGTTCTCTGCCACAAAGAGGCCTGTGACCTCACTGGAATGGAGACATATTAGATTGCAAAAGAAGGGTCCCTGTTGAGATGCAAATGGATTTTAAATTTCCTGGACTTTGAGAATCTCCCTATACTCACATGGCCAGAAGAAGGAGGAGCCTGCCTGCAAAAGATATCCTCCCTACCATATACCATCTTAGCTAAAGACTGAAACAACATGCAGGCATCTGACTAACATCTCCAATTGTTTTTCTCCTGTCTAGTTTATAACATCTTGCTTGATGAAGCTTGCAACAAGTATATTGTGCATTTTGGTAGGCCAATAAAGGTATCACTGATGGATCTTTGTTTGCATTTACTAAATACAGTATTTTCTGGCTACTTTTTAACCCAGGAAAATCTTCTCCAAAGTCGGAGGTCATCTTATACGTCGGGTGGTGGAGGCGGAGGAAGAAGGTGTGGCGCAGCACAAGGTGGGAGGAGGAAGAAGAGAGGAAGTCAGGTTAGAGGAGGAGGGGGGGGAGGAAGGGGTGGTGTGGTGTGGCGTGAGGCAGGAGGAGGAAGCAGCAGTGGATAAGAGGTGAACCCCTATCCTGGGGTTTTCTTGGCAAGACTGGTTCAGAGGAAGTTTGCCATTGCCTTCCTCTGAGGCTGACAGTGTGTGACTTGTCCAAGTTCATCCAGTGGGTTTCATGGCAGAGTGGGGAATCAAACCCAGGTCTCCAGAGTGGTAGTCCAACACTCAAACCACTACACCATGCTGGCTCCTAATCCCATGTACTACCTATGAAACAACTGCAGACTTTTTTGTTGTTCTTGTGTGTCTTCAAGTCCTTTCTGACTTATGGCAACCCTAAGGCAATCTTATCATGGGATTTTCTTGGCATGTTTCTTCAAATAGGGGTTGCCATTACCATCCCCTGAGGGTGAGAATATGTGACATGCCCAGGGTCACTTACTTGGCCGCAAATTGTACATACCCCAGAATGCATATATTGGCAGTCCTTCCCCCCAACACTTTCTCATTTTCCCCCGTTGGAAGAGGGGTCGTATTATATGGCGACTATATCCCAAACTCTATATTTTAGCTGGAAAAGTTGGGGGTCATCTTATATGCCCAGTCGTCTTATACGCCGGAAAAATACAGGCAATAATGATTATGATGATGATAATAATAATAATAATAATAATAATAATAGCTTTTATTTGTATTTTCCCACCTCTCCCTACAGATCAAGGCGGGATTACAAAGAAATATAAAAAGATACATTATATAAAATACAATATATAAAATCATAACAATAATAAAAAATCCACAATCCATGTAATAAAATCCAATACCCAATCATGTGCACAGATTGGTCATCATCTAAATGGCCAACACAGCTACCCCTGAATGAAACAGGATAATTTACCACACCTGATATCTAGTGCAATTGAGTACTTATTGATGGGTTTTCCCTCTCAATGGCAAGGTGCAACTAACTAAAGACAAGGTGGTGTCAGGAGGGAGATGGTGTTGTGTGATGTCACCAAAGGTGCTATTATTGAACTTTTATGGTGATTTAAAAACTGTGTGTAATAAAGTCAGTCAGTGGTCCCAATCTTCCTGTTGTTTTTTAAATCATTGCCAATGTAAGCATTCACTTTCCAGCAGACTCCCCCTGTAGGATGAAAGATATTAAAGAATTGTTGCTTTGATGCAGTGTTACATTGATCCACTGTATTAAAAGAAGGGCCAAATTTAAGAACCTAACAGAATGCTGGGATAACCTCTCTCTGCTACATGAACTACTACATGAAGATCTATGTCCAGTAGAGCAGCTGTTCCTTCTATAAGGTCATCTACAGAATCCTAGCTGCCAGGGGATCTGATTTATCTCTGTGATTCCATAGTTGCTGGTCCCATCAAGATATATTTGGATTATAACTAGCCATGATAGTTGGGGGAGTCTGGAGATCATAGGCTGAAAAAGTAACTTTTCTGAACATTGATCCAAATAGTTGAATTCATATTATCTAAAAGAAAAAAATGGGAAGTATTACATTTGTTTTATGAAATGGATTAGTAATTAGAAGTTGTGAATTATTATTCTGTCTAAGAAAGTTTGCCCAAATACCCTAACACTGTGTTGGTGAACCCATGGCACACATGCCATTTCTGGCATGTGGCCCAGTCCATGAAGGCACGGCAGCCACCAGTGTCAGGGGTGGGGTGCAAGCATGGCCTGGGTCCTTGTCACAGCCTGGTTTGCCCCAGGACAAGCCGCAGCAAGGAGGGGCAGAGAGGTGCACACCTTGCAGTGGCCTGGTTCTCCCACAGAAACCTGGGCCACTGCCAGGAGCTGGCCAGCAACATCAGTGTTCTGGTCAGAGGTCCTGTCCCCTTGTGATGGGGTTCTGGGAACTGTAGTTGTTTGTTGCATGTCCCTTCAAGTCATTTCCAACTTATTACAATCTTAAGACAAACTTATCATGAAGTTTTCTTGGCAAATTTTGTTCAGAGAAGGTTTGCCCTTGCCTTCCTCTGAGACTGAGACAGTGTGACTTGCCCAAGTGGGTTTCAGACTGCCAGAAATAGTGCAAATTGAGTCCACTTTAACTGTCTTGGCTCAGTGCTAGGGAATCATGGGAATTGTATTTTTTTTCTGAGACATTGAGCCTTCTCTGTCAGAGAGCTCTGGTGCCACAATAAACTACGGTTCCCATGATTCCCTAGCACTGAGTCCGGGCAGTTAAAGTGGCCTCAATTTGTACTATTTCTGGCAGTCTGCAAAGGCAGTTGGGAATTGAACCCAGGTCTCCAGAGTCATAGTCCAACAGTCAAACCATTAAACCATGCTGGTTCTCACTTTATTATGTATTCAACTGTATTTTTCTGATGAACGTTAAAATGGTTTGTTGGCTTACAATAGACTTGTAGAACTGAGCAAGACTAAGGAGACTATCACAGTCGATTATAAACCAGTTTACCTGAGCCAGCTTAAAATTAGAAGTGGGTGGCATCCTGATAGTATCAGATACACTTAATTGCCAAAATCACCGCCCGGCTGCAGCTCAGCTCCATTGCTGCTCCAAGGGGCACTTCTCACATCTCTTTTCGAAGCCAGGAATTTTCTGGCTTGAAAAAATGGCTGCTGGAGCACCCTTCAGAGCAGCAATGGAACCGAGCTGCAGCCAGGTGGCAATTTCAGTGGCTAATGCATCTGATACTAGCAGGATGCCACCCGCTTCTAATTTTAAGATGGCTCAGGTAAGCCAGTTTAAAACTCAGTGCGATAATCTTCATAGAGTTAAAATTGTACTTTACTAGCCATAAATGCTTGACATGAGGGGGAAGCAGACTGCACAAAGGGCCGTTTTGGGGGCAAGGAAGGGGAGGGGCAGCCACACGGTGGGCGCCTCAACCCCTTCCCGAAGGCATCGTCAGAGCGCTGGTCCCTCCTCATGGCCGACGCTCCGATGATGCCTTCCCACCGGAGCGTCCGCACACACTGGGTGGAAGAGTCGCCGAAGGTGCTCCGCCAGTCTTTTGTGGCGCACCTTCGGCAACTTGTGGAAGGAGCGCTATTTTAGCGCTCCTTCCAGGGGCGGAGAAGCTGCGCCGCGGGGCTGAGGTGTGCGGATACCTCGGCCCCGTGGCGCAGCTTACCAGGGCGGCCCAGGGCCACCCGTCTGCTTTCCCCCTGAGTCTACATTTAAATTATTCCTTTCATTGTCTATTGTGCTGAAATTAAGGGGGGAAACCCATTCAACATTTGCATTGTGTCCTCAAGCAGCCCACTGTCTAACATGGTTGCTGTCCTTTTCCCTTCTTTGAAACAAACACACTCTGAGCTCTGGGTGTGAGGCTTATCTGCTGCTGCTGCTCCAAGAGAAACAGGGTCCAAGAGGGATTCCCAAAGGTCCCCCATTTTGAGCATGGCTGAAAAGCATAGATTTATATCTATATGGGTGTTTTAGACATGGTCCTCCTCCTTTTCAGGACCTGTTCTCCATTTGAACCACCTGTCCAGGAGGGATTCCTAAAGATCCTGCATTTTGAGAAAGGCTGAGGAGAATGGATTTAATATTTATGTGAGTAGCTTTTTTGTTTTGTTTTTCTTTTGAGCTTTTATTTAGTCAGGTCCTCCATTTTTTCCTTGCCTGTTTTCCCCTGGAAGCTCCATCCCTGGTACCCAGTGGGAACACTACTAAGTTTGGGCACTCCGTCTCTAAAAGGTTCACCATCACTGCCCTAACAGCACCAGATCTGACGATAAGCCTGATTATTACTTTTATGGGAGACTGCCAGAGAAAACCAGGTGCTGTAGGGGAAAGTTCAGAAGAGGACAATGGCTGAGTACTCCTAAGAAGATCCTATGAAATTGATGAGGTTTCTAATAAGATACAGATTATTGTCAGCCCTCCATATCCACAAATTCTTTATCCACAGATTCAACCACTCACAACTTGTGTCAGTATATTTTGCCCCAAGCTGTGTAAAATGTCTCAGGTGCATGGAATGGGTTAAAGAGGAAATGCTGAATCAGAGGAAGCTGATGCAACTTGAGCATAGAAATGAGTCAAAGCAGGTCCAAACTACACTGTCACTGTGGATACATGACAGGAAGCTGATAAAACACTAGCAGGGGGTTGGATCAGAATCTTAGCTAGACTTTGGGCCTTTGCAGACTGCCAGAAATAGTGCAAATTGAGTCCACTTTAACTGCCCTATCTCAGTGCTAGGGAATCATGTGAACTGTAGTTTATTGTGGCACCAGAGCTCTCTGACAGAGAAGTCTCAGTGTCTCAGAAAAAACTACAATTGCCAGAATTCCCTAGCACTGAGCCAGGGCAGTTAAAATGGACTTAATTTGCACTATTTCTAGCAGTCTGCAAAGACTCTTTGTGTATATAAGGAGAAATGCTCCAGTGTACCATGTGGTGGTGTGGTTATCGGTTGATGGTGGAGCATTATGTCAGTTGGTGTAAATGTTGCTGTATTGTACTTGAAAATACTTTGCTGCAACTAAGATTATAAAGCCTCTTCAGAAGAACCCAGCAGTCATGAGTGACTTTCCAGACTTGGCAGTGGCATCTATTTCCTAGCTAGCAGCCTTCAGCGTATGGACTCAACTTTCCCTCTGCGCTAACAAGGGTTATGGGCCCAGTTAGCCACTAAGACAACACTCAGAGTTCTGAGTAAGTTCACCAGTTGTGAAGGTAAAGCCAAAGTGCTCAAGCAGGCAGAGAATTTGGCAGAAAAATGGTTAAAGACTGAGTGCCTGTTTGCTAGTCTTTATCTGTGAGCTGTGGTTTGAGGTCTGCCAAAAGACTCTGCCCTCGCAAGTTGCAAGGCAAAAGCAAACATGGAGTTGAGCCTCTATTATGAGAAATTAAGAGCTGAGAATTATTCTTACTGGTCACTTTATGCCTAAACCTTGCTGATCAGAGAAGATTTATGAGAAGTTGTGTAGGCACACGCAATGGCCAAAGAAGAAAAGGAGGAGGACAAGAGTGACCTTATTGCCATCCCAGTCAACCCATGTGCAAGAGAAGAAAACTGCTCATGAACTTTGGAATGCATTCAGAGCAATCCACCAGCCTGATAGCTCATTATCTCACATGATTTGGGTGAAGCCTTTGTATGGCTACAGCTGTAAGAGGGAGCATTTGTTATGCTGCATCTCAACAGCATGCAGGAAATGTTTACACAAGTTGCTGTCCATGGTGTAAACATCCTAGAATCTCATAAGGCTTACATTCTACTTGGGAGTTTGTCCAAAGACTGGGATTTCCTCATGTACAATCTGCAGAGCATTACAGAGAATGACCTGACCCTGGACCTGGTGTCAGTGCGGATCTTGGAAGAAGTCCAGAGGTGTGATTTCGAGGCCAGGCTGCAGAGTTCTGCAAGGAGAGAGAAAACCATTTCAACTATCCACAATGTAAAGATGTTGTCAGGTTTTTGATGGGATATATAGTCAATGTTAAAATGTTGAAATGTAAAGATGTGTGTCTGTATTTTTCCTTGCTGAGAAAATCTGTTTTCTGAGGCTAGATTCACAACACCCAGCTCCACAGGTGTGTGTTAGTCAAAACAAAGCTAGCTAACAAGCAGGATTCTGTGAGAAAGAGTTTTATTTACACAAGGGGTTTTCAAAAACAAAAGAATGTTTTGGGAACAGCAGTCACATGATGTAATATGGAAATTAGAGGTTGGACTAACACACGTCATGAAACATCAACCAATTAGTCTGTAAAGGCTACACCCAAAAGGGTGGAGAAATGTGGGTTGGAATTGTGTTTCTGAGAAAGCTCTCACTTCTTTTCAAACCTTCAAGCTAAATGGATTAACTAGAAATATTTTCCTGATGCTGTAGCTTGACTAATTTTCAAAATGTAGCAGTTAAAGTTTTGTTCCTGCTTAGCCATTCAGGCTAAGGTGAAAATGCTATTATTGTTGTTATTATTTGTTTTTGCTCATGCTGATTTTTGCAATAAAACAAGGAGCTTGCTGAAGCTGACTGGGTCTTAGTGACTTGGTTTTCATGGACTGTTTGCCATACATCCATCAACATCACAATTCAACAAATGGTAGCAGAGGATGGATCCATCGACCTCTGGGATTTTAAAGGCAGCAGTTTTTTTTTACTTCTCTCTCATCTTTGCCTGCTCAGGCGGGACGCTGAGCGGGATCAAAGAGGCTGAAGCGGCACGCAGACAAGCTGGAATTCCAAGCCTGATTTATGGCCAGCAAGCAACAGAAAGGCTGTAAGTAAAACCCTTCTTATCTGAAGGCTATAAATTTCAAAGGACTATCTCTGTTTATGCTGTTAAGCAGAAGGAAAGCAGCAAGTTTAACCAGTTTGGCTTGAGGCTGCATTTTAAAGAGACAGTGTCCTGGAAAAGCAGCTGGGAGGGGCAAGGCTTGTGCTTGAATAAAAGGGGAAAAATTAAAAATGGAGATGTCAAAATTCCCCAAATTGACGTCTGATAACTACACAGCATGGAATGTCTACGCAAAAAGCCTTTTGATAAGGGAAAATTTATGGCAAATCACACAGACAGGTGTTTCTCAGAATCCATCTGCAGCTGAGATAGAAAGGAATTCTAAAGCTGTAGCAACTCTCCTTCTCCTTCTGTCTGAGGGGCAATTGAACCATGTAAAGCATTTAGAGTCTGCAAAACAAATATGGGACACTTTAGCTAACATTCACCAGTCATCTTCAGATTTGGCAAAGATGATTTGGGCAAAGAGGCTGTTTTCATGCAAAATGAAAGAGAAAGACTCAGCAGAAGGTCACTTGGATCGCATGAGAGATTTGTTTGCTCAGGTCCAAGCAAGGGGCATTGATTTGGAAGAAAATCTAAGAATTTACATTCTGTTGGGATCTTTAAATGAAAGCTTTGATAACATCCTGCTGGGATTGCAAAGCCTACCAGGAACTCAATTGACTATGAAATTGGTTTGTAGTTGGATTTTGGAGGAATCCCAGAGGAGGAGATTTGAAGCAGAGCAGCGGAAGCAGGGAACTGCAGCTGCAAGGCCTCCAAATGTCACAGAGGGAGTTTCCAGAGAGATGCAAACTGAAAAAGCAGCAGTTTTAAAAGGCAAAATGTGCTACTATTGCAAAAATGATGATTTTTGCAATAAAACAAGGAGCTTGCTGAAGCTGACTGGGTCTTAGTGACTTGGTTTTCATGGACTGTTTGGCATACATCCATCAACATCACAATTCAACAGATGTTTCCCACAGAGTATGAGGGTGAGCCTGCAGAGAGAGATGTTATTTCAACTGCAGGAAGGTGGGGCATCTTCAGGGAGTATGCCAGATGACTTCAGCAGCACAGAAGGGAACGTCAGCCAGCTGCAAGAAGAAAAAGCCTCAGGGAAGGAGGGGCATTGCTTCTCAAGCAGAAGGGTGTGTTGCTTTTGCCAACTAGACAAGCACTCCAGGGGATGTTTGGCTTCTAGACAGTGGGGATGATAGCGTGGTTACGCAGTGTGTGATGATGCACATCAATGTGCCGCACCAGAGTCACCACCTTCTCAGATGCAGGCAGTAGCTTGTGAGCTGAAGGAGCACCTCTCCCCTTCCAGAAAGAGTAAAGAGACTCTACAGACATATGTCTCTCAGATGAGGCTTTAATCTTGGTTCCTCTATGTACAAGGCTATATACATGATCCACAGCAACAACTCCCAACTCTCAACCAACATCAATCAACAGTCAATCCAACAACAACCACCCAGAGCCAACACATGTGTCCAGACGCAACTCCCTTATATACCCAGGGTTCCATGTGGCCTTCTGGCCCTGCCTCTTCCTTTGGACACGTGTCACTCAACCATGGTGACTTAGCAGTTTTTCAGTCTTTTCTGTGCTTTCCAGCACCTTGTGACCATTAGTCAATGTTACTTCCTATGACACAGCACCTGGTGAAAAGTGCTGTATCATTATGGCTGCCAGTGACTCTTTCATGTCTCTTCACTTTTGTACTAACCCACATTGGACATTTTCCTTGAGACACTGTCTCTACAGTGGCCACTCATCACATGATGAACAGTCCAAAGCTCCTAAGGGACTTAAGATCTGCCCCAGTGTCATCTGTTTAGCAGATTGTTCAGTGTGCAAAAAGGTAAAACTGAAAGTTTGTCCTGTGCCCAAGGAAAGCAAGTGTGCCACCCAGAGGCCATTTCAGATAGTCTATGCAGATTTGCCTAGTCCTTATAAACCCAGTGAAGGGGGCAATAAGTACATGTTGGTAATTGTTGATAGGCACACAAGGTATGGGTATGTCTTTTTGTTAAAAGCCAAATATGAAGCAACTACAAAATTTAAGCAGTGAGTAAACTCAATTGAGAGGGAGTTTCCACAAAGTTGGTGCGTTGGTAACTGACAGGGGAGGCAAATTCCTCAGCACCCATTTTCAAAATTGGCTAAAACAGAAAGGCATTTGCCATAGGCCATGAACCTTGCCACCCCACAGGAGGATGGTATGCCCAAAAGGTGCATTAGGGTTATTAATCAAATGCATGATTATTTGATGCTAGATGCATAAGCTTCTGCCCATCTGTAAGCAGAAACCACCCTCACAGCAAGCCACAATATCAACAGAATGTGGAGTTCAGCCATTCATCAAACTCCATATTTTCTATTGTATGGCCATGCACCCAATCTGAACCATTTAAGGATTTTTGGCCAATATGTAAATGTGCTTGTTCCACCACAGTTCCAGAAAAAAGGATATCCAAAGTGGAGAAGGCTTCACTTTGTTGGGTATGAAGGGAACAAATAAAGGTTTTTGAAGGGCAATGGCAGTGTAATGTTCTCCAGAAATGCCAATTTTGAAAAATACAGTAGTTGGGAGACATTACACTGTAGCCAAGATATGTTTGTACCACTAGGCATTAAGCCACAAAATCCCAGATATGGGGAGGGTGCCTGATTTGCCTAAGGCTGTAGAGGATGTAGAGCCAGGCACATCACAGGACATTGCCTCCATACCACACACACAAACACTTTTGCAATACATTCCCACACCCATTTTTGTGCCTACGCAAGGGTCTATTGTGGACCCAATGCAGACTAGTAGTGAAAATAGTGAGAATGAGTCAGGAAGAACAAAAGTAATCATTCCCAGAAGGTCTTACAGAGTCAGAAGGGAACTAGATAGATTTGTCATCCAAGAGGCAAGAGTTTTCACTGTGGTAGCTGAGGACCCTGACAGTTTTCAGGACATGTTGAGATTTCCTCAGGAGGAACAAGAGAAGTGAAACCTGGCCATGGAGTCAGAATTTGAATCACTGGTGGTAAGGGAAGTGTTTGAAGTAGTAGAAAGACCAGTAAAGGTAATGGACTGCAAATGGATGTACAGGAAAAGGGACATGCCAGATGGAACTCAGAAGTACAAAGCCAGGCTTCTTGCAAAAGGTTTTTCACAGGAAAGGTATGAGAGTTATGATATGACCTTTTCTCCAACAGCTAAGCCTGAGAATTTAAGGATAGTGTTGGAAGTAGCAGCAAAAAGGAACCTGGAAATAAGGCATTTTGATTTTGAAACAGCATAACTGAATGCTTGTTTGGCATCTGTGTATACCAAGGATAGTGTTATTCTAGTGATATATGTTGATGATCTTTGTGTGGCTGCATATAGTTTGGATGATGGGAAGCATGTACAGAAGGGGTTAGCAAGAAAATTCAAACTGAAGGATTTGGGCAGGTTGAAGAATTATTTAGGAATCGAAGTGGAGAAAATCCAGGATGGGGAGATTCTTTTGTGCCAAAAAAAAAAAAAAAGAAAAAGAAAAGAAAAGAAAAAAGAAGAAGATTGACAGGACTGTGAAGAAAAATGGATTGAGCAATGCTAAGATATTCAGAAGCCCCATGACACCTGAGTTTGCTAGTTTAGAGTCAGATAAATTGTTTGAGCATCCTGAATTGTTCCATTCAGTGCTCAGTAGTCTTTTGTTCATTGCAAACAACACTAGGCCTGACATAAGCTTTGCAGTGGGGTTGTTGGTAAGAGAGCCTCAAAACCCAGATTAGTGGATTGGACTGCTTTGAAGTGTGTGGTGCAATACCTCAAAGGAACAAGGGACAGATGTCTGGTGATGGCTGGAGGTGTGTCTCAGCTAAAGTGCTATGCAGACAGCTCCTTGGACCAGCAGCCAATGAAGTAAAGAGGAAGTACAGGAATACCTGGTTAACCTAAATGAATTTAAATCTCCAGGACCAGATGAACTACGTCCAAGGATATTAAAAGAACTGGCAAATGTAATCTCATTGCCACTGGCAATAATCTTTGAGAACTCCTGGAGAACAGGAGAAGTCCCAGTAGACTGGATTAGGGCAAACATTGTCCCCATCTTCAAAAAGGGGAAAAAGAGGATCCCAACAACTATCTCCCAGTTAGTCTGAAATCAATACTGGGAAAGATTCTAGAACACATAATTAAACAGAGAGTCTGTGAACATCTAAAAGGGAATGCCATAATCATTAAAAGTAAACATGGGTTCTCAAAAACAAGGAAGAACTTCCTGACAGTGAAAGCTGTTCAACAGTGGAACACACTCCCTCAGAGTGTGGAGGAGTCTCCTTCTTTGGAGGTCTTTAAACAGAGGCTGGGTGGCCATCTGTCAGGGATGGTTTGATTTTGTGTTCCTGCATGGCAGGGGGTTGGACTGGATAGTCCTTGTGGTCTCTTCCAACTCTATAATTCTACTATTCTATGTTGCAACAAGAGAGTTGTGTGTTCCAGTTAACAACTTGGCTGCAGCCCTTTGGGCCAGCTGAAGTTTCTGAGCACTTTTCAAAGGCAGTTTCGCATAGAGTGCAGTGCAATAATCCAAATGTAACCAAGGCATGTACCACCGTGGCCAGATCTGACTTCTCCAGGAATGGTCACACTAACAAACACACTCCTGGTCACTACCAATATCTGGGCCTTCAGATTAAATGCTGAATGCAGAAGTACCCACAAGCTATTAACCTGAGTTTTCAGGGGGAGTGTAACCCCATTTAACACAGGCTGAATCCCTATTCCAGCACCTGTCTTTCGACTGACCAGAAGCACCTATGTCTTGTCTGGATTACATTTTAAGTTTTAATTTGTTTGCCCTCAACCAGTCCATTACACCTGCCAGATACTGGTTTAGGAGAGAAACATCTTCCTTGGAATTAGGTGAGAAGAAATGATAGAGCTGGGCATCATCCACTTACAGGTGACACCTTACTGCAGACAACCTCTTCCAGCGGTTTCATGTAGATGTTAAAAAGCATAGGAGACAAGACTGGACCTGAGGGACCACATGGGACAATGGCCAAGGTTTCATGTAGATGTTAAAAAGCATAGGAGATAAGACTGTGAGGGACCTCACAGGCCAATGGCCAAGGAGTCCAACAGGAATCATCCAGTACCACCTTCTGAGATGCCCCTCTAAGAAAAAATAGTCCCACTATAAAACAGTACAGGATCCAGGGAAGGCTTTTTCAAAAAAGCCTCCTTCAGATGTGTTGGGACCCTGCCATGTTGTAAAGATACATTAATCACTTCCCTTACCCACTCTAACAGTCCTCCTCTGGCCTGTTTAATTAGCCAGAAGGGGCAACAATCTAGTACACATATGGTGGCACTCATCTCTCCATTGAAGTCCACACCCTCAGGCTGCACAAATTAAAAAGTATTCCTCAATAGTTGACAAGCAGGAGCCAAAGTTACATCCACTGAAACTGTATCAACTCTGGCATCTAGCCACAGCAAATCCAAGCAATTTTATGTGCAAAATGGTAAACACATTCTTCACAGTGAGTTGTTGAGTGGCTTACATTCTCCTCTTGACCAAACAGCAGCACATCCCTGACAGGTTGCAATGAGCAACCTGTTATAATTCACAGTCTTAAGTCATGTGATTCAGTCAGGGAGGATCAGATGTCCAGGTATTTACAGCTCCTAATGATAAGTCCAAGGAGTAGGGGGTGAGACAGTGACAGCTCTTACACTCCAACAACCTGCTTCCTGGGCCACGTGCTGACTGGAGGATAGGATACATACATTCTAGTGTGACATTTGAGCCCAGATAGCCAAGGATCTTCCAGAACAACAACTATTGGATTGACTAAATAGTCCATCTTTCTTCATCACATATAATAATGAAAGCCTTACTGTCCAACCCAACCCCACATTAGCAACTGACTAATATTTATTGAATGCATTTTATGAATCATCTCTTTGTCTAAAAGGCATTTAGGTTAATAAAAATAAAATAAAATAATGATGACACTCAAAACACTATAAAATATAGATGTTCGGATAATATAAAATTAATATAAAAATATTCAATATTGTAAAATTAACATAAAAACTGAGAGCAACATTAAAGCTGGACAGCAGTATAAAAACAATTAAAAGCTGAACAAAATAAAACAATCTCCACTGCTTACACACGGTAAGGAGGTTGTCATTGCAATTTCCCTGAAGACAGAGTTCCATAATCAGGGTACTGCTACAGGAAAGATCTTGCCTTGAGTCACCACCATCTTAAGGCAGTGTCTGCACTACACAGTTAAAACAATCCAATATCACTTTAACTGTCATAGCTCCAGTCTATGGAAACCTGGGATATGTAGTTTGCTGAGGGACTCTGCTATGATTCATAGGGAGTGCACTACAGCAATCAGGCAGACAATTCTAAGTACCTCACCAAATCTCAGAATGCTGCAGTATTTAGTCATGACAGTTCGAAATTAAAAATGCCACCTTCTATATTCAGAGCAGGTGATCCAAGAAGAAGGATGCACTGATATGAATAGTTCACTCTTGTATTTTTTTAAAAAAATCTGATTTATTTTTATGCTTTAAAATGAAAATACCAGTAGCTGGAGAAGCACTGGACAGTTTGCTGGTTGCTAGCCAGAAGTGGCTCTGCTCAATCAATATGCAAGGACAGTTCAAGCTTCAAATGGCATTCATTCATAAAATCCAGATACGTTACAGCTTTAAGTCAGTGCAACAGCAAAAGGCTGCTCATGAGAAGCAATAACGATTGTTTAATGTGCAAGATGCTGCATTTATTTTATGTCTTAAAATCATTATGCATCCTAAAAAAAAAAAAAAAGGTGAAGTGATTCGTCTTCACCATTTGGAAAAACAGCTCTTGATAAGGATTCACATTTGCCTATTAGCATATGGTGCCCTTTTTAATTGAAACCTTTTTTTCTCTCTCTCCGCATCCGTTCTGCATTTCATATTGAACATTTAAAAAAAAAAGTATTTCAAGGACATATTAGGCCTTATATCCAGAATATTTTATATAACTACAGGTGTAAGGTGGGGAAGCAAAATGGCATTATTATTTTTTACATTTCAATATGTGCATAGCAAAAAAAGAGTAAGGAAAAATAATATATGATGATTGCTCAAAATAGGTTACTGAGATTTTATTTGTAATGGTTTTCCTTTCAATAGGTTGCCATATGCCTGGCTTGGCTGGGCTTTATCTACATTCTAGGCATGCCATCCAGTGTCCATTTGGACCATCATCCAACCCAGGTTCCAAACTTTCATTTTAAAAGTAAGCCTTTAGCCCTTGTAGAAGCTGAGATATGGGGACAGCTATGGAATCACTCTGCAATCAAATTGTTTTGCAAGAAACTAAAACTATTGGATATGATTGAACTAGATAAACTTACATGCAGACTAAATAATAAGTCATTAAAAGAAGTAGAAAAAGTTTGGATACCAGTGATAAAATACTGGGGGAAAGACTGGTATGGTTTGATTATATAGTGTCTTGCAATGAATGGGGAATGAACATTTACAAGAAGACTGTAAACTCTATATAAGCATATGGTTTGGTTTTTTTAATAACCTTTTCTTTGATTGTTATACTTTTATTTTGATATCTTAGGGCCTTTACAGACTGCCAGAAATAATGCAGCTTGAGTCCACTTTAACTGCCCTGGCCCAGTGGTAGGAAATCATGGGAACTGTAGTTTTTTCTGAGGCATTGCACCTTCTCTGTCAGAGAGTTCTGGTGCCACAATGAACTACAGTTCCCATGATTCTCTAGCACTGAGCCAGAGTAGTTAAAGTGGACTCAAGCTGCATTATTCTGGCAGTTTGAAAAGGCCCTTAGTAACTCTGTAAGAGTAACTTTGAGTGACTTTATAGTAACTTTGTAAGAAGCAGATCCACAAAAAACTTCTTGGAAAAAGTAAAGATTGTGGTTGAGAGTGTGATTTAAATACTACGTAAGGTAAAAAGTAACAAAGTTAAGGCTTAAAAGGAAGTAACTGGTTCTCAACCATTATGAATGTAGAAGGTTTACATTCTCACAAATATAACTAATTACTAGAAATGACTAGTATGTAAATAATACCATTAACTATGTCTGACTGGCACAGTAAAACCCTGTAGCTGACTGATTAATGATTCCTTATTTTAAGCAAACACCTATCATGGGACTTTATCACACCAGGTTCATAAGGCACCACAATCACATTAGCGTAGAAAATAAAAATATACCAGGTTGGGGACAGTAATTATCATATAGCTCTTCAAAATCACCATGGTGTTACTCTGTCCCAGCTTCTTTCTTGCCTTTATAGCTCCACCTCCCTGCCCTATGCCCTTCCCAGAATGCCTTTTGGTCTATATTTCTTTTTATTTATCCACAATGGTGGCAATGCATTAAGAAAGAAAGAAAGAAAACTTGCTTGGAAATAGCAAGAGGGAAGGGGAGAGAGGGAGAGGAGCAGAATCACACCCCTTGCACCACATTTCTGCATATTGGAATTGCTTCAGGAGGAACTTATCACACCTGAATTAAGGTGGAAAAACAACATGATCGGGAGCCATTGATGGGTTTTGCACATCAATAGAGCACTCTAGCAACAGGTTGACTACAGACCAGCTACTGGACAATGTGTCACATGAAAAGGTTCAGCCACAGCTACTATCCTGCTTGATTCCACTTTTCAATCCTTGTGTGAGAAAGTCCTTTTTAACAGACAGGTTTGAATGAGAATAGTAACTTCCTCTCCCTTGGGAATGAACATAGTTCCCTTACAGCTAGAACTGGTTAGACAAAGTTGGACAGCTCAGTAAAATCATTTGCTTCTTTGGGCCTCTGCAGACGGGCCCTTTGCTGTATTCTCGAGGCAGGGATGGGGAGGGGCAGCCACAAGCCAGCCGCCGAAACCCCTCCCCGAGGATGTCCTGATGCCATGCGACATTACGCATGGTGCACAGCATCAGAACGTCCTCCCTGCACAGCATCTTGATGTGTTGCACCGGAAGGGGTGCAGAAGAGCCACGCGGTGGCTCTTGGGGCATCCTTTTTGCCGGCTCTGAAAGGAACAGCATTTTGCCACTCTTTTCTGGGTCGGCAAAAGGGAGGATTGGGGCTGAGGCATGGGGCAACCTCGGCCCCAATCCTCTGCTTCACAGGGTGGCCCAGGCCACCCATCTGCATCCCCGCCTTTGTTTCTTTGTGTGTCTTCCTATATTTCAAAAGGGAGAGAAATCGCCAAGTTATGAAAAAAAGCTAAATCTTTACATAGTTAGAAAAAAAACTACCAATGTAACCCTATAGTTACAGAAGGGTTAAACTGTGGTAGATTCCACACACACATGTTTCATCTACTATTAATTAAATTATTAAAAGCTAGCTTTTTTATACTTGTGTGACTGGAGTTGCCACCACCCCTCTGGATAATGATCCCAGACTTTAATTTGCAGAATCTGGCCTTTTCTCACACCACAAAGGTGGCTAATTCATATCAAAAGATTCTTTATTTTCTTCTTGCATACGTCTCTCATGATTTTTTGCAAAATACAACTGGGCACAAGAATTAGGGAGTATGATATACTGATTGATTTTACTGTTAAGCAAGGAATCTCATTTATATTTGCATTTTGCAAACAGAATATTGACCCTTGCAGAAAAGCCAGACCAATCAATTTAATTCAGAAGTGTTAAGAAAACATACCAAGTCTTTCCATATTAACCTTAATGAACCCCAAGACGTGTTTATAGAGTTTCACCCTTCCAAGCTTTCTCTACTGGCAAGTATCAAAATGCCTACAAATAATGAGTGTGCATTTTCCCCCTTAAGGTTCCCTTCCTTTCATGGGTTTAAGCTGAGATAGACTGGAAAATTAAAAGGTCAGATGACTCTTAGTGTTGCTTCAAAAAATGTCCCAACCTTAAGTTTCATAAGCTTTCGATATGAGATCAACAAGAAGAGTTTATTGGCTAAAGGGACTGCTTGGACAGTCTTCACCTAAAAAATGTGGAAACTGAATGCTCTGGAAGAGAAAGATCATTTAACATTCTCTCATATAAAATTAAAGAAATGTTAAGGCCATTTCAATTGGATAATTCAAGGACAAAGGAGATATGATGCCAAGCAAACAGGTGCATGCTCAACTCATGCTTTCTTCTCTACAATGTCTACTACAGTGTATTCATTTCTAGGATATCACACTATTCCACATTTCCTGATATTAGTACTGATAAAAACCAATAAACATTTGATGTGCAAACCTAGGCACATAGGGCCTTTGCAGACTGCCAGAAATAGTGTAAATTGAGTCCACTTTAAGGGTTAGGGTTAGGTTTAGGGAATCATGGGAACTGTATTTTATTGTGGCACCACAGCTCTCTGACAGAGAAGACTCAATGTCTCAGAAAAACAACAACAATTCCCATGACTCCCTAGCACTAACTCTAACCCAGGGAAGGTAACCTTTCCCCTTTAAGGGCCGAGGGACTTCAGCTCCCAGAATCTCAGGAGCTAATGGCCAACATGGGACTATTGGCCAACATGGGACTATTGGCCAACATGGCTGAGGCTTCTAGGAGCTGAAGTCCCTCGGCCCTTAACGGGGAAAAGTTGCCTACCCCTGCCCTAACCCTTAAAGTGGACTCAATTTGCACTATTTCTGGCAGTCTGCAAAGGCCCATAGTTTCCTTTTTCAGCAGCAGAGTTTTACTCCATGTTGACACCGTTATCCTAAATCACAGTTTAGTGTAACATAAATTGGCAGGAATAATCTACAACAAGAGCATGGTATGTAACTTTTCAAAAAATATTAATTTCTTTATTCATTGCTCTGAATAAGTTATTACTGTTGTTGTTATTGCAGTCCAGAAAGGTAACTATTGAATTAGTTATCCCTAGCAAGCTAGCTATCGCTATTACTATTGCACACTGAAAATTAAGCAAACAGCTCTTTCATTCCTCCAGTGATCAATTCAGATATTGCACCTTGGAAATTGTGAGGGGGAAAAATATTTACAAAGCAATCCTTCCCTGGCACTTTCTTCCCATCCAAATGGCTTGGGCTAAAAAGAGTTCTCATACTGCAGTTGGAGATGGGATGAGATGCACAGTTTAAAACAATTATTAAAATGCCAGATTGGGTGGGACTTCTATATACACTGTCATACAGAGGTATTCACCTCAATCTTCTGCCTGGCTTTTGTTGTGTTACAACTTGGAATGGAGTTGACTTCAGGTGACATTGTTACCACTTGATGTACACAAACCAGTCAACACCTTGAAGGTGCAAAACATTTTTACTGTGCCACAAAAGTAAACAAAAGCAAGCAAGCATTGCTGGGTTGCATAAGACTTCATCATTTTGCTGTGGAACACATCAATAAACTCTTGTGTAACCCACTGCCTCCAGAAATCACAGAAAAAGATGTAGAATTCAAAATGCAAGTGTGTAATCTGCATGATCTCAGATTAAATACACCTGCTTCTGGAAGGCCTCAGAGTTTGTGTAAGAATATGGCTGCACTGCAAAAATAATGCAAATTGACAACACTAGCTGTCATTGCTCAATGCCATGGAATCTGGGATTGTAGTTTGTTGTAGCACCAGAGTCCTCTGACAAAGGCTAAATGTCTCACAAAACTTCAAATCCCAGAATTTCATAACATTGAGGCATGCCAGTTAAAGTAGTGTCAAACTGTGTTATTTCTGCAGTGCAGATTGAGCCACTCAAACAGTACCATGAAGCCAAAGAGCTACTGAAACAAGTTCAGCACAACACTGTGCAGAAGTACCAATCAACATAACCAAGGGTGGGCTGCAGTCCAACAACATGTACAGAGCCACCTGATTCTCACCTTGGAACTCTATAGAGTGCAAAGGCTAGACAGACTTTACTGGTGACTGTGCTAGCCATTTTATTTATAGAGCAGAGATTTAACAGTATGACCACTGGTTTCTTTTTCAATTCTTACTGAAGTATCTCTGCATCTGCATTATTTCCTATTCACAAAGATTTTAACTATAAAACATTAATAATGGATTATTTGTGCTTTAAGGGACTTTTACATTTCATCTATTTTTTATGTTACATTTTACAGTTTTATGAATGTTGCTGTCGTATTACCATATGTGGTACTTATTTGTTATATTGTTAGCCAGTGAAATGCCCCTTGAGAAAGACATAGTACAGCAAGGCATATATTACAATGTATTTTAAAATCTAAAGCCTAAATCCAATTGCTATTTATTCCTAACTAGAATACATTGAAGGCATTGATTGCTGAAGTGTAAGTCAGCATTTAAAGAAGTTCCATTGATTTAGTTGGTCTACTCTAATTGGGACTAGCAATTAGATTCAGGTCTAATAATTAAGCATGCAAAACTGTACACACATCTGCACGACATCCCATCTTTTAAAAGGAATGTTTGCTTCCTTTTCAATAATGAGCATAATCTACAATGGGTGATTCACTTATGCACTTTAAATATTCATATCCAGTCATGAAGAAATACTTTTACTCTTTCCCATTGAAGTAAATGAATCCTTGTCCACATTCACCTGAGACATGAATGTGAATCATATGACCTTCTAGACACTGTTGGACTGTAACTCAGCATTCCAGATCCCTGGCTGTTTTGGCTAGTGCTGCTAGGCATTGTAATCCAGCAACATCTGGGAGTCCTATGAACTGAGGAAAACCCTATTTAATGTTAATTGCTGTCAAGTTGACTTCAACTCAGTGACCCTATGAATGAGAGACCCTGTTATTGACAGCCCTGCTAAGATCTTACAAGCATAGGGCAGTGGCTTCCTTAACTATCAATCCACTTGTAATGTGGTCTTCCATTTTTCTTACTACCGTCCATTTTACCAAGCATTATTGCCTTTCCCAGTGAGACATGTTTCATATGATGTATCCAAGTATGAGACCTATCATTTAATTTTGATTTCTAGGGAGACTTCTGCTTGATTTGCTCTAAGACCATTCATTTGTCTTTTTGTCAGCCCAAGGGATATATATATATATATATATATATATATATATATATATCTTCCACTTGGTGCTGAAGTTAATTTTCTTCCTGTCAGTTTTCTTCACTGTCCAGCTTTCACAATCATACATAGAAACTGAAAATATTGTGGAATAAGTGATTCTGAATTTAGTATTTAATTATATAACTTCACACATGAGGACCTTCTCATAGCTGCCCTTACAAGACTTAGGCCTTGTCTGCGTTGGCCAAAAGGCCTCCCTGCCCCCAATTCTGGAATTGTCCTGTTCAGACGATACACATCCCAAACTCCAGTTCTCATACTAGCAGTCCAGATGATGTCCAGCACATTCCATATACATTTTTATTTCAATGTTTTAATAATAATAATAATAATAATAATAATAATAATAATAATAAATTTTATTATTATCCCGCCCCTCTGCTTAGCAATCGGGGCGGCTTACAACAATTAAAAATACATCCACTTTAAATTTATGCAGATCATCTGTGGTCATTATTTTTATTTTCTTAATATTCAACAATAATTATATTTTTGTATTTTCTTCATTAACTTTCACCAGTAGTTTGTTCCAAGTCTTCTCTATTTTCAGCTAGTATTATGGTGTTACCTGAATATTTTCAATTGTTGATGTTCCTTCTCTCAGTTTTTACACCACCTTTCTCTGAATCTAATTCCACCTTCCATATCATATGTTCTGCATATGAATTACACAGATAGGGTGTGTATCTGACCCCTTTGCCAATGGGAAACCATTCTATTTCTCCATTTTCTATTCTGAGAGTAGCCTCTTGTTCTGAGTATAGATTATGCTTCGGGACAATCAAATCTAAGTAGGAATATAACGTGTCTAATTGTGGCTGAATCATTTCCATTGCTCCTGTCTACAGAAGAAAATGGACTGCTATGAAGAACTCCCCAGTTCCTCTGAAGAAATGGCTCTATCTTCCAAATCCTCTATCTTCCAAATTGCCCTCACCAATTGATCCATATTACTATTGTAATTGAATTATTTAATGTTTACAATTCAAATATGGGGGTTGGAGAAACTGAGTCATAGAGGATACTGTAGTGTGTTGAATTAACTTTGGCAAGCTGCTGCATTTCTCCATCCTTTGACAAAGGTCCATTCATATCAGTCCATGCTCCTGCTTACCACTGTTTTGCACATCCATGATTGGTCTCTTGGGAAAAGAGGTTCAAAACAGATGAAACTCAACATTTGTTCTCCATGGATATGAGGTAGTTTTCATAGGCAGGTGGGGGCGGAGAGGAATTCAACACTTCTTCAAACCAGTTGAATTAATAGATATAAAATATCAAATAATTAACATTTCTTCTAATGCTTCTTTAAGTGAATGACACACACCCCTCCTCTCCTCCTCTTCCTCTTGTATTTATATCTTGTCTTTTTCCCAGTTCCTAGTTCCTTGTAAAGGTAATTTACCAAAGCCATCTCTGATCCATATCCAGGGGTGAAATTAGATTCAAATTGATCTAGATAATCAATCGCATCCAGAAAACCCTGGAGTTGGGATGCCACCACATAATTCAGTACCTTCCCCAAATATGTACATATGTATTAAATTTTACATTTTAAAAAAATTAAAATTAACATTTATTTGAAAAAACAAACAAAAACAAAACCTGGGCTCTTTTCTTCTCTTCCCACTGAGCCTCACCCACTCACACCATCTCTTCTGCACTTTAAAAGGATGCAGACTAATGCCACAGCCCATTTCTACCAAAAGGCAGATGTTTGGGGAACAGTGGTGTCACCCCTCCTTAGGATGTCACTGGATGTGGTCTGCTTCCCCCTGAGTGATGCCCCTGTTCCAATGTACTTATGCTCAGCTCACACTTACCATATGACAGACACAGTAAATATATGTTGAACATAAGCACTACTGACCACAGAAGGCACAGAATTTTCTTTATAATCATTACTTTTGTCTTACACATTCAATAAAACTCTGTTAAAAACAAACTGCAAAACACTTCAGAAGCAAAATTAGAATCAACAACACACCTTTCATTTTATTACTTATTGACGTCATCTGAATTCAGAGTGACCCTCCCCTTTTATTAAACGAACACAAACTTAATAAATAATAATAATAAAATTTATTTGTATCCCACTTATTGCCAGACAATCCAAGTGGCTTACAATAAAACCCGTATAACATATCCCAAAAAGAAAAACCAACCCACCCCCTTAAAACAGTATTAAACGATACATAGTTAAAATAGCAATGAGCATAAAATTAAAACATAACATATAAGACGTTTAACATTTAAAACAAGTTACGGTGCCCTAATCAACCTCAACTGCATTCCTCATCCATCAACAACTGATGGGGCCACGAGAGGAACGCAGGAGTCAAGGAACCCAAGGCTGGGGTGATTAGTCTGGGAAGGCCTGCCGAAAGAGATCTGTCTTGACAGCTTTTTTGAAGCTGTCCAGTGATGTCAACTGACGGATCTCGTCCGGCAGGTCGTTCCAGAGTTTGGGGGTGACAATGGAAAAAGCCCACTGGGAGGTCGCCGCAAGCCTAGATTTTTGAGGCTGCAGCAAATTCCTCCCAGAGGACCGGAGAGCACGGGGAGGATTGTATGGAAGGAGGCAATCCCTGAGATAGCTCGGACCCAAGCCATTTAGGGCTTTAAAGGTAATAACCAACACCTTGTACTGGGCCTGGAAGCTATTAGGCAGCCAGTGGAAGGACCTCAAAACCGGAGTGATGTGGTCCCTCCTAGATGTTCCAGAAATAAGCCTGGCTGCCATGTTTTGAACCAACTGAAGCTTCCGAACCAAGCACATGGGTAGCCCCATGTAGAGCGCATTACAGAAGTCGAGGCGTGAGGTTACCAGTGCGTGCACAACGGTCTCGAGATCCCTTACTTCCAGAAAAGGGCGCAGCTGGCGTATCAGCCAAAGCTGATAACAAGCGCTCCTGACAGTCGCATTTACCTGATTTGTCATCAGGAGCAATGAGTCAAGGAGCACCCCCAGACTGCAAACACAGTCACTGGAGGAGAGTGTGACCCCATCCAGGACTGGAGGTTGCAACCAATTCTTGGTTTCGGGGCCGCTACCGTGAGCACCTCCGTCTTGTCTGGATTCAGTTTCAATCTGTTTTTCCTCATCCAGCCCATTACCGCCTGAAGACATTCATTGAGAGAAGAGATGCCATTGGAATTCGAGGCCGACGAACGAGACACGGAGAAATAGATTTGGGTGTCATCAGCGTACTGATAACACCCAGCACCATAACTCCGTATTATCTCACCCAGCGGCTTCATATAGATGTTAAATAACATCGGGGACAAAATAGCCCCCTGAGGAACCCCACAAGTGAGGTCCCTCTTACTGGAGCTACAGTCCCCAAGCAGCACCCTCTGGGACCGACCGGAGAGGAAGGACCGGAACCACTGCAAAGCAGTGCCCCCGATACCTAACCCCCGCAGGCGGTCCAAGAGGATGCCGTGATCTATAGTATCGAAAGCCGCTGAGAGGTCTAGGAGCACCAACAGGGTCACACTACCCCTGTCGATGCTCAGACGCAGATCGTCGGTCAAGGCAACCATGGCAGTCTCAACCCCAAAGCCTGTCCTAAAGCCGGTTTGAAATGGGTCTAGATAATGATGATGATGATGATGATGATGATGATGATGATGATGATGATGATGTTTTACCATCCAGTTGGAGGACAACAGAGAGGGAACCAACCAAATCTATCTTGGCAGGGAGTTCTAGAATTTGGTAGCAACCACTGAAAAGTTCCCGCAATGCACTTTGTTTTCTTCTGCTATTACTTATCTTTTCAGCTTGGTTTCGATATTAGAAAAAAATAGTCCTTAACAAATTTCAGGTAATGGTAGGTGTAATGGGAGAGAAAGGATACGAAACTGAGACTTGCCTCTAACAAGACAAACAGTGGGAAAAAACTGCAGGGAGATACAAGGGGAAAGATAGTGTTTGCAGAAAGATAGGGTAAAGCTGCAATAGAGATATGACAGCCAGGAGTAAGAACTGAATAGGGTTTGAGGGAGTTGTGTATTATTAAATAGTTCAGGGGTAATGTGTGATCTAAATGTATATTAACAAACCTCTACTTCTTCATTATTTTCGCATAATGGTATCTGGCTGTTCCTTATAAGCTTTGACAGAGAGTCTGGTCATGCTTACCACAGTGAGCCCACAGAACAATACAGCCAATCCATATAGAGATCACCTTGATGTCCAGGTACCTAATCCATGGAGGGATCTTGAGGGGGAAATGGGCAAGGTGAGGGACAGGAGCCCAAGGGTTTGGAACTGCTGAGCCAGCTAGCCTGGATAGAAGATCCATCACAGTAACCAAATCTCATGGATGCCTATAGTCCATCCAGAAGCAAATTCTACTGACTGAATTGAGCTTACTTCCAGGTTTGTTACTCTTATTATAGTTCACCATGAACTATAAAGCCGCTGCTTCAAAAGATTGTTTGACTTGGGATCATTGTGGCCTCCCAGACCATTCCTCTGCTGCTGGTACTAAAATTTGCCCAACCACATGTTGAAATCACTGGTGACACTATGACTGTCCAAGTCACACTGTCTCTTATACCCCTTGTGAAAACCCAGCTACTGCCCTCTCCTGGCAAACCTCCCATCTCTCTCTTCTTCCAACTTCCACTTCTGTGCTTCCTCCTCCTCCTTCCCTAGAAGATCAGTGGTAGAGGAGGATGCTCTGCCAACCTCCTGCAATTTAAAGACTCACCGTATTGTCCATAACATGTTTGCTGCAACTGTAGCAGCAGCAGGCAATTCTGTGGTAACTGATGACCCTGGTGGATTCTTCAGGGACCCAGCACAACACCCCATCCTCCAGAAAATTGCCCCTCCTTAGAAGAGATGTTATTTAAGAAAATATTTGTTTTTTATATATTTTTTACATGGGTAACCTCATGGAAAAGACTCTTCTCATGATTAATATTAGATCCTTGCCCTTCCTGACTCAATTTTTAAAAAGCCAGAGGGGATGCACGTTGGATGTGCAGAAGAAGTGGTCAATGCCTTGCTAAAACAACACAGAATTTCAGCTTGCAGAAGGAGGTATTTATAAAACCATTACTAAAAATGCTCTCCCTGGATCCCATGATTCTGGATCATTATTAGCCATATCTAACTTTCCATATTTCGGGAAGGTACTGAAGCATGTGGTAGCATTCCAGCTCCAGGGTTTTCTGGTTGCAACAGAATATCTAGATCAATTTGAATCTGGTTTCAGGCCTGCATATGGGTCAGAGATGGCTTTGGTCACCTTGGTAGATTACCTATGCCAGGAACTAGGAACTGGGGAAACACAGGATGTAAATACAAGAGGAAGAAGAAGAGGAGGGAAGAAGGGGGAGGATGTAGGATCCACTCTACATGGATGGAAGGATTGGAGGTTTTAGGGGGGTTTTGCTGGATTTTGGTGGATTTCTCTCCAGCACCATTATTTACCTCATTCAGCAGGGTCACATGACTCTCTGGGTGGCATTTTTCCTGGGCTGGAGAGCCTACTGCAGAGAAATCTGCCTATACCACTCCAGTAGCCTCTGCCTAAATATGAATCCAGCATATTGTGCTCTAGCATTTTTCAAGCAGGTATCAGCTATCCCTGTGAGATAGATTCACTCCCTCTCTGATTATTGGATGAACTGCTATGATCTTAAGGGATCGCCTCCTTCTGTACTATCCGTCCCACACACTGAGGTCCTCGGGGGAAAAATCTACTACAGCCGAGAAAATCTGGGTTAACTTCAGTTAGCCAAAGGGCCTTCTCCACCACTGCTCCAAAGCTATGGAATGACCTGCCAGAGGAAATCTGTCACATCTCTACTCTTACAGCCTTTAAAAAGGCTCTTAAGATGGATCTCTTCTGGCAGGCCTTCCCAACTTAACTCCTTTCCCCGCACAAGTTGATCTATGTCGCTCTGTCCACCAGATACTTTCCTTTTCTTTTAAACCTTTTGTGTCTTTTGTTCTTAAATTGTGATTGCTTAATTGTAATTTTAGTATTGGGATGGAGGGGGGTGGGTGGGAAGGGACTAATTTTGAATTTTATTGTATTTTATGTATTTTTATTGCTGTAACCTGGCCTGATTCCTTGTGATTGAGTGAGCTATAAATAAATTATTATTATTATTATTATTATTACCTGTAGGAAGTTTATAAGCATATTACTGCTAATGAAAGAGTGATAGCTATATAGAATAATGTCAAACAATAGATTTCTTATGAGGAAAATGAAAGATGAGCATAGAAGATAAGCCATACAAAGTACCTAAGGACAGAAAAACATATGTGCTCTTGACTGGAATGGAATAACAGGGGAAATAAATCTATGGAATAAAGGAAGCCTGAAGATGGAAATTGCATTGAAAGGAAATTGTGAGCCAAGATGACCAAAGGAAGAGGGAAAGCTTAGAACATCTCAGGTGGACACTAGGAATCAGAGAAAGGGCTGATCAGTGATATGGAGCACTCTCTTGGGAGTGGGGAACACTTCCTGGTTCTCCTTAAACAGAAATGCCTGGGAAATGGGATTTGAGTCTCTTCCTGCCTTTCAGCAGAGAAAACAATGCCCCATTTTGCTGAAATAACATTCTTGTACATGTCCAAAATACTTTTCCCATGAAAGATTGGTAACTCATGCAGAAAGAGTATTCAGGCATGACACTTGTGCAAAGGTAGTTTCTGTTCAGATTGTCATAGGAACTACTGAGCTGTAGTGACAGTAGGAGCAATCCTAATTGTCCTCCCACAGAAGAATGCAGGCATGAGATATTGCCTGTTCACTTTAAAAGAAGAGCCTACATACTAGGAAGTATTTAGGATCCAAGAGTATCTCCTTCTCAGAGCTTTAAAATGTTAGTTTGTTGGAGTATAACTGTCAGAGTTTCCAGATGGGAGATTCTAATAATAATAATAATAATAATAATAATAATAATAATTTTTACCCCGCCCCTCTGTGGCGCAATCAGGGGAGTATACAACAAATTAAAAACATCACAAATGTTAAAACAAAATCCAAGAACCCATTCCCTAACCCACCCACCCCTTAAAAATATATTAAACTAATAGAGAGTTAAAAATACCAATGAATAAAAACATACAACACATAAAATAGCATCAGAAGTAAACAAGGAAGAGCAATGGCCAGAGTCTTTATCTTTGTCTTCTGGGCCGGGATATTATTCAGGGAAGGCTTGCTGGAAAAGTTCTAGGAATTGTATTCCAAACAGTAATTTTTGCAAACTCTGCTCCCTCCCCACAGCCCTTTAGGCCTACTGGCAATATCAGTTAGGGTGCATCTACACTGTAGAAATGATGCAGTTTTGACACCACTTTAAATGATATAGATTCATCCTATGGAAGCCTGGGATTTGTAGTTTTTTACCTCCTCTGCCAAAGAATGCTGGTGCTTCACAAAACTACAAATCCTAGGTTTCTGTAGGATGGAGCCATGGCAGTTAAAGTGGTGGTCAAGCTGCATTATTTCTACAATGTAGATGTACCCCTAGTTTAAATGAATGGCACACATGTCTCCTTCCCATTGACTGGCTGTTTTAGGCATCAGGACACCTTCACAGTCCTCAAGCAATCTCCATTCTGGCCAAGGGGAGAAGGCATAACCATCCTGGAGAAAGAACAGAGATGTCTTAGGGTTGCAGACTGCCAGAAATAGTGCAAATTGAGTCCACTTTTAGGGTTAGGGTTAGCACTAGGGAATCATGGGAGTTGTGTTTTTTTTCTGGGACATTGAGCCTTCTCTGTCAGAGAGCTCTGGTGCCACAATAAACTACTGTCCCCATGATTCCCTAACCCTAACCCTAAAAGTGGACTCAATTTGCACTATTTCTGGCAGTCTGCAACCCCCCTTACTTTCAATCATTCACTGGTAGTGTAATAAGAAATCTAATGATGGAAAATGAAGGGATAAATTATGGATATGGAAAAGAAAAAGACTTCTGAATGCCGTGGGATGTCTTCCCAAACCAAAACATTGATTTTGATTTGATTTGTTCCTCTATACCTTCTAAAGGCTGATAGAAGAAATGAAGCACACTTCCACTCTGCCTGTCCTTAGCATACATAGTGTGCTGCATTTCTAAATTTTTATCTGTTTACTTTGAGAGAGAGAGAGAGAGCAAAGAAATCTTTAAGAAATGCTACTTAATAAAATATTTTAAATCGATAGTCCAAATTGCCCTACAAAAATAGATTAAAAAGAGAAGGAACCCACTCCTGAAGCAAATAAAGCCATAAAAAAAGTTATGATATAAGTATATTACAGTACATTCCTCTCTAGGACTGCTGCATAGAATGGATGGCTCTATTTCATAGAAGAGCAATTATGTGAGAAGCACAAAAGAGCGGGAAGACAAAATGCATCAAGATATGAAGACTTGGTGCTGCAAATAGAGTCAGGGTTTCTTGAATGAAGTAGTTTGCTCTGTGACAAATGTGATGGTTACTACCTGGAATGGCATAATTCCTCTGAGGATAGTAAACAGTGGTGCCAAAATATGTAAGGAGAACAAAAATAATAAAAAGTATCCATGGCTTAAGCACTATGCTATACTATGGGAACAGATTGCATTCATCTATCAGTTCAAGCCAGAGACAGCAAGGATGGGTTTTAAACTCATTAAAATATATATACCGTACAAGAAATTTGGTGCATGGGTAAAAGCTGAATCAGAGTTTCTACTGGTCTTGGTGATTACAGCATCCATTAGACTTTGAAAAAGGCGACCTTAAGAGACAGCTATAAACAGGAGCATAGTGTGATTATAGATCATGAAACTGCCCTCTTAAATAACAGCCTAATAGAGCCAGCCATGGTGCTTAAAGCTGAAATGCATTTAGATAATGTCTTTTTTTTTTTTTTTGCAAATGTTTTTATTAAGGGTAAATCAATGTTAATTATGAAACAGCAACAACAGGATGATTCTCCAAAATGATCTCTTTCCCTTAACATTGTAATTTGTTATTTAGCTGAAGGAGTTCAAAATCAGATCTGAGACCCAAAGTTGGCCTTTAGAAATGATGCTGCTGATAACCACTGCTGTTAGAGGTTGTGAAATGTTGCAGTGCTGAGAATTAGCATTTGAGGAGCAACTTTATAATTTGCCAGATACATAGTTCAGCTATCCCAGTACTGTGTGTGTATTCAAGGATAAAGGTTACACGTAATGTACAAATTCTGGTCCAACATAACTTCCTTTAATCTGTTTTCCCCCCTAAACACTTTAGAATAGACGGGAGTTGCATGGAGTGATCAGAAGGCCCCTGCATCCTTTCAATCAGGAAAGGATGCTGGTTGAATTTCACCCTAAACAAGTCAATGTTTCCTCTACGATAAAGTCATAAAAAGACAAAAGAACTAAGGACCTCGGCAGATGACCAATAGGGTCATCTCCGAGGCAAGGAAGAGGAGGGGCAGCCGCACAAGCAGCGCCCCTTCCTCCTCCCGAGGTTGCCCTCGGAGCTGCCGGCCCTCTGCACAGCCGGCGCGCCGAGGGCAACCTCCCGCTGCAGCGTCCTCACACGCTGCGGCGGAAAAGCCAGGGAAAGTGCACCCGACGCATTTAGGGCACACTTTTCCTGTCTTCTGAAAGGAGCGCCAATTTGGCGCTCCTTTCAGGGACGCCGCCGGTGCACCGCCGTGCGAGTGCCTCGCTCCAGCGGTGCACCGTCCCAGGCCGTCCCCAACGACCTGGTCTGCATCCCCCCTAAGTTTCAGCAAAAACCCCCACAAAAAACCCAATACTGCTGACATTCAGTAATAATACTGTAAAATGCTAGTTTACTGAGCTCGCAATGTAGAAGTACATTTCAAAGTGACTTCTCCAGCCCTTGAAAAATAATCTTCTTATAATTTGTATTAAGGCTATTATGAACTTATATATCTGTGTTATACCTGGGCAAGCTATGCTCCGAGAAGCCTCTCAGAAGAGGTAGCTGCTAGGATGGAATTTGGTTTATGTACTTTGCTGTTCCTTGCTGTGACTATCTTGGACTTTATAAAATGGATATACAATTTTACAGAACAAATAGTCACGCTCTTCATATAGGCTGTGTACCATATAAATGTGACCTTTACAAAAGCAAATCCTATGAGTCAGTTACCTTTCAATCAGGCAGTTACCTTTCAATCAGGCTGCTACCATACTGCTACCATACGGCAGAAATAATGCAGTTCGACACTGCTTTAACTGCCTTGGTTCCATCCTATGGAATCCTGGAATTTGTACTTTGCTGTGCCACCAGAGCTTTCTGACAGAGAAAGCTCTGGAGCTCACAAAACTAAAAATCCCAAAATCCCATAGCGTTGAGCTATGACGATTAAAGCAATGTCAAACTGCATTAATTCTGCAGTGTAAATGCAGCATTAGTGATTAAAAGGGAGACATGTTTCATTGTAAATATTGTATAGTCAATCCTCTTATCTGTCAGTGGGCCTGTAGCATAGGTGACTGTCTAACCCAGGGGTCAGCAACCTACGGCCCGCGGGCCGCACCCGGCCCACCAAGGCCTGCCGACCAGCCCCCGATGACCCCTGATGACCCCCGACGACCCTCAACAACCCCTGATGACACCGTGCACGCTGCTGCCATGCGTGCTGCTGCTGTGCCACCACTGCGCACGTTGCGGCCACCATTTTGTTTTCCAAAATGGTGGCTGTGACTTGTTCGTGCATGCGCAGCACTCCTGTGCATGTTTGTGCATGTGCCAAGTCACGGCTGCCATTTTGTTTTCCAAAATGGCGGCCGTGACGTGCACGGTGGTGGTGTGATGGTAGCGCACGTGGCGGCAGCAGGTATCATGGCGGCGGCGGCAGCGGGGGGGTTGGAGGGGGCACGCACGCACATGAGCACGTGCACCACCATTTCCTCCACACACACCATTGGCCCGTGGAAGACCCAGGGATCCCTGGACCCGCCCCAGGTAAGGGGAACTTGTCGACCCCTGGTCTAACCTTCCCTCCAAGAGTGCCTTGGTCCAAGGCTACCACCACCACCCACCAGGAGACAGACATTTGAGAAACAGATGACACAGAGGGGGCAGTTTTTTCTTGCCACTGCAGTCAATTCTCCCCATGAGTTCTCAGAAAGAAAAATTCAAATGGATCATTCTGTGTTCAAGGTTCAGTTCAGTTCAAATTTTAATTATCAATAACCATAGATCAACACAATATAAAACAAAGAGTTCATGTTGTTGTTGCTAGCTGCCTTTGAGTTGACCTCAACTCATGGAACCCTGTGAATGAGATGTCTCCAAGCCTCCTTGCCTCCGAGTTGACCTCAACTCATGGTGACCTTGTGAATGAGATGTCTCCAAGCCTCCTTGTCCTCAACTACTCTTCTGAGGTCCTGTAGACTCAGTCCCATGATCTTGCTGATTGAATCTATGAGGTCTTTCTCTCTTTCTACTACCCTCATGAGGTCTTTCTCTCTTTCTACTACCCTCTACCTTCCCCAGCATCATTGTCTTTTCTAATGAACTGTGCCTTCCCATAATGTAGCCAAAGTACGGCAGCCTCAATTTAGTATATAAATTAATTTATCATAACTAAATCAATTTAGTTTAAAAGAGATTATACAAATGTCAAACACCGTTTCAAATACAAATTTACCAGTAAGGATTAAATATACAAAATATATAAAATGAAACTATAAAAGTGGTAAAACATCAGACTTTGAGGAATGCCTTAGAATAATTTGACAGGCTTTAGCTAATGCCATATAAAAGACTGCAGCTCTTCTAGTGGTACTAGATTCTTTATGAAAAAGCACAAATTCTAATTTTTTGTAGATGGGCCAATTATTTTTAATAGAGAAAAACCTCACAAGCTATTTCCCCCTGTAATCTCCTTTGACAAAGGGCAACTAAACAAATAGTGGGGGGGGGGGGGGAGCTCATCAACTTCATCCAGAAAACAACAACAGTAGCATAAACTATAAGGGAGTTTAGCTAATCAGTGGTACAGAACTGTGAAAGGTGTTAGCTGAAACCTTGCTAATGTTTGCTCCCTTATTAAACATATGTACAATGCATACCAACAGGGCTCTGACTGGAAACTACTGATGGAAGAGATTGTCACTCTCCAGTAAAGGTCCCTGCATCTCATCCAAATCTACTCTGGAGGACTGTGGCACCCCTTGAGGCAGATTTTGGAGGGATGATGCAAGGTTGCAAGACAGAAGGGAGTAGTTTTGTAACATGAGTGAGAAGAGAGTAAAGAGAAGTTTTGTTAGATGTGCAAAGTTCACCCATGTATTATTGAATGAAACCTGTATTTTAAATAGCACTTGGATATTATTGTTGTGCAATTGTGCTCCTACTACTTAAAGCATTTACATTTAGCTGCCCTAACTGAGCTACATTTAGCTCCCCTAACTGCCTCTGACTGAACTACTGATATTGGTTGATGTTTCTTTCAACTGAAGCTTACCATTTATACAGCACAACTTATCCAGAGGTTAGTGAAAGTAACTATCCAAATATCTTTGGCAATAAAGCAGCAGATTGGCAGTGCAATCCTAGGTATGTCTACTTAGAAATAAGCTCTACTGAGGTCAGGGAGACTTAGGGGGGTTGCAGACTGCCAGAAATAGTGTGAATTCAGTCCACTTTTAGGGTTAGGGTTAGAGTTAGGGAACCATGGGAACTGTATTTTATTGTGGCATCAGAGTTGTCTGACAGAGAAGGCTCAATGTCTCAGAAAAATAACAGTTCCCATGATTCCCTAGCACTAACCCTAACCCTAAAACTGGACTGAATTCACACTATTTCTGGCAGTCTGCAACCCCCGTTAGGGGGGTTGCAGACTGCCAGAAATAGTGCAAATTGAGTCCACTTTTAGGGTTAGGGTTAGGGTTAGGGAGTCATGGGAACTGTAGTTTATTGTGGCACCAGAGCTCTCTGACAGGGAAGGCTCAATGTCTCAGAAAAAAAACAATTCCCATGATTCCCTAGCACTAACCTAACCCTAAAAGTGGACTCAATTTGCACTATTTCTGGCAGTCTGCAACCCCCATTAGGACCTTTGCAGACTGCCAGAAATAGTGCAAATTGAGTCCACTTTTAGGGTTAGGGTTAGGGAATCATGGGAACTGTATTTTACTGTGGCACCAGAGCTCTCTGACAGAGAAGGCTCAATGTCTCAGGAAAAAAAATCCCATGATTCCTTAGCACTAACCCTAACCCTTAAAGTGGACTTAATTTGCACTATTTCTGGCAGTCTGCAAAGGCCCTTACTTCCAGGTAACTTTTTTGTAACAGATTGCAGCCTAAGACCATCATCCAACTTTGTAACAGATTGCAGTCTAAAACCATCATCCAAACTGATAAACAGGGCACTCATTGAGGCTGCTTGCCCATCACTGCCATATTTCTTCTCATTATCTTATGTTAAGACCTTTACAAAATCAAGTGGCTGCAGGTGGGAAGGCAAAAAGGCAAAAAATCTAGAAAGCCAGCAATCAGAAGGATCAGACACAATGTGGTTTCATGCATGAGAGAAAAACCTGTAAAAATAAACCAAGTGGAACAGATTCCAGGTGTGTGAGCCACATCAGTCACTTGGAACCAAGTCTGAAATTAATTATTTTTCATGTGTGTGTGTGTGTGTGTGTGTGTAGAAAGAGATAGAGAGAAAGAGACCAATCACAACCTCCTTGCTTCAGCCAGGTTAAGTCATTTTCACAACACCAAAGCTGGTACCAACAGGGGTGAGCAGTGACTTCATAATAAAATGTGCACACACACATGCACACAAACCCTAGTTGTTACTCATGAAGTACAATTAGGTCTCCATTTTTATTAATATTAAGATATCAAGGGGGAAATTTCCCTGTATTCCATAGGCTAGGGGAACTCCAACAAATATTGTCTCCTTCAGATTTTTTGAATCATCCTGTTACTGACATGCAGAACCGTAATTCCACCTCACACTTGTGTGTGCATTCTCTTGATTGTTGCAGATGTTGACTACAAAAGGGACAAAAGAATGGCTTTGCCTCCCCTTAACCTATTGTATAAAACTGTATATGCTACACTGTTATTGACCATTTAGACTAGTTACCCCATTTTCCATCATCAGTGCTGAAATAAGATACATCAGCACTCCACTTAGCTTCTATATAAGCAGGTTGGAGGGATGTCATCTTGTCTTTTGCCTCAAGCAATAGCATGTCTTGGGCCATCCGTATATAGTAAGAAACAAAAGTGCTTGCTTAATGACCTTCATGTACAGTGGCTTCAATTGCCTTTATCAAATCTATAATCTGAAATGAACAGATTATCCCTTTGAATGTAGCCAGTGAAGGAGCCTGATATATGGGAAGAGAAGACCTCAAAAGCATGCTGATACTGTCCTTGTTTAGCACTGTTGTCTCACTGTCTTTCAAAGAGATGTGATCAGAACACATGATTAAGGGGCTGAACAGACTGCCCCAAGGGGCAGTGGTGGCAAGCTGCCCCTTTCCTTGCCAGATCAGGGCTACAGCAACTGTATGCCATGGCCTTGATCTGGTGCTTTGCCACTCTGAAAAGAGCTGGCAAAATGCCGCTCCTTTTTAGAGCAGCAAAAAGCCACCCTTGCCACTGCAACGGGGTCTTTTCTGCACTCCTTTGGTGCAGTGTGTGTGGACACTGCACCAAGGGAGTGCCCTGACACCTCCTTCTATGCAGTGGGACACGCGACATGAAGCTGGCATGAGGACGAGTCGGGGCAGCCGGCATGTGGTTGCCACGTCCCCACTCCACCCCCAGGCTGGCCTAAAGTGCCAGTCTGTTCAGCTCCTAAGTCTCTAACTCTCTCCTCACAAATAATATGACCCTAGAAAAGGCTGACTCTGTAAAATTTTCTACCACTTAGGGAAGTGGCAGACCATCAGAAAAATTAATGAGTAATTAAGTTGCTACCTGAAATAATCCCTATCATAGGGCATCATGTCTATACTGAAAAAGGCATCAACACTCTAAGGGTGAACAGCATCTATAGAACAATGGGGAGCTAAATAGTGCCTGCGCTTTTTCCCTCTCTATCTTCCCTCAGATCTACATACTTAAGCCTTTTGCTTCCTTCTTATCCATTAGATCACTCCAACCCTTTTTGTTTTCTTAGTTTGGGAAGAGACATCCTCCCCAATAGTGCTCATATTGCACTATCTCTACTGAACAATAAAAATATCAAATTTTACTACAGTCTGAAGATCTGGCCACATACTCTTCATTTGAAATTGACAGGAAATGAACTACACAGCAGGAGCTTCAGAATATATGCTATATATATATATATTAAAGTCACCTTCTGCATGCTCTGCATAGTGATTTCAACTGATGGCAAAAAGAAAGTAGATGAAGAAGTGCCACTTATTTTCCCAAAAACACACACTTTTATCTGTTTGGATTCCATGCCCGGGGGGATGGGGGGGATTGGGAGACTTGCAATAAAAATCCATAGCTTTACCAAGCTGTGGGTGAAATAAATACTAGAGCATGAAAATACATCTAAATTGTTCTGTTACTTCATTCTGTCTCAGACAAGAAGCTATGAATAAATATACTCAGATTCCAACCACAGATTACCAGAGCAGCAGAAATGAGAAAGCCCAACAGAGCTGAAAATGTTAGACTTCGCAAATAAGTGATTTTAAATTAGATTACTTTAACTAAGAACAAGCACACAGTTGTGCCACAAGTATTCAGGTGCATTTTCTTTTCTTGTAGAAGCTGTCTGAATTAAAGATTCACCAAAATTGGATGATATAGTCCCCTCCACCAGTTTTACAGAATGCCTAAAGGCTCCATTAACCTATATTTCAAAATATCATTTAGACGAACTCCTCCATTTCCTTGGGCTGAGAATTCCTAATACGTCCATGTTCTGTTCAGTGCTTAAGGGGAAAGTAAAATGATGGCAAATGTGGTATCAGATGGCTCGGATGCATAAAATATCATTTTTTCCTAGTGTGTGCCTGAGATAATTACAAGAATAATGTAACATGGCTGGAATAAATGTTGAAGAATACTATAACATGCGGATATGGGGGTGGAGGCTAATCCAATTAGTTGAAGAGATTCCAATTGTACTTTGGCATCATCAGCACTAGAGAACTTGAAAGAATGAATTTCTAAATGGATAGATGAATCTATACTGAAATGTGTTTAGTGAAAGGTTGTAACTTGATGGTAGAGCATGTGGTCCTAGGTTCAAGGCCCAGTATCTGACTGTAGGGCTAGGAAGGAATCTGACTGAAATTCTAAAAAAAGGGGCTAGATCAAACAATGGTCTGATTAAGGCAACTATGCTCAGTAGGAATGACTGCAATCAAACCAGATGGCACTGTGGACAACACCATTACTGGCAATAGGCACTCGTTTATAATTAATAGCTCCCTTTGATTTGGATGGAAAAGGTAGATAGGATTCTGTGGTATAAGTGTATCTGTGGCATTTAACTCCACATCTCCAGATGACCTCTCTCACGGGTTCACTCACATTGGCTCCTGATATCCACTGGAGTTTAGTTCCAGGACCACCACCCACCCACCCCGTAGATAGTAAAATATGTGGGTGCTCAAGTCCCTATGTGTGTGTGTGTGTGTGTGTGTGTGTGTGTGTGTATATATATATATATATATATATATATATATACACACACACTCACATACACACTGGTGTACTAAAATAGTGTTCCTTATATAAAATGATAAAATCAAGGTTTTCCAAGGGGTTAATATTCTCAAGCTGTGGATGGTTGAATCTGTGGAAGCAGAATCCATGGATAAGGAATGCCAACTCTATATGTTAAATAGTATGGGGGGGGGGAACAGAGTTCTGGGTGATGTTAAAGACCAGTGGTCAAGGTGTCAAGTGGGAATCTCTAGCACCATCTTGTGGACCTGCTTACAGGAAGGACCAGAACCACTAAAAAAAAATGTTACTAGGTTCCATCCCAGTGAGCAATCAAGAAGAAAATCATGATGGATGGTACTGAAAGCTGTTGAGACCTCAAGCAGAACCACATTCTTCACCTATCTGATTCCTGGTGTGGGGTATTCATCAAAATGACCAAATGTCTATCTTCCATAAACAGGCCTTGAAGTAAGACAATTCATCTCCCCTAGGAATCTATGGTGGTGATTTTATGTACAAGGTGTCACACAAATTGTTTCTGGTGAACTGCTGAGAAATCTACACTTTATTCTGGTGGGCTAGATTGTAATAGGCTGTTGACTTATTTGAAACAGCTGTATTTCATGGATTTCAGCAGGTGTTATCAAGGTTATTATTAGGGGGTGGGGATGCAGACCACAACCTAAGGAAGGGTGGCACCACTGATTCCCAAACATCTACCTTTTGGCAGAAATTGGCTGTAGTGTTCACCTGCATTCATTTAAAATGCTGAAGGGATAGTGTGAGAGGGGTGAGGCTCAGTGGGAAGAGAAAGGAGAGGCCCCAGGTTAAAATTATTTCAACATTTTCTTTAAAAACATCACATCTTATCAAATTTTTACTTTAACTGCATGGAACAATGTGTATATGATACTGTAATTTAAAGGTATAATTTTACTTTCCCTAGTTGTTTCTGTCACAAGTCCTACCATTACACTTAGTGATATATGGGAATTATGATTTATGAGTAACGTTAGTACAAAAAACATTACTAAGGATTCTTTATAGTATGCTATGGGAGGAGGTCAAGTGGGGGTGACACCATGAGTTACTGCACTAGGTGTCACCAACCCTAGTGGTGTCCCTGGGTGCGATGCTGGCAGAGAAAGGCACCACCACACAGTAGGAATTTCTGTGAGCAATAGCTAAGGTTCAATCAAATTTGCTCCAAGTTTTCCACCATCGTCATCATTCCACTTGCTTCATTACCAACTAGTGAAACAAGGAGTTAGTCTGGCTTCCCTCTGTGGAAGGGGGTGCTCAGGAAGATAAATAACTGTCAATAACAATAACATATAATAATATACATCAAGTTATAGGAGGATACTGATATATATTAAACAGCAGTCATTAAGCCATAATGGAAGCATAATAAGTAAACACTACATGCAAACTATTAATATTAGAACTTTTCCTTACTTTTCAGATTATTATTGATATTAGTAGAAAGTACCAATTGGTCACTGGTAGGGTCAGAGTGTTCTATAAATGCTTACTCTGGTTTTCCTAGAGATTGATAAGGACATAAGCTTCTAAAATTGTCCTTAACTGAAGATTGTTTTCTTTCAGCATAGCTCTACCTTACTTGGATCTCATGATCAAACACTGATATTGCCCTTCAGCACACACACTACCTGCTGAGACCACCAAATTGCAAGTATAACCCATCAACTTGCAACTTGAATTCAAGTTGCAACAGTTTCCTATGTTGAAGAGTAAATTTAAATTTTATTTATTCTATTGATTTGCCATACAAAGCTAGATTTAAATAGGATGGTGCACAAGTGAACTCACTGCTAACTTGAACCTAGCCGCACTTATGTCTCCTTAATGTCATTCTTCCAATGTGTTTGGTATATTAGATGAGTGAATTAACTTGACATCTCTTAAGCCAGGAACAAAAAAGTGGGGGGCTGATACAGACTCAGCAAATCAATGTTTCATATAATGCATTTCTACTCCATAAAGGCTTCCCATTTTTCAAAACATTTCTAAAAGATCTACAGATAATAATTTTCAGGAGAACAATTACTGAATTGATTGATGACTAAAATTTGACAACAGGATTGGTCTTCTCAATAGACTGGAACATGTGGTTTATATTAAATAGATGTCATGACTCATTGACAGAAAACAAAAACAAAATCTCTGTGTGTGTGTATTCATATGCAAGAGTCTTCTCCATCTGAAACACTTTTGCCATGAAGACAGTAATATCCAGCCTTTTTATTTTCAACATTTAAATACTGCTTTTCTTTCTCAGTTCCTTAACTTCCTGAACATTTTGCTGATTTACACATCTTCCTTTTGACCTCTCAATGTTTATCAGCATTTTCAATCTTGCTAGATCCAGATCTGCAAGCAAAACATGCCCTGCTTTGCCATCTCTTGCATTTTTCAACAGCATCCATGTTAATATATCAAACAACAAAATCCCCAGTGACAAGAGAGGACCAGTTATTTGCAAAGCACAGGGTCCCTACAAGCTCATTAAAGAGACTGGCGTTTGTACCAGTTACATACATTTGGAGTCACTTCAAAAGAAATAAATCTATTTAAATTAAGGTGCAAGCTTCCCAGTTCTTTTCCTTGCAGTGAAGTCATTAGATCAGGATAATGTTTTAATATGCAACCAGTATACCATCAGAAAGGCACTGGTCCAGGATATGCATGTCAGTCAAGATTATTACTTAGGTACAGTCATCATTACTGGATTTGGCATTGCAACATATTACAGAATTGTTATATGACATCAACATGATTGGAAAGATGGCTATTGAAGGTGGAATCTGGTTGAGAATAACTTCCCACATGAATATCTACTACCTCTTTGATATTTCTTCTTAATGGTGCCTGACAGCAGAATGAATCTCTCTCCATAGTGGGGCAGATGTACATGATAAGATGCTTTATAAGTTATGACCATGGCATAGAAGAACCATCACACAGAAAGCTGTAATCCTTATAGACATCTTGAAGACAAAACAAGAACCATGCTGAATCGCACCAAAGACCTATAAAATAGTGCTCTCTTTTGCTTCTGTGACTGTATCATGAATGTCCAGCAAGAGCTGCTACTATAGGCACAGTGATCCAAGGGTGAACTAAACATATTTATTCTTCCAATATAAAAAATAGAAAGGGAAACAACATGCCAAGATCTATATGTATTGCATACAGATGTGAGAGTCTGTGGGACATATTTGATGGCCTCCATCCAGAGCTCATTTAATTTTAGATAACCACAGTAAGGATGATCCACTTTTTACCACTGGACCTAGTGCCAAATAACCAATGCCTTTTTACCACAGAGTGGCAAGGTACACACAACCTGGAGGCATACCCCTCCAATGAAAAAAAAGGTTAGTTTTCCCCATAACAGTTGGATTTCGTATTTTCCTGCCCCTCTTTAATTCTACATTGATGAATGTTTCCTTCATTTTTAACTTGTTTGCCATGAAGATTATTGCTTAGGATGTGGGCAATTTTTCATTTGTTTGTTTGTTTGATGTGTTTCACAAAACAACTTATTTCTCCCTCCTGGCACTGTGTGTGTGTGTGTGTGAAAATAACCACAATAATGTACAGAGGAAGAAATTCTAGAGCATAGATTGCTATTTCTGTCACAGGTTTTACCTAAAATGAACTGTTTAGACACAAACAGTTTCACCTCACCTGTTGCTTTTCTAAGTACAGGTTGAGTCTCCCTTCCAGAATTCCAAAATCCAAAATATTCCCAAATCCAATTGTCTATATGGGTGGCTGAGATAGTGAAACCTTTGCTTTCTGATGGTTCAATAACACAAACTTTGTTTCATGCACAGAATTATTAAACATATTGCATATAAAATGACCTTCAGGGTGTGTATATAAGGTTTATATGAAACATAAATGAATTTCATGTTTAGACTTGGGTCTCATCTCCAAGTTTTCTCATTGTGTATATGCAAATATTCAAAACTCTGAAAAACTCTGAAATCTAAAGCACTTCTGGTCCTAAGTATTGTGGATAAGGGAGACTCAGCCTATATTTGCATACAGCTCATTCTTAGCTTCTATGTACAATGACAATTAATGATGCAATCATTGCAAAAATAAAAAATTGTATTGTTTTCTCTTTGTTAGTCCACTCACTTTCTGTGGCTGCTTCAAGTTAGTTTAAAGGCCTTATCAATACCCAATATGTTTAATAATTAAATCATCATCCACTAGGATGAACCAACTTGCTTTGTGTGAGCAGTGGGGCATTTGCAGACTTCAATGAGAATTCCAACAAAATCTGAGGTGTAAAGTGCCCTATGTGTGCAGAACCAGGTGTTCCACTGAAACATCCAAGACCAGGCATTGCAAGCCAGACAATGCAAAGCCAGGAACAAAAGTAGAACAAAATCAGGTAAAACAGCAAAATAAAATATAGATTTCTTGTGTTGTGGATCATGTCCTCCAAATAGGATCAATCTACTGATGACCAAAGCCTAATGCTTCATTGTATCATAGCTTCTCCCCTGTGCTCCAAAAGCATTGGTTATATTATGTTACTTTACATCAGAAACACTGTACTGAAGTCTGAACCAAAGCCCCAGCTGTCAGCCTTCCAGGACCTCTCTTGGTTCAGGCTGGGCCTTCCATCTTTCCCAGAAGAACAGAGAGGTACCAATGCCCATAGGATATATGACATCTGAAGAATGGAGATGAAAAATATGGCTTCCTCAAAGAATTAAGCAGCAACAATCCAGCCACATCATAGACAGCTGTGTGTGTGAATGGCTGCATACAATAACAGTATAAACATGCGGGTGGCTGCATTCAACATATGTCTTCACTAGCCTGAGGCCCCTTTACACTATGCAATTACTGACCAACCAATGAATAAAGAGACCAGACACAGAAAATTGATTTCAAAAGGGCCACTTTATTAAGTTAACTACTTAATATTTCTTGGAAGAACTGCAACTAAATGGAGAATAGCCTAGTGTGGGAGCAGCTGGAACCTGGAAACTGCAATTGGTACAAAATATGGCAGCCAGGTTAATCACAGGAACATCCAGGAGGGAGCACATAATACTGGTGCTTAAATCCCTCCACTGGCTGCCGACTAGTTCCGGGCACAGTACAAGGTGTTGGTTTTAACCTTTAAAGCCCTACATGGCTTGGGTCCATCTTATCTTAGGGACCGCCTCTCCCCATATGAGCCCCCTCCCCATGCCCTTCAGTCCTCTGGGAGAAATCTGCTGCAGCCCATGAAGACCAGGCTCTCGCAGACCTCCCAGAGGACTTTCTCTGTGACTGCTCCCAGGCTGTGGAATGGCCTGCCGGATGAGATCCGTCTTATTACTACTCTTGCTGCATTTTACAAAGACGGATCTCTTCTGGCTGGCCTATCCGGAATAGCCTCTCGGCGGGAGGAGTCCAGCTACCTACCCTAAGCCCCCGTATGCTGCCCACAAACTGTTTGATTTTAATTATATAATGTATTTTAATTATTTATTGGTTTAATTCAGTTTTAAGGGGTGGGAGGGTTAGGGATTGAGATGTAAGATGTTTTAACTTCTTTGTGTTTTAATTATGCTGTAACCCGCCCCGATTGCTGAGCAGAGGGGCAGGCTAAAAATAAAAATTATTATTATTATTATTATTATTATTATTATTATTATTATTATTAAACTATGCAAATGTTTGTGTGTCCCATGATAGTCCAACTGTGCAAATTGATCAGCTGCGCATGGATTTTAGCTGGGTTTTAGTCAGGAGGCGGCACTGGCAGAAAATTGTGTGTGATAATACCTAGCTGCATCCTGGAATAACTTCAAAACGGATGAGGCAAGTCACGTTTTTTTAACCATGAGATAATCTGCTAGGTCAAAACAAACAAGGATAAATGTCCTGTTTGAGAGTTTGATTGCATGTGGCCATTTGTCATTTGGCTTCTCCTCCTGGTTTTTCATCAGATCTCTAGGATGGCAGCTCTCACACTTCTGTTTTCATCAGGCCAGGAACAGTTTTTCATTGCCGCATTTTATGATGTCTTTGATACCTAATATTAAGGGAATATGTCTTCCCTGCACTTTCTCATTGTTAGGAGGTTGGAGATTTAGACACTGCTACTATGTCAATCCATCTTGTTAAGTTTTATATACACTCAGCCTTGCATTCTTGGTTTATTCTGCACTTTGCAACTGAATACATTCCAAACCAGGCAGGGAAAGTGAATCTTCCAAGCAGTGTTTTGGGATTTTGGGAGGGAGGGGGATGAAGGGGTAATGTTCTTATCTTCAGTTCAGGCTAGCAATGTTATAGATCAGATCTGAGATTCATTTATGAGCTTCCTTTTGAAACCATTTTCATTATTGATTTCTGAGTCATCAGATGATACTACCTACAGTGTACAGTTTGCCTCTGCTCAGGTAAAAGTCATGTTGACTCAACCACTGCGGGAGTAAGGAGTCATCCCAAATAAAGGGAAAAACATCTTTTGGGACCAAACTATTGCACATCCTCCTCAATTGCTTTACACTGCTATTGATATCTTATTTTAATATCTCTGCACAAGACTTTCACTTATTTCACTGTATCCTCTGCACACATACAGATTAAAGGCCATAAAAATAGATATCTGTTTTGGTTATAATGACAGAAAGGGACTGAGTGATCAAAAAGTTCTGGTCCATCACACTTCCCAGTGAACCTAATAAGAGGAAGAATTTTCATGCTGAGGGTTATTCTCTGCAATCAAACTGTCTCCTTATGTATTCAAATGCTGAATTATAATAAAGCCAAAGCATGGTTTTTGAGAAACAAGAGAAAGAAGACAAAATGGGGAATCAGCACACCTGGAAGATCACCAAGATTTGCAGATTTATTTTTTTAGAAAACAAATTCCCAAAGGAATTAGTTTCTGCCAAAAAGAAGAAATTGTTTAAAACAGATAAGGGAGAAAAACCAGTCCAGAGTTTGGACGTAATGTGTTTAACACATGTTGCTCACTTTTCTATGCTGCTCACCTTTGTATGTTTTTATTTGTATTGTTGTTTTTTAAAAAAATAAGCTGCTGTGAGTCCCAATATTTGAGTGAGTGGGATACAAATAAATAAATATAACAACAACATGTTACTTATAGTTGGTTTGTTTTGGTGGTAATGACTGCCAACAATGTTACTTTTCTCCTTAAAACAATGTGAGCCCAGGAGATTCCTTATTCCCACAATGAGAAAGGGGTTTCATCAAGTAGGGTTGCCAGGTCAGGAATGTCTTGGGGCCTATATAGACTGCCAGAAATAATCCAGCTTGAAACCACTCTAACTCTCCTGGCTCAGTGCTAAGGAATCATGGGAACTGTAGTTTGTTGTGGCACCAGAGCTCTCTGGCAGAGAAGGCTTAATGTCCCAGAAAAAACTACAATTCCCACGATTCCCTAGCATTGAGCCAGGACAGTTAAAGTGGCCTCAAGATGGATTATTTCTGGCAGTCTGCACAGGCCCTCAGGCTTTGAAATTTTAAGGCCCAAGCCTCAGACTGAAGGGTGACCTCTTGTGATGTCACAGGATGTGTTCCCAGGTGACACTACAATAGGCAGTCCCTGGTGATGTCATTTAGTACAATACATTAATCATCAACCATATTTGCATGGAGTATGCCATTCAAAAACACCAAGTCTGACAAATGAAGAAAACACAGACACACTTATTTTAAGACAGCACTCTTTCCCTGAGATTCCTCCCCAGAGGACCAGAAAAGTGGCTCTAGACCCTGAAATCTAGGAACTCTGGATTCCTGTGATACTTGTTGCAGGCTACTGCCTTTCCCCAACAAAAAAACTGGCCTCTGTGTCCTTCCTTCCTTCCTTCTTAATCTCAGGCCTCTCAAGACAAGTGCAGCTTCTCTAAAAGGCTAGAAACATCTGGGAATCCTCCTGGAAGCACTAATGATGTAATTTCCTAAGAGCATGCTGTTGCTGGAGTGCTAGGGTGCTGGTTCCCTCTGTTTCTCTAGAATTGCATTATTAGCTCTTTTGGGAGGCTTTCCAGGGCATTGCAGTGTTCTGAAGAATCCATGCATATCATGCACCATTTGGATTTGGGTTTGAAATAATGAATAAACAAACTTTGGTTCAAAATATAAAGAAGATTGAGAGGAAGGAATCAAACTTCAGTTTTCAGGGGTGGGAGGTACCATCAGAATTGGCTAAGGACGTTATCACATGGGGCAAATCTGCTGGTTAATCCACATAAATCCCAAACAAAAACTGGATTTGTGCCTCGTGTTTTCACATGACGTCGCACAGAAACTGAACAGAAAGTGGACAGAAACTGGTGTTATCCTAGTTGTTTTTGTAATTGTTTTTGTTTGTTGGAGTATGTATGTATGTATGAATGTAATTTTGTGTGTGTTTTGTGTAACAAATAAATTTAATTAAAAAAAGAAGAAACTGGTGTTATCCGAGATCTTTTGAAATTCGGTAGTTTTGAGGAAATGCAAATGTGAAATTAAAGTAATTTCGCATTTACCGTAATGTGAAAAGCAAATGCGCATTTGGAAGCATTTCCCCGCATTTTCCCATGGTTCTGCGGGGTTTCCCATGGGTCATCGAGGAAGCGTCTCCTTATTACGTTTACTTCTGGTTTTGCTTGGGCGACAAACCTGCCGGCCAGACATGAGTCTCTCTGCTTCGTCTTTCTAAATATATCTGTCTTTTTCTAGAGATATCGGGCCGTGGTTGATGTGGGGTTTGTGAAGGAACACAATTGGGGCCAAAAAACGCGGCCAAAGCAATGAAGAAATGGGGAAAAGGAAGTGACGAAAACAACATCCACCAGCTGCAGCGAGGGCTTTTCTCACTTGTGTGTGAACGTTAAATGCGCTTACTGTAATTTCACATTTAAGGTAATTACGTGTGAAAGCCATTCGCGGAATCAAGGTTTATTTTCGGTTTATTTTCGGGATTTCTCATTTCCACTTTATTATCGCTTTGTGGCCCACGTGTGATAACGTCCTAGGGACCCTTCAGAAGGCTTTATGTTGAAACACTTCAAGACCTGGGGATGAAGAACCTTACATTTAATATATTGGAAATTCATAATCTAGGAGCCACACTTGCTGGTACAGCAATATTAATGATAAAAACCTGCCTCGGGGGGGGGGGGATAATGAATAATGCAGAGTTGCTTTTATTTAGTTATCTTCCAAGCTCTGAAGCATCATAATGAGACCTGAACAAGCTCAGAGGCCACAAAATAATAAGCATTCATTTTTGGAGGGCGAAACAAAAAAACTTGTCAGGCATTTGTATATTGCACCCTTAAAGAGTGAAAAACAGTGTGGTGTGGTAGGACTCCAGGAGACAGGTTCATATCCCTGTTTAGCCATGAAAACTCATTAGGTGTCCTTGGGCAAGCCACACTCTCTCAGCTTTAGAAGAAGGCAACGGCAAACTTTCTCTGAATAAATCTAGCCAACAAACCCCTATGATAGGTCACTATAAGCTAGAGTTGATTTAAAGGTACACAATAATCATTATGTAAAATCTGAAAGCCAACTTGTTTGATTATTTTAAAAAAAAATTCATACTGCAAGACCCGCTTGTCTTTTCTTATAAAATGCTCCACCAGAGTTCTGTTTTCTGTACCTCAACATTGATGGACTAGTTTTTCTCATATGAGGCAACTAATACCACCATATCAGTTTCTCATCTCCCACATATTAATTTTTCTTCAAAAAAGAAGGGAAGAATGATAGTAATTACTAGTTCATGGATTCTTCAAATTCTTTAATGATGAGAGCCCCTTTTAGAAAACTAAAAGGTGCTGCCATTTGCTTTTAGTCAGTTATGGAAGCAATTCTAATCACACTTCCTGGAGAGTAAGCCCCACAGGAAACATTGGGACTGACTCCTAAATGGTTTAAGTTTCCAGTTTTAAGATGAAGGTTAATCCATTATTTTGCCTTATCCTCCCCTCCCAACCAACATAAACTGCTGAATGGATCCCAAATTTCCACCCACAAGAAATGGAAAGAGTAGTTTCCTCACAGATAGACTGGCAGACAGACAGAGGGAGATATAGGCAGAGATGTGGACCATCTGTCAAAGAGGGGAACCTCCACCTTTTATCTCCTTGCAAATCACAATTATTGGAATGCATTCCAGTTGAGAGATTAGCATCTCTAATAACAGAGTAGTCCTATACATAGAATCATAGAATCATAGAGTTGGAAGAGACCACAAGGGCCATCCAGTCCCACTGTTCAATGGGGTTTACTATCAGGTAAATATGTACAGGAGTACACAGGAAATTATCCTTTGGCATGGTAGAGATACTTCCAAACTGGACTCTTTGGGATGGTAACACTATCCAAAAGTTCTGAAAGGCTGCTCTTCATTTTGCTATATAAATATTTAAGATGAGTGATTTGTTATTACAAGGCACTGCAAACCTTGTAAACACAATAAAAAAATCTTTTGCAATCCCTTTCCTAGTATCAACATTATCTTGTCAAACTTTGTTTCGAATCAGGATAGCATGATATGTTTTGCATATTGAAATACTTGGATGCATTCATATTGTTTCCAGTCATGGATGGCTTGCCATCACACAGCTGAAAGGCACTGTTATGTGGAACAATAACTTGCAAGTATTGTATCAATAGATTTTCATTAGTCAGTGACACCCAGCTGCAGAGAAGAATTAGCCTGCATCCTTTGGAAGCAAATGGTGTTGCTTCTAGCATCACCATCTCAGATTCAGTGGCCTAAGGGGCTTTCATTTCTCTTTTCTTTAGTTGCCATTGACTATTCCTATTCCACATCCTTCATTTTACCTTTATCCAGTCTTTCACTGCATTCATTAGGTTTCTGCTTCTAATTTTATCTAGAAACAAGTATATCACTCTAAATGCCCCCAAAGGTGTATGTTAATTTGAGAAACCTTTCAGCAACTGTTTATTTTAAGAGGAGATCATTTTAAATATCTCTGAGCTCTAAATTGTTCAAGATATTTTTCCCAAAAGCATGATAGAAAATTTGAAGAAAATATATCACCATCCCAGAGAATATTAATTTTAGCCAAGTTCTCTGAAGGCATACAATGCTGTGCACCATCTGTCTAAATACACTCCCCTTCCCCATGCACCAACCACCCTCTGAGTTGTTCTAAAATTCAGTGAACATATTGCATGTATATGTTCCATAATGTGAAACTTAGCCATGCTTTTTCAATGTATCCAACAATCCCAAGGCATCCAATAAATAAATTCATTTATTTATTACTTAATTTATCTCAGCATATTTTATTACACTCAAGCATCGTACAGTACAAGCGTCTTCAGCCAGTGGGAGCTGGCAGCTTCCATGTCCATGGAATGGTAAATCCATTCTGGAATTTAGTATGAACTTCAAAGGAGCTATCCAGGCTGTCATACTGTTTGGGGTGTAGATTTCAGTGTTTAGGACAGCACTATTAAAAGGTGGGCAAAAATCCAGGGTGGATTCAGTATTCTATTGCCATGGAAATCACCAGCAACCAGAGCTGGCTTTACCAATAGGCAGAATGTAGCAATCACCTGAAGGAGAAGATGCTGGGTGGGGGGGGGGGGGCAGGAACAAGGTTCTGTAGAGCAGAGTGTTGTACACTGCAGATCTTACTGTGTTTCTTGAAGTGAAATTTCTGTCTTCGTTGTACTGCTCCATTGCCAGTGGCAAGTAAAATTAAACTCCCTGTCCAACAAAGGTTCTCTTGGAATGGAAGAGGATGCCATCTTACTCATTAAGCAAAAGGTCTTGGACTTACACTACCTTCCACAGAGGCTAACACACACACACACACACACACACACACACATTTCTTCTACCCCCTCCCCTCATTTTAAGGGGTATGTTAGCCTTAGAAAGTGTGACCATCCCAGGGTCACCAATGAAGCATTATGGGTGAGGAGGGATTTGAGATTTCCCCATCTTAAGGAAGCATTCTGAACACTACACTATTATGGATTTCCCAGTAGCTAGCTCATGGGTGCCATATATACAGGACTATCCAGATTATTTTTAAATTATGGTTTTAACGTATTTATTGATGGATTTTAATATGTATTTGTTCTGTATTCTCTTTTAACTGATGTGATATAATATGTTGTGTTGTGTTATTTGTTCTTCCCCACCTCGATCCACAGAGAGAGGTAGATAAGAAATTCTTATCATTAACATTATTACCAACTCAAATAGGAAACAATCTTAGAATGTTATATCTCCCTTTAGGTCCCCTTCCTAGATTCACACACACCTGCACACTTGCACACACATACATACAAGCACACAAAATGAATAAAGATTTTGAATTTATAGACACAATCCAGCTGGGGAACCCTAGGCCTGCATAGAAATCTGTTTATGCCTGTAAACTGCCTTCTTGAGTTGAGATGAAGATGCAGGGAGATCTTAACCTAGTCCTGTGAATTTGAGAGAAATTGTCTTTCAACCAATTGGAAAGAGGGATATTTATGAAGTCTTAATCTGGCTCTAGGATAAAAAGGAAGACTGCATTATAGGAGGAATGGATCAAGGAAGACATGGCCCTGAGTTTGCAAGACCTGAATAGGGCTGTTAATGACCAAGGCTCTCAGTCATATAATAATAATAATAATAATAATAATAATAATAATAATAATTTTATTTTTAACCCTCCCCTCTGCTAAGCAACTGGAGCGGCGTACCAATACAAGAATAAAACACCTCAATCAAATCACTCCCCATAACCCACCCACCCCTTAAAAATGAATTAAACTAAGATAGTGTTAAAACAACAGAGTAACAAAACATCAAAAATAAAATCATAAAACAAATTAAGTCACCATAAGGCAAGTGGAAGGCAATTAAGAACAATCACATCCTGATATATTTTGCCCCATATTTTGGAGTTCCATATCATCCAAGTGTTTACCAGAGCAAAACTAATAGTGATATAATCCTAGGTTCCTAATGAGTTGTATTTCCAAAATGTAGCCACTATAAAGAAGGAAAATTGAAGCAGGAGTTCGCTATGTGCTGAGCAGCTGTAACCTTTGGCTATATGATTTCTGTTGGGTTTAACTGGAATAAAACTTGAAAAGATTTGGATAGAACACATACTTCTTTAGTAACCTGTAACAAACTGTAGCATATCTGTAATTGGCAAATGGGATGACGTGGGACAAAGTGATCCTTCAGACATCTAGTTCATCTTCAGTTTTAAAAATTAAGACCAACACTTTGAACTGAAGCTGACACAAATTGGCAGCCAGTATTGGTTAACTGAGGAAAGGAAAGCAGGGGGACACTGTCACCAAAGCCTGGTCCCTTTAGTCCTCAATCCTCTGTGCACCTGAACAGTGAAAAAAACAGACCATACATTGTAAAATATATGTTGGTATCTCAACAGCCCAAAGAGTCTCCATAATGTCTGTTGCTGAATTTACAGAAGGGCAGATCATGCATCTTGGTACAGGCCCAGTCTGGTGCCAATTTTCAGCAGCCCTACTGAAATGTAGCATGTACCTAAAAGGCATAGTCCGCCACAAATTAAAGTGTTCTTGCACAGCTCACCTTTATTTTGATGGGATTTGTGCAGAAGAACTCACCAAGCGAATAGTGCCTTACAGTAATGATTTCCTCCATTATGAAAAGTCAGCAGCAAATGTACTACAATGTGAAAAGTTTACTTCATTGTGAAAAGAATGATTGGTTTTCACAGTACCTCTGGAACGTGTACTTTAATAAGAATATTAATCTCAGGATTTGAAATGAGATTTTGTCATATTTAGAGCAGACCTGTTGAAATCAGTGGGACTTAGCCATGCTTAAAATATCTGGATCCAACCCAGTGTAATTTGCAGTTTTAGGATCATACAGAGCCAGTGTGGTATAGTGGTTTGAGCGTTGGACTATGACTCTGGAGAACAGGGTTTGAGTCGGCCATGAAACCCACTGGGTGTCCCTGGGGAAGTCACACTCTCTCAGCCTCAGAGAATGGCAATGGCAACACCCTTCTGAGGAAACTTGCCAAGAAAAGTCCTGTGATAGGGGCACTGTAAGCTGGATACAACTTGAAGGCACACAACAACTAGAAGAAGGATAATAGGAAACTGACTAATACAAAGGTAGCACCCATTCAGCAGTACTATTGTCTACTACTGACTGGCAGCATCTCCCTAAAGTCATAGAGAACAGCTTTCCCCCCATCATTTGTTGTATTTTACAACTGAACACCAGAGTTTGAAAATGAGACTACACTTTCCAGAAATCCCATCTGCATTCTAGTATTACCAAAAAGGTAACCCTTCCAGTCTCCATTTAAGACACCATGGATAAACTTGGGACTTTCTGTGTTTTACCATGGAGCTATGTGTTCCCCTCAATCTTTAAAAAAAAAATTAACCTTGTTATTGCCTTGATTTGAAGCCTCTGGATTTTTTCCTGTGTTGATATTTTGAAATATTGTATTTTTAAAAAGCATATCCAGCTCAGGGCAGCATCATTAGTGGGAATGGCTTTAGCAAGCACAATAAATGTCAGTAACATGGATGTTTAAACTTTTGCTTGCAAAGTAATTGGCATAGGGCAAGGGGGGAAATATGAAAAGTTATCCAGCCATAATGGTGGGTTGATGTTTTTTAAACATCTATTTCATTATGTTAAATACCTTCATTGCCTTAACCAAGCATTATACATGCACAATGAAGCAAGAGTTCAAGACATTCTAAGCATGCAGTTTATTATCACAGCAGATAGCTTTTTTCATTAGAGCATTTTCTTCTTTATAAATTAAATGAATGAAATGACTATGGGCTGTGAGAATATAAGCCTACAAATTAAAACTTCATCCTTCTAATTACTTAATGTTATTTGAGAGCCAATACAATCCATTCTTTTAATGTTTACATTTTATTTTCTTGACAATTTCAGAGGGAAACAAAGCAATTATAAGAATCTTAAAACTTTGATTAGGAAATGTGGGATTTAAAGGAACTAAGCAATAATTTCCTTGGTATTAATGTTAAGGCCTATATAAAGAATAAAGAAAAGGGGCTAACCAAATATTATGATTCCTCCTCATTTCATATCCTTATCACAAACATTAGGATCAGTCTTCTACTATTGATTATTTACTGATTTTGTTGCTTCTGTCTGGTAAGCTTACTGATTCTTTCTTATTATTCCTTTTGGTGTGTGGTATATTATTACAGGCATACAGGATGTAGAGACATGTTTCTTGACTAGGGAGATTATCGCACTACCTTTAAAACTCATTTAAAAGAGACTTACCTCGCCTGAATTGAAGTAAAATTTGGACTGCATCCAGATACTATCACATGGATTTTCACCCAAAGATCCAGATGCAGCCCAAATTCAGCCAGGCTGACTTAACTCACTTTAGTGGCCATTTTTTTAAGCATTCCGACTTTAAAAAATGGCTGCCAGAGCAAGTTAAGCCAGCCTGGCTGAATTCAGGCTGCATTCAGATGGTGTTTTTTTTTGGGGGGGGGGTGGAATTTGTGCGATAGCATCCAGATGCAGTCCAAATTTTACTTCAATTCAGGCAAGGTAAGTCTCTTTTTAATGCATTTTAAAGGTAGTGCAATAATCTCTTAAGTCCTATATAAAGGAAACTACTTGCTCTTCACAGTAGGCCCAGACAAAAGCAACTGCAGCAGACTCTCCTAGCTTTTGTGTTCTTCCTCATTAATTACTTTTGCCATTTTGACCACAGCCTGCCTGACCAGATGTGTTCTGGTTTCCATCTGTGAAGTGTTGGAAGGCATATTACAGTTTGGTTTCAGAGGTGGGGTGCATACAGATGGCCATGCCGTGGCCCTGATCCTCCCCAAAAAAGCGGCAAAATGCTGCTCCTTTCAGGGGTGGCAAAAGGCTGCCCTAAGCACCGGCATGCAGCTCTTCTTCGCCCTTTCTGGTGCAGCGCATCAAAACGCTGTGCTGGAAGGGCATCCTGACACCGTGTGCCATGCATAACAGTGCGCGACATAAGGACGACGTCGGCGTGGGGTTGGGGTGGCCGGTGTGCAGTTGCCCCACCCCATCTCTGCCTCCATGCCAGCCCTTTGGGGTGGTCTGCAAAGGCCCAGAGATTAGAACCAGACACTTTCTTTGTTGAGTCACATTTGCAAGTCAATAGGGGGTGGGCTAGGCAGTTAGCTCTATACAACTGCTGCCAGAGCCGCGCACCTAACGGCGCGTGAATTTTGTAACCAGTACTAATTGTAGAATAGTTCCGTTCATCAGCAGACTTAAACACTGGTGTTAGCGAGGGATTTTCTTTGAGGAGGAAAGCCATAGTCCTCTTTCAGGTACTAATTAAGACTTAGTATGGACACTGAAGGAACTGCTGCCGTCACCTGCAATACTTGTGGGATGTTTGTATTCTTACCTACAGATGTGGGGAATTACACATGCTCCAAGTGCAAGTTGGTAGCCCTCTTGGAGGACAAAGTACAGCAGCTGGAGGCGCGGGTAGCTACACTTCAACATATTAGGGAGCAAGAGGCTTTCCTTGACAGAACAGAACAAACGGTCTTGGACGGGGAACACACAGAGGAAGTCGCTGGGGAAGAGAAGGTCACATCACACACACAGGAGGTAGAAAGCTGGAGGAAGGTCACATGCAGAAGTAAGGAGACCAGGGATCGTTCTGGGAGCTTGCGGCTACAGAATCAATTTCAAGCTCTTACTCTTAGCAAGGAGGACGAGGAAGAGCAGCATGGACAGATTTCAGAGACAGAGCAGGGGACCCTGGGAGTTCCACCACAGGGAACAGTCGCTGCTAAGCCTCGGAGGAGGCGTGTGGTCGTGGTGGGGGACTCCTTGCTGAGGGGGACAGAAGCAGTGATTTGTGGGCCTGACAAGATGTCTCGGGAGGTGTGTTGTCTCCCTGGGGCAAAGATCCAAGATGTGACAGAGAGGCTGACAAGACTGGTCAGGCCTACTGACCAATACCCCTTTCTTTTGGTCCATGTGGGAACGAATGACACAGCAAGACACAGCCTTCAGAATATCAAAAGGGATTACGAGGCTCTAGGTAAGAAGCTGAAAGAAATGGAGGCACAGATTGTCATCTCTCTCTTCTGCCAGTTCAAGGGCATGGTCTAGGAAGAGAGAGGAAGATAGCAAATGTCAACAATTGGCTCCGCAGATGGTGTCGTCGAGAACAATTTGGATTCTTGGATCATGGGCTGCGGTTCCATGAGGGCGGACTCCTGGCAAGGGATGGGTTGCATCTCACACCAGTTGGAAGAAATGTTTTTGCCAACAGTCTCAAGAATTTGATCAGGAGGGCTTTAAACTGAACTGTGTGGGGAAGGGAGACAACATCCTGGAAGACAAAAGGACTGGAGAAAATGATCAAACTGTCATAGAGGAAACAAGGCAAACAGTACAGGGACCCAACAGTGGGAGGCAAAAAAACGTGCACAGGCAGCAAGTAAAGGGGACACATGGTCTTAGATGTCTCTACACTAATGCACAGAACATGGGAAATAAGCAAGATGAACTTGGACCCCCAGCACAACAAAGCAAATATGATATAATAGGCATCACTGAAACCTGGTGGGATGAGTCTCATGACTGGAATGTAGAAATAAAGGGGTATAACCTTTTCAAGAGAAACAGGACAAACAGAAAAGGAGGAGGAATAGCATTATATGTCAGGGATATTTACACCAGTGAAGAAATCCAGGACATCAATCCTGGAAGCCAAGTGGAGAGCATCTGGATAAAAATTAAAGGGGAGGAAAACAACAGGGATGTTAGTGTGGGAGTCTACTACAGACCCCCGACTCAAGCAGAAGAATTGGATGATGCCTTTCTAGAACAGATGACCACACACTCAGAAAGGAGAAATATAGTAGTAATGGGTGACTTCAACTATCCGGATATTTGCTGGAAGTCAAACTCGGCAAAATCCTCAAGGTCTAGCAAATTCCTCACTTGCCTCGAAGACAATTTCATTGTTCAAAAGGAAAGGCAACGAGGAAGTCATCTATTTTGGATCTGATCCTAACTAACAGGGAAGACCTAGTTAATGGGGTGCAAGTGGTTGGATCCTTAGGTGGGAGTGATCATGTCCTCCTGGAGTTTATTATACAGTGGAAAGGAGAAGCCAGGCATAGTCAGACACGCATTCTAGACTTTAGGAAAGCTGATTTTACTAAACTTAGAGAAATACTGGGGGTGATCCCATGGACAGGAATACTAAAAGAGAAGGGAGTTCAAGATGGATGGGAGTTTCTCAAAAGGGAGATACTGAAGGCACAATTTCAAACCGTGCCAACGAGGAGGAAAAATGGGAGGTGTCTCAAGAAACCAGGATGGATGACTAAGGAACTTGCAACTGAACTATGTTTTAAACGGAACATGTATAAGAAATGGAAAAATGGGGAAATCACCAAAGAGGAATTCAAACAAATAGCTAGCACGTGTAGAGTTAAAGTCAGAAAAGCTAAAGCGCAGAATGAAATCAGGCTTGCTAGAGAGGTTAAGAACAATAAAAAGGGCTTTTTTGGGGTATGTCAGCAGCAAAAGGAAAAAGAAGGAAATGGTAGGGCCACTGTGTGGAGAAGATGGCAAAAAGTTAACAGGGGACAGAGAAAAAGCAGAATTACTCAACACCTTCTTTGCTTCAGTCTTCTCAGAAAAGGCAAAGGGGGCTCAACCTAAGTATAATGGAGCAGAGGACAGAATAGGAGAATTTCAGCACAGAATAAGTAAAGAGATAGTACAGAAACATCTGGTTAATCTAAATGAATATAAGTCTCCAGGACCAGATGAATTACATCCAAGGGTATTAAAAGAACTGGCAAATGTAATATCGGAACCATTGGCAATAATCTTTGAGAATTCCTGGAAAACAGGAGAGGTCCCAGCAGACTGGAGGAGGGCAAATGTTGTCCGCATCTTCAAAAAGGGGAAAAAAGAGGATCCCAACAATTATCGTCCAGTTAGTCTGACATCAATACCAGGAAAGATTCTGGAGCAGATCATTAAACAGAGAGTCTGTGAACATCTGGAAGGTAATTTCATAATCACAAAAAGTCAACATGGGTTTCAGAGAAACAGGTCATGCCAGACAAATCTGATCTCTTTTTTTTTTATAAAATTACCAGCTTGGTAGATGAAGGGAATGCTGTGGATATAGTATATCTTGATTTCAGCAAGGCCTTTGACAAGGTTCCCCATGACATTCTTGCAAGCAAGTTGGTAAAATGTGGGCTAGACAAAGTAACTGTTACATGGATTTGTAATTGGTTGACTGGTCGAACCCAAAGGGTGCTCAACAATGGCTCCTTTTCAACTTGGAAAGACGTGACCAGTGGTGTGCCCCAGGGCTCTGTCCTGGGCCCAGTGCTATTCAATATCTTTATTAATGACTTGGATGATGATATTGGGGGCATAGTTATCAAATTTGCAGATGACACCAAATTAGGAGGAGTAGCTAATACCCCAGAGGACAGGATCAAAATTCAAAATGACTTGAACAGACTAGAAAGTTGGGCCAAAGCTAACAAAATGAAATTCAACACGGAGAAATGTAAGGTACTGCACTTAGGGCAGAAAAACGAAAAGTACAGATATACGATGGGGGACACCTGGCTGAATGAGACTACGTGTGAAAGGGATCTAGGAATCCAAGTGGACCACAAGTTCAACATGAGTCAACAGTGCGATGCAGCAGCTAAAAAGGCCAATGCAATTTTAGGCTGCATCAGTAGACGTATAGTGTCTAGATCAAGAGAAGTAATAGTGCCACTCTATTCTGCTTTGGTCAGGCCTCACCTGGAATACTGTGTCCAGTTCTGGGCACCACAATTCAAAAAGGATGTGGAGAAACTGGAGCATGTCCAAAGAAGGGCAACTAAAATGGTGAAGGGTCTGGAAACCAAGCCCTATGAGGAACAACTTAGGGAGCTGGGGATGTTTAGCCTGGAGAAGAGAAGGCTGAGAGGTGATATGATAGCTGTGTTTAAATGTTTGAAGGGATGTCATATCGAGGAGGGAACAAGCTTGTTTTCTGCTGCTCCAGAGACTAGGACCCGAACCAATGGATGAAAGCTGCAAGAAAAGAGATTCCACCTCAACATTAGGAGGAACTTCCTAACAGTAAGGGCATTTCGACAGTGGAACACACTCCCTCGGAGAGTAGTGGAGTCTCCTTCCTTGGAGGTCTTTAAGCAGAGGCTGGATGGCCACCTGTCAGGGATGCTTTGATTGGGAGTTCCTGCATGGCAGGGGTTGGACTGGATGGCCCTTGTGGTCTCTTCCAACTCTATGATTCTATGATTCTATGATTCAACATCTGTCATTTACTGTCACACTGAAGAAGACACAAGATAATTATATAACTCAGGACTATTGTTGTTGCTTTTCTTCCTAATATGGCTGATATGGCTAATATGTCTTTTCTCATTTTTTCTTACTCTCAAACTGTCATGTCACATGAGCTTGGAATCTTATATTTCATTTTTTAAAAATTCTATTCCTTCCCCCCTCCCTATTGTTATTATGTCACATTTGGAAGCTATGTATATATATGCCTTGTGGAAATGGCTCACACTATGGTATTATTATTCTATTTTGTTGTTGCTGCTGGTTTTCTACATAGAATGGCTTATTTTTTTTCTAATTCTGCAGTATAGTTATGTCACATACATCTACACAGAATATCTCTGGAGTGTCTGTTTACATCCTTTGAAATTCATTCTGCTCTCTTATGTGCATTTTGTGGAATATATTAATACTGACTTATTGAGGTTATCACTCCATGTTCTTTTTGGTTATTTGTCTTCTTGTAATAGCTAACTACCAAAACATAGTGCTGAACTACTCATTTGCTTGGCACTAAGCTATACAGTCCTATTGTTCATTGATAGCCAGCGTGGTACAGTGGTTTGAGCATTGGATTGAAAAGTGGATAAAGAGAAGCTGTGGTGCTGAAGAAGGGTGCTGAGAATACTGTGGACAACCAAAACGACAAACAAATGGGTCCTTGAACAAGCCTGAACTCTCCCTGGAACCCAAGATGATTAAATAGAGGCTGTTGAAATTTGGCCACATCATGAGAAGGCATGGCTCATTAGAAAAGATGTTAGATTTTATATAGATCTGTTTTAAATTTTATAAGCTGCCTTGAATCCCAGGGCTGGAGAAAAGTACGATATAAATACAAAAAAATATTACTCGTAATAGTAATAGCAGTATTGGATTGTGACAGTTGTAGTCCAAAGAAGCAACTTTTTCCAAGATCTGCAGTTTCTGAGTAATAGATTCAGTCTTTGAATCTCTGTAAAAGGTGTTTTTATTTTTACTTCCTGACTAGAACTTTCTTTCAAATGCTCATCAAGGTCCAAAAAGTAGCTCTTATCTCCTGTTGATATCAAAAACATGTAGCACCATCTATGGACAAGATAGGCAGCAAGGAAAGAAGCAAACAAAGGAACAGAAAATGGCAATCTGGTAAATGTGAAAGCTCCCTGATAAGCTGGGCTGTTCATACTATTGTATCCATCGCAGTCAAATAGTGCACTTGCCAACAGTTTTAGCCATCCCACTATTTTTCTTTACAATGGTAAAAATAGTAGTAATACCCATCTGTTTCTTTCCTTTGGCAACATAAAAGGTCCAGAGAAGTCTGCAAGGAGAAGAGACAACTGCCCTCTTCTCCTCCTGTCCAGCATCTAGGAAGCATGTAGTTCTGCTCCTCAGAGATGTCGATGAGGTTTGTTTTCATTATGATATTGGCACACAGGCAATGAGCTCAATCCAGACTTACACTTAGCATAGATCCATTGAAACCAATAGGGTTTATTTTAACTTTTATTAAGTTCTATTGATTTCAGTGAGTCTACTTTCAGTATGACAATCAGGATCCAATATTCTCAGTATAATGCACAACTGCTATGCATAAGCACTATTCATTAAAATGAAAAAGGCAGTAACATAGGATTGTGAAAGGATTGCCATAAATACATCCCAAAAAGTTACAGGTAAGGAAGAGAGGAAGGATGCAGTGACTCAAGTGGTTTAGACACTGATTCTGTTGATTGCAAGATCGGCAGGTTGGCAGTTCAAAGCCCAGGTGCCATGTGATGGAGTGAGCTCCCATCACTAGTTCCAGCTCCTGTCAACCTAACAGTTTGAAAGCATGCAAGTAGATAAATAGGTACCACTTCAGTGGGAAGAGCATTTTGTGCAATCATGCTGGCCACATGATCACAGAACAGTCTCTGACAACGCTGGCTCTTCCGCTTAATAATGGAGATGAGCATTGCCCCCTACTGTTGGACACGACTTGACAACCTTGTCAATGGGGAATACTTCTACCTTTACCTTTAAGGAAGAGGGGAGCAGTGGCATTACTATGGGGATGCAGGGCGTGGGTATAGACCACACTGGGTGACACCCCAAAGGGTGTGTCTCCTGGTGGGGCAGTACACCCATAGGGACTGGCATGAGTACTGGGCAAGCAAGCAAGAATACTTGTCCTATTTGTCCAATAGTTGCACAGGATTCTAAACAGGCCCTCTGGAGGCCATGGCACTGCCCCTCTCAGTAGCTGAGGCTGTTGGGGCAGTGGTGTCTTCTGGCATGGCTGCAGCCACAATGAACCCTTGAGGCCTTTGCTGGTGGGCTGCAGAGGCCTGGGCAGCTGGGCAGGCAGCCAGAAAGAACCAAGACAGTTCATGGTTCCCCTGGCACCAGGTAACACCAACCTCAGAGATGCCACTGGAAAATAAGCTACCTGGCTTAATGGTTATTGCTTTATCTGACATTATGTAGGAAATAATCCTGTTTTTAACTTTGGTCCCTGGAACCCTGGTAAATGTAGAGTCTACCTTGTAGACAATATTGGACTAATGTTCTGATACACTATAAAGCAGCCTTCTAAGTTCCTATGACTGCTTTTTAAACATTTCAGTCCTCATGTTTTAGAATTCTCATAGTTTGTGCTAGGAAATTGTGAGACATCTTTTGAACATGCAAGTGGCATTTGTCATTTGTGTTAGTGATTATGATCACCGGTGGGGAATTCAGGAAGAGCAAAATAAAGATTTGGGATTTAATTTGGATTAGTGATCTGGAGTTGAAGAATTACCATTTTCTGAATGCCTGCTTGCTGATGGAGGCAAGTTCCACCTTTCTGGTGGCTTCCCCTGGAGACCTACTGATGAGCAGACATATTTCTGTGTCTCTGGTCTCCCTGCCAGCACTCGAGCTTTACATTATTTTCCTGCAATGTCCTCTACAAAATGAAAACTTAAACTGGTCTTGCTAAAGGCTGCATTGCTATTTCAGATTGCTGTTTCCTAGGCAACATAACTAAGTGGAATTGGACCATAGTATCTTTTTTTACTGTGCCGAGCTCAACCAAGGCACACTCATCATCATTATTTATTAAGCATCCCAAAGGGTAAGAAGCCCATTACAGGCATAAGATAAAGCAAGTTACAATAGAAAAATAGCTAATCATACACCCTTATCCCAATATCTCTGGAATGACAGGAGTAATATACATTATAAAACGTCCCGCAATCAGGAGTACGTGTGCTTTGTCCATAAATATATTCACTGTTGTTGTTGTTTTGTTAACCCAATTAATAATTTTATTTTCTCAAATGTAAACAAGAAGGAAGACAGCTCCTTATTTTTACACACAGAGCTAGAATGGGGATTAAAGAAATAAGCATGCTGCACATTAATTCAATGGATATGAAGAATACTATGCCTTTATATTTTACGGAGGCGGGGGACCAAAGCCAAAGTATAAAAGCAAAGTGTCATTAATCACTTCCCTCGCACTTTATCCACTCTGCCTGAAGTTAAAAACATGCCTATATTTTCTCAGACTAAGGAGATTATTGGATTGATTTTAAAACCAGCTTACCTGATCCAGTTTAAAATTTAAAGTGGGTGGCATCTTGATCTTATCAGAAGGATTTAGCCACCGAAATTGCCACCCGGGCCCATTCTGGGTCCATCCCCACTGCAAAGGCCACTACAGCAGCCATTTTCTTAAGCCAGAAAACTCCTGGATTCGAAAAGAGGTGTGCTGAGCATGGACCCAGGATGGACCAGGGTGGTGATTTCAGTGGCTAAATCCTTCTGACAAGATCAGGATGCTGTCTGCTTAAAATTTTAAACTGGATCAGGTAAGCTGGTTTTAAAATCAATGTGATAAGCTTCTATGTGCTGTGTCATATGTTATCATTCATAGTTTGGAACGTATGTGTGGCATCATTTGTAAATGGCACAAATGTGTACAAACTGGATTGTTTACCAGGAAAGGGGGAAACCCAAGGAAGGATGTTTCCCACTGTTATGTAGCCAAAAGCTATATATTACGCACAGCAGTAGCATGTGCTATTTTACCCCCTGAGATAGGAGGAGAAGGGATGCTGCTCTCTCATGCATACTCTGCCCTCACTACTCATGTCCTCTGTGGAGAATGGTGCCAGCTGCACAAAAGCTGTGAGTCCTGCTCACTACAAAACTTGCCTGGCTTTCCCAAAGCTAGCTATAGAGGCAAAACAATCTCTAAGGGCATTCTACCCACATTGGACGTTTTCACACTAGACCCATTAAGCTGCCTGGAGCCGACCGTGCCGCTCATTCCGGAATGGCTCCGGCGGAGGCAACTTAATTCCTTTTTTAAAAAGGAATTACCTTGCTGGGGCTGATTCCGGAGGACGTTCGGAGTTAGCGCTGGATCAGCCGGAGCGAGGCTGGACTTGCTGCGACGTGAGTGTGAACACACGGAGCAAGGAGCCGGACTGACGCAAGGATGGCACCGGAAGGGGCGGGGTTTGCTGCGACGTGAGTGTGAACACACTGGAAAAGGAGCCGGACTGGGGCCAGAGGGAGGTAGGATTGCGTCCTCCTAAAGCCCCGTGTGAAAACGCCCAATATCTTGATCATCCTGCTCACAATGCCCACAGGGCAAAGTATTTGGGACGTATTTTATTCCCTCTAACTGCCCCATTGGCAGGGACAGACCTAGTTAATTATCTGTCATCCCACTTTTTCAGCTTCTTTTAAAATTTCCCAGTTTGGCGCTCTTCCTCTCACTTTCCCTCTTTGTCCTCAGCTTACGTTAATTGCTGCAAACAGAGTTCAAAGAACAAAAGTAGTTTGCATTCTATTAATGCAGCAGGAGGGAGGGAGGAGGAGCAATGAAATCTTGCTCTTCTAGTAGACTAATCAGGCAACAGCAAACTATTGCAGCATTGTATATATTTTTGGCAGAATTGTTCAGAAAACCAGCTAGCTCTTAATTGCTGCATTCTGACAGTGTTTATAACTGTTACAGACGTTACTTGTTTCTCAACCAATCATACCTTAGAAACTCCACTTCTCAAAATTCTACTGTTCTGAGAAATCCAAAATGTCATCTGGCTTTCCCCACACAAGCTTCCTGCTAGCCTTATACCACATTTCCCATCTCTTGAAGAAACTAACTTTGAGAAACCTGGATTGTGCTGGGGTTTTTTTAATCTGCCTGGCTGTGGGACTTCATAGATGGTTTTTCTTGGAGAAGCTAGCTCTACTAAAGGCCTTTGCAGACTGCCAGAAATAGTGCACATTAAATTGAGGCACTGCCCTGGCTCAGTGCTAGGGAGTCATGGGAATTGGATTTTTTTCTGGGACATTGAGCCTTCTCTGTCAGAGAGCTCTGGTGCCACACTACAGTTCTCATGATTCCCTAGCACTGAGCCAGGGCAGTGCCTCAATTTAATGTGCACTATTTCTGAGAGTCTGCAAAGGCCCTAAATTTCACGACTTCATTTTCTACTCATCTTGTTTGTCTGGACTAATTATGCCCTGAAAAAACTAAAATCTCTTATGCCAGTGTAAGGCCCTTTTTGAAGTAGTGTATAGCTGGAGTACAGCATAGATGGACATACAGTCAGCCCTCTGAGCCCACAGATTTTTTTATCTGCAGAATCAAGCATACACAGTTTGAAAATGTCAAAAAGTATATACATTCCACAAAGCAAACTTTGATTTTGCCACTTGTTATAAGGGACAACATTTTACTATGCCATTGCATTTAATGGGACTTGAGCATCAACAGATTTTGTTATCCACACCAGGTTCTGGAACTAAATCCCAACTGATACCAAGGGCCTACTGTAGTTGGAGGACAGCAACAAAAGCCATGTTGTGTGTAATTATTGAATGCTGCCCTAATAGCTCTGAAGACCTGCTGTTAGCAAATATGAAATTAATAAAATTTTGGGACCCTTGTGGAGTTCCCTCTATGATCCTGAACTGAGCTCTGTGGGATGTCAGCCATAATCCTCTAGATGGCAGGTCAGGTAGGCACAGGGAGGGCCTGCCCAAACAACTGGAAAATTCCCTAGCAGACAGGTTTGGGAGTTGCTAAAGGGGAAAGACCATTATCCCAAAAGTCAACATAGGGCCTGTACAGAGTGCCAGAAATAATCCAGCTTGAGACCATTTTAACTGCCTTGGCTCAATGCTAGGGAATCATGGGAATTGTAGTTTTTTCTGAGACATTGAGCCTTCTCTGTCAGAGAGCTCTGGTGCCACAATAAACTACAATTCCCATGATTCCCTAGCACTGAGCCAGGGCAGTTAAAATGATCTCAAACTGGATTATTTCTGGCAGTCTGTATAGGCCCATAATAGGGCTTGTTTGTCCTAAGACTTACTCCTGATGGGGCAGTAATCAGATTTAACTGTGCCCTTTTCTCCAAGCCTCCACTCCTTGATTGTGTCGAGGCCAAGTGCATTGTCTAGGTCATCCTCACACCTTGGCTTAACAAAGCCCAGGTAATCAATGCCTTTGTCCAGGCTTCAGCCAAGCCATTAAGTCTCTAGCCATAGGCAAGATATTTCTTATATAAACCTCTAGATTTTTAGACTACACGTGCTATCTTTGGCGTGCTGCTTGGCTCCACATCAGCCTGTGCTCTGATCATAGCTCCCTCATCCATCCCTTCCCCCCCATTTCGGCGGCCATGCATCATTGTCATCATCCACATCCACAGTGGATCCCGGAGAAGCCTTTGGATGTGAGTATCTCCCATAGTCTGGCCCATCTCAAACTAGTCCCGCTTTCATCCCTTTTGCTTCTAGTGTACAGTGTGTGTGTGTGTGTGTGTGTGCCATATTTGTGTGTGTGCAGTTTTCCCCTTTTAATAAATATTTAGAATAAATATTTAGACCTGCCTCAGCTTCATCCATTTTGGGATCTCTTAGTCCTCTGGTATACATATTGGTACTCCAGTCTCGCAGGGTGTTGTTAGGGCCCCACTCTTGCATATTTGAACTAATTATAAATTCCCCTAATCAGATCCTTCCTAACACTGCCCAGGGCATTTTATCCCTGCCAATGTTCCTATGCCTGAACCACCACCCCTTCACTGACATTGTTACAACAGCCAACAGGACTGCCATCAATAACTGTAGAAGAAACAAGTATATTAAAGGAAACAAGGGAAAGTAGTACCTAAACAAATAACAGTGCTACCTAAATTGAAACATTAAAGAGACAGGAAGTTGATATGCTACTGGAATGTCTTCCCATTCCTTCTTTGATGTTTTAACTTGACAAATCTTTGGAAGCGAAGTGCTTAAACTTGTTGTTGTACTTGTAGTGCTTATTTTCAGCACATTCTTCCAGTAAATGGATAAAAAGTGACTGTATTTCCTCTTTGTCTTCACTTTCAGATATTGCTAAGCTATTGCAGGCCATTATCACTTGGTGAAGTGATTTCTCACCTGGGGGTAAGGGATGAGGAAAGGGATATAGCAGAAAATGATAGTAACTTGGTTGTTTCTGTGCAGTTCTTGTGTTTTTCTAATGTAGTTCCTGTGTCTGTGGCTTTGTCCAGGCATGCTCAAACCTGGAGCTTGGAAAACATTTTTTGTGTGGAGATGGTTGAGGAGAGGGACTACAACTGTGCTTGGGGATTATGAGAATTATAGTACAGGAAAGTATTTTTCCCAAAAACATCACTGAAATCCCTTGATAAAGAATAATTCTACAAAGTACCAACAATTCCACTTTTAATGGCAGTAGTCTGACAGCCTGAAGGCACATAACAGATGGTAGAACACACCTTGCTTCTAGAACTGATCTTAAAAGGTTGGCTAACTGTGCTCCTCCGCACATATTATTTTCACACCAAACATCAATAAAAAACTCATAATGACAGGTTATTACTGACTTTGAATCAGCAGGCAATCAGTCAATCTCCCAGTTGCGTTTGGAAATTACTCCATCTATTTGCAAAAGTTAGAAAGAGTCCAGTACCATACAATACAATCATGCTATTCTGAAGCAAGTAGCATTTCTCTACACATATTATCAATAAGTGACTAGAAACATAACCTTCCACAAATGATAATAGGAGGCAATGGTTGGTGACCTTTCGTATAAGAGTAGTATAATTCCTTATTGTTTTACAGTATGGTGAAATTATTATTCTGTCCAGAAATGTAGTGTAATAACAACTACAGAGTTGGACAATGACTCTGGGGACCAGGTTTGAATCCCTACTTCACCATGGCAATCCAATAGCAATAGTAGCCACTTTATTGGATGATCTTGGCAAGTCACACTCTCTCAGTATCAGAAGAGGGCAAAGGCAAACCCTTTCTGAACAAACCTTAGCAAGAAAACCTTGTGATAGGTTTGCCTTAGGTTCACCATAAATCAGAAATGTTCTGAAGGCACACAACAACAAAAAAGTAACATCACATTAGAACTTCCTGACTGTACCTTTTAATCCTCCCATTCCATTATCTCAGGATGCATCTGCACTGTAAAAATAGTGTGGTTTGACTTTAAGTGCTGTAGCTGCATTCTATGAATTCCTGCGATTTGAAGTTTTATAAGGTATTTATCCTCCTCTGCTAAAGACTGCTAGTGCCTCACAAAACTACAGATCCCAGGATTCCATAGCATTAAGTCATGGCAGTTAAAATGGTGTCAAACTGCTTTATTTCTATGGTGTAGATGCACCCTCAGCATGCATTTCCACCATCATGGAGAGGTTGTGCCACAGTCAGTCAAGGTGTCTTACAAAAACTAAAGTATAAAAAAGTTAAAAAGAAAAACCTATATCTACACACAAACACACATATACATGCATATAAGCTAAAATTGTACCTCCACCAAGAATTTTAAAAATCACATGGAAAATGCCAATATTTGAAAAGCAGACAAATCGATATGTTGCTTTTTAAAGAAAATGAATGTGCATACGATAGACTTTTGCAGCTGACAGAAAGAGGTTTTAATGGTTATCAAAAGCTGGATGAATTACTGAAATCCTGATGGACCCATGCACATTTATTGCATCCTAAACTCTTTCCAGCAGTAACTAAAAAGAATAATCCAAAACCCACTCATCCAAATCTGTTATTTAAAATCTTGGCCATCTCATAGGAAGGAGTTCCCTGGAAAATATTAACTCTTATCAATATTAGTTGTATCAGTATTTAGCACGGCACATGTCAAAGTGCTTGTACAAAGCACTTTTTAAACACACACACACACACACACACACACACACACACACAGGTCTTTTAGTGTGTGGCAGATTTCTCTGCATAAGAACCAACAGCTTGGGGGTTATCTCTTGCTGACTTTCAGCAGGTTCCCTTGATGTTGAAATAGTGTCATTGCCAAAGAGTCACAGGCAGGCATTCTTCAATATGGTTTAAAAAAAAAAAAGGAATGGGGGAAGAGAGAGAAAGGATAAGCATCTTTAATTCTCAGTAGACTTTTCTTTCCCTCTCCTATGCAAAAATCACATCTCATTTGTGATGTTGGTACCTCAGTGATCTGTTCTCAGGGGGATGTGCTTTGCAGTTCATTCTGTCAGAAGCACATTCAAAAGCTCAAGGCAGTAGCTCAGTCTTTTATTAAATAGACTGGCAGTGGCTGTTCTTTAATACCTATCATTCATTACCTAAGTGCCCAGAGCTTTTTTTTTTTAAATAAAAAAAATCCCATCCCCATCTTCTCATGTCTAGGTTTGTCTAAGAGCACATGCCTATGAGTCCCTAAAATCTGAGGCAAAGACAAAATAAGTGAGAATATATTCATTATAGTTATGCAGCCTCATGAGAACTTTCTGTGCACAAAGGAATGCAAGGCTTGTTCATCATTATTATTACGGTTTAGCAACCCAGGTTTGTTTGTTTTTCACATTGTAGATTTAGATATGTACAATCTTCCTCATCCTACCCAATCCAAGCACTCTGATAGGCAGATTCACTACATCCAGTTTCATAAGCATATTTTAAATTGTTTTAAGGACTATTTTAGTTTATTTTTAAAAGTTCTTAAAGAGTATTTTAATTTATTTTTAAAGATTTTTGTTGGTGGTGTGTGCCTTCAAGTTATTTCTGACTTATGGTGACACTAAGGCAAATCTATCATGGGGTTTTCTCGGCAAGATGTTGTTCAGAGGAGGGTTGTCATTGCTTTCCCCTGAAGCTGAGAGAGTGTGACTTGCCCAAGGTCACCCAGTGTGTTTCATGGCCAAGCAGGAACCTAAACCCAGAGTCCTAGTCCAACATTCAAACCACTACACCATGCTGACTCTCTTTAAAGTGTTTACCTCTGTATAATTTTAAAGGTTTTTAGCTGTTGTGCATTGCCTTGGAGATCCTGGTGGGCTGGGAGGTCATATATAAATACTTCAAACAAACAAACAAGCCACGGAGCATTTATCCACAACTCAAATTATTTCCATCTCTGTTTCTTACTGTTCAGTCATGGGATCAATGAAATTGACACACTTTGCTCAAGATAAGAATAGACCTATGCAGTTAGCCACTACTACTACTACTACTACTACCACCACCACCACACATTCTGCTATTGGACTAAAGTGGAGATGAAGACAGTTTCCAAACACCAGGAGTGGGCAATCTGTAGCCCTTCAGTTTTGTTTTGACCTGCAATGCCCATCAGTCCTAGCCAGAATTTATATTTTTATTTTCATTTATTTTCATCTCTGATTGTATACCCAGGGATCTTATGGTGACAGGATCATATTTAGAACTGCTTGCATCAATAGCAACAATTTTAAGAGACTAAAAGCATATCAAATCATTTGACACTTAAAACAATTCTATTTGAATCTATTTTAAATAATGTATTCTATAGCACATGTGCAAATGAAATCGTTTAAGTCCCAAAGGCTTTAGTAAAAAGCATATTTATTTTTTTTATGTGGGGCTGGTATAACACCAGTGTTGGTGCGAATTGGGCTTCTGTTTCATAACCAAAATGGCAAAGCACAGGAGGCTCTCTCCCATATCCTCCCCAAGTGTACTGTCCCCATTGGTGAGATACAAAGGAGGGCACCTCCAACAGACCCCAATTCTTGGGCAGGGTTATATACAGAGAGCTGCTCTTTGAGGTATTGTGGTCCCAGATGGTTTAGGATTTAGAATCTGACCACTAGTGAAAATTCTGGATTATTATTTAAAAAAAAAAAAAACTACTATCCTTGGTATGTAGCTCCAGTGAGCAGAGACAATGATTTTTCAACCAACAGCACATCCAAAAGTAAAGCAAATTCAAAAATTTCTTGGAATGATAGACTGTGATGAAAATGATAAAAACAGAAACCCTGATTCTTAGGTCGAAAACACACTGCAGAAATAATCCAGGCTGACATCATTTTAACTGCTGTGGCTCAATGCTATGGATTTCTGGGAATTGTACTTTGTTGTGGCATCAGAGCTCTCTGACAGAGAAGGCTAAATGCCTCACTAAACTACAATTCCCATAATTCCATAGCATTTCACCATGAGAGCAAAAGCTTTACTTTTAGATGTGCTACTGGTTGAAAAATCACTGTCTTTCCTCACTGGAGCTATATATGAAGGGTAGTATTTAAAAAAAAAAAAGCCAGTGCAGATGTAAGTCATAGGCAACTAATTGACCCCAAGGCAAACAAAAAATTGGACTAAAGAGCTTTCAAGTTGTCTTCAAGGGCAGCCCCATGTGGACTACATTACAGTAACCTAATTGAGAGATTACCAGTTCATGGACTACTATGGTTCAGTTGTCCCTGTCCAGGAGAACCATAACTGATGGACTATATAAAGGTGGCCCCAAGTACTTTAAGAAAGAGGTATCAACATTTGTAAGGGATGCAGTGGCTCAAGTGGTTAAGACACTGACTCTGTTGATTGCAAGATCGGCACGTTGGCAGTTTGAGGCCTGGGTGCTGCATGATGGAGTAAGCTCCCATCACTAGTCCCAGCTTCTGCCAACCTAGCAGTTTGAAAGCATGCAAATGCAAATAGATAAATAGGTACCACTTTGGTGAGAAGGTAACAGCGTTCTGTGCAATCATGGTGGCCACATGATCACAGAGTAGTATTTGACAATATTGGATCTACTGCTTAGTAACAGAGACGAGCACCACTCCCTATGGTCAGACATGACTTGCCAACTTTGTCAATGAGGAAAACCTTTACCTTATCTTATCAACATTTGTATAAAGTAATTAGTGAGAGATAACATCTGCCCTTTTGTTTCACCCCTCTGTATCTTTCTTTCATCTATGTACTCAAGCCATTTCCTTCCTTCTGACCAGCAGATATCACTTCTCTCTTCTCTCAAGACATTAGGGAGGCTCCATCTGCACTGCAAACATAATGCAGTTAACTGTCATGGCTTGGTGCTATGGAATTCTGGGGGATTTTGTCAGATATTTAGCCTTCTCTGTCTGAGAGACAGGTGTCACAAAAAGTACAAATGCCAAAATTCTAAAGGATAGAGCCAGAGCTGTTCAGCAGTGCAGATGCAACTTGAGTTTCTTTGTTTTCCTTTGTCTGGAAAAAGCATCCATGAGCTTCCAACACCAGCAATGGATTCTAGCATACACCTACAAGAGTGCCAGCTTTTAGGGGCTCTTACAACCATGTTTGGATAGCCAGCATGGTGTAATGATTTGAGTATTGTCCTATAATTCTAGAGACCAGGGTTCAAATCCCCACCTGAGCATATAAACCCACTGGGTGACCTTGGGCAAGTCACACACTCTCAGCCTCAGAGGATGGCAATGACAAATCCCCTATGCCAAGAAAACTCTATGGGGGGTTGTAGACTGCCAGAAATAGTGCAAATTGAGTCCACTTTTAGGGTTAGGGTTAGTGCTAGGGAATCATGGGAATTGTTTGTTGTTGTTTTTCTGAGACATTGAGCCTTCTCTGTCAGAGAGCTCTGGTGCCACAATAAAATACAGTTCCCATGATTCCCTAACCCTAACCCTAAAAGTGGACTCAATTTGCACTATTTCTGGCAGTCTGCAACCCCCCTATGTTAGCTTCACCTTATGATCACTATAAGTCAAAAATGACTTTGAGGCACATAACAGCAACAATGATAACCATGGTTAGGTGAATTTCATTTGCCTATCTCCTTTCCTGAGATTGATTTCCTGAGACAATAAACATACATTTTTCTTTCCTTTTTTTATAACTGTCAAGAGCATCCAGAGTCATTTCTCCTGTTTCTACCACAAGCTCATGTCACACTAGCCCCACTGCACTCTGCTTATTATGGATACCAAATATTCCTACAGTTTCCAGGTCTCAGAATGCTGGCTGAAATCTCAAGCAGTTGTATGCTTCCTTAGGTCTTCAGTTGTGAAGATAATTCTCAGGCCAAGTGGCATAGAAATTCTGAGGTTTTTTTTTATGTGAAAGTATGTTAACTCCTGGACACCAGGGATGTAAAGAATATGCACAAGTGTTCTTGTCCTTGATGAGGAAGGGACACCCTGTCAAAGTAAGTAAATGGTGCGGGTCATGTACTCACAGGTTGGCATCCTGTTAGTGGCATGAATGAATTTCATGTTTAGACTTGGGTCCCATCTCCAAGATATCTCATTATATATATATAAATATTCCCAAATCCAAAAAGCTCCAAAATCCAAACATTTAGGATAAGAGAGACTCAACCTGTATAACTCTCTAGAGTCACACTTTTCCATCTCTGTATAAATAGGAAGACTAAGGGGAAAATACATGTTTGGCTAGGATAGTGCCTCTTAATTCTACTATCAAAAACACTCTTTCACACTGATCCCAAGCATATTATTTGTTGAGGAAGAAAACTCGATTTCACCAAGACTTGTAAATGAGCACAGGAACACCATCTCATGCTGTTTTAGCTGCAACTTTTTTGTTTGTTTTAATGTGCTTGCCCTGCAGATGGCATTGACATAAAGAGGTATAGGTAAACAGAATTGCAAATCTTGTTGATTCTCCAGAGACTGGAGGTGGAGGGACACAATGAAGAAATCAATAATCACATTTCTGTCAGCTTATTGTTAACAAATCAGATGGCAGAACACAGCTCTCTAGGTATAATGGAGATCTAAAAATAGGAACACCATTATATAACCCAGCCGCAGGCTCATTCGGTTTCTAAACATAGCATTCTCTGCAAAGGCCAAAGTGACGATATGTTTGGAGCTCATGCCAATTAATCGGATGACTCACACTAATAAAAATGAAATATGTATCTCGAAGGAACAATTTAGAAAGTAGCAGATTTACAGGAAATGTTTGAAGAAGACTAGAAATTAGATTTACATGTATAACCGAAAGAAAAAATTAAAGTTGAAGTGATTAGATACCATAACCCCCTGCCATGAACAATACCAAAAAATGAAGATACGGTAAGTTAATTGTTAAAGTAATTCTGGTATGTGTCCGTGGAGTTTAAAACCAGAAGCCAAACAAATTTGTCAGAGCTCATGAGGCTAAATTATAATCATATCAGAAATGTCAACAATCTGAGATATGCTTACAACACCATAATACTAGCAGAGAAACTCACAGACCTAGGACAGCTACTAAGGAAGATCAAAGAAAGAAGAAAGTGCAAAGGCAGGTTTAATGTTGAACATAAAGAAAACGAAAATAACGACCACAGAGAACTTACACACATTCAAACTAGATGATGAGGAAATAGAAATAGTAAAAGAGTTCTAATATCTGGGATCAAACATTGATCAGAATGGGGACTGCAGCCAGGAAATCAGAAGAAGATTAAGAATGGGGAGGGTGGCTATGAAAGAACTAGAAAAGATTCTAAAATGCAAAGACATACAACTCAGAACAAAAGTTAGAATCATACAAGCCATCGTATTCCCCGTTACTATATATTGATGTGAGAGCTGGACAGTCAAGAAGGAAGACAGGAGGAAAATCAATGCATTTGAGATGTGGTGCTGAAGAAGAGTGGTGAGGATTCCATGGACAGCCAAAAGGACAAACAAATGGGTCCTAGAGCAGATCAAGACAGAGATATCCCTAGAAGCCAAGATGACAAGACTTAGACTGTTCTACTTTAGACACATCATGAGACGGCATGAATCGTTGGAAAAGACAATGATGTTAGGAAAGGTGGAAGAGAGAAAGGCCACATACTAGATGGATGGACTTCATTAAAGAGACCACGAATATGAATTTGCATGAGCTGGGCAGAGCATAGAGGACAGGGGGGCTGGAGAGGGTCGCCATGGGTTGAGATCAACACAAAGGCAGTTAACAACAACAAATATATCTGTAACATGAATAGTAAACAACATATTTAAAACTTTCACAAATACATGGGTTGAGTTAAAGTTGGATTTTAATACAAAAAAAATGTAAAAGAAAATTTGTATTCATAACAGAAGAGCTGTGCCTTTTACAGCATAAAACTGTCTTCCAAGCTAAGTATTTTAAGTCTCATTATTTAAATTATATATTTCTATTTGTAAAGAAAGTGTGTGTGTGTGTCCGGGTGTGTCCCCTTACTTATTGCCTCATCTCTCAGGATGTCTTACAGTCAAATTAAATTTCAGAAATAATCATAAAACAAGTGATAAACCCAAGAAAAGTAACAGAAAAACACCTCCACCAATGAAAGCTTAGACAACACTTAATTGGGGTGGAGATTTTTTTTTTTAAAGAAAGTATTTTCCTGGAGCCCCAAAGACATAAAAGTATGTGCTGTGGAAGCTTTCCTGAAAAGGAGATTCTACAGCCACAGCTGAAAAGGCCTTGTTCCTGGATATCAGATACCTGATTCCAGAAAGTGGGGCCTTCTGGGAAAAGGGCCCTTATATAACTGGAAGATTGTGGTATATCTCAGGAACACATGATCCAAGCAACACAGAGCATTAGGCAGAAGTAATCTGACCTGTGCTCAGGAACTAATTAAATGGTTTTAGAACTGGTGAGACTGTGTTCTTGATGACCAGCCATATTTAACAGCCTAGCAGCTGTATTCTGAACTAATTGACATTTCTGAGAAATCTTCAATGGAAGCCCCATGGATAATGCATTAGAGAAATGTGATCTAATTTGAATGGGAGATTACAGCTTATTATATTACATTATGGAGTAAGGGACAGCGGCAAACTCTACTTGCATGACTCTTGTGTGCCTCATAAGCAGGTATAACCATCTGAAATCACCTTTTCCTGGTCTCTTTGCCTCCTGCTTGTGGCCTGACATGATCGGCACTATATACATTTGATACCTGTTATTATGCAGCAGGACTGACCTTCTGTTAGGCAGAGCAAGGTTCCTGATTTTGGATGTAATGAATAACAGCAAATTTGGTATTTGTTTAATTAACCATTAGAGGGAATGGCCAGAATCTTCTTGGGGCTTTATGTCTTTGTAACTTGACTTATGTCTGCAGGAATTGGAATTGTCCAGTTCTGTAATGTCCACATCCCCTAGAGGGCTGCTGTAATGTTAGTACATAACAGAGGTGGCAAAGTGCCTGATGTGCATCAGTGTACAATGCACATCAATGTGGGGTGAGCATTGGTGTGTGGTGTGCATTGGTGTGCATCACACACCAATATGAATGGGACACTCTTGCTGCTATCCTGTTACTCATCTTCACAGTTCAGGAAAGGGGTTTCTTAGAACCTCTGCTACACAGCTAGGTATACATAAAGTTATGTAACATAAGAGGTTATATAGGATTCCAGTGTTTGCTTGCTTTCACACACACACCCCTACTCTCAGAGAGAGGTACTTGTGGGGCAGGCTGACTAGTTGTCCTCCTCTTCCAGGACATGCCATACGTGTCAACCTTCTGCCCATGAAGAATTTCAAAATGTCCTCCATTTTGAGCATGGCTAAGAAGCCCTTTGACACCACATTTAATGTTCTCCCTCAACAAATTGATCTACTTGGGAGCCTGTCCTCACTGAAACTAGAGGAATAGGATGGATCCTTCTAGAGGTTTTTTCCCCCCTAGGAGTGGCACCAGACAAGTTTTACCCCCAAAGTTCAGGGAACATTTTTTTTTTCACCGAGGGGGAAAAGACAGCAGATTTATTAGGCAATGGGCTGATTGAGGACACAATGCAAATGTTGAAAGGGTTTTTCCCCTTAATTCCAGCATAATGGGCAAATGAAAAGAATAATTTAAATATCAATTGAGTCAAAGGTTTGTTACTAGTAAAGTACAATTTTAAGCATTTGTCTTGCTGAGAGTTCTATATGATACAAGCCCACAAGGCATTTGAAAAAGATAGGTTCATCAGAAAAATATGGTTGAGTACATCATAAAATATAACATATGTAATATTGCTGTGTTGTCTTATCCTTATTTGTGGTTATGACATCTGGTCACCCTGTTGTAGGAACTTCTGTGCCAAAACAACCTGTTCAGCCATGAGTACTATTCACTTTGACTTTGGGGACAGGTGCACTGAGGACAGTTCTGGCTCAGGCAGAGAAATGTCTTGGGCCAGTCCTCTTGTGTGAGGCTGAAGACTGCTGTACAGCAAAGGCTATTGGATATGAGTAGTAATTGAACATTTCTCTAGCAGAGATATTGTGAAGTTGTGTACATGTTCAAAATTTGCAGTACTGAGGAACCATTCATGATGGCAGAAAGCACAGAAGTTTGGAAATTTACCTTTTTTTAAACTGCAATTCTTAGGTTGCAGTTGAACATCCCCCCAGTGTAGCATCAATATCTGCCTGCATGCTACATCAGCATTATACCATCTCAGTTCATTTCAAAATGTGTAATGTGCAACTGTAATGCTTAGTGCACAATTGCAGTGTGTTGGATTGCAGTATATGCAACTCAGCTTCAGCTATCAACGAATACATCCACCTGCATGTGTAGAACAATGTACACATATGATTGTCACTAACAGGATGCCACCCTGAGAATCCCCCAGCTAGTGTGGCCACGGCTGCCTGGAACCAAAAAAGGAATTCTTCCAAGCTCTACTAGACAGCATAGCATACAGTAGCCTTTCCCAGCCTAATCTTCCCTAGATGTATTGAACTACAACTTCTGTCGAACCCACCAGGAACACACCAGGTTGGGAAAGGCTATCCTCTAACATTCACTCTAACAAGAGATTCACTTGTCTTCTTGTTCTTTCTCCTTTAAAAAGGAAGTGTATCTTCTTTCTACACCAGGAATCTCAACCCCAGTGCCCCAATGGTTTGAAAATAGATCATTTGCTAAAACATTATGTTGTACTTCGACAGGAAAATCTTCCTGGGTTGGCAAATGGAAGATATTTTCATTTGACTCCCTTCAGAACAGCCTGTCTTATCTCTTGCTGTGTGCCTTGCTCCAAACTGCTTGGTGTTCATTTTATTCCACTGCAGCCTAGAGGTCCAGTAAATCCTAATCTAAACAATTTAAGTTCCTCACCCCACCCACACCCTCAAAAACATTCATTCATTCTTTCCTTCAGGCTGCAGAACTGATTCAGCTGTTTCCTTTGGCAGATTTACAGTAATTAAAGAAAAAAACTTACTTGTCCTTTCAACTGCAAATCTTTTTCAACAGATTGTAGGTATAAAGGATAACCTCCACAACCAGAGGGCAACCATGCTTATCAGCAAAAGTGCAAAAACCACATTCACTCAAGACCAAGTAAATGTGCCACTTAGAATTTCATATGTTTGAATACTGAACTGTCACCGTCACATAAAAAGAGATTGTATGCAGAGCTTGGACAAGTTACTTCTTTGAACTACAAAAAAACTACTTTTTTCCTAACAGGATTATTATTAAGAGTCCCAAATAAAGTAAATCTATTGAATCAATTGTTGAACAGTCAGTCAATTTTTTCTGCCAAAAAAAGCATTGGATCATGACCAATAGATATGCTATCAAAATGTAAACATCTGGAGGTTGCCTTAGTTAGAATTTTCCATTTAGCTGTGCCCCCTTCCAATAAATTATGGTTTTAGTATTTTCTGTAGTTTATATATGTTGTTGTAACACATTCTGCTGTATAGTTGCAAAACAAGTATGCAGATAGGGATTCTATTTAATTTATTTTAATTTTGTCCCTCATCTGTTCCTGTATTAGCCATTATACATTTTATGAACATATGTTTCCTGTTAACCTAGGTGTTTTTTTTAAATTCTTTCATAATGAACTGTTTATATTGACAATGGTACACATACTGTTGAGAGGAGGTGCTTAGCCTTTTCTCTCTGACTACCTTTCCCCCATAGTCAAAATTGCTTTTCTACTCCCAGCAGCTTGGAGAACAGAACAGAGGGAAGTGTGTGTGTGAGTAACTTTTCTTCCTCTTGTCCCCTCAGGTCTTCTGCCTTTGACTGAGATTTTTCCCAGGTGAATATTTCATTGCCCCCACCCTTAAAATCCAAGTGGAAGAATCACATCCCAATCAGTTTGGCCCTCAGATTTCAGAACTTGAAATTGTAAAATATTTTTGGACTACAGTTCCCAAAATCACACAGAAGCTATGTAGGTTGGGGAGATCCTAGTAGTTGAGCTCCCCAAAAGTTAATAGCGACACTGCCGTGAATGTTAAATATTGTCCTTTTTTCGGTCTTGTGTGTGTGGAATGCAAGACAGACAAAAGGTGCTGTATTTTCCTACTTATGATTGCAGACTGATCCAAAATGAGATGCAATGGCATGGTACATCTCCCTGTGATCTTGCTCCTGTATCCTTAGGCTGGGTATGAGGCTGACAAGGACATTCGTAGGGATTGGTAGATAACCAGCAACACATCCTTGGCCTGCTCATCTAATGAATGCAACATACCTGAATAGTAGAGAGTATTTTCAGCTCAGGATAAATACACTGACCTCTGCTACTCTCCTCGCAGTTCATATTGCTGCCAGGTGAATGTGGCAAAAGTACAAATGATGGGAAGGAAATTGTTGTGTGAGGCATTTATTCATAGTGATTTGCTTTGGCTGGGGAATAGATTTTTCCTTCAGTGTGGTGGACAGAGTTCTCCCTGAATTATCATTTTTATTGAGCAAAATCCCTATAGCAACAGACTGCAGAAGAAGAACGCTGGGCCTTATTTTATCTTGTCAGATTGCTCAGTCTCCTACTTTAAATCACCCACAATTGAGAATTGGGATGCAGGGAATTACAAACTGTATTTTTGGAAAGAATTTGCAACATGCCTAGGTTTTGTAAATAGGCTTGCTCAAACAAGGTATGATTTTATTCCATCTTCCAACCCATTTCTTGAACATTTTTAAAGCCCAGGAGAGGAGCATGTTTGTTAATGTGAAACAATGCCCTAACACACACATTTGATGAAGCTGGGGACAGTGAGACATGATGAGAGCTGTAAATCATCTATGGTTTACAGGCAACATAACTAGTGGGGTCAAGGCACAAGACACATTGCAAACTGGCTGAGGGCAAGCTGACCATTAAGCAGGTAAGGCAAGCCAAGAGACGATGAACGTAGCAATTTGCAAAGGTTATAAAGTTACTGCGGTGTGACACCTTATTTCAGTCAGGGCTCTATATAAAAAAAGAAAGCCATCAGAGTATAGCAAAGAAAAGTGGTAAGGAATAATACAGTGTATTGGTTCTCTGTTTTAGCAGAGTACGCAATGAGAACAACTACTGTCTTTACATCAATTGAGGAAAAGCTACATGCAATGCACAGCGTATTTTCATGGAACTGGAAAGCCGGGGGTGTTCGTGGCTCTGATGTTGGTGGGATGGAGAATCAAATCTGGATGGTAGTCCAAAATTTTGATGACTTATCCTGGGTGCTGAAACTATTGGAGGAAATAAAGTTTGGGACTTTGGATAGCTCCTTTAAAGTTTACAATGGTTTCATAGATCTGCTGACATGAGAACCACCAGCCTCCACTGAGGGGTAACGCAAAGGGAAATGGAGAGGTAATAACCTAAATGGATGGAGCAACAAAAAAGTACAAGGGCAACCTTCTTGTTCAGGCACATTCTTGACATGTAAGCAGATCTGCTACAGCAGATGCTCTGACCAACTGAATGCTGGCTTTTGACTTTTATTTGATGTGTTTTAGGGCCTTTTCAGAGTGCCAGAAATAGTGCAAATTGAGTCCACTTTAACTGCCCTGGCTCAGTACTAGGGAATCATGGGAACTGTAGTTTATTGTGGCACCAGAACTCTCTGACAGTGAAGGCTCAATGTCTCAGAAAAAATACAATTCCCATGATTCTCTAGCACTGAACCAGGGCAGTTAAAGTGGCCTCAATTTGCACTATTTCTGGCAGTCTGAAAAGGCCCTTAGTCCACTTTTTATTTATGTATCTTTTATTAAAACCAAGATTATGGCTGGAATCCAATTGGGTAGTTACAAATGTGTAACAGACAGTTGCACATTCATGGCCTTCTATTCAGGATCTCCATGAATCCCATCATTTAGGGGATATTTTTGTTGTTGCTGTTAACTGCCTTCAAGTCAACCTTGACTCATGGTGACCATGTGAATGAGATACCTCCAAGACAACCTATCCTCAACAGCTCTGCTCAGATCCTGTAGACTCCAGATCATGTTCTCCTGCATTAAATCTATACATCTGGTATATGTTGTTTCTCTCTTCTTACTGCCCTCTACCTTTCCAAGTGTTACCATCTTTTCTAGAGAGTCATGCCTTCTCACGATGTGGCCAAAGTATGAAAGCCTCAGTTTAGTCTTCTTGGCTTTCAGGGAGTGTTCAGGCTTGATTTATTCTAAGACCCATTTGTTTGTCTTTTTAGCCATCCACAGTATCTGCAGAACTCTTCCCCAGCACCACATTTCAAAGATTTACTTTCTATCAGCTTTCTTCAACATCCAGCCCATACATAGTGATGGGAAATATGATGGTATAGACAATTCTAACTGTAGTGTGCAGTTGTATATCTTTGTACATCAGGATCTTCTCTAGTTCTTTCATAGCTGTCATTCCTAATCCTAGTCTTCTGATTTCTTAGCTGCAACCTCCATCCTGATTAATGATCAATCCAAGATATGGGGAATCTTTGACTATCAATTTCCTCATCATCTACATTGAATTTATGTAAATCTTCTGTGGTTATTATTTTTGTTTCTTAATGTTCAGTAGTAAATCTGCCTTAGCACTTTCTTCCTTAACTTTCCTTAGTATTGCTCCAAGTCTGCTATTTTCTGCCATTGGTATGGTGTTATCTGCATATCTTAGATTGTTGATATTCCTTCCTCTGATCTTCATTCCTTCTTCCCTTGAGTGTAAACCTGCTTTGCATATGATATTGTCTGCATACAATTTGAACAAAGAGGGTAATAGAATGCAGCCTTGCCTGAATCCCTTGCCAATTGGGAACCATACCATGAAAGTCCCCGAATCACAGCCACTGTGATTGATGATAGTCCAGTCCCTTGTAACTCGGGAAGTGGCTAACTAACATTCTCTCTCATGCACACAACCTTGCAAGTGATCTCTGCTTCAAGGAGGATTGCAAAGGGATCTTCTTTCTGCTTGTTCCAACAGAGATTGCACACATGAGGGGGTGGGAATTTTAGTCAGTCACTTCCCAAGTGACAGGAAAACAGACCTCTGTCAGCTGGAGTTGTTGCTGACTGGTAAATAGGGATTGGGGGGCTCAGGTCAGGATTCACTACATAGCTATGTAACTGCTGTGGTTAAAAAGCAATGTAGTACATAGAAGATTCCAGTGTTTGTTTTTAATCTTATTAGTGTTAACTGCTGCAAGTGCCTTTTTAGAATGGAAGCACAGGGCGTAATTCAATGAATTTAAAGAGCACCCTGCCAGCAGCTGGTTCAAGAAAGGAAAATCCCAACTGTGATGTGGTCAAAATGGATGAAACTAGAGAAGGAAGTAGAGATGCAATCCTAGACTAGTTCAAACTTCTGATAAGAGTGGCCTCTATCCCAGATGAATGTATCCCCTGTGACTCCTGGGCAGAGAAGCAGGGAATATCAGAAAGAGAGACAAAAAATGGAAGAGAAAGAAAGGGGGGAAGATAGAAGGGGAAAGGATGAGCTCCCCTCTTTTTGATTCCTGCCATGCTGACTTTCTGACCCATTCACTGAGTCCTAACATACTACCTCTGAAGGAATGCATCCTCAACAGAAAGGAGGTACTCAGCCCTGTTGAGCACCATTGATGTCAGCAAGCTGGAGTTTTCATATTTCATTTTTGGTCATACTCTTTCAAACACATTGGTGTCACCATCTGTAATGATAGTGACATATATTTGCTCTGACACTCAAGCCTGGGGTAAGAAGGATAAGTTATCATATGAATAGCTAGAGTGATGAATGAATACCTTGCCCAGACTTTTTTTCTTGTTCCAAGTGATTCCACTTCATCTATCAACTCTGGCCAAATAGAACAAGTTTTTATCAGTTTTCATTTGGTCAGGATAGAAACTGAGGCTGAGGTAAGCCGATCCCAAACAGCAGGAGATCTAGGAGTGCCAAACTGGAAACTATGCCACTGATACTTTGTGATGCATCCCTCTTTAGAATCAGTGGATGCACACAGAGCAAGAGGTAGTGGGCAAAAACCCTCTTGTCTGCAGTAATAAAAATATTCCATGTTATTAATTTCCTGGGCAAAAATAGGTTTTCTGACACTGAGCTGTCAGGAAGATGATTCTGCATAGTTTTTCCTTGGTATTTGCGCATCCTGCAATGTTTGAGAAAATTATTCTGCTTCATAATATACTATTTGAATGAAAATCATGCAAAAAAACCCACACACATTTTCATGCAAACATCCATTGTTTCTAGATATCCCGGGGGGGGGGGGGGATTGTTATTTTTTTTGTATTAAAACCAAATATTTTGCACAAAAAGTACATGGGCTTGTGGAAGCAGTGTTTTTTGTTCAATCATGAATATGATGCAGTTACCTGTCTTTCCTCAACAGTCACTGTTCAGTATTCATGAAAGCTACTTAGTCATGACTTTCATATGATCATAATTCCACTCCACAAACCTACTTTACTGGACACCAGTTGCATGGGAAGAAGGAAGTCCATTGTGCTGGCAGTTGGATCATGGATGAATGACATTTCCATCAGGGTTGGAACTAATTCAAAGCATAGCTGTATTGGTCTGGAAAATCAGTATGCAAAGGGATCTTGAATTACTTTTGAAACTAACTAAAAGATAGAAGTTGGTAGCATGAGCCTACTTTCTGAGATACATTTTTAGTTAACTAAGGTCCAAAACACACTGCAGAAATAATCCAGTTTGAGATCACTTTAACTACCCTATCTCGATGCTAGGGAGTTCTGCAAATTCTAGTTTTGTGGGACATTTAGCTCAGACATTCTGTCAGAGAGCTCTGGTGCCACAATAAACTACAATTCCCAGGATTTGCTAGCACCAAGGCAGGAAGTTAAAGCAGTCTCAAACTGGATTATTTCTGCAGTGTGTTTTGGACCTAAGTATACTAGGTCCTTTACAGACTGCCAGAAATAATGCAGCTTGAGTCCACTTTAACTGCCCTGGCTCAGTGCTAGGGAATCATGAGAACTGTAGTTTATTGTGGCACCAGAGCTCTCTGACAGAGAAGGCTCAATGTCTAAGAAAAAACTACAATTCCCATGATTCCCTAGGACTGAGCCAGGGCAGTTAAGGTGGATTCAAGCTGGATTATGTTTGGCAGTCTGTAAAGGCCCTAAGTAGCTGGTACAGAATACTGGACCATGATGTGCAAAAAATATATTTCTATGCAAATTGATTTCATGAGACACTTTGGGATGTGTAAATACTAGGTAAGAACTGCACAGAAATATTAATTTCCTCCTGAAGCATGGAGAAAACTGCAGAAATTTTTCATCCTTCCGTCTGGGGATGATATAATTGAAAACAGTTGCCCACCTGCCCCAATTTGCAGGGATCCATTCCAGGGAACACCCCCCATGAGTTGAAGGAAATCACAAATATCCAAGTCCCATTGATATAATGGCCACACACTCCTGTGTGCAGCTCCTCACGCATGCCATTTTGTCCCTCCTGGCTTCCCGTCCATGGAAATTCAAGACTGCAAACAGGAAGTCTGTGAATTAGGAGGGACAACCTTATTTACATACCTACTCTGGACACCTGGATGGGGCCAGACACAAGGTCTAGTCAGTGTTCACCAATGGCAAGAGGCAATGTTGTAAAGAGGGAGACCATTCTAGGCTTGCCCTCCTCTTTGCATATTTTCACTGGTCTCTATGAGAGGAGGACAACTTGATTCAGCTTCCATGCAATTTGATACACTGAAAAAAACTATGTTCCAAACTGCATAGGGATCTCCCTCTTTCTTGCCAAAATATTTGTACTACACCAGTGGCAGGTAATGTGCAGTACCTGGAAGTCCATTTTGCAGTCCCCAGAGTTTGAAGGCACCCCCTCCCCCAATTATTTAATTTGGCTGAAGAAATGGCCAAAAACACTCAAGAAAAGAAACACTAAAACCTCCATAAAAATGTGTCAGTTTGGTTCCCCTTGCCTCACACTAATCCCTAACCTGCCAATTGTACTGGACTATATTTCTGCCAATTCCCAGCACCAAATATAATCCAATGCCATTTCTAGCTGTTCTGGGAGCAGCTAAGTGCTCTGCAATGCAGTATTGGGATGTTTGCCACAATTGGCACCCCAACCTATACTGTGGATATACACCTGAAAATCTATATTCCACAAATCTGAGGAAGTGGTCTGCAATTGTTCACGCTAAATCTGTAAAGGGATCTTGTAGGCTAACAGTGCCAAAGAAGTTGTAGCATAAGCTTTCAAAGTCTGCTTCTTCAGATGCATAGAGTGGACCAAATCTACAAAAGTATATGTTACAACTTCTTTTTCACAGTTAGTTTCAAAAGTATTACAAGATCCCTTTGCACACTGATAGTTTCCAGATTAGTTTCCAGATTAACACAGCTATATCTCTGGATTATAACATAAACCTGAATTCTAACTTGAAGGTGCCACAAAGTCTTGAAGGTGCCACAAAGCTGCATCATCCAAAATTTGTGGCATAGCAATAATCCCCAAGATTTTGAAACTTGGATAGCAGTTAAAGTGTAGAGACAATCTGATTTATTGGACAAAGGCAACCCTCTTTGCTATACAGATTTCTTAAAAGAAAAGTTGTCCCCTATTTGCATCATTCCTTCAGCAGTATCATTTGTTTCAGCTGGCCTAATGCCAAGCAGGCAACTCATCAGAGTCCTGCTTCTCCTTTTGAATTGTTGATGTTTCTATGGCTAAATGTCTGATATCTTCTATTTATTTATATTCTCATCCACATGTCTTTATCAGAGGACAAAACTTTCTGGTACAAGCATAGGAAAGTGAATTAAGTGACTCCTCCGGAGACATCCAGTGATTTATCTGGAAGTCTTTCAAATTTTTCTTTCAATCAGCTTTTTAATATAAAGGAAGCACAAAGTCCCCTGCAAGGTGGGGAAGATACCATGGGTCTATGAAGCCCAGAAGGCATGGCCAGTGGTAGTGGATTTATAACCCAAAACCTCAAAGGCCAATGTTTCTCCACTTCTAACGGATATAGTAGCCTTGATAGTCATCACACAAAACACTCAGACTATATTCAGTATTTTTGGAGGTGGTGGTGGTGAATTATTGACTGACTCTGGAACAACAGGAAAGATAACACTTGTAGATGCAGAGAAGAGAAATGAATTGACAATAATCACTGTCCCTCCTGCCTCCACCAAAAGGAAGCCCCAGTTGGGTTACTGGTTCTTTCCACAAATTGATGAAGTCCTTCTGTTCATGGAGGGTTGACCCTGGATCCAAACCATTGTGTCCAATCTAGGGATGCCAATTTTTGTATATTCCATCCTTGTGGGCAAGGACAAATGATTTAAACATTTTTCTCCTTGCCATAAGAAAGTCATTGAAAACTGTGCAATTTGCAATAATTATTTGTAGTTTGTGACTTATTCTGTGCAAAAATGGCATTTTGAGCACAGAAAACGTGGCTATTTCCTACACATAAATATGCTTTTGTAAAAAGAATTCAAATTTGTGCACATATGTGCATTTTGCGTAGAATAAGTGCCAAACTGCAAAGATTCTTGCTGTCTGGAAATCTCCTCAGGGTTTCCCAGTACTCAGTACTCAATAAATCTGTTTTCAACAATTTCTTTAAAAAAAAATCTAATATTCTTTCCATCCATAGTCCAATCAGATTTTTCTCATGTAAGTGTGATGAAGATTATAATACCAATCAGTAATGATTTCTTTCAAATTCTCTTCCAAAAAAGGCTTTCATGTAGTATTTGTCCATAAGCGTTGTCTGAAAATGAGATAAAGGATCTAGATCTAGCTAGATCTCACCCTTTACACATGTTCAGCCCTTGGAGAACAGATTCAACCTTTCAATGGCAAACGAACCTTTACAAGTTACGCCATTATTGATATGGTACAATTCATTTGGTCCATCTTTAGACTATTGAGTGATATTCATTGACCTTTTCCTGATGCAACTAAGCATGAAAATGCATTAGAAATTCTACACTGGTATCTCTAGATCAACAAAGTAATATATTTCTTGTGTTTGTTTTTTTAACGTTCTACAAGAGGAGAACTGATGAAAGATAAGCAAAGCTGGATTGTTGGCTTGGTGCAATTACATGTAATCAGTTGGGATTCATGGTTCAGTTTATTCATTTACAGTGGCAGTATGTGTAGTCTTAAAGTATCAAGATGATTAATAGCAGATGTAAACTGTGGTACTTACTGCATAAGCCATTATTAAAGCCATTAACAGCATTGTTCAAAAATAGGTTCACAGGACATCATTTAGAGAAAGGAAAACAGGTTGTCATGAAATCCAGTTCCTATCAAAGGAGAAACATTCTTTGAATTCTTTGAATAAGTTTTCATGGTGAACTATAATAAGAGTAACAAACCTGGAAGTAAGCTCAATTCAGTCAGTAGAATTTGCTTCTGGATGGACTATAGGCATCCATGAGATTTGGTTACTGTGATGGATCTTCTATCCAGGCTAGCTGGCTCAGCAGTTCCAAACCCTTGGGCTCCTGTCCCTCACCTTGCCCATTTCCCCCTCAAGATCCCTCCATGGATTAGGTACCTGGACATCAAGGTGATCTCTATATGGATTGGCTGTATTGTTCTGTGGGCTCACTGTGGTAAGCATGACCAGACTCTCTGTCAAAGCTTATAAGGAACAGCCAGATACCATTATGCGAAAATAATGAAGAAGTAGAGGTTTGTTAATATACATTTAGATCACACATTACCCCTGAACTATTTAATAATACACAACTCCCTCAAACCCTATTCAGTTCTTACTCCTGGCTGTCATATCTCTATTGCAGCTTTACCCTATCTTTCTGCAAACACCATCTTTCCCCTTGTATCTCCCTGCAGTTTTTTCCCACTGTTTGTCTTGTTAGAGGCAAGTCTCAGTTTCGTATCCTTTCTCTCCCATTACACCTACCATTACCTGAAATTTGTTAAGGACTATTTTTTTCTAATATCGAAACCAAGCTGAAAAGATAAGTAATAGCAGAAGAAAACAAAGTGCATTGCGGGAACTTTTCAGTGGTTGCTACCAAATTCTAGAACTCCCTGCCAAGATAGATTTGGTTGGTTCCCTCTCTGTTGTCCTCCAACTGGATGGTAAAACATCATCATCATCATCATCATCATCATCATCATCATCATCATCATATTTTCATTTATAGCCCATCTTTTCCCATCTATTGGGAAATAGGATTAAAGGTGACAGCAAAATAACACCAAAATGAGCCAAAACAGGCCCATTGAATCAATAAACACTTATTTTCATAGCTTTTCCATTGTGTTCTATTGCACCAACACAAAAGAGCCTGTTTGCCTTTAGTGGGTGATAAAAGGTCACAACTTTATTTATCTGTACAAGGGTCATAAATCTTAGTTTGACAGCCATAAATCAATCGTATTGTTTGATACATGTTTGGCATATGTGTATATACTTCCATATCATAAATTATACTGCCAATTAAACCATAAATTACATCATAAATTCCAAACCATAAATCATTCTATAAATCAATCATATGTCAATATTCAGGTAATAAATCAAGCCATAAATCATGCCATAAATCATTTAGCTGTCATCATCTGTAATCAATCATATTGGTTAATAAGTCAATAAATCACAAGCTGTCATCATAAATCAATCATCCATCACAAATCACCATAAATTGATTAAATGGGCTATTCCAACATAATACCTAACCACAAGCACCAAGTCCCCCTATGACCCCCCCCAGTTGTGACAAATGCAGCAACTAGTACAAAATCACAAAGCTAAAAGTTATTCTAGAAAGAACACTATACATACATCCTATACACTGATTATACTAATAACAACTAAGTAACCGTACCATGCTAACTAAGACCGAAATTCCCCAGGGAGGGCAAAAAAAAAAAAAAAAAAAAAAAAAAAAGCTCTAATAGCATTGGGAAAATTCCCTCCCAGCCCCCAAAGGTGACCAGCAAAAGCCTGTGTGTCCAACAATGCAAAATGATTAAGCCGAGGGTGGGTGAGCTGGATCTCTCAGCTGCCTGGCTGGCAGTGGTCAGAGCCACGTGGTGCTGGGCCTTATATAGGCCCAAAACCACACCCCAAATCTCGTGAGACCATACAATCTCATGGGATTATGGGGGTTTCTGGAGGATCTCGCAAGATCCCCAATTGGTTAGGAGCCACAGGAAGGGTGGGACTTTCTGTGACTTCAGCCAGTCATGGTGTTGGCCTCCCAATAGTGCAACTAGCAACCCCTCCCAATGAGTTGGGGGGGGGTCTGTGGGTTTATTGTAATTGGGACTATGCATGTTGTGTGTCTTCAAGTCATATCCAACTTATGGCAACCCTAAGGCAAACTTATCATGGGGCTTTCCTGGCAAGATTTATTCAGAGGAAGTTTGCCTTTGCCTTCCTCTGAGGCTGAGAGCCTGTGACTTGCCCAAGATCACCCAGTGGGTTTCATGGCCGAATGGGAATTGAACCCTCATCCCCAGAGCCATAGTCCAACACTATGCCATGCTGGCACACTAGCAATTGCCACTAGCAATGTGTTTTAGTCTTATGTCTTTTATTGTATTTTTACTGTATTTATTTAGTTATGATGTCTGGCATTGTGTACTGCACTTATGGATTCATAACCTCAAATTATGGTTCTATGTGTGTTGCATGCCTTCAAGTTGTTTCTAGATTATGGCAACCCTAAGGCAATCTTATCACAGGGTTTTCTTTGCAAGATTTGTTCAGAGGGGTTTGCCTTTGCCTTCCTCTAAGACTGAGAGAATATGACTTGCCCAAGGTCATACAGTGGATTTCCACAGCCAAGTGGGGATTAGAACCCAGGTCTCCAGAGTCATAGTCCAGCCACTACACCACACTCTGTTAAATGCTCCATATTCACTAATCCTATGTAGTCATGATTGTGGCAATATTGCCATGACCACAAATATATCCCAGCCCACCTTAGAGCTGCATTGGGTGAAGGAGGTCTGTTCAGCTGCTGATCTGGGCACAAGCAATCAGAAGCAGGACTACAGTTGCAATTTGCTGCTGGCTGCTAAAGTGGGCTTGAAGGGGTCAGGTCAGGAGACATTATTTAGTTACAAATGCATAACAAATGTATAGCTAAGTAGCTGATGTACAAAATTGACAGTTATATTTTAAATCAAGGTTTTGTTTTTAATCTGTATATTCATTATATTTCATTATTGTGAGAATGAGGATGAAATGTTGATACCACTTATGGTGATCTCATGCATTTCATAGGGTTTTCTTAGACAAGGAATACTCAGAGGTGATTTTGCTGGTTCCTTACTCTTAAATATACCCTTTAACACCTGGTATTCAATGGCTGTCTCCCATCTTTCAAGATCAGGCAGAATTTGGTGCTTTTAAGGTAGTTGATTTTAATTCTATATTTAGCATGTTATATTCAAGTCCCTCAAATCCGAACAATGATTCTACGTATTATTGCAAATCAATGTAATTATGCACATTATTCTAATTTGCATTCCAGTTAAGGACAGTTGACCTGTGAATCATGTCAGCCTTGGCACTATTTTTTTTTAAAAAAAGTAACCACTGAGAGATATCCAATGTAGAAGAAATATTTAAATAATCCTGAGATGGAATTTACCATATAACCTTGGACCATTACTACCTCTAAACCCTCTTATGGGGTTGTTTTGAGGATTAATAGAGATAGGAGAACCATGCATGGTGGCCATGTATATTCCTCATGCAGTACAAATAAATCAGCACCAGCAGCATCTATCATACATAAGTAAATTTAATGGTATTCTCATCAGATTTCTGTAGTTGGTTTTTTGTTTGTTTGTTTTTTGCCTTCAGGTTTTTACTAATAGTTATTTATTTATTTATTTATTTATTTATTTTATTTGTATCCCACCTTTCTCCCAAAAAGGGACCCAATGTAGCTCACAAGATAAAACACCTTAAAAACATTTTTAAATAAAACATTTAGAAATGATACAGTTAAAACAGTGTAAAATTAAGACTGAAAACAAAAGTTAAAACACATAATCTAATCTTTAAAAAGCTGCAGATCCATGAAAATATCATAGGAAGCCCCTGAAAGTGGATGTTAGTTAATTCCCAGGAGAAAACGAAGAAAAAGGTAAGGATGGATTGCAAGGGGGAAAAAATAGGTGTTATTTCCCTTCAGAGATACAGATGTGATATTTTATTATAACTAAAAACAGTCCAGTTAATGTATTTGTCCTATTAGATTTATCAATGCAATATGCATACTGGTCAGCTCATCAGCTCATCATTAACATTTCTTGTTAATGATCAGTTATGCTAATGATAAATGTTCATACTTCTTACATTTCTAATCCCTTTTATGCCACTGATTATATCCTCCTATTCTGTCATATAAAAATATCTGTGAACAGAGGCCAAACTCCATGAAGTGGGCTGTGGATCATAAAGCTCCATGAAGTGGACTGTCAGTCATAAAGCTTATGCCAGATGAAAATTTAACTTAAAACTTTGAAAGAAATTCCATTGTGTAAGGGGGAAAATATTTCAAAGCAAATTCCAAACTAATGTAACAGATTTATTTTCCTCCCTTTAACACCACTCTCCCAAATTTTAGTTCTATTCTTCTAGAGCTGTTCTTTCTTACCAGTTTACCATTTAAGAGCTGTATTCTGAACCAAGTGAAGTTTTAAAATAATCTTTAAAGACAACTCCTTAAATTAAATAAAAATAAGAAAGTAAATAAGGTGAGGCAGGATGAAAGCTGCAGTAAATAAATCACTTTGAAAGGAAATAAATTAAAGAAACAGTTACTTCAATATGTATCCCTGCAGATTTTATAGGAACAGTCCAGGGGAAACAAGTTTATGGATCACAGGCATCATGGTAGCAGGGTACTGGGAAAACCAGAAAACCAATATAAGTATAAACAGTACAAACTATACCATCTCACTTGTTCTGGGAACCGTGTGTGCATTTGCACAGTATTTCCTTGATAGCTTCTTTTTAAAAATTGTGTGTATTCTGGATGTATATGTTACAAAGAACCATTCTTACATCTGTATTTCATACATCACAGTTCTATCTCAGATGCTGTAGTAGGTTAGATAAGGATCCACTGATGATCTGAAATTTATAGTGAATTGGCAAGGATTTCTGGCTCCCGTTTCTATAACAGGGACAATGAAAATCCCCCTTTCCTCCTAAATAAGGTCATCCAAATTGCATACATTTATAGGAAAACACTGTATATCATGCATGCCCTTCTAGAATCTGCATGCCACATGAGACAGTTTAATAAGAGTTCAAAACAATAGTCATACAATAAAATTACAAAATGTAATAAAAAACAGGTAACATGAACAAAACATCACATAAAACTCAAGAAGCAAATGCCTGACTGAACAATAAGGTCATATTGCAAAATGCCAACAAAGAAGATGCCAGCCAACTTGCTGAGACAAAAAAATTCAAAATTCAAGTTTGGCCTCAGAGAAGCTTTTTCCCCCCAGAAACCAAACACATGGGGAAAACTGTGCATCTACACTGTAGAAATAATACAGTTTAACACCACTTTAATTTCTATCTCTCCATCCTACAGAATCCTGAAATTTGTAGTTTTGTGAAGCACTAGCACTCTTTGGTAGAGGAGGCTAAAGATCTTGTAAAACTTTTAGGATTCCATAGGATGGAGCTACAGCGTTTAAACTGGTGCTAAACTGCATTATTTCTACAATGTAGATGCACCCTAAGTGAGTGAGTTCCCCAGACTGAACAAAGGCTCAAAGGCCCTTTGTCCAGTGCTTCTGTGCCCAATGTCTTAAGTATCTGGGTCTGGTTAGTAGACATCAAGCTTTTTTAAAATGGTGTCATAGATCCCATAAGCCTAAACTTTTGCTTACCTCCAGTATACATGATTACTCAAAGCAGAGGTAAGCTTTATTGGGAGCAGTTTATTCTCAGGTATGTATAAGACTAAAGTATTACATGGGTTTTTTAAAAACACTATTAAAAATCATGTGCTGTTTTCACACAGCAACACACACCCTCAGATTTCTAAATGAAATTTATATGCAACAAAATTATGGTTATCTTAAAAAAATTGTGCTCCTAAATGCTTAGTGATGTCAAATTGTGAACATCTTCTAAAAGCAAAGGAGCAAATGGTGTATTTTAACTATCCCTGAACTCTTTTTTCTTCTTCTTCAAACCAAGCTCTGCTGGCTGCTCTATATTTTTTTAATTGCACAATATAAATTCATTAGCTCTAAAAGGATTTGATGCTTACTGTACTTTAGCATTCTTTTAGCATACACTATCTGTTTTCATTTGGGTAACTTATTTTCTGTGGTATTAAGATAAGCACGTAATTAATAAAGAAGATAGTTTGAATTGAATTCAGATGATGGAAAGCGTTGCCATTTCTATCAAGTTTCCAGCATTCACTAGTTATTCTTTGACTAAGAAAAAAGCAATTTGAAACTTTCATGTTTGAGCTCCTGCATCTGTGGATGAAATGATGGTCTTCAGATCATTGTTGGCAGAGCTGTCTTCAGCATTATGGAGTATAAGTGCACTCAGCTGCAAACACAGTATGCAACATGTTTCTATTACGGTATGGGCCATATGGTTCTTTCTTGCAGGACTGCCAGAAAGAGATTATTGTACAGATAGGCAAGCATGACAGGACGGCGCAACTTTCCAGGTATTACTGGACTGCAATTCTTTATCATCCCTCACTTTTGGCCATGGTGGCTAGGACCTATGGGACCTGCAATCCATCTGGAAAGTCACACATGCCCCACTCTTTCACAAATTCCCTTTTCCATGAATGATTAGAAGGAGAAGTAGAGACATGTTCACTACGTCATGCTGCTAACATCTTCTTTTGACTGATTTTAAATATGTTTAACTAACCTTGTACAAAATGGGGAGAGAAGGTAGAGCAAGCAGAGAAGAAGGGTAGAACCAGCATGGTGGTGGTGAGAGAAAAGCTTGATAGTATGACACAGTGTTTGTTTGTTTGGCAATATCACTCTGGGAATCCTCTAACCAACATGTCTAGAGAGACCTCCATGCTATTTGGAACCTTCTGAGAACTGTGATCCAAAGAAAAGTAACTTTTCCAAGCTCTGGGTGTCATTGGGTAGGGCCAGGGATATGGCCCCAACATATCTTCATGGATGCATGCAGATCAGTTTGTGGTAGTGGCTTAAACCAACCATATCCCTGAGATTGTTAAGCACATGTCTTAACAAACACTACAAGGGACTATGAGAGCTTCAGTTCCCAAGTCCTGAACTGCAACCAGAGCCAATAATAAGGTAGCCAAATCAGCTTCTAGAATGCCATGAAACTCCAAATACATAAAAAGTTGAGTTCTCTTTGAAAAGAATGAGTTATGGACTGTTGTTTTTTTTTTAAAGTTTTAATACATGATTACTGGAAAATTTAAGAAGTATATTCTGGCAAAATACAGTCAAAGTTAAGGATATTTGTACAAAATGTAAAGTACTATATAACCTTTCTTTGGAAAATGTTCCATAATTTTCGACTTCAGCTTGGTTTATAGTAGGTGGAGTGCAGCACAATAGGTATGGAAAAACTGAATGCATTTTACAGGATCATACATTTGCTATTGTGCTTATTAGGTCTTTTTCATTGTATCAGGATGTTATTGTAAACAGTTGCCCAGATTCTGCTATATAATCTTCTCAGGTAAATTATTACATTCTCAATGTCTTATACAAATAACAGGGAAATAACTACTATAATCTATAAAAATAATTTCAGTGACTCATAGAATTTGCTATGTGAAAAGCCTTTTTAACACCCCTTCAAATCAGTGACAGTAAATATGGGATTTATAGCCTAATCCTATAAAGCTATTTGAGACAGCATCGAGATAACACATAAATCTGCTAAATTGGACTGGGGGGTTGCATCTCAGTCATGACCCCTACAGTGTGTAGGGCCAAAACTCAAAAGAGAGTTTTAAAAGTAATGGGTTGTGTTTATTGTTCTAGTGCTCTAAAAACAGTTACAAGAAGCCTTTGCTCCCAGACCCTCATGCACTACAGAAACATCTTTGTCCAGCCCCAGCATATCATGGCAGGAGAAAAGATCACTGTAATGGCATTGCCTGCTGCCATGATGGCTGAAACCTTTAAACCATAACTTGTGAGTTGGGGTACATTGTACAACAGGTGAAATGACTTGTGGGCTTCCATTTGACCAAATTTGCTGGTGGAGCACTGGAAAGATACATTGCACAAGCACATACTTGTGCTATTCCTGTTGCAGAGAGCTTACACACTAAGGTTGGAAAGATAGACATTCACCATCTATTGCTCAAGAGTCAGAAGATCTTATTGTTTTAAGTAACCATGAATGTGTATTTTATGGACATCAGCCAACCTCAAGAGATATATGTGTCTCACATAGCTTTGTCTCCATAGCCATGGAGCTTATCACATTACAAAATAAACCTACTTACCCCTGCTGGTTTCAAGACAATTATGGGACGCAGCTGGGTACTACCACATGCAAAATGCTGCCGATACTGGCGGCTGGCGGCATCCTGCCTAAAACCCACCTACAAGCCGTGTTTAGCTGGCTGATTTGCAAAGTCGAGCTGAGTTACAACATTATAACTTGCTAACAGGATGCTAACCAACAACCTCAAGAAATCGTATTTTTTGTAAATTTTTATCAGCTTATAAATGCATATGTCTATATACTCCATTGCCCACCTGCTTTTCTTCTTTTTCTTTTACCCTTTCTCTGTAATTATACCTTAAAAATCCAAAGGCATCCTGTTGGTATCTTAAATGAGCATAAGTTTCCTTACACAAACAAGCAGACATTTTTTGGCCAATGTGTGACAGCCATGCTCCATTGAAAGTTATGAAAGTGGTGTTACATATGTGACACCATTGTGCACTGTTGCACATTGTGCTTTCATAGGGCACATTGCTGTACATTATGCATTGATTGCATGAGCTATGTTTTTCACAGAGTGCATCAATGCATAATGTGCCTTTGGCTGTGCAATGTGGCAATTCTGGAAGGAGGTGATATAGTACAACCAAGGCATAACTCCATGAGTGTAAAATTCTGTTACATATCCATGATGCAGGATCTCAGCCAATATTATTTTAAAAGCAGATCTTTGCACAAAAGTGATTCAGCTAGCAGAGTTGTCTGGTTGGTCATGAAACCTTTACAAATTGCCTGCACCACCTGGACTGGATTTTCACTCTCCCCCCCCCCCCCCCCCGCCACACACAAACACTTTGCATTTGGGTTCATTTACAAGCTTCTTGCTCATATAGCCTATTGTCCAGAAGTTAAAACTCAGCAGTAATATTTTTGCTTGAAACCAGGCATACATCCAGACCGGTCAACTCACTGTTACACCTTCCCCAGCTGATGAGGTCAGTCTACTGCTCCGTTAAATTGTGGCTGACCTCATTGACTATGTATTCTGCAGAGCAAGAGAAAAGAGCAGCAGAGAAGGGCCTGGCATAAGCCATTCATTACACTCATGCTCAATATCTGTTTGTTGAATAACAGTCTGTTTTTTAAAAAGTTTCATTCCAGACTTAAGATGGGGATCAATAAATATAGTTCAGGCTGAATTTTCAGCACAGCTTATTCAACAGATTTTACATTCCAATAGTTCTATAGCATATAGATCTTTCTAGGAATGAAGTGTAACCATGTATTGAGCCTCCCATCAGTCACAGAGCAAGAGGCTGGCCATGGTTAAACATGCACGGTTAAACATACTTTTAGTCCCACTGAAATCAATGGCACTTTAGCAGCTATGTCCTATGTCACTGTTGCTGCTTGAAGAGCATAACACAGAGCCTAAGTAAATATGATATTAATCCATCATTAACTCATGCAGATAAACCACTGGGGGAAAAACTAGGAAGATGGAAGGAGAAAGAATAATAGCTGTCGGGACATACAGAGAGTGACATACCAAATTAGAAGGGAGACAATGGGATTGTAGAGTTTTTGCCATCTACCCTGTGAAGAACCTAGTGCAAATGTTCTTAAACAGGGATGTCTTAACTACCAGGCTAAAATAGCATCACAGATCGTTAGAATTAAGTTGTGCAGTACAAAATGTATCTCAGTATGTTTTGATGAATGTCAACACTGGAGCTCATAATGGAAGTACCCCCATGAAAGCTGCTCTTCACAATGAGCATTACCAATGGTTTGTCATGGGAACTGGAGAGGAACAGTCTAAAACACATAGATGGTCATTAAGAGGTAACTGTTACAGGGAACAGTTAAAATGCTCTCCTCAATATGGTGGACTTTTTGCTGCTGAACATTAAAACTACCACATATATTGGGTTGTTCTTGTTTTGAAAGTTGCAACCAAGTTTCCCATTGCTAGACTAGGACTGCCCTGCCCTGCCCTGCCCTGCCCTGCCCTGCCCTGCCCTGCTCTGCCCTCTAATGCCTAGGCTGTTTGGTTTTTCTCTGATGTTATGACCAGAATTCTGTTGTTGCAGTATGCTGCCATCACTACACTGGTTCAGATGTTGGCAAAGTGGCACCATGAGTCAGCATGATATAGTGGTTTGAGCATTGGATTATGACTTTGCAGACCAGGGTTTGAATCCTAGCTCAGCCATGTAAACCCATTGGGTGCCTTGGGCAAATCACATGCTCTCAGCCTCAGGTGACAGCAACGGCAAACCTTCTCTGAACAAATCTTGCCAGGAAAACCCCGTGATAGGGCCACTTTAGGGTTGTCATAAGTTGGAAACAACTTGAAGACACATAACAACAACAACAACAACAACAACAACAACAACAACAACAAACGGCAGTGAGGGAAGGTAAACCTGGAAAATTGCAATTCATAACACAATGGACAGTTACACTATTGTACTGCACCAACAAGATTCCAGTGTACATATACCAAGCCTGATGGGTTACATGTGCCAAACTAGATTCACTGTGTGGCATGATTAGGAATCTCTTGTTTGTCACATACTTTCTTGTTTGGCTAGAGATAAATTGTGATGGAAACCAACATGGAATCTGAATAGCAGGGAAAAATGGAGTTACAGCAGCTATGAAGAATCAACCAAAGCTAAGAAAAATTACCTTTCCCAGGTGTGGGGGAATTAGCCTAACATTTTCAACTGAGCATTAATAAATTAATAAATAATAAAATAAATTTTAACTAAGTAACTAACTAAAAACCAAACTGTATAAGACTTTATTTAGTTCTTTAGCTTTTTGTGTACCGCCTGTTGTTTTTAATAGCTAGGATACAACCTCTTGCCCTGATTGCAGTAAAAGACATGGGAGACAATAACTCTTTGTACTCTCCAGTCTTCCTGATCCATCATTGCCCCACTCCAGGATTTATTTATTTATTTTAAATTAGCTGCACAAAGGCTAAAGTTATGAATAATGGCATATCTAGTATGGCCTTAAGTAGCATCTTAGAAAGACATATAAGAAATAAATGTTATTTCCATCTTTCTCCTTTGTTTCTGTCTAACTATGATGGATTGCTTTATTTACTGATTAATCTTTCTAGGGATTCTGTTTCCTAGGGTGCCTCAGCCCAGCTAGGTCTTCTCCTTCTGACACATTCAAAACAAATGTCCTCGAAAGAGATCTTGACTATGTGTCCTTGCCATTAGTCTTGTATTGTGAATGTCAGCACCAGATTGACACAAATCTTTATGCCAGTGACCCTTAGCAGCCATTTGGTTAATGGCTGACTATGCTACTCTTCGTGCTTGAATGTCTGTCCCACTACATAGAGAACTTTTGCCTCAGTTGTGTGGTGCTGTGAAGAAAAGAAGGCAGATTCTTCATGGTCTTCAAAACTAAAAGTACTAGAGAGGAGACAGTTTTCTGAACCAACTTTCTCAGGGTCCACTGGGTTCCGAGAACAGCTTGAAGAAACAGGCAGCTTGACACCAGCAGCCTTCTTTCTCAGATGATTACCACAAAGAAGTTGTCTCCTTTTCTACCTGGCATAGTACCCACTTTGGGGTTGTTGTTGTTATTTACTCCTACCACCATGCTGCTGCTGTTGCAGTTTTCACTGGTGTAGCACTGAAATATATAATGATCTCAATTTATGATTACCATTTAATTTAGCAGAGATGTATGAAAATGGATTGTAAGTGTGAAACTCATAAGGATTAAACCTTCATCCAGGTGTGTTATAATTTTTCATTCTGCAATCCACTAGGAAATACTTTTAGAATTTTGTCAGAATTTTAAATGTTTGATTAAAGAGCCCATGGGAACTTAGCATCTGTCACTCACATTAAATCTTGTCTCAAACAGAGGTGCCTTCGGTGCTGAAGAGAACTAGATTTGAATGATGTATGTGTAAATCATTAGAATATCAGGAGTAAGCAAGATATTGTGAAAAGAAGGAAACCTCCTAAATTATTTTTAAGGAACTCAGAAAGGTACCTTGTATCACTCAGAGCACTGGTACTTCTAGCTCAGAATTTCATACATTTATAAGCATGTAGCTTCTCTCTGAGCTCTAAATTCTCAAATAGTTCCGTTGAATCAATTGGATTTACATCAATAATAATCTGACATTCAGTAACTATTTTAATGGATGTACTCTAGCTTGGGCCAACAACTGGACTTTAGGCCCAGGTTTTCTGACAGGAGCAGCCCTCATGGAAATGCCAAGATCGAACATGAGACTGAGTACAAATGATGTACTCTAATACTGTCGCTTTTGCTAACCATACTCTGTTGCCCCACACTCAACAACTAATAGGTCCACAAAGTGAAGGCTACAAAGAGAACTCATGTGGGAGACCCTGCATTATAGATATGCCTCTCTGCCCCAACAATGCATATTCAACAACATTTCACTGATGAAAACAAAACACATGTTGCTAAGCGACATTGGAACGTGGTCAAGATGGCAAAAGTTATTAATGAGGAAGGACACACAAGCTAGGAGAGGCTGCAGCAGTTTGCCTTTGCCTGAACTTACTGAGAAGGACAAGATTCTGCCCCTGTACTCCTCTCCACTACACCTGTTAAATTGAGGGCAAACTACTTTTGCACTTTAAATACAGTTGCAGCAACTGAAGTAAGCTGAGAATGAAGAGGGGAAATTGTGAGAAAGAATAAAAAGATGGCGGATTTTTAAAACCACTGCAAAAGCAGTATGACAGATGATTAACTGGGATTCTCCCAGTTAAACTGGGACAGGTACAGTGTGCTCTCTATGCCATTATATGAAGGGGGGGTTAGGTTTACTGGGGGGACCCTCTGGGAGTCCAAAAGAGTAAAATTTCTGAATTCTAGTGATGCTTATGTAGCCAAAGAAAGAAGTTTTTGTTCCATTATGAAGTCACAAAATCAATGTGACATACATTTTAAAAGATTACAATGTATTTTTAATTCAAAAGTGTGGGGTGTTTGTTTTTTTAAAAAATGCTTATAGCCATGTTGGTCCTGTAGAACAAAACTCACAGGGCTAGTTAAATAATATTTTATTACGGCCCAAGTTTACTTTGCAGGCTTTTTGGGCACATGTGTTTTCCTTAGGCAGGATGCTTCAGTTTTTATTCAGCTGTAAGGAGGGAGGAAAGAATAAGAGCTACACAAAACTAGGCAAGTATCTAAAAAAAGAAAGAAAAAGGTTTGAAATGTCTAGGTACCCAATTGTGACCAATCTTGAAAAAACTTGTTGCTAAACCTAGCTCTTCATCTTTTTCTATCTGTCAAACAGATGGGGAAAGTAGCTGTCTGCTTATCTGGGTATTTACCTAGACTTACCATGGCAGCATTTGAATCAACTTATGAGAATATGTTTTTGAAAGTGTGCTATTTCCTTACTACTACCACCACCCATCTTTTATGGCCACATCATTCATTCATTACATTTATATCCCATTGTTTCTCCAACAATCTGAAGGCGACACACATGGCTTGGCTCTTTCCTGCTTTGTCCTCACAACAACCTTGAAAAATAGATCTGACTGGCCTAGGGTTATCCAGTTAGTTTCAAGGAATGGAAGGGACTAAAAATGGATTTCAATAATTCCCAGTCAAACACTTTAAGTACTACAAACACTGGCTCTACATATGAGCTTATATCTAAAAGTATGAGAGTGCAATTTGATTTGATTTTTTTGTTGTTGTTCAAGTACATAAAAAATGGCTTGTGCTTGTTTAGGTCATCAAGGAAGGAGTGTATCTACACCTGAACATAAGATTCTTTTTGTGATAAAAGAATGATTACTTTATGTCATTCATGAATGTCACTACTGGAAGAAAAAGTTTGAGAAATACCTACCTCATACCAGCTTAGATGTGCCATGACCTTAAGACAGAACTCAAAGGACATGGAGTGAATTCTTGCAATTTGCATTCAACTCTCCTCCTTGAAAATGAAAAAGTGATTCATTGACAGTGAACCCACTTGATGCTCATTGAGAGTTTGCAGAGGGAACCGCAGGGCACGATTTAATGTGGTAAGTTCAGGGGTAGCTAGTCTCAGTCTCCACTTGCTTTGGATGAACTACTATCATGCTTAATAATAGGCAGGAAGAACTTTTTGTGAGTCAGTCTCAGAAAATGTGTGTCACTATTTAATAGCAGAACTGGTTACTTCTGTGCTAATAAAAATGAATTCAAGAAAATGTTAAGTAACCATGGCAAGCACATTTCCCATTAAAAGACTGACAAAAATTGCTCCAACAGAAGTCATCATTTTACTCACGTAGAACAGATATTTTGACAATTCAAAAAGTCTCTTGGATAGATTTTTTTTATGAAGCAAGGTTGAGATTTGAGGATGGGGACCCTGCAGGCTCGTATACCTTAAATAGATAAATAACGACCACTTTTCCTCTCACTAATCTTCATGTTAAAAATGCTGCCTTTTTGTGTAATGTTGGATTGTTATACCCAGCTTTTAGAGGCAGAAGAGAGCTGCCAGGGAGAAGCAGGGCAAAAGATGGCAATGAAAAAATGTTTCATTGGATTTTGAAGCACAAGTAGAACCTGTAACAAACTTTTATAGTTTTCCCTTACCTACAGAAAGGCATACTCTGTTCAGGATTCCAGCCAGCTAGCCATGTCTTAGGGTGCCTCTACACAGGCCAAATAAAATGGTGTCACCTAAGTTTCACAGCAAGCTGTCCAAACAACATATAGGAGAATGGGGTGGGTGGTAAATCTGGACCTTGTTGTCACCTCAGGGCTTTGCTCCATTGAGAAGATGTGGGGATTTATCTTGGTTTTGAGCAGAAAATCTGCCTATTTGCATGTGTGTGTAGACTGTACTATATTGGGCATTGGGAAAGAAGTTCAGAAATATGTATATTTGCATGCATGGGGGTGAACCTTAGCAGTCATGACTGTGTATAAACACATACTGCAATTTATCAGACTGGGCTGAGTTCAGAAGAGAGAAGTGTGTCTGAACAGTTTTCCCAAATGTGTCTCGGTATGTGTGACAATTTATATCCTCAGTCCAGAGATTTATTCAAAATGTGGGGGGTGGGGTTGTGTGTGTGTGAGAGAGAGATGCTCCTCTAACTAGAATGCATTTACCACTCATCATGAATTCTAGCATTACATGGTGACTCCCTCCTAAAATACCAACTACTTTAATTTCAGTGATCAACTCTTTCCTGTTGGTTAGGATCAAGTCTAGGATTGCTCATCCTGCTGTTCCTTCCTCTACCTTTTGAAAGATCAAATTACCTGCAAAGTACATCAGGAATTTGTTGGAAAGCTTATGCTTAGCATAGCTAATCCCCCAGCTGATAGCAGGATAACTGAAGTCCCCCATGACTACCAGTTCTTGCTTCATTGAGATTTCTGAGATTTGTTTCAGAAGAAGATCATCCATCACCTCATCCTGGTGTGACAGCCTGTAGTAAACTCCTACCACAGTGTTGTTTTTATTTATTTCTCCATGTACTTTTACCCAAATGAACTCCACTGGTCCAGACTGATCACTCATGTGGATATCTGTATAAGTAAATTTGTCTAACATATAATGCTACTCCCCCTCCCTTTCTTCACTATCTACTCTTTTTGAACAGATTATATCCTTAATTTGTTATATTGCAATCATGGAAGTCATCCCACCAAGTTTCTGTTGTACCTATAAAGTCATATTTACCTTCCTGCACTAGGACCTCAAGCTCATTTTATTTGTTTCCCAAACTCTATAACTGCATAGTGTGAATATAGTGTAAGTACGCCTTTCTGTGGGTGAGGAGAAACTATAACAGATTGTAACAGATTCCAGTTGTACTTCAAAACTCCAATGAAATATTTTTTTTCATTGCCATCTCTTGCCATCCTCCTCCTTGGCATCTAAAGCACTGTTTGTTTTCATATCAGCCAACAAGGAAATAAGAGGAATGACATCCTCCCACTCATGTTCCCAAGCAATCAGTACCAAGAGGTATAATATCTTGGACAGCAGAGGCAATACATTGTCATCATGACTAGTAGCCCTTAGAACTGCCAGATCTCAGTGCCTGGCTATCTTCTGTAGTCCTCAGGGTAAGGAGATAAATCTAAGGGTGAATTCAGTACCTTCAAAAGTGTGTTTGTATATACTTTCCCTCATTTGTTAGGCTAGGTATTTTCGATCTGGATGGCATACCCTTTGCAACTGAGGTTGATGCTTAATGAGCAGCTGTGGTAGATGGTTAACATATTGTGCTTAATGATATCACCAGGGGCTGGCCCTTCTAACATAACCCTTGATACATTGCCAGCCTACCCTCTCGGACATTACAAGGGGTCATCTCTAGGGGCCCATTCACACTACACAATTATAGCGATATTATGTCACTTTAACTGCCATGGTTCCATTCTATGGAATCCTGGGTTTGGTAGTGTAGGGGGGAGCATTTAGAATTTTCACCAAGAGGCACCAGTGCCTCACCAAGCTATAAACCAGGAATCCAAGGATTCTATAGAATGGAACCATGACAGTTAAAGTGGAATAATACAGCTATAATGGTACAGTGTGAATGGGTCCTTAGTTTCAAGGTTTGACCCTGAAATTTCAGGGCCTGGGATAGTCCAAAGCTGACAATTCATTGATATCTTTATGGAATTGTCTAACTCCCCCAAAGCTTTAAAGTTGTCACTATAAGTGGCCATCACTGCATTTTGTGACACTGAATTAGACAGTTTGAGTTTGTACAGTGTCAAGATGAGCTTCTTTTCATCTGTCCTGACTCTCCTACCATTCATACCAAGGAGACAGTACTGGTTTCTAACATTATGGGAAGGGGGGGAAAGTTTCTCCCTAGCCATTTTGTACACTATTTTATATACTCCTATTGTGTCCCCACTAACTAGTTTTTTTCTTAAATAAAAAGACCTTATTATAATCTTTCCTCCAAGAGCAGTTGTTTCAGTCACTTATCATTGTGGTTGCCCTTTTCCCTATACATCCATTGTACTTTTTGATATGCAGTGACCAGAAGTGGACACAGAACTCTACTTGATATTCCAGCATAGATTTCTTAAAGCCACTGTCAATTGTGGGAGTTTTATCTTTTGATTCCATTTTTATTAGTTCTCAACATCCAATTTGTTTTTGTTTGTTTTCATAGCAGATGCACACTAGTTTCAGGAGCTATCCTCTACTACCTAAGATCTTCTTCCCTATCAATCAGCATCAGCTAGTCCCCATCTAGTGAGGTGCAGTTGCCTCACTTTATATTAAACTGTATTTGTGTTGCAATGCTTATTACCAAAATTTTGGAGCTTTTTGCTGTCCTTTTAAGCAATTACATACCATACCCCTAAGCAATTACATACCTTCTAACATTTCACAGATGAAAGCTATGACATGTGTGGCCAAGCAAAATCAGAGTGTGGTTAAGATAGCAAAAGTTATTAAGGAAGAACAGGCTAGTTATGAGAGGCTGCAGCAGTTCACACTTGCCTGAGCCTACTGGCAAAGACACAATTTCAGCCTCTTGTCTCCCTTTTCCCCTACCACTGATCTGATTGTTTTTGCACTTTGAACTCAGCTTGCAGCTAATGGAGTAAGCCAAGGACAAAGGGGGAAAGGGGGAGGAGAGACATTATAACAACAGTTGAAAAAGTGGTGGGGTAGAGGATTAATGAGGACTGTCCCTGAAAAATTGGGACACTTGGAATATATGTCATTATATGTTGTCAACAAACTTGACCGCTTTAATGAACTATACCCCCTGTACCCTTGTGCAGTGGAGTGACCCAATGTTGGAATCTCTTGGGGAATTAAAGCGCTTTGGCCCCAGTTCCAAAACTGCCTCCTAGCTCCCTCTAGTGTACCCCAGCATAACTAGGGGTAGGCAACCTTTCCCCTTTAAGGGCCGAGGGACTTCAGCTCCCAGAAGCCTCAGCCATGTTGGCCAATAGTCCCATGTTGGCCAATAGCTCCTGGGATTCTGGGAGCTGAAGTCCCTCGGCCCTTAAAGGGGAAAGGTTGCCTACGCATGGTATTAACAGATCACAACCAATAGAGATTTGCAGTAGGCACAAATAGAGTAGAAAGAAGATACCTCTCCTTCTTTCTTAAGGTCCTCCAACCAGTATTGGTGGCACTGGTTTGGAATGCTTTTGCAGAAACATTGGTTTAGCTGGATTGCAGAGGCATTTGTATATCCACTATTCTACAAATGCCTGCACAAAATTTACTGCAGGAAGGAAATAAATATTTAAGGTCCGTTTTCTATAGCAGGGCTGCTAATCCTGCAGGAAAGCATTGACCTATGTCCAATTATGTGGGGTTTTTTTCCCCTTTTCCAAAGCAGCTGGAAAAGTCATTACACCTGATGGCAATCAAAGAGAAGCAGTGGTGCTGATCCTACTAACACTGAGAAAATTCTTTCATTAAACAATTTAACTGGGTAAGGACTAAAAATTGCTTCTCTATCAAAGGAATTGCATGGCAGGATTTTAATTAAAATGAATTAATATGGTATTTTCATTAATAATGCAATAAAAGGGGGTACTAATGTGAAGGGAATTTAATGGAGGAAAATACCCCTTGATTCTCTTTTTGCCTGACTAATTCTCACTTTTCTTCCATAAAACCTTTTGTAGCTCAGTGTAAACAGTTGATTAAAAATCCTCTAAAGAATTAACAGGCTTACATAATTACTCTGAAATCCATCTTCTCTGGTGGTGTCGTTTTTTTCAGTATTTGGTTTTTGGTTCAGTATTTGGTTCCATTGCTGTTGACCTTATTAAAACAAACACTGCAGTCACTATAAATGTTGCTGTGGTAAGCATTTATATTCCACCTTCTCTCCAGTGAGCTCAGTGTGGTAGGAATGGCTCTCCATCTCCCAGCATTTTCCTCACAACAACCCTAGTGGGTAGGGTAGGGTCAGAGAGACTACCTAGTCTAAAGTCACCCAATGAGCTAGTGTGGATCTGAACCTGGATCTCTTAAATCCTCATCTAACACTACTAACCACTACACGTAGTAACTCTCTGATCACAGGCAATTACTTGTGCTCACCCATTATGTGATAAAGTAAGGCATTTTCGAGTATTCAGAAATGCAAGATGTACCCGGAGCTATATACCTTTGTTGTAATAAGGTTGCCAGATTGAAAACTAGAGAGGTCTCCTGTATCTTTAATGGCTGTGTAAAAGAGGAATTTTCCACAGCTGATGGTTGTCATGCAACCAGTTAAAAAGCAACATTTCCTGAAATCCCCTATTCTCTTAACCATGAGTATAGTCAGCCCTCTCTACCCATGGATTCCTTATCCATGGATTCAACCATCCACAGTTTGAAAAAGAGAGACAAAGAGATCGATTTCCAAAAAGCAAACCTTTATTTTGCCATTTTATATAAGGGCACCATTTCTATGTCATCGTATTTAATGGGACTTGAGCACTGATTTTGATATCCACAGGGGGCTCTTGGAACCAAACCCCAGCAGATACCAAGGACCTACTAGCTAGGTCTGGTTTTCTATTTGGCATCCTAGAGAACTTCCTCTTGTATGCAGAACTGACTGGCTGAACTGAGGTTTTTATCAAACTTTGCTCCTGAATATATTTAGGAATCACTATGGTTTGTTCATTGCCTTCCCTTTGATCTAAACCTAATCCTGTCCTCCCATCTAAGTCAATATTCTATTGGCAGGACTGGCTACTTAAAATACAATCCCCTTTTCACTGAGTCAGCAACAGTACTAAGCTTTCTCTAACTATTCATTCTTGGATGGAAACTTCAAAAGATTCTCAAGATAGGGGGGTTTCAGACTGCCAGAAATAGTGCAAATTGAGTCCACTTTTAGGATTAGGGTTAGGGTTAGGGAATCATGGGAACTGTATTTTATTGTGGCACCAGAGCTCTCTGACAGAGAAGGCTCAATGTCTCAGAAAAAAAAACAATTCCCATGATTCCCTAGCACTAACCCTAACCCTAAAAGTGGACTCAATTTGCACTATTTCTGGCAGTCTGCCACCCCTTATAGTTCTCTACCCACCTGAGTTTATGACATTGTGTGCTTCAAAGGATTTTCCTCTCCTGGAAAAAAGGGAGTTAAATAAATGTGGCTCTGGTCTTTTGCCCTTTTGACTGCTTGACTGACCAGTTTCCATGGATACCTCTTACTGCCAGCCTTTGCCTAGCTCACACATAGAGATCATTTTGATTTCTAGGAACAATAAAGGTAATGGTATAGATTGTATGCAACCCAATATGACACAACTTAGAGCCCTAGGGGTTTTTTTAATCCAAAAAACTGTGTCATAAAAACACATTGAAGCCATGTTCAGATAATTTAAATTGGAAGTAGACAACATCAGGAGAAGGTATGAATTGTTGGGAAAGACAATAATGTTAGGAAAGGTGGAGGGAAGTAGAAAGAGAGGAAGGCCACATGCTAAATGGATGGACTTTATTAAACAGAACACGAATATGAGTTTGCAGGAGCTGAGCAGAGCAGTAGAGTACAGGGGGGCCTGGAGATGTCTCATCCATAAGGTCACCATGGGTTGAGACTGACACAAAGGTAGTTAACAACAACAAAAGGGCAACTGGGCACCATCCAGATTTTCAGGGTCTCTGATGTTCATCATCCTGGCAGGGGCTCATGGCCACTCCTGTCTTTCACCCCTATCTAGTCTGTTTAGACCAGGGCTAGGAAATCTGTGACCCTCCATACATTAGTTAACATGAGCTCCCATCAGCTTCTGTCAGCCTATCCAATAGTCAAGGATGGGGAGCTGCATGTGGCAGTTGTGTTGCATGTACCATACTTTGCACACTCTTGCTTAGGACTGAGCTGGGCCCAAGTGTGATGGTTTCAGTACCCAACAAAACTGGAGGGTTACAAGCAGGTGAATCTTTGTCCTATGGCTACCATGCACCCATTTTCCCCTCTTTTCCACATCTACACACCATTGTTGCATTGTATCTGGTAAGAGAACTGATTGATGGCATCATTGCTTTGGCCTATGGTCATCAAAGGAAGGGCCTTTTAACAATATAAACTATAAATCAATTTTATATTACATATAACTATAATTATAAATTAAGGTTTATATTATATATAAATATAAAACTGTACAAATATCGTACAAACATTGTTGTGTCACTCCAGGCTACTTTGCTAGCACAATAGGCAATATTTGCAGTTATCAGAAGAAAGTTAAGCATTAACGATACTGAAACATTTTGAACTATATATGATGCAATTAAAATTTGAAGTTATTTTTGTATCTACTTCTCACAGTTGTGCTATCCTAAACTAATTCATATTATATCATAATCTATTTCAATGATCTCAGGTTAGTGTAATGTTTGTTATCTAGCTTCTTTTAAACTGCAAGCTTTGATAGCATATTTAATAATGCTCATGCTTTGGTCTGAATAATCACAGGGGAATTTCAAATATCTGATATTTTAAATTGGATTAAATGGGTTGATTAGTGAAGCAGTTTTTTTTCTGAAGTAGATAAGCCATGGTTTTCCAAAACATTTTGAGTTAAGTGTTAAATTACTTTTTTTTTTTAAGTCAGGAAACACAGCCAGATTTTTACCTGTGTACATTTCTCAGTTCCAGTTCCAACAGCAACAAATATTTTCTAGAAAGAAGTTAAATTTGCATCAACGTATTGTGAAACTCACACAATAAACTATAACTTGGGAATTGAACCAGGAGGGCACAGAACCACAATGATCAAATGAAATCATACAAAGGTTTAGAGATGTAGAACAAACAAGTTCTATACCATAAAGGTGATTTGCAGAGAAGATATTGCTGTTTGTAAGAATTACAGTCAAAGAGTTGATTTATACTACTCTTTTTAAAAAGAGGGACAGTAGTCTTTTAGGCAATAGTCCTCATGTCAGATATAGACTGAATGAGGAGCTGTAAGAAGCAGTTTTAAGAGCTGCTTCGTTAGTCGAGTTAAATTCTGCTAGTGGAACGTGACTGAAAGAGGTGCAAGAAATATACCCAAAGAGACAAATTCTGAAAAGCACACAAAGGAATCTCCAAGAAAAAGGTCCTCGGTAGATGGTCTTTATACAAAAATATTCAAAACAGTTATTATTATATATATATAATAGGTATTTGTACGACTTGCATGGTTGTACATTGCTTGCCAAAAAAGAGGGTGGGGTGAGGAGAGAGAGAATCTCCAAGTGGTGTGTAGATGGGCTTTATTTTTTTATCTTGAAACTTGTCCAATGCTTCAATGGGTACTTCAATTGCTTTCTTCAGGGGCTATATAAAACAAATGTAAATAAAAATGACAAATTTAAAAAAAATTAATTGTGTCACTCCATTTTGTCATTTTTATTTACATTTGTTTTATATAGCCCCTGAAGAAAGCAATTGAAGTACCCATTGAAGCACTGGACAAGTTTCAAGATAAAAAAAAAATAAAGCCCATCTACACACCACTTGGAGATTCTCTCTCTCCTCACCCCACCCTCTTTTTTGGCAAGCAATGTACAACCATGCAAGTTGTACAAGTACCTATGCGCCTACAGGGCAACAGAGCTGGAGACAGACAGTTAATCTGATTTCTCTTTGTACCATCTACTCTGTTGCCTCCTTACTTATAGAGTTGAGACTCTCAGGCTTCATTTCCACCATCACACCTCTTCCCTCTCTCTTCTCTTACTCATGGAGAGAGTAAAGGCTTATTCCATCTTTCTTTCTCCCATTAGAATGTAGTTCTCCAAACACAGGCTCCCATACAGACTAGGAAGAGGAATTTCTTGCCCAGACTGCTTTCATGGCATACTGTAAATGGAATACCAACAGTGTTTTGCTCATGTTAAGGATCAAAGCAGGACTGTATGTGTGCTGTATGTAATCCCTAATGGCCCCCAACATTTCCAGCCTTTCATTGGAAAACTGGCCCAAAACCTCTTTTGAATTTCTTTCAGTTTTCATGGAGAACTTAAATACAGTTGGCTTTTCATATCTGTGGGGCATACATTCCAGTCCCTCCCCTCCACAAATGGCAAATTCCATGGGACCTCAAGTCCCATTCTCTTCAATAGCTATGAGATATGCCCATGACTGTGTTGCTGCATGTGACACCATTGAGGGCAATGGTGTGCAGGCACCTGCAGATGCTCCAATCCATGGATGGCAAGCCTGTGGAAAGGAAAAGCCAGATGTATTTGAAAGTTCTGGAATTTAAAAATGTTCAGTGTGTGCTTGGCCTCATAGGACTGAGTCAAGATTTCCCTTGGTGTCAACCATATTTGTTGTTGTTAACTGCTGTCAACTTTAGCAACCCTACAAATGAGAGGCCTTCAAGTCACCCTGTCATGAACAACTCGGCCTAGATCTTGGAGATTCAGGATTTGTTGACTAATACTATCCCCCTGTAATGTGGTCTTCTTCTTTTCCTACTTCTTTATATTTTACCAAGCTTTATTGTATTTATTTATTTACCAAGCTTTATTTTACCAAGCTTTATTTTCTAGTAACCCATGTCTTCTCATGATATTAGTTCAGCTTTAATTCTGCCTATTAGGCAGCTGAGTACAGCTGAATATGTATTTCATTTTTCTTTTTAATCATATCTCATCTTTCTCCCAATATAAGACTCAAAGCAGCTTAGCCAAGCCTATTAAAAATTAAATTAAAAACATTTGAAAACATGACTGATATCCTCCTGCATGGGATACATAGCTATAATGTTGTATTTATGCTCCATCTCCCAATCCAACCTGCTAAAGCCCACCTTAAAGGCGAGGCATCTATGCTGAGTGAAGGAGTTCTGCAGCTCTGCTGAGTGGAGCACTGAAGGGTAAAACATCCAGCCTCCTCCTCCCTGCAAGCTGTGGTGTAACAAGGAGTTGTAAGAGCATTGCTGCCTGGTTTTTAAGAGTGATTCTAGGGGCCTTGCAGTCATGGCAATGGTGCCACAATTATAAATGTGAATACAAAATTGTTACAAGGTCATTGGTCTATCTTACAACATTTTAACAGCCTAAAAGGACATGAGTCCATATTTTTAGAAGTATACAGTATCTGTGTTGTTTATATGTCTTACTTTTCTTTCTGTTTCTCCATGGCCCAGAAGCAATTAAAATGAAATCTGAAGCAGCCTTGCAAAAATTCTTTATTTAAAACATATTCTGTATCTTCTTTTCATGAGTGAAAGCAAGCCAGCTTCCAGAAAAAAGGCATCATAGGTAAAGGTATTCCCCATTGACAAGGTTGTCCATATAAAAATACATCCCTCTGAAAATTACCAAAGAATAAATAAATCAAAAATCTCAAAATGTCCATCAGGAATGAACATGAATGAGGCTAAGAGAATAATAATGTATCAAGGGATTTTGGAAAGCTTTTATTATAGATCATTAACAAAATTTCTGTACTTCAACAGCATTAATGTCCATCTCAAAAATGAATGTGTAAAAATGTGTACAATAAAATAATTCTAAATACATTTTATTGTCTACTGAACGTATGCAACATTTGCAATTAAAACAAATAGGGAAAGGGAAAATCCAACTAAGACTAACCCTTAACATTTGCATTTAGCTGCACGAGCACTGCTATTTACACAGTGCATCAGCAATAGTTTAGGTATGTGCTAAGGCTTGTGTCTACAATATTGTCCATTCAGATGCCACCGTTATATATCAAGCAAATAATATCCAGCTCTTCAGAAAGTCTGTCACTTATATTGTATGCAAGCATAAACTATGGCTTAAATCCAACTCCAAATCCCAACTAGAATAACAGAATCATAGAATTATAGAGTTGAAAGAGACTACAAGGGCCATCTAGTCCAACTCCCTACCATGCAGGAATTCACAATCAAAGCATCCCTGACAGATGGCCATCCAGCCTCTGTTTAAAAACCTACAAAGAAGGAGAATCCACTACAGTCCAAGAGAGTGTGTTCCTCTGTCAAATAGCTCTTACTGTCAGGAAGTTCTTCTTAATGATGAGGAACTAGAGTAAACTTACTGAATAACTGAGTGGTAAGTCAGCATTTATGTAAATCCCACTAATTCAATGGACCGACTCTAACTGGGACTTGCAATTGGATTTATACCTAAATTTTAGTCCCAGTTAGAGAAGTTAATCTGCCCATGATTTCAATAGAAATACAATTAACTTAGTACAGTCAGCCATGTCGTAGCCAGGGATTCCTTGTCCACAGATTCAATCATCCACAGCTGGAACATATTGAAAAAATATATAAATTCCAAAAAGCAAACCTTGATTTTACTATATATATATTTTTATAAAGGACACAATTTCATGATTCCACTGCATTTAATGGGACTTGAGCCCCCTCGGATTTTGTTATAAATGGGAGGTCTTGAAACCAAACCTCAGTGGATACCAAGAGCACACTGTATAGTTCTTACCCTTTTTCAGGACAGACCACTTGTACCTTTATAGATATTTATTTAATATACATGCCATCTTTCTCCCAAATGGGATGCAAGGTGGCTCACATTTATCCAGATATATCCAAACCAGTGTAGAAGCAATTAGAGCTGCTAAAATTATGTAAAAGAGTGTTTAAACTATTGTTATGTGCAGAGTCTTTGCCTCTTCACTCACAAGGGAAGTTTTGTTTCCTGAATCACAATTAAATGTTCACAGGGTTTTTTAAAATTTATGAGTATCATATCCAGAATCAACAAATGATAGTGTGCATGTGTATATGGACATGTGTATATAGGAAAAATCAGTGCATTCACCCAGAGATTTCCATTCTGTTTTTACTGTAGCAGTTTCCACTGAAGAAGTCACTTTTGCTTTGGTCTCAGCTCACCTAATGTATAGGGTGCAAACAACTAAGGTTAGAGGTCTAATATTAGTGGCAAACTAAATGAGAATACAGTAAAATTAAGAAAACAAAGAAAATAGGCCTTCTTCACTTTTTAGTTGCAACTGCTGCCTCTGCAGAAGTATTAGAGGAATGTGGAAATTGTGTACATGCAAATGCACACATGTGCATGGATTCATACAAGAGAGAGGAAGTGTATGCAGCCACTGATATCTCTTCCACCACTATAAGATCCACTAGCAGATAGAGTGAAATTTTGATCTGGAGGGAAAGGATTAAGTAACCTCATCTTCATCTGCTATTCCTCTAGTCCAGTGGTTCTTTGGCCCACCAGATGTTTAGGACTTCAGCTCTCAGGATACCTGATCATTGGCCATGCTAGCTGGCACTTCTGGGAGTGGAAATCCAAAGCATCTGGAGGATGAAGAGTTGGGAACCACTATTCCAGTCAAACTTCCAAAGCTGCTTTGGATTAGGAAGGCAAGAGAAAGGAAAGACACAACCATTTAGTGTGAGACCTGTTACTGAAGGTGTTTCTATGTTGCAACATGTTCTTATTAACTAGTTTCAAACCAGCTTCATAGCCACTAGACAAAGATGGTTTCTTTATTCATGTCTTCTGAAAAATACAAGATGAATACAGCAGGCCTCACTTCTGACTAAACATAGATAGGAATCATCATGCTAAATCAAAGATATGAATTTGTTTGAAAAATTACATCTCCATATATTTTATGTTGAGGCTTATTTTCTGTGGCTGTATTTCAAATAATTTCTGTATCTTGAACAAGCAGTCAAATAAGAGCAGGCCTGTGTGGGTCATCCACCCAGATGGCAGAAACATGCACCATAGAAAAGGTGAATCTGGTCCACAACTGGCTGCTACTGCTCTGAAGCAGCAATAGTTCATTAAATGTTAAAATTTAAAATGTTAAAAATGAGGGGATTATTTAAATGCAGGATTCCAGACGAACTGCTACCAAAGCCGGCAGGACTCTGTACCTCGGTTCATTGTAGTATTCTCTGGACAGCTGAAAGCTTTCCGGAACTCCTCAAAATTACTCATGGCACCAATAACTCTGGAAGGAGATGGGGAAAGCGAGACAGAGAAATAATCTTTTAATAAAAATATAATAAAATGTCACAGATTTTTCTCAGTGCCTGGATTTCTAGTGATTTTTAGTTTATTTCTTCTCTTTTCACTTTTGAAAATACACTGCATCTGAGCAGTGATAGAAAAAAGACTAATGTAAACTGCTGTTGCTATTCCATGCTTGAGACTAGGGATGGAAATAATATTTTAGAGTTTTCAAAAATGTTTGAAAGTGGGCTTCTCATCCTAGATGGACAAGAATTTTCTCATTTCAGGATTTTGTGCAAAAAAATGTCTGTGGAGGTTTTCAGTACAGAAAATTGTATTTTGTGTGCTGAACACAGCATTTTCTGCATAGAAAATAACATTTCTGCTGATGAAACTTATTTTCTGTGCACAAAATTAGTGTCCTGTGCAGAAAATTGTACCTGAAAAGTTATTTTCCACAAAGAAAATGATGCTTTCTGCATGAAAATTGCCATCTTATACACAGAATAAGTTCTGAACTGTAAATAGTCTTTGAAAACTGCATTTTCAACAACTTTTTCACAGTAAAGATAAAAATTGTAAAATTACTTATTTTTGCCTTCTTACTTTATACAGAGTCAGTCTTCCTTGCTATGCTGCTTCAGAATTGCCATCCCATTAGTAGCAGCAAATATTGGGCAGATAGTTACATGGAGAGAAAAATGGTGGCTGAAGAACACCTTTTGGCTACTGTATAGGTGAATTGTTTCACTCATGCACCCAGAGACTAGACTATGTTGGCAGACACATTTTATGCACCATTCCTGGTCATTATATCCTTCTCTAAACTTTAAAAAAAATGGAATAGATTATGAATACTGGTATTTAATACTTTTACCAGAATCATTAGACTCTACAAGCAGGCATCTGCAAGTGATTGCTTTCCATATGCTGTTGGACCTGCCCTTTGAGATCTGTTATCCACAATTATGAGCAGAATGGTTTCTGCAATTGTGAATGTCAGTGTGGAATAGAAGACAGTAGTTAATCCAGTCTAATCATTATAGACCCCAGCCCATATCTGGGCTTCTTGTGTGTGTATGTGTGTTGTGTGCCTTCATGTCATTTCCAACTTATGGAGAGGCCAAGGCAACCCTATTATGGGGTTTTCTTGGCAAAATTTGTTCAGAGGAGGTTTGCCATTGTCTTCCCGAGGGTGAGAGCATGTGACTGCCCAAAGTCACCAGTGGGTTTCATGGCCAAGCAGGTATCGAACCCTGGTCTCCAGAGCCGTAGTCCAACACTCAAACCATCATGCTATGCTGGTTTCTTAGCAAGTGCTAAAATAATATCAGTAAATGTCATGCAGGTATATGCCAGTAGGGGCTTCATCAACTTTGAGTATTCTCTCATACTGAAAATACCAATAAGGGACATTAAAATGTCACACAAGGTTGACACACAGGATTGACAATCAGGAAGTAGCTATTAAGAAGTCTGTAGTATTTTTAAGTATCAAATGAAATTATTGATTCCAGTTAACCTAGTAATATATTTCTCTGTAAAATTAACATTCCACATTCCACATTCATAAATTATTTGGTGCACACATTCCTGTCTTTATGAAGACTATAGGATTTGAGGCATTTCATTAGGTCTAGATAAAAGGAAAACCTTTCCATACCTCAAATAAGTGCATTACTTATAATAAGGAGCCCCTGACAACCTTAGGCAGTGCCCATACCCAGTGCTGGCAAGCATGCTACCACCAGCACCTACAGCTACTGCATAGGCAGCAGAATGTCTAAAGACTCTGTACAATCTTCTTTCCTCCAGTTAAAAAGAATGAGACTTCCATGCCCCCTCCACCAATACAGGGGACACTACTTTATTTCTGACCAAACTGGCTGACTCTGTGGGAGCTGCAGCATTATTGCTGCACTAAACTGATGAGAAAGAAAGGGATGTAGAGAGGTGAGGGAGAAACTAGCAAGTGATGGCATTCTTGAAAATATCATCAGAGGTGATGCAAGACAGAAGCAACTTCTCAAAAGAAGCCTCCCACCTCTAAACTTCTCTATGCTGCCACACAGATGGGTTTTCAGTAAGCAATAAAATTATTTAAAATGCAAAAATCTTGGCTTCTTGAATGATATTGCTTCAGGTGCTTTGCTTCAGATTGTTTCATGGAATGGCCACCTCTGTATTCAACTTATATCTACCCATTCTGTATTCATAAAGGAAGTTTATGTATATGCAATTATTTGTGTATGGTGCAAAACAGCAACAGGATGGGAGGGAGGGAGCTGTTGCAACTTCCATATCATCCAGAACACCTTGGTTATGTAATCCAGATAAGACATAGCTACAATGTCTTCCCTGTAGCATTTATTATTATATATACTTTTTGTTCCCTTTCATTCATCTCCTTCCTAAAGTAAACAACACTAATCTTGCCAATCACCTTTGGTACCACTCTTTATGCATAATACTTAATTATGCTTGTTACCCCTTGTCTGTACTGCCTTCAGATCAGCAATCTCATTTTGGAGATGAGGTGATCAGGACTTCACACAATATTCTTGAGGAGGGCACACCATTAATTGGTATAATGGCATTATAATCCTCCCTGTATTATTTTTCATCCCAGCTTTTTATGCATTCTAGTATCCTACCTTGTTCGCGATCTGCACAGCATATTAAATAGAGATCTCAGTGGCAGTTCCTTTTCCCTGAGTTGGCATTTCCACAATATTACCTCTGTAAGCATCGTTTCTGTGTGTGTCATATTAATTTACACTGTATTTGGGGTGGAGGCAGTGGAGGAGTTTTAAAGTGCTACCCATTTAACTTTTTCAGTCTGCTACCTCTTATGGTTTTCAGCATCTTGCATGAGCTCCCCATTTTAAATAATAATAACAACAACAACAACAACAACAACAACAACAACTTTACACCATAATTGAATTGTGCTGCCTCACTACCAAACTCTTCTTTTGGAAGAATAACATATTAAATGAAATTGCATTTCCTAATCCCCAAAGGCTCTGTATCCCCATCTTAACTTGTTCCACCCTGTATCTTTATCTTTTGTCTTCATTCTGCAGTATGTGGTCAAATCGGAAGTTCATCCCTTGTAGATCACAAAGAAAAAGAGTTCTTTTCACATCTCTACTGAATGAAATGATACAGTCCTGTGGTACAATAACACTTCTAAGATTACAGTTCACAGGGCTGGCCCTACTTTTAGCTAGAGGAAAGACAGTGGCAGAGGCAGTATTATGTCCCACCCCTATCCAATATCTTCCTAGACTTTGGCAGAAACACCATCCTGTTGCTGTCCTGAGCTGGCTCGCTGACTCACTCAGTCTTCAACAATTATAAAGAGCAAAGTGGGGTGGAGGGGTGGGGAGAAGTTTTTTTTTAAAAAAAAACCTTAAAGTACCTAAACTGAGGAGGGCTGTGAGCTCCAGTGTAGATTTGCTCTCTTGCTGCTTCTGGTCTAAAGGAATTACATCTTACCTAAAACAAAGGAAATCAATGGGTGAATTTGTATCTGCAGTCTCAAATGCAGTGCAAGGATCAGAAGAAAATGAAGGGCATGGACAAGGAAAGCATATTGTATCTCAGCAGCAGTCTTCTCTGCAAACCATACATGCTTAAGTTGTGATAAGAACATTTTAGTTGGACTCTGTTACATCGCTTTCTGTTCAGAAGATTGGCCAGAAAATAATGGGTTAACTGTCTGAAAGCTGTACCAAACCAAATGTTACACTACTTTCTGAGAGGAATTTGCCCACCCCCCCCACCCCACCCCCACACACACCAAGGGAGCTGGCCTGGGGAAAGTCCTTGTAGTTCCCCTCTTTCTTCCAGTTTGATTAGTTTTGGAGTTCTTCCCAGTGTCTGGGCATTTAATCTGTGTTTATGCAGGATAAAGAGAAAGTGGGCATCTCCAGCAGAAAGCAAACGAGAGGAAAACTAACCCACCTCCACCCCAAATCCAAGGGTGTAGAGAAGCTCTAAGTTTCTTTTTGCAATCAAGCAGAATTGTCTATTCATCATGAAGTAAGCAGATAAATATGCACATTCTTTTTGAAAGGCTGCTACTCACATGAGCGTAACTCAGAAAGAACAGCTGATTGTGAGTGAAGTCAATGCCTGGTAATAGGTCCTCTTCCTCTCCTTTTCTCTTTTCTTTGATCCACTTCCTATAGGCCTGATGAGAGGTACAATGACAATGGGAGCATTTAATCTCATTGTCTCTTGTTACTGCAACATTGTATTTCAATTTGTCTGTGGATGGGGTGGGGGGATGTGAGCTTAGAAGCAAAATTGTTGCCTACCCTAAAAGCTTCCCGCAAACCTCCATTATCTGCAATATTTTCTGCCAAAGTTCTTTTTCCTTTTATCTGGTGAAATGAAAGAATAGGAACAACTAAGGTTATTTTGCTAAGGTCTACGCCAAATGTTTCACTGGCTATATGTATATGCTTCTCTCTCTCTCTCTCTCTCTCTCACATACACACACACACATCTGGCATGGGGAGAGAATTGCTTAACTTACATTCAAGCCTGCTTTTTTCCAATAATAATTGTTGTACTGGTTGATCATGCATTTTGTCTTCTCTTTAAATTTCTCTTCAGAGTCCAAAGACCACCAGGGATCCAAATTTCCATTTTTGTCATATTTACGCCCTACATTTTTGTTTTCGAGAGAACAAATTTAAAGTGAGATGCAATAGTTATAATGAAGCTCCTTGGGGAAGAAAGTGGGTTAAAATCTAATTAATAAATATATCAACATGAGAATTGATAAAAACAGAGACAGTTCTTAAAACAGCTCATACATACATTTCCTTATTTTGAATCAATTTCTTACTTAAATTAAAACCTATTTGTATCTTGCTCTTTAGGTTTCAAGTGGGGTAGTATAATATGTGTATGAGCTACTTTAACATAAAAGATAGCTAGCCCACACTCCACATGCTCCAAGTATTGCTGTGATAGAAGCAATGAGGGACACTTTCCCCTGCCAACTTGATTTGGAAGTGCCTAGGGTTTGTTTCCCTAACATTTCCAGAGACATCTGAGAAAAAGTTCAGGTATTTTCATGCCTGGGTGTTTCCAAGAATGATTCTGGCCATGCTAGTTTGATAATTCAGTATGGTTCTAAGTGATCCCTAGATACTTTTGGCCATGATGGCTCAGTGATTCTGGAGGTTGTAGTCCAAAAAAGTAACTTTTCCATGATTGGATACAGTTCATAAGCACAGAGCAGTATTCTTTCCTGGCATACTCTTTCAAAGTCCAACATCAGCAGAAGAGGTGGGGGAGACTAATGCATGGAAGACTAGGAAACAAGGAGGGACTAGGAAACAAAAGATGAGCGTAGGCAGGAACTGCAGGGCAAAATCAAAATTAAGGCAAAGGAGAGACAGAGAAGCACAAGGCTGGGGAGAAAGAGTATGAAAAAGAGCCTTAATTAGCCAATGAGTAACCAATGAATCAGAACAAATTCCAGCACATCCTACATTCCAAACCATGGCTGAAGAGCATGTGGTCCTCCAGATGTTATTGAAGAATGATTTACATCAGCCCTAACCAGAAATGAGGTGAACTATAACTCAGCAACATCTGGAAGACCACAGGATTCCCCAGCCCTGCTCCAAATACTACATTGATGGTATAGCCACAATTACTTGATATATTTTACCATTACAAATGTGTTGCTGTGAACTCAGAAGTAAATAAGATGGAAGTAACTTGGAAATAAATGCAGATTATGGGGCTGTTAATTTATAAGAGAAAATGATTCCACTAGTTATTAATGCCATTGTAGATCAGTTCCCAACAACCAGGGATCATCCTTCTTAAAGCAAAGTTGAGGGGAAGAGATTAAGCATAAAGTGCATCACAATACTATGTATATCTTCTCAGAAGTAAGACCTGGTCAGTTTGGCCTTTTCCCAAGTAAATGTGTACAAGATTGCAAATGGAGTCTTATTTTCTAGTCAAAGAATGAAACAGTTATACAAATACTCACCATTATTATCAAATCCATGGGTAAACTCATGTCCAACAATTACTCCAATAGCACCATAGCTTAAAGACCTGTAAAATAAAGGCATTCTTTCTTTTAATATGTAAACAACCCCCTGGAACAGACAGAGAAATACAATTTGGAAACACATTAAATCTAAACATCAAAATCAATATTGTTGCAGTGGAAAAGAGCAAAAAGTGAACAGGAAAAATGTTTAAAGAATCAATTGGGGGAAAAACAAAGCTATCTGTGAAAACTTGATTGTTAGCAAAAGATCTATGAAATGAACCATAGTTCATTGTGCCACTTATTTTATTACTAGAAAATGAAAGTGAGGCTGATATATTCATAAAAGGTGTTTACTCAAAGACTGAAAAGTAGCTACACTGTCACATCAAATACTGTTCTCTCAGTGTATGAAACCCATAAATGCCTGGAACAAATGCCTAGAGTACTGAACATGGTGTGTGCTTTTAATTAACAGTTTCAATGGAAGTGTTTATATTAATGGACAAATTGCAGTTGAGTGTTACATTCATATCAACAGTTTTCATGGCTGCTCACAATTAACCTCTTGTCACCAATTAAACACCTCCATAGTACAAGAGGGAGATAAACCTCTCATTTGTTACAGGATGGCAAAGAAATCATTTGCCTTAACAACTGTACCTTTCAAACATTAAAAAAAATGACAAAGGATGAGAGCTAATTGAATTCTCAAAAATATTCTGTACCATTTATTTTCACCTTGGAAGCAATGCAAGGAAAAATAGATTGTAAAGTGTCTTAATCCTAAACTGAGCAAAGTTATAAACAAAATAATACACTATTTATATTCAAACCTTCCAGACTGGGACATGTGAACAATCAATAAAAATACACTGGTAGTTCAATTGAGCAGTTTTCTTTAAATATATTGTTACCTATTTCTAGGGCACTGACAAGAACTAGGCAGTGTACATATAAGACTAAAAAAGATAAAACACCTGGCTTCAGGCTTACTATTTGAATATACATAAGGGACGAAGAATTGAGGGGGGGGGAAAGAGTTGCAAAATTAGTTTTAAAAGGAGACGTGTAAATTCGGATGTGAAAAGTTGAGCTTTTAAATGCACCAAAGGGACGAGCCAGGGAGGTGCTGGAGTTAAAGAACTGCAGTTGAAGTGTTTACTTTCCACCTTCCTTGAGTATTGGAGACTTACACTATGTGGAAAACGTTGCAACATCTCCATCTTAAGGCCAGTGATAAGCCATAAACAAGATGATTTCATAACCTCCTTCTAACATGTAATGATACTGTGTCAAGACAGCAACACAACAACTCTGACATGTTATACACAGAGACTGCTCATCACCAGCTCCAGGTGGATCTACAAGGGCTCAATCCACACTGCAGAAATAATGCAGTTTGATAACACTTTAACTGCCAAGTCCCAATGCTATGGAATTCTGGGATTTGTATTAACAGAACCAGAGCTCTGTGACAGAGAAGGCAAAATGTCTCACAAAATCCACTCATAAAGAAGAGGAAGGTGCTATTACAACCCAAGCCTGCCTCTGAGCACTGGGACTGTCATGATTATTGTTTTAGCAATCACACCATGCCCTCTGACTGTCTTTGGCAAGGATGATCTCACTTAAACCTCTGCCATCACATACTCTTTTTCTCTCCTCCTCCTCCCACTGTCTTCTTTCAACCTTGGCTTACTTCAATTGCTGCAAAATTTCAAAGCGCAAAAGTAGTTTGCTCTCACCTAACTCAGCAAGAGGAGAACAACAGGAGTATTCCCCTTCCCAATAGGCTCATCAGAACCCCCCCTCCCGTGGTGCACACTACTGCCACCTTTCCCCTTTTACGCTTTGATTCTAGCTGGCAGTCCTGTGGGAACTTTTTATCCCCACCCTTGCCACCTAATGAAGTGTAAGGGACCCACACTGTCTTTTATATGATGTCCCCCTCCAAATCCTCCAAATATTAGTAGGGCGTTTTGTGACTAAAACATAGGCCAAGTGATGTTGGAACAAGAAGAAAAGTTTATTTTAAATCAGCATGTAATAAATGTAAACTCACATCAGAACTTACTACTACAATCTTTCTTGGTTATTATAATTTTTGTTTCTAATTCACTCACAGTACCTCAGCCACACTGGCTAACAATATCTATCTGGAGAGAACACCACAGCAACTCTCTTTATTTAGAGCTCTCTGAGTGCTCAGTCTCTCCTTTCTAGACTCTAACTCTCCCAAAATACAGTTCCCTCAAGAACACCCTAAAACACAGCCCTCTCTCTTGCTTAACTTTTTCAACTCTAACTATCCACCAACTGTCAGCCTGAGCTTTTTAAATGCTCCCAGCTGGAATCCCATTGGCTGGCTCTCAGCTGCCCCCTGATTGGCCAGCTGGACATTCTATTCACCACACACACCCCACTCCCAAGGCTTTCCTAAACTGAGTACATAAACTTCAAGGTTTCTCTGCTTAAAATAATAATTTTGTGTGTCCTTCCTCATTACTAATTTTTCTCTCTTGTTGCCTGGTCACAACCTCATAGATTTCCAATTTCCTTCTCACAGATGTCACCTAACAGGACTACAATCTTGTAATTCTTTGGTTTCCTATTTGAATTGGTTCCTGTGAGGCAGAGAAAATATTTTGCTCCCATTTTCTCCACTTCTCTCCCAAATTTCCAGTTAAGATCAAACCTCAATGAGACTCAGGGATGCAGCTATGGAGGAGGGGCAAAATTTGCCCTCCAAATAAGAATTATGTCCACCAATGAAAATATCCTTTAGTCCTCAAATTTATAGCATTTCAGTAACTTAAGACTTCAGTTGAGCATTTAGGTAATCCAAAGAAAAGGGGCAGGCAAATGTACCAAGAGGATGCAAACACAGCAAATATTAAGATTTTACCTTACTCTCAGCAATGCTGAGTTCCCAGTTGAAGGGCATGGTCCAGGAAGGGAGAGGAAAACAGCAGATGATGCTGCCAAGAACGATTTGGATTCTTGGATCATGGTCTGCAGTTCCATGAGAGTGGACTTCTGGCAAGAGATGGGTTGCATCTCACACCAGTTGGCAGAAACATTTTTGCCAATAGTCTCAAAACTTTGGATCTGGAGGGTTTTAAACTGAATTATGTGGGGAAGGGAGACAGTATTCTGGAAGGCAAAAGGACTGGAGAAAATAATCAAACTATCATAGAGGGAACAAGGCAAACAGTGCAAGGACCCAACAGTGGGAGGCAAAACAATTTGCACAGGCTGCAAGTAGAGGAGAGACATGGTCTTAGATGTCTCTACACTAATGCCCAGAGCATGGGAAATAAGCAAGATGAACTTGAACTAAGTTTTAAATGGAACATGTGTAAGAAATGGTAAAAAGGGGAAAACACTAAAGAGGAATTAAAACAAATAGCAAACATGTGTAGGAGTAAAGTCAGAATGCTTTAGTAGAATGCTAGAGAGATTAAGAACAACAAAACAGGCTTTTTTTGGCTTTGTCTGTAGCAAAAGGAAGAAGAAGGAAATGGTAGGGCCACTGCGCAGAGAAGATGGTGAAATGCTAGCAGGGGACAGAGAAAAGGCAGAACTACTCAACACCTTCTTTGCCTCAGTCTTCTCACAAAAGGAAAAGGGTACTCAAGCTGAGGAAAATGGAGCAGAGGATACAATAGGGGAAATGTAGCACAGAATAAGTAAAGAGGTAGTACCTAGTTAAATGAATATAACTCTCCAGGACCAGATGAATTGCATCCAAGGGTTTTAAAAGAATTGGCAAATGTAATATTGTAATAATGTAATATTGGAGCCATTGGCAATAATATTTGAGAACTCCTAGAGAACAGTAGCAGTCCCACCAGACTGGAGGAGGGCAAATATCGTCCACATCTTCAAAAAGAGGGGGAAAAGATGATTCCAATAATTATCATCCAGTTAGTCTGATATTGATACTAGGAAAGATTCTAGAGCAGATCATTAAACAGAGAGTCTGTGAACATTTAGAAGGGAAAGGCATAATCACAAAAAGTCAACATGGATTTCAGAGAAACAAGTCATGCCAGACAAATCTGATCTCTCTCTCTCTCTCTCTCTTTTTTTTTTTTTTTAATAGAGTTACCAGCTTGGTAGATGAAGGAAATGCTGTGGATATAGCATATCTTGATTTCAGTAAGGCCTTTGACAAGGTTTCCCATGGTATTCTGGCAAACAAGCTAGTAAAATGTGGGTTAGACAAGGTAACTGTTACATGGATGTACAAGGTAACTGTTACATGGACCGGCCAAACCCAAATGACTCCTTTTCATCCTGGAGAAAAGTGACCAGTGGGGTGCCACAGGGCTCTGTCCTGGGCCCAGTGCTATTCAACATCTTTATCAATAACTTGGATGAAAGAATAGGGGGCAGACTTACTAAATTTGCAGATGACACCAAATTAGGAGTAGCTAATACTCCAGAGGACAGGATCAAAATTCAAAATGACCTTAATAGATTTGGGCCAAAGCTAACAACATGAAATTCAACAGGGAGAAATGTAAGGTACTGCATTTAGGGCAGAAAAATGAAATGCATAGATATAGGATGGGGGACACCTGGCTTAACGAGACTACATGTGAAACAGATCTAAGAGTCCTACTAGACCACAAGTTGAACATGAGTCAACAGTGCAATGTGGTAGCTAAAAAGGCCAATGCGATTTTAGGCTGCATTAATAGAAGTATAGTATCTAGATCAAGGGAAGTAATAGTGCTACTGTATTCTGCTTTGATCAGGCTCCACCTGGAATACTGTGCCCATTTCTGGGCACTACAATTCATAACAATAATAATATAATAATAAAATTTTATTTGTATCCCGCCCCTCTGACAAGCAACATCAAAAAGATGTTGAGAAACTGGAGTGTGTCCAAAGGAGGATGACTAAAATGGTGAAGGATCTAGAAACCATGCCTTATGAGGACCGACTTAGGGAACTGGGTATGTTTAGCCTGGAGGAGAGATGGTTAAGAGGTGATATGATAGCCCTGTTTAAGTATTTGAAGGGATGTCATGTTGAGGAGGAAGCAAGCTTGTTTTCTGTTTCCAGAGAACAGGACCTGGAATAATGGATGCAAGCTACAGGAAAAGCGATTCTACCTAAACATTAGGAGGAACTTCCTGACAATAAGGACTGTTCAACAGTGGGGTGTGGTGGAGTCTTCCTCCTTGGAGGTGTTTAAACCGAGGCTGGATGGCTATCTGTTGGATATGCCTTGATTGAGAGTTCCTGCATGGCAGAGGGTTGGACTGGATGGCCTGTTGTGGTCTCTTCCAACTCTATGATTCTGTGAGTCTATGCTAGAAATGTGGGATTAAAGGGTAATATCATTTGTAGGGACATAATTCTTATTGGATGGCCAATGTCCTCATTCTGCCCCCCATAACTGCACCCCCGAGGAGGCTTAAACAACTGCATCATGTAGTGACTTCTATCAATTGAAGGCCCTCTGTAAAAACAGCTTCAGATTTGAAGGTCCAAGCTGCACTCTGACATTTAATTGTATCTTTCACACAATTTAATGGTCCGTAACATGCTAATTACTTTCTGAATCATGTCTAAGACCTGCTGGATGATTTAATTTCTACCCTAGACTTTTATTTTGTTATATCCTCAACAAAAGACAGTTTGTGTGTCATAAAATGCTTCCTGCTGATTTTTTCTTCACTGCAAAAATTCCATTATAGCTGTGAGGTTAAATTTATACATTTCAACAATGGAGTCATTCCCATTCTGTGACAAGTTTATTATTTTATAGTGTACTGTAAAGTGGTGTAGCATCAGATGTAGAATACAATCTTAAAAGTAAGCCTGTTCAACTTTTTGATAATATGAAGCAGTGTGCCTAGAATACAAAACAAAGTCAATATTCTGTCCTTTACTCTCACTCAAGCCATATTAGAACAATTGCATGAATCATCGTAATTTGGTTGTGTAAATACTCTGCTCATTTGTGTTTCTGGCAGTGAAGCTTCTGGAAATGAGTGAAATATTCACAAGCATTTCAGATTCACAGGAAACAGAAGGCATTAGAATGTCTCAAACTCTCCAACTGCACACATCTATGGGGAGGAGAGGAGAAAAATCTTGCCCTTCACAGTAGGTCAAGGAAAATCACACTACTGTATTGTAGCCTTCCCTATCTTGTGCTTACATGTTCATTTTCCATCTTGACCACACTTTCATGTCGCTTTGCCACACATTTCCCAATTTTCACCTTGAAAAGTTGGAGGGTATAATGTCTACATCCCTTTCCTTGTAGGGAAATAAAAGTTGCCATTTGGGTTGCAATTAAGATCACAAAATAAAGTGCTTTCAATCCAGGGATAGAAGTAGCTTTGTGAGGCAGACTGAGAACTGAAAAGAGATCCTGGGAGCTAAGGAAGATAAGTGACAGAATGGCCAACAGAGTAGTGAGGAAAGAGTGACATAAAATAAGCCATGAGTATGAAACACAAATAACGGTTATGTAACGGAAACTTGAAAAACAGGGAGATAGGCCAATGAAGTAAGAAGAGTTTAATAAGAAAGTGGGAACACTTGAATTTCATACACTGGACTGTTTCAGACGATCAAATGTCAGTTTCGTGAGCTAAGGAATGAATGAACCTTGGGGCTGTTTGCACAATCCCTTTGCTCTTCACTTTGTAATCAAAGCAAACAAAATAGAGATCCAAATATTTCCTTATTTCAGTCCTACATACAAGAAGAAGTTATTCCAGAAGTTTTCTTCCTTATTCTCAAGCACTTTGTGGGGGTTTTCTACATAGAAAATTAGTTTGGAAATAGAAACTGTTTTCTCAGTAAAAAACAATGCTTTTGTGGAAGACACAGGGCATTTCCTGCACAATACAGTGGACCTTGTGCAAAAATGTATCTTATAATGCAAAATACACTGATTCTTGCACAAAATATTGCTTTTTTTTTTAAGCATAAAGCATGTTTTTCTCCACTCGGAATTCACTGCTGAACAGTATATTGCTATCTTGACCTTTTTTGTGTCTGAGGTAGAAGTTTCAACAGTCACTTTTCTGAGCATGACTGTTAACTGAATAATCTCACATGTTTTTAAAAACACCGAAAATTTCATTCTTGGAAACTTCAAATATTCTAAACCTGAGCTTGGGGTAGTGAGATCTAGGGGCTACATACAGACCCCACAGCTTTTCTTGTCCCCTATACTCCCCAATCTTTGCCCTGGAATGTCCATAAACACACACATAGGGGTATAGGAAGCATTTTCACCCTGTTGTAAGGGGGGAAATCCCAAAAATTAATGTAAAAACACAGTTCTGTCTAAAAGGTATAATTTAAAAAACAATCTCTCTTTCTCTCTTTTCTGATAAAACCAATGATGGCAGCTCTGTGGCAGGACTGAATAAAAGAAATAATGGCTAACTACTATGTCTAGCCAGCCTTTGATGGCCAAACTCTATCAAAAATTCACATCTTCACATTTGCTGAAACTGATTTCCATTTCTTTTAACCTCACAAATTATCCATTTAGAAGTCACCTGTCAGCTTCTCACACAGAGTAAAAATGGGCAAGGACATTTTTAATACCTCTCTCTGATGAACATACACATGGGAATTGTTTCTGCCTTACATACCAAAGAAGTGGAGGAGTTTCTCTGCATTTATTTGTTTAGTCAACTGTAGCTTTTCAGAAATTCCACTCTCTTCCCTATGGCTACAATTACTGTCTGACCATGATGATCATTTTTAGAATTGCTGCATTAACACTATTTCACAATGCACCACCTCTTCACATTAGTCTCTATTTTCAGTCTAAAAAATTAAGATTGAAAATATTAATACTGCATTGCTGCTTGTGTTGCCTTCATGTAATGTCTGATTTATGGTTTTTTCTGATCACGGGATTTTCTTGGCAAAATTTATACAAAGGGAGTTTGCCCTTGCCCTCCTCTGAGGCTGAGAGAGTGCGACTTGCCCAAGATCAACCAGTAAGTTTACATGACTGAGCAGGGATCTGAACCCTGGCTTCCCAATGTCCTAGTCCATCACTAAAACCACTACTTTACACTGGGTTTCTATTACAGCATTAACTGCAGACATTTCTGTTTTCTAGTTACCTGTATTCCTACACTGACCTACTATATTAAATAATTTCCCATTGGGCTCCTCCTTTTTGTACTCATGCTGCATAACTGTAAGACTATTTTTACCTAGGATATTCTGTTCCCCAAAAGAATGGTTTCTGGAGTTCTCCAGCTGGGAATCCTATAATTCAAAGAAAAGAAAAGAAAAATAATAGTCAATTCAATCCTACTGTACAATAAAATAGACCTTTGCTTTCTGTACTCAAGGTCAATAGAGTTAATCAAATGGTTAACATAATGTATATGAATCGGCAACACATTATCATCTTACAAATGAACCAGACATTAAGGCCAGACTAGCACATTTGAAAACACATTTAATATAAGCTTTAGCTGTTGTTGTGTGTGTTTTTTTTTTGGGGGGGGGGGGTTGGCTAGCTTCCTTTTTGTAAAATGGGTAGCAATTTAAGAAAAACAGCAGATATATTAAGTTATAAACGGAGAGCATCATAGACCAGTGAGCTGACCTGTTGAATAATTTCTGTGCGAGGATGACACTATTACCCAAAGCTGGCTCTCTAGCTATTTATAAAAATTCATATCACCAGAAGAGTGATCCTAGGGATGCATAGGCCTCTGATACAACCTATATATTAGAAATAATTTTCACCATATTATTAGATGACTACTGTATCAAATACAGTTGGCTTTCCTATCTACAGATTCTTTATCCATAGATTCCAGCATCCACAGCTTGAAAATATTCCAAAAATATATAAATTCCAAAAAGCAAGCCTTGATTTTGTCATTTTATATAAGGAATATCATTTTACTATGTGATTGAATTTATTGGAACTTGAACATCCATGGATTTTGGTATCCACAGGGGGTCCTAGAACCAAACACCAGCGGATACCATAATAGGAAAAGTTATTTTAGAGCAGGACTGGGCAGCCTGTGGCTTTCTGGATATGGACAATAACTCCCATGAGCCCTAGCCAACCATAGCCAACAGTAAAAGATAAGGGGAATTGTAGACCAACATCATCTAAAGCAGAGGTAGGCAACCTTTCCCCTTTAACGGCCAAGGGACTTCAGCTCCCAGAAGCCTCAGCCATGTTGGCCAATAGTCCCATGTTGGCCAATAGCTCCTGGGATTCTGGGATCTGAAGTCCCTCGGCCCTTAAAGGGGAAAGGTTGCCTACCCATGATCGAAAGGGCCATATTTGATTTAGTATACAGTATATCTGAGGTGTTAGGGCATTTGTCATTGACTTGTATAAATTATCTATATCAGGAGCTTTATGTTTTCAGGGAAGAGACAAGCCAGAGTGTTAAGTCTGGACATCACAACAAGCAAACTTTGGGGAGAAGCTCCATGTTTTGTTTAGCTGCTGTATCTTGTATCAAGAACAACTGGGCAGCATGCACTAGCGTGCTGATAAATAAGAATTCTCAAGAATTGTAGTTGGTCACCAAATGCAAATGCAAGCTCTGTTTGCACACGCCAGGGGCAGCCCAAAGTGTTCTGCTACTAGAATTGCCTTGATGTCCTGACATTAATTGGCACTCCTGTTGTGAAGCAGGGTGGCTATACTGTCTGACACAGCTGCCACCATCATGCATCACTTCCTCTGAAGTCAGAACTAGGTGCTGACATCAAGATTCTGACCTCAGAGTGAGTGGCTCACTGTTGCAGTGGCTGCACCAGGCAGCACAGTGGCACACATTGTAAAAAGCCACATGGCATCACAATAGAGGGCTTGGATCTTCCGAGAAAAAGGTGATTTTTTTTCAAATTGGTTCTAAGTGGGGTATACCCCAGATTTGCTGCTGAACCAGCTGGACATAATCTGGATTGTTTGCACCAGAACTGGGGTTTGGGCCATGTGTTTTTCAGACTCTATGCTGAGGGGACAGGAGGAGGACATTTTATTTGGTCCGTCAGACAATGCCATGGTCAGCGGTTCCCTCACATATGATGCTGTAGGATATTGATAGGGATGCAAAACAGACCTTTCTTGGTGGCTGGCCTCTGGAATTCCCTTCTTGGAGAGGCTAGAATTGACCTCTCCTAGCAGTCCTCCTATCAGCAGGCAAAAAGTTTTGTATTTTGACAGGATTATGAGAACTGAACATTTTTAAAGAAAGGGCTTTGAGGAGGGTGTTGTACAGTTTTAACTGTATTTTTAAAAATTGTTTTAATCCTTTTTTAAAACTGTATGTTTTAAATTGTTTTTTAAAAGTTGTTGATAGGTTAATTATGTTTTTATGTTGATCTTTTGTATTTTTCTAATTCTATTGTATTTAAATTTATAAACTGCTTTGAGTCCCAATTCTGGGGGAAATGCAGTGCATAAATAAAGTTGAGGATTCACCATATTGTGAACTCATAGTTAAGTAATATTTAATGTATTGAAGGATCCAAAATGCATTTGGCCTGGCAAGTATATGAACTGGTTATGTGATGAAGAAATTTTGTGACCACTTAACCACAGAGCATACCCATCAAAGATCCAGTTCAGAAAACTAGAGAAAACATCTTATTTTCCTCTTGCTTTCAACAGGTGCTACAAAAGGAAACCTGAAACTCCAAAGTACCCCCATCAAGAAATGAAATTAAATGTTCAATCTATAAAGTATGAGCTACAGCTTGTGACCAGGTATTACTGCTCAGTGTCATATCTTTCCCCACATTTGCCTTTCAAAATGCCCAGCTGCGTTGCTGCAAACCTTCACCAGCAAGAAATTAATTTATTAAAACTTGTGGAGATATTTTAAAGAAATCGTGAAATATCCTCCTAGTGGGAGAGCAAGCTTTCTTCATGTTCTTTACAGCATCATTTCAAGGGATACACTAAAGGTAACTCTTGTCAAGTGAAGCAACAAGCAGTATGCTCCTTTGGCCTGCCCATCTGCTGTCTGTCGGCTGTCATTCCCCTGCTGCCATTGCCACCTGTTTTGGCACTGATGTTGGAGACAGAAAAAATACATAAATATATATTTTCTGGGAATTGCAATCCCTCAAAGAAGCTTATTTCTAATGCTATGAAAACAAATTAATTCTACCGGTGTAGCATTCAAGATTTTTTTTATGTGCCTTTTTTTATCAACATAGCACATCTAAAAGAGCACATATGTCCTATTAAAGATCATGACATGCTAAATAAATATTCTCCACTCTTTAGACAGTAGAACAGCCAAATATATTAGGATCTAGGAATCTTGTGTTTATTTGGGAGAGCTTTCTGTCACAGGTCCAGCTCTTTCAAATATTTCAGAGAGATCCATTCATCATCAGTTAATATGGTACGCATTACAGTTCTGTGACTGCATCATATAAATGATTTCAAATAAATGATTACAATATCTAGAACAAAATGAGATGTTGCTTAAAAGTCCTGTGTCCTTTTCAGACCATTAAAAGTAGCACCACCACCACAAAAAAAACTGTACACCAACTTTTTCATAATCAAGAGCTCAAATATAATGGGAAGCTCATGCCCACGCATAGTAGTACCAATAGACGTAGCAAAAATGGTAGTTATAGCAGCAGCAGCAATGATAAATTAATAAATATCTAAAACAACAAGGATTTTTTCTACCTTCAAGATTAGCAAATTTATTATGATATGAGCTTCTGGGGAACTATACGTCAGTTTATCAGATTTAGTAAAGGTTATTCAGAGCTCACAGATATATGGTGAGAGGAGAATTGTAAGCAGCAGCACAAGTGTGAAATACAATGCAAAAATTACACAATGAGGCAATCATGTTAAAGATGAAATGTATGTAGAATTGCTAACAATACTGGAGATAATAAGCAACCTGACACTGGTTAACCTCTGTAGTGAAATAAAAACTGATTATATGTCAATTTAAGTTTTGAATAATTGTTTGATAAGATGTAATTCAGCAGTTTGGTTGCCACCTCACTGTAAATAAAATTTTCTACATACTTTCCAGATCTTTTTTTAATACTTCCATGCCAACAAAAGCTGTGGTTCTGTGAGGAGGAGACTAATGGAAGATGAGCCTTGGGCTCTCTCCACTCTTACAAATCAGCTTAATGGCTGTTAAGATCTGTCAGAATATCTCCTTACACCAAAGCCTGAAGCCTCAGAGCTGCTTCACTGTACTCTTGCCACTCCCTGGAAAGCTAAAAGAGCCATTCTAAGAACTTCCATTACCTACTAAGTGGGCAAAAGCCAGGGCAGTGAGAACAAGCTTGTAAATACAAACCATACCAGCAAGAGTGATTTCTACATTGCAGAGTACACATGCTCTGCCAACAATTTTTCCCATTACAAATTCCCCCCCCCCCTTTTCCTCTTTGTCCACCTTCTTTTTCCTTTCCTTATTAGTGATTATTTTTCAGCGAAAGCCCCTATAAATAGTTTTACACAGGCCGCATCTGCATTGTAGAAATAATCCAGTTTGACACTGCTTTAATTGCTATGGTTCAGTGCTATGGAATTCAGGGATTTGCAGTTTTGTGAGACATTTAGCCTTCTCTCTCAAAGAGCCCTGGTGTCACAACAAACTGGAAACCCCAGTATTCCTTAGTACTGAGTCACAGAATTGGTGTCAAACTGGATTATTTCTACAGTGCGGAAATAATCAACCATCTGTAAAAAAATATGTGACCAGTGTCTCTGTGTTCTCCACTAACTACAGTACTAGTTACACAGATTATTTTATTAATTGATTTGATTGATTGAATGAATTTGTATCCCATCTTTCTCCCAAAATGGGATTATTCATATTGTGAAGAGAGATTTTTTTAAAAAGTCTTATAGCAGAATGTACCTTAAAGCTTCCTTTGGTTTTTTGATATGTATATGCAAACATACATTTTTTTATACCAGCCAACTACAACCTAGCTTCCAAATCCAGAGATTCATTTCTATTAACTGGACTTCAAATGTCATGTAACTATTGAGGGATGCCAAATTAAGTTTGACTTAACTGTAATTAGCTGGACGTTCTAATGAAGGTCACATTTAAGATTGATTAGTTCATTGATTACTTAGCTAATCAAACTCGTTAAATTTTAATTTTGCTTACATGTCTACCAGTGAAATAATATGTCCTGTCCCTTGTGAAAATAATCCATCAACTATAATCAACAATAGCCCATTTTGGAGGGGAAATGAATAAATTAATTATAACTTTAACAAGTAGTAATTGAGTATTTTTAAAAAATACAGATGAAGGACATAAGTTTAACAAATCTCTCTGGGAAAATTTCAGCAATGCTCCTGCAAATTTATAAGTTTTTGTTTTTTTAATGGAGTGAGGGGAAAATGAATTCTTATAAAGCAAGCATGCCTTCCAGACCATTCAAATAGTTACCATGTTCTAGAAATTTATTTCTGCCCTTTGCAAATTATTCTAATATGTTTGCCCAGTCCTTGCTCCAGGAAGATCAAAATTTTGCCCTCATTTTGTCATCATCATAATCTTGTTAGGCATGATAGTCTGGAGAAATTAAGCTCCAAAGCAGGGGTGCACAACTGTGGAAGACTAGTGGGATGAAATAGCCCTCCAGGAGACCTTGGAGGGTCACACTCCCACCACATTTGCTGTTAAGAAAATATCAGTTCCCCCCATACCACTGAAAAGCCCTGTAGGAGCATGTTTGGAGCCTTCCTGGATCCTAGAAGACATTTTGAGGCAAACAACAACAAGAACAACAACACCACTAGTTCAAAATTTCATTTCACTCCCTATAAATCATTTTGAGGGTGTTTCAACATTTAAAAAAAACATTTTTGAAAAGAATTGCATCTCCGGGGGCCACAAAAATGTCCCTAGGGATGTTATGTGGCCTATCCACCCCTACTATAAGGCATTTATTTCTGAATACCTAAAGTGGGTCCTTAACACCTTCAGTACCCAGCATTGAATAGAATTTGAGTAACTTGTAGTGACAGGATTTATCAACATCATATTGATTAAATTTATCTGGCTGGCATCCTGTTCAATATTTATGAAATGGTAAGCCAGATCTCATAACTTATGATCTCATAACTTTGGGGATTTGCATTTATGGTCATCAATGCCTGAATATGATCCTGAAAACCAGAAAACAGGCTATGCTCCAACTGTAGTGTTGCAGATCAGGGCACTGGAGAATGACAACTACAGTACTCCTAGTCTCAGAGCATGTTGAGATAAACAGCTGCAGCAGGACCCCACAGGGTGTCTCCAGCTGCCTGTCTCAATATGACCTGTCAATAGGGGAGTTCTGCAGTCATTGTTTCATAGGGCCCCAATCTGCAGCACCTCAGAAACTCGACTGCATAATTTGTGGTAGTAGCTAACGTAGCTTTGTAATAAGATCATAGTATGCAGATCTCCAGAAAATTGTTTTAAAAAACACCACAGGAAAAGTGTCAAATGAACTTAAGTGTCAAAGTACTTTATACACTTACAGTGATAGGCCTCTGGCAACACACTAATATTCAAGATTTGCTCTGGGTGTTGAGAAATACTGACAGAAGTTTTGCCACAGTGAAGCCATTCCACAGTGACAAAATGTCCAGTGAAAAGTGGTCATATATTTCATTCCTTTGATAAAGGAGAGTCAGGCAGCAATTAATCCTAGATAAAGCCTTGTTGTTGTTGTTCTTGTTGTGTGACTTCAAGTCGTTTATGATGTATGGCAACCCTAAGGTGACCCTATCATGGGGTTTTCTTGGCAAGATTTGTTCAGAGGAGGTTTGCCATTGCTTTATTCTAAAGCTGAGAGCATGTGACCTGCCTAAGGTTATCCAGTAAATTTCATGGCCTGAGATTAAAAACCAGTGAACCAATTGGCACTAGCTTCTGAGTAAATATGCATAAGACTGCACTGTAAAAATGTAATCCTATGCAGATTTACCTGGGAGTAAGCTTCACTGAACACATTGAACTTACTTCTGAGTCATCAAACATAGGATTGACCCACAAGGAGCACAAAAGATCTAGGGAAAGATATCACTATTTGCCTTTTACAACAAGAGTATGATAAATATAAACAATGATCTGAAGAGGACCACACAATATAACACTGAATTAAAAGAGCTAACTAAAGATATCTTAAATCATTCCTTTTATAAAACTACCTTCCTTGGGTGAAACAAACAACCTCTGTTAATTTAGTAGAACTCCTTCACTCCCTCTGTCCTTCTCACACACATGCACAAAGGATAACAACTTTTAAATGAATAGAAAAAGGGCTAAGAGAAGGAGTACTATAAAAGAGTAATAGCATTATCAATAAAAGGTAAACTGACTAAAATAAGTATGAAAAGGAAAGCACTGGTCATTGGGAAAATGAGAACTGTTTCAGTCTCTTAATAAGCATGCCTCCTTGACTACATAAATTCCAGAATGACAGCTTTTGGCCCTCAAGAAGCTGTGGACTATTTTAAAAGTGCTTTCTTACCAATAAGCACCTATTAGCTAGATGCTTCATGGATGGTTCTGAAAAATACCTCCTGAAGGAAAGCATTCCTCATCACTAGCTCTGTTAGCTAAGGATGCTGGGAGTTGATGTCCAGCAACACTGGAGGGCCACATAATTCTCATCCCTGTCCTTACAGGTGTCACATTAAGACTATGTCGCATAGCTAGCAGATATAACAGCTGGACTGGGGTTTCCAGGTTTCAGCCACAGATAAAATCTGGGTGTGACCCACAAGGAGCTATCTGAGGGCTTGAATACAAGTCTGTTGGGTATTACATGAAGCTAAGAGTCATTCAAGCATCCTCTTTTTTCTTTTCTTTTTTCTCTGTATCCTTATTGAATGCAAAACTCAGAAAATTAAGGAACACAGAATCTGTCAGGAACAAGGAAACATATAATTTACATGAAGACAAATGGTAGTTCCCTCCTACTAACAAATATGTCTTTATTTTGTTGGGCATAGAAACAATATGATAATATCTAAAATCAGAAAAATGTGTTTTATCCTGATGTGATAGTTCTCATTTTATTTATTATTTCTCACATTTATATCTAATCCTTCCTTCCTCTAATCCATTCTGGGCAGCATGCCCCACATTGTCATTTAGTCTTACAAAATAATGTTTGAGAGATGCAAAGCTCAGTGGCAGCTGTTGACTTCAGTATCAGTGGTGTGGTAAATCTGCTCTGGGTTTTAGTCCAAACATTAAAGGAAGTGTCCAAAGTGCTGAGCCCTATCTCTAAAATCAGTTAAACACTTTGGATATCTCCTTTAGCACTACCGTGGCTTTAGGGAATTTATCGCATTCACTTTTGTTAACGATCTGGGCACTGCCTGAGGACACCTGTGAACAAGGGAAAATGGATTTTATCACACTCAAAACAGTTGGCAAGCCACCCCATGCCATCCCTTGACCACAACCCATCCCCGAGCCATGCTGAGCCAGCCAATTTTGCAAGGATGGAAGCTTTCCTGCTGAACAAAAATAGCTGGCTCAGCATGGATCAGGGATGGGTTGTGGTCGAGCGATGGCATGGGGCCAACTTGCCAACTGTTTTGAGTGTGATAAAATCCATTTTCTCTCGATCACGCACATTCACACGTGTCCCCAGCCAGTACCCAGATCATTAAGAAAATTGAGTGCGATAAACTCCTAAAACAGCAATGGCTGGAAGGTGGACTTTGGGCCTATACAGACTGCCAGAAATAATCCAGTTTGAGACCACTTTAACTGTCCTGATTCAGTGCTAGGGAATCATGTGAAATGTATTTTTTTTCTGAGACATTGAACCTTCTCTGTCAGCGAGCTCTGGTGCTACAATAAACTACAGTTCCCATGATTCCTTAGCACTGAGCCAGGACCGTTAAAATGGTCTCAAGCTGGATTATTTCTGGCAATCTATATAGGCCAGTCGTTCTGCTGAAAGATCTTTAGGCAATGTACAATAAATTGCAAAAGCTTATGACTAATAATTAACTCCCAGTCTACTACAGTGAAGCTATATCATGGATGGAAAACATGCTAAGATTTTAAAAATAGTTGAAAATTTAGTAATGACTAATAGAACAGAAAACTGAGACTCTATCAACAAGAATCTGTACTGAACTTTTCAAAAACAGACAGTTTGTCTTCCACATGTTCCTGAATCAACTAAAGGAAGCAGCAGAATCAGTTTTAACATACTATGGGTTAACAGATACACCAAGGAAAACAACAAATGTTCCTCTCCTCAGTCTACATTAGGCTGCCAAAAAGATGAAAGGTTGGAAAACCAGTAAGAGATTCATGTATGCAATTAACATAAGCCTAGTTCTGGTGTAAATAACAAATTCTCAGAGGCATCCTGGTGTTCCGGTCTTAAGTGGATGTGTAATGTCTTGCATCACTATTTTTACATCGCTCCAGTGGGAGAATTGGGGCTTCTGTCCCCAAAGCCAGACATTGCCCATCTCTGATTTAGGAAGTATAAGCACATCATATGAGAAAGTGTAATAATAATAATAATAATAATAATAATAAATAAATAAATGTTGGTACTTAGATACAACACTAAGCAATCTTTTAACAACACTAGTTCATGCCACATGAATTTGTTGACTTCCAAAAATAGCTTTTTTTAAAGACTAGCAAGCAGTAAGATCCCAAGGTGAAATGCTACTAATACAAGGTCAGTAGGAAAAATACAAAGCCCAGTTGCTTGCATCCCCATGACTGATTGGTTACGTTTGACAGCTTTTGGCTTTTTGATACTGTTAGACACAGCTGAGTATGAAATCATACATCAGGTACCCTGACTTTTTGGTACAGCTTTGTTTAATCTGCTACAGCAAAGACATCTCTGGAATCCAGATCATGCTGAGATGAAAAAGGACTTCTTAAAACAAAGTAGCTGAGAATTCAGTAATGACTAATAGAACAGAAAACACTTTTCATGCTGTGGATATACATACAAGAATCTGTGCTGAACTTAGCAGGAACAGACAGTTTTGTTTCCTCATGTTCCAGAGTCAACCAAAGCAAACAGCAGAGCCAGTTTTAACATTTTTTTTATTTTTTTTATTTTTGTAAAGTAAAATAAAACAGACTCTGGAAATTAGAAAATAAAACAAGATATGAAAAAGGAAAAACCAACTACAAAGTAAAATGATTTTGTTAATCAAGACTATTAGTAAAGGGTTGCAAAATATTACTCTTTAGTACTAACTACTATTAATCTGTCCTGTCCACAACTGGAATTATTAATTATTAAAGAACCTGAGCAAAACTAGATGATTTGACAAATCTAAGTTAGGTGATTTCAATTCCAGACAGGAATAATCAATCACCACTGATTGTTAACAAGTCAAATGTTGTTAGATTTTCTAGTCATCTAATTCCTCATCTCATCTATTAAATACATGCCCTGAAGATTCTGAAGAATAAGAATAGCCTAATGTGCCATGGCAAAAGTTATCCAGAAAAGTTAATTTCAAGATCTTCCATAATGCCATATCTTCCTTTCTGACAGCTTTCACATATGCCAGCATGGCCTATTGAGAATGGTGGAAGTTTCAACTGTTGAGAAAGGCTACAATAAAATATTCTATCAGTCTGATCCTATGTATGCTTATTCAGAAGAAAGATCTACTTGGTTTAACAATGTTTACTCCCAGGTAAGTATGCACAGATTCTTACCCACCTCTCCACATGGATTGAGTCATGGAATAACAACAGCAGCTTACTATACAACATACAACAGCAGTTAAAAACACACAACATCAATTTGAAAGAACAAGTAAGATGAGTACATATTAAAACAAGCAATCCATATTTTAAAATTTATAACTTAAAAATCATAATTTAAAAATTATCTGAATAGGTCTGCTGGAAGAGATTGGTCTTTAATGCTGTTTTAAATCTAGGCAATGTATTCAGCTGTCTAATCTCTTCCAGTCATTCCACAGTCTAGGTGTGACTGAAGAAAAAGTCCTCTAGGTTACAGCTGTCAACATAGTCCTGGCTGACTGGAGCAAATGTCCCCCAAGTGACCTGAGTGTATGGGATGAATTATACAGAAGGAGGTGATCCCATAAGTTACCTGGACCCAAACCATGTAGAGCTTTTATAGCAGGTAATACTATTACCTGCTAAATAGAAGTGAAATGTTTTGCCAGAACTCCATAATTTTTGCACTGCAAATTTGAATCCTTGGTCCAAATCTAGTTGCTAGTTCCAGCTAGAAGAAAACAAAAATTCAGGAGAAAATGTAATCAGCAGAAAACAAGAGACACATATCAAGATGCTCAGTAGGTGGATGATTTATTAACAAAAAACCCAATACATTTCAATCTTCATATGCTCTCAAAGGTCTTCTTCAGGGACTATTTGAAATATAACTTCAGAAATTTCTGGAGTGGAAACTCTCATACCATTTACAGACAAAATGGTGTGAGGTAGTCCAGTAAATGGTGTGAGCATTTCAGCTCCAGAAATCACTGAAGTCATTTGGGTCCTATATGGGAGAAAAGCTGTGAGCATTTCAGCTCCAGAAATCACTGAAGTCATTTGGGTCCTATATGGGAGAAAAGCAAGATAAAATACAGTAATAGTTCAGCCCCTGAAGAGAGCATATACATGCTGGAACACTTTGGAATTTATATTAATAAATCATTCATCCATAGAGCACTTTGATACATGTGCTACTGTTTTTTGCTACTTCCAGTTAAACTATTGCTGAATGAAAAGTCAACACTTACGAAAATAATTGATTAATTGGGTCTACTCCAGCTGGAACTAGCAATTGTTTTTAGGCCCCTGGATTCTTAATTTTTTTTTAAAAAAGAATGGGATTTATATGGCTACAGCCCACATTATATGGCTACAGCCCACCAGCAGCAGAGAGGCTTAGGTTGCCCTGGCAGGACTGTTTGCCCTTCCCTGCCTCCAGAAACACCTGTGGAGGCTTGGGGGCAGAGCCAACGCCGGGAGAAGCCTCAAAAGCTCTCTGCACTGCCGCAGGAACACCACCAGCAGCAGAGAGGCTTAGGTTGCCCTGGCAGGACTGTTTGCCCTTCCCTGCCTCCAGAAACACCTGCGGAGGCTTGGGGGCGGAGCCAACGCCGGGAGAAGCCTCAAAAGCTCTCTGCACTGCCGCAGGAACACCACCAGCAGCAGAGAGGCTTAGGTTGCCCTGGCAGGACTGTTTGCCCTTCCCTGCCTCCAGAAACACCTGCGGAGGCTTGGGGGTGGAGCGTTGTCATCTCTAGCTGAGAGCCTCCTGTTAGCCTTCAAAAACCAAGCCGAGGCAGCGACTGCTCCGGAGGAGGCAGAGGCGGCGACGGTGGTTCTCCCCGCACCCCGCCCTCCAGCGCTTACCATCTTCAGCTGCGGCTCTGAAGTTTAAGATAGTGCAGAGTCTGTCCCAGAGACCCAGGGCAGGACAATATAAAGCCCGCCAGGGAAGAAAACAGACACTAAGGAGTGATAATTTATGAGGGGGAGTTGGATGAACTAATCGTCATCTCAGATCATTGGAAGTGAGGATGATTTTTGACCATCTTCATTAGCTCTGCCTTTAACTCTCATTACTGAGATGACTGTAACACTCTTATAGGATGTAGCCCCCTTGTTAAAGGGCTCACAACACTTTCACTGCTTAAAGTGAATCTTCCCGAGGCACAAGGAGAGGCTGGGGCGACTATAGGAGTTGCGTTGGGGAATGGGAGGTATGGCTGGAACAGAGTGGACAGATGTTACAAAAGAAGACGGGATCGCTGTTTAGTAGCTATCCCGCCTTCAGTCCCCTCTGTTTCCCAGAATGGTTTGGGGAGCGGACCAACCATTCCACAGAACCTCACTCTGCTCCTTTGCAACGCCAGGTCGGTAAAGAATAAGACTCATATCATCCAGGATCTTCTCCTGGATGAGGATGCCGACCTGGCTTGCATCACAGAGACCTGGCTGGGGGAGGATAGTGCTGTTACATGGGCACAGGCCCTCCCAGCCGGGTACTCTGTCAGTGAGCAGGTGAGGGGAAGTGGGCGAGGGGGCGGTGTGGCTCTAGTTCATAAGAATACCTTGACCTTGACTAGGATACCTATCCGGAACACGGTCCGCTTCGAGTGCATGTACCTTAGCCTGAAGACTAGGGATAGTTTAGGGATTCTGCTAGTCTACCGACCACCCCGTTATCTAGCAGACTCCCTGACCGAGCTGACACAGCTGGTCTCCGAGCTTTTGCTGGAGTCTCCCAGGCTTTTGGTTCTGGGGGACTTCAACATTCCGCTCGAGACCAGCTTAACAGGTGCGGCTTGGGAGTTCATGGATACCATGACAAACATGGGCCTATCCCAGTTAGTCAACGGGCCCACGCATTGTGCAGGTCATACACTCGATGCGGTCTTTAGTACGGAACAGGAATATCCGTGGGCGGAGGTAGTAAGTTCCTCCGCATTGTCATGGACGGATCATTTCCTGGTCAAAGTGGAACTGAGAGCCAATATCCGCTCCTCCGGGGGTGGAGGACCTATTCGAATGGTCCGCCCTCGAAGGCTAATGGAGCCAATTGGATTCCAGAAAGCCTTAGAGGGTTTAATGGTTGGGAATGCCGGTGATCCTGTCGAGGCTCTGGTTAATACTTGGAACAACGATCTTGCCAGGGCCATCGACACGATCGCCCCCAAGCGCCCTTGCCGCATCGCTTCTAATCGTAAGCCATGGTACACACCTGAGCTTAGGAAGATGAAGCGGGCTGGACAACGGCTAGAGTGCAGGTGGCGGAAAACTCGACTCTTATCTGACAGAACTCGCCATAGGAATTTTCTTTATTCCTATCGGGAGGCAATATATGCAGCGAGGAGAGCCTTCTCCTCTGCACGTATTGCGTCTGCAGAGTCCCGTCCGGCAGAGCTGTTTAGGGTGGTGAGGGAGATGACGCAGGTGCCTCCTGCGCCAAATCCCTTACTTAACCCGACAACAGCCTGCTGCGACGCATTTAATAACTTCTTTGCAGATAAAATCTCTCAGATAAGAGCCGACATTGACGCGACCATTGGGACAGAGTCTATAGGCGAGGCGTCCACTGACTCCGTCGATGTAATTTTACTGGATCAGTGGCAATCTGTGAGTACCGAGGACGTGGACAAGCTGCTTGGTAAGGTGAGGAAGACGACTTGCCCTCTCGACCCTTGCCCATCTTGGCTGGCCGTCCAGGGGGGGGATGCATTGATGAGATTCCTTACGGATATCGTCAATGCATCCTTCAGGGAAGGACATGTTCCATCATGTCTAAAGGAAGCGGCGGTTAAGCCACTTCTGAAAAAACCTTCCCTGGACCCCCTGGATATGAAAAACTATAGGCCTGTGTCATTGCTGCCATTTTTGAGCAAGGTGATCGAGAGGGCGGTTGCTCTTCAGCTCCAGGCAGTCTTGGATGAAACCGATTATCTAGACCCATTTCAAACCGGCTTCAGGACAGGCTTTGGGGTTGAGACTGCCATGGTTGCCTTGACCGACGATCTGCGTCTGAGCATCGACAGGGGTAGCGTGACCCTGTTGGTGCTCTTAGACCTCTCAGCGGCTTTTGATACGATAGATCACGGCATCCTCTTGGACCGCCTGAAGGGGTTAGGTATCGGGGGCACTGCTTTGCAGTGGTTCCGGTCCTTCCTCTCGGGTCGGTCCCAGAGGGTGCTGCTCGGGAACTGTAGCTCCAGTAAGAGAGACCTCACTTGTGGGGTCCCTCAGGGAGCTATTTTGTCCCCGATGTTGTTCAACATCTATATGAAGCCGCTGGGTGAGATAATATGGAGTTATGGTGCTGGGTGTTATCAGTACGCTGATGACACCCAAATCTATTTCTCCATATCTCGTTCGTCGGCCTCGAATTCCACTGGCATCTCTTCTCTCAATGAATGTCTTGGGGCGGTAATGGGCTGGATGAGGAAAAACAGATTGAAGCTGAATCCAGACAAGACGGAGGTGCTCACGGTAGCGGCCCCAAAACCAGGAATTGGGTTGCAACCTCCAGTCCTGGATGGGGTCACGCTCTCCTCCAGTGACTGTGTTCGCAGCTTGGGGGTGCTCCTTGACTCGTCGCTCCTGATGACAAATCAGGTAAATGCGACGGTCAGGAGCGCCTGTTATCAGCTTCGGCTGATACGCCAGCTGCGCCCTTTTCTGGAAGTAGGGGACCTTGAGACTGTTGTGCACGCGTTGGTAACCTCACGCCTGACTTCTGTAATGCACTCTACATGGGGCTACCCTTGTGCCTGGTTCGGAAATTACAGCTGGTACAGAATATGGCAGCCAGACTTGTTTCGGGAACATCTCGGAGGGATCACATTACTCCGGTTCTGAGGTCCCTCCACTGGCTGCCTATCAGCTTCCGGGCCAGGTACAAGGTGTTGGTTATCACCTTTAAAGCCCTAAATGGCTTGGGTCCAAGCTATCTCAGGGACCGCCTTCTCCCATACAATCCTCCCCGCGCTCTCCGGTCCTCCGGGAGGAAATTGCTGCAACTTCAAAAATCGAGGCTAGCGGCTACCCCCGGGGGGCTTTCTCAGTTGTTGCCCCTAGACTCTGGAACGGCCTGCCGGACGAGATCCGTCAATTAACATCACTTGACAGCTTTAAAAAAGCTGTCAAGACGGATCTCTTCCGGCAGGCCTTTCCAGATTAATTATCTAAGCCTCGGGTATAAATAAAAAAACATTCTTCCCAGTGATCCTTACGTGGCCCCATCATCGATGGTTGGATCTCACTGGCTGGACACATACTCTGGGTCCTCATTTTATCTATTTTAAATAGCTGTGTTTCTTGTTGTTTTAAAATGTACTTGATTTAATATTGTTTTAAGGGGGGGGGTTACTGTATATATATGTTTTATTGATGTACTCATTCTTAATTGTAAGCCGCCCAGATTGATATTTCAGAGGGCGGGGTATAAATAAATTTTATTATTATTATTATTATTATTATTATTATTATTATTCAAAACCCATTTTCCAAAATGCCAAATAAGTAGCATGATGATGAAAGCTAGTGCCCCAAGTAATTAAAAAACATAGGCATTGTTTCTTCGTGTTTTGTACCATATCATAGTAGTGACATTCTATGGGAAACATGGAAAGTGCAAATGCCACATTACTTTCTAAAGCCATGATGCCCTCCCTGACATGGGAAATAGCTTCATCTGCCCATTCCCCGTAACTTTGACAAACAGTGTGTACCTGATCAAAATGCTTAAGCAACTCCCAAATGGCACTGACAATGTATTCAATTGCCCACAGATCAAGAACTGCAGCAGCTAGTAACCTTCTTTCTTCTTGGCACTGGGGTTATTTGCTTATTGGGGATTCATGTGTGAGGTATCACTTTGATGTTCAGGCTTCCAGAAGATGGATCTGTTCCCTTACTCTTAGGTTAATAATTAATTTGTAATCTTAAAAAGGCAAGTACTCACTGATCTGATTGGTAGATGAACTATAAAAGGCATTGACTGTAGTTGGACTAGTAAACCACCTGTTGAAACAGAACAAATTGGCTTTTATGACTTTATGAATAAATAGCAAACAAAGTGACAGAATAAACATTAGATCATTAGCAATGACATAAGTAAAGAAAAAAATCAAGGCATAGCTTCCATATACATTTCTTATTTGTGGCACAATTCCAAACAATTATTTTGTGAAGATCTTTTAAATAAATATAAATGAAGGCTGTCCATATTTGACTAATGAGTGATGACAGGATCATACTTTGGCTGACTGTTCTAAACTGTTCAGTCAGTTTAATTCCACCCAACCCAAACTCCAGGCTAAATTTTTGGTTCCTTATAAACTCCCACACCCCATTTTTTCCTTATATGTCCATCACACACTAACCGACAAATTTCCCTTCTTAGATAGTATGGGATATTTTCCTCTACCCTCACTTTCAATCACATATAGACTAATACCACCATGCACTGTTTCATACCCCCCTAAGTCCCTGCTTCTTGGAAAGGCATAGTACCATTCAGAGCCATAGCATGCATATAAGAGTGCAAGCCTTTCAGGAAAGAAAGTTTTTTAAAAAATAAAAAAACCTTGGAAGTAACAAATTAAAAGTACCTAGAATACAACATTCAGTACTCAACTTTTCTACTTATTCAGACATATATTCGAAGATGAATTAATAATGAATGTATATTGCCAGTTTATACAACAAGATTTTTAAAACTGTTGTCAAGACATCTATTAATTACAAAATGTTACTTTTAAATCTTTACAGTTATGGTTAGTAACTGTATTGTTACTTTCCAAAAGCTCTGCTAAAAACATAATGAAAAATGGATAGTCCTTGAAAATGAAAGCTGGCATAGTATGTTCTTAAGGCATATCAGAAAGGTACTCTAATTTTATATGCAATGAACCATGAGACACCCATCCACCCCCGTTGCCACAAATAAAATTAGAAAACAAAGATGAAAGTAGAGATCACAATATACAATATTCTTAGATTGAAATCTAAGGTGGGAAACTTTACATGAGAGGAAAGCTCCCTTTTCCACTCCATACTTTTTCATCCCAATGATTCTTGAGGAAAATGCATCATAAATATATCCATGTAACAGTGCTCTTAATTAAGGGGTTTGTTGACAATAGTTACTTAATCTTTTTGAATAATCATTTTAAGCTGGCAATTTATATTCATTATTCATTCATCTCTGTATGTCTGAAAAAGTAGGAAACCTGAATGTTATTCAAATGAAACAACAAGGGACAATATCATATAAATACCTTAAATATTCATCATGAGATATCGATAGAAAATTATCAAGTTGCAGAATTTATTTAGGACTTTTATAAAGCATTATCTAATTATATTCCCCCAGCCCCAATGTGTTGAAAGGTTTTCTAGTAAAATGATAAGATGTCAGATATATTTTTGTAAGATAATGGAAGCCTGAAGATGACTGACATCTATGCTGAGAAGTCAGGAGAAAATATTTAGCAGGGTTGACTGCATTCCAATTTCAGAGTCATTTATGGCAGCAGTCAAATAAAATAATTTGAAATGCAGCAACCCAGCTGCTTATAAAGAGGGGCTTTTACACAGGACAGCACTGAATGACTTTTACGATGACCTGTCAGGACATTTTTCAGACACTGGACACTTTTATTGGAAATTTAAAATGCCATCGCACATTTCAAGTCTCTAGCATGGTCTCAACCTTTGACATCATCTCTTTATTCATATCTCCTTCTGCTGTCTCAAAGCTTTCTTTCTGCTTAACTTCTAACATAAAGAGTTCTATCAGATTTAACAAGAAACCATTGAAGCTGTCCTCCAACCCCTTCTTGACAGTCAATTCAAATGGTTAATGGTTAAGGTACTTACTGTACATACTTGATATAAATCAACCTCATATATAAGTCAAGAGCAAGTTTGGGGGCCAAAATTATAGATTTTGATTTGACCCATGGATAAGTCAAGGGTACAACTTAGGGACAGTGACAAAGGATATAAAGGACAAAGCAAAGGATAATGATGCCAAAGAACTCAAAAAATTCTGGCAGGCATAAATTGTTTGCGCTCATCCTAAAGGCTGGCTGGATGAGGAAGGAACTGTGGCAAACTGTGGCTGTGTGAGGGAGACGACCAAGCACAGATAGGGACAAGAAACACGCACATGTTAAAATGGATGAATAGGCAAAGCAATGAAAATGGCAACTACATTAGCAGTGATAACTTTGCCTGATTTTAACCCAGAAAAGCCAACAAATATACACAAATGTCTTACTCAAATCCTTCAAAGCTCAATTCCTCTAGACCAGGGGTAGGCAACCTAAGGCCCAGGGGGGGGGGGATGCAGCCCTCCGAGGCCTTTGGACCGGCCCCACGCCAGTCCTGCCGCCACCGCCGCCTCCTCCGCCACCCACCATGATGATATTGATTATTGTTGTTATTACTTGTTCTTGGGGTTTTCTTGGCAAAATCTCCACAGGGGTTTTGCCATGGCTTTTCTGGGGCTGAGAGAGTGTGCATGCATATATATTTTTATTTTTTTATTTTTATTTTATTTTTTTATTTGGATCTATTTATTTATTTATTTATTTTTGGTGCTTTGGCCCCTCAATTGTCTGAGGGACAGCAACCCAGCCCCCGGCTCAAAAAGGTTGCCTACCCCTGCTCTAGACACTCCTAGGAAGGGAAGCACCAAAGAGCAGCTATTGCTGCCAGTTTATGTCAGAAGCAGCACCATAGCAGAGAGAGGGTATGAGTGCTCCCAGATAGATTAAACTCTTGTCTTTCACCATTCTACTCAAAGAAGGAGATTTTCCTTTTTTGATAAGTGTTAAAGTACAGTACCTAGACTGACCCATAGATAAGTTGACCAAGGGTTTTTGGTTCCATTTTTGGCTAACATTTCTAAACTTATACATTAGTATATACACTAGGTACATTAAACCAAGTGGTCAGTTGTTCTGAATGTTTATTGGTGAGCAATGTTTGTAGGGACCACATTGCAGAGATATGGGGGCTAATGGAGCACACCAGGGAATTCCAAAAGAAAACCAGCATGTGCTTTATAGACTACTACAGCAAAGTCTTTGACTGCATATATCATGAAAGGCTGTGGAATGCCCTTAAAGACATGGGAGTGACAACATATATGATAGTTCTAATGAGAAATCTGTACTTAGGACAAAAGGTCATTGTCATAACAGAACACAGAGAAACAGAATGTTTCCCAGTTGGCAAAGGGGTCAGACAAGGCTGCATCATATCACCCTACCTGTTCAACTTATATGCAGAACATATTGTAAGGAAAGCAGGCAGAAGAAGGAGGAGTGCAAATAGGAGGAAGGAATATCAACTTAAGATATGGAGATGATACCATAACACTAGCAGAAAATCTCCCAGATTTGGAACAACTACTAAGGAAGATCAAGGAAGAAAGTGCAAAGGCAGGCCTACTGTTGAACATAAAGAAAATAAAAATAATGACAACAGAGAATATAGACAAATTTAATCTAGACAATGAAGAAATAGCAGTAATAAAAGAGTTCTCATACCTGCAATCAAACATTGATAAAAATGGGGACTGCAGTCTTATGGGGATACTGACCATGAAAGAACTAGAAAAAATTCTAAAATGCAAAGATATACAACTGAGCACAAAAGTCAGAATGGTACATACATGGCTATTGCCAGGTATGGCTGTGTGAGGAAAACAGTTAAGAAAGAAGATAGGAGGAAAATCAATTCATTCGAGATGTGGTGTTGGAGAAGAGGGCTGAGGATCCTGTGGACAGCCAAAAAGACAAACAAATAGGTCCTATATCAGTTCAAGCCAGAAATCTCCCTAGAAGCCAAGAGGCTGTTGTACTTCAGACACATCATGAGAAGGCACAACTCATTGGGAAAAAACAATTATGCTAGGAAAGGTGGAGGGAAGTAAAGAGAAAAAGGCCAACTGCTAGATGGATGGACTCTATTTGGGAGGTTGCAGGTATGAGTTTGCAGGAACTAGGAAGAGCAGTGGAGGACAGGGGAGATGTCTCATTCACAGTGTCAGCATGGGTCGAAATAAACTAGAAGACAGTTAACAACAACAAATGTTTGTAATGTTTTGTACTGCTAAATAAAATAACCGAACACAGCATAGGTTCTCTCCTCCTCAGCCGCCCCAATTGCTTGTCTTTTTATCTTCCTAAGTATTCTGGATACATCTGGTAGAGAGTTTGTGAAAAAGAAAGTATACAGCACCCTAGCACTGAGTACGTTTCTTAAGGATCAGAATAATTTGTTTCTACATCTTACCTTAGTCAGTGAGTTGGAGTTGGGATGAGGGTTGGCCTTCCATAAGATGAGGTAAATCATCCTCCCTAGGTAGCAAAGTCACAGCAAGCAGGTTCACCCCCTACCCCAACTGCTTCCACAGGGACTACAGTGCATGTTTGGGGGGGGGGGGTCCTTTCTAGGCTCACTCTGCCTTAAGGTAAATGTTCCCACAGGGAAGTGGATGGTGGGTGCATCTGTCACCTCAAGTGGACTGGTATCTCCAGATCTGTGCAAGCCAAACAATGCAGCTTATGTAACTCCCCAGACAGCTTCTGAGGCCCATATGACTCCTTCTGAGAGGCCTTTCCTTACAGAGAAAAATTACACAGAAGCTGCCCAAGTATTGCCCATGTATTTTGTGGCCAATGTGGATGCCCAATGATATGCATGAATGACAGTAAGAGGTAAGATGTAGAAACAAATTATTCTGATCCTTACGAAACAGCCCTGGTGGCGCAGTGGTTAAATGCCTGTACTGCAGCCACTCACTCATAAACCATAAGGTTGCGAGTTCAATACCAGCCAGGGCTGAGGCTCGACTCAGGCCTGCATCCTTCTGAGGTCGCTAAAAGGAGTACCCAGCTGTTGGGGGGCGATCAGCTCACAGTTGTAAACCGCTTAGACATCCCATAGCGCGATATGAAGCGGTATATAAATGAAGCTGCTTTGCTTTGCTTTGCTTTGCTTTGCTTATCATCCTACTTTAGATGATAGGATGTCTGATACATCCACTGCAGAGGTGAGCATGGCAGCTGGAGTATATCACGCAGTGCAATGTGCTCATATAGATCCTGTCTCTAAGGACTAGGACAAGACATTTTATTGCCTGAGGCAAAAAACAAGATGGTGGCCTTCCTTATTTTATGTACAAAAGTGGATTAGACATTGAATATTGCTTCAGCACTAGCCAGGGAACATGTCCTCCACTGTATGTGAAGTCAGGTAGCAAGCACTGAGGTGTGGCAGAGTAGGCACGTAGATCATTTCACATATATCTCTGCCCTCAGCATCTGATCATTGATTCAGTTAGGACAAGGCCTTATAGTTTATTCATGAAGTGAGAAGAATGGAACAAACAATGGAGATAGAAGTAAACAGGTTGATATCAAATTCTGGACTAGCAAGAAAATGGTGGGTGATTGGAACTGATGCTGCTCCACAAAGCATCCTTTCTTATTTTTAAAACTTTTTATAGTGTGTGGGGGGGGGAGGGGGCATCCAGCTGAGCATGTGCATAGTTAACAGATCCTCCACTTGTTGTTATTATTTAAAGATACCACCCTTTTCTATGACAAAATTATGTTTATTCCCAAGAAAATTTGTTTATCAACAAGATGACAAAATCAAACTCAATGTTATTCGACAGCATAAAATGGAAAACCGCACATGCTTTTGATATCTGTCTATCTATCTGTCTTTCTCTTTCTTTCTTTCTTTCTTTCTTTCTTTCTTTCTTTCTTCTGTTATTTTTAACTAAGTGGTGGCAGACTGTTGTTTGGTTCTCAAATGTATGGAATGAACAAACAGTTGTAAAGGATAAAAATGGAATGAAAACATTGTTAAGTCCAGGGTCTGAAATTACTAACTAGCTCCACTGCATCTGCTGTTTGACACAGTTGCCTCAGTTTGTCTAATAACAGGGTGAACTATACTCTGTGTTCTCTGAGAATAACTGCAAAACACATTATTGGGAAGTGCAAGGCTGTTTCACACAGACAAATCTTCTACAGATATATTATATCAACAAAAGAAACAACACTGACATCTACTCATGAATGAGCTATATTTTACTGCATGTGCATGCTATAGCAGGAGTGTGGAACCTTTATCCTTCAGATATTGATGACCTAGGGTTCCCATCATGCCTCACCATTTCCCAGGCCATCCCCAATATGTTCTTTTTTGGTTACATCCTTTGTTCAAAGAAACTGAACAGATTAGTATTTTCAAAATTGGGCCAAAAGGGGTTTATACAAATTGTTTTTAAAAAAAAAAAGAGGAGGAGAAAAAAAGAGGTACTCCATTAACTGGAGCCAACTTGGTGCAGTGTAGCTTGCATGTTTAAATACACACTTGGCCACAAAAACCCACTGGGCAAGTCACAATCTCTCTGCCTCAGAAGGAGGCAAAGGCAAACCTCCACTGAACAAATCTTGCCAAGGAAACCTCCTGATATGTTAACCTTTTGTTGTTGTTGTTGTTAAGTTCCCTCGAGTCAGCCTCGACTCATGGCAACCCAGTGGATGTGACACCTCCAAGGCTTCCTATCCTCCAGTGTTCTGCTCAGTCCCTGTAACCCCATGTCTGTGAGTCCATTTATCTTACTTGGGGTCTTAGGAACAGTTGGAAGTCAGATAGAGTTTGGATTCCAGACAGTGAGGGTCTGGTGGTGAAGGCTCTAGAGTGGAAGAGGGTTAAGGTCCAGAAGAAAGGGGCATAATGCCCATACTAAACTCCAAGTGAGGGAGTTAATAAAGAGAATATCCTGAGGGGTATTGATAGCCTTAGAGACTGGTTAAGAAATAGGGGTAAAGGTACCCAAAGAATGGCTAAGAGTGTCCTGTGGGGGTAATTAAAAGTGTTCCAAGGAAAGGAGCGTTTTAGAGTATTATTATTTGTAACTGTAACCAACTATAACAAGTGCAGCAAGACCAAGTGAAACCTTGTTACTTGTATTGTAAATAAAGTTTTGTTGTTACTTTATGAAACACTTGTCTACAGTGAATGAATATCCATGCTACTAAACCTTATACAAGATAGGTTATGCCAAAGAGTTTTAGAAGAGAAGGTTGGTGAAGGAGTGGCTCTTTGCATAGGGTGATGGCAGCTATGGGACAAAAAGGGTCCATTGTGTGGCCACAAATGAAAGTAAAGAAAAAGTGCACATCACAGCCATAATTGATCATCTTGTCTTCCAAGGAGAGTTCTTGCTTGATCTGTTCAAGAACCCATTGGTTTGACTTTTTGGCTGTCCATGGTATCCTAAGCACTCTTCTCCAGTACCACATCTCAAATGTATTGATTTTCTTTCTGTCTGCTTCCTTCACTCTTGCATCCGTACATGGCAATGGGTAATAATACTGCCTGCATGATTCTAACTTTAGTGCTCTGCTGTAGATCTTTGCCCTTCAGGATCTTTTCTAATTCCTTCATAGCTGCCTTACCCGTTCCTAGTCTTCTTCTTATTTCTTGATTGAAGTCTCCACTCTGGTCAATGTTTGATCTTAGGTACATGAATTATTTGACTATTTCAATTTCCTCACTGTCCAGATTGAATTTATGTATTTCCTCTGTGGTCATTTTTTTTCTTTATGTTCAGCATTAACCTTGCATTTGCACTTTCATCTCTGACCTTCCTCAATAACTGCTCCAGGTCTGTGATATCTTCTGCCACTATTATTATATCATCTGCATACCTCAGGCTGTTGATCTTTCTTCCTATCTGCACTCCTCCTTCTTCTGCATCTAACTCTGCTTTTCTTATGATGATGTAAAGCCAAACAAATACAAATTTCATTAATTTTTGCAGAGATACATTGTATTCTGTGTGAAACTGAACAGTCATCATTTATAGTGCATACTTCTAACTCATACTTTGCTGCTTCTTTTTTAAAAAAGAAAAAAAGTATGTGTTGAAGGCCCTCCAAAGATTAAGACTTGAAGGTTATTGCATTGCCTCAACAAAAACAGTGGTAGGTTTAATATCCAAAATATATAATTCCTTTCTTGATGATCAATTCAAAACCTGACAAGGAGTGTGAATTGCCTGAGAAACTGAACTAGACCCTTCCATTGCAGATACATATGTATATCAGTATAGGAATATATATCATTAGAAGCAGCCCCTGTATTTTCTGAGTTAGTGGAGTCCATGAACCTTTTTGATTTTAACAAATGGAGATACATTCTGACATTTTGTGCTTGCCTCCCTATATAATTAAAACTGGGAAATGCCTCAGAATAATTTGGCATGGAAACGGGTTTTAAACATTCTAGTTTGCTGATAAATTATGCTAAATTTCTAGCTTAACATAATGCAAGAAGCTTATATGAAAATACATATTTGTGCAGCACTAATTAAAGAGACATACTTCTGCAGTCTGATGCCTTTTCAATATTTTACTACAGGATTCTAGGCTGAGGCTTTACAATGTTTTATGAAGGAAAATTCTCTTGCACAAAATCCAGAATTTGCAAAGCATGAAAGAGAAGAATGAAAAAGGATACAAACAACCCGCTATTGCATATGATACTTCTGTTTATTAATATATTAGTACCTACTATGTTATATGCAGATAAGTTTCTTTCTTTTTACAATGGGAGAGTTGACAGAAGTCAAACAATAATAGCTCCAGTACAGTGTATAAAGTCACCCAACTAGTGTTGGATTCAGACCCTTTACAGACTGCCAGAAATAATCCATCTTGAGACCACTTTAATTGCCCAGGCTCAATACTAGGGAATCATGGGAACTGTAGTTTTTTCTGAGACATTGAGCCTTCTCTGTCAGAGACTCTGGTGCCACAATAAACTACAGTTCCCATGATTCCCTAGCACTGAGCCAGGGCAGTTAAAGTGGTCTCAAGCTGGATTATTTCTGGCAGTCTGTAGACAGCATCAATCAACTTGAAACATGTTATGGGATGTATGTAATAGTAGTCACTGACACACCAAGTTAGAATATTTAAAGGTTAAAAAACTGTTTTTGTTTTGTTTATAAAATACAGTATGGCCTTATTTAGTTTAGAAAGGTATTCAGAATCTATTAATGTCTTTTTTCAATCAGTGAAAAGAAATGAAATACAAATTATAATATGAGTCATTAATATTAGCCTGCCTTTCTCCCAGCCCTGAGACTCAAGGTGGTTTGCAAAACAAATACTGATAAAACTCCTCAAAACAGGCAAAAGTCAAAATATAACCAACCTATCAATAGAATTAAAAGCAATTTAAAAACACAACGAGCAAAAACACTTGAAGGAGCTTTACAGTGCTTTGTTCTCCTCCAAGATATGTTAAGAATTAAAATTACAGGAGCCCTGTCTCTGGCAGCCCTAGCCTCAAGAAATGGGCAAACTCATGTGGAAGAATATGGTTCTTCAGATAATCTGATTCAAACTGTATAGAACTTTATAGGTCATTAACAGGACTTTGAATTGTTACTGGAAATGGACCAATAGCCAGTGGAGCAGTTGTAATATGGGTCTTTATTATTTATTTATTATATTTATTTGTATCCCTCTCTTTTCCCAGAACTGGGATTTGTATGCTCCCTATAACTAGTCCCAGTCCCCATAGTTTGCCGACCCCTGGTCTAAGGCAGTGGTTCCCAAACTTTGAGGCCCCCTGGTGTTTTTGACCTCATCTCCCATAATTTCTGACTGTTGCCTAAGCTGGCTAAAGCTTCTGGGATCTGAAGTGCAAAACCCATGGAGAACCAAAGTTTTGGAATAACTGGTTAAGACTAGGGAGAACTAAGTCCATTTTTTTCATTCTGTCATGCTGCTCACTGAGCAATTTTGAGCTAGTCACATGCCCTCAGCTTAATTTAACTCATATAAAATAAAAATGCATGAGGGGAAATGATATGCTCTGCCTTGAAGTCCTAATATAAATAAAAGACTATATAAAAACCTATACACCATATAAATATAATATATATGTGTGTCCATGTCTTGATATCTTCAGAGAAGACCCTTCACAGGATCCCACCACCCTTACAGGTACATCTGGTGGGAACATAGGAAAGGGATTCTCAGTGGCTGTTCTGAAGCTCCGAAGCTCCCCTCCTAGAAAGGCTAGACTGGCACTCTGTATAGCACCCTGGGTGGTTTAAATGGACAATAAATAAATATTAAATAACTAAATGTATTACATACTTATTCAAAGCAGAGCTCATAGATGTTAATGGTGTTGTCTAACTTTATGCTTACGTTACATGTACAACTACTTTCTTCCTCTTTACTGGCTTGCCTTTGGGGTGGGGACATGCACACACAAGTAGAAAGGAAGTTCAGCAACACAAACGTGAACATCAAATGGGGAAGGGGTGACATTAAGCAGCCCTTGAAGGAGGAAAATGAATTGAGATAAGCTCAATTGCATTCTGCCTCATGCCGAGTTAGGGAATAATTCCCTTCCTTTCAAAGCATAGCAGTGATAGAGGATGATTCGCAGGGGACAGCCCTAAAGTTGCATATTTCAGGGATTATCTGCCAATTAATTTCACCTTTAGTGACATTTCCCATCATACTAAGAATCTCTTCAGGATATATTAGAGCAGCTAATAGCTACTTCCACAAGAATGAAGGATCAAGAGTGTTTATCTCCTTCATAAAGGAGCAATTTTACCCCCACTGCTTGAGAAACTCACAGAAAGCTAAATATAATGTGTTTTGCTGAACTACAGTAGAGAAGAGGCTAAAATAAAAGAGAGAGAGAAAATGAGAGATCCCTTCAGGGTTATCTCTTGAAGTTTCATTGTATGCCTGCATAATGGCTGCCTAAGCTACTGCTCATATTTTTGTAATTTGTCACAAATCACTAGGTTTTTTTTTGTTTTTTGTTTTTTGTTGTTGTTGTTGTTTTGCACTCTAAGAAAAATACATCCCACTTTATCAGCAGATCAATAGCCATATATTATAACAGCAAAGTAATCTTTTGAGTAGCACCATCCATGTAAAAGAAGGGAGGCTTATGGTAAATCCAAGGTTTGCAAAAGTACAAGCCTTTTGGGAGTGAGGAGGCCAAAACAGCTTAGTGGAATGGGCTCTGTTGGAGACTGGGAGGGGAAAGAAAAGGGAGAAGGAATTGAATGGAGCATCTTAGCAGAGGGCATGGCTGTTTCAAACTCTGAACAGGAAAACTCTACACTGCAGCATTTGGTTGTAGGCCCCACTCATTCTCCTTTATACTAGACAGTGTGTAGCTTTTGTCCAAAACCTGGAGTTAGTAGAATGCATGGCATTCATACTATGTGCTACATGCATTGTAGAATGCATGACAGTATAATAATATTAAAGGTGGGAATGGACTACAGGAAATACAAAAGGTTGTAAACTGGCAGAGGACTGGACACTGAAGGTATGTTTTCAGCAAGTACTGAATGATAATAGACATGAGGTCAGGCAAGGATGTCCCACCATAGCTATATCTTTCCATGGTAGTAGAACTGTATGCTTCTGTAAGGCAAGCAGATATACTGATAGTAGCACTGCTATTGGTAGGGTCTTTCACATCAAACAGGCTTTTGCTGAGTAGTCAGGCTAAATATGCCAACCAGCTGCCAGGCAGCAGCAGTAGTGGGGGGGGGGGGTTACATAGTGGAAGATCTCTCGTAAACAATGGCAGTGGCACTTTAGTGAACTCAGTGCTATGTAGAATGAGGCACTCATAAACCACTTGTGAATGTTGTTGGGTGTTGTTGTTTTTTACCATGAAAACCCTGTGATAAAACAATCCAATATGAAAAAAGAGATAGTGATGGAAGATGAGACTTCCAGGTGAGAAGGCAATCAACAATCTACTGAGGAAGAGAACAAGGACAAGTAGCACTGTCTTTAAGGAGATTATCGTACTACACTCTTAAAATGCTGGCAATCCACTTTAACTGCTCTGGCTGCCTCCTGTTGCATTCTGGGACTTGTAGTTTAGGAAGGGGCATTTAGAATATTCAGCCAGAGAGCTCTTAGGCCTCACTGAACTACAAACTCCAAAATGCAACAGGAGGCAGTCAGAGCAGTTAAAGTAGATTAGCAGCATTTTAAGAGTGTTGTGCGATAATCTGCTAATAATGAAATTGGGCTCAAACCACAAGGATGTCCAACTGCTGATAGGTTGGAGGTGAAAGGAAAGTCTGAAACTGTATAATGCATATAATAGGAACAAAAAATGTGAGAAGCATGGCTCAGGGAAAGCTAGACAATGGATCGGTAAACAATACAGTACTTGAGATGAGTGGGTTAAAGCAGGGAAGAAAGGAACATTTTCAAGCAGATAAATATAACGTTTTACTCAGGAATGAATATCTAAGAAAAATGGGGTAGCATTAATAGTGAGTTATGTACCAAAAGCAGCCAGGGGGTATAATGCTAAGTCTGACCAAATAATATCAATAAGTCTTTAGGAGAAATTCATCAGTATAACCATAATATCAGTTTATACTCTAACTACACAAGCAGAAGAAGGAGAAATTGAAAGATTATGTGCTTGAAGTCTCAAGGAGGAAATTGACTGCACATTTAACAGGACATGTTGATAATAATAGATGAATGAAATGCCAAAGTTGGAAACAGAGCAGAACCAAACATTTTTGGAGAATTTGGCCTACGATCTAGAAATGAAGAAGGAAAACTACTTATCAAATTTTGTTAGGACAAAAGTTTTTTTATTGCAAACATATTCTTCATGCAATCATGTGGATGTCACTTATAACCATTACAGAAATTAATAGACTACATAACCCAAAACAGCAGAGGGAGAAACTCCATTCTCTCTGCAAAAACAAGCCCAAGAGCAGATTGTGACACAGATTATGAACTGCTAATATCAAACTTTAGAGTAATGCTAAAGAAATTCTCTAAACAAATCATCATGCCAAAATACAAACTGAAGAACATCCCTGAAGAATGCAAAGACCATGGAAAGAACAGATTTGTACTATTAAGCCTAATTGGCAGGGAAACAGAACTCTGGACTGAAACCAGGGAGATTGGAAATTATTGCATGGCAAATCTCTGCCGGGATACAGGCAGGTTGTAACCGTCACCAATGAATCTTATCACACTGCTACATGAACTGGGCAGAACTGGGTAGAACTGTCTAATTAACAATTTGTAAGCCAGTCTGAGAACACTTCTAGAGAGTGAGGTATAAATACAATGAACAATTGTATTTCTGGGATTACTAGGTTCTGGGATTATTAGGTTGTTATTGTATTGCATTTTATGTATTTTAATATTGTAAGCTGCCCCAATTGCCTTGCAGAGGGGCGGGATATAAATAAATTTTATTATTATTATTATTATTATTATTATTAGAAGAAGAAGAAGAATGTCAACTGCAATAATAATAATAATAATAATAATAATAATAATGTCAACAACATTCTCCCATTCTTGAAAAGCTACCAGAGAAGCCTGGGTTGGATATGGACGGCCTACTGCCTGGGCCTGGGACAGTGTGATAAGATCTGTCGGTGATGGTTACAACTCGCCTGTATCCCGGAGGAGATTTGTCATGCGATAATCTTGCAAGGTCAGGAAAGAATGCACAAAGTCATTATCTATAACCAAAACAATATGGAAAACAAAACAATGGCCTACAGATTGGAAATACTCCATATACATTCCACTCCCAAGAAAGGGGACACCTGGAATTGCATTAACCACTGGACCACTGTATTAATCTCTCATACAAGCAAAGTAATGTTCAACATTTCACAATGAGGACTTTAGCATATATGAAATGAGAGATGCCAGATGACCAAGATGGATTCAGAAAATGAAAAAGTACTAGGGTTCATATTGCAGAAATATGTTGGATAATGAAGCACACAAAAGAATTTCAGAAGAAAATCAACCAATCCTTTGTAGATGGAAGAAAAACCATTGATTGGGTAGATTATGAACACTATGGATCACTGAAAAGAAATGAGTGTGCCATAACATTTTCTTATCCTGATGCATAAATTATATTTGGGAGAAGAGGCCACAATTAGGACAGTGTATGGAGAAACAGAAATGTTTCCCATTGGAAGAGGTCAGACAAGGCTGCATTTTATCATCCCATTTGTTTAATTTATACATTAAACATATCCTACAGACATCTGGATTAGACTCAGAAGAAGGTGTAAAAAATGGAGGAAGGAACATCAACTATTTAAGATATGCAGTTGACATTATTATTATTATTTGTAGTAGTAGTAATAGTAGTAGTAGTATTTATACCCCGCTCTTCAGAAATGTTCTCAGGGCAACTTACAATTTGTTAATTAGACAGTTCTAATTAATTAACATCATACTACAACCAGAAAATAGAAAAGACTTGGAAATGACTATTTAGGAAAGTCAAGTAACAACATGCAAAAAGGGGAATACAAGTAACTCAAAAATAGTAAGCAAAGACAATTTCCATAACTTTGAAGCAGGTTATAAGTACAAAGACTCTATACTTTGACTCAATCATAAATCAGAATGGAGATTATATTCAAGACATCATAAGATTAGGACCCAAAAGGAACTAAATAAGACCTTAAAGTGTAAAAATATATCATTGATTACCAAACTCAGGATCATATTTCTGATTTCTGATGTTCAAGTTTATAAAACTGGGCAATGAGGAAAGCTATGTGAAAAACAATAAACTCATTTGAAATGTGGGGCTGGAGGAGAGTTCTGTGGATACCATGGGCCACTAAGAATTCATATAAATGGGTCCTGGAACAAATCAAGCCTGAGCATTCCGTAGAAGCTATACTTTGGCCATGTCATGCTACAACATGAGTCATTAGAGAATACAATAGTACTTGATAAGGTGAAAGGCAGTAGGAAAAGAAAGCCATATCATTGATGGAAGCCACAGCCCTGACTTCAAGACCTGAGCACAGATGTTCATAGCAGGATGTCTTGGAGTAACAGCTACAGTGGATGCAGGTCCACCTGCTTATCCACAAACATAGAAACCTCTGCTTTCTCCATCTCTATAGTACAACTACAGAGATCAGTAAAAAAAATGATGTGGATGACCATTTCAAATCAGTATTAGCATACCTTCCAACTGCTTCAATTTGGAAGGGGTAATCCTGATTAATCTTCTGTTGACCCACTTTTTCAGCTATCTTTAGAATGTCCCAGTTGTTCTCTTTCTATCTCCTCTCACTTCCCCCTTTGTCCTCAGTTTACTTCAGCTGCTGCAAACCGAGTTCAAAGATCAGAATTACTGAACAGGGGGGAGAGGGTGGGTAGGAGGGGAAGGAATCATGGCCCTTCCTTTTCTTAGCTTGTCTGTTTCTCTTCACTAATCTTGGCCACAGACTGAGCTTGCCATATGTGTCCCAGTTTTCCTATGTGAAATGTGGGAAGAAATGTAGATGCACACTATGTCATAAAAATAAGCCTACTTTCATTCCATGTGTGTTAGGAGGTATATACTAGCAGAACAACCAGCAATCCTTATCCAAAGTAGGTCAATGAGTTGTGAAAGAGAGGATACAGTAGATCAGGGGTAGGCAACCTACAGCCTGGGGGCCGCATGCAGCCCCCCGAGGCCTTTGGACTGGCCCCAGGCCAGTCCTGCCACCGCTGCCCCAAGCCGCCCCCCACCGCCTGATATTGATTATTTTTGTTATTACTTGTTCTTGGGGTTTTCTTGGCAAAATCTCCACAGGGGTTTTGCCATCATGGCTTTTCTGGGGCTGAGAGAGTGTGCATGCATATATTTGTTTATTTTTTTAATTGTTTTTAATTGTTGTTGTTTTTTAAATTCTTTGGCCCCCCCAATTGTCTGAGGGACAGCAACCCGGCCCCCGGCTCAAAAAGGTTGCCTACCCCTGCAGTAGATTGTCAAACAGGCAGAAGAACAACTAGCACAAAGCATTGTATTTCAAGCCTGTGCACTGACCAAAACTGGGTTTCAACTAGCGGTAGAAACTTTGAATTAGTGGGAAGAAATCACTAAATACAATCCAATGTCCTTTCGGCTCATATTTTTATATGGAGCAGATTTAAATTCTATTGAAATATCATTTTTGTTAAATTTGGAAAACCAGCTAATCCGAGTCAATTTTCTGTTCATATTTCACTGTTGTGGGAAGCAATTAACTAAGGGAACAATAGTAACTTTGCCTTTTAATGGCTTGGCTTCTTTTTGTGAAAAATTAAAAGCATAAAATCTCCAGCTGTACCATTCCAAATTGCCATAGTTGCCAGCAGAAATCCAATTCAATTACAATTCAATTATAGCTTCTTTTAAAAATGCATTAAGCTCGACACCAGCCAAAGTGAAACATTTTTAAGTCTCATTGATTCCAATGCACAAGATTTAAGCACTTGTGTAACTCTTCCACTGAAATCAATGGGGTTGAGAAGTCAAGTGTAGTTAGGTGTGTTTATGCTAGCAACATACTAATTAGAGGATGAAGCAGAAGGTCAAATGCACACTAATACATTTCTTCATTACTCACTCTGTCTTTGGAACTTCTTTTCTCAGCCAGTAGAAATCAGACTGTGCTGCATGTTTACGGGTCTGAAGTACGTTGCCGAAATAATCCGTTTCTGAAAACTTCATCTGGGAATAGAACATAAGGTTATGCAATTCTAACCAACAGCTTCAAGGGGAAAGATCAGAGAAGAATAGCTGTAATGCTTATAAAGCAAGACATACTGAATCAAACTCTTTTTTTATTATTATTTTCAAAAGAATTATTTGTACTACACAGCTAATTCCAGAAATATTTTTCCCATTGTGAATGCTAATATGAAGTTCCCTAAGAGGTTGCTATTAACTTGCAGATCATGATATTTTATTTTATTTTGTAAATTTTGGGAAACTGAAATGTTTCCATTAAACTAAATGGAATTTCACTGCCTGCATGATTTCTATATAATCAAAGAATGTTACAATGGTTGCCATTTGTTCGTTTTGTTTTATAATGAAAATTATTTTCTGCCTATATAAATGACTGTAAGGCTAGAGTCTTATGCCCACTGTGGGACTTAATTCTAGAAACAAAACAAAAACATAAATCCACAAAATTGTGCTTTACACATCATAAAACTGGCAAATACTGGGATCTTAGAAGGTGAGATAATGTAAAAATGGATTCATTTTACCTGGAAATTCCAGTCAACAGGATGGTTCTGGCTAACACTTGGTCCATTGCAAAACTTTTTAAAATAATTATTTTATAGATGCTTCCAGAATCTGGATATCTCAGATAGTACACGCATTTTAGCTGCTGTTTATGTTATGTTTATGTTATGTGAGGGCAGCTTTATTTTAAAATGCCAGCCTAGGGCCCTGCATGAGCAAAGAGTTAATAATCCTGACAAGCGTAAAATAAGCCAATGTATACATTTAAACATGAGGGGTTTACAAGCAAAAGCCCCCAGAAGATATAAAATTGATCCTCCCCAGAGTTTTGATACTCAAAGCAGCTATGTTTTTATTTATTTATTTTTCAAATTATATCCTCCAAGGGCTAATAAATATTTTATTACACTGAGGAGACAGTCAGAAAATATAACTGCTGGCAGGGTTGGTGGCTCAGAGAACTAGTAATTGGATACAACGCTGGGTCACATTTTCAGTCTCAGAGCATGCTGCTAAGGATTCCAAGTCGTTAACATCTAATTACTGCAAGTGGCCTGTTTGGAAACTTTGCACAGTCTTCAAAATGTGAAACATTTCTTCAAATAAAATTAAACTAAAATTAAAGCAAGTGACACACACCTAGAGACAAAGACACACAATGTGTTTATATTTGGAATATTCCAAAAATGCCACCTATGTTTCTTATATCTCAGAAACTGAGTTAAAATGTGCCAAAATGTATAATTTTAAAAGACTCTTAGCTATTTGCAAAACTACCCCCCTCACTTCTGCTACATTTTACAACACAGGAGTTTTAAAACTGCATTTCTGTTGCTTTAAAGGAAATGTGAGAAACACAAATGTTGGGCAAAAAATGCTAAATATTTGTAAAACATTAAACACATAAGAATATTAAGAAGGGTTGAGTAAAAAAAAAATTAAGCACTTAAATGCATCCTTTATATTGTGAACTCAATCCCATCTCCCAATGCCCCAAAGTACAGTGGAACCAGTGGGTTAAGAGCACAAGACTTGGCTTGTATGATTCTAACTTTTGTACTGAGTTGTATGCCTTTGCATTTTATAATCTTTTCTAGTTCTTTCATAGCCACGCTTCCCATTCTTAGTTTTCTGATTTCCTAACTGCAGTTCCCATTTCTATCAATGTTTGATCCCAAGTATGAGGATTCTTTTACTATTTCTATTTCTTCATTGTCTAGGTTGAACTTGTGAAGGTCCTCGATGGTCATTATTTTTGTTTTCTTTATGTTCAACATTAAGCCTGCCTTAGCACGTTCTTCTTCTGTCTTCTTTAGTACGTGTTCCAGGTCTGTGAGATTTTCTGCTAGTACTATGGTGTCATCTGCATATCTTAGATTGTTGATATTCCTTCCTCCTATTTTCACTCCTCCTTCTTCTGTGTCCAAGCCTGCTTTTCCTATACAGTAGTCTCTCCATATTCACAGGGATTAGGGGATCAAGACCCCCCCCCCCAAATGTGGAAAAACCACAAATAAACCTCCCCTACATGTGGCAGCCATTTCCAGGGTGGGAGGAGCGGGGGAACAGGAGCACTCTGGAAAGTATCCCTCAAGCCTTTCAGGAGGGCAGAAACTCAGGGAAAAGGAGCACTCAATTCCCTGATCCCTCCCATCGCTGGAACGCTAGGAAGAAGCCTCTCCCAAGGCTTCCAGGGTTGGGAGAGGTCCACAGAAAAGGAGCGCTCACTTCCTCTGATCCCCCCCCCCCCGAGAGGCTTTGGAGGTGCTTCTCTGAAGCTTTTCAGGGGAGGGAGGGGCATGGGGAAGGGGTCTTGGGGGTGGAGACCTTGACATCGCGAATAATTGAAAGTGTGAATCTCAAGGCCACAAATTTGGAGGTACTACTGCAATATGTTCTGCAGCCTTGTCTGACCCCTTTGCCAATTGGGAACTATTCTGTTTCTCCATATTCTGTTCTGACAATAGCCTCTTGTCCCGAGTATAGATTCCTCTACAGGAGTTCAGTTGGAATCACAGTGCTATAGTGTCTAGTGTTAAAGGATCCAAGAACCTTCACCATTTTTGTGCCAGAAAAAAAGGAAAGTTCAGAGAGACTTGAGGGTCAAAGGTCACTAAAACAGCTTCAGGAGCAATATGCTACCCAAGGATCATATTTCCACATTGTGTTGGGCAGCTATTCATTTGATACACCCCACTTATTTTATCACACAATTACAGTTACATAACCTGGAACTAATTAATCTGGAACTAATGAAACTTTTAACATCCAATGAAAAAAAACACCAATATTAATCTTACCTAAAATAGACCTACTGAAATGAATAAGGCTTGTTAGTTCATATAATTGAAGATATACTGGTTTCAGTTGGTTTAATATGTGTAGAACTAATATTGAATTTCTAAGTTTAGTATTGGGTGTGTGTGTGTCTTCAAATTGTCTGCCAAACTATGGTGACCCCATGAATTTCTTAGTGTTTTCTTAGTATTGCAAAATTTAGCCAACAGAAATAGTATTATGGATGCATTTAATATGCACATATGTTAATCCCTTTTTTAAACCAATGTATTCAATGTGATATAGTTTTGGTCTGTTTGAACTTGGAAAGAAACCAGGTTGTCTAAGGGGGGGGATGCAGACCGGCACTTTAGGCTGGCCTAGGGGTGGAGTTGGGGTGGGGCAACCACACGCCGGCTGTCCTAACTCCACTCCAACTCCACCCCGATGCCACACACCCAACCAGACGGCATCAGGGTTCCCTCTTGGTGCAGTGTACATACATGCTGTACCAAAGGGGCACAATAGAGCCACAGCAGCAGCTCAAAGGGTGGTTTTTTGCCACCCCAAAAAGGAGCGGCATTTGCTCGCTCTTTTGGGACCGGCAAAAAGAAGGATCGAGGCCGCAGCGTGTGTTTGCTACAGCCCCAATCCACTCTCCCAGGGGCAGCACAGAGCCACCCCTTACGGGCCGTCTGCATTGGCCCTAAATCACCTGTTTTCACCCTCCTCATTTGCAGATGTCATTCCTATAAAAGATTTGCTGTGGCTGTTGTCTTGTCTGGCTTTAAATATCTATAACTATGAAGTTTCACACTACAGTGACTTGATAGGATGTGAACATAAAGCAATAAAAGGAATAACTTATTATCACTTCCCAGCTTGGTTTAACTACCACAGACAGAACTATGGCCTCAGTGAAGACACTGTGTGTTGTATTTGGGACTACCTCACTGAAATATTTGGTGATTTAGGAGGAAGATTATGACTCAGAAAATGGATTGCAGTTGCCATTAATTTGCTCCAGTGACACAGTTGACAGTGATCTGTGCTTTGTGTTAAAGATACGCATTGTATTGACTGCTAAACAAGCATAACTATAGACATAGTGAAGGCTTCTCTGTATGGATTAAGGCTTGAAGGACTTACTCATCATCCTCAATTTAAATTAAAAAAATACTTTATTCTCTTGAGTTGTGATGCTTAACAAAAGACTCATGTAAATAAATGTGGGAGATTAAGCAAAATACAAGTAATGTGCAGAGCAAGGGAAACTGTTATCGTTAAAGGCATACATTTTAGAGCAGAAATGAAGCGTTTAGAAAGTTAATATCCATCTATTTCTAGTGGGACCTGATGTGTCAGTGTGTGAGCCATTTATGTCTTCGACAATATATCCTGAAATCATGACTCTTTTGAGACCAAAATTCAGTTTTAGTCTCAATCATACATCATTTCAGTGTAATTTTTATATCATCATCATTATAATTATTGCCATCATTATCACTACAGTTATTTGAGTATTCTGACTAATTATCTAGAAAGCTAATATCAAATAATCATTAGGAACATCTATACTCTGTGTACACACATGTCCACTAAGTTTCAAATCAACACTAAGGCAAAAGAGACCATGGGCTCATCCTGAACAGGATAGAGAAGTGTCTGCTCTTGTAATACAGCTCCTTGAGTTTTGGGAGTTGTCATCTCCACATTCATTCCATTCCATTCCTAAGAGATTTTGTGGATCTGCACTAGACCTCTTCCAAAGGTTTTTTTTTAAAAGTGTGATTTGTTGATGTTGTGATATGATTTTGAAGGCCAATTTTCTCCATTCATTTTTAAGTGCCTCTTCATTGATGCACTATAACACTAAAAAAAAAGTAAGGGGTGGGGGAGAGAGAGATGGATTTTGTTGTTTTCTGGTATATCTCAGAATTAAAAGGAAACCCATCTGTGAGAGTGAGGATAAAGTCATATCCAAAGCAGAAAATGTCTCAGATGCTGCAATGGAGTATAAAGGTAAAAAGGTAACTAAAGGTCAACAGGTGCTATGATGATCGTGCAAAATTGGGAGGTGCTGGGTCACAGGAAGATGATGACACATCAGCAGGAAGCAGAATCATAATGCATCAATAATGCACAGCCATGGTACACAAGTCACAGGAAACTGTGTGACATACCAGTTGGGGGTTGGACTAAACTCTCAAGCAGAGAGTGTGTATACAAGGGAGGTTCTGCCACTGTATATGTGTTTGGGTTGTTATTGTCAGATGATGGTGGAGCATTTTGTCAGATAGTGTAAGATATTGTAAATATTGCAACTAAGATTAAAGCCTCTTAGAGAGAACTCAGCTGTTGTGTGAGACACTTTGGTGGAAGGAGAATTTCTTCACCCTGCACCACTTCCAGAGAGTCCAGTGGAGTTTGTTTCTTAGCAGCCTCACTTCTGCATGCATGGACTTCGGGTCCCACATGCACCAAGATAAAGTTGAAAGCTGAGGCTGAGAATTTCCAGGAAAAAGTCCAAAATAGCAGAAATATAATTTGGATACTTTTAACAAGCTGAGAACTGCAACAGCTATTACAGCTTTCAAAGACATTCGCTTAATTTGGAGGAGTCCATAGTCCCACAGATGACACTGATGACACAAAAATTAAGAAGCTTGTACTAATATATTGTTGTCTGAAGCACGTGCAGGTTAGGTCTCCCTTATTCAGAATTCCAAAATACTCCAAAATCCATAATTTTCTACATGGGTGGCTGAGATAGTGACAGATTTGCTTTCTGATGGTACACAAACTTTGTTTCATACACAAAATTATTAAAAATATTTTGTATAAAATTACTTGCAGGTTACATACCCCATTAACAAGACATCTCATTATGTATATATAAATATTCCAACCCCAACCCCCCCCCCCAAAAAATCTAAAATTCCAGACACTTCTGGTCCCACACATTTGGATAAGGGGTACTCAGTCTGTAATATATACTGCTTCTGCGGGTCATGGAGAGAAATAAGAAGCTATTCCGAGCAGTAATACTTTCTGTACTGAATGACTACTTAAGAGGAAAACATTACTTAGATCATCAATACTCAAAATGGCTGCCAGTTTGTGAACCATCAGCTACCAGTCCATGGCAAGTTTCCAGGAAAGAGGCAAAAAGTATTAACCATGGCATAAATATGGTACTTGTCCCTGGCACATTAGAGGGGGAAATTGCTGGCCACCCACATCAGATAGCCTGAGAAGTATTGAATAAATGAATGTGATTACACTATATAGCTTGGTACACACACGTTTTGGAGTTGTGGTTTTCAAATAATCTTGCTCAAACACCTTTTAAGCCCATTTCAGCACCCAGATTTACTATACCTTTAATTATAATGTAGACCACCTAAATACCCTAAAGGTACCAGACACCATCTGACCTTGGAAGCTAAACAGGGTCAGTCCTGGTTAGTACTTGGATGGGAGATTGCCAGCAAATACCAGGTGCTGTAGACTATATTTCAGAGAAAAGAATTTGCAAAACCCATCTCTTGAGCATTCCCTGCCTAAGAAAACCTTATGAAAGTCATAGTGTTGGCAGAAGTTGACAGGCCACTTGAAGGCACATGCACACACAGTCTCATACTGTACCACATTTATGGCAGTGAATTCTTCCTTTTAGAGCATTTGCTTCAGGAAAGGAGGGAGGAATAGTTCCAGCAGATGAAAGTGAAAGAGATGGATGAAGACAGAGAAGAGAGAGGAGCTGAATATAGAAGTAGCTGTACAGTGGAAGTGGAAACAACTTAGGGCCTCTGCAGACTGGCCCAAAGGTCCAGCCTGGGGGTAGAGTTGGGGCAGGGCAGCCGCACGCCGACCACCCCAACCACATGCTGATGCCATCCTGACGCTGTGCACCATTATGCGACACTGCCTCTTAGGGTAGCCTTTTGCTGCCCCTAAAAGGAGCGGCATTTTGCCACTCTTTTCAGGGTAGCAAAAGGAAGGATTGGGGCCACAGTGTGGGGTTACTGCAGCCCAGATCCGCCGCTTCCCAGGGTAACCCAGAGCCGCCCATCTGCAGAGGCCCTTACTCTCATTCTTCCCCTTCCTCTGCTAGAATTTAAGAGCTCCTTTATGGTATGTTGTGAGGAAGACTAGCTGGTGGAATTTCTTGTGGCACATGGGAGGTAGGGCAGAATATCTACACGTACATAGAAAGTTAATGCTGGCTGTCTACTCTAGGCATTATTTGAGATGCATTGTGAAGAAGATGGACATTACATTGGGGTGGTCAAACTTTAGCCCTCCAGCTGTTGTTGAGTGCTTCTCTCTTCAGCCTTAGTCAGCATTGCCAATGGTGTGAATCAACTGGACACTTCAATCCAATAACATTTGGAAGTCCACACTTTGCTAACCCCAGTAATGAGACAGATGCACCCACACATTCTACTGCCTAAAAAGGTTACAGCCAAAGTATGAACCTAGATGGAGGCAAGAGAAAAAGGTATGCGAGCAAGGAGACAATTCAGTCATGAAATGATTTGGGAGAGCATATGTAGACATTCACCAAGCAGAACATCAGTTGCAGCCCCTAACTGAAGTATATAACTGACTAATAGTGTTATAGGTTTTACAAAACTATTTTTCCTTTCCCTTCAACTCAGTCTTTAAAATAACTTACATTTTGAACCTCTACAAGACACGGATCTATTTTAATTATTTTGTTTGTTCTGCTTGTGCTTCCTATATGGATATCATCATTGCAAGTAACTATAAATATAATACAAACAAACAACACTTACTGTTTTGATGCCTTCCATAATATAGGTATCATTTGTTATAAATTCAGGGTAACCCACTTTCGCCAAAACAGCTTTTGCCTTTGGAAAGAAACAGAAACATGATGCAGATGTTCACTCATATTTTCTTACACATCCATGGCAACTACAGAGTATCTGGAATGTGTCATACTTTGCAGAGGACAGTCCTATATTTGAAGGGCAATCCAGTCAAAGTCCAATTTAAAAATAAAGAATCATATTAAAGGAGAGCAGGGACCAGCAATGAGCAGACTAAGCTGACATACAGGTCACCTGCCAAGCTTGGAACAATTGGGTTTTGGACTGTTTTCAGATTACAACACCCAGAATCTTCCAGAATCATAAAAGTGTTTTTCCTCCCGAAGTTTTGGCTAGCCAGTTGTCTCAAATATGGTGAGAGGTATTATATTTTATTTTAAACAAAGTAATTATTTTTAAATTTGCACCAATATATACAACCTGTTATGTGCCTTCAAGCCATTTCTGACTTATAGTGACCTGAAGGTGAATGTGGCATTTTATTGACAAGAGTTGTTCAGATGATATGCACCACTGCCTTCCTCAGGCTTGAGAAAGCATGACTTGCCCAAGGTCACCTAGTATGTTTCCACGGCTGACCAGAGTCCTAGGCTGCATCTGCACCACAGAAATAATGCAGTTGACACTGCTTTAACTGTCATGCTACATCCTCTGGAATCCTGGGGTTTGTAGCTTGTTGTGGCAACAGTACTCTCTGAAAGAGGCAGCTAAATATCTCACAAAATTAGAAATCCTAGAATTCCATAGCATTGAGCCATGTCAATTAAAGCAGTGTCAACTGCATTATTTATGCACTGCAGATGCAGCCCTAGTCCACCACTCAAACCACTACATCACACTGGTTCTGTAAACAATTTAGCTTAGCACATGCACATTTTGTACAGGTCTATTTCCCTTTTGTCCTTTTTTAGTAATGCATCATTCACTGCCCTAATGTGGAAGCAGGCACTGATCCCTTAGCATACATACAGTCTAATCTGTCCACCAAAACTTGAAATATTCCCACAGAGGTATATTGTACATGTGGACATTGAGAATTCAACAGGGACAATGCCTGTGGCTGCAGTATTGAGCCAGTTCCAACACTACTATTAGGCAAAGTAAGGTAGGACTCAGTCAACAAGTCTGCGCATTAGGAAAGGCATAACATTGTTAACGAATTGATTTATTATTATAGTAGATTTTTAGCAGTAGGGACACAAAATATGTTTGCATTTTGTCTCGATTGCAAAATAACTTCGCCAGCTGGGTACAAAGGCTATGCATGTTGACTGTTGGAGGGCACCATTTGCTGTTCTGCCTCTGGGAGCAAAACATTTTGGGTTAAGCCTTCCTGGCCCTAGGTTTTTCTTTCTCACCTGAAATTAAAATCTTCTACCTGTGAAATTACAATTAATTGCAACACAGATAATTAAGATGTGACAAAGTGAAGAATACAAATGGGGAATTAACAGCAGGAACAGATGAACTCTTAAGCAAGAAAGATCCCATTGTCATGCAAATGTCCTCAGTGACAGAAAAACAAAGAAAGACAAATGGTGAGCAGATGAAAATAAAAAGCAAAACAAATGATAGCAGAACAGAATAGCTGCACTTTGGTTGCAATCCCAATTGAACTCAATGGGTCTTACTTTTGAGAAGTCAAAGAAACATAGGAAGCTGCCTATTTTATACTGAGTCAGGCCATTGGTCCATCTAGCCCAGGGGTAGGCAACCTTTCCCCCTTAAGGGCCGAGGGACTTCAGCTCCCAGAATCCCAGGAGCTATTGGCCAACATGGCTGAGGCTTCTGGGAGCTGAAGTCCCTCAGCCCTTAAAGGGGAAAGGTTGCCTACCCCTGATCTAGCCCAATACATCCAAACGGGGCAGGTGGTGGCCCACCAACATTCAGGCAGGCTTCATGCTAACCAGGCCTGATGCTGCTTAGCTTCTCAAATGAGATGAGATTCAGTATCTTTAGGGTAATGTAAGGAGTGCACTTTTGCCATTGCCTTCCTTTTAGGCTTGGGAGAATGTGACTCACCCAAGGTCACCTAGTGGGTTTCCATGGCTGAGCAGGGATTTGAACCTTAACTGCCAGAATCCTAGTCCAGTATTGGGCTAGATGGATCAATGGTCTGTCTCAGTATAAGGCAACTGCCTAGGAGATGCTGGAAGTTTTGGTCCAAAATAGTAGGATTTTCAATCTTACATGAACTGTGTGCACAACATAAAATGTAGAAGAACTGATTCCATCTTTGTAATTCATAAAGAAATGTATAAATGGAAAGCAGTCTTCAGATAGGCAACAGCTGTTTGAGTTGAAAGAATGTCTTTTAGCCTAAATCTGATTGTTAATTCCAGCCAGAAGAGATCCAGTGAATCAAAGGAACGTATAAAGGTGTCAAATTACCAAATCTTTGTTGTTTCCCTTTCTCTACTATATTTGGATTTGGGCTACTAACTACTAGATTTAGCATTCTGAAAATATCTAGGATCTTTTAACATCTTTATCATTTATGTTGACATTAGACCAATTTGAAAAGTCAAATCCTGGATTAATACACCAATATAGATGGGGATTTGTTCCCCTTTGCTCCTCCCTTCATGAACAGACATGTTCTCTTCCTCCCTACACCCTGCCAAGAAACATGACCTACAAAGATCATGACAGAGCATATGTTTTTCTCATTTAATAAAATGGAACTTATTTTCAAGTTGCTTTTTTAAAAAATACATAGGAAAGGATGGGAGTGTATGTGTTTATCTGTTAGATCCAAGCTCCAAACTTACCAAGCACCCTCAAAGTGTGTGATCCTGAAGAGTGTGGGTGAAAAGCAGAAGAGGTGGCAAAGGGGAAGCCAAAAAGGAAAGAAAAGCCAAGAAATTTTAGAAGAATTGGAGCTCATTGTTTGGAGCCAAAACATTTGTTTAAACCTATATCCTCTTGTCTACTCTGAAGTAGTGAAGAGGAAGAAAACATTCCACTTAAATATCAAAGTGGTTACCATAGTCTGGTTGTGCACTGCGTAAGCAACAACAAACATGCTTTTACAAAGAAATTCAGTGAGATTTACTTCTGACTAGACAGGAGGAGGAGGGCAGGAGTTTAGATATATTATTTTTTTGGATCCAAACTAATAGCTGCAAATCTCACCAAGCCTGTGACACACTGAAGCAGGGTTGGGTGGAAAACAGAATAGTGGGAAAGAGAGAAGTCAAGAGTGGTCATTCTTTTTTAATTGCTCCCCAATCCCACCTCTTCAGTTCCTTCCCAGCTACTCTTCTGCTGCCTACAGAACAACATGATACATTTCCTCTGATCCTAATTCCCTTTTTTCCCCCTTGTAGTTAAAGCACTAAAACAGCTGGGGAAAGGGGGGAGGGTAACTGTACAACTAGGATCGTCCCATGATTTTTGTTTTATTAATTATCATTCCCACAAAATTGCTTTGAATATCATGGAAAGGGTCTTTAACTTTTTTTTCTTCCCTGGCCTACCTCTGTCTCTGTCTCTGTCCAGAATCATGGAAAAGTTACTACTATTGGCCATACAATCTGGAGAATTTGGGGGATTACAGTCCACATTTTTTGCTCATAGGGTTAGAGTAGATGGAATGCGGGTCCCAATGCAGAGAGGAAAGAGTTAAAGATCTTATTCACAGTACTACTGGCTGAGTCCTAATATATATATATATTAGGACTCAGCCAGTAGTACTGTGAATAAGATCTTTAACTCTTATACACACACACACACACATATATATATATATACCCTGAAAAACTAGTTTGTTGTTGTTATGGGCCTTCAAATCATTTCCAGTTTACAGCAACCCTAAGGCAAGGTTCTTTTAGCAAGGGTTCTTTTCCTCCATTTATCTGAGGTCTTCAATTTGCTCCCCTAATTCTGCTGCAGTTACTGTTTATTTGTTTATTTGTATTACCATTTTAAGCGTATTTTAATTTACCATTGTTTTAAGGGGAGTGGGATTGTGAGATTGTGGGATATGAAATGTATATGTATATGTAAGCCACCCCGGTTGTGTTATGCAGAGGGGTGGGATAAAAATAATAATTATTATTATTATTATTATTATTAGGGTTAAAGATTTGGGGAAAGGTACATGCTAATGAGGACTTACATCACATTCTAATGAGGTTGACTAGCTTGACAACATCACAGCTGATGTAGATGCCAACTGACCAATCAGCTGGTCACAACTTCCAATAAGAGATTTTAAAAGGTCTCTGGAGACCATACAATTTGGAGTCCTCTTTTGTTCTAGTCTGAGGGTAGATACCTCTCCAGGATGCTGGTCAAGCTAGGCAATGGAGGCCAGCTCTCAGCATCCAGAAACATCAAGGACTACACATTCCATCTCATTATGAGTAGTTTAGAAACATATGTTAGTGTAATTAGGCCTTTTTGGATTTCTTTTCTTTGCTTGACTGAAATGAATGTTATTTCTGTAACTTACTTTTTGTGCCTACAAGGCAAGGAGACCTTGTATGAGGGATATCTAGTTTGTTATAGAACCCTGCAGTTAGACTAAAATTTATTTTCTTTTAAAAGTACCTTGGCTTCTGTCACACTCTTTTCATGCACCTTTAGCTCACTTGCTGCTTGCTAAGGTAGCAAGGGTAGGGACTACAAATCCCTTTTGCAAAGTCCTAGTGTGTTGTGAGGAGAAAAGTTATTTAATTCTCTAGGTGTTGGCAGTGTGGTTTGGATGGCCTTGAAGGGTCCCTTTAGCTCAGTAGGAGGGGAAAGGGTGACCTAGTAGATCAAGGACTTAATGATCTTTTCTGGGCAGAAGAGCCAAAACAGAGTGGCTGTGTTGGCTGCTGAATAGAAAGTTCATAACACACCCCTATAGAGCCGCACTGACATAGGTGCATTTATACGCCCATGTGAAGGTGTGCTCTTTCTGGGAAGAAGTGGGGGAAAAGCAGCTGCTTTTTTTGAAGCAGTTTTTCTGCCCATAAGATGGCTAGAGGGTGCTTTCTGGTTGGCTTCAAAGTGTCTGTCATCTAAACGCTCCGCCTTGAAGCTGGCCTGAAACCTGCTTATTTTGCCCACCTGTTTCGCTCCTAGGTTTAGCCCTTAGCACTCTTAATCAATAACTGGCCATTTCATCTGAAGTTCCTTTGAAACTATGCTTTTGCAGCAAAGGATCGTCATGCTAGCAATGAATTAGAGTTATGTTCAAAGCAGAATAAATAGGTCTTTATCTAAACTCTTGCTATACAACATTACATTTTATTATTACCAATTAAGATGTGGCACATATATCATTTTACAAAGAAAATCTGACTCTACTGTGACAATACTTCTGGAATAATCTACAAAAACACTGAAAATCTAATGAATGCATATGATCTATCTTTATTTTTAAGGACTATTTTTTATATCTGAACTTCTTTAAGAAAAACTGAAAGCCACTGGGAAAAATTAGCATAAAATCCCATTTGAAAGCTAGAATCTTTCGTAGCAATGTAATTGAGCATTTAATTGCAACAATGAATTTACTCTTTATGTATGTGTCTGTGTTCTCATTTTTCATGGAAAGTAGGCTATCAGAATACCATCTGCTAGAACTGCAGCATACATATTACTGTTGGTTCCAAACATGGGAAGAAGGGGAAAGAAGCTGGAAATCTTCATCCAATTCATCATGTACATCTTGGATCCTGCAGAGAGAGTGGGGAGCCAATTTGCACCCGTAAGTCACACCTCTAGTGGGACACCAATACATTTCTCAACATAAAAGAAGTGATGTCATGTCACTTTTGGCTTATTTGTTTGCATGTTTGTTTGTTAGTGTGTTTGCTTGCTTGCTTGCTTTGGGAAGCATTTTGGATAGCTCTGGATGAGTGAGAGGAGTAAACTGCCACATTTTGATTGGTTTTACATTGATTTGGCTGGAATTGACGTGACAAATCACCCCAAAATCAACAGGATTTTTTTAATGTTGTAAGACTTCAAGTGCTGCAAAAGTAGAGCTCACATTTTGCTCACCTCTGCTATACATACTCCACTTTAAACAAAATAGCACTCATGTTCACTAATGTGTCAAAAGGACACAGTCTGAAAATGTCTACTATAAAAGTAGTAGTACAACTGGAACTGGATCTTAGGATAGTGCAAATGAGCAATCCTCCTCCTCCATGACTACTCAGAGACCAGCAGTTGTGGGGGACAATAGGTAACAGGCCTAGCAAAAGCACCTGGTATAACATAAGCATCCCAGGACTAACTCTATTCACTGTTCTGATTTTTAAAAGAAACATTGGAGTATGGCAGTATATGGGTAAGATCTTACTTGTATTCTTTTAGCTTTTCATATTCATGATTCTTTTAGCTTTACATTTTCAACAACAAAATATTCTTATTCCCAAGAAAGCATTTATAACAATAAAAGCAAATGCCATATTGTTCCTGAAGTTATGAGATTGCTATAATTTAGCTGAGTTTAAAATGGGAAATAGTACACACTCACAGCATCTCTCTCTTTCCTTCTCTGGCTGTTGTCACACTGCATTTTGACACCACTTTGACACCACTAATGCAGTTTGACACCACTTTAACTGCTATGGTTACATCATATGGAACCCTGGGATTTGTAGTTTGCTGTGGCACCAGAGGTCTCTGACAGAGAAGGTGAAATATCTCACAAAACTACAATCCCAGGATTTGATAGCATTGGCCATGGCAGTTAAAGTGGTGTCAAACGACATTATTTCTTCAGTGTAGATGCAGTCTGTCTCTCTTGTAAATCAGGGTTGGCCCACAGTGTTTATTTGTTTTGTTTATATGTTTGCTCTTTGTGTGTATATGTGCCTTCAAATTCCTTGTCAATTTATGGCAACTGAATGAATTTCACAGGTTTTTCTTAGGCAAAGAATACTCGGAGGTGATTTTACCAGTTCTTCTATTGCATCAGGAATGTAGAAGCAGCTGTATAGCATACAGTGACAGCAGGAAGAAAGATGTTAGTTGTGTGCTTTGCAAGTGAAGTTATACACATGGCTGTCAAAAGGACCCCATGCAACTATAAAGTCCATGGTCTAAAATAACATCACTGTACATCAAGGCCTTAAGAGAAAAATGGCTTGAGCCACTCAACTTCTTACTATGTGGCTTGTAAAAGAAAAACTGTGCACTGCTAAGCATTAATTCATCAACTATATTTCCACAATTGAGGTGTCTAGCTTATGCTCAGGGGATAGGATTCCAGGGTTCAGGGCACCACCTGAAATCTCAGGGAATTGTTGTTTCTCCTGTTCTCTAGGCAAGGAGATGTATCTCAAGGCAAGAAGTATTGGAGTAAAGGACAAATTTTGTATTTGAGGTGACTTTAAAACCTGGCATCTCCACTCATTCTTAGCTGGTGCCAGGGCTCCTTAACACAGTGAGAAGGTGTTTTGCTATGCATCAGCACAGTACAGTACTTCCTTAACTTGTGTACAAATGAGGGGAATGGAATGGAAAGAAAGTTGGTGGTTACACACACTTAGGGGGGTTGCAGACTGCCAGAAATAGTGCAAATTGAGTCCACTTTTAGGGTTAAGGTTAGTGCTAGGGAATCATGGGAATTGGTTTTTTGTTGTTGTTGTTTTGTTTTTTTCCTGAGACATTGAGCCTTCTCTGTCAGAGAGCTCTGGTGCCACAATAAAATACAGTTCCCATGATTCCCTAACCCTAACCCTTAAAGTGGACTCAATTTGCACTATTTCTGGCAGTCTGCAACCCCCCCTAGACACATTGTGCCATTTGAGGGAAGGGAAAGAGAGGAATACTAGTGTTGCAACTTGTGAGTTTTCTTGAACAAGCCCTGGCAGCAGCTGCAGAGGGGGTTGCCTGGTGGAAAATTCTAAAGTATAGGCAGTGAGCTGCCCATGAGATCACAGGACCTAGAAAAATCTCCCATACATTGTGTATGCTCCACACGCAAGATCTAATGGAAACAGGAGTAACTACTGCAGGAGGCTTTGTTTACCTAAGGCCCCAGGTTGTCATATTAGCTGAATCTTTACCAAAATTCTGTGCCCCTTTCCACAGATTGCCCACATGCCTGTTTCCACAGTGAGCTGACCCAGAAACAGTTCTGGACTACTTGCCATTCCATGCCTATAAGTTAAAGGAGATGGCCTGGAAGGAGCGGCTTCTGGCCACTCTGGCACCAATCGCACCAGGACTTTGCCGACCAGACAGCCCACTCCCAAAGCGGTCCACTGCCATGTTTCCAAATGGGCTGCGGGCAGGGGCAGATTTAATCCACTCCTGAAAAGTCTGGCTCCTGCCGCCTTAGCACAGCTTCGAAGCAGCTTCCAGCCACTTTGGAGGCATGCATCATCTGAATACCATGCCCCCGAAGCAGCTGGAAGTTGCTCTATTTGGCTCATCAGTTTTGCACCTATATTGGCTCTGTAATATCATAAGAACCTATTTCTGTGCCATCACAAGGAGGCAGCTTCAGTCTCAGGTTTTGACCCTGAAATCCCAGGGCATGTGATGCTGCTGACCTGGAAAACTGATTAGTAAATTAGAAGAATCACATGGCTATAATTAAATTTTAGAGATTGTCTATATTTATGTTATCCAGCTATCCATCTATTATTTTGATGAACAACAACAACAAAAACAGGGAGGAAAACAAATGAAATAGAGCTCAGAAAAGTTATTTTTGGATTAAAACTCCCAGATTCCTGAAGGCAGTTTGGCACATGTAGAACTGTTTTAGCTTTTTATCTAAAGTTAAAATTCCCAGTGGAAACTAGAATAATAAAAAATAATGTATTTCATTGCCTCATCTACTACAAAATACAAAAGTGGCAAAATCATGTACCTTGCAAATTCTCTTAGTCAAAGGTGAAGAGGAGGCTAAAAAAAATTCTCCTGATTCTCAATGGTTTTTCATTATGAGCAATATATTCTCAAACAGCTAAAAGAATCTACATTACAAAATATTGTTATTACATTTCCTATTTAATAGCTTTTTAAAAAATATCAAATACCCATCTTTTTATACTCTACATTTACAAAGGAATCCATAGTCAAGCCATCAAACTGCACTCTGCAAATTGCTATGATCTTTGTACATGTGTCTCATGGACCCACATCAAGTTAAGAAGCTGCTAAATATGACAATTTCCAAAGAGTAGCTGTTTTAGAGTCAAGCCTACATGCCAAGCTAAATGCCTAGTATGCAAGTGACATGTTTCCTACCCAGGAAAGGCCCAGGCTAAACCAGTTAAGTAAAATATGTGTGGGGTAGGGAAAATATGTAACATTTAATCTCCCTGAATATGGAATGAACACACACACACACACACACAATTAACAAACAGAATTATCAAAACATATCCAAGTGAGTTGGATCTAAACTGGCAGTTTAAAAAGCTACCTTGGATGGTGATTAAGCATGATGGTATGTCTGAAGTTAGCTGGACCCATATAGGATGTGAGTTGCTTCTAGCAAAATTTTGTTTGTTAATCACTCTAATTAATAAGTATTATTAGTGATCAACTGCAGTCGCTTGGGATCTAGAACAAATTTGTCAGAAGTGCTGTTTGTTAGAGGGAGGGCAACAGAGAGAGAGTGCACATATATAACTATGCCTAAACCTATATGTATGAAGCCAGAGTGATGTAATGGTTTGAGTGATGGACTATGACTGGAGACCAGGGTTTGAATCTTACCCACTGGGTGATCTTGGACAAGTCACACAATCTCAGCCTCAGAAAACCCCATGATAGGTTTGCCTTAGGGTCACCATAAGTCAGAAATGACTTGAAGGCAAGCAATCACCAACCACACCTATATCTGTAGACAAACAGATAAATCACCTGGTATGAACTGAGGTTCTAAACATCTTTTTATCCCTTGTTCTAGGATGGGGAGAAATTCAAGGGGACAAAGGATTGATGGGAAAATTTAAACTACCCCTATCCTTGTATGGTGGACTTAACCCATGTCAGGAATGTGTGCACTCATTTGCAGCTAAAAACATACAAAATGTCAGGTGCGCTCATGCTACACATTTAACATAGAGCATTGTTTCATCTGTTGCCATAAAAACATGAAAGAGTCCTGTAGCACCTTAAAGACTAATAAATGTATTATGGCACAAACCTTTGTGGACTATAGCTCACTTCATGAAATTCAGCAATTGCTACCCAGATTTGAGGTGTAGATATGGCATATAACCATTGGAGGAACAAGACAGACAAGTGGATCAAGGAGGAACCTTCCCAGTATTAGAATTACTGCTGCACTATCTTGTGTAATATTGCATTTCAGCTGACCACAGTGACTTTAGGATTCATATGCATGTATTGTTCTAACTATTCTGCCTCCTTTTCTATGTCAAATATGAGAATGACCACAAGTGTTTCAGTCTCATGCAATTGTGTTAGCCTTATAGAGTTATGTGGGAGTCTGGAAATAAAATGACAGCTGGGAGCCCAGGGTTAAATACAATTTCCTTTCCCTTCACTAGTTTCCCACAATCTATCTGCACAGTGCTCAGGTTATTAATGGAACTGACATCCCTTTTCAACTGACTGAGCACTGGCAGCAGTCAGGTAACAAGGGAGAAACTGACAGCAACAAATCATCTAACACCAAAAGATAAAAGATAACCAAATGCATTATGGCAAATAGTTTCAGATCAAGCCAAAGACTAGGAAACAATTCATCTGGTTACTGTTGTATCCATGGGTGTTTGGTTTTTTTCCTTTCGCAAAACTGCTCAAATAGTAACTGGATTTCTCCCAAGGTGGGATAGCTGGTGTCATCAAAAGCTGGAAGCACCATACTATCCAATCACTGGTCCCAGTCACTCCTTGTACTTACCAACAGCACCATTCATTCCACATTCCTCATATCTATTCCCTCCTGTTTGGATTGTGGAGAATCTTTGACCTTCCAAATGTTTTGGACTACAATCCCATACTCTCCCAACATTTCACAGATGAAAACTGGGACACTTCTGGCCAAGCAATATCAGAGTGTGGTCAAGATGGCAGAAGTTATTAATGAGGAAAAACATACAAAGCAGGAAAGGCTGCAGCTTTTGTCTGAGACTCCTAGGAAGAGTTAAGACTTTGGGGCTGAACAAACTGGCACTTTAGGGGGTGTGGTGACCACACGCCAGCTGCCCCGACTCTGCCCTGATGCTGTCGTCAAGCCGCCCACCCGACCAGATGCATGTCTTTGGTGCAGCGTTTACTATTCAACCCCCTTAGGGCCTTTACAGACTGCCAGAAATAATGCAACCTGAGACCAATTTAACTGCCCTGGCTCAGTGTTAGGGAATCATGGGAACTGTAGTTTATTGTGGCATCAGAGCTCTCTGGCAGAGAAGGCTCAATGTCTCAGAAAAAACTACAATTCCCATGATTCTCTAGCACTAAGCCAGGACAGTTAAAGTGGACTCAAGTTGCATTATTTCTGGCAGTCTGTAAAGGCCCTTAGTCTCCTTGCCTTCTCTCCCCCATGCTGATTTAACTGAGAGCAAACTACTTTTGCACTTTGAACACACCTTGCAGCATTAAAGCAAACTGAGAACAAAGATGGAAAGTGGAAGAAGGAGATAGAAATTGGGATCTTTTTAAAGCAGATGAAAAAGTGGGACACCAAATGATTAATCAGGACTGTCCCTGCCATACCAGTACAGTTGGAGAGTATGCAATTCTTCGTCACTCTCCATGCTGCACAGGGCTGATGGGCAATGAAGTCCAAAAATCTGGTAGTCCAATTCCCCCCAGTACTGCCTCAAAGAAAATGTATGGGGAGACCCAAACTTTTTCAAAATTTTCCTCTTGCAGATCTTTTTAAGGAGTGTCATTTTCCAAACTGCTATTGAAATCATTATGGAGACAGGTTTCAACTCAAAATAGATTGAGTCTACAAAATCTTATGCTGCAAATTTCTTTCTCCCAATTAGTCTCAAAGGTACTACAAGAATCTTTCATATACTACTACAAACTAACACAGCTATGTCTTGGAAAACACCCATATAAGTGGTGCACTCCAAAGCATAAATTTGATGACATCCTACATCACTCATATTCATATTGACAGATATGCAGATATTCAGTGAGTTGCCACATCTGATCTGAAGATACAACAATGAATATATATCATTTTTTTATCTTTGAAAATTGTTCCAGACATTCTACAGATTTGTTGTGGCAGAGAGAAAATCTAGAATAGACTTCATAATGAAATAACCATTCAGCAAATCATAGTGGATCAAAAATATGTAGCACAACACTGGTTCATTTCAATGAGCTCAAATGAGCTTAGAAGGCTTTTAAGTAGACATGCTTTATCTTCCTTGCTCATGTGATTTTTGCTTGTAATATAATGCATACCTTGCCCATAGGAGGGTGGGTGGGGTTCTAGCTTTCTCCCTCTTTGGTCTGTGTAATATTGATTTGTTTTTTTCTTTGACAGCATGAAATGATCTGTTTTGCCATTCTGTATATAATGACAGAACAAACAAGCTGCCAGGGAGAATTAAATGAATATTTCATTTTCTGTAAAAACTAAAGGTTATATTTGGGTTGGATCTTGAGAACCAAGAGTAAACAGAAACTTGGGGAAAGGGCTTTCCTATCATTCCTCCCTGACTATATGCCCCTGCATTTTCCAACAGCTTGCCCTGTAGGCAGAAAGCCATCTGAGATGAGGTAGGATGGAAGAAGGGAGATGCTAGGAGAGGCAGGAAACCAGGAAGTTGGGCAACAGACAGTTAAACCTCCATTAAAAATCTTCAACCCCATTTTAAACAATTCTCCAGCCCATCAGTAGCCTCTCACCCAACCCCACACCAATCTAAAGGAACCTTACCTGCCCCTGCAGTTTTTGAACAGGTGCAAGTGGTTGCAAGAGGAAAGACGGTATGCTAAATTCCTTTTCTGAAATTATCTTTCCATTTCTTTCATCCCAGGAACCAGCCTATTGCCATTAGGACTGATGCTATTCTATAGTGGTAATGGGAGGGGGGATAGTAAAACACCATTCTAAAGGTTTAATTAAAAGGGAATCCACTCATTTCCCTTCCAAAAGGAAACATATCTAAAAACAGAAATAATAGAGAAATCCTTGGGGGGGGGAACAGATGTACAACTAAGATCCTGGTTTTGAACATCTTTAACATCTCAGCTGTATTTCATTTTGGCTAATTGAGTACATTAAACAATCCAGATCCCTTTTCTCCTTTCCAAATTAAGCCTCCTAATTCCTCAACTTTACCTGTATATAGCATTAGTAAAGTTTTTCAATTTTTTTTTAAAAGAGGGGCTCAAACTATTCATATAATTCCAAATATAAATGTGTATGTACAACAGCCACATATTGGAGGGAAATCATAACAAACTTTAGGACCACCGTTAGCAGAAGGATCAGTCCTTTCCTTATTATAGCAATGGATTTCTCAAGATGAGGAACTTGACCTATCACACCTGGCCATCAAAAGGCTGCTGTAGAAGCCTTATTTGTGGCTGCCCCAAAGTTGTGGGATTCCTTCACACAGGAGGATGAGTTGGCTCTTGTCTGCTTTCTTTCCACCAGCAAGCAAAGATCTTTCTATTTAGGCAGGCATTTGGCTCTTAGCTTACTGCATTGGAAGGGTCTTTAATGGGTTCTATTCTGCTTTTATCCTTTTTACTATGGTTTAATGAGTTTTTAAACTGTTTTAATTTACTGATTTTAAACCGAGTTGTCCAACTTTTGTTACAAACAAATTTTAGCTGTACTTTATTTTAAAAAAAAAAAAATTGTAAGCTGCATTGGACCCATGACAGGGGAAAAGAGGGATACAGACTAAATAAATAAATACCTTCAGATCCATTTTTAATCAAAATCTGATGTCAATGTTGCCAATCACTAAGACATCTAATCTACTTCCATATAGAATCATGCACTGAGAATTTTCCATGTACATGTGCATGGAAAGCAAAGTCTATTCACATTATTCTAGTAGTGTGTGTGTGTGTGCTACTACCTTGGACACAGTGAGACAATGCACATTATGGCTTTTGTGCATGGTGACACAATTTTAAAACCTCAGCACCTATGTTCTTCAATTTAGGATCTTCTCCTTAGGATCTTTAAAAAGCAGAATGCACGTATAAAAATCAGAAAGGGGTGTTGGATGCAGTGAAAGATCTCAGGTTCAACTTTCACTTTTTTGAGAATTAGTCCATCTCCAGCACTGTCATTTTATCTTAGCAAAGAACTAAATGCAATTCACTGGTTCAGCAGCAGTGCAAGTTGCTGGGAGAAATAATAGTATCTTAGGGCCTTTGCAGTCTGCCAGAAATAGTGCAAATTGAGTCTACTTTAACTGCCCTGACTCAGTGCTAGAGAATCATGGGAACTGTAGTTTATTGTGGCACCAGAGCTCTCTGACAGAGAAGGCTCAATGTCTCAGAAAAAAATACAATTCCCATGATTCCTTAGCACTGAGCCAGGACAGTTAAAGTGGACTCAATTTGCACTATTTCTAGCAGTCTGCAAAGGCCTCTGTCACTATATCACAGAAAACTGCAAAAAAAAAAAAAACTGATGTATTGCAACACTGTTGTGGTGTGGAGCTGGTGATTTTTAAGGTATTGTTACACTCACCACTAATCTGGGAAGATACTATGGCCTGTCAATTTGCCCTACAAATACATGTGCACATACAATATGCAGTGGCATATAAAACAGAATTAAAATGGTTAGAAGCTGTTTCTTTCATTTCACTAATTAAGGTATTAAAGGTTTGTGCTATTTTAGTTAAAAGGTTTAACAGTGCACTATCTAATAGTGTAGTTTTCTTTTAAGGATGCCATTTTCAAGTTGAGAACTCTTCTGAGCTAGATTGAAAAGTGGTGATAATGACTGGTGCATTCTATCTCCATCCAGTCAGGGACTTCTTCATTTCATTCTGCAATTCAGTTTGGCAAAATATATTTTCAGAGAATCTGTTCCAAGAACAATAACATTTCTAAAGGGTATCTGGAAGTATATGTTTCCTAGTCTATCCTACACCAGACTAGACTAGAAACCTGTTTGTATCCTGAGTTGCATACTAGAGTTCTGCTCACAGATCCTTCATTAAGGTCAATCAAATTGGCTGGCACTGAAGATACAGCCTTACTTTCAGAAAGTCCCTTTCAATTGATGCATAGCTGACCTTGTAAAACTGCTTTTGATTGGAGTGATCTTTTGAGAAGCAGCATTTTATAGCATACTAGAAAAATTATTTGAAAGCATCTATCCTGCTATATTTTAGCCAGCTTCTCTCTCCATTCACCCATGTTGAATGCAGCAGACTTAGGAAAGCACATGATCCTCTCTCTGAGTACAAGACTAGAACCCAATTGTACCATGTGCCCAATAGGGAGGCCAATATTTTATACAGTGAGATGTATAATGTCTCTCAGTCTGTTTCACTATTTTCAAAGTTCAGCAACATTTTAAGAAATATTTCTGTGATTGTGGGAGAATGACCAATAAATTAATTTATTATGTTCAGGCAGTAGAAAGACACCCCCCGATGAGTCGGGAGGGGTTTCTTGTTGTGCTGGCCATATAAGGACATGAGAAGCCTGATTGGTTAAAGCGCGCGGGGGAATGAGAACACCTGCGCGCTTTGCCTTATAAGGTGCACTGACTTCCCCACGCACGTTTTGGGAAGAAAAAGTTCGTGTTATAGGGCGAAAAATACGGTATTTTTATTTCTCACAAAGATGAGCCAGGACTTATTTTTCCCCCAAAGAAACATCAGTAAATTACTATTTTGCAGCAGACCTATGACAATACTACATTAACATAGTCTCAGCCTTGGGTTATCTCCATCACCTTTCTGTGCAGAATGCTTATTATGGAACACATCATTCAAGAGAGTTTTGCTGATGGAGCAGGCTGTTATCAATGCCTCTCATGTAAGGAAAAGGAAAGCCCATTAAAAAGTATGTTTTCCACATTCAGCATCTTTTCTACTATGCTACAGGGTGACTAAGAGCTGGGGCAAGCTGAGAATTATTGATGAAATAAGTTCACAACCAGCTAACAAAATATGCTACAGACATGTTATGGACACAATGGCATAGGCATTCCAAAGCTACAGGTGGTTAAATAATGTAGTTATCTAAGTAGAAAATCAAGAAACAAGGTCATTTGATCAATTGATTATATTTCTTTAACTGATCCTGGACTTTCATTACAAATCTAATCATTTTTTTAAAAAATTGAACCTGGCTTTGCAATACAGATTGTGTTCATGGTGTCTATCAACTTTAAAATGTAATATAAAATTATAAATTTAAACACAATGTTGGAAGATATTTGCATTCTTCCCCCCCCCCCCTTAGATAGATGGGGATTCCTACTTGCAAACTCCTCCCCCCCCCATTCAAACTAACCATATTACTTAGGTCACTCTTTCTTTGGACTAACAGATTTTCTCTCAAGATTCTCAACTGAGCTGTTCCCAACTTCCTGCTCTCTAAAGATGGTGATATCTTTTTCTCTTTAAACCATAATAGTTAGATTAGGATATAGTTTTTTTTATATAAATATAGATTAAAGCCATTAAAGCTACATGTTTGTTTTTTATTCATTCTCAATTGTTAGGGAAGCATAGTAAGGCAAAGTCACTCTTCTGCTACTCTGCTAATTTAAAGCCAGACACTAACAGGCTTGGCTTTCATATTTTGATTTTTGTTTCCTTTAAAAAGGCTGAAGCCTTGGGAAACTTGAATTACCCCACATATAAGGGCATATCAGTTAAAAACTCACTGATAAAAAAGGAATAAATAGCATCTCCTAGTCTGAACTGCTTTAGCAAAACTTAAAACCCCAAAGCCTACTGTAGAAAACATATTTGCCTCCTGGCAGAACAATAAAAAGATGGAATTAGCATGGCCTCCTCTAGCATGGGATTCCAGAGCTCTTTCTTCTCTTCTTCCTTTGAGGGTGAAAGGATCCAAAAGACTGGAAAATGCAGGCAGGTTCATATGTGGGAAAACATAGTCTTTCAAACAGCTTGGTCCCAAGTCATGTGTAGTTCATAATTAGCTTTTTGAACTGTTTCCAGAAATGGAGATAGACAGTGAAATTTTTATAGCAAGGGGCTTACACTTCCTATAAGGAGGCCTGATCAATAGTCTGGTTGCAGTATTCTGGACCATCTGTTTTCCAAGCCATTCCTCAGTAGAGACACATTGTTTTCTCTCTGGAAAAAATCTGACAGTTGGCTCATTCAGATTTGCAAATGAATTCCATGCCACCACTGAAACCAGGAGGTCCAGAACTAAGGACTGAATTTCTATTTAAACCTGAACTGTAAATCTGAGTGGAACTCCATCAAAGGAAGTGTAACCCCATCAAAGACCTCCAGGCCAGATGAGTGAGGGAGAGGGGGGGGAGGAAGAGGGAAAGAGGCAGCACCACTGCCCAGCTTCTCTTACCTATCTGCCTGCCTACCTACCTTCCCCCTCCCCACCCTCCTGTGACTGGTGAGAATGGAGAGGTATGTGTGGGGAAATCACCAAGGCCCACCAGGAGGGAGAGAGGCGTGGAAGGAGGAGCCATCCAGTGGTGCAGCTTCCCTCCATCCCTCCTTCACTGCCTCGCATTCAAAAAAGGTGAGGATGGATTCTGGCCAGCAGCAGCAGCAGCAGCCATGGATCACAGGTAAGTGAAACTGTGGATACCAGTCCTGCAGATATGGAGGTCATACTGTACGTGGAAAGGAAAGACAAAGTTGGGTATCATCAGAGCTCCAAACCCACAGAGCACTGAGCTCCAAACTCTGGACAACTTTTCCCAGTGGTTTTGTGGATATTTTAAACAACATTGGGGGGGGGGGGAGCAATACAGAACTTTTCTACTTTCCGTGCAGAAACACAACTTTGGAGCATGACTACTTATTTGATGAAAAGAAATTTCCCATGTTTCCATGCAACACTGGCATGACAAAGTATAACAAGCCTTGTTTTTTCATTGTTGTTAACTGCTATCAAGTTGGCTTTGATTTATGGTGACCCCTTGAATGAGAGATCTCCAATCACCCTATCATCAACAGCCATGCTCAGGTCTTGCAGACTCAGGGCTGTGGCTTCCTTGATTGAGTCTTGAGTAATGCAGTCTTCTTCTTTTCCTACTGCTTTTTTATGTGACATAATTTAAAGGCTGATTTTGAGGCACTTAAAAAAGAATTGCTATTGCTGGCTTTATCACATTAGGCCCAAAGACCTTTGATCATCTCTTCTGAGGGGAGTGTTCCATATATGCAGGATGTTAACATTGTTAACATGGAAGGAAAATCAGAGGTATGCTGTAGCCATTTGCATTCTCATTACAGATTGATATAAACCAATGCTAATTTAATCCCTATATACAAAAACACCTTTGCATGGAAAAGATTAATAATGTCATATACCTGAAATCTTAAAAAGTAAGTAAAATATTATTTGCAGGGAAAAAAGTGAAATGTATAAAAGCAAAAAGGTGGGCACCAGTCATTCTGAGCTATGTACAATTATGGAAGCAGCTTGAGCTCCACCCAGAGAATTGTGTGAGAACTGCAGTTCAGCTAGAAAACAAGGTCTTGAACCTTATATTTTCATTCAGAGCTTGGAAATAATACTTTTTTTTTTAATCTACAACCCTCAATCCCCAGCCAACTCTGCTTTTATTTGCATGTAGGAGTACATTACTAGGCATTTCCAACTGTATGTAGAATGTCTATTTCTGTCTAAAACAATTTTTACTAAAAATAAATTAAATCTAAATATCAGCTAAAATGCCTAGCTTTGGATTAGTAGATACTGAGAAAGGTCTAGATGAAAATCTTCCAACTGTCCTGATTTGACAGTCCCAATTAATCTTCAGCTGCTTTTAAAATATCCCAGTTCATCTGTCTTCATCCCACTTCCTCCATTGTCCTCAGTTTACTTAATTGCTGTAAACTAAGTTCAAAGTGCAACAGTGGTTTGTATTCAGTTAACTTAGTGGAGGGAGAGGAGGGGGTGAAAACTTCCCCTTCCCAGGAGACCCAGGCAAAAGCAAACCACTGCTACCTCTCCTAACATGTCAACTTTTTCATTTATAACTTTTGTCATCTTGACCACACTATTTTGCTTGAACATGTACATCCCAGTTTTCAGCTATGAAACATGTACAATATGACTCCCCCATATCCACCAGACTGGTACCCACAGTTTGACTTGTTGTTGTTGTTGTTGTTGTTGTTGTTGTTGTGTGCTGTCAAGTTGTTTCTGACTGATGGTAACCCTAAGGTGAACCTATCATGGGGTTTTCTTAGAAAGTTTCTACCCACATCTAAAATAATATATTCTCTCCAGGCATCTTCTAGGTCCTCCAGAGTAATTCTCTGGTATGGTTCCAGCAGATGTTGACAATAGAGTTGTGCTGGAGAACTTAGAAATGCCTAGAGAGGTGTTTTCTGTAGGATTCTCTAGGTCCTCCAGCATGACTATCATATATTTCAACAAGATTCGCTCTTATCCACTGTTTTGCATTTCCATGGTAAATCTAGGAACATATCCCAGCCAATACGATGGTCATACTGTAGATGCAAAGTAACAATGTCAGTGTGAACAAAGAAAACAACAGTCTATTTTCATTCCATATCACTTTTGTATATGGTCTTTAATAGATCCATTTTACTGTCTTCCTATGCTCACCTGTATTTTCATCTTTGAGTACATATGCACACGCGCGCGCACACACACACAAAAACATATTTAAATATTCTTTTTAGCACCTCTTTTATCTCACAATGCTGAAATTCATTTTTTTCCAAATGTACAAAGGTCAGGTTTTCAAAATACAGTAGATGCCAAAATGTTTCTGATTCTAAATTGTGTGTCAGAATATATTAAGTTTGTATCTACACATTTGCCTATGATCAGGTCATTTGCTAACATTTTGTGACCTCTTCAAGTTTTTAACAGAAAGGATTTTTCCTGTAAACACAGAGAAAGCTCACACTCACCATTCTGAGTTTTGAAAATTTTCTTTTTTAGACTATAATCCCCAGAGTTTTGCAGAGTTAGCAACCCCTGGATGTCTATACTCCCTAATTGCTAGAATGCATGGTGACTTCCTCTTTGCTTGTTTTACTACCCCGGGGCTGCTCTATTATAGCAACAGCAACTACATTTCTATACTGCTTGGCAGTGAACTAGCACTCCTTAAGTGGTTTACAATGTGTACGCCAATTGCCCCCAACAAACTGGGTACCCATTTTACCGACCAATGAAAGGATGGAAGGCTGAGTGGACCCTGGAACCCTGCCTGGGATTGAATTCACAACCTTGTGGCTGCAGTACTAGCATTTAACCACTGTGCCATCAGGGCTCCCTTCAGCCATTTTTCTTTTTCTAACTCTCCCCTCAATAAGAACCTATGTTTGACTATCCACAACTAATGTGTGTTTTACAAAGAAGACTAAGCTTTTTCTTTCTCTGGTAGACCCTACGATTGGGGGTAATGGGTAGGTATGGTTGTTGTTCAGCTTCTGCCTTGCCAGTTTGATTACTCTAGTAAAGGGATCCACTATTATTTCTCACATTTTCCAACAAATCCCCCCCCATTACTATCAGGCCAGCAGGTATGCTAGCTTGTGATACTAATCTAGTAATTTGTATCACAAAGAAACTTTTCTAAGTTCTCTCTCCACTCCCAAGATGCCCCTGTTGCAAGGGGAAGATAAAGGCTTTGTGCTGAACATATTCACAGTACTCCCATAAGCCCCTGTTTAAATTTTGAAGCCTGTGTTTGAATTGTCCAAAATACATTTGTGTCATGCAGGGTAAAAGGTTTTGCCAGGGATCTAAAATTAGAATCATCTTGAGCTGGAGCCGGCAGATAATGTCATGGGCCTTCTGTCTTCAGTCAAGCCCAACTTTCTCCTCCATTTATTTCCCATGTTTCCTAGTCTGATGTTTCCTTTTCTAAGTAAGATTGCAGGCCACCTCAAACTGATGTCATTATCACATTTCTCAGGCATTTATCTGTAGCCACAGAAACTACAGCCATTAGCATAAAAGCATAACCTCCAAACCGTGTTCCTGAATTTTATTCCTTATTTTATTCAGAACTTCTACCATTCAAACTGTTCTACTTCTCGTTAGGTCTTTTCATTTTGAATAAGTTCTTGAAAATGATGCACAATTTAACTGTGTTCAGTGAATTCCATTTTGTCATCAACATTATCTAAAAGCTCTGCAGTTTACTTTTTGCAGCACTGAGAGGAAGGAAGGAAGAATCAAATTCTGCCTGTTTTCATCTGAGCACAGCATGGGAAATGACTCAGCTGCAGCCTTCATGCCAGTTCCCTCACAGAGGGCATTTGCCAATCAGATGCTACCCAATCACTTCTACAAATAAGGTGAAGAGGCCATTTCTTTTCCTCTGCCTCTGTGTACGCATGTATTTTTTTAAAGTGTCGTTCTACGTTCTGCTTGGCATTTGGATGAGCTTCCCCTGAGAGCTTAAAATGGAGGATTACAATAACACAGTTCCAAGAATCCTCAGGTATCTGTGAACAGGCCACATACCTGTTGTTTTCTAAGATCACACAACATATTGAAAATGTTATGGTTTAGGTCTGAAATGGCACGTTCCTTTGGAACCACAGCTGGGAAATTGTGTGTGTGTGAATGCAGTCTTGCATAAAGCAGCCCATGCATGTGTAAATATAGCATGGCACAGAAAAAGCTAAACCTTGATTCCCCCACCCTGACACACCACCTACCTATTTCCTCCTACAAGAGGTGAATTCCTCCTACAAGAGGTGAAAAAAAGAAACCCCATGAGTCACTGTCACTTGCCTTCTTTCCTGCATCAGTAGTAATGCGCAAGTGAAGTGATGCAGAGCTTATCACATGTTAGATCTCATTGCAAGTGAGACTTGCAAGTCCTATTTGTTATACTTCAACAGAAGAAATAACAACAACCAAAGTATATCTGCTTTTGCCATTACTTATAACAAATGATTCATAAATATTTGAAGCTCATAATTTCCAAGCAGCAAATGTTGCCCACCAAAGCCGTGGTATATTCCTTGAACATGCCTAGAGCTGATTTTAAAGCAAGGGGTTGGAGGGCAACATTTCCCCTCCCCAATGGACCAGAGATGGCTGCTGTGTTCTCGACACTGATTTTTTTTTTAATGTTGAGGGATGGGGAAGCAAAAGTATCTTCCTATTTGGAAAAAGACTGCACTTGAGACACATATGTAGACACACATACACACACACAGAGCCAGGGAGGATGTGGCAATACTGTCCCGCCCACTCCTCTAGGGATTATATGAAAGCATTTTGGACATGATAAAATTGAAGGCTGCTGGGGACTCTGGTGCCTCCAAAATTGCCTTGGTTGGGCCACACTTTTGCCCATCCCACTTTAAAGGAAATACTTTATTTCAGAAAACAGCAAATGTAACCCATACCACTCTGTTAATTAGCAGCTTTGCCCACAGAATCAAAAATATGGACACTAGAACCTGAAGAATGAAGATGAGCCTGGGATAAATATTTGCTATAAGTTACAATGCAGCAGATAGCAGGGATGGGTAATATGTGTCCCTCCAGAGACACATATTGCAGTCTAGCCCATGCCAATTTTAGCCAGCATAGATAATCATGAAAATAGTTAGCAGTTGCAGTCCAGCAAGCTCGGGGGGGGGGGGGGGGGCAGATGTTCCCTGTCCCATCTTGGAGGTTTGCACATGTTTTGTTCTTCACATAATTCCCTTTGCTTCATCTATGCATGAATAATTACTTGTATAGCATGATTCTCTTCACACTGTAGGTTGACAGTAGTGCTGACTACTGAAAGACTGTATCTCTCCATACAATCCTTCCAGAGTTCTAAGATCTTCAGGGGAAGGCTCTCATTCTTGCCTCCATCACAGGCTCACTTGATAAGGACACAAGAGAGAACCTTCTCCGTGGCTGCTCCCACCATTTGGAACTCCCTCCTGTGAAAGGCTAGACTGCCTCCCTCACTTCTTTCCTTTTGCTGGCAGGCAAAGAGCTTTTTGTTTAAGCTCGCTTTTAATGTGTAGACAGGGGACCTTCTTGGGACATTTTTTAAAATTTTGTAACTTTTTAAAATGATTTTATACTGTTTTATATGGTGGTTTTAATTGTTTTTAAAATTTCAATGTGAGGGTTTTTTAATTTACTAGGTCTGGGAACCACCTTGGGTCCCACTCTGGCTGCATCTGCACTGCGGAAATAATCCCGTTTGACACCACTTTAACTGCTATGACTCAATGAAGATTGCACTAACATTTAACCTGACTGCACCCTAATGAAGTGCAGGCAGGAGGGGGGATACAGGCAGGAATTATCACGCATAATTATCCACCGATTCTGCCGACCAAGTGCGGGTCCCAGGAGCATTCAGCAAGCCACTTTTCAAAGTCGACTTTGAAAAGAGGCTGGCTGGGCGCTCCTGGGACCTGGACTGCAGCCAGGCTGCACTCGGCTGGCAGAATTGGTGACTAATTACGTGTGATAATTCCTGCCTGTATCCCACCTCCCGGCTGCACCCCATTAGGGTGCAATCAGGTTAAATGTTAGTGCAATAATCTCCAATGCTATGGAATTCTGGAAATTGTAGTTTTGTGAGATACTGCCCTAATGGCGCAGTGGTTAAATGCCAGTACTGCAGCCACTCACTCACGGTTGCCTCCCCGACCAGCTGGGAGGCCAGGGGAGGCGGGACTTCCATCCATCACTTCCCTGATTGGTGGGTTGGCCTATTTGGATTGGCCTATTTAAGGCCATGTGGCCAGACATGCATGCCATTCCAGCCGGGTTTTCCCCATCCTCCCACCGTGAGGGTCATGTGTGCTGTCACAACTTTTCAGGGGCAGTAGCATGGGTATGGCTTTCTGTACTGCGGAGCACAGAATTGGGAGTCCCATGGGTGCTGGGAGTGTTGAGGTGTTGCCATTGCAGGGGCAACTCCTGATCAGCATCCCCTGGTGACAAAAGGGGCAAAGATGTGAATGTGTGATCAATTGCTTACCCCACTTTTCTGTCATTCCAAGGCCCAGCCGTTGGTTCATCAATCCACAGGGGCTGGTCAATGTCAGATCCAAACCCATGCATTAAGGCCAACCCTACCTGCCAGCTGTACTCAATAAAGTTGTGGCCTTTTTCCTTCCAATGGTGTCATGGTGTTTCCTTATCACAACACCTCCCCTTCCCCTGTTGTACCTGTTGTATATTGCCACAGGAGCCCTGCTGGACTGGGAGAAGCAATATATAAAATGTTATGAATGAATTAACGAATGAATTCTCCTTCAACCAGTAATGAAAATGAGAACCCAAGTAACACAGTAACAGTGCAACCCTTTAAAAAAAGACCTATCCAAATATATTTAACACATTTTAGAAAGGGAGATCCAAATGTAAGTAAAATGGATAACGACATCCAGAACTCCATGATCACCAAAGCATTATAGGGGGTCAGCCCAATAATTTAAAAATCAGTTTCAAGACCACAATAATATATAATTGTTCTGGCATCAAGGAATAATACCTTTCCCAGCTAAGCTTATTTATCTATTATAACTTGGTTGTATGTGAAACCAAATGTCAAAGAGCCAGTGAAGTGAACAATAGAGATTAAACCAAAAACAATATTAAAGAATTTGCAGACTTGTTAGCAGCAAAAAAAATTAAAAATACATCTTTTTGAGCAAATTGTTAGTCAGTGTCCGTTAATCTAAAAAAAAAAAAAACCTAAATATTTCAAAATGTTTTTACCTTCTCAATAGCTTTTGTTTTGGTTTCTGAATCCATCCAAGTATTTTCATTTTCCAACATGTCCATAAAGGCCCAACGAATCCCTTCAGTCAATTCTGCCATCTGCAACAAATATCACATCTGATAAGAACTTAGTGATGTGCTGCATTTTCAATCAGTCCAGCAAAAGAGCTGTGCAGGAAGAACCAGGCTTGTGGATTGTGTAGATCAAGATGTGTATCCAGATGTGCATTCCCATTTGCATCATGTTATTCACTTGGTCCTCTATTGCCACTAATTGTGCAAAAATGAAGTGCAGTTATTGGAGATTATGAACTTCCTGTTCATCATCTTTACCCCAAACCTTCTTCTTTAGGTCAGGAGTGGGCAGAGTTTGGAGTAAAGATGAACAAGAAGTTCATAACCTCCAACAATTTCACTTCGTTAGTGGCAGTAGGGGAACCCTTATGGGCTGCATGCAGCCTGTAGACCACACAATTCCTACCCTTGCCTTAGGTGCTAAAGGACAGGAAGGACATGATGGGAAAAAAATCTGTCTAAGGTAAGACAGCTGTAAAAGATTCTTGTGACACAGATCTAAGGGGAATTGAGCAAGTTTACCATTGGTAGATTGTACCCTAAATATCAATTTAAAATGTGAAAAGATGTCTGGAAAACAATACTGTACATGTGACAATGTAATAAGCTGCAGGTCACCTCCCTGAATGACACAATTGATATTGACCTAAGTAGGAAAAGAAACTCCTTATCTAAATGAGCAAAGGGAATTGTAGCATCTCATTTTAATGATCCATTGCTGTCCTTTTAATATCATCTCATTTTGGTACAATATGGAAGTCAGTACAGATTTAGCATTAAATATGACCAAGCATTCAACAGTCGGGAGTAAACTGCATCCCAGGGAATAAGGTAACTTGGAGAATATTGATGGCAGAGCACTGTTTCAATTAACTTAGTGCACTAATGAGGTGAACTCCCCGTACTTGGAGGTTGCCAGTTCATATTCCAGCTCTACAATTGGACCCTGGTGTATATTCTTGTTTTTATGCACCAGCTGTACCAGTAGGGGTGGGAGGAGGAATCTATTCATACCATCAAGAGTTGTTATCAAAATTGCTCAGGCATAGCCAAATGAAATGCTGCCTAGACTGTAGGTCAAAAACAGTGCTATATTTAGATACAAATAATATCTCTTTGATAAAAGAAGGGAGAGAGAAAGACCACCAGGGCATGAGCCCATCAGTGACTAAATCTTAGAACAAAATTAGAACTTCCCATAATTTATTATTTGTCTGGTGTGGGCCTTCTTCTGATGGTCAAATGGGTGGAAGGGGATTGTTTGACAGTGTGTTTCTCCACAGAGGGCAAATGTGTCAGAAATTTGTGGCATGAATTGCTGTAGTCCTCAGGGTGTTTTACAATATATGTAAAAAATAGTCCCAGGCTTCTTTCTAGCGATTCCTGGTACCAACTGCAGCACAATATTATTTATTATTTATTGATTTGGTTTATATCCTGTCTTTTTTCATACAGGATCCAAGGCAGCCACCCATAAATGGGTTTCCTATTCCCACCGTTGAGTGGGTTATTTTCTAACTCTGAGACATGTCAGAATAAAATGTAACCTTTGCTCCTTTCTCATTTATTTAGAGGTGGGTCATCACTGCATCACTGAAATGATACTTCTGCATAATAGCATTATAACTCTTAAATTAGAGGGGAAAGTTTGCCCTTCTAACTATAGGATGACCTCAGCAAATGACACCCCAGTTGTTTAAAAAAAAACTTTGGAAAAGCCCTGGCACAAATCCAAGAAATTGGAATTAACAGTCCTTCCCCAAAAAATGAGTGAATCTACAGGTGACAAAAACTGGAAACACCAAGTGCTATGTCACAAGAAATCACACTTCTTTAGACCAGTCTGGAATAACCCAGTGTCTACATAGATGAAAAACAGGCCTGAATGGGGAACACAGGATCAATGAACAGAAGAGGCCACTTTAAAACAAGAAATCAACTTGGCACACAGATCACAATCCATGTCTACATGAATGTCAGTCCCAATGACTTCACAAGGATTTACACTCAAATAATGTATACACAGGGTTACATTCTAAGTGTGCAATCCTGTGCACTTACTGAGTAAATCTGCACAGGAGCAGCTATTTCTATCACTGATAAGATATTTCCAACATTCAAAAAAACAAGATTTGTTTGTTATTTTTAAAATAGTCCTGAGAGATAGTTATAAAATATGAAATTCTGATCTTCAATAAAGCTATGTCAGGAAGAGGCTATAGTTCCGTAGCCAAGCATGTGCTGTGTGTGTGTTCCCAGGATCAGCCACTGGCATCTCCTGTTAAAAGGCCTCACGTGACAAGGATCACTGCCAGCTTCAAGAGCAGATACTGAAATAAAAGAACCAATGATTTGAAAGAGGTTCTATTCTGACAATACATCAAAAATTGTCTTGTATACGCCCCCAAAAAACTTTCTTTGAGCAAATGGTCTATTTAAAAAAAGAGAATTGATACAAAAGAGTTGCGCTCACTACTAGTTGCTGTCTCACAGAGCTCACACAAGTAGACTCTGTATGTGGCATTTTGGAGTTCTGTGGAATTTATATCACTTGTTATAAGCTTCTGCATGAATGAATGTAAAATCCCAAACTATTTGGTACCCTAACCTTTCAAACTGTTTTTGTGCATTTCTAGTGTCTATGGGTGAAAGAACCTCTAACAGAAGCTCAAGTAGTGACTCTAAGGAGCATATCGCATTAATATAAAACCCGATATCACCCTAACGGGATGCAGCTGGGACGCTGGATGGAGGGGGAAATTATCACTCTGTAATTCACTGCCGATTCTGCCAGGCAACTGCATCCCAGGTCCCAGCCATGCTCAGCCGGTCTGTTTTCAAAGTCAGAAGCTTGCCTTTTTTGAAAAAGGGTCAACTGAATGTGGCTGGGACCCGGGATGCAGTTGCTCAGTGGAATCGGCAGCGAATTACAGTGCAATAATTCCCATATCTATCCAGAGTTCTGCCTGCATCCTGTTAGGGTGATATCGGGTTTTATGTTAATGCAATATGTTCCTAAGAATCAAGCAGCAAAACCACTATAACTAATTCTGAGTAAACTCTGTAAATATATATGAACCAGATATTCCAAAAATAGTTGCAATTACATTATTTTACAAGATGGGTATGATAGCCATTAATCTGATCTGCATGAATGACTGAAGCATTCCTGAGAACTCAGCAAGATGTGTCAATGGTTGTTAACAAAGTAAGTTAAATTTTCTGCTTGGCTTTTTGCTTTAAACTTTAGCCATCAATCCATACATTCAACTGGATGGTAAGAAGAACTGGGTTTTTCACTGGTTTAAAGGACACATTTTCTGTGGAATCCTCCCATCCCTTTCACACTACACAATTATTGTGCTGTGATTCCACTTTAACTGCCATGGCATCATCTGGCAGAATCCCAGGATTTGCAGTTTATGGAGGGGAATTTGGGATTCTCATCCAAGATCTCCAGTAGGTAAGGCTAAAGGATGTCTAGTCATAACAGACCATAGCGGGTGGTGCTCATCTCCATTTCTAAGCCAAATAGCCAGTGTTGTCCGAAGACTGCTCTGGGGTCATGTGGCCAGCATGACTGCACCGAATGCTGTTACCTTCCCACCAAAATGGTACCTATTTATCTACTTGCATTTACATGCTTTCGAACTGCTAGGCTGGAAGAAGCTGGGACTAGTGACAGGGGCTCACCCCATCATGTGGCACTCAGGCCTCAAACTCCCAACCTTCCGGTCTTCCAATTGTCAGAACTGGTGTCTTAACCACTAAGCCATTGCATCCCAAGATCCCAAGAAATTAAGACCCTTTAATCTTATAAAAAATCTATTGAGATAAAACTTCTATAACATTGACATCTTTGGACTCCCATTGAGCAAATTGTTCTGGGGACTGTCAATTATGAGCATCTGCACTTCACAATCTACCAGTATGTAACTACTTGGGGATAATCCATCATGCCCTTTTATGATGGCTTACAGTTATGAAAGACACAAATTTCAAAAGCACCAAAGCATGTCAGAACATACCATTTCCCTCTTGTCTTCTTGGAAGTGTAGATCAACAAACATTCTTCCAGTGACGTATGGGAGAGCACTTTCCACAAAGTTTACACATTTATCCCATTGAGGCAGTAAGGAACTTGTCCCTTGGATCACCTGGTTTGATAAAACATTGATAAATTGTGTGTTTCCTTATAAAAATCCTATCCCTGTCACTGCTATGTACAGTATTTCTTGCACAATTACCACCCCATAAGGACTTTCAAACAACTTTCCATTCTGACAGTTTTCAACTATTTTAAATAACTTTCCAGCTATCCAGCATAGATGTAAACTAGATGCCAGGAAATCTGCCATTAATTTTGATATTGCCTTTAAAAAAAATTAAAAGCAGCAATAATGTAAGGGATAGCAAATCAGATTGGGCCAACAGGATCAAGAGATGAGGGATAAGGCCCTCCAAAACAGAAGACCTCCTAAAAATGCTGACTGCCTATGATGTGCTTGCATTTTTTGTTCCATGTAGTAGCTGTTGCTGGCAGTTCAACTGGCATAAAAAAGTGTCAGCCCTTTATTCATCCACCACTGCCATAATGATTCAATCGAGCCGGAAAAAGTTAGATTTGGACTACAGCTTCCAGAATCCTCCAGCCAGCATGGCTAGCCTGGGGGTTTCAGGGAGCTCTAATCCAAGAAAGTAAAGGGTGAAACAGACTGCCCCGAAACTGTGGCTTCCTGGCAGCTTGGAGCCATGATGTATGCATGCTGCATGCCCAACACCACCCCCAAGCTGGTGGTGAGAGGCATCACGGCATTCTGGCGGTGCAACATTTACATGCGCCATGCCACAGAAATGCCAAAAAGCTGCTGCCGTGGCAGAAAAGCCGGCTTTTTGCTGGCTCAAAAAGAAGCAGCTTTCTGCTTTTTTTTTTTTTTTTTTTGCTTTTTTTTTTTGGCTTTTGTTTTAAGCTGGCAAATAGCCAGATTGGGGCCATGGTGTGTGGTTGCCACAGCCCTGATCTCAAAGCTCAAAGAGCCAGCATCATGCTGCTCCTTCGGGGCAGTCTGTTCTGTGCCTAAGAAAGTAATAAGAAAGTAATGCTTCCAAAAGAAAGTAATGCTTCCCCCCCAGCTCTTTTTAACTTTAAAAACACAAATAATTATATCATATGCATATTCCAGCCCAGGCAAGCCTTTTGATAATGTTTCAATAATGTCAGAATTCATATTGACCAATCAAATGGGATAGGACAGAATAAAACAGAGCAGATTTTAGGAATATTGATACTATTTGCATTGTGAGAGGAAAATAAACAATTCAAGTCATTACAAAATTGTTCTCTCCATGTCTCATGTACTAACCACTAAAGAATGAAAAATCACACCTCCATGGAAAGAAGATGCTGAAAAAAAGGGAGAAAGATTGGATGCACAAAAGGCTAATCTCTTAATTTCCTGCAGGCAGGGAAGTGACATTTATTATTCAAATCTGTGTCAGGATTTGAATCCTGGTGACCTGAGAAAGATTAAGATGGTGATAGTCTTTGACCTCTCTTTAAAAGTTTTGATTCAGGCAGGCTACCTAGAATTATAGTAATTCATGGAGCCTTGTTAACAATTGCTGTCAGTAGCTTTATATGCAGAATGTGACACTCTCATATCGAACTCTTAAACTTACCCTTGAAAACTCTAGCCACCTATATTGAAAACGACGGCTGAGGTTAAATATTCTTGAATAAACCATTCTCCATACCAGATAGTTGGCAATAGTCCTGTCAAAACAGACACATCTTTATGTCAGACAGTTAAACCTCATGTGGCCTAATGTACAGCTGATTGATAACTATGAATTAATGCATAAATAGTTTTCTTTTCCAGATCAGTGTGCTGCTTGCTATAGCAGCAGTTTTCCTCTGAAAATTAATATGCAGTGACCAAACCAACTAAAATGTACTAGATGGAAGAAAAAGCATGATTTGGGATGTGGCTGAATGAAGATAAGGAAAACTGAGAGAACATGAGACAACAGTTTACGACACCAGTATGGAAAACTGGAGCCAGTGTGGTACAGTGATTTGAGCCTGGAGACCAGGGTTCCAATCCCATCTTGGCCATGTAAACCCACTGGTTGACCTTGGACAAGTCACACTCTCTCAACCTCAGAGGATGGCAATGGCAAAGCCTCTCTGAAATACTTGCCAATAATACCCCATAATAGGTTCGCCTTAAGGTCACCGTAAGTCGGAAACTACTTGAAGGCACACAACAACAACAAATGGAAAACTCAAATGAGCAGCAACTATAAAATACTACACTATTGCTTCCAACCAATACTTTTGTTTCTGTATATGAAGCTGCCAAGCAATGGACAACAACACCCAATGCAAATTAAAAATGAATAAGGAACTCAGATTGCACAATCCAAACTAAGCTTGTCTGCAAGAAAATACCCTGTGTGAGATGTCACATTGTTGTCTCTGACCCCACTGCTATATTGGAACATGCATCCCACTTTGTGTCCACCCTAAATTAAAAACACAAACACAGTACACAGGATAGAGGGTTGGCCAGCACCTGAGACTATGGTTGTTACCCTCAAGTTGCACTGAGGAATAAGCTGCTAAAATGGGTCTATTTGAAAAGTAGTACAAATGATGGCCAACAGATTGGAAGTGAACAATATACATCCCCATCCACAAAAAGGGAGACACAAGAGACTGCAGCAAACTATAGGACCATAGCACTGATCTCCCACGCAAGCAAATTATGCTCAAAATTCTGCAACATAGACTCCAGCCATACATGGAAAGAGAAATCCCAGAGGTCCAAGCAGGGTTCAGGAAAGGAAGAGGCACTAAGGACCATGTTGCAAATATACAATGGCTGATGGACCATACCAGGGAATTCCAAAGGAAAATCAGCATGTGCTTTATAGACTATAGCAAAGCCTTTGACTGCATAAATCATGAAAGGCTATGGAACGCCCTTAAAGACATGGGAGTGTCAACACATCTGATAGTCCTGATGAGGAATCTGTACTCATGACAAGAGGCTACTGTCAGAACAGAACACAGAGAAGCAAAATGGTTCCCGATTGGCAAAGGGGTCAGACAAAGCTGTATCCTTTCACCCTATCTGTTCAACTTGTATGCAGAACATATTATAAGAAAAACAGGCTTGGACACAGAAGAAGGAGGAATGAAAATAGGAGGAAGGAATATCAACAATCTAAGATATTCAGATGACACCATAGTACTAGCAGAAAACCTCACAGACCTAAAACACCTACTAAGGAAGATCAAAGAAGAAAGTGCTAAGGCAGGATTATGTTGAACATAAAGAAAACAAAAATAATGACCACCGAGGACTTTCACAAGTTCAACCTAGACAATGAAGAAATAGAAATAGTAAAAGTTCCCATATCTGACATTGATAGAAATGGGGACCGCAGTCAGGAAATCAGGAAGATTAAGAAGGGGGAGGGTGGCTATGAAAGAACTAGGAAAAATTCTAAAATGCTAAGGATGATCTGGATGATAATTTGAAGATGACTAATACCACATATTCTCGGGACAAAGTATGTAAGCATATCTTTTTAACAACTAAACTTAGAGGTTTCTTGTGAAATTGCTGTAACTGCTGTTAATATGTGCCTGCATGGGATGCTGATAGGAAATTTGAACAAGCATATGAGAAACATACACAGAACACATCTTTGATGTCTTAATTAATATTTGATCAGTAGGAAAATATAATAGAAGAATTTGTATCCATTATTGAACAAATCAAGAGTAAAGATGATAAGACCATAGTTTATTACAAAATGCCCATTTCTCAAAAAAGAATAAAACACTTTACCAAGTTTTGTAAATTTCACATACTGACGTCTAGACAAAACAAAATGAGGTAGCAGTATGGTTAAAATTATGATTACACATTGATATATGGGGTTGCTACAGGTCATCCACTTGTTTTTCCCCTGATCCACATCAGTTTTAGAACGTGACACAAGAGATAATTTAGAAGGCTAAAGTACGGAAAAGTCTTACAGTATTCTAACTTTTTCTATTAGTTGCTTACTGGTATTTGACTGTAATTGTGCAAACCAGCATGGCACTCTGCAGAATAAGGGGGGGGGGGGGGAAACACGTCTGATAAAATGCAAATATTTGAAAAGTGTGCAAAGAAAAATTTGAGGTCTACTTCCACTATCATAGAAGTGAGAAGGTATGCGGTATGCCCTAGTTTAACACAAAACTAGAGATATGAAGAAATTGAATTATTTTGGAAGAGGTTTTTTTTTTTTGTTCATAACCATCAGAGGAGGGGCCTCCAAGTTTCAAAAATGATCCTGGGGCTACATGCAGCCAGCAGGTTGTAATTCATTCATGCTTGTTTTAAGCAAAGTGTAGCTTGCTGTTTTAATGAGACTTTTCTTCTTTAATGAGGCCAGGTCACAGATTGAGATTTACTTGATGATAAAAGATGACAAATAAAAAAGGACAATAAAAATGCCAATGGAGGCTTCTTAATATGAATGGGAAGAATATTTGAGTGTGTGTGTATATAATGAAAAATGTGTCTCTTTGATGAAGAGCCCTGGTGGCACAGTGGTTAAATGCCTGTACTGCAGCCACTCACTCACAAACCAGCTTGTTGGGGGCAATTAGCTTACACATTGTACTGATTAAGTGCACTGATATAGAAATGTACTTGTTATTCCTACTTGCTATTGACAAATCTTGACAAGAATCCTGGATTGATGAAAATCTTTGCAATTTTGGATTGATTCTATGCAAAATTTGCACCTTGTTATTTTGCACAGAAAGCAGCATTCTGTGTACAGAAAATAATATTTTTACAGGAAAATATTATTTTCTGTGCAGAAAATGCTGTTTCCTGTGTGAAAAAATTTGTAGTTTGGGCCTCACTGTGTGCAAAATTTGCAAATAGTTGTTTTACACAAAAAACAGCATTTCTTTCATGGAATAACAGCATTTCATGTACAGAAAATAATATTTTGTGCAGAAAGCTCTGTTTATTATATGACTTCACATTACATACACTATGGATGTTTTAAATTATTAATAATAATAATAATAATAATAATAATAATAATAAATTTTATTTGTACCCCACCCCTCTGTCAAACAATCAGGGCAGCTCACAGAAGTTAAAACTCCATACAATATTAAAATACAATCCAAGATCCCACAGTCCTCCCACTCCTTAAAAAAGAATTAAACTAGTAATAACATTAAAACATAATAATTAAAACATTAAATTAAATTAATCCTAGGACAGACGGACAAATAATAGGCAGAGCAGCGATTGCAGCCAAGATAGAAAAAGGGATACGGGGACTCCTGAGGCCAGGAAATCTAATCAGGGAAGGCCTGCAGGAAGAGATCCATTTTAACAGCCTTTTTAAAGCTGCTTAAGGTTGTAATCTGATGGATCTCATCTGGCAGGCCATTCCATAATCTGGGAGCGGTTACCGAGAAGGCCCCCTGGGAGGTTACTGACAGCCTAGTTTTCATCGGCTGTAGCAATTCCTCCCAGAGGACTGGAGTGTACAGGGAGGATTGTATGGAAGGAGGCGGTCCTGGAGATAGGCAGCCAGTGAAGTGACAGCCAGTGACTTCAATACCAGTGTTATGTGGTCTCTCCTAGATGTTCCCAAGACCACTTTGGCTGCCATGTTCTGTACCAACTGACGTTTCTGGACCAAGTACGAGGGTAGCCCCATGTAGAGTGCATTACAGAAATCCAGATGGGAGGTTACCAGCGCGTGCACTACTGTCTCAAGGTCCCTTACTTCCAGGAAAGAGTGCAGCTGGCGTATCAGCCGAAGCTGATAACAGGCACTCCTGACCGTCGCATTCACCTGACTAGTCATCTGAAGCAACAGATCTAGGAGCACCCCCAGACTGTGAACACAGTCCTTCACGGAGAGTGTGACCCCATCCAGGACTGGAGATTGCAACTCAATTCCTGGTTTCGGGGCCGCTACTGTGAGCACCTCCGTTTTGTCTGGAGAGCCAGGAGAGAGGAGGAGGAGGATGAGAACGAAGGGAGAAAGAGAAGAGAGGAGGAGAGAGGAGGAAGAGGATGAGAATGTGGGGAGAAAGAGAAGGAAGCCAGAAGAGAGGAGGAGGAGGAGGAGAATGAAGGGAGAAAGAGAAGAGAGCCAAGAGAGAGGAGGAGGAGGAGGAGGAGAACGAAGGGAGAAAGAGGAGGACGCCAGGAGAGAGGAGGAGGAGGAGGAGGAGAACGAAGAGAGAAGGAGAAGGAAGCCAGTTCTACAGTATGGATGCAGCCTGAATCTTCACTGCAGAAATAATGCAGTTTGACACCGCTTTAACTGCCATGGCTCTATCCTATGGACTCCTAGGATCTGCAGTTTACTTTGTGGTACCAGAGCTCTCTGAGAGAAAAGGCTAAATATCTCACAAAATTGCAAATCCCAGAACTCCATAGCCTTGAGCCAGGGCAGTTAAAGCAGTGTCAAACTGCTTTAATAAATTTTGGCAATGCAGATGCAGCCAAAGTTGATGTGTTGCTTGGCCATGGCTTCTTTAACAAATAATTCTGCACAATGAGAGAGTGAGAGAGAGTATAGCTTTGAAGTATTTATCTAAAGAAGAACCAAATTCCTTAACTTGGAGGTTATATGTGTATGTTGTGTGCCTTCAAATTGTTCCTGACTTAATGGTGATCATGCGGTTTTCTTGGTAAGATTCGCTCAGAGGAGGTTTGCCATTGCCTTCCCCGAGGCTGAGAGTGTGTGACTTGTCCAAGTTCACTCAGTGGGTTTCATGGCAGAGTGGGGAATCAAACCTAGGTCTCCAGAGTGGTAGTCCAACACTCAAACCACTATACCATGCTGGCTCCTATTCCCATGTACTACCTATAAAACAATTGCAGACTTTTTTGTTGTTCTTGTGTGTCTTCAAGTCCTTTCTGACTTATGGCAACCCTAAGGCAACCATGGGGTCTTCTTGGCATGTTTCTTCAAATCATGTTCATCATGGGGTCTTCTTGGCATGTTTCTTCAAATGGGGTTGTCATTACCATCTTCTGAGGCTGAGAGTGTGTGACATGCCCAGGGTCACTTACTTGGCCTCAAATTGTACATACCCCAGAATGCATCACCTAGTATATTGGCAGTCCTTCCCCCCAACACTTTCTCATTTCCCCCCAACCATCTCATTGCCAGGAGATGGAAATAATTTTTAAAGCAGCATTTTAATCTGGACTATTTTTTAAAAAGTAAGGTCCAAAACACACTGCAGAAATAAATGCTGTAGTTTGTTGTGTTTATAAGTGACAGTTTTCCTGCTACGTACCTGCATGTCATAAGCATTTGAATTAAAATTACCATATTGAAATCAAATCTGATTTTTTTAAAAGAATTATTTGGTGTGCATTGGAAGAGGGGTAGTCTTATATGGCAAGATAATAATAATAATAGTAATAATAATAATAATAATAATAATAATAATAATAATAAATTTTATTTATAGCCCACCTCTCTGCCCAACAATCGAGGCGGGTTACAGCAGTAAAACAAGACAATGTAAAAACAACCACAATCCCCAAGTCCCAACCACCCAACCCCTTAAAACAGGATTAAACAGAGTAAGGTTAAAAACAAATTAAACAATTAAATAATAAAACAATAAAATTCAGCACACAGTAGTTACACGCGATAAGCCAATTAAATAACAGACAAACTCATCTCCCAGGGCAGAAAATCCGGGGGGATATTATTCAGGGAAGGCCTGCTGGAAGAGATCCGTCTTCACTGCCTTTTTAAAGGCAGTGAGCGTGGTAATAAGACGGATCTCATCTGGCAGGCCATTCCATAGCCTGGGGGCGGTAGCGGATATCCCAAATTCTATATTTTAACTAGAAAAGTTGGGGGTCGACTTATATGTCCAGTTGTCTTATACGCCGGAAAATACGGTAATTCCTACAAATGAGATCAACCTGCTTTTAAAATTCTAGAGAGATTTGTCATTAATTATAGAAAAATCTAGCACTGACAAATTAAATGGGAGGTGGGAAGAAAAGTTGGTATATTGCTGCTTCCACACACTCTGAAAAAATGTTTTTAATATTTTTGTGTAATACTATGAATAGATGTAGTGATACTGAAGCTTCAAGTATATCACTCTAGACTACAAAAGCAGGATCACTTCTACATCCTATAGTACTGCAGAGGGCATGATGTAACTTCTAAAATGACAGATGCTAGGCTTAAAATCCTGGCAGGCAAATGTCTACTCTGTTCTCTACTCCTGTGTGAAATATGCTGATAGAGGGAAAGAAATACTCTGGCCATACGATGCAAAACCTCTCTTTTAATTTTGATTAATTCACACAAATGTATGGAACTGAAATTTGATCTCAGTGCTAATCTGTGCCCTGTGACAATTGGGCCAATACACAGTATTTTCATTCTTCTAGCAATAGCAATAGCAAGTACATTTCTATACTGTTTATCAGTGCACTGAAGCACTCCCTAAGTGGTTTACAATGTGTAAACTAACTGCACCCAAAAAGCTGGGTGCTCATTTTAGCGACCTTGAAAGGATGCAAGGCTGAGTCAACCTTGAGCCCCTGGTGGGTTACAGTACAGGCATTTAACCACTGTGCCACCAGAGCTCCTGAAATGTTCATATCCTATGTTCCTTACATAATTCTTCATGACAGCTGTATGAATCATATGTGTTTTATGGAAAATATTTTGAATTATCCAATGGTGTCCCTGAGGCTGGTTCACTCACTGTGTGGGGGGGAGTGAACTGCTTCGCCCTCCCCCTCACCACCCACTGCTGCAGTCCTTCCTAAAAAGGCCTTCAGAGCCAGGTGTGGCTGCTGCCACGCATCTGATGGATGCATCTGAGGAAGTAGACTGAAGTCTATGAAAGCTCATGCTGCCAATTTCTTTCTGTTAGTCTCAAAGACGCTACAAGATCTCTCTACACCAGGGGTAGGCAACCTTTCCCCTTTAAGGGCTGAGGGACTTCAGCTCCCAGAATCCCAGGAGCTATTGGCCAACATGGGACTATTGGCCAACATGGCTGACGCTTCTGGGAGCTGAAGTCCCTCGGCGCTTAAAGGGGAAAGGGGAAAGGTTGCCTACCCCTGCTCTACACACTGACTCTACAGACTAACATGGCTATATCTTCAAATTCTAGGTATAACTAAGCTAGGGTAGATGTGGAATATGACCCTGTGTTGTTTTTGTGTGCCTTCAAGTCATTTCCAACTTATGATGACCCTAAGACAAACCTACTATGGTTTTTCTGGGGCTTAGAGTGTGTGACTCGCCCAAGATCACTCAGTGAGGTTCCATGGCCAAGCAAGAAATCGAACCCTCATCTCCAGAATCATAGACCAACACTCAAATCACTAGACTATGCTGGCTTTCCATGACTCTGTACCTCTATGTAATCTGTAATGTCACAAAGGTGGAGCTTATTTAGGATCATGGGCTACGACTTAAAACATTACATTCATTCATGCCCTTGAACAATTAATGTGAGGGTGTGAGGAGAAGAGGAAACAGACTTGACTGCACTTTCTCTTCATTATTAAAGTCAGGGGTATAGCTACAAGGGGCACAAATGAAAGAGTTCTGAAAGTTCAGAAGCCAGAGCTAGTGTTGGCTGTCACTGGGTATGAGTTTTAGAGACCGTATCAACCTTAGAACAACTGCACTGGTTTCCAATTTGCTTCAGAGCTCAATCCAAGGTGTTGGTTTTGACCTACAAAGCCCTAAACAGCTTACAGGATATCTGAAAAACTGCTTCTTCCTAAAGGAGCAGGCCCCAAAATTGACCTCATCAGTGGAGAACCTTTTATGTATCTCACCACCCTGGGAGGTTTGTTGGTGGTTATATGCAACTGGGCTTTCTCTGTAGCATCACCCCAACTGTGTAATTTCCTCCCAAGAGAAGTCAAACTGGCTTCCCCCACTCTGGCTTTGAATTTTCAGCAGACTACATTGTTTCATTTAGCCTTCAATGCTTAAATTCATGGGTGGCTGCTCTGGTTAATTTAACTGTCTGTGGTTTTAATATATTTTAAGGAGTATATTTAGTCTATTTTTAAAAGTTTTTTCTTCATATAATTAATGTTTTTATCCACCTTGTTGAGTTGAGGTGATATATAAAGGTTCTAATCAAAGAAAGAAATAAAAAAAATCATTCTTGTTAAGATACAAGCAATAATATAGTGAAAAGATTTGAGCACTTAAGCATCATAAATCCCTAAGTATTAGGGAAAATATATATTCATTCTTGTCAGATAGCTCTGACAGGGAGACAGCACTTGTGTGTATTCTACTCCATATGCTTTAACAGAAAAAATAGGAGCAAATGAGGTCACCCGACTTACCATGCCAACCTAGTTGCTGTGGAGCAGCATTGGGCTGGGCTGGTCCTCTCCACCCCGGCAATCCCCCAAGAAGCATTGGGACAGGCTGTGGGGTTCTGATTGGCTGTTTGGGCCTGGGAGGGCAGTGCTTCCGGCCCCAGGCTGGGACTATATCTCCAGGCATGCACCAGGGGTGGAGGTGCTGCCCCACTGGCTGGCACCAGGGCAAAAAACTGGCAGGATTGGTCAGGAGGTGAAAAGGGTGAGACTTCCAGGCCTCCACTTTGGAGATTGGCTGCTGGGCCTATTTAACGCCATGCACCATCAGTGGCTAGCGCCATTCTTTCTCAGCACTCAGCCAGCGCAGATCAAGAGTCAGCTAGCAGGGCAGTTTGGAAGCAGTGGTGGAGAGGCAAGTTTGCCAATGGTCGAGTCAATCCACTAGGAGGCCCAGCACCACAGGATAGCTGGCCAGAAGTCGGGCAAGCCCCCACGAGGCCTGACACTTGCAAAGCCTACAGCAAGGGCACAGTCTCTCTCTGTTGGGTTCAGAGAAGCCAAGGGCTGCCTGAACATGCAGGTGGGGCAGGACCTGGAGGCCCTGTGGCAGCAAGACTCCCAAGGGAACTAGGATAGGCCTCCAAGAGGTTCATGCCCTCAAGACCTAGTCATGCCCCCAAAGCAATCAAGAAAAGGGTCTGGGCCTGGAGCCAGGGGCCAAGTGGGCCAGACGTAAAAGTCTTGGGCTGATCTGGCCCCCAGGGTGAGACAGCAGCACCCTGCTGCACCACCACCAGTGCCTCCAGTGCCTCCAGTCCCTCCGCCAGTGGGTGAAGAGGTGTTGGTGGGTTTCACCTCATTCATGGAGAAGATGGGATAGGCCAGTGCTGCACCAGGAAAGGAAAGGAAAGGAAAAGAAAGGAAAGGAAAGGAAAGGAAAGGAAAGGAAGAAGGGAAGGAAGGAAGGAAGGAAGGAAGGAAGGAAGGAAGGAAGGAAGGAAGGAAGGAAGGAAGGAAGGAAGGAAGGGGAAGGGGAAGGGAGGATGCAAAAGAAAGGAAAGAAAGAAAGGTAGGAAAGAAGGAAGGAAAGGAAAGGAAAGCCCTGACCAGGTCAACCAAGCAGCCAATTGGGAATGTGGTCAGGTGAGGAAACGGGAGTGGGAGTGCCATGGTTAGTCACCTAGCAGCTCTAGCATCAGCAGCTCCAGCAGCTGTAGCAGTAGCTCCAGCAGTAGCTCCTCCGCCAGCAGTTCAGGAGCCAGTGCATCATCTAGAGCTACTGGCAAACACAAAGGGTGAAAGTGCCAAGAAAAAGACCAAAAGGGCTTGCAACGGAGTTGCTAGAAATGCTAGGGATGGGGATGGTGAGTTCTCCTTTCTTACTCTGGGTAGGGATGAATACTAGTCGGGGGGGGGGGCTGGTTCCAGGGATGCCATGGTGGGCCATAAAGTGCAGGACCAGACACCCGGGTTTGGAAGGGGTGTGGGTGGACCAACAAGCCTCTGCTTTTCCCAAGTTCACCCATAGGGAACACCCCCCGGCCTACACCTATACAAAAAGACCAGGAAGCAGATCCGCAGGGGTTACTATGTCGACATGTTCATTTTATTAAAGCCATCCGGAGAGGGTGGTGGTGATATTACTTCTGGGAAAGGGCAAGCAGGAGGTCAAGGCTCATGCTGTGGAACACACTTTTGTCAATTGGATGGAGGGTTTTTCTGTTCATTTGGGGGTAGTTTCCATCCAGAATGGGGTTGGCAACTTGCCAACCACTTGACCTCAAGGCTCAGGCCATTATGGGTGAGGTGGCTATCATTGCCTATGATGTGGCCTTCCGCCAGCAGGCTTCTCAGAGTGACACAGATAGATGGAATCTCATTGACAGTGAAATCTGGCTCATTGAGGTTGCTCCACACACCAGGGGTAGGGGAGACACACATCCCCAGGTCCTCCAGCTGGGCGGGCAAGAAGGGCCCTCGCAGGTTCATTTGCTAGGAATTCAACCAGGGGAAGTGTGTCTGAACTCAATGCAAATTCAATGCTGTGAGAATTGCATGCGTCTGCATGCCAAGCTAACATGTTCATGGCTGCCGGGTTTCCACCAGCACTTTCAAGCGGGACGCCCCATTCAGGCAGCCTCCAGCAAGAAATATGGAGCCTCCGGCTCCAGAACCAGAGGGTTGGGGGGTCCAAAGTGAGCACGCCAAGGCTGCCTGGATGTGCTTCGGCCTCACCCCCACACTGCTGTGCCCAGAGGCTTTACTCCCTCTTTTCAACAATTACTCATTCAAGGAGGTGGTCTCCTTCCTAGTCAAGGTTTCACCCGAGGTTTTTGAATCCCAGCTGTGGGCCCATGGGTGGCCTTGGACGCCCAGAATTTAAAACCAGCCCAGGACATGCAGCAAATCCTTAAGGCCAAAATCCTTAAGAAATGTGAGGCCGGAAGGGTGGCAGGCCCTTTCAACATGCCTCCCATTCCCAAGCTCAGGGTTTCCCCCCTCAGAGTGGTTCCCGAAAAGGCCCCAGGTGAATTGTGCCTAATCCACCACTTGTCCTACCCTCTGGGGTGTCAGTTAATGATGCCATCCCCCCTGAGCTCTGCTTGGTTCATTACACTTCCTTCAACAATGCTGTTGGGCTAGTCTGTGCATGTGGGAAGGGAGCCCACCTGGCCAAGTGCGACATCCAGTCCGCATTCCGACTGTTGCCTGTCCACACTTATGATTTTTGCCTTCTAGGCTTCAAATTTGAGAGACAGTGGTATTTTGACAAAGCCATGCCTATGGGTTGCTCTGTGAGCTGTGCAAAATTTGAAATGTTTAGTTCGTTCCTTGAATGGCATTGGGGTATGCAGACAGCGAGATCTAGCATACACACATGCAGAGTAGATGCACATAGGCAGGAATGCCCAGAAACTGGTCTTCTGTGAAGAGTCTGCTCCAGATGGCACAGGAAAAAAACCTCCAACATGCAGCTGCTGCTTTCAGCTTGGAGAAAGGAATAGCTTCACAGCGAGACTTCTGTCAGAGAGGGCTTTAATCTTTGTTGCAAATATTTACAAAGAAATGCACAGAGTGTCAGACGGCCATCTTGAATACTCACAGCTATACAGAGTAACAAAGTGCTTCGCCAACCACCAACCACAACTAACCAACAACGGAGATTATGACTCTCTCCCATATATAAGTGGTCCTCTTGAGAACATGTGACAGCCATGCACTAATGAAAACTGCCTGGTTTCATCCCAGTGCCTGTTGCATCAGGTCTCCCATGATGCACAGCTTGCCAAATGCTGATTCATGCACCTGTCACTTGAACTATAGCAAACCTGTTACTATTGCTCCAGTTCCTTTCAGTGGCCACATCCATGTCATTTTCCAGACCAGGGTGCCCTCTGATCACCCATTACCTGGATGACTTTCTCTTCATTGGTGAGGCCAAAGGCAATGGCTGCACCAAGCTTCTATCCACTTTCCAGACCCTGGCATAAGAGCTTGGTGTCCCTTTAGTGGCAGGAAAGACTGAGGACCCTTCCACTTTCCTCACGTACCTTGGAATCCAGCTAGATTTAGTGCCAGGCACTTCCCACTTGCCTGAGGACAAGCTCCAGATCCTTTGCTCCATGATCCAAGCCACCCTTTCTGCTCAAAAAGCAATGGTTAATGAAATCCAGGCCATTTGGGGACATTTCAATTTCGTTGACAGGGTGGTGTCCCCAGGCAGAGTGTTTTATGCTCAGCTAGCAAGAATCATAGTGGGTGTCAAGACACCTGACCACCATATCCACCTTACCAAGAGTATCAAACGGGACATCACCTTCTGGGAGGGTTTCCTCAAACAATACAATGGGGTCTCCCTGTGGTAGCCTCCTTGAGACTTGGGGCAAGGCTTTATGGTCCATTCAGATGCTACTGTGAACTTGGGTTCCGGTGTCTTTTTTCATGGACACTGGTGTGCCCAACGATGGCCTGCCCACTGGGCTCAGAGTGGGATCCTCCAAGACCTCACTTTTTTGGAATTTTTTCCTATCATAGTGGTGGTCCATATCTGAGACAGTGCCCTTGCCAACAAGGCAGTCTGTTTTTGGTGTGACAACCAGTCAGTAGTAAGTATTGTTAACCACCAAACCTCCAAGTCTGAGCAGCTCATGCGCCTTGTTCGCAATTTTGTTTTGTTGTGCCTCCACAATAACATCTCTTTCAAGGTTCGTTTCATGTCTGGCCTTGAAAATAACATTACAGACTCTCTTTCTCATTTCCAGGAGGCCAGGTTCCAGCAATTGGAACGCTGTTCCCAGAGGAACTGTGGGAAGTTGGAAACTTGCTGTGAAATAGGGTGTTCTGTATTTGCTGGTCCCTGCTACCCTCAGAAACTACAGGAGAACAGTCTCCAAACTTTATGCCTTCTTTGGGATGACTGGCCTTCAGGCCCATTGGCTGGTATGAACCCACACCATACTCCAATTTTTGGTCTGGTTGAGAGAGTCTGCAATCGCCTCCCCAGACAATGTCAGTCCATTTGGCTGATATCTCCTTTTCCAAAGCCAGGGATTTCCGAGATCTTTCTTCTTCCTTCCTGATCAGAAGGGTTTAGGAGGGTTGGAGAAGCATGTCCATGGGTAGGGTGGATGGCAGAAGGCCCATCAGTTTCACGGAGCTTGTCAGGCTCACCAGGCAGCTTGAGCGGGTCTGCGATTCCAGAGCTGAAGCCCGTCTATTCAGGGCAGCCTGTGTCACTGCCTTCTTTGGGGCATTGAGGGTGGGTGAGCTCGTTCCTTCCTTCCAGAGGGAGGATGTTTCTTTTGTGGGTAACACTGTTTGTCTAGTTCTTCACAGATCAAAGTGCAACCAGCTGGGGAAAGGGTCCTCCATTGTGCTGAGAAGGCTGCACAACTGCTGCCTGTGCCCTGTAAGGACTTTGTGCAGATACATGGCATCCTGCCCACAGATGCACAGCCTGCTCTTCACCCATGAGGATGGCATCCCATTCACACGGTTCCAACTGGTGTTGGTTCTTTGGTCTTGCTGAGCTCCAGGCTCCCAGTGGAGGACTTTGGGGGTCATTCATTCTGCATTGGGGCTGCCACAACTGCGGTGGGATGTGGGTTGCTAGTAGACTCTATAAAAAAGATGGGCAGATGGAAATCTGAGGCTTGAGGATTTCGCAGGGGTTCGCAGGATAAGATGCAGCTTTCAGGGGTTGGGGGAAGGCAGGCATTTAGTGTGCAGCCCCACCTTTAGTGGCAGTAGCATCGGTCTCAGAATTGGTGGGGAGTGGTTTCCGGTGCCATGGAGCACTAGATCGGGAGTCCATCGGAGACCCAGGGGTGCTGAGAGCTTGCAATGTTGCCATTGTGGGGGCAATACCAGATCAGCAGCTGATTGGCTCTTGGGCCTGGGAGGGTAGTGCTTCCAGCCATGGGCCAGGGCTACATCTCCTGGCATGCACTGGGGGCAGAGGCACTGCCCCATTGGATGGCGTGGGGTGGAGAAGCAATGGGATTGGTCAGGGGGCTGGAAGGGGTGAGACTTCTGGGCCTCCACTTTGGGAATTGGTTGCTGGGCCTATTTAAGGCCACATGGCATCAGTGGCTGGCCCCATTCTTTCTCAGCTCTCTCCAACCACTGACCCTCTATTTGGAGATGGGGATGTGATGCCACAACTTTGTCTGAGGGAGGTAACAAGGGTCGTGGATCTGTTGGGGCGTGGTTTCCGGTGCTGCAGAGCACTGGATCAGGAGTGCTGAGAGCTTGTGGTATTCGATCAACAAGGGATTAGTCAATGCCAGATCCAGACCCCATGCATTTCAGGCCAACCCTGCGTGTCAGCTGTATTCAATAAAGTTGTGGCCTTTTTCCACACACAAAAAGGGTGTTTGTGGTTATTCCTTTGTGACACTTCCTTTTCCACAGAACCAACACTTTAAAATGCCTTCTGATAGCTTGTCTTTGTCATTAAATTACTTTTGAGCTACAGGGGGCCTAGACTATTTCATTGTTTGTGCAGCCTATTAGTCACAGACAGGATGCATACATAAAAGAAAGCCACGCGGCATCACTGGTCTTCAATATAAGGCAAGTCAGAGGTTGCATGCTTGAGTGTTCCACTAAAAAAATCTTCCATACTGGGGAAACTAGCACCACATGAAAATTTGATGATGGAGGTAAGGTGTTTTTGACATGTGTGAGCCTTCAAACATAATATTTTCTATCTGAATTCTAGCCTGGTACAGTCTTTGGAGAGGTATCTGTGACTCATTCATATTCTGAAGAAATGGAATTCTTGGCCTTAATAGACTCTTGGACTTTGCTGACTCTGTAGTTCTCTGTCTCTAGCTTCCTATTTGGGTATACATATTAATAACAAAAGTTTCCTTCTTGCATTGTGACAAATTGGATAGAAATCTATCACTTTGTCCTCCGTCATGGAATTCTGTTAACAATCTAATCCTACTTTGCATCCCCTCTGGATATATCTCATTTAATTCAAGTGATTATTACCTTGCTGTCCTAGCATTGTTAGAGTCAAAGTTGAAAAGAACCAAAGAAGAAAATAACTCTACACCCTGAAGCTCTATCAGTCCTCAGCTCCTTTTCCCCCAATCTACCTACGTATTTCAAGATGCCCGAAGCAGAGAAACACTACCTTGTGGCAAGATGCCAGCAGAGCAGTATGTTTGAGAGTGGGCATAAAGGAAGAGGATAGAACAGCCCCTGAAACTATAAAAGTGCTACATGAAAACAATAACTATGCCCATGATTATTACAAGCTATTATCTGTGATAAACTGAATAAAAATGGTCACAATGAGACAAGGAAAAGACATTAAGACATCAGAGGGCTGAATGCAAGGCCAAAAGGCATGCGTTCCCCTGGCCTGATGTCATCCTGTTTAGACAATGGAGGCCAACAGCCCCAGACTGGGGACAGGCAAATCAGATGCCATTCTGGCAGATCCAGCCTGACCCTGGCCCAACTGGCTTTTAGTGTGATCTTTAAAAACTGGGTCTTTGCAATGGAGTTTCCCAGAAATTCCACCATGCAACCTCTTACCTGCCACCACCATTCTACTTGAAGGCCCTAGTTGCAGAAGGTCATGTGAGAAGGTGGCCTCTGACCAAGTGAATGAGGCCAGATGTGTAGTTTCTGTCCATGTGGACCATGGCTGAGGCCTGCAAGTAGAACAGCAGCAGGTGAGGTGGTGGCAGCTCCATGATGCAGTAGTAGGTGAATGTCTCAACACCCACCCATTGCTGTGCTGGACCAGATAGGTGCCAGGGGTAGTTCTGGACCAGTTCTGCAGACAGGAAATGATGGGGTTGGCCTGTTGCATCCTGCCTGTGCATTCAGTGCCCATGAGTAGTATACATAGAAGAGAGCAACAAAATATTTTTTCATACTGTAGGAATGGATCTTCACCAATAAGTACATTTGCTTCTGCATTTTGGGCCCTTCTGCCAAACCAGTCCGTTCTGTGACTATTATCATGAAGGATTGTATTTTGATTTTGCTGCCACTGGTATTTGCAAAATTCAAAGACAGGAATTATGCTAAAATAACAGCAATTCAACATGAACAAGTGAAACTGATTCTTCTCTCAGTCAGATCCTTGCAAAGACCTCCACAAGTTCCATTTATATAATTTGGGGTCCATTATAAAACCTCAGTGGTGAGCTCAATGAAGAAACAATTCTTTTCTGCCTCAATTTCATCAGTACAATCTCACCTAGAGCAGTTGTGTGTAGTAAAGGAGCTATTACATTGTAGACCTCAAAAAGCTGAGGAGGACCCCTCAGAAATAAACTGTGATGAATTTACCAAATATTTTGCAGAGGAAATTGCTTGGATTTGTTCTGACTTGTATTCCATGTTGAAGGTAGAGTGTGGTGATGTAATCGAAATATGAACTTGTACAACTTTGATGAATGAGTTTCAGTTTGTTCAATGTGATGACATGAGTAAGGTGCTTGGAGAAGTCAAGGCAACTATCTGTCTTTCTGAACAGTGTCCATCCTGTATCCATGCTGTGTCAGAGCCATGTCCATTAGCAATGCCAGAAGAGGGGTGGCCAATTGGATGATGCTTCTTTGAAAGAGGGCTTCATTTCAGCTCCTCTAAGAGAGACTATTGTAAGACCATTTTTGAAAAGATCACACCACCACTTTTTAAAGTAATGTCTTCAAGTGGAGGTAGGAGAGCTCCAGGCTTTCTTAAATGAAACAGATTATCTGGATCCATTCCAGTCTTGAGTCAGGCCTGATTACAGGACAGAAACTATCTTGATCACCTTGGTGGATGATCAGGAAGTGGACAGAAGAAATGGATCTCTTTTAGTTCTACTGGGCTCCTCAGTAGATACCATCAAGCGTGGTATGGCTTGTCTGGGCTGTTTAGCTGATATTGTTCTTGGAGGCACTGTGATGCAGTGGTTCCAGTCCCTTTTGGTAGGCCTTCCCAGAAGTAGTGCTCGGGGGAGTTGTGCCCTAGCCACATGGACAAATGCCTATGCAGCCCCACAGGAAGCAATACTGTCCCCTATGCTTTTCAGCATCTAAATGGAGCCACTATATAAAGTCTGGATGAAAATATCCTACTCTAACTCTCTTTTACAGCTGATGTAGTAGTCCTGAATCATTGTCTGTATGCTGTGAAGGATTGGGGTTGATGCTGAATCCAGACTAAACATAAGTACAGCTAGGCAGCAGGAATGATAATGTAGGTTTGCTCCCTGAAAGGTCAGGTTTGTAGCTTGGGATTGCTCTTGGAAGGCCAGATAGCTGCTCTAGCCAGGAGTGTCTTTACTCAGCTTTGACTGGTACACCAGCTGTGCCCTTTCCCAAGAAGAACAGATCTGGACATGGTGGTTCATGCTTTAATTATCTCCCAATTAGATGGTTGTAATGTGCTATACAGGGAGCTGCCTTTGAAAAGTATTTGAAAGTTACAGCTAGTGCAAAAGGAAGTAGCCAGACTATTGGCTGGTGTGTGTTATACTGACTTTCAAAAATTTGCTTCCAGTGTCAATTCAGATGTTATCTTGATCTATAAAGCCCTAAACATTTTGAAGCCAGGATATCTGAAAGGCCATTTCCTCTCATATAAACCTGTCCTATATCCTAAATCCTCAAAGGAGGCTCTGTTGTATGTCTTACCGCCTACCACAGTAGGGTGGTGGGTACACATACTAGCACTTTCTCTGTAGCACCACCCCAACTGTAGAACTACCTCCCAGGAGAGAGCAGGTTGGCTCCATCCCTTCTGAGTTTCCAGCGACCAATTTCTTAAAATTGGGAGTGGCTCGTCTGTCTGTTCTTAACTATGTTTAACTGTTTGTTTTTAAAGAAGAATTTTCATTTGTTTTACTTGCTTTTAGTCATGTATGCAGTGCTTCCAATGATTTTAGCCAATGCACCTCACCTCAGGGGCCCTTATAGGTTAAGAAGTGATAAGCAAATGCTATAATTAATTAATTCATTAATTAATTCTTGGGAATCACTAGCAAAGAGTTCCCTTACCTAAAATGTTCACACAACTTTCTTTCTAGAGGAACCCAGTGACCGAAATAACTGTTAAATACTCTCTTGCCATTTGAAACCGAAGGGGGTTGCAGACTGCCAGAAATAGTGCAAATTGAGTCCACTTTTAGGGTTAGGGTTAGGGAATCATGGGAACTGTATTTTATTGTGGCACCAGAGCTCTCTGACAGAGAATAATATAATATATATATAAAATAATAATAAAATTTTATTTATACCCCGCCCAATGGATACCCAATCAGGGCGGCTTACATCATTTGAAACACAATATACATAAAACATAATACAGAAAACCCCCCACCCCCCCTTAAAAAATTATTAAATCAGGCAATATATAAAATCAACATGATTAATTATATTAAAATCCACACAGAATCGGTAAGCAAGCTGGATGATCCCTTCCATCTGCCGATGGGGCCACGCAGGAACATCATTTAGCATGGCTACCTATATCCGGGGTGGGGGTATACTACTCTGGAAAGGCCTGCCGGAAGAGATCCGTCTTAATAGCTTTTTTAAAGCTATCCAAAGATGTTAATTGACGGATCTCATCCGGCAGGTCGTTCCAGAGCCTAGGGGCGACAGCTGAAAAAGCCCTCCGGGAGGTAGCCGCAAGCCTCATTTTCTGAGGTTGCAGCAATTTCCTCCCGGAGGATCGAAGAGCGCGGGGAGGATTGTATGGGAGAAGGCGGTCTCTGAGATAGTTTGGGCCCAAGCCATTTAGGGCTTTAAAGGTGATAACCAACACCTTGTACCTGGCCCGGAAGCTGATAGGCAGCCGGTGGAGGGATCTCAGCACCGGAGTGATGTGATCCCTCCGAGATGTTCCGGAAACAAGTCTGGCTGCCATGTTCTGTACCAGCTGTAATTTCTGAACCAGGCACGAGGGTAGCCCCATGTAGAGTGCATTACAGAAGTCAAGGCGTGAGGTTACCAATGCGTGCACAACAGTTTCAAGATCCCGTACTTCCAAAAACGGGCGCAGCTGGCGTATCAGCCGAAGCTGATAACAGGCGCTCTTGACCGTCGCATTAACCTGATTAGTCATCAGGAGCGACGAGTGAAGAAGCACCCCAAGCTGCGAACACAGTCACTGGAGGAGAGCGTGACCCCATCCAGGACTGGAGGTTGCAACCCAATTCCTGGTTTCGGGGCCGAGACCGTGAGCACCTCCGTCTTGTCTGGATTCAGCTTCAATCTGTTTTTCCTCATCCAGCCCATTACCGCCCCAAGACATTCATTGAGAGAAGATATGCCATTGGAATTCGAGGCCGACGAACGAGATATGGAGAAATAGATTTGGGTGTCATCAGCGTACTGATAACACCCAGCACCATAACTCCATATTATCTCACCCAGCGGCTTCATATAGATGTTAAACAACATCGGGGACAAAATAGCTCCCTGAGGGACCCCACAAGTGAGGTCCCTCTTACTCGAGCTACAGTCCCCGAGCAGCACCCTCTGGGACCGACCCGAGAGGAAGGACCGGAACCACTGCAAAGCAGTGCCCCCGATACCTAACCCCCTCAGGCGGTCCATGAGGATGCCGTAATCTATTGTATCAAAAGCCGCTGAGAGGTCTAAAAGCACCAACAGGGTCACGCTACCCCTGTCGATGCCCAGACGCAGCTCGTCGGTCAAGGCAACCATGGCAGTCTCAACCCCAAAGCCTGTCCTGAAGCCGGTTTGAAATGGGTCTAGATAATCGGTTTCATCCAAGACCGCTTGGAGCTGAAGAGCGACCGCTCTCTCGATCACCTTGCTCAAAAATGGCAGCAATGACACAGGCCTATAGTTTTTCATATCCAGGGGGTCCAGGGAAGGCTTTTTCAGAAGCGGCCTAACTGCCGCCTCCTTCAAACATGATGGAACATGTCCTTCCCTGAAGGATGCATTGACGATATCCGTAAGGAATCTCATCAATGCATCCCCCCCCTGGACGGCCAGCCATGATGGGCAAGGGTCGAGAGGACAAGTCGTCTTCCTCACCTTACCAAGCAGCTTGTCCACGTCCTCGGTACTCACAGATTGCCACTGATCCAGTAAAACTACATCGGCGGAGTCGTTGGACACCTCGCCTATAGACTCTGTCTCAATAGTGGCATCAAGGTCGGCTCTTATCTGAGAGATTTTGTCTGCAAAGTAGTTGTTAAATGCATCACAGCAGCCTGTAGTCGGATTAAGCAAGGGGTACCTGCGTCATCTCCCTCACCACCCTAAACAGCTCTGCTGGACGTGACTCTGCAGACGCAATGCGTGCAGAAGAGAAAGCTTTCCTTGCTGCACGCAATGCCTCCCGATAGGAATAAAGAAATTTCCTATGGCGAGTCCTGTCAGATAAGAGTTGAGTTTTTCGCCACTTGTACTCTAGCCGTTGTCCATACCGCTTCATCCTCCTCAGCTCAGGTGTGAACCATGGCTTACGGTTAGGAGCGGGATGGCAAGGGCGCTTGGGAGCGATCGTGTCAATGGCCCTGGTGAGATCACTATTCCAAGTGTCGACCAGAGCCTCGACAGGGTCACTGGCATTCCCAACCATTAATCCCTCCAAGGCTTTCCGGAATCCAAGTGGCTCCATCAGCCTTCGAGGGCGGACCATTCTAATAGGTCCACCACCCCCGGGAGGGCAGATGTTGGCTCTAAGTTCTGTCTTGACCAGGAAATGATCCGTCCATGACAATGCGGAGGTATTTACAACTTCCGCCCACGGATATTCCTGTTCCGTACAAAAGACCGCATCGAGCGTATGACCGGCACAATGTGTGGGCCCGTTGACCAATTGGGATAGGCCCATGTTTGTCATGGAATCCATGAACTCCCGAGCCGCACCTGTTAAGCTGGTCTCGAGCGGAATGTTGAAGTCTCCCAGCACTAAAAGTCTAGGAGACTCCAGCAAAAGCTCAGAGACCAGCTGTGTCAGCTCGGTCAGGGAGTCTGCTAGACAACGGGGTGGTCGGTAGACTAGCAAAATCCCTAAACTATCCCTGGTCTTCAGGCTAAGGTACATACACTCGATATGGGCCATGTTCCGGACAGGTATCCTGGTCAAGGTCAAGGTGTTTTTATAGACTAGAGCCACACCGCCCCCCCCGCCCACTTTCCCTCACCTGCTCACTAACAGAGTACCCAGCTGGGAGAGCCTGCGCCCATATAGCAGCGCTTCCCTCTCCCAGCCAGGTCTCTGTAAAACAAGCCAGGTCGGCGCCCTCATCCAGGGGGAGATCCTGGATGATGTGGGTCTTATTTTTCACCGGCCTGGCATTGCAAAGGAGCAGGTTGAGAGTCAGTGGAATGGAAGGTCTGCTCCCCAAACTATTCTGAGAAACAGAGGGGACAGAAGGCGGGATAGCTACTAAACAGCGATCCCGCCTTCTTTTGTAACATTTGTCCACTCTGTTCCAGCCATATCTCCCGTTCCCCCGCGCAACTTCTATAGTCGCCCCGATTTCAATTCCCACCCCGGTGGCAGTAGATGGTGCTAGTTGGGAGAATGTAGGTCTTACTAATTCAATTCCAGAGTATTATAATCTACCTGAGCCACAAAATATTACAACAATTTGCTCAGGTACATTGCATTACCAATCAGACCTGTTTCCCAAGCTGATGTGTGTATACAATTCTGTGTGGGGTCAGGAGGCACAGCCCCTATCTCTACTAGTGGCGTCTCTAACCAAGAAGGTATCTATCCTGTCCGCGGGGCCACGGCCCCAGCGCCGCCGGTGCTCCCAGAGATGGAAAAGGGAACCGGGCGCAACAGGCCACACGCGCCTCTCTCCGCCGCCGCTGCTGCCGCGCCCCCCCCCCGCGGATAGCTCAATCAACCTTTCAGCTCCTTGAAGTCTAGCAGGAGAAAGATTGCTAAATGTAACTTTCCCCGGTGGAGTTTCAGAGCCCAGCCGCCTGTTGTTAAAGGGGCTCGAAGGAGTCCTCGGCTCTTCCCAAGCCTCAGGTGGAGTTAAGGCTGGAGGGGGGGGCTAGATATAGCTTTCCCCGGTGGAGTTTCATAACCCAGCCGCCTGTTGTTAAAGGGGCTCGAAGGAGTCCTCGGCTCTTCCCAAGCCTCAGGTGGAGTTAAGGCTGGAGAGGGGGGGCTAGATATAGCTTTCCCCGGTGGAGTTTCAGAGCCCAGCCGCCTGTTGTTAAAGGGGCTCGAAGGAGTCCTCGGCTCTTCCCAAGCCTCAGGTGGAGTTAAGGCTGGAGAGGGGGGGCTAGATATAGCTTTCCCCGGTGGAGTTTCAGAGCCCAGCCGCCTGTTGTTAAAGGGGCTCGAAGGAGTCCTCGGCTCTTCCCAAGCCTCAGGTGGAGTTAAGGCTGGAGAGGGGGAGCTAGATATAGCTTTCCCCGGTGGAGTTTCAGAGCCCAGCCGCCTGTTGTTAAAGGGGCTCGAAGGAGTCCTCGGCTCTTCCCAAGCCTCAGGTGGAGTTAAGGCTGGAGAGGGGGGGCTAGATATAGCTTTCCCCGGTGGAGTTTCAGAGCCCAGCCGCCTGGTGTTAAAGGGGCTCGAAGGAGTCCTCGGCTCTTCCCAAGCCTCAGGTGGAGTTAAGGCTGGAGAGGGGGAGCTAGATATAGCTTTCCCCGGTGGAGTTTCAGAGCCCAGCCGCCTGTTGTTAAAGGGGCTCGAAGGAGTCTTCAGCTCTTCCCAAGCCTCAGAAGGCTCAATGTCTCAGAAAAAAACAAAAACAATTCCCATGATTCCCTAGCACTAACCCTAACCCTAAAGGTGGACTCAATTTGCACTATTTCTGGCAGTCTGCAACCCCCCCAGTCATGTGAATTCACCCTGAGTATCACACCACACATTCCTGATTGTTGCCCCAAAATTGGGGGCAGATTAAAATTTGGACAGAAAAACAGAAGGAAACTGAGAAATCCTTACTTTTTCCTTTCACCTTCCAGGATCCTGAATAAATCTTTGAAGTACTGAGGCACACGGACAATCACATTCTCTGAAGCATCTATATCCTTAAGGTCAGGATAGAGCTTGGTATCAATCACCTTCTTGATATAGGCCAGCCAGTCAAACTGAAAGAAATAGAAAGGCTCAGCTCCTGGCTCTTACAGGTAGAAAACACTCATGGAATTAATTGATTACCATTACTTCAATGACTTAAAAGTTTTGATTAATTTCAGAGTTGAAATTCACTGCACAACAGCACAAAATATTTTGAAACTTTAAAAAAAATGCAGCTGTATTTAAAATAATAATAATGAACACCTGTTTCTACTAATTTCAATTTAAATTGCCATCTTATACATGTCTGAAGCACCTTTCATTTTGAAAAGGTAATTACACAGTCCAATCAGGCATTAATGCAGTCATTTTCCAATTAACTTCAACCAACCTGTGGGATCATGGTGGTAAGTTCTGATACATTCATTTTGTTGTACATAGATTCACTGGTTCGATTCTCATGTGGAATCATTATCTACAAAACACAAATGCAAACAAATATTGGCTTCCCTGTGAAATGCATTCTGATTTTGTTAATACCCACAGATTTGTTAATCCCTCCTTTTCAGAGGCAGCAAGCTATACATAGCAATAAGTTACCTGCTGATTTCAAGAAAATAAATCACAAACCTATTATTATTTAATTTTCCTCATTAGCAAAAAAAAAAAAAAAAAATCCCATTCTCCTCATGTTGAAACATTTTTAGAGTTTCCATGCATGTAGCACAATGAATGTCAGTTCCCATGATTCCCCGGCAAGTTAAGCATGAACCAGAAGTTATATACAGTTAATTGATTTCTTTTTAACTTATGTTGTTTGTGTTCCCCACCTCAGTCCATGGGGAAAGGCAGGTAAGAAATAATAATAATAATAATAATAATAATAATAATAATAATAATAATAATAATAATAATATGGGCCTTGGTATCTGCTAGAGTTTGTTTCTAGGACCCTCCCGTGGATACCAAAAATTGTGTATGTTCAAGTCTCATTAAATACAATGGCAAAATCAAGGTGTGCTTTTTGAAATTTATATATTTTGGAAATATTTTTAAGTCGTGGATAGTTGACTCCATGGATAAATTATCTATGAATATGGAGGGCCAACTGTAGTTCAAAATAAACACTGAGTAGAATAATCAAATCATAGAGTTGGAAGAGACCACACAGGTCATCTCTTTTTCTCAAAAGGGTATCCAAGCCATTTTGAATCAGATTTTGGGAGATTAATCCAATCAAGGTGGGATATTAATCCAATCAATCAATCAATATTTTTTTTCTGGATTTTTTGGGGTAATCATACTTTAAGGATCAATTTTAGAATTTTAAAATAATATTCTAACAAATAAACAAATAGTCAAACAAAACAAACATCACATCATACAAACAAAAATTCAAATATACTATAAACATCAATATACAAACATGCATATATACAATACAATATGTTGTCAGTTCAAATAAAACTATTTTAATAAATAAATAAAAACTAATAATAATAATAATAATTGTGGGCAATGGTATTTGCTAAAGCTTCACATATCATCCAATGAACTACAGCTGCCCCTCCATTCTTGCGGACTTGAAGTCCATGTATTTGCATATTCACAGAGGGGCAACCTCCATTAAAATCAATGGGGCGCGCCTTTGCGGGCATGCCCCATTCAAGCCTATGAGGCTTGAATATTGGTGAATCGCCATTTTGGGGCGGGGCAGTCTGGAATAGATCCCCCGCAAAAGCAGAGGGCCAACTGTATATGGGTTGGTAACACTGATAAACTAGTGGAGGAGGAGCCTATTGTATTGTGAATTACATTAATATAACAAAAGTATGGGATAGATGCTATTGTTTAGTAAGGTCTTTAGCAAGATACTGAAATTTGCATTAAATGCTGGAATTGAAGTTTTGGTCTTCCTCCATTTGCTCATTAAATCTTCTGCAAAAAAAAAAAAAATCTCCTGCAGAAATTATGCTGCTAAGGGAATTTCATGGATATACTTCTTTTGACCCTTGAAATACAGTTAGATATCCTGCAGTTCTTGAATTTTGGCTAGGCATTCTCATTTATATCTATTAAAAATTTTCTGTTCCATCTCAAGGATGCTACACACTACACTGGTATCATTAAAATAAAACAAAAAAACAAGGAAGGAAGGAAGAAGGAAGGAAGGAAGGAGAAAACATCTGACTGAATAAAACTGGTATTTTATGACAGACATACAAAATGAGCAGAACCCAAATGAAAAATAGCTAGAATGGGGAGTGTTCACTTTCCATCATTAAAGTGGACAAAGTGTATTCTATAAAACTACATGTGGCCCCCGTCATTGTCTCTCAGAACCCAATGGTCCCCAGAATATTTTTAAAAAATATCTTAGATGTTTATTGCCAAACTTCATTTAAATGCCTAAAGACACATGAAAAACAAAAAAGCATGGCCCAATCCACTTGGCCAGCTTGAAATATGCTCCTGGCCCTGTGGAGCAACCCATCCCTGTGCTAAAGTAATCAAAAATTATTATGAGAAGCAATTTACTTTTGGCCGGAGATGGCCAGACAGAAGGGAAGCAGACATTTTCTTCACCTTTTTACTCAAGGACTGACTGGAAGAGACAGCAGCAGCAGAAGTAGCAATGCAGAACAGTTAATTCGGGAATACTCTCTCTCTCTCTCTCTCTCTCTCTCTCTCTCTCTCTCTCTCTCCTGACCAGAAATCTTGGAATGACTACTGCTGAATGAAGAATTAAAACAATGGTTCTTCCTTCACAAGTGCCAGTTGCCACAAATGCAGCCGTAATCCCACATTCAGAAGGGTACTAACCTCAGCTATTTTGATCTCCAGCTTAAGTACAGATTTCATGTCCAACTCTGCACGTGAAGCATTGGCACCCAAAAGCACCGCTGTGTCAACCATGAACTGGAACAGAGCATCTCTGTACTGTAGTGGAATAAGAAAGCATTATCACCAACTATGGTCCTAAGCTAATTAATATACACACAAACCCTTGTCTGACTGTACATTGAACAGCATAAAGATAACACAAAATCATCTTATTCTCATCTTTAATTGGAGTTGTCTAGCTTCTGCTCAACCTTGTGTCATTTGTAAATGATTGCAAAAGAGGTCCACAGCAGGCAACTACTGACCATAATACAACTACATTAAGTAGTGACCACATTCCAAATAAGGCAAGGAGCCAAATAAGGCAGGGACCACATTCCAATTAAGGCAGGAAGCACTGTCCTGTTCACATTAAATCAGGAGTGGACAACTTTGGCAAGTCTGGGGGTTGATACTGACCCCCTGGCTGCAGACTGAACTCTCTCGAAAATGTGGTGTTAATAATTATTTGAAAAGCACAGGAAGTAATCACTTCAGTTTTCAGGAGGAAAGAAAAGCCCATAAACTAAAGCAAAGCCCTTTAGATTACTTTGGGCCTCGGCAGACGGCTAATAGGGCCGTCTCTGAGACCCAGAAGAGGAGGGGCAGCCGCACGCGTGGCGTCCCTTCCTCTTCCTGAGGTCGTCCTCAGAGCTTCCGGCCCTCCGGACGGATGGCACTCCGGGGATGACCTCCCTCCGCAGCGACCGTATGCGCTGTGGAGGATAAGTCAGGGAAAGTGCACCCTACGCATTTAGGGCACACTTTCCCTGACTTATGAAAGGAGCGCCAATTTGGCGCTCCTTTCAGGGACGCTGTCGGAGTGCCACAGTGTGGCTGCCATGGCCCCGCGGCGCTCCGGACGCCCTGGTCTGCATCCCCCCTTTAATTCACTGCTTCTTAAACTATCTCTTGTGAGAGACAGAAAATTTAATTTCCAGTGTGCCAGAAATTGGTACACATATTTATGGCTACAATTGTTACTTTCTTTACTGGAACCTCTCCAGAGCTCATGCAAGATTATCGCATCTAATAGAAAATACCATTGCAAATGTTACTTGAAACACAAAGTAAAGTTAGACTATTTCTTGAACTGAGGGTTAGCTACAGACACATATGCTTGCATACATTAATGCACACTACACACCTCTCCATCCATCTGGGGGGATCCCATTACCACAAGATCCAGTTTCCTTACACCTTAGATAGTTGTTGAAATGGTGCATTGCAACAGTGTACAGGTTTATTTAGAAGGGTTTGGGAGGGTCCAGGAACCATATATTGCCCTTCCCTGCATTAAATGGGCAAGACTGGGTTGGAAAGATCAGCCAGGAGCTGAGCATGAATAGAAGGGATGGGATAAAAGGTATATAGTAGGAAAGCCATTTCCACAGTCATGGTTAGAAGGTTCATATCATTGTCCTAATTATTAATAACATTAAACAAACACAGGAGAGGAAATTCTGGACATAGAAATTGCTATCAGGCTTTGCCTAGTAAACAACTTATATTGATTTATGAGTAAATAATACTTACAGCTTTTGCTTCTGTGGTGTTCTCCAAGTAGTCCTCCCGTGCTGATAGAGACAGAGATGCTTGGTCTAGCTATTAAAACAGCATATGATACAGGGGCATTATTACTATTTTACACGTTAACAAGACTACTTGGGTTGAAATTCTATAGTCAGTTTCTAAGGAGTAAGCCTTATTGAATTTAGGGGCTAGAATCCTATTGTTTGCACCAACCAGAGTAGAACCATCAAATTAATAGGTTTTACATAATTCCCATTCATTGATAGATCCAATGGCTCTTCTTGTACTAACAGTCAAGGAGATATGTATGGGAGTAGTCTACAATTTGGGAGGAAAATGACACATAAAAAAGCTTTTTAAAAAAAAAAAAGTATTTACCATCATTAACAATAAAAATAATTAAAAGGCACTTCCTAAGATTTAATTACATGACATTTACATTAAAAGACTACATTTTGCTTTCTTGAGGAAACCAGAATATGTAGGACATTTTGGAGTTTACGAAATCTACATTAATTTTTCCCTCACTCTCTCCCCCCCCCCCCAAAAAAAATGAAAAGGTCTCACAGCACAACTAATCTGCGGAATTTGTTTCATCCTTCATTAACTATGTAGAATACTTCCAGGTACTTTGTGTATATCAGATAAGTGTAAATCAAATTAGAGAGGAGTTTAAATTACCCTAAGGTTTACAGGTACATATATTCCCCCTGACTTTCAGTGATTTACATACATGCATATTAATAGCTCATTCCATGGTAATGTTACTGAAAATGGTGATAAAAGATTGATAGTTCCTATCGACCAAGTTAGCTAGAGGGCAGAGTTTGATGTTTTTTAAAAAGTAGCAAACACCACATGTTTTAGAATATGTATTTGCATATATGGTAAGGGAAGGAATTATTCATTCCAGCTATATGTAATTATCTCACCTGATGTTAAACTGAGCCATCCTAATGTAGAGAGATCTTGTAACATTTTTGAGACTAAGGCCCTGTACAGACCAGCCAAAAGGGCACAACGGCTCTGCCCCAACACTGCCGTCATGCTGTGCATCCCACCACATGGCAGGCAGCATCAGGGCACTCCCTTGGTACAGCGTTCAGACATACTGTGCCAAAGGAGTGCAGAAAAGCCACCGCCACGGCAGCAGCAAGGGCAACTTTTTGCCGCTCTAAAAAAGAGCAGCATTTGCAAAGTGCTGGACTGGGTGCATGGCGTGCAGTTGCCGCAGCCCCAATCCATCAAGGATGCCCTAACTGAAAGAAAGAAGTTGGCAACATGAGCTTTCATAGACTTCAATCTACTTACTCAAATGCAGGTCTATGAAAGCTCACTTCTTTCTTTCAGTTAGTCTCAAAGGTGCTACAAGATCTGTCTACATACTGAGCCATCCTAAGTTTAATACCATCTCAGGGATGTAGATCATTTCCCAAAAGACAGAACTAAACCTATGCTGTCACAACATCTGGTCACACACACACACACACACACACACATATACACATCTGGTCACACACACACACACACACACACACACATATACACATGCACTTCTGTTCAGAGCTGCCACCAACTCCCATTCACTGTTTGACAATCTTAACAGCACATACAGTGGCTTAAATCTGGAGTACTAGATGTTAGTAACATTGTAGAAAGTTACATCCCAACTACATGGCTTCCTTAACCATACCTTTATGATGTGTTCATTAGACATCTTATCATCAGAAGACACATACATTCGGATGAAAACAGAACTGCTATACTGGCCACGAAGAGCAGCCAGTGTCTGAAGCATGCTGAATTTCCTTTCTGACCACAGTCCTTCGGGCCCAATGTTTGATTCCAGCACAGGCCAGCGGAATGGAGAATGTTTCAACATGCTTAAAAGTGGTTTTGCATCAGCCTTCTCTATCTTATCTGGAGGGAGAAAAACCAAGTCAACTTAAGACAACTCTTAGCTAAACAAACAGTAGCTATTACATGTGTGCGTGTGTCATATGTGCACAGATTTTCCTAATAAGGCATGATATTTGGCCATTTGGGGCTGCATCTGCACTGCAGAATTAATGCAGCTTGAAATTGCTTTAATTGCCATGGTGCAATACTATGGAAATCTGCGATTTGTAGTTTTGTGAGATATTTAACCTTCTCTGTCAAAGAGCTCTGATGCCACAACAAATTACAGTTTTCCCTAGTCTGGAACCATGACAGTTAAAGCAGTGTCAAACTGCATTAATTCTGCAGTGTGGCAAGAGCCTGAGGGTGCATTTACAGCAGGGGTAGGCAACCTAAGGCCTGGGGGCCGGATGCGGCCCCCCGAGGCCTTTGGACCGGCCCCAGGCCGGTCCTGCCACTGCCACCGCTGCCGCCCCCCACCGCTGCTGCCGCCCACCATGATGATATTGATTATTGTTGTTATTACTTGTTCTTGGGGTTTTATTGGCAAAATCTCCACAGGAGTTTTGCCATGGCTTTTCTGGGGCTGAGAGAATGTGCATGCATATTTTTTTTACTTTTTACATTTTTTTAATTTTTAATTTTAATTAATTAATTAATTAATTTTTGGTGCTTTGGCTCCTCAATTGTCTGAGGGACAGCAACCCAGCCCCCGGCTCAAAAAGGTTGCCTAGCCCTGATCTAAAGTGTAGAAATAATGCAGTTTAATTGCCAAGGCTCCATCTTAAAGAATCCTGAAATTTGTAGTTTCGTGAGGCACCAGGACTCTTTGGCAGTGGTTTGAGTGTAAATAGAAATTCATTTCAGAGCTGCTTACTGCTCTGTTTCTCCAAAGCAATGGAAAGTGTTTGTTTTAAAATACATCATGGTTGCTATACCTTTAGGTGGCAACCTATAACCCTGGAAATAAAAGAAAAATTTACTTACACTCATTCATACATGAAGAGTAAAGTATCTTTGCTTTCTGTACAGCTTCACTGTCCCGCCTTTTGCTGAGAGGTTTCTCAAGGAGAGCTGTGAAATTAAAAGAGGAGAGAAAGCATGTCTTCTTCAACTGCTCTGGAATTTTATTGTCATCAATAAAAAGTCAAAATATCAGATACAGAGAAGATGCTGCCACTTTCCAAATGAACATGAATTCTTGGGAACCTCACATTTGGAACCTAGGAAGGCTGACCTTGGTCTTCAATGTGGAGCTTCAGGAAATGTCAGATTAGTACAGAAAGCCTTTCTACCTGCCCAGGGGAAACTGTGATTCTCACAGTTGGTTGTCCTGCAACCAATATTATGTCATCGCCTAATCACAATGGTTGGCCTTTTCAATGATGGCATCTATCCTTTGAAACATTCTCCCTTTTATTCAAGAGGTATAAATTTTGTTATGTTTAACACCTTTTTAAAATGCAATTGGGTATACAAGTTTTGTTGGCTAGGAACAATTATTTTTCTCACTTATGTTTGCATATTGTTGTTTACATGCTCTTGATATTTCTAATGCATTATTTTGAAACTGCTTTTAAATTGTTTCATATTATTTTTAGAGAAACACCCACATATGAGTTTTTAAAGAGGCAGCCCTGCTAGTCTATTTCAGCATGAAAAGGGAAGAAAGGAGTGAGAAGATTTGGGGGGAGTATCTAGTAGAACTTTTGAGACTAATTTATTTCAATATGCAATTATCAGTGCAAATCTTCAGAAGCACTCATGGAATGCAATATGAAAGCCACAGGTATTTAAACACAGGAGATTTGTGCACTCTCTTTTAATACGCCTTATCCCTGATGGGATAAAGGTACATTTATTTTTAAAACAGGTTTTATCATATTCACCCATGAGTGGGTGAATGTATCCCGTATGCAGGCCGGATGCCAGCTGGGCTTATTCTTTAGCTTTTCAAGAACAGATTTTCCTGTTCTTGAAAGGGCACGGGATAAGCCCAGCTGGCATCCTGGCTGTAAACAGGGTGCATTCACCTACCCACAGGCATATGCGATATAACCTATTTTAAAAATAAATGCACATTTATCCCATCAGGGATAAGGCACATTAACAGAGAGTGCGCCAATCTCCAAAATTATATATTGGAGGGAGTGGGACACAATGTACCAGGATACCGAAAATGCAGATTATCTATAAATCTCCAAAAACAAGCCTTTCTTTTTTTTCCTTCCCCCCTTACCCCCCCCCTTTTTATACACACACACTAACTGCTTAGAGATTTTATTTTATTAAACAGTGTATACATATCATAAATAAATCAAAGCAGAGAGTCACATTCTCTGTTCTTGAAATATCATGCTTTACTTTTGATGAGGGCAGAGGCATTGGTCTGCAACAACAAAGGACACATGTTGGATGTCTCACTCTTCCTTATTACTTAACACAAGTTAGATATGCACTGAGATGATGCGTTGTAAAATGCCCTAATTCAGGACTTCAGCCAGCCAACTACTCCTTTTCTTTGGTGCTCCTTTCAACTTCTACTCCCCCAACCCAGTTTTCCATTCCCCTTGCTTCACCAAAGTTAAAAGCCTTTCCTGATGACTGAGCTTGCCTAATCTTCATGGGGCTGTCTTGCAATTCCCTCTTTTGGTTATTTCCCCCTTAAAGAGTTTTTCTTCATCTGCATAATGTGGGTGCTGCCTGTGGTTGCTGATTCCTCCCTCTTGTGCAATTCATACTCAATAATGAATTTAATAGTAGCATCTGTACCATATTATCCATCTATTTGCACTGTTGCTGGTGCTTTTCCCTATTGTTCTGGAATAAGAACTAATATGTCACAATACCTTGAAGACACCAGATCCCCTATGATCATGGAAGCTAAGCAAGGTCAGGCTTGGTTAATGTTTGGAAGGAAAACTGCCATGGAATATCAGTTGTAAAATATATTCAGATAAATGCAATGGCAAACTGCCATTCTTCGCCTAAGAAAATTCTATGAAATTCATGGGGTCATGATAAGTTGACAGGTTAATTGAAGGTATATACTTCACTTTTTATAAGATCTTCAAAATTTAGTCTTAAGTATGGAAAGCACTAAAGGTTGTTTTTTCCCCTCTTCACATGAGAGAGCAAAGCCATTTTTGCTTTCATCTGTTTGTAATGCAAATACAAAGCCTACATTGGCCAGAATATTTGTTTGCATTACCAATGGCTCACTTTTGCATTTTCAAGCAGTAGGTATTCTCATCAAGAGAGGCTCAAAGGAGAATGAAGACAGACAGACATGATCACTGCTCTTGCTGAGAACTAATTTTTTGATTATGTTGCAGGATAACTATTCACAGATACATACCCTTGGCCCTTGTAGTTAATTGTTGTTGCTTTTGTTGTCATTGTTCTACAGACTTTATGTGTCTCATTGTAAAAACTCAATAAAAATTTAATTAGGAAAAAAAAAGAATACTGACAAAATAAGGGAAGGAAAGGAGGAAGCTAGTGCTTTTTAAATTATTTTTAAAGCCAAAATAGAGAGAGCACATTGAAATGCATTTTCCTCTTCTAAGCCAAAGGAAGCATATCAGATTTCCTGTAATTAACCATAATTCATGGACTCCCTATGGAAATACAAGGCTGGATCAGGCAATGCTAAATCTATGCTTAAGGAACACATTGCTTTTTCCTCATTTTCCTACTACTACTTTAGAATTCTCTCACATTCAGAACCATAGAACAAAGGCTAGTTTTGTGCAAGATCTTATTGTGCTCCTACATAATGCTTTGCCAGAGCTGGTTGCACCTGTCTGTACCTTGCAGAGATCCTTATTGGTATATCTGGATTCATATCCTGCCTGTATCCTAGGATTCTGCATAACTTGAGACAGTTACTTTTTTTAGAATACAACTCTGTATTATCCCAAGCCAGCATGGTCACTCTGGAGCAGATGGGTTCTTACCTAGGATGTCTAGCATGATGACTAAAATTCAGAAGCCAAATATAAGCTTTGTATGCAAAGGATGCCACTTTCTATCCCTGACATTCTTTGCATGCAAAGAATCAAGTTTAAAAAATGCTTATGGAAAGGATTATGGGTGAAGAGCTGCTGCATAGATCAGGGGTAGGCAACCTTTCCCCTTTAAGGGCCGAGGGACTTCAGCTCCCAGAATCCCAGGAGCTATTGGCCAACATGGGACTATTGGCCAACACGGCTGAGGCTTCTGGGAGCTGAAGTCCCTCGGCCCTTAAAGGGGAAAGGTTGCCTACCCCTGGCATAGATCATGAAACGCTATGGAATGCTCTTAAAGACATGGGAGTGCCAACACATCTCATAGTCCTGATGAGGAACCTGTATTCAGGACAGGAGGCTACTGTCAGAACAGAACACAGAGAAACAGAATGGCTCCCAATTGGCAAAGGGATCAGACAAGGCTGCATCCTTTCACCCTATCTGTTCAACTTGTATATAGAATGTATTAAAAGAAAAGCAGGCTTAGACACAGAAGAAGGAGGAGTGAAAATAGGAGGGAGGAATATCAACAATCTAAGATATGCAGATGACACCATAGTACTAGCAGAAAACTTCACAGACGTGGAACACCTATTAAGGAAGATCAAAGAAGAAAGTGCAAAGGTGTCATGACCAGGCAGGATGAGGACAAGGAGGATGAGGAGGCTGAGCTAGGCCCTAGCTTTGCTCTCCCAGCTCCAGCAGAGTCAGCTAAGCCAGGCCCTAGCTCTGCTATGCCAGCTCCAGCAGAGCCTGTGACTCAGCAGCCCAACCTCCCTCCAGTAGAGGTTCCAGGCCTGGGAGACATAGGGGGGTTGCAGACTGCCAGAAATAGTGTGAATTCAGTCCACTTTTAGGGTTAGGGTTAGTGCTAGGGAATCATGGGAACTGTTATTTTTCTGAGACATTGAGCCTTCTCTGTCAGACAACTCGGATGCCACAATAAAATACAGTTCCCATGGTTCCCTAACTCTAACCCTAACCCTAAAAGTGGACTGAATTCACACTATTTCTGGCAGTCTGCAACCCCCCATAGAGCAGCAGGACGAGGAGGTACCTACCTTCAGCAAGAGAAGGACAGAAGAAAGTTAGATGAGAAATGCTCAGCAATCACCAAACAGCTGTGGGCCAATATAAATAGCTGTGAGACTCTGAGCTTCTTCATCAGAGTCTATCTGCATTCCCTGGCAAAAGCATCTTACTCTGACTCCCTTCTTGTCTGAAACCTTGCCTTCTAGATCCCGTATTAACCTGGAACTCTTGACCCTGGACTGGACTCACTGATCTGCTATCCAGAACCCTTGACCTTGGACTGAACTCGCTGACCTGCTCTCTGGACCCCTGGACCCTTGGCTTGCCCCTGATTTTACTCTATTGGACATTGGACTGGTACTGTGCTCTTAGAATTGCCTTCGTGCTGCGGCAAAGTCTTGCATTTGTGTGCCTCATCCTTATCAACAGTTTTGTTGGCTGCTTTCCCAGACAAAAGGACATGAAGAACTAGAAAAGATTCTAAAATGCAAAGATATACAACTCAGCACAAAAGTTAGAATCACGCAAGCCATCATATTCCCTATTACCATGTATGAATGTGAGAGCTGGACAGTTAAGAAAAATAATAGGAAGTAAATCAATTCATTTGAGATGTGGTGGAGAAGAGTGCTGAGGATCCCATGGACAGCCACAAGGACAAACAAATGGGTCCCAGAGCAGATCAAACCGGATACCTCCCTGGAAGCCAAGATGACCAAACTGAGGTTGTCATACTTCGGACACATCATGAGAAGGGAGGAGTGGGGGAAAAAGCAGAGGAGTGGAAAACAGAGGGTCTTGGAGATGTCTCATCCATAGGGTCACTATGAGTCGAGATCAACTCAAGGACAGTTAACAACAACCACTACTACATTAAAAGAAATCATAAATGTCATTTGTATTGTTTGATTTCTTTCATCACTGCCTTCATTCCCCCAGACCTTTACAAAAAGATCCTCTAAGTAATAATAATAATAAATAAATAATAATAAATTTTATTTATATCCCGCCCCTTTGCGCGGCAATCAAGGCGGCGTACATCAGTTAAAAAGAACAGTTAAAATCTCCACCCCAGCCCCAGCCCTCCTCCCCATAAAACAGAATTAAACTAGCTTAGAATTAAAAAATGAGCATAACAATTAAAACAATAAACTAAAAAGGGTGAACATGTCATGGTGGCCAGAGGATGAGCGAATGATCGCCATCAGTTAATCAGAGAGATGTTCCGGGAAGGACTGCCAGAAAAGATCCGTCTTTACTGCCTTTTTAAAGGCAGCCAGAGTAGTAATATGAGGGATCTCGTCTGGCAGGCCATTCCAGAATCTGGGAGCAGTTGCGGAAAAGGTCCTCTGGGAGGTCTGCGAAAGCCTGGTCTTCGTGGGCTGCAGCAGATTCCTCCCAGAGGACCGAAGGGCACGGGGGGTGTCATACAGGGAGAGGCGGTCCCGAAGATAAGTTGGACCCAAGCCATGTAGGGCTTTAAAAGTCAAAACCAACACCTTGTACTGCGCCCGGAAACTAATTGGCAGCCAGTGGAGAGATTTCAGCACGGGTGTTATGTGCTCTCTCCTAGATGTTCCCATAACCAATCTGGCTGCCATATTTTGGACTAATTGAAGCTTCCGGGTTAGGCACAAGGGAAGCCCCATGTAGAGTGCATTACAGAAATCCAAACGTGACGTTACAAGAGCATGCACCACAGTCCAGATCCCTCATGTCCAGATAAGGGCGCAGTTGGCGTATCAGCCGAAGCTGATAACAGGCACTCCTGACCGTCGCATTCACCTGACTAGTCATGTGAAGCGACGAGTCTAGAAGTACCCCCAGACTGCGAACACAGTCCTTGGAGGAGAGTGTGACTCCATCCAGGACTGGAGACTGTATTCTCAAACCTGGTTTCGGGCCCGTGACTGTCAGTACCTCAGTTTTGTCTGGATTCAGCTTCAATCTGTTTTTCCTCATCCAGTCCATTACCACTCTGAGGCAGTCATTAAGGGGAGAGATGCCATCTGAAGTCTGAGCCGATGATCTGGTCATGGAGAAGTATATCTGGATGTCATCAGCATACTGAAGACACCAAGCTCCATGCCTCCGAATGATCTCACCCAGCGGCTTCATATAGATGTTAAATAGCATCGGGGACAGGATGGCGCCCTGAGGGATGTCACAATTAAGCTCAATTTTGGAGGAGCAACTGTCCCCGAGCCTCACCCTCTGGGACCTGCCCGAGAGGAAAGAGCGGAACCACTGCAGAGCAGTGCCTCCAACTCCTAACTCTCTCAGGCGATCCAAGAGGATGGAATGATCTATTGTATCAAAAGCCGCTGAGAGATCCAAGAGCACACTACCCCGTCGATGTCCAAGCGGAGGTCATCGGTCAGCGTGACCATGGCAGTCTCAACTCCAAATCCTGTCCTGAAGCCGAGCTTTGTTTTGTTTGTTTCCCTAGCTTTGTTTCCCTAGCTTTGTTTTGACCTAATTATCAGCAACACACTCCAGTGAAGAGGAGCGAGATTGTCTTTGAACAGGATTTACATCCAGCTTGGAATATGAAATGGAAGCAGCAGGTGCCAAAGGCAGTTGTTAACTGTGCTCCCAGGCAGTGGAAAGCCATAACTTGCCTCATTAAGGAAGTCTCATCTGTGCACTCAAAAAGCAGGTTCAAGGTGTTCGCACTATCTCTTAAGCCTCCCAAACGCTTTAAATTGCTTTAGTGCATATAAATCAGTTACTTGTGCCAGAAAAGGTAAAGAGGCAAAGAGGCTTATGTAGATAGTGTCTTTCTCTTGACCTATCTCAGCAGAAAGAACCTCATTAAATTACACCCCAAGTCCCTCCTCCCTCTCTGTCTCTGGCATATGCACAAAATAGTATTAAACAATGATTCACGTAGAGCACAAAATGTTAACTGTTAAAAGAAGACTTAGGGCCTTTACAGACTGCCAGAAATAATGCAGCTTGAGGCCACTTTAACTGTTCTGGCTCAGTGCTAGGGAATCATGGGAATTGTATTTTTTTCTGGTACATTGAGCCTTCTCTGTTGGAGAGCTCTGGTGCCACAATAAACTACAGTTCCCATGATTCCTTAGCATTAAGCCAGGACAGTTAAAGTGGCCTCAAGCTGCATTATTTCTGGCAGTCTGTAAAGGCCCTTACTTAGAACACAAAATTCATTCCTCGTCTAGATCAATGTCGATGTAAGATCTACCTATGTTAAAAGGACATCACACAAGATGTACATGGAATACTATTGTGCAGGATCCCATGCCAGATAGTGGATTAACACAAGAGGCTAGAGCTTGGAAATGTACCTTCAAATTCCTATCCAGTTGGGAAAGTCCTGGTCCAGTTTCTCTCCACCTTCTCCCTGTCAATCTTGCACATATATCTCTATGTCCTAGGTGTTTTCATGATATCATGGGGGGACCTTACACACACTTTTCTGACTGAACTACTGGAAGGAAAGGGAGGATGCAAATGTTTTCTTTTTTAAAAAAAAAAAACATGCCTTATCTTGACAACCAATTTTCTCTTCATTATGTCTGTCAGCATAAACAAAGGGTATTAAACCATTTCTGCAGCTACCATTGCTCTATTCCAAATTGTTGGATTTTTTAAAAAAAATTGCCTTTGGTACTCTAGGATAAGGGTGGGGAGAAGCCGGCTGGGGGATGATTTGAAGAAGGCCTCTATCCTGTGATTCTGATCATCTTCCTGCAAAGCAGCATCAGGATTCATTTACACAACTCTTTGAATATAACATATAGGTATACCGAATGAGGCTGCTTTTGGACTTTAGCTCCCACAATCCCTTCCCATTTGGCCATGGTCTGATGGGATCTGTAGGCCAAAATATCTGGAAGCCTAAACTGTTCTCATATGAGTTAAGTTCACTTACAATCAGCAATTCATTTATCCTAAAATGTCAACAGTTTGTTCATCCTAAGAGTAAACATCAATCATATCCTGTTAAAATGATACACAACCTGCAATGGAACTTTGTACTCCTACAGATTTTCCTTTTTTTAAAAAGAAATCTATTTTAAAGCTGACTAATTATACCCTTCTGGTTATGTTTTACCTTTAATCTTATTTCCTATTTCTAGATCCTGCCACTTTCCCAGCCTACAGACAGACATAGTTTCACTTTGGGTTTTGTATCTGTCAGTTTGCTCCCCTCCCCCCAATCCTTGGTGCCCATTTTATTAAAAAATATATATTTTATTTAATTTGTGGAGAAAAAATATCAACATCCCACTTGCCAAAATTCAGAGCTGATGTATGGTTATGAGTGTAACAAATCTTTATCAAGATGTGTGAAACTGAACTGCCATCTACAATCGGCTAAACCAGAACTGTTCATAAAGTGCTTCTGTCTTTTGGAGACCAATGTTTAGCACATGTTGTGAAGACATCACCAGTGTTTCGTTGTTTTTCTTCTTGGTGCCCTCCTACAGTTCTCAGCCTTCTTTAAGTATCATTTAATCCTGTTGGCTGTGGTGACCCAGGTGAACTTGGCTATGAAGCATCTGAGACATTCATGAATCAGGAGATGCCATCGCCAAAACCACATGTTGACCTCATTCCATTAGGAGTTAAATGCCAGCATCTGCAAATGACGTAGAGAACAGGAAGTGCCAAGAAAGAAGGGGAAACTGACACTGAGGCAAAGCAGCTGTAGCAGAAGTCAAGAGAACAGATGTTGAAAAGCAATGTTAAATAAGAGGAGGATTTTTTTTTGTATGTATGTATACAGTTACCTCTTCATTTTCATGGAGGATCCATTCTGGACCACCACCACCCGCAAAAACAGAAAACTGCAAATATTCACTGCCCATAGGTTTGCCCCATTTTATCCCCCTCCACTTGCTGTGAATGGGCAAGGGATGTGGACTTGAAGTCTGCAAAAAGGGAGGGGCAACTGTAATCTGTTCAGTTAAGCCAATTGTGTTCTTTTCATTCAAAGATCACTTCAGAAAATATTTGGTGGATCCGTTTAGCTCCAAGCCATTCTGCACAGTATACTGCCATAGCCTATTTGTGTATTGTTCTTGTTGTGTGCCTTCATGTTGTTTCTGACTTAGGCAAACCTAAGGCCATACTATGGGGGTTTTCTTGGCAAGATTTGTTCAGAGGAGGTTTTCCATTACCTTCCCCTGAGGCTGAGAGCATGTGACTTGCCCAAGGTCACTCAGTACGTTTCATGGCTGAGCAGGGGGAAAAACTCTGATTTCCAGAGTCATAATCCAACACTCAAACTATTACACCACACTGGCTCTACACATACACATACTTCCTTGAAATACAAAATAAGAACATGGTAGATGATTCTCCTGGTTCTAGGATAAAGAGTCCACTGGGCAAGGAGTACCTTTGGTGCCCCAATTAATTTTACAAGGTGTCAACTTTTGCTTAGAGTGTTGCACTTCTTGCATTCTTCCAACTGCATCTCCCAGCTTTTCCTCCCTCCTTGCCTCACCTGATTCTACCACTCCTCCCTCGCTTGCATCTTTTTTTCACCTTGTGCCTTTCTCTTATTACACCTACCTACTTCACCTCTTAACATTTTTTGTCCTTTCCCCTTCCTTGCTTCACCTCACTCCCTCACCATGCCTTCTTCCTTTGCTTCCTGTATGGCACACCCTCACTTCCCTCCCTTTCTCCTCACTTTGTGCTGCCACACCTCTCTTCTTTTGCACCCTACACCCATAAGTTGAACATCTCACCCTCCTCCCTTCCCATCAGCTTGCTTCACCTGGCCCTTGTGCCATGCTTCCCTCTTTTGAAACTAAACCTGCAACACTCTCTTCCTGCCTCTGGCTTTTTGAGGTGAAAATAGAGGTGATGCCACTTCTACAAGACAAGGAGCAGGAGGAAATGGAACTAAAGCAAGGAGATGACAGCATGGCCAGTAGTGGAGGAGGCAGGAAAGGTGGAGTGGAAAGAAGGAGCAGTAATGGGGTCTTTTCCTACCTCTTCAGGTAGTGGGAGAACCCTATTACTCTTCATAAAATGGAACTTGATTTCTAAATCTGAACATCTAACAAAATGCATAACACTGTTATATTAAGAAAGTGATTAAAAATAACAGATTCCATGGAATATTAAATACTAATAATTGTATTTAACTTTTACCCTGCTTTGTTGCATACCTCCCTTATTCCAAAGGCTCCATTTCTTTATGTGCACTCTTTTCAATGAACTATGCAAAAGTGACCTCAGCTAGACTTTCCTCTAAAAGTTTGACTTTCCTGCCAAATTGTAACATTGACCCAGGGAATTGGAAATTGGAACTGAGAGAGAACAGGTCACAAATGTCAATCATAAATTATGAGATTTCACTCACTGACTAAATTTACTCAGTGGGGAAGGCTTGTTTCTCACAAAGCAAATAGGAAGAAGAATGACTGCATATTTTGACTCATAATTCCACTCCTATAATGGATAGAGGTGTGCTTTTTTAATGAAAGCTTGGAATCTGGTCCAGATAATGATCTAAATGGGCATCATCATCATCATCCCACTTTTCTCAAAAAATTGGGACTCAAAGTGGCTCACAATTTAAAAGAATAATACAATTAAAACATAAAAAGCGTGCATTAAAATAGAATTAAGCAATTATAGTATTAAAATACATAACACATTAAAAAAATGAAATGCAATTTACAAAGAAAAAATATCTTTAAAACAAAATCAAAACAGTCAAACATGCCCTAATCTGTTCTTTTAAAACAATATGTTTTAAAAGCCTGTCTGAATAAAAAGGTCTTAGCCTGCCAATGGAAGAACAAGAAGAACGGAACCATTCTAGCCTCCTAGAATCTAGGAGCAGCCATTGAGAAGATCTTTTAGAGACCAGCTGAGCTTGTGATGGTGGTAAGACTGAGGGGCTCTGCAGATGGCACAAAGCGCCGTCTTGGAGCCAGGGAAGGGGAGGGGCAGCTGGACGCTGGACGTCCCAGCCCGTTCCTGAGGACATCATCAGAGCGCCCACCATTGCACACGGCGAGTGCTCTGATGATGTCCTTCCAGTGCAGCATTTTTACACGCTGCGCCAGAAGAGGTGCAAAAGAGCCGCATGGTGGCTCTTGCGGCACCCTTTCCGAGGCTTGGGAAAGGAGCGCTATTTAGGGCAACCTCGGCCCCAATCCTCCACTTCTCAGGGCGGCCCATGGCTGCCCGTCTGCATCCCCCCTGAGAGAAGGGCCTCTCCTGATGATCTCAGAGCTCCAGCTGGCTCATATTGGGAAACCTAGAAAATAGGTGGAATCTAGCTGATATGGCAGTCCTACTGGCCCTATATCAAGATCTGTATGGGAAGTTCTTTTCACAAAGCCTCTTAGTGGTTGTAGAACAACTAAAGAACAACTAGTGGAAGCACCTTCTCCAGTGGAAGCACCTTCTCCATTGTGGAACCTTGCTTGTGGAACATCCACCCAAAGGAATTAAAGAACTAGTAGCTATTGTGGCAACAGGCCTAAACTTTTTGGTTGACCAGGCACCTGGTCAGTCTGTTTTGTAGCTGTTAGGTTCTTTTTTACAATCTCTTCTTGGTTTTTATTTTAATTTGTTTTAATTTATTTTTATTTGAACCCAAAACTGCTTTGCTCATGTAATCTGATGAGCTTGTATAACATTCAACCTTTCTTTATACAAAATATTAATTTTTCATATCCTAACCAGACACTGTTATCAATCATTCAAGTACAGTTACAAAGCCTGCCCAATTAATCAACTACAAAAGCCAAAGTCAAGTCACTAGTGTTTCAATCTAAAAGAAAATATGTTTTGATGGAGGTCCATGGGCAAAGTCCATTTCTGAAGTAAACATAATACAGTGCTCCCACTCCATATATGGGCTTGCCATCCATGGTTTTAAGCTTATGTGGAGGCAAGCCCCAGATATTAAAATAGTGCGCGCACCCACAGTGCACACACAGCACCCGGCCATTGAAACAAATGGGACTTGAGGTCCTGAGTTTTTTCCCCTCATGCAGGGTCCAGAACAGATCCCCCACATATCATGCAATCATTTATTATATTTGACTAAAATCAATTACAACTCCAGAAGATAAAAACCATAATAAAATCCAATAAAAGAAAGAAAGACATGCCTATACATATACTTCTACATTTATATCCATAGAAACATCATATTAGTGAGTCCCCTGCACTCTATAGCAATATCTTTCAAATAGGCAGCACATATACTTTTCACAGCTTTAGCAAATAAGGCTTTTTATGGGTAACATGCAGATCACAGTCTGAAAGTAACCAGCATACTTTCATATAAGAGCTTCCCCCTTGCATGGAAGCAAAGATCTGACCCAAGAATCGCTCCCTGGGACTTTGATAAAGCTGGCAATAAAATAAATAGTATGAGATGTCTTCTGCATCACCCACTCCACAGATGCAAAGCCTTAGGTTTCTCAGGATTTTTCTGTATCTACTATCCAAGACAGCTGTTGGCATAGGTTGAAAATGTAATACTGTAAATGCCATTCTCAGAGGGGCAAATGTAAGCATTTCTAAATATTGAGCTCTTACATTACAGTTGTCCCTCTGTATACTTGAGGGTTGGGGCGGAGGACCCTCGCGAATATGGAAAAATTGCAAATAACTGAAGGCCCCTCACACCTTCCCTCCCAGGCTTCTGAAAGCCCAGCGAGGCCAGCTGGGGCTTGGGAGAGGGCAGAGAAGCTTTGATTTCAACAAATGGTACTAGTGGGGAAAATTTGAAGATTTGATGAAAGCTAAGTCCTGCTGATTATCACACTTATAAATCCAGTCCCTCAGCTTGTTTTTAACTCCAGAAAAAATAAAAATATCTGTTGAAAGATTTCTAGAAGTTAATAAGTCTTGGACTAGGTTAGCCCAGCCACCTTTCTTCCATTGTTTGCCTAAACAGAGCTTGGCCGTCTGACATGTCCAATATCCTCTTATAACATGAAAGTGCTGCCATCTCGGCCCTAGCTTTTACAGATACCAGCCCTGTCTCTGTCCGGACAATTGGGGCTGGAGTCCCTGGAGGTACTGCCAACAGGCACCTCAAGAACTTATTTTGACAGATCTCTATGTCCTGTAAGTTATTATGATTAATCACCCAAATCTCAATGCCATATTGCATGTGAGCAGCTACCTTCTGTAAGAACACTTTTAGTGCTGGGATTACTAACCTGCCACCTTTAGAATAGAAAAAATTCAGAATGGCATGCGCTGACTGCTGTGCTGTTATTTTGATATTTTGTATCTGTCAATGTCCCAGAACTCCATGAGCCTGTACTTTTTTCCTTCCTGGAGAATTTTGCCAACATGTGGGAGACACACTACCAATTTCCCAATAATTGCTGATTTTTCCCTATTCACCTTGCATCCGAGATCTCTCCAAATTCAAATACTATTTCATTCAACCTTGGATTGGATCAATTGGATTATCTAAAATGATTACAAGATTGTTAGTTGATGCTCTAATTTTGTATTGTTATTCTTTTACTTTAAGTCCTCTTATTTCCTCTTCTTTTTTAATAATTCCAATCAATATTTCTATAACTAACAAAAATAGTAATGGGGACAATGGGAATCCCTGCCTTGAACCTTTCTCTATAGTAAAGCTCTTTTATTTTTTCCCATTTATGATAAATTAGGTCCTCTGTTCACAATAGGTTGAATCAGTTTAACTTTGTAATTTATAGTTCTGTTTAGTTTTGCATGTATACAGACACTCAGGGTACCTTGGAAATTGTAGTTCAGGGGTGGAGTAGAGCTCCCTAGCAGATAATTCTGTGTACCTCCCCAAACCAGAGATATTAGGATTCCTTACAATGGAACCATGACACCTAAAGTGGTATGAAATAGATAACTGTGCAGGACAAAAACACTTTAAATCTGTTAGCAGAAGCTTAGGCAAAACATGCAGTCACTATTCTTACTAATGCTTTTTCAAGAAACAAACCTACACATGTTCTTTTACATTATGTCACTTCAACAAAGAATTTAACTAATGATGAATGTGTCCAGAACATGAATCCTTGTAGCTAAAAGACCTAACTACCAAGTCTGGAAAGACAAATATTCATCATTCATTGTTCACTAGTCAGAAGATCTTACAACTTTAGCTACACATGAATTTGTATTTTGTTGACATCAGCTTCAAGAGAGTCTGGGTCTTTTATGTGATGTTTGGATCAAGCAGTTCTTCTAAGAAAAAGAAACCAACATCACAGCTCAGTACCATCCAACTTTCCTGAGAAGTATTACAGGCACCTGACTTTTTAAAAAAAGATATTAATGTCTTACCAGGAGTGGAGAGAAATAAGGATATTTATGTAGCCCTTGGCACCTCCAGAATCCCCAGATGATGTTTTTCTGGCCATAAAAAGAGAGCTGCTCCTGTAATCCTCCAGGTGCAACAAGTTACTTTTTAAATAGGTTTCAAGGCCTTTCTTTTACTGCTTAACATAAAAAATGCCCATTTTTGAGAACCAGAAGTGGACTTGTGGTTGTAGTTTGTTGTGGCACCAGCTCTCTCTGACAGAGAAGGCTAAATACCTCACAAAACTACAGTTCCCAAAATTCCATAGTACTGAGCCATGGTAGTTAAAGTGATGTAAACCTGGAAGTTTATCAAATGGAGAAAAGTGGCACCAGCTCTCTCTGACAGAGAAGGCTAAATACCTCACGAAACTACAGTTCCCAAAATTCCATAGTACTGAGCCATGGTAGTTAAAGTGATGTAAACCTGGAAGTTTATCAAATGGAGAAAAGTGGAAGTTTAAACTAGACAGAACCTGGGGTTATCCAGAGTATTAGGCACCATTGCGCAATTGGTTTTGAGATGACGCTGCACACAAACCACTTGCAATCCAAATAGAAAGTGACATGAATCAGGGAGTAGCCATTTTTGGGGAAATACCACATTCTCATTTCCATTTCATTCACAAATTCACTTTCTTTGCACAACTGCTGTAGTGTGAAAGCTATTTGTGGGATTCTCCCCATTGTTGTGATTGTTGAAAGATTTCTCATGGTTCTTTGCTGCTTTGTTGTGCCAAGAGGGATGCAGCTTTTTATGCTGCAGCCAGGCTCCTAAAGCATCAGCAGGAACACACACAGAGAGAGAGAGAGAGAGAGAGAGATTGCTTCTCTCCCTTGTGCATGGCTGGAATCTCATTGTCACCTCCTTCTCTTCCTCCAGCCTCAGCCTCAGCCTCAGCCGGTGAGGGAAGGAACAGAATGGATGCAGCAAGAGAGAAATTTTCTCTTTCCTTTCCTACTTTTTTCTTTTCTTTTTACTTTGGGGTGAGTTTACTTCCCGGCTTTGTTGTGCCCAGTTGAAAACAGCTTCTGGGGCAAAGAGTGTTTTCCTCTCCGTTTTCCCTTCCCTCTGGAGCATGTGTGTTTGTGAGTGGTTTGTGTTGTTTTATGGGAGTTTCCAAACGGAAACCTCATCCTTCCTTCCTCTGAAACAGCTTCTGGGGCAAAGACTGCTTTCCTTCCCATTTTCCCTTCTCTCTGGAGCATGTGTGTGTATGCACTTGGAAATGACAGTTTTGAGGATCACTTCTGGTGACGCAACTACTGCTTCTGTGCACATGTGCAAAAAAGGTATTTCCAAACCATCAACGGGATTTGTCCACATCTGTCTGAAAACCAAATGCACTTTCTACCTACTTTCTCCATTAGTAATCTGCTTTTAACAATTGCTTGTGCTCTGCGTATGAAAATCAATTGCACATTTGTGTGCTTTTCCAGGACATGGACATTTTAATCATTTTTGGGATGGAAGCACATAGGTCCCCATGTGATAGACTCCCTGGATTATTTCTACAGTGTGGATAAGCACATATTTGAAGAAGACATTACAGAGTGCTTGATATAAAGTTATTCTTATCCCTGGATTCAAGATATCCAGCTGTAGGTAAAGCTCTTAAGCTATTCATTCTTAATGCCTATGTAATTGCTTCCCACATTCAGAAAATGTTTAACATTAAATAATTACTACTTTTCACTATGATTCAGAAACGTCATCATTGTTATCATCATCACTATTAATTTATTACTATTTACTGTTTGTTTACTATGGCTTACTACTATTTTCTCAATGGAAACTTACTTGAAAACTGGAAGATTACCTTTCAGCCTGTGGCTTAACTTTTCTTTTTCCTGGGCCAGACAAGATTCTCATTCAACCAGAAATTCCATATAAACACATATACAAGATGTTATCAAATAAGGTTAAGTTTTGTGACTCTTAGCAAGATGTTGTCTTAGCAAGATGTTATCAAGTGTGGGCAAGTTTGGGGACAGATATGATTTATCCTTATGGTACAAAAGGTCCAGGGGTCCAAACCTGCCTGGCAAGGGAATGGGAAGAATGACTTACTATATCTTCAAGGTAATGACCATTGTGCAGTGGCAGAACATACACTTCAGATTGTAAGGATTTCAGGTTCAATGCCTAGTACCTCCAAGTAGGACTGGGAAAGACTTATCTTTGAAACCATGATCAGCCACTGCTAATTTGTGTACATGATATTGAGCTAGTTTGACTTGACATAAGGTTGGTTCTCACTGTTCTTGTTCTTTTCAGCAGTGGCTTGCCAAAACAGTGACCTTCATCTCTTAAAAGCTCACAAAGTCAGAGATGTGGTTTTTAGCCCCGGAAATCAAGACTTGACAAACACACAAACCTTAATTATAAGGTCACAACTTTACTCTAGCACATTCCAGGAAGGATTATAGTTTAAGCATCAGATTTGTACTTTTCTGGAAGCTCTAAAAACAGGCGTAGGAGATGCAGAAGGCAGACATCTGGAGTATTTAATAATATACAAAACACTAAGTATATATCGTTCCAGCCAAAAATAAAAATGCAACAGCCACAAGACTCTAAAATTAGGTTCAGTGTTTTTGTCCACTGGCCACTCTTCCGGATCTCTGTACGAAGTCAGGTTGGGGATGCAGGAGAGAAAAGGAAAAGTAAGTGAATGTGCTCACTGGGAGATTCTGGGAGATATAATTTAAAAAATTAACTTTCTAAGATCAGGATATGGGAGAGTGCCACACTACACAACTCATCCAGAAATTCAATGTACTGTGTATATATATATATATATATATATATATATATATCTCAGATACTAAAATGAAGAAATGAAATCAGCTTAACTGCATACCACAGAAGCCCTGTGAATAGGCTTTCAGTCTGCAAATGCAGTGGGGATTCAGTGGTTGAAGGAAACTGACAGTTCATTGTGTATCAGGATATGGGATCATCCAACAAAGCAGTGCAGTAGAGCCATTTTCTAGGACTCAGTAATCTACCTAGCCTCCCTGATTGAACCAGGTGTTCTTTGAGAATTGAACTACAACTCTTGAGATCAGGGTTCGAATCTCTGCTCGGCCTTGGAAACCCACTGGGTGATCTTGGGCAATTCACACACTCTCAGTCTCAGAGGAAGGCAAAGGCTAAACAAATCTTGCCAAGAAAACCCCATGATAGGTTTGTCTTAAAGTCACCATAAGTTTGGAAGTGGAGGCAATCAACAAGAAGTCCATTTTAAGGATCTACTCCTGAATAATCATATTTAGTTACAGACCCTGTCTCTTGGACTATCAATATCTCTCATCCAATCTATTTGAAGTGAATACATATTAATGCTAAATGAAATTTAGCTTTAGTGAGAAAGCTTACAAAACAGTTAAAGTACTAAGAAGTTATCCAGGAGAAGCCAACTTCTATAATATCTGATTTCTCCTCATTCAATAAATAAGCGTAATAGATGTCTTGGCCTCTTTCTGCTCTTCCATAATAATTTGTAGTAAGATAAAGATGACCCAGGCCAACAATTTACAGGTAGGCACAGGTCTGGCACAGGTCTGAACATTTTGTCCTATTTTAGATTGGTTACTTGTAAAAGTATAGCTGATGTTATGGTCTTTTCTATACAAAGTTTATTTTTTAAAATATAAATATATCTATGCAATGCATATGTACAGATACTGAAAAAAAGATACTTTTTTAAATGACACTTAAGTCTCCACTGTATTTTCACCTGCTGCTTCTTTTCTTTCTCTTATCAGTATATATAGTTGGTAAGCTTGTGAGCATCTTCCCACACTGAATTAATATATTCTTAATGTTCCTGATATAGATGTCCTACTTTCCAGCATTTAACAATTTCCATAAATCTAACTGCATTAGGCAGATATTTCATTAATAGCAGTGTTGCTTTACTTGCTGTAAAATGGATAAAGTTGATTAATCATTCTGGTTGCAAGTAACTAGAAATAAATACAAGGTTTTAAAAATCATCCTTATCTCTACCCCATCCCCTTTCATTCTGCTAGTGTCTGCTTGTGGACTATTGGCATTTGTCAGGGTTCTGTTTCTTTCCCAGAAATTAGATTACTAAATGGGAAATGATATGTTGTCTAAGGCACCCATCTCACTTCAACGATTGGTATTCAAACACTGATACCAAGGTGTAGTTTGAGTTGCCAAGTGCTTGTTGAAGGACAGGTCCATTTTTCTAGTGCAGAAATTCTGTTTTCTAGTATACTGCTGTACTAGATGATATCTTCCAGATGTGTTTGACTACAGCAGTTGTGCCAGCTGGACAGGACCTGAAGGGCACTAGGTTAAGGAAGCTTCATAGTATATCTCGAACTGAAAAGACAAATGATGTCAGATTTTTGGCTGGTGGAAGAAAAATAGTTGCATAAGATATGAGTAAAGCAAGCAGAAGTCAGAGCAGAGCTTTCAGTAAAGTGATGAAGAAGGTCCCATACCTTTGGTAGGAGCACTGGAATCTGATAATGATATTAGTGTTTTCCTTGGAGAAACATGGTTTGGAGTGTGAGCCCAAAGGGTCTTTTTACATATTTATTTGATTTATATGGCATTTGGACCAACTTTTGATAAACTCACTTGTAAGTAACTTGTAAATAAGCTATTATTCAAACTATGGGTCTATGCAGACCGGCACTAAATGGTGGAGTGGGGGCGTGGCGACTGCATGCCACATACCCCAATGATGCCGGTGTCACGCTACCTGCCCACCCACTCACCAGGCAGTGTTTCTACAGCACAGCGTTTAGATGTCCTGCGCTGCAAAAACTCAACAAAATGCTGCCACTGCAGCAAAGGCACCTTTTTGCCACTTTTAAAAGGAGTGGCATTTTGCCAGCCCTTTTGGGGCTGGTAAAGTGCCAGATCAGGGCTGCAGCATGTAGTTGCTGCGGCCCCAATATGGCAATCCCAGGGGTGGCATGGAGCCACCCCTTTCAGGCAGTTTGTAGAGCCCCAAATGACATTCAAGACAACTTACAATCATTAAACTGAATGATTACAAAAATACAAAAGATCAACAACGAAACAGAAGTAAACTATTAACAATACTAAAACAATTAAAAACATACAATTAAATGCTAAAAAATACAGTTAATGCACTAGAGCACAGTATATAGTCAGGAACTCAGAGTAGCATAGGGAAACACAATTGCAAGAAGAAAAACAATACACAGACATTCTTGTCATAGCAATGTAAAAAACAAACTAGCCAACATCCTTGTTTACATTACAACACTTCTCTGCATTTCAATTAATGTAAAAATTAATGTAATATTTAGCCTAGGAAAACATGACACTGTAGCCATAACACAGCTGCCAGAATAGTGACCAGAGCCACTTATAAAGAACTTTGTTGAACAGCTTCACTGGTGTCCGGTTAGTTTCCAGGCACAATTCAAAGTGCTGGTCATATAAACCCTGGGGACCTATAAACCCCTACACAGCTTGAATCCAGACTGTCTGAAGGACTGTATCTCCCCAAACAAACAGCAAGAATTCCAAGATCTTCAGGGGAAGACTTTCTCTTGGTCCCACCACCATCACAGGCTGGCCTGGTGAGGACATGACAGAGAGCCTCCTCAGTGGCTGTTCCAAATCTCTGGAATGCCCTCCTGTAGGAGGGTAGGCTGACCCCCCTCCTTTCCTTTCCTTTCCTTTCCTTTCCTTCCACCTGCAGGCAAATGCCTTTTTATTTTAGCAGGCTCTTGGGTAACCCTGCCAGTGAGACTTTTTTTTGTTGGGGTGTGTGTTTTATTTTTATTTTTTAACTTTTGTATGTTTGTAAATAATTGTTTTAATTGTGACTATTTTACTTGTTTTTAAAACTGAAATCAATTAATTGATTTTCTTCTGTGACCTGCCTTGGGTCCTACTCTGGGAGAAAGGTGGCATATAAATGAAATAAATAAATAATAAGAATACGGTAAATGCAGCATAGACTACTGTTAATCTAGCAAATTTAGATCTAATAATCTAGTTTGAGACCTGTCGAACTGCACTAGCTCAATGCGAGTGAATTCTGGGAACTGTAGTTTTGAGAGATATTTAGCCTTCTTTGTCAAAAGAACTCTGGTGCTCTCAATAAACTACAATTCCTAGGATTCCCTAGCACTGAGTCAGGGCAGTTAAAGCAGTCTCAAACTGGGTTATTTCTGCAGTGTGTTTTAGATCATTGTTTGTTTCTCCAAAAAAAGCAATTTTCATGTTCCATGTTTCTGAATTATGTGAAAAATAACTGGTAGCCAGCTGTGTAACACAAATAGTGCCAGATTTCTAGGAAATAACCCAGTCTTACCAGACTGTATCATGCATCACACTCACAAAAGCTCAAGGCAGCTGGAATAACTTTCTCCCTGCTGCTATTGCAATAAAACTGATACACTGCATCAACACTATCATTCCAATAAAAGCTTAATCCCTCTGTGCTAGAGCATGTGAAGAAAATCTTTATGAAAGTGTCCCTATCAGGTGCAGAATACATTTCCTTCACTACTAATTTACTATAGAAAATTTCCTTACTCTTACAATTGGGGAGGGGGGTTAAATCAACACTTCCAGAAATGCTACTTTTTTTTCTAGAAATTAAGCACTATCTTCCTCCCATCACTACTACACTAGTCATAGATGAGGCACCATCCTCTGTTTTTACACATGAGTGCTTCTCATTCTACTATAGTATTCCACAGACTTCTTTTGGTTAACAGAATTTTAACTCATGGTAAAAACAAAGCAGAAACAAAACCCAAAATAGAACTAGAATTCTGCAGGATCTTTCCTTGTTGGTTGAAGGATTCTGGGAGCTGTAGTCTCCAAAAAAAAAAATAAGCTTTCTAGGTTTTGCTCTTCCTACTATTCCTCAGTTCCACAATTCGGGCCATGAACATTTAGGAATAATTCTCTAATTCCCTTTTTACTTAACATGTATCAGGGATCTACTAATTCATAGGATCATTGTATAGTGTTGTTGTTGTTGTTGTTGTTGTTGTTGTTGTGTGTCTTCAAGTCATTTCTGACTTATAGCAACCCTAAGTGAGACTTGTCTGGAGGAATTCTGAAGGGAAATGGTTCCTGCCATTTCTGCAGTTGCCCACCCCTGGTTTAACCAATAGTATCTTTGCTTCTTAATCAGAAATGCACTCTCTCATCAGCCACCACCTATCTAAACTGACATAGTACATCATCAGGATGACACTCTTTAATTTAGTGGGACTACATGGCTAAGACTCCAGTAGAGAGCTCCACTGTACATAGTGATATTTGTTTCTGAGTAAACATGCACAACATTACATTGTGTATTTCCTAGTGTGTGTTTTTTTATCAGTTTTTTCATTGTCTCCAACAGCAATCAGGACAACTGAAGAACTGATGTGATGCACAAACATAACAGTTGTTTTGTATACTTTTTGTACAAAGTATGTTCATATGGGAATTCATGGACAGAGATGAATCATTTTGATGGAAACAGAAGCTGAAGCTCCAAGGTCAGGATGAGTCTTCCATAAATATTTTGTAATAACACACAACCACAGAGCTAAATAAAACTGTCTGTCTGATTCAGGAGCACAAACTCCCAAAGCACAAAGGTGGTATCCCTCTGCTAACCAAAAGAAGTCTGTGGAAATCTTGTGGCTGGTATCATGTGCAGTCATAAAAACCTCTCTCAGGAAGCAAAACAATCTCCTTTATTTATCCCTGGTTTCCCACATAGCCATTACAAAGACAACTCATCTGTCTAACCGACACAATCCTCTGATTTTTCTACTATTGGGTTCAACATTTTTATTTAAAAGTAGAAATTTCATCTATCAAATGAATTCACTGTCTGAACATGTGTGTTCCTTAATCTTGGCAGGTTTTCTAAACCCCTTTATGCCTTCCATGCCTTCTGTGTTATGTCTATACGGTGGCTCTACATTCAAGGAAGAAAAATGGTCAGAGCTTAGAAAAAGTCACTTTCTGGAATACAACTGCCAGAATCATCCAGCCTGTATGGCCATGGGTCATGTTGTATGAGGAATTCTGGGATATGTGGTCCAAAACAGTGACTTCTACCCAAGCTTTTGAAGGAAATTCTCTACTGCAGACAATTGCTCTTTATGAATGGAGGGCAATGAGAGTGCTGATTCGTGACTTCCATACTGGGCCAAAGAAGGGTAACCTCTTAGCTCCTTCACTTTGCCAGTTGTTCTCACCTCTGAGCTTTTTTCTGTTATTTTTGGGAAGAACTGTTTGCTACTGGAAATAGTGATTTCTTGGATCCTCACTAGACTTTTTAAAACCAGGTACATGGTTTGCTAAAGTTGTGATATGTTCCTATGTTTTCAATTTCTTTTTGGTTTTTTGTTTTAGACTTCTAGTGCATTGGTACGTCAGCAAAATAGTAAAACAGCATTTCAGTTCAAAAATGTTATTTCACTGTTTCACTAATGCACTATGATGATATAACTCCATTTCTTAAATTTAACAAAAAGAGAAAAGGAGGAAGAAGAGGATGAAACAATTGCCTATTCCTTTACCTTTCCCACTATCTTTCTTGAAACCATCTGCAAACTACCTCACAATAAACATCTTTGGGAGAGTGGCCAAAAAGATCTGGTATGGTTCACAATGTGAGGTGCACATGTGTTCCTCAGAAGTTTTTTTTTTATCTATGTCAAGATTTTTTTTAAAAAAATGGAATATAAGAATACAAAGTTGCAGCTGTTGCTGGGAATTGATAACAAACAGTCTAGAATAAGAAAAAAAATGATATTTTTTTAAAAAAAGATCTGCGAATTGAAGCTCCAAATGCTGGAAATTCTGCAGCAGAATTTTCCCAATCTGTTTTCTTTGTTAATTTAATCCTTATTCTTTAAAGCACTTGTTGATTGTCCAGTTGAAAGATTATCATTCAGGTTCAGTCTCCTTTATCCATATGCTTGGAACAGAAGTGTTTTTCATTTTGAAATACCTGTATTTGCACATATGTATATGAGGGGGTATTATCATTTAAAAAAAAAAATTGACAGAAAGTTTGTTTTGATTTGTAGTCGTTAACTTATCTCTACATAGTTGCCATCCAGGTTTACACATTTTCCCCAGCATTTCTTGACCCTCCAAATACTTGATATTGTAGAAGTCTGCAGATTGTGCTTTACGAGGCAGTATCGTAAAGTAATAATTATCACCTAGAAATCATTATGGTATATTTATGAAATTTTGTCAGTGTCATCTTTGGTCCCTAAGTGCATGATGTTGAGAAAATCAGCTCATTGTGTCCTTTATTTCTGTGACAAGTTCTGCCAGAAGTGACTATAACACTGGAGAAAATGTGTAAATCTGGATGGTGACTACGTAGAAATAAGTTATCAACTATAAATCAAAACAAACTTTCTTTCAAAAATTTTTAAAGGTGATAATTAAAACTTTACAATATCCCCTCGTATAACGAGATACCATGGAGATGGGACCAAGTCTAAACACAAAATTAATTTATGTTTCACGTACACCTTACAGACACAGGAGATTACTGCACAAGGTTGATTTTGCACTGTAATCGTACAATTTCTTTAACGTTATTACAATGGTAGTAATAACGCTATTAATGTACTTATTTCTGCATTACATTTCAATAGCACAACAGTCTTTCTTTTGTGATAAATGTTTCTGGTCTCTGTTTTCCACACAGTGCACAGCCTCCACTCCTTTTCTTCTTCCTTTGTGCATGCATTTTTTTTATTTTTGATATGTTTTTTATTATTAAATTAAAATTATAATTCATACAGTCTTTTTTTTTCAAAAGGAGCTGCTACAACAAAATATTTAGTTTTTCCCTGTACACTCTTAGTAGCCACATAACCCTTTTTTTAAAAAAGTTTTAAACATAGCAACTAAAGCAAGAGAGGCCAAAATCTTTTTCTGCTTTTTTTTAAAAAATCATACTTATGTTTGCATATTGTTAGAAAGTAAGGTTCTATTTATTCCCCACTTCGTATAGTTCCTCTATTTTTCTCCACTTCGTATAGAATTGTCGATCAGATTTTCCCTTAATCATCATTGTTAATTTATCCATTATCATTAGATAATCATTATCATCCACTTTTGCTGACCATTCCTCAAGTAAATGCTCATTTTCCCTTTTCCAATATTTAGCAAATATTATACGGGCTGCTGTAACCATATACAAAACAACGCCTATCTCTTCCTTGTTCAGCTTTCCTTTCAATTCCTCAGCTATGTTCAATAGAAATAATTTAGGGTTCATCTCAAAATGAAATTGAAATATCACTTGTATTTTTTCATGAATCTTCCAAAATTCTGCTGCTACCTTACACTTCCACCCCATATGGAACAAATTAACATTGTTTTGCCCACACTTTCAACAATTACTTTCATCATTCTTTTTAAACTTAGCCAATTTTTTTGGGAGACATATGCCATCTATGGAGCATTTTATAGTAATTTTCTATTAGGTATGCACATTTTGATTGTATATCAAAACAGATATACAAAAAGAAATAAATCTTTTTAAAGATACTGTAACAAAAATTACAGGAGAAGTGAAAGTACTGAATAAAAAACTGACAGAAATTCAAGAAATAACTGAGGTACTAGGAAAAAGAACAGATAATATAGTAGGAAAACAACAACAAGATGAGTACTACACAGCAAATTTAGAACTACGTCTTCAAAGAAAAGCATTAAAATTAAGAGGTGTAGGAGAACAACTAAACGAAAATTTGAACACAAGAATTATTCCCTCTCTTGGACAATTTGTTGAATGGTCAGGAGAACAACTAGACCTAGAGATAGATAATATGTGTAGAATAGACTCCTGGATCGCTAAAAACCACAATTTACCAAGAGACATCATGATCTACTTTGTAAGAGAAAGAGTAAGAGATCTTATCCTTGAGATGAACTTTAACAAAAAAATTAGAAATAGAAAGAAAAGAGGTAAAGATATTTAAAGCAATCCCAATACAAATGTTAAGGAAAAGAAAAGACTATACAATACTAACAGAATTTTTGAGACAAATTAATATAAAGTATAAATGGGAAAGAACAGAATGAGTCTCCTTTACATTTAGAAAAGAAAGATTCATAATAAATTCAGAGGAGAAAATGAAAAGTTTCCTACTCAAATATAAAGTGAATCAAGAAGCAGGGAAATCAGAGGAGAAAAAAGAAGAAAGGAAGATAAATGGAAATAAAATTTAAAAAATTATTTTGATAAAGATTGAAAAACAAGTAGATTGTTGCAACATGATTGAATTCCATATGCCTGCAGAGTCTATTATCAAAGTATAATTCACCAAGAAAACATGTAAAACATGAAACAATAAAAAAACGTAAATAACAAATCCTGTTATTACAACCCAAACTCTTTTTTGTGGACTATGATAACTACCAGAAATATATACATAAATAAGTAAATTAACATGTCAAGAATTTGGCAAAACCAGCCTTCTTCTTCATTAAACCAGAAGGTCAGTGATATAACAGAAACAGTGAGAAGGATTGATGACACACTCATTCATATCTCTTTGACCTCACAATATCACTACTTTCAACACTAGAACAATCTGCACCTGTGCAATCACAGGAACATAGCAATATTGGTGGTTATTGATGGGTATCTCTTGCTAATGCAAGATTGCATGATAAGAACAATATAAAAACAGATCAGCAATGGATGAGTGACAACATCAGATGAAAAGGAAAGTGATCATAGGTTGTAATTCCATTTCTATTCCATCACTAGTAGCTTGTGTGGTAATCTCCATTGTCTGAAGATAATTTTATACAATATTTTTAACAATTTCATGCATGAAAGAGATCTTGTAGCACCTTTGAGACTAAGTGAAAGAAAGAAATTGGTAGTATGAGCTTTCATAGACTTGGATCTACTTCCTTAGATGCATGAGGAAGTAAGCTCAGTCTATGAAAGCTCATGCTATACCCCTTTTCTTTCAGTTAGTCTCAAATGTGCTACAAGATTCCTTTGCATTCTGTTTTCCAGACTAATATGGCCATGTCTTTGAAATCTAGAAATAGTTCACCTGGATCTTAATCTTACTGGGATTAGTTCAGTTTTATACAATTTGATTTAAGCACATCTGCTTCTATATACACTTCAAAAGTAAATTAATAGCACTTCCTCTCTCTAAGAAGGAGGGGAGAGACTGGTTCTAGATGACTGAAAGATTTGAATTAGACCCAATGTACACTGTAGAAATAATACAGTTTGACACCGCTTTAAATGTCAGAGAGCTAGGGTGCCACAACAAACTACAAATCCCAGAATTCCCTAGCATTGAGCCATGGCAGTTCAAGTGGTATTAAACTGCATTATTTCTGCAGTGTAAATCCACTCTTAGGGGTGATCCCAATGGAGCTGCCTGCCCCCAACCTGGCATTTTTCCAGTGCAAAAAGAAGCAGCAGAAAGCCATTCCTTTTTGCGCTGGGAAAAAGGTGCCTTTGCTGCCGCAATGGCGGCTTTTCAGTGCTCCAGTGGTACATGGCGTCTAAACACCGCACTGCTGCAGCGCCGCAATGCTGCTGCCATCTGGTCAGTGGGCAGCTTCACAGCACCCTCCTAGTGTCTTCGGGGCATGCATCAGCTTTTTTGCCAGTCTGCTTACCCCTTAGTTGCCAAAGTTATCCAACATGGTTTAATGGGCTCATCCTAGTTTCCACAAGGACTTGAACCTAATAGTACTGAAAAGCTTGATCATATATTAATTGAACCTAATAAAGCGGCTATTACTCTTGGATTAGATTTTTTCTTAAATGTCCAACTAGCCATTGGCAACATTTTGTCTCATTTGAATACCAGCAATTTTCTTAATGTTGACAGATGTCATAAGCACACTTGTGCATTTTCCATGTACAAGTTTCCTGTGCAATGTAGGCTCAATTTTTGAGGAACAAGAGTAGGCAGAATTTGAAAAAAAAAAAGTCATTTTATTGGACTACAACTCTGAGTTTCCCTGCCAGGAAAGGCTCTTTAAACTGCAGGAAGATAACATTCTATCATCTACAAAAGAGACTTGATTTTAAAGAGTTAAATGTTTTTCAGTCATGAGGCACTACTACATAATCTGGCTTCTATTCATCTTTTGTCTAGTGTACTACCTTAAGTTAATTTCCTGTTTTTTTAGCTAAGAAACCACTTTACTTATACTGTCTCTCTTGAAAGAGAACCTGTGTGTTCTGATTAGTGCTAGAAATCCAAATAATTGCTAGCTTTTATATATCCAGAGAAAGAGTATCCATTACTTTTTTCTCTTAGTGGCTTTCAGTCCAACCTGAGATTTCTTTTATACTTAGACTCATCTAACAAAGCCTGTATAATGCATTTTCTGCCCATCTTATACATGTCCATGAAAAACAAATTCTCTATCTCTGCCACCCTCCATTCTGTGGCTCTTTAACATCCAGTCTGAAGAAAAATTATGTGGAACTTAAAAGCTTATTCAATACTTGAAAACTTGAATTATGAAGCACTCAAAGCTTATTCGATACTCCCACTATGATTTAAAGCAAATTGCTGATCGGGTTATATGACTGTCATTCTCACTTGAAACCAGTTCCAATCCTACTGTGCTCAGATGCAATTGTGTTGAAGCAAGGCAAACACACAAAAAATACTGTTTCCTGATACTAGGTTTTTGTTTTTTTGTTTTTTTGTTGTTGTTGTTGTTTTGTTGTTGTTGTTGTTGTTTTTGGGATGTTCTTTTGAAAAGAATTGATTCCGAAGTGTGTTCAACAAGTGGGAACAATGGATCTGAATCGGATCATACTGGAGTGGAGGGACTAATGGCAGAGGGGCATTTACCATCCCTCCTCAGTTTTTGGGAAATCAGCCATCCCCCACCCCCTCAGCACTGCCTTTGTGCTTGTGGTGTCTATGGGTGCATTATATATGCAATCCATTGTATTTGCAACTGCTTGCAATTATGGGCAGACTGCAGCTCAGCCAGGCAAGTAGTTGCAAAACCAATGGATTGCATATTCTGTTGTTCCCAAGCCAGGCTGCTCAAAAGGGAAATAGTGTGCTTGAGCAGCCTGGATTGCTGAGGGGCAGAAGAAGGCTCAGTTGCTAAAAGTCACCCCACTCAGCGCCTGGAATGGCCCCGTCCTCACCATGTTGCCACTTGCATCACCAACGACACACAGATGATTGTCATGCATTTTGAAATGGCGCAAACTAGTGGGAATGACAATTGTGCCAAAAAAGAAGGAATTACAAGGGAATAATGAAAAGGTCCACTTTCATAGTGGGAACAATGGATCTTTTGGAATTGATTCACCAACACGTGAACCAGTTTAACTGTAAGTGGGAATGAACTCTTTGTGATGTTTTTGCTAGTCATAACTTCTGAAAGTATAGAAATGTGCAAATATATATCAATAGGGGACAACAAAGACAACCTAAAGTTCTTTGGTATACACCCTTTTGCCTCCTTGACTATATACAGTCGCCCCTCCATTTTCGCGGACTTGAAGTCCATGTCCGTCACCCACTCGTGGGCAGCAGAGGGGGGGGGATGGGGTGCGTGCCTGTGGCACGTGTCTGCAGGTGCTCATCACCATTCAATCCTATGGGGCTTAAATATTTGCAGTTTTCCATTTTCGCAGGGGGGTCTGAAAAGGATCCCCCACAAAAATAGAGGGCCGACTGTATAGATTGATATTCTTATGTCTGATTTCAGTTCCTTACACCCATCCTCATCAGCAATTCCATCCTCTGTCCCTAAGGCCTCCTCCTTCTCTATCCATCATATATGTAATTCCTTCAGTAATCTCTTCACTTAAGATGATCTTTGCAACTGATTCCACAAAGCCAATCACCTTCCACACAAAGCCAACACTAATAAAGGTACTGACTTACTATTTTGGATTTTTAAACGTTTTTAACATATTAAAATAGTCAATTCTTAAAAGATCTAGTCAATCAATGAGACTGGAATAGCACAGGGTAGGACACTAACAATGGCCAACCCTAGTGGGTCACACAGAAATCCTGTGAGAGCTGCATGTAGTCTGTGAGCCACCCATACACACATTAATATGGGAATAAATATTTCTCATAAATGCTCTGTGAAAGATCCAGGATATTTAGTGTTCTTGCAGTTCTCAATAGCCTCCTATGTAATGCTGTGGTTTTTGAATGAAAGGACAAATTTATTGCTTCCTGAATAGCCATATGGAAAATAGTTCCATACAATTTGTTTCACAGACTAAGGATGAAGGGACATTTAAGTATTTGCTGTCTGGTCAAAGTCCAACCAGATGATAAACATTTATCTAGTGATTCAAGTTATTCAAGTATATTTGGTTATTCAAAGTTATTTCCATAATTCACAAAGACATACAACCCTACACTTAAATAATAGCTGTTCCCAGATGTTTTGAAAAGGTCATGAATCAGAAATCTACACATTTACACTTTTTCCCTTGACCACTGGCTAATAAACATTCACTGTCTGAAACATGTAAGTTGGTAATCTCTTCTGCAAAAAAGAAGAGAAGGAGGAAGAAGACAATTAGTAGCTAAGACCCATGTAGACCTATGACTAGATCTCTGCTACAAAGATAATTTTAACAGATAACAGCTGTGAGAGGTATGGGGAATATGGATCATCAGGATTACATCCCTTGAGGAGCCATACTAACCTTTTCTACAGCATCATATTATAAAATTGTCAGGGTTAGAGAGTAACTGAAAGGGGCATTTACTTTGACAATTGTGACACCTAAGTCACACACAAACCTCTTTGAAGCACCCTGCTAAATTCAGTGAACAAGGAAGGGTTTAAATGTGGCTTTTTAAGACACATCCAAGGATTATGATGATTATTTTTTTTTTTTGTTAAAAAAAATGGGGACATCATCATCATCATCATAAATTAGAATAGCTAATGATTTTCTGCCCTTTCAGAGTACATAAAATAATTTTGTCTAAGGATAGGGCAAGATCTGAAAAGAAAGGTGTCTTGATGGAAGAACATTCCAGAGATACTGGAAGAGATAAAGATGTCCACCCTCATTTGTGGGTGACAGCTGCCATCCTCCCTGCACACACACACACAGTGTTGTGAAATGATGATATATCATTCTTGTAGTATCTTTCCAAACAGATGCCCACAGACACCTTCTTTAGTATCTGCAATGCTCTTTGCCATTCCTGATTCCCATCCCTAAAAAACCCAGATATTTTATTTATTGGTGCATGTGGGAGGGCAGCTGCCATGGATGGTGAGGAACAAAGGGATTGTTTGGGCTGTGCTCTCTGTGTGTATGTTGCCTAGGTTGCTGTGGGGCTGTGTGTGCATATGTTAGTTGATTTATTCCTTTGTTTTTGTAAGGCATCTTTTTGATTGTGTACTGAGAAGGGCTCTTGGCATTAAGTAGTAGAAGGCAGATGCATGCTCAGGGTGCAGGACCAGAACAGCTGAGAAAGTATGCAGAATTCCATGACTGTGAGGATGGAGCTGGAGCTGGAACTTGGGAGCCTGAGATTGTTGCTGGATTCATGCAGAGGTGCACTGTAAGGTCAGGGAGGAGGGAAAGGCAAGATCTTGCTGACCCAAACAATGGGCCTGGCTATCATAAGGCCTAAGCAGACTGCCAGAAATAGTGCACATTAAATTGAGGCACTGCCCTGGCTCAGTGCTAGGGAATCATGAGAATTGTATTTTTTTCTGAGACATTGAGCCTTCTCTGTCAGAGAGCTCTGGTGCCACAATAAATTACAGTTCCCATGATTCCCTAGCACTGAGCCAGGGCAGTGCCTCAATTTAATGTGCACTATTTCTGGCAGTCTGCTTAGGCCCATAGTCAGCCAACATTTTTGGACAGAGTGAAAGGCAAGTAGTTGTGAGCTTCAGGAGAACTCTGGTTGGCACTGAAACCTTAGGCATTTGTGCACTGCAGAACTAACTAAGATCCATGAAAGGTCATGCTAAAATAAATACATTAGTCTTAAAGGTACTACTAGATCTCTTCCCACCCACCCGCCCATGCCCATGCCCATGCCCACATTTCTCTCTTTATGCTGTGACAAACTAACAAAGTTATCACTCTGAAAATTTTTAAAGGTATCCCTACAGTGTCCCCCTAGAACAAAATAGGAACAAAGATGATGATTAAGTAACCACGGGGACCTAATTAGAAGGATTGGTAATACTGTATGTAGGTTCTTGTGAGAGCATGGAAGTAACTCAATTCAAATAGTTTGCTGTTTGCAATTATAGCATTTCCCCAATAATTACATTACAACTACTGCATATTATATTATGATTGTAACTTAACAAGGATGAATATCACTCCTTTGGCAGTGAAGAGGTAACGTTTAAGGTTATTTTTATCATTAGAGGCTTCACAGTAGTCACTCCTATAGTTAGCCCACCAGCAGCACAGGAAAGCTGTATCTGCCATCTCATGTTCCCTAGAACATGATATCCAGAACCATACTGTCTCTGATACAGCCACTCTGACCAGTAGACAGTAAATTAGTGGTGGGCAAAATGAGGTCTGTGTAGCAATAGCAGCTTCATTTATATACTGCTTCATACTGTGCTATGCAGTCTCTAAGCAGTTTACAACTGTAAGCTAATTGCTCCCAAGAAGCTGGGTACTCATTTTAGTGACCTCAGGAGGATGCAAGCATGAGTCAAGCCTGAGACCTGGCTGGTATTGAACTCGCAGCCTTGTAGTTTATGAGTGAGTGGCTGCAGTACAGGCATTTAATCACTGCATCACCAGGGTTCCTTGGCATGTACCACATGCATCCCCCCATGGCTGCTCCTGGGGACCTCTGGAGCCCCAAGGGGTAAAAAAAATTAATTACAAAAAATAAACTATTTTTTTTATCCAAAATGCCCAAAAATAATATTTAGGAGCTGTACTGGTCATTTCCACTACGTTTGAGCTATCCTAAAGCCACTAAAGGGATAAAATGAAATTTTACCAAAAAAATCAAAAAAGAATTCTGCCTCAAACTGCCCTCTGGAAGTCCCCAAAACATACCACATATCCCATAGAGAATGTTTGGGGTCAAAAAAATTGGGGGCAGGAGCTCCTGAAGGGGTAATACAGTCCTCTCACCTCCCACAGTTGTCCACACCTGCAGCAAGTGGTGGAACAGACCTATCACATGGTTTTAGTGATGCCTCATGCTGCTGTCTTTTGCTCTACTGTGGGTCCTTAAGTGACAATGACATGGGTGGAAGAAGAGTGTATTTTGGACCAGAAATCAGTGGCTTATAGTATTTGATTATTTTCTTAGAAAAGAAGCTAAAAAGCAGCTATTCTGGTGACTTTTGAGAAATGGGAAATCAAGTTACTTTTTTAAAAATTATAACCATGCTTGTAATTGTTTGGGTAGTCTTGAAGATCTAAGTGTAATCAATTACTTTTTTAAAGTATCTTTCCAAAATCAAATAAACAGAATCAAAATGTTGTTTTGCTCTTTGTCTTCAGACCCACAAGAGGTCAAACCAATGTATCAGTTTAGCATTGGAAGGGTGTTGCTTGATTCAGCTGCTTCCTTAGGCACCTCTGTCCCACTATCTAGTTCCAAAAATATATTGTAGACAGTCTGTGTAAACATTGCAGCCAAGCCTAGAACAATGTCATTCTGCATCTGCAGTTAGTAATGTTTGGACAGTTCTTGTTCTCAAACTGTTGCAGCTAATATCTATTTTCCATAGTAAATTGCTTTCTATTGTATTATTATTCAAACAGTATGTAGGTTCTCTTATTCATGAATAAAATATCCTGTAGTCTGAAATGGGGGGGGGGGAGTCCCTGAGTGAATTCAAATTAAAATATATAAGCATTTGCCAGAGCAGAGAACAGTTGTTACATTTTTATGATGGCTAAGTGTAATACACTTTCTGTTCCTTTTTTATTAAAGTACCAGAATGTTTATTTGCAGTCCTTTTCTTGTCAGTCTAGAACTCAAGGGTGTACACAAGGTAGAAAATATATTATGAGAGCATCCCTGACAACAATAACAAAAAAAGGCCAGCTATCATCAAAGAAATCTAGATTCCACTTCATGTTAGTGTGCCCAAGAGACAACTCATAGACATTTCAGAAAGCATGTATTCCTCAATGTAACAGAACCATTCCACTAGTTTAGTAACTTTTGTAACAACAATAAACCATTTCTGATATGTTCCATCAAAGAAATATATTTTATTTTAGCTTACTTCATATTTATCTACTATGTTGTGCCTCTGTGCAAGCAGTAAATTCAATTTGGATGTTTTCACATTACATCATTATAATGCTTTGATACCATTTTAACTGTCATAGTTACATCCTTTGGAATCCTAGCATTTGCAGATTGGTGGCAAGGGATTCAAAATTCTTCGCCAGAGAGCTCTAGTGCTTCACCAAACTGCAAACTCTCAGGATTCTGTAGAAAGGAGCCAAACCAATTAAATTGGGATCAAACCTCAAGCTATAATTGTCTATCACATTGATTTTGACACCTTTGTGATATCACTTGCCACCTTTTATAGAATTTATATGTCTTTTATTATATTAGAAATACAACTCCAGTGGCTCCAGGCTTAACTTGCCACACTCAAGTCCCTCTTTTTCATCTAGTAACACAACCTACAAGTAATTATGGTCTTGGAGATTAGGATGAACTAATGCCATTTCCAGGACCCCCTGGGTTCTCCTACTTCATCTTTTAGGCCAGGTTATATTACATGACCACTTTGAATACATCCCACATCACCTTAGTAATGATCATGTGGGAGGTTAACATGGTCCTTCCCCTACCACCTCTATATGACAGGGCAGCTAGGGGAAATAATCATATATTCTACAACAGAAGTGGCCCTCTAATTCTGATGGACTTACTTACCAATGAAAATCATATAAGCAGGCACAAACACTCCTATCCCAGCCCTAGTTTCCAGAGTTAAGCTGCCCCTGCTCCAGCAACTACAGTGATTACAGTCTGTGTGTTAGGTTCTGTGGCTTTGTACCTACTAATGCTGTTGTGGTGGACACCTGAAATCAGAATTAGCATTGTAAGAGTAGAGAATATTAATGGCCAGGAGTATTCACTAAAATCAGTTATATAAAGTATGCCAGCTTTGCCACTAGGTGAATAACAAGTCAGTTTCTAACATCTATTCTACTTTTGTAACCTCAAGAACAAACTACTGCAGCGTAGTATTCATCTGTTCATGAAGGCACTAGTAGTCAAATTATTAGGAATCTTCATCTAATATGGAAGGAAATATATTCAGTATCTTCAGTTTATAGGTGTTGGTTATGATCTATAAAGTCCTTCACAAATCCTTCTCAAAGAAGAATGGGGGATGAAGGGAGAGGACAACCATGGGTTCTCAGCTTTGGTCCTCAAGCTGTTAAATATGCTACCATTTCAGTTCTCTGGTGCCTCTTTTTGTTAACATTAGCAAAAACTGGTACAGCATTTCTATTGCAAAGGCAATTCAGACAATCTGCTGGATTTCCCAATGCTAACAAAAAGAGGCATTGGTTTTGTTGTTTTAGTTGTTTTTGGTTGTTTTTTCCCCAAATTATTTCAAAGTTTTATGATTTTTTTATCTATTATGTTTGTTGTTGTTATCTGCCGTCAAGTTGGTTCTGACTCATGGCAACCCTGTGGATGAGACATTTCCAAGACTCTTATCTTCCACTGCCTTGCCCAGATCCTGCAAACCCTTCCCCATAATCCCACTGATTGAGTCTATCCATCTATTTTTGTGGTCTTCCTCGCTTTCTTCTACTCTCTACCTTTTCTAGCATTAGTGTTTTTTCTAGTGATCTGTACCTTCTCATTATGTGGCCAAAGTATGATAGTTTCAACTTGATCATCTTAGCTTCCAAGAGTTCCAGCCTGATCTGTTCAAGAACCCATTTGTTTGACTTCTTGGCTGTTCATGGTATTTTCTTTCTGTCTGCTTCCTTCATTGTCCAGGTCTCGTATCTTAGATGGTAATTGGGAATCCAATGGCCTGAACAATTCTGACTTTAGTACTTAGTTTTATGTCTTTGCCATTTAGTATCTTTTCCAGTTCTTTCATAACTGCCCTTCCCATTCCTAGTCTTCTTATTTCTTGACTGCAGTCTCCATTCTGGTCAATGTTTGATCCTAGATATGGGAATTCTTTAACTATTTCAATTTCCTCATTGTCTAGATCAGGGGTAGGCAACCTTTCCCCTTTAAGGGCCGAGGGACTTCAGCTCCCAGAATCCCAGGAGCTATTGGCCAACATGGGACTATTGACCAACATGGCTGAGGCTTCTGGGAGCTGAAGTCTCTCGGCCCTTAAAGGGGAAAGGTTGCCTACCCCTGGTCTAGATTGAACTTGTGTATTTCCTCCGTGGTCATTATCTTTGTTTTCTTTATGTTCAGTATCAGACCTGCCTTTGCAATTTCATCTTTTACATTCCTTATTAACTGTTCCAATTTCTGAATGTCATCTGCTAATATTATGGTGTCATCCACATATCTTGTTAATGTTATGTTAATGTTGCTTCTTCCTATTTTAACACCGCCTTTTTCTATTCTAACTTTGTTTTTCTTATGATGTTATCAACATATAAGTTAAACAAGTAGGGTAATAGGGTGCATCCTTGTCTGACCCCTTTGCCTATACAGAACCACTCTGTTCCCCCAAACTGTTCCGACAGTGGCCTCTTGTACTTGGTACAGATTCCTTATCAGGACTATCAGATGTAGTGGCATCCCCATGTCTCTGAGTGTGTTTCATGGTCTATACAATCATATGCTTTGCTGTAGTCTATGAAACACATCTTTGGTACTCTCCATTAGCCATCATATGTCTTTATGTATTCTCCCCAAATACAGTGGATGAAGCAGGACATATATTTTAAAAAAGCACAATTAAATAACCACTCTGTTCAGGACCCACTATCACTCCTGTCTTTTACACTCCTGGTTCCATGTGTACATAAATTACAGTTGAGAAAAAATTATGAATGATAATTCATAAACTAATGGTAATTGTGGAAATTCCATAGCCTTTGTGAACCAAAACAAGTACTTTCCCAAATATCCAAAAGGATTTCATGGTAGAAAAGAAACAGTCTTGGTGCTGTTTTCCATTTATTTTCCTTCTCTTCAAGCTTCATGCAATTTTTACATAATATAGCTCTATATAAGAAATAGAAATACAAGCTTGGTGCTCTAAATATACAACAGGCCATACAAAAATATAACGATTAACACTAATAGTTTCCCACAGAGTAATGTAATGTAAATTTACATAGAGGGAAGTAAGTATGTATATGATTGCAGCCTAAGCCAGAAATAAGGATAAATTTTTCAAAACAGTCATGAGTATGGGACCAGAGCTGCAGAACAACTTTGCCTGTTGAAAAAAAAAAATCTTGTCAGTCCTGGCTTCTTGTAATGCTAAAGTTCATTTTGCATTTCTATGTCTGTGTTTCTAAAGAATAATAAACATAAAGTGGCTTTAATGCCAAGCTATGTCATCATTTTGATCTAAAGCAAAAGAGATTTTGCAATAAGGCAATAAGCATGAAAACACAGACCAACATTTGCAAAAGATATTCAGGACTGTGATGTACTGTGCTGTTCAGAATTTAATGAAAGAAGAATCATCCAAGTTATTTTAAAGTAACACAGTTCTCCAATTATTACAGATATGGATCACTCCTGAGGGAGAGGTGCAAAAGATACAGATAACTAAGGAAGAAAACTAACTGGCATTTTTAAATTTCTTCACCTCCACTGAAATTTTAAGTCAGACTTCAGATCATGCCTATAGTGAGGTTTGCGAGCTCTCAGTGACCTCTGTCTGGATCTCATGAAAAGGTCAGACATGGAATCCAGTCATTCGACCTTCCCATCCCATCCTTAATGTCTCAGTGATGTATGAACTGATTTTGAGATTAGAGCTCAAAGAGAAACTTCTGCTTTCTACAGATTTTGATTTCTGTGCCAGAATCTTATCCTCTTGTTGAAGTTGTTGAGCTAGACATTATCTACAAACTCATCCAGTTTCAAAAACAACTGTCAAAATACACTGCTGTATGAGCTGAAAACTCTTATTCCTAGGTTAAGGGCTAGACCAGGGGTAGGCAACCTAAGGCCTGGGGGCCGGATGTGGCCCCCGAGGCCTTTGGACCGGCCCCAGGCCGGTCCTGCCACCGCCGCCCCCCGCCGCTGCTGCCCGCCATGATGATATTGATTATTGTTGTTATTACTTGTTCTTGGGGTTTTCTTGGCAAAATCTCCACAGGGGTTTTGCCATGGCTTTTCTGGGGCTGAGAGAGTGTGCATGCATATTTTTTAATTTTTTAATTTTTAAAAATGTTTTATTTATTTATTTATTTATTTTTGGTGCTTCAGCCCCCCAATTTTCTGAGGGACAGCAACCCGGCCCCCAGCTCAAAAAGGTTGCCTACTCCTGAGCTAGACAATTAAGGAGGTGGTGACCCAAAAATTCCAGTCTTAACATATTACACATAAATACGTCCCACTGGTATCTACCAAACTGACTTCTATTAACACGTGCTTAGGACTGTAACCTAAATGATAATACTGTATAGAGAAACGTCAACTATAGGCTGCTGTCAGTTTTTATTAAAATACTAATATTGGCAGACTTACACAGAAGACTCAAGGTGGGGTATTATTGGGCCTTTGCAGACTGCCAGAAATAGTGCACATTAAATTGAGGTACTGACCTGGCTCAGTGCTAGGGAATCATGGGAATTGTATTTTTTCTGAGACATCGAGCCTTCTCTGTCAGAGAGCTCTGGTGCCACAATAAAATACAGTTCCCATGATTTCCTAGCACTGAGCCAGGGCAGTGACTCAATTTAATGTGCACTATTTCTGGCAGTCTGCAAAGGCTAATTGTTCTGTAAATAAAAAAAGATTATGCATTCTGTTTCTAGCTAGCATTATGCTCTCTCTATCCATGTGTGTGTCCCATTCACATGTACAACAGAAGCGAGCATCTACTCTGCATAAAGAGGGGTATGTGAAAGGGTACATAACCTGCCTCTTCCTAGCACTACCTTTTTATACCTTGCTTTCAATGAATTGCTTCCCCCTGCTCCACCCTACAGCCCTGCTTGATTCCACTACCACAGCCAGGTTGTGAGAAAACTCAGAAACAACTGGATGCAGCTGATAAGTATTTAAGAGAGGCAGGTTTAGCTCCACTCTCCTGGACAGCAGAACCTCACAATGCCACTTAATACCTTCATGCAAACATTGGCTGCTGCTTTTTACAAGGTGAGACTATTACTCCATATAAATTCAGTACTGTCTGTTTCAAGTGGCATTGGTTCAATTCCAGGTTCTCAGACAGAGATCTTTCCTATTACCTTGTTGGAGGTAGTAACCTTAATGTGTCTATATCCAGTGGTTCTAGTTTGGAACTGGGACCTCCTGCATACAAACTTATGCACTGCCACTCAGATATGGCCCCTATATCTTCCAAAAAGCATAGATGTGGGTAGTTGTCCTATAACAACTAGTGTTACCTTCTTTTATTCTAGTCTGAAAGATATACCATTGATCTTCAAAGTAGGAAACAGCAGAAATTGTGAGGAACCTGTAGCTTAGTGGCAGAGCCCATGATTTTGTGTGTAAAAGATTCAATCCTTAGCATCTCCATGTAGGGTTGGAGGAAAAATTCCTGCCCAAAATGATCATGAGTTTTTGACAGTCAGAAATCACAGTGCTGGCCTGATTTGACTCAGTATAAGGCAGATACCTATGTTCCTTTGTTGCCACTACACCAAGATAAAGGCCTTCTACTTCATTGTGAGTATCAATACTTGTCCAACTTCCTTGTTATATTACTGTATTTCATGCTCAATATAAATGTCTTTTTGATACTTAAAAATAAGACTCATATTTTTATGTGTGGATCTGTGTAACACTCTACTGAGATGATTTCCAGAACAATCCATCATAAAGAGAGAACATTTGGATAAAAATATCTTGCTTCCTACATATTTCCATCCTAGGCTATTTTGTCTCTGGACACGCATATATATTTCCCCAGAGAATTTTCTTGGTGACAGATAATTTAAGAACCACACACCTAACCATCTTCATATAAAGTCAAAAATCTCTGGTTTCATCTGCTTTTAAAATAAACAATTTTAAGGAAATCTGAAAGAAAAGAACCATAGTTCTCAAAGCAGCTTGCTGCTATAACTACATCGTTATCTCAGTTAAAATGTATAATTCTCTCAGGATACTGAGTCCAGGGCTGTATATTACAGAAACATCCTTACCCAGAAAAGTTAAATTTAGCCACCTGTATGAATTTTACAAATTATATAAATATGCATATATCTGTTTGACTAGCCAAATTTATTTTTGCTCCTGCTCAGTTAGCCATGCTTTCTCTTCCATAATATTCCATCTCATTCCACTTCCCACACAGGGTCTAGTTTTTGAGAGCTTGGAAAGTTATTTTTCAGACAAATGAATATATTGGCATGCTAAAGCCATCTATAACTAGATCCCAGACAGCATAGTCATGGGTGGCTTCAGCATATTACAATGATTATTCTTAAAAGTACTTTTGGAGCTCTCCCATTCCCTCCTGTCCAGTAAGACAGCATTTCATGATCATCGAACATGCTCTGTCATTACTGAACCGTTTGTGAAGGTGATGTTGCCCTTTTAGCTATATAAAACATCAGGGGAGAAAAAGATGAAATTATTTTTGTGAGTCTTTGCCCAGAGATATTTGGCTCATGGGGGAACACATTAAAATGCACTTAATTTTGTTGGTGTTCCTTTTTTCATAATGTAAACATAAGTTTCAATGAACCAGTGAAAAATAGTTGCAAAGTTTGGAGGTGCATCATGGGTTGATAGCCCACAAGCACTAATTCAGATATTTTTGCCATACAAAATGGGATGTTGAATCCTTGTTTTGTTGTCTCTGATCTACAAAATGATCAGCCCTAAAGTTCCCTGTCTGTTCCCTGGACCGCCCATATTATTATCAGTACTAACCAGTGGAAAGAGAATGTAGCACTACTCTCTTGTACAGTTGTGAAATGCCATCCTATACGTGCTCTTCAAAACTGGTGTTAGCACACCCTGCATACCTCGTTATTTTGGGGTACAAATTTTTTTTATTATATTTTATTAGTTATATAGAGACCAAGAGCATGAACCTTGAAAGGTCAGATGACTTTTAATTAAACATGTGACTAGTCACAGACCTGAAGGGATGTGGAAAGGACCCCTGTAACTTTATGACTGTGACTATTGCGGCTTCTCTACCCCCTGCTGTGTGCATTTATTCTTGAAGGTCACAGGGCAAAGGTTTGTCAGCTTAAAGCATTAAGCCAATCTTTCCACTAGCACCCATTGTACTTTCCCACACCTTATCCTATCCCAAACTCTCTGGGGTTGTCCTGATCTTATTACTGCTTGATTAAATCAATGTCACTGGCATCAACCAAAAATATTCCTTTTTAAGTCTGAAGTTAAAAGCGTCAACCAGGAGGGAATCCCATTGTTTGTGGGATTCCTAGAAAATCCACCCAACTGCCTTGGAACTATAAAAAGCCTGCCTTGGGACTCATACTTTAGCTGAATCTGGAATCAGGTAGGAATGCTGCCAGATTTCATATTGACCCCATAACACAGGCTGGCCACACACATCCTTGCCATGTTTCAGGCAGCTGATTGGAGCTCCACTTCTGGATTGGTAAAGTATTGCCTTGCCTCAACCTTGCTACATACTACTGCTTTTAATTTCATTAGTTCTTGGTAGGGGGTGAATCCTATGTATGAATGGTGATTTTCCCCTTTGCTGTACTAAGTTGTACTTTACACTCTGAGAGTTCTGGTTGTTGGGCCTGTTATACACAGGCTGACATCTCGATTCTTTGAAGTTACCCGAGGTCCTCTCACTGATATTAATCTGAGCAATTAAAATTCCACTATTGTATTAATTTGTGAGTGCCATCTTGGTAACCTAGCAAGTTGGGTAACACTGGTGTGAGATCTCACAATATTGTTCCTTGAGTTTTGCTATTTGCTGTCTGCTCTGTGTCTACCATTCCATTCCTTTTGAGACCTGTTTGCAGCTGTTTCTCAGATGTACACCTACACTTTTTCAGTGTGTAATAAACTGAGTGTTTGTTGTAGTGGTGGTTTGAAGGGCAAATTTTCTCCTCTCTTTTCTTTTCTATGTTTTTCTTAGAGTTATAGAACTGTAATGCTAAAATGTTCTTTCACTGATGCACTATAACTATTTAAAAACTTAATTAAAAAAAAGAAAGGAGGAAAGAAAAACACATTTTTGTTCCAATATGTCTTGGAATCAAGACCAACCCACAGGTGACTAGGAATAAAATGTTGCAGCTTGTGCTAGAAACTGCCAGAAAAATAGTACAGGACAATGGAAATGCCATTTGGATTTTAAAACAACTCTGAGAACAGCATAATCAAATCCCCAAACCTTCTGACATATTTGCCCTGTTTGGAGAAAGATAGTTGTCCTATCTATGGATTTTCCAGAACTTGAACAGTTACTGTTTTGACTACCTTCCCAAATCCCCCAGGCTTGGCCATGCTAGTGTGTGAAGCAAACTAGGAAGCTGTAATCCAGAAAAGTATTTTTTTTCTCTCAACTCTGAAAGAGTCACTCTACTCTATTACAGTTGGCGCTTATATCCCTGGATCTGCATCCATGGATTCAACTAACCACAGTTCTAAAATATTCATGCAAAAAATGCAAAAATAAAATGTTGATTTTGTCATTTTACATAAGGGACACCATTTCACTACACTATTGTATATAATGGGAGTTAAGTTTCCATGGATTTTGGTATCCACAGGGGTTCCTGGAACCAAACCCCAGCACTGAGGGACCACTGTATTATAAACACTTGAGTTTTTCAGAAAGAGACACCTACCTTTCAGCTTGAGATCTACATTATGTCTCAGCCAAGGATAGATTCCATAACTTGAGGAATCTTCAGGAATTGGATTATTCTGTATCCACCCCTCACAGGCAAACCGGAAGAAATTATCACACGGATCCACAGATGTATTGAGCTTACTTTTGATGGCAGCAGCTGAAAAGATGGACATAATTTGATGGAAGATCTTTGCTCTTAAAAAATACATTCTACATTTCCTAAAAGACATGCAAATTCTCTCCTGAAATTTGGCTCTCATTTTCCCATTTTTATTGCCTTCTACCTTTTACAGTACATGAAGAACCAATGTGGTGTAGTGGTCTTACTGTTGTATTAGGACTGTTATAGACTAGGTTTCAAATGCCTACTGAACCATCACTGGATGACCTTAGGTAAGTTATATTCTCTCAACCAAAATCGAAGGCAATAGAAACCCTCCTATGAATAAAGGATGAAGAAGGTAAAATGTGGAAAAGTGGCACTGAATTTTTCTTTGAGGAGAAATGAGGTTGAGACGTAAGAAAGAAATGATAGGCCTTTGCAGACTGCCAGAAATAGTGCAAATTGAGTCCACTTTAACTACCCTGACTCAGTGCTAGGGAATCATGGGAACTGTAGGCTCAGTGTCTCAGAAAAAAATACAATTCCCATGATTCCCTAGCACTGAGCCAGGACAGTTAAAGTGGACTCAATTTGCACTATTTCTAGCAGTCTGCAAAGGCCCGATGAGAGGAAATCAGATAGTTAAGAGACAAATGGAAGTTTAAGAAGACGAAGAGATCAGGAATGTAAATACTACTTGCAGGTGCAGTTAGTGATGAAGTATATTATGGTGTGTGTTTTTATATTAAATTTAACAAAGAAAAACGTAAACAGTCTATAATAAACCTTCCTAAGAAAAACTTTTGACAGAGTCACTTTAAGGTGGAGTTAACTTGAGGGCACACAACAACAACAACAAATGAGTATCAGGTTCTTTCCCACTATGTTCAAACATGCCTCCATCTTCCCCATTCTAAAACAAAAAACAAAACAATCTTCCCTCATCATCATTGTTTAATTAGCAGCCAATCTCACTTTTCTACCTGACTTTTACTCTCCCTGGTTCATGACTTTCAGTGTTCCATCTTCTGGTTTCGGCACCCCCTAGAAAATGACCTTGCTGTAACCTCGAGTGAGATTCTGATGATCAGTTCCAGAAGTCTCCCTTCTCTTGATCCTCTTCTATTCTTCACTTTACTAATGTTCTGTCTTGACTGACTACATCAATTTTGATTTTTTTTCAGTTGCCTAGGGGGAGGGGCCAGGTCTTGTGACTTAGGGCAGGCCTAGGTGTCTGGGAAAATATGACAACGCTAGCTTGAAGATAACTGGCAGGTACTAGACTACTCTTTCATCTTGTGTTGTTGTTGTTACATACTTATTCTAAACACAAAGAAGTGACAGTTATGAGAATAAGGATAGCAAATTAAATGAACCATTGATGTAACAATCAATTATCTAAACAGGGAATTCTGCAGCCCTTCAAATGTTGGACTAAAATACCTAGTGTTTGTCATCATTGGTTATGTTGGCTAGGGCTGACGGGACTTGTGGTCCAACAGCATCTGGAGAGATTCAGGATTTCTATCCCTGATTTAAACTAACAAATAAATTAAAAGTGACATTATTTAACTACTAAATCACCATTATTCCTGAACATTGAAATCTGCTGGGAAGTCCTTCTTCTGTATCCCACCAGTGAGAGAAGTACACTGTATACAAACCCAGTGAGGGACATTCTATTCTGTGGCTGACTACATAATAATAATAATAATAATAATAATAATAATAATAATAATAGCAGCAACAACAACAACAACATTTATTTGTATCCCGCACCTCTGCAAATGCAATCGGGGCGGCTTACAATAATAAAACATCACAAATATACAATCCCAGGACCCACCCCTTAAAACAGTATTAAACATCACAGAATTAAAACAACAACATACAACAGGCAATTAACAATTAACAAAATTATAGTGGCAGAGCAGACAATAAGAGCAGGTATAGGGGAAGGGCTGAGCTCGCTCCTTAGGCCAGGAAGACTAACCAGGAAAGACCTTCTGGAAGAGATCTGTCTTCACAGCTTTTTTAAAGCTGTTTAGATTGGTAATATGATGGATCTTGTCCGGCAGGCCGTTCCATAATCTGGGAGCGGTACCAGAAAAGGTCCTCTGGGAGGTTGCAGACATCCTAGTTTTAATAGGCTGAAGTAAGTTCCTCCCAGAGGCCAGAGAACACGGGGTGGATTATATGGGAGGAGGCAGTCCTGAAGATAGGTTGGACCCAAGCCATGTAGGGCTTTAACTAACACTTGAGCCCAGAAACTAATCGTCAGCCAGTGTAGTGATTTTAGGACCGGTGTTATATGGTCTCTTCTAGATGCGCCAGAGACCAGCCTGGCTGCCATGTTTTGTACTAGTTGAAGTTTCCGAACTAAGCACAAGGGTAGCCCCATGTAGAGCGCATCGGAGAAATCAAGACGAGAGGTTACCAGCACGTGCACCACAGTTTCAAGATCCCTTACTTCTAGGAAAGGGCGCAGCTGGCGTATCAGCCGGATTTGCTAACAGGCGCTCCTGACCATTGCATTTACCTGATTAGTCATCTGGAGTGACGGATCCAGGAGCACCCCCAGACTGTGAACACAGTCCCTCGCGGAGAGTGTGACCCCATCCAGGACTGGAAATTGCATCCCAATACCTAGTTTTGGGGCTGCTACTGTTAGTACCTCCATTTTGTCGATTCAATCTCAATCTGTTTTTCCTCATCCAGCCCATTACTGCCTTAAGACAGTCACTAAGAGAAGAGACACCATCTGAAGTCATAGCCAACGACCAAGACATGGAGAAATATATTTGGGTGTCATCAGCGTACTGATAACACCCCACCCCATGATTCCAAATGATCTCTCCCAGTGGCTTCATATATATATTGAACAATATTGGGGACAGGATGGCGCCTTGAGCCACAATTGAGCTCCTTCCTGGTGAAGCAACTGTCCCCAAGTAACACCCTCTGGAATCTGCCCGAGCGGAGGGAATGGAACAACTGCAATGTAGTGCCTCCAATTCCTAACCTTCTCAGGCGATCCAGGAGGATGTTGTGATCTATGTGTCAAAAGCTGCTGAGAGGTCTAAGAGCACCAGCAGGGTCACACTACCCCTGTCGATGCTCAGACAAAGGTCATCGGTCAAGGCAACCATGGCAGTCTCAACTCCAAATCCCATCCTAAAGCCAGTTTGAAATGGGTCTAGATAATCGGAAAGATCTCTGCGCTGCACGTATTGCCTCTCAAAAGGACCAAAGAAAGTTCCTATGACTAGTCTTGTCAGATAAGAGTTGAGTTTTCTACCAGGTGCGCTCCAATCGTTGTCCAACCTGCTTCATCTCCCTCAGCTCTTCCGTATCCCAAGGCTTTCAATTTGGAGCGAGTTGGAAAGGATTCTTGGGAGCGATTGTGTCGATAGCCTTGGCAAGATTGATGTTCCAGGTATTCACGAGAGCTTCGACAGAATCACCGGCGTTACCAACCATTGAACCCTCCAAGGCTTTCTGGAATCCAATTAGTTCCATTAGCCTTCGAGGGTGGACTATTCTAATGGGTCCACCACCCCTGGTGGGATAGACAGTGGTTCTTAGTTCAGCCTTGATCAGGAAATGATCCATCCATGACAATGCGGAGGTTTTTAATATCTCTGCCCACAGATATTCCTGTTCTGTACTGAAGACTGCATTGAGTGTATGACCTGCACAATGAGTGGGCCCGACAACCAACTGGGATAGGCCCATGTTTGTCATGCATTCCATGAACTCCTGAGCCACATCTGTTAGACTTGATAAACTGGTCTTGAATGGAATGTTGAAGTCACCCAAAACTAGAAGTCTTGGCAACTCCAACAGCAACTCTGAGACCAGCTGTGTCAGCTCGGTCAGGGCTAGACAACAGGGTGGTCGGTATACTAGCACAATCTCCAAACTTTCCTTGGTCCTCAGGCTCAGGTACCTGCACTTGAAGTTGACTGTGTTCTGGACAGGTATCCTGATCAAGGTAAGGTTGTTTTTGTGAACCAGAGCCACTCCGCGCCCCCCCCCCCCGCCCACTTTCCCTTACCGTCTCACTAACAGAGTACCCAGCTGGGATTGTTACTCCCACTTGCCCACATTCATTCCTGCTTTGTTGTTGTTTTCTTGTACTTTTCTTGCTTTTCATGTTGCCAAATGGTTGTTACAATCAATTAAAATTAAAAGGAGTGGAGGATAGCTTTGTTTGACAAAGCAATCTATGGTCCCAAAGATTTCATAACAATTTTTGTGCCTTTCTGGTGGGCTTTACTAAGATATTACCATGATATAGATTTTGGAAGTCATCCAAGTCAAAAACAGGTGCTACATATCTGCCTATCTTATGAAATATAGTTCAGATAAATCAGGTTTATGTCTCTGGGGCTTTCCAGAACCATGTGACTGATTACAGTGGGAAACGGGATCCTGAATTAGATCAGCCTGTGAAAAGATTAACTTGTGGCTCTCCAGATGTTGTGGAACTATAATCCCTTCTCACTGACCACCATGGTATTTGGTAACAACATCTGGAGGGCCAGAGGTTCTCCCCCCTCCCACAATTCCATTAGACAATTTGGTTTTATTCATCAAAGCTCTTGCTATGTTCTTAGAGGCAAAGCAGCAGCATTCCAGATTTAACATGGCAGGTTTACTGTTGAACTTAAAGAAAACAAAAATAATGACCACAGAGAACTTACATACATTCAAACTAGACAATGAGGAAATAGAAATAGTAAAAGAGTTCTCATATCTGGGATCAAACATTGATAGAAATGGGGACTGTGGCCAAGAAATCAAAAGAAGATTAAGAATGGGGAGGGTGGCTATGAAAGAACTAGAAAAGATCCTAAAATGCAAAGACATACAACTCAGCACAAAAGTCAGAATCATACAAGCCATTGTATTCCCTATTACCATGTATGGGTGTGAGCGGAATAGTCAAGAAATAAGATAGGAGGAAAATCAATGCATTTGAGATGTGGTGTTGGAGAAGAGTGTTGAGGATCCATGGACAGTTGAAGGGACAAACAAATGGGTCCTAGAGCAGATCAAGCCAGAAATATCCCCAGAATCCAAAATGACAAGACTTAGACTGTTCTACTTTGGACACATTGTGAGAAAGCATCAATCATTGGAAAAGACAATAATGTTAGGAAAGGTGGAAGGAAATAGAAAGAGAGGACGATCACATGGACTTTATTAAAGAGACCATGAATATGAGTTTGCAGGAGCTGGGCAGAGCAGTAGAAGACGGGGGGTGGGGGGTGCGGTGCTGGAGATGTCTCATCCATAGGATTGCCATGGCTTGATCAACACGAAGGCAGTTAACAACAACAATAACAAACCTTGGATTCTGATTTTCAAAGTATACTAGAATTTATTAATGCTTCTGAGAAACAGTTATTGGGTTACATAAACATTTTTTGTTTCCCCATGCCAATGTAGTTTAACTATTGATACAAGAAGAATATTAGACCACTTACCAGCTTCAATGCATTCAGAAGTCAAGCAATACTGTTGCTTGGGCTGAAATTTTATATGGCCTTGACTAACTGCAAAAGAGAAAATAAACAGATTATCTTTTGTTGCAGGACAAATTTGTTCCTTTGAATCAAGGTCATCATAATCTATCTGGCTGTGGAACATTTCAGAAATATGCACTAATATGAACAGATGAAACTATAGGTGCATCAACACTGTTCAGAAAATGGGCTGTAGATCCATTCTGTTGTATCTTGGGATTTGTAGTTTTGTGAGGCATCAGCACTCTTTGCAGGGAAGGTTAAAGATTTTGTAAAATTGCAAATCCCAGGATTCCATAGGATGAGCTACAGCGCATAAACTGGTGTAAAACTGCATTATTTCTACAGTAGATGCACCCTATATTAGTTCATAAGAAAAAAAATCAAAAACCTGTGGTCTACTAAACCAACTATTCCTGAACTGCAGCTTTGTAATTTTATATTAATTTTACACTAAAACTTTTAGCATAATGATGTTACCATTAGACTCTCCCCCTCCAACTACTAGTCATTTTATTTATATATTACATAAAGCCTAACAGTTGCTAAGACTGAGAAACTGTTGTACCTCACAATTTAAAATGGTAATCTACATTTTAAAAGAGCAGAGAAGCCAAAGGCAGTGTCAAACAGCACCAGGCTCCCAAATTGTTAACCTCCTCAGGAACACAACCAATGCAGTAAGGGGGGTTGCAGACTGCCAGAAATAGTGCAAATTAAGTCCACTTTTAGGGTTAGGGTTAGGGAATTATGGGAACTGTATTTTATTGTGGTACCAGAGCTCTCTGACAAAGAAGGCTCAATGTCCCATGATTCCCTAGCACTAACCCTAACCCTAACCCTAAAAGTGGACTCAATTTGCACTATTTCTGGCAGTCTGCAACCCCCCTAAGTCACTCATTCTGGAATTGAATTTCTGGTGTAGCAATAAATAATTTTGCCTACTATTATGTCATCCTTTTCACAGGTAAAGAGGAGACAGGTTCAGAAACCAGGAAGAAAAGGAAACAGCACTGCCATACATAAATCCACTCATAAGGAACAGGATTGTGCATTTTGGGTTGTTGGGCTGCAACCTCTCTTACTATCTTGCTGATGTGATTCAACATCTGGATGGCCACAGGTTGCTTATCCCTGCTACAGAACATCACACAGGTCAGTAGCCAGATAATATTCAAGACAAGGATAGAGAGAGGTGGAATTGTGTCTCTAAGTACTGGTCTGCACTGAGAGAAAAATGAACAGAACCACCCAGAGTGTTTATGGGGGCTGAGGAAGGTGTGGTGTTGGGTCCCTGCTGAGTATGGGAGCTCTGGTGAGCAATATAGCAGCAATGAAACAAAGACAAAAGATGAACATAGGACCTGAGAATGGGGAGCCCTGCCTTGTGGAAACCTAGGGCACCCCCCAGAAAACCAATATAGCTCCAAGATAAAGATCTTCAAATTATTTGCTGTAGAGGAGCAGTTATGAATTTGGTAAGATTACTCAGAAAGTGGGTGGTCTAAGAATGGTAGAACACATCAGTTTAAAAAAAGTTACATTGCTATGTGTGAATATATGTTCATTCCAGTGGCTAACTAATGTAGAATATACTGCACTAGAGAATGAGCATGCATTGTGAACATACTCGTGGCTTACTCCAAAAGGTGCTGGAGCATTTTAAAAAGGCCCAAATCACTATGTATCTACACCAAAAGGAATAGAGTCTAGCCCAGTTATCTCCCAAAGCAATGCACAGACTATCCTGTTGCTGTCATGCACATGATATGAATGCAAAAATGTTGCAACTCATTAAGTGGTTTCTGAGAATGTATTGAGCTAATTCTGGAAGCACTGAAAACCCCTCCTGTTTTGACAAAAATTAAGGGACAGGATGAACAAGAATGAAGGCACAGGGCTTGATTGTATTTTAATGGCAGTTTAAGACAGCATATATTCAAGTGTTTTAGTACTTACAGATTTTTAAAATATTTATATCCACCCTGAATTTTTGGCAATAGGATGGCTTAGAAACTGAAGAGAAATAAGAGCAGCACAGAGACAAGTTGATTGTAGCAAAGTAACAAAAAGTAACAAGCAACACACTGAGTTATATTTAAACACTGTAATAAGTAAAAACACAAATTTCATTTTTAAAGAGTCTTCCACAGTCTGCATCTACACTGCAGAAATAATCCAATTTGGACACCACTTTAATGGCCATGGCTCACTACCAAGCAATTCTTGGATCTGTAGTTTGTTGTAGCACCAGAGTTCTCTGACAGAGAAAGCTAAATATCTCACAAAACTACAAATCCCAGAATCCCACAGCATTGACCCATGGCAGTTAAAGCGGTGACAGACTGGAGATGCAGCCTTAGTCTCTAACACTCAAACTACTATGGGCCTTTGCAGACTGCCAGAATTAGTGCAAATTGAGTCCACTTTAAGGGTTAGGGTTAGTGCTAGGGAATCATGGGAATTGTTTTTTGTTTGTTTTCTGAGACATTGAGCCTTCTTGTCAGAGCTCTGGTGCCACAATAGAATACAGTTCCCATGATTCCCTAACCCTAAAAGTGGACTCAATTTGCACTATTTCTAGCAGTTTGCAAAGGTTCCTAGACTCTAAAGGCTAACCACAAACCCCAGGTCTTTGCCATGTCTTTATCTTTCTATCACTCTTTGGTGGGGGGAATATTAAAAAAAATAACTCAGGAAATATAATAAAACAGCTCAAACAAAAACATCACATTATGCAAAATAACTCTGTAAATGCATTTTCATTTGCAATAGTTTACCATACAATACAATACAAGTCTGCATAGAAGTTTGCATTCAGTGGTTCCTTACTCACAGGTAAGTGGATGAAGGATTGCACATCCTTGTTTCAATCTTTGATTGATTATATGGTAGAAATGTAGGTTCATCCTCATGCACAATGAATGAGAAAGCACAATTCACTGTGAAATTTGGGGTGGGAGGGGGTTGGTCATGAAGAGAATTTGCGCATTTGCAATATCCATTTTTGCACATACTTGTTGGTACACAAAGTTATACACTACATTTTACACCATGGTAAGTGCTGCCTTGTTGCTTGGACTCTAAAAAGTACAAGTATTGGTCAGGTTGTTTGCACCTTTGTGAGCAATCAACTGGCTTGCAGTGTGTGTTTAGCTTTACAAATGAAAAACCCACAAGAGACATTTCTGTGCACAGCAGAATGGGAGGGGGAGTTATTGGTGTCTTGGCCCTTCTTTCACAGAGTTTGAGAATCCTTGGTAGGCTGTGTTGCCCCATCTTGAACAGCCTTTTTCAACCATAAACAAGATATTGACAAAATTCCTTCAAATCTCTGCTACAGTGATTAGAATAATTTGTTAAAGATGCTCTGTACAAGTCTGCAAGATACTGCTGCATTAAGCAGCAGCTGGCTATATCACCTGTTAATCTCTTTCAGTCCTACAGTTTTGTAACTGTTCAAGAACAAAATCTTTTCCTAAGGCAAACAATTTAATCAGTAAGCATTTTGCAGTGAACTGGGTATTGTGCAAAGTCCTGCTTTTAATCACAGAAGACGCATCTATGTTACAAACATTTAGCAGATTGTGTTCTTGTTTACCGTTACTTTGAAAACTGTACTTTAAAAAAAGGTGCTGAAACGTCTCTGGATGCATCTACAGTGTAGAAATAATGCAGCATGACACCACTTTAAGTGCTTTAGGTCTGTCCTATAGAATCCTAGGATCTGTAGCTTTTACAAAGTCTTCAGCCTTCTCTACCAAAGACTGCTGTTGCCTCATAAAACTGTAAGTCCTAGGGTTCTGTAGGATGGACCCATGGCAACTAAAGTGCTGTCAAACTACATTATTTCTACAGTGTAGATGCACCCTGTGATAGATAACCTCAATCTTCATCATAGTTCTGGGTTCTCCTTGAGAGAAACATTGTCTAGAAAGCAATATACTTCCTAGTGTGGCTACTACAATACATGTGACATCTTGGACCATGACATTTTGGAGATATCATTACATGAATGCATATTGACAATTATCCTTGCAGTATTTAGGCATAAAGTGTGTTCAGTCACATCCAGGTTTAGGGGAGCAAACATGTCCCTTTTAGTTGCTTTCACTTTTAATTGAAATATGGAACAGAAATGTTCTTCCCCTTAGAGAGGACTCCACATTTCATCTACAAATGTTCTTATTGTTTAGAGACATAGGTGTAAGTCCCACTGAAATCATAGATGGAACATTTAGTCAGCCAAAACTATACTGAGAATCAGATGCTCTGAGCATGTCCATGAGCACTCTTTGAGAGATGCAGTATGGAGTTAACATCCACTCAAGAGATATAAGTTAAGAACCAATACTTTGGGTTACTGGTTTTTAGCTACCAAGACAAGTAGATTGAGGCAACTGCCTTTGACATGTTTCTACTGCTCTGATTAATTTTTCTACTAATTTGGAATTTTAATACATCTTTATGTAATTTTTATAAAATTGCTTTTTATGTTGCCTTGTATCTTTTCTAGTTGTAAGTTGAGTTATTAATAAGTATGTGTCTGTGTGTGTGTACAAAAACCAATTATTCCAATTTTTCCCCATATAGGGGGGTTGCAGACTGCCAGAAATAGTGCAAATTGAGTCCACTTTAAGGGTTAGGGTTAGGGAATCATGGGAAGTGTATTTTATTGTGGCACCAGAGCTCTCTGACAGAGAAGGCTCAGTGTCTCAGGGGAAAAAAAACAATTCCCATGATTCCCTAGCACTAACCCTAACCCTTAAAGTGGAGTCAATTTGCACTATTTCTGGCAGTCTGCAACCCCCCATAATCTACAGGAGTAGCTAACTGAAAATGAAATCCTGTACTCATTTACCTGAAAGTCCCACTGAATTCAGTTAGGATTACTGCTAAGTAAGCACCCACTGGATTCATTTGCATTTACTTCTCAGTAGGCACCCACTGAATTCACTTGGGTTTACTTCTCACTAGACACCCATTGGAGTCAGTTGGGTTTACTTCTAAGTAGGCACCTATTGTATTCAGTTGGGTTTACTTCTATAAGTAGGCAAACAAAGGATTCAATTGGGTTTACTTCTCAGTAGGCACACAATGGATTCAGTTGGGTTTACTTCTCAGCAGACACACATTGGATTTTACTTCTAAGTTGGTCCCACTGAATTCAGTTGGGATTATTTCTAACCAGGCACCCACTGAATTCAGTTGGGTTTACTTCTCAGTAGCCCACACTGAATTCAGTTGGGTTTACTTCTAAGTAGGCACCTATAGTGTTCAGTTGAGTTTAATGCTAAGTTGGCACCCACTGAATTCAGTTGGGTTTACTTCTCAGTAGGCACATATTGGATTCAGCTGCCTTTCAGGTAAATGAGTACAGGATTTCATTTTCAGTTAGCTACTCCTGTAGATTATGGGGGGTTGCAGACTACCAGAAATAGTGCAAACTTTACTTCTAAGTAGGCACCTAGCGTATTCAGTTGAGCAGGGGTAGGCAACCTTTCCCCTTTAAGGGCCGAGGGACTTCAGTTCCCAGAATCCCAGGAGCTATTGGCCAACATGGGACTATTGGCCAACATGGCTGAGGCTTCTGGGAGCTGAAGTCCCTCAGCCCTTAAAGGGGAAAGGTTGCCTACCCCTGCAGTTGAGCTTACTGCTAAATTGGCACCCACTGAAGTCAGTTGGGCACCCACTCAATTCAGTTGGGTTTACTTCTCAGTAGGCATGCATAGGATTGCTCTGTCAATCTTGTGTTACAACCGCAGCTCGGGAAGTTCTAACTTTGGACTCCAGCTCCCAGAATCCCCCCAGCCACAGTTGCAAATAAGCATCATGGTACCCTTGGCTAGAAGGGCAGAGCTGTCTTCCTTGGCAAGGCAGCGGGATGCTCCTCTGCCAACAACGTTTCATCCAACAGTCCCGACCTCCGGTGGGAAGCCCTTGATTCACATGCTTCACTCAACTCTCCCCAGAGAAGTGGCCTTGGGGGCTTTTGAGGCGGCTCGAAGGCGCTGCCCTTCTGCTAATGCGGAAGGACTGAAACTTACCCAAGACAAGGGCAGTGCCAAGCACGACCGTACTAGTCACGAAGAGGCCAAGGGCCACCCGGAGAGGCTTGCTGGCGGCTTTCTTGTTGGCTGGCATTGGACTCCCTCCTGCCTCTCCTTCCATCAGGATGGATGGGGTTGCAAAACTCTCAGAAAGAAGCCTCTTTTTCTTCCCTTTCCCCAATTAATTCCCTCTGGTTTCTTATGAGGAACGCTGACTGTCAGGACCCATTTCCAGGTTCCTCACTCTTCCCAAATCAAGGGAAGGGGCGGAGGGTGTGTGTGTGTGAAGTTTCATAAACGGAGGGATGAAGTTTCTTTTCTGGCCAAGGCAGTGACAACTTAATTTATAGCTCTGGCTGTGTTTGCAAGCAGACCCACTTCTTTTTCTTTCTTTCTTTCTTTCTTTTTTATCAGCAGCTCCGGAGGACAAACATTTCACAATCCTCCCCAAGCAGATGGTTTCACCACTCCAGCTCCCAGTAATGAAAAGAGAGGAAAAAAGAAGCGCTTCCCGCCCAAAAGCTGGACTCCGGACGCGACGTTTTGCAGGCTGCAACTTGACAGGAATGTTTCCTTGCACCTCCTTAAGGGACCTAAGTATTTGCTGACCCTCAGTTTCTTTTCACTCTAGCTCCACCATTCCTCTCCCCTAAAGAAAGACATCCCCCCCCCCTCCGAGTGCACATTTCTTTTTAAAGCCTCTGAGGAGTTCCAGGGTTTTTATTTTGGGAGGTTTGTGTACAAGTGCCAAACTTCCAAGTCATGCTTAAGTGAAGGCAAAGCAGCTATTAAAACAACCTACAGAAGGGCTTGGTGTGTGTATTTAAAACACACACACAACACATGAGCAAGTTATTTTTTAGTATCTGTGTGGTGCTTTTGTAAGTTCTGTCCAGACATAGTGCTGGGAAAGAAACTGCTCTCAGATGGGCAGCAATGTTGAACCTTTAAAAAAGCCCCCCCCCAAAAAAAAAACACAGTGTTTGTCCCCTGATGAAAATCTTGGGCAGTCATACTGTAGACACCAGGATTTCACATTTTCAGATGTTACATTTCCTTCTAAAAGTGGTTCCAATGGCCATGACCAACATGTTCCCCTTTCTTTTAATGCTTTGACCAAAAAAAAAAAAAAAAGAGCAACTAGAGATGCTGAGACAGATGATCAAAATGTAATATTATATTAACTCAGGTTCGGTGAATGAAGATGGATAGACTCAACCATTATGAAAAGGGAAAGGACAACGGAAAGAGCTGGGACCCAAGTCAGAGTTCACAGTGGCGCAGTGTCACCGTGAAATCTAACCAGACCCAATGTGCCTGAGATTTGGGGGATCTTTTATACCCTTAAACCTAACCTGAGGCAAAGAGTTGCTATTGTATATCAAAGGATTTTGAATTACTACTCTTTGAAGTAAACAATTTCCGAGGAGAGAAGATGGGATGTTAATGTTATCTCATCTTCAGCTGCACACATCCTGACTGGCACTCCTAAATCTTCTAGGTGTGAGTGCCCTGCATTGCAGCTCCTAGGCTTGTCCCAAAACGGGTCTTTATATCAATTCAGTCATCATAACAGAGAACTTTTAGACCTCAGTGTTTGGTGCTATAGCTGCCATAGTCTACTACCACTGGGAAGAGGTAGGAGCTGTAGACCCAATTATCTGAAGGGTCAAATGTACCCCATGCCATGTTACATTGATGGTTACATTTATTTGTATTTGTTTTTGAACTGTAGCAAGAGTAGAAATGTCAGCATGTTTTTAACTTTCTCTCTTCCCCCAAGTTACTATTTTAACAGGTATCTCACATGCCTACAGCAGTTCCTGTTTGTCATGGGATGGAAGTCATTGTTACTAACAATCAAGTTTCCCTCCATTTCTGAGAAAGAAAGCTTATAGCTTTGCATTTATTTGGAAAACACAGACCTGATATTGATGTATCTTCTAACTTTGTCTATCTCCTAATTTGAGGTGAGTAACTAAGAAATTCATGGGTTCTCCATAACTCAGCAGGCATCTTGAAGGTGCGCACACATACACACACACAAAAAAAACCCTCTAAAGTTCATATGCTCAGAAGTACTTTCAGCATTATTTCATATCTGTTGTTTTGTTTTTTTGGAGTGGTACTCCTATATTCTCCTTTTTTCTCTTGCTCTGTTATTGTTATTGTAAGGTTGAGTTCAAGTTGCCAGTTTGGGGGGGTGTCTCTTTTTTTGTTTACTGTCTTGAATTCTTTGGAGACAAAATAGCACATAAATGTTTTAAATAATAATAAATAAACAAACCATATATTCCAGAGATGGCCCCTGGCACTGAGATCCTGTTGTGGAATTCCACATTGCCTAAAAATTAAAACTTTGCTCAGGCCAAGCTCTGACACTGTTATCCTCTCTCCCAGATCATTTTGCTGAAAAGGCATTCCTAAAAAAAGTTTCCATCCAATTTGCTTTGCTGCCATGTTTCACTGGCTGAAATCTTCACAGGGAGTTAGGGCCTTTATAGACTGCCAGAAATAATGCAGCTTGAGGCCCTTTAACTGTTCTGGCTCAGTGCTAGGGAATCATGGAAACTGTATTTTTTTTTTCTGGGACATTTAGCCTTCTGTGTCAGAGAGCTCTGGTGCCATAATAAACTACAGTTCCCATTATTCCTTAGCACTGAGTCAGGACAGTTAAAGTGGACTCAAGCTGCATTATTTCTGGCAGTCTGTAAAGGTCCTTAGTGACCTTAGATTTTACACTGCCCTTAAATCCTGCCGCAATAGCTATTCTTATTTCCCCTTTCTGCTCCTTCTTGCATTTACAAAATATGTTCTCTACCTATTTCCAGCAGCCCAGTTTTTACGTGGTTTTACTTTCTGAGAAATTATTGTGTTTCACACTTTCTGCCATATCATCTCTTAGTTATAAAAAGTAGCAAAAGTTAAATGTTTTGTTTCTATGAAGGCAAGGGCTATCTTCTGGCTGTGGCTGAACTGGTTTCTAGAGACATCAGTAACTCTTGTCATGCCATCAGGGCCATCACTAGGAGATGGGGGGGGGGGGGGGGTTGAGGACAACAGAGAGTGACATCCCAGAAGGGGATGTACACCCTGTGGGGTGGTACACTGGTTGGACTGGCGCAGCTGCTAGGTGAGCAAGAAAGCATGTCACTTCCTTTTCTCACTCACCCAGCAGCCATGCCAGACCTGGAAAAGGCTGCTGGGAGGCCACAGTACCACTCTGCATCAGCAACCACTGATGGGGTGTGTGGTGCCTTCCAATCCAGGCATCATCCAAACTGAGGGCAGGCCAGAGGCAGGTGAGCAACGCAGTGGGAAGGGAGCAAGGGTGGGGCAGTCTTTTACTGCTCCCCCCACCCACAGCCCTTTTCAGGCACCTGCAGCAGGTGACACCAACCCTAGTGATGCCACTGAATGCCATCCCATCCCAGGTCAGGATGAAATCTTTGTTGTTTCAATACTGAAAGAAGAGACTAATATATAGCTCTAGTGCAGTTAGCTAGTATCTTTGTGAATTCAGGGTATGAACACCCTTACTTGGTACAGTGAGTTGGCTTGAAGAGAGCATGAACAACATTTTAGGTTATTTGTGAAGCTTCAGAAAAGTCTAGTGTTCCTTAGTCTTTGCTCAGACCAACTGATTTTGAAGGAACCACAAACTGAAGAGTAAAAACTGCAACTGCTCTTTTCTCATATGAAGATGTTGTTGAGTCTATGGACGTTATCACACGGGGAGTCACGGGGAGAAAGTGGAAATAAACAAGTACGAGCAGAAGTCTTTAATTTACGGGATTTGTCCCGTTCCGCCTCGTTTGATAACTAAATTCGAATTTAAAAGGGGGTTAATTCAAACGAAAACCTGATCTTTTCATTTTCGGGATTTTTGAGGATTTGAAAAGATCACGTTTTTGTTCGAATTAACCCCCTTTTAAATTCGAATTTAGTTATCAGACGAGGTGGAACGGGACAAATCCCATAAATTAAAGTCTTCCGCTCGTCCGGTTTATTTCCACTTTCTCTCCGCAACTCCCCGTGTGATAACGTCCTATGATAGTACATCTCAAGATATCTAATGTGGAGGTAATTCCTCCCCTTCACCCAATTGTACCAGAGATTGGTACCTAATTTGTTCCCATTGGCTACAACAGATTGTTTCTTACCTAGAAGGTCACCAAGGACTAGCAGCCAATAGCAGCTCATAAAATCATAGAACTGGAAGAGACCACAAGGGCCAACCAGCCCAACCCCCTGCCATGCAGCAACTCACAATCAATGCACATATACCCCACAGATGGCCATCCAGTCTCTGTTTAAAGACCTCCAAAGAAGGAGACTACCACACTCCAAGGGAGTGTATTCCACTGTCGAACAGCTCTTACTGTCAGGAAGTTCTTCCTCATGTTTAGGTAGAATCTCCTTTACTGTAGCTTGCATCAATTTCCTGGGTCCGATTCGCTGGAGCAGCAAAAAAAAAAAAAAGCTTGCTTCATCCTCAATAATTTAAACAGGACTTCAAATATCCCTTCAAATATTTAAACAGGGCTATCATATCACCTCTTAACCTTTTCTTCTCCAGCACAAGTCCATGGACCAACTTGCTGAGTAGCACTGGTTTAAGATCAAGACTTGGAGCAAGAGTGGTGAAAGTGTGATCCATGGGGCACATGAAGTCCTTGCAGGCTCCCAGAGACTCCCAGATCCCCCCTTCTAAATATGCCTCCCCCCGTCAAACAAAATCATATAGTACACATTAGGAAAAGGAGGGAGTTTTGTCACATTTTTTCTTCCTTTAGGCTGTTTTAGAATGAGGATAAGTCTTTTTAAATACAGGAAGTGAAGTGGAAGTTCCAGGTGCATTGGAAGTCAAAATACATTTTTTGTAAAAACAAAAACAAAAAACAGTGAGGAGATGATGATGATGATGATGAAGAAGAAGAAGAATGGGGTTTGAGAGCCAACAGGGACAATGTAGCTCCTCAGCCCCTGAGAGTTACCTACCCTGATGTAAAGGGATGGGAGATACTGAAAGCAAGTAAGTGTTTCAAATCTCATCACAGGTGGCCCAAATATACTTCCAAATATACTGCTTTCATTTTGCTCTTGTGGCTCATTGTTTTGAAATGTTTTTGCATATCCTCCAACACTTCACAGATGAAAACCAAGACACATGTGGCCAGGCAATATCAGAATGTCGTCAAGATGGCAACAGTTAGGACGAACACATAAGCTAGGAGACGCTGTAGCAGTTTGCTTTTGCCTGAGCCTACTGGGATGGGCAAGATTCTGCCCCATCCTTCCCTCTCACCCCTACTATGTTAATTGAATACAAACTACTTTTGTGCTTGGAACTCAGTCTGCAGCAAGAGAAGGAAGCTAACCACAAAAGGGAAAAGGGAAGGAAGAAACAGAAGCTGGGATATTTGTGTAAGTTGCTGAAAACTTTGGAGGGTTGATCAGGACTGCACCTGCCAGATCAGGACAGTTGGAGAGTATGTTTTTGATATCTTTCAAATTGTTAAGATAGAAGTGTTTTCAACAGAATATTATGGTCCTGAATTTGCTACTGCAATGAGGACATTTCCAATAGCTTGTTTTAAAAGTTCCCCAGTGTGTGTATCCACTTTTTCAGAAACTTTTGAATACCATCTGAAGTTGATGTTACAATCAAAAGACATTATAGGAGTAAAAGCAATGTGGTTTGAACCCTTCACCTTTGATTGTAGACCACACATATTTTCCACACCCTCATTGGTGTGTGTGTGTGTGTGTGTATATATATGAGATGTAGTCTAGGGATACTATTCCAATTTGCAATGGGAATTTCAAAAGTACCCATTTGACACAATCCATTGCATAGGCATATACAACTGTTCCTGTCTTCTTAATTGGCCAGAGTAAATCCAGGACAAAATCACATCTCTATGTCATTGAGCCAAATTCTGCCTTGGGAATCTATCCTCCCCAGAAAGAGGAATCACTGTTTTATGGAGCACAACTGAAACGCAATATATGTAATGCATCATCATCATCATATTTATTTTTTTATCTATCTCTGTCCATAGATCAAGGCAGGGAACAGCAACAGATTTATAGACAACATATAGCAATTATTAAAAGCACACAACATCAGCTAAAACAACAGACCAGAGCAGTCCACGCACTGCATTACATGACATCAAAGGGCAGTTTTGTTCCTGCACAATCTGAATTAGGGGATAAGGCTCTAGCCCTTTTTGGCTTTACCCCACAGAATGGCTCATCTTATATTGATGGAACTGGCTTGCTTGATTATGTTCATGTTGATTGTGTTAACATTTTTATTATAACAAAAACAAAATGAAAGGGGGAAAAAACAGTACTTTAAATGCTGCTGCTTTAAAATGCAGCCTGATTTTTGGGACTGTTTCCTCAATAAGACACACAGAAAGACAGTCTTTTGGTCAGGAATTTAAATATAGGTCATCAAACTGAAGTAAAGTAGAAAATGTCTAATGTAGGAACTGAACAGTAGAGCTTCTGTCACACATGCCATTTATAGTTTAGTGGTACAGACTATTATATCTGGACTGCTGCCCAGTCTGAAAGGAGATATATGTCAACAGGGAACTTACAATGTGAGCTATGTCAAATTCTGTTCAGATACCCCACAGCACGTAATATTATATGTAGCTTCTTTAACATCCGAGGTTTCCTTTTTTAAAAATCCAGGTTTTTAGCTTTTGTGATTCTAGTTGGATGCTTTGAAATACCTTACTCAGACACATTGATTTTATCAAAATTAGGGTTGTGCACATCTAACATTTGATTGCACATTATTTTGTAACTGAAGCTATCAATGGCCTTTTGAAAATCCATTCCAAGGATTTTGGTCATCAGCTTAGGATTGTGAAATTTCGATTGTGGCATTTGGAGCCATGCTGCTGGTGTGCACAGACATATTATTGCTTGAGGTTATATATATTCACTGGGCAATGAACATTTATTTGGCCTTTTTCCACTGCAGATGGTCAGAAGCCAGACTAGTTTTTGCCATGCATTTCTGAGAAAAAGCAGAACATCAGTAATATCACAAGGAGGAGCTGCAACAATATGTCACAGTATATCTTCAGCCTTTCACAGAAGTTCAGGCTTCCAGTCAGGGTTCATTTGACCAGCTATGGGATGCTATAAAGTGTAAGATACACAATATGAAGGCCAACTGAGTCACTGCCTTCATCTTCCTCCATTTTCCATGTTTCTTATCCAAGTGGCAGTTAATGTTCCATGATTGTTGATGTCCATAGAACCTGCTCAGTCACATGGACTGTTTTTGGAGTAGGGAGGGGAAGGATTACCCCTTTCAGTACATTTTGGTATTTTTGTTTCTCTGTCTTTTCAAACTTCAGTTTCAGCCCAGCATCCATTTTGTCTCTGTATCTGTTAGTGCAATCTGCTTTGGGAGAGTGCTTAAAGGATTTTTGCATGCTGGCTCTGCAGATTTCTCTACCAGTTCAATTAGAAGTTGTTACAGAGAACAAAACAACAGGATTCAAAGAAAACATATGTGGGTTGTGTTAAAATAGTAGAATTTAAAGAGCAATACAGATCACTTGTAGAGTTCTGCCTCTGTCCCCACAATATGGTGCCTCTTTATTTATTGGCCCTTCTTCAATAGCAGGTTACTCTCTATGGTGCTGTCACCACAATGACAACTCATAAACATGCCTAATCAAAGGGACAAAACACAATTTTAAAGCAATAAAATATTTAAACCAAATCTTAATTTATTAATCATAGTGATTACTATGATTACTATCTTTACTCCTAATAGGCTAAAAAAGCTTATAATGTATTTATTTATTTATTTGTATGCCATCTTTCTCACAGAGTTGCACCCAAGGCAGCTCCTAGAGAGAGTCAATTAAAAAACCTTCACAATAAAAATGTAAATGCAATTAAATTCACCACGTAAAACAGTATACAATAATTATTTAAAGGACATACAAAATTTCAAAAGGATAAATAAAAGCATCCCAATAAGAAGCTCCCTTGCTTACATATTAAAAGCCTACTTAAAGATCTTTGCCTGCTGGTGAAAGGAAAGGAGGGAAAGGGCCAACAATCTCCTGTGGAAGGGACTTCCAGAAGGTGGAAGCAGCCACTGAGACTGCAGTTCCAACTGCTGCATAGAATGGTACATCAGCTATTGGTAGAAATGCGGAAAAGAAGAATATATAATTCTTTAAAAATGTTAATGTAAACTGAAATTGTCAGACTGATTGATAAAAAGGAGGAGGAGGAATGGTTTGCTGTGGTCATGTGCCTTCACATCATTGCTGACTTCTGGCGACCATATGGCAAAACTATCATAGGGTTTTCTTTGCAAGATATATTCCGAGAAGGTTTGCCATTTCCTTCCCTGTGGCTGAGAGCATATTACTTGCTGAAGGTCACTCAGTGGTTTTTATGACTGCGTGGGAATTGAACTTGGTCCTTGGAGTCATCGTCCAACATCCAAACTACTATGCTATGCTGGTGCTATAAAGTTCTACATTGGCCTTCATTAACAGACAATTTCTCCTGCCAGACACAATCCCTTTTCACTTACAGATGTGAGCAATCTATATGAGCTCAGACTTGGTATTAACTGTTAACTTCACAGTCCTGAGCTCTGTCAGCAGCAAACACATTGGACCCACCTTTAGACTGTCAACTGTCTTGGCGATCCCAATGGAATACTACTAGCGGAGTCCTCCCTTCTGTGGCCATCTCACTAACATCACTTGATACCCCCTCCATTCCCCTGGTGCGGACCCTTCCCACTACTATTTTCTTAATTTGTGATTTCCGCTTTGCTCCTGGTGCTGACTACCAGCTGCCTTCTTCAGTCCTCAGTCCTGTTTCTGGGTACTTCAGCTGCCCTCTGTTTGAACTCCAGCTGTCTTCTCCCCCTCTCTGACTTTGAACATTCATTTGTCCCTCCTGGAAGTATTCCCCCAACACACACACACACACACACACGGATTGAAGAGCCAGCATCTCAGCAAGACATTCTCCACCTGTCAGCTTTAATGGAAAGTTGGCCATTCCTCAGCCAGTATTGTACAATTTGGATCCTTTCTAACCTTTTGAATACCCAGGCTAGAGCCAGCCTAATAAAACCTCTCAAAGTTAAAATACAGTAAAAGTCAAAACAGCCACTCACCTACATAAACTGTAACTCTCAAATACAAACCCTATTCAAACATGCTCTTATTTCCCTGTGGCTATTTAAGCTTCTCAAAATAGCACAAACATATATGTACATAACTTTTGACCATACTTCAGGGTTGTTCTCCCCAAGGAATAACTTCCAATATAGGAAAGCCTTCCTTTCATTTTTAACCTTAAATTTTGAGCCAAGCACAGAAATTCCACTGTGCTTGAAAATAAATATTTTGGTAGCAACCACTAGATATAAAAGTCCCTAAATCTTGTAAAGTTATCAGCCAAATCCCAGATTTGACATTAAATTCCAGCAGGTGATTTATGTGTCACGCCCAGCAACTGTTTTCTCTGTGGTCAAGAAAGAGTCCTTATATAGGACATCTTTGTTAGAATATGGCTGGGTTATACAGTCAAAGGTGAAATGTAGAGATGTGTATGTGGAAATTTCCTCATGAGAACAACATCTAGAAAAACAAAGTGAATCTAACACCAGATGGCCAAGAAGACATAAACATGTACTTTCCCAAAGGTACAACTCATGGACACAGATTTTGTTATGAGAAAGGCTTGATAACAGTATCCAAAACATCGTTAGGTCATGAGAAAATAGTCACGTGGTGGATGATGGACAGCAAGAGGCTGGGTTAACATACATCATATAGGCATTATCCAATCAACATAAGGTTAACACTGAGAAGGTGGAGTATGGGAAGGGCCTAGAGAATATTGTGTTTAAGAATGTTTATAATTCAAGATGTGAGCGCGCATGTGTGTCTGCCTGGCAGCAGTGGTTTCAACTGCAACAAGTTGGGATCCTAAGCTTTTGGGATTGTTAAAGATGTAATCTTTCATGGCTGAGGAAAAAAGCTGGGAGGTGATTCCCTAAACAAACCCAAGCAGGTGAACGAGCAAAAAGTTTAGGGAAAATGGACATAGGCAATTTTATTTAAACAGTGTATTGCACTCAAATGTAATGAATGTATTTAAAAAAAAATTAAAAAAACAAAAGCATACGATCTATAAAAAATAATTCAAGCCTGTGGGCCACGCCCTAACAGACATAAACATAAAATGAGCAATCAGTACTGGGCCAGAAAACTGCAAATCCCATGGAAACTTATACAGTACATGAAATATCAGTTCATTTGTGCCTCACAGAGTCAGATTAAAAAGTATACAACAAATTAGAGAGTGCACAATGACCAACAAATTAAAAGGGATAATACAGTATGCCCATTACAAGATAGTAAATGTAGACCAAACATGTTTCGACATATGTGTCTTCCTCAGTGGTCAAATACAACTGTAAAAATAAAATGAGAATGGATCACATACATTGCCATATAAGAAATAGCAAAGACCATATAGCTAAAAGAGCAAAAATCATAAATACCTAATGAAACAATCTTGAAAAGGTACTCATAAGATGTATGGGGACATCCCATCTCTATGGGTAAGTTGTAGTTCCTAATGGACCAAATATCCTGCCTAAAAGAATATACATGCAGATAACTTTTAAAGATATGAAGTATAGTCCTTAAGGAAAAAAATATATATGCATATGTGAAGTCCTAAAATAGTATCCAAACTTACCTAGAACTGGGATGTCCCACACACAGAAGCAAGCTCTAATGAAGTTTAAACAAAGTGGGAACTTTATATCCCAGCACAATCATACAATTCACCTGTAGAGCCCCACCTGAAACTGTTCTGAAGCAAACAGGATCCTGTAGGTAATAGTAACTACTTCCATTATATTCTGTGAAATATGTCACTACAGTCAGTAAAGCAAATAATATTCATGGTAACAAACATAAACATAGGTAAAGAGGAACAGGTAAATAGTTACAGAATCTCAGACCAGTTGCAGTTCTCATTCAGTCCATGTGGTTTCTGTGTTTGAAGAGTGAAAATCCAAAATAATTCTCTTTGTCGGAGTTTTCTCTCCAGATGTGTCCCAGTTCCTGGGAAGCTGAGCCAGTTGATGGTAAGAGTTACAAAGTGGCTGTGGATCACAGCAGCCAGCTTGTCCTGCAGATTCTGCTGGGTGCCAAAGAGCATCACTGCAACACCCATCATCCACACACTGACAATCTTTTCATCCTCACAATTGTCAGGGAATCAACAACTATCCAAGTCTCATGATATCTGGGAGTCTAAGGGAATATCTACACATAGATATTTCCTGTAGTTGTAAATGATCCAGAAATTTTTATTTACTGCTTCATCTTAAATTGATGTAGCTATTCACATTATGTTTCAGGAAAGTATTCTCTGTCCATGCAAGATAAAATGCTAGTTAAAGTGGGTGGCAATAGACAAAGAAGACCACATTACATATGGATCAACATAATGAAGCCATGGTCTTGAATTTGCAGGACCAGAGCAAGGCTATGGATGATAGGGTGTCTTGGAGTTGTCTCATTCACAGTCACACTAAGTTGAAGCCAACTCGATGACATTTAATAACCGCAGCAAATATCATGGTACTTAAAAAGTACACATACACTTCCATGGCTTAGAGTTAACTTCAAAATATGCATGTAATGTTATTCCATGTTGGAAAGTATAATCCATTTTTGGAGGCTAAGCATAGTTGGGCCTGATTACTACTTGGATGGGAGACCAACAGGGAAATCCAAGGATCTCTAGGTAATGGCAGGAAAGAATTTTACCTGAATTCTTGGAGACCACTACCAGTCATAATTATTGATAGATAGGCTAGCAGCCTGGCTCAGTATAAAGCAGTTTTCTGTGTTTACACTGTGTTTGGTGTGTTTGCACCAAGTTAAGACTTCATTGACAGCTTATGCCATCATAAATGCACTGGTCTTTAAGGTATACAAGAATCTCTATTGACGATTTTGCTGCAAAAGTCCGATAGACTATTCTTCTGAACATCATCAAAAAGACTAGAATTTCTTTATGTAATATTCCAGATATCATCCTTAAATGTTTGACATGCCAATTGAGGATACACTTCATGATCTTGATCAAACAAGTTCTGCTTTTGCTTACACAAAAATAAATGTTAATTTCTGATTTGTGTTTGTAGTGTCACATTAGCACAGGCATTATTATCATCATCAGACTGGGACTGAAAGCAATTTACACATTAAAAGACTACAATTAAAAACATTAAAATATGTACCATATTGAAACGATATTAAAACATACATTCTAAAAATATTTTTAAACAATACAATTTAAAACAACATAGCACTTTGTTATAAGACTTCAATTATTCAGCCTATCAGAATAAATATGTTTTTGCTTGCCAGTAGAAGGACATCAAGGATGGGTTCATTCTAGTCTCCCTAGGGAGGACATTCCAAAGTATGATGCAGCCACTGAGAAGGCCCTTCCTTGTTTTCCCACCAGCCATACCTGTGAAAGTGGTGGAGTTGAGAGAAGGATCTCTCCTGCAGATCTCAGGGCCTAGGCAGTGTCATACAGCACATACAGTCTGCCATAGGAGTTTATCACATGGGGAGTCCCATGCAGAAACACTGCTTTAAATTGGAAAAAAACTGAAAAAGCGGAAGCAATTTATCAACGGGATTTCCCCATGTGATAAACTCCAGCGCAGTTAAAAGGAGGTTAATCTGAATGGAAATTAGACAAAAACTGCTTCTTTTTACTTTCGGGATCTTCCGAAAGTAAAAAGAAGCAGTTTTTGTCTAATTTCCGTTCAGATTAACCTCCTTTTAACAGCGACGTCGTCTGAAAAAACACCCACTTTTGCAGGTTTTGTTTAATTTAAAGCCCCGTTTCCGCACGGGATTTCCCTCGTGTGATAAACTCCATAGCCTGGAAGGGCTTTATAGATCACAATCAGCACTTTGAACTGTGTCTAGAAACAGATGGGTAGCCAGTGGAGCTGTTGAAAGAGAGGAGTTGTATGATCCCTGTAATCAGCATAGTTATTGCTCTACCTGCAGTTCTTTGTGCCACTCTTCAAAGGTAACTCCACATAAAGCACATTACAGTAATTCAACAAAGATTAGCCAGGGCGTGTGTTATGACAGCCAGATCAGGCTGCACAGGTACTGTTGGCACACAAGCTTTAAGCGTGCAAAGGCACTCCTAAATACAGCTGAAACGTGGTTCTGCTGACTCTAGGAGTACACCCAAATTTCAAACTCAGATCTTCATGGGAAGTGTAACCCCATCCAACATTCCATGATGTGCCTTTCAACAGACCAAGAGCAGCTTGTATCATCTGGCTTGAACTTCAATTTGTTTGCCCTTATCCAATCCATTACTGCTGTCAGACATTAGATTCAAACAGAAATGTCTTCATTTGAGTTAGGTAGAAAGGAGAAATAGAGTTCGGTGTCATCAGCATGCTGATAGCACAAAACCCCAAACCAATTGACATTCTATGTCAGTGGTTTAATATAGGTGTTAAATAGCATGAGGGAAAGAGAGCTCTGAGGGGAATCCACAGATTGGCCAAGGAGTCAGACAGGAGTCACCACCTTCTGGGTTTACCTTTCCAGGAAGCAATGGAGCCACTGTAAAATAGTATCCCCGAGTCCCATTCCAGAAAGATACCATGGTTGATGGTATCAAAAGCCACTGGAAGACCCAATAGAACCAACAAGAACACACTCCTCCTGTCCAGTTCCCAGCATAAGTTGTCCACTAAGGTGACCAAAGTTGTCTCCATCTCATAACCGGGCTTGAAGTCAGATTGACATGTATCAAGATAATCAGTTTCATCTAGGAATCTCTGGAGCTGGGAGGCAACCACACATTCCATTACCTCTCCCAAAAACTGAATATTGGACACATAGTCATAAAATACAGAGGGATACAGGGAAGACTTTTTCAACAAAAACCTTACAACTGGCTCCTTTAGTCATTCTGGAACCCTGCCTTGTTTCAAGGAGGAATTTATTACTCCCTTCAGCTGCTCAGTCAGTCCCCCTCTGGCCTTTTTATTAAGCCAGGAAGGGAAAGGATCTAGTGTACACATAGTAGCTCTCACTTTTCCAAAGACCCTGTCCACAACCTCAGGCAGTACAGACTGAAAAGAATCCAATACAATTGTACAAGCAGTGGCGAAGGTTACATCCTCCAGGGCTGCATCAACTGTGGCATCCAAGTTGGAACAGTTCTGAATGGCTAGATTTGCATAGCATTGTAGGCTAGAATATAACAGACCTCTGACCACTTGGAAAAGCTCTGCTGAATGGCAAATGTAACAGTTGCAAACAATATTAGTTTCCTCACTGCCACAGACTAGGACTTCAAGTAGGCTCTAGCCTGTGTTTGATTAGGCAGAATAGAAGGGAATATTCTTCTCAATGGTCCAAAACAGACTGCAGAAATAATCCAGTTTGAGACTGCTTTAACTGCCCTGGTTCAATGCTAGGGAATTCTGGGAACTGTAATTTTGTGAGACATCTGTCAGAGAGCTATGGTGCCACAATAAATTCCCAGGATTCCCTAGCACTGAGCCAGGGCAGTTAAAGTAGTCTCAAGATGGATTATTTCTGCTGTGTGTTTTGGACCTAACTCATATATCGCTTTGTTAGAATAAAAAGACATGCAGATATTATCTCTGTTCTGAATGAGTTCAAGATTTAAATGGTTTTTCACAAACAGTCAAGGTAGTTCTTAGTTGAAATATTATACAAAACCTCACAAGATGGAATAAATGAGGCCAAATGTTTGCCTTCATTTAAAAAAACAAACAGAAAACCCACAAGAACTGAACATTAAGTACTAAATATAATTATGCTGGTAAACCAAATTACTATATTTCTGATTATGCTTCTCTATAACATTTCTTTCTGGAAATACTCAGAACAAATCTAGGGTTTAGAAAACACAAATATCCCCTTAAAAATTTCCTTTACTTTACAAGTAACCCAAATCAGAATAAAATATTCATTGAATAATATGTGAATATCCATGAATCAGTGAGGCCCAAGAGCTGTTTCCTCTGCTTATTTTTACAAGTTTACATATTTATGAGTACATTTTAAGGAACATAGATTTTTTTCATTCCTGATATATTTTCACTTTGGGTCCCATTTTGGGAGAAAGGCAGAACAGAAATCAAATACATAGAGTCAGACAACGTATTTGAGCTGACCATGTATTGTGAGCAAACACTAGAAATCTGAATACTAGGAATAATTTTGGACTAGTTGATATATGAAAACCATTGCAATATTGGAACAACAAATCTTTGCATTGGGAAGAGGGAATATTCAAGACAGTGACACACCATCGCCAGTCATAAAACCAGTCTTCTATAATAAAACTACTGGATATGATTGAACTAGATACATTTACATGCAGACTAAATAATAAGTCATTAAAAGAAGTAGAAAAAGATTGGATACCAGTGATAAAATACTGGCGAAAAGATTGGCATGGCTTGATTATATAGTGTCTTGCAATGAATGAGGAATGAACATGTACAAGAAGACTGTAAACTCTATATAAGCATATGGTTTGGTTTTTTAATAACTTTCTCTTTGATTGTTAAACTTTTATTTTGAAATCTTAGTAACTCTGTAAGAGTAACTTTGAATGACTTTATATAAACTTTGTGAGAAGCAGTCCACGAAAAACTTCTTGAAAAAGTAAATATTGCTGTTGATAGTGTGATTTAAATACTAAGTAAGCTAAAAAGAAAATAACAAAGTTAAGAGTTAAAAGGAAGTATATGGTTCTCAACTATTATGTAGGTAGAAGGTTTTCACTCTCGCAAATATAACTAATGATTAGACATGACTAGTATGTAAATAATACCATAACCTATGTTTTATTTGTATGTTGTATGTTATAAAGGTTATAAATAAAATATTTTTAAAAAAACAGTCTTCTATCAATTTGTAGCAATTTTTAATTATCTGGCATGCCTTAGTATTGAGAGGTGTTTTTTTTCTGATTATATTTGCATGTGACCCTGAACATCTGGAACCTGCTGGAAAGTTCTTGGCTTTGGGCTATACAATTGATTAATTAAGAACCACAATGGCTCCTTAGAAGTAGCTTTTTGCCCCTTGCTAATTTGTCTCACAATTGTGTCACACACTTTACTTTTTCCCATGTGCTTTATGATATATAATTTGTGCTTTCCTTCCTACCGTTCTAGTCTTGCCTTAGGGAGGTCATTCTTATATGTATAGTTGGCTTGTATTTTAGTCCTGATGCATTCCTTATATTTCCTAAAAGCTTACTCTATAGTATAGTGATTCCTAAATTGGGTGGTACTGTCCCCCGGGAGAAGTAGAAAGATGCAGAGGGGCGGTGAGGAAAAAGAGAGCAGCAGGGGGACAGCAACAGAGGAAAGGCAGAGAGATGGGGGTAGTGATGCAGCAATGCCTGGCTGTAAAGAGCTCTGCTATCCTGCTTTACACAGAGACTCTGTTGGCTCTGTGGCAACAGTAAGGTTTTTAAGATACCATCCTCAGAAAAAGAGCCTCTTCCTGCCTGCCTCCAGCAGATGAGTCAGATGAGGTTGAGAAGCAGGAGCTGTTGCTGCTGCTGGGTGGGTACACATGAGAAAGCAAAGAGACTGATGGGCCAGTGATGGCAGGGGGAGAGTGGGATGGAGCACACATGTGCAAGGAAGCAAGGGCCAAGCACTGGCTCAATGCATTGCTAAGCATTGGGTAACTGCCTCTTCTGAGACCACCTTCCCACTCCCTCTCCCATGCTCTGGCCACCACCTCTTCCCCCCTCAGAGACATCTGGATGATGATGGCACTGATTGCGGGAGGAAAAGAACATGAAAGGGACAGTAGCAAAATGAGGACAACTCTCAGTGGCACTTGGCACCAGTTCACCTGCACCTTTACTTGTCATGTTTGTGGCAGTGCCTCATGGTGGCTTTCCACCATTGCTGGATGTCAATGGCCACATCTTCAATGGAAATCTCTGTGTAGTTGGCTGCCCCTCAGAAGGTGAGAAACTGATGATTTTGCTGCTACTTTAGAGAGTTGCTGATAGTGGTTACTTATCTTGCTGATAAGTCCCGGGGAGAGAGAGAGAAAGAAAACAGATATACCGTATGCTTATTTGCCGTGTAACAATATCAGAAATGTTATAAAGTCTAATTAGTTTAGGAGCAGAAACTTTTCACTTTAATATTCCACTTATGTTAGTCAGGTCAAGAAATGCAATCTTTGTGATTATTCACAGCTTTCCAGGATCCAGAACACACTTGTCTGAAAGGCCTTGAATGCTTAAAAAATAATGTCTTCCCCTCACATTCAAGAGATTATTACACAGAGGTTAAGGATGGGAGTGAAGCAGATTACTCCTATTCTTATCCTGTCCTAATTGTGTGATTGCCGCAAAGATTATCACACATGTCGCTCTTATCCCGTTCTTCTCACGTCAGTGAAGTGGAATGGTCCTGTCACTTTGTATTAACAGAAACTCCCATTAATACAAAGTGATAGAGCCATTCCACTTCACTGATGTGAGAAAGATGGGATAAGAGTGAAATGTGTGGTAATCTTTGCAGCAATCACACAATAAGGGTGGGATCAGGATAGAAGCAATCCATTTCGCTCCTGTCCTTATCCTCTGTGTGATAATCTCCACAGTTTCTCATCTCTATATTAGTATCACTAATACTTCATAAATACTCTAAAAGGCATCAGATTTTGTCTGACTTTGAAAGCTAAGCAGTGTCAGCCCTGCTTCGTACTTGTATGGGAGACCAATGATTGTTAGGTGCTATAGGCAGCATTTCAGAGGAAGGAATTGGCAAAACCACCTTCTGAGTATTCCTTGCCTAAGAAAACCTTATGAAATGTATGGGGCTAGCATAAGTTAACAGGCAATTTGAAGGCACACATATATATATACACACACAAAGGGTTGTCTTTAAATCCTGCAGAAAAGGCTGCAGAAAAGAACTAGAATTCTTCCAGTTTCCAAGCCTGTCTGAACTGGGAAAAGAAAGGTTCTGGGCACCACAATTCAAGGATATTTTATTATTATTATTATTATTATTATTATTATTATTATTATTATTGACAATCTGGAACATGTCCAGAAGAGAGCAACCAAAATGGTAAAAGCTCTGGAAACCATGCTCTGTGAGAGGAGGCTTAGGCAGTTAGGTACATTTATCCTGGATAAGAAAAGGTTAAGAGGTGACATGATAGCCATGTTTAAATATTTGAAGAGATGTCATATTGAAGAAGCAAGCGTGTTTTGGGCTGCTCCAGAGACTAGAACACAGAGCAATGGATTCAAACTGCAGGAAAGAGAGTCTACCTTAACATTAGAAAGAACTTCCTGGTGGCAAGAGCTGTTTGATAGTGGCTGTCTTGGAAATGGTGGAAACTCCTTCTTTGGATGGCCATTCATTGGGAGTGCTTTTATGGTGTCATCCTGCATGGCAGGATGTTGGACTGCATGGCCCTTGTGGTTTCTCCCAACTTCATGATTCCATGATTCTAAGTGCATATCAGAGAATTACCTTTTAGTTTACTGAGAATATGTGGATCAGGCACACAAAAACGTCTGATAGATTTCAGGATCATTTTGTTAAAAATACCAGAATGAGGCACAAAACAGGCCAAAAGGACCACAGGGGGACCACATTGGTGCCATTCATGCCAGGACCACAGTGATCCCACATGCCTGGCCCTGATCTGGGCCACCAGAAGGAGCAGATTCTTGGTCCGGTTCTTCCTGGTTGGTGCAGCATCAGAGCAGCTTTCAGCTGCATTTGGGTGTGTGTCATCTGAATCCATGTGCAGCTGGAATCCACATAATTTGGCCTGCGTGTTTTGAGCCTGGATGATCAATCCATTCCTAGACATCAGCAATTAGGAAACAAGAATAGTCGAGGAAGAACTGATTTCACTCCAAAATGACACCAATTTGATGACAGATTTCAAAAAAAAATTACAACAAAAGTTTTGATTGCAGAACAAATAATTTCTGCTTGCTACCCTGAACTGTATAACAAAGTTAAGATGTATGTTATTGCCTTCCCAATATTATATTTAGTAGAGCAAGGCTTCAGTGGTTTGCCCAGTTCTTTCCAAGCAAAGAAACAGACTGAAAATTACTGAACATGGGGATCTAAGACTTTCTTAGTGCCTTCCAGCATGATGTTTAAAAACTAATATCCATGCACCAAGCACATCCATTCCATTGAAACTATGAAGGCAGTGTTTTACATATGAGACATAAATTTTTTCAAATTGATAAATATATTAACTTGTTTTACAATTTATTTGTGAAATAAATACACTTGTTTAAACTTATAGTGTTAGATTGGTTGTTTTGAAATTGTGGTAGAACAGTTGACTTAGTATCAAGAAAAGGTATGTGGTGCACTAGAATTGTCAAAGAGGAAAGAGGGCAGCAGCCTGGAAAAGTTTGGGGACCACTGCTATGGAATGTGCCCTTTTTACCTCTTCTCTTGTAACCTCATCATTCTGAGAAGCACCTTTGGCAATTAGTCCAGTTCTAACCTTTTGACAATGACTATTAATGCTTCTCTTGCCTAAGGCAGATCATAACTAGTTTCCTGTAAAGAATATTAGAAGTGTTCCACATAGCTCTTGATTTCCTCTGACCCAGACTGAATGGATGGTAAGAGGTGTAGCCAAAAGTCTAGTATGGGAAATTTTATTTAGCTCAAACTGAGAGGGGGTCGGCTACAAAGACCCTGCGAGACTGTCTCCCACTTTTATAACAAGAGGCCAGACTATCTAAGAATTGATGCAGAGACAGAATTTTCCAATTAAAGTATTATTTTATTAAAAGGCAAATCACACAGTAATTCACACTCATACACTCATTCATTCAAGGCTCAGGAAATTAGGGGTTAGCTTGGAAAAGATCCTAAGGCAAAACCATGGGTGATACTACCAATGAGGCTTCCAATGGAGTGATGTGGCGTGGGACACAGCCATTCTGAGAGCGTTGGTTTGAACGGAAGTGCCAGTAACTAGACTAGGGATCACAGTGGCATAGTGTCCCCATGAACTCCAAACTAGCACACTGAGGGGAGAAATCCAGGGATTTTTAAGGGCTAAAACTAGCTACAGGACAAAGGTGTGAGATTGTATGGGTGACGTAATCCAGTCTGGCAATATTCAAGGTGAATGGGAAAAGGATTAAGTCATTAGCCTGCCCATCAGGTGAGACATCTAGGCAATTATCACCCATTCTTTCTGATTATGGAGGTGATGTTGGTCCATTTGCAACTCCCACACTACCTGCCCTGTCCTTGAGATGGTTTCTGTCGGTCTTCGAAGTGATCTTGGTATGACCTGCCTGTCATCGCCCAGGTGGCACCTGGGGTCAACTGCAGGGTACATCTGGGGTCATGTGGAATACCACACACACACCAAAATTCAGAAAAATGCACTTTGACTAACAGAGGGTGTTGACAGTCCTTACCCTGGCAGAGGTTGGTGTTAACCTGGAGACTTTGTCATCCCTATACTATACACACCATAACGTCCTGTCTGGATAGGGGCTTGTGATATGCATAACTACTAGAAAGAACTGAATTCCAGTAGTATCCCTAGGGTTGGTGTCACCTGGTGCAGTAACTCATGGTGTCATCCCTCCATTGACCTCCTCCCATTTCACATCATACAGAATCCTTAGTAATGTGTTGGGTTTTTTTTGCACTAATGTTATTCGTAAATCATAATTCCCATATACCATACACCATATACCAATGTAATGCTAATAGTTGTGACATAAACAAAATTAAAATTATACCTTCATTTTACAATATCATAAGCACAACATAAATGTATTTACATATACATAGTGAAGATTTGGATAAAATGTGAAATTTTAAAAGAAAATTTCAATTTTTTTAAAATGTTGAAATTTTAATTTAAAAATTTTGGGGACCTCTCCTTTCTCCCCCCACTGAGCTTCCCCTCACTCCCACCATCTCTTAAAGCAATTAAAAGGGAAGCAGATGAACATCACAGCCCATTTCTGCCAAAAGGTAGGTGTTTGAGGACCAGTGATGTCACACACACCCCCTTAGGGTGTCATCTAATGGGAACCTGTTGGCCTTCAAATGTTTTTAGATTCGAATTCTCATTTGCTCATCAACACAATTATTAGTGATGGTGAATGTTGTAGTTCAACATCTGGTGTATCACAGATTATTTTCTCCATGCCTTTGTATCCATTCTGGACACCCCCCCCTATGAATCAGAAATATTGCAAATATCCAAGCCTCTTTGTTTTGGGGTGTGCATGCCATTTTATCCCTCCTGACTTCCTATCTACAAAATAGGAGGGACATAAATGCGAAGTCCACAAAATAGGAGCAACAACTGTAATTTATATGAACTGTTAGGAACCAGTTTTGTTTGTTTGTTTGTTTTTTTGTACCATACTAACACATGCACCTAGCTCAGAAGCAACTGAGCACCATATTCTAGTGCTGAGTTTTTACATTAATACTTTTTATTGTCATGCAGAAGATCCCAGAATCAATTTCAGGGATCTCTAGGTACAGCTAGGAAAGATCCACCTGAAATTGTGTTGAGGCACTTGTCAATAAGCATAGCCAATACTGAGCTAGATGGATCAGTGGTCTGACTCTGTAAACAAGGTCCATAAGTTCCTATTATATCCTCATGAGCTGTTGCATGTCATTCAATACTAGCCCTATTGCACTGGGCTTCACCTAGTCCTGCACCAAACTCTCAGGTCACAGGGGGAAGCCTAGAATGCTGTATTACTGCCTGCCAAGTGTAGCCAAACGTCTATCATGGGAATTTTATTTAGCTCAAATTGAGGAGTCAGCTACAGGAACCCTGCAAGACTGTCTCCCAAGAGTCCGGTGGATCTAAGAATTGAGGCAGAGGCAGAATTCTCCAATGAAAGTATTATTTATTAAAGGGGAAAATCACACAGCAATTCACATACATACACTCATTAAAGGCTCAGGTAATCAGAGGTTAGCTTGAAAAAGATGCCAAGGCAGAACTACGGGTGATACTTACTACAGATGAGGCTTTCTCCAGATTCCAATTGAGTGGTGTGAGACACAACCGTTCTGAGAGTGTGGGTTTGAACAGAGATGGTAACTAGTCTGGTAACTAGACTAGAGAGCACAGTAGTACCCCATGAACTCTAAACTAGTGACACTGAGGGGGAAAATCCAGGAGTTTTTAAGGGCTAAAACTAGCTGCATGGCAAAGGTGTGAGATTGCATGGGTGAGATAATCCAGTCTGGCAATATTCAGGGATAGGATTAAGTCATTAGCTGGCCCGTCAGGTGAGACATCTAGGCACTTATTGCCCATTCTTCTGAATATGGAGATGATTATGGTCCATTTACAACTCCCATACTATCTGCCTGGCTTTTGGGATGGTTTTTTCCCAGTCTTCCAAGTGATCTTTGGTATGATCTGCCTGTCATTGCCTAGGTGGCACTTGGGGTCCATTGCAGTGTACATCTGGGGTCATGTGGAATTCATACACACACCAAAATTCAGAAAAATGCACTTTGGATGCATTGCCATGTTTGGAGCTGAATATGGGACCAAGAGGTCAGAAATCAGATCAGAATCCAAAATGACTAACATATTAGAGAGTGGGGCCCAAGCTAACAACATAAATTTCAGCAGGGAAAAATGTACAATACTACATTTGGATGAAAAAAATGAAATGGATGGGTGACAACTGGCTTGGGAGCAGTACATGTGAAAGGGATGTAGGAGTCTTAGCAGACCACAAGCTGAGCATTAGCCAACAGAATAGCAAAAAAAGTAAATGCAAGTTTAGGCTACCCCAATAGGATAGTGTCTAGATCGAGGGAAGTAATGGTACCACTTTATTTGGGTCAAACCTCACCTGGAATTTTGTTGTTAACTGCCCTTGAGTCAGCCTTGACTCATGGCGACCCTGTGGATAAAACATCTCCAAAACTCTCTATCCTTCACTGCATTGCTTATGTCTTGTAGATTCGGGCCTGTGGCTTCCCCGGTTGAGTCTATCCATCTGGCGTATGGGTGTATCATGAGAGCTGTAGTTCCCCACCACTTTCCTAGGCAGTTGTAAATAGGACAGCAGTAATGACGATGATGCTGATGACATAAGCACATCCCAACTTAATTCTAGAATCCAAAGTAAAATTAGACATTCAGTCAGAAAAGATAATAAATAGCAGCATAATTTTATTTGAACCTTTGTACTTGTACTGGTGTAGTTGATATCATGCCAAATCACAGCCAAATCTGACTAGCTATCAAATATTTTTGAAAGAAAACCAGAAAGTACAAAGAATTAGGAAACACATCTTATCAATGGTCTTTTGGATAGATTGACATGTGTAGTGACGCCCTCCTGTTCCACTCCATTTCATAAGTAAAATTTAAGATGTCAATCTGTCACAAGTTTCTTTTCAAAAATTTTATTCAACAAGGTGGGGAAAGGTAAATTTTTATACTGATAACTATAGTCACCCCTCCATTTTTGTGGGGGATCCATTCTGGACCCTCCCCTGTGAAAACTGAAAATTGCAAATATTCAAGCCCCATAGGCATATATAAATAAGGAATTAACGATTTAGTTAAACATTTCTTTAATCTATTAAAACAGTAGTGAAAAAATACAATTGGAGGAGTTCTTCAGTTTATAGCATTTTGCTATTAAATATTTATAATGGACCGTTGCTATCTCTGCTAGGATTTGTTTCCAAAATTTTGAATTCTAAAGTCTATGTATACTTAAGTCCCATTATATACATTATATAAATAGTGTAAAATGGTAAAATCAAGGTTTGCTTTTTTGTAATATACAATATGTGTGTGTGTATTTATTTACTTATTTATTTCAAGCTGTTGATGGTGGAATCTGTGAATACAGAACCCATGGATACAGAGAACTGTTGTTATAATAATCCTACATAAAAGTAGTTTTAAAAAGTATTATCCTACACTGTTTGCATTTCTCCAAGAAAAGATTCAGACATAGCCATTCCCATGATTCCCTAGCACTGAGCCAGGGCAGTTAAAGTGGACTCCATTTGCACTATTTCAAGCAGTCAACGACTCTCAATCACTGCCATTATCTCCAAAACGTTGGAGTGATGACTTGGGGGGGTTGCAGACTGCCAGAAATAGTGCAAATTCAGTCCACTTTTAGGGTTAGGGTTAGTGCTAGGGAACCATGGGAATTGTTTTTTTTCTGAGACATTAAGCCTTCTCTGTCAGAGAGCTCTGATGCTACAATAAAATACACTTCCCATGATTCCCTAACCCTAACCCTAACCCTAAAAGTGGACTCAATTTGCACTATTTCTGGCAGTCTGCAACCCCCCTTGGTTGGTGACCATCAGCCTTAATGTTGATACCGTCAAGTAGGAGCTTGTCAATGTGGATATCCTACCCTATCAGAGGAGTGACTGTGGTCATCATGTGCGAAGATTGTGGAATTGGGAAGGGCATCGCTCCCAGAATATTGCGAGGATCTCTCTATCAAAGTAGGGATATCTATATAAAGGGAGAGAGTGTCAGCATCAGGGAGTGATGATTGTTGAGGGAATTGAATGCCAGAAGGAATCAGCTTCGGAGGGACCTGAACTTGAAGTGCGCCAAATAAAGCCATGGTTGAAGCCAGGAGACCGAAGTAGGGTATCTTTTGTAAGAGAGAGTCTACGTCTTAGAAGCAGGTCTGAGACCAGTGGGACTGAGGTCGTCGAAGCAGGAAGTAGTTGCAGTCAGTGTAAGGGTTCAAGATTGGCCCTATATAATCTATTGTCTGAACTGGCTCCAGGATAGACCCTGAAAAACCCATGTGCAGACCGAGGTCAGTGAACCAGGAGTGCAATGTAAAAGTAAGTGTCCTTATGGTCAATAAAGGCAAAGCAGTCCCCCGACAAAGAAAGGGAAGAATGAGGTGCTGAATCACCACCCTGAATTTGCATACAGTAATGAAATGACTGATTCCCCTGAGACCTTAGCATAAGGCGGAGGCCACCACCTTTACTCAGAACTGCAAAGTATCCCGAGAAAGGATTGTCCAGTTTGCCCTGGCCATGCATACTAGTCTCAGAGAAGAGTAGAACACCCACTGTGGAGATAGAGGAAGGGCATGGTCTACTTGTTCTAGAGGTGTCAAAGCAGAAACAAGAGACCAGAGGCTGAATAGGCACCAGAGATGTCAGTACTGATGTCGGCATCAACATCCTCAGTGTTGGCACTGACATCGGTATCAGTGTCGGTATTGACATCAACATCAGCATCAGTATTGTCTTTGGTATCGACCTCTGAATCAGCGCTGGTATAGGCATCGGTATCATAGCTATCAATATCATCGCAGTCGGTATCAACATCGGTATCATCACTGATATCACGGCTGTCAATATCAACATCAGTATCATTGTTGATATCATTGCTGCCGATATCAACGTCAGTATCATCGCTGTCGGTATCATTGACATCAGTATCATCGCTGTCAATATTGACATCGGTATCATTGTTGGTATCATTACTGTCAATATCATTGACATCGGCATCATCGCTGTCAATAACAATGCTGTTATTATCGTTGGTTTTGGTGTCAGTATTCATGTCTCGAAGCTTGTGTGATACCAAGAGGCCTCAGTACTGAAGTGCAGAAGCCTTGAAGATGTTGGCCTCTCAGTATCATTGGTACCTTCACCATATCCATTCTATTCAGAGTGAGGTAATGGTAATGATGATGAGCGCTTAATAATCTACTCCAAGAAGAGTGTCAGGAAGGTCTGAGGTAAACAGCAATGCTGGTATGGCTACCACATGACATGTTTTAGTCATGTTAGGAATAGGTGCCATGTAAGACCACCATGTAAGATTGGTCCAATAAGTCCCTGGGGTTGGAACTGAAGAGGATCGAGGTAGGGTAGGGAACACAAGGCCAATGATCCGTCAGGTTAGACCATTCTCCTATTGCCCGAAAAGCCTCAGATATCACAATCGGCATATGCCAAGCACAAAGGGCGAGGCAAAGCAGCCATTTAAATCCAGAATTTGTTGATAAGCCAACTGCCCAACAAGCCTCAGATAGGCTCTATTCATGTAGCAAACATTGTATCAGTATCACAATCGGCATATGCAAAGCACAAAAGGCGAGGCATAGCTGCTGTTTAAGTCCAGTATTTAGTCAGAGATCAGATAAATCTGTTGGCATCACAATTTTAGTTGGTGCGCTTTCGGCATCGTTGAAGAAAATAAGTGATGCCAAGGAATGTTATTCAACAAGTTGTCAGCAACAATGAACTTTCAGCCTCTGAGCCTAGAACCTCAGGGTCAGGGATGCGTGTATGAACACTTTGCAGTTATTAACAGTGTTCAGCCAAGTGCCTCTTCCCAAGGCAAGAGACTGAGGGTGTCTATTTCGACAGAGAAACTTTTCTAGCAAAGGTAAAACAGAGTTTGAAGAAAAAAGAACTATGGCGTAAAACAGTACAGCAAGGCTTTAGGAACACAAACCCCTCATTCTTTCACAAACCCCTCATTCTTTCTTTTATTTTTTTTAACAGTAAAAGAAAGAGAAAGACTAAAGAAATACAAGGTTTGAAAAGAGAGGTAGAGACCATAAGAGGTTCATAACAGGGAGTCCAGGAGTACAGAAAAATGAGGGGGAGGGAACCAAACAAATACCTCTCTCTTCGATTGTTGGGCAAACTCAAAGAAGTATAAGAGAAAAAATAAAGAAAAATAAAGAAAAAATAAAGAGGGAAATTAAATAATCTAACCGTACGGGGAGTGCTCAGCCAGAGAACTATCCAAATGAAGTTTCTCTTGCAGCGGATGAAAGAGAACTGAAAGTGGGGCTAGATTGTTGGGGTTGGGCATGCTAAGTGCATGGGAATGGTTGGGGTTGCCTGCCAATCTACTCAGCTTTTGAGCTTCTGAATGGAGTCTCTGCGCAGGCGCGAAACCCTATTGTGTGAGGCACAGAGACCATGACAAAGAACCTTGATTTTATCTATTAAAATATGTCAGAGGTTGTACTACAATACAGGCAAGGGTGAGGAAAGGGGGCTAAAAAGTCTGTGAAAAAGAGCCTCTTTATCAGAGGTTTTGTTATCTAAGGTATACATGTATCCTTCGCACACAACTCAAATGCTATGCTCACGGTGTTTATGTATATAAGAAAAAAGTAATGCCATCACATGTTCTTTCCCTCAAAAAAACCAAGACTAATTAAAACAGGGAGGGAAGAAAGCAAACCCTTGTCTTACACTTGTCTTTGTAGTTAACAGCTTATGTTTCTTTCTGAATTTTCTTGTTTAGAAAACTATTTGTGAGTACAATCTCACAGTAAATTCCAGGTTTTTCAAAACAAAACAAAAAACAAAACAAAACAAAACAAAAACAGTGGAACCATCTTGACTTCAGTTACAAACAACAACAACAAAAATATTAGCAGGTGGATTGGCTTTTTTAGTGTAACAACTGAGGGCATTCCATTATTTAGATATAAGGCATTAAAACTTCTTACAAGGGTAGGAGGAAATTGTTTCCACTTACATAAAAAGATTGCTATTACTTTCAAGTTACAAGCACTTCATGAACCCAGAATAATATACCCAGTCTTTTTCAGAAAAAAAACATTATTTTTGAAAGTACACCAGTTACACACACACATACACAGTTGGCATCCTGTTGGTTAGTCCAGCTAGAGTAAACCCATTCAATCAATTGTTGAATGATGAATCAACCATTACTTACATTCCATTGATTCAATGGGTTTATCTTAGTCAGGAATAACAACTGAATTTAGGTGAGATGTGTATAATGTATAAAGTATATGTATGCACATAGTTATATCTATATCACAAGTCTTTTACAACTCAATTCTTTTTAAAATTATTTATTGTAGGCGCTTTGTAAATTTTGCACGAAATACCAGTTTGTAAATGTTATCTATGCTACTACCAACCTATTCCAGCACAGGGAAATGATTTAACATAAATGCAGCATAGTTGTGTGCCTTTAACAGTAGCAAAAAAAGGATTTGTCTGCTTTCCATGGATATTCTTAATCTAATTCAAGGGGAAGATTTAAAAGAATTTTATATTTGATTAGGATCTCAGACTAGGCAAGCTTAAGTAAATTTTGATTCCCTGTAACCACTAAGAAAACATCTGATCTGAAATAAGTTTTCTCTTTTCCACAGGCAAGTTTTAAAATTATTGTAACAATCCAGAGATTCAAATAGTTTATTAGGTAGCTTCAGAATATAATGCAGGTGTTACAAACTGTTAGCATAACAGACCCCAAAGTGACAGACAAATCACCGTGTTTCAAGCAATCCTGGGCCCCACTGCATAATGCCTTCAAGACCTACAAAGGACTGTACAGGAGTATGCTCTTCTTTTAAATTCTTGCTGTAGAAAAAAGAATTGTGCAAAATGCACTGGATTTTTTTTACAATATAGCAGGCTCAGTTTCTGACTGTGGCAAAACCCCCACATTGTGCTAGCCCTGGAATGCTCCCCTACTTTCCACCACTTCTTCTTAAATCCTCAGTGTCCTCCAAAACCAGTTGACTTCTCAGCACTCCAAAGCAGATTTTTGGGGTTGCATAACACAATGCAAGGCATAAAGAAAATCATTTCTCTCACTGGATTTATGTCTATATTTGGAGGAAAGGGCAGTTAAGACATTCTACAAATAAAACAGAATAATCAAGAACTCCTTTACAGGTGGGAAGAGGTTAATATTATGCTTAAAGATTTCAAACTGGCAAGAAAAGGATGGCGCGTTACAATTCTCTGTCTCCTCAAAATATACAAGAAAGGGTGCATTTCTGGGCTATTTTTAGGATTCGCTTCTAGCAAAGTTATATGTGAATGACCAATCAATACACAGAAAGATTTTACAAAAATATAATTTCACACCATGTGCAGAAGCAGACTGGAGCTGGGGGAGGTTTACAAAGGCAATAAAATCTAAGAAATATTTCAACATGCTTATGTAAATATAGTATATTTAGGATCAGTCACATCCATAAGGCTGGAATCCACTGAGTGTAGTAAACATTTTGTATACAGACATGCACAAAATATAAATACAAGATGCACAAGACTCTCAGGGGCACAATCCGCTAGAAACCTCCCCTGCACAGACCACACTAAAATGGGGAGAACATTTCCCGTTCATGTCGATGAGGATGAGGAAGAAGCTTCCTGAATAATGGATCCTAAATCACTTGTCTAATTTTCCCTTTTCAATTACCTTTTACACTCTGTGAACATTAGTACTAAAACTAAATGTGCGTGTAACCAAAAGAAAGAATTTTAATACATTTTTCAGAATCTGGAAGCAGTGCAAGCAGTTTCAAAATGCATAACACTAACAGTATTTATTTAATTTTAATTATTTATTTAATATACTATACCTCCCTATATTTTATGATAAACATAACAGAGGCTAGATTTGAATGATGGTTCACTAACCACTTAAGACTGCTTAAGTTAATGGCATTATGCAAAGTTAGCAGTACTGTAGTTTGCAAATCTGTTGGCAGGTGGGAACATTTCTACTTTTTGTGTTGAAAAGTCTACAGAAGAAATCTGTGGTGTTCTAACTCCTATCAGCCTAGATCAAGGATGACAGAAGTCATAGCAGACTAATATCTGGAGGACTGTGGGTTCCTCACACCTGGTTTGCAAAAGAAAATGGACTGATGCAATGAATGAAATCACAGTTTAGCTCCTTCCCTTTATAACTAAGGATTGGACCCCATTTATGTTAATTCAGAAGTGGCAAACTCACTTCAGTGTGACTCCCCTGCCCAAATGTTGATTCTGAACAAATCTACCCACAGTCAAGAATGAGAACTGACTTGTCACAAGTATAGGCAACCTCCTTAGGCAGTCACTCTTGTGAGACCTACCTCTGCCTTTGGCAACTACCATCATGGTTCCCACTAAAATTCAAGAGCAACTGTAGCAGCTTTCAATGCTATTGGAGGGTTTACCACAGGATAGACAACTTTCAGGGGCTGACACAAGAGTGGCTTGGAACCCTGCATCACGTTAGGGGGCTGTACATTCGATCTTGCCCCCAACATCCCACCCTTGGATTTTTTTAAAACTAAAAATGCTGCCCCATACAACTTAGGGGATATAGAGGGCAACTATGATACAAACTTTTTAGCCCTCTGGGCTGTTTCAAGCTCAAGAGAGGTCCTTATTTTACGAAGAACTAAGTTGGGAGTTGGTGTTTTTAGCCGTCTTCAATTTTTAAGGCTATTTTTAAGGGACTTTCACAGTACATTTTAGTAAAACAAAACAAAATTTTGAAAACAGCTTGAAAAAACAGAGGGGGTGCAGGATCCCTCAAAAATAAACCTGGGGCACATGTAGACTGTAGATCTAACTGTCACCACTAGAATATGTTTCTACCAGTCCCAGGGCAGAGCATTCATACAACACAATTAGTGTTAGCATTCCACTTTATCTGCCATGGTACTGTCCCATGGATTCCTGGGACTTGGAATTTATGGAAGAGCATTTAGAATTCTCAGCAAGAACACTTTATTGCCTCACCAAACTACAAACCCCAAGATTCCACAGGATAAAACCATGGCAATTAAAGTGGAATAACAGTGCTATAATTGTGTAGTGTGAATGGGAAGGGAAGTAAGCTGTTGTAATTTGGCCAGTTTAGATGATGGCAGTGGCCAACTGAATTCTGCAGCAGTCAAGAGGCATGGTGTCTTGCAAAACAGGGGTGTAGGGCATGTGTTGCCCACCTGATCTATTAGACAAATCCACAACAATACCAGATCTCAACACATGAGTTTTAGAATCAAGATTCCCCATAAGAACACAAACAGATAATCTCTTAGAATTTTATGACATCTCAGTGGGCCAGAGGGCATAGTTATAAATATAAATCTGCCCTTAAATCCTCTAATGGAAGCACATTGATCATTTAACAAAAAAAAAAAAAAAACCCACTCGTCTAATTAAAACACCATAACTATTAAATCAAATAATGTCCAAAGGTGGTGGTGGGGGATCTAGAGGACCACACTGAAAAGTTAATGTTGTCTTTTTAAACTGGTATTATATCTAAAAATAATAATAAAAATGATCACATTCTAAAGGTTCAGTGCATTCAGCAGCTATAGTTTTTGCTGCTAGTTCATCTAAGCTGACTTTCAAAAAAATAACACCCTAGCTCATCAAAATATACATTTCCATTTGCTTTTAAATTAAAATAATAATAAAAAACATTTAAAGAATTCACAAATCGATAGCATGACTACATTTCAGGATAATCTACAGCATATAATTTAAAGATTCAAGATGCCAAGACAAAGCATGTGGCAAGTCAACACACTTCATGTGGCAAGGGAGGCATGTAGAACTTGAGCTTCAAACTTCACTCCTCTTCTTCCAAATAGTATAAAATACCCATCTTTAAAAACTGTCAAGGAATCAAATAAATATTTTACACATTCTCACAAAAACAATTCCCCAACAGCAGATAGAAAACTGCATTTCAATATTTCTTAGTCAAAAAATACAGAATAAAACAAATACATTTTAACATCCTTTGCAAGTAATATAATCTTTTTTATTCACATTAATTTTTATAAAGCTGCAAATATATTTTGAATTCAAATGTTATTTCTTGAAGGAAAATTTGTAACTGTTTAATTGAGAATCTTTTCTCTTTTTTAAAAACTCTTTGCAAATCAGCCACTGTGCTGCCACTAAAGGTTATTTATGCAACTGGAATGTAAAAATAGGAAATGTAATAAAAACAATGAATTTGTGCTCGTGCCTAATGGCTGGTGGATGAGGCAGTGTAGGGAGCATCCACAATTCTTTAAACCAGGGACCGGCAACCTACGGCCCCCGGGCCGGTTCCGGCCCAGGTCGCCGGACTTACCAGCCCAGGCAGACTCCTGCCGCCGCCGCGCGTTTTGCCGTCCGTGCGGCTGCCATTTTGATTTCCAAAATGGCGGCCACGACGCGTTTGCGCATGCATGCAGGAGTACTGCGCATGTGCAAACGAGTTGCGGCCGCCATTTTGGAAATCAAAATGGCGCGTGCGGGGGTCGCACGCGCTGCCATCCCCCCCCCCCCCAGCGGAGACCTGGACTTTGGGGAACCGGCCCAGGTCTCCAAAAGGTTGCCTACCCCTGCTAAACTATAGGTGGCCAAAGACCAAAGGTTCTCCTTGGAAGCAAGCTGTGACTGGCCAATTTTGGATTTTTAAAATGGGGGATGCAGGAGATCTGGAACTCAAAGAATTAGCTTTGGAAGCTAAATATCACCTGTTGACCAAACTATGCCCACCCTTGAGCTAAAACAAATAAGACTGTGCATCAATAGAAAATATGATTAACAGTATAACATGAGGTATTAGATTTAATCTATGACCCATAATTTCCAGTCTCACCAACTCTGATAAAAATCTGTAATTTTTTTTTTAAATCTAGTACTTTCTCTAGTTTAATTAACCCCTTCCATTATGATTCAGCTATGGTATCGAAGCTGTTTTTAAGGTGATGATAAGATCTACTGAAGCCCTAGAAAATCCAGGGCTGTTCAGCAAAATAAATGTTCTAGCACAATCAGCTCTACATTATTAGAATACAAATGGTCTTCTCAAGAGGAGGATGAGTTGAGTCCTCCTTTTTTATTATTCACTGTTCATTTGACTAGTTTATATCTTATATGAGTATATTTATTTTATTACCCAAGGATACAGTTCCATGTATGAGGGAACACATACAACTTCCTTTGAAAATTCCACAGGACAATATAGTCTGCTAAGCTGTTCTTCATAGAGAGTCAAAGCTTCAGTCAGATTGACACAATTTCCCTGCAAAATATGTAGGGAGAAGAGTGATTTACAAATCTATTAAAAGTAGTTCAGCAAAACAATGCAATGGGGCAAGTTCATTAATAAATCTAACATATTAATAAACATATTCATTCATACAATCAATACGTTTAATATATTAAAACAGGCAAAAATCACATCTGTCCCTTTTATAACCTATAAGAAACCTGGAAATGTAGACATATTATTGAAGAAGCATTTGAAGATTTTATTAAAGGTATGCTGTAACAACTCAGGAATTATACTCCAAATTTAAAGCATAGTCCAAATGATGTAAATTTACAGTGTAATTATAAGCACTCAGAAGTCCTTTCCATTCAACTTCTTTTAATGTGAAAATCAAATATTTCAAAATGGTGTGAAAATTATAAACATTCTAAAAAGAGTGAGTTAACAATGGCACGAACACATTTATTATATTAAAATTAGAATTAATATTAATGTCATTACTTTTCTGCAAGAAAAGGCCTACCACAAAAGGAGAGGTGAGGAACAATTTTATACAAGAACACGTTTTATTAGAGTAAATGTAAGGAAGAAGTCCAGTACAGGACAATACTACAAATACACTACTAAATATTAGGCAAATGCTTAATTTGCTACAATAATACAGTCGGCCCTCCGTTTTCGCAGGGGATCCATTCTGGACACACACATCCCCCCGCAAAAACAGAGATTTGCAAATATTCAAGCCCCATAGGCTTGAATGGGATGCACCCCACTGATTTAAATGGAGGTCGCCCCTCTGTGAATATGCAAAACTGCGGACTTCAAGTCACTGAGAACTGAGGGGCGACTGTACAGAAAACATAGGAATCAGAACAATACAGGAGAAATGAATGGTGGTAAAAAGAGCAGATACAAAAGCAGAAATATTTTCTCATTTCATTGTTTATTATTAATATTTTGTTACTTGTTTTAAAATAGACTAATTCATGTTTTGGTTTAATGTTAGAATATAGTGTCTAGGATGCTATGGTATATTCCCATGGGTTCCAGGTGCTTTCATCAAAATGAACAATCCCCCCATCCCCTTGTGCTACACCTGCTGACACATCCTAAAACCCTCCTTGGTGGGTTGAGAAATCCCCTGGAGCAAAATTTTTGTGCTAAGGAGGGGTGCAATAGAAGGGAAGAAAGTTTCCATTATACAGTTGTCCCTCTCCATCTGCAGACTTGAGGTCCGCGGTTTTGCTCTTCGCAGAGAGGGAGAACAGCTATACCTAAAATGGCCCTGCACGCCCCCCCGTGCGCACCATTAGTTTCAATAGCAAGCTGGTATTTTTGCAGGGGTGGGTCTGGAACGGATCCCCTTCAAATTGCGAGGAGCAACTGTAGTGCTGAATGCTAAAGTATACCATTGGATCTTAGCCAAAATAAGCAATGGGTGTTGGAGGAACTGAGTTACCTATTTTAAAAGAAATTAATTTTAAGCATATTATAACCACTGTGAAATGGCAAGGGAAAGGTTCTGTAAAGGTAAGAAAGTTGAGCATAGAAAACATGTTTAGTAATCTATTATTATCCACAGTCTTAGTTCTGCTGCCTTGAACAAAACATATAATTTTGTCAGCATCAAAATGAATGGGGTAGTGCATAAACAACCTGCATGTGTAATTTGGAAATCACAAATAGAAAACAGTGCAAGGTAATTTATGGGACAACCTACCAGTACTGAAGCATTTTAATAGCATGACTAAATCTATATAATAAGGGTAATCTGCAGCCTAGTATTGTAGATTGCCATTCTTGATATCCCAACACTCATCTTCACAAATGACAATTACAGGGGACAATGCTATAAGCATATTATAGGAATTAACAAAGAAAAGTATTAAGAGGCTGCATACAACATCTGCATTTTGTTCAAACCAGGATCTCTCTCATCCTATGATGATACAAATACAAATTCACATATTGGAATTCTTTCCTTGAAACAAATTCATAGTGTTTCACATTGTAGTCTTGTATTGAAATGTCTACTCCAAAACTATTCACAATGTATATACAGGAAGAAAATATTATCTTTTTCCTGCTCTGTGAATTGAATTACCTGATATTGAATCATTCTCAGTGGCTTAGAAACATGGGAAAAAATCACTGTTACTCATGAGGAGCGTTAAACATGTGTAGACTTAGTCCTTGTGACTGATAAAGAAGACCAATTAAATATATGAAGGATACGGGTTGACAAAGATCAATTGGGTCAAAATGTCTTGCTTAAAATCCCAGGAATTGACATCTTATCATTCTATTTTGAGTTTTTTTATATCTTTGTTTATTTTTGGCCACCTGAGCCTTGTGTATATTATTGGCTGGTCTTCATGCAAGATTAGATGTGTGATTAACTAGCAATATTGTGGAATTATTGATCATATGCATGTAATTACATAATCACATTGTGAACTGTATGTTCTTTTTCATGATACCATTACCTGGTCACTTTTTGGTGTTCTAAAGTTTGTCTTATATTTGGGCATTTATGCATGTATGATTACTCTATAAACACTACCACAGGTGCCCCTCCATTTTTGCAAGGGATCCATTTCGGATCCCCAGTGAGAATGGAAAATCGCCAATATTCAAGCCCCATTGGCTTGAATGGTGGTGTGAGCCACAGGTGTGTGCCCCATTTTGTCCACTGTGTCCCTTCCAATCCACGAACAGGCAAGACCGCAGACTCCAAGTTCATGAAAACAGGGTGCCTGTATATACCTGATTCTTTCTGGGGCTACTGTGTTTAGACAGTTTACAGGGGTGAGTGCTGGGGCTTTCGGTGTTGGTTTCCAAGGTAGGAAGATGCTGAAGACAAGAGAAAATCAGCTGAAGAAAAAAACTAATTGGTGAGAAGAAAGTGGAATATCTAACAGCAACTTGAGAGTATCATGGAGAAGAGATAAGACATAGAAGATATCTACTGCGATGCAAATATTCTGTGGCCCTGCTCTCAACCAAGTTCAGCTCAAGAGCTTTGACCACTTTGAAATTGTCAAAGGAAAAAGATTAACAAGAATTGGGGAAGAAGTCCATCTTTCAGACCTAATTAATAAACTCTTCTTTCAGACCTAATTAATAGAAGTACACTCTATGAAGCACGCTTCTGAAAAGTCATTACCCATGATTTCAATTTTCTATCCGAAATTCCCTACATATTGTGAAGAGAAACAAATATTTATCATTATCATCATCATTTATATATGCCTTTCTCCTAATAATCAAAGCAGCTAACATATTTAAAATAATAGAAATTAAAAATATTATTATTCTGTTTATTTATATCCCGCCTTCTAGTACAGGGACTCAAGGCGGCTAACAAATCTAAAATAGTCCAAGTTATAACAATATAAAACATTAAAAATACAAAGTTTATAAAACAATTAAACAATTCAAACAATTAAAAACATTACATTATTAAAATTTAAAGTTTAAAACTCTTTAAGATAAAAACAAACAAAATTATACAAAAGCATTAATAAAAGTATAAATCAGGTTAATGCGACGGTCAGGAGCACTTGTTACCAGCTTCGGCTGATACGCCAGCTGCGCCCTTTTCTGGAAGTAAGGGATCTCGAGACCGTTGTGCATGCGTTGGTAACCTCACGCCTCGACTTCTGCAATGCACTCTACATGGGGCTACCCTTGTGCCTGGTTCGGAAACTACAACTGGTGCAGAACATGGCAGCCAGGCTCGTAACGGGAACATCTAGGAGGGATCACATTACCCCGGTTCTGAGATCCCTCCACTGGCTGCCTATTAGTTTCCGGACCCAGTACAAGGTGTTGGTTATTACCTTTAAAGCCCTAAATGGCTTGGGTCCAAGCTATCTCAGGGACCGCCTACTCCCATACAATCCTCCCCGCGCTCTTCAGTCCTCCGGGAGGAATTTGCTGCAGCCTCAGCAATCGAGGCTTGCGGCTACCTCCCGGAGGGCTTTTTCAGTTATCGCCCCCAGGCTCTGGAACGACCTGCCGGACGAGATCCGTCTATTAACATCCTTGGATAGCTTCAAAAAGGCTATTAAGACGGATCTCTTCCGGCAGGCCTTTCCGGACTAGTTAACCCCCACCCGGACATAAGCAGCCGCTTAAATGATGCTCCTACGTGGCCCCATCGTCAGATGGAGGGGATCATCTAGTAAGGCTTAGTTATTCTGTTTGGATCTTAAATTTTAATTATGTTGATTTTAATCCTGTTTGATTTAATACTGTTTTAAGGGGGGGGGGAGTCTTTTTGTATTATATGTTTTAATTGGATTGTATTTTTATTCTTGTAAGCCGCCCTGATTGGGTATCCATTGGGCGGGGTATAAATAAATTTTATTATTATTATTATTATTATTATTATTATTAGATTTAAAAAGCATTTAAAATTTATAAAAACAATTATTAAAATTACTAAAACAAATATTAAAATTTGTTTTAAAAAACTATGTAAAAACCACACAGAACAGCATTAAAATCCCAACCCTAGTCAGTTTGTAAAAACCTGACAGCATAAAAATGTTTTGACTTGCTGACAGAGGGGAGTAAGTATGGGGCTATCCTGGCCTCTCAAGGAAGTGAGTTCCAAAGTGTGGGAGCAGCCACCAAGAAGATCTGTCCCTTATTCCCACCAAACAAGTTTTGGAAGATGGTGGCACAGAGAGAAGGGCCTCTCCAGACAACCTTAGAGCTCAGCTCAATGGGCTCATAAATAAATAATCAATCCACATGTGCACTATAATGTTAGATAGTTGAACCTCAGGGCTAAGTGATCATAGAAGTTATCTTGCAAAGGATATCCCTTCAAAGGATAGTTGTCTCAAATTGTACTGCTATGGGATGAGGTGAACAACACAATCATAAATTTATTTTACTCTAATTTATGATTTTTTTTCTTATTCCCAACTTCATTATTTATTTATTTATAAAACAAACCAAAGTTACAAAAAGTTCACAGTCCAGATAACTAATATCAAATGCATTGTATTTCCAGAATGGAAAATACTTTAAAGAAGGGGGAAGTATCACAAGAGGCCTACATATCCTAAAGATCTGATCTTAGAAACTAAACTGGGTCAGCTTTGGTTAGTACACTGGACCCTTGGTATCTGCTGGAGTTGGTTCCAGGACCCACCCACCCCCACTGGTACCAAAATCCATGGATGCTCAAGTCCCATTATATACAATGACACAGTAACATGGTGCCCCTTATATAAAACAGCAACATCAAGGTTTGCTTTTTGGATTTAAACAAAAATATTTTCAAGCTGTGGATGCTTGAATCCATGGATGCGAATCAGTGGGTATGGAGGCTGACTGTAATTGGATGGGAGACCACCAACAAAAACCAGGTGCTGGACGCTATATTTCAGAGGAAGGAACTGGCAAAACCACTTCTGAGTATTCTTTGCCTAAGAAAACCCTATGAAATTCATTCGTTTCCCATAAATTGACAGGGACTGAAAGGTGCATGTGCGCGCGCGCACACACACATCACAGCCCCTTAACCCTGCCCCATTTCAGCCTGAAAAGGAGAACTGCTTCTTCTTGAAGCTTCTAGGAGTAGCAATTTTACCTTAAAACTAGGCATAGCCCTCCTGTGCCTTGCTTCCCCAATCCCCAGAGTTTTAAAATACTGGAGATGGATTTCTATTTCCAGCATCATGTCTAGGGAGCTAGATTCATTGCACAGTGGGTATCAAAAGCATAAACCTGGTCTCTGGCATGCCCTCTTTGCTTTAAATCCATAACAAGGGAAATAAAACAATTTAACAGGACTATTTATGTTTTGTAAATAAGCACAAACTTGCAAAGGTCTCAAGACTATCCTATTCAAAATTTATTAAGTTCTCATTCTGCAAGAAGATCTGAAAATACGATCCAGCAGCCTATACCTCATAAGTGTTTCACTAATTTCAGCTATATATTTACAGTCTTTTAGATTTTACTCTCTGAGCTGAAATGTTTAATCATCAAGCTCTATCTAGTGATCTAAGAGTACAGTGCAGTCTACCAGCCTTCACATGCTATTCTACATGTTAAGAATGCACTTGTGTAGTGAAATAACATTCTGGAACTGAAAAACCTTCCACAGTCATGAAATAATAGTAATCCAGTTTCATATCCAGTGCACTATCTGATCAATTTTCTTGGGGTCAGTTTCAGCTGTTGCAGCCTGATGAGGTGGACAAGAGATCAGAATCTGTCCATCCTTCCATATGTAGTCTTGACCTTTGCACATCTTGGCTTTTAAGATCTAGCAGACATGGATTGTTTGGGTGGGCCCAAGGGGTGGCAAATGCCTCACTATGTCAGAGAGAGGTGCCTTGAAGGAGGGTATAGTGCACCCTCTCCTGAAGAGGTTGTCCTTGGGCCAAGAGGTAGGTGAGAACTACCACCCTATCAATCATATCCCATTCTGTGTTTGGGCAAGGTGCCTGAACATATGGTTGCTGGGTAGCTTCAGATGTTCTTGGAGGAAACAGATTATCTGCACCTATTAGTCTTGTTTCAGGATATGGCGACCACACAGTCTTGGTTGCTCTAGCTGGCAACCTACTCCAGGGAAAAGACATAGGAAGTGCTACCTTGTTTGTCTTCCTAGGATCACTCAGTGGCTTTTGATACCATTGACCATGATATCATACTGAACTGATTTTGGCAGATTAGTAGGAGGCACTGCTTTAAAATGGTTCTGCTCCTATTTGTAAGGTTGGTTCTGAGAGTGATAATGGGGGACTCCTACTGAGCCCCATGGCCACTGTGTTGTGGGATACCTCAGGATTCAACTTTGTCACATTTGGGGGCTAGGTATCATCAGTATGCTGTTCACACTCAGCTCTACTTCTCCTTGTCATCAGTCAGCTGGGCTGTGAAGGTGTTGGAGTAGTACCTGGATGTTGTAATGGGATGGATGAGGGTGATTAAACTGAAGCTGAATGCCAGTTAAGATGGAGTCTCTGCAGACTGGCAGTTCTCGAGTCTGGGAATTGGGTAGGTTATTACCTGTTCTGGATGATGTTGAAGGAGTAAGTGCATGGTCTGGGAGTACTCCTAGATTCATCTTTGTAACTGGAGGCCCAAATAAGAACTGGTCGATTGGAGTGCTTAGGGCCAGTTTTGACTGGGCTGCCAGCTACAGCCTTTCCTGGAAAGGGATAACTTAGTTGCAGTAGACCATGCACTGGGAACTTCCTGATTAGACTACATGGGGCTCTCCTTGAAAATGACTTGTAAATTGCAGCTAGTGCAAAATGTAGCAGCTAGACTGCTCACTAGAATTTCATTCAGATATCATATAACACCAGTTCTGAAGGATCAGGACTTGCTGCTAATATATTTCCATTCTGGATCCAAGGTCCCAGCAGTAACATTTAAAGCACTGAACAGCCTGGGATCACCCCTGGGTCCCATCAGTAGGAGAAATACTGAGAGATCCTCTATGTGGGAGGACATGGGCGAGACCCTTTTCTGCAGTCCCACTTTTCTGCAGTGAGACCTCAGTTGTGGAATTCCTTCACCCTAAGCCTGATTGGTGCCAAAGCTGGAATCATTTTGGTGCAGTTAAAACTTACCTTTTTATTAGTCTTTGGGTCAAACTGATTTATCCAATCTGTACATGTTTTATGGTTATATTATTCAAGTTTGCTTTATCCAGTTTTAAATTGTCTGTTTCTAACTGAGAAACTATTTAATATATTTTTCATATTTTTAAACTTCTGTAATTATTTCTTTTTTAAAATTGATTTTATAGTGGGCCCTTTGTATACTCAAGGGATCCGTTTCAGACACCACCACCACCTAACATATGGGAAAAACCATGGGACCTCAAGTCCCACTGATTTTAATGGCAGTGTGTTCTGTGCACAGCACACCATTTTGTACCCCCAGGCTTGCTGTCCACATGAACTCAAGTCCGCGTACAGCAAGCCTACATATGGGGCGGGCGGACTGTATTGTAAGCCACTCTGAGATCTTCAGATAAAGGGCAGGAGATAAATATTTTAATAAACAAACACAACCATACTGGAGACATACATTATCTGGCTTCCTTTTAACAAAGGACTAGCAATAAATATTTGGCAATGTGAGTGTACAGTTTTTCGTGTTCCTACTGTTACTGCACTACTATTATGTGTACCAATATAGGACAAGATCCTTTATCTTCAATCATTGTTTCCAAACATTGTTTAAAAAGGGGAAGTGTTCATATTAACACTGAGAACACTGATATTTTACCCTTATATATGCTGAACCGTTTCAATTAATTTAACATGGGCTGTCAAAGACCTCTTGACAAAACAAACAAACAAACTAGAATTGAACATTAGAAACAAGGCTATGCTAATCCAAAACTTCAGAGACACAAAAAAGTCACCTAAAACCATAAAAAAATCTTGTTGATATTAGAAAGGTTTGGCAATTCTGAAAAGGAATTTATAGTGCAATTCTATGCCTGTTTATTCAGAAGTTCAATGACATTTACTCACTGTATGTATATAGGATTAGAGCCTTATAGTTTGTCATATCATCAGAACCTAACTCTTACCTGAAAAAAAGCACAAAACTAACTGTTGCTGCTATGATCCTTCTGGAGGCATTACTGGGGGGGTGCAGGGGGTGCAAACTGCACCAGATGACAACTCAGAGAGTCACCTGCTACACTAGTGGGAAGGGGTGCCACTTTCCAGGTCTGGCAGCTTTGTTGGCAGGATGGGAAAGGAAGTCACCTCCCTTTCCTACACAGCCAGCACTTCTAAAAGACTTGGAAAAGGCTGCTGAGGAGAGGAGGAAGATATTAAAAAGTGGTCCACACCAGGTGTCAAATATATTGGATATGTGACTGAAGTAATTTCCATCTTATATGAACCTTAAGGTGAAACCTATCACAGGGTTTTCGTGGCAAGATTTTTCAGAGGTTTGTCACTGCCTTCTTAGGTTGAGAGAATGTGACGTGCCCAAGGTAACCCAGTGGGTTTCCATGGCTCAGCAGAGATTCAAACCCTGGTTTTCCAGAGTATTACTTCTCCATGCTGGCTTTCCATAAAAATGATCCCAACCTAATAAACAAGGCAAACAGGCTTGACCACTCTCTGCATACTTCTACACCTAGAAAGTGATGAGAAAGAAATATTTATTTGAACCTCTTCAGGTTCAGGAGAGACCCTCTTTCTGACAAACAATATTCTAACAAGTACATAATTTATCTGGTTCACTCTTGTCTGTTGAAAGCGGCATACACGCCCAAGTGTTACATCCAATATTTCCCTGGAGACAAAGGAACATTTGAATAGGCTTTTTCTAGAATTACTACTGGGGGTGGGGGGGGAATCACCTGCCATACCTGTGTGAAATATTTTCCATCAGGTTTCAAGACTTTCATGGAAAGATCCAGAATCATCCTTAGAAACTCCCATGTGGAATCTGGAGTAATAAGGAAGAGTTTATTTAGAAAATCACAATTAAGTACAGTATTCATAAATGTTGTCAGTGATAGGGACAGGCATCATTTGCAATACTGATGTCTCTCTTTTTGTTCAAGTTTATCAGATAGTGTGGATAAGTGGGAAATAAAATGGAATTAGACCTTACAAATACAGTCAGCCCTGCGCATTTGTGGGCTTTTCACTCATGGTTTTGACTATTCACAAGTTTGTAGATGGTGCTTAACTAGCTTGACCTCTCCTCCTGCTCCTCCTCTTCCAAAAGATTCTCAGCCAGAGTTTAAACCATTTTTCAGCCCATCAGTCTCCTCATCCCACTCCTGTTCATCCCAGTCTTCTTGTTGTGTGCTTTCAAGTCATTTCCAACTTATGGGGACCCTATCATGAGGTTTTCTTGGCAAAATTTGTTCAAAAGAGGTTTGCCACTGCCTTCCCCTGAGGCCGAGAGCATGTGATTTGCCCAAGGTCCCCCAGTGGGTTTCATGGCCAAGCTGGGAATTGAACCCTGGTCTCCAGAGTCGAAGTCCAACACTCAAACCACTACACCACTCTACCTCCTTTCAATCTCCTCTCCTTCCAAAAGAGCCAGTCAGGAGTCTAATGTGCTAGAAAGGGGCTCTTTTGGAAGGATGGGGGGGGGGGGAAACAGAAGGGAGTGGGGTGAGGAGACTAAAGGGCTGGAAGGGGTTTAAAACCTGACTGCTCTTTCGGAAGGATGAGAGGTTGAGAGTAGGTGGAGTGGGGTGAAGAAATTTATGGATTGGAAAGCGATTTAAAATCTAGCTGGCTCTTTTGGAAGGAGATAAGATTGAGATGAGGTGGACTGAGACAATAGTGGGATGAGATTTGAAAAGGGATTTAAAATCTGGTTCAAGCATGCTGGTGGCCAGGTGGGAAATGGAGTGATGGCTGTGCCCTAACCCCTGCAAATGTGCAGGGGTGACTGCACAATCCATTCCTGTATGCATATGAACCACATCAAGTTTGATGTTGTCATGCGTCACCTCCCTATGCCTACTACATATGTACTACCCAAACACTGAATTCATACATACCTCCTTATTCCCTTTATCTCCTCTAGATATAAGTACCTCATTAAAACTGTGCTTGCACTTGAATGAGTTTTGATTAAAACCACATTTGCATCAACACAGTTCATAGAGGTGAAAAATATTAACCTTCTTCTGGAGATGTGGAGATTGGAACAGCTGTCAAGTCATTAATTACATAATCAAACATCCTTTCTTCTTTGGCATACCTCTTCAGTACTGGAATACAATCTTCTATTAGAACCTAGAAAAACAAATAGAGATATATTTTAGATCTACTTATCCTGCGCAAATGCTTAATCTGTACAGTCACCCCTCTGTTCTCACAGACTTGAGATCTGCAGACTTAAATATTTATGGAGGGGCGACCTCCTTTAACTTCAATGGGGCGTGTACCCATGGTGTGTGCCTTGTGCACACCAGCGGGTATGAACCCCATTCAAGTCTGTGGGGCTTGAACATTGTTGAGTCTCCATTTTCGTCGGAGGGTGGTCCGGAATGGATCCCCCGCGAAAACAGAGGGCCAACTGTATATGTGAAAGTTCCTAATGGCTGTTACATTGTGTTCAATGCTTGTATCTATGGGCCTCTACAGACCGGCCCAAAGGGCCGGTCTGGAGGCAGGGATGGGGAGGGGCAGCTGCACGCTGGATGCCCCAACCCCATGCCAGCGGCATCCTGATGTCGCACGCCATTACGCACGGCGCCAGGACGTCCTTCCGCTGCAGCGTTTTGATGCGCTGCGCCAGAAGGGGTGACAAAGAGCCATGCGCCGGCTCTTAGGGTGCCCTTTGCCAGTGCTGAAAGGAGCAGCATTTTGCTCTTTTCCAGGCCGGCAAAAGGGAGGATCGGGGCTGAGGCGTCCGGCAGCCTCGCCCCGACCCTCCACTTCCCAGGGCGACCCAGGGCCACCCGTCTGCATCCTCCCTAAGTCTAGAAGCATCTAAGTCTAGAAGCTTGTATCGAAGTCTAGTCTGCATACCACAACATTATAGACTCTAAACATTGGGTTCATGCTCACTGTGTGACTTTTGGTACTAACCAAGAAGTGTCAAGAGAGGCAGGGTAATCCCAAATCTCCAAACACACACTGGCTTCAATCCAACATCCCCTTAACATAGCGTAAATATCCCTATGTGGAAATAAGCTGCACCAGCATTATTATTATTAATAATAAATGTATTTATACCCTGCCCCTCTGCATAGCAATCAGGGCGGCTTCCAACATAAAAATACAATACAATAAGATCAAGCCCAACCCTAACCCTCCCACCTTTTAAAAATTATTAAACAACATCAAATTAAACAATTTTAAAATAAGGCAAATGCCCTAATTTTGAAAATTAAAAATTACAATTATAATTACAATAATTACAGTAATTACATCGGCAGCAAATATGGCGGCTGAGAATGGGGAAAAGAAACATAAGAACCAATTCCATGAGTGGGAAGACTAGTCGGGAAAGGCCTGCCGGAAGAGATCTGTCTTGACATCTCTTTTAAAGCTGTTTAAAGTTGACAAATGATGGACCTCGTCCAGCAGGCCGTTCCATAGTCTGGGAGCGGTCATTGAGAAGGCCCTTTGGGAAGTAGCCGATAGTCTAGATCAGGGGTAGGCAACCTTTCCCCTTTAAGGGCCGAGGGACTTCAGCTCCCAGAATACCAGGAGCTATTGGCCAACATGGGACTATTGGCCAACATGGATGAGGCTTCTGGGAGCTGAAGTCCCTCGGCCCTTAAAGAGGAAAGGTTGCCTACCCCTGGTCTAGATTTTTCCACCTGTAATAGATTCTTCCCAGAGGACCGAAGAGCGCGGGGTGGATTGTATGGGAGGAGGCAGTCTCAAAGGTAGGCTGGACCCAAGTCATTTAGGGTCTTATAGGTAATAACCAACACCTTGTACTGGGCCCGGAAACTAATAGGCAGCCAGTGAAGAGATTTTAAAAGCGGTGTAATGTGGTCTCTTTTCGATGTATTGGAGACCAACCTGGCTGCCATGTTTTTCACTAATTGAAGTTTCCGAACCAAGCATGAGGGTAGCCCCATGTAGAGCGCATTACAGAAATCCAGACGGGAAGTTATCAGAGCATGTACCAGTTTCAAGGTTCTTTACTTCCAGAAAAGAGTGCAGCTGGTGTATCAGTCGAAGCTGATAACAGGAGCTCCTGGCTGTCGCATTCACCTGATTAATCATCTGAAGCGATGGGTCCAGGAGCACCCCTAGACTGCGAACACAGTCCTTTGTGTTAAGTGTGATCCCGTCCAGGACTGGTGGCTGTATCCCAATACCTGGTTTTGGGGCCACTACTGTAAGTACCTCCGTTTTGTCTGGATTCAAGGATTGAGGGCAAGGATTGAGGGGGCAGGTAGTTTTCCTCACTCTACCAATAATAATAATAATAATAATTGGAGATAATTTGACCCATTTGTGTAGTATGTCGTATGCATATCTGTACTACTAACAGAATGCCAGCCATACAGATTCATCATCTTCATCATCATGATCATGATCATCATCATCATCATCATCAAGAGCTTGTTTTACTTTCACAACAACTCTGAGGAAATGCAGCAAGCTGCTTTATAAATTGATCCATATACAGACAGATTGGCAGTTTTTCACAAGGGCTGCAAGACACTGAGCACTGATGATATTAAAATCTAACAGACCATAGCACAAATGAAATGAATTCTCTTCAAAAACACATCTCCCAAACATTTTATACATTTTTCAAATAATATTCCCTATTTTAAGCAAAATAAAACAAAATAAAAAAATTACCTGATAGCATTCTCCTTTCAGATTGTCCAAGACATCTCCACATGTTTTCCGCATATATTTTCGACACCCGTCGATCACCATTTGGTCAATGTTTTTGATAATAGCTAAGAATCAAATAACTCATTTTGTTGTGGTTATTCAAATAGGTTTTTTTTCTGAATAGTAAGGACTGGATGTTATAAAAAGCAAACAAATGATTCATGCTATCCCTAAAGATATGTAATAGGAATACATTTTATTGGAAACCATATGTGGTGTTGTAAAAATCAGGTTTGGAATGATAATACAACTTTAAAGCTTTTCTACTTTATGGACAGCTACATGTTTGTATAAGCACAAACACATGGTTGTAATGATTTTTTAAACGTTCACTTAACACAAACCAGAGCTTTTCAATTTTTTAAAAAATTATTATCAGTAGCAGCTGTTGCCAAATCATAAATATCTTCCTGAAGCAAGACGGGAAAGACATAGGACTAAATCCAGTTACTAGTCCCAACTAGCACAGACTCAGATTCAATGGGTCTTAGACCCAAAACAGGCGGGCATAAAAAGCCAGCTTCCGTGCAGCTTGGGGGCATGGCATTTAGATGATGCACACCTCCAACCTGTGCGGAAGCCACGCCAGGTTGCTCCCGTGTTGCCTAAGGTGGCCCAAACCCGGCCACAAAAGGAGCGGATCTTTTCCGCTCCTTGCCATGGTCCATTTGGGACCGCAGCAGAAGCCGGCATCGGGTCCATGGAGTGTGGTCGCTGTGGTCTCACAGCACTCCAGGCAGGAGCTGCCTCTGGCCATTCCTTCCTGCCCATCTGTTGCACCCCTTACTCGGAACTAGCAATTTGATTTGGGCCATAACAGCAACAATCCTGTACTGAATACTATCTCAACAAGATTTAAACTGTACAGTACATAGCGAAATTTGAGTTAATTTTGAGATGTCAGCACAAATCACCATGAATAAAAACAATGCCACATTTTCAAAATACAGTGGACAAGCTAAACGTTGTTATTTTTTATTGGACTATCATCCATTTATTAAAAGGATATCTCAACCATGGTGACCATCTTTGGTTTCAATTTGACTATTTCATACAATATTCCTCCATCACCACCTCCTAGAATGAGCACTTCTTTGTCAGTGTAGTCTTCCTTTCCATTGCCCATTATCGCTTGAGTATATGCCAAGTCACTCTCTGCCAGATCTTAAAAAGCAAAGGTAACAAATATAGAGATATAACAACAACAACAACCACAACAATAAATATATAGAGAGATAGGTAAACATCCAAACATACATTAATGGCAAGTGCCCTAGCTGATGCCTTTTAAATTAATGTTTTAGAAATCCATAGTGGCTTTGGGCAATCTTAAAAAAATTTGTGTGTGTTCAGAACAGATATTCCTGTTTGACTGAAGTTTACATGTACAGTTTACATGTACAGTGTTCTTCATGGGGGTGTACACTGTACAGTGTTCTACATGTACAGTGTTCTTCAGTTTACATGTACAGTGTTCTTCATGGAGATAACCAGGATCTCTAGGATGAACAATCCTCCACAGGTTCTTTGCTAGTGGAAGGACTTGTCCACCCCTCTTAACCCCTGCTGGCAGGTTAGGATTGTTCTTATGTTGTTGATGATTGCTACTCTCATTTCAAGTGCAATAGAAAAGAAACACTGCAAATATTAAAACAATAAACAATGAAATTATTGTTTTATATTTCTTATGTTGTCTCAAGTAATTCAGAAAGTATAAAAGGGATGATAAACCTCTAATAATCAATCCACTATTATTCCTCACAGACATATATGAACACGCATCAATTTGTTCATATACATAATGGCCTGATTCAGACAATTATAGTAAACTATAATTATAATTGTTCTACTTAACTGTAAGTTATTTTGAGTCAGATTCTTGGGAGATAGTATATAAACTGAATAATAAAATAATAAATAAACCTGAATTGTTGAAAATTCTGACTTACTGAAAACAGGCTACTGTGTTAATACACACTGCTCTTTTGCTTCCATTTGGCAGGAATGGCTAAACCAGGGGTAGGCAACCTTTCCCCTTTAAGGGCCGAGGGACTTCAACTCCCAGAAACCCAGGAGCTATTGCCTAACATGGGACTATTGGCCAACATGGCTGAGGCTTCTGGGAGCTGAAGCCCCTCGGCCCTTAAAGGGGAAAGGTTGCCTACCCCTGGGCTAAACAAATTAAAGAACGACACTGATAAGTAGACTTCCACTAACAAGCCTGCATCAAAAGTTAAGAACAAATCCTGGTTTATAATTCTGACTTGTTAGGAGAAACAAGATGACGAACATGGTTCAGTTGTAATGCTAAACAAACCATGAACAGAAGCTCCCTGCTTTGCTTAGCTACTCCAGCAAGCAATAGAAACCGAGTGGAAGCAAATGAGCAGCATGCACCAGGAAGTTTGCTCATCTAGACCAGAATTCTCAGCATCATCTTTGTCTCAGATGTCAGACAATATTTAGTGTTTAAGGAAACTAGCCCTCCTGCCTATCACCCATACCTGAGTATACAATTTTTAAGGAGAAACTGTTTTTTAATTTATTCAAAACACATTAATTGAAATAGTCAAACTGGTTTTGAAATCTGGTATTTTACACACTAAACAATTCCAAGACTTTTGGGAATGATTCAGTTTCATTCTGCTTAGCTTGTCACAAATTTAAGGACACAAATTTAAGGACACTAGAAGACAGTAAGAAGCCCATAATCATAGGCTTTCAAGTCATAAATGACCCACAAGACACCAGCATTCCTATTAGAAATGTCTGTCTCTTTATATGCCATTATCTTTATTCACATATCTTGATACACCTAACATTTTAATAATTGCTAGGATATCTGTTTCTAATAACAATGAAAGCTTGAATTCAATAATTAACTAAGTCTTATCTGTACTTTCACCTTACAAGGTTGAATTTTAAAAAATGGCAGTAAAAGCACAATAAATGACTATCATTAGCATTATAATTTCAGCCTCAAAAAGAACCCGATTTACAATAATGGATGGATTAATAGGGAGACCTATGTAGAGTCTCAGCCCAACTGCTCATTGTATTCTATAGGTCAGTTTCCAAAGGAACTAAGGAACAAGAGGAAACCCGAAAGTTATCTGCAGGTCTGCATGATTTTTGATCCAAATACTACTCTCTGGGGACTTTAGAAATAGCTTGGTTTTGTCACCTACCCAAGATTGCCCTCCACAAAGGAGAGGGGCAAGTTGAAAGTATTTAGCAAATCACGATTCATAGTTTAGACTTGGCTTGGGAATGTCACAACTTGTGGACTGATTCTGTAGCTACTAACGATATATTATATAAAGACTACAGTACTTACTGACATCCCCACTGAGGATAAGAATATTTCCAAATTGTTTTGAATGTAAAATTTTAATATTCTGATAAGCTGACTCTTCATCATAAACAATTTCATCTATATCATATTCCACCAGTCGTCCATCTGCTGTGGGCCAATATCTGTCAATGGTATCACCTCTCACAATGGCTGGCAACCTGGGAACAAAAAGACAAAGAAAAACGCACATACAAAAACAACAACACAAATTTATTTGTGCAAATTAGCAAAAGGGATATTACTTCCTTAAACTGGTTACTTCCTAGAGGAACTTGTATATTTTTTCCTTAAATTCCAAATAACCAATCTGTATTTTACACATTTTAATGCCAGATAACTGATGTCTGTATATTTACTGCGCTGTAAATGCTTTCAGCACAAAGGAATACTAGATAAGCAACACACAAATGGTTTTTTTGACTAGGGTTATTTATAGCAGTCTCTGATACAGCATAAATGCAATCAAACTCTACATTTTAGGATTATCACTCTACAATATCTGCCCAAATTGATTTCATAATTATAATTCCCAGGTTGCTATTTGAACACAGAAGCTGTTGTTTTATAGCTTGGATATGAATTGTCAAATCATTACTAAAGAACAGTGGGTATCTGTGCTTTTATATATTTTATTAAGCTGTCCTGTGGGCCTTCCAAAGACAGAAAAGAAAGTTAAAATTAAAAATCCCCAGTCCTACATTCTCAGCCTCAAATGAAGGCAATGACAACCCCCTTGTATGTGTGTGTGCCTTCAAGTCACCTGTTGACTTATGCGACCCCATGAATTTCATAGGGTTTTCTTAGGCAAGGAATACTCAGGGGTTGTTTTGCTAGTCCGTCTTAGGGTCCCCATAAATCAGAAACGATTTGAGGGCACACAACAAGCACCTGATCCTGGCTTCCTGAAAGTCAGTTGTGACTTATAATAGTTCTAGAATATGCTACTTAACAGACACTAGAGGGCAGTACCTGACCAAATCAACCCAAGGCTCAAATTATTTGACTATAAAAATCAGTCTGTGGTTCTCAGCTTACTTGAGATATTAACTTGGCAACAGCCAACACACCCCAACTACCACACATATTCTTAACAAAAAAACACAAACACTAGATACTTACTTTTATGGCATACTGATGGCTGTATGCCTCAGCATCAGCTGCTTGAGCAGGAGGCTACAAAAGAGCACTTATGTTCTGCTTGTGGGTTTCCCATAAGCCCATTTTTTCTATGGGAACAAAATCCTTGACTAGATTGCCCTTTGTTCTAATCCAGCATGACTTTTCTTACAGTTATCCAATTTCAGGGTTCTGCCCGATATCCAGATGTTCACAATCTCTCCCAAATCAATTGGAAAGGAAAGATCTAAGAGTCTAAGCTGTTTGGAGGATGCAGCATCAAATACTTCCATAGGAATTTTTCCACAGGAAGTCCAAGCTACATACGCTGCCTTTCTCCTGGGATCCACATTAAAGTTGAATCATAGCATTATAACTGTGCAGTGACTAGGACATTGAGAGAACAGGTTTTGAATCCCCATTTTACCATGGAAATCCAGAGGGAGACCTTGGGCAAATTGCATTTTCTCAGCCTTAGGTGAAGGCAACAGTTGCAGACTTCCTCTGAACAAATTCTGCCAAGAAATACCTGTGATAGGTTCACATCAGGGTCACCATAAGTCAGAAATGACTTGAAGCCAAGCATTAAAGTGTGAAAGGGACCCAAGAAACTGAGTAACAATAATAGATAACAACACTATAGGGTTGCCAAGGAATATTCTTAACTCCCCATATCAAAATGAGTATAACAACAATGGGCTATTTTGCAAGTCTGGCATAAACCAGTGTCTTAGCCACAGGGTCAACCCCCCAACAATACAGGTATAATAATGATTGATTATATAACAAAATGAAGATCTTATTGACACAAACATATATCCCACTCGGTTTATGTTATTACTACATTTATAGGATGTCCAGAGGTAAAAATCTGCAGAGGTCACATAGTTTGATCAAAAAAAGTAGCATTTGTCTGACCTACCAGAAAGCTGCATCGAAACTGGAGACTGATTTACTGGTGTTACTTAAAGTGTATGTTTCCCTGTCTTGTGGGACATAAAGGAATTTTGCTGGATCCAGGGACAGGAAATATTTACAGAAAATGTATGTCCAATGGCAGAAGACTATCTCTTGCACAACCCCAATCTGCCCTGTTTCCCTCCTCAGCCTCCTTGCCACAGGAAGGGGACTCTGAATTTGGGATTTGGCTTTCATCACACCATTGTCCGAACTACCCTCCTTGTTTTCCCACTCTTGTTGCTGTGTGCCTTCAAGTTGCTTCCAACTTAGGGCAACCTTAAGGCGACCCTACTACTGGGTTTTCTGGGCAAGATTTGTTCAAAAGAGATTCGCTATTGCTTTCTTCTGAAGCTGAGAAAGTGTGACTTGTGAAAGGTCAACCAGTGGGTTTCCATGGCTGAGAGAGGATTCAAACTTTGGTTTCCAGAGTTCTAATCCAACACCTAAACCACAACATCACACTGACTCTAGCAAAATGTATAAAAATTTCTTACCTTTTTACCCGTTTGATGTTTCTGTGAAACAGTTCTTTCATTCTTTCTTCCACCTTGTTTAAAAGCTACGGGGTGGGGGTGGGGGAAATAAAATGCACTGGGTAAATGTGGGTGCCTAGTAGTCCTGATGAACCTAAAATTTAATACTGGAGGTTAATAATTTGAATTATTTTATTTATTCAACCAGCCTGTCCCTTTTACCTACATGACCCACAATTGCTAACAGCATTAACTTAACCAATAAATTACACAGGCCTGCATAATTGAGAGTCATAAAATCATTTTTAAAATGTATGTTGGTTTTATAGTTATTTGGTGTTCTAATTCCAAAAATGACTCTGATTCCCTCTGTCATGTGAAGCTTTTTCCAAACTTGCTTTGACATTTCTATATTATAATATATGACTGAATGAAATGATCTTGCAAAGAATTACCCTGCAAAAATTAAGAACGGGCTTAAAGTCTTCTAATAGACTTTCAAAACACTTTACTTTGTTGCTCTGAAACACAAAAATCAGCTCAAAAGCACAAAAAGAAATTATACTGGGCCATCAGTGTCTGCACTTAATTAAAGCTAAGTAACAAATGAATTGATAAAAATATCAAATTTATAAAAGAACTATTTCGGGTTGGATATTTGTATTGTGTTTTTCAAATCCAGCATCCAAAAATATATTTAAAATACCCACAGTATTGAAAAAAAAATGCAATCACAAGCCTGTGTTATTGGGTACATGGGTAAACCCCTGACATTTATGGACACTTAAAACAAGGATTAATTAGTAATTTTTTATCCTAATACATGTCCATCTATGTTAGGGAAAAGAACCAAGTCTTCAGCAAGCAAGTATTGGTATTACAAAACTGTAAAGTTCAAAAAGTTTAGATGCTTGCTATAACCAAAGTTTGAAAAAAAGGAGAAAAAGCAAAAAACTTGTATACCTTAAAGTAAACAAATTTATTATGGCTAAAGCTTCTATTATTTACAAATTTCTTCAGGAGATACATGAACTGTTAAGTTTCTTTTTGACTTCAGTGAATGCAAACTGTTTCAATACACTCATCCCTCCCCATTCCAGACTTGGGAGTCCATGGTCTTGCTCCTTCACGGACAGCAAGCGGGGAGGGACAAAATTGTGCATGTGACAATGAGCTTTGAATATCTGCAGTTTTTCCGATTCGCAGGGGGCAGGGGGGGGAGGGACTACTGTACACTGAATGTGTGAGCAAATCTAGAGAACTTGTCAGTTCTGCTTATTACACAGACAGAATTATCCCACTCTTTATAGCAGGTCCTCAGAGACGGAAGAATGTTTTTTGAAAAATTAAAACAAACATCCAATTAGTTTATTTTTATTTCATTTCCTTTGTATGATGAATATAACAAGCATGAAAACAAACAAGTAGATTCTAGAACATGAAAGCTACAAGCCTTGGGACTTGTGATGCCACTCTTTTTCCTACTTCAAGCAGAGAGAGATGGCAAGCCTTTAATCCTAGCTTGCATTCTGATTACAAAACAAGCAAAGGTCTGCAACCCTGGTTTATTGTTAGAATTTAGGAACATAGTTGTGTTAGTCTGGAATACTGATATGCAAAGGCATCTTGTAGCACCTTTGAGACTAACTGTACAAAAGAAGCTGTAGCATAAGCTTTTTGTATCTGAGAAAGCATATCTAAGGGGGGTTGCAGACTGCCACAAATAGTGCAAGTTGAGTCCACTTTAAGGGTTAGGGTTAGGGAATCATGGGAACTGTATTTTATTGTGGCACCAGAGCTCTCTGACAGAGAAGGCTCAATGTCTCAGAGAAAAAAACAAAAACAATTCCCATGATTCCCTAGCATTAACCCTAACCCTTAAAGTGGACTCAATTTGCACTATTTCTGGCAGTCTGGCACCCCCCTAAATCTACAAAAGCTTATGCTGCAATTTATTTTGTACAGTCAGTCTCAAAAGTGCTATAAGATCCCTTTGCATATTGTTTATTGTTGGCTTCCTCTCCTTAACAAATTACAGCTGCATGAGTTTGGATATCACAGGGAACTGTTTCTAGTTTGAAATACAAAGTACATCTTTTTTTTTCCTTTTTCAAAAGAGAGGTGTTTGTGAATCTCAGGCTCATGTAGGCTTCTTCATGTATGGGAAACATTAATTATTCCTCTTTATGGCTAAATTGAGCCCAATTTGCTACATTGTGATAATTTAAACCAATTTTCTCACATCCCAATCTAACATGTTACTGCTACACCACACAGACTCCCAGCTCAGTGGAAAAAACTAAAGGAAGACTACAATTCAGTAAAATACATACATAAAACAAAAGACAACCAGCTTCCTGCATTAGTATAAAGATATTATACCTACTTGATCTGCATCTTCTCCTCCATTCAAATCGTTGTAGCTCTGTACATCCACCAACACCAGCCCATGAGGATAAATTCTCAAATTGGCAAAACTAGACAGTAAAAACAAAAGAACATTCTAAGAACTGGTTCAAGTAAGGGTCTCAGTTATTCATCCTGCCTGTGTGCCACGGTGTTGATCCTCAATACTCACAAAGGAGCTAAAGAACAAAAAATGCACTTTATATATAATATCAGAAATTTGGGGGGGGGGGGGGAGATATCAAACCTTTCATCCACCCAAACAAAGTTCTTTCAAATTTATGTTTCCACTTCTAAACAAAAATAAAGAGGTGAGAACCAAGTTCATATTTTATCTCGCAGTAATCCACTTGTCAACTGAAATGGTACAGGCATGCATAGAATTACATTTCTACATGTGGATGACATCACATCAGAATATAATTTAGGAAGAAGAAATACAACTGAAAGTGTCCCCAAATGATCTGTACCTGTACCAAAACCTTGACAAAAAAGTGTTAGGCATGTGGTTATTTGACCATATCCTACAAATCTGGCTCTGACAGGCTCTCCCACTGTCTCAATCATTAATGAAAGCAGCATTGGTTCTAGAATAACACTGCTAAACTGGTCTAGACTACCGTAGCTTGGTCCAATATCTCACTGTTCCCTGAGGATATAACTAGCATTCTAGAACAGAAAAAATATTCAAAGTTTTCAGTCACCAAGATTGTCCAGCATCTCAGTTAAAAAGCTACTTATCTCATTGGATCTGATAAAATTCATACAACTATGAGTTCATTTTGTCTGTATGAAACAGATGTCTCATGTTTTCACTACTGTGGGAATGTCAAATTAACTTTTTGAGGGAGTGGAATAAATGTCTTTTTATCTCCCGAGAAGGCGATCATACAGTTTTAAGTTCCTTTTACCTGGATGACAAATATCGATCATAACACCTTTCACAAATCAGATATAAATCCAACTTACCTGCCATTTTTATTGACATATGTTGCTAGGTAACCATGATCTTCCCAATTATGAATAGTCTCTGTCATTCCCTGCTTTTGGAAGATGGACTGTAGACCTTTAAAAATGGCATTACAATCAGCTAGACAATGAAAAGGAGAGAAAGACCAACGAGCAATTAATACAAACACCTAAAATGGCTCCCAATACCTTTAACAGAATTACATTAGAATCATCATGAGACATGAGAGTACCAGCAAAGCGACACTATGTTTTGCCAGGCATTTGACTTTTTAGTCAGAATGCGTTCCCTAAATGAAAACATCAAATTGTATAAATTATCTGATATTTAACATAAACACTGTGACTCCATTCTGGCAGAGATCTGATTGTCCTTCATGCTTATGTCATTCAGGGACCAGTTAAAAATATAGTTATTTCTGTACTGACTGTCCAAGCTTAAGTGACTATATTTATTTGTTTTTGCTGTTTATTTGGGTTGTGGTTTAACTTGATTTTATTAGATATTTGTAATTTATGGCTTAAGATATTTGTAATTTTTTATTTAAAGCTGTGCTTTTATGTAGGCTGTTAACTGTCCTTGACTACTTTGAAGAAAGGATACAAATCAAATTGATTATGGTAATGATAACAAATCAGCTACAATATTGTGACTGCTCCAATATGTGTAGCTGCAATGAGCAAAATTTTCTGTTACCCAAACTGTAGAAAGATTGATATATAAGCTTCCGGCTAAGCAGCTATCTATAGCTAGCAGCAATAAAACAAAGGCCTTTCCTGTAGCAGCTTCCAATTCATGTATATTTAGAAAATGCTTCTAATCTTAGTATTATGGATGGCTTGCTGCGAGTCCAATTGTTTGATCAGAGAGATTGTAGAGATGAGAAAGAGTCCAGGTCATTTGTTTGGAAGAGGAAAGTAACATGCAAATAATGATGACTTTTTCATATGAACCAAAAAAGCCTGTGTCCATTTTGCATATGGAGTCTCATACCTTGAGTCCCATACTGTGTGAAAGGCATAATATAAATTAAATTATTAATATTAATGCTAAAGTTTATCTTTGTCTTTTGGCTCTGCAAGAAAAATGACAAACATAGAGCCTTTACAGACTGCCAGAAATAGTGCAGCTTAAGGCCACTTTAACTGTCCTGGCTCAGTGCTAGGGAATCATGGGAATTGCATTTTTTTCTGGGACACTGAGCCTTCTCTGCCAGAGAGCTCTGGTGCCACAATAAACTACAGTTCCCATGATTGCTTAGCACTGAGCCAGGACAGTTATAGTGGCCTCAATTTGCACTATTTCTGACAGTCTATAAAGGCCCACAGTTGATCTATATTTCCTTGATATGTGAATTTGACTATAGAAATGTAACACCTCTGTCTGCAGCATCCATGAAACACACAGTGCACACACCAAGGACTGCTCTGGCTTTCTAACATATGCACAAACAGTGGCAAACATGTATCTAAGTTGTAGTGACAGTCTGCACTGCCCCAGATGTTGTTGGGCTGCAATTCCCATTGGTCCAAGCTAGCACAGTCAATGGCAAGGCATGAGATGTTCCAGTTCAACAGCATTTGGAGGGCCACAGGTTGCCTAGAACACAAAGTAGAACATAAAAAGCAGCCTTATACCAAATCAGATTTATAAATAAGTTCAGTATGGTCTATGCTGATACTGACTCTTCAGGATTTCACGCTAGTATTCTCAAGGTTAAACCTGGAGCTTTCTACATGCAAAAAAAATGTGCTATAAAAATTACAAATGCTGCTAAACAAGGTATATCTAACAGAGCATCACATATTTAAAACAAAAACAGAAACTTTGCTTCTGTTTTAAACAAACCCATTGCTAGCAAATCCTAACTGTTCTGCAGTCCTGTTGACATCAATCTGAGCACTATGGGCACATAGGATTCCTGATATGTATTAATTATCTAGGATGATATATGTCAACCCTGGATCTAAAGACCATGGATTATATGGAGAGGGGGATTAATGTGTCCTCTGGGAACCCTGACCTTCATCAGCGCCCCTCCCCACAAAACATGTCACTTATAGTTGCCCAAGTGGCATTGATAGTAGCATGCTGTGGGGTGCTCTGTAGATGGATGATATGTGGTGGGCAGCTTTCTGAGCATGAGCACCTCTGGTTTATATCAAGGATGTGAAAACTTTGGTCCCCCAATCTATTGTACTTCAACTTCCACATTACCTTACCACTGTCAATGGTGGTTGGGACTTCCGGGAAATGAAGGCAAAACCATTTGCCACAATTTTTTAATGAACTTTCTAATTTGTATACAAAATGATTTCGGCAATTTGTAGCCAAGAGGCTGCTCACATCTCTATACAACAGGGGTGGGATTTATGCAGCCCTCAGATGATGCTTGACTGCAACTCCCAGTATTCCTTACTGCTGGATATGCTGGGTACAGCTGCACAGTTCAACAACACCTGTGTGCCCGCATGATTCCTGCCCTTTTATATAGTCTCTGTCTTCTGTATTCAGTGACTAATCCATAGTGATGATGATAATACAAAGTCTTCCTCAATCTCAATCCCTTCAGGCATTGTTAAACCATAACTCCCTGATGCAGCCTCCAGATGTTTCCTCAGATTGAGGAAGGCTAAGAGAAACAGTCCAAGTCTTGGATAGAGGCAGAGAATGATGTGGGAAGTAAAGCACAATGCAGGGGGAAGAAAATCTCTTATTATGTATTGCAACCTGGGGAGCTCATGAATAAAAAGTACAAGATTATAGGTAAATATTAACTCTTACTCAGATGGATATCAGACCATTATGTTTACAAAGCCAAATAAACTTTTACCTGTTCAATTATCTTGATCACAAAGTGATCTGCATGAAAGGATGGCTTTTGTTTCACCTCAGGTCGAATATTTTGGCATCCTTGTTATGTCCCAGTGTGTCAATATTTTAAAAACCAAGAAGCTAAGAGATAGACAGTATGGCTCGACATACAGTATGACCATTTCATTCAGTACTTTCAATAGAGGTCAAACTTTTACCCAAGATAGGTGTGTTTAGCAAGTGTTTCTGACGTGTGTGTTTGTATGCCCACCTTCCAGTCATTTCTGACTTATTGGAACCCAAATGTAAACCTTTCACAGGACCTTTCTTGGCAAGATTTGTTGAGAGGGGATTTGCCACTGCTTATCAACGATTATCAACTAGTATTTGGATGGAATAATTTGGCTACCTTTCCTCATTGAGGAAAGAAAATTATTCCTATATTTTAAATTGGCATCATCATGAAACCTAAATTTTACTAAACTCTGTTGATGCTTTTCATTTCTGGAACACAAGATAAATGTAAAATTAGATAGGAATGCTTCAGCTACAGGGTGTAGGGCCTAGTGATGAACTAAGTTTGGAGAGATCAGGACTAAGCTCCATAAAAAGTCATTAAAGTTACTTGCCAAAGTAGCTAAACTTTGACCAATCTCCCTCCATCTCCAACTGGTAAAGCAGGGAGGCAATGAAGAAATGTGCATGCTTTCCCCAGTCAATAGGAAGGGCAGTGAAAAACATGATAAACAAATAACTTTCCCATTTACAGTTGCAGCAGTAACTTTGCTATAGTTACAAGTTTCTGAGCCCTTCTGTGTTTTCTGTTTTCATTAACAATTCAGAGTTAAGTCAAGCTAAGCAGACAAGAAAGGAATGGTTTATCACATTTCTCAAAAATGCAACTACAACAAAAAATATCCCATGAAGGAAGGTGCTCAGTGGGGTAAATACTTAGAAAAATAAGCAACACTATGAAATACAGAGCCTCGCCCAAGTATTCATCTCAATTTTTGACTCCTCTAATGTTTTGTTGTGTTACAATGTGCAACTGAAATGGATTTAATTCCCACATGGCGGATTTGAATATTTATAGAAAACATTCAGGGGTAGGTGTATTGGCCATTTAGTAAATCCAAACAAAAATTCAGCAATGATACCTTTATTGGCCAACCAAAATGCACAATACACTTGTTGCAAGCTTTTAAAGCTCCATGGGCTTCTTCAACATGCAAGATGTTACAAACCAAACAGGAGAAAAACAATTGGAGATGTTAGTCTACATGCTGTTTCAGTCTTTAGTCAAGATAGTATATGGTGGGGAGGATTATCGTTTGTAGGCTCCTTCTCCTTCTGGGCATGCGGCTATAGGAAGATTTTCAAAGTCCAGGAAATTTAAAATCCATTTGCATCTCAACAGGGCCCCCTCCTTTTGTAATCCAGTATGTCTCCAGAGAGAATATGGGCCTTTGCAGACTGCCAGAAATAGTGCAAATTGAGTCCACTTTAAGGGTTAGGGTTAGTGCTAGGGAATCATGGGAACTGTTTTTTTCGGAGACATTGAGCCTTCTCTGTCAGAGAGCTCTGGTACCACAATAAAATGCAGTTCCCATGATTCCCTAACCCTAACCCTTAAAGTGGACTCAATTTGCACTATTTCTAGCAGTCTGCAAAGGCCCTATAAATTCTCTTAAGCGGACATCCCTTGCCACAGCAAAAGCCGACCCAGGAAAAAGCTCTGAACATCTTGACAAAATGTAGGCTTGTGACTAACATTGTCAAAAATGTTTTCTCCTGTATGATTTTTAACATCTTTGAGAAGCCAGTGGAGTTGCAACATGTATTTTGTGTGTTTGTTAGCCCAATAAAGGTATCAATGTTTTGTGGATTCTGTATGTTATTGTACTTTGGTAGATGGCTACTGCTGGATATGGACATTTATAGTTTATCTTCCAGTAGGAAAGGAAATCATGCAATTCCCTAGATCAGGGGTAGGCAACTTTTTTGAGCCGGGGGCCAGGTTGCTGTCCCTCAGACAAGTGGGAGGCCGAAGCACCATAAATAAATAAATAAATGGTTTTTTTTTTTAAAAAAAATTACATTTAAAAAAAATATATGCATGCACACTCTCTTAGCCCCAGAAAAGCCATGGCAAAACCCCTGTGGAGATTTTGCCAAGAAAACCCCAAGAACAAGTAATAACAACAATAATCAATACCATCAAGACGGGTGGTGGCGGCGGCAGCAGGACCGGCCTGGGGCCAGTCCAAAGGCCTTGGAGGGCCGCACACACCCCCGGGTCTTAGGCCCGCATCCCCCCTCCCCCCGTATTTAAACACAGCAAGAAATAAAGGACAAAAAAGCATTTCTATAACCAAATGTCTGATATTTCTTTTTCCCTTTCAGAGTACAAGTAAGGTCACTTTTAGCCTTGAAACAGACGCATGTTCTGCCTGCGATGAGCTTCCTAGCTACTACACAACATTGGAAGTCCTCTGCTAAAGAAACTAATTTGAAGAAAGCAGTAGTTACAAGAAGAATCTACTGTCAATATGTAAGCCTACCCCTGCTCAAAATATCACTAGATCTAGGACCAATGCAGATGGCCTGTAAGGAGAGGCTCTATACTGCCCGAGAGCGCCGGATCAAGGCCGCGGCATGTGGTTGCCGTAGCCCTGATCCAGCTTTTTGCCACTCCGAAAAGAGCGGGCAAATGCTGCTCCTTTTCGGGGCGGCAAAAAGCCACCCTTAGAGCCACCGCCAAAGTTCTTTTGTGCCCCTTTGGTGCAGCGTGTGTGCCCTGATGCTGCGTGCTGTGCAGTCGGGCGTGCGGCATCAGGGCTGAGTTGGGGCGGCCGGCACACAGCAGGTCGGCCTTTTAGGCCAGTCTGCATCAGCCCCTACTTTACCAAATTCAGTTTTTATTAGCAGATTTTAATTAGTAGCTGTCTTCATTTTTAAAAAATGACCTATTTTGAATTGCAATCTATTGTGAAACTATTTTAACAACGTTTACACTCCCATAACTGAATTTGTGAGGCTGAACAATCTTTCTAAGACCAAAAACTAGTTCCACAATAGTTCAACTTTGTCTCTGTTTTTCAATGTGCATGTCTAAAGGTACTAAGTTTTAGAATCTACTAGTCTTGAAATGAAATGGCCAACTGAAATGTTAGTTTCATAAAAACAGCTGAATTCTGTTTAGATAATTGGAAGTTTCTAGATTATGGGTAACCCACTACTATCAGAAAAGACGCTTTTCACAGATTGGTATTACAAGCAAGTAGTTTTTGTCAACCTAATAGTAAAGCTTAAAAGACATGAAATCAAGTTGGCCAATATCCTTGGGTTTTGTTTTTGTTTTTTTTGTTTTGTTTTAAAAAGGAATTGGTCAGTGATTTTACAAGTGGCAATGATTCTGAACAGATTATCTATTAACACTCATCTTGTCAGTATAAAATGGCATGTATGGCTAGCTCCTAGACTCAAATCAGGTACTCTCTCCCAATAGAGCCTAACAACCTTTTCAAGTTGTAATGACTACTGTCCTGGTTCAGCAAATGCCCACACAGGCTGGCTGGGAGGCAACCTCTGACTGATAGTGCTGGCAGAAGCAGCTAATCACAATCAGATAGAAAATTTCTTTGCTTGTGAGAGTCCATTAAGAGAAAGGCATGGGTCACACAGTCCATGTCAAGGGAGACAACAGGAATGAAGGTCAACACAGTCCAAAGGTCAAAGAAGCCAGGAGGTAGGGATGCAGGAATCTAGAAACAGGTAATAGGAATGCTGGCCAGGAAACACACAAGTTGCTTTCAGCAACTCCTTAGGCAAACTCAGCCTGGCTGAGCTGCGGCGGGACCCGGGAGGAAGCCGAGGAGGAGGCTGCTCAGCCCACCCCCTCCACCACCATCACTCCAGCTGCGTCGGGGCCCAGGAGGAAGCCGAGGAGGAGACTATTTAGCCTACCCACCACCACCACCATCAATCCAGCTACGTCGGGGCCCAGGAGGAAGCTGAGGAGGCTATTTAGCCTACCCCCCCCCACCACCACCACCATCACTCCAGCTGCGTCGGGGCCCGGGAGGAAGCCGAGGAGGAAGCTATTAGTCCACCCCTTCCATCACTATCACTCCAGCTGCGGCAGCAATAGCAGCAGCAGCTCTCTCACAACACCGCTTGAATTCCTCGGAGCTAGAAAAGAAGCTTTTTTCTTCTTTCCCAAGTGCCGCAGATTAGATGTTGCTTCTTAGAGCAATCTGTCTGCAAACTCTGACACTAATAAAACAACCAATCAAATGGATGGTAATGGGGGAGAGCCAGTAGAGGAAACACTGGGAGCGGCGATTGAGGTTGTGCAGGGCAGAGGAAGATATGGTGACAACAGTGTGGAATTTTGTTACAAAGGAAGGCGGCCTTGATGTCTGAAAGCGATCCCACCTTCAGTTCACTCTGTTGCCCAAAATAGGCTGGGGAGCTTACCAACCACACCACAGAAGCTTACCTTGTTCCTCTGCAATGCCAGGTCGGTAAAAAACAAAACCCACATCATCCACGATCTTCTTGTGGATGAAGAAGTTGACCTGGCTTGTTTCACAGACACCTGGCTGGGAGATGATAGTGTCATCACTTGGAATCAAGCTCTCCCAGCCAGATACTCTGTTAGTGAGCAGGTAAAGGAAAGTGGGGGGGGGGGGGGGGAGGGGCGCAGAGTGGTTCTGGTTCATAGAGACAACCTCACCTTGACCAGGATACCTTTCCGGAAAATAGACCACTTCGAGTGTATGTACCTAAGCCTGAAGACCAGGGATAGTATAGGGATTTTGTTAGTATACTGTCCACCCCATTGCTTAACACTCTCCCTATCTGAGCTGACACAGCTGGTCTCGGAATTGCTGTTGGAGTTGCCCAGACTTTTAGTTCTGGGTGACTTCAACATCCCACTCGAGACCAGTTTAATAGGTATGGCTTGGCAGTTCATGATTCCATGACAGGCATGGGCCTATCCCAATTGGTTTCCGGGCCAACGCACTGTGTGGGTCATACTCTCAATGCGGTCTTTAGTACGGAGCAGGCATATCCGTGGGTAGAGGTAATAAATACCACCGCACTGTCATGGATGGATCATTTCCTGGTCAGGGTTGGAGTGAGAGCCACTGTCCACCCCACTGGGACTAGAGGGCCTATTAGAATGGTCCACCCTCAAAGGCTAATGGAACCAATTGGATTTCAGAAAGCCTTAGAGGTAATGCCGGCGATTCTGTCAAAGCTTTGGTTAATACCTATAACACCGATCTTACCAAGGCTATCGACACAATTGCTCCCAAGTGTCCTTTCCAGCCCACTTCTAATTGTCAACCATGGTATATGGAAGAACTCAGGAAGATGAAGTGGAGTGGATTGGACAACGACTAGAGTGCATCTGACGGAAAACTCAACTTTTATCCAACAGAACTTGTCATAGGAAATTTCTTTGTTCCTATAGAGAGGCAATACGTGCAGCGCAGAAATCTTTCTCCTCCGCACGTATTGCAGCTGCAGAGTCACGTCTGGCTGAATTGTTTAGGGTGGTTAAGGGAATTGACACAGGTTCTTTACTTAACCCAACAATAGCCTGCTGTGACGCTTTTAACAACTACTTTGAAGATAAAATCTCTCTGATAAGAGCCGACTTGGACACCAGGATTACAGCAGAATCGACTGATGAGGTGTCCAGTAAACCTGTTTTAGAGATTAAACTGGATCGGTTCGAGCCGGTGAGTACCAATGACATGGACAAGATCCTTGAGAAAGTGAAGAAGAAGAAGACATGCCCCCTCGATCCCTGCCCATCATGGCTGGCCGTCTGGGGTAGGGGGCGGGATACCTTGATGGCATTTCTCAAAGATATCAATGCATCCCTTAGGGAAGGCTTGTTCCAGCATGTTTAAAGGAAACGGTCATTAGACCACTCCTGAAGAAGCCTTCCCTGGACCCTCTGGATCTGAAAAACTATAGGCCGGTATCACACCTGCCATTATTGAGCAAGGTGACTGAGTAGACTGTCGCCTTTCAACTCCAAGTGATCTTGGATGAAACCGATTATCTAGATCCATTTCAAACAGGCTTCTGGACAGGAAATGGAGTGGAGACTGCCATGGTTGCTCTGGCTGATGACCTTCATCTAGGCATTGACAGGGGAAGCGTGACTCAGTTGGTGCTTCTGGACCTCTCAGCGGCTTTAATATGATAGATCACGACATCCTCTTGGAACGCCTGGGAGAGCTAGGAATCGGAGGCACTGCATTGCAGTGGTTCTGTTCCTTCCTCTCAGGCAGATTCCAGAGAGTGATGCTCAGGGACAATTGCTCTTCAAAAAAAGAGCTTAATTGTGGCGTTCCTCAGGGTGCCATCCTGTCCCCGATGCTATTTAATATTTACATGAAGTCGCTGGGGGAAATTATTCATAGGCATGGGACAGGGTGTTATCCGTACGCTGATAACACCCAAATATATTTCTCCATGTCTCGGTCAGCAGCCATGACAGCAGATGGCAATTCTCCCCTCAATCATTGTCTTGAGCTGGTAATGGACTGGATGAATCCAGACAAGACGGAGGTAGGGGCCCCTAGACCAGGTATTGGGTTGCAATCTCCAGTCCTGGATGGAGTCACTCTCTCCTGTAAGTACTGTGTTCGCAGTCTGGGGGTGCTCCTAGACCCGTCGCTTTACATGATAGATCAGGTGAATGCGACAGTCAGGAGCACCTGTTATCAGCTTCGGCTGATACACCAGCTGCGCCCTTTCCTGGAAGGGACCTAGAAACTGTAGTGCATGCACTGGTAAGCTCACAACTCAATTTCTGCAATGCACTCTACATGGGGCTACCCTTATACCTAGTTCGGAAACTACAACTAGTACAAAATATGGCAGCCAGGTTGATCACTGGTAAATCTAGGAGTGATCATATTACACCTATTTGAAATCTCTTCACTGGCTGCCTACTGGGTTCCGAGCACAGTATAAGGTGTTGGTGATCACCTTTAAAGCCCTACATGGCCTGGGTCCAACCTATCTAAGGGATCGCCTCCTTCCATAAAATCCACCCCGCACCCTCATGTCCTCTAGGAGGAATTTACTGCAACCTATAAAAACCAGATTAACGGTAACCTCCCAGAGGACATTTTCTGTTGCCGCTCCCAGATTACGGAATGCCTTGCCAGAAGAAATATGTCAAATAACCAGCTTAGACAGCTTTAAAAAAGCTGTCAAGATGGATCTCTTCCAGCAGGCCTTTCCCGAATAGAGCAATCCAACTGACTCTGTGGTCTCCCCAATTTATACATCCACTATTATCCCAGAACAATCGTTATTTTAATACTATGTTCTTATTTTAGTATTGTATTTAATTCTTTTAAAGGGGGGCTTTATTATTATTATTATTATTATTATGGTTATCATTGTTTTATTGTAGGGTATGTTTTATTTTAATTTATTTTACTCTATGTAAGCCGCCTTGATTGTCATGATACAAGAATAAAGTTATTAAGTTATTATGTTTTTTTGGAGCATTTTGTTCTTCCTCCTTGATTGAGGACTTAAGACCCCAGCTGTGTCCTCTGCCTCATCAGCAGGTGAGTCTTGCCTTGTCCTGCTGGCTGAGGCTACAATTCCACAGGATGAGCTGGCTGGAACTCTTCAGCAGGTAGGGCTGGCTCCTCTGCAACAGGGAGAGCTGCAGGCTGTTTCCTGTCCGGAAGACTTGCCTGGGTCCCTTCCTCAGCCTCCTCATCAGACTCTTCCTCCAGGTCCCAGTCCTGCAGCTCTTGGCCCATAACAACCACTCCCTTTACAACATCAGTCCCAGATCACTGTCAGTTTGATGTGACAGCCTATAATTCTACAATCAAGAAAACAGCTTTACCATTCCTAAAACACTAATAATAATAATAATAATAAATTATTTTTACCCCACCCCTCTGTTAAAATAGCTTACAGCAATTAAAATTACAACAAATTTTACAACTAGAATATATAATTAGAAACGGGCAAAAGAGCAATTATGCAATATTAGACAGGCAGCCTTTGGCTTAAAAATGACTCCACAAAAATGAAACATGCCGATTCAGTTATACCTGTACTTATTTAGGGTATGCTTTATAATGGAATGACTGACTATCACTCAGCACTGTTTGTTCAAAAACCCGATATGGAGAAGGCTGGTAGCATAGACTTGCTTGTTATCTTTCAGCTACACACCACCTTTGCATATGGGATTACACAGGTTTATGCAAGAAGAATAATTTGGCAGGCTAATATGTGCCACATGATAACAAGGAACAAGAGGGATTAACTCCTACGATAGCCTCAGGAGTACAGACAGAACACACATAAGCACATTTGCTCATCTCCATTTTAGACTGCAACAGAAAGCCATGCACTGTCATAGAGCTTGTTCGCCCCTTCTTCCCCACTTCCACTTTTTAGGGTATTCCTGCTTAATCTTAAGGAATTACTGTTTTCTAAAATACAAGGGCAATGTTGGGGGGAGAATAATGAAATATGGAATATTCTACTATAATATAGCTACAGATTAGTTGTAAAGAAAATTTGTTACAGAGAATTTACAATTCTGCCTATGAAACAAGTGCCAAATGGTAATCAGTCCATAGGTCTGGGATAGAGGACTGTTTTGGACCATAAATCTCAACATCTGACCATTTGCCATGCACACAGGCTGATGGGAACTGTAGTCAAAAACATCTGGAGGAGCCCAAATTGGGCAATGCTACTATAGTCCTTCATAATAGTAGCATTCCTAGTTCCAGATCCCTTAACTACTAATATGGGAATCTGTTTCTTTAGTCAATCTATTTTGGCAGTGAGCTGACAGATACAAGTGAGTACATAAATTCCTAAAAGCTTCTTGTTGGACAGAACCCCAAATTCCTCAGAACAAAGCTGCCAGTTATTTATTTATTCTCCTTTGTTCCAAGCAAATATTTCATATATGTACATGTCAACACAATGACCCAGCATTAATCAGGAACAAGTTTAATGGGACAGGGAAGAAGGAAGTGGACTATCAGTTCATATCAACACAACCAAACAACAAAAAGTTAGAAAGGCAAGCCAGTCTGGATTAGTAGCTAGTGTCAAGAGTAGGCTTGGAAAAACTGAGGTTCAAATTTCCATTCTGCTGCATGGATGTCCTTGGGACACTCTTTCAGCTTTGTTTATCTCTTAGAGGTATTGTGAGGATGATGGGGAGGAAGAACCATTTACTGTTGTTGATTACCTTAAAAGTGGATGAAGTATGCATATATTAAATAGAACAACATTCCATATAGATTCTTAGGCTTTTCTGCAGGCAGGCAGCCCTATTGTTAAACTACAACAGCACTGCATGCAACTTTCACATAGCACAGGAATGAGCAAATACTAAATGATAAATAATAAAAACATAACAGCAATCAGTTTTGGATCTGGTGCCTTTAGGGCAGGGGTAGGCAACCTTTCCCCTTTAAGGGCCGAGGGACTTCAACTCCCAGAAGCCTCTGCCATGTTGGCCATTAGTCCCATGTTGGCCAACAGCTCCTGGGATTCTGGGAGCTGAAGTCCCTCGGCCCTTAAAGGGGACAGGTTGTCTACCCCTGCTTTAGGGTATTTAGGCACACAGTATGATAAAACTAATGGTAGGTTCCCATTAAAACATGGCTCCTTAGGGTTGCCATACTTTGGAAATGATGTAAGGGCACACAACAACTAAAAGCACCAGATCCTACCAGGTGCTGTATGCCGTATTTCTGAGGAAGGAACTAGCAAAACCATCAGAAAACACTGAGAAATTCATGGAGTCACCATATGTTGACAGGCAATATGGAGTCACCAAAAGTCAACAGGCAACACATATGAAACAGCCTTTATCTTGATGTTAGCCATGGGGACAGAACTGAATCTCTTGGTGAATTGTAATTTATTGGTTTCAAGCAGAAGTCTTCCTCTGAAATTTCCCTGTTAAACAATGTCCACTTTAAGATTAGTTAGTGTCCAGGTAGGCTGAAAGATTCATCCATTGATTTCTGAATATGCTGGTGAATGAACACTTGGTGCTATAGATGACACTATCAAGTTAATGTGAGTTCAACTAAAACAGGGGTCCCCAAACTACGGCCCGCGGGCTGGACCCAGCCCGCCAAGGCCTTCCTACCGGCCCGCCGCCGCCGCCACTCGCGCCTGTCGCCGGGCGCCATTTTGTCTTCCAAAATGGCGTCTGGAGTCGTGCGCATGTGCCCGGCATTGCGTGCGCATGCGCACAAAATGGCAGCCAGCGTTGCACATGCATGCGCACTACTCAGGCGCCATTTTGTCTTCCAAAATGGTGCCCGTAATGTGCATGTGCGTGCGATGCTACACGCATGCGCAAGACTCCAGATGCCATTTTGGAAGACAAAATGGCATCCGGAGTCGCACGCATGCACACGCACCTCCAGCCCCCCAGAAGATCTGGGGGCCAGCAAACCAGCCCCATGATCAAAAAGTCCGGGGACCCCTGAACTAAAACATCAGACCAGCTCTATTTCCATTATAATGCTTGTGCAGTTTAAGTTGCATCACTACAGTATTAAGACTGGGATCCAAAATTCTGCTTAGATCGAAAAAGAAGATGTTTGCTCTAGCCAAAATGTGTGATTTTCTCCTAAAAGAGAACACACCCATGTCATGCTTTTGATACAATAGATCACGGCATCCTCTTGGACCGCCTGAGGGGGTTGGGTATCGGGGGCACTGCATTGCAGTGGTTCCGGTCCTTCCTCTCGGGTCGGTCCCAGAGGGTGCTGCTCGGGGACTGTAGCTCCAGCAAGAGGGACCTCACTTGTGGGGTCCCTCAGGGAGCTATTTTGTCCCTGATGTTGTTTAACATCTATATGAAGCCGCTGGGTGAGATTATACGGAGTTATGGTGCTGGGTGTTATCAGTACGCTGATGACACCCAAATCTATTTTTCCGTGTCTCGTTCGTCGGCCTTGAATTCCAATGGCACCTCTTCTCTCAATGAATGTCTTGGGGCGGTAATGGGCTGGATGAGGAAAAACAGATTGAAGCTGAATCCAGACAAGACGGAGGTGCTCACGGTTGCGGCCCCGAAACCAGGAATTGGGTTGCAACCTCCAGTCCTGGATGGGGTCACGCTCTCCTCCAGTGACTGTGTTCGCAGCTTGGGGGTGCTCCTTGACTCGTCGCTCCTGATGACAAATCAGGTAAATGCGACGGTCAGGAGCGCCTGTTATCAGCTTCGGCTGATACGCCAGCTGCGCCCGTTTCTGGAAGTAAGGGATCTCGAAACTGTGGTGCACGCGTTGGTAACCTCACTCCTTGACTTCTGCAATGCACTCTACATGGGGCTACCCTTGTGCCTGGTTCGGAAATTACAGCTGGTACAGAACATGGCAGCCAGACTTGTTTCGGGAACATCTCGGAGGGATCACATCACTCCGGTGTTGAGGTCCCTCCACTGGCTGCCTATCAGCTTCCGGGCCAGGTACAAGGTGTTGGTTATCACCTTTAAAGCCCTAAATGGCCTGGGTCCAAGCTATCTCAGGGACCGCCTACTCCCATACAATCCTCCCCGCGCTCTTCGATCCTCCGGGAGGAATTTGCTGCAGCCTCAGAAATCGAGGCTTGCGGCTACCTCCCAGAGGGCTTTTTCAGCTGTCACCCCTAGGCTCTGGAACGACCTGCCGGACGAGATCCGTCTATTAACATCTTTAGATAGCTTTAAAAAAGCTATTAAGACGGATCTCTTCCGGCAGGCCTTTCCAGAGTAAAAATCCCGCCCCGGATATAGGTAGTCACGCTAAATGATGCTCCTACGTGGCCTCATCGTAAGATGGAAGGGATCATCCATTTAAGCTTACCTATTCTGTGTGGATTCTAAATTTTAATTACGTTGTTTTATAATTTGCCTGATTTAATATTCTTTTAAGGGTGGGTGGGTGGGCCTTACTGTATTAGGTTTTATGTGAATTGTGATTTTAAATCTGTAAGCCGCCCTGATTGGGTATCCATTGGGCGGGATACAAATAAAATTTTATTATTATTATGCCAGAAAAATGCTCCTCAATCTCTCCATATATATATATATATATATATATATATATATATATTAGAAAACAGTTTGCCATAAAGCTTATAAGGGATAACTGTTGCAATTCAAATTGAGAAAGAAAAAGCCCTCTAAAGTTCCCTTGATCTGGTATGTAGTTAGCTTCATAGTTTTTTAAATCCCAGCCTGAGCACATCACAGTTATGTGCAGATTTGGGATTTTTAAAATTTGCCCCAAATCAAGATTCCACAGCAATTTAAATAAGATAATGTTTGCCAGTTACAATATGGATCCACCCTGCAAACAACTGGTGAAATGTATACCTCTAAATCTGCCAGAAATTCAGTTGGACAAAAGCAGGCAAATAGCAGATCAGGGCCCTTCAAGCTAACAACTCTCACTGTCACACAGCTGCTCCTCTTTCTGTGTCCCTCTTTTGTTTCCAAATAAACAACCAAGCAAGCGTAGTAAAAGAGGAAGCAAGGACTGGTCTCTTGACTTTCCATTTACACAGATGTAATCCTCAGCACTGCAGGAGTGAAGTGCACCCTTTGCTTTCACCTAAGTGAATGGCTCCCCTTCACCCACGTGGATAAAAATAAACTTGCTGCTCTTGAGGAAACACTGAAACCCTCCCATTGCCATGAAGGTCATTAGCTCAGCTTTTACCACTGGGAATGGGGCTGGGCATGCAAAGCATCTCTGCCCAGTTCACACAAAGCCTACTAGTGCCTCCTGCTTAATTCTTCATAACAATAAGTGTTGTGATAATAAAAAATAAGGTTGTTAGTCAGATTCCTCACAGGCCATCAAATCTGCAATACTGCAGACCAAGTGAGGTTGCAGATCATGTCCCACTTTACTAAAAATGTGAAGCAGAGGTTGTAAACTATTCTGCTTTCTAACTATGTGTATACAACCTTTTTGAGCTGGGGGCTGGGTTGCTTTCCCTCAGACAATTGGGGGGGGGGGGGCAAAGCACCAAATACAAACAAACAAACAAACAAATAAATAAATATAAAAAATTAAAACATTTAAAAAATATGCATGCACACTCTCTCAGCCCCAGAAAAGCCATGGCAAAACCCCTGTGGAGATTTTGCCAAGAAAACCCCAAGAACAAGTAATAACAACAATAATCAATATCATCATGGCAGGCGGGGGGCGGCGGCGGCAGGACCTGCCTGGGGCCGGTCCAAAGGCCTTGGGGGAGGCTTAGGTTGCCTACCCCTGCTCTAATCTAACAAAGATCCAAAAGTTGCAAGAAGACAAAATAAACTGTTTTCATTTTGCAGCCTCCACCCCTCTTGCACACATTGCAGAAATAATCCAGTTTGCGACCGCTTTAATTGCCCTGGCTCAATGCTTGGTAATTCTAGGAACTGTAGTTCTGTGAGAAATTTAGCCTTCTCTGACAGAGCTGTTGCCACAATAAACTACAGTTCCCAGGATTCCCTAGCATTGAGCCAAGGCAGTTAAAGCGGTGTCAAACTGCATTATTTCCAGTGTGTTTTGGACCTAAGAGGAGAGAATAATGGTCCCTTGTCTCACAACCAGTTCTTTCTCATACAGTAGTGGTTTGAGTGCTGAACTAGGATTCTGGAGGCTGGGGTTCGAATCCCAGCTCAGCCATGAAGCTTAGGCAAGTCACACACTCTCAGCCTCAGAGAATGGCAATGGCAAACCCCTTCTGAACAAACCTTGCCAAGAAAACCTCATCGCCTTAGGGTCACCATGAAAGGACTTGAAGGCACACAACAACAAAATGCTTTAAAGAGGGGCGGGGGCTGCAAAATGAGGACAATTTTTTTTGTCTTCTCCTTGCAACTTCAGCAACAAGGATCTCACTAAGAAGAATGACAAGGCACATTTCCAATCCATTTCATCTAAACTAGGGGAACTTCCTGGTCTTGCACTTCCTGCTAGGTCCCCCCTTCTCTCCCCCCCCAATAAAATTATACTTAACTCATTAAACAAACACAGATGCACCTCCCTCCCCCAATAACCCAATTATTTCTAGTCTTCTCCCTGGGTCCAGCTTTTCCCCTTACCAACAACAGATCACTTCCTTTCACAATTATATGGGTTAATGGAGGGGAAGGGGAAATAAATAAGCTGGATAACCTCCCCCACCAACAGCAAAAGAAAGGGAAAGGAGAGGAACAAACTAAGGTCATGCATGTGGCTGCAAGGAGTGCACATACAAAGCATGGAGTGGGAAAGGCCTTTGCTGGTCTATTTTTGTGCATCAGCTTGGGTCCTATTAAAGGCTGGGGAATCTGCTCAGTGAAATGAATGGAGGGATCCTGCATGATTGCAAAGGAGGGAGGAGGCGTGCACAAATGCACATGCGGTGTCTGGTGGGAAAGAAAAAGAAGGGGGATTTGCAAAGAAATCTGTATGGCTGAGCTTTAGGGAATCTGCATAAGCGAAGGGGAGAAGGAGCTGCAAGGTTGGAAAAGCATTGGGGTTAAAAATAAATACTAATACAAAATGTAACATTGGAACATGCAGCCTATGGTAGTGGGTGCAGAAAGTCCTACAGACAGGGGTCAATGGGTGGCCTAAGTCTCTAATGCTGCTCCTTCCCCCCCCCCTTTTTTTTGGTGCTTCAGACGTCCTCCTTTTCCAGGATGTGACCTACATTTCAACCTCCGATTCAGGACCAGGGTGACCCGACGCCCTCCTTTTCCAGGACAGGTACTACATTTCGGTTTCTGTCCAGGAGGAATTTCCAAATCTCCTCCATTTTGAGCATGACTCAGAAACATGCATTTGCAGGAGTGTTTTTAAGCTATTCTTTGGTCATGTCCTCCATTGGCCTGGAAGCTCCTCCATTTTGTGGTGCCTCGTTTTCCTTTGAGGTGAGGACATCTGGTCACCCCAGGTCCAGGAGGAATTCCAAAAGGTCCTCCATTTTGAGCATGACTCAGAAGCATGCATTTCTATTATTTATAGGACTGTTGGGGTTGGGGTTTTGTTTTTTCAGAGCTTTGGTTTGGTCATGCCCTACATTTTTCTGGAAGGTCCTCTTCCTCCTCCTCTGCAGTGCTGAAGGCCCCTGGTTTCAAGTGGGAAAGAGAGAGAGGGAGCCAAGGCAGGGGGCAGCCCAGGGCCAAGGCCTCTCCAGGGCAGAGAGAGACAGCAATGCCCAGGGAAGCTCTTCCCTCATTTGGAAGGAAGGAAGGAAGGAAGGAAGGAAGGAAGGAAGGAAGGAAGGAAGGAAGGAAAAGCAGGAGGTGAGGGAAATTGCAATGTTCAAAGGAGGTCTTCCCTGATTCTGGAAGAGGAGGAAGGAAGGAAGGAAGGAAGGAAGGAAGGAAGGAAGGAAGGAAGGAAGGAAGAGGAGCAAGGGGTGAGGGATATAGCAATGTCCAAGGAAGCTCTTCCCTCATTTCAGAGGAGGAGGAGAAGGAAGGAAAGAAGTGGGAGAGAAACAGCAATGCCCAAAGGAACTCTTCCCTCATTTGGGAGGGAGGGAGGGAGTAGGAGGGGGAAGAGAAATAGCAAAGAGAAATAGCAATGCTCAAAGGTATCTTCTCTCATCTTGGAAGAGGGAGGAAGGGGCTCAGGGGGTGAGGGAAATAGCAATGTCCAAGGAAGGTCTTACTTCCTTTTCGAGGAGGAAGGAAGGAAGGAAGGAAGGAAGGAAGGGGTTATGTGTGTGGGGGGGATAGCAATCCTCAAAGACTCTCTTCCCTCATTTTGGAGGAGGAAGGAAGGAGATAAACAGCCATGCCCAGAGAAGCTCTTTCCTCATGTTGAAGGAAGGAAGGAAGGAAGGAGAGCAGGGGGTGAGGGAAATAGCAATGTTCAAAGGAGGCCTTCCCTGATTTTGGAAGAAGAAGAGGAGGAGGAAGGAAGGGAAGAGGGGGGAGTGAAACAGCAATGCCCAAAGAAACTCTTCCCTTATTTTGGAAGGAGGAAGGAAGGAAGGAAGGAAGGAAGGAAGGAAGGAAGGGGGGAGCAGGAGAGGGAAGAGAAACAGCTATGTCCAAAGGTACTCTTCTTTCATTTTGGAGGAGGAGGAAGGAAGGAAAGAAGGAAGGGAGGGAGGGGGTCAGGGGTGAGGGAAACAGCAATGTCCAGGGAAAATCTTCTCTTCATTTTGGAGGATGGCAATGTTCTTCTCTCATTTTGGAAGAAGGAGGAAGGGAAGGAGGGGAACAGGAGCTGAGGGAATGCCCAAAGGAGGTCTTCCTTGAATTTGGAGGAGGAAGAGGAGGAAGAAGGAAGGGGAGGGGAGGGGAAGTGGAAAGAGAAATAGCAATGCCCCCAAAAAGGCTCTTTTCTCATTTGGGAAGAGGGGTGTTTCAGGAAACAGCAATGCCCATAAAAACTCTTTTCTCATTTTGGAGGAGGAAGGAAAGAAGGAAGGGCCTCAGGGGTGAGGGAAGCAGCAAACAGCAAAGGCGCCTTTCTCTCATTTTGGAGGAGGAGGAGGAGGAGAAGGGAAGGTGAGGTGGGGGAGAGCACTAGCGATGCCCAGGGACTACTCTCTCCCTTCCTTTTGGAGGCGGAAGGGGGCCGGGGGGGGGGCCGGGGGCCGTTCCCAGGTGTGCTCTTCCTCCTCACCTGTGGCGCCGAGGGTGAGGTCGAGGGTGCGGAGTCGCGCGGCTGCCATAGTGCGGGAGGGCCCTCTGCCATGCCTGGTGGAGCGGCCGGGGACACTGCGCTGCCAGGGACCTCGCGGGTGCCTCTCTCTGTCTGCCTCTGTCTGTGTGTGAGAGAGAGATAGAGAGTGTGTGTGAGTGTGAGTGTGAGTGTTGCGCACGCGAGGTGGAGGCCGGGGTTGCCGCCGAGTTGGGAGAGCCCAGAGGGGAGGGGCTCTGAGGGACCTCCTCTGAGGGACCAGCCCCCCTCAGGCCTTGCAGGCTCAGGCCGGGCCTTCCTCGAGTGAAACCTGTTTCTGAGGAAAGGGGTGGTTGTGGTTGTGGTGGTTGTTCAGGGTGACCACACCACGTCCTCCTTTTCCAGAACGGGTCCAACCTTTCCTCCATTTTGAGTATGACTAGGGGCTGCGTCCTCACTGTGTTTAATACTGTATAACCCAGTTTGGCATCACTTCAAATGGGTTTCAAGGGAATCCTGGGAATTGTAGTTTGTTGTGGCACCCCAGAGCTCTCTTAACAGTGGGCCTTTGCAGACTGCCAGAAATAGTGCACATTAAATTGAGGCACTGCCCTGGCTCAGTGCTAGGGAATCATGGGAACTGTAATTTATTGTGGGACCAGAGCTCTCTGACAGAGAAGGCTCAATGTCCCAGAAAAAAATACAATTCCCATGATTCCCTAGCACTGAGCCAGGGCAGTGCCTCAATTTAATGTGCACTATTTCTGGCAGTCTGCAAAGGCCCAGAGAAGGCTAAATGCCTCACGGAACTACACTTCCCAGAATTCCATAGCATTGAGCCAGGGCAGTTAAAGTGGTCTCAAACTGGATTATTTATTTTTTTAAATAAGTAAATAAATAAATATAAATATTAAATTTTTAAAAAGAGACATACAAAACACACACACACACAAACCTTATGGAAAATAATCATACTTACAAAACATACACACACACCTTACGGAAAATAATCATACAAATCATACACACAGACCTTACGGAAAATAATCATTCATTATGTACATACACATAAACCTTACAAAAAATAATCAAAACATACACAGGGACCTTACAGAAAATGATCATACAAAACATACACACAGACCTTAGAGAAAATAATTATACAAAATACACACACACACCTTACGGAAAATAATCATACAAAATGTACATGCACACAAACCTTACAGAAAATGATCATACAAAACATACAGACCTTACAGAAAATAATCATACAAAATATACATACACGCAGACTTTATGGAAAATAATCATACAAAACATACACACATACAAAGCTTACCAAAAATAATCATACAAAACATCTACATCTTCACACCAATCACAACCCCTCCCCACTCCCTATGATGCCTTCCTCCACACATCAAAACATACTTAAGACATAATTATAATTATTACCTACCGTACTACCCCTTCCACCCTTTTAAAATTAAGACGTCCTACTTCTCACAGAGTGTTTCATTTATAATAACCGTTAATACTCTTTGTGTTAACCTGGATTATTTCTACATGCAGATGCATCCTGAGAAGCATGGATTTCAATTATTGATAAGAAGGGTTTTTAAAGCTTTGGTTTGGCCATGTCCTCCATGTTTTTGTAAGGTCCTCCATTTTGTAGTGCCTTGTCCTCCTCTGCAGTGATGAGGGAGCAATGGGAGAGGGGCAGCCCAGGTCCAAGGCCTCTCCAGGGGAGAGAGAAATAGTAATGTCCTCCCTTTGGAGCATGACTAAGAAACATGAATTTATATTGAATGTTTTTAGCTTTTATTTGGTCATTTTTCTTGAAAGTCCTACATTCAGGGTGACTGTATCTTCTCATGCTCATCTTGGGGCCTTTGCAGACTGCCAGAAATAGTGCAAATTGAGTCCACTTTAAATTGAGGCACTGCCCTGGCTCAGTGCTAGGGAATCATGGGAATTGTATTTTTTTCTAAGACATTGAGCCTTCTCTGTCAGAGAAGAGAAGGCCCTTGGTTTCCTGGGAGATTTTGGGCCTGATCTGTTCTAGGACCCATTTGTTTGTATTTTTGGCTGTCCATGGTATCCTCAACACTCTTCTCCAGAATCACATCTCAAATGAATTTATTTTCCTCTTACCCACTTTTGTCACTGTCCAGCTCTTGCATCCATACATTGTAATCTGTAATGTAGCATTCCTCTTTTGTTTTGTTTTTTGGGGTTTTTTTACCTTCCACTTTTCTGAAAAAAGGAGTTAGGCAAAGCTGCATTTGTTGTGCTGGTCATTTTAACATTATTTAAGGCATAACAACTTTTAAAAGTCAGTGTTAGTGGAAATAAGGCCTGGACCCTTCACTGATAACATACCAGAGATTGATTTTGACACTAGGGCAGGGATCAGTTCTAAAACAAACACCATAAAGAAAAGAATGCTGATAAGCATATCCAGCTGGCACAGATACGCTGTCCTTTACATTAATGGCAGTGTAGAGATGGCAATTGCACATTTGCAGCAAATACACTTTGTTACAGCACAATGAACTTATCTTAACTAGATATAGCTGAAGACCAAAAGACCAGGATTTGGAAAAGTAGCACTGAAGATGCTAGATTAAATACCAAAGTCAGGATCTTCCTTGTATTTCCAGTTTCTATGCAAGACTGGAAGCAGGCCTGCTTCCTGGATTGTGGCCTGCAGTTCCCAGTGTTTTTTGCCCTTGACTGTGCTGGCTGGGGCTGATGGGAGATGCATTCAGACAGCACCTATAGGGCCTCATGATTTCTACGTGTGTGGTAAATAGATCTCATGTGCTAAGCAAATCCCACTAAGTATAGGATAGGACTGCAATCTTAAGGTATTTTTGCAATACTTGCTGGACCTCTTCCATATAACAAGCAGGATGAATTTTAATCTCTCTGAAAAGAAGTGGGACAGCATTAGCCCCCCTATGCAGATTATCTCTGAACTACAGTGTTTATACATGGATGAAGGCTAGTTTCTTAAGATAATCATTAATAAAATATTGGATGCATGCACCATGTGCATATACAATCAAATGAACATTTCTATTTTACCATCTGTGTAGGGATACTAAATGGTCAATCAGGGTACAGTACCACACATATATTCAGGAACTGAGGTGAAGTGCATCTACTGTATGTGATAGACACTCATTCTTGGAAGAGGTATCTGTTTAGGAAACATGGCTTTCTTTCCCTGAAGCCAGTGCCATGAGAGTTTTCAGTAATCGGTACTTCTGTGATTTAGCTGTAGTGGAAATAAATAAGCATACGTCTAATAACTTTTATAGTGCTGGTCTAGGCTCCAAGGCAACTTGGTTTTACAGGCATCAAAATATTAAAGCAACCCTAATAAATATTTTTACAACTAGCAAGTTTCTAAAAGAAGACAACACTTCTGTAAGATTTGACATGAGGCTTCGTTTATTCATGTTTAAGACACCCTATATAGCACACTTTTAGACATTTACAATAGTGAATAATACATACTGGCATGCAGTTAAAATATTCATTCCCTTACAGGGCTAGCATTAGCACCTGGCATCTTTGGGTAATTGCCAGGACTCCAGTACCATGGTAGGGCATACTGCTGATGCCAGCCTGCCCACCTGCCCTAGGACTCCCTTAATATTGGTCCAAAACACACTGCAGAAATAATCCAGTTTGAGACCACTTTAACTGCTCTGGCCCTTCTCTGCTAGGGAATGCTGGGAATGTAGTTTGTTGTGGCACTCAAGCTCTCAGACAAGGCTAAACGTCTCACAAAACTATAGTTCTCAGAATCCCCTAGCATTGAGCCAGGGAAGTCAAAGAGGTCTCAGACTGGGTTATTTCTGCAGTGTGTTTTGGACCATTGTTTCTGGGGCAGTACCTTGAGCAGTGCCCATGTGATGTGCTCTAGTAATGGTTCTGAACCTTCAGCCCTGACATTTTTGACTTAAGTTCCCAGAATCCCCAAACAGGTTTCTTGCAATGGCTTACTGTAGTTGAAGAAGGGAATCAGTCTTCAGAAGATTCCACCAGAGGCATTCCCCTTCATATTATTTTCATGGCCAAACTGATGGTAATTATTTTTAGTTAACTGGTAAACAGGGGTATGGGGGTGTTTTAAAAAAGTTTATCCTCCTTGCCTCAAAATATCACCACAATAACTTTCATTGCTGGTTTTTGACAACTTTAGTAACAATGAAATTTGTCAGCGAACTATCCTGTGATGGGGTTTGGTGTCAAAAATGAGGCTTTGCATGTATAACTTTTGTCATAGTTCATCAAAATATTAGGAAGGCTTTTTATTTTTCTAAGGTATTTGTAATGTGCCATCCACATAAACAAGAGCCAACATGGTTGACTAGGACTCAGGGTTCAAATCCCTGCTGAGCAGCCTTAAGAGTCACACTCTCAACCTCAAAGGGAGACAACGGCAACCCCCCTCTAAACAAATCTTGCCAAGGAACCCCATGACAGATTATCCTTAGGTTCGCCATAAGTCAGAAACAACTTGAAGGCATACAACAACAACATAATAAAATACTATGAAACCAACACTTTTTTTTTAAAAGGGGAACTCTTTACATTAATCATACTACATAATAATTCCCACATTTTCCCTGATAATTTCATATTGAACATGACAACTATTTGCATTTCAAAGTGAACAAAGGCCAAAATACAAAGAACTATACAGATAGTTCTGAACACACAAATATGCTTTGAATTGCTTTTCAAAGCACTGGATTTCATGGAAATAGTTTCTGAAAAATCAAAAAATTTCAAAACACAACCCCCCCCCCCAAACAATCCCTAACTGGCAGGGTTTGTGCAAGTCTTTACACAGCTGTTATCACAATGCAACTCTAAAGCGAAGTTACACTAGTAGATTATCCTTTTTGCTAGACACAATATGAATGAATATAAAACACAAGTTGCCAAAACGCTGCACTCAGCCTTTCCCAACCAGAAATGTTTATAGCAAACTCATTTAAGTCCCAATTCATCCCGAAGGGACCTGGTTGGGGAAGGCTAGCCTAAACTAATGACAAAAGCTAAGTGAGGCAGCCATTGACAAGTGGGAATGGACTGAAGAAAGAGATGCATTCGCCCTTTGTGCATACTGTACTTAATTTAATACAGGAAACAACAGCACTGAGGAATATGCAGCTTTGCATGCTTCCTTTGTTGATCTTTGTTCATCTTTCCTATATGCTGTTATGCCAGAAAGGAAAAACATAGGAGCTCTTTCTTGACCTGTGCAGGTACTACCAGTGTAAGGTGATTAAAAAAAACAACACCACCTGTGAATGCTAGAGCCCTACACCTTATACCTGCCTAGTTGTTACCAAGCAGGGATTCAAGACAAGATATGCTTATCGGTCTTGCAATTGCTGCATAAATATAAGCCTTCTTTATAGACATTCCTTGGGCCAGGTCTTTGTGAACTGGCAGAAGTGCATTCTTTCAGTAAAGCTACACTAAATATTGCTGTATTCTCAACATCATGCCAGAAGCTTTTACAAGTTTGTACATGCTGTCAATGCAAAAGCTATTTGCTCTTAAAAGGTTGTAGCTTTTTCCTTAATATAAGTAGACAAGTCTGCAGGCCATGCTCCTCTCTCAGCTACAATGTGTAGGTGGGAAGCCCCAAACACTCAAGGTGGTCAGACAGGTAACAAAAAGACCAATGTTGTCATTTCTGTGGGTAGGATGGGCAGAGCGTTCAAGTTATGAGTTACAAGTAATCTCGTTACATGTTACATATTTGGATAATGAGAACACAATGAAGTCACATTTCAAAAGTAAGGTAGAACAAAGTGATATCAGAAGTAGTGCAATGGGTGGAGACAAAGTTATGTTGTTGATGCAATGAGCAATGTTTTTCTAGTTACTTTTTAATTGTTGCTTTAGACCTTTCAAAAAGCCGTTTGATAGGATTTTTTAAAAAGTTTTATGCCACTGTTTTTTCATTTGTAGGTTTCTGGGACAAAAAATTAATGAAAATTGGCAAACAAAATCCATTAAGTAGCACAAAGGGCATGCAGCTTACTTTTAAACAGTGTAGTCAGTAATCTTAAATTATAAAATTTTAAAAGGAATTCTTTTCAGTTGGTATAAGGAGTAATGGGAATAAATTATTTTAAAAAGTAACTTTCTACACTCAACTCTGCTGAGACCAGTTTCCCCAATTCTAAAAGCAGAAGAGAAACAGCATTCCCAGTGGGGTTGCTGTGCTCCTAATGCTGCCAAGATTGCTGTTTATCCACCACTTGCTGCAGCAGAGAATCAGTGCTGTTATCTATCTATCTATCTGTCTGTCTGTCTGTCTATCTATCTATCTATCTATCTATCTATCTATCTAATTTTCTTGCCTTTCCTTCACACACACACATACACAGAGAGAGAGAGAGAGAGAACCAGTAATTCCATTTCTAGAAGTTGCATACAGGCTGAAGAAATTTAATATTCTTCAGACCTGCAGGCTGAGAGGTGTCACATTCACACACACACACAACCCCCTCTTACCGCTCAGCATCATTTATGGCCCTAGAGTAATGGAAGAAGGCACTATTCCACAATGTCTGTAAGGAAAGGGGTTTGATAAAGTAAGCTCAGCACACAAAAGCAGTCCCAGTCAAGAATGGCAAGGCCCAAAGTGCATCTGTTGCTATAGATCTAGTTATTTGTAAGTACAATAATCTTCATAATTAGAGTTCATCCTAGGATAACATACAATTCCTGAAAACAGATCAAAATTATCTTAAAGTTACAACATAAAAGGCATATAAAATTGTGCTCCAGGCCATGCTCATGAGACATGTCTCTCTCATGCATTCTCTCTTTATTAGCTTTGTTTCTGAAAGTACAAGTTTTCACATGAGAAATGCTTTTGGCTTAAGTATGTTTATTAATACTGTATTAATGTTAATACATCTGGCATATTTTTCAGAATGATACAACCTAGAATACCTTAGCATTATCTGTTTTATGTTTTATACCCAATCTGATGAACCGATGGAAGACTTAAGAGGCTGTGACATGAAATATATGTGCCAGAGGTTTCTTACATATGTTGAGTCCTTGCAGGTTGTACATGCTTTTGTAGGTCACAACATTCACTGTTGCTTGAGTATGGAAATATATTCACAGGCTATCATAGGTATAACATAAATGTCAAATGCTCCTTTAATGTGATATATTCCTATTGTGGAGGAGATACCAGTAAGAAATGGGGGAAGAAGGAAGGGCAGTATTGCACAGATATTTGTAATTCAAGGAAAGGGGTTTGATGAAGTTCAAAATTACTTCAAAGGCTGCAGTACCAAAAAATGGTAATAGGATTGTAGATCTTTCACACTTAAGAATTACAAACAATAATGCAGAGATCTATTTAAAATAAATGACTTGACAGATTACCATTGCTTTTTTTCTTAACACATTCCCACACATGTAAAAAAATCCTTCAATCTCCCCCCAAGTGTTATGCTGCTACTTGCAAATTTGTGATGGCATAGCACACCGGGGAGGGGGAGAGAGAAATACATACCTTCTCCATGCAGAGGAGAAACACATGGAATTCCATGACTTTCTCTGTCTAAAGAGTTAAATGACTTTTATTTTCCTTTTAAACAGTAACATGCATCGTACTTGAGGTGACAGTATTTTTGAATGGACAGTTAAATTTTGTGTGAACAGTATCACTGTAGCCCTGCATGTACAGTGGGCCCTACACATTCATTGTAATTCTGGAATGCACCTCTTGGATCACACAGTAGATAAAGGTAGTGAATATGGTTGCCCGATCTCAAGACACTGGCTGCAGTCTCAGGAAATCGCTGCATTGTCCTAGGTCATCATATAGAGCACAGATGGACAACTGTGGTAGACTAGGGGACCACAGATCTTGGAGGACCACACTCCCCACTGCATCCACTCCTGGAAAAGTTTTTGGTTGGTGTTTTGCTGTTGTTGCTGCCCCTATATGCCATTTAGGAGAGATTTCTCACCATATTTGGGGGGCTTCCTTTTAAATAATTTTGTGGGAAACATTTTTATTTTTTAAATTTTGATTCCTCAGATGCTCAAATGTGGTGGAAATGGCCTCCAAACACCCCTATAGACCATTTGGGGACACTTTGGACAGCCCCGGGGGCCATAAAAATGGTCCGAGGTCACAATTTGTCCACACTTTAAGCAGAGAGACAAATATCAGGGTAAGCAGCACTGGAGGAAGAGTGAATTCAATTTTTTATGTGACTTTACTTGGGCCCAATATAACTTGCTAATATTGCAATGCATTTTGCTGACAACACCACCACCCAATGCCATATTACCTAGTTAGCCATTTTTGGGTTTTTTTTGTTTTTTTTAACAAAGATTGTCTTTTGTCATTTTGCACACAAAGTTTCTCTCTGCTTCAACCTTGCTTTCTTTACTCATGTGGCATCAAAGTGATCTGTTCCCTTTGCCCTGAAATCTTACGGAGCAAGATGCAGTTAACTTCATTACTTAAGAATGTAATGGTTAAATTGTAGGCGTAGATGCACCTACATCAGCGATGGAGAATTGTTTTGGTCCTATAAAGTGGATGTCTCTCCAGGATTAATCTGGCAGGCTTGATGATACCAGGTGGGATACCAACTGCAAGCCCTGCCTCAACTCACACTAACCCTTCAATTCACCTGGATCTGACTTCTCCATGCAGAAGAGAGAAATTTGGAATTCTGTCACTTTCTTTGCCTAAAGAAAATAGCTTTGTGCACCTTTTCCCCTTCCCAAGCAAGACATAAGATGTTGCAAAAGGAAGTGGATAGCTGACCCGCAAGTGTCTCTAAACAAAATATCTCTATAGCCCACATAACCCATCCAGCAAAATATTTACAGTGAAAACAATTTCTTTTCTACATATTGAGTTGACTTATGGTGGGGAATTAATGTGGTCTCCCACATTTTCTGTAAACCTACCGTAGTTTTAAAGGGTTGAAGGTATGATCTATATAAGAAGAAAAATACTATACACAAAATGTTAGGAATACTTGATGAAGCCACTTGATGCAAAGCCAGTATCATTATAAATGATGGATTAGTCATGATGGAGCACTGTGTATGAGGGAGAAATACAATTTCATGCCAACAGGCTGATTCACCAAATCTCTCTTGGATGTGGTAAGCCACAGCAGCAGGAGGGGAAAAAGGATGCTCGAAGGAAAACCTTGCTCACTGGCACATCTACCCTAGAAGGACTGCCATAACAGTTTTTGCTTTAGGGTTTAATGAATCCTTAAACCAAATGCAGGTTATAATGAATATTTCAAGTGGGCCTCAAGCACAGCTTTTGCAATGTAGTTGCAACTAAGTAATCAAAGAATTAACAACATCCTTTTTATTGCTAGTTCAGAAGCTGTCAGGCAAAGGAGGGAGTGTCTTGAGGGGGGACTTTCTTTAGCAGCCCTATTCTTGGGAACACAAAATGGCATGTTTTAATAATATGGTCACACAATAAAGACGCTAAACAAAAGCAAGCATAACAATGATAGCAGAACAGTACAGAATTACAGTCTTGCCTGCAACTCTGTTCCTTTTTTTAAAAGTATTAACAAACCACACAGACTGCAGTTATTCCCTTATGATGTGAAACAGCTATTTATGGATTTTCTCAAATCAATTTCTGGCTTATGCATGGAGAGGGTTCAACAAGCAGGACCAAACTGCTGAATATATGACCCACCTCACAATATTAGAATCTACCCAGCTCTTACTAGTTTTCACAGAACAATCTACCCAGCTCTTACCTTTTCTTTCACAGAAAATTGTGATTATTAAAGTTAGTGGCTTCACTGAAAACATCAACAAAAAGCCCTGATCCTTATACCAGTGTTCTGATACCACAGTGTCAACATGCCTCTAAAATCAGTCTCATAGAAGAATTTAAAAAATTCTAGCATTTTAGTGCTCAAACATTCAGCCTTGGCAGCATTTCCCAGAAGCCCTTACTACAGCACTGCTGTGTTACACGGGGGCTCTTCCACCACACCAACGTGACCATACTAGGTACAGTATTGGCACAGGAGCTGGGGATTGCTTTCAGTAGCTGAACAAGGGAATTACAGTGTCAGTTTTATGTCATTATGATGCTCTCTTGACCCAACAAACCCTAGTAATGCCAGTCAAAGCTCAAAGGCACCATACACTGTGGTACTATAGAAGAACTCATGTGTGTTCAGTAGAGAGATACCCCCCAACTCCCCCCAATATAACAAAATCTGACAAGGGATATAGAAACGGCTTGCATAAATAAGCTATTCATGATACAGTAGTTTAATTCTGTTTTATGGGGGGGGAGGGTTGGGGTAGGGGTTGAGGTTTTAACTGTTATGTTCTTTTTATTTGATGTACGCTGCCTCGATTGCCGCGCAGAGGGGTGGGATATAAATAAAATTTATTATATTAGTAGTAGTAGTAGTAACTGTGGCTCTTCTAAGTTACAAAAGAACTAGTTTTCCAGCAAGATTTTTTAAATCTAATAAACATTTCATGCTGTTAAAGCTGACCCTGCAGTGTGTGTGTGTATGTGCACGGACGTGTGCATGTATGCACCCAGAGGTAAAAGTGTAATGTAGTTAATATATGTATATTAAAATACTTTAAGGCGTGACTGAGGGAAGGAGCTATGATGAGAAAAGGAAAAAGGCTGTCAATGCACATGGCAAACAAGCTTGGTATTATTCCTTCTTTTCATATTTTGGACTCTACAAAATCTGTAAAACAGGCATGGGCAAATCATCCTTACCTGTACTGCTATTTCAGCCTTCTCCACTCAACCTTTCCACCATTCTCTGTCACTGTAACTGTATGTTTTTCGGTACATAGTTTCCTACCCTGAGTTCTTGGGGAGAAAGATGAAGTCTCAACTGGATTATCTCCCAAGTATCCTTGTTATCCCAAGGGAACATGTGCTCCAACGTAGTCAAAATATCCTTAACATTAAAATCATAAAATACATTACAGAACAAGAACTAGAAGCACTGTAAAAAGCCATTAATAAATAACTCGTATACAACAGTTAAAAGTTTTGCTGAGAGAAGTATTCTAGCACTGGTGAACCACTGGTAAAGAAGATTATAGCTTAAATTTTTGAGGCAAGGAGTTCCACAGGTGACAGTTACCAAAAAATAGACATATTTATTTATTTATTTGTTAATGTTAAGCTTAATCAAACATGCTGTGATCCATAGGAGTGGCTAGCAGAACATGAGTTAGAACAATCTCTGTGGAGATTACTTGTATCATATAAATACAATAATACATTAATAGTACTGTAAAACAGTATCCAAATATATCAACTCTGCGATTTCCTCTTGACAGTTCAGTTGTCAATTGACTTTGTAGTTGAGGAAACAGGCCAACTACAGTGGGCTTCCTAAGCGGGCTTTGTGGGTTTGTTTGTGTTTGTTTGATCCAAACGCCTACAGGGCAGTGGGTATCAGTTAAATGGACAGAAGAAGACTGGCATGACCTTGTAGTGGGTAATTCAACTGTGGGTGGAATTGCATGGCAGGAGTACACACTCCTTCAGCTCCTCAATCTCTTTACTATGACTGAGGGGAAGAACCTAAGACCAAGAAATAACCACATGGCAAGATAGGGCAGTACTTGCTTTCTTTTCCAACAATAAGTAACATCTACATTTCTGAAATACAGGCTTTGCTCAAGAACCTTTTGGGAAAACACAGTGATACTGGTCTTACATGTACATCTTAACTCTCATCATCACCTCTCCCTAAGAGCAGTACAGGTATTATATCTTTGTATCTAGCAAGGTGTTAACAAAAAGGCAAAATTTGTTCTCTTAACTGATCAGTCCCTATCTGATGAGTTCACAGAATGCTTAGTTCTTTCAGGTCTTGTCCTTGCCCATGGAGGGGAGGGGGGGAAACCAGCTAGAAATATGGGGGAGACAGATTATTTATCAGTTACCCTGATTAAGCTGTGGGGCTGATGTTAGCTTTTAGTCCACATGAAATTTACTGGCTTTTTGGAACCTGCTAACCCCGGACTCCTTTGTCCACATTTAATTTGGCTATCCTATTGCTCAAATGCAAAGATATACCTGAACGCTAAACTTAGGATCATCCAAGCCATAAGATTTCCCATCACCATTATGGATGCGAGAGTTGGACACCGAAGAAAGCAGATAGAAAATAAGTTCATTTGAGATGTGGTGCTGAGGATAGCATGGATGCCAAAAAGATAAACAAATTAAGCCCGAACTCTCCCTGGGAGCCAAGATGACTAAATCAAGGCTGTCATACTTTGGCTACATCATGAGAAAGCAGGATTCACTAGAAAAGAGTATAATGCTAGGGAAAAGTGGAGGGTATTAGAAAGAGAGGAAGATTTCATATCAAGTGGATAGACTCAATGAAGAAGCCCACAGTCTTGAGTCTGCAGGATCTGAGCAGAGCAGATAGGTTGTTTTCAAGATATCTCATTCACAGGGTTGCCATGAGTTGTAGTTGACTCAAGGGCAGTTAACAACAATAATTCCTCAAAAATATTTTAAAAAATGCTTTTTTACAAAATGGTTTTCTTCAATGATAGGTCACTGAGCATGCTAGTTAACACTAGAATTGGCCCAGAGCCTCTTGGCTTAATTTGCACCAACCTTCTACTATACGATCACTGCCAAATCTTGTCTCCTAGTGAGAAATGGATATATAAATCTGCAGCCATATACACTCTTACCTGGGAGTGAACCTTCTTGAATCTAACCAGAATTTATTTTTGAGCAACCACAAGAACCTGCTGCAAACATACCTGAAGATATAGTACAGGTGCACTTTTCACATATAATATTCTTAGAATTTACACATTGTTTAAAGCTAGTTTGAACATCTGTTTCATATTGATTCCAGTGCTGTATATTTCCTCTCTGGATGTCCTCTTCCTCAGCTTAGTGATCCATATGGGAGCTGACAGTGCCAAAGCCTGAAAAGCAGCTTTAAATCCTGCATTATTCAAAGTATGTCAACTGCATAGTGGAACTAGTTAATTATTGAAACTCTTCTGGATAGCTAGTTACTGCTTGGGGCCATCAGAACAATTACACTCTGTCAGCAGCAGACATAGTTTCTTTCATGTGAGTTACAAGGTCAAATATCTGAGATTATTAGAAAAGTCAGAGACAGCATTTCAAAGTGTCCTTTGTCTATAAAATCCCTCTGTGAATCAAACAGAGAGCATTGATGACTTTATTTTTCAGGAAAGCAAAGTTTCATCACAAACAACAGAATAAAATGGAGATCTCAGCTCTTTTTATTTGATCTCTTGAACTATCAGTCTCTTTTAAAACAAAGAAAAACAAGAACTTCTCATTTAACTCTGACCATCACCATTTAAACAAAACAAATGAACAAAATGTTTATTACCAAAGTCTTTTAAATCCTGTATTATTATTATTATTATAGCTATAATTTACACTAATGTATGTATGTCTTGAACATTAGCTAAAGAATTATAATGAAAGTAACTGAAAATTCTTAGCTGAATATATCAGCTGTTGTTGTTGTTGTTGTTAACTGCCTTCGCGTCAATCTTGACCCATGGCAAACCCTATGGATAAGCCATCTCCAGGCCCCCCTGTCCTCTACTGCTCTGCCCAGCCCCTGCAAACTCATGTTTATGGTCACTTTAATAAAGTCCATCCATCTAGCATGTGGCCTTCCTCTCTTTCCTAACATTATTGTCTTTTTCCAACAATTTGTGTCTTCTCATGATGTGTCCAAAGTACGACAGTCTAAGTCTTGTAATCTTGGCTTCTAGGGATGTTTCTGGCTTGATTTGCTCTAGGACCCATTTGTTTGTCCCTTTGGTTGTCCATGGAATCCTCAGGACTCTTCTCCAGCATCACATCTCAAATGAATTGATTTTCTTCTGTCTTCTTTCTTGACTGTCCAGCTCTCACATCCATACATGGTAACAGGGAATACGATGACTTGTATGATTCTGACTTTTGTGCTAAGTTGTATGTCTTTGCATTTTAAGATCTTTTCCAGTTATTTCACAGCTGTCTTCCCCATTCTTAATCTTCTTCTGATTCCCTGGCTGCAGTCCTGTTCTGATCAATATTTGATCCCAGATATGAGAACTCTTTTACTATTTCCATTTCCTCATTGTCTAGTCTGAATGTGTTTAAGTTCTCATTATTTTTGTTTTCTTTATGTTCAACAGTAAGCCTGCCTTTGCACTTTCTTCTTTGATTTTTCCTTAGTAGTTGTTCCAGGTCTATGAGGTTCTCTGCTAGTATTATGGGCTCGTCAGCATATCTCAGATTGTTGACATTTCTTCCTCCTATTTTCACTCCTCTCTCTTCCATGTCCAAGCCTGCTTTCCTTACAATATGTTCTGCATATAGGTTGAATAGCGAGGGTGATAGGATGCAGCCTTGTCTGACTCCTTTGCCAATTGGGAACCATTCTGTTTCTCCGTGTTCTGTTCTGACAGTAGCCTCTTGTCCTGAGTACAGATTCCTTATTAGGCCTATCAGATGTGTTGGCACTCCCATGTCTTTAAGGGCGTTCCATAGCCTTTCATGATCTATGCAGTCAAAGGCATTGGTATAGTCTATAAAGCACATGCTGATTTTCTTTTGGAACTCCCTGCTATGCTCCATTAACCATTGTATATTTGCAATGTGATCTCTGGTGCCTCTTCCTTTCCTGAACCCTGCTTGGACCTCTGGGATTTCTCTCTCAATGTGTGGTTGGAGTCTATGTTGCAGAATTATGAGCATGATTTTGCTTGTGTGAAAGATTAGTGCTATGGTTCTATAATTGCTGCAGTCTCTTGTGTCTCCTTTTTTGTGGATGGGGATGTATATTGATCACTTCCAATCTGTTGGCCATCGTTTTGTTTTCCATATATGTTGACATATGTTGGTTAGCACTAGAGTTGACTGTCAGTGTGGATTGCAACAGTTCTATTAATATATCATCCATTCCTGGAGTCTTGCTTTTGCCATTTCTTTTATAGCAGTTTCCATCTCAGTTTTTAGAATCTGCGGTTCATCTTCATATGGCTCTTCGCTCCATGTGTCCTTCATTTTGTCATCTCTTTTGTATAGTTCTTCTGTGTATTGCATCCAACATCTTTTTATTCCTTCCTGGTCTTAATTATGTTATTTTTATTGTCATAGAGTGTCCCGGTCCTTGGTTTGAACTTTCCCTTGATTTCTTGAATCTTGTGGAATAGGTCTCTTGTTCTTCCCTTTTTGTTGTCATCTTCTATTTCTCTACATTTGTCATTGTAGTAATTTTCTTTATCTTTGTGCACTAGCCGTTGTACTGTTGTGTTCATGGTTCTTAGTTTATTCCTATCTCCTTTTTGTTTTGTTTCTCTTCTTTCCTTTATTGCTTGTAGTGTTTTATCTGTCATCCATGGTTTCTTCACTTTCCTTTTGTCTGTTGGAAGTGTCTTTATACATTCTTCTTTTATTATGTCCATGGCTTCAGGCCAAAGTTCTTCCAGTTCACAATCTATTATACTTAGTACTGAAAACCTGTTCCTTATATTGTCAATGAATTCTGTGGAAATGTTGTTTAAATCGTATTTTGGTATGATGACTGGTTTTCTTATTTTCTTCAGTTTTATTTTTATTTTTGAAATGAGTAGTTCGTAATCTGTGCAACAATCAGCACCTGGTCTAGTCTTGGCCACCAGTATGGAGCATTGCCGTATTTTACTTCTAATTATGTAATCTATTTGGTTTTTGTGTTGGCCATCTGGTGATGTCCATGTGTATAACCTTTTCTCTGGCTGTGTTTGCAATGATTAGGTTGTTGGCTTCACAAGTGGTATCAGCTACTACTTGAAGCTACAACTTTTCAAGTGGCATCAGCTACCACTTGAAAATGAGGTTGTAGAAAAGAACCCTCAATCTTCATTCTGGAATGAAAAGTCAAAGGTTAATTTAAAAACAGCTTTGCTGGAATAAGTACTGTTATCAGGAGCACTGCATGAATGCTTATTTGCTAGGTAACATTGCTAATCTAAATTCACATCTTAAACGGTTCAAGCATTTTTTTGTTTTTATTGAATGTAAATAATTGTAGTTTTACAGTACAACCTACCGTATTTTTCGGCATATAAGACGCTCCGACATATAAGACGCAACCAATTTTAAAGGAGGAAAATCAAGGAAAAAAGATTCCTCCCTTTAGCAGCAGCTGGTTGTTCAATGGGCTGCTACTGGGATCGGAGGACTTCTCCGATCCCAGCACCAGCCCATTGAACAACTGAGGCTGCAGCTTCAGTTCAATGGGCTGCTGCTGGGATCAATCCCAGCAGCAGCCCATTGAACAACTGAGGCCGCGGCCGGGAGGAGGCCTCCTCCCAGCCACGGCCTCAGTTGTTTAATGGGCCGTGCTGGGATCGCTCTGATCCCAACACAAGCCCATTTAAAAACTGGGGCCACGGCTGGAAAGAGGCCTCGTTCCGGCCGTGGCTTCAATTCAATGGGCTGCTGCTGGGATCGATCCCAGCAGCAGCCCATTGAACAACTGAGGCCGCGGCCTCCGTTTTTAAAGGGGCCGGTGCTGGGATCGATCCCAGCACCTGCCCATTTAAAAACTGAGGCCACGGCCGGAACGAGGCCTCCTCCCGGCCGCGGCCTCAGTTTTTAAATGGGTCGGTGCTGGGATCGCTCCGATCCCAACACCAGCCCATTTAAAAACTGAAGCCACGGCTGGAACGAGGCATTGTTCCGGCCGCGGCTTCAGTTCAATGGGCTGCTGCTGGGATCGATCCCAGCAGCAGCCGATTGAACAACTGAGGCCGCGGCCTCAGTTTTTAAATGGGCCGGTGCTGGGATCGATCCCAGCACCAGCCCATTTAAAAACTGAGGCCACGGCCAGAACAAGGCCTCCTCTCAGCTGCGGCCTCAGTTTTTAAATGGGCTGGTGCTGGGATCAATCCCAGCGCCAGCCCATTTAAAAACTGAGGCCACAGCCGGAACGAGGCCTCCTCCCGGCCGCGGCCTCAGTTTTTTCGCTCCGATCCCAACACCAGCCCATTTAAAAACTGAAGCCACGGCTGGAACGAGGCATCGTTCCGGCCGCGGCTTCAGTTCAATGGGCTGCTGCTGGGATCGATCCCAGCAGCAGCCGATTGAACAACTGAGGCCGCGGCCGGAACGAGGCCTCCTCTCGGCTGCGGCCTCAGTTTTTAAATGGGCCGGTGCTGGGATCGATCCCAACACCAGCCCATTTAAAAACTGAAGCCACGGCTGGAATGAGGCATCGTTCCGGCCGTGGCCTCAGTTTTTAAATGGGCTGGTGCTGGGATCGCTCCGATCCCAACACCAGCCCATTTAAAAACTGAAGCCACGGCTGGAACGAGGCATCGTTCCGGCCGCAGGTTCAGTTCAATGGGCTGCTGCTGGGATCGATCCCAGCAGCAGCCGATTGAACAACTGAGGCCGCGGCCTCAGTTTTTAAATGGGCCAGTGCTGGGATCGATCCCAGCACCAGCCCATTTAAAAACTGAGGCCATGGCCGGAATGAGGCCTCCTCCCGGCCGCGGCCTCAGTTTTTAAATGGGCCGGTGCTGGGATCGCTCCGATCCCAACACCAGCCCATTTAAAAACTGAAGCCACGGCTGGAATGAGGCATCGTTCCGGCCGCGGCTTCAGTTCAATGGGCTGCTGCTGGGATCGATCCCAGCCGCCGCCGATTGAACAACTGAGGCCGCGGCTGCGGCCTCCTTCACTTTATAAGGCGCATCAACTTCCCCGCCCACATTTGGGGGGGGGGGGAGTGCGTCTTATATGCCGAAAAATACGGAATGTGCCTTTTACATCCTGACTGGCTGTTTACAGCACTGTTTCATATATTTATATAGCAGCAAGCCCACCATTCATTTCAACAGAACTTGCTTTCAGGCAATCAAATAAAGAGTTCAAGGTCATTGATTCATATTAGTACAGTTAGCAGAAAAAAGCTACTGGACTTCAGCAAGCTAGAAGTCACAACAGTGTCAAGAAATATTACAACATACTTGTAATCTTCACCTGATCCCAATATTACTTTATCAGATCAAGTAGTATATAGTTAAGGACCTTACCTTCATCTGTATCAAAAGGACTTATACATATCTTCTTGTACAAGAAGTTCCTTTTGACTGATCACAAAAAAAGGATTTTAAGACACTGATCAGAATGATTTATTTTCTGACAAATGTCACATCGTATACCTTTTTCACATTAGAAGACAAGCCATTTATTCTTGTACCCAAGCAGACAGTACTATATCTAAATCAGAACTACAAATACTTCAGTGTGCTGAAATTATTTTTAACAGTGTATTGGACTGTGGCCTTGGTAATCAGGTCTTCCAAGTATAATTTGCCAGCCTTAAAAAACTATTGGTACTAATTATATACATACATACAAACACACACTATAGACAAAACATATAATATTTCTACAACTCCAATATACAACATTTGTACAAAAGTATTTTGTAACCTAGTTCAGGAAAAGTCTTTAATGACATAGCTACAATTCACCACCATCATCAGATTATGCCATGAAAATTGGCATGTTAACTCTATATTTATAAACCTAACAGTAAGATTGGTCACTAGAGCCCAGTTAAATATTACTTGTACAATGCAGTCCTAAGCATGTCTACTGAGAGGTACAACCTACTGAGCTCAGTTGGGCTTACACCCTATTAAGTGCGTTTAGGATTTCAATCTAAATTATGTACACTTTCTGTGAATATCAAACAACAGCTTTTCATCTGATACAGATGGTTATAATGATATAAATTAGCAGTGGCACACATCATCATCATTACCATCATTTATACTTTAGATTTAAAGTTATGTTCTGCTTCTATGCCATGACACATTCAAAGAGATTTCCAACCAATTGTTAAAATGTATAAGCATACCCTATATATTTTTCAGACAGACAGGCCATAATAAAGTGCTTTAGGCATATGACGTTTAGCCATAAAGCTGTCTGAAACACACAGATAAAAGAGAAAATATAACTTGATAAGAAAACAAAACTTTAAATTTCCTTTGAATAATTAGTGTATCAATGATGTTCAAAAAGAGTTAGCAAGATAATAGTCATACTTCAGAGGCAACACAGAACTTTTTAACAGAGGTGACTCATCTTCATCTAAAATAAAAAATCCTGTAAAAGCATGAGTGTTTCCCTTCACAGAAGAGAAAAGAAAGCTTCTGCATGCAGAGCTTTGAAACATGTATTTTAAGATGGGGGGAGTATTGCACATTAGAAAATAAATTTGTAGCAAGGTCTTTACAACAGTCACCCTGTTCATGGATGTTTGAATGCATGATAGCTACAAGAAGGTAGATGCATGGGGCATGCATGTATTTGATCCACCCTTTACATCTCCACTCACAGTTCTTTATTCTCTGGCTGAAGGAACATCTGAAGGGGCACTCTACTCATGGTCATTTGAACCTGGTCCATGTGATTTCAGCCTAGCTATCCTCAAGGGTGGGGAGAATGAAAAAGCAAAATGCAACAGATTCTGGAATTACAAGCAGTGTGATCTGCATTACCTACATTAAAGGTGAAAAAAATGCAAGACACATAAATGGATGCAGTTTGCTGGGGGAAGAGAATTGATAGCATTCACTGTAAAAATTGTTATATACATGGAATATGAGTTCCACAATGGATAACAGGCAAAATACACTCATCTTTTTGTGACTGGACAAAGTAACTGTTACATGGATTTGTAATTGGTTGACTGGTCGAACCCAAAGGGCGCTCAACAATGGCTCCTTTTCAACCTGGAAAGAAGTGACCAGTGGGGTGCCACAGGGCTCTGTCCTGGGCCCAGTGCTATTCAATATCTTTATTAATGACTTGGATGACGGTATTGGGGGCATAGTTATCAAATTTGCAGACGACACCAAATTAGGAGGAGTAGCTAATACCCCAGAGGACAGGATCAAAATTCAAAATGACTTAAACAGACTAGAAAGTTGGGCCAAAGCTAACAAAATGAAATTCAACACGGAGAAATGTAAGGTACTGCACTTAGGGTGGAAAAATGAAAAGTACAGATATACGATGGGGGACACTTGGCTGAATGAGACTACGTGTGAAAGGGATCTAGGAATCCAGGTGGACCACAGGTTGAACATGAGTCAACAGTGCGATGCAGCAGCTAAAAAGGCCAATGCAATTTTAGGCTGCATCAGTAGAAGTATAGCGTCTAGATCAAGAGAAGTAATAGTGCCACTTTATTCTGCTTTGGTCAGGCCTCACCTGGAATACTGTGTCCAGTTCTGGGCACCACAATTCAAAAAAGATGTGGAGAAACTGGAGCGTGTCCAAAAAAGGGCAACTAAAATGGTGAAGGGTCTGGAAACCAAGCCCTATGAGGAACGACTTAGGGAGCTGGAGATGTTTAGCCTAGAGAAGAGAAGGCTGAGAGGTGATATGATAGCCGTGTTTAAATATTTGAAGGGATGTCATATCGAGGAGGGAACAAGCTTGTTTGCTGCTGCTCCAGAGGCTAGGACCCGAAACAATGGATGCAAGCTGCAAGAAAAGAGATTCCACCTCAACATTAGGAGGAACTTCCTGACAGTGAGGGCGGTTCGACAGTGGAACACTCTCCCTCGGAGAGTAGTGGAGTCTCCTTCCTTGGAGGTCTTTAAGCAGAGGCTGGATGGCCATCTGTCAGGGATGCTTTGACTGGGAGTCCCTGCATAGCAGGGGGTTGGACTGGATGGCCCTTGTGGTCTCTTCCAACTCTATGATTCTATGATTCTATGATCTTCTCAGTCACAAAAAGAAGTGTTTATCTGAAGTGTCGAACAGCACTGTTTTAGTGGTAAGTGTAACTGCAAGGAATGAGAAGTTCACATTGCCACCTGCATGTATAGCAGTCTTTCAAATCTTCTAGTGCCATGATTCTGGAGGAAGGAGTTTCTGCCTGTTTCTAGAGATTTCTCAAAAGACATTAGAGTTTGGGTTTTTTTAAAATTCCAACCACATGAATGCTTCACATATTTCCAGCTTACAATGACTGTCTCTGCTAAAGTTTTTCCCAGGCCTCAAGAATAAGCAACATATTTCTATAAACATTAGAGGAAAGATGTTTGGAAATTATGGAGATCTTTACACAATGAAATAAAACCTGCGGCAAAACAGCTTGAAAACAATGTGATAACTACCTGATGCCATTTTGATCCTTCTTCAACATTTTTGGGTGGACTTTTGACACAAATTACCTTATGTTCAGAATTTAATCTGATATATGATCAGATAAAAAGCAACACAATTCAGTTGGGTGATAAGATGCACCACAGTGTCATTTCAAGAGTTCACTGGAACCCTCCCTCCCCCACTGAAACACAATATATCAGTGCTGTACAATGATTCTGGTTGGAAACCTATGTAACCCAAATTGTACTCGACTTCTTCTTTTTCAATGCAGTTTTTAACTTTAAAAAAACCTTTTCAGTCCTGAATTCCTTGCAATCAATAGGATTTTCTTGAAATATAATTTGATTGAAGCTCCTTCTGTTCCTACAATTTTCAAAGGCAGCATATTTCACTATTTTCCATGTACTTTGAATATCTACCATCTAATGTCAAAATGAGCCAATATGCTATCGTGCTGTCACAACCCAGAGTCCTAGTGCCACATTGGCAGCCAAAAGTGTGCTGCCAGCAAGTAAAATTAAAAAGCCAACCAGCTCCCTGTTTTGTTTTTCAAGAATCAGTGTGCTAAGAGTAGCTTCAAGGAAAGAGTTCAATATCCATTGACCATCCAAAGCAAAGCAAGGGACTGCATTAATCACAGCCAGTGCTCCTGAGAGTGAAACCAGGTATCTAGTCAGAATTAGTCAAGGGGTATGAACAAGGATGTACTTTTAAAAATAAGAATATAATGTAATAGATCCTAAAATTTTGGAAACCTAAATCCAACTGCTAGCCTCAATTAGTGTAGACCCATTAAATCAATTGAAGTTACATAATGTTGACTTAACAAGTTTCCATTGATTTATTATGGGTACGCTAGTTAAGACTAGCTATCAGATTTAATCCATCATGTTTTGGCTATATTAACAGGAGTCACACTCATTGTCCACATAGGTTTGGGACTACCAGTAGAACATTTTTTAAAAAAACACACAACAACATTCCAGGAAGAGTCATGCAATATATAAATCTTTCCATGCAAGAAAAAGCCATGAAGGGAAAGGTTTCACTCCCATCTTCTGTATAGGCTTTTTCATGCAAAAGGTCTGCTGCACTGCACCCCAACATACATGTAGTTAGCCATACATTTCCACACACATTTGTGCACACATATTTAGACACTGCACATACAAACACACAACTAGCACAGAAATCAGGGTGCATTTTTAACTTGCGGATGGCAACTATCAAATTAAAAACTCAAAGGCCTGGCCAGACCCCTTTTAAAACCACTTCACAGTTATAATTATTATAACTTTTATAAGAACCCACAAGAGATCACTGTGTAATTTAAAACCACAGATATGCCCCATTCCAAGTAACAGTGGTGGGAAAGCTAAGTACTGTGCTTATTTATAAAGTGTGGTGAAGTATGGGTAAGGGTTACCAAAGACATTTCACTGCCTCAGGCTAAGCAACAAATGACACCCTCATCCACCAAGTCAAAGTGCACAGTACCCAAAGTCAGACAAATTAATTTGGCAAATGAGGCAGAACATCTCATCTCTGCCAGTATAACGAAAATAGTGAACTGAATAACCACAATCTGTTGCCCATTCATGATACCCAGAATCTAATGCCAGAAGCAGTAGCCTCATCCTGTCTAACAGCAGGGCCAGCCAGTGAATGGTATAATCCATCAGTCAGAAGCACTGAAGGTGCTGTATTCTGCAGTGACTGGGAGTCTGGGATCACAGATGTAGCCTCTATGCAAGGACTGCTCTTTAATGACCTTTAAATATGCTAACTATTCAAACAAATGTTAGACACCTTCTGCTTTAGCAGCAAGAGTGACTTGCTGAATAGCAAGCAAGAGAGATACAAAAGTAAACTTTCAAGATCCTCCAATGCATTACCAATTCTCTCACTGTCTTTTCTCTAAAACTCTCACAAATATCAAAGGATACTTGCAAAATGTTTCCAGAACCACAGGAAAGTCCATACTGAGAAAGTTGTGTCGAGGTACGAAACTGCTGAGGCTCACTGAAACAAAAATAATTTTACAGGCTTGTGTGAGTGTCAGTTCAATACATCTCATTTCTTATAAGGTGTTTGTGGCAAATACAATGGACCCTTGGTATCTGCTGAGATTAGGTTCCAGGACCCCATGGATACCAAAACCCATGGATGTTGAGAGCCCTGGTGGCACAGTGGTTAAATGCCTGTACTTCAGCCACTCACTCACAAACCACAAGGTTGTAAATTCAATACCAGCCAGGGGCTCAGGCTCAACTCAGGCTTGCATCCTTCTGAGGTCACTAAAATGAGTACCCAGTTTGTTGGGGGCAATTAGCTTACATGTTGTAACCCACTAAGGGAGTTATTAAGTGCACTGATAAGCAGTATAGAAATGTACTTGCTATTGCTGTTGCTATGCTCAAGCCCCATTAAATACAATGACATAGTAAAATGGTGTCTCTTATATAAAATGGCAAAATCAAGGTTTGCTTTTGGAAGTTATATATTTTCTGAATATTTTAACACCATGGATGCTTGAATCCATGGATAAAGAATCTGTGGATATGGAGGACCAACTGTATTACTTTTGTTCTGTTTCCCCATACTATTGGCCAAGAATTAATTACTATTAAAACATCTCTCTACATTGGCTAAGCAGCAATTATAATGGTGAGCATTTTGTGAGAACATTTGGCTGAAAAACATGATATGATTGTGGTTACTTAGCAACTGAGTATCTGTAGTGTCTGTGCATAGAGACTGTATAACCAATTATTCTTATCTGAAGAACCACAGATACAAGCATGACAATAGAAAAGTCATTAACAAACAGGAAATGAATTCCATTCCCTACTGCTCATTGTGTTAGAGCTCCGAGTTACATGGTCCCAGAGTTTTACCTTTCAAAGAGGGCAGGAATGTCTATGGTGCCATTCAATTCTAAGGAAGTGAAACTTTGAAAAGAAATAGCTGTATTTCTTATTCCTGAGTACTGACAAAACATTCTCTGTGCTCCTTGAGGTCTGCATGCTTGTTTTAAGTGAAAATATACACAGTAAAAAAAAAAAAAAGCTTACAATTTAATTTTTATTTTTAAAATGCTGTTCAAGGGCATATAGTTAAGAATATCATTTTTCTGTTGGGACAATGTTCCTTTAAACAGTTGTAAAATATTTTGTATGGTTGTAATTGCTAAGTCACAGCACTTGGCATGATGCAAAGGCTTGCAACAGAGATTGCATCACACTAAGTAGCACCAGGTGACAACCATTAGGCAACTCTATATAATTGCACTGAGACTCAGTACATGTGTGAGTTGATGAAGATAATTATTTGGAGAGAGTTGGATTGTTATATTGCAGATGGTGAATGTTGAGAGGAGTCATGAGGAGAGTTTGTACATATTTCTAAATAATATTATTGCAACTTATGATAAAGAACCTCCAAGGACTTGGAAGAATATCAACAGTGTCTGTGAGTTTATTCAAGTGGTCAGTGCATAGCTGATACTTAAACTGAACTGGTACTTCTGGACTCTAATACTGTTAGCTATTTCTGAGAGTTGGCATCTCTGATGGGCCTAAAGTTTTGGTTTTGTTAGTGCACATCAGCAGGACATAGAAGAGAGCCAAGATTTTCAACACAGAGCTCTATGTTTGAGGTAAATTTTATCAAGTTATTGGGGTTTAAATAAGCCCTGTTTAGGTGTTAACTATTTCAATGCAGAAATGGGGATACACCTAGCCCCTCTAGGTGGGGTGGTGGTAGTCTACATGAAAAGTCTTCATGTGAGAAGAAATTTATCCTCTTCAGACATGCCAAAAGGGAAATGACCATGGAGGGGGCAGGACTAGGTACTCTTGCACCCATGTGTTGAAGAAACCATGGAAAATAACACCTGAACAAGACTCATGATCAGTCCCATTTTCTGACTGTTATGACCATTTAGATGACAGAAGACACCACAGCTATGCAGTTTCCCCAGAATTTTCCCGCTCTTGCATAGTGCCAATGATGTACACATACTCATATAAACACAAAAATGGTCCCATGAAGCAAGAAAGGCATGTCCTGTCTCATTAAAGCTTTAAAAACCCCAACAACTTAGAATCAGTGCCTCTAATCCACTCCAGGTTTTCACATATTAAGTTGTTGTGTACCCAATGATCTATCCAAGCAGAATGGGCATTTAGTTTATAATTTGCATACATGTATATCTGAACTAGAAAAGTAAGTGAAAATCTACTCTTATGCCATATTTTCTCTTTTCATTATTGCTACTGCAGGGAGAAGGCTAAAGAGTCCTTCATTTTCAGTAAGGCAGCATGGGGAACGTGAGACTCTCTACACCAGGGATAGGCAACCTTTCCCCTTTAAGGGCCGAGGGACTTCAGCTCCCAGCAGCCTCAGCCATGTTGGCCAATAGTCCCATGTTGGCCAATAGCTCCTGGAATTCTGGAGCTGAAGTCCCTTGGCCCTTAAAGGGGAAAGGTTGCCTACCCCTGCTCTACACATTCCAGATACTGGACTATAAATTCCATCAGTCCTAGTAAGTGTGGTCAAAAGGGTATTGCAGTCTAATAATACTTGAAGGTTCACATTTTCCTCCCCACCAGTAAGGATTTTTGGCAACTCTAAAGGAGATACTTTCTTCACAGCTGAAGAGTTTGCATTAGGGAACAGCTAACACAAACTGGTCAACCCATCAACCCATTAGTTGCTTACATGTTCAAATTTTATTAAAATTATCTCAAGTCACCCACCTGTATACTGAAGATGCAGTGGGTGCCCAACAAACAACATATCAACCTGAGGAGGATGCTTCACCCGAATGAATCTGGTTTGATTTTCCAAAGAAGGCGTCACACACAAACTTGGGACAAAATCCTTCTGGCAATCTGCATTTGTTTGACAAAGTTGACTGGCCTCAATAGCTTTCCGTGCTGGCAAGCAAGCGTACTGCGCACAAATTTTAAAATAAATATTGAGTTAAACTACGAACATTCAAAACATACTATTGCTACATGCATCTTCAGAAAGTGGCACTTCTATGCAGATCCAATAGCCCACATTTTAACAACTGCTCTATGCCCAACTGTCCCAACCTGGCACCTTCCAGATGTAGTTCCCAATACTGACAGTAACAGGTACAGCAAGAGTTCCCTTTACTGACAGGCTGTATGATCATGTCCAATCATGCTGGGGCATGAATTGTTGCATGGTGTTTCAGGAGGCATGTTTCTCAATGTATTGCTACATGGTGTTTCAGGAGGTATCTTCAGTTTCTGCAGAAGAGAGTTCAGCTTTCACAAACTCAGATTCCTATACAAATCAGGGTTTGCTTCCTCTTCTCATTTCATCTTAACAGGAACTAATTGGAGGCCAAGATGCTTTCTCTGAAACCATCCTCTCCAGAATGAATTCTCTATATGCACTGGAGTAGCACTCAAGTAACCAAGACGCAGCTATCTAAATTAAGGGCCTTTACAGACTTCCAGAAATAATGCAACTTGAGTCCACGTTAACTGTCCTGGCTTAGTGCTAGGAAGACATCGTAATTTTTTCTGAGACATTGAGCCTTCTCTGTCAGAGAGCTCTGGTGCCACAATAAACTACAGTTCCCATGATTCCCTAGTACTGAGCCAAGGCAGTTAACCCTGGTGGTGCAGTGGTTAAATGCCTGTACTTGCAGCCACTCACTCATAGACCACAAGGTTGTGAGTTCAATACTAGCTAGCCAGGGCTCAGGCTAGACTCAGGCCTGCATCCTTCCGAGGTCGCTAAAATGAGTACCCAACTGTTGAGGGGCAATGAGCTTACAGTTGTAAACCGCTTAGACATCCCATAGTGCAATATGAAGCGGTATATAAATGAAGCTGCTTTGTTTTTTGCTTAAAGTGGACTCAAGTTGCATTATTTCTGGCAGTCTGTAAAGGCCCTAATTTGACTTTACTGATTTCATATGCCAAACATGATTGGCTACTCAGGGTCATGCTATACTTATCATGGGGGTGAAGCCTGATCATTATTTGGATTAAGTAATTAAGTAATCCTAAAGTATAAAGCCCTAAAAACTGAATGGTTTCATTCCTCATGCAGCTTCCTTTTATTTATTTATTTATTTCAATTAGTGAGATAGTTTAAGAAGATACTGTATAAATTGAGACATACATATTAGGGAGATATAAAAATAAGAGTGAAACCATTTATGTTTCCCTTTGCAAGAGAGAGGAAAAAAGACAAAGTTATAGATTTCAATACCCACTAGAACATTTTCAAATATGCCAATTCAGTCTATTCATAAATCATGAAGTGCATAAATGAGATTTTTTTAAAAGCTACTTTATTGTACAAGCATAAGTTTTTAACATCTGGATTAATAAACCTAGAGTAAGCAATTTAGTTTTGCCTTCCATCCACTCCCTGAATCTTGTTTATTGGTTGTATCTGTTGTGTCTCCAAATTTAAAATATGGGAATTGTCAGTTGAAGGAAATAAAATAATTGAGGAGCTAGGTGCCGTGGCTGGGATACAGCTCCTGGCTAAAAGCATTATTCTCAGAAAATTTGTTCTTGCTGTTATCCAGAAATAAATTCAGCTAACTATCCCCCCTCCCCCTATTTTTCAATTGCGCAGACTGTGTACCACCAAATTCATAGGGTTTTTCCAGCCAGAAACCCAGTATTTAATTTTTTAAAAATTATAGTATAAGCTAAACATGCCTAGTTGTGCTGTTTAACGCAGATTGTTGCTCTCTTCAAATGCAATTTGACCCATATACTCATGCCAAGTTGGTAAGGAATCATTTTTGGGAAGGTTTGAGTCAATAATGGGATTGTTACCTTAAATCAGATACTTGGTGTTTATAATGAGTTTTTGCCTTTTTCAATTTTGCAAGAGCAGTTTAAATTACCTTTATCAGATAAATGGCAGTATCTACAACTGAAACATTGTTACAAACCAGATTTGGTTCTGCACCTTTAAGTGCATCTGAAGTTCCCTTAACATTAGAGACATTAATTGAGGCCAGCCAAGTATTGAAGCCAGCAATTTATGCACATAAATTTCTGTTCTTTATAAATAAATGTGGCATATAGGGTTTACAGCAAGAATGGAATAGAGAATTGCAATCTCCAGTTATGACCAATCAATGGCTATTTAACATCTTTAACATCTATTACTAGTATGGATATAGATTTCTGACTAAAACAGCAGAAATGGCTCTTTGAGGTATATTGGTCACCACAATTTATACAATATATCCAGCAAATTGTTGGAGACGTAATATTGCTAATCCTTCTTTAACGTTTATGTTTTGGAATTGTCCCACAGTAGCTACAGTTAGGGTGGGAGTAATCACAAGAATAAATTGGAAAGTTCTTTGATAATCAGGGATGTGTGTCGTCTTTTGAATTATTTACCTGTTTCTTGGTAGGGGAACTGACATGGGTGCCACCTGCACAGTACCCACTATTTAACCCGACAACGGCCTGCTGTGATGCATTTAACAACTTTTTTGCAGATAAAATCTCTCAGATAAGAGCCGAGTTGTATGCCAGCATTGTAACAGAATCAACTGATGAGGTATCCAGCAACTCGTTAATGAAATTATACTGGATCGATTCCAATCTGTGAGTACCGATGACATGGACAAATTCCTTGGTAGTGTGAGGAAGACGACTTGCCCCCTCGACCCTTGCCCATCATGGCTGGCCATCCAGGGGGATGCATTGAGACTGTTCCTCAGGGACATCAATGCATTCTTCAGGGAAGGTCATGTTCCATCATGTTTGAAGGAAGCAGCGGTTAGGCCGCTTCTGAAAAAGCCTACCCTGGACCCCCTGGATATGAATAACTACAGGCCAGTCTTATTATTACCTTTTTTAAGCAAAGTGATTGAGAGGGCAGTTACTCTTCAACTCCAAGCTGTCTTGGAAGAAACCGATTACCTAGACCCATTTCAAACTGGCTTTAGGACGGGATTTGGAGTTGAGACTGCCATGGTTGCCTTGGCTGATGACATTCATCTGAGCATCAACAGGGGTAGTGTGACCCTGCTGGTGCTCTTAGACCTCTCAGCGGCTTTTGATACAATAGATCACAACATCCTCTTGGATCACCTGAGGAGGTTAGGAATTGGAGGCACTGCATTGCAGTGGTTCCGTTCCTTCCTCTTGAGCAGATTTCAGAGGGTGTTGCTCGGGGACAGTTGCTTCACTAAGAAGGAGCTTAATTTTGGTGTTCCGCAAAGCGCCATCCTATCCCCGATGATGTTCAATATATATATGAAGCTGCTGGGAGAGATCATCCGGAGGCACGGGGCGGGGTGTTATCAGTACACTGATGACACCCGATATAATTCTCCATGTCTCGGTCGTCGGCTATTACTTCAGATGGCGTCTCTCCTCTTAATGAATGTCTTAGGGCAGTAATGGGCTGGATGAGGAAAAACAGATTGAGATTGAGTCTAGACAAAACGGAGGTACTAATATTAGCAGCCTGAAACAGGTATTGGGATACAACCTGCAGTCCTGGACGGGGTCACACTCTTCGTGAAGGACTGTGTTCATAGTCTGGGGGTGCTCCTGGATCTGCCGCTCCAGATAACTAATCAGGTAAATGCGATGGTCAGGAGTGCCTGTTATCACGCTTGTTATCAGCTTCGGCTGATACGCCAGCTGCGCCCTTTCCTGGAAGTAAGGGACCTTGAAACTGTGGTACATGTGCTGGTAACCTCCGTCTTGACTTCTGTAATGTGCTCTACATGGGGCTACCCTCGTGCTTAGTCCGGAAACTCCAACTAGTACAGAACATGGCAGCCAGGCTGGTCTCCAATATATCTAGGAGAGACCATCTAACACGGATCTTAAAATCACTACACTGACTGCCGATTTGTTTCCGGGCTCAGTACAAGGTGTTGATTATGACCTTTAAAGCCCTAAATGGCTTTGGTCCAACCTATCTTAGGGATCACCTCCTTCCATATAATCCACCCCGCGCACTCAGGTCCTCTGGGAGCAATTTGCTCCAGCCTATTAAAACTAGGCTGTCTGCAACCTCTCAAAGGACCGTCTCAGCAATCGCTCCCAGACTATGGAACAGCCTGCTGGACAAGATCCGTCAGATTACCAATCTAAACAGCTTTAAAAAGGCTGTGAAGACGGATCTTTTCCGGCAGGCCTTTCCCAATTAGTCTTCCTGGCCTAAGGAGTGAGCTTTCTCCTTCTCTTATTCCCCTGCCATACTGCCACTGGCTGTCTGCTCCACTTTTATTATTTTTGTTATCCATGGTTTGTTGGTTGTTTTAATTTTATGATGTTTAATACTGTTTTAAGGGGAGGAGAGTCTTGGGATTGTATATTGTGATGTTTTATTACTGTAAGCCGCCCTGATTGCATCTGCAGAGGAGCAGGATACAAATACATTTATTATTATTATTATTATTATTATTATTATTAAATTAACAAATGGCCAACGGAAGCAGCTTTTTCACACCCTTTCGACTGACAAAAAGATTAATACTTTGTAATTTGAATGATAATTTCCAATGCATAGGAGAGCTAACAAAACTTACAACATTTGAAAGAATAATACACAGTAGAAATTTACAAATGAATTATATTTGGACATTGGCCAGCTTTTGTTGAAAACTATGACTAATGTTGCTATTTTTCTTCCTTTCACATTTTTATTTTCCTGCTTTTGTTATACTGGAACATTATTACATGTATTAGAGATTCCTTTTGAATATAATTTTTCTAAAAATTCAAAAAAGAAAAAGAATTTTTAAAAACTCTATTGGTATCCGTAATTTACCTGGTGATTGTTCTGATTATTAATGTATGAAAAGCAGACATCTGTGAGGCTGTTGTTGCTGCAACATTCAATAGTGCCATCAAGTCTTCTAAAACCTGAGAAAAAAAATGAAATTTAAGATTAATTTCCCAGAGATCAGTGTTTCCTGGTTTTGTCATTCCAGAAGTAAAGAAAAAGAAAGAAAGAAAGAAAAATTCACAACTGCCACCACTACTCTGCCTCAGACAAAAAAAGTCAGAGTTTTCTGTGACAGCTTAATACAACCAGAAAGTTTGATGTCATTACATGGCAAAACTATCTCTCCTATATACTTTTGTAAATGTGTTTTGACACAGTAGTACATATAGTACATATTGCTTTGAATATCCAAGTTAACTTGATTGACAAGCTCCTGAAATCTATCTGCATTACTGGTACTTTATTATTCTTATTTTAAAAATACAATATATATGTTTATATCTGTTTTAGAAATACAAAGGTGTCCACAAATCCCCCAATGACTCTCTAAAAGCAATGTTTTTAGGACTAACAAATAAGCATTAATGGTTAAGATGACAGTGTCAGCTATGTTTAAAAAAACAACAACATGAGTCTGTCCTGGTAACCTACTCCCCAAAGTAACATGCTGCAAGACCTCTTAGTTGTAATGCATTATATCCCAGCTCTTCTTCACACTTTCTGTATTCTAAAACTCTATGAGTTCCCATGGCTGACTGGGGATTCCAATCCTGGTCTGTCCAGCACTCAAACCACTTCATCACACCACCACTTAATTTTTTATCCACATCAACAAATAATCACAGCAGGTTCAGCATTGCCATTAGCCTGAATGGTGCATTTGCCTTAAGCAGTGGTCTACTGGAAGCAGCAAAACTGTTGCTCCCAACTTACCGCCACATCCTCTGATGTTCATCCTTCCCTTCTCAGAAAGCTGCTGCTTATGCTCACCAACTTGCTGCCCCAGAAAGTGGAATATGCAGCAGTGGCAGCTGTGTCCCTTTCTTCTCCAAAGACAGTGGCGGTGGCACTCCAAGAAAGCAGAGGATGCAATTGCCACATCTCTGCTGTACCACAGGACCAACTATTTCCTGAAATACCCAGCATTCTAGTACAGTCACTCTCTAGCATAGTGAGAATGATGCAATTATGTCCCCCTGCTTCTTCTAAGAGAGAGCCCTGCTTCTTCTCTAGGATGTGGGTACTGCTGCTGCAACCTCCTCCTGCTCAACCTTCTGGGAAATGTAGGAGAAAGGTAATTCAGAGTGTCCTCCTTCTTTTTCAGGAGATGTTAAGGGGTCTTTTTCCTCTAGTCAGATGGAGGTCTGCCGTGCAGTGTGTCTGAGGAGGAGACACAATTTTCCATCTCAGGTGGAAGGAGCCCTTGGGCCATCCATGTGTCAGGGATTAGTCAATGATTTGGATTTAGTGTAGATTTTTTTAAAAGGAAGAATAAAAGTTACTATAGGGCCCACAAGGGCCAGAATCTTTTTCTAACTCTAGCTTCATATTTCATTAGGTTTACAGCCTAAGGTGGGAGAGATTAGGAGGAGGGTGGTGTTAGAAGGCTACACTGAACCGCAGATGACCGTGGAACACCATACACCCAAACAACCTTTTACTCTCTAATAATAATAATAATAATAAATCATCCTCCTCCTCTGAGCAATGGTACTATAGTTATGGTATTTGGACAAATTTGATCTAAATTCAGTTTCTGGGTCACTTCCTGTTGAGAAAAAAAAGCCTCTCCTTGCTACATTCATCCCACCCCACCCCACTCAACAGCCATATCCCTAGGGGGACCACTTTACTTACCCTGACCTAAAGCCTCAACATGAGAGTTTTTTTCTAAATGTAATTCAGATCCTGGCTGCAAAATGCTTTGAAATGATAAATTAAAAATAACACAGACATGCCTACAGCAAAATTTTCCTACAATTTTCTGTTTACTTCTCTGTGGAACTTCTCATCATGTTTACATTCCGAGGTGTCTGACATCTGCTTTTTGCAGCATTCTAAGTGTCTGTGCTGGAGATCACAGGTAGCTAACAATTAGTGGGATGTTATATTAGTGAGATGTTACCTACCTTACCTATATTGTACCATGTAAGAATCAGAGACCCAGCCCCATGGCCTGATGTTATGAACTGAATCTCTGAGACAACCTACAGACCTCCATGCCACCTCAATATGCCCAATTCCTCCATCACAGCAGTCACAGAAGCTGCCATCTTTGAAGCTGTCATGGCTGGTATAAGCATTGGGACCCCCCCCCACACACACACACTTTACAGCTTCACTTGCTATGCAGTATTTGAGGACAGGCATCTGTCCCACTGTCAAAGCACAGCATGCTCTTTCAGTTGCCAGCATGAAGACTGAAGTTGTGCAACAGCAGCTAAAGTACATTCCTAGACTTGACTACTCATATTCATCAATTAGCTGGCCTTAATCTGGAATAAGCAGGTGCTCAAATAAATAATCTACTGTATTTACAGAATATGCACAACCATCAAATTATGTTCAAGGCAAACATATTCCTTGAGATTTCTTATCATGATTTTTGATTGGTGATGGGAAATGTCTGGGCCATGGACTGGATATAATGTGAAGGAATCTCTCACATGGGCCACAAAATAAGACATTATTTAAAGGACAGAAAGCTGTTGCTTAGACAGCCTGGGAAGTGGTTATATAGAAGCTTACTACTCAGTTATTGCAGCCTGGTAAATAGTTATATTGAGACTTACTCCTCAGTAAACACACACAGAACTAAGCTCTCCTTTGTATACTTGGTAAGAGTAAGTCCAAATTGGAAAGAATTACATTTTTTTCTCTGCTCAATTTACTGTCTTACTCCCTACCTTTAGCCAATTTTGAATTTACCAATGTTGAAATGATGTCTACAAGACCCTTCACAAAGTGGAGATTTTTCACTGCTGTTTTAGGTGACTTACAGATCAGTTGATGAAAACTGCATGAGGGGGCTGGAAGAGTATTTTGTTGTTTTTAAAAAACAATTCACACATGCAGAACATCAACTATCATTTAGAAGAAGGATGCCACATTCTCTCAATGAAGGAGGAATGGTTCTTTTACGATGGTGCTTCTCCATCTTTAATTTACACCAATTTTTAAAAATTAAATTTACACAAGGTTTTTTAAAAGTAAAAATTAATTGTGATCAGTCATTTAAAACATAAATAAATGTAATCTTTACTATCTAAAATGTAGAAATGACTATACCTCTAGATGGATAACTTAGCTGTTGTAATACTGATGTCTTTATGCAATAGCCTGCCTGTGGCTTCAGGGATATCTTTCCCAGGCAGGAATTCCAGTCTTCCACACTATTAACTGGGCAGTCTTGCAGTCTAGTAACAAGATCACCAACAAAAAGGCCTCTGGGGCCATGAGCAGGGGAGTCCTAAAACAAGAAAATATTAGTTGATAAATTCACATTCACCCTGTCATGAAGAGTGCCTGACATTTAATAGGCTAGATTAAAATAATACACTAAACAGCATAGCATGAACAAGCACAAATGAGCTGCCCTGAGGTTCAGCTGTGTGCACTCCCTACTCTATGTACATGGCCATGAAAGTTCAGAGCATGTACACGTTTGACTAATCATGGACTGCTGTGTGATTTGGGTCAAGAGACCATGATTAACATTAGCTATGGTTGGCTGCCCACAAGCATGAGGCTTGCTGAAGCTCATTCCTGCTTCTTCACAACTTATTAAACTATGGTTGAGCAGGACATGTGAAAATGGCAATATGAAAATACTGTTAAGTAACATCACTAGTACGTATATAAAACAGAAGTAAGGCACACTTACAATCCACTGAAAAAGCTATTACTTCATAAGTAGACAATAAGCATTTGGATTTCATAAACTAGCTCTTAGCATGCAGTATGGAAGAAAAAGTGAAGCACATGCAGAAGATGAGACATTTCATATCTAAATGCCTCTATGATGGTAACATATCAATCTGAGACCTAATAATCTCCAAAGCCCCAAGAAATACACCTATACAATGTCCCACTTGTCCTGTAGAACAAGACAGGCAGGTTTTATAACAAAACATCTTACAGTCAGTTCTGAATGTACTGGTGACAATAATTACACTGGAATAGAAGTTGTCCAATTTTGTTAGGAAACTTTTTGCTCCAATTATGTGAGGATATTTTGACTTCTGATCCATTATTCAGCAGATCCAGAAAATTAAACAAATACATTTTGATCGATCTAATTTTACTGTAGTGACAAAACTGCTCAGTAAAGAAGGAGAAAGCATACAGGCTTTCCTTCAGGACTTAATTATAAATTTAACCTTCAAAACCTTAATTTTATATTGTTTTGAAGATTAAAATATTAAGCATAATTAGGGCTATACACTAATATACTACAGTCAGGCAGATGCTGTGATAACACACATTACGTAGTATGACAAGCAACACAATTTGACTCTTATGGATTCATTTCATCACATCAATGGCATAATTAATGCAAAATTGGCTGTTCCACATGGCCGGTCATATACTCATCGTTACACTTTCCAAACAGTCAGTTAACTCATGACCTTTACCTCTGTGATTTCAGTGACAAGCGCCCCAGCACTAGTGTAATATAATGGAAAAAGAATAGCTGGCAGTAGGAAGAGAACCACAAGGCCTGCAACTCCAAGCACAAAGTTATGCCAAACTCCTGAAAAACAGAAAAACAAAACATTAACAATACTTGCAAGGACCACTAGACTAAAGTGAACATATTACAACTGGTCTCATTATTAGAGTAGCAAGTTGTTGGGTAAAAGAAGAAATCCAGGTGTGTTCAGCTTTAGGACTTAAGATAAAATTAAGGAGTCAAAGATTAACCATAATTAGGGCTATAATTAGGAATTCTTCCAGATGCTTCACTGGGGAGGGTTTCAGGGGGTGCAGACTGCAGCAGGGGACACTTCAGATGAGGTGTGACACCTGGTTGGTCCTTCCTCCCGCTGTGTGTATGCTGTGCTGTGCTGTTGGCCAAGGCAGCAGAGTAGGAGGCTCAAGAGTGCCAAGGCAGCAGAGAAAGAGGGACGAGCACACGCCCCTCTCTTTTTCCCAACTGCCATGGCGCTCTAGGCTGAATGAGCCAAGGCAATGGGGAAGGAGTGGAGGGTATGTACATGCTCACCTCTCCTTCCCTGTTGCCTTGCCTTGCTTGCTCAAGCCAACCAAGCCACCAGGGAAGAAGGGCAAGTGTGCATGTACCCCCTCCCCAACCTTCCACACTGCCTTGGCTGGCTTGCCCAAGTGGTCAAAGAACCAGAGAAGGAGGGTCAAGTGAGCCCTCCCAACAGCCCCAGGCACCTGCATTGGATGACACCAACACTAGGGATGCCACTGCTTGACACTACAGTGCTACTATACCACTTTTACTGCTCTGGCTGCCTCCTGTGGGCATTCTCATTGCAGTTTAGGGAGGGATATTTAAAATTCTCAGTGAGACAGCTCTTAGAACTGAACTTAGAAACCCCAGAATGCATCAGGAGGCAGGTAGCCAAGCTAGTAAAAGTGTAATAGCAGCATTATAAGAGTGTAGTGCAGTAATCTCCTACAACAGGATGGTGTCCAAGAATCAATGGGAACCAACCCAGTCTCCTGGGTTGGCTATTATTATAAAGGTTTGGTTCACAAAAATGATTTAAGTATTCTGAATGGCAAGATTAATGTTTGACTGACTGCCAAACAGAGTTTGGTATTTAAAGAGGGATCGTAGGATTCACATATCAGCAAAATATCATTTTAAGAACAGAATGGACAGCGAGGCGTAACAATAAAGACCCTTTAATTCAATTTTGTGTTCCTTCAGAGAAAATAAATCCATTTTCAAATACAGGTTGAGTCTACCTTATCTGAAATGCTCAATACCAAAAGTGTTTTGGATTTCGGAGTTTTTCAAACTTTGGAATATTTGCATATATATAATGAAATAATTTAAAGATGGGAATCAAATCAAAACATGAAATTCATTTATGTTTCATCTAGACCAGGGGTAGGCAACCTTTTTGAGCCGGTGGCCGGGTTGCTGTCCCTCAGACAATTGGGGGGCCGAAGCACAATAAATAAATAAATAAATAAATAATTTTTAAAAAATATATGCATGCACACTCTCTCAGCCCCAGAAAAGCCATGGCAAAACCCCTGTGGAGATTTTGCCAAGAAAACCCCAAGAACAAGTAATAACAACAATAATCAATATCATCATGGCGGGAGGCGGCAGCGGTGGGGGGCGGTGCCGGCAGGACCGGCCTAGGGCCAGTCCAAAGGTCTCATGGGGCCGCATCCGGACCCCGGGCCTTAGGTTGCCTACCCCTGATCTCAACCTTATACGCATAGCCTGAAAGTAATTTTATAGACAATATTTTTAAAAATTTTGTGAATGAAACAACATTTGTGTACATCAAACCATCAGAAAGCAAAGGTATCATTATCTCAGCCATGCATCATGTGGACAAATCTGGTTTTTGGAATATTTTGGATTTTGGAATATTTCAGATTTCGGAATTCTGGATAAGGGAGACTCCGCCTGTAGCTTCTATTTATTTCAGGCACACCATTATCATTTACTCTCATCTGGAATATGGAATACAGTATTACTAACTCATTTGACAAGGTAGTTAATGTGAGAATGTTTTATAAAATATAGAAAATGCTAGTCTAAACACTGTTATAAATTAAGTGCTAAACATTATTAGTACTTATTACTGAGTTCAATAAGGCTAGTTCCCAAATATGCTTAACTGCTACAGCAAAACAGCAAATTATAAGGCACAGTGCTCTACCCAGATGTAGGTTTGCTTAGTTCTTGCAAGTATAATTTTACAACATTCTGCCAATAAATAAATAATGGGGAGGGGGAGTCCAAGACACCAGTTTTTTGCCCAAATCTCACGTTGTTCAAGGTAAACATAGAGACCACATTCACACATGACAAGCCAGAATTCTGTAGTGTTTGCTCATTCTAGATTTATTTCTCTGTTTCACCTGATTAGGGTATCATGGTAAACTACCTCTGGCCAAGGATTCTGGTGGTTCACTCAGCTGCTCTTGCTTAGAGTGTGAATAATCAGGCAATGTGCACCAATGTCCTGGCTTATTCCCAAAAAACCAAATTTCTACAAATTTTGATTTGTTGTTATGTGTAAACACACCTTCTCAGGAACTACAAGAACTCAATGCTGTTCTTTTTCATAGAATGCTTTACCTGCTTTGTGAAAAAATATCTCATTTCATATTTCTACTCACAGGTTATTGCAGGAGCAAAGAGCAATTAAACATAGGGCCAGAGCAGACAGGTGGGAAGGAGAGGCCCAAGTCTAGAACCAGGTTGGGACTGTGCTAACTGCACGGCCCGCTCCCAAAGCCACTGGCACCAACCTGCACCATCAGGAGTCGGATTATCTTGGCTCCAAAGGACCAGAGCATAAGTTTCAGAGCAGCTTCAGGCCGTGTTGGAGGCATGTGTCGTTTGAGCACCACGCCTCCAAAGCAGCCAAAAGCCGCTTCTTTTGATCCATCTGTTCCAAGCCATAATTAACAGATCTTTGCTAAAACAATATTTATCTATAATCCCACTACATCAGTCACAACTAATGTCATGGGATACCCCTGGCATTAGAGTTGCCATGAAGAAAGTCTACAAACTAGGCTGCTTAAAATTATAGAAAAGGATTTGTCTACATTTCCATTACCGACTCGCTCTAACAATAACACAGAAATTCTCTCTCCTTAAAGTATTTTAAATGCCATCTGGCTTAAAACAAAATTGGCATATAAAGTCAGCCAGAACACTAATCCTCTCTAAGTAAAATATTCACAAGGGCACAAATTAAATGGGTGACTAAACTATTTCATTTTCCATTTGAAGCCATCCAAACACATTGGTTTGTCTCAATTAGCAAAACAGATTGCATTGCACAATAATTCCCTCACTCTGTTTTCTTCAAACATCCATTGGTGGTATTATCGTCCTCGTAGAGTTAAGATGCAGAGAAATTGGCAGCACAGGCACTGTTTACCAGCCACACAACTTGGAAAGCTTCAATTACAAACCCTAATCTATAAAATTTGCTAAAGAGAATAATATTTGTGGATAACATTAAAAATCAGCTTTAAAGAATTCAGGGAAAGAGGCATAGTCCACCTGAGAGATCTGTGGTCTTGGGAGCACATCTAGGTCAGTTCCATGTTTCTCCCCCCCCCCTCCCCTCCCAAGTGATGTTCAATGGGAATGAAGAAAAGATCACCTAGACTATTTCCCCACTGAATCTTAACAAGAGGACTACAGGAAGTCTGATGAGTGCAGCTGATGACTACTACATATGGATGCCTTTATCCATAATGGGAGTGGGTCAGATGCTAGAGATCCTACAGTTCCTTCGTGCTCACAGATCTTGTCAGTCTGCAACTCCCACCATGCCTCAGCACTAGCTATGCTGGTGAGGCCTGATAGGAGTTGCAGTGCAACACTTCTAGGGTGTCACACTTTGCCCATCTCTGTCCTTTGCACATATCTGCCACAAATGCTGAATCAGTTCAAATGGAGAGGCATTGCACATGGTTGTATAAAACTACACCCTGCAGGGAAAGTGCTATAGACATCTTTTGCCAGTGCCCTGATCTGCAGTGCTTTGTAAACCTTGTAAACCTTACAGCCACATTGGGGGTCACATTCAATCATTCACAAACGTAAACCTGAATTCCCAGTAGTTACAAAATCTTAAATCCAGTTTACAATCTCTGAATTGCTGACTAGGAAACCAACCACCTTCACCTCTGGCTCTAACTCACCACCTTGTTATGCAGAAGAGCTGACCAGCTTTGATCAGTGGTTGATGCTTCTTTCCCAAGCAGCAGAGTTTCAGAGAATAGGCTGAAGACCCTGACAAACTCTCCAAGCCTTCTCACTCTTCTTCCTGAGATGTCTCCAAACTTCTCCAGGATTCTTCTGGCTCTTGTATCTTCCCTCAAGACACCAGACAACTCAGTAGTCTTATATAAAAGATCTACTTTATTCTACTATATACATAAATACTATATGCCCTACAAATCACAATCTCTACACTTCACAATATCTCCAAACTACTCCACAATGTACATTAGCAAACATTGCAATTTATAGCCATTGTTAGACACCACCCACCAGTCAGTTTCCACCCAGTGGGTGTGTACATACATCTTGATTGGTCCACATAGATCATCCCATACCTAAGACCAACCCAAGTGTTTCATCACTTTACCTTGACCACTTAATGAGTCTCAGGTGTTTGCAATCTATCACAGGTGTTCTCAATATACCTTCTATAACTTTGTCCTTGGCTCTCAAGGCTTCTTAATTATATTATCTTTTTCACCTGTGTATCTTCCTGATTGCTCCTGCTTAGTCACTTTGACATTCACATACATATTTTTATTTCTATTACTGTATATCCCATGTTGCTTTTTCCTTAACAAGTTGCATTAAAATGCATTCTCTACTCAAGGTTCTCTTCTCCAAAGAGTTTCAAAACACCTAAAACATTATACAGCTCATTTGATATCTTGTCTAAAGTTGCAAAGCTTTAGTTTTGCAGATGTTTTAGGACAACAAACATTGAGCTGCACTCATCAGACTTCCTGTAGTCCTCTTGTTAAGATTCAGTGGGGGGAATAGTCTAGTGATCTTTTCTTCATCCCATTGATCATCACTTTGGTCTTCCTCTCCTTCCCTCCGTCTCCTCTCCCTGTTGTAATGGGAGTTGGCATTTCAATGTATTAATGTACTATTTTAACGTGTTTTTAAATTTGTGATTGTTTAATACTTTTTTAGGGGTGGGCGGGTTTGGGTGTTCGGATGGGATGGGAACTGTATTTATATATTTTAATGTTATATATTTTAATGTTGTAAGCCGCCCCAATTGCTCTGCAGAGGGACAGGGTATAAATAAATTTTATTTATTTATTATTTATTTTTAACAATCCCTCAACATTTGTCATGATGGCCAGGACTGTTTGGAATGATCACATTCTCTCAAGTTTAATTTTAGTTTTAAGGGGTGCGGGAGACGGGTGGAGGTTGTGGGGAGATGGTATGTTTTAACTGTTGTATTTTAATTTGTTGTAAGCCGCCCCGATTGCTGTGCAGAGGGGCGGGTTATAAATAAAAATTTATTATTATATTATTATTACATAGAACATCAAAAGGTTCAAATGATACAAATACAGGAACAATAGTACAGGAACCTGCTTTCTGTCAACTAGTCCTTGTGCTATCAGATTCCATCTTCAACACTCCCATGTTCAAAATAGCAAGTAACACAAATTAAGTTGCAACACATCTACAAGAGGTGACTGACTTACCTGCACAAAATATTCTTAGCTGCTGGATTGGAGAAATTAGTTGCAGGTGAGTGGTAAAGAGATCAACAAATGCCCCAGGATAAACAATAAAGATAAAAATTCCAAAGCCATTGAACCGAACTTGCTCTCTAAAAGTAAAGAAAAGAAGATGTTTTTGCAAAAGCAGCATACATTTCTCAAAAAACTAAAAAGAAACTTGAATGAAAGAGAAAGCAATTTGATTTTGTACACTGCATATTACTATACCAACATAAATAGTAACAGTAGCTACACTAAGAACAAATCCACTGCAGGATGAGACAAGAAAAGATTCATAGTTTGCATAGCACTTTATTGTATCATCATCATCATCATGGTTAAATGCCTGTACTGCAGCCATTCATTCACTTACAAACCACAAGTTGTGAGTTCAATACCAGCCAGGGGCTCATGGTCGACTCAGCCTTGTATCCTTCTGTAGGTCACTAAATGAGTATCCAGCTTGTTGGGGGCAATTAGCTTACACTTTGTAAACTGCTTAGTACACTGGTAAGAGGTATAGAAATGTACATGCTATTGTTATCATCATCATCATCATCTTTCCTTTCTCCTAGTCTGGAACTCAAGACAACTTATAAAGGTTAAAACAGATACAGCTAACATTTACACCATATAATTAAATTATCAATAAAATTAGAAGCAGTTAAACACAAACCATCAAAAAGAACAAATATAATCAACACAGGGCCTTTGCAGACTGTCAGAAATAATGCAACTTGAGTCCACTTTACCTGCCCTGGTTCAGTGCTAGGGAATCATGGGAACTATAGTTTATTGTGGCACCACAGATCTCTGATAGAGAAGGCTCAATGTCTCAGAAAAAAACTACAGTTCCCATGATTCCTTAGCACTGAGCCAGGGCAGTTAAAGTGGACTCAAGCTGCATTATTTCTGACAGTCTGCAAAGGCCCACAGATTATTTAAAAAGCACAAAGTAATTCATGTACACTACATAGTTGCAATCCTTACAACAGCCCTGTAGCACAGTAAACATTTCAATGCTCCACATTTCAGATGTGGGCAATGGGGAAGCCGAAAGACAGTACTTGCCTACGACAGAGATGAGGTTCAAACCAGGGACTTCCTGATTCATCATTTTATCTCTATGCCAACCCACACTAGCCACCAGAAGTGGTAAAGTACAAAAGATGTCAGGAAGGTGAAAGAAGCTATAGAAAGAGTGCATACTTTCAGAAACTTCAAAATAATGATATTTTAGTACTCTAATGAAGGTATTACCCAACTCTATTTTTAGATTTTGTTACAAGCCATGAGGCTGTATCTCCTTTTTCTCTTTTCATTTGAAAAATGTACTGTTTTTGCTTACATATTATTATTAAGATATAAAGAAAATTAGCTTATTAACATTAAGTTTTTGTTATATTAATTTATTCAGTAATCTATTAAGTAATGTTACATTGCACAATTATTATTTTGTTTTTACATGAACTTACTAAAAAATGGCCAGTAATGAATTAAAATAAGGAGATGTGGCAGCCATCATTCAAAAATAAAATCACTGGTATTTAATGGTTAAAGTAACAATTTTGAACATCACAACTCATTTTTTTTTTAAATTACCAATTAAGGGTACTGAAATAGCAAAATCAAGATTTGCATTTTGGATTTTATTAAAAAAAAACATTTCAAGCCATAGATAGTTAAATCTGTGGATGCAGAATCTGTGGATGCAGAGGGCTGACTGAAATTATTTCCATGCTCTGGAGAGGCTGTGGCGCACCGGAGACTTAAAAGATATGATCAAAGGAGACAAATGATGGGAGATGATGAGGCTGGCTCTATGACTGATGTCAGGTTAACAGAAGCTTTCAGATCTGTCTTACTTCACCTATCATATATATCATGTAGACAGTTAACAGGAATTGTCTGAAGCTGCTCTGCTCCATCCTCACCCCTGTCCCACTCCCAGAACTGACACAATGGCTATCTACTCTCCACTTTGCCACCTGACCAAAGAAAAAGAAAGTGAAAAAAAAGTCACAATGAAATTTCAGGGCCTACCAATGCAACTGACAGTACTGCACCAAAGACTCACTCTTGCAGCCTTCTACATGTGCTTCAGGGACATAGGAAAAAGGAGGAATCCAGATGCTATAAATTCCTCTGCAGCTTTTCAAACTTGATCAAAACAGATGAAGAGGCATCTCCTCGACCTAGCTCATGTTCTCATTCGCTCTCTCACAAGCTCATCCACTGAGTCCTTGGAAGAGACTGCTGTTGTTGTGTGCCTTCATACTGTTTCTGAGTTATAATGCCCCTTAGGTGAACCTATCACAGGGTTTTCTTAGCAAGATTTGTTCTGATGAGGTTTGCCATTGCCTTTCTGTGAGGCTGAGAGCATGTGGCTTGCCCAAGGTCACGCAGTGGGTTTCATGGCCAAGCTGGGAATCAAACCCTGGTCTCCAGAGTCATAATCCAACACTCAAACCACTATACCATGCTGGCTTTAAAAGACAGTTACTTCTATTTAACTGTCTGACAATACATACAAAGCAGACATAGAAATGCAGAAAGAAAAGGATGGACAGAGCTGCATTTATACACTGAGAAAGAGACTATAGGGAGCTCAGCATGCTGATATTTGAAAAGAGCCAGCTTGATCCTGAAGCCAGCAATATCAAGTCACTTAGCATTCAAAAGTAGAAAGTGATACAAGAAAGTGATTAAAATGTTGATTCTCTGTTGCCTCAGTTCTTTGCTACAATTCATTTAAAAAAACAACACAACTCTTCCTCTAAATTCATATGCTGTTTATATGCTATGCAGTTTAACTAGAGGTGACCATGAAATGCTTTGAGTAAGCTTTCCTGTCATGAAATACGGGAAAAGGTGGATTGCATTACCGGATAGCAGCCACCCCATGGCCAACTTCATGTATGATACCACTGATGAGGATGGCTGTGAAGAAATAGGACAGCTGGCTGATGGGAAGATTTACACCAGGCACCTGTTTACAAAGACACAAGGCACAGGGTAGCAAGGGTGGCAAAAAAGGGCCTCCTGGACCCTGTTGAAACCACTTCACAAAGGACAATACTCTTAATTGAGGCTTGGAAAGGTTCCTTTTTGGACTACTATTTCTAGAATCTCTCTAGCCAGCAAGGCATATACATCACATTTGTGCAGGTTGAATCTCCCTTATCTGAAATACCAGAAGTGTTTTGGATTTCTAATTTTCTTTTTGGATTTTGGAATACATGTATTTACATAATTGTACATAATGAGATATCTTGGAGATAGGATTCAAGTCTGAATCCTATACAGAAAATTCAATTACTGTATATAAGTCTAGAAATTTTAGTCCAAAAATTGACCCAAAAAACCTGAGTTGACGTATCCATGTATCAAAGTAAGTACTGCACTTTAACTGTTATCAAAAAATGAACTATCCCCTGGTGAAAGGCAAGAGTGAAATCTATCCTGGAAGCACTGGCTCTTCTTTACTCTCTCATCCATTCAGGCTTTAGTGTGAATATAAACAGTTATGCCTGTTGGAATCTTGTAAATTATTTGGCATTGTTTTCCTTGCTCCATCCTTTAGACCCTTCATTACATGCCCCTACGTTTTAGCCTTGACTTCTCCATAGGTCATATCAAAACCATAATTCTGGCCCCCAAACTTGCCCTCAACTTACACATGCGGCCAACTTATAACCAAGTATCTACAGTATGTTTCATATATACCTTATACACATAGTCTGATATTATTTTTATAGAATATTATAGAATATTTTTAATAACTTTGTGCATGAAACAAAGTTTGTGTACATCAAACCAATCATCATGAAAAAAATTTGGGTTTTGGAATATTTTGGATTTCAGAATTCTGAATAAGGGAGATTCAACTTATACTAGCAGATGCAATGAATGCAAATGACCATTTCACAGCATTTACACAAAAGGATGTCATGGCCAATGTTACAGAACATAGTCATTTCCAGAGATGTTGGCGCTCTGGGCTTTAATTTTAGAAACCACATTCTAATTAGAAAATATCTACAGCCAAATTGTCTAATACATTTGAACATGCCCTCAGAACCTGCCATTTTTCTTTTTCAATAAACAAAAGGTATGGAGAGGACTGAGATCTGATGAGTATGAAGCAGAGGAAGGAGGCCTCATTGCTGTTTTACCAGCCACAAACAATCCTGAGCTTTCCAGATGCTTCAAATAACATCTTTAAGGGCATGGAGCACCTATGGATGTTTTTTAGTAGAAAACATGGGCCAAATGGAAATTTCATGAGGCCATGGAATAACATATTTTATCTGTGAAATATGTACTGCATTTTAATACTTGCAGTACATACTTTTAATACTTCAATACGTGTGTAGCATGCTGATGTGACAAATAAGACAACCTGTATCTTCAACTTCTAGTGACTCTAGTCCCAATTATTTAAAAAAGGTAAGTTTGGGGGGTTGCAGACTACCAGAAATAGTGCAAATTGAATCCACGGTTAGGGTTAGGGTTAGGGAATCATGGGAACTGTATTTTATTGTGGCACCAGAGCTCTCTGACAGAGAAGGCTCAATGTCTCAGGAAAAAAAAAAAAAAAAAACAATCCCCATGATTCCCTAGCACTAACCCTAACCCTAAAAGTGGACTCAATTTGCACTATTTCTGGCAGTCTGCAACCCCCCTTTAGTTCAGGTAAAAAGTTCAAGGACTTACATCAGTAGAAAAATCTCCCACCAAAGGTGTCATATCTTAAAGCTTTGTTGGCTTTTTAGACAGCATCAATCTGTCCCCTTTCCCCTCCTAGATTGCTATTTTATTTCAGTTTGTTTAAACCATGTTTCTTACTTTACACCCCCTTGAGAAAACCAGCCTAGAAATGCTTTGAATAAAATATTACTACAGACATGTGAGGGAGAGAGTAAGTATTCTACTGTTTGACCTGGAAATAAAGAAATATAAAACTCACCACGACCTGCAGCATCTGATCATTCTGACCTGTAGGAGACTCAGTCAGCATCTGTGAGAGAGTCTGTAGCAGTGTCTTTCCCAGGAGAATAACAGAACCAAACATAGCAGCTATGCCAAAAACCATTCCCATGTTAAACCTGAAACCAATGTATAATACTGTCACAGCATATTATCAGTGGAGGACTGCTAAATTTTTATTATTCTTTGTTGGAAAGCACAAAACCCCATGAAGAAACCTTGTGAAAACTGAAGCCCTGCTACTATTCCCAGTATCAGAAGTCAAAACCTGCCCCAAAATCAATTTGGCAAACTCAGCCAGCAAGTTCACCTTATACAGGAGAGCTTCTTTATCACACAAGCCTTCCACACTAAGAAAATGCATTCATTGTAGTTTAAGCCAAAGAAAGCGCTATTCAAGATTAAAACAAAAAGGTATTCTATTTAGCAACAGAATATGTAAGCAATCTGTTTCTTAAGGTAATTTCTTGGACTAGCAGGATATAGAAGAATTTCCAGTAATTGTCCCACACATGCCTGAAATATAGTTCTGAAACAATACCATAGGTAAAGAAATCTGGGCTTCCATCTTCCCCAGCTGTAGAACAGGCGGTTGAAAAGAGCTGTCTGCCATCGCATGTGAAATGGAGAGACAGTTAGACCATAGGATGTGAGCCAGTCCTCGTAAGATGTCTTCAGAGACGGAGATGACTAGAAGAGAAAGGGAGCACGGTATAACAAAGAAGGAATTTTAGGGGAGTTCAGGCTAGGACTATGACTGCACAAACACATCTGCATCTGCACTGCAGAAATAATCCAGTTTGACACTGCTTTAACTGCCAAGCATCAATTATTTTTGGAGGGGTGGTAGTGAGAAGTTTAGCCTTCTCTGTCAGAAAGATCGGGTGTCACAACTACAAATCCCAGAATTCAATAGCACTGAGCCATGCCTTATGAGGAAACCATGCCTTATAAAGAGAGACTTGGGGAGCTGGGAATGTTTAGCCTGGAAAAGAGACGGTTAAGAGGCGATATGATAGTTCTGCTTAAGTATTTGAAGAGATGTCATATTGAGGATTGAGCAAGCTTGTTTTCTGCTGCTCCAGAGAAAAGGACCTGGAACAATGGGTTCAAACTACAGGAAATGAGATTCCAGCTAAACAGTAGGAGGAACTTCCTGACAGTAATAGCTGTTCAACAGTGGAACACACTTCCCTGGAGGGTAGTGGAGTCTCCTTCTTTGAAAGTTTCTAAACAGAGAGTGGATGGCCATCTGTCGGAGGTGTTTTGCGTCTTCCTGCATGGCAGAATGTGGTCAGACTGGATGACCCTCGAGGTCTCTTCCAACTCTATGATTCTTTGAGCTAAGTGGTGTTAAACAGCATTATTTCTGTATGCTGCTCATGTCTCTTGGTAGTTTCTCATGTCTGTTTTTAGTTTTATTTACCCCTCTGCTCTTCTTTTTACATTTCACAAGATATAAGAACAGTTACACTATATCAGACCAAAAGCCTCTACCGTCTAGCATTCTGTTTACAAGGACCAACCAGATGCCTCTAGGAACCCTCCTACTCATGTTCCCTAGGAAATGATATTGAGAGGCACGCTGCCTCTATACTAGAAGCCATATATAATAATAGGGACTGGGAACCATTCTTAGCCTCATCTTCCACAAATTTATCTTGATCATCCCTGAGGAACACACCTTAGACTGCTGGATGTAAATGCCTCCATACAAAGAGCTTAAACTCCCAACATTCAGCAGCAGCAATGGCCACCTTAGGACAAACTGAGGGAGAGATAACCAGGAGCAGTTATCATTGCTGTTGTGTGGCTCTATCGCAGGGCTTTCTTAGCCACATTTGCAAAAAGTTTGCCACTGCCTTCCTCTAAGGCTGAGAATGTACAACATGCCCAGGATCACTCAAAGGGGGTGCAAAGCTAAACAGGAATTCGAACCCTGGTCTCTTAAGGTCTTAGCCCAACACTCAAACCGCTATACCACACTAGTTCAACCATGCGCAATTGTTCAACCATGGGCATAGAGTAATTCTAGGCTCATGCTTAACAATGGAAACTATCACTAGGTGGTTTACCCATGGGCCAACTGATCAGCATTGAAACACCTAGTAATTGTTCCCTTTGTTAAGCATGAGCCCTAGACTCTGTTTGGCACAGTAATGGTGGCATCCATCTGCCATCCCTTTCTAATGTTACTCCTGTTCTGCCTTCTCCTGAAAGGAAAAGCAAAAGCAACTGCTGGTATCTAAGAGTGCACAGCAGATATGTGTTATTATAAACAACATATTTCCTTTAATTTTATATGTGATTACCACTGTGACCGCTTTTTAAGACATGGAGCATAGTTTATATATATGCACCTGTATGCCCAGACCCTAACATGCACAGCAAAGGTGTGATCGATACACTTCACAAAAATGCTGCTACACCTCAAGTCTGGGAAGCCTTTGGCTCTCCTGATATTCTGGACTTCATTTTGCAGGAAGTCCCAGTCACTATCATCAATAGTAAATAATTGTGGGATCTGTGGTCCAAAACATCTGGAGGGCCAAAGGTCCCACAGCCTAACACACAGTGCCCAAGCAAACTTAGGGCCTTTACAGACTGCCAGAAATAATGCAGCTTGAGGCCACTTTAACTGTCCTGGCTCAGTGCTAAGGAATCATGGGAATTGTAGTTTATTGTGGCACCAGAGCTTTCTGACAGAGAAGGCTCAATGTCTGAGAAAAAATACAATTCAACTGCCATGGTTCCATCCTACAAAACCCTGGGATTTGTAGTTTTGTGAGGCACCAGCACTCTTTGGCAGAGGAGGCTAAAGGCCTTGGAAAACTAAATATCCCTGGATTCCATAGGCTGGAGCCACAGAACTTAAAAGTGGTCTGAAACTTCTTTATTTCTGCAGCGTAGATCAGTGGTTCCCAAACTTTGGTCCTCCAAGTGATTGGGACTGAAGCTCCAAGACTTCCTGACCGTTGCCCAAGGTGACAGGGAATTCTGGGAGTTGATGTACAAAACAAAACAAAACATCTGGAGGAACAAAGTTTGGGAATCACTGATATGGATGCACTCTTAGAGAGTGACAAAGTTTGCCCTATTAAAAAAAAAAAGTTCTGGGAAAAGAGCGGGATATAAATATAATAATAATAATAATAATAATAATACAGATTCAAGTCCCCAACAAAATCATAGGATTTGTAGTCCTGTGTGACACCAACACTCTCTTGACAGAAGAGGCTAAAGGCCTTGAGAAACTACAGGTCTCAGGATTCCACAGAATAGAGTCACAGGACTCAAAGTGGTGTCAAACTGCATTATTTCTACAGTGTAGATGCACCTTTATTAGAGAATAAGGAAGTGTGTCCTAAAAAGAAAGCAGATTCAAGTGTGTCCCTCTCCCCCCCCCCCCCCCCCCCACAACAACAAGCTTCTCTCTAACCCTAACCTTCCCAGCCCCAGCACTTTCCCGACCACCATTTGGAGCCCAGAGCGCCTGGACAAACAGAGGTCCAAAACACACAATCCAGTTTGAGACCGCTTTAACTGCCCTGGCTCAGTGCTGCTAGGGAATCCTGGGAATTGTAGTTTATTGTGGCCTATAGCTCTCTGAGAGAGAAGGCTCAATGTCTCACAAAACTACAGTTCCCAGAATTCCCTAGCATTGAGCCAGGGCAGCTAAGGCGGTCTCAAACTGGATTATTTCTGCAGTGTGTTTTGGACCAGAGACCCGACTCTGCCTCTCTCCCCCTCCATTTTCTCATGCAAAGAGCCCAGAGCTGCCATTCTGGGGAGGAGACCGCCCCTGCTCACCTTCAGCGCCGTGTCGGCCAGGTACACCGCGCACCAGCCCCCCAACACGCAAACCACCACCGGCATCGGAATCATCTTCGCGCCGTTCGAGGTTTCACTTTCCAGCCCCGGAACAAACAAGAAAAAAGCCCAAAAGGGCCGCGCGGAACTATAGACCGCTGCCCCCGTTTCCTGGGGTAGGGGGAACATTTCGGAATGTTGCACCAGGAAGACATAGGGCCAGCATTGGTTGTTCTGATGGAGACTTCGGGTTCCCGTTTGCAGCTGAAATGCACTCGAATTGGCTTGGGAAGAAACAACTGAGTTTGATAAAATAAATATTTAAACATACAAACGAAGAGTGTCTTTTTCACCTTCCATGTTGTTGCTCACACTTCCCCTCCTCTCCGCCACGTCTCTTATGGTTTTTAAAGAGGAAACAAATGAACAAGAGGGAGATTACAGTGAGGCAAAGTCTTGGATTTCTGCCTGTCTATGGCTGCAGCAGGGAGTTCCAGAAGAAAATCAGCATGTGCTTTATAGACTATAGCAAAGCCTTTGACTGCATAGATCATGAAAGGCTATGGAACGCCCTTAAAGACATGGGAGTGCCAACACATCTGAGAGTCCTATTGAGGAATCTGTACTCAGGAAAAGAGGTTACTGTCAGAGCAGAACACGGAGAAACAGAATGGTTCCCAATTGGCAAGTGAGTCAGACAAGGCTGCATCCTATCACCCTACCTATTCGATTTATATGCAGAACACATTTAGAAGAAAAGTAGGCTTGGACTCAGAAGGAATGCAAATAGGAGGAAGAAATGTCAACAATCTGAGATATGCTGACAACAACATAATATTAGCACAAATCTTACAGACCTGGAACACCTACTAAGGAAAAATCGAAGAAAGTGCAAAGGCAGGCTTACTGTTGAACATAAAGAAAACAAAAATAATGACCACTGAGGACCTTTTACAAGTTCAACCTAGACAATGAAGAAATAGAAATAGTAAAAGAATTCCCATACCTGGGATCAAACATTGATAGAAATGGGGACTGCCCTCAGGAAATCAGGAGAAGATTAAGAATGGAGAAGGCGGCTAAGAAAGAACTAGAAAAGATCCAAAAATGCAAAGATATACAACTCTGCACAAAAGTCAGAATCATAAAAGCCATTGTATTCCCTATTACCATGTATGGATGTGAGAGCTGGACAGTCAAAGAAGATAGGACGAAAATCAGTCCTTTGAGATGTGATGCTGGAGAAGAGTGCTGAGGATCCCATGGACAGCCAAAAGGACAAACAAATGGGTCCTAGAGCAAATCAAGCCAGAAATATCCCTAGAAGCCAAGATGACAAGACTGAGACTGTCGTACTTTGGACACATCATGAGAAGGCATGAATCGTTGGAAAAGACAATAATGTTAGGAAAGGTGGAGGGAAGTAGAAAGAGAGGAAGGCCACATGCTAGATAGGTGGACTTTATTAAAGAGACCATGGATATGAGTTTGCAGGAGCTGAGCAGAGCAGTAGAGTACAGGGGTCCTGGAGATGTCTCATCCATAGGGTCACCATGGGTTGAGATCAATGCAAAGGCAGTTACCAACAACAAATGACTGTGTCCACACTGCAAAAATAATCCAGTTTGACACCACTTTAACTGCCCCAGCTCAGTGCTATGGGATCCTGGGATTTGTAGTTTGTGTAGCACCAGAGCTCTCTGACACAGAAGGCTAAATGTCTCACAGAACTACAATCCCCAGAATTCCTTAGCACTGAGCCAGGGCAGTTAAAGTTGTCTCAAACTGCATTATTTCTGCAGTGTGGATGCAGCTTTATAATGTGGTCTCATTAGCTAATACCACCAAGGAATGACTGATTTGCCTTACAATAAAAGGAACACGTTTCAAAAGAAACATTTTATCTTTAATCTTTTAGTTTAAAATTTTCTCTGTTTTTAAGTTTCAAATGTAAACTGAATGGGTGATGAAGATGCCGGAGGTGTTGGCCGCTTTTTGAGCCACGTCTCTTTGGGGTAACATGGCCATGTCAATCAAAGAAGATGAGCCAATCGGGTCACTTCTTTCTCTTACCATCTACAGCTGGCAAGCGATTGGGTCAAAATAAAGGCGGTGTAACGCAAGCTCTTCACTGATTGGCGCAACCTCACGGCCAGCCGGAAGATATCAATCAAACGTCGCATCATGGCTACTCCCAAGGAAAGCTGGGAATTGTAGTTATATGTTAGTTGATACAAGGAAATCTTGGGCAGGCCCTACAATTCCCCATGTTGCCCAAGATGGACTCTGCAGCCCAGGATTAAAAGGAGAAGCGTGTTAACCATGCCCTCTGTGTCTGTGCCTTTGGCTTCATCTGCACTGTAGAAATAATCCAGTTTGGCACTACTTTAACTGGCATGGCTTAGTGCTGTGGAATTCTGGGAACTGTAGTTTTGTGAGATGTTTAGTCTTCTCTGTCAGAGAACTGTGGTGTCACAGCAAACTACAGTTTCCAGGATACATAGCATTGTGGTTGAGGTGGTCTCAAACTGGATTATTTCTGCAGTGTGGATGAAGCCAAAGGCACAAACATAGAGGGCTTGGTTAACACGCTTCACCTTTTAACCCTGGGCCATAGAGTCCTAGAGAATCCTGAGATACAGCCTTAAAGTCACTAGTTTACTTATGGCCACCCCATTAATTTCATTGGGTTTTCTTAAGCAAGGAATCCTCAGAGGTGCTTTTACCAGTTCCTTCCTCTGAAAGACAGCCTACAGCACCTGCTGCTATTCATTGGCGGTCTCCCATCCAAGTACTAACCAGGGCTGACCCTGCTTAGCTCCCAAGATCAGATGACTTTGGGGTGTTTAGGTGGTTCCAGAGGAAGAAACTGGCAAAATCACCTCTGGGTATTCCTTACCCAAGAAAACTCTGAAATTCATGGGGTTGCTATAAATCAACAGGTGACACACATATTAACCATTTACAGCTTTCCCCTGAACTGCTTAATGAGATTTTTTTTTCTTGATAGCCCAGGAACAAGTCCAGAGCTTCAACTCTAGTGTAGATTCTTGGCATGATACCATAAACTTGAATAGAAACAAATGTATTTCTAAGCTTACTTGAGCATAAGCCACCTTGAACAGAGGGGTACTTTGCCCCTTTCTGTCCTCTCCTTGCTTTGAGTTGACTAGAGTACAAACTACTTCTGCACTTTGAGCTGGGTTTGCAGCAACTGAAGTAAGCTCAGGACAAAATGGGAAAGTGGGAGAAAGAGGGAGAAACTGGGACAAATTCGAAAAGATGTTGGAAAAGATTAAACAAGACTGTTCCTGCCAAATCAGGATAGTTGGAGAGTACACTCCTGTAGGGGATGTATGGGTCTCCAAAGGCATGGTGAAATTGCTCTTTACACTCTGCACAAATAATCCAGGCTGATACCGCTTTAACTGCCATGACTCGATGCTATGGAATTCTGGAGAGTGTAGTTTTTTGTAGCACCAGAGCTCTCTGACAGAGAAGGCTAAATAGCTCAGAAACCTAAAAATCCCAGAATTCCATAGCAATGAACCATAGCAGTTAAAGTAGTATCAACCTGGATTATTTCTGCTGTGCAGATGCAGCCTAAGAGGTATTTTTATTTTTTACAAATTAAAATTTGGAAGGAAGGATTGTAAAAACAGTCTTTGGGAGGAAGCTTATGGTTTCATTGGCTAACATGAATAGCTGAATACAGAATACAATAACATCCCACAACCAAATATATATTTTAAAAATTGGAGGCAAAATGGATTTTCTATTTATTTATATTTCATGCTTTACATGCAGCTTTAACCTCCTATATTTGATAATCCAAAATACTCTAAAAATAAAAATTCTTTTCATGGGTGGCTGAGATAGTGACACCTTTGCTTTCTGATTGTTCACACAAACTTTGTTTCATGCACAAAATTATTCAAAATGTGTTTATAAAGTTACCTTCAGGCTATGTGTATTAAGTGTATTATTTTTGTATTTAGACTTGGGTCCCATTTCCAAGACATCTCATTATGTACATATATGCAAATACAGGTATTTCAAAAGTTGCCCCCCCAAAAAAGAAATCCTAAATACAAAACACTTCTTCTCCCAAACATTTCAAAAAAGGAATACTGAATCTGTAAACGCCTGGTCAACATACCATTATAATAAATATTAAAACAATCAAATACAACTCATCTAATAAAACAGTTACACATGTGGTCTAGCATACTTCTTTAAACCTACCACATATCTTCTGGTTTTCAAAGCTAAATAGGGTCAGCCCTGAGTTATTGGATAGAGTCCACCCAGGAAAACCAGGGACCTGCAGGTAAGACTAGGAAAGAAATCCTGTAGAGTTGCTACAGAAAGGAATAAATACACAGCACATAGCCAGTCATAGTAACTGAGCACTCATAAATATCTAGAGAAACAGGTAGGTCAGTTTGGCATCAAAATGCTAAATTGGGAAGAGAAAAATGATTTAACACACTACATATATTGATACCCGAGTCCTCAGTTCCCCAGAGGAACTGACGTTTGCTCTACAGATTTACTGCTTCCACACATCAATACTAACAGACTGTTTTAAAGATTAGTCCCAGCAACTTGAAGGATCTGCCTCATCTCACACAACTGTTGGACAATTTATGGTCAGGTTCACCAAATGCATCTTTCGGTATTCTATATTCTGTCCTACTCCCACAACTGTGCTGTTGTTGTTGTTGTTGTGTGCCTTCAAGCCATTTCCGACTTATGGCAACCCAAAGGCAAAACTATCACGGGGTTTACTTGGCAAGATTTGTTCAGAAGGCGTTTACAACTATGCTTAAAAACCTGTGGCTTTGATATCACTCCTTCAGGATATCTGAAGAAGTGGACTGATGACCACTTCACATGGAAGAGCAAGCTAAAATAGATCAATGAACCCCCTTTCCTCTTTTTATGTTCTTGGGCAAATGCATTCCAGAGTTGGAGGCCCTGTGCCCTGTCACTCACAACCCAATGTATTTCCCCTACTAGTGAACGGACAGTGATATAGGCTTTCACCTGAATTTAAGGCCCCAGGCAGGCTGGTGCAAAGATAGATGTTCCTTCAGACATCCCTCTCCCTAATACTGTGAGAAAGGCATGTGTTACATACAATAGTGCTTTACAGTCCCCAGGTTTAGTTAGAGGTGGGTCCTGTTGAGGTCACCAAGCCTTATCTCAGTTCAAGGATACAGAATAACAATGTTAAAAGAGAAGACAGCAACATTTTTAAAAAGCAGAGTTAAGCATTCAAACTGTATACTTACAGTAAACCATGATTATCACATGAACAGAACTGGACTATCTTAGAATGTTTAATTAATTTCCCTAGCTTTGAATGCTTAAAGTGTAGCCTTCAGGGCCCTACAAAGAATTTTAAAAATGTGCTTTCTCTCTTTCAGAAAATGCCCCCAAATGGGTCAATGCATCCCCCTAGCCCTCCACAGTTGCAGACTTTTGGTTTAAGAATATGTGTTATAGTTGCCCCTCTGTTTTTGTGGGGGATCCATTCTGGACACACACACACACACACACACACCACGAAAACAGAAAACCACAAATATTCAAGCCCCATAGGCTTGAATGGGGCATGCGCCCACAGGCACGTGCCCCACTTAATCCCCCTCCGTTTGCTGCATGCGAATGAGTGAGGGACGCGGAGTTGAAGTCCGCGAAAACAGAGGGGCCACTGTATTATCTTTATTACCAGGAAGTTACAAAAGTTTCAAAAACTTTTGAAAATAATAGTTATAAGAAATTTTTTTATCAATTAAGCAGAAATGCTATGTTAGTTTTCCAGAGTTATGGTAACTATAAACAACCACTGTGGCAGCATCTGTTGACCTTTTCAATCAACTGCAAAAACTTAGACCAATCAAGAACTGCCTTGGTTGGTTAACCCAAAATAACCTATTTGTCTAGCCTTTCGTTTCCCGCAGCACATATGACTAGTGCCAGCACAAGCATTAAGGAAATGGACATTCCTCTTGTTCTTTATCTTCCAATAATGGATTTTCACTGTTAATAGCCATTTGTACACATGGTCTCCATAAACTTCCATGATCCTTAGATAGTTGATTATTAGTAGATCCTTCTTGGCCTAAATCCAATTGCTCCTCCCAACTAGTGCAGACCTGTTGAATCAATGGGAATTATGTTACGTGTTGAATTACCATTTAACAATGTATTCAATGTATCTTCTCTAGCTGGAATAAGCAATTGGGTTTATACTAGTATATCTAGTATAGGCAAAGAGGAAAACAGCCAGTCAAATGTCCTTCATCTTCAAAGACCCAACCTAAACACTCAAGCTAAATTAGTGATTATTAACAATCTGTTTGCAATTAATTGCTTTCTCTTATGTCTTATTGTATACAGTCTGCTGTTGGGGCAGTACATTTTGGGATAAGGCCCTTTAACAAATGCATCAATACCCCCCCCCTCCAAACCTATAAAAACAGATTTAGCAATCGTGAGTTTTAAAACTTCAGGGGAAATTAAAAGGTATTTTACCTGGTACTGAAAAGGTTACAAAGCAGGTAGCAGGCAAGCTTGGCATTGGAGATGTTTTGTAGGACAACATGAAGAAAGTGTGAAAGTTACAAAACCATCTTAAAATTTTTCAAAAATCCCACTGCTTCCCACTGACAATGTGAGTGCAAAATAGCACCTGAAGGTGAGTTTGCTAGCACGTTTCTGCCTGACACTCGAGCCCTGATTTTAACTGGGAGGGAATGAAGTTACAGGATGAATCTGACTCTATATTTAGGAAGAACAACTGTAAGCTATGAAAGGAATTCTCTTTTACACTTGGCGTCTAAACTCAGCTCTACTCTAGTGCTGGAAGGACACTCAGTAGTACACACAGGCACAAAGGACTCTGTTATAGCCACAGGGAAGATCTCAGCTGCCTGAAGAAGGTGTCTCATTCAGCATCCAAAGGTGTACGTACAGCCACTCTCCTGACGCTTGGAACTTTTATTATAAAAACTAGCAGGTACATAACGGAAGCTAAGATTTGTGCTGGCAGGACTGTTTTTAAATGGTTGACTTGGGAATCAATTTAATACACCGCCAGGTGAATGAATGAACTACATTTCCCTGAATTTTAGCCTCTCCATACCAGATCAGTAATGCTTAACATAGACTGTTATTACAAGTGATTTATATTCTATCAAGACTATTTTTTGTGATTTGAAAATAAGAATATGGGTCTGAGACATAGCATTATAACAATATCCAGTATATGTGTGCCAACATGATTCCTGCATTGTGCAGTTGGTAATAATAATAATAATAATAATAATAATAATAATGAAAAGTATAATCTTATTATTTTCCTTGTGATTTTCTTGAAGTAGTTTAATCTGAAGCAAAACTAAGGCAAAGTTGTAACAGCTACGGTGTAAAATCTGAAATATTTCTTAATTGCTATAATGTGAGTAGTTAACTGTGCAGTTACAGAGAACTTTAATGGCATTGCAAGCAGTAAAGTTTCAACATGGAGTTTTCTCCTCCTGCTTTTAGCACAGGCTAGGCTCCCAGTGGTGTCATTTCTAATAGAGAAGAAAGTGGAGCTTTCTGTTTGTAACACTCATGCCAGGGGTTTACATACAGCAAGGAGAAAAGGATGACATTACTGCTTTCTTTTTGACTGCTGTTAGGATAGCATTTTGAAAGACTGAAATTATGGGAGTACTTCATCTCTAACAACTTGCTTAAAACAAATTGAAAAAGAAGTCACTTGGTGCCAAAGAGCTGCACCTACTTCAGTACCTCTCTCAGGACCTATTTTTAGAAAAGGCAGAGAAGATAACAAATGTTCTTCTTCTCTCCCCCTCCTCTTTTTTGATGTCTTGCTATCTCTTAGCCCAGCTCAGAACTGGTAGGGATATTTACATATGAATGAAAATACTTGCTAAAATAGCTCCAAACAGAAACAGCAGTGGCATTGCCTTTCTTGGTAGATACAGGTCATAAAAGGTAAGGTATGAGAAAAGTATTTGTATGCCCAAAAGTCTAACTGTGTCAGCCTTTGCAGCTTCTTCTTAGCAACTGTATTTTAATATTTAGTGTTGTTAACATTAGTTTTATTAGATGCTCAGGAAAGCTTTGAAGGCTATAATCTGGATGGGTTTTATTTTCCTTCCCCCACTCCTGCATTTTCCCCATGGGTGTTAGGGTAGTAGTACAGAAGGACTAGAAATTTTGCTCCAGATAAATTAGTTGCTTTTAAGATTTATGTCACATAAAGGTTTACAGAGGGAAGCTTAACTTACTGCTGCTGTAGCCACCTTAGGTCCTGCACTGGTACAAAGATTGTAAATAAGCAAATAAATAGAAACAAACAAGCATTCACATTGTGCTTCAGAGTTACAGGAAGAAAGAAATCTTGTCTTGTGCCAGATCCTCTGAATCAGCCTTTTCTAATGTAGTGACATCCAGATGTTTTGGTTCATAGTTGCCATCACCACCAGCCAGTCGTGGCAGACTGAGAGAGGTGGTAATGTTAGGGTCATTGTATAGTGCAAAAGACTAAGGAAGCTATTTGAACCCGCAGTCTTGCATTGACGTAGTAGCCTCAATGGTGTCTGGAGAAGCCGGTGCAGCGCAAACCCAATTTCTTCATGATTTCATGCTGGTGTGAGGAGGGGGGGGGGGGGGACACCAATTCTCCTTGGTGGATATGGAAGCTTCTACACCATTTACATATATGGCTGGACTCCAGGAGTTCTCCCAGTGCAAAAGAAAGACATACAAGCACCTCAACTCCTGTTCACGTGCCCAAACATGAATCTATTGGAAGTCCTTTATATTTTTATTCCTAAACATCTGATAGCTAGTCGTTGTCCTAAACAGAGAGTAAGGAATGCAGCCCAAGAAGGTTGTCTATTTTTACTCATCAGCATTCTGTTGTCCTGATTTCTCTGGCAGTAATGAGGTCAGCAGAAATAGGCATGAAAGAAAGTCTGCTTCTGCAAAAAGCAATGCTGCCAAGTTGTTGCCCATGTGCCTTTCTTGTGGCATGTTCAGTTCGGATTGAACCCTATTTGTATGAATTTATTTTAATTCTAAATTTAAAGATTACAGCTTTAACAGGAGAAATCGGTGCTGAAAGGACACATACAGACAGTGCTGTGTTTAGTGAGACACGATAGAATGGGAAAGTGTGTTGGATGTGGATTTTGTGGCCAAGGGATTTTAAGTAGTTGGTGCTTTCTCCACAGATCCATATTATCACACATTTGAGTAGTTTGTTTAGCACTTTCAGGCTGCATTTTTTTTTACTCTTGACAAAGATGTGTTACAGTTTGAAGTTAATAGACATTTTTAATGGCTTGATTTTTTTAATTTTTTTTTTTTTTAGCAAGCCAAAATATATCTTTATCAATAAAGACCAGGTTCCAGTTACAAGGTTTTCCTGATTCTGGTTTGCAGCTTGAAGCAAATAATACATAAACCTTGCTAAGAACTGGTTCCATGAATATATACCCATTTGCTGGAAGGCTTGCAGTGTGTCCTATGCATATCTGCTCAGAAGTAAGTTGCTTTAGGTTCAGTGGGGTTTATGTTTAGTCAAGTGAGTGTAGGATTGCAGCCTTCATGTCTCATGTACTATTGAGTTACAAAAGTGATCTTTCTTTTTTAGCTTATGAAAAATTCACTAGGGAAGCTCAGTTGGTCTCAGTTCCTTGCAGTATTCCATGGATGTATCTTAGTAACTTTGAAACTGAGACTGAAAGACAATCTGGGCTGATAAATAAATACTTGTCAAGAAGCACCATGGGTTACATTGTAGTTAATCAAGACCTCCTTTCAGAATGGCATTGTAGCTCATAATAATTTATTTTTTTATTATTTCTTTGTTTCCTTGCAGGGATAAGTATCTTTCTTAAAAATGTCAAAACAGCCAGCTTCAAATGTCAGGAGCATTCAGGTAAGAAACCATATACATTACATTAGTACTAGTAAATATGAAACCCTTGGTCTTGGAAAAATTCAATTTAGTGCTCTAATGCTCAATATGAATTATTTTACTAAACTTACTAGTCATGCAGGTAACTGCAGCTAGAGCCAGGGCTGATTCCTGACAGTAAGGGCGGTTCGACAGTGGAACACACTCCCTCGGAGAGTAGCGGAGTCTCCTTCCTTGGAGGTCTTTAAGCAGACTGTCGGGGATGCTTTGATTGGGAGTTCCTGCATGGCAGGGGGTTGGACTGGATGGCCCTTGTGGTCTCTTCCAACTCTATGATTCTATGATTCTATGATTCTATGCATTTTACATATTTAATTATTTGCACAAATTGGTTAATTAGATTTGTGGGTGTGATGTACTAACCACAGAAAACCAACTGACAGACTTTTCCACAATGCTGACAATAAGGATTATTTTTTAAAAAATAACAACCCTGACTTCCTTATATTGCTTAAAATCATGAGCATTTGCTTACACAGAGATCACATATGTGTAAATATTATTGTGTTGCTTATTCTTATTTACCAGCAAAACTCATTTTTCATTTCTAACATTTTGTTTGGCTTATGATCAAGTGTATCTTAGAAAATAAATTTAATTTAGCAAACGAAAATAAATCACCGATCCCTGTTATAAATGCATGCCTGTTAGTTTAAAAAGCTGTCCAATATTTTGAGCATGCAGTATATCCCATTTCAGTAAGCAAATAAGGCTGCAATCATATCTATTTAATTCAGAATAAGCCCCATTGGTCTTTATTGGGCTTTATGTTAGCTCTATTATGGCTGCTGCTACACTGCAGAATCAATGCAGTTTGACACCACTTTAACTGTCATGGCACCATCCTATAAATCATGGGGTTTATAGTTTGTTGTGGCACCAGAGCTCTCTGACAGAGAAGGCTAAATCTTTAACAAAACAACAAATCCCAGAATTCTGTAGCATTCAGCAGTTAAAGCAGTGTCAAAGTGCATTAATTCTTCAGTGCAGATGCAGCCTCTGTTAACTTACAGTCCTGTGCACATTCAGAAAGGAGCACTGAAATTGTATGGCTTTACTACCAAGCAAAACTGTTTAGGATTGCAGTGTATAGCATTGACTAGACTATGGAAGGCAGGTAACAATAACTAATACATACCTACATGAAATTGTAGTATGTGTTTGGATTTGGGCCAGTTTAGCTTCATTGGCATCAGTTTAGTCCCAAAGAAAGCTCTTCTCATTCCCCTTCCCCTATAGTAGTAATATATATTAATTATCCTCACTTATATTATATTTATATTTATAGTTGGCTGAGCAAAATGCTTTTCAAGTTGTCTTCATCTGTGTACAGCGGGTTTGAGGTGTCCTGCTGGAGGAAGGAAAGGAAGGCACTTTTCGTTGATTTACTCATGTATACTCATGTATAAGTCTAGAAATTTTAACCAAAAATTTGACCAAAAAAACCTGACTCAGCTTATCCATGAGTCAATGCAAGTACTGTACTTTAACTCTTATTTTAAAAAAGGAACCATCCCCTGGTGAAAGGCAAGAGTGCAATTTTCTGTGGAAGCACTGACTTCCCTCTACTCTCTCATCCATCCAGCTTTTAGGGTGAGCACAAATAATTGTGGCTGCTGGAATTTTGTAAGTTCTTTGGCATTGTTTTTCTTTGCTTCATCCTTTAAAGCCTTTGTTACATGCCTCTAAGTTAATTAATACCCTCGACTTATCCACAGGTCATATCAAAATCCACAATTTTGGCCCCAAAACCTGCCCTCGACTTATACATGAGATCAACTTATAGTCGAGTATATACAGTACTTCATGCCTCCCAGCCCTGGTGCAGTATTCCCTACCACACTGTTCACAAGAATCTCCAATCCTACAGAGTAACTTTTCCCAGGGACTGTGTGTGTATGTTCATGTGTAACCAGTGAAAAACCACTCTCCCATTTTTTTCCAGCTAGAGTGTTCCTCCTTGCATCCCTCCATTGTGCAGCAATGAAACCTAGAAGTTAATAATAGTTTCCCAGAAAACTTTGGTTACTAGGACTGGAAGAAGCCAGGTGCTTAAACTAATATCAAATTATAATTTAAGATCTTGTCTTTCATCAAAACTGGTAACCACAGTTTCCAGATGGTGAATTGGAAATCTTCAGGTTTGATGGTTGCATGCTATGCTGGCAAAAGTCTTGTGTTTATATTTACTGTATTATTATTATTCCCAGATATGATTGTTTGGATGATTGTGTTCAAATATAAAGCAAAAATTATAGTTTGTTTAAATAAACCACACCATATAGTAGCCAAGCAATAGTTTACAGGAGATTATTTCCCATTTGTTAAAGATTAGCTTTATAGCTTTATAGATTAAGCTCATTCCAATCTCCATGGTATCAGCAGTCTGTTGAGGTGGACCATCAGCTATAATGATGGCTTGTCAATGGTCTGTGAATTCAGACATACCAAAACAAAACAAAACACACGTAGTTGGCCCAAACTGTGCTTTTCAAATGTCAGAGTGTGTTTATAGATAATGGTTTATTGTTCTCAAAAAAGAGAACAGTTTGTGGACACTGTTTAGGTTCCAACTAAACAAGCCATGGTTACATGTTATGTCTAGAAAAGTGGATAAGCAGTATTTCTGAAGGACCCACATAATCTGATTCAAGCATTTTAATCCAGTTATTGCTTGTGAAAACAATTTAGTTCTCACAGTACTCACAGAAGACTCCATTATCTGTATTCACTTTCCTGTCTATTTCACATGAGAAGAGGCAATGTTTGTATGTTTGTGCCTTTAAGTCACCTGCTGATTTATGGGGACCCTATGAATTTCATAGAATTTTCTAAGGCAAGGAGTACGCAGAGATGTTTTTTTCCTCTGAAAGGTTGATGATCTATATTGAACATATATTGAAGGAGTTATTGAAGAATGTGGAAATTCTATTTTACCGAAGAACTGAGAAGTCCATTGCAGAAGCTCACTTGCTGTTATAAAACAGTGATGCTATTTAATGAAGAAATCTGAGAAAAAAAGTAAAATAATAAATCAGCATTGGGAATCATGCAGCCTCTCTAGAAGTTGTTGTACTGAAAGTTCCAGCAGGCCAGCCAGCAGAGGCACTGATGAGGAATGCTGGGAGTTGTAGTCAACAACATCTGGACAGCTGCATAATTTCCACTCCTACAAGAAGTAAATGCTATACCTTAACCACATGATCATTCTTAAATTAAGAAATTCATGATCACATGTAGAGCTACTTCCCCTGTGCAATCTGTTGAAGAACTGAATCTAGAAAATCTTAGCTGCATGTATAAGCTTGTTTTATACAAGTAAGTTTTACATCCATGTGTGGAGCAATGGCAATCCCTTGGTGAATACATGCAAATGCTATTCACATCATTCTGGATTGAGGCATGAAATCACTATAGCTGTAAATTTGTACTGATTTTGAGAAAATTGCAATTGGATTCACCCATTAATAATTTCCTGTCATATTGGGGTATGTGCTGTGACTAGGCAACAAAAACTAGGCATAGTAAAGATTTAAATCAGCAGAATGATTGCTGCTCGCTTGAAAGCAAAGAGAACAATGTTGGGGAAAATAACTTTTATGTATAGATTGCAGTATGCAAAACATAAGTCACTAGAAAAAAAGATTTGTAAAATTTTAATACAGCTGGTCAAAGCTTATGCAATAATAGATATATTTTAACAACCCATTTAGTTTAATCTGCATCAGACATATTTTAGGGAGGGAAAGTAAACATGTTAAAAATTTCTCCTATTGAAATCAATAGGTGTTAATGGTGCCTGGCATTGGTTAGAAGGCATGCCCTTGGGTTTGAAAAACAAAGGGCCTTTACAGACTGCCAGAAATAATGCAGCTTGAGGCCACTTTAATTGTCCTGGCTCAGTGCTAGGGAATCATGGGAATTGTATTTTTTTCAGGGGCATTGAGCCTTCTCTGTCAGAGAGCTCTGGTGTCACAATAAACTACAGTTCCCATGATTCCTTAGCACCGACCCAGGACAGTTAAAGTGGCCTCAAGCTGCATTATAGCTGGCAGTCCGTAAAGGCCCAAAATTTGAGAGAGGTGGAAGTCCCAGTTTTATAGTCCCTTCCTTGTGAAAAAGTTTTTCCTTCAGGAGGGCTGCTTCTAAATTAACATACATGTATCCATCCTGCTGTTAACCTTTGCTATATTAAGGAAAGACCCATCAATATCATCTGAATATTTTTTTAAAAAAATTGCTACAGCAGGCATAAACATCTATAAACATGCAACTGTCAGTATCTTATGGCTAGTTAACACTTGCCAGCAGTTCCTGTGTAAGTTGTGCAGAATGTGCAGGGATCCAGTGTAAGCAATTGTGGTATAAATTAATGTCCAATCAAACATTAAGGGGCCTGTGTATTATCACATCTTTCCCTCTGACAACAGGCTTTCCTCAGAGCTATATGCCTAACAATCATGCTTGCTGATTAAGCCTATGTTTATCTTTCAATGACTAGTCATAAAACAAATCCCCTATCTTTGCAAGATATGGAATTGAAGAAGAGCATATGTTAGGACAAACTAACATATCTCTCACCTTTTATGGAAACACTACTTTGAAATATGGGCAAAACATATTGTCTAAATTGACTGCAAGTGGCCTCTATTTGAGCCTGGGGTTCAAATACGCAGTGCCTCCACCTGAATAGTGCAAAGATTATTGTTGTTCTGGGACAAAAGGGGCTGGACACCATACTATGGGTTAACAAGATGGCCGCAGCTTTAATGCAAGTACAAGGGACATAAGTCATGATTGACTTATAAGTCAATCATAAATCATTCAGTTTCAGTGATAACATCTTTGAGTGACAAGATGTATGCCCATTCAGATTGAGGGGATATGGGGCCCGATGGTTGAATGATCAGTAAATGGTCCAGCTGGGCTGAGAGCTATGCCTGTCTGCTAAATCCTAGATCTTTTACTCCCAACCAATTATTGTGATTAGCCCTAACAGGCAGGTGGAGGAATCACCAGTATCTACCCTGACTGCAGTTACCCCCCTCATATAACTGTTAGCCCTTCCAAAGGGTTCTCATCTCCCCAATTTATCTCATGCCCAATGTCCCATCTTCCTTTCCATAGTCACCAGTTCTGTCAAAACAGTATGCATAAAATACATAATTGTACAAGATAAGCAAGATATAAAATAAAAGGCAAGATTGCACATGGAAGGTCCAGCTGAAAGTGGCTAGCATCCACATGGGCAAGCTTACACATGCCTGCATAGTCTTGATCACAATCTTGTAAGATTTCCTACAAGATCTGGCATAAATTTTCATCAGATCTTGCTCCAAATATCACAATGGGATTGCTGAGGAGATATTAAATTCCCGGTACCAACCCCGGAGATTATCTCTTGGAGATAATTAAATTCCCGGTACCAGCCCCAGAGATGCCCAGTGCAACGTGGGGCAGCATTGAGGTAAGCCTTAGATCCACAGTTACTATTAGTGGAAACCAGGGTTATCCCTACAATGCCAGTGCACTTGCAGAAATATATTCTGATGATTTATTGATATGAATATGATAATTTCCAGGCTAATATCAACATCCCAATGGGAGCACTTTTACCTGGAGCAGGACAACCACCAAAAAGAAAAGAATTCACTGAACCCGATGAGGTAAGAGCAATATCTATTTACATCAACAAAATATCTTTACTTGTCTGCTAACTGAAATTTCATTCCTCCGGTATGAAATGATGACTGATCAGTACAAAGTCAATCCTTTCTCTTATGTTTGTGGCCCAAGAAAACCTATTTAAGCTCAACATTAAAATATTGCAAAACAGAATTTGAGTTGGGTAACATCTGGCCCTACAGATGTGTTTGGACTGCAGCTCACATCATCCCTCCCTCATCATTTGCTCTGCTGAGTAGGAGCTAATGGGATTTTCAGACCAACAACATCTAGAGAGCTTGTGTTTCCTATTGCTGCTCTAGGTGAAGGTATAATCTTTCCAGGGCCTCAAAAGTGTGTGAAAAACTGATGGTCAAATGACTATGTGTTACACAGGAGATTCCCTAGTTAGATTTCCTGAGCTAATTGTATTCTAGAAGCAGCTTTGGGGAAATCCAGCCTGGAGCATGGTCACAATGTCAAGCTGAAGCAGGGAGTAGGGAGTTTATCACAGGGGGAAAATTGGAAGTTTGAACTGGACAGAACCCAGGGTTATCCAGGGTATTAGGCACAATTGTGCAATTGGTTTTCAGATGATGCTGCATGCAAACCACTTGAAATCTAAACAGAAACTGACATGAATCAGGGGGTAGTCATTTTTGGGAAAATACTTTTCATTTCCATTTCATTCACAAATTCACTTTCTTTGCACAATTGCTTTCATGTGAAAGCTATTTGCGGGATTCTTCCTGTTTTTTGTGCTTGTTGAAAGATTTCCCATGGTTCTTTGCTGCTTTGCTGTGCTGAGAGGGACGCAGCCTTTTATGCTTCAGCCAGGCTCCTAAAGCATCAGCAGGTGTGTGCCTGCACACGCGCACGCGCACACACACATACACAGAGAGAAAAAGCTTGCTTCTCTCCCTTGCTCAAATGTCTCCTCTTCCTCCTCCAGCCTCAGCTGGTGAGGTAAAGAAAAGAAGGGACACAGCGAGAGAGAATTTTTCTATTTCCTTTCCTACATCTTTTGGATAATGCTCTGTTCTTTTTATTTTATGGCGAGTTTACTTCCTGGCTTTGTCATGCCCAGTTAGAAGGCATGCCCTTGGGGCAAAGGGTGTTTTCCTCCCTGTTTTTCCTTCCCTCTGGAGTGTGTGTGTGTGTGTGTGTATGTGTGTGTGTCGTTTGTGCTGTTTCATGGGAGTTTACAAATGGAAATCTCATCCTTCCTTCTTCTGAAGCAGCTTCTGGGGCAAAGACTGGTTTCCTCCCCATTTTCCCTTCTCTCTCAAATGTGTGTGTGTGTGTGTGCACTTGGAAATGACAGTTTTGAGCATCACTTCTGGTCTTTCTATGTGCATGTGCAAAAAAGTTATTTTCAAACCATCAATGAAATCTGTCCGCATCTGTCTGAAAACCAAATGTGCTTTCTACCTACTTTCTCGCATTAGTAATGTGCTTTTAACACTTGGTTGTGCTCTGCATATGAAAATCAATTGCACATTTGTGTGCTTTTCTGGGATGCGGATGCTTTAATCATTTTTGAGATGGAAACACATAGGTCCCCATGTAATAAACTCCATGGTTACCTGACAATCCCCCATGCTACTGACCCAGTCTAACTCCACACCACTTCCTGGAGCTGCAATAATATATGGGTGCATTTTTGGTTTTCCTTCTAATAGTAGCAAAAAAGCTTAGCTAGGCTACTGAGTGGTTTGTCTTTTTCATACCAGAGAAGACCAATTGCTAAACAAGGTCTTCCACCTGTCTCATCACCACTTTAACTGTACAACACTAACATATTTTAATTGAGTCATACTAAAATGTTGGAAATCATTTTCAATCCATGTAGGTATTAGAGATTTTCTTCACTGTATTGTCAACATTGAGAGCCAGAATGGTGGGATGGTTTGAGTGTTGGAGTACGATTCTGAAGACTAGGGTTTGAATCCTCATTCAGCCATGGAAACCTATTAGGTGATCTTGGTCAAGTCACACTCTCTCAGCTTCAGACAACCTCTCTCTGAACAAAACTGGCCAAGAAAACCTCATGGGAAATTTGCCTTGGGGTTGCCATAAGTCGGAAATAACTTGAAGGCACACAACAACAAAAATAATTGTTATATTTCTCTTTCTCTTTCATTTCATAAATGATGCCCTAGGCCAGTGATCCCCAAAGTGCACCCTTTTAAGGGATTTTGGACTTCAGCTCCCAGAAGCCTCATCCATGTTGGCCAGTAGTTTGAGATTCTGGGAGCTGAAGTCCAAAATCCCTTAAAGGGCACAGTTTGGGGATCGCTGCGCCTAGGCATACATATTCCTGCCCGCCCCCCCGCCATAACTGTGAAGTGGTTGCCATATTGTATCCATAAGCAATAAGGATACAATAAAAACTTGGTACCTAAAAGCAACAAGGAAACTGTGTAGGAGGTGAATGAGTGGACTTGGAAGAGGAAGGATGGAATGCCTGTATCCCTTCTCTGTGCCCAATGTAGAAATCAAGGAAGGTACCAGAGGATGAAAGGTTCCCAACTCCCTTCCCAGCATAGAAAAGCAGCACGCTGCTATAAGACAGATCGAGCCCTCTGTTTCTCCTCTGCAGAGTAGGCTTTTTCCTTTCAGGTAGCAATGGTTGTATTCTTATCTACAAGATTGTATGAAGCCATTCCTGCTAGGTGGTGCTAAGTGGATTTTACATTGAGCATGATCATTCATTACTGGATTGCACAGCCAAATGCTCTCCTTACTCCCAGGCTAATGTCCTGAGAATACAGAGGCCTCTGAGTAAGCAAAGGTTCCCCATCCCCAATATGAACATTAAATCATCTGTGAAGTCATTGAGAAAAATCAGGACAGCAAAACGGTTTATTTCTTTGGAGGCTGGTCCAGCCAAATGTTAAGTACTTTTATAACCTTGTGATTTCAACAGAAGAGAGCTGGGCTGACCTGCTTTTGTTGTCTGATGAAAAAGAGGCAGCAAAGGATTATTTTCCTGCCTGGTACAGATGAGAAGCTGAGGATCTTTTTCTGCCACAATCCCCATTTCATGTGCAGCCTGGGAGTTGAATCTTGCTTCACCATTAGTAACAAGGCTAGATCCTCTGTTACATCTGATGGTAGCAGACTTGTTTAGGGGGCACAGAGCAGGTCATGCAAACTTTGTCCTCCAGCTCCTCACTGATGTTCCCTACCTGCCAACATCTGAGGCCTGAGGTGCCCTCTGCCTTCTGCCAACTGGTAGGCTCTGCACTGGAAGAGAAGTGAGCATGAGGCAGATATATCTTCGCACATGCACCCCACAAGTAATCTTCTTTGGCTTGGTAGCCTGTTCTCCACCTCTGTCATTCTAATTTCAGGTGTAGAATATCTGTCACAGTGAACTAGAAAGTTCGTAACAGTGAATGTCTTCCTTACAGAGCAATAACCTTGTCCAAAAGCTTCTACAGCTTTTCCCCTTGACCTTCAGAGGCTAAATACTTACTGTCTTTCAAGTGTGGGAGTGCACAGTGTTCAGTCCTTTCAAAAGATGGGGGGGGGGGTATTCCTTCATGTATTAAAAAGAGAAGTGATATCACATTACTATTTCTGGATTGTAGTCAGAAGTAGTGCTGTTGTTGTTTGCCTTCAAGTCATTTCTCCCTTATGGGAACCCTAAGGCATACCTACTGTGGAGCTTCCTTTGCAAGATTTGTTCAGAAGTTGTCTTCCCCAAGGCTGAGAGCATGTGACTTGCCCAAGGTCACTCAGTGGGTTTCTACACTACACTGGCTCTCATTAATATAGCACTAAGAGTAAAATCAAGAGCAGGAGAATGGGGGGGGGGGGAGGGAGAGAGAGAGACTCCTTAAATCTCTAGTTTAATCATTAAAGGGTGCTTTATGGGGGAGGGGGAGCCAAACATATGATGGAATCTGAGTACAGTACTTGGAATATACATATAGCCTTTAGAGGGCTGGAATGTAGGTAGATTGTCAGATATAGATGGAAACGAAGTGAAAGGATAAGAAGCAAGGAAACTGTGTAGGAGGTGTGAACATTTCAGAAGAGAACACAGTCTGTTCAGCTAGAGATCTTTTAATATGAAGTAATCACCAGACAGATAATTGACTATAAATTTCAAGGCAAATTCTAATTTCAGATGTGTGGAGGTTAACTGAAAGAAAATGTGAAATATGCATCTATGCTTCATGAATTTCTGAAATTAAATAGTTGCTTTAAAAAGAACTTGGAGTGTAGAACATTTCCAGATCATGGCACAACCATCATATAATCCCATAGTTCCACTTACCTAGTTACATAACAGAACCATATTTCAGTGAGTAATTTTTACTAGATCACCTGTATGCGTTACTGCAGAAATGACTTTACTCATGCCTTTTCCCACTTCATCTAATGCAATGAACACTTTTGTTACAAAAGGAAAATTATTTTTCTTAAACCTAGAAATACGTTAAGGAGAATTTCCCATACTTTTAATAAAGGGATTTGATCCTGCTTGTGATGGTGAAGAATGATGCATAATTAATACTATGTTATATAAATCATTCTGTATTGACTGTTCCTTGTATGAACTGATATTTCATTGCTTATTTAGGCATTATTAAATAATTATTTGAAAGTATCAACCTTCAAAATGTTATGAAATTATATTCACCACTCTCAACTAACAGGAGGTGGTACAGGGCTATGAACATCCTCCAGGAAGCACTCCACAAAATATTGTATAACAAGTAGCAAATAATGCCTCCCTTCCCACAGGCAGGATAAGGTCTTTCACCAGAAAGTTTTTGTGGTGCTTTAAAAGTATAGCAAAGAAGCCAGTTCATCTCATGTGAGCATGTCTACTTCAGCATCTGCGTTTTTTCCATTCTTATGTCTACTGTAGTCCAATTCAAAGTTTGGCAATATAAACCTAAACTAATTGAATTAATAGGCTTTCCAAAAGTGTAAACTCACCATTCAACAGTTGATTCAATGGATCTACTCTAGTTGGAATTAGCAATTGGATTTAGACCAAGGTAAAAATTAACTTTCTTGTTTATGTTCTGTCTGCTCTCCTTTGAGAGGAGAAGCATCAAAATCAAGTGGGAAATACTATAGTCAGTTCGTTGAACTCATTAATGATGTCCACATAATTAAATAGTAAAAACTGCTGGTAAACTTTATGGTCATTTTCCTCCTATCCTCTGTTCTATAGAGAATATATAGCACAAATGTGTGTGCGCTTCAACAATAAAGGTTCCCTAAAGCTTGAATGACCTGGTATACGCAGTGGGAAACTGAGAATATAGTTCCTTATTTTAACTTGTAGTGTGGCAAAAGCTCTGCTGAACTGATCTGGTTTCTACAGTACAAGCAACTGAGGACTAGACTAGTAAGACCTGGTGAAAATGTTCTTCTGTTCTTCAAAAGCCCTGCATTAGATAATGTCAGCTGTCAACACTCACCCCATGTCCCTAGTCATGTCTGTCATCTAGTGTGCTATTTTAATCTGACTGCTTTTCATGTAGAGTCTCCCATCTCCATCAGAAGCGGAAAAAAAGAAGACTCTCCCAGGTGCCAAGAAGCTACCAGGCCCTGCTGTTAACCTATCAGAGATCCAGAATGTAAAGAGTGAACTGAAATTTGTCCCAAGAGCTGAACAGTAGCATAAATTCAAAGGTAAGTACCAAATGTTGCTCAGGTACTGCACCAAAGATTAAACATACACATGGACCTGCTTCTGAAGATGTTCAAACTGTAGTACAAAACAGAGATACATGATCACTCACTCAAGCTGGTTGCTATAAGCAATTTGCAACACTGCCCAGTAAATTTCACTGGCTCCCATTTCATTCCTAGGCCAATTTCAAAGTGCTGGTGTTGCTCTTTTTTTAGTTGAGACCATAAGGGCACATGAAGGATTGACTATTATGTAACTATTGAAACATCAAGATCCTGTCCAGAGTCACTTTTTGGAATGCCACCATCAAATCACATTGATGGAACTCTCTGCTACCCAAGACCCAAATACATGCTTGCCTTCATTCTGTGTGTTTGCATCTTTTAATATTATCTATAATTTCTGTCACATTTGGCTTTCTCTTGACACATTTCAATTGATTTACCAAGCTTTGGGGTCACACTTTGCCCAAACAATGGCATTTAAAGTGTAATCATAGTGCAATAATTGTGTAGTGTGAAAGACCCCAAGACTACTACTATCTGATCATACCTGAATTCAGAGGCAGCATACCAGGACTGGAAGTCCTGTCAAGTGCTCATTCTGATATCTGAAACCCCCAAGATTGTGAAAAGATTAGAAGAGTTCTTACTGGAATAAACATATGTCCTTTTTATGTATTCATACAGTGGCACACTCAGTAAAGTTCTCTGTGACTAATAGAAGTATATATTTTTCTACCTGCTTTTGGGATTTCCCCCAACAATAAAGATCCTTGCTTACTCTCCCTGGTTGACAAAGAACATAAACGAAGAAAACTATAACTCTTACATCCTAGGTCACACCTTTTCAGCTTATTCACCCACATCCTCCCCAAACACCAATCACTATGTAGCCTCCTTGGCTCAGACTCTCTGGAGCAGTCTTCAGTATTTACGGTAACTGACAAATTGCTTCTTTGTTTCATTGTCTTTATAAAAGCTCATTTTCTGAAGAAGCTCTGATATTGTTTCTCTCATTCCTTTCTATGTCCCTTGCAAAGGCACTCCACTGCATAGACTTAAAGTTACACTTACAGTACTCCTGTGCATTTTTGAAAACTTGCTAGTTTTTGAGCTGGCTCTTCCAGGAAGGTGAAGAGAGGTAGGACTAAAAGCAAATCCCCCAGTCATTTGCATTTTGGGAGGACTTTACCGCTAAACACAGAGCAGTAGTTTGCAGATGTGTAACAGACATATCTTGAGCTCGTGGGGAAATACTACAATGGGATAACAAAAATCCAAAGAAGGATAGGGAAGATTCTTAGATTCCTTTGTAATCTTGAACAGGAGGTTTCTGAGATCAGTTAATACTTGGAGTGCAAAAGACTTCTCCTAGCATGCGCCTAAAAAGAAATGTCAACCTGTGGCAAAATGATCACAAATTAACAACTGATTAAGAGTTGGATCAATTATTCATGTAGCTATTCTTCACACTGCCTAAAAAGTGACTTAACAAAACAAAACCCCTTTAAATTGGACCATCCTTTGTATTTTACATGTGCAGGGAGCCCAGACCAATAATGTGGCATAACTAATAACAAGAATTTAAATGCAGATGTACAAAATCAGTCCTCTGTTAGACTAGCTCTAGAAGCATCAAGTAGTGGTTTAACAAATGTAGCCTGAATCACTAAAATAACTAACAAGAATGTTTATATTTTTAAATTGATTTGGCAATCAGAGAGAATGGAATTGACTATGAGTCAGAAAAAGCTAACTTCAGCTTGAAACATATCTGCAAAGCAATGATTTTGTATTGTTTTATTCTTAAGCAAGACAAAATTCAGACGTCTAGTCATAATTAGAGAAGGAACATTCCATTTTTCTAATATTCAACAGGGTCTGCAGAAACCTCCGTTGTTTACAGAGATACATAAGCTAAAGTAGCTTCACTCAGTTCCTAATTATTTTATATTATTCAAATTATAATACATGCAAAGAGATCAAATGACTTAGGGTACATCTACACTGTAGAAATAATGAAGTTTGACCCCAAATTCCATTCTACGGAATCCTGGGATTTGTATTTTTACAAGTTATTTAGCCTTGCAAAACTACAAATCCAAGGATTCTGTAGGATGGAGCCATGGCACTGCTATATTTATACAGTGTAGATGCACCTTTAAATCAGGTGGCATAATTATGGTTTTTGAGAGACAGCATCATGGTTTGAGCATTGAACAATGACTCTGAAGATGAGGGTTCAAAACCTTGCTCAGCCATGGAAAGCCACTAGGTGATCTTGGGCAAGTTACACTCTCAATCCCAGAGGAAGGTAACAGCCAAACTCCTCAAAACAGATCTTGCCAAGAAAACCCTGTCATAGGTTCACCTTATACCGTCTGTAAGTTGGAAATGACTTGAAGGCACATGACAAACAACAATAGTTATGCTATTAAAACCACTTTGGTTGAGAAACAGTAGTTTATGATCAACCCAGAGAGGGAACATCTACATCGAGTAAATGTTGCTGTTGACTGCATTCTTTGCTGCTGTAGTCTCTCAAGGCTTTTTGTTTTGATGAAAAATAACCAAATAATGTTTCTGCAGCATTTGGGGAAAATTCCCAGCATCAACAGAAGCATTTTATATCCACCTAAGGATACACACATACATATATATCCATCCAGAGTACATTGCATCAAAAAAACTTAGAGGAAGTCATGGTTTAATACTTGCAATTCATATTGACTTTCTTCTTCTTCAACCAAATCTGCACTACAGCAGTAATGCAGCCTGACACAGCCTTAACTTTCATGGCTCCATCCTATGGAAATCTGGGATTTCTAGTTCTGTGATATATTTAGCTTTCTCTGTCAGAGCACTCTGGTGCCACAACAAACTACAAATCCCTGAATTCCATAGGATGAGCCATGCCATTTAAACTGCATTACTTTTGCAGTGCAGATGCAGCCACACTTAACTGGATGGAAGAGGGAAGCACAGATGGTTCCTTACAACACTTTAAGATTTTTAAAACATCGATCCATTAAATAAAGAAGATAAGCTCATATAGGTCTCACAGCATCCAGAGAAGTGACCAAATCTACTGAAGAGATCTGAATGTTATTGGCTGAATGTTATTTAGAATTGCCTAAAGTGACATGAAAACTGAATAAGGAATGGCCAAACTGCCAATACAGCTTCCTTCACACACACACACACACACACACACCCCAATTATCTACCAGCTTCTTCAGGCACTGGAGCTGTGCCTTCAAGTTGTTTCTGACTTCTGGCAACCCTAAGGGAAACCTATAATGGGATTTTCTTGGGAAGCTTTGTTCAGAGGGGATTTGTATTTCCCTTTCTCTGAAACTGAGAGAATGTGACTTGCGCAAGGTTTCCCAGTGGTTTTCCATGGCCAGACAAAGGACGTTATCACATGGGGGAAATCCTGTGAGGAAACGGGGGTTTAAACTGAAAATAACCCGCAAAAGTGGGTATATTTTCAGACGACGTCGCATTTAAAAGCAGGTTAATCCGAACAGAAAGTAGTCAGAAACTGCTTCTTTTTATTTTCGGGGATCTTCCAAAAATAAAAAGAAGCAGTTTCTGCCTACTTTCCGTTCAGAGTAACCTCCTTTTAAATGCGCAGGAGGTTTTCACATGGGGAAAGCTGGCTAATTAATTGCTTCCGCTTTTGCGGTAGCACTTTCACTTTAAAGCCGGCTTCTGTTCAGAGCTCCCCGTGTGATAACGTCCAAAGATATGAACTCTGGTCTCCAGAGTTGTAGTCCAATGTTCAAACCACAACACCATGCTGGAAGTTGTAATAAGTGGCACTGTCTTTTTTCAAGAGCTTTTATCTTTGCTATAGTAGAGAAGATCTGGTTTAAAAGGCACTAAATGCACTGTTTCCACATGATCTGCTTGTGAAACAATTTTTATTTTTAAGTCAATTTCCAAAAATTACCTCCTCCTTATAAGGAGAAAACTTGAAACAATGAGCTGGGCTTTACACAGAGAAACCTGCAATGTGCATTGTTCAGGGCCAGCCAAAGATATTTTTCTACCTGAGGTCGAGTATCAAATAGTGTCCCCCTCCCATGTTAAGGTGCATGGTATTCAAGGGGCAGGAATAACATGAAAGAACCCATGTGGTGTAGTAGTTTTAGTGCTCAATTAGCTTGACTATAAGGCCTAATTCACACTATGATTTAAACTGATTTGCGAATCGGATCAAGCAGCTTATTTGTGCCTCGTTCATACTTGAGATGATTTGGAACCTGATCGTGTTTGTGCAGAATCGGGGTGAATCAGCACAAGTCCTCCTGAACCAATTCTTTTGAAGATGGATCTTTCACAGGTTCATTTGAAAGGAAACAGTTTGCAACCATGCTGAACTAATGTGATGAATGTGTTTCCAGGGATTCAGATCAACCAGGGAGGGAGGAACAAAGGGCAGAGGGTAGGCAAAGGGGTGACACCCACCCCAACACAGTTCTTTGTGAATTTGCCATTTCCCCTTCATCTCAGTGCTGCCGTGGGGCTGCAGATTTCTAGCACAGCCTTTAAATCACACTGTGGTCCCGATTACACTGTGCAGCTATGCACTGAAAATATTCAAGAGGTAGGACAGGTTGAGGGGTTGTTCCCTGGGGGAAGTGAATGTTGCAGTGTGGATTTAAAAAAAAATTGACAGCTTCTGCAAACTATCTGACTTTCATGGGTTCACAAGAGCGAGTTAGGGGTTCTATGATGTGAATTCTTCCCTGCCCTGGCATGCATTGATCCATGGGTGCACGGACCAGATGCTGGGGGTGGTCCCTAGGGACCATGATGGGGCATATTTTTTTTCTTTTTATTAATTCGACAGTCTCTGCACACTGTTGTATTTCCATGGGTTCACAGGAAATAGCAATGGGTTCCGTTGTGGGATTTTCCCTCTGTCACTCTCCCTGCTGCTAGCAGCCCATTTCCCAACATGGAGGGAAAATGGAGGAGGAAGGTGTATGTGTATGTGAATGTGATCAGCTGTTGCCCCCAAAGAAATAGTCCTGCACTCTCCCTGCAGCTAGCATCCCATTTCCCAACACATAGGGAAAGAGGAGGAGCAGTATGTGCATCTTACACACACACACACACACATATACATAAACACATATACACATAGAGGCCCATGGAAATAGCGGCAGCTGATGTGCGCAGGCACACCTCCGAGTACTTGTGTCACCAGAAACACAACCATGCACATCATATGAATGATATTTTTTTAAAAAGACCTGAGATGGATCGATCACATTCGATATTGAGACTCCATTTTGCTGTGCAAAAGTGTGAACATGAATTGTGTCAAATAGACACAGAGGCATTCAGTAATAGAAAACGTAGGGTGAACTTTGTTCCATTTCAAATCATTTCTGCGATCCCAGATCAACGCGACTCAAAAACCATGTTTTGTTTTGTTTTTGCAAGTGTGAATGAAGCCTAAGAGGACACTCAGCCATTTCTGACATGAAGGGGATATTTCCATAAGTGTCTCTCCCCACCCCTGAGAGTAAAACAACCACAATTAAAAAATAAAAAAACAGTCATTCGCTACCCTTTAATGCAACTCAAAACTAGCTGTTGGAGGTAACTAACGTACACTAGTATGCAAAGGGATCTTGTAGCACCTTTGAGACTAACTGAAAGAAAGAAGCTGGTAGCATGGGCTTTCTTAGACTTGAGCCTCCTTCTTCAGATGCATGAGGCTCAAGTAGGCTCAAGTCTAGGAAAGCTCATGCTACCAGCTTCTTCCTTTCAGTTAGTCTCAAAGGTGCCACTAGACTCCTTTGCATACTGATTTTCCAGACTAACATGGCATGTCTTTGAATTCTTATGCTATCTAAAGGTCGATATAAAAGATCCACCACCACAACAACGAATTCAACAACAACAATTCTCATGGCTTCCTCTTAGTGTCCTCATCACAAACCATCTTTACTCTCTTTTCTAATTCTCAAAATACACCTTGTTACCTGTCATGTCCTGACAGGCAGTCACTGCAAAAAGTTTGTGCCTTTAATACACATGATGTACTACATTCATGTTCTCCTCCCACCATCCATGGATTGTATCCATTTATAGGTGCAGCTGGGTTTGTATATGCCTCTGCATCTGTCTCTGTCCTACTTTAAGATTGTGATTCAGTATTTGTTTCTTTGGAATAGAATGTATTTCCTTATACTTTCCTTGCTAGCTCTTTCAGTTGTTGCCTATAAGAAGGGATGCCCTATGGTCTGGGCCATCTCATCCCATACCCCAGGCTGCAGATGGCAACTCCTTTGCGGAAATGGATGTGAAAGCTACAGCTGCATCATCACTTGAGTGTGCGCGCACACAACCACTTAGGTTTCTTTTCTCTATGAAGAGACACAGCAATAATCCTTGTGCACAATGGTGCTTTATCCATGAGTCTCGATTCTTATGTAGAATATTGAAGAATCACAGAATCTGTAACAATTATAAAATTGGGCAACCGTTGTGAAATTGGGTAGTCGTAATTATTTTTCTCAATGTCTTTTCTTACCTTCACAACCAGGTGAGCATGAAGAGCTTTCCCCTCAGCTCATTGAACCAGCCTGGATTTGCCTGTTACACTCCATTTTTGGCCCTGCTGTCCACCCACCCTTCCCTCTTTCTAGCAAGCATCACTTTCTTTGTACATAAATAGAGCTGCACAACTAAATTCAGCCGCTCCCATGCTGCTCCTATAGAAAGGTTTGTTCAAGGTGCCATAGCAAAGCAAACCTTGGGTACATCTTCCCGCCAATTCACCATAGACTCATACTCCACTGATGAAAGGATCAATTAAAGGATCATTCTTGTTATTTCTTTGTAAGAACTTCATAGGAGGAGAGAATACAATGTACAGGAAACTTCAAGGAGAACCTAATTAAGAGACCTCTGACTGAGAATATTATACAGTGTTACTAATTCTCTATACAGCTGGTATTGTGTGATCATTTTTTTTGCTGCAGAATTGTGCTGAAGGTATTATGGCAACAGGCACTACCAAGAAATGGTAATGATAAATAATGCAGACAATTAACTTTAGAAATTGTGCATGCTTTTCAGCACAGGGAGTCTTCCAAATACCTTCACTAAGAAGGGCTAATTGTTTCCAAGCATGTGGAATACAACCCTTTCCCCTATTAATGTCTCTGTTAGACTTGATATAACTGCATAAATTATAGCCTATTAAGCTGACAAAGTGATCTCAAATATCGTGGCTTCAACTCAGCAATTGGGCTAATTTCGTTCTTACACACTTTGTCTCCATCATTCCCTTTTGTAATTTCCCCCCTCATGTCATTTGATAGGAGACCACCTGTGCTGAAATGCCGCCTTAAGTTATTCTTTGTGAGCATTGTTTTTAAAAAATTTAAAGTGATTTTATACTTTGAACATGTTTTCACTTTAGCTTTCTTTTATCAGAGTGATTTTATTTCATTTCTTGTTATAAAACCCTTCATTTCCTCAATGGGACTACACTAGTAATTTCAGGTACTCTCTTGTAGACTGTTTACTACTTTGGTCTGTAGCCTAGATAGGAATATCTGCACTCCAATTTCAACATCTAGATCAGGGGTTGGCAACCTGCGGGCCGCACCCGGCCCACTGATCCCAGCCGACCGCCCCCCGCTGACCCACGCCGCCACCACCATGCATTCCCGCCGCCGCACTGCCACGCGTGTCATGGCCACCATTTTGTTTGCCAAAATGGTGGCTGTGATTCGTTTGTGCATGCGTAGAACTACTGCGTATGTGCAAATGAGTCATGGCTGCCATTTTGGCAAACAAAATGGCGGTCGCGACGTGTGTGGCGGCAGCGGCGGCGGCGGGGCTGTGCGCGCGCACCGCCATTTCCCCCCCCGGCCCGCTGGAAGACCTGGGGACCAGCGACCGGCCCCAGGTAAGGTAACGTTGCCAACCCCTGATCTAGATAGTTACATAGATGGTTTCACACTTAAAATCCCAGATTTATATCATATTGCACAGAATTTTCTATCACAATCTATGTGTGACTTTATGTATATTAAACTATGTAGCAGAGGCACTAAAGAACCCTGTTGATGAATTGTGAAGATGTGTAATGGGACATTTGCAAGAGTGTCTTGATGCATGTTGGGCTGAAGCACATGGCCCAGAACAAGTGGTCTCTGGTCCCAATTGCACCAGAACCACAGCGACTGCGTGACCCACTTCCAAAGTGGGCTGCCACTGCAGTCCGAAGTGGCCGCCAGTAGGAGCGGATTTAATCTACTCCTAAAGGTCTTGCTCTTACCATGTTAGTACAGCCTCAGAGCAGCTCCTAGCCACTTTGGGGGGTGTGCGTCATCTAAACACCATGCCTCCAAAGCTGCTTTATTTGGCCCATGCATTTCAAGCCACTCAATCCTGTTGTACATCATTCCTGTTGGGCATCGGTCTCAATGCACTATAGTTACTTTGCTAGTTCCCCTGCATAGGAATGTCATAGCAGCTCCTTGCTTCATATGGAAGTTGCAAAACTACCGAATTCTATTTCCTGAAAACATAAGTCTACTTATAGAAACGTAAGTCTTCAAGTGAATTCTGGCCACAGTGTCTAACTTACTCATTAAAGTGCTTACATTTGCAGAACAATCCTAAATATTCTTAGAATTATTTGTAGAAATGAACAGTTTGCCCTCTGTATCCATGGATTCTTTGTCCATGGATTCAACCATCCACAGTTTGAAAATATTTTTTTTAAAAAATATAAATCCAAAAAGCAAATCTTGATTTTGCCATTTTATATAAGAGACACCATTTCACTATGCCACTGTAATGAGACTTGCACATCCACTGATGTTTGTATCCCCATGGGCCCACTATATTGTATGAAATTTTCTATATGACAGTAGGTCTGTATGCGATAGCCATTTTTTTGTCTATATGACACCCAGTTTTTAAAAACTCTCAGGCACTATTTTTTAAAGACCCTTTGCAGTCTATGAACTGTGGAATAATTTCTAGCCCTAATAAGAATTCTAATGTATTGTAGGATATAAAATGTCCTATGTCCAAAGGAATGTTTATGTACATATAAATGTATAATCTACCTATATACCCATGCCAGGAAACACAAGGTTGAATGAAGAATAAAAGAAAATCAGATGAAATAAAATCTAAACTTTGTATATTGTTGGATATTTCAAGACATAAATGAATTCTAATACCTCTCTCTCCATGGGAAGGAATTTCATCTTCCTCTAAATGGGGGCAACCTCTTGACAACCAAAGCACATCACTTTTGCTTGGTGCATAATGGTTCACCTAAATAAATAAATAAATAATCATATTGCACCTTAGATGGCACTCTACCTATTCCTGTCACCATTATTAGCTCATATGTTAACATTGGTTGGGACAAAAAGGTACACCAGTGGCAAAGAGCAATACATTTGTTGGAACACTTTTGTTCTTGGCAGTTTTTTTGTTTGAAAAATTAATACTGTATATAGTACATGGCTGAAATTTGGAGACATTGTTTACAGTTGTGAAGATGAAAATACAATTATCTTGTTAGATGGAAAAACATCTCCTTGATGGTGGCAAAGTTGGTACCCTCAACCAAAGCCCGTTGCTTCTTCATATTATAGTTAGATGGACTGTCACTACTACCATTATAGTCTTGTGATTCAGTAGTACCTTGCAATGGCTGAGGTGTGATTGCAGCACACAGTAAAGGCCTTTCTGTGTTACTCCCAATTGCTACTGCCTACAGATGGATAGACTCAAGCAAGGAGACCATAGGCCTGAGCCTACAGGACCTGAGCAGAGCAGTTGAGGACAGAGGGGCTTGGAGGTGTCTCATTCATTGGGTCACCATAAGTCAAAGTGGACATGAAGGCAGCTAACAACAACAACAGTTAGTAAAAACAGTTACTAATAACCATGCCCACAACTTTCATACCAGTCTGAAAGTATTCCGGTTGCCATTAGTCCTAGCTATTACTAATTATTCCTCTTGCCATCATCAGCTACAAAGAGCTAAATCTCAAGCAACAATGGAAGGCAAGATTAAATTTAGGATGATCAGGGTCCTGTGCAGTTTCTATTTCCTAAGAGCTCTGAGGCACAAGAACATATAATGGCAGCTATATCTTTTATCACTTCCTTGTTGTGGGTGGCCTGAACCTTGAGGCCCAGATTTCAATGGTGACCAAGAGTGCATTTGTACAGTTAAAGCCAACTATTTCCCCATTCCTGGGAAAGTCAAATCTGGCCACGGTAAAACATGCCTTGGTTACATCCTATTTGGACTACTGTAATACTCTCTATGTGGGGCTGCCTTTGCAAAGTGCTCAGAAATATCAGTTGGCTCAAATTGCTGCAGGCAGATTGCTGACTGGGGCTGGCTGCAGAAAGCTCCCTCATTGCAATGACTCCATGTTTGCCAGTCCATTTCTGGGCGCAAGTCCTTCAGAGGTGATGACTTGTGTCCAGGCTATTTGAAGTCCTGTATCTCCCTTTCTGAGTGCATTAGAGCTCTAAGATCTGGAGATGCCCTTCCCTCTATTTCAAGCTTATTGATGGGAACATGTTCCTGCCCTTTGGAATTCCCTCCCTAGGGAGGCTAGGATGGCTTTATCGTTACCCTCCCCTTGTTTGCAAGTTAAAATATTTTTATGCCATCAGGTTTTTAGAAACTGACTGGGAGGGGCTTTTAACGATGTGCAGTGATGATTTTATGGCTTGCATTTAGCTTTTTTAAAAAATGGATTTTAATGTTTTTAATTTTATAAATTGTTCAATTGTTTTTAAAATTACTTTTATATGTTTGATTTTATTGAAATATTGTATATTTCTTAATCTCTATTGTTTTTCAATATGCTATTTAGTCTCCTTGAGTGTCATTATTGGAAGAAAGGCAATATATAAATGAATAAAATAATACATATATACATACATAATACCCTTGTGGAAACACAGTCTTTCTCAGAATTGATGGAATCCCTGTTGAAAGCTCAGCTTCTCTGGAAACACACTAACTTAGGCCTAAGTAACCACACTAAACTAAGTAAAAAATAAGAGTTGCATTCATTTTTGCTTAGGGGCAGTTGTGTATTGGGAAGCATGTTAATCTTTCTTTTGCCTTGAAAAGACCTGTTATTTCCCTTATGAGAAGGGGGAAAGAGGCTTTCAGCTTTTAGTTATGTTCAATCTTTATTTATATTTGTTGCCTAGAAGGAAACTTTGTTCCAAATTGCTATTGTGCCTAGCCTGTTAATACAGAAGTGTTCACATAGCACAAATAATAGCAATGGGAGTAAGTGCACTTAGATGGGGGAAAGCATACCAGAGAGAGCGTGTCTTGACTACGTCTGTCCTTTTTAGTATCTAGAACAGGGAGCCCCAAAGAACTCTGTGTGTGTGTGAGAGAGAGAGAGAGAGAGAAAGAAAGAAAGAAAGAAAGAAAGAAAGAAAGAGAGTTTTTACTGTAGAAGCAGAAAAGGCATCCTCAACAACAAAAGGGCAGAAAGATACAGGAAGAAGGCCAAGAGGGGATGGGAAATTTTCCCACTGCAAGCTGCCTTCTGTTCAGCTCTTAGGATTCTTTCCAAGTTAATAAATATAAATGCACAATCTTATCTACCCTTAAATATGCAAAAGCAAGAAGTCTAAAGATTCAAAAGATGATACGGAATAGATCAAGTGAGACGTCCTGATAGGCAAAACTCTTCTGCAATTTAAAGCAGGAAAACTTTTGTGTTCCCATTAGCAGGATTACTTCTAAGGAGCTTGCATAGACTACCTAGAGTCTGTCTACAAGATTTTGAATTATTCATAACTCCAGTGAGGTCTCTCAATATTGGACTGATATATTTTCTATCAAAAGAATATATCACATGACCCTCAAACATTAATGAAAAAGATGCAGTGAATTCAGTTGGGCAGTTTGTTTCAGATGGCAGCATTGATCCATTACAATCAAATCATCTTTCCAATGGATGTATTTTGCAAAAGTAGTCCAAAAAGTAAGCCATCAGTTAATGAGTATATCATCCAATTGGCCACCATCCTTCCCCATTATAGAGTGTGCTAAAGCTGGAGGTTACTATGAACTTAAGATGCCTAATGGATGAACTTAGGATGATGATGATGATAATAATAATAATAATAATAATAATAATAATAATAATAATTTTTATTTATACCCTGCCCCTCTGCCAAGCAATCGGGCGGCTTACAACATCAAAATCCAACAAATATAACAAATATAAGATGCCTTAAGGAACACTGAAGTGATTTCTTTACATAATGAAACAAGTCAATGGCCTGGAACTTTTGCAGAGAGAAAGGTTTAGTTTGCAATCCTATGCGCATTCACCTAAGAATAAGGCCCACTGAATTCTCTACGGCTTCCTTTTCAATAATCATGAATAGGATTACACCACTAATGTCATTTTCCTTCCCTCTTTCTGTATCCTCATTGGTGAATCAACAAGTCTTTGTGCTTGTCTAAATTCAGTGTTTGCAATTTGGTCTATCAAATGAGACTTCTTTGATTCCATAATGGAGGAAAGGTATCCTCACATTGTGGAATCACCTATGCCAAAAACACTTTAGACCACTTGTGTTCATTTAATGAAGTTCCACAGCATTCAACATTTCACAGATGTAAACCGGGACATGTGTTGCCAAGGTTATTGATGAGGAAGTACACACAAGCTAGGAGAGGCTGCAGCAGCTTGCTTTTGTGTGAGTCTACAAGGGAGGGCAAAATTCTGCCCTCTCCTCTTCCCTCCCTCCTGCTGAGTTAATTGGGTGCAAGCTACTTTTCTGCTTTGAACTCAGTTTGCAGCAACTGAAGTAAGCTGAGGACAAAGAGGTAAAGTGGGAGGAGGAGAGAAAAACTGGGACATTTTAAAGGCAGCTGGAAAAAGTGGGATGATAGAGGATTAATCAGAACTGTTCCTTCCAAACCAGAAAGTTAAAGGGTATGCCGTTCTAAATGTCATTCTGAAGACCAGTTCTGGTTGACAAGCCATCTGTTGGTCAGAGATTAATTTTCAGGAAACTATGAATATGATACTGGTCCCTGGCACATTTAGGGGGAAAATGAGTGGTCCACTACATCAGATGGCTTGAGAGCCAGTGGATTAAAGTGTCAATATAGTGCCAACAATATGTAGAATCATAGCATCTTAAGAGTTGGAAGGGGTTACAAGGGCAACTATCTGTTCTAAAACAATGCAGAGCAATACATGAGGTTACCACTACAGTTCATCCATGACCAGTTGGATTTTCTAAAAATTCTCAATTTTAAATAATAATAACAATAACAATAACAATAATAATAATAATTTATATACCACCCAATGGTTGCCCAATCCGGGCGGTTTACAACATAAAACACATTCACAATAAACAGCATTCCCCCCCCCCCCCCCGGTAAAACATTATTTTGAACTAGTGGCTGGTAGCATTTTTCTTTTCTTTCGCCTGAATGCAGTAAAATGTTTTTCTATGTACACAGCTGAATTTAGCTGCAAAAGTAATTGACCTGCAGCCATCACTGACTCCTCAAGGAGGCACTCAAGTTCTAGTTATTTAAAATATAGCATAGACGCTTTGCACACAGTTTTTAAATGTATGATAAAACAAAATCCAAAATCCAGAAAAGAGTGATACCTTTATTGATCAATCAAAATGCACAAAATACATAAAGCAAGCTTTTTAAGCTCCACTGGTTTCTTCATCTGGCAAAAGATGTTAAAAATCAAAAAAAGAAAAAAGTGATGTGTTGGAGACACAAACCTACATTTTATATCAGTTGTTGCCTCTGCTGTAGTTCAGTTGATCTGGGGGGATCTCAGTGTAGGCAGATGCCACTCTTTTCTTGGTCATATGGGGACTGAGACAAAAGACAGTGTCTGAGATTGGAACTTTTTGTTTTATTATTTTATATTCTATTTTATTATTTTATTTTTTGTGGCCTGTTCTTCCTCACAAAAAGTGCAGGATGGCTAACAACCTCTACAAACACCACATACAAACACCTTTAAAATCATCATTTTAAAACCACAATATAATAAAACAATCAGTAAAACAAGCCTCTTATTTATTCAGGTGTTGCTTTGATTATGACTTTGGTTCAGATTTTGTATTTTAATTACTTTTTAGCAATGGTAGCTGCAATGCATTTCTTTTCATCTCTAGCTCCTTCTAGGAAATTCATTTGCAGAAATTAATCAACTAATTTTCTCTTTTTAAGTATCAAAATAGAACAAACTATTCAACTCTTTTTGTAGTTTGGCTTTCTGGGTTTCCCTGACAACCAGAAACATATTTCCTTCCTCCCTTTCCCTTTTTACTAATAATGTAAATTCGCAATATGTTCTTGTCACTTCTCCAACAGTGTGAAGACAACACGCTGCTTTTCTTGGCTATTGCTTGTTCTGGTAATGGTTTGGGATTTGGAGACAGATAGAAAACTAGTTTTACAACCCTACTGTGCTAACAGTACTGTGTAGGAGTAGGTATCTGAGTAGGTATTCAAAAATTATTGAGGATTAATGGCCAAGAGTTTATTTGAGGAACAATGGAAATAAATTCACTGTAAACTGAAGACTGCAGTGAATTCAGTTAGAGTCAGTTATCCTGTACACTCATGTTCAATCTATTTAATCCCCTTCACCCTTTCCCCTCTCTCAGAGACTCTATGTGAATTTTCTTCATCATCCCAATTTCATGCTTCTGTCAACTCCCCCTCAATTTCACAAGCCAACTAGAGTTTAGGAAAAGTTACCCTTTTAGACTGCAGCTTGCAAAAACTGCCAGCTAGGACAGCTACTAGCTTTACTGGCTGGCAGATTCTAGGAGCTGTGATCCAAAAAAAGGTACTATTCCAAGTGTCTGCCTGCCTCTGTCCTTCCAACACAATCTCCAAACATGGTATCATTGCAAAACTATTTTCTAAGCAGTTAAATGCTCATAAAAGTGTGGGAAATATTAGGAGACTGGCCAATCAAGACCTTGCAAGAGAGCATTTTCATAGAGTAAGGTTGACCCAAAACATTTGGCTGCCTGAGAGGACTGGAGTGTGCCCTCAAGTTCAAAAGCTAATAGAACATTTATTGAAACTTACTTGACTGGAAAGATGATAATACCCTCTATTAGTCTAGTGTGTATAACTGAAAGTGGATACGGATCAACAGTCTCTCTTCTCAAGCTATGCAAACTGGGATGTTGGAGTGCCATCAGCTTGTTGGACTGGTGGACCTTAGTAGATGGGCTCTGGAATTAATGTCCTCCATTACAACATGAAGTTGTAAGTAAGTCTGTTTTCACTCATGCGTCAGGGAACACATTGGACATCTTCTGTGTTGAGTGGGAGGATAATAGTGTTGGTACAGAGGAACAGGCTGTAGTTTTAGTTCCATTGGCACAGACAGATCACATCCCAATGGGTTTAGAGTAGGGGTAGGCAACCTTTCCCCTTTAAGGGCCGAGGGACTTCAGCTCCCAGAAGCCTCAGCCATGTTGGCCAATAGTCCCATGTTGGCCAATAGCTCCTGGGATTCTGGGAGCTGAAGTCCCTCGGCCCTTAAAGGGGAAAGGTTGCCTACCCCTGGTTTAGAGTCACTAACTCTGTACAGGTGGGGACCAATTGGGTGGCCTGCCCCAAGAGGCTGAGTGACCTGGATGTTTTTCTGACAGCTTTTGGGGAATTTCCTCAGCAGGCAATTCTATCAAAGATTAGATTGACCTCTGCAAGGGAGAAATGACTAGGGCAGTCTGTACAATTGAGTATTCCCTCCCATGGAGAGGAGCCAAACTAGTTCCTTGATTTACTAGAGAACTAGTAATTAAACTATTGGGATAGCAGCTAAAACAGGTCAGATCAAATATGAGTAGAGCTCAGAGAAATGCTGATTTTGTGATGGTGCTGATAGCAAAACAACAACATTTCTGTCACTATTTCATCTTCTTGGAATCACCCATCAGTCCCAAGTGATCAAGACCATTTTACATTTTGGCCACCAAGAGGGGAATATGGACTACTTAACAATTCACTGTGACAAGATTCCACAATACTGTACTTTGCAGACAAAATCTCTTGGATCTACTTTTATGCTGGTTTTGGTTGTGGTTCCTGCTTCTCAGTAAAAATTAAAAGCTTTCATTTGGTGTAGCCCAAGGATCCTTAGGCCTCATTCCCACTAGGATTTAAACCAAATTGCTGATCGGATTATATGACCATTGTTCCCACTTGAAACCAGTTCCGATTCTACTGTGCTTGGTTTAAATCACAGTGAAGTGAGGCAAACGCAAAAGAACCACTTTCCTGACACTAGTTTTTGGGCAGTTCTTTTGAAAAGACCTGAATCCAAACCATGTTCAACAAGTGGTCAGATTCACATGGGAGGCTATGGCAGCTCTTGCCAGCTTCTCTCAGCCAGCCCCGGTGCTCTGGTGCCATTTTGGGCTCAGCCAAGGCTGGCAGGTGGGGCTCCATGAGGGGAGAAAAGATGGAAGAGGAGGGGAGGAGGAGAAGGAGAAGGAGGAAAAATATGGGAAGGACTCCTCCATAAGCCTGCGTTCTCCCTCATACAAGCCTTCTTGCCATACCACCACCCCTCCTCTATTGCTGTTGTTGTTGTATGCCTTCAAGTCTGTTGTGGGGTTTTCTTGGCAAGGTTTATTCAGAAGGAGTTCCACGCCGGGTTATTTTGTAGTGGGAATGGGCCCTTTGAGATGTGAAGCCTATGACATATGCACTATATCCGTTCCCTTCCTGGCTTATAAAATCAATTGGGAGCGGGTGGTGAGAGACCGAGTGATGTGACAAACGAAGTAGTGCACCCCTGTCTGCAAAAAGGAAAGATTCCACTGTGCCTAAAAGAGATGGTTTGTAAGCCATGGTTTAAATATCCAGATCTGACCATGCTTTTATAGGACCAATGTTTAAGGCTGTAGGATGTAAGTCTTGACAATTCTCCTTGAGACTATTGTTCCTGAGTATCAGATATGTTCCATTTATTTTTACTGATGGCTGAACTACTGTGACTTGAAACTAGGCATGATGTAGGAGCCCAGCTGAATGAAAACCGTGAACAAACCTCTCCTACATGCTGACTTTTTGAATAATGCTCAGATTTCATCACATGTTTGTTATTGCAGTGCACCATGAGAACATGTTGTTTTGAGTAAACATGTTTTGTTTAATTCTCCTCCTTTTTTTTTTAATACCATGCATCATTCCCTGTTTTATTGTCAATTGTGTTTTGTCTAGACACTCACTAGATAGACATGGAATATTTGAAGAGTTAAAAATAGTGTCTGAACATGTGATAGTTGCTGCATGAGTTTGGCTGCTTGTTCATACGAATTCTATGAACCACACAAGTGCAAAAAGTAGAATTTAACTTGCAAAAAAAATTAAATCACTTTATTACAATGAATGCATGATCCTTCCAGCACATTAAAATGATGGTTCATATAGGCTAGCTCTGACTATCTAAATATGAGCTTTGGTGGAAACAGCTTTTATCATATCCTATCAGTCATACAATCTTTTGGCTCATTTTGTGTTATTCCTATATGCATGTTCCATAGTTTTATTTGAAATTCTTTTGCACCATATTGTATGTGTCAAGACAGTACTGACATGGTTTCCTGTGGCACAAATGGGTATCCATGACCCAGTCTTGCTAAGCATTAAAAGTACTGGCAACTGGAAGTTCACATCTACTCAGGAAGGCTGGGATGGATGCTGTGATGGTTGCTGCTGTCTGGCATTCTGTTATAGTGACATATGCATGCATAAGTTGTGCAATGCATGCAGGATGAATTATTTGCCATAGTGCTGGCAGAGGCAGAAGCAGAGCTGTGCATCATGCACTGTGATTGCACATTGTGCATTGCAAAATAGCAGCCAGTCATTTCCATGTATTGTGCACCACTGCTCTTCTGCTGGTGCAGAATTGTACAGTGCTGGTGCAGCATTTCTCCATGTGTGAAAATTTATAATATGCTGAGGAGATGTTGGATGGCAGCCATGGTGTCAAATTATGGTGGGTGAGGGCACTCCCTCCCAAGGCAGGCAAGGCTGGCCCCCTATGTGACCTCTTTTCTCCAGAACATAAAGACTTTTTAATTAAACAGTCCTTCACTCTTTAACTGGGTGTGACAGAACAGTCTTTTTAAAAGGTTTATTCTACATATTGTTTTAATTATATTTTGTTTTATAATAATAATAATGATAATGATAATTAAATTTATTTATATCCCACCCCTCTGCAAAGCAATCAAGGTGGCTTACAACATTAAAATTAAGCAGAAGCTTACAATACAATACAATAAAATACAATATAATAAAATCACAGTCCAAAATCCCAAACCCACCCACTTTTTTGATCTTTTACTGTAAGCTGCTTTGGGTCCCATATTAAGAGAAAGATGAGTTATTAAAGCAATCAAACAAACAAATTTCCTGCATTAGAAGAAGCTTAGGCTAGATATAGAGTGGTCAGACTTCCATGCTTCACATGTATTTGTGTTTGTTTTTATTATTTTATTTATGTATTTAATTTTCATCCTGCTTTTCTCCTATATAGGAGCCAAAGTGGTCTACACTGTAAAGTACATTAAAACAAAATAGCTAAAATAATCTATAATGCAAAAATTAAGCAAGCATTAAATGGCAATCCACTAAAAAAACATTAATTTAGAAGTTCTTTGGAATATTCAGAATCTGGTACAAAATGAACCAGGTTCCTTTACCTGGTATATTTAGGGTGCATCTACACTATAGAAATAATGCAATTTGACACCACTTTAACTGCCATGACTCCATTCTACAGAATCCTGGGACTGGTAGTTTTATCTGAAATGCTTGAGACCAGATGTGGTTTGGTTTTTAGAATATTTGCATATACATAAGGACTTAACTTTAACCCAAGTCTAAACAGGAAATTCATTTATGTTTCATAAACACCTTATATACATAGCCTGAAGTCAGTATTTTTTAATAATTTTGTGCATGAAATGAAGTGTGTGTACATTGAACCATCAGAAAGCAAAAGTGCCATTTTCTCTACTATCCACATGGACAATTTTGGATTTTGGAATATATCGGATTTTGTAATTCTGGATAAAGGAGACTCAACCTATAATCCATCCTCTGCCCTTAGCCATATATATGGGTCTTAGAAGGAGGAAGACCTGTTAGCTGTTTGGATTTGGACTGTCTTTCCAGTAGGAAAAACAACAACAGGCAGAGCAAGTAGGTCATGTTTAGAGCATTCACTGCTCTTTTCAAACCATCCAGTTGTCTCTATATGCTAATACTATCCCAGATGAGTCTTGACTGAATTGCCAGTGGAAGAGTCAGCCCTGGACTGTATTTTGTTTTTCATTGTCTTTCCCCGTGTCTGTTGTTTTATGCAACATTTTATATTTTATTATTGCTTCTCCCAATTCCATAACACAATAAAGGATTTTTTTTCTGCAGTGACAGAGAGGGAAATGTCTTTCCCTCCTCAGCTCTGGTCTATATACATCTGTTGCTTAGGAACAGCAGGGACTGAAAAGAAAAATGAAGGATCCGTAATTACAAATGCTTTCTGCAGGCTTAGGAAATAAATGGAGCAACCTGAAGCTGCTCAGGTCTGTGTCTGCTGATCAACAGTTGCACTGCCCATCTTATGCAGCCTAGTTCAGCTCTGGAATAGTGTATTAAAAGCTAGTGATTGTTTATCAGCAATAAATGACCAAGACTAGGTCTATTGTTTCAAGCTATACTCGTCCCTTAAGAACATACTGTATATTGAAATAATTGCTGCAAATCATTTGATCTAATTTTTACTGCTGTATCCAACAGCATCAGTTTAGATAAGAAGATGGGTTCACCTCATATTGCTAGCTGAAAAGAGGTAATTATTTTATCAGATAAACCATCTAATTAAAGCAGTGCCCGCTAGCATTTCACTTTACCTTCTTTCACAAAGGAAAAGATTTCTTGCTTGCTAGACACCAAAGATGGTAGTATTGCATAAGTCCCATGGAAACTCATGGCTGGATTCCTGTTGGTTTGTCCCAACTAATGTAGACCCATTGAATGTGAGGCAGCATGTAGGTGAATCCAATTGAATCAATGGCTCGAGTCTAGTCAAGACAGACTGGATTGTTTTTAAGTACAGCTGAAGGCTGAAACACTCCAGAAAAAAAAACCCTTCCAAGAATAAGGCCTATTTTTTTTAGGGGGGGGGGGAATAGATTATTTATTTATTTATATAGTACCATCACTGTAAAAGGAAGTTTACAAGTAAACGAACAACAAAACTGCCCCAAGCCCTTAGGTTTACAACCTAAGATGAACTTTCCTTGCTGCTATTCATAATGTGAGGAGTTCATGCCTGTTTTACCTGCACTCCGTGAAGCTCTACAAACTCTGTTGCCTTTTTATTTTACCAGGTAATATACTGTGAGTCACTAATACACTAAACGCACATATTTGAAATCATTGGGGTAATGTCGGTAACATTAATGCAATTTGACACTGCTTTAACTGTCATGGTTCCATCCTATGGAATCCTGGGATTTGTAGTTTGTTGTGGCACCAGAGTTCTCGACAGAAAGCTAAATATCTCAAAAAACTACAAATCCTGGAATTCCCTAGCATTGAGCCATGGCAGTTAAAGCAGTGTCAACCTGCATTAATTCTGTAGTGTACGTGCAGTCATAGTAGACACACATATAATGGCACTCATTCCTTTTCTCATAAAGCTTTGGTTGTCTAAAGTGTTACTTGAAACCTCATATCCATGTCTCATTCACTGAAACAGTAGATTTGCTTGCAAGTTGGATCACCGACTCTTGCCTTTCTTGTGTGTGTTGTGTGTTTTCAAGTTGTTTCTGACTTATGGAGTCCCATGGGTTTTTCTTGGCAAGATTTGTTCAGAGGAGGTTTGCCATTGCCTTCCCCTGAGTCTGAGAGTGTGTGACTTGCCCAAGGTCACCCAGTGGGTTTCATGACCAAGCTGGGAATCCAGCCTTGGTCCCCAGAGTCGTAGTTGAACACTCAAACCACTATGCCATGCTGCCTCTTACCCAGTGGGTAATATACAGAGGGGGGTTATCAAAACAATAAAGGGTCTGCTGCTCAGTTTTCTTTCTCTAAACTATTTAAATGTTTGTGTGCATGTGTGTGTGTTTTAAATGGGGCATGTATACTAACTGGGGCAGTGGTGAGTAATGCATCTATAAATGGGTTCAGCTGAGGAGTAAACATCACATGAGCTCTGGCTTAGATTCTTGTTGACTGGGAAATATTTCATGCATCTTTGGGCACAGGACATACAATTGCTTGTTCTTCACTGGAAATATATATAAAAAACCTGAGCTCGAGCGCAATCCAAATAATGTAATAGTATGTGAAGGCTTTGTGTAAGGTTGCAAGACAAAGTACTAGAAAATGGCATGATAAAGCTAGCTAATATAACCTAAATATGATCCCTTTGTGTCTGTGAAACTTATGCCAGTCTTTAATTACATGGGACACATTGGCTAAAGTAACTCTATCTAGCCTTTGCTCTACCTTTCCAGTCTTGGAGATACTATTATGCTTGGGTTCTGAAATCCAGATGGACAGATAAAGTTTCAGTTTAAATTCGGAACTCCATATTCTTCTTTAAATTATTCATCAAAAAGCATTATATGTTTAAATTTCTTTTTTTAAAAATCAGGTTCGAAAACTAACTAAAGAATGTTATGATAATTTTAGTATTCCTTTGTGTAAGTGCCACTAGCAAATTAACATCACATACAGTTTGGAAGATGGTCACATTTCCCTAAAACCTGAAAGGATAGGCCATAGCGAATTCTGCAGTGGAATTACCAGGATATTATAATGGGTCGGGACAATGAGGGGAAGGGCATCAGAAAATGAACATACACAACACACCATATGCAATTATCTAACAATCAGACAATTAAAAAACATTTGCAAATTAGTCTTGTCTCTAACAAAAGTCTTCTTGACAAAGGGTGCTGTAGAAATATTGTGGCATGACACCACTTTAACTGCCATGGCTCCATCCTATGAAATCCCAGGACTTGTAATTTTGTAAGACCCCAGCACTTTTTGGCAGTGAAGGCTAAAGATCATCTACAAATACAACTCACAGGATTCCAGAGGACGGAGCCACAGCACTTGGTGGTATCAAACAGCACTATTTCTATAATGTAGATGCACCCTAACATAATGGACCAAGTGGGATTCTTTTTAAAAAGCACATCAGAACCATAGAGGGATACAGGCTGATAGCAGTTGATCGTGAAGAAGTTAGAATGAACATGATTCAAGAGTTGATCGGAGAATGGCTGCTGCTTTGACTTAGGAAACAATCATGTCCCATTTATTACTGTGTCCTGCAACCTCTTTCTTTCAATTCCCAGCCTTTCATTGATTTCTGTCAGAACTTGAATTTTACACTTTTGTATTTGGGGTTATAGAATTGGAGAGTTGAAGCCAAAGGGACGAGTGTTATCGATATGAATAAAGATTTAAACCAGGACACCAAGTTTAAAGGGTGTGTTTAGGGCCCAAACTAAAAAAACATTTTGAATGAAATACACATACTCATTTACTTAATGATCACAAGATTGTCATTTGGCAAGATGGAAACAGTTCATTTCTTTTGGGGCCATGTGAAGTTGGCAACCAGAAGTCATGAACTATTCTTAAATTCCATGTTACCTGTTCTTGCATGTTGCTGATGATGTTGTGTGCCTTTCAGTCACCTCTGAGTTATGGCAAGTTAAGGTGAAATGACATGATTTTCTGAGGCTGAGAGTATGTGACTTGCCCAAGGTCACCCAATAGGTTTCTGTGGTCACAGAGATTCCAACCCTGGCCTCTAAAGTCACAGGGGAGTTGCAGACTGCCAGAAATAGTGCAAATTGAGTCCACTTTTAGGGTTAGGGTTAGTACTAGGGAATCATGGGAATTGTTTTTTTTTCTGGGACATTGAGCCTTCTCTGTCAGAGAGCTCTGGTGCCACAATAAACTACAGTTCCCATGATTCCCTAACCCTAACCCTAAAAGTGGACTCAATTTGCACTATTTCTGGCAGTCTGCAACCCCCCACAGTCCATTGTGCAAACCATTGCTCAAACCACTATACCACTCTGTCTCTTGCATATCCTCTAACATTTCAGAGATGAAAACCAAGACATATGTAGCCAAAAACTTCAGTGTGCTCAACATGGCAAACATTACTAATGTGGGGGAAAAAAAACAAGACAGGAGAGACTGCAGCAGTTTGATTTTGCCTAAATCTATAGAGAAGGGCAAGATATTCTGTCCCCTTCTCTCCTCTTTCTCCTGCAGAGTTGAATGCAAACTACTTTGGCATTTTAAATTCAGTTTACAGCGGCTGAAGTAAGCTGAGGACAAAGGTAGAAAGTGTGAGAAGGAGAGAGAAATTGGGACACTTTAAAAGCAGCTGAAAAGGTGCAAGAAATCATTGGCACAGAGGATTAATGGGGACTGTCCCTGCCAAATGGGAACATTTGGAGACTATGCTCTTGGGACCAATTAAAGCTACCAGCCATGCTAGGATTAATTTACAATATTGACTCCTGACTGAAATCTATAAAATAAAGGGAACAACAGAGGCATATTTAAATATCCCTTTACTGGATTAGCAGCAGAGGAGATTGTTAACATGCTGAAAGTTTTCCTTAAGCATTTAAAAACAAACAAACCTGGAGCTGCTCATTTCACTGCACACAAATTCTTCAATAGATGCAGTTGTTTGTTTATACCACTGTTTTCTTCCATATCTGCAGAGAGGGTGATGCAGATGGAGCACATTCTATAACTGGAGTGCATCAGCAGATGAAGCTCTCTCCTATATGTCTACATAATATATTGCTCCCATAGTTGGGACACAGAGACAGGTCTCTTTGGCAAATCTCAGTGCTTGTGTATGAATATAGAATGAATATAGAAGGCGAGGCACCCCTTCAAGTATTGACATCTCAAGCTATTTAGGGCTTTAAATGTCATCTCGGGCACCTTTAATTCATACCACGGGTGTACTGGCAGCCAGTTCAATTGCTTTAAAGCTGGTGTTACATGGTTTTTCTATGGTGTTTTGGCCAGCGATGCTGAATTTTTCACTAAGTGCAGCATCTGCATCAATTTCAAGAGCAGCCCTACATGGAGGTCATTGCAGATGTCTTAATGGGAAGTTACCAGGACATCAACTATTGTAGCTAGGTTGTTCCTGTCCTATAAGGGTCCCAAATGTGACCTCAGGTACTCTCAACCGCAGACTCTACCTGGATTTCTATGCACAGAGATGGGTCTACTTCCAAACTACACACCTGTTTCTCCAGGGGTAGTTCAAGCCCATCCAGGGCAGTTTGCTTACCCAGTTCCCAAACCTGAGAACTAACAATTCACTGAGTTTCCATCTTGTGGAGTGTTCTGACTTGCTGCTCACAAAATAAACATGAGTTCAGCTATGGAGGTATATATTACCAGAAAGGTGGAAGCTCAAATTATGTTCTAGGAAGGATATTAGATAGCAGTTTCCAGTGCTGCACTCATTAATGGTTGTAGTGATGAAGACAGATTTTTTAAAACTATAAGCTAATATTCTTAATACAGTTTTAATATTCTTAAGAAATAGGAATTTTAAAATATATTTTATTCATATCATATTTAAAAAAAAACACAAATGCACATTTTAGTACAGTTGAACAACCATCAACATAGAGCAATCGTAATATAAGAATCTGCTTTCTATACAAAAAAACGCCCAAATCGTTTGGAACTTCCAAACAATTTGGAATAAATAGGAATTTAAAAGTAACTTAGGGACATTTAATTAGAAAAAAAAAGTAATTTAGGGGCTATACAGATGGCCCCAAATGAGCGGCTTGCAGCCCCTTTCAGCATCGGATTGGGGCTGCAGCAGGAGCCAGGGATTCTAAGAGATATTGCACTCTTACCTTTCACCAAGGGATGGTTCCTTTTTTACAGGAGTTAAAGTACAATACTTACATTGACATATGGATAAGATGACTCAATTTTTTTGGGCTCAGTTTTTTGACTAAAATTTCTAGACTTATACATGAGTATATATAGTTTATCCTTGTGTGGATATGCTTACATACAGACATATGCCACATTTGAAATTGGCTTCTGTTTCTTTTAATTGTTATCAGAGGAGTTTATCACATGGGACCTATGTGCTTCCATCCCGAAAATGATTAAAATGTCCACATCCCAGAAAAGCACGCAAATGTGCAATTGATTTTCATATGCAGAGTACAATCAAGTGTTAACAGCACATTACTAATGTGAGAAAGTGGGTAGAAAGTGCATTTGGTTTTCAGACACATGCAGACAAATCCCATTGATGGTTTGGAAATAACTTTTTTGCATAGGTGCACAGAACAACCAGAAGTGATGCTCAGAACTGTAATTTCCAAGTGTGCGCACTCCAGAGAGAAGGGAAAAGCAGTCTTTGCTCCAGAAGCTGTTTCAGAGGAAGGAAGGATAAGGTTTCCATTTGCAAACTTTCATGAAACAATACAAACTAGTCTCTCTCTCTCTCACACACACACACTCTTTGCCCCAGAAGCTGTTTTCAACTGGGCATGACAAAACCAGGACGTAAACTCACCCAAAGTCTAAAGAACACTACATTACCCAAAAGAAGTAAGAAAAGAAAGAGAAAACTACTCTCTCGCTGCATCCCTTCTGTTCCTTCCCTCACCAGCTGAGGCTGAGGCTGGAAGAGGAGGAGACATTCAAGCCATGCACGAGGGAGAGCAGCAAGCTTTTTCTCTGTGTGTGTGTGTGCCTGCTGATGCTTTAGGAGCATAAAAGGCTGTATCCTTCTGGGCACAATAAAGCAGCAAAGAACCATGGAAAATCTTTCAACAAGTACAAAATTGGAGAGAATCCCACAAATAGCTTTCACACTACAGCAATAGTGCAAAGAAAGTGAATTCGTGAATGAAATGGAAATTAAAACATGGTATTTTCCCAAAAATGACTACTCCCTGATTCATGTCACTTTCTGTTCAGACTCCAAGTGGCTTGCATGCAGCATCATCTAAAAACTAATTGCACAATTGTGCCTAATACCCTGGATAACCCCGGGTTCTGTCCAGTTTAAACTTCAAATTTTCCCCATGTGATAAACTCCAGACTGGTTTGGCAGTTGTAGGGCATATTATGTTCTTAACAGTAAGAGTACAGTATCGAGCTAATATGCACTGTGCACTTAAAACCGAGGACAAGGTTTGTTCTTGTTGGCATCAATGTCATTTCATCCACCCACCACTGCAGAACTCAGTATTCAGAAATGCTCACTGTTCAGGAGAGGAACAGCTAAGGAACATTTCCAAATGAAACTGCAGGAAGAATTTGTGTAGGCAGAGTGTAATTACTCAGATTAGAATGCAAGTACACTTGTGTACACAGAATCTTTCAAGCAAACTTTAGAAGTTGAATACTTTCTCTCTCCTTCCTTACTAATGGTACAACCTTCAAATGAAAGAGAGCAGTTAAAGTATCAGACTAGGACCAGAGAGAACCAGCTCTACTCTCCCTTGAAATTTCTGGATAATCTCTATCAGATGTACTAATCTTCCACAATTGTTATAAGGACCTTGATGCATTCTGTTCCAGTGGAACAAATAAAACAATTAGACAAACTTCAAAGAAAATACTAAATATTACAAGAAGAGAAGTTTGGAAAATCCAAAGAAATGAGACTTGCATGGGAGTCAGATTTAGGAAAAGATATATTGGAGGAAACAATGGGATACACTTTGGACAACACCAGTCTAAATATCCATATCTGTCCAAGTTAAAAAACAACACCATTATTATTAATGAATTGTTTTACTGTTTCAAAATTATGCCAAAAAGGTTGTGATAAAATAGAAAATTGGCAACATACATGGCTAACCTGCCCCAGTTTCTCGGGGGGGGGAGGGAAATCAAAGTGGATAAGCCAAATGTTAGGCTAAACAGCATGCTCTATTATTAATAATCATATTTGAAAATGAAAATGGAAGACTGCTGGGCAAAGACATCATAGCACTCTTGCTAAGTGCTACAAGATTAGAAATGGTAAAACCACTGAAACATTAAAAGGTGTCTCTCTTCAAAGATGGTTAGATAGAGTGTGGCCTATAGCATTACCTTCAAAATTAGAGCCATCAAAGTATAGTGGTTTGAGTGTCGGACTAGGACACTAAGAGACCAGGGTTCAAATTGCCACTCAGCCACAGAAACCAACTGGGTGACATTGGGCAAGTCACACTCTCTCAGCCTCAGAGGAGAGCAAGGACAATTCACTTCTGAATAAATTCTGCCAAGAAAACCTTGTGATAAATTTGCCTTAGGATTGCCAAAAGTCAAAAATGACTTGAAGGCACACAATAATGTCAGATTAGCAAGAGAGGAAGTCAAAGAGGATATATTTGAAGAAATTTAGAAGCTTTTTATTGTTTAAGTTACTTGTGCAAATCTGGGAATTAAGCCATCACTTGATCTAGCACCGTGTTGGTGAACCTATGGCACGCATACCAGAGATGGCATGCGAAGCCATGTTCCCTGGCATGCAGAGCAGGGAAGAAAAGGAAAAGGAGTGTGCCTGTTCCTCCTTCTCCCAGGCCTCCAGCTGCCTCCAGAGAGGCAGCTGATGGCCCAGGGAACTGTGGGGGGAAAAGTCCCACCCCCATAGGGTGGACGTCCCACCCCGGAAGTCCCAGTCTCCCAGGAAGTCCCGCCTCCAGCACGGGGTAACACCCAATACCGGAAGGCCGTTTAGTTTGGGCACTCAATACCTAAAAGGTTCACCACCACTGCATCTTTCTGGAAAAGTGCAATTTGAACATTATGAATAATATACAACAAATTGTACTTCAAAGATTATTTATAGCTATGGTGATTGACAGTACAATATATTTAGGTTGATTTACAAAGATTTGAGTAGTGGGAGAGGGAAGGGGAAAGGGGGGAAAAGAGGGAAGTTCACTCTCATATTATACTGTATTGGGAAAATGTAATCTTTTTTTTTTTTAAAGGATAGATCTGATAGAATTATTTTGGGATTAAAATGGCAATGAAACCCAGATACAGATATTTGATCTACTTTATCAGGCCTGTTTACATTTAAACTTATGGGTATGTGTCAGAAGTGGGTCTAAACCAATTGCTTCTTCCAGCTTGTATAAACCCATTGAAACAATGGCAACATGGTAAGTCAACATCTTTGTGAATTCCATGGTTGAATGGGTATACAGTAGTTAGAGGTACCGCTGGGATTTACGTTGTGGATCCCAGGCCCAGAGAACAGTTGTGCCAGTGAGAAAAGCAATAGTTTAATTGGTAGAATCATAGAATCACAGAGTTGTAAGAAACCACAAGGGCCATCCAGTCCAACCCCCTGCTATACAGGAATACACAATCAAAGCACTCCAGACACATGGCCATCTAGCCTTTGTTTGAAAACCTCCAAAGAAGGAGTCTCCACCACTCTCCAAGGCAGTGTGTTCCACTGTCGAACAGCTTTCACTGTCAAGAAATTCCTCCTAATGTTGAGGTGGAATCTCTTTTCCTTGTAGCTTGGATCCATTGCTCCATGTCCTAGTCTCTGGACCAGCAGAAAATAAGCTTGTATCATCCTCAATATGAGATCCCTTCAAATATTTAAACATGGCCAACATGTCACCACTTAACCGCCTCTTCTTCAGGCTAAACATACCCAGATCCCTAAGCCATTTCTCTTAGGGCATGGTTTCCAGGCCTTTCACCATTTTGTTCACCTTTCTCTGGATTCATGCAAAAGTTTTCTAGCACACCTCTGTGACAGGACATCGGTTAGTGAATCCACAGCTAGTTGAGAGTAATGTCCCTTTAAGTTCATATTTGGAAGTTAAGAGAACAGGTACAGGCCTGTACAAGCACACACTTCAACTGTTTTGATTTGCAGGGACAGTTCCAATTAATCCTCTATAATCTGAATTTTTCAACTGCTTTTAAAATGTCCCAGTTTCTGTTTCCTTCTCCCACTTTTCTGCTTTGTCCTTGGCTTACTTCAACCTGAGTTCAAAATGCAAAAAGAGTTTGCATTCAATTAGTTCAGCAGATGGAAGAGGAGAGAAGAGAGCAAAAATCTTACCCTTCCCAATAGACTCCAGCAAAAGCAAATTGCTGCAGCCTTCCCCAGTTTGTTGCTTCTTCTTCTTCATTAATGACTTTTGCTACACTCTAATTTTGCTTGGCTGCTCATGTTCTGGTTTTCTTTTGTGAAATGATGGAGGGTACACAAAAGCTGTGACCCAGCACAATCACCAGCTATCTACTGTGATCTCCCTGCAATTTGATAAATCCTGTTCTTTCTTCTCTTCAGCCAACAACAAAAGGGAATGTTCATCCAAAACAATGTGGGTTATATTTCTTTTTGTGGATTGGAGTTAATGCAAGGCTTGAACAGAACAAAGCATTTTCTCTCCTCCAACCTTTGGCTCCAGTTCTCTTGAGGCAAAACACAGCAAGATCTGACAGGATGTAAAGAAGACTCAAAAGCTAGCAAAGAAGATGCTAAAAGAGAACAGTGGCTTCAGTGTAGGCAATGAGGCTTTGCAATGGGTAAAAGATTAGAGGATTGAATGGACCTGTTAATATACACTATCTTTTACTGATACAGCTCATGGTATTGTAAGCAATTTAGTATAGAATGACATTTTCTTTTTTTAATACACACACGCACACACACACATCCATTCGACTCCCAAACCAACTGTGTACCCATATGGCATTTGGGACTGATATCTCAAAAAGGCCTCTGATATCAGGAAAATTGCTGCAAAAGTAATGTATGAAGCAAAGAAATGAGAAGAAAGCAAGGGAAAGCATTTCAGCTTCCCAAACCAGTGTACCTTTAATATAAAAAATTGACCTTGCTTTAAATGTTAACTGGGCAGACGTGAATGAACATGGGACTTGTGCCCCTTGCAATGTTTAGCCAGGTCCTCAAAATATCACTGCAGACAATCTAGTGAAGGCATAGACCTGGAAGCTGACCCAGTAGGGATATTGATCTACATGATTCATTGGTTCCAACTCAGAGACAGGGATGCACAACCAGGCTATCTATGTGCCCAGCACTGAAGGCAGATTTTGAGCTCTAGCTTTTCACAACCAGCAGGATCTTCTTGGTAACCACTGAACTGTGGTGACCATGTTACATTGGACTGGGCATTAGTGTGCATCATGGTATTAGTCTCTTTGCATAACAGTATGTTGCCATGCATTTTCTGCAAATGTGCACATGAAACTCATTTTGATTTTATTTTGCAGGTCTGTAAAGATATGAATGAAGCACCTAAATGGACTGTAATCAAGAAAGGCCACCAAAATAATGTATATATTTATATATCATTATGTACATCCTAAGTACAAGATACTTCATAAAGGTATCTTTGCACAGCTACATCAACCTTCTTGTTATCTGTTTTGCTGAATGTAAAGTGTGTTGATGATACTACAGCTCAAAAGTGTATTTGTACATATCCAGGAAGTGAATTTGATCCTGATAAAGAGAAATAAATGTAGCATAATTTTAAACATAGAAATTAAATAAATCTTTTTTCCATTAAAAAGTATAGTATTAAGTTTTCCTTTTATTACATATTATCCAAAGAACTTTCTACCATACTTACCATAAACATGTGTATTGTATGCATATAAAGAAAACAGTCATATACGATAAGCATATTTCACCTAACACATTCTAAAATCCAATTTGGATTCTAAAATCCCAATGATTATAGTGGGAAATCTTCCATTGAAATGCCCTTCCTTTGTTTAGAATGTACCCATAGAACTTTATTCATATAGAACTAAAGGAGGTGGAGTCGGTTCCCATATCCACAGATTCTGCATCCAGGGATTCAACCATCCATGGCTTGAAAACATATAATATATGTATATGTGTGTGTTTGTGTGTTTGTGTATTAAAATTCCAAAAAGCAAACCTTGTTTTGCCATTCTATATAAGAGACACCATTTTAGTAATGTCATTGTATATAATGGGACTTGAGCATCCATGGATTTTGGTAGCCATGGAGGGAGGGATAACAAGGGCCTATTGTATATGGAATCATGTAAAATGAAGACCACAGAAACTAATACGATTTTACTTTTCAAATGAAATCAAAACAAAGCAAAACAAACCCACCCATGTCCAAATTTATCAAATATACTATTATCAAATTTAATGGTGGGCTTGCTGAAAATATAAAACTTCTATAACCCCAAAGGGAAGCAGTACTCTGTTACATATTATTTCTTGTATCAAGAACCAAAATTCCATTAGAACCATATTCAAATATGCATCTAAATGCTAAATGCTTATCTATATTGCAATTACTTTGAATGATCCACCCACTCTGATGTATCTTCCCCTTCCATATTCTAGTGCCAATAATAATGAAGAGTGGGGTTGTTGTTGTTTTTTGTATATTTGGGCTCATTTTCAATCTCAGATTCAAAGGCAATAAGGCACTATTCAAAGGCACTATTCCCACACAATAGTGTGGGAAAGGGAATGTCTTAGTAAAAGGTGAGGTAAAAGTATTCCCCATTGACAAAGTTGTTAAGTCATGTCCAACCATAGGGGTGGTACTCATCTCCGTTATTAAGCTGAAGAACCAGCGTTGTCAGAGACTAGTCTGTGATCATGTGGCCAGCATGATTGCACAGAATGCTGCTTATATTCCCACCAAAGTGGTACCTGTTTATCTACTTGCATTTACATGCTTTCAAACTGCTAGGTTGGCAGAAGCTGGGACTAGTGACAGGAGCTCACCCTATCATGCAACATTAATATATCCTTATATGCACAAGGTCCAAGACTGAATCCTTGGCCAGTTCCCTAATTAAAAAGATGCTAGAGGCTGTATAGCTGGAAAAGTCCATCTTCCCAAATCCTTGGAGATTAGCCATCTTGAATTTGCTGCCTGGGGCAAAGGACAAAATATCCACCATCCCATTCATATATAAAAGCCAACTCGACTGGCAAATAAATCTTTCTTCAAGATATTGAATCAGAGAACATACCACATCTGAAAGCAGTAGAGTAGTTAAGGGGGTTCAAGGCACACTGCATGGCGCATTGCATTTTCTTACATTATACTCAGCACTGCCACCTGACGCAACCACCTCATTTTGTCTAATAGTAGGACTAATTCTGTAATAAAAATGACAGCAGTGGGCTTGATGTGCAAGTGGCCTGATTTAGTGTAAGGTAGCTCTATCTGTTCATAAGCAGACCTTTCCCAGGGTAATTGTTTCTTCAGATAACAGATTTAAAAACAACAGTGAAGTCCTCCAGAATGAGAAAACAATGGAATTATTGTGAAGTGAAAACGTTCTTTATTGATTAAAATTTCAACATGTCATTTCAGCCTGGGAATTTAGATTGTTGGAGCCAAGAATCTGTGACCAGAGGCTTTTTTTGTGAGTTAAGTACAGACAATATTTGGTAAAATGGTTGGAATCCTGTTGGTTTACACTTATGAATGCATAAACACTATAGTGACAGTGCTACACAGTAATTCCTGTCCCAACCTCTCCAATCCCCACTTACTGGGCAGCAACCACCTCATTTTGTCAACAGAGACATAGCTAATTGACATTTTCACCCCTTCCTGTGATCGATCTCTGTTGCAACAGGCAGCAGCAATCCCATGTCCCAATTCCCCCTCATGCCAGAAATCACTTGTTGTGTGTGTGTGAGACAGAGAGACCACCAGCCAGCTGCTTCCCAAATGACAGGGGAACAGACCCCCATTGATCACAGCAGCTGCTACATAGTAAGTGGAGACTGAGGGACTTTCGTGATCCCTATGCATCTGCTATGTAGGGATCATGAATACAAAACCATGACAAATATGTAACCCTGTGTTATGCATTCATAACTGCACAACAGTTCTTTGTTGATTAAAATTTCAACATGTAATTTGAGCATGGGATTCCAGCCTGTGTTAATACTTGAAGAATGAATAACTAGGCAATTACTGACCAATTTCTAAACTCCCCCTTTTTTTTTTTTATTAAGTGTGAATGTTGATAGCACAATCCAAGCTTCCTTGGATGGATGAAGCTGATTACTTAGATGTTTTCCACTCTGGGTTCAGGCCTTGTTGTGGAACAGAAACAGCCTTGGTCACCTTGGTGGGTAACCCATACTGGGAAATGAATGGTGGGATTGTGTCTATGTTGATTCTGCGGGACCTTTCAGCTTACTTCAGTCTCACTGATCATAATTTTGGGCCATTAGGCTGAGATGGGACCCAGAGGCATATTTGGCCACAGTGGTTCGTGCCTTAATTATCTCCAGAATAGAGTATTGTAATGCACTTTACACAGGGCTGAACCTGAAGCTACACCTAGTGCAAAATGTAGCACCCAGACGTTAATGTGGTGTACCTTTCAGAGACCATATATTACTGATCTTCTGCCAACTTGCACTGGCTTCTAATTTGCTTCCAAGCTCAATTCAGTGTGTTGGCTTTGTCCTACAGTGCTCTTCTGAATTCATGGGTATAACCAAGACTCTATGGTTGCACATGGCCTTTGGTCTTGTTTTAATTGTGTAGGTGTTTTTAAGACTCTTTAAAAGTAATTTGGATCTGTTCTGCAATATTTTGATTTATTTGAAGGAGTTGTGCATATACTACTGTAGCTGCAATTAATTTTTCAAGTAGTATTAACTCTTATGTACATAAGATGTGAATAGTAAATATTTAAGCAATGTGGATTCCTGATTTGGATTTGGATGCTTCCATCAAAAATTTTTGGATCTTCTTGGAAGAGACCTAAATACAGTAAAGTTTCTACAGAGAGCCTATTGCTATCTTATTCAGAAATGTCCTACTGATGGTCAAGATCCATCTATAACATCTATTCACAGTCATAACTAAATGCAATTCTATAAAAATCATTTTCAATGTTAATTAAAAGCTTCCTGTTGCTATTGTTTCCTGGTATTCCAGCCTGAGGGGACTACTGATGAATAGTTTCTCTTTTGTCCCTTGAATAAGGCTGTAGTCCTAAATACACTTAGAAGTAGTTCAACCCCTCTAAACACACTGGGATTTACTTCCAGAGTATACAGGCTTAGTGAATGTTCTTTAAATGCTTCAATGTCACTTTCTCTCCCTATAATAAGGAATGGTTTATTTACTTCTCTTTTCTCCCCTCTCCCTCTGCTATTTTTCTTTATGATGAAATCACCCAATTTCTTATATGATCATCAGGAATTAATAAAATGTCCTGAACTTGTAACATTCAGTTTAAAGGAACAGGAATCCTTAAAAACCATGTTGATACTTCAATTGTTTTGGGGTTTTTTTTAAATCACAAAATTTCCCACAAATTGTTAGAAAACACTGGAATGAAACGGTTAGTGTGAGGGACTCCTAAACAGAAAAGCATAACCCCATATCCTGCTCCTGCATGGTAGTTTGCAAGGGCACAGGTTGAGGTTACAGAGGTGCTCTCCTGGTTGATGTTCAACAGAATTAAGGCTGATTCCTCATTCTTGGATTAAGCTCCTGCAGGGTTTGGAGGCTATCAGAGAAAGAAAATAGTTGTAGAATATAGGTACCTCCCCCCCACTTCCTTCTTCCTGTGTTCAGAAGAATTACTCCAAATCCTCTCTTGGGGATGAAGACTATGTTCTCATTCTAAGGTGAGCTCACCCATCTCTAATTACATTTTTCTAGCATTCTGTGGAAGGAAGCGGGTGCTACTGAAGCAAAGATTTAATTTTCAAGTGTTATCAGCTGTGCAGTTTTGAGCATCATATTGGCTTTGATCCTTCTGTTGCATACCCATTAATTCACTCATCCTTCTTTTTAATGCTCAAGGTTATTTAGGATGAATTGAAACATGCTGTTCTTCCACTCTCTCCCTCTAGGTTTGGCCTAGAAAATAATCTCTCCTGAGGTCACTTAAGTCTTCTAAATGTCACACAGCCATAGACGTACATGTGACTTTGGAGCTTCTGCAGGCTGCCTACATTGCCAAATGATAACTTGGTGACTCAGACCCTACATTGAGAATACTATGATACCATCCTTTTTCTAGGACTCTTTCCTGCAAAGATGGTGCAGTTTGACACAAATGGAGCAGAAGCACAGATGGAGCTGCCTTTAAAATGGGAATGTCATTTAGAATATGCCACACCTGAGGCACTTAATTTTTTTCATTACATGAGGTCATAGTTCGCTTGGGAAAGGAGAAGTTGGTTGGTCGAGTAGCAGTCCAAAGGTCAAAATAATAATAATAATAATAGTACAACTTTATTTATATCCCGCCCTTTGGAACCCAATCAGGGCGGCTTACAACCATAAAATCGTACATGAATCCTAAAAACAGACAACCCCCCCCCCCTTAAAGCCAGGTTATCAGTCAGAAGCCAAGGAACCAAAACCAACAGGGATGTACAGAAGAGTAGGCTGGATTCAGAAAAGGGACTGGTTGCTGAGTTGGCTTGGATGTCTTCCATTGAGTGGGTGATTGATGTTTCCAATGGCTGTACAGCACTTTCTGCTTGCCTTCTTTAGCGAGACTGAATGTTCAGTGCCAACAGAGCTGCAGATGTGCACCAACAGAGAACCTCTCTCCAAATACTCCAGTCATACTAGTATCTTTGAAGGAGATCCAACATATGAAAGCAATGTGGCCCTACAGATGTTGGCTACAATACCTGTCATTGCTGACCATCAGTTAAGCTAGTTGAGGCTAATGAGATCATGTGCAACAACATCCAGACCTTGCTCATTGCTTCTACAAAGGTTTACCACAATAAAGTTACAACTCCGTTAACCTTCTTGAGTACCATTTTTGGGAGGAAGGTGAACTATCACACAGACTATAATAATTTCCCCCCAAATGTCTGATTCTTTGAGCCTGTTACATTTTAACCAAGGTCAAGCAAAAGTGTGAGTTTGTCTCATGGGTTGGAAAAAGAGATAAAAATTCTGATACAACCCAAATCATGGAACTACTGTTCCCTTCAGATAATATGGCATACTTATATTAACCAAATCTCAGAAAACTTTTGGGTTTCTCATGTACATTTACACCACCACATAGGATGAAAAGTCTCTAGAACTCAAAATGAAGCCCATCATATAGACAATTTCCCTTTTCATGCAAACTGTTGAGAATAAATGTGATGCATTACTTCACTGACAGAATAATAAGAGGAAGGGAGAACGGGAGGTGTTTGCTGTTGGATGATAGATACTGATCCACAAAGGAAATTAAACTCATTCATAAACAATGAGTTTATGAATGAGTTATGTTTAGGCTTGAGATGTTCTATGGTCAAATAAGATGACTAAGCATTAGGAAAATAAGAATAATCCAGCCATTTTCTAACATATTATGTCCCCTGGGAAGCATGAGCTTTCCATTTGTCCAGTACAAAGATTGTATTGCATGTGCCTCTTTGTCAGCCATGTGGTGGGTATGATTTCTTTATGCCATATTTTGAGATAAATGAGTGAATGTTGTCCAGATGATGTAAATACAAAGCTGGAAGCAAAAAATAGGGAAAGAATTTGGGAAATGAGCTTGGAACATAAATGCTAACTTTCCTTCCTTCCTTATGTGAAATCTTTGGTTTGTCTAAAATCCAGGAATCCTGGATTAGATACAGGGTATGTGCATGTGCCCTTTGCATGAAGCTGGCTGAGATGGGATGCCTTGAGTTCACACTTGACAATCCTCCCACAACTCTCCACTTGGGCTAACACATGCGTTGTTCCTACATATGCTCCATTTCTAGCTTCTAAGCGACTGCCTGTAACCAATAATAAAAGGTTCAGGACACAAAATCTGTTGAAATCCTTTGGTGACAGCTTTGCAAATACTGCTGTTGGATTTAAGAAAGAAATAGAAGGAAAATCGACATGGTGACCTTAAGCCACTTTCAGGTATTAATGCTTCCTTTTTCTTTACTGAAAGATGTAATTAGCCAGTCCTAGAAGGCATTCCAGGGTTCTTTTGTGGACCTGTGCTGTGTGGGAGGGTGCATTCTTCCCCCCCCCCTTTGCAATCTTTCTTAAAATATTCTTTTCATATACTAGGAACCAATTATAACAAAATAAAATTTAATGGAACTCCCTACACAACTCTAAGACCAGAATTCTTTCTCAAATTACAGTGCTTACAAAACTAGCTGCCAGGGTTTGATCTATTGACTTAAACATATGCATGAGATATTCTACAGTAGGGACAGGTAAAGTACAGTCTTGGGACTGCATGCACCTCACACCAAGGATATTTGTGTGGCCCTTGTCACCTCCAGAATCCCCTGACTGATCTTTTGATGACAAGAAAGTGGGTGAATTGCTGCTCTTAGAAGCCTCCTGGTGCAACAATCTACCTTTTAAATAAGCTGCAAAGCCTTCCTATGCTGTTTATCATAAACAAAATGCTCATTTTTCAGAACCAGAAGTATAAATACAGCCACTTTGGTGTGCGTGTGTGTGTGCACACACGTGTGTAGTCCATGTGGCCCTGGACTGTAAATATGGCCCCAGACTTGCTGCAATTGCCCACCTCTGTTGTACAGGCTGCACATCTCTGGTTCTTGGGGGGGAAATCAATATTATTCCTCTCAAGGCCAAACATAGTATGTTGCAGCCATTTTTGACATTGCCACTCTTTCACACAACAAGCTGTGCTATTCTACTGTTGCCTTAGAGAAGCAGGACAATGTATAAGGAGCATACTCTTTACATAACTAGTCTGGGATTAAACTCTTTCTATGAGCATGCAAACTATAGGAGTTCAAGAAGTCCAAAAAGCCCTATTCCCCTTAATTAGTAACTTTTGGTACATGCAACAATCTAATAAAAATGTGTATCCCTGCATTATATATTAATATTTATTTGGAAGATCCCCCCATCCTTTATTCCATCCCTACAGTCAGTGAAATAATTTGAAATGTGTTTAAAAATGGCAGGGAAGACTATCCAATATCAACATTGTTGTTGTTGTTGTTGTTGTTGCTGTGTGCCTTCAAGTCATTTCTGACTTATGACAACCTTACATGGTACATGATAGCCCATTTAAAAGAATGGACTCTTAATTTGTTTTTTTTTAAATTTATAATTGTTTAGATATCCCTTGTAGTACGAACATTAAAAGGATCATTAAACAATAGGATAACAACAGGATAATTAAAAAACATAAAAATCAAAGAACAGTAAAAAGCAATTTACAATTCAAACAGCAGGATAAGCATGCTCAAGGAGTCAAAAATTAATTACAGCTAAAAGGCTGTACAGTGGGCCTTTGGTATCTGCTCGGGTTTGCTTCCAGGACCTTCCATGGATATCAAAATCCGTGGGTACTCAAGTCCTATTATATACAATGACATAATAAAATGGTGTCCCTTATATAAAAAGGCAAAATCAAGCTTTGCTTCTTGGAATTTACATATTTTAAAAATATTTCCAAACTACGGATTCTTGAATCCATGGATAAAAAAAATCCATGGCTATGGAGGGCTGACTGTAATACAGTCCCATCCTAATTCAGAGTTGCCCCAACCATCAGAGGTAAGCTTTAGGCATAAGCCTCTTCTGTCAGCAAAAGTTCTGTGCCAGCTGATCTCAGAAATCTCCCAAAAGAGCAATCTGCAGGCAGAACTGCTGTGTCGGCTAAGATTTGCTTGGCATAACAGTCAAAAAGGGAACAGAGAAAGAGCTAAAGTAACCCAGATCTAAACTTCTTGTAGGGAACGAGCCACAATGCCTGCCCAAAATAGGTCAGGAGAAGGACAATCCTAAATGATTGATTTCATGTAAACATTGGTTGGAAGCTGGCCTATGGTTGACTCTGCTGGACTCTGACCATCTTGGCCAGTTAGGATGGTGCTCAAAATCTACTTCAGCACAGAGACTCTGGATCTTATAAGATGAAAAATCACGGTTATCAATAATGTGACAGGAATATAGACCCTTGCAGTAAATTCTGACTGCTACTGGAATACAGATGGAAAAAGACACTCCTCTGTCAAGTATCCTAGGTTCAACCTGCAAAAGGCTTTAAAGGTTATCTCTGCATTCAAGATAGTGCATTGGATTGCACCCAAGAGTTGAATTCGAGAGACTTGAGTTCTAACTGATGGTGTGATAAAACATCACAGCACATCTTGAACAGGCATCCCTAGAGAGCTGACCTTTCATCTAAGTTTTCATCCTGCCAGAGGTGTGCCAACCCTTGACAGAGGCTAATTAATTGAACTCACATCCAAATGGGTGTGAGGAACTCATAACAGGTGCAATGGAGACTCTGCTTAGACCTCTTGAATTTACAGCCATCTATCAGATGGAAACACGTTCTGAGATATTAAAAGTAGAATCATCTGCACCTCTACCAAGAAGCAAATTCCACTGAGTCTAATGAAGCTTACTTCCAGGAAAAATTTCTTTAGACTTGCACGCTATTGGATTAACCATAGGAAGGAAACAGGGGTGGTGGTGGTGGTGGTGGTAGAGGGAAATGGCTCACTTGTTATTTTCACCATTCTTACCAGAGCAGAAGAGGAGGCTATGAATAATTATGATAGCATGGATCCTCTATTGGATGAAATGTAAATGTAAATGTAAATGTAAATGAATAATAAAACACATTTTTAAAAAACAGAATCTCAGTTCACATGCTGTAATCAAACACATAGGAACCCTTATGAATTGTATGCATTCATTCTCTTTTTTGTGTATGCAAAAGATTATTCAGTTTGCTGGCAGCGTAACCAAACACTCAATTGGTGGCATGGACCAGTTTCTGGAATGAAGTGGAATTGTTGCCAGAGTATTATGAGAGGGAACACTGAGCCTCCACTGCAGGGCCAAGCTGCAGAGAATTGCCTTGTAGGGAGTTGTCAGATTATACAGTTTAGAGTGGAAGCCTGTGCAGATACAAAGGAAATGAAGATGGACCATTCAATGCAGTGAGACTACTCAGAGTATGACTACATTTGGCTTTAAGCCAGAGCCTTAATAGTATCTCTGCTGGCAGATAAGACCTTTATAGAATATACTTTATAGAAATTATACTATATAGAAATTGATAACAAATTTATATTCTTATTCTTATTCTTATTATTCAGAGTGATGGTAGTAGAGAAGATGAAGGAAGCCAGTGGGGGCAAATGGGGGGGGGGTGGCAGAAAGGGAGAGGGAAGGTGTGGAGAAAACATATTATACAAGCTAAAATAACAGTTGCTAGAGGCTTGCTCCAACTGAGACTGACAGTCAGTTTGCTTAAAATTCAACATACTGTTTCCCTTTATTTCTTCACACAATGGCTCCTGGACACAATTTTCTCCCAGGAATATGAATGCTTCAGTATTTCCCAGCTGCCAGCAGACCATAAATTCCTCATAGAGCTGAGCTTTTATGCAACACTGATATATCCCAAGAGCCATTTGTACAGGACTTTTGTGACACTCTGTACACACTTTGCTGTTGTTGGCTGTAGATTAAATGGGGTCAGCTAGGAGAAATCATGGGTAGAACTCACCTGAAATAAATCCATCAGCCCAGACACAGACATCAGAATTAATGTATATCAGACGTGTGTGAGGTAAGGTATAGGAGCTTGCTGTGCTGTCTGACTGACAGGTCAATCAGTTAAGCTATTATCCATGTCAGCTTGACGTGGATTGCGCACAGGACATGTGCCTTAGCTCTAAACATGTTGTAAAGATTGCTGAAGTGTGTAATTGCCATTTATTTCAGTGCTTAGGACTGCAGCCTTAGAAGAGATTATAGTCACTGCATGCAATTCACTGGTAGATTCTTTTTAAAGTCCTAGATTTTTAAAAATCCTATTTATTCATTCAGTTTTTATTTACTTTATTTATGTGCCACCTTCCTCCCAGACTGGGACCTGAGGTGGTTTCCAAAACAACAAATTAAAAATGTTTACAAAAATTTTTTTAAACACAATTTAAAATCACCACATTAAAACACTATAAAACAGTTTAAAAATCACACAAAGTTAAAAACAAGTGAAATATCCATCTAAATGAGAACCCTTTCTGTTTAACCATTAACCAATAATAACTTGCTTAAACAAAAATGTTTTTGCTTGATGGTAAAAAGGAAGTAGGGAGAGGGACAGCCTAGCCTCTTGTGGATCAGCCACCAAGAAGGCTCTCTCTCGTGTCCTCTCCAAGCAAGCCTGTGATGGTGGGGAGACTGAGAGAAAGCCTTCCCTTGATGATCTTAAAGCTCCAGCGGGTTCATATGGGGAGATACAGTCTTTCAAACAGTCTGGACCTAAACTTTATAGGTGATGACCAGCACTTTGAATTCTGCCCAGAAACAAACTGGTAGCCAGTGAACATTCTGGTTGTTGCGTTTTGAGTCCACTGAAGTTTCTGAATAGTTCTAAAGGCTGCACCACAGAGAATGTGTTGCAGTACTCCAAACAAGATGTAATCAAGGCATGTATCACCACAGCCAGGTCAGACGTCTCAAGGAACGGGCACAGCTGGTGCACTAGTTTTAGCTGTGCAAATGCACTCCTGGCAACTGATGAAACCTGGGCATTCAGGCTCAGAGTTAAGTCCAGGTGAGCCTGAGATTTCAGGGGGAGTGTGATCTCATCCAGTACAGGCAGAGTCCCTATTCCCTGACTTGCATTTTGATGACCAGGAGCACCTCTGTTGTCTGGATTAAGTTCAATTTGTTTGTCCTCATCCAGTCCATTACTGACAACAGACACTGGCTCAATACTGAGATGGCTTCCTTGGATTGGATAGAAAGGAAAAATAGAATTGGATGTCATCCTCATACTGGTGACACCGCACCTAAAAACTTCCAGCAGTTTCATGTAGATGTTAAATAAGATAGGGGACAAAACAGAACCCTGTGGGACCCCAAGGCCAACAGTCAGGGCATCAAACAGGAGTCCCCCAGCAACACCTTCTGTATATGTTTTTATCAAATTTTAATTTAATTAATGTGGCACTTTTTAATTTGATGGTGGTTTAATTCTATTTTAAGGGGATGGGAGGGTGGGATTATGGGGTGAGGGAACGTTTTTTAACTCTGTTTGTTTTTAAACTGTTGTACCCCGCCCCGATTGCCACGCAGAGGGGCGACTTATAAATAAAAATTATTATTATTATTATTATTGTTATTGTTATTGTTATTATTATTATTATTATTATTATTATTATTATTTCATCCGTCCAATAAAGACTGGATCCACTGCATAACAGTGCCCCAAATTCAATGCTAGTAAGGTGGCCCAGAAGGATACCATAGTCAAAGATATTGAAAGCTGCTGAGTTTCAGAAGAACCAACAGGGGCATACTCCCTTTCCAGATCCCTGTGTAGGTCAAGGTGACCAAGCTGTTTCTGTCTCATAATCAGGACTGGAGCCAGACTGATATGGATCTAAACAATCCATTTCATCCAGAAATCCCTGGAGCTGCAAAGCCACCAGGATAGAGCTTGTCCTGTAGCTCGGGTGTCCCAGATATTACTTGGAATAGCCCTATGGTAGACATTTCATAGAATCATAGAGTTGGAAGAGACCACGAGGGCCATCTAGTCCAACCCCCTGCCATGCAGGAACTCAAAATCAAACCATCCCTGACAGATGGCCATCCAGCCTCTGTTTAAAGACCTCCAAAGAAGGAGACTCCACCACTCTCCAAGAGAGTGTGTTCCACTGTTGAACAGCTGTCAAGAAGTTCCTCCTAATGTTGAGGTGGAATCTCTTTTCCTGTAGCTTCCATCCTTTGTTCCGAGTCCTATTCTCTGGAGCAGCAGAAAACAAGGTAGCACCCTTCTCAATATGACATCCCTTCAAATATTTAAAGAGGGCTATCATATCCCCTCTTAGCTGTCTCTTCTCCAGGCTAAACATACCCAGTTCCCTAAGTTGTTCCACGTAGGGCATGGTTTCTAGACCCTTCGCCATTTTAGTTGCCCTCCTCTGGACATGCTCCAGTTTTTCAACACTCTATTTGAATTGTGGTGCCCAGAACTGGACACAGTATTTCAGGTGGGGTCTGACCAACGCAGAATACAATGGCACTATTACTTCCCTTGATCTAGATACTATACTTCTATTAATGCAGCCTAAAATTGCATTGCCTTTTTAGTTGTGGTATCACACTGTTGACTCATGTTCAACTTGTGGTCTACTAGGACTCCTAGATCCCTTTCACACATAGTCTCGTTAAGTCAGGTGTCCCCCATCTTATATCTATGCATTTCGGTTTTTTGCCCTAAGTGAAGTACCTTACATTTTTCTGTGTTGAAATTCACTTTGCTTTGGCCCAGCTTTCTAATCTATTAAGGTCATTTTGAATTTTCATTCTGTCTTCTGGGTATTTCCTATTCCTCCTAATTTGGTGTCATCTGCAAATTTGAGAAGCATGCCCTCTATTCCTTCATCCAAATCATTGATAAAGATGTTGAATAGCACTGGGCCCAGGACAGAACCCTTTGGCACTCCATTGGTCACTTCTCTCCAGGATGAAGAGGAGCCATTGCTGAGCACCCTTTGGGTTCGGTCAGTCAACCAGTTACTAATCCACTTAACAGTTGTATTGTCTAGCCCACATTTTACTATCTTGTTTGCAAGAATATCATGGGGGACCTTTCAAAAGCCTTACTGAAATCAAGATATGCTATTTCTACCACATTCCCTTCATCTAGCAAGCTGTTAATTTTATCAAAGAGATCAGATTAGTCTGGTATAACTTGCTTTTGAGAAACCCATGTTGACTTTTAGTGGTTATGGCATTCTCTTCTAAATGTTCACAGACTCTCTGTTTAATGAACTGTTCTAGAATCTTTCCCGGTATTGATGTCAGACTAACTGGGCGATAGTTGTTGGGAAGATGGGGGACAATGTTTGCCCTCCTCCAGTCTGCTGGGACTTCTCCTGTTCTCCAGGAGTTCTCAAAGATTATTGCCAGTGTCTCTGAGATTACATTTGCCAGTTCTTTTAATATCCTTGGATGTAGTTCATCTGGTTCTGGAGACTTAAATTCATTTAGGTTGACCAGGTATTCCTGTACTCCCTCTACTTATTCTGTGCTGCATTTCCCCTATTGTGTCCTCTGCTCCATTTCCCTCAGGTTGAACACCTTTTTCCTTTTGTGAGAAGACTGAGGCAAAGAAGGTGTTGAGTAGTTCTGCCTTTTCTCTGTCCCCTGTTAGAATTTCTCCATCTTCTCTGCGTAGTGGCCCTACCATTTCCTTCTTCTTCCTTTTTCTATGGACATACTCAAAAAAGCCCTTTTTATTGTCCTTAACGCATCTAGCAAGTCTGAGCTCATTCTGTGCTTTGGTTTTCCTGACTTTACCCCTTACCCCTATATGCGCTTGCTATTTGTTTGAATTCCTCTTTAGTGATTTCGCCCCTTTTCCATTTCTTATACATCTCCCATTTAAAACTTAAGGCCTAAGCAGACTGCCAGAAATAGTGCACATTAAATTGAGGCACTGCCCTGGCTCAGTGCTAGGGAATCATGGGAACTGTATTTTTTTCTGGGACATTGAGCCTTCTCTGTGAGAGAGCTCTGGTGCCACAATAAATTACAGTTCCCATGATTCCCTAGCACTGAGCCAGGGCAGTGCCTCAATTTAATGTGCACTATTTCTGGCAGTCTGCTTAGGCCCTTAGTTCAGTTGAAAGTTCTTTTGTCATCCAACTTGGTTTCTTCATCCAACCATTCTTCCTTCTCATTGGAACAGTTTGAGATTATGCCTTCAGTATCTCCCTTGTGAGAAACTCCCATCCATCCTGAACTCCCTTCTCCTTTAGTATTCCTGACCATGGGATCACTCCCAGTGTTTCCCTAAGTTTTCTCTAAGTTTGTTGAAATCAGCTCTCCTAAAGTCTAGAATGAGTGTTTGACTATGGCTGGCTTCTCCTTTCCACTGTATAAGAAACTCCAGGAGAACATGATCACTCCCACCTAAGGATCCCACCACTTGTATCCCATTGACCAGGTCATCCTTGTTGGTTAGGATCAGATCTAAAATAGCTGATCCCCTTGTAGCCTCTTCCACCTTTTGGACAAAGAAATTGTCTTCGGTAGTCATGGCAGACATGAATGACAGAGCATTCTCCTCATGGATGTGAAAATACCCCAGTACAACAAGGTAAGGAAACTCCAACACCACTGCTGAGACCAACTCAGCCAGCTCAGGAGGCGAAACTGTTGAGCAGCAGAGTGGGCGGTGCACCAACAGAATCTGTATCCTTGTCATGCCCAGCCTGGCTGAGATCTCAGGAGGGGACTCTGACCCTGAGCTTGACCCTGAGCCTGTGCCTGGCCCTAGCTCTGCCCTGAGAGCACAAGCAGAGTCTGTGGCCTCAGAAGATAATCAGGAGCCAAACCTCCAGGCAACAGAGCCTTCTAGATCTGTCGGCATTGAGGAGGACGAGGAGACCAACATACTTACCTTCAGCCAGAAGAGATCTGAAAAGGCATTCCTCTGGCAGTCTCAGAGGCTTTATGCAAAATGCCAAACCATTAAGGAACATGAGAGCTGATGATAAAAGCCTGGGAAGGATGGCAGAGCCTTTGTCAGAGGCTATCTGATTTCCCTGGTGAAAGCACCTTGTTCCTTGATGCTCTGTTTGATTTCTCAGCTTGGATCTTTGAATTTTGGACTGACCATCCTGCTTTGCTGGAACCCTTGACCTTCTTGGACTGTTTGACTACGCTCTTTGTTTGACCCTTTGGCTTGCACCTGTACTGACCACAGACCTTGTTTTTTGACTCTGCCTTTTGCTTGTAAGTCTGCCATTCAAAACTTGCCTTAATGCCACAAACTCTGTGTGGTGTTTTTTTGTTTATTTGGCAAATACCTTATTTGGAATTTGTTATCAGCAGTTGGCTGCTTTCCTGGATAATTCTTCTTTGGCCACCCATTTTCAAAAACACACACTCAAACCCAACACACTGTGGGACAGGACAGCTGGTAAGGGAGATGGAATCCTGATAGACCACTGCAACTCACCTCCTGCCTCCCAGGCCTTGCCTGCTGCTGTAGAGAGAAACTAGGTGGATAAAACTTGGAGAGACTACCCTCCCACACCCAGCTTCATCCAGCCAGATCTCTGTGATACAAGTGAGGTTGGCATGCTCATCCAGGATCAAGTCCTGGATCAGGAGGGACGCTTTACCATTCACCGACCTGGCATTGAGCAGTAGCATTTTCAGTCCAGGGGACCCATTGCCAAGACTGCCCAGACTATTTGAAATGGCCGGCAGATTTGGGGGGTAACCACTATTCTGTGGCTTTCCCTTCTACCATGATAATAAGGTTGCCTCCCCATACCATATCTTCCCTTGCCCATTATTGTTGTAATGGCTGCTCCCTGAGCTGTTTCCCCTCCCATGGCTTCTTTGTAGCACATTTGATATTGCTTGCAGGCAGGATATTTAAAAGATTCCAAAGTATTCAGCCAGCAATTGCCAGGTACCTGGGCTTGGATTCTGCAGGGAGCAGTCCAGAGCAGAGCAGGCAGAATTCCCCCAGGAGAAGTTACAGCAGCAAGCAAGACCTCCTTCTTGGAGTGGTGGAGGTAATTGTAATGGCCACTTCCTTCTCCCTCCCATGTGCTGGCTCCCCTCAGTCCCAACAGGCAACTGTAGTGTCCAGTATAAATTGAGAGGGCAGCCTGCATTTCAAATTCTCAGAATCTCCCCTGAGAACTGCACAAGCCACAAAATTCTTCCTCCCTACAATATACTCTAACTTAAATTCCTCTTTATAGTAACTTCATCTTCTTGAATTCTCCTAAATTTCCAGTTGCTGTTATTGCCAATGAAAGTGAAAAACAGGATATGTTTCTGATTTTTTAAAAAAGAAACACATGCTCCAGAAAAGGAACTTTTATCTTCATCCTTCCTCTTTTCCATTTTAAAGTATCCCCCCCCCCCACTCATTTTAAAGGAGAAGGCTTAGCCCTAACCAGAATAGGGCTTCTTTCCAGTGGAAGCTTCACACAGCTGTTAGAATGCTTAAATCCTTTATCCACAGGTGACTCCTGAATCATGTGCATATACCCATACGTATTTTGCCAGTGGGGCAGATGGGGTGCTAATACAAGGGAGTGTCGTAAGGTAATAATTATCACCTGGAAGTTATTATGGTATATTGATTAAATTTTGTCATCGTCATCATCACTAAGTGACTTTTTTTTCCTTCCCAAAAATAAAAAATCCATTGTGGGGGTGTCAATTTGACAACATAGGAGTTTTTCACACAGGGGAAATCCTGTGCAAAATTGCTGCTTCAAATTAGAAAAAAACCACAAAAGCAGTCATGATTTCACACGATGTCGCTGTTAAATTGATGTTAAAAGGAGGTAAATCCGAATGAAAACCCCTCATTTACGCTTCTTTTTACTTTCGGAAAAACCCGAAAGTAAAAATGAGGCATTTTCGTTTGGATTAACCTCCCTGTTAACAGCGCTTTTACTTTTCACCCAGGGCAGAAGGGGAAAAATCCCGTTCATTAAAAGCTTCTGCTTTTGCGGGGTTTTTTTTAACTTAAAGAGCGATTTTGCATGGGGCGCCCCGTGTGATAAACTCCATAAATAAAATCATTCGTGAAGTGAAAAAGTGGTTTAAGGGTTAGGGTTAGTCTGCAATCTGCAGACTTCTACAATAACGGTATTCGGAGGGTCAAGAAATGCTGGGAAAAATTGTAAATCTGGATAGTGACTATGCAGAGATAAGTTAACAACTACAAATCAAAACAAACTTTCTGCCAAAAAAATTTAAAGGTGATAATTAAAACTTTATGATACCCCCTTGTAATGTGTGCACTTTCCATGCAATCCTTCCATGGCTTACCTGTGGAATGGATTCAAACAGTCCCAGAGCCATATACAGCTCCTAAGAGCAGGCACTATTTTTAGCAGCACCTCTTTCATGGCACAGGTATTTGTATGTGAACATAATGAAACAAGACACAAGATAAACATGGTGCTGAATCCTGCCCAAATACCTTAAAGGCACCAGATCCCATCTGATCAAGGGCATAATTAGGGGGGTGCAGCAGAGGGGGTGACACTACTGCTCCCCAAATATCTGCCTTTGGGCAGAAATGAGCTGTGGTGTTCAACTGTGTCACTTTAAAATGCTGAAGAGAGGTGTGAGTGGGGCAAGGCTCAGTGGAAAGAGAAAAGAGAGGCTGCAGTTTCTTTCTTTTTTTAATATATATATATGTATATATTTTAAATAATTTTTTAATTTTTTAAAAAATTTTCTTACAAACATCACATCTTACCAAATGTTCACTTTGAACACATGGAACTATGTACAAGTAAATACATTTAGGCTGTGCATTATTTAAAGGCATAATTTTAATTTTGCTAGTTGTTTATGTCACAACTATTGCCATTACATTCAGTAATATAAGAGAATTATGATTTATCAGTAACACTAGTACAAAGAAGCTTTACTAAGTATTCTGTATGGTATGTGATAGGAGGAGGTCAATGGGGTGGGACCATGAGTTACCTCGCTGGTTAATGCCAACCATAGTGATGCCACTGCATCTGATTTTGGAAGCTGAGCAGAATCAGCCCTAGTTAGTATTAAGATGGGAGACTGCCAACAAATACCAGGTGCTATAGGCTACATTTCAGAGGAAGAAACTTGCAAAACCACCTCTGAGTATTCCTTGCCTAAGAAAACCCTACGAAATTCATGGGGTTGGCAGAAGTTGACAGGCAACCTGAAGGCATATACTCACTCTCAAGTCATGAACATTGTCGACAGTGGCAACCTTTCCTGTTATAACAATGGAGTCCAAAGCAGCTCACAGGTGATCTATGTTCAAAGGTTTGTGAAGTGTAAAAAAAAACTATGTCTGAGAACTTGTCCAAAATGGTGCGCAGGACATCTGATGGAGACATTGATGAGGAAGTAGTGTATCTAATGGATAAATAGCTAGTATTTCCTCTAGCCTTGTACTATGAACGACAGCCAGTCTCTTCAAGGGAGGGAAACCCTTTACAGAGTTTGCTGCATAATCCTTTTGCTTAGAGATGGCAGGAATCATCAGGCTTTTGACCTTCTGCATGCAATCTGTGTGCTCAGCCACTAAGCCATGACCCTTCCCCTCACTGCGTCTGAAAGCACAACAGCCCAGTTCTCCCTTACCCGTACATAATTTTGTTTCCTTTCATGAGATGCACACAGTACATCAAGACTTACAGATGTGTGGTCCCAGCCCATTGAAGGAAAGTGTGTAAGATGTTAAGAAAGTTCTGTCTCTGAGGTTGAACATACAATTGCTTATTCTGGCATGCAGATCACCAATTGATCCTGCAGTAGATATATCTGAACCAGTTCTAAGGAAAAGTGAAAGAACAAAAACATGCAAATAGACCAGGAAAATGGAAGCATATGGTGCTGTGATTGGACTGTACCATTTCAGACTCAGACTAGAGGAGAAGGAGTAGCATGTTCGAATTAGGTTTGGCAGATTGAAAACTGGAGCGGGTTCCTGTAACATTAATGGTTGGGCAGAAAATGGAATTTCAGCAGGTGTTGCCTGTTCCCAAGTTGCATGGCAAGCAATACTTGTGGAAATTCCCTCTTCTTCACAATCATTCAAGGAACAAGAGCCTTCTGCAATTTTCACTCTGGTAATTTAAGAAAACCTTGTGATAGGGTTGCCTGAGGGTTGCCATAAGTGGAAAATGACTTGAAGGCACATAACAACAACAACAACAACAACAACAACAACAGTGGTAGCAGCAGCAGTTCTAATTTGAATACTTCTTCTCCATATTAATAGCAACAGCAAGTACATTTCTATACCACTTATCAGTGCACTTAAAGCACTCCCTAAGCGGTTTACAATGTGTAAGCTAATTGCCCCCAACAAGCTGGGTACTCATTTTAGTGACCTCAGAAGGATGCAAGCTTGAGTTGAATCTGAGCCCCTTGGCTGGGATTGAATTCGCAACCTTACGGTTTGCGAGTTAGTGGCTGCAGTACAGGCATTTAACCATTGCGCCAACAGGATATAAAACTGCCAGAAAGAAAGTTAGGTTAAAATACTGTTTGGAAGCTAGGCTGGAATTCCGAAACATTACATTTCACCATTGTCACTAAAGAATGTCATCTCAGCCTGATTCTTCTCAGTGGCATAACTACTGAATCATTGTTGAGTAGTGAGTCAACACTTTTTTCAGTAGGTCTGTTCTAGCTGGGACTGTCATCAGGATCTTGACTTTTCATTACACTCCCAAGACCTGTAGCAGGTGTGAGGGAGAGCAATATTGTGATCAGCTCTGAGAAAGAGATGGAGCTAGTGTTCTGCCCTAATCTTATCTCAAATTGTCCAAATTTTCTTCCTCTATGGAAGAGGCCTCCATATTTTATTTTATTTTAGGCTCTATTTTCAGAAACCTTTAGAATTTCTTTTGGTGATTTTTTTGAGCATAATGTAGCATTGGAAGGTGGATGAGGATGGTGCCATGCATGTTTTCTCTAGGACACATCTCTTCAACATTCTGCAGCACTCCAGCTTGCCTACATTTCCTAATCTGAAAAAGCCCAACGTGAAGAGTTATCTAATGATGTCTTCTCCTGGGCTGTGATTAAAATGTAGGGAGCTGGGGAACTACCAGCTGCTTGAAAGCTGACTGTACAAAGAAAGGAAGAATACTCACACGCATTCCTCAGCTACCTCATCAGTAAGTTAACTATTAGAATCCTGACCTTATCCATGATAATTTATCTACCCAATAATTCTTTTCTATAAATATAAATATAACTATTTGATTACTAATTGATTACTCTCCCCAAGCATTTCTTTTCTATAACTATGTTTTCTATAACTTTTCTATAAGAATTTCTATAAATATTCTTTTGAAGGAGAATGAAAAAAATGCAGAAGACATTTTTGGCATGACACTCATTCAAATGTGGGGTTCTTCATGACCTCTTCAAAATGGCACAGTCCAGTAGCAACTGCATAATATCATTGTTCTAGCATTTCCTTCTGCTCTAAAAGACAAAATGCCATAGCTATGTATCTGCATTTCTTTAGCAGCATGCTGCCAATGCCAAGTAGCAGGAAACACACCGGATCAAAAAAGAGGTATATACTTCTTCTTGTCATATAACAAATACTTCATTTGTTAATTACTCAGTTGAAGCAATGTTTTATCATTTCTGCTAACAAAAGATAAAACTTACCAGTGGAAATGAATGGGACTCTCTCTCTGCAAATGTCTATTTTGTGCTTGAATTTAATGATGCCTCAGGATTGTTTCAGCCTTCTTATCTGTGCATCTGCATTTTGCGCCGAGAATGAAAGCTATGAAATAGAATATCTCTCAAATAGATCCCAGGGTAATTAAAAAAGAAGCCAGCTTCAGCTGCCCTGGCTGCTTTTAGCCTTTCAGAGGAACTGGAAGTTCAAGGATCCAGGTGATAATAACCAATAATCTCTGTACACTTGTATTTAATTTGGCAACATTTGTTTGGCCATTTCAAATTCACACACTCATGACTGTGCAAAGAAGTTCACGCTTGTCAGTTACTATCTTGGAGTTCAAGTTATGCCAAGATCCCACAATAAACAGATCTCATTTTCTATGACATAACTTCAGTTCTATTTTTGCCCTCCTGCTAAAGAAATGTGTTACCCACATGATTTCCATATGGGTCACTCAATGTCAGATATTTTGGCTGGCAGTCCTTGTAAAATTACTGCTTCCCCTAGTTTCATTGCTCTCCCGCCCATCTCAATTCAACCTTTGGACAGCTATGACAAGGGAGCTAGTGTTTGCCTTCTATTCTGGTCTCGGTGCTTTATGGTGATATCATATGAACTAACGGGGTCCAAAAGGCATGCCAGATTAAACCACTGACTAATTCTCATATTTTGCTTGTCTTTCTGCTCCCAGGCTAAAAAGTCTACATGTTCACAAAGTCCTCCCACTCTAATCTGGAGGTGCTGATTTGATTTTCAGCTGAGACTTCCTACAAGGAGCAATCGCCATACGTGGCTTGTTGGCCCTGGGGGAATAAGAGCTAAACTTATCTAAGAGTGAAATACAGAGCTTGGGCAAAAGCTGCAGCAAAGTTCAGTCCTCTTTCTCTCTTCCTGATGCATGGTTAGTCACAGAAGACCTATTTAAACTGCTTAAAGAGAAAGAAGAGCCACAAGAGATATCTGATCTGGCAAAACATCACTTAATGTCATTTATCTCTCCACTCTGTCACCTGATGTTGTACAAGCAAGCCATACCATCTCCTGAGGACCATCTATCCTTAAACAGGACATGGAGGTGAGAGAAATGAATGCCTGAAGGTTGTTACTAGAATCAGCTTTATGAATGAATGCATGAGACAATGTACTAGAGAGATGCTTAATTGGAGAGGGATGTCTATTTATTAAGTGGGCTCTTTGTCATCAGTTCAAGGAGCTTCTGCGTGTTCTTCAAAGACCTCCTTGCACAGTTTACTTAATGCACAGTTGCAGCTTCTTCTCTTCACTTTTTATTGCGCTTCAAAAGTGCTTCAGAGCATTTGGCTCTATACCATGAGTTATTTCCTGTCTTACTGCAAAGGACATTGTAGCACTGTGCTCTCTCGGTACCAAACCCTCCGAGCAGAAGGATTGCTGTGTGATATTTTATTGAAGGTGAAAGAAAATGAATTCCCTGCCCACAAATCTCTGTTGGCCTGTTCCAGTGATTACTTCAGGGCCATGTTCAAGAGCTATACCAAAGAATCCAAGGCTGCCATCATTCATTTGCAAGTCATCTCAGCAACTGGTTTGCAACATGTTCTGGATTTCATTTATACCTCTTGGTTGCCTTTGTCATTTGCCAGTTTGGAAGATACCTTGGAAGCTGCCACTTACCTGCAAGTGACTGAGGCAATTGGCTTGTGCAGCCAATTCCTAGCTAATAATCTGACTCTGGAGAACTGCTGTTTTAGCACCAATGTTGCTGCAAAATTCTATCTTCCAGATGCTTTATCTGCAGCAGAAAAATATCTAATTTTTAATCTATGGAAACTCCTGGATTTAGATTTCGCAGGACTGCTGGAACTGAATTTTCACTCTTTGAAGGGAATAGTAGAATCTCCTGATCTGCCCATGGTGAAAGAGTCACATTTGCTAGATCTGTTACTAAAGTGGTTGAAGTATGATAAATTGAGGCTAACACACACAACTAGCCTTTTGCAACACATAAGATATGGTCTCATTCCAGTTGAAGATCTGAGAAAAACCTACACTCAGTCAGAAGTGCCTCTAACAGCCCCCATTAAATGCTTAATTATAAAAGCAATAAATTATCATTCACTCATCTTTAGACAACCTATCCTGCAAGATCAGTATAGCACTCTGAGAAATCAGAAGACAAGGATTATCCTGCTTGGAGGTATGATTGTGGATGAAGGGCCCTTCAATGATGTGGTAGCTTTTGATGTTTACAACCACAAATGGCAAATTTTAACACAGGTGCCAGACAGGCTACAAAATCACTGTGTATGTACAGTTGGAAACTTCCTTTATGTACTAGGTGGGGAAACAGAACATTCACAGACAGATCTCCAAATTCCTGCTGTGACTGTTACAAACAAAGTCCATCGATATGATCCCAGATTTAACAAATGGATACAAATTACTGGAATGCTGGAAAAAAGATGTCTATTTTCTTGTTGTGTCCTAGAAAACAAGATCATTGCAATTGGTGGGCAAGGTGAGAATGGATCACTGCATTCTTCCGTTGAAGTTTACAACATTAGCCGAGACACCTGGACAAAAGTTAAAGATTTGCCAGGCAAAATTCATGGCCACGCTGGTACTGTTTGCAAGAACATTGCTTATATATCAGGTGGCAAATACATGAATCAAAATAATACAAGTAAGGATTTGTATGCTCTGAGTACCCTAGAAGGGCAATGGAGAAAGCAAGCCCCTATGAGTATTGCTCGATTTGGGCATCAGATGGCCACAATTCGAGAGACCATTTTTACCTTTTTAGGACTTTATGAACCATTCTCTGAAATTGAAAAATATGACCCTGACCAGAATCAGTGGACTCGATTAAGGCCACTGGTTTATGACCGATTTAGTTATGGTTTAGCAGTAGTGGAGGAAACGGCCCTTCTCATTGGAGGGAAGAAATGGCAAGATTCCCGGGAGATTCCAACTCAGGATGTGGTGGGCTATGATATTGACAATGACTGCTGGGAAGAAATCTGTAAAGCCTCCTTGCCTTGGTATGGATTGCAGTGTGCAGTGCTACAGCTTTCTGAACTGAATGACACACAGGACATTCAACAACAAAAGAGACCAACTGCTGAGGTTACCCCTCACTGAAACATGATCCAGATAGATAATTCAGAAGGGCATAAAATCATCAGGATTTATAAAAATAAACAAGGCAATTGCTCTTGCCTTTTAAGTGGTGCTGAAGTTTCAAAATGGAAACTGCATTTTCAAAGTGAAGGGTGAAACTGTTCCCAAAAGCTCAGTTTCCCCCAATTCTTATTGGTGAAATTTATGGAGCAGGTGTATCGCACAACCAAGAATGATAGCAGTGCTTGAAATTCAATTAAAAGGATAAAGTTATCAAGAAGGTTAATTGTTATAAGGATGAACTTGTACCAATTTGTGTTTTAAATTAGCGTACAGGATGTTTTTTCTTGAATAACTATAGATTATACTAGTGGGAAAATGATGGTTTCTAAACATTCCCACAATGCTATAGCACACCAGTAAAGATTGACTATTGCATGTATTCTATATTGTACAAATTTCTTTTGAGAGACAGTGGTAATCTTTTGACTACAAAAAGACATAGGCAGAATCTACATTTTTGTTTGGTAAAATATTTATAAATTGTGTTATTGCAATTGCGTTGATTAACAGACTTTTCAGTATTTGATTTCTGTGTGGCAGGGGTTGTATAAATTATATATTAAATAATTTTAAAACTCATTTAACAGGATATCCCCTTTAGCCTGAAATGTCATACAGTATAGATGTATAAAAGCAGTACATTTAGCATTAAAGAAGAAAAGATGACAAGGAATGCAACAGGACCTTTTCAAGCTAGACAATCTTACAAGATGAGGTTGGATTTTTTATCCCTGGCAGCCATAATATTTTCACCAAGATAATGTGCAGGCAAAATAACAGTTGCATAGCAACAGGTTGTCATGCAACCCTCCTGACAGCCCAGCCCTGAGAATATGTTGGTATGGACTCACTCTATCCCAGCATTGCATAGCCAGCTGCGTAAAGGAGAGTATGCTCATTCCAGAGTCTCTGCCGATGATGTGTTACAAGCTACTTGATCTTACAAGATGCAGCCACCTGTTCCATGCACACGTCCCGTGTCCACTGCGGCACATTATTCTTCTCCTACATGGAGAGTTTTTCAGTATAAGAAGAAATACAAAGTTCACGTGTACATTTTTTTTTAAAAAAAAGAAAATTACATTTCTTTATATTCAAGGAGTGTCTAATCTTGGGTTTTATCTGTTGCCAATATGCTTTTTCCTCCCTCTATTCTGGTTTGTGTTGTTGTTAATGATGCAAGATACTTCAGATGATCATATTTTATTCTATGGTGTAAACCAACCTGTGGGTTTTGTGGGACTGTGTGACAGGCAAATCAATGGACAAAATAAAGCACACAGTCAAACATGTATTTATGTTAGCCTGAGTATGTACATTGGAAGCTGTGGGTGGTCACATGTCCCCAGGACATGTACACACTGCAGGAAGCGTTAAGTAATCTCAGCTTCTTGTCATATGTAACTGAACTAACATATACAGGAGCAATTGGAATATTTTAGTATCTATACACAACTTTAATCCCACCCCACAACATGGAAGGTCTTTCTGTGTAGTAGAAGCATCTGAAGCAACTGGGATTTGTGTAATGCCTAGTACTTAGCCCAAATCCCAACCCTTCATCAAATATTCCTCCATTTCATAGAGAAATTCCTGTCTCCAGTTTACTGACTTCCCAATAAGATTGGAAATTGTGGAATAATATTGAAATAGATTAAAGAATTTTGGCAGTACAAATACATATAGAGGAGGATGCTGGTGGAACTATTAAGCAAACCTTTCTTGCACAGGTGTCATTTTATTTTGACAATTAGGCTCTCATGTCTTGAAATTAACTACTGGGTTTGTATTATATATTCCTAAAATGGAGAAAGAGAGAGAGAGAGTGAGGTAAAGGAAGAAACTAAATCCCAACATTTGGAATAAATAGCATAATTCATTTCAGAGTCAAGCATTTTTATGTCAGAAATATACAAAATATCACAAATTATAACAAATGAGTCATGCAGTCAATAAACTGTTTATACAAACAGAATCTGTAGATGATATAAACATTTTCACTGGTCCTGAAATTTCATACAAATCTGAATGCATGGTTTGTCATTCAGGTTCAACAGAATACAGATTTACGTAAAATTAGCTGTAAAAAGGCCACTCTCCTGTACAATTGTGCAAAGTTTGCAAGACGTCTGCAATCGAAAAATGCAGTTGAAAAGAAATGGACAATCCTTTGATCCTTAGTTTAGTCCCAAGAGCTGAACACATAATGTTCTTTAAAAGTTTAAAAGTACATTCGTTGAGCTGAACAGGCTATAGCTGGAAGCTAGATGAGAGAGAGAGAACAACTTCTCAGACAGATTCATTTAAAAAGACTTATCATTTTTGCTCACGTATTGATCAGCTCATATCTCAACTCCTCACATGTGCAGAAAAGCATTAAAGAAGCGACATGGCATTTTTTTTTCTTTTTTGGTCATCTGGAATCGACAAAAATCAAGGTGCTGATAAAGGGCAAAAACATACAGTTTAGACTTTGCCTCTTGTATCCCTAGTCAGGCACAGACAGGTTTCATCATAAATGCTTCAACTTCAGCTGCATTTTCAATTATTGGGAGATTGGTTATATCAACTAGGGTGTCTCAGGGTGAATTCTGTGGCATACGGCTGTCTGTGAAAATGCAGCCAACTTCTTGCCATGCAAGAATCAACTGGCAGAAAGGTATAGAAGAGTCCTGCAAGCATCCAGAGTTTATCATCTGGAGTTTTTCCAAAGAAAAGCAACATGAAACTGCTATTAAGATACAAAAGCTAGTGCAACATTGCCTTGTCATACTGATCAGTTATGCCAAGGAAACTTCACCCATCCATTTTCTTTTTATATCATATACTATTGCTGATGGGACAGAGCTTGGAAAAGTCACTTTTTGGGGGCTGGAGTTCCCAGAAATCAGAGCAATGCCTATGCTGGTTGGGCAATTCTGGGATTTGTAGTCCAAAAGAGAAGCATGGGTCAAAGCACTACAGTCCATGGCAGTTATGCCACATTGGCTGGGGGATTCTGGGAGCTGCAGACCAAAAAGCCCTTAGGGGGGCAAGGGCAAAATGAGATGAACTAGATATACAGCTTGTTTATGTTATGAAACAGTACCCAAGGTCAAGGGAGAAAAGCCATGTCTGAATCCCTCTCCCCTACTGTTTTAACCCCTCTCCTTAACTGGATGCATATTAGGGGGTGTGTACCAATCTTGAAAAAGGCAGTGTACTACTCCTCCCCAACATGATGCTCTCCAGATGTTTCAGGCATCAGTTCTCATCAGGCCAGGGCCAATAGTAAGGAATTTTGTGAGTTGTAGTCCAAAGTGCCTGCGAAGTAGCAGGTGGAGGAACATGTCTGCATTCTATGTATTTAGTTTCATAACTGCTGAAAAAGGCAGAAGCCAAAATATTTTTCTACAGCACAGGGCAAGATCCAGTTGAATACTAGTGCTAACATAGTAGCATGGGATCAGCACCACATATCACTCTGCATTCAGTGACCCCCAGCCTCTCACACTGCGGTGCAATCCATGAGTGACTGGATACAACAGGATCCTATTTAAGTATGCCTGGGGTTTTAAGTCACTCTCATAGACGTGCACACACACGTATTCTAATGATTTCTCATTTCAATTCTCCACTTCAGCTACAGTTTCAAACCAAAAATGAGGTAAAGCGAACAACTTTCTGGTCAATGTTATCTCATGATCCCCTTGAAACTAGCTAAACCTGTAACATTTTCAAATCCAGGGGTTTCTGAACAAAGGATACAGTTTTACAGTGTGTGTGTGTGGAGAGGATGTTCCAGATGAATTTTTATCATGCTGTCATCCTGTCTAATTCGCCAACATTTATGGGGACCTCTAGATATCATTATCTGTCACTCATAACCTTCCCTATGGCTTCTTTTGTCTTTGCTCATAACATGGAAAAGGGGTAGGGACCAAAATGGCTGCACAGTGCCTTCTGATAGCTAGTGTGAAGAGCCCTTCATTTGGAAAAGCTCAGAAACAGATAGCCAAGTAAGGTGAGAGGTGGGACTACACACTCACATCAAACCACACTTCTAAATAATAGTATAACTATGTCAGTTCACAGACAAAAAGTCCATGCTGCAACTGCTTTAAAATCTAAAATAATAACTGCAAATCCACACTTTAAAATAAAAGGATGACATGACTGTGGGAATAAATGGGAATGTAAGCAATCTGAGAGAAAAATTACCTGGACTTTAAAGAATCAATACATAAATTAATGGTGTCAATAATGGAGAAAAAATGCTACGGTTGAAGGTTTTTGCTAGCTATGGTCTAGCTATTTGTGTCCTATTCAGCTTCACATGGCATACAAATGGAGATATGACTTTGGATATGTGTGAAAGTCCCACTTACACTTTGTAGTGTTCACCATCCCATTTGCAATTTAAAATATTTAAAGCAAAGCAAAAGCAAAGCAGCTTCATTTATATACCGCTTCATACCACGCTATGGAGTGTCTTAAGTGGTTTACAACTGTAAACTCATTGCCCCTCAACAGTTGGGTAGTCATTTCGGCGACCTCGGAAGGATGCAGGCCTGAGTCTAGCCTGAGCCCTGGCTGGTACTGAACTCACAACCTTGTGGTTTATGAGTGAGTGGCTGCAGTACAGGCATTTAACCACTGCACCACCAGGGCTCTTAAAGGGACTTCTGGGAAAGTCTTTTTTAAAAACGTCAAGAATATTTGGTTTGTGCGTGAATCTGATGCTTTCTGAAATTAATCTGTTGAACCCATACACTTCATTGATAATTCCCATCCTCAAGCGAAAAAGGGAATTTCAAGTATGGGGCAACTGTGCCCTCTATTATGTTTTCACCTTCCTCCTTGCCCCTTCCTATTTGCCAGAATTTTCAGTGTTTTTTTCTAAGTTCAAAGCATGAATTACCTTGAGCTGACAAATACCAAACAGTTAAAATGTTGACTTAAAAGAAAATGGCTTAACAATACAAAAAAAAAATTCTGTATGTAAGTATGAAGAGGCCAACAAAGGGGTAATAAGATAGTTCAGTTGTACATGTCAAAACCAAAACAAACACAGCCCTTGTCCTCAATTCTGTGCTATAGATTGTCTACTAATTCTTCAAAAGACTGTAAAAATGAAGCTTTGACAATTTAATATCCAAGCTTATTGTGAAAATTCCTTTTCTCTTATTCCCTGACTTTTTTCTTTAAAATTCAGCCCTTATCACAGCACTACACTCTTTCTGTAATTTATGAAAATATCTAAAATATTCCACCAAATATAAAAGTTTAATTGTCACACTGGCCAAAACAAAAGCTGCACTTTGAAAATGTAACTCTTAACAGTTATATACTACTAAATAGGAAACAGATTGACTTTCAGTAGTAAAATGGTGCTCTTATGCCAACTTTCCCTTGATAAATCAATGTAATACTCCAAAATATCTATTCAGAAAGTTTTCTAAAAAATTTATAAATACAATGGTTAGGATCCAAAGAAGCCAGATATATGTTTCTTTCCAGTTTGAAAAGCAGCTTGTTTCTTCAACAATAAGAGTTCTGCGCATGATTCTTTCCCATGACTGCACACTCCTTCTTTGGATCACAGCCAGTGTTTGTAAACATAAACAAAGTGAACATCAGCAGCATAAAAAGTATGTAAGTTTCTATTCACACAATGACATGGAAATTATACTGAACTCATATCAGAAACATTAAAATAGATCTCCTGTAGTTTGATATAAAAGCTACTCTGTGCACTTAAGTAAAGATCTGGAAAGCTGCAGAGGGTTCAAATGAAAACCTGACATTTTCTTCTTTTTATACGTGCGTTTCAATGTAGGAATGAGTATGTGCTAGAGAGTCTAGAAGTGCATCAACTTCATCAGAGTCATTTACAGGGTCCTCCGAGGGATTGTTCTGTGAATTATCCAGGAACAGATCAAGGTACATTTGTTTCCAGTCTTGAAAGTCTTTAGATGTCAAGTCTGGATTATCCAGAACTTTATCTATGATGGCTACTTCTTCTTCTCTGGCCTGAAAGACAACAAAAATCAAATTAGAAATGAGCAAGAATGGACATGCTGTTTCTTTAGCATTCCATCCCCTTTAATAAGAAAGAATGAAACCATTCTTCCTCAGTGAAAGCATTGTTTAAAGACACACACAAACGCTTTCCTGGTAAGAAAACTGGGAAGTTCCAAGCCGTTTTTTTAACAAAAACAAAAACCCACTTTGGTATTTTGACAAACACTGATTCTAAATTAGTGACAATCAACTTAAAGCTGGGGGAATGCATATTTTTGGGACTATATTAGTAAAAGTATATGCCTATTTATGCACCAATAAAAGTAGGGGGGGTTCAAGAAGAAAAAAGGAAAGAAAGTGTGAGAGAGGGCACTGCAGGGAAGAGAAAAGGTCAATCAACAAAACACGGAGAGGATTGGTGGGATCAAATACACACACAGATATACCCAACCAAGAATTTGAAGAGGTTGCAGGGAGTACTTGTGTTAGTCCAGGGGTCCTCAAACTACGACCCGCGGGCCGGATCTGGCCCACTGAGGCCTTTTATCCAGCCTGCGGCTCTTTGCCCGCCAAGCCCCACCCCCAGTCGCCACAATGCGAGCGAGCGCACGACTCCGGCTGCCATTTTGTTTGAGAACCACCATCTTAGGAGGAGGGATGCGAAGCAGTGGCTGAGGGAAGGAAAGAAGGAAGAGGAGGAGGCAGGAAGAAAGAAAAGAAGGCAGGCGCCGAGGCCTTTAATCCAGCCCGCGGCTTGTCGCCTGCCAAGCCCCGCCCCCAGTCATGGGGCAGGACGGGAAGAGAAAGGCCACAACGCGAGTGAGTGAGTGTGTGCGCGACTCCACCCACCATTTTGTTTGGGAACCACCATCTTAGGAGGAGGGAGGCGAAGTGGTGGCTGAGGGAAGAAGGAAGGAAAGAAGGAAGAGGAGGCAGGAAGAAAGGAAAGAAGGCAGGTGCCCGACCCAGCCTCAGCCGAGGTGAGCAGAGGGAGAAGGGGAAGGAGAAGCAGCCCTCTCTGTCCCTCGCTGCGGGGAACCATGGCTCTGAGGAGGTGGGTGGTTTGTAGGCTGCTCCTGCCACTACGCTGCCGCCGCCGGGCCCACCTGGTGTTTTTTTTGCCATCTGGGGCTGAGAAAGCGTGGCCTGACCAGGCAATCCAGTGCCTTCGAGTCATTTCCGGTTGCTTGGCAAGTTTCTCCCGAGGAGGGTTTCCATTACCATCTGGGGCTGAGAAAGTGTGGCCTGACCAAGTAATCCAGTGCCTTTGAGTCATTTCTGGCTTATTTTGACCCTATCATGGGGGTTTACTTGGCAAGTTTTTCCAGAGTAGGGTTTCCATTACCATTTGAGGCTGAGAGAGTGTAAACTGCCCAGGGTAATCCAGTGCCTTGGAGTCATTTCTAACTTATGGCGACTCCTATCGTGGGGGTTTTCTTGGCAAGTTTCTCCAGAGGAGATTTGCCATGGTTATCCTCTGAGGCTGAGAGAGTGTGACTTGCCCAGGGTAATCCAGTGCCCTCAAGTCATTTCTGGCTTATTTTGATTCTATCATGGGGGTTTGTCTGGCAAGTTTCTCCAGAGGAGGGTTTCCATTACCATCTGAGGCTGAGAGAGTGTAACCTGCCCAGTGTAATCCAATGCCTTGGAGTCATTTCTAACTTATGGCAACCTCTATCATGGGGGTTTTCTTGGCAAGTTTCTTCAGAGGAGAGTTGCCATGGTTATCCTCTGAGGCTGAGAGGGTGTGACTTGCTTAAGGTCATGTTTTGTGTTTTTTTAATTCCGGCCCTCCAATGGTCTGAGGGATGGCAAACCGGCCCCCGGCTCAAAAAGTTTGAGGACCTCTGTGTTTTTCTGTTACAGCTAAAACAACAAAGAGTTTTGTAACACTTTAATGGGTAGCATATTTTCTTTGGTACTAGCTTTTGTGAACTGGAATTCCCCCTGACATTTGGGAAACCCATGGCTGTCATAATATTTAACATGTACAGACAAAAAGCAGAATCCTCAGGGCACACAGCACTTGGTTTCACAATGAAAACGGTTTACATTTTAGAAATTGTATAAAGCAATCCAAATAATCTTGTGTTCTAAACAATAAAAACATCACAACAATATCTGAATAGCCACAGCATGGCCATCATTCACAACTTCATGGACCAAAAGCAGGTAAACTGTTTGTGAATGAAGACAACTGAAAAATGGAACTGAAAAACAAAACTTTACTACCGGTATCTGGTAGTGTGAATGATTTATGTCCATGGCATTTTCTAGTGCCTGAGTGACTACATGCAATACATTCCTTGAATTCTGTGAACCATATGATTTTGTGAGCTTTGGCTGCTCCTCCTAAACTCACCTTTAAAGTGCTTTTCAGAATTCGCAGCTGGTGCAATTTTTCATTGATCACTGGATCATTGCATCGCTTGATAAAAAACTTCTTGTACTCCATCTTGGTAGATATTTGTAGGTCTCCCAAGGGATTCAAACTAGCTAATTCCAAAGACCGGTACAAATCTTGCAAAGAATCTGCAGGCTTTTCTCCTAGAGTTTCAGCTGCGAGACATGGAGAAAATGAGCTACACAGATTTCAAGAACCAGTCTAAAGCAGGGTTTTCAAATTATGTCATTGCAACCTGAAGTGAAGAGAAATTTAACTATTCAAATGTGACAAAAATTAATACATTGAAACCATGAGTGCATATACACTGTAGAAATAATGCAGTTTGACTCAGTTTTCATGGCCATGGCACCATTCTACAGAATCTTGGGATTTTGTGAGGCACCAGCATTCTTTGGCAGAGAAGGCTAAGGACCTTGTAAAACTCCAAATCCCAGGATTCCATAGTATGGAGCTATAGCACTTAAAGTGCTGTCAAACTGCATTATTTCTACAGTGCAGATCCACCCCATATGCCTATAGAAAAATAAATAGAAAAGCAACTTCCAGATTGGGAGGGGGCTGCATTGCTTCTGTTGTTGGGGGCTGCACTGTTCCTCTCCCAAATTAGTAATAATTTTTTTAAAAAAAAATTTAAAGGCACCAAAGCCCTGTTAAAACAAGGCTCACACGCTTAATATGTGTGTTGTTTGCAAGATTAGTGCTTATATGTGTGAACAGTGCTTGTAAACAAGACACAAGGGAAATCCACACCTTGTTTTAAAGGGAAATTAGCTTTTTTAAAAGGTAAAATACCCTTTTTTCCTGTTTACTTTTGAGGAAGGGATAGAGGACTTTTAGAGGGCTTTGGTAAGGCCCTCAAATGGACAGGAGTACATACAGCCTGCAGACCCTGGGGTTGTTTGTTGTTTGGATGGGATAGTTATTATGAATATGTGCATATATAGTGTATGTACAGTGGAAATTTTTGGTCTGCTGCATGTTTCCAGCAAATGGCAACTCACAAGACAATCAATACCCTATCTTGTAAATTAATTTGTCACATTATGAGCAAATACAATCTTCCAGGCTGAAATTCAAATTATTGGATCCAATTCTTCTACAAATATCAAAGAGAAAAATAGATTTTTCTTCTTTCATATGGTCCGAGAAATCAATATTAATCTACAGCACATATAGTTCTACACCTTGAGAACAATGGAGTTCTTTCAAGTTCTGACCCTAAACACTTATTTGAACAAAGTGGGACTTTTGACTGCAAAATTGTAAATATGAAAACTGTACAAACCCAGCTTCTCAGAACTGTGATGTGCACTTTAAGAGTATGGCCACTGCTCTGTTTCATCACTTGTAAGGAATCTCTGGTCCTCTAGATAGTTAGAATACAACTTTTGACATATCTATCCACTAGCCTTGATGGGAATTAGAGTCCAGTAACTCCAACAGGGCCACAAATTGCTTGCCCATCTTACCTGCTTATAGTGTAGATTTTTAAAAATGGCTCAAACTGAAAGCATGACAGAAGAGAAGCTGCCAGAATGTTATTATACTTGGTGAGACAATACACAAGGATTACAGCATGTGAGGAGCCAACATGGTGTAGTGGTTTGAGCACTGAACCAGTCTGGAGAACAAGATGACCACCTAGACCTCCTGGCACACACACTCTCTGAATAGGAAGCTTTTGTTATATTCCCTTCTGACTTTGGAATCTTGTAGTCTACACTGAAATTAATGGATAACTCGAGATCCGCTAGACTTCATCAGTGCTCACATGGTATTTCAGATAGTGTACGTTTCCTAGATGCTTCAATAAAAATAACCTAGATCAAGAACTGTTTCTTTCCAGTGTCAACAAAGTGACTAGAGAAGAAAGATGAATAAACAATAGACAAAGCAATCACATGTCTTTCTGGTCTTGATATAAATATATTCATCAGGACATTCTTTTAAAAATGATCAACATGACAGGTCAACATGTCTACTGTGCTAATGATTAATGGCACCTCACTATTTCTCATCATATACAGTGGGTTCTTTTTAGCCACTGGGGTTTGGTTCTAGGACCACCCATGGATAACAAATTTGTGAATGCTCAGGTCCCATTAAGTATAATGGCATAGCAAAATAGTGTCCCTAATATAAAATGGAAAATCAAGCTTTTCTATTTGGAATTTACACTTAAAAATATTTTCAAGTTGAGGATGCTTGGATCCATGAATTAAAAAAAAATGGTAGATAAGGAAGCAGACTGTATGTTTTGGTAATACATTTATAATTTTAAAAAGGTTCCTTCAAAAGATGGGCTAAAAAGGTAATGAGAAACTGAATGCAGTTTGCTTTCTCATTTTGGTTTGAGAACTGTTTTAGCAGAGTGGCGCACCCCCTTTGCAGATGGCGCTTTGCACTGTCTTGGAGGTAAGGAAGGGGAGGGGCAGCCTCACTGCTTGACTACATTTGGAGGGAAAGAACATTGGGTCCAAACTCCAGGCTTGGCCAATCTTTCTCATCCACAGAGAAATCTGTTGACAGTGAACTAGGCTGACCATATTTCCTTGAGACAAAAATGGGATATTGGCATGGCAAAAACAGGATAGGGTAATGTAATATTCCATATCCATGAAAAAGGAAGATAACAAAGTTTTATTACATGCATCTATTGAGCCAACAATTATTCTTCATTGACAGAACTCTTACAAAAACTCATACTCTCTGTTTTTGCATTATCAAAGGTCTCTTCATAACACTTCATGTATTGACCTCCCCTTCTTTTCTCTTTCTGTTTCATAACACAAATGTTTTCTCCTTTCTTTCTGTACCCCATGGCACATGTTTTCTACCACACTGTTGGTCTTTCATTCCATCTTTTTCAGTTGCTTCCCTTTATCTTTTCACACCACACTGGTTTCTCTCCACCTGATGTTTTTATTGGCATGTTTTCTCCGCAAGACTACAGGACTTTTTGTATCTCTAGAGCTTCCTCCCCCACATCTTATTTCCAACCCCTTCATTTCGTTTCTCTGATTTCTTTGCTCCAATCTGTATCTATTCTATCCCTATATTCTCTACTCTCAGCAATGTTCAGCAACAACAGCACTAACAATAACACACAGTTTTCACATTCTTAGAAAGTCACAGATCCAATGAGGAAATTTCTAATGTACACTGGCATAGTACATAGCTGTATTAGGTTGATGCCAGCATACTTCCACTACTCTAAGGCTTCTAAATTCAGGAAGAGGAGAAATAGAGCAAAACGATGTAGCGATCCATACTTTTGCCTCATCACATCACCTTCACAGGTTTAGAACAGACATTAGCGCCCCCATCCACTTGATGCTGGTGACAAGCTCTTCTTTGTGCTCCTGAGTAATGTGGGGAAACCCACATCATATGGAAAGAGCCTTACAATGCCAGCACCACGATTCTCAGAAAGTGACACAACCCTGGTTAGTAGTTGCAGCATGGGAGCCCACCATTAAAAGTAGGACTTATTGTGTTATTCTAGAAATACAGGGGGGAAATCTAATGCTCTGGCTCCCATGCTATTAACATATCTTAATTAAGGGTCTTCACACATTTTCACCTAAGGGATGTGTTTGTGCCATGAACAGTGGCATATATAGAAAATACATATTTAGAGAATACATTTGTGGAGACTAGCACAAGTATCATATATCCACCTATAAACAACAGTTTATAACCTTGGTTCAGAATCTTAATTCAGTTTAATCTGTCCATCCAATTAATCAGATCCCATGTACTTTGAGGGTATCATTTTAACATCATAATCTTCAAAATGTTTAACAAATAAATATTTTGAATATATTATGCTTTCAGCTGAATTCTACATATGTTTATGCAGAATAAGTCAAGCTGTGTTCAATAGGATCATCATAGGATCACCACAAGTTAGACATTAATTCTGCAGTAATTCTCTCTACTTTACATTACAGGTTGAATCTCCCTTACCTAGAATTCTGAAATATTCCAAAAAAAAACCAAACACTTTTTTCATAGGTGGCTGATACAGTGACACCTTTGCTTTCTGATGGTTCAGTGTACACAAACATTGTTTCATGCACAAAATTATTAAAATATTGTATAAAAATACCTTCAGGCTATGTGTATAAGTTATATAAGAAACATAAACGAATTCTGCATTTAGACTTGGGCCCCATGTCCAAGATATTTCAATATGTATATATATGAAAATATAGATATCTCCCCCACACAATTTTTTTAAAATCCAAAACAGTCCTGATCCCAAGCATTTTGGATAAGGGAGACTCAACCTGTACAATCTTGTAGCTGTTTCCGCAGGCATATATCCCACTGAGTTTTCTGTTTATTGTTCCCTCATAGGTAGGTATGAAAAGACCCTCTCCCTAGTAACCACCTACTGCCCTTCATTTTATACACACAAGGCTTTTCACTTTATTTTCTCCTCAGAGAAAAGCTTCCAAACATTTTACTGTTTGGATATGTACACGTGAGAAAAGGTGAACCTTCCCCTAATCTGGTTTTAAGGACTTTAAATGTCAATGCAATCTGGAAATAGATGAGAAACTACTGGAGAAAACTGACATAATATGCAGAAACCATCAAGTCTTAGTTAGCAATCCTGTAGTCCTATCACAGAGTAACTGGAATTTTCAAGAAAAGTCTCTGGACTGTTTTAAAAGGCACAACTATTTGAACCATTTAAGTAATCCATATGTTTCAGAGCGTGGTTAACTGAAACAAGACCATTTCTCTTCTGATAGGATCACAATTGGTATTTAATAGTCAAAATTTAAAAAAGGTATTCTGAGTTATAGAGGCCACTTGTGGAGCTAACAACAGTGCTGAATTAAAATACTATTTATTTTCATCAAGTCCATTACCAGATCTATACATGAATTAGGTCCACCAAAAGTCTTACCAAACTTTGATGAAGAGAAACAGAGCTGAATGTAATCTATATATTGGTAAGACTTCAGTCTAAATCTCCAAATGGTGCCCAGCAGCATGGGAAAAATGAATAGATTCCTGTTAGAGCCCAAAACACAACTGTCAAGTGGTCAACTAATAATCTTCCCGCACCACCTTATTATCCAACACCAACTTGGGGAGCTTTTGAAGAATTTTACCATGGCTGATGGTATTGAAAACAATTTTGTGGACAAAAGAACTCAGAGGAGACACTTCATCTCTCTTACCCTTAGAAAATATCATAGCACACAGTGAGTCAGGTACCTTCCGTTCCGAAACTAGGCCTGGAAACTGGAATTCAGAAAATAAGTTTCATCCAAGAGTCTAGAATTAGTAGACAATCACCAACCTGATCATCTTGCCCAGGAAGGGTTTGTAAACTACTGCCGTCTGGGGTTTCTTTCATTTGGGTTTAGATTAGATTTCTTCAGAAGGGGTCAAAGTACAATTTCTTTTAAAGAAGTTGGTCTCAACTCCTCTCTCAAAGAGGCTTTTAAAATATCTTCATAGTAGAGCATATTTCCCCGTTAGATGTAACAAGCAAAACAGGGTAAAAGTTGAACATACAAGTGTTTGGCTACACTTGGCCAAGTGACAGGAATAACTTGGCTCAGAACTCATCCAACTGTCCATTAAGGTATGCAAAAAAAATGTTTTTGTCCTTTAGCTTTCTGTGCACATGGAGAGGAGTTGATTTTGTGACAACTATGCATTTACAATATCGATAAAACTGCTCTACGTTTTAAAATTATTGAATTGTATACAGAATTAAGAAAAATAGTTTTATATTTGTAATGAGAAATGAATTAAAATCTATTTTGCAAATGCTGGACACAATGTCAACTAGAACAGAATTCCAGAGTGTGGGATCCATTACTCCAAAAGCTCAGCCCCCAGTGATCTCCCAAAAACACGTTTATGAAAGAGGAACCCCTCTTCTGACATTCTCAGAGAAGGGACAAGTTGATAAGGGAGAAGGTATAATCTCAGATAATGATATTCCAAGTTGTTAAGGCCTTTCTACAACAAACTTTATACAACAAATGCCTTATTAACCTTTAAAACTGGTAGAAAAGAGGCACCTAATGCAGCTTCTGCAGAAAAAACGTTACACGTTCATGAAAGCAAGTCCCAACAACTGCATTAGCTGCTACTTCCAGATCAACCTTAAGAGCAACCTCACATACAGCACACTGCAGTAATCTAATCTTGAAGTTACCAGTACTTTTAGTACAATGACCAAACTACAGTATTCCTTTTCAAGAACTGCTGCACCAGATGTGTCAAGCCAAAGCTGGTAGAAAGATCTCTAAACTACCATGTCCAATTGGCTTTCCTAAGTACACAAAGATGGATATAGGGTTACCAATCTGTTCTTTCAGAGGGAATTCCTCCCATCCAGAAAAGCTGGACAATCTATCAGTTAGATTCAGAAACCAGTTACTCACAGGACCTCCACTGCAATATCCATCATATCCAGCAGAGTTACAAAACCACTAAAAGCACATTTTGTTTTCCTCATGCCTACAAAGATGATGAAACCATGATTGAGGTCCAACCCACACTGCAGAAATAATCCAGTTTGAAACCACTTTAACTGCCCTGGCTCAGTGCTAGGGAATTCAGAGAATTGTAGTTTATTGTGGCACCAGAGCTCTCTGACAGAGAAGGCTAAATGTCTCACAAAACTACAGTTCCCAGAATCCCCTAGCATTGAGCCAAGGCAGTTAAAGCCATCTCACACTAGATTATTTCCGCAGTGTGTTTTGGACCTAAGCTAAAATAAACATCAGCAGTTTGGAACCAATGCAATGTGTCTTAAATCTGGAATGTCCACAATGCACCTGAACCTCGATGGAATGCTAGAAAATAATGCATATTCTCAAATTTCACAATAAAAATATGAAAGGTGCAATGACATTTTGAATATCAAATTGGAAGTTAATGAAGTGAAAGAAAATTATCTCTTTCTTACAGAATCCTTAAAAGTACCTTAACTGAGATTTGACAGAGCACTTGACCTGCTTAAAAGTCATTCTTGAAATGTCATAAATGGTTTACAATTTGTAGCTGGCATATTATGAATTACATAAGTCCTTGATAATTTCAAAGGGAAGAAACATCTAAATAAGTATCTTACCTGAAGGTCATAAGAGATAGCTATTGACAAAGAGTACAAAGAAAAGAGAAAAATAATATAAATAAAATCAATATAAAATTAGCAGAAAACTACCATGCTTTGAAATAATGTGTGTGCTAGCTCATTTGGTAAGCATTACAGAACAAAATAACTTGTTACTTTCATGTAAGGGTCATGTATAATAAATCAGTTATTATTTTGTAAGAAGCAGCACTGTTTATTATTTTAAAAAAATGAGCACAGATGCATTTTGATGGTAGATTTCTTTTTAGTTTTCTTCATTTCAGAGACTAGGGTCAAAAACACACTGCATAAATGATCCTGTTTGAGACGACTTTAACTGCCCTGACTCGGTGCAAGGGAATCCTGGGAGTTGTAGTTTATTGTGGCACAAGAGCTCTCTTACAGAGAAGGCTCTCTCACAAAACCACAGTTCCCAGAATCCCCTAGCACTGAGACAGGGCAGTTAAAGTGGTCTCACACTAGATTATTAATGCAAGTAATACAATAAAGCTCTGGAATATATTTCATGTTAGCAGGGTATTATGCAATAAATTACTCATGGTATGCAATTATTGTTTGTCCCATCCCTGGTTCCACCTGATGCAAAGTATGCTTTGAAAGGGGATGTGCAAATGCCTGTCATGTCATGATGCATAATGATTGTTCCTTTAGCAAAGTATGTAATGGTGTGAAATGTAGTGACAGCACATACAGTGGTACCTCTACTTATGAAATTAATTCATTCCACAACCCATTTCGTAGGTAGAAAATTTTGTAACTAGAAGCAAATGTAACATTGAAATGCCCTAATCCATTCCAAGCCCATAAAATAGCCGAGGCTGCGGCTGGAAGGCCGCCTCCTTCCAGACGCAGCCTCGGCTATTCCTTGGGCTGATCCTGGAAGCGGAGGATTCCTCCGCTTCCAGGATCAGCCCAAGGAACGGCTGTGGCTCTGACTGGAAGAGCAGCTCGTTCACGCCAATTTCGTAAGTTGGAACGCTTTCGTTTCGTAAGTCGAAGCAAATTTTTTCGGGAGGCGCATTTTGTAAGTCAAATTTTTTGGTAGAAGAAGCATTCGTAAGTAGAGGTACCACTGTATGTCAATGCAAAAGGTTAAATGACAAATGGTGTGGGTGACTGGACTTGGTTATATTAGTCACAAGTCAAATCCGAGCAACACTTATATCTCAGGATTTACAGGATAATATTTGACCCTGAACACAAATATATGACTAGTGCATAACCTTCTTGCAGATTAGGAACACCATTTCACTGATTACGAATGTTAAATACATGCTAGTGTAGATCCTAACTTTTTACTCCTTTCACAGAAAAGATGTGTTCATGGAAGGGGTCCTTCCACCAGTGTGGCCTTCCTTCTGTGAAAGAAAACTGCTTCCCTTCACAGAGCAAAAAGGATCCACAACATTTATCTTTATTACTATGGCAACAAAAAATACTAGAATTTTCCTGTACTTTAGATAAGGAAGTTAACAAATAGGTGCTCCAAATCTACATATTTTTACACCCAATAGCCAAAAACAGTATCCTGTAATATGTTCTTGCACTGCAACGAAGCATTGAACAACTGATCATCAAACAATTTTGTAAGTCTCAATGCAAGCCCAATTTTCCTTCTTGCCTCTTACTATGATAGTTGGGTTTTATATATTAGATATAGCAAACAGATGTTCCACGTGATACATAAACTATCAAAAGAGCATTGCCCAATGGTATATTGCTTTTCTATGGAGCTTGAATTATATAATCTACATTCAAGATGTGGCTGTACTCTTAATCTGAACCATAGCTGAAGATGTTCAATAGATAAATTGAAAACAAAATACAATGCATTCAGTTTTGTTTAAATGATATCAGTATCAGAGAATTAGGTTAACAGCCTATACAGGATTGTATGTGTATGTGCTTTCAAGTCACATCTTCAGTTACGGGGACCTTGTGAATTTGATAGGGTTTTCTTAGACAAGGAATACTCAAAAGTGGTTTTGCCAATTCCTCCTCTGAATATAGCCTACAGCACCTGGTATTCATTGGCGGTTTCCCATCCAAGTACTAACCAGGACTGACCCTGTTTAGCTTTGAAGATCAGACAGGATCTTATGCCTTTAGGGTATTTATGCCTACTTTACGGCAATAGGATGTTGGATATATTTCTGGGGTAGGGGGCATCAGTCTGTTGCAGCAAAAACAACATAAGTTTCATTCGATATATGCTTTTGGGTGCTCCATTCCATAGCAGCAAAGACAGTCTGATGGTTTTTGATATACTTTACATTGCTAAACTGTGTTAAGAGTTTCTTATTGTTTCATTGATGGCCTAGATTCCAAGGTTGTTGATCTGAGCCAGACTATACAATCTTTATGCAAAAACACTGCCAATGAAGTTTATATAACCAGTCTTCTCTCTCAGAATTGCTATGATAACATCAAGAAAGACACCTGCTCTGAATCTTTACATGACTGCCCCAGTGAATCCCATGAAAAGTCTTTCTGAAGAAACAGCAGTACAAAAGCACTGATCTTTCATTTATATTATGATAAGGTAAAAGCCAATAAGGAATTCAAAAATCATTATGTCAGGAATTACCTATGGAAAATTTGGGTAAAATATAAGGATAGGATAAACAGAGGCATTCCACTGAACACATCCCCAAATGAGGCATTTCACAGGAATGATGAAATGGTAGAAAACAAATGGTTAACGTACAGGGAATTATTAATTAAAGAAAATAGGAAATGGAGACTAAAAAACTATGGAAGAATTTAAGAGAGAAGGAATCAAAATCAATTGGTTTTTACACAGACAACTTTATGAAAGATTTACAACTGATTTAAAATTTAATGAACTAACATCTACCTACAACGATATAGAAAAAATATTATTAAAAGAAACTGACCACCTAATATCAAAATTATATAAGATCTTACTTAAATGGAAAACTGAGGATGAGCAAGTGAAGGAGTACATGATTCGATGGGCACAAGATCTCGGCACACCACTATATATGGAAGAATGGGAAAGGATCTGGAAATCTAAAGTAAAACATAAATTGAACTATAACATGATAGAAAGTTTTTATAAATTACAATTTAAATGGTACCTTACATCAGTAAAACTATCGAAATTTAAAAAAGATAACAAAGACAAATGTTGGAAATGTCAAAAAAATAAGGGTACCTTCTATCATATGTGGTGGCTATGTCCATTAGTGAAAAGATATTGGGAGGAAATCCATAAAGAAATTCAGGATATTCTTCAAAAAAAATTTGATAAAAATATAAAGTTGTATCTAATAGGCATAACTGATGATGAAATGGGAAAAAAATATGGGGAAAAAATCTTCTTTATGTTGACCGCAGTCACCGAAGATTATAGAATGGTACTGGAGACTTTTTGAATATATAGAAATGGACAAATTAACCTACATGTTAAAAAGAAAGTCTGATGAGAAATTTAACAAAAAACGGGCAACTGTAATAGATAAAATTCATACTAATATATATATATAGATTAACTAATTCTTAATAGACAAGAGGTTACTTCAGATAAAGAAAAGAATAGAAAAAAATTAATTACAAAAAGAAAGTATATTGCAACAAATTACAAAAGATGAAATGGAATTAATAGAATACAGAGATAAAAATGTATAATGGTACAAATGTTTATCAATAAAACAATCATAACAAAGGGTTGAAATAACTTAACTATTTTTACGATTTAAGAATTGATTAAGATTTGAGAGAAAGAAAAATAGAATCAAGAAAAATTGCAGTTATTACTTGGACTTAGGTATAAGGAAGTCTTTTTAACTTTGTAAGATGAAAGAAAGTAGTTATGAATGATTTAAGAAGAATGAAGGTATGAAAGATAGATAAAATATGTATATATGTTTATATGTTCAATTTAGATAAAATATATATGTCTGTGTTATTATATGTAATCTGTTATTATATGTTTTATTGTCTTGATTTGTTTTTACTTTAATTTTTTTAAAATAAAGATTATATATTTAAAAAAACAACAACACTGATCAGTCTGTCTCCAGGTTAAGATAGACATATGATGCAAAAAGCAATACTGTATTTTGAAACATCTTGTTTCCATTGTAAAAACTGCTTGCATTAAGAAATAACTGGATTTTACAAACTTTATTTTCAGTAACACAGAAAACTTTGAAACAGCTAGGTGCCAATAATGCTACATCTTGCTAACTGCCATCCTTCTGATTACCCTTGTAAAATGGAAATGGTCATTCAATTCACTATTTGGGGATGGAGAGTGCTTTGAAATCTGAAAATGTTATGGCGGCAACATATAAACTCCATTCAGCCTGTGCCAAAGTGTAGCAAAGAGCCATAACTGAAACCCCAAAATGGCATTCAAGATATTATAAACTCTAATCTTTAGCTTTAATTCTGTTAAAAAACATTTCATTTCTAATTACAAAATTTAAAGACAGACCATAATGGCTTTAGGCCGTTTTTCAACTTGGTTTAGTCATAAATCTTTCAGGTTGCAAGAACTTTATGTATTAAGCAGTGATTTATTAAATTTGAGAAAGATACTTCATGTGGAACCTTACATAAAAGGCTAAAGTCTGCTTTTGCGAAGCACCAAAACAGCAGTAAATTACAGAAGAAAATGATTTCTCCGAACAAAATATTAATTTAAAAAAACATGGTGAGGTTGTATTTTCATCCTCTATGAACAAATTGCAAAAGTCTAGCCAAATTAAGTGCTTGGATCCAATGGGAAAGACTTGGCTTTCCTACTGAAATAACTAAAACTTCAAGTACTTAACCTTTGGATGGCTCATACCAAAAGCCTTTTTTTTTTTTTTTTGCTTAAAAAAGTCAGCAAACAATCCTGACAGAACAGGATTCTGTGTTCATGAAAATAATAGAAGCTGAAGGTATAGTCAGTTTTTTCAACAGGCTAATGCTAGGCCCAGTAATATTATATAGAAAATGCACATGCATGATAATGAATTTCTCATGGGCTTGTCTATAATATACAGGCTTTTATTTATGTTATTTTTTAAATGCATATTAAAGCTGCAAGATTTTTGTACTGCTGTTAAGCAGATGCTGTGCATTATTATAAAAAAATTACAACTCACTTCTCTATAAAAAGGGAAATATATTTGTTTGTATATAAATAACTCTATATATTTTATTGGTATTAACATAATGCAATACCATACATGGACCTGACAGAAATAAAACATTTCAAAATACATTTTAAAATTCTCTCTCCATAGGATAGTAGGAAATATCAAGAAATTAGCATTGACATTACAGTACAACTTTAGCCAAAAATAGAAAGAAAATCCACATCCAATTACAGAGATACAGGCAAATAATGATCCATAGGAGATCCAATGCAGATGATAGACAATACCTGGATCTACTTAGGGAGACATTCCGACAAAATCTTGGCCCCACTACTGTCTCCTATGGATCCTAAATGATTTACACAGAATACTGTATGCCTATGCTGTAAGGCAACATCACTCACATTTAAGTCCTAGAAGGTAAGGAGAAATTGAAGATTTCTGTCTGCAGAGTTTGACAACACTCCAGTATGAAGCATTATCTTCACTGTTGTAAAACCAGCATCTGTACCTCATCTGATAAATCATTACAAACTGTTCCACAAACTGTTGCAACTATAAGCCAACCTACTTGAAAATAAGACTCAAGCTATACATGACAGTGATAGGCCTGTTCATTAAACCCAATTGGTGTACTTCAGTCATGGGTGAAACATGGGGCTCTATTTTTAGATCAAATTAACTGAATTTCCCCCACAAAGGGAGGTACACCACAACCTCCCTAATGCCTCCCCCCACAAGTGTTTCCCTCTGTGCTGAGCTCACTTTGGACACTGGCAAAAAGGGAAGTCCATATGGATATTATACACTGGTCTATGAGGCTACAGTCTGGTTTACTTTGATGCAATCAAAATAATGCTCAAGGTGTTCCATGATATCCTGATGCATTTCTGATTCTCAGCCATGTCATTTCACTCCAGATTTAACCAGGAAAGACGATTTGTTGCCAGAGAGTCTGTTCCCTTTCCCAGGAGCTATGTTTGACTATACTGTCCTGCTGTGGGAGAGAAGGCATGTGTGGTGGTATGTAGGATGACACAAAGCTGTGGGTGACGCCTTCTTCCCCATCTCCTACTTCCTCTTTCCATGCTGATTTCAACAAAGGGATGCATTTGGTTATCATAACTTCCTTTCTTCCATACTCTTTTCAAGGTGCCAGCCCTAATTCTTCGTGGTGCATTTCCCAGTAGCACAGAGACATTGGATTGTCTATCTTTAACTACATAGGACCTATGCATACATTGGCCATTGTAGCTTTTCAGGAGGTAGAGCCATTTTACCATGTCAGCAGAGTGCCTTTCTACATAACCTTATTTTCCTTACATTTCCCAGTTACAGAGCAAATTGTTCAACAGTTACAGAAGAAAGTAAGTCCCCTGCACCATACTTGCATGGTACCTTGCTCTATAACCCCGTTTGCTTTGCACTTCCAAGTTAGTGTCAAAATGCTTCCTCATCTTCCTCATATGATGGGTTTCTTTCAGGGGCTCTCTCTCACTGCTGCCATCTTGGACTGGGAATTAGTGTCTCATTTTTGTGTGGAGCATCTGCAGTTTCACACACTGATTAGCCTACATTTTATTTTTGTTTCTTCGTCCTTCCATTCTCTATTATATTTTTCCATTGGGAGGAAAAATGAAGAAAGCATCCCAAAAGTCACTGGGTATGGAAAGAGCAAGGTTTGTTGGGGGATATGTACTCTCCCTTGGCAAGTATTGACGGGGACTCAGTGTATAGAGACATGTACAGTTCTTCCATTTGGATGTCATAAAGAACATGAAAGGGTGAAAGAAAATGACCATTCATATATAAGCAAAATAGATGTGAAAACAAAGGTGGATTTCCCCTTAGGAGTAAAGCTTTGGCAGGGTGGTGAGCAGCACATGGAAGATTACCAGTCACCAAATATATGTTGCTTTTACTTTAAAATTTAGACCCTTACCCAAACACTTTTCCTTCACATGGCCTAGCCCTCTGTCTTTTGGCCCAGACAGAGCATTAATGGCCATCAGCATGTGTAGTTTGAGTCTCAACTCCACTGAATTTAACAAAATTTAATTCCAAATAAACACAATTAGCAATGGACTGTACGGCTTGCAACAGTCTTGGCATGTTTGGACTTCACAGAATACATTTCATTTGTATTATACAGCATGTTTTCATTAATGTGAGAAAGAGTAATATTAGCTTTTCCCCTTTTGTCAGGATGGAAGTAACTGAAGTCCATATTCAAAATAGGATATTATCATTATCATAGCTGGTCTTTGTTTCTTTTATTTTTTCCTTCATTTAAAACTATGGAACACACCTAAGTGTCATCATAGCCCTTCTCCTGCCATGATCCTCTATCCCTTCTGTTTCTCCCAAACTGATAGAAGTATTTTCTGCAACAGTATTTTGTATAGCCTGGGTCTGATATTGTACCTAGTCCCTCTGTAGAAAGGATGCATTCTTCAAAATAAAAGCAATAGATCTGGCAACAAGTTTTTGCCTTGTAATACTTTCCTGGAGGCCCCTTACACAGGCATTTGGTTGTCTCTATTTTAAAGTCAGTTCTTGCTCACAAACATCAAAGGTATTCAAGAAGAATTGACTGGCTTTCTGAATGCAGGACATTAGAGGTTGCTTGCAAGAGGCTGAAGATGAGTCTCCGTCGTGCCAATTCTCTCCGATCTAAATTCTCTAATCAATAGTTTATCAATCTTTGAGTCCAATCGGTTCAGTGCCAAGAGAAGTGGATCCGAGTTGGCATGGGGAGGGTCTATCAACTCTCGCAGTGCTTTAGCCTAATATGATAAAGCAGTGATACAATATGGTGAAAGAACTGTGATAGTCTTATTTCTATATCATATTAGTACTGCATTGGTTACATAATCATGCAATGTTGATAAAGAGAGAAAGCATATATGTTGAATTTTTCATATAGTGCTAGCTCCACAGTGACCTTATTTGCATGCACACTTGCTCAATGAAAGAAAATAAGCATGGCATTTTTCTGCTATGAGACTTTAGCAAGTTTTAGTCTTTGAAGGAAGAAAGAAATATTTAAGAGGATGCAGTTCTGGATCTTCAAATTTCATTAAAACTATTAACAGTAATTATAAAATTAAAGTAAATACGCAACATGTATTTATTTTTAACATAATTAACTGCTGGAAATTTTCATTCAATATACATTACAAAAGATGACTGAAGAAATGGGAAAAACTGATTTGGTCCAAACACACAACTTTCTCAGCATTAAACAAGAAACACAACCATTTTCTGTCACAGAAAAATGATATGGGAAAGAGAAATCTAATTCATGTTTACTTTTTTCAGTGAGGGATTTGGTATGACTATGTTTGAAATGCATATAAAGGAAAAAAATCTTTATAATATAGGAGTGCTAATCTGAACATATTAAATAATGTACTTTGATGGCACTGCATTCTAAGAATCATGCACAATGGCTGCATCATCAATAGGCTGAGATAATAGACTAAATAAACAAATCTACCAAATTGGGTAGTAATCCAATTGACGTATAATTTCTTTTTACTTTGGGGAAAATGTTACCATTAGGCAGCAAGATTCTGTAGATTAACCTTAATCTTTCTCTCCACCTCTCCACGGATGCATGTTTCCTTGCTGCTGATTTACCAGAAATTACTAGAGCTCAGACAATAACCTGTTTTATGATTTAGATTCAGTCCAGTAACATGTTTAATAATAAATGGCTTTAAGCATTAGTAAATTAACTTATACCTGCATTAATGGAAACTTAAGCAGTGGTATGCAAGTTTCAAAAAGAAAACAGTGGCCAACAAACTGGAGACATTCAATATACATCTCCATCCACCAAAAAAAAAAAAAAAAAAAAAAAGAGAGAGAGAGAGAGAGGGAGGGAGGGAGGGAGGGAGGGAGGGAGGGAGGGAGAGAGAGAGAGAGAGAAAGGTTGCAGCAACTATAGGACAATAGCATTAATTTCTCAGGCAAACAAAATTATGCTTAAAATTCTACATCATAGACTCCAATCATATATGGAGATAGAAATCCCAGAGCTGCAAGCAGGGTTCAGGAAAGGAAGAAGAAAAAGGGAACACATTGCAAATATATGATGGTTAATGGAGTGCACCAAGTAATTAAAAAAGAATATCAGCATGTGCATTACAGACTTTAGCAAAGGCTTTGACTGCAGGGATCATGAAAAGCTATGGAATGCTCTTAAAGACATGAGAATCTCACTACATTTGATAGTCCTGATGAGAAATGTGTACTTAGGACAAGAGGCTACTGTTATAACAGAATATGGGGAAACATAATGGTAACCAATTGGCAAAGGGGTCAGGCAAGGCTGCATATTATCACCCTATTTGTTCAACTTGTATGCGGAAAAAAAATCATACGAAGAGCAGGTTTAGACTTAGAGGAGTAAAGACAGCAGGAAGGAAAATCAACAATTTAAGATATGCTGGTGACACCATACTACTAGCAAAAAAACATAATGGACTCTTAACAATTACTAAGGAAGGTCAAGGAAGAAAGTGCAAAGGCTGTCTTGCTCCTAAACATAAAGAAAACCAAAATAATGACTATAGAGGATCTAATAAATTCAACCTAGATGATGAGGAACTATAAATAGTTAAAGTTTTCCTGTACTTTGGAACAAACATTGATTAGAACAGAGACTGCAGTCAAGAAATAAGAAGAAGACTAGGAATGGGAAGGGCAGCTATGAAAGAACTAGACAAGATCCTAATGAGTAAAGATATACAACTGAGCAATGAAGTTAGAATCGTCCAAGCCATTGTATTCTCCATCCCCCATATTATCCCATCTCCCATGTACAGTATTCTAGACAGTGAAGAAAACAGATAAAAAGAAAATTAACTCATTTGAGATGTGGTGCTGGAGAGGAGTACTGAGAATACTGTGGACAGCCAAAAAGGCAAACAACTGAGTCCTTGAACAGATCACGCCTGAACTCTTCCTGAGAACTCTTCCAAAAAGCCAAGATGATTAAATTGACACTGTTGTACTTTGGCCACATCATGAGAAGGCACAACTCATTAAAAAAGGCAATAATGCTAGGAAAGGTAGGAGGCAACCTCTTCAAATTCTTGGTTGGGTGTATCTCTGTGTGTATTTGATCCCACCAGTCCTCTTTGTGTTGGGTTGTGTTGATTGACTTTTTCTCTCTCTTTCTTCCCGGCAGTGCCCTCCTCTCACAGTTTCTTTCCTTTTTTTCTTCTTGAACCCACCTCCCCCCACTATTACTGGTGCATAAACAGGCACATACTTTCACTAGTATAGGAAGATGAAGACTGTATGCCAGATGGATAGACTCAATCAAGGAGGCCTGAATCTACAAGACCTAAGCACAGCAGTGGAGGACAGGGAGGCTTGGCGATCTCTCAGCCATAGGATTGTCATGAGTTGGCATCAACCCAAGGGTGGTTAACAACAACATTAATTTCTGTCTTATTACACAAAGACTAGTTTTCTTGAAAAACTACAGTTGTCAGTTGTAGCAGGGCCTACAGTGCCAGTCTGGATTGCCCTCCCTACCATCTGAACTAAGACCAGAAACAGAAAATGCAGGCCTATGACTGACATGGCTCAATGTTATGGAATTCTGGGAATTGTAGTTTGTTGTGGCACCAGAGCTCCCTGACATAGAAAGTTAAATGTCTCACAAAACTACAATTTACAGAATTCCATAGCAATGACCCATGGCAGTTAAAATGGTGTCAAACTGGTAGTGTGGATGCAACCTGAGAGACAAAGAAACCTTAAGCCATCATCAGTAAAGGTAGAAAAAAGAAAGAAAGGAAATAGAGCTGAAATGACAACTATCTAATGGAATTTCTCTTTCCTCCAGTTTCCTATGTGAATCCATAGTCCTGAAAGAAGAACTTGCCTGAAGACTTTCAGTTTTGATGTGATTTACACAGAAAAAAGAATGTATTATGCATTCTAGCCATGAAGCTTATTTTCCTTTAATGTAGACCTGGGTTAATAGATATAGAATGTACTGTATGATCTGAAAGCAAGCCATACTTACAGGTTTTCTTACCTCTATGTATGGGAATGTATGGGAATATTTAAAAATGTATGGGAATATTTATTTTCAGCCACCCTGAGATCATCTTGATACAGGTCAGCGTATAAATATGACTTCTAAGTATTCCTTGCCTAAGAAATCCCTATGAAATTCATGGGGTCATCATAAGCCGACAGGTGATTTGAAGGCACATAACTTACATACATACATACATACATACATACATACTTACATATCTTAATAAATAAATAAATAAATAAATAAATAACCATGCACCTGATAAAGTGACTACTCACTAGTTATAAGACACAATACATTATTATTATTTTCTGCTCCAGAGAAATTTTTTGTTATTCCTCTGTTCTCTGATCTATGTTATGTTTTTTCTGCTTAAAAATTCCATTAATCCAGGGTACAGAAAATAAAGTATGCCAGCCAGGAGTCTTTTAGTACTGATTCACAGCAGCCAGTCTGAAATTTAATTTCAATATAGGCTAAACAGCAGAGATTTATGACAGCAACAACTGCTTCCTGTTAGACAGGGAAAGCAAACGTTTCAGGAATAATGCTAGGATTTCTGGTCTTGATTGCAGCAAAGGTTAAACAAGGTAACACTAATAGAAATAGTTACAGATGAGGATCAGAATTTAAACACTCTGGAACCAGCAAGAGAATCAGATGATACATAAATACATATGGTCAACAGAATTAAATTTGTATTTAATTCATTGGAATGTAAAAAAGAAAGAAAAAAAACATAACAAAATAAAAGAACAAATGATGAACAAGCTATGCCCTCAGGGGAAATAATTCAAGGAACAAAGATATGCTATAATTTTATGCATTCATTCTTGCGGGTCAGCCTCAGTCATGGAAAGGCATGGTTGTATTATCTAAGGAAATTATTCTTTTTGAGAGAAACCAACATTAAAGCTATATAAAGAACAATATAACATGTAATTGTGATCAATATCATAAAAGTTAGACTGATATTGAGTAAAACAGACCACCTTCTTGTAAAATGTAAAACAATAACAACAGTTAGATCACTATGTAGGTCCATAAAGAAAAACAAAAACAAAATAAAACAAATTATGAAAAAAGACCAGAAATTTAAAGCTTCAGTGTTTACAATGCCTGGATGGAGAAACCAGCATGACTTTATTAGGACTGGGGAACAAACATCATTTCTCAGGACACGGTATAATCTTGTTAAATTCCAGCCACTTTCTGATATTGCCACCACAATCTCTCATCCCATATATACAGTCTCAGGAATCATGAAAAAATGTAATTCTACATTTCTGAAAAACACTACATTTGCTATTTTTGTTTAAGAACAATACACTCACCCAGGCTCCTATTAGGTATTTATTTAGATTATTTATTCCCAGCCTTTCGGCCAAAAAGGCTTCCAGGGCAGCTTACAAATCAGTAATTTGACATTCCCCACCCTCAAAAAATGTAATGACATATAAGTAAAAGGCAAAGAGCAAGGGGATCAAGTCTAGCTGGTTCTAGCTGCTCTTCTCCCCCTCTGAGGCCACAGCAGTGACAACTAGAACATGGAAGGGCTTCTAGGCCAAAGAACCATAGAGCTCTTTACCTGAATGATTTGAAGTAATCACTTTGTTTTATAGAAAAATAAGAAAACATATACATTAGGAAAAATTGTCAACTAATGGAGCATTTCAGTGGACCATCACACTACAAGGTGGTGTGTACCTTTAGCATGACAAAGTTAATAGTCAGATTGCAATTTGTTTTGCAGATTGCAATTTGCATTTTTAAGAGAATTATGTTTGTACTAGTGTTCTTGCATAAGCATGACTTCGATGCTGTAGTTGACACAGGTCCGATAGATGCCAGCTGCTTGTCCTGCATTGTTGGATAAGTTTCAGTTTCTGCAGCCTGAGGATCTGGACAGGATCTTTAGAGAAGTGAGGGCCACGAAGTGCATACTGGATCCTTGCTCTTTCTGGCTTCTGAAAGCATCCAGAGAGGGACTGGCTGAGTGGATAAGGGGAGTGACAAATGCCTCACTGCAGTAAGGCAGATTTCCATCCTGCCTAAAGAAGATTGTGGTGAGGCTGTTACTGAAAAAGACCACCCTGTATCCCACCATTTTGGATAACAATAGGCCAGTCTTTAATATTCCATTCTTCGGCAAGGTTCTGGAGTGAGTGGTGGCCTCCCAGCTTGAGGGGTTTCTGGATGAAATGGATTATCTAAATCCCCAATTTTATTCAACATCTACATGAACTTGTCCCGCATTTTATTCAACATCTACATGAACTTACTGGGAGAGGTCATCCAGAGTTTTGGGGTGTGGTGTCATCAGTAGGCAGATGACACCTAACTCTAATTCTCCTTCCCATCTGATTCCAAGGAAGCTGTCTCTGTACTGAACCAGTGTCTTCTGTCAGTAATGGACTGGATGAGAGCAAATAAATTGAAGCTTAATCCAGACAAGACAAAGGTGCTCCTGGTCAGTCATAAGGCAAATCAGGGAATAGGGATTCAACCTGTGCTGGATGGGGTTACACTCCCTCTGAAATCTTAGGCTCACAGCTTGGGTGTGTTCCTGGACTCCACTCTGAGCCTGGATGCCCAGGTTTAAGCAGCAGCCAGGAGTGCATCTGCATAGCTTAAATTTGTGCACCAGCTGCACCTGTTCCTTGAGACATCAGATCTGGCTATGGTGACACATGCCTTAATTACATCCCGTTGGTATAATGCAATGCACTCTATGTGGGGCTGCCTTTGGAAACTGTCTGGAAACTTCAGCGAGTTCAAAACGCTGGGAATTCTGACTGGGACTAGTTACAAGGAGCATATAACTTCCTTGTTAAAACAGCTCCACTGTCTACCTGTTCATTTCTGGGCACAATTCAAAGTGCTGGTCATGACCTATAAAGCCCTACATGGCTTGGGTCCAGACTATTTGAGAGACTGTTATCTCCCCATATGAACCTGCGAGAGCCCCAATATCTTCCAGGGAAGGTTTTCTCTTGTCCCATCAAGATCACAGCCTGGTGAGGACATGAGAGACACTCTCAATGGCTGCTCCCACCCTCTGGAATGCCCTTCCTCAAGCGGCTAGGCTGGCCTCCTCCCTGCTGGCCTTTCGCTGGCAAGTAAAAACATTTTTATGCAGGCAGGCATTTTGTATATAATGCATAGCAGGGTGATTTTTATGAAGCAGATGGGTTTTTAGTTTGTTTTTAACTTTTGTATATTTTATGTGATTTTATACTGGATATAGATGTTTTAATTGTTTGAATTCTATTGAGATTATAAATGTTTTATCTGTGAGCTGCCTTGGATCCCTCCATGGGGAAAGGTGGCATATAAATGAAATAAATAAATAAATAAATTTTAAATATTTTGCAATCCCCGGTAGAAACTGGAAAGAAAAAAAATCCTCTGATTCCAGGCTTTTATGAAAGCATCTGGATGCTAAATACACAACACTCTCCAGTGTAACTAGAGAAAATTAGAACTATACAAGGATTTCATTAGAACATTGGCTCTTATTACAGGAATCAAATGATGAAACTGCCATGAGATTCCCAGTGCATTACAACTTTGCTTAAAGATAGAAGCAACCAAGAGCTTTGCTATCACTTCAGCTGTTGGATAAATGAACAAGAATGGCTTTATTCTTCATCATGCTAAATGAGTCTAGTTATGTAAACAAGTATACAAACCAAGGCAAAATAAACATACTAGAAAACACACAGTATATACATTGTTGTTATTCAGTTCACTATGGCAAAGGAACAGCTTATTTCCATTTTATTTTATTAAACCCAATGGCCAGTATTCGTATCAGCTACTTAGCTAAATGTATTTAACTAAGTAACTTCTCCTGACTCATCCACTGGGCAAACCTGATGGAAAGGTCATTCACTCATGTACCAAACACTTGCAGAAAAGATTTCCTTTCTCCCATGCACCTGATGTCCAGTAAAGTAGGTGACAGGGGAGAGTTACAGCTGTGGCAATAGTATCACATCGTGACTAAGTAGCAATTGTGAATATGGAAAAGTTACAAATGAATAATCTAGGTAACTGACTGCCACAAACTTAACTTCCCCCACCAAACTACTTCACTAGGCCTTGGCAGCATGGGGAGAAGGCAGTCAATTTTGCTGGTGATCAGTGCATGGTTCCATGACTTTTCCATTAGGCTTTGGGGAGAAGAGATTGGGCTAAGAGTGATACAGAATACCAGCCCATGTTAACAAGAATTAGAGTTATGGACTTGCTAAAATTTCATATTTTCTCGATCTCTTTCTTCCTGATCTAGGGCTCTGTTCTGGGCTCAGTACGATTTGCCACCTTTATCAATGACTTGGATGATGGAATAGAGCAGGGGTAGGCAACCTTTTTGAGCTGGGGGCCGAGTTGCTGTCCCTCAGACAATTGGGGGGGCCGAAGCACCAAAAATAATAAATAAATAAATATTAAAATTAAAAAATTAAAAAAATTAAAAAATTAAAAAATATGCATGCACACTCTCTCAGCCCCAGAAAAGGCCTCGGGGGGGGGGGGCGCATCCAGCCCCCGGGCCTTAGGTTGCCTACCCCTGGAATAGAGGGTAGGCTTATCAATTTTGCAGAAGACACCAAATTAGGAGTGGTAGCTAATACCCCAGAGGACAGGATCAGAATTCAAAATGACCTGAACAGATTAGAAATCTGAGCCAAAACTGATAAAATGAATTTCAACAGGGAGAAATTTAAGGTATAGTGGGGCCTCATTATCTGTGGGCTTGCCATCTGTGGATTTAAGCATCCATGGATGGCAAGCCCCATTGTCCCCAATGGTGGTGCGTACATGTGGCAGTGCTAGTGGGTGTGCGTATGTCACATTGCCATTAGGGACAATTGGGCTTGAGGGCTTGTGTTTTTTTGTATCTGGGGTGGGGTCTAGAATTGATCCTCTTCAGATACCAAGGTCATACTGTATTACATTTAGACAGAAAAAAATGAAATGCACAGATATTGGATAGGTGGCACCTGGCTTGCACATGTGAAAGGGATCTAGGAGCCATAGTAGATCACAAACTGAACATGAGTCAGCCTTGTGATACAGCACCTTAAAAAGCCAATATGACTTCATGCTGCATCAATAACAGTCTTCTGTATACACTGAGGGAAGTAACAGTACAAACAGTAATAGTAATAGGAGAAGAGGCTACTGTCAGAACAGAACACAGAGAAACAGAATGGTTCCCAACTGGCAAAGGGGTCAGACAAGGCTTATCCTATCACTCTATCTGTTCAACTTGTATGCAGAACATATTATAAGAAAAGCAGGCTTAAACACAGAAGAGAAAGAAGTGAAAATAGGAGGAAGGAATATCAACAATCTAAGATATGCAGATGACACCATAGTACTAGCAGAAAGCCTCACACAGTTGGAACACCTACTAAGGAAGATCAAAGAAGAAAGTGCTAAGGTAGGCTTAATGTTGAACATCAGGAAAACACAAGTTCAACATAGACAATGAAGAAATAGAAATAGTAAAAGAATTCCCATATCTGGGATCATACATTGATAGAAATGGGGACTGAAGGATATCTGAAGATTAAGAATGGGAAGGGTAGCTATAGAAGAACTAGAAAATATTCTAAAATGCAAAGATATACAACTCGGCACAAAAGTTAGAATCATACAAGCCATCGCATTCCCTATTAACATGTATGGATGTGAGAGTTGGACAGTTAAGAAAGATGATAGGAAGGAAATCAATGCATTTGAGATGTGGTGCTGGACAAGAGTGCTGAGGATCCCATGGACAGCCAAAAGGACAAACAAACGGGTCCTAGAGTAGATCAAGTTGGAAACCTCCCTGGAAGCCAAGATGGCTGTCGTACTTCAGACACATCATGAGAAAGGAAGACTCTTTGAAAAAAACAATAATGCTGGGGAAGATGGAGGGAAGTAGGAGGAGAGGAAGGCCACTTGCCAGATGGATGGACTCTTTTAAGGAGGTCATGGGTATGGGTTTGCAGGAATTAAGTACAGAAGTGGTGGACAGAGGGTCTTGGAGATGTCTCATCCATAGGATCACCGTGAGTTGAATCGACTTGAGGGCAGTTAACAACCAATTCTGCTTTGGTAGACCTCACCTGGAATATTGTGTCCTGTTCTGGGCACCACAATTCCAGAAGAATGTTAACAAGCTGGAGTGTATCTGGAGGACAGCAACCAAATGGTAAAAGGTCTGGAAACCATGCCTATGAGGAGCTTCTTGCATGATTCTGCGCCAGAAATTATGCTGTCAGATTTTGCATAGAATATATAATAGAATGAATACAACCTGGATGGAATCCAAGTGTAGCAGGACAGTGAAACTATAACCCAGCATGTTCATATATGTAAGCTTCAGGCATCTGAAATTATGTACATTTCAATTCACTGCTGTTTTGAAATGGTATGTTATTGACTCGTCATCCTTTGTGTTAACATCTGCATCATCTTTTACTCACTGACATCAAAGTATTTTGTTCATGTGTGGGCTGGCGCCAACACACTCATGCTATTGAATTTGTCATGTTTCATACCTTGTGGTATACACTAGAGTGGAAAATTAAATGCCAGGTATTTTATCTGTTTGGAAGACTACCTTCCTGTAAAAGTGCAAAGGTCAGGTCAGTGTTACAGAAGACAGATAATGCTATTTTGACATTAGGATGTTTCCTAATTCTGTCCAAATAACTTTTAAGGCTCTTCTTTCATCTTCTTAGATGTCACAATGATTAACAAATATATTCCACTCTTCTCTCATTAGATCAGGATTCATATACTCACAATAATAGAAGTATAAATAAATGAAAGTTTTAATTTAAAAATTGGTCTCACAAGACGCTAATATTAGGGTTTTTCCAAACTATATTTTTGATGATATGCCATATCCCAATGTCTTAGGAGATTTATTTTCTTCTCACAATGAAGCTGTAAATTAAGTCCTTTTAAGTCCAATTAAATAGGGCTGGGGTTTGAATCTGGGAGAAACAGGTCTCTTTGATTATAATATAGAATAGTTGTTTTGCATATTTTGCATATATAGACATAGCATATATAGATATCAGTCTGTATCAGTATGCAAAGGGATTTTGGATTTCCTTTGAGAGTAACTGACGGAAAGATATTTATAGCATAATTTACTACAAGACAGACCAAAAATAAGAACTGGCAGAACCCCACTAGTAGTCACTTAAGTTTCCACCTGAGACCACTCAGACATATCAAGCAAAGAACTACAACCTCTTCTAGACAATGCACTAAGGCTGCCCTTTTAAATGCTTTTTGATGTCTGGTCTTTACTCACCTACAGACAGCCTCCCAGTCTCAAAGGAGGACACATAAGGTGGATGGGGAGACAGGAAGAAGACTTTGCCACAAACCCAGATTCCAATTCTGCCCACACATCTACTTGGGCTATGCCTTCAAAGGATCACTCTTAATATTGGAGCTAATTTTACTTCCTCCTCCTTAAATGTGATGTATCCAAACTTTTGAGAATAATGCCCCTGAATATTCTACATTGGACTATCTCTATGTCAGAGGATAAATTGATATATGTCAGACATTACAAATGGAAATATGCAAAAAACAGTTGCAGAACACTTCAGTTTTCCTGGATTCCATCTTGGACCTCAAAATAGCAATCCTTGAACAAATAAACTTCAAAGAGAGACTGGAAAGAGAAACAGCTGAATTGGGATATACTATAAACCAGTCCATTGACAGGGAGTTGAATATAGGGTTGGCATAATTCTCTTCCACAAAGCCGGGACAAAAGTCTATGACAGGGGTAGGCAACCTTTTTGAGCCGGGGGCCGGGTTGCTGTCCCTCAGACAATTGGGGGGGGGCCCAAAGCACCAAAAATAAATAAATAAATAAATAAAAATTAAAATAAAAAATAAAAAAATGTAAAAAGTAAAAAAAAAATATGCATGCACACTCTCTCAGCCACAGAAAAGCCATGGCAAAACCCCTGTGGAGATTTTGCCAAGAAAACCCCAAGAACAAGTAATAACAACAATAATCAATATCATCATGGCGGGCAGCAGCAGCTGTGGGGGGCGGCAGCGGCGGCGGTGGCAGGACCGGCATGGGGGGGGGGTCCAAAGGCCTCGGTGGGCCGCATCCGGCCCCCGGGCCTTAGGTTGCCTACTCCTGGTCTATGAGACTGGATTGGGCCCCACCAACATTTTGAGATTTAACATTGTCAGTATATTTAGGTTTCTTATGCCAATCACACTTTTCAGAAGTCTATATTTGGTCAGACTACTTTGATTCCCCCTCTCCCCAGCACATCAATTTATAAAATACAGTCTAACTTACATCAGCCATGTTGTACTGAATGTCAAGAATCGCCATAATGGATGACAGTTTATCTATTTCTCTCATCAGTCCAACTTATTGCAGAATCCTACATTTTCCCAAATATTGCCTTTCAAATAATTCAGCCCAAGAATCTCTTTACCAAACTGAGCCAAACCAACTTTCCTTTCCATAGCCATATTTACCTTACTGAAACTATAAAGGATGTTTTGAAAGGTGCTTTATTCACAAACATCCTCTGTCCATGACCCTCCCCTTTAATATTTACAAAGTGCTATTTTATCTTTACTTTTAAAGATGGACTTTGCCTCCCATACTTTTTTATAAACATTACATCTTGCCCTGCTAGAAGGGAGGGAAAGAATCAATGCATTTCATACCAGGGTGCGCATCCATTATTTCAGCGCTTACAAAACACAGAGAGACAAAACCTGACGGAACAACCCCAATTTCTGTACACACCTCCTAAGGAGTGATCACCACTGAAACCAGTTGGACTTAATTCCAAAGAATCCATTCATTCATGCTTGATCTGAACTTAAAAGGCCCACTAGAGTTTATGCTGGGTTCCAAATAAGTGTGCACAAAGATAGGAAGTACAGTCAAAGATGTTTTTCCCCCAAATAAAAGCTACATGTTTTTTTAAACACCTTGGTTTGGGATGCATTCCCCTCCCCTTGAACTAAATGGCATTTCCAGTAAAATGGAATTCACTGCATCAAAGTCAGCTAGGGAAAATCAAAACTAAAGGCAAAAGGATCACTCACCAAATCTGAGAACCACATCTAAACTGACTTGTTCCCCTTTCAGCAGCAGGGTTCTTCCCTGCTAACCCCCCCATCCTTTTGTCCCTCATCATGAAGCTGCATATGTGCTCTCAATAAACCATCCTCTTATTCAATGGTTACTTTTATTCCCTAGAAGAATAAAAGGTGGGGAGAGGACTAAATGATGGAGAAGTGGAGGGGAGGGAGGGAGAACAAATCATTGGTAAAATTCAAAGATATAGCCATGTTAGTCTGTAGAATCAGTGTGTAGAGAGATCTTGTAGCACCTTTGAGACTAACAGAAATTTCTTTCTGTTAGTCTCAAAGGTGCTACAAGATCTCTCAAATTACTGGTAAGTTTGCAAAGTTTCTCCATCCATTTTCACCTGTAGAGACTTGCACAGGAGGAGTTTCAGTGCAAACACAGGCAAGTATCTGACAAAATGCAGACTGGAACAAAGAGAGAATTCAAGATCTGCTGTTTCAACTAGCCCAGCTGGCTGGGGATATTTTTTAGTCCCTTCAATCCGGAATTTATGGCGACCCCAGCTGAAGAAAGACTATGGGTTCCTGGCATACTACACATATCTTAACACTAATTAACATACTAGCAACAAGCAAGTACATCTGCCCAACTTATCACATCTCTTATCTAGTCTCAAGCTACAACCAAACAACATTCCCACTATTTATATGTTTATCTGCTGGGCTTTAGGCAAAATCCTTTCTTCCACTTTTGTCCCCCAATGTTGTTGTTCTTATCATGTGCCTTCAAGTTGTTTCCAAATTATGGCAATCCTAAGGCAACAGGGTCTTCTTGCAAAATTTTCCAGAGGGACTTTTCCCACACTTCCCTCTGAAGCTGAGAGTATGTGACCTGCCCAAGGCCATCCAATGGGTTTCCAAGCCTGAGTGGGGATCTGAACTCTTGTTCTCCAGAGTTGTAGTCCAATGCTCAAACCACTACATCATGCTGGCTCTCATTCCTCAATAACCTTATTTAAAATTGAGCTTGTCACTTCTTCACCATACCCACAAGTTTTGCATTTCTATTACGTACTATTCACACACACTCCACCCATTCATGGGTATAAATGTACGCTTGTTCCTCCATATCTGCAGCTTTGACTTTTGCAGATTTCATTATTCACGGATTTTATTAATATGTTCTGTCTAGGAATATATAGGTCCTCCAGCACAACTCTGTGGTCAACTTTAATCAAAAGTCGCACTGAAGGACCTAAAAATTCCTAGAGAGAATACTGCACTAGGCATTTGTAGCTCTTCTGCAATTCTATGGTCAATGTCTGGCAGATGTGGACCACAGAGTTGCCCTGGAAGACCTAGAGATTTCTAGAGGTGTTCTTGGAGGTAAAAACATATTATTTTTGTTATTTGCAGTTTTTCCACATTCATGAGGGGTCCTATGCCCCTAACCCCAGCGAATGTGGAGGGACAAGTGTATAAAGGTGGGGTCATGGAGAGAAGAGGTTTGTGAATAATGCACCTTTCAAAACATACATATCCGTGCATCTTTCTGCTGTCTTTTTGACAGTGGTTAAAGATCTTTTTATTTAAGGAAGCCTTTGGTGTTTATTGTGTTGTAGCAGATAGGCAGGGCTTTTAGTGGGTGGGTTTGTGGTGTTTTTATTTTATTATGTTTTAAGCATCTGTAATCCTATTTTTAACATAGGCTTTTAAAATGGAATTTTAGTTTAATTGCATCTTAACTCTTGTATTAAGAGTTTTTTAAATTGTTTTGTGATTTTAAAACACTGTAAGCTGCCTTGGATCCCATGCTAGGAGAAGGATGAAATAAATAAATGCATCTGATGACACAGACCCACTCTGCAAAAGCTTATGCTGAAAGCCTGTTTCTCTCAGTTTTAGTCTTAAAGGTGCTGCAAGATTCCTCTGCAATAGTATTTCCCAGTCACCCCAATAACAAGCTTGTTGCTTATCATTAGTGTGTGTGTGTGTGTGTGTGTATCATTAATAATTCAACTTTCCCAAATATTATTCAAGAATCCTGTCTTTCCTTATAGTACAAAAATACGTAAAGATAAGAAATAAAGAAATAAATCCATAGTTAGATAGAGCTATATGATTTTTAAAATAAAAAAATGGGAAAGCAGTTTGACAACATGGTGCTACCACAGCAAACATCATAGAATCCATAATGTATTTGCCAAGCCTCAATTGTGTGGGCAGACACCGTTGCCTTGGTGATGAGAAAAGTCAGTGGGAAGGACAGGATGAGGAATATTTCACAGTTCACTGCAGAAACTAGCAGAGTGAAGTGCTGCCTCTGAATTCAGCAAATGAGAAAGCCTGAAACTCATCAACTGCTACCCCATAACAAGTTGTCATAGAAACCCAGAAAGGAAACTAGGGATGCTTTTCATAATAAAATTAAGGAAAAGTGCTCAAGTATTGGTTAATAAAATGCTTACATTCCATGACTTACTTTCTTGTGTCAATAGAAGGAATAGCTTTGCCCCAAAGGACAGGTGTGGATGCTACTAATTGAAACTATTACATGGAAAATTTGGGATCATAATCTCTGGAATACAAAAATATCATCATCATCATCATCATCATCATCATCATCATCATCGCTCCTGTTCTCCATTACAGCAGGAATGGAGAGAAAGAGATACATGAAGAGGTGTGTTTTAAAAATTCACTTTATCCCAAGTTATTAATTGGAGATGAAAAGGGATAAACTATTGTAAAGAAATTGTATTGTGTACCAGGGGCAGTAAAATTTTAAAAGGTAACTAATATTTCAAAAATAGACTTCCAGACATCTAAATCATTGCTTATATTCAACCAAAAGATAGAACTCTGACCTCTGCTCTGTTTCTTATATCATATCAAAAAAAATCATATACTTATATATCTACAAATGTATCACTATATATACATATAATTCTCTTTTTCTGTTTAAATCAAATGTAATTTTATACATACAACATTTCCCCACCTCATTGTTAGATATTTTTATATATGTGCCCTCCCGATTTAATTAATAACATTAGATATTTTTTTATTTTTAAATAAGCTGATAAATTGTGATAAATGTTTTGTACACAAGTGATTATTTACATTGTATGTTTTGTATGACTGTCTGTCTTTGTGTTGTTATATATATTTTTGTCTGTTTTCTTTTATATCAATAAAGATTATTAAAAAAATTAAAAGGTAACTAATATTTCCACAACTCCTAACTAGCTCACAGTTATTCCAAGCTACACAATCCAAATAACCAAGATTTAATAGCATCGATAAGAAGCTATATTAAACTCATAAGGCGAACAATGTGTAGAATTTTTCCTCTGAATATGGGGGGAGGGAGGCATGTCACCTACACAGGAAGTATTTCGGGACTTCAGAGCACCCCTGACACATGTATAAACAATTTCATTTTGGAAAAGAATGTAAAAAAAATGACAAGCAATGATTAATAGCCCTAGAATTCTACCATATTACACAAATTAATTAAGAGCTAATGGTTTGGGTGTTGGACTATGACTATGGAGACAAGGGTTCTAAACTCTGCATGGCATGGAAACCCACTGGGTGACCCTGGGCAAGTCATATTCTCTCAGCCTCAGAGGAAGGCCATGGCAAACCTCCTCTGAACAAATATTGCAAAGAAACCATGATTGTTTTTTTGTGGGTTTTTTCAGGCTGTGTGGCCATGTTCTGAAAGAGTTTCTTTCTGACGTTTCGCCAGCATCTGTGGCTAGCATCTTCAGAGAAAACTGAAATGGAAAAGCCTGGTTGTATATATACTGTGAGATCCTGGGTAGGGAGGGGTGGTTCCCAGGTGAACTGTGTGTTGTTCTGTGTTGAATAGGTATTGTTCTGTGTTGATGGCTTCGCTTCAGGCTATGCAATCCAGGATATGTCTGCTGTTCCCATGTAAACTGTGTATTGTTCTGTGTTGAATAGGTGTTGTTCTGGTGTTAATGGCATGGCTTCCAGGTGAGGAATGCAATCAAGGAGATTGTCTGCTGTTGTCTGCTGACCCTGGTTGGTCTTCTCTTTGCATTTGCTGAGTGCAGATTTTCTTATTTTGTAGGACTGGTAGCCATATCTTGTTTACTTTAAGAGTTTCTTCTTTCCTGTTAAAGTTGTCTAAGTGTTTATGGATTTTGATGGCTTCCCTGTGCATTCTGACCTGATAGTTGTTGGCATGGTCCAGAATTTCAGTGTTTTCAAACAGCATTTTATGCCCAGGATGGTTTATCATGTGTTCTGCTACTGCTGATTTTTCTGGCTGGCCCAGTCTGCAATGTCTCTCATGTTCCTTGATTTGTGTTAGGACACTGCGTTTGGTGGTCCCTATGTAGACTTGTCCGCAGCTGCATGGTATGCGGTAAACTCCTGCAGCTGTGAGAGGGTCTCTTCTGTCCTTCGCTGAGCGCAGCATTTGTTGGATTTTCTTGGTTGGTTTGTAAACAATTTGGAGGTTGTGTTTCCTCACTACTTTCCCAATTCTGTCTGTGACTCCTTTGATATATGGTAAAAATACCTTCCCTTTGGGTGGCTGCTTGTCTTCAGTCCTCTGGGTTTTTCTGGGTCTGGTAGCTCTTCTGATGTCTGAGCTGGAGTAACCATTTGCCTGTAGAGCCCGGTCTAGGTGCTTCAATTCCTCTTCCAAGAAGTGGGGTTCACAGATGCGTTTTGCCCGGTCTACCAGTGTTTTTATTGTGCTTCTTTTTTGTCCTGGGTGATGGTTTTCTCTGAAGATGCTAGCCACAGATGCTGGCGAAACGTCAGAAAGAAACTCTTTCAGAACATGGCCACACAGCCCGAAAAAACCCACAAAAAAACTATGGATGCCGGCCATGAAAGCCTACGACTTCACAAACCATGATTGGTTTGCCTTAGGGTTGCCATTAGTCAGAAACTACTTGAAGTCACACAACAACAATAAACACAAAATTAAGGATCTATAAACTAATGTTTAGTATACCCCACCCCACCCCGGCCAAAGACATTGTATAACAAAACGTAAAACTATAAAACATAAGATGTTTAATCTGGATCCTGACAGAAGGTTGGTGGGTTGGCTTTTGCCAGGTCCAGGAACTAGGTAAACAACTTGCTCTTGTGCTACATTCCCCTGAAGGAATAAATACATAGTTTGGAGGTACCCCAAGATCCATTTATTTTATTTTTTTTTGCCATTAGAGGCTCAGATGGACTCAGCAGTCTTGGCACCTTTAGTTGGCCCACTAACTACAGCTATTCATAGGCATCCACAGCAGTTGATACACTGGAACTTATATTACTGCAATATGTGCTACATGTGCTGCCCTTCAAGACAATATAGAGGCTACATCTTGTATCATATGTGGCACCTAGACTGCTGGTTTTATTGAAATGGCATTGGCTGCCAATAGACTTCCAATCCAAGTTCAAGGTGCTGGTGACAACTTGCAAATGGCATAAAGATATTTATGGGCATACACCTCTCTAAACATAATGTTTGTTTTACAGATGCTGCTAATTCTACATCTATGAGATTTCATATATTTTCAGTTGTGTTCTGAATCTGGATGCAGAGGGAAGCAGTTCGCAACATTCATCAATTTGCCAAATGTGCAAAAAATGATAGTACATATATCTTTAAAATATGCTCCAAATATATTCTAAATATGTTCTTAAGCAATGAGTATGCATCCAGTGCCCCTACCATTCCTAATCTCCCCCTATCCATTCACAGTACAGAATGAAGGTGGGAAGAGGAGAACATACTCAGGAACAGATTTGGTAGCTCTATCCATCTAATTGCTCCCCCCAAAATTAAGTGACCCATGAATGTCAAAGAAGTAGCCTGTTTCAGACATAAAAGTAAACACTAGTTGCTGCTTGAATTTGGTCCATCTAGAATCAAATGATCCTTCCTCAGGCATATAAGCTCACTCTTCTTCTTCTCTTTTCACAATGGAAGAGATGCACACCAGCAGAGAAGAGCAGAAGATTATGCTTCTATTTCCCATCTCCCTCATAATGTTCAACCTTTAGGAAGTATAGTTTGTATAATTTTTTGTAACAGAAAAGAAAGATTAGACCATGGATTCAGATACTGGTTTGGTCACCAAGGGGGGAAGCAGATGGGCGGCACGGGGCCGCCCCGGGAAGCTGCGGATCAGGGCCGAGGCATCCGCATTCCTCGGCCCTGCGGCGCAGCATCCCTGCTCCAGGAAGGAGCGCTAAAATAGCATTCTTTCCGCAAGACGCTGAAGGTGTGCCACAAAAGGCGTCCGGCGCACCTTCGGCACCTCTTCCGCTGCAGCGTGTGCGGATGCTGCAGCGGAAGTGCATCGTCGGAGTGCCGGCCATGTGGAGGGCCGGCCGCTCCGACGACGTTTTCGGGAAGGGGTTGGGGCGCCCAGCATGAGGTTGCCCCTCCCCTTCCTGGCCTCAAAGATGGCGCTTTGCGTCGTCTGCTTAGGTCCTAAGTGGAGTTTGAAGAAGACATATTTCCTTGAATTTAGATGCCTTAGGAACTGTGATTTCTTTTAAAATGAGAGTGAACATGTTTGGTGCCCCAAAGAGGAGGAAGGTAAGCCTGCAAGCCTTGGGCCTTTGCAGACTGCTAGAAATAGTGCAAATTGAGTCCACTTTAACTGCCCTGGCTCAGAGCTCATGGGAATTTTTTTTTTCTGAGACATTGAACCTTCTCTGTCAGAGGGCTCTAGTGCCACAATAAAGTACAGTTCCCATGATTCACTAGCACTGAGTCAGGGCAGTTAAAGTGGACTCAATTTGCACTATTTCTGGCAGTCTGCAAAGGGCCTCAGTCATTTTACAAGAATCATAGTTTCCCAGTATAGCTGAACTTGGCCACCATGCCTGTGATAACAATAATTTTCAAGGATGGAAGAAATAAAGTTTTAACTCTTTGAAACTGGTCCCATGTTTTGATAGTCTTAATTGGGCAGGGAATGCCATAATGCTTAGGCTACTCAGATAAGGCCCTGGACAGATTTAATACTATTATTTAACAAAGCATAAAACTTAAACATCTGAACTTAAAATCAAAGAAAGGCTTATAAGAATGTGCCTTCAACTTAGAGACAGACCTACCAAACCTCCCTTGGCAGAGTTCCATAACCTGGGAGCAGCCACCAAGAAGGCACTCCTGGGCCCTCACCAGCTGTACCTATGATGGTAATGGGACTAAGAGAAAGCCTTCCTGCAAAGATCTTAAAACTCAGGTAGGTTTGTATAGGTAGATATGGTCTTAGATACCCTGGACCTAAGCTGTACAGCCAAGCTGTTGGTCTACATGTCACCTTGGGATAATAAGAATTGTAGTCCATCATATCTGGAAGGTTCCTAGTTGGGTAAGGCTACTTTAGCCTGTGTGATTGAATAACTGGATTCTTTTTAACAGAAGATCTCAGTGGTTTGTGTTGTGTGCTTACTGCTACAATTAAAATAATAGTTGAACCTCTAGCAGATATTCTGCCTGTTGAAAAAATTCTGGAATTGTTATTATTATTGCTACCATTACTACTACTACTAGTATGATTCTTCTGTCATGTAGCTTTTACTAAAGGTGCATTATAAAAAGACAAGCATTTCATCAATCACTTTGGGCTTGTTCAGGTTGGCAAACATTTATTTTTCAGAACCAGAAGAAATAAAAAGGATGTTATTAAAAAAAAAAGAATAAAAAAGAATGTGCCTTCAACTTAAGCTCCAACATGTCTGATCTTGGAAAATAGGCAGGGTCAGCCTATGAGATGACTGCCAGTGAATACTAGGTGCTATAGGCTATATTTCAAAAGAAGCAACTGGGAAAACCACCTCTGAATATCCCTTGCCTAAGAAAACTATTACTTTCACGGGATCACCATTAAGTTGACAGATGACTGAAGACACTTATACACACAAAGGTAAGAGAGGCAAAAGCAGTTTCATTTCTAATGCCTGATAAAAATATACTTTCTGATGAAGATACTTCTGATGCAGCTGCCCTGAAAAGCAGCCATACACACTGATCTGTCTGAAGCATACAGGCTCATTGGGCCATTTAAGATTATGAACCAGTCCCTGCATAGCTGAAAAGGCTACCCATTAGTCCTGAGCCTGGGTATTTTTGCCTTAAAGTATGAAAGGAGGAAATAACTTCTTCTACTTTAAAATCCAGTCTGATGGGGAAACCACACTACAGGAAAAGTTTTACTTATCTTATCTTATTTATTTAAGATTATTTGCCTGTTCCAGAACCTTCACAAAAATTTAAATCAAGTTGTTCTTTTCAAATCTAAAAGAATTACAGTTGTGTATTTTCAATTTGGGGAGAGAAGGTATAATAGCTAAAAAGGCCCCTTTTAGCATAAATTCCTGTTATTAGAATCCAAGCTCCCAGAAGCCTCAGCCATGTTGGCCAATAGCTCCTGGGATTCTGGGAACTGAAGTCCCTTGGTCCTTAAAGGGGAAAGGTTGCCTACCCCTGCAATCTATTCAACTTGTACGCAGAACATATTATAAGAAAAGTAGGCTTGGAAACAGAAGAAGGAGGAATGAAAATAGGAGGAAGAAATATCAACAGTCTGAGATATCCTGACGACACCATAATACTAGCAGAAAACCTCAAAGACCTGGAACAACTACTAAGAGAGATCAAGGAAGAAAGTGCAAAGGCAGGCTTACTGTTGAACATCAAGAAAACAAAAAGAATGACCACTGAGGACCTTCACAAGTTCAACCTAGACAATGAAGAAAGAGAAATAATAAAAGAATTCCCATACCTGGGATCAAATATTGATAGAAATGGGGACTACAGTCAGCAAATCAGAAGATGATTAAGAATGAGGAGAGTGGCTATGAAAGAACTAGAAAAGATTCTAAAATGCAAAGATACACAACTCAGCACAAAAGTTACAATCATACAAGCCATTGTATTCCCTATTACCACGTATGGATGTGAGAGCTGGATAGTTAAGAAAGATGATAGGAAGAAAATAAATTCATTTGAGATGTGATGCTGAAGAAGAGTGCTTGAGGATCCCATGGACAGGCAAAAAGACAAACAAATGGGTCTTAGAGTAGATCAAGCCAGAAACCTCCCTGGAAGCCAAGATGACCAAACTGAGGCTGTCGTACTTTGGAGACATCATGAGAAGGAAGGACTCATTGGAAAAGACATTAAATTTGGGAAAGGTGGAGGGAAGTAGGAAGAGAGGAAGGCCACACTTAGACGAATGGAGTCTATTAAGGAGGTCACGAGTATTAAGGGGTTGCAGGAATTAAGCAGAGCAGTGGAAGACAGAGGGTCTTGGAGATGTCTCATCCATAAGTTCGCCATGAGTCGAGATTGACTTGAGGGCAGTTAACAACAACAACAAAGTTCTTACAAGGAACAAGACAACATAGAGAAACTTTTATTCTCCTTGCAAGAAAAAGATGTGGTGTGGGGAACAGAACCCAAAGCCAAAAACATTTTTCTATTTTAAATCTTCCTTTTCTTTTCAGGCCTCTGCTTTTCTGCACCTCATCCTATCATTTGCCCAGTCTATGATCTTCCTGTTAATGGAATCATGGAATTTATCACATGGGGAAAATTGGAATTTCAAACGGGTCAGAACCCGTGGTAATCCAGCGTATTAGGCACAATTGTACGAATGGTTTTACATGACATTGTGTGCAAACCACTTGGAATCCTATAGGAAATAGGCATTTTCGGGGAAAATACCATAAATTCATTTCTGTTTCATTCATGAATTCTCTTCCATTTCCTCAAAAGATAGTACATTTGCTCCCATACTTGCTAGGGGTTTGGAGACATTTGGGGTCATTAAATTTTTTAAAAAAAATCGGACTCTTGGGGGGGGGGGGCATGCAGCCCATGAGCTGCATTATCCCCACTCCAACCTATAACCAGGATCCAAACCGTGTATCTCCATTGCTTTCTTTAGAATTGATGATCTTGAATTGATGATCTTCATCTTCTTATAGCCCCCCAGACCAGCAGCAGTTTTTGTGTTATGAAGGACTGTAAGAAAAGGGATAAAAAGTCCCAACTGCACCAGTACAGGATAGGGAAAAACGTCATTAGCCCTTGGTCTGTCTATCTATCTAGCTGTTATATAATTCTCTCTGTTTGTGTCTCTGTTTATTTGTGTGCATATAAGCATGTATGTCAGTTTGGATTTTGCCTTGCTTAGGGTCATGGACAAACAAGCAGTGAAAGATGTGAAATAAACATGCATGTCATCAAGTATTGCTACATAGATGGTTGGAAAGTATTTACAAAAGGCCATTTTACAATTGGAAAAAATATAGCTGTAACAACTGGGTAATATATGCAGTTACACTTTCACTCCCCTTCCCCCCCCCCCCCCCCCGTGACTTTAACAACATTTCAGCATGCAGAAATTAAGTGGGAGAAGCTTTTCAGATCATGCCAGGCCATGCCAGACCTTCATGCCAAGGAAAAAACCTCCGCTTAATCCCAATAGATTAAGGACATGGCAACAGAGCATCAATGTGGCAAATCAACTAGTATACAATCATATTGTAAAAGAAAGTGCCAATAATGTGATCAAAACACTGGTATCTACAGTAAAAAGAAACTGAAGTTTCATCTTCTATGCTCAGTGCTTAAGTATGTTTATAACTAATATCCAATTATTTTACTGGATTCACAGTATGCAGTAGAATGTGTTGCAACATGTAATTTTAAATTTCATATCTACTTTTAAAATTAACATCCATCTGTGAAGGAATTTAGTAATATACCAGGACTAATCTGATTACATAAGGAACCTTAACAATTATAACAATAGCCTAAGGGACAACATGCAAACAACATGCAACTTAAGAGCATCACATCAATATCCTTTGTAAACTCTACTGAGTAAATTTGCAAGCTGTATGGTACATAATCTAATAAACAGAGAAATATAACAGAGAAATAAATTTCAATACTGCAGTAGACTGTGGGGCACACCTGTTCTACTGGGGAAGCAAAAAAATCTTAAGATGGTCCTTAGGATCCCTTGGCTTAAACAATCAGTCTTGGAGCCATTGAGAGGGCAAGAACCCTAGGGCTAGGACTGAATATTTTATATTTACCATTGTTTTCCAACTTTCCTGGAACTACATAAACACGCTTATTGTAAAATAAGAAATTCACAAGTGTTAAAGAAACTAGTGTTGAATACATAAGTTTACTAACAACTGGGAAAGTGGCCATAGAGTAATGAATTATACTGAGCAGTAGTTCTGTCTTGTAAATGAAGCTGTTCTGAAATTTTATATGAAACATGCATAAAAAGCAGACATTTATATGAAATTATTACCACTGCATACAAAAGAAGGTAAAAGCAAAAGTCAATTGCTTAACAAAATAATTTTCCTTTTCTGCATGCAATTTATTTGTATTTACTTTTTAAATTATCAGATTACAAAGAGTGCTTACTTTCATCTTGTTGGTTTTCTGGCGCTACTTCCTCTCCCACTTCTCCTTCTCCTTCTTTTTGCTCTTTCTGTGGCACTTCTTCTTGATGGCTTGAGGAGCTGACAGAAAGTGTGTGGCAGCAATGGTTGAACCCACTATCCCGTGGCAGAGTATAACTGCGAGGCTTTCCCCCATTCCCATTTAGGACTTGCATTCTCTCACCCTCCACTAAGGGGAAAGGGCCATAGTGATCCTGTAGGTGGCACTTTTGAGTAGGAAGAGTTGATTGCCGCCTGTGTTCTGGAGATATAACAGTTGAATCAGAGAAAACTGAATCCTCAAGTGGTAGAGTCTGAAGATAGTGCAGTCCTGAGCTTGTCAGTGGTGTTTCTATTAAATCCTGCCATGAGCGTCGCTGGCTAGCTGTTTTGCGGATGGGAGATTCCGTAGTGCTCCCTACCGGTTCCTGACGGAACTCTTCATGTGACGACTGGGACTGGGAAGTTTCAGTGGATGAGAGTCGATTATGTTTTGGTTCCACAAAAGGGCTTGCACAGCTCATCTGCAATAAAAATATAAATTCTGGCTTCAGTTCAGTGACAATGATAGGCACACACGTTTGCCACACATAAAGGTCATGGTGACTTTACATCTATTGTAAGAATAATTGGTGTTTCTCGCCATTATTGTATCATTCCTATATATAGCATCTCCCACTTGCAGGCTTTTAACTAGTTACCATCCCTATGCAAATTTCCTTACCAACTGCAGTGAGGCTAGGTAGCTTCCATTCTATGTGTGTGTGTGCATCACATTTAAAAATAAATAAATAAACAGATAGTCAGGGGGTGAAAGGAGACATTTAGATTTCTCTCCCCTACTCACTATCACTTACTGGGATGTGAGAGGGGAGAAGACTGGATGGGGGAGGCACCAATTAGTGTACAAGGTGGAAACATTGACAGGTAAAGAGTAAGGCTATTGGCTTATGGGTTTTGGCATGCTGGGATGAAAATAAAAGCCCATCCCTTTTGTACCAATTTGAATCTAGGAAAGGGAAATGTGTGTGGCAGTTAATGCAACTTGAGTCCAGTCTATTTTGACTAGGTGTGGCACTAATGGGGCCACTGAGGACCAGGAAGATGTGAGGTGACACTGATTTTTTTTGTCAGTGTAAATAACCCCAAGGTGCCAATGCATTTACCACCATAACAACTTACCGAAGGAGGTCGTGGGTATGTGTCATAAGGAGGAGGTGGGCTGTCTTGTTTAGGTGTTGATGGTGTCTCTACTTCTTCCTTATCACTTTCACTCCAGTAATCTAAGCAACACAAAGGTAGAGATGGATGAACGGGGGGAAAAAACCTTACATTATTTTGGACCAACTATTCAGAAAGTGTCAACATATAAAGAAACTTATTATGTGCCTTCCAGTTGACTCCATTGTATGGCAACCCTATGTTAGCATTAACCTTTGCAAGACTTCATCAGAGGTTTCATATGAGAGAATGTGACTTGCACAACTTCACCCAGTGGGTTTCTATGGCTGTGTGGAGATTCAAACCCTGGTCTCCCAGAGTCTTAGTCCAACACTCAAACCATTGCACTATACTGGCTCTTTCACAAAGAAACTTACATGGAGTCATATATAATGAACATAGATTTATAAGCTAAAAATCTACCAACCCATTAAAGAATTAAGGCTATTTAACTTGAAGAATATTGGGATGGAGCAGAGCTCTGGATACACATTATGCTTCCTCCTTGCCATTTACAATGGGAAGAAAATAGTTTTTTAAAAGTTAAAATTGAGAAGAAAGAGAGGACCATATTTCCTCTTTTCCACCCTACCAGCAGAAGTCCAACACAGCTTGGGAATTATCACTGTTCCACCCAAGAGTACTTCAACCACAGACAAGCCATTTTTATGATAGTATTACCCAGTTACATCATCTCCTTTACATCTCTGCCTAGAAGTAAGTCATGTTCAGTGGAAATTACTTATAATGTATATAGGTTTTCAGCTTTGGGAATACAAGTGAAGGAAGGTGTGTTTAAACTCCACTGAAATCAATAAGACTTTATAGATTCTATTTGGAACTTAAACATGCTTACATTTTTTTGTGTTATTCCCTTAGATATCACTGTTTCCTGATCAAAATAGGGAAGAAAAATACTAAATGCTAAAGAAGAACTACTAAACTCAGAAATGGAAGCTGTAAGTTTTCTCCATATTCTTTTGTCATAATTATACAAAATATGTTAAAATAGATTTTAATAATATTTCTTATTATCATTCCCTCTAATAGCAGATGGCTTCATTCCCACTTACAAATAATTCAGTTTGCAATCTGAATTAATGATTTGGTTTGACAGTGGAGCGTCGTTCACACTACATTTGTGCCGATCGAATTTTCCTGTTGCAAATTAACCCATTTCTCATTCACATTTACCAATGAATCGATTTAAAATGGACCCTCTTCCGTGGCTTCTTTCCTTCCCTGGAAATGGCAATCACATCAACGTTTCTGCCCACATTTAGTGATGTGCTCTTTTGCATCTGTTGTCGTAACCAAAAAACCCAAACAAAACAAAAAACAAAAATGCCGGCCGGAAAATTTAAAGGGTGTTTAAAAGGGCAGGTAAACTCAAAGTACCATGAGATGTTCCCCAAATGTTCAAAAAAATAATGGAGGAGCGGCTGTAAAGACAGGGAGCAGAGTGGTAATGGAGCCTGCAGCAGTGTGGGCAGCCCAAAAATGGTGCTTTGCCTAGGGAGGGGGAGGTTCAAGAGGTGGGCAAACACAGGTAAAGTTTTTAAAATTCGGCTTGACCACACTTAAGACACTCCTCTCTGATGATCGATGACTGAGTCAAAGGGAACCAATTCCGATTCGCATCCCATTCGCACTAGTACTAAATTGATTTATTGCGAAAGATGGGAATTCTGCGGATCTGGAAGACACGCTTTAAATGGGTCTAGCGCCAGGCCTCCCTTGACAAACCATGTCAGGGATTCAGTGCAAGTGCAATCAAGGGCCATTGAAGCCATCTCAAACTGGTTTGCAAACCGGTTTATTATGCAGTGGGAAGGAAGCCATTGAGTGCCTTTTGCCTTGGAAAGGAAATGTAGAAAACAAAAGATGATATAATGGCTTCCTCATACTTGAAAATATATATACTATAACTCTGCAGAAATATATTAAACTTTGTAAATTTAAAGAAATCTAAGAGTTCTTCATTTGATTACTTTCAAAACCATTCAAAATGCTTAAATCCATAAACAATCATGATTGTTTCTTCCTCCTTGTAAAATCAAGTACACCCTAACTATTTTAAATATTACCTCTATAGTACTGCATAAGAGCAAGCTTTTGTAGCTGAAGAATAGCAACAGCAGCTTCATTTATATACCGCTTCATACTGCGCTATGCAGTCTCTAAGCAGTTTACAACTGTAAGCTAATTGCCCCCAACAAGCTGGGTACTCATTTTAGCGACCTCGGAAGGATGCAAATCTGAGTCGAGCCTGAGCTCTGGCTGGTATTGAACTCACATCCTTGTGGTTTGTGAGTGAGTGGCTGAAGTACAGGCATTTAACCACTGCGCCACCAGGGCTCCTGGCAGAAATGTCCTTAAGGAATGCACAGAATGTACAGAGAAAGAAAGCACTGGTTTATGTTAAGTAGATGATAAAATGAAACAACCAGAATAAATTTGCCCATACCTTGTTCTTGTTTGATCCTCTCTCTTTCTGCATATCCAGCAGCAAACATATTAATTCTGTTTAACCACCTGAAATAAATATTTTAAATATATCACTGAAACCATTTTAGCAAGGTCTTAATATGTAGTCATTTAATCAAATGTACACAGCTCCTAGACTGGACTATGATAGCAATTTTTTGTTAGTTTTACTTATCTATTCTTCATACATACACCTTTCCCTGTAAAAAAAATACTGTGGCATTAAAAGATTCTGCCTTAAGTGGGAAACCTGGAACTGGGATGTTAAAATTTCCTAAAATGGAGCATTCAGTCAAAGCTCCACTGAATCTGTTGCTCACAGATGTGTCAGTATCCTAATATATGCCTACTGTTCCAATTTCTCAATAACAAATCCTATCTTATAAAGATTTAGCTAATATATTTAAACCCCTATTTGTCATATCAGCAAGAGAAAGAACTTCTGAAGGACAGAATGACTGCAATTATGTCCCTTTTATTTTTGAACTCTATGTATCATGTATTATTGCAAAGAGCTAGGATAAACTTTGTGCGCACCAGGAAGGCTGAAGCAGGAAAACAATCCTTTAATGCTAAACGTTTTAATCTCTATAAGACTATGAATTAAGGAACACTGTCCTCTCTTCTTAGGGTCAATGCACATTGGCCCAAAGGGGCGGCGGAGAGCCACCCCCGGAAGTGGTGGATCAGGGCCGAGGCTATCAGACTGCACAGCCCTGATCCTCCCCTTTGCCACCTGGAAAAGAGTAGCAAAATGCCGCTCTTTTTACAGGTGGCAAAAGGCCACCCTCAGAGCTGGTGCATGGCTCTTTAGCACCCCTTCCAGCACAGCATGTCAAAACGGTGTGCCGGAAGGACGTCTTGATGCCACACATTGTGCATAATGGTGTGCGGCGTCAGGACGTCCTCGGCATGGGGTTGGGGCAGTCGGCGTGCAGCTTCCCCTCCCCATCTCTGCCTCCAAGCCGGCCCTTGGGGCGGTCTGTAGAGGCCCTTAATTTTTCAACAGAAGTGCTGTCACTATGAGAGACAAGTACCATAAGGTGAGAGGGGTTTTTAAACCTCTGACCTATAGGATTGCCATCATATTCAGTAGCCAAAAGCAAAATTAAATTCTTAGTCCTTTGGATTTCTGTCAACATGACAGCCCCCTCCCTAAAGTTGGAGTTATTTTCCTAAAACAGACTTGTCAGGATGACTGAACTGATGTCTCCCAAGCTACTAGTAATACATTTCATAACATAACACAATTAAAGTGCTTAGAGATTGCAGTATCAACTGGTCTTTTGTAACTTGGTGGGACAAACTACTTTGTTAACCATGCTCTTTATAACAGGTAGTAACCATGCATCTAATAATACAATAGACATCCCTGAAGACAAGAACTGTCTGTCTCCTCTGGGTATTGACCTGAAATACATGATCCATAAACTACTTTGCCAAATGAAGGGGAAAGTAACAACTACAGGATTGCTATTCTTAACAGCACAATCCTACATATGTTTTCTCAAGTTCCACTGTATTATTTAGAGGTTATTTACCCTCATAACAGCATTAATATTGCAGCTAAATCTGATTACAACCTCTCCCCAATAATGCTACAATATTTATAGTGGGGTATGCATGACAGAAGTGAAAGGAAAGAGAATTTTTTTTAAAAAAACAAGCATTTATTTATAATAGCTGAGAGCTGCTATTTATTTGAGTAGCCCTTAGAACATTGAACAAAGCTACTCTTGCCTATTTCTGCAAGGAAAGAATCTTTGAGTCTTTGATTTAAATTACAGGGAAATCTAAAGAAGACTTAGGGGGGTTGCAGACTGCCAGAAATAGTGCAAATTGAGTCCACTTTTAGGGTTAGGGTCGGGATTAGGGAATCATGGGAACTGTATTTTATTGTGGCACCAGAGCTCTCTGACAGAGAAGGCTCAATGTCGCAGGAAAAAAAAATCCCATGATTTCCTAGCACTAACCCTAACCCTAAAAGTGGACTCAATTTGCACTATTTCTGGCAGTCTGCAACCCCCTTTAAACACAGTAATAAAATGTGAACTATTTGGAGTATTCAGGGGAAAAATGTTGTTTTATTCCACTCTTTAAAACATTTATTCATTTCATTTTCTATTTACCAAAGGATAATTTTGTTCTTACATTGTGTTGTTATATTTATATATATTGTTATATTTACTTTTAAAAAAATCTAAATATTAAATGAATACAGGGTAGAATACAATAAAGGCATCAAAGACAATATTTTTACACAGGAAGAGATCATTTAAACACTCTAAAAACATATGGGACAATATAACAATCTGAAACAAGTTAAAACAGTTCTTAAAAATGTAAATGTATAAATTGAGTAACATGATTAGACCTTTAAAGCATTAGTAAGAAGCTGTGTTTTTACTTGACACTGGAATTAAGCCATTGTCACCACCAACTGAGCTTTGAAGAGGAGTGTGTTCCACAGCTGAGGTGCCACAGCAGAGAAGGCCTTCTTCTATGACTTCCCACACTTACTATTCTCACTAGTGGGCTACAAAGAGCGCCTCCAAAAGCTATTAGTGCTTAGATAGCCTATATAGGAAGTGGCACTTCTGCAAATATTGAAGTCCCAAGCCATTTGGAGCTTTAAATGGCATCGTATACACCAGGGGTAGGCAAACTAAGGCCTCAGGGGACCGGATGCGGCCCCCTGAGGCCTTTGGACCGGCCCCAGGCCGGTCCTGCTGCCGCCCCCGCCCATCATGATGATATTGATTATTGTTGTTATTACTTGTTCTTGAGGTTTTCTTGGCAAAATCTCCACAAGGGTTTTGCCATGGCTTTTCTGGGGCTGAGAGAGTGTGCATGCATATATTATTTTGGGGGGCCGAAGCACCAATATATATATATATATATATATATATATATATATATATATTGGTGCTTCAGCCCCCCAATTGTCTGAGGGACAGCAACCCGGCCCCCGGCTCAAAAAGGTTGCCTACCCCTGCCCTAGAGTGTGGCTTCATTTTGGTTTGCACCTGCTTTGAAGGTGTGAAGCAGCTTTACTTTGCCCATTTGTTTCACTCCTATGGCAGTCTGATTAATAAGTTCCTAGTCTTTCCCCCATACAATCAGTCCTCCATATCCATGGATTCTTTATACACAGACTCAACTATCCACAGCAAACTTTGATTTTGTTATTTTATATAAGGGACACCATTTTACTAGGCCACTGTATATAATGAATCTTAAACATCCACAGATTTTGGTATCCACAGAGGGTCCGGTATTAGAATATGTTGGGGTGGTGGTGGTGGGGAGAAGTACACACTATCTATTTTTATTTAACAGAGATGACAAAACAAAACCATAGTTAAAAAACCTCAACCTGTTCTAGAATGGATCCCCTGCAAAAATGAAGGGCCAACTGTACATTGATACTCACACCATCAGTAAACTTAACTGAATCTTGAAAACAATACATTAGAATTCATTGTGTCTGTGATTTTTTTGGGGGGAGGGGGTGAATCTAGAATTCACAAATATACACTGAGAAATCATAAGCACTTTTGAAGAAAAACACACTGGAGATGGTCACTATCGGTCCCCTTTTCCTACCACTGCATGCTTGCCCTTTATGTTTTTATTCTTGTTATTGTATTATTCTTATTTTAGCTCTTTAATTAGTTTAATCCAGTTTTAATGGGGTGGGAGCATTATAGTTGGGTTGAGGGAATGTTTTTAAACTGTTTTTGTTTTAAATATTTTGTAATCTGCCCCAGTTGCTGAACAGAGGGGCGGGCTAGAAATAAAACCTATTATTATTATTATTATTATTATTATTATTATTACACAAAGTAACTGTAACAGTAGGACTGATTAGTCTTAAATGTTTTTCCATGTTTATTTATGCTAAAACATATTATGTTTCAATTATGTGAAGCTAGACAATAACCTGAGTAATCTGACTAGGCAGACCTGAGAATAAGAACATTCTACATGTATTTACCATCCACTACAACATATTCCTATCCTTGTATCTATAGAAACTGATCTCTCCCCCCCCCACACCCCGTGTGTGTGTGTGTGTGTGTGTGTGCGTGCGTGTGTGTGTGTGTGTGTGAGAGAGAGTGTACAAACACATACACACATGCATACACATGCTGTTACTAGATATATGTGTTATGTGGCATAGCATTCTTCACAGAAAATGGATATATCATATACTTTATTTAATTCTAAGTTGTTCCTTGAATTAAGTCTTGTAAACCATGTGATACACCATCTTGAATTCCATGTTTAAAGAAAGGGTGGGATAAAAACATAATAAAATAAAATCATTTTACAAATCCAAGGAAGCTTCCCCACAAGGATTAAGTTTCCATACCTGTTCAAGTCATCTAGATGTTCAGCAGCAAAATAAAAGCTTTTGATCTTAGGATGACAGGCCTTGAATGCACTGTGTGGGCAAAATAACACAAAGAACTATGGGTAAAATAGTAAATGTGCAACATTATTTTTTCATCATTAACATGCTTAAAATCTGCTTTCAGATGAATTTTAAAACAACATCTGTATTTTAATGAATCATTAAAATATATTTGTATTAGAATCATTTGATGTATCTTATGCAAGTCTATTTTTATAAGCATCAATGAACTGAATGAGAATAAGGCTACAATCCCATACACAATTACCATGAAATCAATGAGATTTCCTATCATTACCAATGTATGTGGTTATATGACTGGTGTCTAAGTAAATAATAGCTACATTTCATCATGAACACAGAGACAATTAAACACTAATTGGAATCATTTTTTTGTAACTATGAATCAATTTATTCATTGAGGTGTTTGTGTTTTGTATATGATTATAGGTGCATCTACACTGTATAAATAATATAGTTTGACACCACTTTAACTGCCATTGCTCCATCCTACAGAATCCTGGGATTTGTAGTTTTGGGAGGCACCATTACTCTTTGGCAGAGTAAACTACAAACCCCAGGATTCCATAGGGTGGAGCTACAGCACTTAAAGTGGTGTCAAACTGCATTATTTCTACAGTGTGGATGAATCCTGTTATTTTTAGAGATACTGCAACTTGATCAAATTTAACTGCAGTCAAAAAACTGAATAAAAAAGTTTTTGCTATGATCCTAACTATCCAAAGTAACACACTTTTTTGGGTGTTTACGGTTGTCAGTGACAATAGATATTAATAGCAATGGAACGCCAGAAAGATAAAAACTGCACCAGAGAGAGATAGCGGCTACACCACAGAGAAGCATGAGTAGTTGTTTTCAGCCTCTGTGGTCCATAAAGTATATTTCTAAATATTGCTTCTAATACTTACTACTTTTTGCGACATTCACTAGCTCTATCAATTTTAAATTCTGGGAGACTGATAAATCCCTCTGCTTTTTCATCCTATAACAATAAACATATTAAACAATAAGAGCACAGAGAACAATCAAGGAAAAACAAGTAAACACAAGTATATTTATTATCTTTTTTTGACCAGATCACTCCTGTATTCATTATATCATCAAATCTTCAACAGAAACCAATGAAGAAACTTTGATAAGAAAATGAAAACAATACTTAAAAATGTTAGTTTTCAAAAGCAACTTGTTTTCAATCATTTCTCTTTTGGACAGTCCAAAGAGACAATGTTGCAAATTGTTAAGAGCTGAATCCAATGCAAACCAACCCAGAAGCAAATTAAGTTTCTGTCTAGTTCAAAAGAAAACAAAATGTGAAATACACAACCACTCTGCTACTGTCATTCACTAAGACCTGGTTACTCTGTTAGGGTACCTCCTCTTGATCCAAAAATATTATCCCCCCTCCCCTGTTGCACCCTCCTTTCCCTCCCCATTTTTGAGCCAAGAGTACACAGTCCCTCCTGTCTGCAGAGCCTGTGCATGATTTTGCCTTGAAATGATTTTTCTCCTGTTTTCATCCATGGACTATCCCAATCCAAAGTTGTTTTTTGGAGTATTGTTAACTTGATTGTACTTCCCCCAGCCACCCTGTCTGCTCTCCCCATTCAATCCCAACTCGGGCACTCTCTCTAATGATGATGATGATCTATTTTAAAATATAAAAACAAAGAAAGGAAAAAAGATGGGAAATGGGGGGGGGGGAAGTGTACATATAAAGATGGGTTAGATATGAATATAAGATCTATGTTCAAAAATACATTTGCTAGAAGTTTATATTGTATCTGCAAAATTCATGTTCATCTATTTCATCAGTATGTCTCTGCCTCCCATTGCCGCGTCATCTATTCCTTTCCTCAAGCTTCTTTTTCTGTCTTTCCATTGGATTTCACATTCTCCATCCATTGCCTACTCTTTATACTTCTTCAGGTGTCTTGACTTCTTACTATTAATTTCTCTGTTCCTAGGGACATTTTCTTTGTATTCCACCTGGACTTGTGTGATTCCTGTCAAACAATAATGCTCCATTCTATCACAAAAGCTAGACTACAGACTGCTTATAATTCAAAGATATAGCCATGTTAGTCCGTAGAATCAGTATGTAGAGAGACCTTGAAGCACTTTTGAGACTAAGGGCCTTTACAGACCCACAACCGCATGCCGTGGCCCTGATCCTCCCTTTTGCCACCCCCAAAAAAGCGGCAAAAGGCCGCCCTAAGAGCCAGTACTGCGGCTCTTCCGCGCCCTTTTGGTGCAGCATATGTACACGTTGCGCCAGGACACAGGCGCGCAGTGTCAGAACAGCATTGGGGTTGAGTTGGGGCAGCCAGCGTGCAGCTACCTCACCCAACTCCACCCCCAGGCCAGCCCTTTAGGCTGGTCTGCAAAGCCCCTAACTTAAAGAAAGGAATTGGCAGCATGAGCTTTCGTAGACTTCAGTCTACTTCCTCAGTTTTACTAACAGCTCACCCAGGTTGCTTCTGTACTGCAAAAATATTGCAGTATGACACTGCTTTAACTGCCATTGCTCAATGCTATGGAAGTCTGGGATTTGTAGTTTTGTGAGATATTTAGCCTTTTCTGTCAGAGGACTCTGGTGCCACAACAAAATACAAATCCGAGGAGTCTATAGCACTGAGCCATGGCAGTTAAAGCAGTGTCAAATTGCATTATTTCTTCAGTGCAGATTCAGCCCCAGTATCAGAGACTGCAACAATTTGATATTGAACACTGGGTATATAAAATATTCATATAATCTTGTATGGACAAAATGGTAAAAGGAATTAAGATTATGTGGATTTTGAATTACAGTTGGTTCTCTATACCCACAGATTCCTTATCAAGGTATTCAACCATCCATGGCTTTAATAGGACTTCAGCATCCAGAGATCTGAGGGTCCATGGTATCCATGGGGTATGTGTGTTCCTGGAACCAAATCACAGCTGATACCAAGATCCTATTGTACAACCCTAGCATCTGCAAGTACCACCCAACAGAATGGTTTAATATACCATGTTTTCCACACAAAAATAGGATGACATATATTGTTCATTTTCAGAATAACTTGGGGACACTAATTTAACATACACATAGATGGGAGCGCTCTCTCTCTCTCTCTCTCTCTCTATATATATATATAGTCAGAATTTAATTTATTGTTTCTGCTGTCATAGTTTCTATGCCAAAGTGAAAAGCTGATGTCTATTTTAAAAGGCAGCTGCTACTTACAGTACAAAAAGCAAAATCCCACACATGGAACAATCAATACAAGCTTTGACAGTTACTCATGATTTTGTTCCATATGGATATATCACATATTTGGATTCTGGTCATAGTAGTAAGTGTTGACAGAAAATTCAACAAGATACCAGTGTCTTACCTCCTCATTGATATACCAATACAGTGAAGTGTCCTTCAGAACAAACCAGTATTTTTTCCATTTTTGTGAGAAATAACTCTTGGCATCTTTCTTTTTCCACAGCCAGCCTTCACAGTCTCCACGACCAAGATCTTTACAGGAAATACGCCTTTTGCTCTTACTTGGTGCAAGACCTAAGAATTGTTTTTAAAAGATTAAGGTTGAATATATGATGCCTTGCACCCTGACCTGGCATCCAATGTCTTTTGGAGGGGAATAGTTTATGACTCTGATGTCAAGACTATGTTAAGGATACATAGTGCTTATAGAATTTGTCCTGGTTCAGACAGGGCAGACCAAGAAGGGGTGGGGAGTAATTCTTAAAGTGGTTGACTACACAGACTGAGAAAATTATAAAGTTATAGTTTGTTTTAGAACTGCTGCCTTTTGAACATTTGCAAACCAAATTCATATTCAGCTTAAAATTCTATCTAATATGTCAGTATGCTTTAAAGATATTTTATGTAATATTTTACCTTTGTTCTTCTTTTTAGACTTGTGCTGTAGAGAGGATTGTTGAAATGTCTAGAAAGATACCCACACAAAAACTTTAGTTAATGTATGCAAATCTCATAATAGCAGATCATTTAACATTGGTTAAAAAAAAACTAGACACTTGGCAATGAAATACTCCTTGAGGATCCACAAACTCTCTGGTATCTATGGAGGGTCCTGGAGCCAAACCCCAGTGGATACCAAGGGCCCACTGTACTGTTCATCCAGATGCCTGCTCTATGTAAGAAAAACATGGGGATGGAGGTAGAAGGTTTGGATACAGGATGTTAATTGAAAACTAGGGGCTAGAGCGTTTTTCATACTGGTCCTTTTTTGTGCTGGACATTTTCCTTTTACTGTACTTGATTTGGTGCTGCTATGGATCCTCTGCTTGCTGGCACTGTAATTTTGAATGAATAGCATAATTTTGCTTGTTGTTGTAGTGTGCCTTCAAGTAGTTTCTGATTTATGGTGACCCTAAGATGATCCTATCATGGATTTTCTTGGCAAAATTTCTTCAGAGGAGGTTTGCCCTTACCTTTCTCTGAGGCTGGGAGCTTGTGGTTTGCCGAAGACCAGCCAGTTTCATGGCTGAGCTGGGAATCAAACACTAGTCTCCAAGTCGCAGTCCAACACTCAAACTACTATGCCACACTTTCATCTAATGACATATACATTTACTTGTTTTGTCACTTGGGTTTACAGTGGATGTTATTAATTGTTGTAATTGTCTTTGTTTTAATTGACTTTTATTATTCTGCTCATTGTTTTACTTAGATTGTACGCTTCTGGCAGGTTTTATTCTGTTTTATTCTTGATTGTCTTTTGTACAGTGCTGAGTACACTGACAGCGCTCTAGAAATAAACTATAATAATAATAATAATAATAATAATAATAATGATGATGATGTTTCTGTGCCTTACTGGAACATGTGAGGGCTTTTTGGGCAGGAGGGGGAGGTGAGAAGAAAGGTTTCCTATCATATTTGGGAACACCTATGCCCTCTCCTTATTAGAAAAGGGGTGGGGAAAGTGTCACTTAAACTTTGGCTAGACAGGCGAAAGCCTGTCAGAATGTGTAATTCTGACTAGACTTTTGTTTCATATTGATACAGAAGCCTTTACAACCCTGTTCTTCTTTTGCAGCTGTAGTAACACCATCACACATTTGCACACATACACGAGGGGGGAAAAAGTCCTGTATTTCTTTTAAATGAAAAGGAATTTATTTCATTATAAAGACAATGAAAGACAACTTTCCCCCTTCTCATTGCCATACAATATTTGTGAGAAAAGCTTTCTGCTTCAGGGAAAACTGGAGCAGATTCAAAAGTATCTGTCTAACCAGTGCCTCTTTGGGTATATTTGATGCACTCTTCATGACACAGTACCTTCTCAACTTGATTTTACCCCTAAGTTTCTGAGTCTGGAACACTATTTTCATTTGAGTTCCCTGAGTAGATCAATGGCACTGCCACATAATGTTATCTGTAGAGCCTACAGACAATGAGCCCAGTCAGAACAGTCAAATGTGTTGGGATGTTGGCAGTTTTCATTGCTGTACTTTCTGATTTTATCTTCAATATCCAAACTAGGTTGCGTTTCTTCCAGTATGTTCCCCATTAATTAACATCAGTTACTGCAACCTTTTATTCCTTAGCCAAATGCAGAACTTTTTCCCATTGTGGTGCATTTCAGTACACTTTGAATTCTAAATCCGCTTTTACATCTACTGGGGCAGTACCTATTGTTTTAGGGAGTGTTTTATGATATGGACTGGGGATATTAAATCTGTAGCCTGCTTCTTTTCACCCCACTCCACCCCTTAAATAGGCATTTTGACCAATCCCCTCCAGTGAAAACTATTTTATTTGAAGAAATTCTATACAACATTTGCATCCTTGCACTATTTCTATAAGCGGTGGTGGTGGGTATCACTGTGTTTTTCCTTGCAGAGGGATCATTTTTTCTTTCACAAGCATTCACTGTGTGAAATGAGACACTGAAAGTGATTGAAAAGAGAAAAAAAGGAAGTGCATGTTGAGTAGAGGTGGTGGTGATCTTGCACCAAAGAAAACTGGAGTGATACTTTGAACCACTTTATGGCAGTAGTGTAGAGCAGGGGTAGGCAACCTTTCCCCTTTAAAGGCTGAGGGACTTCAGCTCCCAGAAGCCTCAGCCATGTTGGCCAATAGTCCCATGTTGGCCAATAGCTCCTGGGATTCTGGGAGCTGAAGTCCCTCGGCCCTTAAAGGGGAAAGGTTGCCCACCCCTGGTGTAGAGGTTCTACAGAGATTATTTTTAAAAGGCTTATAGCAGGGGTAGGCAACCTAAGGCCCGGGGGCTGGATGCGCCCCCCCGAGGCCTTTGGACTGGCCCAAGGCTGGTCCTGCCACCCACCCCCCCCCGCCGCCGCCCACCATGATGATATTGATATTGTTGTTATTACTTGTTCTTGGGGTTTTCTTGGCAAAATCTCCACAGGGGTTTTGCCATGGCTTTTCTGGGGCTGAGAGAGTGTGCATGCATATTTTTTTTTTTAAATTAATTTTTATATTTATTTATTTATTTTGCTTTGCCCCCCCCCCCATTGTCTGAGGGACAGCAACCCGGCCCGCAGCTCAAAAAGGTTGCCTACCCCTGGCTTATAGTTATGGCACTGATGGTTTAAACTTTTTTTTAAAAAAAATGCACACCTTAAAAAGTGTAAGGAGTCACTGGAGAGAAAAGAGACCAATGAGGATTGTACATCTTGTGGCAAAATGAGGAGGGGTGAGAGGGGTTGCACACTCCCATTTGTAATGTCACAAGACATTTCACAAGATGCCCACAGATGAACTTGTGCCACCTTTTAAATGGTTTTTTAAAAACTCTCAGAGAGGCTTTGGATGGGGAACCAAGAAGAACTGACAGGATGTATCAAGAAACAACACTAAATGGTGGTATTATATGGCACAAACTACCAATCTTGGCAAACCCAATGTTGAGTTTGGAATGGATAACTGCCACAGAAGGACAAAACTCTGACTGAGATTATGACAGACTACTTGTGTGTGTTTTCTGCTTCAATACATTTCCATAGCAACTGGTCCTTTAGGTAAAGAGTATATAACAAGGAAAAAGAATAACAAAGGATTTCATTCAAATGAAAAGGCTGGATTAGGAGATGACAAAGTTATTTGGATAATATCGCTACTAAAACTTCAAAAAACAAACAAACCAAAAAACAAAAAAACCAAACCCTGGTAAACAGCCCAACCACTGTATGCTGCTGTCATGCTTGGTAGCTGAAGAGATGAAGAACGAGGATAGCATTATAGTGAAAATTAACTATTGCATTTATTCGGGATTCTAAGACACACAATGTTTAGACTAACCCACAATGTTTAGAATCAACTAACCCACAATGTTTAGAATCAACTCTGAGTTTTCCCCAGTGAAACAACACTTTAAAATCCTTTGTCCACCCCACCCCTTGTAGCCTGTACTACAGGCTAATATGTGCTTTCCTAATATGTGCTTTGAAGTTTGTCCTCCTCAGTTCCTATCTCCCCACCATTGCTTCTAAGATGAAGGCACCTTCATAAATAGTCAACCCAGTTCTCCTATTTCAGTCACTTGGCCCCCAATCTACAATTCCCTTTGCTTTCCTCTTCTACAGCCATCACACTTTGTTGTCAAGTTCCTGTGAAAATCATAGGAACATGACAGCTGCAATGTGATAACAAGCTTTTAGAACACCCACTAAAAATATGCTTTCTTGTATTTTTGAAAACTCTACAAATATTGGTAGCAATAGCAATAGCAATACCATGTACATTTCTGTACCGCTTATCAGTGAACTCAGCACTTCCTAGGTGTTTTACAATCTGTAAGCTAATTGCCCCCAACAAGCTGGGTACTAATTTTACTGACCTATGAAAGGATGGAAGACTGAGGACCGAAACAAACCGTCCCAAAGTGCTGGTTTCCCAAAGGCTTGGGGGCATGGTGTATGCACACCACATGCCCCAACACTGCCCCCAACCAGATGGCGTGCAGTGTTGTGGTGTTGCAGTGGCGTGGTATTTAGATACCACACGCTGCTGAAACGCAAAAAATAATAATAATAATAAAAAATGCTGCCATGGCAGCAAAGGTGCCTTTTTCCCAGTGCAAAAAGGAGCAGCTTCCTGCCACTTCTTTTTGCGCTGGGAAAATGCTGGGTTGGAGCAGTGGGGTGCGGTTGCTGCGGCCCTGATCCAGTTCTAAAAGGGGCAGCAGCAAGTCAAACTTGGAGTCCCAGGGATCAAACTCACAACCTTGTGGCTGCAGTACCGGTATTTTTAACCACTGTACCACTAAGGCTCCCTAAGTATTGCCCCCGGTATTGTTCAGGTTGATAAATCATTATACCAAAAGCATGTTTAATGACTATAAAGATTGTGTTACTCAATATTAAAGGAAGAGCTCTTTTGGCCTCTTGGTGTTCACTGTTCTAATGGATGGTTTCACTTCATGGACCAGCAAGCACTAATGCTTCATCAACAAGTTAATGAGGCATTTCTGGACCAATTATGAAACAGTATACCACAATTCCCCCTGTGGCTAACATCACACATATAAACTTTTAACTTCAAAGTCATTGCCATCTTTGTTAAGACTGTGTAATAAACAAATATGTGAAAGTCTGGGACAGCTTATCCTAACAGTTGGTGTAGAAGAGGAAAATATCAATGAACACAATTAAATGAGAATTTGTGCCTAGCACTCTAACTACATTTGCTGATCATTTTGAAATTACAAAGAAAAACATAAAGCAAAAAGAAAGGAAAGTGTTGGTCACTGTGGTGAAACATAAAGACAAGTTTCTTCAAGCATAATATCTCACAGGCAAGATGTACTTTATGAAATCCTGTCTGTGCTTTCTTTTTTAGAAGTGCAACATGTTCAATACAGTAATTGCACTAGACTGTTATCCCCAGATCTATATAGTTTCATGGTCTGTGCTGATCCCCAGTAGCTTGATTCAGTCATAATAGGGCAAGTGACTTATAGAGATATGCACAGATCTCACCAGTTTCTGGTTCCAATGCTACAGGGACAATTTCCAGATGTAATTATATACCAGTGTGGTGTAGTGGTTTGACAGTTGGACTAGGACTCTGGCGATTAAGGTTCAAATCCCTGTTTAGCTATGGAAATCCACTGGATGACCTTGGGCAAGTCACACTCAACCTCAGAGAAAAGCAAAGGTAAACCCTCTTGGAACAAATTTTGCCAAAAGAACCCCATGAAAAGTTTGCCTTAGGGTCGCCATAAATTAAAAAATGTCTTGAAGGCACATAAAAACAACAATTATATACCTGTGTTCTTCCTACAAGAAAGTGTATGTCATAAGAATTTATGTCCCATAGTCATAGTTTCTTGAACTGTGAACAAGGCATATGCAAGTCTGCACAGCCCTCTCTTACTTCTCTCTTTGCATGTCTCACTTAGGCTCTTGTATTCTGTCTTGTTGAATCACAGTTTGCCATGCAGTGTGAATAAACAAAATGTGGATTAATTGCTGCTTACAAACCAGGATAGGATGTCAGACTGGTTCCTTTCTATCTTATATGTGAATATGAAGAGGGCAAACACTATTTATACCAATATTTTATTTATAGGGCATTTCACTATAGTGCATGCTATAGAATCTGAGTGGATGGTAATTTTCATTTACTTAATGACAGCACTAATATAAAGTATTATTTATAAAATAATTGGTTTCTTCTTATACAAAATGTACCAAAGAAAACCATGCCAAAAAGGAATGAACAGGTTGCTTACCTGTAACTGTGGTTCTTCGAGTGGCCATCTGTGTGCAGAGAGTCCATTCAGAAAGCTGAAAAACTGAGCAGATTGGTGGGAAGCCCCACTCACTCCTGTGTATTGAGAATGCCCAATCTTGCTAATCTAGCTCCTCCTTCAGTTCAAGTCGCCACAAGAACTACAGGAACCTGACTGAGGGGAGTTAGGTCGGGTTTGTGTGAGGGCACAGATGACCACTCAAAGAACCACAGTTACAGGTAAGCAACCTGTTCTTCTTCTTTGTGGTCTCTGTGCCTCACACAATAGGGTGACTGAAAAGCTTACCTGTGGCAGGTGGGGAGGTAATTGTAGAATAGAAAAGAGAAGAACATGGTCAAAACTGGTATCCTGATGGGACCTGGAATCAAGCCAGTAATGCCGAACTAATGTGGAAGGTTGAGACCACGTAGCTGCCTTGCAGACATCAGGCAGAGGAACATCTTGAAGCAAGGCAGCTGAGGAGGAGACAGCCCTGGTTGAGTGTGGGTGCACACCAACTGGAGGAGGGTGTTTAGCCAGTTGATAGCCTAAGAGAACAGTTAGAGCAATCTACTTTGCAAACCATTGTGAAGAAAGAGGGTAGCCCTTTCTGGTCCACCATAACAAATAAACAACTTGTTAGTCAACTGGAATTCAGCAGAACGCTGAACATAGAAGGCCAAAGCATGGCAAACGTCAAGGGTGTGCATAGACTTTTCAAGAGGAGTAGGAGGATCAGGGTAAAAGGTAGGCAAAATGATGTCTTGAAAAAAGTGGAATGAGGATACCACTTTAGGAAGAAAGGAGATATTAGGCCTGAAGACAACTTTGGAAAAGATCAAAAAGGGCTCATCAGAGTGCAAAGCGGTCAGTTCAGAAGACATTCTGACTGAGGTGATAGCCAGCAGAAATGCTGTTTTGAACATAATTAGCCTCAGGGAGGTAGATCTCATGGGTTCAAATGGAGGCCTAGTGAGTTGTGTAAGCACTAATGAGAATGACCAAGACGGAGCCAATGGAGGCACTGAAGGTTAGAGATGATGAAGGCCTTTAAATAATATCCTTCAGTGTAGGAGAAGTGAAGAGTTTTGAAGATGGCGAGCCAGGAGGCTGGTTGGCCACAATGGCCGACAAATATACTTTGAGAGACGAGAAGGCCAGCCCCTGGCCATGGAGTGAAGAAGGAAAAGCAAGGCTATAGAGAGCTGAACAGGTGAGGATGGCTCTGCTCTGGCCTAAACAAAGGCACAAAAGTGCTTCCATTTATGACTTTTTGGTGGAACCTTTTCTGGAAGCTGAAAGGACCCTTAAAAGGTCTGGTGCAGTCAAGGGTGAATCCTCCAGGCTGCGAGATGGAGGCTGATTAGATCCGGATGGAGGACTGTACTACTGGAGTGGAAGTGAAAGTCTGGCCAGTTGGGGAGCCTGAAGAAGTGGCCCCTGGTCAGGTGAAGCAGAGGGGCAAACCAAGGTTGTCTTGGCCAATAGAGTGCCACCAAAATTGCATTGGACCTGTCTGCTGTCATCTTGGTCACCACTCTTGCCATAAGAGGCAACAGAGGGAAGGTATAAAGGAATGGTGTCTCCAGCAAAAAAGGAACGTGTTTCCTAGGGAGCCTCTACCTTGCTCTGCCCTGGTACAAAACAGTGAGCATTGAGTGTTTTCTGAAGGCAAAGAAGTCCAGTTGAGGAGTCCTCCATCGAGATGTGATGAGACGGAATGTCTCTGGTGACAAGGTCCATTTGTATTGCAGGGCCTTGTCCTGGCTCAGAGAATTTGCTAGAACATTGTCCTTGCCAGCCAGATGAACTACTACTGGGTGAATTGAGCATAGATGGCACCATCTCCATAGTTGGAGGGCAAGCCGGAGGAGCACAGGAGAATGGTGCCTCCCTGTTTGTTGATGTAGTAGACTGTGGTGTTGTTGTTTGTTACCACTTGTAACACCCTGTGGCAAAGGTGATTTTCAAAAGCTCGAAAGGCTTTGATGACAGCCAGTAGTTCCAGGTGCTGATGTGCATCTGTGCCTCCGAGGGGGACCAGTGACCCTAGACGCGGAGATCTTCATAGTGGGGGCCCAGCCAGTCATGGAGGCATCTGTGGTGACCATCCTGGAAGGTTCATGGGGTTGGAAGGGCATTCCTCGGAGGATGTTCCCTGGAACCAGCCACCAGTGGAGCGAGGCCTGCACATCTGAAGGAAGAGTCAACTTCTTGGACTGCCTGTTGTGAAGGTGGTTGAAAACAGACACAAATCACTCCTAAAGACGACGGAATTTCATCTGGGCCAGGTAAGTAACAACTGTGGTCGAGGCCATCAAGCCAAGTAGACATTAGATATCCCTGGCTGAAGGGTAATAGAGATGAAGTACAATGTGGAGGTGTGACCAAAAGGCTTCTGCCCACTGGATGGGTCTAAGGACATGTCAATGTACTCTATCACTCTGACCGGCTCCAAAATGGATTTGGAGGGATTGACCTTGAGTCCCAGGTCGGTGAGAAGAGAGAGAATATCGTGGACATCCCGAAACAGCTGTGTGCGAGAGGATGACTCCATCAGCCAATCGTCCAGGTAGGGAAATATCTTGTTCCCTTGAATGCAGAGATATGAAATGACCACTGCCATGCATTTTGTGAATACTCAGGGAGGGGTAGAAAGGCCGAAGCGCAGGATGGTATATCTATAGAGATGTCCATTGATGGTGAACCGGAGAAATATGCGATGTTGAGGCTGAATAGCAATGTTAAAGTAAGTGTCTTTCATGTCGTTTGACACAAATCAGTCCCCTTGATAGAGGAAAGGAAGAATGGGTTGCAGTGTCTCCATCTTCAAATTGTGTTGAGTGATATAGGGATTCACTCCCCTAAGATCGAGGATGGCATGAAGACCATTGTCTTTTTTTGACACTAAAATATTTGGAGAACTAGCCGTCTATCCTGCACCTGTCTGGGATAAGTTGGATGGCCTGTTTATCAAGAAGGGAGGCAACTTCCTCTTGTGGAGGAGAGGAGGATGTAGTAGTATAAAAGATGCCAAGAGGTGGAGTACTTGAAAACTCTATGGCGCAACCCCGGCAGATGATAGTGAGCACCTAGGTATCTGTGGTGATTCATTGCCAGTTGTTGTAAAACCAGCAGAATTTGGGAGATTGATGGGGTAGCAGTGGGGGGGGGACTGCCTGAGAGAAGAGTGTCATCCCTGCAGATCCATCAAAACCGAGATTTGGAGGAAGATGACTTTTTAGAGGATTGTTGTTGTTGTTGTTAATTTTGCGGATAGCATTGTCTGTAGGGCCACCTAGATGATTGTTGAGACAAGCCATGGAATTGAGAGGAGCCAGCAGAACAGGAATGTGAGTAGTTAGATGATGAAGGTCTAGAACGCCACTGTTGTCTGTAGTGAAGGAATGGCAAATGGAACAACGCTCAGAAATATGTCCTTCACCAAAACAAACAAACAAAAAAAAGCATCTAGAATGTCCATCAATAAGGGCAAGTTTATGTTTACAAGTCACACAGAGCTTAAAAAGAGAATTGGAAGCTATAAGAGGCCTAGAACAGAGATGCCCAGCCAGGCAGAAAAAATAGGAAAAAACCACTAATTCAAGCTCAGTGTAACAAGGGCAGCTCAAGAATCAAGAAAAAAGAAAATAAGAAAAAGAACAATAAAATGGTAATCTACCGTACATGAGAGGAAAGCAAGAGAGCAATCTCAGCAGCTTCTCTTGTAGCGGATGAAAGAGAACTGAAGGAGGAACTAGATTATCAGGATTGGGCATGCTCAGTACACAGGAGTGGGTGGGTTTCCCGCCAATCTGTTCATCTTTTCAGCTTTACAAATGGACTCTCTGCGCAGGCACAAACTTTATTTTGTGAGGCACAGAGACCATGAAGAAGACGCAGTTAATAAATATTTACATTTGTTTTGATTTGTACATACAGCCCACATAAATACAGCCTTGTTCATCTATCCTGTGTGACTCCTTGCCTTTTCCTTGGCCAAGGTGGCAAGGTGGGGAGGGTGAAGAGAGCACCACCCCTAGGCTCCTCCTTAATTCCTTGCTTGGAGGAATTTCTTGCTTGGTGAGCTCCCTGTGCACCCATCTCCACCCTCGCTGGTCCCAGGCACTCACCATGGCAGCCAGTGGCAGCAGCTATGGCCCTGGAGTTCCAGACATTCAGCATGTGGCTTTTCACTCTCCATTTGGCCTTGGCACTCAAGGGGAACAAGCTGCACCCCAACATATGATGTGCTCTTCAGGTAACCTCCTCTCTGCGGGGCAGCAGATGAGGGGGAGGACATTTTGATTCCAAGTATGAAAATATAGGGTTCGCTATTACCTATAGATCCACACTGGGGGCCTTTACAGACTGCCAGAAATAGTGCAAATTGAGGCCCCTTTAACTGTCCTGGCTCAGTGCTAAGGAATCATGGGAACTGTATTTTTTTCTAGGACATTGAGCCTTCTCTGCCAGAGAGCTCTGGTGCCACGATAAATTACAGTTCCCATGATTCCTTAGCACTGAGCCAGGACAGTTAAAGTGGCCTCAATTTGCACTATTTCTGGCAGTCTGCAAAGGCCCTAAGTCAGAGAATGTATTCCCCATGGATATGAGGGTCATATTGTATTTCAGTGTCTTCATCATCTACTTTAAAGCAATGTAAATTATCTATGGTCATTTTTTTCTTTATGTTCACCTGTAAATCTTCCTTATCATTTTCCTCAACTTTTTTCAATAATTATTCCAAACATTTGCTATTTTTTGTAGTAGTATGGTGTCATCTGCATCTTGAATTGCTGATGTTCTTTCCTCCAATTTTCATACCTCCTTTCTCTGACTCTAATTCTGCTTTACATATATGTTCAGCATACAAGTTAAACAAAGTGTGCTAATGCAGCCTTGTCTAAGTCCCTTGCCAACTAAAAACCATTCCATTTCTCCATATTCTGTCCTAAAAGCAGTCTCTTGCCCTCAGTACAGGTTATACATGAGAATAATCAAATGTTGTGGCACAACTATTTCTTGAAAAAAACAATCCATAGTTTTTCATGATCTATACAATCAAGGGCTTTGCTATAATATAAAACAGACAGGATAATATTCTTTTGGAATTTTTGAGTGTGCTCCATTACCCAACATATGTTTGTAATATGATCCCTAGTGCCTCTTCCTTTCCTAAACTCAGCTTGGACTTCTGGCATTTCTCCATATATGGTAAAAGTCTTTGTTGTAGACTTCAGAGCATCACCTTGTTTGCACAGGAAAATAATGCAATGATCCTTTTATTTCTCTGCATTGATTAATATAGAAGTTCTCCTTGTCCCTGCGCACAAGTCACTGAACTTTTGCATTCAGGCTTCTGACTCCATTTCTGTCACCTTTTACTTTTGCTACTCATCTGTACTTAACTGCTTGAAGAGTTTCATCTGTCATCCAGTAAGACTTCTCTTTCTTTTTGGCTGCCTTTTTGCTTTCCTCCTTGACAATATCCGTGGCTTCAGTCTAAAGTTCTTCAGGCTCTTGTTCAATCAGGCTTAATCGTGCAAATCTATTTTTCACATTTTCTTTATATTCTACAAGGATGGCCTAATAGACCCTGATTGTGTGTTTTATGTGGTCACCCAATTTCATTACCTTATAATAAACTGGTTTTAGCTTAGAATAAATTGTGTGATGCAAAAACTAGAGTAAGGCCCACTGGATCAATTTTTGAACTGTAAGAAAAAATGTATATAAATCCCCTTGATCCAAGGTGTCTTCTCCTGCTGGGACTAGTAAATGAATGTAAACCTGTTTTTCCTGATCACCTGGGTAGTTGATGAAATAAATAACATTTAAACAGCTATCATTGGTTGTGGAATTGAAGTTGAACATATTAGATCAACTTTTATAGGAATACCTACTTGAAGATACTTTGATAATAATTTATTCTTTCCATCCAATTCAATAATGCCTCTTTATTAAATTCTATTTTATGTTACTGAATTTCCAAAGAAGAATGTATATAAAATAGCAAATGCCTACGTGTTCCTCTTCCTCATCCTTCATATTACAAAAGGGGGATGCATATTACACTGTACTGTCAGACTTCTTTCTTTAGTTTATTACTAAACTAAAAATTTCCAGTGATGAACTTTGTAATAAAATTACACTGTTATTCTTTCTGTATGAAACAGTAAGGGAAGATCAAACTGAAAAGTCTGAAAATCACAAGCAGTCATATGTCAGTCGTTCAGCAACCTCATCAACACAGAATTAAATATCTTGTCATTTTACTTACATGATACAAGGATGTTTCAGGCCCAGGTGTGCTCATGCTATCTTGCCTTAAAGACTCCATTTGTAAACTAGGTAGCAGAGAATAATGACTAGGACTGTTGCTCTTATCTCCTTTCTTTTTTGATTTTTTGCCTGTGTCCTTCTTGCTGTTTCTCTGAAACATGTAATCTTCTTGAGCTATTTTCTCATTGCTCATATATCGAATTAATGAATTTTCTAGAGAAATAAATCAGATAGATTATTTTGCAATTTAGCTCTTAAATGACCAAGTGTTTCCATACAAATCCTGATGAAATCAGTGGCATAGCACTCACTGGACTGTCTTCAAACCAGTTTCTCATTAAGCAACCATGTCTGCAATGAAATGATAAAAAATAAAAGAATACTGATAGTAGTCTGAAATCCCATACTTTAATGGCCTAATCCAGTCAATAAGGGTGTACCAAGTTGTTTCAAGATTTCATCACAAATTACTCGTACTCTATATTACTCCATTATCTGGACCTGATTATAGGAAGTAACAGGAGAAGGGATGTTAATGAAACTGTAATATTTTTATTGTCAAGACAAAACATAACTATTAAGGTTTCATTCTCCTTATCTGTAGTAATCCATGATAGAAGAAAGGTTTGAAATGGGAACACAGCTCCTTGTCAAGGTGATTCTGACATTTAAAGTACTGGCTGTACAGCCTAAGGGTTTTGCTTTTTCCTTTGTACAGCCACAGCTGTCTGTGGATTTTGTTTCATAATGATCTGAACACCAGACACAAACAAAACAGAATAAACTAAACTAAGCTCAGCTGAACTGAACTGAACCATTAGGACTCAACTGATGTAAACGTTTACCTTTGGTGGCTGAGTGAGTGTATTGCCCTGAAAGACATCTTCAGTTTAACAACCTTTTTCTGTGGTTATTGGTTAGATAGCCTCCAGACCTTGGCTATCTAACAAGCTCATTATAGTTTTTGCTCAAAAGACAAGTTATCCATGTGTCTGTGATTCTTCATTTTCACTCTGATGTTAAATATTATTTAAAAATACACAAGTCTAGATTAAAAAGTGCAAGTGTTCACTGTACAGATACACTGATTGTACGGCAGAGATGGGGAGGGAAGGTACAGCAGCTCTTGCTTTCTTCCTGAAATATGGCGAGTCTCATCCAGAAATGAAATATTTGCACTTTTTTGTGTTTCTAAGGGGGAGATGCAGACAGGCGGCCCTGGGCCGCCCTGGGAAGTGGTGAATTGGGGCTGAGGCTGCCCCACACCTTGGCCCAATCCTCCCTTTTGCCGGCCCAGAACAGAGAGGCAAAATGCCACTCCTTTCAGAGCCAGCGAAAGGATGCCCCAAGAGCTGCCGACGGCTCTTCTGCGCCCCTTCTGGCACAGCGCGTCAAGACGCTGTGCCAGGAGGACATTTTGAAGCCACGCAACATGAGTAATGGTGCATAGCATCAGGATATCCTCAGGGAGGGGTTGTGGCGGCCAGCGTGTGGCTGCCCCTCCCAATCCCTGCCTCGAGGACTCCACAAATGGCCCGTCTGCAGAGGCCCTAAGTTGCTAGGGACATTTGTTGGTAGCAGCAAGGACCCAAGAATGAAGTCATGTGGCAGGACTTTTGCTTTCCTTGTAGCAGTGAATTGCTGTCATGGTATATCAAGTTATTGGTTTGTTTTGTAGTCTACTATCTGTACGGACTGGCAGTAAAGATATTTGATTGGTTTCAAATTTAAATGAGTACAAGGGATTCCTTTAAGGGCTCACAAGCATATGTTTACAAGGCTATAGCCTGACTCGGGTTGGGATGATTGCCCCACATCCAGATGATGGGAGGACCCATGTAACTGGTGCATGGCTTGATGGATCCTGATAGCTATGATTCTATCTCTATCACTCCCAGGGTATTCCTAAGATTCAACCTGCAGTAAAGGCATTGACCAGTAGATGAGCCACCCAATGAGTGGATTCAAATCCCATGTCATGCCAAGGATTATGTAAGCTGTAGCAAATAAACACCACAGACAACTTCATTCCACCACTTGTCCATTTGCCTGAGCAATGTAAGGTAACCTAAAACCACTTCCAATAGCTTACTTCAGTAAAAATAAGGGAACAAATTATTATTGTAAGTAACAATAAATAGTTGTGATATATCAGCACCCCAGCACTAAAAAGACTTCCAGCCTTTGGAAATCTAGAACTTCAATATATCATATATCATATACAATATATCACAACATGTCTTCCACTGTTTCTTAAATCAGCACATCTTCAGTATTACTGTTAATTTTATCATTGCAATTGCAGATCAAACATCTGTTAAGATATTTTAGTTACAACTATTCCTGGGTTTAGCTATTAACATCCATGTTCCAATTATTATTGTATTTCGTACTTTACCATCCCAAAAACTTCAATAAAGCATCTCCACAATCACAGAGCCTGTTTCTTAGCTCATTGCCTGAAATATTTTTCTTACTTTGAACTAATTTTTTAAATTCCTTTACAATAAAAAAACACAGTGCCTTACAGAGATATTCAATCTCCTTTGACTTTTCCACATTTTGTTATGCTACAACCTGGAATTAAAATGGATTTAACTGGCATTATTATCACTTGATGTACATAAGATACTCAGCACTCTGAAAGTGCAGAATTTTTTCACTGTTGCACAGAAGTTAAGTAAACACTTCATGCCTTGGTGTGAGAGACAAAGAGAGGAGCATCTTAAAGTTTATTTTTCAAATGTGTATAACAAACAGAAAGGCTACGACTGAGTTTCAATTACATTTTTTGCTACTGTACTTGGATATCACATTGCAGTTGTATTATCCATGAATATATAAAACTGTGAAATATGCAGCATGCAGTCTTCTACTTCCAGTTTAAAACACTGGTAATGAATAATCATGAAACACCCTTAAATACTACCAACACAATCTGCTTTTCAAGTTCACATTTTATGGATAATGTAGAATAATTATTCTTGCATCTAACAATTTCTATAAAGGTATATTTAAAACAGAATGAAATGTATCATTTACATCTAAGGTCACTTACCTCTCCTACTATCTCTTTTTGACTTGCTAGGATCTTCATAATCCCCTACCCAGTTGTATTCTACTGGCATTGATATAGGTCTTAGTTTGCCTGCAACAACACAACCACATTTTTTTTTGCTTCAAAACATATAATAATAATAATAATAATAATAATAATAATAATAATTTTATTTCTATTTTGCCTTTTCCCAATGGGAATCAAGGCGGATTACAACAGGTATATAAAACAAACAGATTAAAATTACAGTCAAGAAAAGTTGTGGGATTAGATTAATATGTATACCCATTCATCAACTGCAATTACATGTGCAAATAGTTTATAGCAGGTGGCCTTGTTGTGACTTACTGTTGTCCTTCAAGAATTTTTTTTGTGTGTGTGCTCTTTTGCATGTATATAATTTAAATAATGTTTTTCCCCATTAGTGTGCTATCTACGTCAGCTATCAGTAAGATCTCAAGTTCACTTATTCACGCCGCACTTCTCTGATGCCTACTGACTGACTGTGTAATTGCATAGGTAGACTTGGCACAGGTAGTAGAAAACCTGTGAATTATATTAAACTATAAATGGGACCTATAGTGTAATCATTAAGATTAAAGCAATCATAATGTCTTTAAAAGGGCTGCTGAGATAGTGCATTATTAAGAAGACTGGAAGTATAGACCTTATGTAAATGCACTAATTCACAGAACTGGAGATTCCATGATTTCCCTCCAGGTTAGAAAATTATATAGGCATTCATTGAGGTTATCATATGGAAGCCAATAAGAGTCTGAACTACAACATGAAACAATTCTTATGATATTGCAGGTTATCTCAGAATATATTAGTACATACAACTGAGTTTTGTTTTTGTTAACTGCTTTTGCATCGATCTCAACTCATGGCAACCCTATAGATGAGACATCTCCAGGCCCCCGTGTCCTCTACTGCTCTGCCCAGCTCCTACAAACTCATATTCATGGTCTCTATAATAAAGTCCATCCATCTGGCATGTGGCCTTCCTCTCTTTCTACTTCCTTCCACCTTTCCTAACATTATTGTTTTTTCCAACGATTCATGCCTTCTCATGATGTGTCCAAAGTATGACACAAAGTCTAAGTCTTGTCATCTTAACTTCTAGGGATATCTCTGGCTTGATCTCTTCTAGGACCCATTTGTTTGTCTCTTTGGTTGTCCATGGAATCCTCAGGACTCTTTTCCAGTACCACATATCAAATGCATAAATCTTCCTTTTGTCTTCTTTCTTGACTCTTCAGCTCTCACATCCATACATGGTAATAGGGAATACAATGGCTTGTATGATTCTGATTTTTGTGCTGAGCTGTATGTCTTTGCATTTTAGGATCTTTTCTAGTTCTATCATAGCCACCCTCTCCATTCTTAATCTTCTCCTGATTTCCTGGCTGCTGTCCCCATTCCAATCAATGTTTGGTCCCAGATATGAGAACTCTTTTACTATTTCTATTACCGCATTGTCTAGTTTGAATATGTGTAAGTTCTCTGTGGTCATTATTTTTGTTTTCTTTATGTTCATCAGTAAGCTTGCCTTTGCACTTTCTTCTTTGAGCTACCTTACAGGAGTTGCAGACTGCCAGAAATAGTGCAAATTGAATCCACTTTTAGGGTTAAGGTTAGTGCTTGGGAATCATGGGAACTGTATTTTATTGTGGCACCAGAGCTCTCTGTCAGAGAAGGCTCAATGTCTCAGAAAAAAACCCAAAAACAATTCCCATGATTCCCTAGCACTAACCCTAACCCTAAAAGTGGACTCAATTTGCACTATTTCTGGCAGTCTGCAACCCCCCTTAGTAGTTGTTCTAGGTCTGTGAGGTTCTCGGCTAGTATTATGGTGGTGTCAGCATATCTCAAATTGTTGATATTTCTTCCTCCTATTTTCACTCCTCCCTCTTCTATGTCCAAGCCTGCTTTCTTTACAATATGTTCTGCATATACCGTAAGTTGAATAGGTAGGGTGATAGGAAGCAGCCTTTGCCAATTGGACAATACAACCAAGTACATATTACAATAAAAGCGTTGTCCTCTGATGGCTAGAAAATTCTGGGTATTATAGTCCAAAAAGGCCTTTCTCTAAGCTCTAATTAGAACAGAGTACATAAAATAATTGTGTACTTAGTCTTCCAACATAAAGGATCAGGTCCTCTAAAAGCACTATTTAATCTATTCAAACACAGCAGTTATAACAATATATATATTGTTACCAAATCAAACCTCAGCAGATACCAAGGGCCCACTGTAAAAGGTATCTCTTTGAAAAACATGGAAGTGTAAGCATACACATTTAGCTTTTTTTCAATTTAATGTTTATGTATTTTTAACAACCATTATGGAGATATTTTGATATCACTGTCTCATCTTACATCAGTTGGACAATATTCACTTTAGTGGTGATGATATAAAGGAAAGACATCAAACCAGTAAAGGAAACCAGAAGAACATTTTTGAAAGAAAAATGAACACCGAAGATAGTAACCAAAAATACCTTTTAAAAAAATAGATTAATTATATTATAACAAAATTTAATTTGTTCAACACAAATTAATATAATTAATGTTTTTATTCCCTGCAATTGGTATTTTTGGTTACTACCAAACACATCTATGATGGAAGCTGGAATCCTTTCAGGTTGCTGTAAATATGACCACAGTTGATAAACTGAATGCCCTTTTAAGTAAAATAGAATCAGTGGGATTTAATCATGACTACCATTAGTTCACTGATTTCATTAAATCTGTACTAAAAATGGCTAGATCTGGGCTTCATCTGCACTGCAGAAATAATGCAGTTTGTTATTGTTGTTAACTGCCCTTGAGTCAACCCTGACTCATGACACCCTGTCTCAAGCAGATTCAGGGGGATTTATGTAAGATGCCACTCTAGACTTAGCATACCACTGTCAAATTTTATACAGTGATTATAAACCACATTTTACGCAATAGAATGTAAATACATTATCATTTATTATAAACGTACACAAGTAAATCATCCAAAATAAGTGAAGAGAAAGCAAAAGCGAAGGAACAAGAATTGAATGTGGAGGTGAGGAAACTGGTCTGGAAAGACAGCATGAGCCTAGTTAAACCCAGTTAATGTGCTGATTCTTCCATGTGTGCAGGGAAGAAAAGGAGGTAAGAAGTATGAGAAGCTAAAGGAGGGAAAGGATGAAACAGGAAGGACAGTGAAATATATAGAAAGAGATATATGAGGAAAAGGAACATGGAGATGACAAAGCAGAGATGGAGGAGGCAATAGTGGTAGTTTAAGCAAGAGAGATAAAGAAATCAGTGCAAAAAGCACTTCAAAAGAATGGATAGAGTGGATGCAGGGAAGACAACTAACAAAACCAAACAAGCCCAAGGAGCTGTATCACATGAAGTCACACTTTTTAAAACCACTCTAGAAGATTGTGCTGTGTGTGGTGCTGTAAGTTTTGGTTCTAACAGAAGAGTACAATATAAAACCATTCGTGTCCTTTAAAATAATTTCTGATAATTATTTTGTTCTTAATTACTATGACAACACTGCCTTGGAGCTCACCTCTAGGCTAGCAGGCCCAGAGCTAATGTGCAAGACATCCAACCAAAGAGGTGAAATGGGGGAAGCTAACTCTCAATAGTCCCAGCCCTTGTGGCTCACTCTCACAAGAAACCAACACAAACATGCTTTCTGCGAATTTAACATCTGCGGTCTGCATGTTCCTGTTGCCTCTTTACCATCTACGTCTGGGATCTAAACAGTCCGTGTGCACGGTTGGCTTGTTTAGATCTCAGGAGATTTAGGCCCGCCAAATTCTCCACCAAAGTTACAAGCAGCCCGGGGATACCTTCCGAATGTTTGCAAAGGTGGAGAGACAAAGGACTGCAGAGGCAGAATTCCTCTATGAATTATATTTTATTAAGGGGAAAAACACACAGACAATGCACTCTCTCTCTCTCTCTCTCTCTCACACACACACACACACACACACACACAAGGAAATAAAGATGTTAGGTTGGAATAGATAATAGTCTCCACTAATGGTGATATTTATCAGCAGTGAGGTTGCTTCTGTAGGTGCGGTTTGGTACCTGGGATTTGGGATTCGGCCATTCCTGAGCACTCTGAGGGATAGCGGTGAACTGGGTCTAGCAGAGTTCAAAGTGACAGCATGTCTGCCTGTGAACCAAGCCAGTCCAAGGAGCACTGGGAATTTGGGGTTTTTATAGGAGAATCCCACCTGAGCAAAGAACAGGGGGCCTCATGGCCAAAGGTCCAAATTGCATGAGGTAATTGCTTGGGGAGAAGGCTTCCAAGGTGAGAATTGGTGTGTACATGAGCAAACTCCAGATTTAGTTAATCTGCAGGAGTATAAGGTGGCAGCAAACCATCTCAATCACACATGGATTGGATTGCCTACCCTTCCTGAGGTGTGTGTGAGTGAATCATCCCTGTTGCAATTCTTAACTGCCGATGTGGCCTCACACTTAGGGGCTTATGGAGGGTCCATATATGTTCATGAAGGGGTGAACCTCATTATACTTCTGATATTAAAATGGAAAACACCCAGCTATCGTTACAGGGCTTATTTCTGAGCAGCAATGTGTACTATTGGATTTTTAATGTAAATGGAAAATGGCTATATAAATGAAGATTTGAGAGCCAGTGTGCTGTAGTGGTTTGAGTGTTGGACTATGGCTCTGGAGACCAAGGGGGCATTAACACTAATTTTTTGTTCCAAGATGTGGATTGTCACGTTGATGCATATTGGGATTGTTGTTCCCATTATGTTTTGCATCCTAAATCTCTCTGAGTCATTTTAATCCTAGTGTTATTCACACATGCCATCGTTTCAGGATGAAATGGAGCCACCTCCCTTCAATTAAATGATACAGAACACTCCAAATTGATTCAGAAGTTTATTTACACTGCTGATGATCCAGCTCAATTGGGGATCTTTCAAGAAAAGTTGGGAAGGAAATCTCGGTATCGAGTGGGGGGGGGAGTTGCCAGCTCCCCTCAAAAAATGCATCACATGCATTCAGGACATGCGTGAACAACATGTATTATTTCTGTAGTGTGAATGGGACCCAAGATTAAAATCCTTGCTTGGCTATGGAAACCTATTGGATGTCCTTGGACAAGTCATATGCTCAGTCTCAGAGGAAAGCAGTGGAAACCACTCTGAAGAAATCTAGCATAGAAAATCTCATTATCGATTCACTTTATGTCTCCATAAACCAGAAATGATTTAAAGGTGCAAAACAACAACAAAATAAGAATCTCTCAAAGTAAGTAACCATTAAATGTCTTCCAGTGCTGGATCTCAAGTACAGTCATCCCTCCTCATTCGCAGATTTGGAGTCTGTGATTTCGCTCTTCATGGAACAGCAAGCAGGGAAGGTGGAGCGTTTCAATGGGGGTCCAATATTTTTGAGTTCCCACTTCTGCAGGGGAGTCCGGAACGGCTCCCCCACAAATTGGGAGGGGCAACTGTAGTTACAATGTCTTTGCTATGAGACCATGTAAGTTTAGTGCATATGCATGCACACACACAAACACACAGAGATTAGTAAATCCAAATTAAGGGCAGCAGACAGATGAAGACTTGCCTTAATTCCTCTTAGTTTATTAAAACTCATCTTTAAAATATAATATTTAGTGAAATCTGGAGAAAAACAAAAACAAATCTACAGGCAGAAATTTGCAATGGTGATTCTATTTTAGAGAAATCAATGATGGAGGGTAACTCTAAAATCCATTAAAAGAGGGAAATTTGTGTGTTCCTGGATGCATTTGCACTGCAGAATAATCCAGGTTGACACCACTTGCCATGAAATTCTGGGAACTGTATTTTTGTGAGACATTTAGCCTTCTCTGTCAGAGAGCTCTGGTGCCACAATAAACTACAGTTCCATAGCACTGAGCCATGCCAGTTAAAGTGGTGTCAACCTGGATTATTTCTGCAGTGTGGATGCAGCCTATAACAGAGAGAGAGCTTGGTAGACATTTCAGGAGGTGATATGATTCAAATATTTAGCACTGATCCTTTGGCTGATTTATGGTTTTTGAAACCTATGCACTTTATATTCCATTTTTCTTAAAATAAGATTGAATAAGATACTATAATTATTCCAACATAACCTAATTCATCAGTTTGATCATAAACTGAACTAATTACTAAGGGAAATGTGAAAGCAAGTTTATAATAACACCTTTTTACTCGTGTTGCTGGTAAGAGAAAGTCAATGACTCTTCTCTCCTTATGTCCCAGTGAGACCTCAAAGTGATGCTGAAATGTACTGTAATCAAATATATCAGTGCTCAAAGCATTTTGGTTCAACATTCTCAAGATCAAAAGTCTAATTGTTAGAATACTTCAATGTACTCTTTCATGTCCTGAATGATTTCATGTTCAATCATGTCCAGAAATTGTCTTTTGCTTCTGTCTATGCCATTTTACTCTTTGCTTATGTGATGAGAGTTTGCAAAGGAAATCATAAAAGAAGCAGAAGTTTAATATACCTAAGGGCCAAAGGATTTCAATAGTTATTCTACTCTACTTTAAATTGATGAGGATCCACAGAAAAAATGAAATCTGCACAAATAAAAATGGAAACATATGCAAGTTAGTGTAACTCCATTATCTACCAAGTTCCATTCTATGCAGTTTGCATCTCAGAGCTGTCAAGGAGGTGCTATTTCAAGAACTATAGGTAACAATGGGGCTAAACAGATGGCAGGTAAGGGGTGGCTCTGGATTGGGGCTGTGACAACCACACACCGCAGCCCCAATCCGGCATTTTTCTGGCCCAAAAAGGAGTGGCAAAATTCCACTCCTTTTTGCACTGGAAAAAAAAGCGCTCCTTTTGCTGCCATTGCAGCTCTTCTGTGCTCCTGTGTCCTAGTGCATGTAAATGCCGTGTGCAGGAGTGTCGCAACGCTGCCTGCCATCTGGGTGGGTGGGCGGCATGATGGCGGCTTGTAGGCAGAGTCGGGGCGTGTAGTGTGCAGCCACCACGCCCCCCCACTCGACCCTGATGCCGACTCTTTTGGCTGGTTTGTTCAGCTCCAATGAGTCCTTGTCCAGCTCAGGAGTTGAGGAGTTGGCTTTTTTGGACTTTGGATTTGCAGTTTTGATTATTCATGAATAGCCAGGCCTTTAGCCTACGATGGGAAGGGACAGGAGGGAAGGGGATGAGGAGAGGCAGGCACGCATCTGCTTCTCCTCATCCCACTACCCTCCTGTCTCTTTAGCCGGCGATGGGAAGGGACAGGTGGGGGGGATGAGGATAGGCAGTTGCATCCCTGTGCCTCTTTCCCCCTGACCTCCCTTCCTTTTAACTGGCTCCCAGAGCTGGTTAAAGGCAGGGGAGGGTGGGGGAAGAGCCGGGCGAGCTCCCTCTGGCCCCTCCCATGCCTCAGACAGCTGTCGCAGGCATCGTAGGAGAGGTGGGAGGGGCTCACTTTATTCGTTAATTTTCTATATTTGTAGGGTCCTGTTCCCCTAACTCCCGCGAATATGGGGGGATGACTGTAAATATAGAATTTAGGACAAAAATATATAAGATGAAGCAAATCAGGAAAGATTACCATAAGTTGGGGTGCTTTCTCTTCGTCCAGAGCTACTTGTTCTTCCTTTCTCATATTCATAACAGTATAAGACAGCATCTTCTTCCACCACATTAAAACGTTTTCGATATTCTTGATCAAGAAATGAATTTGGAGATTCAGATCCTTTATGTACTGGCTTTCCTATTAGGTGTCTTCCAATGTCATCACAGGGAAGATTCCCCTTTTCATCCCTTTGAAGAAAGAAATGTTTTGATGCATATTAATATTGAGCATTCTAGGCTTCTACTACACAATTATTGTACATATAAACCATGGATTTACAACAGAATATAGTAAATCTGAAGACAGGTATAGAATATACTACTGGATCAGATTATCATTTGGTTCCAGTTTTAATTCTTAATTATTGTTTTTTGTTTCCAAGGATTACTTCCTCATGTGGTCATATGACCAGAATATATTGAAAACAAAAATATTGATGGCCAATGGAATAGCCTACATTTCTGCTGTTCATGGAAAACATCATGTTGCTTTGGGACTGAGACACTGAGTGCGGTTCTTGGCACAGTTTAATTAACAGAGAATATCCTGAAGGCATGTGACATATATTTAGTCAATAAAGAAATCAGAATTGGAATCACCAATAAATGGATCGATGAGCTATCATTAGCCCTCTCATACACAGTTCTCTGACCTCTTAATCTGGAGGCATGTAAAGAGAGGATTGTGTATTGGAAAATGGCAGTACAGGTTGAGTATCTCTTATTCAGAATTCTGAAATCCAAAATACTCCAAAATCCAAAACTTTTTGAGCTAGGTACCTGTTTTGTATCTGCAAAACTGGAGATAGACATGGTTGGAGACAGACACAAAGATCTGTGAAATGGCATAGGGTGTGGATTCGTACAAGCACTATACTTGGATTTTTCCATTACACAGATCTTCAGTCTCTCTCCTGCCTCACTATGTTTTATGTATATACAAATACAGGTATTCTAGAATCTGAAATACACAATACTTCTGGTCCCAAGGGATACTCAACCAACTTCTAGTTACTGTAAGTCCAATAATATGGGATTTGTCTTTTTTCTATACATATTGATCAAGATACTTGCAGCTATCTGGCTATCTAGCACAGGAGTAAGTGACTAAATACAGGTTCTTCAACTGAAACACAATAATTTTATTTTGAAATCCAGAATTATTGATTGCATTGCCCACATTTCTTTTAACCAAGAATATAAGACTACTAATCTATAATGGAGGTCTTAAAAATATCTTGACCTATTCTTTCAGTTTCAGTTTTCCACACAAGCATCAGAAGGGCTGGGACATTTCCTTTCCACAGTATTTCAAGAGAGACTACCCTTCTTTCCAATAGGAATGTGGGGGGGGGGGGGGAGTAGAGGCAAATTGCATCTAATTGGAAAAGCATGGTGCTCCCAATGTACTGCAAGCTCCTCTTTGCCAGAGCAGCAATGAAGGGGACCACTATTTTGTGCACCTGGCAGTGTTGTTTTTACCCAGGGAGTCCTGCAGCAAGCACAGGCTTCCTAAACAAGGCAAGAAAAACCAATTGATCTGGAGGCTGGTTGGCTGGCTAGAGTGAAGACTCCCCAGTCAATCTTCACTCCAATCCCCCTGGAGAGCACATGCAAATTTTTCTCCATTTGATGGGTTTCCCCACCCACCTTCACTTGATTTGAGTTGCACTTGTGTATTCTAGTGTAGTCATCTCCTGTCATGTGTTGCTAATCATAATATGTGAATGTTTTCTTCCTGTCATCATATTTGGGATGACAATTTGGGCACTGGGTTGGATTCAGTTTGAAGAAAATTGCCTTTACCCTCTTTGGGAATCCACTTGGGGGTGGTGGCATTAGGGCAGGCCCAGCTTAGGGGCCTATCAACATTGCTCTACCCAAGGCAGCAATGGAAATCGCTCAGTGTCTTCTATCCATGAGAATATCAATTATTGCCATCCTGTGGGTCTTTTTCCAGCAGGGGGGCTGGAGTGGGTGTCAGCATATGGCAGGTGGGTTGTCTGACACTTATCATCATCTTCTATGTCACAGTAAGCTTGTAACACCTGTAATCAATAAATATAGCCATATCAACTACAACCTGTCTCCAGTATGTGTTAATGGGTGTCCTTTCACCCAAGCTCTCTTCATTGCTAGCCCAGCAACAAAATATATTGTTTTGTAGAAAGATCAACTACTGTAATTTGCATAAAATGAAGTGTCAGAATTTTAATTAGAATGGGAGGTCTCTTCAAACATCAAGGTAGACCATATGAGTCATATCCAGTAAGTGTCTATGTTCGCACAAGAATTAAAGAAACCATTGCCATGTGAAATGCTTGTGCGATTTCTTCCTCCTCCCCTGTACTGATTGTGTGATTCATACACAGCTGGAAAATTTGCCCCATGTATGGCTGGCTGTCATGGTTTGTGAATCATGAATGCTCAATCAATTACTGAGAACTTCATGTTCACAACCAGGTAATAGCGGTTTATTAAATTCAAATCCTGTATTTCTCCCATGAATAGAACTCAAGGAAGCTCATAACCTTTATTTCCCCCACAGATGGAACACTGTAACCTTTACTACAAATGAACAGAAAGCGGAATGGCAACATTTCACCTGGGTATGTAAGGCTCTGCTGGAGGAGGAGGTATGTAGAGATCCTGAAGTGCAGAACTGTCTCTCTTGGTAGGTGTGCTAATAGTACTAGAAGGTGTTGCCACACTACTTGTAGGACTTCTAGGTACAAGTGGCTGTTTAAAACAAACAAAAAGCTTTAAATGAATAGCTGATTACCACTTAATGTCTTTTTTATTTTTCTGTCATCACAGAAAAGTAAATTGAAAAGTTATATATGCTGGAAAGGACAATATTTTGCATTATATTCAACCCTCTTTTTGAGCCAGCTGGACAATACTGCTCTACAGTTAGCAACTAGAAGTAGTAAATATGCCATTTAAAATATTGTCTTTTTCATATCCCATTTTCTTCCCATTTTATATAATAATTTTAATACGTCATGTGAATAAAAGTCCACTCTGCTCAGTTGTTCTGGAACTAACTGGAATCTGAATCATGATCCATTTCTACATCATGCTCACTATGTAATCATTACATTAAAAGGAGCAGTAAGAGAAAAAAAAAATCTTGATCCCTTTATTAGAACTAGCAATTAAGCAAAACAGCTTATGGGAAGCTGAAGTTGAGAAACTGAAGGTTCACTGTCACCAGGGGAACATACTAGTGACTTCACAATATACATCTAAATTACTTCTCCATCTCACTGCCTATCTGCAGTATCATGTATTTTAATTCCTAGCCTAACAGAAGCCACACAAATGAGACACTTGAATATTTTTATCAAGCGTACTCCCTGAGATCACACTTCAGTAATCACTGCATTTTAAATCTTATTTTCTACTTCAGAGTGCTGCTGTGCTTCCTTTGAAGGGAAATGCTGGTTATTCCTAGTGGTTGTAACAGACAACTCTCACTTCCAGAACAAATAATTTCTTTGTGTTTCTAATTGGAATATGAAAAGTAAGAAGTAGATATCAATTTTATATTTGACATAGAACAGACCTTTAAGAAATACCTTTTGGTATTTTACAAAAACAAGAACATTTCAACTCAACTGAAGATCTACATCTACAGTAGACAGAACAAATATTTTTCAGTTGCTAAGCATTAATGTTGGAATTTTCAATAGATAAACCATATACTTAAGCCTCAGGGATAGAGAGCATAAATTAATATTTGTAACAATAACCTGGTGCTCTCCAAATATGTTGGATTATAATCTTTTCTGTTCACAGGCAGGGGGCTGGAGCCCAACACATCTACAGGATATGAGGCTGGGGAAAGGCTAGTTTGTATGAGCTAAGAAAATGAACAAATTGTGACAAGTTGCTGGAGTTTTTTTGGTAATGAATAATCAGGCTTCATTCTCCACATGTTAATCATGATATCATTGCAAATGTATAATTGATAAACTGTATATTGATAATTGATAAACTGGTTTATTAGAATTAGAAAAATATTAAGACTACATCATTTGGCATGACATACTTTACAGAACAGTGAGATGTAATGTAATGGAGACAACATATAAAGAAATGGAATAGACATACATCAATATGAATGTTTAAAAAAAAGACATAGATTTCGAATCTGAAGTCAAAATTAGAACTCCCTTTCAGTTCTGGAAATCTGACCTAAGGAGAGAGATGTCTGGCATGCCTTCTAAAATAGAATGAATTATTCTGTGCCAAAACTATACATAAATACAGCAGCATAAGTTCAGCTTTGATGAATGGAAGGAGAGGGAAAATTTAATGAAAAGTATCAAATCTCCCCTTCATTCTTAATAATTGTTATTGAAAGATGCATAATTAGCAGACAAATAATCATGACAAAAATGCTCCTTCTCATACAGAAGTCATTTCCAATAAATATGGAAATGCAGGTTATGGCTGCCCTGTAGTGGTCTATGTTGACAGCATCACTTCAATGGTGCTAAAACATAAGTGAGCAGAACAACGGGCAGAAAAATGACAAATTATTTCACTTCTTTTGCAAATTTGCTGCTTTTAGCCTCACAAACAAGGTTTCTCTTGCATCACTGAAATGCAGGTCAAAATGTGACATCTCAGTTCAATATGAAATAATAATAATAATAATAAAATTTATTTCTATTCCGCCCCTCTGCAAAAGCAATCAGGGAGGCTTACAACAATAAAATACCACAATATACATCCCAAACCCCGCTCACCCCCGCTCACCCCTTAAAATAGTATTAAACATCAGGGAAGTAAAATAGTAAATAATAAATAAACAATTTACATATATAATTGTAAATTGTTTATTTATTATTTACTATTTTAATTCCCTGATGTTTAATACTATTTTAAGGGGTGAGCGGGGGTGAGCGGGGTTTGGGATGTATATTGTGGTATTTTATTGTTGTAAGCCTCCCTGATTGCTTTTGCAGAGGGGCGGAATAGAAATAAATTTTTTTTTATTATTATTATTATTATTATTATTATTATTATTATTTCATATTGAACTGAGATGTCACATTATATATACATACATACATACAAACAGGCCATCAGCAATGTGGCAGTGGGTGGGAAAAAATAAACTTCCTCCTTGGCTGGGAACTACTTAAGAAAGGCCTGCCAGAAGAGATCCACATTCACAGCTTTTTTGAAGCTGTTTAAATTGGTAATCTGATGGATCTCGTCCGGCAGGCCGTTCCATAATCTGGGAGCGGTTGCTGAATAGGCCCCCTGGGAGGTTATAGATAGTCTAGTTTTCACAGGTTGAAGTAGGTTCCTCCCAGAGGACCAGAGTGTGCGGGATGTGTGTGCGAACACAGTCCTTCGCAGAGAGTGTGACCCCGTCCAGGACTGGAGGTTGTATCCCAATTCCTAGTTTTGGGGCCGCTACTGTTAGTACCTCCGTTTTATCTGGAGTCTGTCTCAATCTGTTTTTCCTCATCTGGCCCATTACTGCCTTAAGACATTCATTAAGAGGAGAGATGCCATCTGAAGTCATAGCTGATGACCGAGGCATGGAGAAATATATCTGGGTGTCATCAGCGTACTGATAACACCCCGCCCCATGCCTCCGGATGCTCTCTCCCAGTGGCTTCATGTATATGTTGAACAACATCGGGGACAGGATGGCGCCTTGTGGGACGCCACAGTTAAGCTCCTTTTTGGTGGAGCAGCTGTCCCCGATCAACACCCTCTGGAATCTGCCTGGGAGGAAGGAACGGAACCACTGCAATGCAGTACTTCCAATTCCTTACCCCCTCAGGCAATCCAAGAGGATGTTGTGATATATTGTATCAAAAGCTGCTGAGAGGTCTAAGAGCACCAACAGGGTCACACTACCCCTGTCGATGCTCAATCGAAGATCGTCGGCCAAGGCAACCATGGCAGTCTCAACTCTAAAACCTGTCCTAAAGCCAGTTTGAAATGGGTCTAGATAATCGGTTTCCTCCAAGACAGCTTGGAGTTGAAGAGCCACTGCCCTCTTGATCACTTTGCTTAAGAATGGTAACTGAGAGATCGGCCTGTAGTTGTTCATATCCAGGGGGTCCAGGGAAGGCTTTTTCAGAAGCGGCCTAACTGCCACTTCTTTCAAACAAGATAGAATGTAGCCTTCCCTGAGGGATGCATTGATGATATCCCTAAGGAGTAGTCTCAATGCATCCCCCCGCCCTGGACGGCCAGCCACAACGGGCAAGGATCAAGAGGGCAAGTCATCTTCCTCACACTTCTAAGGAGCTTGTCCACGTCATCAGTACTTACAGACTGAAATCGATCCAGTATAATATCACTAACGGAGTTGCTGGCGACCTTCTCAAGTGATTCTGATACAACACTGGCATCTAAGTTGGCTCTTATCTGAGAGATTTTATCTGCAAAAAAGTTGTTAAACACCTCACAGCAAGCTGTTGTTGGGTTAAGTAGTGCGTTCTGCGTAGGTGAAACCCGTGTCAGTTCCTCTATCACCCTAAACAGCTCCGCTGGACAGGACTCTGCAGACGCAATACGTGTAGAACAGAAAGATCTCTGCACTGCACGTAGCGCCTCTTGTCAGATAAGAGTCAAGTTTTCTGCCAGATGCACTCTAGTTGTTGAAAGCCTAACAGTGACTTCTACATTCCACAAGGTAACTTATGAAATATTGGAAATCTGATTCTAATAACAAATACAACTGAATATATACAACATGAACAATATTTTTAGGAAGACTCCATAATTTTGAAAATATGGGGCTTCTTCTCAACAGCTATACAGGTTAAGACAGGAAAAGCATGGGAATTCCATTCAGTTGCTGGTAAGATAGGAAAACAGTATTACATTAATGAAAAATGATGGAAAGCTGACAAGAGACTGCCTGAAGATAATCTGCCTATTTATACAATTTCAAAATAGTACTCAACATTTTCACATTAACAGCCTTGAGGTAACAATTAGATGGCCCTTTTCATAGTTACTGTTACTGTAACAAATAACTCATTCTTATTGTACAGGGGTAGGCAACCTTTTTGAGCTGGGGGCTGGGTTGCTGTCCCTCAGACAATTAGGGGGCCAAAGCACAATAAATAAATAAATAAATAAATATTAAAAATAAAAAAATAATAAAAAAATATGCATGCACACTCTCTCAGCCCCAGAAAAGCCATGGCAAAACCCCTGTGAAGATTTTGCCAAGAAAACCCCAAGAACAAGTACTAACAACAATAATCAATATCATCATGGCGGGCGGCGTCGGCATCGGCAGGACCGGCCTGGACCTGAGGTTGGAGGTTGCCTACCCCTGTTATTGTATGTAACTCATTGTTACTGTTACTGTAACAAATAACTAAACAAAGGTAATTTTCAAGCTGGTAACAAAATTATTTTGTGAAGAAGTCTGTATTGCCTGGATACCTGAATTACAGTGTTATGGGCTGGACTAATATATTTTCAGGCCCTGAAACCTGGTTATTAATGGTGACTGTGTAGGGGTAACAGAGACAGTTCTAATAAAAGCAACTGTGTTCTAGTTCTGTCTGGACATGGGATGAAAGAAGAAAGCCTGTGTTTTAAGAAAATGTAATAAACAAAGCAGGTATAAGCCATAAGCTTCATAAGAATGCTTAATCAAGATGGAGGAGAGCCAAATCTTGAGTTAGTAGCCACTGGTTTTTGGTCCTTTGTACATGCAATAAAAACCCTGGGCAACGAGTCAAACAGAGAGTTTAATGCTCTTTAATTTTTGGGCTCTTTAATTCCAGTTGATCAGATTTAATAGATAAATAATAAAATTCTATAGTTTTTTGTGGGTTTTTTTTTTCTTTACTATATGGCTGTATTCTGGAAGAATTTATTCCTGATGTTTTGCCTGCATCTGTGGCTGGCATCTTCAGAGGGTGGTGGCACGGATGTGAGTGGGGTATATATACTGTGTGACCCTTGGTTGGGAGGAAGTGATTTACATGTTAGTCTTGTGTTGGTCTGATGTTGAACGGTAAGGCCTCAGGATGGAAGGATATGCAAGAGGATATGTGTGTCTATTTAATTACGTAGTAATCCATTGTTTGCAGGGAGAGCCCCTGATCCTGGGTGATGTTCATTTGCATGTGTTGGGTCTTGATTTTGGTGTTTTTCAGGACTGGTAGCCAAACTTTGTTTACTTTCAAGGTTTCCTGTTGAAGGTCTTCTGGTGTTTGTGGATTTCAATGGCCTCCCTGTGCATTCTGACCTGACAGTTGTTGGCATGGTCAGTGTTTTCAAATAGCATTTTATGACCAGGTTGGTTTATAACATGTTTTATATGATTACATGGTTTATAGATTAACATGTAAATCGCTTCCTCCCAACCAAGGGTCACACAGTGTATATACCCCACTGACTTCCATGCCACCAACCCCTGAAAATGCCAGCCACGGATGCAGGCAAAATGTGAGGAATAAATTCTTCCAGAACATGTCCACATAGTCTGAAAAACCCACAAAAAACTATGGATGCTGGCTGTGAAAGCCTTTGACTTCTAATAAATTAATTGGTTGAATTAAACATTCTAATTCTAATAAAATAATTGGCTGAAGATTACATTGGAGGACTTCAGCCACAATATAAAAGCCACCTCTAGCAGAGAGAATTCAAGTAGCTTTATGGCTTAATGCAGCTGCTGTCTATGCTGTTTCCTAGGTTGAGTACCACACCTTAGAATGCTGGTTGACAGAATTACTTCTCTGTATGTAGAAGGGAGCCCTGGTGGCACAGTGGTTAAATGCCTCTACTGCAGCCACTCATTCACTAACCACAAGGTTGTGAGTTCAATACCAGGCAGGGGCTCTGGGTCAACTCAGCCTGGAATCCTTCTGAGGTCACTAAAATGTGTACCCAGCTTGTTTAGGGCAATTAGCTTACACTTTGTAAGCTGCTTAGTACATTGGTAAGTGATATAGAAATGTACTTGCTATTGCTATTTCTATATGGTTAGGTTTTATTATGCTGATTTATATATTTATAGCTTTTAATCTGATAAGGAATATAGTGGTAACTAAGTGTAAAAGGTATATGTCACCTATAAGACTACAATGTCTGAGATGTCTGTGTAAATAATTCTACCTAAAGGGAGTAGATGCATGAATAACTGATCTGTTTTATTAATTAGATAGCAAAAAAGATTATGAAGCCATCTGCCTACTTTCCCCTTCATAAAATATCCTGACATTCCAAAACTAAATGGGACTGTTAGTGTTAAACTCCCTATTGGACAACACTGCTGTTTTCAAACTTAAGTGACCAAAACATTTTTAAAAAATGAAATAGAACTCCATCTATACAGATTAACTGATAAAATAGCAACAAACCTTCAGCCCCTCAAACCAAGAGATGGAGTGGGAAACCATATCTGTTCCACCAGTATGGTGTTATCTTTCAAAGTAATACAAACCTCTTAGCTATTAGTCTTTCCAATCATTTCGTTTAAGAGTCAAGATACACTACAAACAACACCTCAGATAGTATAAAGGTAAATCCATACAATTAAAAATACCGTTTTAAAATTTAAGCTTTCAAATATTATATAAAATTGAAATATATACTAGTTGCAAACTTATGTATTTACAAGTACAATTTTATACATGTCAGTTCAGAAATAAATTGCAGGTGTTTAATGTGCCTGATGGTGCAGTGGTTAAATGCCTGTACTGCAGCCACTCACACACAAACCACAAGGTTGTGAGTTCAATACCAGCTCGACTCAGGCTTGCATCCTTCCAAGGTCGCTAAAATACCCAGCTTGTTGGGGGCAATTAGCTTACACATTGTAAACTGCTTAGGGAGTGCTTAAGTGCACTGATAAGTGGTATAGAAATGTACTTGCTATTGCTATTGCCTGATATGTTGTAGACATGCAACCAAAGTGGCTGCCAGAGTTCACAATGGAAACATTTTCTCTTAAAAATTATAGGCTGAAATCATATACACATTTACTTGAAAATAAATGCTAGTGAACTCAGTGAGGATCATTTTTCAGTAACCACAGAGTAATAAACTATAAAATTTCTGCTATTTTTTTAAAAAATTCAATTTTATATATACCACATATGCTATAATAGATTACATAACACTAACCAAAACATAATTGTCATATTTCCCATACCCCAGGTGTTAAATCAAAAAGTAAATATTGGGAACTATTCCATGACTGTCCAAAAACCTAAAAAGAATGCTGTTGTGTACCTGCTTTTCATACCATTAGCTGTTCTTACAACACTGAATTAATGTGGGACATGGGGATATCATTTTATGATAGTTCCTCCAGTCCCATTTGCCTCCAAGAAGGTACTGTTGATGGAGTATTGTTGGATTTCTTGGTATTGGTCAAGAAGTTCTTCAGGGCTCTATATATTCTCCTTTCTTTAGCAGGAGGCCACGGGGAGAGAACATCTAGAATACACTGGACCTCATCAATATACCGATGACATCCAACTTTACCACTCCTTTTGATCTAATTTCTAGTAGGCTATGAAATTCCTACACAGTTGTCTATATTCAGGAAGAAATAGGGGCACTGATTTGTGAACTTTTAATGTTAAATGATAATAAATATTAATTTAAAAAAGGCTACTCAGAAAGTCAGAATTCCTGTTGATCTCTAAACAACTTAGAGGAGAAACCGACAGCCAAAACAGGCCACCCTGGGGCCCTGTTCACATCAAAGCTATGGCAGCCACATGCACCCGGCCCCAATTCGGGCCACCGCCACGGTCCCCAACTGGCCTGCTAAGGGATTTTTCCACTCCCTTTTGGGCTAGTTTTGGGTTGGCTCTTTGGAGAAGAGCCACACCTGGAGTGGCATCTGGCCATGTTTGGGGAGTGTATCATGTGCACACACCCAACATGGCCCAATGGCAGCTCTTTTGGACCATCTGTTTGAAGCCTTAAGGATGTTTTCAAGGTAGTAGCCATAGCTCTGAAATATTTGCTGTCCAGCATGGGGGTGCTCTTGAATCAAGCACTGGAGGAACAGGAGATCTAGACACCAATTGGGCCTTTATTCAGCTTCATCTGGTTACACTCCATGATTTCTTTAAGATCTAATTATGTTAATTCATTATTTAATAACAAGTTATTTATATTACTATACTTTACATCAGGTTGCCCTTGAGAAGTGTTGAGAAACTAAAACTATTGCAAAAAGCTACAGGTAGACTTTTGTCAGAATATGCTTCATTGATCATTGCATGTTCTTGGATCAACTTCATTTGTTTCCAGTTCTTTCAGTACAAAATTCAAGGCAGGCCAGGATATCTGAAATATTACTTTTTCATATGATGCAACTGTCTCTTAAAAGAAGAAATTGGACTGTAACCAGAAGCCACCCTGGCAGCAGAGGATCTATCAGCCAGCTCTGACTGGTGGGTACGCAAAACCAGGGGTTTTCAATAGGAAGCCACATGCAGAACTGCTTCCCAAGGGAAATGAGTCTGGCTCCTTTTGCTGCACACCAATAATAAAGAATATTTAGTTCCAGCAAGCTTTTATGCTGAGTAATTTTTTATGTCACTCTTCAGTTTTAATTTTAATGCCACTCTCTGGGGTTTTTAATACTGAATTCCCTGACTTTATGATATATTTTAATAATATTTTTTCAAGGTCTATTTTTATTTATTTAAAAATAGTACTGGTGTTATAAATAAATTTTGTCTGGAATATGCAGTGACTCCTTCCCTATGGGCAGTTCATATGCATAATTTCTTAATAGTTATGCTTGATCTAGCAAGCCACAGTACTAGCCAGCAAAGCCTCCAGCCTCCAAGATTCTTCTCACCCTTAGTTAGGTCTTATATACAGGTTTCTCTTGCTGAGAGTACATGAGAGTTGCAAAAAGGACATCCCAAACTGTTGTCAATAGTGTGTCACATTTCTTGCTCAGAGTAACTAATTCATCTAGTACTGAGGGCTTCTGGAAATTGTTTGCTGGTGGTTGGCTTCTGACAGACATTTCACTCCAAACTATTCTCCCCAGCCCTTGGAATACACCCTAGGAAACTGGTGAGCTATCTAGTAAAGGCTGAAAGGGTGTGACAGGGTCAACTTGGGGCTATAAAACTTTTCAATTTGACTTGTGCTTCCTCTTCTTTACATCATGCTTAATTTTTCCAAACAATAAGAAATTATTTCACATCTTCTCAATTGCACAATAGCTAGAGATACAAAAAATATAAATAGAAGCAATATGTCTTAATCACTATGAATAAAATGAAGTAAAGGTACTATACTGTGTTCAGTACAAATAAACAGCATTTACATGGGCATCAAGAGACAGAAAAAGAAACAATATTCAAGTGTACAAACCTCTGTTAACAGATCCTGTTACTAAAATATTGTACAGATTGAAAGATAGTTGCTAGGAAAATGCATGCTTTCCAACAGCTCAGTTGGAAACTAAATAAAATTAAAGTACTATGTGTACTAAAAGTGGTTATGGAAAAATCAGTTCCCCCTAATTATAGACAACATACACACTTAAGTGTCAAATGCAACACAATCAAACATGAGAAAACTAATATTTGCATTATTTCTTCAAATATTTATATCCCACTCTATATCACGAGATCTTCTCAGGATGAGATACAACTAAAATCAATATAAACAATGTAAACAGATTTTAAAAGTGTTGATATATTAAAAAATTAATTTTCTACTACATCATGACTACTGGTATTACAGTTCAAGCAATTTATTAAGTATTCTTATGAAGCTACATTATGTCATCGTTTTAACTGGGGGAAAAGAGAAACAGAAACATAGGAGTTGTTCAATGATAAGTTATAAAACACTATGTCCAAGAAAACAATCCTATCTATTGGAGAGGAACAGGATGGCTTTATATCCCTGTGCATCACCATAGCATAGTGAAACCATTACATTTATAGGAATCAACAAAGCAAAGAACAGAATGTCTAGGGAGCAGAGGTATGGTGGAATGAACCATTGCTTAGAAGAAATGCTATCTATGCTTCCTAAGGTGGTGTTTCTTCCTCTAGGAATATGGCATGGCATTATGTATGCAAAAGAGACAGCATAAGTTGAAAATCCCTATTCACGTCAATGGCCAATTCCAGATTATTGACCTCTCCTATCACTCTACCTTCTCAGTTTATACTGAAGGGAGGAATCTAGACAGCTTTGTAGTTAGTCATGGCAAACAGCAATATATAAAAACCAGCATTTTCATACATGCACACTTATGTCCACAGAACTGAAAGACACCCAGTGAGAAGTTGGCAATTGTATATTGTTGCTGTCTATTGTGTTGGTTTTTGTCATTGTTGTGCTTATTTCAAAAGAAAAATACATTTGCAAAGGGTGTACTAGCACTTTGCTTCTTCACACTGTAGGTTTACAGATGCTCCACTTCTGGATTTCATATATAAACATCCAAAATGTAATTCTAATACTACAATGAGAGTACAAGGAAAACTACCTATATAAACAAGGGATGGGACACACAATCAATGAAATGGGAATCCTAAGCACTCTCAGTCCATCAGTGACTGTGCCAAACCTTCAAATGTAGATAAGCCCTCATCACTATGAAACAGTTAATTCTATTTCTATGTACCAGACACTTCACCCACTAGTAGCCCAGGTAAATACTCAGGAATAATTCTTCCCTGAAGAACCATAGCTAAAGCAAAAGCAACATAGCAAAAGGGTACCAACAAGTATTCACAATATTTCTCATTCTTGATTAGATAAACTATCTTAGCTATCAAGAAATCTAGTCTAGAGAATTTGTCAGTAGGAGAATGAGACAACAGTGAGCAGGGTTTTGTTTTGTCAAGCTTTCAAGAATTTGCACAGAAAATCTTTTCACCAAACCACTGTCCTTCTCATTTGGAAAGCACCTATCACTAGTGGTGCCTATCGCAACTGACACCTTACTCATCATACTCATTACGTCCTCATGTCAGGTACTGCTTTCTCTTTAAAGCTACTTATCTGGTCAGTTCAGTAAAACTGGGTCCTTACAATGAATGTAGATGGTGGTCTCTTCCTTTCCTATAAAGAGAGGCACAAAAACTTCAGTGGGAAATAAACAACCGGCACCAGCAATGAACCAATAGAAGATAAGCCTAATGTAACCAGCTGGGATGGGGAGAAGGGCTAGACAAAATGAACAGTATGATGCATGCCTACTTCATGCAATCAGCAGAAGAAGACTACTGGTCCATGCACTAATCTCTCTGACTGGCCTCAAAATTGTGTCTCAAGACTGTCTTCCCATTTCTATCCTCTTAGACCATGGCTAGATCAGAACCTGAGACAATTCCAATGGGCTAGAAACCCATGTTTGGCCCATGTTTAATTCTAACTGCACTGGCTGTACTCCCAGGTGTTATATGCATGAGGCAAGTGAAGCAAAGAAGTGGTTGTGCCATCTGGGAAAGTAAGGGCTGAAGCTGGGTGGTTATTGGATATCTCTGTGGAGAATTAAGTTTGGCTTCTCATAGTAGAGCTTCTATTTTCTATCTAAAACTTATGTGTTTTAAAAATGTAAATTTTAATAATATCATTTCCATGTTAAATGCATAGGAAATGGAATTGCAACAGCATAGATCCCACTGGACTTAGTAACAGTTTTTAAGTCCTACCATATGAAATTCATCCTCCAGGTAGGAGCAGAAATAAGGATGTACAACACTCCTGATACTATACAGAATTATGGTAATGAAAAGTGGAGGAACTTTCTGTAGGTCTGCTTTCATACAAATGACAAGGATGAAACAGCAAAGGCAGTTTCCTTCAGGAGGCTGATAGATCCACATAGTTTCCTGCCAGCTTTTTTCTGTTACTTCAAAAAGCAACTACCAAAACCAGAGTTTTGAAATAGGGAAATGGTCAAGGTTGACACAATAACTCCTGAGCATCCCTTTTCATGGGGCAGAGCAAAATCAGCTCTCTTGGTTTTCTAGGGGTCTGGCATTGATGAAAGAGTAATTGCAACTAATGAGATCCTGGTGGAAAACTTAGAATGGGCTGAGTGAAGATGGTCTTGAGCAGGGGTTGGAAAAGTATGGCCCACGGGTTACACATAACCGCCAATGTCCATTTTTGTGGCCTCTAGATTCCCCCCAGGAATCAGCTTTCCTCTGAAATACCTAAAATGATCTCCAGGGGGTGTGGAGGGTATTTTCACCATGTCTGGAATCCTCCTGAACCACCAGGAGTCAAAGTGACCTTGCTTGTCCCATGTTAATGGATACTTTCCATTTGTACAGCCTGAGGATTTTTGGAATAGTAAGCTGCCATGTATGTGTTAGATCCTTGCCCTCCCTGGTTCAAAAAAGGATCATGTGTGCGGGGAGAGGGGACGTGAATAAAGGGAAGAGCCAAAGCCTCTTTATAGCAAGGCTGGGTTTGCACATGCCTAAAACAGCCAGTTGGAAGATCTTTGTTGGAAAGACACTACTGATTTCCACTGTGTTGGATACCGTAATTAATGTCCAGTTTTCAATATCCCATTTTGGGAACATGCCAATCCCAGGAGGTCTTGTGTGATATGGTAGCATGCTAATTCCAGGAGTTCCTGTGTCTAAATCAATTTCAATATTGCTTCAGGCATGGCTATGGAATAGCTATGGAATAGAGAAGCATAGTTTGCCTTGATGGATGACCTATGCTGGAAGCTAGACACTGTGTCTCTGCTGGCACTACTGGATTTGTCTGCAGCTTTTGATACCATGGACCATAGTATGCTTCTAGCCCATACAATCTAAGTAGACTATTGTCTACTAACCATCAAAGATTAAATGTGATTGACAATAATAACAAAAAAAGAAGTTGAGAATGTTATAATGAAAAGGTAGATATTTCTTCTTCAGAAAAAGGCTAATAAGAGAAAGAAAACTAAGTAGGAAAAGAAATTGTTTCAGGAACTCAGATTATATGATTTCATATTGGCAGCTGTGCAAAGGACAAAAGGCACAGGTCAGATGAAATATATTGAAACATGAAATGTTTCCATTGTTCATGACAGTATGAACAAATTATAGGACAATTAAGCATAAGCACTGAGAAGTCTGAGACATAGCTATGTTAGTCTGAAATATCAGTATGCAAAGGGATCTTGTGTCATGCCCAGCCCGGAGGACTCAGAGGGGAACTGGAGCCTCAGTTTGAACCTGAGCCTGGCCCTAGTTCTGCCCTATGAACTCAAACAGAGTCTGTGACCTCCAAGGAGGCTCAGCATCCAAGCCTCCCAGCAACAGAGCCTTTAGGCACGAAAGACAGAGAAGAGGAGGACAACATATCTACCTTCCACCAGCAAAGAGCTGAAAGGACATGCCTCCGGCATTTGAGGAAGCTTTATGAGAAATGCCATCTAATCACAAAACAGCTGAGCTCATGAGAGCTGGTCATATAAACAGGGGAAGGATGCCAGACCAGTTGTCAGAGATTATCTGAGTTTGCTGGTGAAAGCATGCTTGATCCAGACCTTACTTTGTCTTCTTGACTCGGACCTTTGACTCTTGGACTGCCTGACTGACTTGCCTCTCTGGAACCCTGGATCTCAGACTGCTTGACTACTCTCTGGTTTGAACCCTTGGCTTGTTAATTTGCTTTGTTTCTACTTTGTGTCTACGGGACTTTGCTTTGCTTGAAACTTCACAAGCTTGTGAGCAGTTTTCCTTGTTTCTCATTTTGGACTGTGGCTATGAGCATTCTCAGTGACTTTCCCGGACATCTTGTTGCACCCTTGAGATTAACTTAGCAAAATGAATTGTAGCATAAGCTTTTGTAGACTTCGGCCCAAAAGAGATGGGCCAAAAGGTGTGGCTTCCAGCCACTTCAGGGGTGTGGCGTGCAGATGACTCAGGCCTCCGACATGGCCAAAGGCTGCTCTGAGGCCACTGGCAAAAGGATTGGTGAAAATTCACCCCTTGTTGGCAGTCCATTTGGAACTGCATCAGTGGCACGCTTTTAGAGCAAGTCATCTGGTTGCCGTGGTCCCTGGCCAATCATGGAGAAATCACAGCTGAAGTGGTTGGAGGCCACTCCAGGCTGCCAGGCTATCACTTTGTCTACTTCCTCAGATGCATGGTGTGAACTGCTGCCCAGGAAGGACCTTCATAATCAGACTGTATGATAGCCATAGAAATGCAAAACCTGTGGGTACCCACAAATTTCTATGTCTATTCATACAGTCTGATTATTAAAGTCTTTTTCTGGCCCCCAGAACACAAGCATCTGTGAAAATAGATTAGGACTGAATCTACACTGCAGAAAAAAAAATCAGTTTGACAACACTTTTTACTGTCATGGCTCATTGCTATGGAATCCTATGATTTGGATATAACCTTTAGAGAAGGCTAAATATCTTACAAAATCACAAATTCCAGAATTCCATAGGACTGAACTATGTCAGTTAAAGCAGTGTCAAATTGTATTATTTTTGCAGTGCAGATGCAGCCTGTTTATCAAAGGTTATGTTCCAACTTCATTCATTCAATTAGTCTCAAAGGTGCTCCAAGATTCCTTTATATATTGAAAAGTCTGTTTTCTCATTCAGAATTACACCAGTATCCACTTACATAAACAGAAATCTAATGCAGAAAATTATTATTCGAAGGTTGTATATTTTTCTTCAGTCTTCATGGTCAGTTGAAAGAACATTATATAGCATTATATAGAGTATTTCTGGGTACAAACTCAGTATTACTGAATGCTGCTTTTGTCCACACAAGTAGTGTATCACAGCGTAGAAAAAACAATGGTTAGCTATGGGCCTGCACTCATGGGTCAAAAGGCTCATGCTTCCCCTGGCCTTGTGTCATCTTGTCTGGATGATGCAAATCATGAGCCCTAGGCCAGGAACAGGCACACAGGATGAGGATCCAATGGATGTGGCCCTATTCTGGCCCAAAGGGGCTTGACCTGGTCTAAAAAGACCAGCTGATTGCCATGGAGTTTCTAGGACACTCTGCAGTGACAGCCAGAAGACTGGATGCCCCTGTGTGCCCAATTATCTGCCTCTACCATCACATCTGATGAGAAGATCCTCATCATGGTCTATGACATTGGATGGGGGCACCTGGCCACATGGGTGTAGCCAGATGCCCCATCTCCACCCTTATTGGCAGTGACAGGGATCTTCTTACCAGATGCAACAGTGGAGGCAGGTATGGGGCACATGGCAGTAAAGCGTCCATGTGCAGCAGCAGGCACTACCCTACCAGGCTGGCCTGGGGACTGACCTGAGTAAGTATAGCACAGGCTTGGCCCCTGCTCTCCTGTCCATCTGCTTAGGTCCAAAGTTAGTCTGCAAAATGAATCTCCATTTCAGCATACTAAATAGCTGCATAAGTAAATGCATGTAGTTTAAGGTATTATTTAGGAATATGTATTTACTTCTACTACATAAAAAAGTGTTTGCTACATTCTGGGCACAACCTTCCCAAAGTTCATGTAGTTATACTCCTTTTCCCTTAGACTAGTGAGTAGGTTGTATTCTGTTCATGCAGCACTTCCCTAGTCCTTAAGTGTCTTAGGAATGCAAGTAGTACATTCAAGCGCATTCTGTTTAAAATCTAATTCTACTGTAGTGAAACAATAACTCCAAAAGCATTCACTTATGAATAGTGGCACAACGCCTATTCAGGCTTTATAAATGCAGTGAAAATAAATGCATGAAGAGGAAACACACTACCCTAGCCCACATTTGCATTATACTAAACTAACGACATTTGTCCATTCTTCACAGAAACAATAATTTTATGAATAGAAGAGCATCCTTTATCTACAGACTCTCTCCACATGACCCACAGTGCAACATTAGGGAATGCATGGAGAGTCTCCACGAACAAAGGAGGCATTTATCTTTAGAAAGTCACAATTCACATGAACAGTTATGGAGGGGAGGAATCTGGTACACTTCTCACTCATGTGTCTATTCTCACTACATTCATAATAGCTGAACAGGGCAACTAAATTTTGCAGAAATGCTGTTAAGTGATTAACTTGTGATGGCTGAGTATCTTCACCTGGCTGCAATAGTGTTCTAGGGAATCATGGGAACTGTAGTTTATTGTGGCACCAGAGCTCTCTGACATAGAAGGCTCAATGTCTCAGAAAAAAATACAGTTCCCATGATTCCCTAGCACTGAGTCAGGGCAGTTAAAGTGCACTCAATTTGCACTATTTCTAACAGTCTGCAAAGGCCCATAGTTTATTAGTATAACTCTTTGGCACAAAAGAAATCTGTTTTGATGTGGCAAATTCTATTAACTGAACCTTTAAAAACCTGCAGATATATTCTATGGAGTATGTTTTTCTGATTTTTCTTTATTTTCTCAACATCAATATCTTCATATAACTTCACTAATTCTCTGTATCAGTCCCTGTTAGGCAGAAGCATGTCTAACTGATCTAATCTGTGGTGACAGGATTCCATTTATAGTATATAATATTCTAATGCTGCAAGATTAAAATGTAAATGTCAGAACAAAAACATTAATGCTACGTATTATAAACAAAACAAGAATTTTTCAGCTGCAATTTAGAGTTTTTGATATCACAAATCTATGAAATTTTGAACTACCACCAGTAAATGAACTTATGTTAGGTAACATTTTGTTTCTACAGTTATTAACATTGTAATTCTCCCACATTGTGTAAAATGAACTCTAAACCTTTACATTCATAGCAAATCTATTACACCTACATCTAAATTCAGAAGTATGCATTTTTAATAATATTTTGTAGGATAATGAAACATCCTGGAAAAGAAGCTTAGTGCTAATTAATATATTTTTACACATAAAACTAAGGATGATAGGGCTATATTGTTTTTTAAAATATTGTAATTAGCCTAAATTATATAGTCTGCATGACAACTGATACTCTTTAATGATATTTGAAAAGAAATGGGGTTTCTATAAAATGAACAGCCAACAATTTCTTCAGCATCTAATAATTAAATTATGCAGAAGGCCAGTTTATCAAAACAATGTTTTAGGTGAAAAAACAATGCAGAAGCTGGGCTTTTTGGCAAAATAAATTTGGGGGGGGGGAACAGAGGTATCACTCAAGAATCAGCTCTATAAATATTTAAAATGATTCCTTGAGCAAAATTATGCACATGCATGGCATGTGTGTGTGTGTTGCAAAGTGCTCAGTTAATCAGGATTGGGTTTAAGACAATTGGCTTTAGTACTCCAATCTAAACTTATTTTATGTTTTGGGCCTCTCATATCCTTCACCAGCAATCTAGTCAGCCAGATGTTCAGACAGCTGCCTCTGATAATTTATGCAATGAAATGAAAAAAGAATTCTGAAAATCATAATAATGTCCCCATTAAAATCACAGCAATAACTCCCTTTCTATTGTACAATCCCACACAATGAGTCACTAATCCACAAGAACCACCACAAATAAGCCAAATATTGCAGCAGTTTGATCATGAAGTTTACTTTAAAATTGTATGTGTGTGTATTATGATAAGCAGGCCTTAGAAAGTGCTGCTTACACACACCAGAGCTGTGCTATAATATACTCTACAAGCAGGTTATTCAAATCAGTATGATGGCATATTAAGGAAGTCCTATTCTGGCTGCATTCTTTCTGCAGCTGCAAAAGAAAGAAGGTATCAGTCTGATCAAAAACCATACACAGAGAAGCATTATTGCTGTGTGCTAGCCTGGGGGCAAAAAGAAACTTTATTCAGACCAGAATTTTTCCTTTGGAATCTACAAAGATGAGGGTGTTCACCCTAAAGATGGGAACCGAACTATTCACACTCTGCCTATTGTTGACTGCTGAATCTTTGGAAATAACCCTTGTGTTCTTGTTCTATGTCTACCAAAAGAAGTTGTCATCTTGAAGGTGAAGAAGGGAAGATCAGGAATGAGAGCATGCAATTGGGAAGGAAACTCCAGCTGCTGCTTCTCTTCAAGCAGGGAGGCATTACTCCTAGGATCCCAGCAACTTCTTTTACCCTGCATCAGTATCTCCTGTTCACCTGTATGGCAGGAAGTATTCAGCAGTTTAAGAATGTAGGACTTCAGCATGTAGTTACATTGTAACCTATTCATTTTTATTTTTAATGAACTGGGGTACAAACTAAGTTATTCCTGTTTAATGTTACAAACTAACTTACAAATTCTCTCCAGCCAGAAAGGATAATTGTGGAAGTTCTAGGGGACATGGCATATATATGAAATTGAAGAATATGTGATTGCTTCAATTTTACAAGTTTGAGATTTAATGTTAACGGCACTTAAGAGAATAACTGTGCAGAGATCATTTCACAAACCATTTTCAAAGCATACAATACTATATCCACATATGCTGCTAAAATGAAGCACAATAAAGCAGCACAGAGATAATCTAGAGCTAAATGATGGTGTATGATTTATGATTAAGCATCATTACCTGCAGAGCAAGGGGCTTCCATCTCATATTTTTCAGTAAAGCTGGTGCTGAGGTAAGCATGCTCTGAGGTCGCTTTTTCAAAGTTAAGATAACACCACTCGGATCCTCTCGTAGTGCATTCACCAAATTTTTCAACTGCCACCCCACCTGGTAACCAGCAAAATTATTACAATAAAATTGAGGTACAATATTCACAAGGTAATTTTTCCCCTTTTAATAAGATTAGAAAAATCATCCAAGTTTTAGAAGATTACTTTTTAAAATGTCACAATTTACATCACTGAATCATGCCACCTAAAATCAGTATTATCAGGATGCATTAAAATGGGTTAACTGCCATTTAAGCTTAGAGAATGAATATGTTGTTGATACTAATCTAGTTGGGGCACTTTTAATGTATGTTATCTTTTAATAATTTATTTGAAACTAGTTACCACTGAATATCAGTACTATTATGGAGAGCCTTATAGGTTAAAAGTAAATAACCACTGCTGTACAGTTTAACAAACATTATTTTAGCTGTGATTTCATGCTTATCATTATTTTCTGCAATTAAGCATGCTATCATTCCTCCCCTCCCATAGTCCATATGCATTAATATTATATAATATCATAAAATCTACTGTAAAGATAGTGCTCATTCAGATTTATAAAAAATAAAAGGAAAACAGCAAAACAGAATCCACTGTGATCTCAAAATACCAAAGCAAAATTAGTTATACTTATAAAAACTAATTATGCTTTAAATGACTCCAAAATGTTCAATCAAGAAATTACATGCATAAATGTTAAACATTTGATGTCACTTATTCAAAAAAAGTATTTATATGAAAGTGCTACATGCAACTACAGTGCCAAAAATTACGACACTAGCTTCTTGATGCAAACTGAGGCAAATATGGAAGGCTTCCTATATATTTAGTACACAGAGAATAGGCACAACACAATTGTGCTTCTTTAATTTATTTTCAAGTATGTGATCAAATCCTTATCCTTAAAAATGAAGCAAAAAGCTTTAAACTGCTAGAATCATCAAGTGTATACATACAATGCTAATGAATTGTTGGTTACTACTTTTATCCAAACACTTAAACCTAGATATGTCATTTCTCATGATCTCATTAATCATTATGCTAAATACTGGTTATGTATATAACCAGTATATATAAGCATATATATAAAAGCATATCTTTGCTACTTTATCTTCCAAAATGTTGATGGCAGCCGACTGCATTTCATTCATGATAGCTATGTAATGTTTATATATTTACAACAAATAAATACAGATAACTTTCCCAACATCATCTATATCAAGACAACAACTTTGGAGATTAAGTAGACAAGGCCACCTTTCCTTCATTCTAATTGCCTACCACAGTCTATATGCATTAATTTCCCCACACCTACAATCAAGTGCCAGAAACAAAGAAATTAAAAATGAGATGGTGAAAATCAATGGAGTAATTATTATGAACAAGGATCAATCACCACAAGGCCACCACTTTTGCCATACTTCCCATGGTGATTAAAATGTGTGTTCTTGTATTTGCCCTGAAGGCATGATCACAGAATCACAGGATAGGTTTATCAGTTTTGGTTAATAAGTTACAAGCAACAAAATATGAAACTCACTTTAGCCCACGCTTTTATGTAATGCTCGAAAGCAAGATAAACTGATAACTAGACATGACCAGGCTATCTATCTATCTTAATTGTGTGTGCGCGCACACGCACACACACATATATACACATGCTTAAAGTAATGGAAAGCATACCTCTAGCATAAATTTTATTTAAATTACTCAGATACATATAATTTATTATAATTATAGTGTGACAAGAATACTGGCAATTTAGTCAAAACAGGCACAGGGTTGCAGGAATAAACTGAGTACTATGTTCCAATATAAATTGGAATTTCCATCTGAACTATCAACAGTTTACATACTACTTTTTCCCTAGTAATATCCAACTATTATCGGATGACATTGTGATTAGAGAGGACTTATTCCGGGAATAACCAGCAACAAATCATTCACAGGGAATGATTTATTGCTGGTTATTCCCTGGTTATTCCTGGGATAAGCCCTCTCTAATTGCAATGTGTATTATAATCTTAGCCGTGATTGTGTGGCTTTCCCTGGATAATGCCTTTTGAATCCCCCAATTTTCTCCCATGTAATAAAATCCTAGGACTCTAGGGGCAGCCACCAAGAAGGAATGGAGCCATTGTAACTGACCTCCAAGTCCCATACCAGTGAATTGGCCCAGAAGGATACCATGGTCGAAGGTATAAAAAACCGCTGAGAGGCAGCAGAACTGACAGGGACACTCTCCTTGTCCAGTTCCCTGCATAAGTAATCCACCAAGGTGACCAAGGCTGTCTCTGTTCCATAGCCACGCCTGAAACCTGATTGAAATCTATCATTTGTTTTGTCCAGAAACCCATGGAATTGGGAAGCCACCACACGTTCTAATACCTTGTCCCAAAATGGTAAATTGGACACTGGCTGATAATTATCCACTATAGTGGGATTCAGGGATGGCTTTTTCAACAAAGGCCTCTGAATTGCCTCCTTTAGGCAAGTTGGAATGCTGCCTTGTTGTAGGGAGGCATTGGCTACTCCCTTTACACACTCAGCCAGCCCCCCTCTGTTTGATAAGCCAAGAAGGTAGCTCTCACCTCTCCAAGATGAAAAAGATGGAAGAAAACGAAGACACTTCATTTTGCATCCCAGCAAGCCACATGCCTCTGTCAGATATTTGGAGGGGTTAACCCTACTCATGATATTTTTTATCCTCCACTTCACAAGACACAGAACAGAGGCTGTCCCACCCCAACAAAGAAAATTAAACAATGACCAGGGAAACAGAATGGAAATTGACCCATCCTGCCCCCCACTGTGAAAGGGCTTTCCTCTGTTTAGGAGTCACAAAAGCAAAACAATTGAATCCAAACAAGATCAATTTTCTCCAATTCCAATATGATGCAAAGCATCCCATTTGACTAGGAACAATGTGCCTGTGCTGTTTCTGCATAGCTGCAAGGCACCATGCCATCGTAGTAGGGTGGAAAGAACCAGAAATGAAAACGTGTTTTGAATTGTATAGAAAAGTTATAGTTTACTGCATGTTGACTTAAACTTAATATTGGGCTCCTGTCATACATATTACTTGCTTTCTTTGCCTGTTCTAAAAGGAAGCAGCAAGAGAAGGAAGATTGTGGGTGCTAGAAATGGATTGTGGGTGCTAGAAATGCTGGGAGTGGATGGATAGAAGACAGGTTAGATAGGACATGATGTGATAGGACAATCCCAGCCACTCCTATACCACTGCTTATAATTATAGTGGATAATTCACCACCTCCTCCTAATGAAAAAATACATCAGTGAGAAGAGGTGGGAACAAACAATAGTAATACATTGAGGCAGTATTAAAATTTCAGCGAACAGGTATGAAGGACTGATCAATATGAGTTAATATGGTACAAAAGAGAAAGACTTTAGTGGAGCACTCAAGAATAAATGGTTAAAACAACTACATGAATCTAATCAGTGATTTTGAAGTGCATTTCTGCTCAGTTCTTTGTCTTTATCCATACCCTTCTGTTTCAAGGGTCTACAGCAGGGGTAGGCAACCTTTCCCCTTTAAGGGCCGAGGGACTTCAGCTCCCAGAATCCCAGGAGCTATTGGCCAACATGGGACTATTGGCCAACATGGCTGAGGCTTCTGGGAGCTGAAGTCCCTTGGCCCTTAAAGGGGAAAGGTTGCCTACCCCTGGTCTACAGTGCAATGTTGGCCCACCAAATATTCAAACTGCTTCTTTTTAAAGGAATAGAAAGCTAAGCCCTTTACCTTCATGCTTTTCCTTGGTCTAATCTGTTTCCCTTTAGTCAATGTCTACCTTTGTTGAACTTTGCTTTTCAGTTCTCCTTTCTTGCTGTTCCTTACAATCCTGATAGGAACTACTACTGGAAAAATTCCTTCTCATAAATGCCTTGTTTGGATTATGTCCTATTGATTTCCAGTAAATGTGTTTAACTTCACAGCTACAGATTTTATTATTATAGGCAGAAGTTATCTATATTGCATCTGTCTCATGTATCTCTTGCTTCCTTATGTGCCTGCTTAATTATGTATTCTTCATTATTAATATGAAATACAGCAAGAAATACCTATGTATAGAAATCTTTATGAGGAAGATTGAGACTACTGGAGACTTTTATTGGAAGACTTTCTTTGTTTAACCATTTTTTTGTTTCAAAATGTTATGAATTATGACTTTTATCTCGGTGAGTCTTTTATCAGGTGGTTCTTTTCCCCATCATCTTTCCTCTGGTTCTTTCAACTGGAGCTTCCAGAGACCTTAAATAGACAAAACTGTGTTGTACCACTAACCTATGCTCCCTCTCTAAAATCCTACCTAATTGCTAATGAGTCTATTTCAAAGACAGTAGCAGGGAAGAAATGATATCACTTTGACTTTGTGTCAAAGTCCTGATGTTTGGCCAAAAATTAAGGCTTTGTTAAATTATGAAGCAGAGTGGCATTTAAATTCTCTTTTGAAAGGCAGATTTGGTGGTACATCAGTTCCTCTAAGCATATTCCAAAAATTTCTTCAGTGTCTCAGCATTCAAGTCTCTTGATCCAGGGACTCATGATTCGCTGCTGCTGACCATGTTTACAACAGAGAATGAGAATGTGCCAAAAGGCTAACAGGACATTTTAAAAAAGAAAATTACAGACTACAAACATTATGGTCTTCCCTCTATACTTTGTAAATATTTGTCCAGAAAGCTATTCAAATCCCCTGTTTGTACAATATTAATACAAAAATTAATTTGCTATGCCTTTAATGTAACAAATTTGTTTTTAGACAGCTTTCCCTCCAAAAAATATTCAAAAATAAATAAATAATATCACTGTTATTTCTATTAAAAAAGTAAGCAAATTTTTGGAAGCCAAGCAGGTTTCATCAGATATGTCATAAAATAAAAGTGCCTAGAATGGAACATAGAGATGCATGAGGGATTTCCTGGGATTTTGCAAAAAAATTTTTTACTCAGCAGAATATTAAACTTCTGTCAAACTCTTTCACTGAGTCTTGGGTAAATCATAATTACAATAGGGCCACTGAAATAAATAGGGCTTAACTAAGGGGGGCCCCTGAGAGGAGCGCTAAAATGCCGCTCCTTTCGGAGCTGGCAGAAGGGATGCATCAAGAGCTGCCACACGGCTCTTCTGCGTCTCTTCTGGCCCAGCGCATCAAGACACTGCACTGGAAGGACGTCTTGATGGTGCACGCCGTGCGTAATGCCGTGCGCCGTCATTACGTCCTTGGGGAAGGGTTGGGGTGCCCAGCGTGTGGCTGCCCCTTCCCTTCCCTGCCTCCAAGACAGCGCAAAGCACCATCTGTAGAGGCCCTGAGAGTCTTTATAGGACTGCCAGAAAGAATGCAGCTTGAGACCACTTTAACTGTCCTGGCTCAATGTTAGGGAATCAAGGGAATTGTTGTTCTTTTCTGAGGCATTAAGCCTTCTCTGTCAGAGACCTCATGTGCCACAACAAACTACAGTTCCCAAGATTCCCTAGCACTGAGCCAGGGCAGTTAAAGTGGTCTCAAGCTGCATTCTTTCTGGCAGTCTGTAAAGGCCCTAAATCCCATTTAAATGGATTTACTGTGATTATGACTTAAGTCTGTATCCAACCTATTACTTTTTAGCCAAAAATTCAATATACTTTATTTCTTCTGTACATGGTTGCAATGGTTGAAACTATTATGGCTATTTGCAAGTGAAATAAAATACAGACGCTACTGCTTTTCCAGTCCACATTTTACCTATATAAAAATGAACTCAGATCAATACATTATCTTGCAAGGATGAAGAGCATTCATGCTTTTTTAAGAATTAAAATTTTAAAGAGTTGTACAAACTAAATACATTAGATATATCTGGAGCACATAAGTAACAGAAGCAAATAAAAATAATAAGCAGTGAAATTCTTTAAATACCTCCTGGGAAGTAATCCCATTTAATTTAATGAGATTTACTCCCATGTAATTCTGAACAGGATTATAGTAAAGGTAATTATACTATACAGTTTATATAATCTATTGTTTTATAAAGTGGTCAACTGTTTGCTGTAATTTAAAAATGCTCAAAACCCAGATTTTTTAAATTGGTTCCAGAGCATTTAAAACAGTTATTGCTAAGAAGAACTGTTCTCCCATTCTTTCATTGAGATATCACACCAGAAATACTGAATGATAGAAACTGAAGCAACTAGGATGTGTATTAGGCAGAAAGCCCTGAAGTCTTTGTATGATGACTAAGGCTCTCACTTTAAAGGTTTCATCAAAACCATCTGATTTTAAAATTAAAAGGAGTACTCAAAACTTAGTTAATTAAAACATGAAAAGGAAATTTTGTGAATATATGCTAACAGCAAAAGCTGATCTGCTGGAAGCTTTACTGACCCAAATGTTTGACTCTGCCAAGTAGTACGTGGGTGTTACCTCTGACTCAGGATGCATTACTCACGTTACAGTTGATAAGAGGCAGAGCCTGGAATGACAGAGACACAGAAGTTTAGGGTGAAGAGAGTCACAGATTCCAAGTCCTCCTCTTAGACATGATTGTGAAAAATACTTGGAGTAGGAAGAGCCTTATATATGATTTATAATTTAAACTAATCAGTAACTTAAGTCTAAAATTCTGTTAGCTATTTTGATAAAAAATAAAATGGTTTTTCAGAGACAAAGCACCTTATATTTTGCATTTAATATCTTGTTACTAAACTTCGTTATTTAGAGAAATCCTATTATTTGTTTTTACCCTCCAGTAATTATGTCTGAGATCATGGTCTTTGGTCCATGCCGTTCAACCACTTGTTAGAAGTTTCCATAGAATGGAATCACTCTAGATCAAACACTTCTCTCAAGGGTCTTACAAAGGGAGTCTGTAGAGCAGCAACATGGTTTTAAAATTAATTTTAAAATAATTATATAGTATGGCTGGAATCCACAGAACAGTAGCCTAAATCTAAATAACATCAAAATTTGTTCTAAGAGTTCAAAGGCAGTGAAGGTATTTGAGCATGCTTTAAAAAAAATCATCATCCACTATACAGCATGATAAAATGAATTTCAAATGGACAATTTTAAATAGACCATTTAAAACACTGTTTGTGGTACAAAGTGAGTTGTTCAAAGAGAAAAAAGAAAATTCTACTAGCCTATTATAAGTCTTTTGGGGAACCTTAAACATCTAGTGAAATTCTGCCCTATCTCAGGAGCTTTAGAACAGAGGTAGGCAACCTGTCCCCTTTAAGGGCCGAGGGACTTCAGCTCCCAAAATCCCAGAAACTATTGGCCAACATGGGACTATTGGCCAACATGGCTGAGGCTTCTGGGAGCTGAAGTCCCTCGGCCCTTAAAGGGGACAGGTTGCCTACCCCTGCTTTAGAAGAACTGGGTAGTGAACATCCTGTATTTCAATTAATTTGGAAACTCATTAGTTTCAAAACTTATTTATGAACGACTGCTGTTTGAAAAACATGCATACATAAAGCTTCACTGGGGATGTGGAAGTAGCTGTATGGCTCACTACACTGTAGCCCAGGGGTAGCAACCTTTCCCCTTTAAGGGTCGAGGGACTTCAGCTCCCAGAAGCCCCAGCCATGTTGGCCAATAGTCCCATGTTGGCCAATAGCTCCTGGGATTCTGGGAGCTGAAGTCCCTCGGCCCTTAAAGGGGAAAGGTGCCTACCCCTGCTGTAGCCTGTTCATCCCTGGGGGGGCCAGGACACCCTCAATTAAGTTAAAAGCTCAGTTCTATAGAAGGTTTACAGAAAGCTCAGTTCTATAGAAGGTTTACACTAACTATGAGAGCAAGAGCAAGAGCAAGTACATTTCTATACCGCTTATCAGTGAACTAGCACTCCCTAAGCAGGTTACAATTTGTAAGTTAATTGCACCCAACAAGCTGGGTACTAATTTTACCAACCTATGAAAGGATGGAAGGCTGAGTGGACCTTGGAGCCCACCTCTAGGATCAAACTTACAATAGTGTAGCTGCAGTACCAGCATTTAACTACCGCGCCACCTGGGCTCCCTATCGCAACCAGGGCTACTTACACAATTCCCGTTTGAATGAAAGGTTGTATTATCCTATTTTGTCATGAGGATTAGATCCAGACCTTAGTCCAAATTCTATTGTTTAATGACTAGAGCAGACCCATTAAATTCAGTGAAATTTACCTGTGCATTGCTTTATCGTTCAACATATAATTCAGCAGTTATACTCCTGCTGGAATGAATAAATAGGATTCAGGACATTGTTAAGTGAACTTATTTTGTACTGAAATCATTAGGTCAAATTAGTCATGATTGCACTCAGTAGTGTCACTAGGGGTTGCAGTGGTGCAGTCCACACTGAGTGACACCCCAAAAGAGGGGTAACACCCAGTCAGGCCCTCCCCACTGTCCTTTTTCTAATGAGGAAAAGGATGAGGCAGCACTGAGGAAGGCTGTATGTGCACTCCCTCTTCCTGTACCATTCTGTCCATTTCCTCATTAGGAAAAGAATGGGGCAGCACCAAGGGAGGTCCCATGTGCCACTCCAGAAGCCCCACCTCACACACCAAGTGACACCAGGGGTGGGAACGCCACTGATTGCACTTATTTTCTACTGAAATAGAACTACGTTTGACTAATGTAATATGGATCTAAAGGCAAATATTCCAACAAGCTACAGTATACAATATTAGTACAGTAATCCCTCCACATCTGCAGCTTTGACTTTTGCAGATCTGATTATTCACAGGTTTGAGTAATATGTTCTCTCTGGTTCCTCCAGCATGACTCTATGGTCAACATTCACAGAAGTAGCTCTGGAGGACTTAGAGATTCCTAGAGAGAACACTTCTCAATTCCCTTCTGGCACATGTAGACCATACAGTTGTGCTGGGGACCCAGAAATTACTAGAAAGGTATTCTCTCAAACAAAAAAAGTGTGTTTTTTATTTTCTGTTTTTTCACTTTATGGGGGCCCTGTGCCCCGACCCCCAGTAAATGTGGAGCACCCATCGTACTAGTTGTTATGATGTATCTTGGATTGGTTGAGAAAATGGAGAAATTGACTTTTTTAAAATTTTTCTCTGTTTTTATTATGGTTTGACTGCATTACACCATTTCTTAATATTTTATCCTGGCAAATTTCTTTTTCTGCTGTTATTTTCTCTTCTAACAAAATGTTCTCAAGCTCTCTCTCTCTCTCACAGACACAGACACACATACTAAACCATACATTTTAAATGTTTCCTCCTACACAAACTGGCTGTTCCTTTTTTCTTTCCTTTAAAAACTGCATAGGTGTCAGAAATGGAATAAAGTCAATTTGTTTTTTTTTTCTTTTTCTTTTTAAGGATGATTTGAATGATTTGGGCATCCTTCCTTTATAATGCTGTGGCTTTCTGGCAATATGACCTGCATTTAGAGCAGAGGTGGGCAAGTATGGCCCTCCAAGTGTTTCTGCTATTCTCATAATCTTTCTACATTTGCTATGCTGGCTAGAGGTGATTAGAATTGTAGGCATACAACATCTGGAGGGCCACAACTGCCCAGCTTTAATGTAGAACAGTGGTTCCCAACCTTTGGTCTTCCAGATATTTTGGATTTCAGTTCCCCAAATTCCTGACTGTTGGCCAAGCTGACTAGGGCTTCTGGTATTTGAAGTCTAAAATATCTGGTGGACCAAAGGTTGGGAAATTAAAAAGGTTGAAGTAGAGAATCAAATGGGTTATGAAGATGGCTGAGAGAAAGGCCAGTCCATTTGTGCCTCTGGTTGAGTAGGTACTTGGATTGATATAGAAAATAACTATCCACAAGTCTTCTTATCAACTTTGAAACATTATCTTAAATTATCAGCAATGAGGAAAATAGGCAAAGACATAAAATATTATTGTAATGAGAATATGTATGGGATTAGATAGAATAACAATTATCAGTAAAATACAATATTTTCTGGCATATAAGACTACTTTTTAACCCAGGAAAATCTTCTCCAAAGTCGGGGGTCGTCTTATACACCGGGTGGCAGAGGAGGAGGAAGAAGGGGTGGCGCGGTGGGAGGTGGGAGGAGGAGGAAGAGAGGAAGTCCAGGTCAGAGGAGGAGGAGGGGGGGAGGAAGGGGTGGCGTAGTGTGGTGTGAGTCAGGAGGAAGAAGCAGCAGCGGATAAGAGGTGAATCCCTATCCTGGGGTTTTCTTGGCAAGACTGGTTCAGAGGAGGTTTGCCATTGCCTTCCTCTGAAGCTGAGAGGGTGTGACTTGTCCAAGTTCATCTAGTGGGTTTCATGGCAGAGTGGGGAATCAAACCCAGGTCTCCAGAGGGGTAGTCCAACACTCAAACCACTACACCATGCTGGCTCCTATTCCCATGTACTACCTATGAAACAATTGCAGACTTTTTTTGTTGTTCTTGTGGGTCTTCAAGTCCTTTCCGACTTATGGCAACCCTAAGGCAATCTTATCATGGGGTTTTCTTGGCATGTTTCTTCAAATGGGGGTTGCCATTACCATCCTCTGAGGCTGAGAGTGTGTGACATGCCCAGGGTCACTTACTTGGCCACAAATTGTACATACCCCAGAATGCATCACCTAGTATATTGACAGTCCATTCCCCCCAACACTTTCTCATTTTCTCCCGTTGGAAGAGGGGTCGTCTTATACAGCGAGTATATCCCAAACTCTATATTTTAACTGGAAACGTTGGGGGTCGTCTTATATGCCCAGTTGTCTTATACTCCGGAAAATACGGGTAACATTAAAAGTTTAGCTGCCTAAATACCACAAAGGCTGCAGATCCCATCTGAACTTGGAGGCTAAGTAGGGTCAGTCTTGGTTAGTACTTGGAAGGAGGACTACTGCCAAGAAGCACCAGGTTCTGCAGGTTATATTCAGAGGAAGGCAAAGTAATCGTAGGTTAATAGATCTTGGCATTTAAACATTATTGGCTCTGCTTTGTTTAAGACATTTTTTTAATATTGTGAGCTGCCTTGGGTCCCTTTTTGGGAGAAAGGTGGGATAGAAATAAATAAATAAATAAATAAATAAATAAATAAATAATACAGTGATGATTTACTTGAAATGAAACAAGTAACTACTATGCCTGTCATGTTTTAAATTGCTTTATAGGACTAGGCTTTACACCTAAGCTGGTTTTAAGAGTTTTTTCCATGGAAGAAAACCTTTTTGGGATTTTTGTTTCAACACATAAAGTTCTTGAAGAGCTGGACTACTGTTTTGGTGGGCTCAGGAAAGATCAAGTAATGTGCACATTTATGGCAAAACAAATTGAATTAAAACAAAGCTGTAAAGGCATTCTGTAGTAAGAATACAGTATACTCTACAGTTGAGACAGGCAGCTGGAGAGAACCCTCAAGGTCCTGCCACCACTGCTTCTCTCAACACACTCTGTGATCAGGAGTACACATCATTCTTTCCTAAGTGCACTGATCTGCAGTACCTGGGAAACCCTTCATTTGGGGCACTACTTGGCTTAAGAGGTAGGTTTTAAGGATCATATTCCATCATTCATGACCATAAATAAGTATCTCAAAAGTTAAGGGATCATATGTATGGCTTACAATCTTGTACATACTAAACAGGATGTCAGCTAATGTGAGGATGAATTCATATTGTACTTCAGTTATTGCCCCCCTTGGTGAATAAGCAGGACTTGCCCAGATGAATTATTGCTCAACTCTATTCAGCAACTGTTATGAGGATTTCATGCTACTGTATTCCAACCTTAACTTAGGTAACTCATGAGTTGTGTTTGGGGCTAGACTAAAAGAAAGTTGGAGTAAATTAAAAAGTACCATGGGGAAGCCACAGAAAGTGAAACAAAAAACAGATTTTCCTCCCTAACACAGTCACCCCTCCTTTCTTGCAGACTCAAAGTCCGCGGATTTGCATATTCATGGAGGGGTGACTCTGTGAAAATCAATGGAGCATGCCCCCATGGGGCCACACTCCATTCAAGCCTATGTGGCTTGAATATTTCTGAATCTCTGTTTTCGTGGGGGAAGGGGTCCGGAACAGATTCCCCGTGAAAAAGGAGGGCTGACTGTAGTCTTTAGGTTTTCCACACCTCTAGAGGAGAGTACAGTATATTACATTGGAACTGTGAGAGATAAAGCCATAGAACTAAAGGTATTCCAGAAGAAATTCAGCACTGAATCCAGTTACACTGTTGTATATAATTCTTTGAAAGATTTTGCAATACCTTTATTATCCTAGCATGGAGTCAAAGGTGAGCCTTGAAAAAGCAATCTCAGGCTTGCAACTCAAATCACGGAAATGGTTTGCAGGAATCTAAAAACTGAAAAATGATATTTCCTGCCACTAAACTCTGCTTTTAAGAATAGGAATTGCTAATGTTTCTCTGTAGCATTGGGAGCTGAGTGACAACTATCAACAGTAGTACAACAGCAGATATATTGGGGGGAAATATCTGAAGATTTGATTTATTATTTGAGTATACTGTCATTGCATAACAGCCTGTATATAAATTATGCTTCTGGGGCACAATTTAAGCTACACTGACTGAAGATAGCATTTACAAGCAGTGGCATCACTAGGACTGGTGTCACCTGGTGTGGTAACTCATGGTGTCACCCCCCCCCCATGACCTCCTCCCATTTCACACCATACAAAATCCTTAGTAATACCTTTTTACACTAATGTTACTTGTAAATCGTAATTCCCATATACCACTGAATATAATGCTAATAGTTGTGACATAAACAACTAGCAAAATTAAAATTATAGCTTCAAATAACAATATCACATGCACAATCTAAATAGATTTACACATAAATAGTGAAGTTTTGGTTAAATGTGATTTTTTTAAAGAAAATTTAAAAATAATTTTTTAAAAAAATTTAAATAAAAAATAAAAAATGAAATTTTGAAATTTTAATTTAAATTTTTTTGTGACATCTCCTTACTCCTCCCAGTGAGCTTCACCCCATTCCTATTTTCACTTGACTAAATAAAGAGGAGACAGTAGTTCAGTAAATAGAAACTGCAGACCGAAGTCCACCGAGTTCAGCACATATTTCATATTATGATGCTTCTTTCTTCATATTTCTATTGCTTGAAGACTGCATTGTTTCACAATAAATTAATTGCTGAATTAACTAGTTACAATACAGCCAATGCGTAGGTATATGATTGCATAGCCATAAAACTGTTGGTATTAATTTGCCTATTTGGAAGGAGTATACACTGCCATATCATCATTAATTCATAAATACTATCCAGAAATTCCACTTAATGTTGAACTACATACTATTACTGCTTTAAACCTCAGTTTTTCATAATTGAGGTTATGTTTTATATAAAAATTATGTCGTAATCATTCAGAAATAATTTCCCCATATTCATATATATAAAAGAATTTCAGGAGCTGCAAAGAGAAAAAGGCTTTTTGATAACTTGTATGCAACTGTTTTACCACTACACCCCAGAAAGGACACTGTTACCCTAGAAACCTTGCTGAAATTTAGATTCCCCTCCAACTGATTTTCAGCAGGGGAAGGATTTTTCACTCACATTTCCTTGAAATGCAAATGTATAATACTTGAATTGAAGTTGGAAACAAGAACTAAATATGAATTAACTAAATTTGAATTTAAATTATATGAGGGTTTTTTAAAAGCCATAAAACAAAAGAAAAACCCATTATACTAAACGTCTGATACCTGGTGGTCTAGGTTTTTTTTCTAGATTAAAATTAATTTATACTCAAAAATTAAGCTGAACAATATCAGCTGTCATAGGAGTGGCAAACTGTGGTCCAGCTGGCCAATCAGGAGGCAGCTGAGGGCCAACCAATAGGATTCAAGCTGGGAGTACTTTAAAAGTCCAGGCTGACAGTTGGAGTGGAGAGTTGAACAGAGTTAAGTGAGAGAGAGGGTTGTGTTTTGAGGAAACTAATTTTAGTAGTTGAAACATACAGAACTCTAGAGAAGGAAGTTCTGGTGTGTTATCTCCTGGGAGAGATTGCTAGCCTGTGTGGCTACAGTATTAAAAGTGATTTGGAAACCAACATTGTTGTATGTAACCAAGCAAGTCTACAATAACAAGCTGTGATACAAGTTATATTTGTTCCATTCTGTTTTTAAAAATAAACTTTTATTCGTGTTTAAACATCACTTGGCCTATGTTTTTAGAACAAACCATGCTACTAATATATGGCGTGGGACAGCATACAGAGAATAGTGTGGGTCCTTTACACCTGAATAGGTGGCAGGGGTGGAAGAATAAGTTCCCACAGGACTGCCATTCAAAAAGTCAGTGTTAAAGGTGAAAGGTGGCAGGAGTGTGCGCCACACAAACAACCACCAGAAAATTTGGGACAATGTTGTTAAAACCATCTTCCAGCATCAGAGAGACAACCATGCTGTCTATACAACTGTGACACTGGATATTTCCTGTGTACAGGATGCATAGAGAAGACTAATGCATACCATTATTATTCCCATATCATAAAAAGGTTGGCTAACACAATAGTTTAGCTATGGCTCCTCAGAAGTTCAAGACTAAGGGCCTTTACAGACTGCCAGAAATAATGCAGCTTGTGGCCACTTTAACTGTCCTGGCTCAGTGCTAAGAAATAATGGGAACTGTAGTTTACTGTGGCACCAGAGCTCTCTGACAGAGAAGCTCAATGTCCCAGAAAAAAATACAATTCCCATGATTCCCTAGCACTGAGCCAGGACAGTTAAAGTGGCCTCAAGCTGCATTATTTCTGGCAGTCTGTAAAGGCCCTAAGTTATCTGAATTTGAAATTGCCAGATGAAATGTTAGCATGTCTAACCATTATTCTATTACATCTTTTCTATAATTATAAAATAAAATATTATACATATGTTTTTATTTATTCGTTAAAATATTTATATTTCACCCTATATTTGTTTGTGAGCCCCTGCCTTAGCTCCAAGTCTTGGAAGCCTAAATAGCCTGTGTGGCTACTTAGTTTGACTACTGAGACAAATTGGGAGTGTACATATTAAGTTTATTTTGTCTTGAAATTTTTATGACAATTTTAGTTAATTAAAATCTACCTGCAGTCCGTATTACCGTCTTCAGTCTTTAGGTAGCAAACCTTCCATAACCAGAGTGACAAAGCTTGAAGCAGGCCTGGAAGACTTATTTCTACACAGGAGCTCTAATCACCTCCAAGTAGTGCTTTCCTTTACATGGCTCTTGAATTCTTGAAACAGTTCAAATGGGAGAGACAAGAGCTGCTGCCTGTTAAATGGTACAGCATGGGAACAAGCAGAGAAAAGACTTGTTCATGGTGGAAGGACAGAAAGACCAGTGAAAAAGAAAGAAAAAGTGGAAGAGGAAGAAAGTAAGAGAAAAACCAGAGGAAAGGGGAAGAGCACAAAGAGTTTCTAACCTATGTGAAGTTGTTACTTCTAACAGCATCAAAGAAAGTAAACATGTACTGTGATGCGGAACATGTATATAATTCAGGAGATTATCGCACTGATGGTTTATCTACTCTGAATTGAAACCTAATTCGGGAGGCAGCTGGGTCCTGTCACAAAGATTCTGCCACCGAAGCCGCTGGGTGAGTCCAGCCCAGCCCAGCTCCCCTGCACGCTTCGGCAGCCTTATTTCAAAAGTGGGAGCTTTCCACTTCAAAAAATGGCCACCAAAGTGCACTGGGGACTGGTCTATAGCTGGGCTGGACTCACCCAGCGGCTTTGGTGGCAAAATCCTTGTGATAGGACTCAGATGCCTCCCGAATTAGGCTTCAATTCTGAAGAGGTAAGCCAGGTTATTTCAGCAGTGGGATAATCTCCTCAGAACGTTTGCATAGCAGCACTATGAAGTAACAAATGTGTACATGCTACTGAAAAGTTCACATATGATTTAAACCAGGGACAGGCAACCTTTTGGAGACCTGGGCTGGTCTCCCGTAGCCCAGGTCTTGGCTGGGCCAAGGGTGTGGGGGGAATGGTGCGCAACCCCTGCGTTCGCCGCCGCCATACCTTGCGCGTCCGCAGCCGTCACGGCGCATGTCGCGGCCGCCATTTTGGAAGTCAAAATGGCGGCCGCGACACGTTTGCGCATGCGCAAGAGTACTGCACATGCTTTGACTTCCAAAATGGCGGCCGCAGTGAGCGCGGCCGAAAACGCGCCCCGATGGTGGCGCGCGGCGGCGGCAACCTTCCGCCTGGACTGGTAAGTCCGGGGCCCGGGGCCTTAACCGGCCCCCGGGCTGTAGGTTGCCGGTCCCTGATTTAAACTGTAGTACTGAAGAATAAAATGATATCCTATCATTCTCTTGGCAGCAAAACAGAAATACTGTAGTTTATTGAGAATAAACTGTTTGGCATTACAAGCAAGTACATGAGCTAAGGAGGCTTAGGAACTGGTTAAATCCTTGAACCGAAGTATACTGAAGATACACCTCCAGCAGCAAATCTATGGTAGTAGATTTCCAGTGATGCAGGAGTAAAACATTACATTAACACATCCACATCAACAGTACAACTCTGTTAGTACAGGAACTGAGCAGTGATAGTGTAGGGAGTTTGTCAGTGCAGAAGCTAGCTTAATCCAAGTCCTAAAATGTCCCAGACACTTTCCTTTTCCTCAGTGTTAGTATGATAATGCTTTGGTAACAGAACTGGTGCAAGTGAGAGCACTCCCATTAAGCTTGAGAGAATTTTTTTTTTAAAAAAAAAATCAATGATCACAATTTTCTTTTGCTTTGTCTGCACCAACACAGTAGAATGCAGGATTTCACATAACTCTGTTCCTATTGATAGCATCAGTATATAAAACACCAAAGAGGGACCCACAACCTAAATAACAGGATATATATCTAACCTTAGGTCATGTCAGAACACGCAAGAAGGATCTTTGGTGAAGGGAACCAAAGTTAAAGGATACTTCATACAAACAACCTCACCTCACAACAAATATAGGAAGAGGAGATTGCTACAAGATTCTTCTCAGAACTCTTCCAATCATCCAGTCTCAAAATTTTCCTCCAAAGTGCAAAAGAAAACTTCTCTGCTACCTCAACTGAGGACAAGAAGTCAAAACACCCCATGCAAGTAATATCTCTTGGCAAATTTGTTTCATACACCCATAATAATCTCAGCTATTTAAGTTGTTGAAACCTTTTCTCCTCAAACAAATTGGAGCCATGTCTTCCACGGAGAACAAAGTATGTGTTGCAAAGAAAGGGGATAGGCTGGAGAACATCAATCTTTCCAGGGAGCCATGTCAAGTCTGACATTATAGAGCTGAACAATCAGCAGACACTGCATACATATTACAGATATATGCAATACATCTCCACACAGCAGAGGATTAAACATTTGTCTCATGTAGGGGTAAACATGTGCTAGGTGCTGAAGGTCAATGTTTAGTACCACATTGAAACAATGTGTGTTTTTTTGTTCTGTTTTGTTTTTGGAAGAGAATGATTTATTGAAAGAAAAAATGCAACTCAACTTGCTGTGTCCTGTTTCCTGCCCTTGTTCTAAAAGGAGAAGAGCAAGGGAACTAGAAGAGTGAGGAAACTAGAGAAGTACCTAGTTGTAACCATTCTAACCTTTACTGTATATCAGTTTCCATATTGTTAATTACTAACAGAGTCCTCCAACAAGTGTACATGCCAGTGCTATACAGATCACAAATGAAGTTTACACAATGATGACCTGTTACCACTCTTCCTCGGAGTGTTTGTTAGTCTTCTTACTCTAACTGAACTTTGCACTTTTTTGGTGAATCTACAGCAAGCATGGGCATGCAGTAAAAGGATCAATGTATCTGCCACTGCTCTTTTTCATGAACCTTTCAAAGGCTGAAAGCTCTGGTAAGATTAAAGTTTGAGGAAGCTATTTATCTGCTTCCACAAGTTATTCAATTTGTGATGCTGTTCAATAAAAGCCATTGTGCCTTTTTAAATAAGGGTTAGCCAGGCAGGCCCCTGATTACTACTGGTGTCACTTATGTAGCTCAATAACTAAAGGTGCTAGGGCAGCAACGAACAAGCCCAGACAGTCAAGCAAGCCATCAGGGAATGTGAAATCTGACTAAATGAGATGATAAGAGGTTGAATTATAAAAAAGCAACTGAGGACCCACTTCCGGGCATCATTGGAGTGCAGTGTTTACACGTCGCATACTCCGATTTTGCCCGGAAGCTGCCCTGAAGCTGGGTGGATGTGGGCAGCTTCAAGATTCTCCAGTGGCATGGCATTTAGAAACTGTATGCTGCCAGAGCATCTTAAAGCTGTCCTGTGGCTGCAGCGGGGCTGGGAAAGCCAGCTCTTTCCTGGCCAAATAGGAGCAGATTTTTTCTGCTTCTATTTGGGATGGGTTCAAGGCAGATTGGGGCTGTGGTGTGTTTTTTTTTGCCGCAGCCCCAATCTGTCTTTGGCAGGGGTGGCTTCAAGCCTTCTAGCCTATTCTGACCCATAGTTCATTTTCATTCTAGCCAACTGAGACATGCAGTAATGGTCTCATTATCCCAAATGAGACATTACCTTAAATGTGTGTATTTCAATACAATTGGGGTGGGGTGCTTCAACAAGAACACTGAATATTAGCTCAGCAGAGGAAGAAATTGACCTCCCTGTCAAATTAACACACATACAGTGCTGCTGAAGTTTGGTTCCAGGATACTCCTTGGATACCAAAATCCATGGATGCTGACGTCCCATTAAATACAGTGGCATAGTAAAATAGTGTCCTTTATATAAAATGACAAAATCAAGGTTTGTTTTTAGGCATTTTATATTTTTAAAAAATATTTTCAAGCTGTGGATGGTTGAATCTGTGAATGAAGAATCCAGTGTTATAAAGCGCTGACTCATACATACCTCAAGCAAATGTTATTTGCATTGAAAATAAAGGTTTTTGTGGTTTTTCAGGCTGTGAGACCATGTTCTAGAAGAATGTATTCCTGGCGTTTTGCCTGCATCTGTGGCTGGCATCTTCAGAGAATGGTGGCATGGAGGTGTGTGGGCCTTAATTGAGAGGATGTAAATCTGTGCATGTATATCTGTGTATTGTTCTGTTGAGACAAAGCCTCAGGGTGGGAGGATATGTGAGGAGGATGGTGTCTATTTAATTAAGACCTCTGCCAGTAGCGTCACTGGATGTGTGTGCGGGCTGCACTGGGTGACACCTAGTCGTCTCCTCACCCCCACTGTGGGAGCTGCTCTGCCCCGCACTGGCGCCCTGGGCCTGCATGAAGACAACCTGTGGCTGCGAGGGCCATGGCTGCGGCCCTCGCAGATGTTTTTCTGGCCCCAGACTACTGGAAACGCCGCGGAAGTCTCACCCACCCTCACCGGAGGGCCCATGTGGGGATGCCACTGACCTCTGCTTACATGCAATTTTCTTCCCAAAAGGTTACAGGAAGTGACACAATTAGCTGCCATTTTGAAAAGGAAATAGAGGAATTTTGTTACATTTAGGGAGGGAGTCCTGCCTGTGGGAAGCAAGGATGGAAAAATGCAGCTCCTGTACAGCTACCTACCCCAGGGTATATAAGATACTTGTTAGTCCTACAAACCTTTCGTTTCATGCTGTTTTTTCTTTTTAGAATATGCAAAATTAACAAAAAAATGTATATTTTAAATCTCTCATGCAAATACTACCAAAATTGTGAATAATACATTGAACATGCTGCTGATAAACTAGTCAGCTTTCATCGTCAAGTGATACGGAATTCAAATATACATACCACAGTTTGGTGGTTAACTTGAATCACTTCATCTCCAGCATGGATTTTCTTACATCGATCCGCAGGTGACTGAATTTAAGATAAAAGATGATAAAAAATACAGTCCTTACTAGCTATCATCTCTCATTTAGCAAAAGTTATTCAAACTGTGTTAATTCTATTCTTATACTTTCTAATAACTGAAGGTTTTCTTTTTGGTTTAAAAATATTTTGAAATTTTAACATATATAACATAGGAATGCTGGTGCTACCATGACTTCTCCTCTAACTGTATTCCAAACAGAATGTCAAAAGAGGAAGAAGGTCTATAGATTGTGAATCCCCTAAGAATTTAAGAGCATTCATCACACTGTATAGGACTATTAAAAAAAAAAAAGCAAAACACATTTTAACCTAAATTATCTAACCATTCTTTCTAATGGTTGCAGTATAGAAATAATAAGGTATGCCTAAAGCCTCAGATAATAAGTATTTGACTTAAGAAATGACAATGATTAAGCTAGTCCTCCACCACATATTATTCTTTAAAATGATAGCAGTTACAAGAATGTTTATCTAGATCGACGATACATGATAAGGATTTCATTGTATAAAACAAAAGAAAAGCTGAGTGTAGTTGGATGTGCAGTCTGGATTTTAAGACAGCCAGTTTTAATAAGCTGAAGAATAATGTCAGGTGAGATCCCACAGTTAGAAATACCCAAAGAGAAGGGAGTTCATGATGGGTGGGAGTTTTTGAAACATGAAATATTGGAGGCTCCATCACAAACAGCACTAGTAAGAAAATAAAGCAGTAAGCATATTGTCATGCCTAACCTGGCAGAATCCTCTTCTGACAAAGAGGAAACAAAAGATGTGACAGCCTAACAGGAGGAATCAGAGGATGAGTAGAGGCAACTGCTACAAGCCCTCTTCAAGGACAATTGAGGCTAAAGCTGTAGAAAAGGCAGGGCCACCAACAGGGATTCATTCCCTCAACACCACCTCCGTGGATTAGGAAAATGTTTCAGACTCTGAGCCTCTACATCTCTGCAAGAAGCATCCTCCAAAGAGGCAGCAGGAATTAAACATGTTGCAGCAAAGTGCCAGATTTCAGTGCAGCCTAATTAACCAGAATGAGCTGGATTCTCCCAGAAAGCTGTGTATAAACACCAATACCAACATTTCCCTGTAATGTTGGGCAGCTGGACTGAATGTTCACCTATGATCCCTGTTTTTGATGCACCTGCATACCTGACTTTTTGGCCTCTTTGATTTTTTTGACCATGGGTGCTTCTCTGTTCCCCTTCCAATTTGGCAATAGCTATGTCAGGAGGGGATGCTGTGACTAACAGTTGAAGTTTGAGAGGTGAGGGAGAAAAAGTACATTTATCCTATCTGATGGAGCTTGTCCTGCTCCAAGAACTGTTAAGAACTGAAGTTATAGAAGCCCCATTGTGGTTATCCTATCTGCTCTTTTCTGACTCACGTCAAGGCCAGATGTCTATATTACCTCCAGCCTCTTGCAAGTTCTGTCTTTTGGGTTGTCCACCATACAGCTAGTCCACAGTCCTTTACTAACGTTCTTGCTTCTCCTCTCTGACATTCCTCATCAAGAAGCTTTCACTGAGCCAAGCAGCTGGCTCCTCTATTGAGGCCAGGGAGCATTGGGAAGTCAAGACAATGCTTCTGGTGAATCCTACCCTTTCATATTTGGCCAGAATCCTTGGAGGCCTTTACAGACTGAAGATGGAAAAATGCTGTTCCTATCTTCAAAAAGCAAAGGAGAGGAGGAGACTCAGGGGAGAAGCAGACCGCGCAAAGGTCCGTTTTGGGGGCAAGGAAGGGGAGGGGCAGCCGCATGGTCGGTGCCCCAACCTCTTCCTGAAGACATCATCGGAGCGCCGGGCCCTCTGCATGGCTGGCGCTCTGACGATGCCTTCCCGCCGCAGTGTCCGCACACGCTGCGGCGGAAGAGTCGCCGAAGGTGCGCCGCCAGCCTTTTGCAGCGCACCTTCGGCGACTTGTGGAAGAAGTGCTATTTTAGCGCTCCTTCCAGGGGCGGCGAAGCTGCGCCACGGGGCTGAGGTGTGGGGATACCTCGGCCCCGCGGCGCAGCTTCCCGGGGCGGCCCAGGGCTGCCCGTCTGCTTAGCCCCTCAGTCAACTACTGACCAGTCAGCTGGATGTCAATACTAAGAAACATTCTAGACAATCAGTCTGTGAACACTTTTGAAAATTTTTTGTGTGTTATTACTAACAGGCAGCATCAGTTTCTCTTTTTAAAAAAGTCATGATATAATAATTGTATCTGGTTTTTGTTGTTATAGATTGGTAGATATGGGGAATACAACTGATGTCATGTATCTTGATTTTGGTAGAACCTTTAGCAAGATCCTCTATTATATTCTTGCTGACAACTTTGTAAAGTGTGAACTAGATTATAAAACTGTTAGATTGATTTCTATCTGATTGATAGTTTGAACCATAAGACTGTCAAAGAAATTATAAAAGTGGTCCTATAAGGTTTTGTTCTGGGCTCCATGTTGTTCAACAAATGTCTTGGATGAAGGGTTTTTGTGTGGAACATGGAGGAAGATGAATTTCTGCTGCTCCAGAGGGTAGAACTTTACTCATAGATTAAAATTATAAGAACAGAATTTCGGGCTAAACATCTGGAAGAGCATTGCAATGGTAAGACCTGTTTGACAATGGAACTGGACTACCTCATAATGTGGTGGACTCCTACTCATTAGAAGATTTTAAACAGAGGTTGGATGGTCATCTGCCATGGATGATTTAGCTACAAATTCCTCTTTTAGTTGGGCATGGCACTACATGATATTGGGATACCTTTCAAGTCTACAATTCTTTGTATAGTCAAAAGCCATCTATTCTGCCATTATTGACCTTTTTATCCACTGCACAGTATATATTGAGTATATTCTACTCCATTCTGTGTATGACAGACACAATAAGCATACATGCATGCCATGTGAAACCCTAGAACCATGATGGTGAACCTATGGCACAAAAAGCCATTTTCCCCAGCATGTGGAGGGTGGGGAGGAGGAGGAAGAGATGTGCACCTGTTCCTCCTCCTTCCCGGCTGTCCCAGGCCTTCAGCTGCCTCTCCGGAGGCCAGGGATGACGCAGGAGGAAGAGGCATGTTCCTGTTTCTCTTCTTTCCCCCCCTCGCCCCCCTGGACCTTCACTTGAGCCCTCCCTCCATTCCATCCAATGTCATCTGGGGGAGAGACACTAGGCCCAGCACCATTGGGCCTGGAATAAGAAGAAGAGCCCTCCCTCCATTCCATCCAATGTCATCTGGGGGAGAGACACTAGGCCCAGCACCATTGGGCCTGGAATAAGAAGAAGAGCCCTCCCTCCATTCCATCCAATGTCATCTGGGGGAGAGACACTAGGCCCAGCACCATCGGGCCTGGAATAAGAAGAACCCTTACTTCTTAAAGGACGGGTGGGATTTGGGATTTTTATGTTGTGTTTAGATTGTATTAATATATCTGTATGGAAATTTTAATGTTGTAAGCCACCCCGATTGCTCTGCAGAGGGGCGGGATATAAAATAATAATAATAATAATAATAATAATAATAATAATTTGTCTCTGGAGAGGCAGCTGAAGGCCCTGGAGGGTGTGTGTGTGTGAAGAAGTTCTGCCCCAGAACTCCTGTCCCTAAGGTTTGCCATCACTGCCCTAGAACACACCCTGGAATTATTAACTATACATTGTGTATTCTGCATAAAACACAAAGAAGTCGTTCATTAGATAAAAAAATTAATGTGGAAATTGTCTTCTGTATGCAGTAAGTCTAAAAACTATTTGTACAAAATAGTCTATGACTCAAAAAACGCCCCTTTCAGCTTTTACTACTAGGATTGTTTTTGGTTTTTTATGAACTGCACAATGTTTCCCCCATCCTAAGAAATTTTGATTACTTCAAATGGGTCCAAAATATATTTGTTCTGAAGTTTAATAAATACTTATTCTGCTCCAGGAAAACATATACATACACACTTTATCACAATGTTTTCCCTCAAAAAATTCAGAACACAAAGAGTTCAAGTACTATAATCTGAAAAATGCTTTGATTCCTACTGCTAGCATGTTGGAGTAATTCATAAAAATGCAGAACAAAACACTGAAAACAAAATAGAACAAAAGTTAAAATACATATACACCTCATTGATTTCAATGGGAGTTTTAGCATGAATGAACAATTTCACCTTAAAATCAAAGCACCTTAGAAGGGTTCAGTATGGGGTAGATTGTGTTTCAAATGCTTTAAGGATTGCACTAATTTTTCAGATTAAAATATATGGCTTTGAGGTTCTTTTATAATGTCAAAGGCAAAATCCAGAGAAAATGAAGCATCCCAATATCCTTTTGAAATAAATGGAACTAAAGCAAACAGGTGAATTCTTACTTTTCAAATGGTAGAGCTGTCACCAGATAATGAGATCTTGTCAATTCTTACTGTCAGTTTTAGGCAATTATATTTGCATGCATTTATTTATTGCATGCACTCACAAACCTACAAATATATTCTCCAGAATTTCAGAACCTAAACCTGAGAGCAGATATTTCTGACCCATGCTGTCTGCGGTACTGAGATGAGCTCTATTGGCTCCAAGTTGTTGAAGACTTAACAAACATATAAATTGCTCTTAAAATTTATTAACACATGTTGATTATTATCATGCTTCTAGATAGCTAGCAGTACATATTCTTGCCTTATTATTTTAAAGAAATTCACATGCACTACACAGAATTGTCTCCACTTGTTTGGTAAATAAGTAATAATTGGAAAAACAGGAGAGCAAGACTTATCTTGATAGCCCTCATTAGTTTAACAATTCAGCAATTTATGTACCCGACAGAGAAAAACACCAAGGAATAAGCCAAGGCTGAGTAAGCTTATATAACTATCCAGCTTGACTTCTGAGATGTGCCAGTCTGCACAATGCAGTGTCTTAGGAAACTCAGACACTCCATTATAAATGGCAATTCATACCAGGAAGTGTTGGGGGGGGGACGTTTTGCCATTTTTAGGTATTGCCCCCATCCACTAGTCTGATTCAGAAGCCGGTCATTTTTTGTCATCCTAAAAATAGCAAAGCATACTCCTAAGTGTGTGCAATTAGCCAAAAAAAGTTTCCTTCAAGAAGTTTACAAGCCTTAAATATCAGAAAGCAACAGCGTTATGTGAAAATATACATTTATCAATAGCTGCACAGGTGTTTTATAAACAGTTAAAATATGTTGTTAAGAAACAGAGCAATTAGGAAAATTTTATAATGTGCATTACTACCATATTGATACATGCCACAATTCAAAGAAGTAATGCGTACAAGCTGTGGGAAACTATACAGTTTATCCACAGATTTATAACTCTGGTAGCTGTAATTACTTGTGTGATTGTCCATTTATACTTGCAACTCACTTATGTACCAAAGTTGCATGGACTCAGATCTATATTTGTAATCAGTCAAAGTCAGTCAGATGGAAGGACAATTCAGAGGAACTTCTCACTGTGGTATATCTTCCATCACTACATAGGTGTCATATAAGTAACCAAGTTGCTACAGAAGCTGAGTCAAGATGTATGCTGCCTATTTTTATACATCTTTTGGACAGATACTAGATACAGCATATGAACTCATCTCAAGCAAGAATTAAGAAACAAAGAATGCACACAGGTGAGGACACTACACTGGTATGCTCAACCTAGAGGAAGGGCCTATGTAAACAGTTGTAAAGGCCTCTCTATAGTCGTATTAACTTTAAGAAAGGATATGCAAAGCCTATGATAGTAAATTTTAAATAATCTTGAAGCCCCCATATCACTTCTAGGGAAATATGAAAGGAAGAAAAGTTATGGTTGGCTCTAAGATGGCTACTGGGGTTACTGGATTTGGAGGGCATGGGCCTTTACAGCTTTACCTGCTGAAAATAAATTGATTGCTTTGTAATAAAATGGAGTCTATCCTTTGGTGGAAGCAAAACTTCTGAAACTCTACTACAGGGGTTGATAACTGAGGGCCACACTCAGCAACTGCTCCAATCTGCTATAAGAGGAGAAATATTACTCTTAAAAAAAATCAGACTACACTGCTCCTAGAAGTCCCCTTGAATGGAAAAATATTTGTACGTATTATTTTAAAAAACTGCCCTAAGATATGAGGAGTTCCATAAAAGACTTGGGATTATTTTGCTCACCCCCGTTCTAGCGCAACACTAATTAATGGGTGCAGTTTGGGGTGGAATATTCTCTTCCCCTACACCTCGCATAAAAAAGATTATTAACATAGGCACAGCTGCTAAATTGTTTTTTTTGAAAGAAGCTGAAGCAGGGTGTATACTGTCTCTTTATATACATATTTAGACAGATATGAAACTAACATTTCTGGAGTACACATTAGACTAGAATTAATGCATATTGGTGACCACTTTAAGGCCCCAAACTTGGTAAGATCTAAGATAGTTTTTAAACTAAAACAATAGGAAGTGGGCACTTACAAGAGATTTCAAATGAAATACAGTTGCCCCTCTAAAACCACAGACTTGGGATCCACGGTTTTGATTATTCACAGCAGGGCGTCCTCCGTTATAATGAATGGGGCATGCGCCCCATGGGAGCATGCCCAATTCCAGCTCACGGAGCTTGAAAATGTACGGTTTTTCTTTTTTGTGGAGAGGGGGGGTCCAGAACGGATCCCCCACAAAAAAGGAAGGGCAACTGTATTTGCTTACTAACTTTAAAGATAACTTTATTTCCTGCTGAAAATTAAAGTGGACAATGACAAAATAAGGAAAAAGAAATGTGCTTCAAAAATTTAATCAGACAAAATAAAAGAAATCTAGGTATAAAACATTTTGACACAAATTTCAGCTTCAGGCACGAGTGAGATGACTCATCACATTTACAATAGGACAGTTTTTGTTTGTGATGCACCTTTGCTGGCCACAGTTTTGTTGATCTCCTAAAAACTGAAGATCTTCACATAATACTTCCAATGTATTGGTTAAAATATTAAAATAATTAAGATGGAAACAGATTGTACTGTACCACAGAAAACTGCAGCAAAGCTCTTAGGCATATTTTAAAAAATTATTTACACAACAAAACTGATAACAAAACTATTTTTCATTTCTTTACCAAAGTCAATAATCTGAACAAGTTTTAAACTAACTTTCTCAGTTTAATATAGGTTCTTTCAAACTTTTTTGCCCATTTACAGCTCGTCCTATCCCAAACATGCTGTTCATCTTTTCCATTTAATATATATGTATGCAAGCAAAGGGAGAAGGATGCCAGGCCTCAGAAAACCTGATGAACAATACTTACATTTTCTGTTGTTCCAGTAATTACATGGAGACCATCATATGTTGATTTAATGTACATACCCTAAGAAAAAGACACCATGGAAAAGAATTTGTAAAGTGTTTGCAAACCATTGCCATCCAACATATTCTGCTCACCTATCTAACCTCTCTCTGGATGCTAATAATTATCATGTGTCACTAGAATACTAGTCTGCATTTTTAACATGTTTCTATCAGAAGAAAATACTCAAGACTAACTAACCGATGTATATAAGATGTAAACTGCTTTCAGTTGCTGTGGTAGTGATCTGCAAGTGTGACTAATTTATGTGCAATGGTTCATCATCTTGACAGATACATGATGACATGAGAATGTCCCCGAAATAAATGGCAAGAACCACAATGAACCATATCTCACTGCTTGAAGAAGCTTCTATATGTCAAAAGTTTCATATGCACTACCTAGCATGGAGTTATAATATTTATATAACCAGAAAGACTCACTTTTGCAAATGTAATTCATGAGTACTCCACTACATGCAGTTTAAGAAATATGCTAAAAAGTAAACCCAGAGCTGCATACCAAAAATGGAGAATGTTAACTTTTAGAAGAGAGAATGCTACAGTGCCACTGAGACTACTATGAGTTATTGAGTTGACTACTTAACTACCACATCCTTAACAATCCAGTCATCAAGAAAAGAGAAATAAATGGATAAAACAAAACAGCACAAACTAGTCTAGTGCTTCATTATCAGAATATGTACGTTTCTCCATAAAATAAATAGCAGAAGGCAGATAGCTTAAAATATAACACATTTTTACTGTAACGCAAGCATACAAAAAAGGAGGGAAGGACTGCACAGTCAAGAATGAAACAATTCAGCCAAACAGCAAAACTTGTGAACTTCTTTCTAACTGAATCAAGCAAGATTTCTAGTGTATGTAAACAATTTTTATTTAGAGGAAAATAAGTTCACTCAGAGAACTATGCATGCAATTTAAATATAACCAGCAGGTACCAATGATCAATACTACAATTAAATGAAGTTGATCAATATCTTTTGAAACACTCAATTCACCAACTGTGACATCTCAATTACATATCATGACAGTCCTAGTGAGTACCTAAATTCTCTATAACACTGGTTAAACTATGTTTCTCATAGTTAATTTTCTCATTCTTAATTTTAAAATGTTCAGACTAGCTATAATCAAAGAGCAGCTGCTTTGCTGAAAAGCTAAATTATTCTTTACCAATTTGAACCGATCAAGCATATTTAAAGAGCAGAATGTAGCTGATCTCTTCCACTCAGAATTTTTACAAAATCTTGCTAACACTATACAATATTTTCTAAGTAACAGAACTATTCCTTTTCCCTAAAGTTTTGATGGGCTTCTGTATCTGATCTTTAAAATCTCTGCATTTAGTTGTGACAATTTCAGTTGTTCTAATATCTTTGCTGACCAGTGACCCATGCCTTAGTTATATCAGTACTGGAGTACTGATCTTTTAGTTTATTGTAAAACAACAATTTATATATTAACTTATTTTAGAATAATTTATCCTATTGCATTGTATTTCATGCACTGTATTTTGTATTTGATGTTAACTGCTTTGAAATGGTCAATTGATTTAACCAATAAACTTTTTAACTAACTAACTACTGGAGTACTACAATGCACTGTGCTCTGCGTTTGATGTATGTTTGTAATATGAAACTTCAGCTGCTCCAGAATGACACAACAATTTCACTGCCTCGTGATCGATTTACAAGCAAAATGTTGGTTAAAGGACTAAACTGCTTAGGACCAAGATATAGTGAGCCCACCATATAGGCAGGCCATCACGCTCTAGAGCAGGGGTAGGCAAACTGTCCCCTTTAAGGGCCGAGGGACTTCAGCTCCCAGAAGACTCAGCCATGTTGGCCAATAGTTTGGGATGTTGGCCAATAGTCTGGGATTCTGGGAGCTGAAGTCCCTCGGCCCTTAAAGGGGACAGTTTGCCTACCCCTGTAGAGCTCCTGTGGATCACCCTGCCCCATATTAGCCAATGGTGGTATGTACCTATAGTTTTGTGCATGTCACCACTCACTGACTAATATCAGCCTAAGCTCCTGTGATTTTTCTCACAGAGATGGGGTGGTAGGACCAAAGCCCTCAAGGTGTGGAGGACTACTAAACAATTGCCTAGTGTCATATTATTTTCTCCATGTCTTTAGAAAGGCTTTCTTCTGCGCTCCAGTATTAGAGGTATGGTATAGCTGAAATGAGAAAGAGGGTCCAAATTGCAGAAAGAATCTAGTTTGAGGCCACTTTAACTGCCCTGGCTCAGTGTAGTTTATTGTAGCACCAGAGCACTCTGACAGAAAAGACTAATCTCACAAAACTACAATTGCTAGAATTCCCTAGCATTGAGCCAGTTAAAAATGGTTTCAAACTGGATTATTTCTGCACTGTGTTTTGGACCTTAGAGAACTTTTCACATGACACAATTATGGCATTATGATTCCACTTTTACTGTCATGGCAATATCCTATGGCAGGGGTAGGCAACCTTTCCCCTTTAAGGGCCGAGGGACTTCAGCTCCCAGAAGCCTCAGCCATGTTGGCCAATAGCTCCTGGGATTCTGGGAGCTGAAGTCCCTCGGCCCTTAAAGGGGAAAGGTTGCCTACCCCTGTCCTATGGGATCATGGAATTTGCAGTTTAGGAAGGGGTATTTAGAATTCACAGCAAGAAAGGTCTAGTGCTTTGTGAAACTGCAATCCCAAGAATCCACAGAATGGTGCCACGGCAGTTAGTGGAATCACATTGCTATAATGGTATTTATTTATTTGATGTACATATTTTACACAGAGATCTCTGTCTTTTTAAAAATCATTTTAATTGTTTACTTAAATTACCTTGAATATCCTTTGACAGACAGAAATATAGGATAAATTCTATTCACAAACAAATAGTACACCATAAATAACAAAGCACTCTACTTCCTTTTCAGAAATATCTAAACATTCCTCCCTTATCATTTAAAGTCGATGATTACAAACCAAAAATACTCCATAAAAGCAAAAGACCTATAAAAAAAGAAAAAGGAGATTTAAATGTATTGCATCAATTTCCAAACTATCTTCCCAACCAAGATCTTAACAGAGAACAGAAACCAGTAGACAAAGGGACCTTGTAGCACTTTTGAGACAAGGGGGCTGAACAGACCGGCATAAAGAGCTGGCGTCCCCATGGCTTGGGGATGTGACGTGCAGAAAGCTGCATGCCCCCACACCGCCAGGAAGCTGCATGCCCAACCTCATGTGTGGAGGCATGATGGTATTTCTGTGATGGAGTGTTTACACACACTGCACTGCAGAAATGCGGAAAAACTGTTGCCACCATGGCAAAGGTGGCTTTTTCTGTTCCTGTAAGGATTGTTATTTTGCTGCCTCTTGGGGGGGGGGGCAGAAAAATGTCGGATCAGGGCTGCAGCATGCAATTGCCACAGCCCTGATCCAGCAAGCAAAGGACAGAGTCGCTCCTTCGGGGTGGTCTGTTTCGCCCCTAGCTGAGCAAAAGAAATTATAGCAAAAGCTTTCGCAGACCCAGAGCCTCTGCAGTCCAGCCCAAAGGGCTGGACTGGAGGTAGAGTTGGGGCGGGGCAGCCGCACGCCACCCACCCCAACCCCACGTCGACACCGTTTTGATGCCCTTCTGGTGTAGCGTTCAAACACACTGCGCCGAAAAGACACTGAAGAGCTGCGGCACCAGCTCTTAGGGCGGCCTTTTGCCGCCCCTAAAAGGAGCGGCATTTTGCCACTCTTTTCGGGGTGGCAAAAGGGAGGATTGGGGCCATGCCGTGTGGTTGCCGGACCCCCAATCCACCGCTTCCTGGGGCGGCTCTGAGCCGCCCATCTGCAGAAGCCCTCAGTCTACTTCCTCAGAACAGATGCATGTCCCACCTAGCTTTATTATTTATCTAGAGAATAGAAGCCAAAAGTGGGATCTGCTACACAGCAGTTTCCATAACAATGAGTAAATAAGGGAAATTATGTTCAGAATACAATATGAGCATAATGAATCAAACTGGCTGTTCAGTAATGGATTCAAGATGGCAGACAAAGAAGCGATGAACTCAGAGGCAATATACACACCAAGACCTGTTACTGATTATACTAGAGCAACTTCTTCAATAAGACAGGATTGCTTTTGTTACGGTTGCTGAAAATATTCTAGCAAGTACAGACTTCAAATGGAAAGTAACAAGGCCACCTTAGACAGCATATTTTAGCTGCTACTATACAAGGCCACAAAACTATCCCTTGTTATGAGAGGAAATAGGGGTGTCATTATTTATTGGCTAATCTTGGACCAAATACTAAACTACAGGAAAACCAGCCTAGTTTCACCCATAGCTCATTGATGCTATTCTTTTAGTTTGTCTCTTTTGTTGTCCTTTATCTACAAATCAACAGTCTGATTTGTGGTCTGGGTGGTCACAGAGGGTGGGCTGTGTGGAAAAATAATATATGAAACTTATCTAATTCATTTTTAATTTAACTCCATTTTTGCACAAATAGTTCAAAGTACGTGAATATACATCTGGTAGTAAATAATCAGCTTATAATGGCACTGTTAAAGAGCATGATAGTCTTTCGTAGTCTATCGCATTTGCTGTTTTAAGTTATAAAATAACATCATTCTGATTAAAATTATAGAGCTGACTAATGGTAATTGTTTTCTGAAACTATGCAACTATAACTATGCACACATACATAAAAATCCAAAATTTGCACATGTATCAGTTTTCAAAGCAGTGACATGAAATGCATTCCCTTTTCCAGGTTAAGCGTCTATAGATACTTTTATGTCAGCACTCTGAAAATAATAGGGGTATAATAAAGCTGAGATAATGCCAAGCAAGTCAGTCCAATTCCAGGGAGGAAAAACAGCCACAATATTTACTTGAGAGAAAAGGCATATACAGAAGAATAAGCTGTAAAAGATTTCTCTTAAAACAAAGGGACCTGTTGTATTTACTTATACAAGGATGAAAAACAATTTCTACTTATTCTAAAAAATATATATTTCAGTAAACAAAAGATATACCCCCCCCCCCACATACTCAATTGGAACAAACACCTTTGGAGAACAACAACAAGTTCTTACATTAAAAGACTATCCAATACAGAATCAGAGAAAATACAGTATACCTGTCTAAAAAGTGTGATTCATAATACAGAAACTAGACAACTTCCAACACTCATTATTTTAAAAACAAACTATCATAATTTCAGATTTTGGGGACTCTGTATACCTAAAGAATTGGAAATAATTGATTGTATTTGAATGTTGTTGTATATAATTTGAAAAGCAAAATAACTGCTGGTCTCACTGAAACACTGTATAAAAGTTTTAGAGTTACATTAGGTAAATTATATAATAAATTATAGCATATCATGAGTGCATGAATCTACAGCCAATACTTACAAGAAGCTTATAAAATGTTGCAATGAAATGTAATGGTTTCTAATTTAACAGTAAAAACAAAAATTGAAATAGACTATAAGGAAATCTCTAAATATGCAAATATTAGCTAGCTGGGTTGTAAAGAAAAGAAAACCTAATTAAATAGAAAAATATAGTAAGAGGGAACACAGATTTAGAATGTTTTCCTGTCTAGAGCAAAGCTGCTTAAAACTAGTATGTTCATGCACTTATGGAACAGAACTCATGGGCCATAGTGTATTGTGAATGTGTTCACCTTAAAGATTACTAGATTGCTATACTGTCAATACACTGTTTAAAATGAATAGTTTTTAATAGTGTCTCCTTACCACCACTGTTCTGATAACACCTGTTTACATTTTATTTTTATAGATATACAAACAGTGAACTGAACTTGAATATATGGCCAATTATTTCCTTGTCATCCTTCAGAAATTAATTATATACTGATAATCCTCTTGAGTCTGTCATTGGCTACTGATAAAATGTATTGTGCAGTACTGGTAACATTAGCAATTAAACCCTAGTACATGTACTTCTGTTGGTTTTTAGATAGGAAATCCAAAAGAGTTGTGATGATTAGTTGCTTTGCATTTTCTTGGAATTTTCCATGGTACATCTTCTCCCGATTCCATCTTGCTTCTTCCTCTTTGTAATATTTAAATTAGACATCTCCCTGGATATCATTTAGAGATTCCAAATTAAGTTTTATTACTATGGGGGTTGCAGACTGCCAGAAATAGTGCAAATGGAGTCCACTTTTAGGGTTAGGGTTAGGGAATCATGGGAGCTGTATTTTATTGTGGTACCAGAGCTCTCTGACAGAGAAGGCTCAATGTCTCAGAAAAACAACAACAATTCCCATGATTCCCTAGCACTAACCCTAACCCTAAAAGTGGTTTCAATTTGCACTATTTCTGGCAGTCTGCAACCCCCCTGTGTTCACAGAAATTCATTACTGTCTTTTCCATCCATATTCTTGTCCTATTGATGACAGTGAAAACTCAGCAGGGATTTTGGTGAATCTGGACAATAGTAGCATAAAGAAGCTGGATGGAGTCATTGGGACTGAGACAAAATAACTAATAGAGTTCATTCTCCCTTAGGACCATACAAGCACTGAACTTACAAGAAGTTAGTACCATATAAGCACTGGGGACTCCAAGATCCTATTACTGAGTAATGAAGTAGATAGAAGTTAATTTGCATTAAACAAACAAACAAGCTTGCCCCACATGAAGCTGGGAAGCCAACAATCTGAACCAATAAGCACTTATGCACTATATGAAATCAGCCAGTCCAATTCATATTCATATTCAATTCATATTGCTAAAAAGTAAATGGCAGAAATACACAGTAAATTATAATTAAATCATTAATGCAAAACACACCCTTGACCAAAGATCAACTACCCAGCTGCAAAACCTCTGTCAATTGATTACACTGAATTAATCTTGAAGCTCCTTAACACTTACAATATTTTCTCTGCCTGCTTCTTAAATGCTTCAGGCTATTTCTTATTTCAGGCATTGTACACAGCCTATGATTTTGTATAATCAGCCAATGGTTCCAGAATACCCTCAGAAGCATACATATTGTGCAAAGTTGTCTAGTGACATTTTTTGTTATTGCAAATGGCATTATAAAGAAAGCTAAAAGTTTCAGTGTTTGCGGCAATTATATCACAGAATACTCTATATGAAAAATTCAGAAATTCATATTTTTTTAAAAAACAACAACCAGCAGATCATTTCGTGACCTCTTCATATCTTTTCCCTCTTGTTTGTAATCACCCATAGTCCAGCTATTCTGTTTCCAATAAAAATGTTGCAACAATTTTTCTACTTTTTTAGTTCCAGTACTGCCATAGAAATTTTATCTTTCTTTATTTCCCCACATCTTCTTTAAATTAAGCATCGTCTTTAATCCCCAATGGCTGTTAGAATTTCCATTTCATTCTGACAGAACTAAAACTACTAAACTTTAAGATAAATAAAAATACTATAAAACATTTCATAATACATCTCTTTTGTTTGTATTTTTGTGTAATAAATGCTTCAAGGCCTTTTAAAAACCACTGAATATCCATTAAAAGCATATCAAGATCTGAAGAGCTATGTACATTACTAAATATTATTGCAAATGTCTACCATTTCAGGAAATAGTTTATATAACCAGTAAGTCATTACTGCCTACTACTTCACAGAATCCCAGAATAACATAGGATGAAATAGGTAGCACTGATTCTGCTCTAATGAGCTTACAGTCTACAAAAGAGTGGGAAAATACTATTTTAAGGAGTTAAAAAACCTGAAGATACAATTTTTTAAAAAAAAACCACCAGGATAACTGTCAGGAGAAAAACAGCCTTGGCTTGAAACAAAATTTTTACATTAGAACAGTTTTGCTTATCTCCTAAAGGGTATTTCTGGAAGAAGAGAATAACAAAAGGAGAGCTGAATTAGGAAAGGATTAGGAATACCCAATGTAATCATGAAAGGAACATTTTCAAATAGATTATGTTATGACATATGACACGAAAGAAACAACAGACAGTGGTACACAAAATGGCCTCTACCTGCAGTGATGTCACTGAGACAAACACAAGATTAAGAATGAAGGGCCATCCCATATGGCAGTACAGAAGGAAGACAGGTTGGGAGCAAACTAAAGAGATTATTGCATGCCTTAAATAATACTCCTTACCCCTCCTGAATTTAACTCTAATTTGCACTACAACCATGTTTTATCGCACAGCTTTTGCAGTGGAATCTGACTTCAGAATAGATCCCTGCTCCAATGTGCATTTGAAAATGTGCTCCAGCAGCCATTTTTCTAAGTTGGAAAGTTCCGACTTGGAAAAATGGCCGCCGGAGTGCATTTCCCAATTTGCATTGGAGCAGGGATCTATTCTGAAGTCAGATTCCACTGCAAAAACTGTGTGATAAAACATGGCTGTAGTGCAAATTAGAGTTAAATTTGGGAGAGCTAAGGAGCATTATTTAAGGCATGCAATAATCTCCTAAGTGTACCAAGTAGAATCAGATTTAGAAAACATTTAGAAAGCATTTAGAAAGCATCAAAACCTATATGGAATATTTTAAATGACAGAGAAGAATTCTATTAAATATGTTGTTCAGTACAATTAATTGTTGCATAAATATGCATGATGAAAATAAGCAAACCAGGGACCTGGCATGAATCACTCAATATAAATTGCTTTACCAGCCTTTTGGAAATAAAAACATTATCAACATACTCAGAACATATAAGAAACTTTTCTTCTAATTAGCACCATTATTTATAACAAAATGTTCTTTCAACAGGTTAATCAGGATTATTTCTATATCATGCAATGCAGGTGAAAACATTCTGTTTAGGAACCCTCCCCTGTCACTAATGGTACCAAGAACACAAAAATAGACACAGGTTTGCAAACTTACTCCCAAATGTGCTAAGGATCATGGTCTAGTTGGACTAACCTCTTTCTTTAACTTTACTGAAAATATCGTCCATAAATCATACAACTGTTATCCATGAGTGATACCATAAAGCTGAATCTAAACATGTATCCAAATTGAGGATAAAAAAATCACTGCAGTACAAACATGCAGTAAAACATGCCATTTTTTTAATTTCCTTGATAACTGTATACAAAAGTTGATAATATGCAGTGTCCTTTCTGTTGAATCTGATTGCCTCAAAACACAGCTAGAATAAAGATTTTATTCAGAAAATCTATTGCTTTCATTTTGGACGACAGTTCTGATCAACTGCATACATCTTACCAGCCCTTCACTTGGTTTGATGTTTGCTAGCTGGATCACTTCCAGGTGAGCAGATTGAGAAACAAGAGGATCAGATGAGAGCGAGATTATGTGGTCACAGACACCAGAAAGAGTTTTACACTAGAAATAAAAAAAGCACGTACATTTTCCATTAGAGACCATAATAATATAGCAAACAGTCATTATATACAACCTTTTAAAAGGTAACATTTCTTTTACGTTTAGATGAAAGGCTGACATTAAAGGCTAACACAGAGCTACTGGATTTCATTCTGTCAAGATTTAAGGGCCTTTACAGACTGTCAGAAATAATGCAGCTTGAGGCCACTTTAACTGTCCTGGCTCAGTGCTAGGGAATCATGGGAATTGTATTTTTTTCTGGGACATTTTTTTCTGGGACTGTCAGAGAGTTCTGGTGCCACAATAAACTACAGTTCCCATTATTCCTTAGCACTGAGCCAGGACAGCTAAAGCAGCCTCAAGCTGCATTATTTCTGGCAGTCTGTAAAGGCCTTAGTTTGAAAAGTAATAAGGGCTGTACAGATGGGCAGGAAAAAGTGACATGAAGCTGCCTTTTCCCTACGCCGCAGCAACCACACCGCCAGCTCCAAGGATGCCCTAAATGGGGATGGAGCAACCGCACTGGGGGACAGTCAATGTGGCTTTTCCAAGGCCATACTGAAGCACCGCCAACTGCACTGCTGGCCCCGAGGACGCCACAAAGGGAGACGGAGCAACCGCACGAACTGGCAGCAGCTGCTTTCATATTTTTCGTTCTCTCAGGTGCATGCACACATGTGCAGGAACACATCCCAGCACACCTGCGCAGAACACGTCATAGGCTGGTATACAGTCTGTCACTCTCTGTGTACAAAGGTGACTGAAGTTCGGCATTCCTGCGCACCTGCACATAACATGTCATAGGGTAGCATACAATCGGTCATTTTGTTTGTACATAGGCATCACTGTGCACCTGTGCAGGACCTGTCATACACCTATAGATCATGCAAGGATTCACTGACCTCAGTTTCTCCCAAGTAGTGGGTGCCATAAACAGGTACCACTCTCTGCTTGTTTCACCCTTGGGCTGGAGGAATGAGTTTGTCAACCAAAAAGTCACCTACTCTGTTGTCCTCCATGAAACATGTCCCACACAGATCAGGGGAGGGGTACAAGCAAGGGAGGTTTGTGTGGACAGACTGGAAAAATGCAGCTGGTGGTCATCAAGGGACATGGTCAACAGGACTCACAGACAAACCTTACTCTAGAACACACCCCCATCTTGCCAGAAAGTTGTGTGCAGGTCTTATACACACCTGCACAGAAGATGTCACAAAAGCATCTTTCATACAAACTACTGTGCATGCTGACAGCAAGTGTACATGTGACGGAATGCATTTATTGTCATAATAGAGAACAATTGCTAGGGCGCATGCGTAGGGATACAATTAGCGTTAGGGTTCTAATATTCAAGTCCACCTGCGGTGGTGCATCCACACCTGGAAGCATTGGGTGCTTTAAATTAAAGCCTGCATTGTAGGGAGCATGTTCTGGATCGCCAACTCAATTTCTGCCACACATGTGGTGGTGCATTTATATGGCTGTTTTAAATCTCCAGCACTCTTTTTCTGACGCACTGGTATCACTGCATACATACGCACATGCTGAAGTGCGCATCTTTCTGGAAGAAGCGGGAAAAAAGCTGCTCCTTTTTGGAGCAGCTTTTCCCAGCATGTGGCACCTAGAGGGTGCTTTCCTGCTGGCTTTTAGGTGTGTGTCATCTAAATGCCTCGCCTCCAAGTCAGCCTGAAAGCACCTCTTTTTGCCCGTCTGTACAGCCCCATAGTCTTTTATTTCATTCTACAAAAATTATCTAATTATATCAATGTTATTTGTTTCTAATATTAGAAGATCAATATTATAAGATAAGCTGCTTTTTGAAAAGTAAACTGAGGACTGGGCAATAGGTGCTAAATGCTGTCAACATTTCCATATAGATTCTTGTTTCCAGACATATGTCATGTAAGAAAGAAAGCCTGAAGGGGCCATATACTTTTACAGGTGGCCTGAACCTGAGATTTTGTTTTCAGTTATTTATTTACTTGTTTATGCAATCAATTTGGGCAGATCTTATGGTACATATTTTCAAGCTACTGCCAACAAGTTGCTATCTCACACACACACACACACACACACACAACTTGTACCATCCTATTTACACTCTGTAATATAGTAGAACTATTACTTCTCTCAGTCTGGAAACTATGCTTTTAGCCTGAATTAATAGAAACATATGGTGCTTGCAGACTGCCAGAAATAGTGCAAATTGAGTTCACATTAACTGCCCTGACTCAGTGCTAGAGAATCATGGGAACTGTAGTTTATTGTGGCACCAGAGCTCTCTGACAGAGAAGGCTCAATGTCTCAGAAAAAAATACAATTCCCATGATTCCCTAGCACTGAGCCAGGACAGTTAAAGTGGACTCAATTTGCACTATTTCTAGCAGTCTGCAAAGGCCCATAGTTTCCAAGATAAGGGACATAGTAGTCACTCTGTATTCTGTGCTAATTAGGCCTCATTTGCAGTACTGCATTTGGTTCTGGGTGCCTCATTTTAAGAAGATAAAGACAAATTGGAGCATATTCAGAGAAGGGCAGTGAGGATGATAAAGAGATATGAAACCAATTGCCTAGAGAAGTGGTAGGGTCTACCTCTCTGGATGTCTTCAAAAAGAGGCTTCCGGTTGGTGATGGTGATATGGCAGAAAGTCCCCTAAAGATGACAACATAGCATGGGCGGAAACTCAAAATAATAACTAGTTAAAACTACACTAAAATTGACAAGTAGTACAGGGGATCCTACCCTTGCAAATGTGGGCGGGGGTGTAAAGCTCATGAAGGACTCTGATCCATTCAAGGATAAGACAGAGGCAAGACAGAGGAAGGGACAGAGAAAGACAGGAGGAGAGAAGCCCCAATCGCTCAGAGAAGGGAAAAAGGAGCCCGGAGCAAAAAGAACACCACGCTGCTGAAGCTGCATTGGAAGAGAGGCACAAATATCCCAGCCACCTCAAATAAAACAAGTAAGGGCCTAAGCAGACGGGCGGCCATGGGCCGCCCCGGGAAGCTGCAGATTGGGGCCAAGATAGCCGCACTCGTTGGCCCCAACCAGCAGCTTCTTAGGCCCTGGAAGGAGTGCTAAAATGGCACTCCTTCCACAAGATTCCGAAGGTGCGCCGCAAGAGGCCTTGGGCGCACCTTCGGCACCTCTTCTGCCGCAGCGTGTGCGGACGCTGCAGCGGAAGTGCGTCATCGGAGCACCAGTCATGCGGAGCGACGGGCGCTCCGATGACATGTTCAGGAAGGGGTTGGGGCGCCCAGCATGAGGCTGCCCCTCCCCTTCCTTGCCTTGAAGATGGCGCAAAGCGCCGTCTGCTCAGGCCCCAAACTTATAAAAAGATGTTATGTGCAGAGGGGGAAGAAGAAAATATTTAAGGATAGAAAGGAGATATTAAAGACTTTAACATCAAACATAAAAATAATAATAATACTATTATTAAAATCCCCCAAAGACCAGTTAAGAGATCACAAACATAAGATATAGAAAACTAAAGGTGAATTCAAATCCTTCTTAAGAAATTAAAGACATTACAAATCAATTTCATTTTAACATAGGCAATACAAAAGAAAATTAATTAAGAAAGTGGAGGACAGGTATATTTAGAAGTGTCTTTTTGATGAATTGAAAACCACTGATTGGATGATTGATTATTAATGAACTATAAAGAACTATAAGAAATTATACATAGATAAAGTTTACAGGAAATCATTAAATTAACTTTATAAAATAAACACTGATTAATTAAAGAGAAGAAACTACAAAGTGAATCAGAAAATAAAGGATATAGAAACACCTGGAGATTTTACAAGTTAGACAAAACAAACATTGGGGAAGAAAAATCCAAGGACGAAGAGACTCTCTGTATGAATTTTAGTAAACTTAATAGAAAGTGTAATTAAGAGTAAACAAGGGGGATATTCAGTGGAGAACAGAATTTACTACAGATGCTGACAAAATAAAAGATTTAACAAAAATAAAGGAAGTAAGAACATTATAAAGCTGGGAGTGACATCTTGTGGGAGAAAAGGTTATTGCAGTTGACAATAAAAATAAAAATAAAGCATCCAAAAAAGAGAGGGGTGGGAAAGAGAGGGAGAGAGAGAGAGAGAAACTACACTTGTGAGATTTAAAGAAGGAAAAAAGAGTGAAAAAAATACAGAGATAAATACAAGGCCATTTAAGAAAACTCAATAAAAATATGGCAATGAATTCAAGAAGAGCTATAGCAAAACAATCAGCAACAAAACAACATAGAAGACTGTCTCTGGAATACAACACAAGACAAATGGAACAAAATATAGTACTGGAGGAGATTAAAAAATTATGCTAAGAGATGAAGAATTTGAAAACAGAACTGAGTTGTAACTTCATAACAGAAATTAAAGGCCTTAAACAAACAATAGAAAATGTTTCCAAAGATCTAAAAGTGACAGATACAAAAGTAGAAGTTCTTGAAGTGAAAACTAAAGAGCTATAAGACAAGATATTAAAATTATCTTTGGAACAAGAATGAGAACAAGATTTAATGGCAATATCTGATACAAAAATGAGGGAATGTTGCCTGAAGATAAGAAGACTAAGGGCCGATGCAGACGGCCCATTTGGGGTGACTCTTGGCCCCCCTGGGAGTGGCAGATCGGGGCCATGGCAACCACACGCTGCAGCCCCAATCCTCCTTTTTGCCACCCCCCAAAGAGCGGCAAAATGCAGCTTCTTTTTGGGGTGGCAAAAGGCCACCGTTTGGGCCCTTTTGGCACAGTGTGTGTGCATGCTGTGCCAGGAGGGCATCCTGATGCCGCGTGCCGTGCAGACAGGCACGTGGCATCAGCGCAGTGTTGGGGTGGAGTTGGGGCAGCCAGCATGCAGTTGCCCCACTGCAACTCCACCCCCAGGCTGGCCAATAATGCCTGCCTGTATCAGCCTTAAAAGAGATACAAAATGAGGATTTATATAACTGGCGGACTTTGTTGAGGAACCATTTGAAACTTTTTTGAAAGAAATTGACAAATTGTTCAGAATCAATTCAAAGTTGGCAAAGGAAAAGAACTTACCGAAAGACATAATGTTTTGTAAGAACAAAAACAAAGGAATTAGTCTTGAAAAAAATCAAACAAAAAAGGCTAATTGTGGACAAAGAGGAGTTGATGATATTTAAAGATATACCTGCCCAGATTTTGAAAAAGGGAATGAAATATAGATTCCTAACAGCAACATTGAAAAGATATAAAATTGCGTATAGATGGGAAGACCTAGAAGGCATATCCTTAAATTTCAAGAAGCAAAGAATTAGATTTAACTTGGTGAGCAAAGCAAATAAATTCTGGAAGAAAAAAAAACAGGAAAAATCTTGAGCCCACAGAAGAAGAAGCAAACCAAGAAGTGACTGATCAAGAAAGAGAATCAAATCCTCTTGCAACTGAGGAAGATGACCTTGATGAAAGGAAAGAATCAAACTACTACGAGGAAGAAGAAACGAATGACTTTTAACTCTTAAATTAAAAGGTTTGTGACTGTGAAATAAATAAGAACAAATAGATGTTTTAAATATGCATCTAAAATACTCTCATCGAATGTAAAAGGTTTAAACACTCCACAAAAACAAAGAAAAGTATTCCATTATTTAATTTAAAAAGTAATAATAATAATAATAATAATAATAATTTTTATTTATATCCCGCCCCTCTGCTAGGCAATCGGGGCGGCAATCGGGGCAATCGGGGCGGCGTACAGAATTTTTAATAAAGGTAATATTTAATAAAGGTAATATTTTGTGTCTTCAAGAGACTCATATCAAAGATATGAGACCTTTGAAAAATAAAAAAAATGGAGAAAAATGTTTCAGCCACAAAGTAAAAACAACAACAACAACAACAACAACAAAGGGAACAATTATATATGCTAATTCAAATTTACTATCTATGGAAATAATGAATGATTTGGAAGATCATTATGTGGGAGTTGAAGTAAAAATTTGGGATTACAAAGTGTTGGTTATTGGAGTATACGGTCCATTGGAAGAAAAGGAAAAGTTGTATTAGAAATTAATAAGTGAAATATTGGAGCTAAATTATAACATATCACCTTAATGGGAGGTTGGAATGGGATATTAAACCCAACATTAGACAAGAAATCAGAGAAAACTAAAAAAAACCAAGGGAAACTCCCACGTATCTTTGAAAATGTGATAGAAAACTTTGCAAACAATAGACGTGTGGTGATACAAATATGGACAGGAAAAAGACATAACTTATTCTGATAGACACGGATCCTTTTTCTAAATTGGATTTGTTTTTCATATCTAAAACGTGGGCAAAAAATATTCTGAAAATGGAAACTCTACCAAAAATAGTTTCAGATCACAACCCAATCCAACTAATGTTAAAAAAAATTAGGACAAAACTTCTCATGGTGGCTTAATGATAATTTACTGAAAAAAACTGAAATAATAGACAAAGCAAAAATGACTTTAAATAAATATTTTTTATAAAATGTATACAAAGAAACAGATTGTATTACGGTATGGGAAGCAAGTAAGGCCGTCATGAGAGGTTTCTTCATTCAAGGGAACATACAATGGGGGGGAAAAGGAAAATGAAAAAGTTAACAGAATTAGTGACAATATAAAGAAAAAAGAAAAAGAGTTAAGTTTAATGTAATTAAATTTTTAGAAAAATAAATTTCAATATGTCTAACTGAAGAAATAGAAAAGAATATGAAATATACAAAATAGTATTATTTTGAAAATGCTAATAAAACAAGTAAATGGTTGACAATTAGATTGAAAAAAGAGAAAGAAAAATGATTACAAAAATAAGAGAGGAGAAAAAACAGTAATAACAGAGCAAAAAAATAAAAGAACTCTTCCATAAATATTATTCATAAATATACAAAAGTCAAAATCATAATGAGATTAATAAATAAAATTTTCTAGACAAAGTGGAGATTGAACCGATTACAGATGAACAGAGAGTATTTTTACATCAACCAATTACAAGAGAAATAAAACAAGCAATAAAAAACCCCTCAAAAACGGGAAATCCCGTGGGCCAGACAGCTTCACAACTATTTACTATAAAATTCCTGAGGACCAATTAACTGACCTCCTTCAGATTTTTTTTAATTTTTCTGCTAATATGGTGGAAAAAATGTTGTAATCTATAGAGACTATAAATCACAACATTTTTTCCACCATATTAACAGAAAGATTTTAAAAATCTTCAAAATTGGATAGGAGAGGAACAAAATGGATTCTTACCAAAAAGACAATTAAGATATGATATAAGAATGGTGATTGACTTAATAGAACTATTTAGCAATAATAAAAATAGGGATTTAGCATCATTATTTTTGAATATGGAAAAAGCTTTTGATAGGATAAACTGGAAAATAATATTTGAAATTTTAAAGAGATTGGGAATAGGAGAAACATTTCAATATTGGATCAAAGCAATTTATGTAGAACATGAGGCAAAATTAATAATAAATAGAGAAAAGACAAGCTCAATAAGAATACAAAGAGGCACCAGACAAGGATGACCTCTGTCCCTCTGTTATTTATTATGGTACTGGAAATACTAATCAAAAAAATTAATTCAAACAAAAACGTTCAAGGAGTTAGAAATAAAGGAAGTGAATTTAAAACTCAAGCCTTTGCAGATGAGATAACTATATTTTTGGAAAACCCACTAAATAGTATAGAAATATTGAAGAAAGAATTAGCAGAATTCGAAAAAATATCTGGATTAAAAATAAATGAAGGCAAAACTAACATACTAACCAAAAATCTAACAAAAATAGAACAATTAAATTTAGCAGAGAAATCTGGTTTTAATACGTATATGCAAAAAAGTAAGATATTTGGGGATAGACTTATCAACCAACAATATGGAACTTTATAAAAACAACAACAACAACTATAGAATAAAATGGAAAAGGATCTAGAAAATTGGAAATTATTAAAATTATCATTATTAGGTAGAATAGCATGTATTAAAATGAAGATCTTACCAAAATTACTATTTTTAATGCAAACTATACCAATTTTAGAAAAAGAAAAAACAATTATAGAATGGCAAAGAGAACTAACTAAATGTTTATGGCTTGGGGGGAAAAAACAAGAGGTAAACTAAAAACTATGCAAGATACAAATGAAAGAGGAGATTTATCCATTCCAGATTTAAAGATTTATTATCAGGCTAGTTGTTTATTATGGATAAAAACTTGGATAAATTTGAAAAAAGGAAAATTATTACTACTTGAAAATACAAATAACTTTTTTGGATGGCATGCATACTTACATTATAATAAGGACAAATGTAATAGGGAATTTAATAATCATTGTGTAAGAAAGCCATTACTGTGGATCTGGAAGAAAGTCAGAAAAAAATTAGGAGAAAAAATATTGCTAGAAACTTCACCTCAAGAGGCATTCTTTAAAAGAGAATTAGGATCACTAAGAATTGGTTGCAATATAAAGATATTTTGATTAAGCAGAATAATAAATTTAGAGGAAGAATTAGAAAGAGAAGGAATAAATACCCATTGGTATCTAAAATGTCAACTAAAGGTAAGATTTAAATTGGACATAAAAGAAAACAACACTGAAGAAACAAAAACAGAACTAGAAAAGATTCTGGAATCAGAAAGTAAGGGCATATTATCAAAGCTATACAAATATCTACTAGAAACAGAAATAACATGGTTACATGGGCACAGAATATTGGCCATCCAATTGAATGATCACAATGGGAGTATACATGGTCCAATAGATAACATACACTAGAACCCAAGATGTTAAAGAAAATTATTACAAGATGTTATATCGCTGGTACCTATCCCCAGATAAACTTGCTAAGATATATGGAGTAAATAATAAATGTTGGGAGTGTGCAAAGGAAAGGGGAACTTTTTTCATTCATGGTGGACATGTAAAAGGTTATAAAATACTGGTTAGAAATACATAGAGATAAGTAACATTGTACTAGATTTAAAACTAGAAATATATCTGCTAAATATTTTGGATATTAAAATTGAAAAGCAACATGGCAGAGTATTATTCTATTTAATTGCTGCAGCCAGAATGGTCTTTGCAAGATACTGGAAGGAAGATCGGATACCGGAAAAAGAAGAATGGATTTTAAAAGTTCATGACCTATCAGAAATGGACAAATTGACAAGGCTATTAACAGATGGGAATTTGGACAAATTTGAAAAAGATTGGAAATAGAATATTTGTCACAGATAGGAGAAAAAAATCACTATAAAAAGATTTATAGATTGATAAGAAAGATAGGCTTATAGAAAATTGTGAAGAAATATACAATGTTAAACTAAGATCAAGAAAAAGTAACTTACAAAAATACATGGTTATTTGTAGTTTCAAACGTAGAAAAGAAAAAAAGATAAATTAAATTAAGTTTTTGGAAATAATCAAAATTTATAAGATGGGAAGTATGCGTTATTTGAATGTAAAAATTCTGGAATGTTTAGGTTTTAGATAAATGTATGTTTTAGTAATGAAGTTTTTATGGGGTGAATTATATAAGTTTTGGATCACATGAGAGAAGAGGAAAATAAGGAAAGACTAGACAAGTAAAAAGGGATTGGGAAAACAAAAAGAAGGAATTAGTAAGTGAAGAAGGTACGTATAAGTGAAATTAAGGTTCAGTAGACATTAGGGGCAGGAATAGAAGGGAAAGAACAAAGAGGAAGATAGAAAGGGAAAATAGAAAAGAAGAAGTGATGTAATGTTAGAGGTAAATGTAAGAAGAAGTATAAGGAGGAAATTAGAAAGAGGGAAGTTGAGGAATAGGATTCAAAGCTATTATGATCCAAGAAAATGGTAGGGATAGATCGATTAGAGATAGATTTTAGATAAGTGTATAGTGTATTAAAACTAATGGTTAGAGTGTAGTTAGATGTAGTATGTATGTAATGTCATATAGTGTGTATGTATGTTATGTTATGTTGGAAAGACTAGATGTTTTATGTGTAATATGTGAAAAACACTTAATAAAAGACATTTTAAAAAAAGACTGGACAGCTACCTGTTGGAGATGCATTAACTGGAGATTCTGCATTAAGCTGGGGGTTGAATTTGATTGCCCATGAAACCTCTTCGAACTCTCTGATTTTATTATGCCAATGAAGAGACTAGAAAAGGTTTACTGAAGTGTAAAGACGCTACTTAAGTTCTGCAGTGCACCCTAGTCTTCAGCATTGTGTGGGTACACAGCCTCCAACTTCATGCCACAACATTCAGGAATTCAGAGCCTTTTCTCACATAATATTGTAGTCAGGTTATAACAAGAGACTGGACTAAAAGCATGAGGCTGCTCTTACTCTTCTCCTCTCTCCTTCCCACTTTCCATGTCCCGACCAACAGTGTACTACTGGGCAGAGAGTGCTGCAGTGAAACAGGGAGAACCACTTTAAATCAGACGGAAGTCCTTTGTGTGAGCAGAGGGCTGCTCACTTTACTTTGGATCCTCCAAAAGATGGTAGCTCTCATGTCAGTGCAACAGTGAAACTGCTCCAGACTTTAGTCAAATTTTCCTACCTAACTAAGAACTAAGAGGATACATACAGTTTAGCAGCATATGCTACAAAAGAATTGCAAAGCAATCCAATCTCTATTACAGAGACTTTGAGATAAGTAGTCCAGCAAGCAGAAGCCCTGTTATATTATAGGGTTTAAGGGTTGGAAAGGTCAGGGTTGAGGGTTGATTTTACTGTATTGTATTGTATTGTATTTTTTTTTTTATGTTAGAAGCCGCCCCGATTGCTATGCAGAAGGGCGGGGTATAAATAAATTTTATTATTATTATTATTATTATTATTATTATTATTATTATTATATTTTCAAATTAACACAAACTGTCTATCCTGTAAAGCAGGGATGCTGCAGAGGAAATCAATTGAAAAAATATATATGCAGAAGTGTATCTCTTTCATTGCTCCACCTATTTACAGGATTAGTTTTAAGCATGAATAATTAATTTGAAGCCCTATTTCATTACACATCATGCAAATGATACTTTAAAGCAGGGACAGGCAACCTTTTTCAGACCTGGGCCGGTCTGCCGTTGCCCAGGTCTCGGCTGGGCCGAGGGGGGGGGAATGACGGTGCGCGCGTTCATGCGCGCATGCGCACCGTCCTCCGCCACGCACGACACCCCACGCATGCAGCTGGCGCGGCTGCAGCCGCCACGGCGCATGTCGCAGCTGCCGTTTTGGAAGTCAAAATGGCGGTCGTGACACGTTTGCGCATGCGCAAGAGTACTGCACATGCGCAAACACGTCACGACCGCCATTTTGACTTCCAAAATGGCGATTGCTACGAGCGCGGCCGAAAACGTGCTCCGATGGTGGCGAGCGGCGGCGGCGTGTGGCGGCGGCAACCTTCGGCCTGGGCCGGTAAGTCCGGGGCCCGGGGCCTTAACCGGCCCCCGGGCCGTAGGTTGCCGGTCTCTGCTTTAAAGCATTCCAAAGATGCATTAGAATCAAGGCAAATTGCCCATGCATTAAAACATTAAAACTAGTGTTCAATAACTAGATGTACAAAGTAAAACTGTTCTACACAGAGTCACTACACTGTAGCTACTAACATATAATGAAATCTGTTCTGATTTAGGATGTGCAAAATTCTGAACAACAGATTAAGTGGGGGATTTTTTTTTAAAAAAAAAAAAGTACCGTACTTTATAAGGAAGCAGAAATCATATCCCCTAATGATTTGGGATCATAGCTACTTTGTGCAATACTGAAGACATTTTGCATGCTCTAGATTGAGAATACTGGCTTTAGATACTTATCCACCCCTGACTGCCTACATAATTGCAGTACCTGCCATATGAACAATTGTATTGAATGTGATGCTGAATGTGCATAGTTATTGTTTTTCTGGACAGTGCCATATTGCTCATGACAATATTTGTTCTCACACTTTCTGCCATAATGGAACTCCTATCCTTCTCAAAACTGTAGTTAGGAAAGCTTTCAGCACACAAAAATTTATATGTATTAAAAACCACTTACTGTTCACTATAAGAACTCTGTCATACGTTTCCAACCATATAGCTTCTTAGCAATGATTACAGTTTTAACAAGGGAGAAACTGGAATGGGGCTGTGATTTGGAAATGGGGCATGTTCTGGACTGCAGACTTGCACTACTGCTTCTCTTCTAAATCAAAGTGCCCAGTGTAATCTCGCTTTTTAAAGGTCCTGAGATGGTTGCAACTTTATTTTCCCCCAGTATCTAGAAATCCCAGACCTGGAATGGTTCTTATCACCACAGACATCAAGACCATTCTTAAATCTGTTATGTTCTTCCTCTAGATGTGAGATAATATTGCCACTTATATATGGGCTGAAAAACCTAAACATGGTTTGCCTGGAAGGGACTTAACAACTAAAAGCCAATTGCTGCCAAATGTGCACTGTACCTTGTGGTCTGGGCATCAGCTGATATTCACTGCTACATTTGCTCTGGCATGTTAGGAATAATTATGAAAATTTAGGGGCAGGCATGTGTGCTCAATCAGCATCCTTCAGATCCAGAAGATTATGTATATTTTAGTCTTCAAGTGTTTCACTGTGTCCCGAAACAGACAGGCCAAATGAAATGGTTTCTGGCTGTATTCAGGGCATAGCATTTAGATGATGTATGCCCTGGATGCAGCAGGAAACCACACCGACACCACGATTGCTGAAGAAATGGGCCAAAAAGGAGCTAGAAGAATCCGCTCCTTCCCACAGCTTGGCTTAGGACTGCAGCGGCAACCCAGATTGTGGCTGGGCATGTGCAGTTGCCACAGTCCCAGTGTGAACGGCATCAACGCGGTCCCACCATGGTCCTTTTGGCCCATCTATTTGGGCCTGTGTCTCTTCCACATATGGATAAGAAGCAATAATTACACCTCCCCCTAAGATGTTAAGTATTAGCCTAGAACTGCCTCCTATAATAAAACATGAGTATACCCGCCCATGAAGTAACTGGCTATTTAAAAACACCAACACCAAGGAAACATACTTTCTTTATATGTCCACTTTCTTATTTTTCTACAAAAGATGGGGAAAAGTAGTTGTTCATATTTACCTTTAGGCAATTTAGACTATTTACTGCAGGGTAAAAAAACTACAATCCTCCTGTTTAATCTTTAAACATTCCAGTTTCTTAAGTCACAGATAAGGCATCAGTTTTAGCCATGACATATAACATTCATCCTCAGGGCTTAAGTATGGGCCTCGGCAGACGGCTAATAGAGCTGTCCTGGAGGCAGGGAAGAGGAGGGGCAGCCGCACACTCGGCGCCCCTTCCTCCTCCCGAGGTTGCCCTCGGAGCCGCTAGCCCTCCGCACGGCCGGCACTCCGAGGGCAACCTCCCGCCGCACCGTCCAGACACGCTGCGGCGGAAAAGTCAGCGAAAGTGCACCGCAAGCTTTTGCGGCGTACGTTCGCTGACTTGTGAAAGGAGCGCTATTTTAGCGCTCCTTTCAGGGACGGCGAAGGTGCGCCGCAGGATCGAGGCGTGGGGATGCCTCGGTCCCGCGGTGCACCTTCCCATGGTGTCCCCGTGCTGCCAGTCTGCTTAGGCCCTATGTTAGTTTATTACATCCATTTCCAGTTACTGATTTATTTTGTGTTGTCATGCATTGAACTTTTGAATAGGGTCTGAATTGAATTGAGTGAAGTTAGATACAATACTCAAGTTTTCACTCTTCCAGAAGAAAGGATTTCTGACATATCTTATTAATTGAAGTTTTAATTTTTAGCTTACAATACAGGCATGCTGAATCTTTAAACCAAAAAATCACTCTCTTAATGAGACTAAAAACTTTGACCCAAAGGTCATCTTTATCCTCTTATAGAATACATCTGCATGGGTTTTGTCTTTCTTAAAATGAAATAAAATTCATCTGTGCTAATTCTGTATTACAAAGATGTTATTGTCCTATAAATAAGGAAACAAAGAATTCTGTGAATTCTTCCCACAAAAAAAGCCTCGATAGACAGCCTTATTAGTAACTGGAGAGCAGCAAGAACCTAGTACCACTGCATGGTTGTCCCATGTAAGGTCCTCATGGAGTAAGGTTGCAATCTCCTTACTAGAGGAAACCAAGTTAGACATTCTAGTAGTTGACCTACACTGAAAGCTGTATAGAGAAAATGCAAATATATTGCAATGCAATATATACACTATAAATCTTAATATTAAAATAATGAAAGTAATTAAAATGTCTCTCCCAGCTATTTGCATGCAAAAAACCCAGTACATGACTATGAAAACACCAAAGGATGGACATCTAGTTAAGAAGAGTTATTTTGCTTTGATGACTTTGACAATAAGCTGATTTGAGCACCAGATCCAGCGAATCATTAATCCACTCAAGGCTGAAAAGCATTATAAGGTATTTGTAGATGCAACAGACTTTTGATTACCAGCTTTAAGTCCAGTGAATGGGAAATGAGTGTGCTTTCTATACTGCTTAACTCACTCCTCTAAGGCAGAATTACTCCTCTGCTCTGCCAGAACTCTAAAGGACTTTTCCCATCTTTAATCTTTATATTCTGTATAGCAAGTCTATAATAGGAAATTGCATAGTTAGAACAGATGTTGAAATATTAAAGAAATGGTGGATTTTTTCAATTTTAATTTATATTTGTGCAAAGCAAGGCTCTTCCTATATTGGGAATATGACAAGAACAATAATTTTCTGTAATTCCAAAGACTGGTATTCTAGAAATTTTTCTGGATTAGTTTATCCTGCGCCTGTCAAACTGACCTCATGCTAGAGAATGCCAGTCAGGATCTCTGAGGTCAGTTAACATGAAGAAAACAGTGAATACATTATCAACAATTCTACATCCATTAACTAGTTTGTTTTAATTATCTGTAATCAACACAGACATTTGTATCCTCATATCTACATTTTATCTCCCTTTTCATGCCTAGGTATCAGACTTTTTAGAATTTATGTTGCTTGACCCTCAAGATTAGATTTCCTACTGTGTGGAGGAAGACAGGGGATGTCAAGAAGAAAGATGGCAAAAACAGGTAGAAAGTGACTCAATAATACACATTCTGTTTGTGTTCCAATTCAGGTGTGTCCTCAATGCCAGAAGAAAGTTACAGAGCACACTAGCAATGAGATTAAAGATCTACAAGAGAGGCTGCAACCAATTATTTGGGCAAGTTTAGGAGATTTTCTATTAAAAGTTGTTGCTACTTAAATAATAGCAAGGGCCTGTATCTTACTGCTAAATGCTACTGGCAGTTAAACATACAATGTGTGTGGAGGGTGGGGTGGGGATTCTGATGCTGTTTTGACATTCACCAAGCAGTTCTTAATGAATGACCATTAAAATGCTTAGAAGGCTTAGAAAAGTAGCTAGCTGTCCAAAACACTGCAAAACCACAATACTCTCATTCTACACACAGGCAAGGCAAAGATTATTCAGAGCACCTGCATAAAATAAGAGCAGCACCTTCCCTGGATTTTAAATAGGAATTCAGAATTGAAGCCATTGAGAACAACTTAAGAAGGAGGGCATGAAAAGTAAAACAACAATTTACAAATGTTTACCCCAACAAGCAACTCTTCTGAGGGGAACCAAAAGAAATCTACATATATCAGATTTGCAAAATAATGCCAAAAGTGTAGCATGTCATCCCTAAAATGTTGTTGTTATTGTGTGCCTTCAAGTCATTTCAGACTTATGACGACCCTAAGGAGAATGTATCATGGGGTTTCCTGGGGCTGAGATGTGATTAATGGATCACTAATTCAATGATACAAATCCTCCTCACATATCCTCCCACCCTGAGGACTTGCTATTCACCAACAGACCAACACAGAGATTAACATGTAAATCACTTCATCTCAGCCAAGGGTCACACAGTATATATATACCCCACACACCTCCATGCTACCATTCTCTGAAGATGCCAGCCACAGATGCAGGTGAAACATCAGGAATAAATTCTTCCAGAACACGGCCACATAGCCCGAAAAACCCAAAAATTGTCTATTTGTTTGTTTACTTCTGTAAAACTCTAAAATTCTCCCAAGCCTGCCAATATCTCCTTCTGGAAGAAGGTGGTGTTATTTTACCTACATAACAGTTGGTACTGGAAGACTGCATTTGCTGTTAATATATATGTAGACAATACAAATTCTACTCACCACATGAAGAATTTTGTTCTCTGTTTCATATACTGTGCAGTCCTAAAACACACAAAATTAACAGAGATTCATTTAAGTACATAAAATTCCATATATTTAAGCTAAATTTACAAGTGGGAGAGTGAATTCTACATTTAATATTTCTTATGAATTCTGATCATGGCTCCTTTTCCTCTATAGCCATAAACATGTAACAGTAATATTGACCATTCCTCTCCATAAACAAATCTCACTGAATGAATCTTCCCTTCCCATACTAAAAATGCCATTCACTTCCCTGCTGTTGTTTAAAAAACAGAGGACTTTTATTCTCCTCATATTGCACCTTCAAACAATTTCCCCTCTACTGAAGTTCTTTTTTGGAGGAATCAAATGCAGAGAGGTGTTGGAAAGTGGTACTAGTTCTACATGAGATGTGCATTTCACCTTTGTTACAGAATCTGTTTGCTAGAATAGATTGTGAAAAAATATCCTATTTCACAAGTAAAGTTCTGATTGGAAGGGGAAATTTCATTACCTCTTTTTAAAAGTTTTCCTTCTATTTTCTGGCTATATATACAAAAATTTTAGACTATGCTAAACTCTTTACTGTGCACTCTTCCCAATGCCAGAAAAAGAATGATATTTATTATGTCCATGACCTTTTAAATATGTATTCAAAACTATGTAAAATCAAGGGGGAAGTAGCATAGCTCTCATTTCTACATGCAATTTTTTTCAGCACCTGTATATTCTTTTAAGCACCATTATATGCAATGGGAATGTGTTTCTAAGTAAACATGAGTAGGATTGCACTGTTAAATGCAAACTTGAGTGATCTCTATCATTCTATAGCCAGCTTAGTAGCTTTAATTCTGCATCACACATGCTGTGAAAGAAGGAGGGGATTTATACAGACAGGATTGCAAACATCCAGTCATTTACAGTTAACAAACAATGACATAAATGTGAAGTCGAAGGCTTTCACGGCCGGCATCCATGGGTTTCTGTGGGCTTTTTGGGCTGTGAGGCTGTGTTCTACAAGATTGTTTTGCTGATGTTTTGTCTGCATCTGTGGCTGGCATCTTCTAGAAAAGCCCACAAAAACCCAATGATATAAATGTTTGAATAGATTGTTCTGTAACTGTCAAATTACTTAATCTGTATGGAAAAAGCAAAGCAAACCAGTTTCATTTATATACCACTTCATATTGTGCTATGGGATGTCTAAGCGGTTTACAACTGTAAGCTCATTGCCCCCCAACAGTTGCGACCTTGGAAGGATGCAGGCCTGAGTCTAGCCTGAGCCCTGGCTAGTATTGAACTCGCAACCTTGTGGTTTATGAGTGAGTAGCTGCAGTACAGGCATTTAACCAGTGCACCACCAGGGCAATGCCCTAAGAACCAAAATTATATAGCATTACTATTAATACTTATAGCTCACTTTTTACCATATAAATCCTGAAGACATATCATTAACATTATCAGTTAGAACTAGTATATAGTTCTAGCAGAAGCCTAGTTTTATACTACATATTGAGACTCCCTCATCTGGAAATTTAAAATCCAAAATACTCCCAAATCCAAAATTGTTCACATGGTTGGCTGAAATTGTGACACCTCTGCTTCCTGATGGCTCTGCTATACACACATGAACTTATAAAAAAAACTGTCTATAAAATTATCTTTGGTCTATATGTATAAGGTGTATATGAAACATAAATGAATTTCATATTTACACTTGGATCTGATCTAATTATGTATATGCAAATATTCAAAAATCCAATAAAATCAAGATCCAAAACACTTCTAGTCCCAAGCATTTTGGATATGGGAAACTCAACCTTTATATAAAAAGGGAACATACAATTCATGCATTGTATGTACAGTAGCATATACAATTGTACAATATACAATATATATTTATGTATATACATACAACTGTATATACAATTGGGAACATGGTTTCCCAATTGGCAAAGAGGTCAGGCAAGGATGTATTCTATCATCCTACTTGTTAATTTGTATGCAGAAAATATCATATAAGGGTTTAGATTCAGAAGAAGGAAGAGTGAAGATATGAGGAAGAAATATTGACAATCTAAGACATGTGGATGACACCATACTACTAGAGAAAAACATCATACACTTGGAATGATTACTAAGGAAGGTCAAAGAATAAAGAAGAAAGTGAAAAGGCAGGCTTACTGCCAAACATAAAGAAAACAAAATAATGGCCATAGAGGATCTACATAAATTTGACCTAGATAATGAGGAAATCAAAATAGTTAAAAGATTTCCCATACCTTTGATCACATTGATGGAGACTGCCGTGAAGAAATAAGAAGATGAGGAATGGGAACGGCAGCTAAAAAAGAACTAGACAAGAGCCTAAAATGTAAAGATATACAACTGAGCACCACAATGTATGGAGTGAAGAAAGTGGATAAGAAGAAAACCAACTCATTTGAGATGAGGTGTTGGAGAAGGGAGCTTAGAATACTGTAGAGCAGGGGTAGGCAACCTATCCCCTTTAAGGGCCAAGGGACTTCAGCTCCCAGAAGCCTCAGCCATGTTGGCCAATAGTCCCATGTTGGCCAATAGCTCCTGGGATTCTGGGAGCTGAAGTCCCTCAGCCCTTAAAGGGGAAAGGTTGCCTACCCCTTGTGTAGACAGACCCAAAAAAAAAGACAGAAAAATGGATGCTAAACCAGATCAATCCTGGACTCTACCTGGAATCCAAGAAGACAAAACTGAGGCATTAAAATACAACACAGAGAAACACCCAGTGAAATACCTATTAACCTGACTTTCCCCTGGAGTTGGCAAAGTTGTGGGAAGCCATAGTTTTCCCTCCAAACCCCAGGGGTTAATGAGGGTTTGTGGGGTTTTTTGGCACGTGAATATATTTTAAGTGCAGGTAGAGCAAGCAGTGGCATCATTAGGGAGTGCGGGGGTGCAGACCACACCAGGTGACACCCAAAAGAGGAGTGACACCTGACTGAGCAACACCCCCATACATACCTCCCTCCCACACGCCTTAGAGCAGGGGTAGGCAACCTTTCCCCTTTAAGGGCCGAGGGACTTCAGCTCCCAGAATCCCAGGAGCTATTGGCCAATATGGGACTATTGGCCAACATGGCTGAGGCTTCTGGGAGCCGAAGTCCCTCGGCCCTTAAAGGGGAAAGGTTGCCTACCCCTGCCTTAGAGGGAGAGGCCCAGGGCACCCATTCCTCCCTGCCCAGTATGACTTTAGTTGCATGTAAAGCCACACTGGACAGGAAAACAGAGGCCTGGAGCATCCCTTCCTTCCTGCCTGGGTTTACTTGTGTGTAAAGCCACGCCAGGCAGGGAGGTGAGGAGTGCCCTTTTGGCCCTGCCCCCTGAAGCCCCCCAATTTCCCCCCAAAAAACTGGGTGACACCCTGGTGTGGGATGTCACTGAGAACAAGTAATAGAATTAGATTGTTTTTGCCATGTTGTTTCTATACTTTATTTGGTCTTGGCCATTATAGTGTGTATTTGTTATGAAATGGACAATATAAACTGTGTTTTTTTTCCATGGTGTTTGAATATTCTTCTAACTTTCAGTTCAATCAGAGCTGTACAACTGTTGTGGACTCTCTCTTCTACTTTTCAAACTTTTGTTAATGTACTTTTATTTCCAAATTGTTCTAAACTTTATTGTAGTATAATGCATCTGAAGAAGATGCAACTGAATCAATAGTAATGCTAGTAATTATGGGAACTACATCAATTCAAATAAAATTAATTAACTTGTTGGTATAAATTGGGCAGTGCTGAATAAAAAACAAAACAAACATTCACATTACCCACTACCTGCCCTCTCGATCCTTGCCCATCATGGCTGGCTGTCCAGGGGGAGATGCTTTGAAGGTTTTCCTTAAGGACATTATCAACGCATCCCTCAGGGAGGGTTTTGTTCCATCTTGCTTAAAGGAAGTGGCGGTTAGGCCACTCCTGAAAAAACCCTCCCTGGACCCCCTGGATATAAACAACTATAGTCCACTCTCGTTACTACCATTCTTGAGCAAAGTGATCGAGAGAGCGGTGGATCTTTAACTCCAAGCTGTCTTCGATGAAATCGATTATCTAGATCCATTTCAAACTGGCTTTAGGATGGGATTTGGGGTTGAGACTGCCATGGTTGCCTTGACTGATGACATGCGTTTGAGCATCGACAGGGGTAGTGTGGACCCTGTTGGTGCTCTTAGACCTCTCAGCGGCTTTTGACACAATAGATCACAACATCCTCCTGGATCGCCTGAGGGGGTTGGGAATTGGAGGTGTTGCATTGCAGTGGCTCCGTTCCTTTCTCTCGGGTAGATCCCAGAGGGTGTTGCTCGGGGACAGTAGCTCCACTAGGAAGGAGCTCAAGTGCGGCATCCCCCAAGGTGCCATCCTGTCCCCGATGTTATTTAACATCTATATGAAGCTGCTGAGAGAGCTTATCCAGAGACATGGGGCTGGGTGCTATCAGTACGCTGATGACACCCAGATATATTTCTACATGTCTTGAACTTCGGTCTCGGCTCCCGATGGCTCCTCTCAATGACTGTCTTAAGGCAGTAATGGACTGGATGAGGAAAAACAAATTGAGACTGAATCCAGATAAAACGGAAGTACTCACAATAGTGGCCCCAAAACCAGGTATCGGGATTCAACCTCCAGTCCTGGACAGTGTCACACTCACTGTGAAGGACTGTGTTCGCAGTCTGGGGGTGCTCCTGGACTCGTCGCTACAGATGACTAATCAGGTGAATGTGATGGCCAGGAGCGCCTGTTATCAGCTTCGGTTGATACACCAGCTGCGCCCTTTCCTGGAAGTAAGGGATCTCAAAGCTGTGGTACATGCTCTGGTAACCTCCCATCTTGATTTCTGTAATGCGCTCTACATGGGGCTACCCTTGTGCTTGGTCTGAAAACTTCAATTAGTTCAGAATATGGCAGCCAGGTTGGTCTCGGTTACATCTAAAAGAGACCATGTTACACACCTATATTGAAGTCTCTCCACTGGCTGCCTATTAGTTTCTAAGCCCAGTACAAGGTGTTGGTTATCACCTATAAAGCCCTAAATGGCTTGGGTCCAACTTATCTTCGAGACCGCCTCCTCCCGTACAACCCACCCCGAGCACTTAGGTCCTCTGGGATGAATTTGCTACAGGTGAAAAAAATCTAGATTGTCAGCAACCTCCCAGAGGGCCTTTTCGATGATCGCTTCCAGATTATGGAATGGTCTGCCGGACGAGATCCATCATAAGATGACCTTAGACACTTTGAAAAGGGCTGTCAAGAAGGATCTCTTCTGGCAGGCCTTTCCCATTAGTCTTCCCGGTCATAAGAGCTTGTCTTACTGTATCTCTTTCCCCCCCTCCATTTAGCCGCTATAACAGCCGCCCCTGTTATTTTGTTATTGTATAGTGTTGCCATTTGCCTAAATTTTAAATGTTGTGTTAATTGGTTGATTGTTTAATTGTTTTTAAGGGGTGGGAGGGCTAGGTTTGGGTTTAATTTTTACTGTATTGTATTTTGTATTGGGACCTGCCCTGATTGCTATGCAGAGGGGCGGGGTACAAATAAATTTTATTATTATTATTATTATTATTATTATTATTAATTGGTGAAGAAAAGTACATTACATTGACAAAATTGTTGTGCATTGCTTTAAATCTAGAGTAGAATCATCATAATTTCAGTCACTGTGGAAATGCTATGACTTCTAGTAATAACTTTTAAATTTACCGTATTTTCCGGCGTATAAGACAACTTTCTAAGCAGGAAAAGCTGGAGTTAAAGCTGGGGGTCTTCTTATACGCCGGTATAATGCAGAGGAGGCTGAGAAAGACTCCGCCCACAGAGGAGGGAGGGGGAAAGAAGGAGCCCAATGGGAGAAAAGGAGGAGGAGGAGCAAGAAGACCGCTCTGAGGCTGGGAAAAAAGCCTCGGAGAGAGAGAAGGAGGAGCCTGAAGAGCAGGTATTTAGTATTTTCCTTCTTCCATTTCCCCTTTTTCTGTGTTTCCAATCTCTACAGAGCATTCTATAAGCACCTTTTTAATGTTTAATTTTCTTGAGAAAATGTCTTCCTCCTAGTAGGTGTGGGTGTGCATTTAATTGGCCAGATTTCCTTTGGGAGCAATAACTGTGCAAGGATCAAACTCCTGATGTAATTATTATTTGAAATAGTCTGCATCAGGACAGAGGATTTGCCTTTGCTTTTCCCTGAGGCTGAGACAGTGTGACTTTCAAGACTGTTGTTGTATGCCTTCAAGTCCTTCCTGACTTTTGGCAACTCAAAGATGAGGTTATCCTGGGGTTTCCTTCACAAGGTTTGTTCAGAAAGGGTTTGCCTTTGCTCTTCCCTGAGGCTGAGACAGTGTGACTTTCAAGACTGTTGTTGTATGCCTTCAAGTCCTTCCTGACTTTTGGCAACTCAAAGATGAAGTTATCCTGGGGTTTCCTTCACAAGGTTTGTTCAGAAAGGGTTTGCCTTTGCTTTTCCCTGAGGCTGAGACAGTGTGACTTTCAAGACTGTTGTTGTATGCCTTCAAGTCCTTCTTGACTTTTGGCAACTCAAAGATGAAGTTATCCTGGGGTTTCCTTCACAAGGTTTGTTCAGAAAGGGTTTTCCATTGCTTTTCCCTGAGGCTGAGAGACTGTTGTTGTATACCTTCAAGTCCTTCCTGACTTTTGGCAACTCAAAGATGAAGTTATCCTGGGGTTTCCTTCACAAGGTTTGTTCAGAAGGGGTTTGCCTTTGCTTTTCCCTGAGGCTGATACAGTGTGACTTTCAAGACTGTTTTTGTTGTTGTGCATCTTCAAGTCGTTTCCAACTGATGATGACACTAAGGCAAACCTATCATGAACCTATCATTTCTTTCCTATGTGTTTTTTCAGACAGGGTTTGCCTTTGCCACTGAGGGCTGAGAGAGTGTGACATCTAAGATTGTTGTTGTTGTTGTATGCCTTTGAGTCATTTCCGACTTACAGCAAACCTAAGGCTCATAGTGTTTGCTTGGCAAGGTTTCTTCAGAGGGGAGATTGCCATTGCCATCTCCTGAGTCTGAGAGAGTGTGACTTCCCAAGGTCACCCAGGGGGATTCCATGGCTGAGCCAGGATTCGAACCCTGGTTTCTAGAGTCATACTCTGATACTCAGACAGGGTGACCAAATGTCTTCAATGCAAAGGAGGACAAGTCACTACAAAAAATGTAGGACATACAAGAAAAAAAAGGTAGAGAAAGCTAAAAACACTAATATGAATGTAATTCCATGCTTCTTAGCCGTGCTCAAAATGGAGGACGTTTTAATGGTCAAAATGGTGACTTTTAACCTTATCATGGGGTTTTCTTGGCATGCTTCTTCAAATGGGGGTTGCCATTACTATCCTCTGAGGCTGAGAATGTGTGACATGGCCAGGGTTACTTACTTGGGTGCAAATTGTACATACCCCAGAATGCATCACCTAGTATATTGGCAGTCCTTCCCCGCAACACTATCTCATTTTCCCCCAAACATCTCATAATTTGGAAATGGAAATAATTTTTAAAGCAGCATTTATGGTAAATCAGGACTATTTTTGAAAAAGCAAGGTCCAAAATACACTCCAGAAATAAATGTTAGGGAACGTGGGAGCTGTAGTTTGTTGTGTTTATAAGTGAGAGTTTTCCTGCTAAGTACCTGCATGTCATAAGCATTTGAATTAAAATTACCAATTGAAATCAAATCTGATGTTTTTAAAAATTTTATTTGGTGTGCGCTGAAAGAGTGGGGTCGTCTTATACGGCGAGTATATCCCAAATTCTATATTTTAACCCGAAATGTTGGGGGTCATCTTATACGCCCAGTCGTGTTATACGCCGGAAAATACGGTAAACCTCTGTAGTTTAGAGATTTCTTCTGCAAATTACATTTTGATTAAGGAATAACCAACTGAATTCTCAGATTACACTTAATATGGTGGGGGATGTGGGAATGGACGAGAACATGATGATTACCAGAAGATCTCTCTCCTCATAGCAATGGCAGCTCAAAAGTGTGGGTCAGTTTATCTATATTAAACAAGTGTGTTGTGATTATGCTGCAAGCGTGTGCAGTGACAACTTCTATATGACAGACTCTGAAAAGTGCAAGAAACTGATTGAATATTCCTCAGACCAAGTAAATTTATTCTGATTGCTCTGAGAAGCTTTAAATCCCAACAATTTTTAAAAAGTTGACAATGGAGAGAAACTTCAGTCAGAAAATTGAGTTAGCCTGGAATCCCATTTTGGTAGAAAGGCGAGATATAAATTCAGTACATAAATGGGTAGTGGGTTGCTTGAAGATGAATGAGACAAAGACAGATGTACAGATGCAAGGACACTGGATAAATGTGATAACAGAAGTGAAATACTTTGAATTTGACTATGGTGAATTCAGGGCATTTGACTAAGGTTTGTTGAGTTTTTTAAAAAAATATCCCTGAGAGGCTTATGACATCAACTGTTTCTCTTGAAGTTTTTAGAAACCGCCACTGAGTAATTCCTGAAATCACCCCACAACAGCCCGTTCTCTAAAATATTGTCTTAGGTGACTGTGTTCCATTTCATGCCTTTAGATGAGTGGGATATAGGAAGCATTAAAGAATTGGTGTATTAAGAATGAATCAAATTTAAACACCCTGGCATATAAAGGGAGGGAATTCCATAGACTGACAGGAGTGTCAGTCCTCTCATCCGAGGATAAATTAGTACATGAAAAAAAAATGGTTTCCAAAATGAGCATTCAACAAAATTCTTGTTGTTAATAGTATGGGCCAGATAAACTGTCCAGAGAGTCTTCAGAAGCTGTCCCATCTATAGTACTGCAATGATCTAATCTGGATGTAAAAAAGCATATGTCAACATGGCCAAATCTGACCTTCCTATGGACAGATGCATCTTGAGCACAGGCCAAACTGATCACAAATACACTTAGCCATGGCCTCTCCCTAAGCGTGCAAAAAGAAAGCAGCCCTTGGGAGTTTTTAAAGAGGAATGCGACCACCTCCAAAATAGGCTGAATCATTATACCCAGGTGGGATAATTTCCTGATCAGAAGCATCTTTGTTTTGTGGATTAAGCTTCAATTATCAGCTCTCATTAACCCATCATCTTCTTTAAGCTCTGACTAGGGACACAAATACAGGAGCACAGGATACTGCTTTATACTGTAATGTCCATGTCTAGCCCACAATCTAATCAGGCACTCTTCTCCCCCACTCTTCTTTCCCCCCTTTTCTTCTCTTTTTTCTTTTGAATTTATATTTTATTCCTTTTGCATTTATATTTTAAAATGTTAACAGTCATAAAAATAACTGCTTCCCTGGTCTCAGATAAAAGCTCTTTAGGTTATACCACAACTACTTGAGTCCCCTTCCTACTGCATAGCGGCAATGGGTAAGCAGACAATCCCTTCACCCATAACAACCCAGTAACGTTATTTCTTCTTTAGAACATGCTGCTGTCACACATATACTTTCCCAATTGAATGATAAATCACATGAAGAGAGGTACCACATATTATAGTAGAGAATACTACCAAAATAACACATAATAAATGTAATACTGTGACTGGTTCTCAAGCTAAATTGCATGTGTGTGTGTGTGCCTTCAAGAAGCCTGTTGACTTATGGACACTCCATGAATTTCATAGGGTTTTCTAAGGCAAGAAATACTCAAGAAGTGGTTTTGCCAGTTCCTTCCTCTGGAATTTAATTGATTGGATTTGGTATTCTCTGGCAGTCTCCTGTCCAAGTACCAACCAGGGCTGACCCTGCCTAGCTTCCAAAAACAGTGATGTTTTAATTCGTAAGGCAACTTTACTGTCCCCTTTTACCTATACATGTTAAGTACTATTCCATTACAGATCGTAAGAATTTGACACCATATGTAAGAGGGTTTTTAAAACCTATTTTATAAGCTTCTTGGTATCTCTAGTGCAGTCCCCATGTTTAATTTTAACTGTAAACAAGTACCTATTTACTAGGATGTTACAAATTTGTACTGTTTTTGTGCTCTATAATCAATCATTTCAATTCAGGCTTTTGATATTTTGATATTTTGATATTCTTTTTAAAAAACATTGTTCCATATCCCCTTCTTTGCCCTCCTTGCATAGAGTTTTTCCCAATTTTCTTCTGGCCTTTATAGTTGCTATGGTTGCCATATGTGATAGATTTTTAAATTGGGACTGCATGTCAGCATCTAAAAGTTTTCCAAATGCAGCAACACAGAGACTTCTTGAGAAATTCAATGTTCTCTGCCAAAGAAGGGGCCAGGGTAGCATTTACAGGACAGAGACAACCTGAATCTCAAAGGAGATTTCTTCTTGTGCTGCTAATGAAGGGGCAAAGCAGTCAAGCATTAAGGAACGACCTCTGGCCAACTCTGGTCGTGATTCCTCTAGGACCACAGCACCTAGACGGCCCACTCCCACATCAGGCTACCACTGCAGTCCCCGGTGGGCCACCAGCAGCAGATTAAATCTGCTCCTTTTGCCAGTAGCTTCAGGACACCTTAGGCAGCATTGGAGTGGCTTCTGGCCACTTAGGGGGCATGTGTCACCTAAGCAACATGCCCCCAAAGTGGCTGGAAGCTATTCTATTTGGCCCATCTGTTTTGAGATGGAGTATTCTTTTTACTTCCGGAACTTTATGATTCTTTGTGTCCCAGAACCCAAATGGCTAAGGAGGAATAATGGCCTATGCCTATATGGATATCCCTCCATACCAGCTTAGAACTGAGAACAACTATAACAACATCTTGTCAAAATGTATGCCAGTGACTTCAACTCCACCATTTTTTTTCTCTTTTTCCTGTTTGATTTTTAACACCTTTTCTTGATGTAAAGGTCAGTGGCACTTCAAAAACCTGCATCATGTGTTTTGTACATTTTAGTTGGTTCCATAAAGGTATAGCTGTTTTGTAGATTTTGGATTTTTTTTTAACTTGGTGTATAGCCAATACAGCTACCCCAGATATGTTTTCTGTATTATATGATATTCCACTAAGATGATCTGCAGTATCTACAAGTGGAAAAATTATATGAAAAAAATGTAATTAGAACTCTTATTTAATATTTCCTTTAAAAATACAAGTAGTTCTTAGTGAGTGTAATTTTTATCCCTTTTCTAAATAATTTCAAACATTACAATTGCCTATGAATCAAATGAAATTTATTTAAATAATGACTCTGATAGTTTCTATTCATAATGACAGGGAAGAAGCATGTGGCCGCTAAGACTCTCTCACTGCCTCTAGCTATCTGAAGAATCTGAAGCAGGTCAACATTACATTTTAAAAAAAAAAAAAGGAAAAAACACAGTATTTCCATACATCTGATTTTCCATTATCTGATCTGATTTTCCATTATCTGATTTTCCATTATCTGATCATCATTTAATTTCTTTTACTCTTACCTATATCCCACCTCCTCGTCATACTGCTCAATGCTATTTTCGCGATCTTCAGTCTATTAACTGTGACCTTCTTAGTCAGTCTTTGGATTCTTCCCTTTCTTCCCCCTCTTTTGGGGACTCTGCTGACTCAGCGATGTTTTTATTTAACTCCACTCTTTCTTCAACTCTTGACAGCTTTGCCCCTGTATCTGTTCACGTGGCCTCCTCTATGAACAGGCCTCAGCCCTGGCTTACTCCATTAGTTAGGTTCCTCCAGTCATGCTCTCGAGCGGCCGAACGTCTTTGGAAAAAGTCCAGGGAGTGGGCCGACTTTATTCATTATAAGTTCGTTCTTTTATCCTTCACACGCGCCTTGTCCATGGCAAAACAGAACTACTTTAAATCATTGATCTGCGCCAATGAGAGGCGCCTGCAGCATTTGTTTTCCTGCTTCAACACCTTGCTAAAACCTTCCTCTCCCCCTGTTTCTTCATTATCTTCCCCTACCGACTTTGCTAATTACTTTATCACTAAGATGACTACTATCAGATCTGAAATAGTTCTTCCTAACTTGTCATCCCCCATTAATTTTTTGGAACCGTCAACTAATCAATTCTCTGTGTTTCCTCCTGTTTCTCTGGATGAGCTCTCTATCTTGCTGCACTCTTCCAAACCTACAACTTGATCTCTTGATCCAATTCCCCCTCGTCTCCTAATCTCTATAGCCCCTCCTTCCTTCCTTTGCTTCTTTCTATCTTTAACCTCTCTCTTTCTACAGGCTCTTTTGTCTCTGACTTTAAACATGCTCTTGTTTCCCCTATCTTGAAAAAATCTTCTCTTGACCCCTCTTCTTTGTCTAGCTATCGTCCAATCTCTCTTCTCCCTTTTCTTTCTAAGGTTTTGGAACGGGTCGTTTATTCCTGCTGCCTTGAGTTTCTCGAAGCCAACTCCAGCCTCGATCCCTTTCAGTCTGGTTTCTGCCCATGGCACTCCACTGAAATGGCCCTCACAAAGATCTCTAATGATCTTTTATGGGCCAAGGTAAAAGGTCTCTATTCTGTGCTTATCCTCCTCAATATATCTGCGGCATTTGACACCGTAGATCACTGTCTTCTAGTTGATATACTTTCTGACATTGGGTTCTCGAACTCAGTTCTTAACTGGTTTAAATCTTATCTGTCAGATAGATCTTTTGCAGTGGTCACGGGTGGTCAGACTTCTTCCCCTGTACCCTTATCTGTTGGAGTTCCCCAGGGCTCTGTTTTGGGTCCCCTATTGTTCTCTCTTTACACCTTGTCTTTAGGAAAACTTATTAGTTCTTTCGGTTTCTCCTATCATTTGTACGCCGATGACACGCAACTGTATCTTTCCACCCCTGATCTTTCCCCAGGGCTTGAACAGCAAGTTTCTGCATGTCTCACAGCTGTCTCTCTGTGGATGTGTCATCGGCGTTTGAAGCTCAATTTGTCCAAGACGGAGCATCTTGTCTTTCCACCTAAGTCCTCCCTTCAATCCTCTTTTCTGTTTTTGTTGACAACATTTCTATTCGTCCAGTCCAGGAAGCCCACAGTCTTGGTTTCATTTTTGATTCCTCACTGTCTTTTATTCCCCATATTCAGGCCACAGCCAAAGCCTGCAGATTTTTCCTTTCTAACATCGCCAAAATCCATCCATTTCTTTCGGCCTCCACTGCCAAGACTTTGGTCCACACTTTGGTGGTCTCCCAATTAGATTATTATAATCTCCTTCTAGCTGGGCTTCCCCTCTCTCATCTTCGCCCTTTAATTTCTGTCCAACATTCAGTCGCTTGCATCATTACTTCCGCTTACCGCTTTGACCATGTTTCCCCTTTGCTGTCTTCTCTTCACTGGTTTCCCTTCCCCTTCCGTATCCAATATAAGCTTTTGTTGCTAACTTTCAAAGCCCTGCATGGGCTAGCCTCTCTTTACTTATCTGACCTTCTCTCTCCTTACACTCCCATCCGTACCCTTCGTTCTAGTACTCAAGGCCTGGTGTCCCAACCTAGGATCTCCACTGCTCCATCTCGGATTCGCCCCTTCTCGTTTGCTGCCCCACACTCCTGGAACCTTCTTCCCCCTCAAACATGGGCCATCACTTCTTTGTCGATTTTTAAATCCGAGTTAAAGACCACCTTGTTCTGGGAGGCATTCCCTGGCATTGTCTGATATACATTTACTTTTTCTGTCACTTGGGTTTACACTGGAAGTTGTTATTAATTATTGTAATAGTTTTTGTTTTAATTGACTTTTATTATTTTACCCATTGTTTGTACTTAGACTGTACGCCTTCGGCAGGTTTTATTCTGTTTTATCCTTGATTGTCTTTTGTACAGCGCTGTGTACACCGACAGCACTCTAGAAATAAACTTTAATAATAATAATAATAATAATAATAATAATAACATCACAGTTACATAGCAAAATTTGGACATGTGATACACTGAACACTAAAATAAGCTTATCATTTGCCAGGGAAAATAAATAAATAAATGGACAAATCTAATCTTAACATTATTTATTTATTTACTGTTATTTATTGCTCCTAATTCAAAGGAATCAAAAACATGAATCTCAAAAGTGTGAACAAACCTGTTCAGTTTCTTTTAGGCTTTTTGTGCTTTCCCTTAAGCTGCCTTGTCCTGTGAAACATATCCCCAGAACTGGAAAATTATACATCTTCCTCATTTTTGAGGTATGTAATTAATAAACCCCAATTTAAAAAAAATAGAAGTCACTGATACTGGTAGAATACCTTGTACAGTATTCATAATTATGCAACCATCAAAGAAAATAACCTCTTTACTCACAACTGTTACAATTTTTCTAATTTTGTGATAGATTAATGTGGTTTGCTCACAACAGCAACTACTAATAATGCTTAAGAAACACACACCAAGCTAACATTTCTTTCAGAGACTATGCAACTAGCACCTTCAGGATAAAGGAGGGATTGCCCACTGGGACAAAAATGACACATCTTTGGTTCAACCAAGTAATTTGTATGTGTTGCTGAGAACCCACTTGAATAAATACATAATGGTGGTGTTGGAATTTTTATTATACAGGGCTAATTGAAACTGTAGGGATGGTGATTCATTCAGGGAAATCACAAAGATGGGAGGTCATGAAATGTGTCCTTTCTAGTCTTCTGCTCTCTTCAATTCAAAAAACACACTTCTATTTCTATTTTTTTTTAAATGGAACACTTTCTCCATTTGACACTTTAATGCCTGCAAAAGAAGAGAGAATTCAATAGCTCTAGCCAGGAAAACTTTTTTGGAGACTAAACCTGACACATGGAGTCAATAACATTTTTTTTGTGGAGACATGAACAACCGTTACAAGCAATCGACTATGGTTGCTAGGCAGTGTCTCAGTTCAAAGAATTATTCTCTCTGAACACAAAAAGAAGGCTCGTGCCCCATATTTTCATGCTATATAACCCCAATGTAAACATATATGTGGGTTTCTTTTATCTGCATCAGTTTCAGCCACAGACATATAAGAGTAAAAGAAGAACACCTAGGAATTACTTTATTTTTTCAAATACAAATGTGCTATAGATTTTAGGAAGACAGTCATATTCTGCTTCCAATAGGCATCCAATTTACTAAAGTTGTGAACTACATTATGAGAGTACTATTTACAACTTTTCTTCAATTTTTTCCCTAGTTATCAACATATTACTTAATATTAAAAGCAGTGATGTATTTAACTTGCATATGATATTTGCTAGAAAGCTCTCTTTGCTAAACACTGGGGACCGTGCATGCACAGGCAAAACAGAGAAACTTTGTACTGAGTGCTAGGTGCCATTCCTTTCAGATAGTGGTTTCACCAGTGCCAGCACCAGAAAACAATATTCAGAGAGGAAGATAAAGGGGCAAAATACATTTCTGGAAGCTTTAACCTACAGATTAGCTTTTGCAGACAAAAAAATACAGGTGGAATATTAGTTGCTTAATTTGTTACCCTTCCCCCATGGTTTTTACTAACACTCTTCCTGCTAACTATGAAGGAAGATGAATGTATTTTCCCTCCTAAAGGGCCAGAAGAACATCTATCTATATGCTACTGTAGAATTTTATAGTTAAGAAGCTGGAAAGGACATGTGGCTACATGGAAATTCACCTGAAGAACATCAGTTAGATGCTTAGGGTCTCTGTCCTCAGAAGCAGCTATGAGAAGGACAAGACCTTCCCAAGATTTCTAAGTCTGGCCAGGCACATATGGGAAAACAGATCTTTCAGCCTGGAAATAAATTGTATTGGGTTTTATAGGTATAGGCATAATTTTTTATTATATACAGAAAACAGCGAAGAGTAACAGTAATTTGCTCTCTTTAACTGGCACAAGTCAACAGTCTGGTAGGAGGATTTCAGCTAAAGTTTCAGAACACTTTTCTAAGGTTCATATGTACTGCATTACAATCATTCAAGTGGGATTAAAACATTTCCAGGAAAAGATCCAGTTGGATCTGCTCACACACAATCAGCCACCACCCAAACCTGGGCACTCAGGTTCAGAGTACATCCAAACTGCAAATCTGAATTTTTGGGCACGGGAAGTGGCCAGTTTACATCCCTAGTCCTTGACCCTGGTCTATGACGGAGAACAACTCTATCGTGTCTGGATTAAACTACAATTTCTTCACCTTCATCCTTTACTGTTATTTAACACTGGCACAGATATAGAAGAGCTTTCTTGGATTTTTTTAAAATTTGCATTTTATCCCACATTTACACACACACACACACACACACACACCAGTACTTGAACTGACATCACTAAAACCAAATTTAAATGGAAAGTTCAGGTGGAATTGGACGTCATCAACATACTACACCAAACCTCAAGGCTCAAATAACTTCTCCTAGTATTTTCAGAAATATGTTAAATATGTATCATGGGGATCATAGCAGAGAACTGAAAGGCCCTGTAGGCCAACACTCAAGCATCAAACAGGTATTACTCTTCAGAAAGGAACAGAGCCATGATAAAATAGTGCCTCCAAACTCCCATCCCAGAAAAGTGGTTCAGAAAGATGACCTGGTCAAAAACAAAATACAGGACTACACTCTCCCTGCCCAGGTTTCAAACAAATTGTTCAACAAGATGACCAAGATGGCTGTGTAGTTTCTTGATCCTTGTCAATAGCTAAGTATCCCTTCCTCATCTATGCACTGTGCTAGTGTTTACTGCATATTTCTCCATTCTCCACTACTTTTTTCCTGCTTCTCCCATGAGCAGTTATCTTTATATTGCAGTAATATATGGCTCCAAACTCCCATACATGTGTATGCTTTTTGGAATGCATTGCAAAAAATGTCATGAATCTTTTACCCACTGAACATGAGATTAGTATATGGAAAAGAATGAAAGGTACTTACACTAAACCTACAGATTGAGGTTTTATGCCATAATTACAAAAAAGTAAATAAATAAATAAATAATCAGGTGAAATGTCTGACAGGTGAAGATGCCCACACACCTGTCCCCTAGGGCAATACTCATTTCACCCCTGGAGTATGAGAAGGCACTAATAAGTACTGTAAGTCAAACAAATGCAAAAAATCTACTGGAAGCCTTAACTCTGGTACAAAAGGATTTTTAAAATATACCATATATAAAGTTATGAAAAAGATCTTGACTGTACACATACTGTAATTTGTTACATAACCTATGAAAAAGTTCCTGTTGCCAGGGAGACAGACCTAGGACAAACAGTTCTATGCACAATACCTATAGCAAAATGAAAACTAATCAGATTTATATATATATATATATACTCCATTTCAATGATGAACCTAGAAAATGCAAACACAAGCTCCTTCCCTCCTGCCAAAGCAGTACAAGGACATGGGCTTGGGAAGAGCACAATTAAAAAGGAAATCCCTCAACAATAATGTTCCCAAAATCTTAATGAACAGTATATCACAAAAAATAGATAAGGCTTTCAGTACAAGTAACATTTGTGAAATCAACGTAGTCTCTGCCACATTCAAAAAGGAGGCCCTGGAATCTGTTTGACATGTGCTTGCAAGCTCCCTGCATTAAGATACTTTGCACAGCTTATGATTCATTGCACTTTCACAATATAAAAAGCTCATCATTCAGAATAGGACCATGAGAACACATGTTCAACACACATAAATACTTTTTGCTCATAATTCTTACAAAGATCTACATAAAAGATGTTGAAATGATATGCACAAAGGCTCATTAAGGCCTTATTAGAAAAGAAACACAGACTAATATCTACAGAAACCAGTAGCAACTTGTATGTACAGATATACAGTCCGCCCACCTAATCCATTCTTTTTATGCATCCATGGCTTGAAAATATTCAAAAAAAGTATAAATTCCAAATAGAAAATATTGATTTTTCATTTTATATAAGGGACACTATTTTGCCATTATATTTAATGGGACTTGAACATCCATAGATTTTGTTATCCACTGAGGATCCTAGAACCAAACACCAACAAATAACAAGGACCACCATACATTACTTCCAACAAATACAATGGCTTCAAAACCTGAGTAAAGTTTTCATTTTGTCAATAAGCAACAATAAAGTAAATGTGACCCACAAGTCCAGAATTATTTGTCATGCATACAGCAGGCTGATTAGCTGACCAAGAAATATATGGGGGGGGGTTACTACTATCTATTTAAATGTACATCTTCAAACACAAATGCATGTAAGAATTCTTGACAAATTACTGTTAGCATTTAATTTTATTTTTCAATGAGGCATAGTAACCATAGCAAACAGTCCTTCAGGTTAACGCTGTATTAAATGTTACATGCTATAAAGAAAAAGAGGGTAGCTTTCCCAAAATCTTCAAAATGAAATTTATTGATGCAATAGACTCATAACACTACTAAATATAAACAACAAAAAATAAGAGAGAAGACAATTACTTGGATCCACGGGGCACTGTAAAAATTGCATTATAGATTCTTTGCACTAGTATTATAAATTCATGTTCAGATAAATCTGAGAAAAATATATAGGAAATATATCCTCACTGTTTTACAGGTGAAAAGGCAATCTTGCATACTTGCCAAAGAATACTGAGTAAAAATGAAACTCAATGAATTTCAGTTTTAGTCTCATTTATTTTAATTGCTCTAAAGCAGGTTTTCATGCAAGTGTACTTATTTCTTCCTTATGTAAAGTGAAGAGGAAAGCAATGGTGGATATTAATTTATTTTCTACTCTAGGAAAATAACATAATATGAAGTGTTCCAAAATTAGGAATTTGCAGTACATAGACAGATTTGTTATTACATAAACAGAAATGTTTCAACTATATAGGACACCTGTCTTTGGAATATTTACACAGTGTACATTTTTTTAAAACAATTAAGTACAAAAAGACGTGACTATGGTCTTGTACCTGCTGTACAATCGTTGTTAATTCAAGACACAGCTGTATGACATTATTTCTTGTTACAGAATAATCTGTCACCGCAGCAAAAGGTGATCTGAAAAAAGAAAATAACAATATGTAATATAAAAATAGTTACTTTACTGCAGTCCTTAAACACAAGCTCCTTTAATAATAGTCTGTTATAAAAACAAATATGCTACAGAGAGGTAAACAGCCAATAATGACAATACAATATTACAATGAGTTGAGACTTTGTCCTTCATAGATCCTTATAACCCTTTGGTTGTTCATGATAAAAGTATTAAACACTGTGGTTTTTAGGTTTCCAAACAGAACAACAAAGCTTTCTATATTTTTAGTATACTTTGGAAAATACTAAATTTATATATTCAAAATAAAGATCCAAAATTATCTACCACCTGATGCAAGGGCAGCTGTTGACATCCTTGTTACTGAGGTGACAAATCCAGTCTAGGTCCTAAGTCATGTCATGTACTCTAGATTTATTACCTTGGGCAGCTCCTTTAAGGTATAGGCTAAGGCCCAGAGCAGTTTCACCACACCAGTGACACAGAAACCATTGACCTGAGATTTAATTTGTGCTTTACCTCCAAAATATTGGTAGAAACTCCCAAACTGGTTTCTATTAATTCTGTACTTACTGAACCAACCAAAGTTAATTTTCAGCTTTGATAACAAGAAAGGTACCATTATATATCACGTAATTGTGGTTTCCAATTAGTACTGCTGACAGAACTGAATAACCACAGAATTTTATAGGATTTTATTTAATGAATAAGCATTTTCACCTCCTTGCCCAAGAAGTTCTGGGTACTTTCAAAATATGTCCATTATACAGTGAAGCTAATCAAATTTGGTCAGTTTTCAATCTTAACGTTCATGCTTGGCTTTTTCTCCCCACCTTTCTTTTGTTCTAGCCTGATGAAGAGTTCTGGAATTGAAAGCTTGCTCAGGCATGTATGTACCTTCACTGGCTTTTTCCCCCCAATAAGCTAATATGATCATGTATAATTTGTATCCCGTCATGTAGTTTCCTATGTTTTTACATTCACTCACAACTCTATCTTTTGCAGTCCCAAGCACAGGGATATTACATAGCAAAGCAGAATATTAACTCATGTATTGCACTGATTTAAAATACTTAAAGTCTTCAGTGTATCAGAAATAATTTCTTAATATATAGGGTCACTGAGAATTCAAATTGCAGAGCTGATTTCTATGGACTCCAAGGGACTGCTCTAGCATTTCTGTAACCCACTTGGATTTCTGTAACCCACTTGGAGTTATACATAGTACAGTCTTATTCCCTTCTGAAACCCCCTGAGATATAGGGGGGAAGCAGACGGGCGGCCATGGGCCGCCCCGGGAAGCTGCGCCACGGGGCCGAGGTATCCCCACACCTCGGCCCCGCGGAGCAGCTTCGCCGCCCCTGGAAGGAGCGCTAAAATAGCACTCCTTCCACAAGTCACCGAAGGTGCGCCGCAAAAGGCTGCTGGAGCACCTTTGGCGACTCTTCCGCTGCAGCATGTTTGGACGCTGCAGCGGGAGGTCATCCTCGGAGCACCGGCCGTGCGGAGGGTCGGCTGCTCCGAGGACAACTTGGGGAAGGGGTTGGGGCGTGCGGCTGCCCCTTCCCTGCCCCCAAAACGGCGCTTTTAGCCTTCTGCTTCCCCCTAAGTTTAGTGACACCCACTGACATTAACTTTAGATACAATGATTTCATGACAAACCAGTGAGATTCACTGCAGCACAGAGAGGTTTTACAATTCAAAAGCAGGACAGCAAACGCTAACTGATACCTTCATACCTTCAAATCATACCTTCATATCACTGTGCAGTGATATGCAAGTCCTTTTATCATTGCTTTTTTGATCTGGGTAGTATCACTTTGGCTATATAAGCGGAAAGCAGAAAGACTGTTGCAGATCTGAAGCAGAAGGTTCTCATTAGCTTTGGATTGGTCCCTTGTAATTACTAGGTGAAGCACTTATATTCAATAAGGATATTCTAGGGTGATTAGGGATACCAGCTACATTTTCAGTGCTTTATTTTTGTAAAAAAATTAATGAAATATATGATATGAAACACAGTCAATCAGAGTAGATTATTTTGGAACCCATTCTCAAAAACAGCTTTATATAAAAGTTTAGACCTTCTACAAGAAATACATGGTTGGTTTGAGATTACAGAAAGTGCATTTTAAGAAAATGTGTGACACATTGAAATTGTACACAAATATCTCATTTATATAGATGCAAGCGAAGGCTAAAAGTAATGCAATACAAGTAACAACTTTACACATGACTCATTATTTTGAGGGTAAGCTGGTAAAGATATTCCTTTTGACAAGCATGTAGCAAACTTTAATGTTGTTACTCTTTTTTTAAGGCCATGTTGTTACTCTTCTTTTTTTAGGACAAATGACAATCGAAGCCAGTTAACTGTTGATGTGGTTGGAGAAGTGGCTTACCTGGGCCAGGAGTGGACTTGGGTGAATGTCTTGCTCACCCCTAGCTCCTGAGCCCATCCCCCTGCCAGCCAACAAGGCCACTTCTGATTGACTAGACTTCTCAGTATATACCACAGCCTAGGAGAAAAGTGTGGGCTTCTAGCAAAGACAAATCTTCCAGCATTTGGAACATGGTGCCCATTCTCACTTTGCTCACAACTAGAATCTGCAAAGTAGTGCTCCCAGTAAGAAAAAAACCAAAACACCTCACTTTTTATGAAGGCAAAATACTTATGTGGGGCATTTTGTTTGAATTTTTTTTAAATCGAAATTTTTATGCTGAACTTTTCATAGAATCATAGAATCATAGAATCATAGAGTTGGAAGAGACCACAAGGGCCATCCAGTCCAACCCCCTGCCATGCAGGAACTCCCAATCAAAGCATCCCCGACAGATGGCCATCCAGCCTCTGCTTAAAGACCTCCAAGGAAGGAGACTCCACTACTCTCCGAGGGAGTGTGTTCCACTGTCGAACTGCCCTTACTGTCAGGAAGTTCCTCCTAATGTTGAGGTGGAATCTCTTTTCTTGCAGCTTGCATCCATTGTTTCGGGTCCTAGTCTCTGGAGCAGCAGAAAACAAGCTTGTTCCCTCCTCGATATGACATCCCTTCAAATATTTAAACACAGCTATCATATCACCTCTCAGCCTTCTCTTCTCCAGGCTAAACATCCCCAGCTCCCTAAGTCGTTCCTCATAGGGCTTGCTTTCCAGACCCTTCACCATTTTAGTTGCCCTCCTTTGGACACGCTCCAGTTTCTCCACATCCTTTTTGAATAAAAAGCAACAAAGTAAATGCAATATAAGGTACTTTTAAAAAAATAAAAATAAATAAAAATAAAGTTACCTTTGAAATTTTTAGGAATGACAGTAAAAATTTCCAAGCACTGGATGTAAGAGAGAGCTGTAACAGATGAAGAATGTAATGGTACCTTAAAGAGTAGGCCTATTTTTATCAGGATATCAGACATTTATGGCCACATGGAGGCCTCCTTCACATCAGCAATGTGCTAAACATTTTGAAACTGTAATTCTAATATGATAATTAATTATGTAACTTCCAAATTATCTTTTTGCATTTAGGTTAGGCATAACATAAGTCAGGTCAGGTCAAGGGAAGGAGGTGATATGATAAGCATAAATATTTGAAGGGATATCATATGGGCCTTTGCAGACTGCCAGAAATAGTTCAAATTGAGTCCAGTTTAACTGCCCTGACTCAGTGCTAGGGAATCATGGGAACTGTAGTTTATTATGGCACCAGAGCTCTCTGACAGAGAAGTCTCAATGTCTCAGAAAAAAATATAATTCGCACAATTCCCTAGCACTGAGCCAGGGCAATTCAAGTGGACTCAATTTGCACTATTTCTGGCAGTCTGCAAAGGCCGATATGTTTCCTACTCTCCAGAGACATAACAATGGATTCAAACTACATGAAAAAAGATTCATCCTAAACATTAGGAAGAACATCTTCAGGATAAAAGCTATTTGACAGGAGAATACACTGCCTTGGAGTGTGGTAGAGTTATTTTCTTTGGAAGCTTTGAAAAAGAAGCTATATGGTCCTCTGTTGGGAGTGCTTTGGTTGTGTATTCCTGAATGGCAGGGGATTGCACTGGATGGCCCTTGTGGTCTCTTCAGTTCTATGGATCTATGATTCTATGATCCCAGATGTGTTCCATCCATCCCATGTAGCCACATAACATGCATGGTGAATATATAGCTTCATTCAGGCATTCTGTAACTGTATAGTCCAAACACAGAGCAAGTAGATTAGTCCCACTGCTCTGTAAATTCCATTAATGAAGAGGACAGCCTGCTGTATCTGTGGAAGCTGTTTGTGCAAGCTAGAATCCATTTTTCCTGTGCTGTAATTCATGTGGGGACCCTCCATGGATACAACAGTTTCTCTTCTTCAGATGCATTTTCTTATGAAAGAAACCTCTCAAATCGACTTTGACTTATGGTGATCCTATGAATATATCACTTCTAAGTCACCCTGTTATCAACAGCCCTGCTCAGATCTTACAACTGTAGGGCCATGCCTTCCTTGATTGAATCTATCCACCAGTAATGTGGTCTTCCTCTTTTCTTACTGCCTTCTGCCTGGCAATGCATCATTGTTTTTTCCAGTGAAGCATGTCTTCTCATGATAAAGTATATTAGCACTACTAACAGGTAAAACACATTTTCCAACCATCACCAACTTTAGCCCGTCTGCATCCCCCCTAAGTTTATGTTTCTTATTCAAACATATTGTTCCTGCATTTTCCTATGCCCCACCAATGACAATTCTGCTCCATTCAGGCTTGCCACTACTATTCAAATCATTGCTAAACACTTTAAGTTTCTATAGTGGCCGACATTTCAAAATGCTTTTGTTGTTTCCCCTTTGAGCTTTTTAGCATGCACTAGTACAACGCAGGGGAAAGATGTATTTCATAGAACTTGGGTCACTTTTATTTTTTGGTTTTTCTGCTTTCATGAGTGCATGTCTGTAAGTACAAAATGGCACTGCAGAAGACAGCCACAAAAAAGATCATGTGGAGTGAAATTCTGAACCAGACTATTTTAAGCTCTTTTATACACTAATGTCATACTATAAAAAGGCCTATATTTAGCTTGCTCAAAACTCTCCACCTGAAGGGTTATGAAGTTTTTTTTTAGTATTTCTTTAGAAGTTCCCACTCTTACTCTGTTCATAGCAGAACTCAAATTCAAGAAGGGAAACCTTTAGCTTACAAGATGGCCTTCTCTTAAATCCTTTCTGAGGGTAATATAAAGTATTGCTAACAAAATATTCTTATGTCACTTCCTCACTTTGCATTCAACATTAAAATTCTGCCAGCTGGAAAAACTAATAGAAAGAGGAAACCAGGGCCTGGAAGAAAAAGTGCAGAAGCTTTGATGCTGTCAAATGGAGCAGACCCAGTTAGTACAATGAAATCACAACCCCTACACATATACCAGGGAAGAATAAAATGATAACAAGGGAAGGGAGTTAAAATTCTTCATCCTAAGTGTTCTTCCCATTGGGGCAAAACAGACCAGCAGCTTCAGCCAGTTTCGGGGTGGCATGGGGGCATGGTGTTTGGACAATGCACACCCCAATGACGCCCCCAAGCTGGCATCATGTTGCCCACTGCCTACATGGCAGGCAACATTGTGGCACTCTGGTGGTGTGATGTTTATATGCTGTACATCACAGGAGCACCGAAAAGCCGGCACCACGGCAGAAAAGCCGCATTTTTGCAGCAGCAAAAACGAGTGGCTTTTTGCTGCTTCTTTTTGTGGTGGCAAAAAGCTGGGTTGGGAGCATGGCATGCGATTGCTGCAGTTCCAGCCCAGCAATCAAAGGGACAGCATGACGCCGCTCCTTCAGGGTGGTCTGTTTCACCCCATACTTAACTTACATGAACCACTGAGAAAAAATAAAGTAGTATCACTTGACATGGAGAAGGAACAGAACCTTAAAAAACCAAGTTGCGTCTCTTCTGGTGCAGCGAGTGCAGAGGCTGTGCCGGAAGGACATCATCAGGGCACTTGCTGTGCGGAATGGCGCGCACCCTGATGATGTCCTTGGGAAGGGGTTGGGGCGTCCGGCGTCCGGCTGCCCCTCCCCTTCTCTGGCTCCAAGACGGCGCTTTGCGCCGTCTGCAGAGCCCCTAAGTTTCAGAATAGTGAAACATACAACAAGGCTCTCAGCAAATATCTCAAATTCTTCTTCATATGGTACGAAGCATTTTTTCAGTGTCCTGGCCTCTAGCCATTTATGGTTTTGTATGTCAAAACCAACACATTAAACTGAGTTTGGAAGCAAACTGGAAGCCAGTACAGTTAATATGTGATTGTTGATTATGTGATCTCTAAAGTATACACCTGACAATGATCCAGCAGCTAACTGTAGCTTCCAAACACTTTCCCAGAGCTGACATAGCAAAGGTATATTACAATAATCTTCATGATGATGCTTCAGTCAAATCTGTATTGGACAACTGTAGCATCCTTTAAAGTGAATATTAACTGGAATTGATGGCTAGGAGAAAATTACACTTACTTTAAAATAATGTTAGTTCTTAAATCTAGCCAAAATTCAGAGTTCCAGTGTTGATGTTTGAAGCCCTAAATGCTCTGTTTCCAAGATAACCAAAGCACCTTTAAGGACCTAAGCAGACAGGCCAGGATAGCATGGGCAGAGACAATGCAATTCTGGCCTATGTGCTCAACCAGGTCAGTCTGCAGGCTGGTGTAGTTATGGGCAGGTGTTTACAGTTCCCCACCTGGGGATCCACTACTGGTGCATAGTCCTTACCATTCTGTGCTGTCACTCCCACTGAGAAGTCCCCCATTGTGTCTAATGCAGAAACAAGGTACCTGGCTGCACCTACGTGGGCAGGCACTATCCCATGTTGGGTGCAGCAACAGGGAGCTTCTCAATAAGAGTGACATCACAGAAAGCTAAGGTGCAAGCAGGGGTCATTTGAACAGTCACGGTTTGCCACAGAGTTTCCAGGAAACTCCAGGGCAAACAAAGGGGTCAAATTTACCCAGGGTAAGGGCTGTTTATTTGGCCAGATCCACTGGATCCACGTCCAGTCAGAATCAGGCCCGATCCTGGCCCTGGGGTTTTGACCTGTATCATCCAAACAACACGAGGCCAGGGTTAACACAGGCCTTTTGGCCTGTCAGACAGCCTCTAAGTCACCTGAAGAACTATTTCTGTTTTGTACGCTTAATAGAAAGGCACTGGTTTTCATCAGGACCACAGTGCATAGAGGAGGATAAAGATGATGTGTTCCTTCCTGGGTAACCTGCAGCTTTCAGGAGTGATTTTTGTCAGTACAATCGTCCCTCCCTGTTCGCAGACTTCGAGTCCATGGTCTCGCTCTTTGCGAGATGGCAAGCAGGGAGGAACAAAGTGGTGCACCTTTGTTTTCAATGGGGCTCCAATATTTGTGAGTTCTCATTTTCACAGGGGGGGAGGATTCCAGTACAGATTCCCCGTGAATTGAGAAGGGCGACTGTACTACAGGAACAGCAGAAAGAGCTTAACCCAAACCCATTAAACATCTGACCTGACGAAATCTCCCCTTTTCCTAGTTGTACACTATTAAAGTATAAATAAAGAAATTGAATTGTAAGTGACTCACCTAGGCTCAAATTAAGATCCATGATCTTAATCATGGAAGAGATCCATGATGTGCCCCCTCCATCTGAAGTACAGCAAGTGGTTATGGAAGACAGGTTTTTTAATTCGGCAATTATGTTGAAGATGTTAAACCTCTTATCTAGAGGTTTAAACTTCAGCACTGCCCCAGCTGACTTTCAGGCAGCTGGCAATCACTCCTCTGTATTTTAGGAACTCTCAATAATTTGACTTGCCTCTCATTATTTCCAAGTGTTGCTTGTATGTCTGATGCACTATAATGTTAGGTAAGATAAATTATTCCCTGTTGACAAGGTTGTCAAGTTGTATCCAAAAAAGGGGGGCAGTGCTCATCTCCATTACTTAGCTGAAGAGCCAGCATAGTCACAGACTATTCTGTGATCATGTGGCCAGTATAAATGAACAGAATGCTGTTTACCTTCCCACTGAGAAGTGGTACCTATTTATCTACTTGCATTTGCATGCTTTCGAGCTGCTAGGTTGGCAGAAGCTGGGACTAGTGACAGGAGGTCACCCCTTCATGTGGGACCAGGGCCTTGAACTGCCAACCTGGCAATCTTGCAATCAACAGAGTCAGCATCTTAACCACTCAAGCCACTACATCCTATTGTTTATTTTGATATTTTGATGTTTTAAAAATTTAATTGGATTTTGATTATTATTAACTGTCTCACTGATTTTTAAATCCAAATGTATAGACATGTTTTAATAAATGGCAGACACAACAGCAATCACATTCACTATTTTGCCTCACCATAATAGGTAAAGCCACATACGCTAAAGCACCCTCTTTTAGGCTTTTGTATTCAGAGGTCATTGTATTACAGATCTCATCATCAGACCATTGACTATGATATCTGAAGGTGATAGACGTTGTAGCTGTAGTCCAAGAATTTCCCAGGAAATGCTGTTCCAAAGTATAGTGGAAGTTGTTCAAACACATCTTGTCTGTAGAAAAAATTTCTCAGAGCAGAGAACTCTTTTCAAACATTCACTATACCAATAATATGTTCTATCTGGTTCAGATCTGAGATCTAAACCAAATCTGGCAAGATATTGTTGGAATACAATGCCCAGCATTTTTCATAATTGCCTATGATGACCAGGGCTTCTGGAACTGCAATCCAGCAACACCTAGAAAGCTGAACTTTGGGGGGTTGCAGACTGCCAGAAATAGTGCAAATTGAGTCCACTTTAAGGGTTAGGATTAGGGTTAGAGAATCATGGGAACTGTATTTTATTGTGGCACCAGAGCTCTCTGACAGAGAAGACTCAATGTCTCAGAAAAAAAACACAATTCCCATGATTCCCTAGCACTAACCCTAACCCTAAAAGTAGACTCAATTTGCACTATTTCTGGCAGTCTGCAACCCCCCCTTTGTCCACCCATCCATGACCTCAACCAATATTATAACTAATTATTTTTAAGATTATTAACTTGACTTCCAGCTAAAATTTTGATAGAGTTCTAAGAAACTGCATCTATGTATGTATGAAAGTTATGTATCTTAACTCAACATCCATTAAACTTCTCTTTTACCTGTCCAGCCAAGCCAGGAGACTTTTTGCTGCTCCAATCAGATCCACCACTGAGGTAAGGAAATCATTTGGTAATTTTCTGCTTGTCCTGCCATCATAGTGGCCACTCCTCCTCCTCCCCGTAATAAAATTCTGAAGGTTTTTGGCAGATGCATTTAACTTGTGAGAAAGAGTTTTTAGGTTTTCCGTTTCCAATCCATAGTTCTGCATTTAAAAGAAAACAGGGGGAAAGTTGGTTCTTCATCTATGCAGAAAGCACTGAAAAAACAAGGATGCTTCAAAGTCTAGCCAAATGTCCTTATTTTGCAGAAATAAAATCTACACAGACTAAACAAAAGCACAGTTTTTAAGCTTGATTTATATAAATGATATAAGCACTCAAATGAGCATAAAACTAAAAGCAGGAATGTGAAAATGAATTTCTCTAATGTAAAGTAGTGTTATGCTATTGTTTAATAGACATGAACTCTCTACAGAACTTCTTTCATTTCATAAGTGTGATTTAACAACTGAGGTATCCAGTTAATACAGTGGGCCCTTGGTATCTGGCGCGGTTTGGTTCCAGGACCCCCTGTGGATACCAAAATCTGTAGACTTTCAAACCCCATGAAATACAATGGCATAGTAAAATGTTGTTTCTTATATAAAAAAAAAATCAAGGCTTGCTTTTTGGAATTTATTATTATTTTGAAAATTTTCAATACATGAGATGGTTGAATCCATGGATAAAGAGTCCATGGATATGGAGGACTGACTGTATATGAAGATGAATCTCATATGTCATGAAAATATGTTAACTTTCCAGAGATCTTAGGCCACAGGGAAATAGGGGGTGAAGGGGAAAATTTGCAGTACTTGGGTTTCACCCAACACACATCCTTTTTTTAGTTTAGGATCATTAAAATGCATTATGTACTACAAGACGTGTTCATCAAATTATCACATTTGGGCACATGAATATAAAGGTATAGTTACTCAGACAATAATTAGAAATATACTAATTTAATTCACTTATAAATATTTTAATTTTTTGTTACAAATTTAGCTGCAACTGCTGAATTTTCAGAAATCAAGCATCACTTAATTATTGAGAAAGGGGCAACAGGCTAAAGCTGAAATCATAAAAAATCACTAAGGTTATAGAAAACATAGGTTTGGAATGCAAAGGCCAAATAAAGTGCCTTCTGGCTGCTTTGTGAGCATGGTGTTTAGATGACGTACATACCCAAAGCAGCTGGAAGCCGCAATGAGGCTGTGCTTCAGTCTTTTGGACTGGATTAAAAAGGAGTCAATTTGAATCGACCCCTGGCCGGAATGGTTTGGGACTTGCAGTGGTGTCCTACTTTGGGACTGGGCTGTGTGGTCACCATGGTCTAGGCCTGATTGCGGCCGGAGGCTGTTCCTTCACAGCCGTCTGATTCACCCCAAAGTAAATTCCATTGTATTCTGAACTGGCCTATTGGGATCATCCTGTAATTAATTTTACTTTATATTTTAATTGTTTGGATAATGTAGGGATTTGGAAGTTGGGAAGGGGATTGCGTCTTACGTAACTTTTATTTGTTTTCTTATTGTATTCTTTTATTTTTATGTTGTAACCCGCTTTGATTCCTTTGTATATAGGCAAGCTAGAAAAAATAAATCATATTATTATGAGTTTATCACACCACCTACATTCTTGCCATTCTTGTATTAACAAAGGGAAGTGCATACATATTGGTTTGGGAGCACTCCCTACTGCACGTCCCTTCATTAGTATGACTGCGCTGCTGGTGGATCCTTGCATAGTTAATGAAGAATTAATCTAAATTACTTTCAATCAGTGTGATGTAGTGGTTTGAGTGATGGCTTATGACATAGGAGACCAGCGCTTAAATCCCCACTTAGCCATGGAAAACCACTGGATGACTTTGGTTAAGTCAGACTCTCTCAGCTTCAGAGGAAGGCAAAGGAAAACCTCCTCTGAACAAAACTTGCCAAAAAAAATCTGTGATAGATTCCTCTTAGGATCACCATGGTCCAAAACATACTGCAGAAATAACCCAGTTTGAGACTGCTTTAACTGTCCTGGCTCAGTGCTAGGGAATTCTGGGACTGTAGTTTATTGTAGCACCAGAGCTCTCTGACAGAGAAGGCTAAATGTCTCACAAAACTACAGTTCCCAGAATTCCCCGGCAATGAGCCAGGGCTGTTAAAGTGGCCTCAAACTGGGTGAGGGTGTTTTGGACCCATAAATCAGAAATGACTTGAAGGAACATAACAACAACGACAACTACTACTACTACTACTTTTGTCTAATTTTAATCTACATATATACAGCTAATTTTATGTGTTTTAATTGTTAAAAAATAAAAAACTTTATAAAACAAATGTTAAATAATAAAACAAATCTATAACAACCAAAAAAATGCAGCCCTTGAGCACACAGCCAACCTGATAAGTTATAGCAAGTGATTTGATTTTTGAAATTTTTATTTTTTAAAACTTACATTATGCATTTCAGGACAAAAAAAAGGCTGGTGCACTCGCCAGAGCCCTCCTGGGGTCCCCCGCAGCCACGCAGGGCCTCTCCAAGGCCCTGTGCGGCCGCGGGGGACCCCCAGGAGAGCTCCAGCGGCCACACAGGGCCCAGTGCGGCTGTGGGGGACCCCAAGGAGGGCTCCAGCGGTCGTGCAGGGCCTCGAGGTCTGGTGCAGTCGCCGGAGACCTCCTGGGGGTCCCCCGTGGCCATGCAGGGCCTCTCTGAGGCCCGGTGCGGTCACCGGAGCCCTCTTGGGGGACCCTCGCGGCCGCACCGGGCAAACTTCGGGGTTCCTCGGAACATCGGAAGGCCAGAGTAAAAAATAAAAATAAAAAAAACGCACCGGGCTCCGGTGCATGTTTTTTGTTTGGTTGGTTTTTTGTTTTACTCCGGCCCTCCAATGTTCCAAGGAACCCCAAACCAGCCCCCGGCTTAAAAAGTTTGCCGACCCCTGATCTAGATCAAGGGAAGTAATAGTGCCACTGTATTCTGAGTTGGTCAGGCCCCACCTGGAATACTGTGTCCAGTTCTGGGCACCACAATTCAAAGAGGATGTTGAAAAACTGGAGCGTGTCCAGAGGAGGGTGACTAAAATGATGAAGGGTCTGGAAACCATGCCCTATGAGTAATGACTTAGGGAACTGGGTATGTTTATCCTGGAGAAGAGACGGTTAAGAGGGGATATGATAGCCCTGTTTAAATATTTGAAGGGATGTCATATTGAGGAAGGTGCTAGCTTGTTTTCTGCTGCTCCAGAGAACAGGACCTGGAACAATGGGTGCAAGCTACAGGAAAAGAGATTCCACCTCAATATTAGGAGGAACTTCCTGACAGTGAGAGCTGCTCGACAGTAGAACACATTCCCTCGGAGTGTGGTGGAGTTTCCTTCTTTGGAGGTATTTAAACAGAGGCTGAATGGCCATCTGTTGGGGATGCTTTGATTTTGAGTTGGATTGGATGGCCCTTGTGGTCTCTTCCAACTCTAGGATTCTATTATTCTATTATATAATGATATTCTAACCTAGGATATAGTAAAAAAAAATCAAGACAGGGCACATTTGTAATAGGTACTCTCCTTAAAGTATGTTCACACATGCATTCAGGTGATATCTTGCAATTATCAAACAACCATCACAGATGAAAAAAATGCCAAGAAACTCCCCAACCCTAACAGAAACTGTACTTTCAAGACAACAGGTTTCAGAAAAGGCAGATCATATGTCAATGAAAAAGACACAAATAGTAATTATAAAAGTTTCTGACTAGGGAATACTGGCTTGGCTCTTTCAATCAGTGGTAGTCATGGCCAATTGATTTTTCATAATAATTACTATTATATTTACTATTTTATGGTCAGGACTTATACTATTGGAAAATGTATAGCAAATGTATACCTGGGAATCTTTTTCAGGTTTCTGAGAGTCACCTTCCAGTCACCATTATCTATTGGACTCTCAGACAAAAAGGAAGTGATACAGTGTATGTTCTTCTGGTCTCAACCAGTGCCAGTTTTGCTCCTGGACACCACCAACATGTGGTCCCCAACAAATTAATTCAATATGCTTTTATATATTGTCTGAGAAAAAGCTGCTTGCTTGCAGCAGCACAGGGACAGCATAAGATTTCTAAATCCACTTGTCATTCCCAGCTTTGAACAAACCATTTCTAGGAAGAAAGCAGTAATTTCCAGTTTGATGAACAATATTTTAGTTGTAATGAGGCAAAATTCAATTGTATGTTGACATGCATAAAATGTCTCTAATTTCTATTTGCATTCTAATTTGTCTTCCCATCTTGTCAAATTTGATGTGTGTATATAATTCCTGTATTTTATGTCAGTAACATTCTCAGTTCCTCCCATTTATCCCACAGAAGTTTACCAATGCACAGAGTAAGTCAACTGCTTCCAAGATAAGTTCTTGATGACCAATTCGAGTAACCCCCAGATCTTCCAGTTCTTGATGAGTGATACGTAATAGCTGGTCCCCGCCAATCTTCTCTCTTTCAAAATTCTTGATATACTGCTGCAGGCAATCATCGAGACCTAAAAGGGGGGGAAAGAATGTTGAGGGTTAATATAGTATTATTTTATATGCACAAAATGAAAATTATTTGAAATGTGAATAGCTGCTGACCTTGGTTTAAACTAAACAATTTTAAACAAAAACAACACTCCTTGTATTTTTATATTTGTGTGTGTGTATTAAACAAGTCTGGCTATTATTACTATTTTCCAACCCACTTATTGGAACAATAAAGCCTGTTTGAATTTAAACATTTTAAAATTTAACAGTTTATTGACAGTTGATCATTGTTAGACTAATAACCAGTGGCAGCTGTTTCTTTTTAATCATTTTATTTTATAGTGCAATAAATGCCATTTAGAAACAAATTCTTCAATTACCTAAGTACAACCAAAATAACATGCTTTAAAAAAGCATTTATAAATGAACAATTATTATTTAAGGTAGTGGCCATGGCATCTGAATTGCATTTTGTTACTTAACTCTCTGATTTAGTCCCATATTGGTGTAGCCCTACATATTATTGCAAAAAAGTTTAAACAAACAAACAAAAGATTTAAACAAACAAAAAAACCATCACAAATTTTGGTAAGTTTTTTACTTCCCCCCATCCTGCTTTCAACAAAACAAAAGATACCTAATACAAAAGCAAAAGCAAAAATGTTTCTACAGCTCTGCTTTCAAAAGGAAAAAAACAGCAACCTCGAACATTTCCAAGTTGTATTGTAAACACCGTTCCAAGCACAGTTAAGACTAAATGGGAACTATAGTCCAAACAAAGAAAGTTTTCCAAACTGTACTCATAATGCACTGCTCCTATTAAGCAGTCTCTTGCTGTCCATATTTTTTGGGGGGAGGGGGGTTGTGGGGGCATCTTTTACAGTCAAATTGTTGAATATTCCTTCATTCCCAGAATAACAGTCAAAATTATAATAATGCTACTAATAATCACCAAATATTTGGGGGAGGAAGAAATGGTGATTACAACTAGAATATGTTAAGGAAAATGCAACATGGGACATACAGTGATAGAAATAAAATATGTATGTGAAAGTCACAATGACTAAGCAAGAGCAATTATGAAGCTACACAGGTGCAAAAGCTAATGTAATTTAGAAGTCTTGAGAGCCAAGGACAGAGTTATAGAATGCATATTGGAAACACCTGAGATTCATTAAGTGTACAAGGTAAAATGATGAAATACTTGGGTTGGTCTTAAGTATGGGTTGAACTATGTGAACCAATCAAAATAAATATACACACCCACTGGGTGGAAACTAACATTAACCACTGATCAAAGCTGGTCAGCTCTGCTGCATAACAAGGTAGTGAGTTAGAGCCAGAGGTGAAATTATGAACTGAAGTGAAGATAAGGAAAAATAAGATCTGAGAGGGGAGACAAGACATTCAGGAACCAGGAATTGATGTGTGTGTGTGTGTGAGAGAGAAAGAGCAGATGAAGAAGGAGAAAGAGAAAAAAAGTGAAACCAATAATTAAAAGAGAGAAGAATCAAGTGACAGAGCCCAGCCGAGGTCGACAGACAATGGAGTTTATCGCATGCACCTTTCAGCCCAATCCATGCACGGGATGGGATTGGACTGGGATGGGGAAAACAGGTTTTACTGCACATGAAATTGCTGCTGCGCTGCTGGCCGACCATCACTCATCCCCGATTCAGCCTATGCTGGACTTTGGTACTGTGTCTCTCCTTTGCTCCCCACACTCTTCCCAGCCTCCAGCTGTCTCCAAAGAGACAGTTGAAGGCCGGGAAAAGTCTGGGAGGAGGAGGGACAGACACACGCACCTGTTCCTCCTCCTCCCTGTGGCGTGCCAGGCAAAATGGCGTCACGTGCCACCTCTGGCATGTGTGCCATAGTTTCACTATCATAGACCTAGATTGCGTACCTTCTATAAACAATACAAGACTTTAGAAAAATCCATAGAGAATTCAACAAATAAAAGATAAAGAATCAAACAAATAAAATGGACAATCTGTATAATTATATTAATCCCCGGGATCTAACATTTGTCATATCCAAGGCTAAACAATTTCTACAGATTCCAAATTTCAATCTGTGTGCAACACAGTGTTCCATCCTTGGAAAAATATATTAAATATATTAAATTAAATATATTAATAGCTATTAAATATATCAATAGCTGCTATTACCATGTACTAGAAATCTAGCACTTAGCTTTGGAGTATGAATGGTTATAAAAGATTGGCAAGGTTTTAATAATAGCAAACCTCACCCACTCACCCCTCAAGATAGAGATAAGCAGTTCTGCTATTTTTTTCTAGAACATAAGGTCTAATGCCATTGTTTACATTACTTTAATATTATTGTTGAAAACACTGTTTTCATTTTTTTTAAAAAAAAGATACTTTGCATTTAATTTATTTTATTGTGCAAAAAATATACAGTCCCAAATTCTTCATCAAGCTGGGAACAGTGGTCTGTGTCACAGGACTGAGAATATACAACAGATCTTATTATGAAGAAAGATGGTGTGGATGATGTGAACAATCCGTAATTTTTTTAAAAAGAAACAAACATCTACATAGTTAATCTCTGATCTCCTTCACTTCAGCACCAGATGTTAAGCATGTAAAGGCACTGCTTTTATGAACTCTTAGCTCCTTAACTCAAGACACACCATGCTGGATCCTGGGCAGATAAAATACATATCCTGTATTTTCTAAAACTGGGGGACATAGGTCTAATCCGCACTGCAGAAAAAATGCAATTTGTTACTCTTTAACTGCCATGGCTCATTGCTGGAGAATCCTGAGATGTATAGTTTGTTGTGGCACCAGAACTCTCTGATAGAGAATACTAAATATCTCACAAAACTACAAACCCTAGAATTCCATAGCATTGAGCTATATCAGTTAAACTGGTGTCAAACTTCATTGTTTTTGCAGTGCAGATGCAGCCATAGTCAGACAGGTGGCATCTACGGAATACTGCTGAATTAATCTTGAGTGGGAGGCCAGAATTCTAGATTTTATGCCTCTATTGTTGTTTTCACTATGGTTTTCCCCTTTTCTTTTCATAATTAGTGACTTCTGTGTAACATAACTGTAGTGGTGCAAATGGGAAGAAGGAAGCTAAGCACTAGTAAAACTGAACCCTCTGTATTAGAAGTGGTCAGGAGACTGGAGATGTTGGTCCCATCCATAACAGTCTGGCCATGGGTGATATGTGATGGTTTTATTTGTAGTGGAACAGGTAAAAACAATGTAGTCTGTTTCATTGTAAAAAATATTTGGCTTAGAAATATTATTTTAGTTTCTTTAATTTTTTAAATCATTAGCATCCTGAGACTTTAAGCAAGTTCCTTTTTTTGAATCAGTCTTATGGTATCACAAATGGGACATTAAAAATATAGCAGTGTGGAATCTTTCACAGATTATTATTATTTATTATTTTATTTTGTATTCATGTTCTTTTAAAATTTTATTCCATTTCACTTTTTTACATTTTTTCACTGCTCTTCAAGCAATACACATCTAACCTCAGAACCTGACAGCATAAAATATAAAATAACAATAAAGAAATACCAATAAAACAGCACAAAGTAATATCAACACCAGGGCTAAATAAAATCCATCACATACTTTCTAGACCAGGGACCAGCAACCTACGCCCCCCGGGCCGGTTCCGGCCCAGGTCGCCGGACTTACCAGCCCAGGCAGACTCCTGCCGCCGACACTATCGCCGCCGCGCGTTTTACCGTCTGTGTGGCCGCGTGCGCCGCGCCTGCCATTTTGTTCTCCAAAATGGTGGCCACAACTCGTTTGTGCATGAGCAGTACTCCTGCGCATGCACAAACGAGTCGTGGCCGCCATTTTGGAGAACAAAATGGCGGCCACGACATGCGCTGTGGCGGCTGCGCCCACACGTGCTGCGGCGGTGGCGGCAGCAGCGTGCACAGGGGGTGCGCGGTGGCAGAGGGTGTGCGCGTGCGCCTGAGCACGTGCCGCCTTCCCTCCCCCTCGGCCCAGCAGAGACCTGGACTTCGGGGGACCAGCCCAGGTCTCCAAAAGGTTGCCTACCCCTGTTCTAGACTTTGGATTATCTTCCTAATTCTGCCCAGAAATCCACCAGTGATCTTCCTTCCTTACAATTCCAGTATCAGAATTCTCATACTGGATGGGTGAAGACCATGAATCTTCCTGTGACAGCAAGGAGGAGTGTCTAAATGGTCCAATCAGCATCAAACAACACACAAAGCAATGGAATATGTGACTTTCAGATCTGAATTGTGAGAAAGAATCTAGATGCTTCTTGTCAACTGGGCAGAAATGTAGATTCCCTCCTTTTTGGAACTAAATTGAATTACTTGGGCAAGAATAAACACACCATATGCACTGTCTGTCCATTCACTGACAGCTATTTTAAGTTTCAATAACTCATGCAAAAAAACAACAACAAAAAACGCTGCCTGTCAATTGGAACTACCTACTAAAAATAAAAATAAATAAAATGCAAAGCCATCCAACATGACAAATAATTTGGATTTTCTATTGTTATTTATATTTTCAAATTAAGGAAGGGACTAATTGTCTACATCAGGGGTAGGCAACCTTTCCCCTTTAAGGGCCGAGGGACTTCAGCTCCCAGAATTCCAGGAGCTATTGGCCAACATGGGACTATTGGCCAACATGGCTGAGGCTTCTGGGAGCTGAAGTCCCTCGGCCCTTAAAGGGGAAAGGTTGCCTACCCCTGGTCTACATGCTAAAACAATTGACAACTGTTCAGTGATGCCAGCTAAATCTAACAGAAACACAATGAAAATAATGATCAAACTAGCTCAGAACCACACCTGGTATTGAATATTAATGAACTATTTCCTTATGAAGAATTTTCCCTTCCTGTGACAGCTTTTCTTAGAATGGTTGCTGGTTTAACTGCTGCTGAATGTGGGAATATTCAAAGCATTCCTACATTTACAGCCCAGTTCAGCAAAAGCAAAAAAGCAGCTTATTTATATGCCGCTTCATATCGCGCTATGGGATGTCTAAGCGGTTTACAACTGTGAGCTGATTGCCCCCCAACAGTTGGGTACTCATTTTAGCGACCTCGGAAGGATGCAGGCCTGAGTCGAGCCTCAGCCCTGGCTGGTATTGAACTCGCAACCTTGTGGTCTATGAGTGAGTGGCTGCAGTACAGGCATTTAACCACTGCGCCACCAGAACTACAAGTGACTTCACGTACTCTACCAGCAAGAGAGGGGATTGTACAGATAATCATGCAACACATGATTCCCCAGCCAACAGGGGAGCACAGCTCCCTTTAAAAGTTGGAATTCTACCAACTAGCTGTTCCACTACATAGTAGGAATAGTGAATCAAAAGGGCCTGGGGAAGAGGAACCATAAACAGGGCAAAATCCCCCCACACACACACACACAGATATGACTAAGGAATTTGGGAAGTGTGTTTTGGGTGTGAAAAACATTTTTCCCAAGGTCCTGCAAGGGGTCAATGAAACCCTGCACACCCTTGCAGTTGTTTACCATTATTATAGTCTGTCAACACCAAATGGAGTATTGTTGGGTACTACTAACTGATCAATATGCTAGACTCTGTTCTACAGAAGCACCATGCTTCCACTTGTTAAAAGTTATGCCAATGAAAGAATGCCAGCATGAAGCCAAAAGTCACCATTATCTAGCCCAGGGGTAGGTAACCTTTCCCCTTTAAGGACCGAGGGACTTCAGCTCCCAGAAGCCTCAGCCATGTTGGCCAATAGTGCCATGTTGGCCAATAGCTCCCGGGATTCTGGGAGCTGAAGTCCCTTGGCCCTTAAAGGGGAAAGGTTGCCTACCCCTGATCTAGCCCATGCTGTGTGGGAAAGGTAACAAGACATCCTCTGATCTTGGACCTCTCTTTAATCATGCAATAATGCTATAGCAGCAAAAGGAAGAAATGGTATACGCCAAAACACTATTTTAATTGTTTCAGTATTAAATTATTTAATTATTTAAATTATTTTGTGTCATTGTTCATTAAAAAATACTATCATGACTTCCAACATAAAACCAATTTTAAAATTATATATACAATTAAATAGGTTAATACAGGGGTAGGCAACCTTTCCCCTTTAAGGGCCGAGGGACTTCAGCTCCCAGAATCCCAGGAGCTATTGGCCAACATGGGACTATTGGCCAACATGGCTGAGGCTTCTGGGAGCTGAAGTCCCTCGGCCCTTAAAGGGGAAAGGTTGCCTACCCCTGGGTTAATACCACAGTTATTCCAGGAAACAGCAATAAAAGGAAAATAGCAAGCATTATTATAAATATCACTATTGGTACATCACAGTTCTTTTTAAAAGATAGCAGGGAGGGGTCCAGACTACTTGCAAAAGTGAATTCCAGGGCTACTACAAAGCTGGTCTCTATAAACATGAAATTGGGAGTATGCCCTATCAGAATATATTAGCTCAGGGGTAGGTAACCTTTCCCCTTTAAGGGCCGAGGGACTTCAGCTCCCAGAATCCCAGGAGCTATTGGCCAACATGGGACTATTGGCCAACATGACTGAGGCTTCTGGGAGCTGAAGTCCCTCGGCCTTTAAAGGGGAAAGGTTGCCTACCCCCTGTAAGTGAGGTTTCTAGAACAGCAAACATTTCCTGAGATACTCAGGACCTAACCTATTTCTGGCAGGGATGAGGGATAAATAGTCCTCCAAAAGTTATTCAATTGTGATTTCCAATTGCCCTAGCTAGTATAGCCAAAGATGTGACATGATAAGAGCTATAGTTCAGCAACACCTGGAGGCCTATATCATTCCCACCCCTGCTTTATCGCTTTATAGCAAGAAACTACTACTTGAATTGAGCCTAGAAAGAAACTGGCAACCAGCTTAGTTGTTTCAGATCTGGAGAAACATAAGAATATTGACCTGTTATTAACTGCCCTCAAGTCCACCTCAACTCATGGTGATCCTGTGGATGAGAAATCTCTCCTTGTCCTCCACTGCTCTGCTCAGGTCCTGCAGCCTCAGACCTGTGGCCTCTGAGGGGCTGTACAAACTCATAAAGGGAGATGATGATGATGATGATGATGATTTATTTATTTATTTATACCCCGCCCCTCAGTCAAAAATTACATCAAAAATTAGACACTAAAAGCCCCAAAACCCCACCCTCCCCATTTAAAAAAATATTAAACTGCATATCTTAAAACGACATAAATCTCAAGAAGAATTAAGATAATTAAAACAATTTAAAACAAACCATGACGTGGGCAAGCCAGAAAACTAAAATTGCTAGGGAGGCGCAACTCCTGAGGCCGGGAATCTAATCAGGAAAGGCCTGCCAGAAGAGATCCGTCTTCACAGCCTTTTTAAAGCTGTTTAGCATTGTAATCTGACAGATCTTGTCTGGCAGGCCATTCCATAATCTGGGGGCAATTACCGAGAATGCCCTCTGGGAGATGGCAGTCAGTCCAGATTTTAATGGCTGGAGCAAATTCCTCCCAGATGAATGGAGTGTGTGTGGGGGATTATATGGGAGGAGGCGGTCCCAAGGATAGGTTGGGACCTATCTTCCGCCCCAGTCCTCTTCTCGGTTCTACAGCGGGTAGTGTTACTGCTGCACTGCTGGAGAAGGGAAGGAGGTTTTGAAGCCTCCACCCCAGTCCTCTTCTCGGCTCTACAGCAGGTGGTGTTACTGCTGCACTGCTGGAGAGGGGAGGGAGGGAAGAAGGTGATACAGGCCTTCAAATAAACTGGACCCAAGCCATATAGTGTTTTATCAGTCAAAACCAGCATTTTGAATTGTGCCCAGAAACAGACTGGCAACCAATGGAGGTGCTTCAACAAGGGAGTTGTGTGCTCCATGTAGCCAGCTCCAGTTAGCCAGCTCTAGTTAACAACTTGGCTGCAGCTATTTAGGCCAGCTGAAGTTTCTGAGCACTTTTCAAAGGCAGCCCCAGCAGCTTCTGCTGCTGCGCTGCCAAGGAAGAAGGTGGAATTTGGCAGCCACGGACCTCTCCCTGCACCGCCACTGCTTCCGCCCCAGTCCTCTTCTCGGCTCTACAGCCGGTGGTGTTACTGCTGCGCTGCTGGAGAAGGGAGGGAGGGAAGGAGGTTTTGAAGATACAGTAATCCAAACAGAATGTAACTAAGGCATGTACCACTATAGCCTGATTTGACTTCAAGAACAGGTGCAGTTGGTGCACTAGCTTAAGCTGTACAAATGCACTCCTGGTTACTACCTTCAGGTTCAATCCAGAAGTACCCCCAAACTATGAACCTGAGGTTCAGGAGAAGTGTTACCCCATCTAACACAGGTTGAATCCCTATTCCCGGATCTGTCTCTCGACTGACCAGGAGCACCTCTGTATTGTCTAGATTAAGCTTCAATGAGTTTGACATCATCCAGTGTATTACAGCTGCCAGGCACTGGTTTAGGACAGAAACAGCTTCCTTAGAATTAGGTGGAAAGGAGTGATAGAGCTGGGTATCATCAGCACAGGTGACACCTTACTCCAAAATTCCAGACAACCTCTCCCAGCAGTTTCATGTAGCTGTTAAAAAGCATAGGAGACAAGACTGAATCCTGAGGGACCCCTAAGGAGTCCAACAGGAATCCCCCAGCACCATCTTCTCAGAGTGCTCCTCTAAGAAAGAATGGAGCCACTGTAAAACAGTACCTCCAAGCCCCATCCCAGAAAAGCAACTCAGAAAGATATCATGGCTAATGGTATTGAAAGCTGCTGAGAGATCCATTAGAACCAAAAGGGACACACTCCCCCTTTCTAGTTCTCTGCATTGGTCATCCACCAAGGCAACCAAAGCAGTTTCTGTCCCATAACCATGCTTGAAATCAGACTGACATGGAACTAGAACATCTGTTTGCTCTAGGAACCCCTGGAAGTTGAGAAGCCACCACATGCTCCAGTAACTTATCCAAAAATGTAAGGTTGGAGACTGGCCTATATTTATCTATATTTATCTAATATAGTAGTATCCAGGCTAAGTTTTTTTCAGAAAGGGTCTCTTCACAGCCTCTTTCAGACATGTTGAGACCTTGCTTTGCTGTAAAGAGGCATTAAACACTTCCTTTACCCACTCAGCCAATCCTCCTCTGTGTAATTAGCTAGGAAGGACAAGGATCTAGTACACCTGTGGTAGCTCTCATCTCTCCAAGAATTCTGTCCACATCCTGTGGCTGCGCAAACTGAAAAATATCCATCAATAGTAGACAAGCAGGAGCCAAGGTTATATCCACCAAAACTGTATCAATTCTGGAGTCTAAGGTGGGGTGCAGACGGGTGGTTCTGGACCGCCCCAGGAAGCGCCAGATCAGGGCCAGAGATACCCCACGCCACGGCCCCGATTCTCCCTTTTGCCACCCCAAAAAGAGTGGCAAAAGGCTGCCCTAAGAGCTGGATTATTTCTGGCAGTCTGTTCAGGCCCTGTGAGAGCAAATTTGAGCAATTTTATCTTCAAAATGGTGAGCAAATTTTTCACTGCAAGTTTCAAGTGGCTTACATTCTCCTCTGAATGAGATAGCAGCAGATCCCTGACCACTCAAAACAACTCAGCTGAATGGTTCTGTGCAGATGCAATAGTTTTGGCCAAAACTATCTTTACACTTTAGAATCTTGTCCAATTCTTTCACAGCTGCCCTTCCCAATCCTAGTCTTCTAATTTCTTGACTGCAGCCACTGTTCCAGTCAATATTTGATCCAAGGTATGGAAATTCTGACTATTTCAATTTTCTTGTTATCTAGGATGAATTCTTGTAGATTTTCCATGGTCATCATTTTCATTTTTTTAAATGTTCAACAATGAGCCTACCTTAGAACTTTCCTTCTTGACCTTCTTCAGTAATAATAATCAATAAAACACATGTAGATTTTCTTTTGGAATTCTCTGGTGAGCACTATTATCCATTGTATATCACAGAACAATCAACTAACACTAGACTGAAATAGATCTAGATAATTATATCTATTACTGAGTGCAACAGAATGTTAAAAACAATTTCTAACCTTCTTCATCTACACACAGTCCCAAGAAATCCTACAGTTCCAACCAGATACATTAAAATGGAAATTTGAGAATACGGCACAGACTTGTGTACTTCCTCTACCTTGCCTTTCCTGGTTTATCTAACTGTAGTTTGCCCTACAGTTATCCAAATCAGGAAAACTATAATTAGCACTAATGATTCATGGGAATCCTGTTACGAGTTAGGATATCAGAATATATGACATGTATTGGACCAATGATATCCAGAAAGTTCATACAGTACAATCATAATATCTTGGAACTGAAACCAATGCAACATCCTTATGTATCCAGGAATCAGCTGAAATGTGCCTATATCTTTCTTAATTGCAAATATAAGATAAATTCAAATTTGCATTTTTCTATTCTTGTTGCTGTGTCTTCAAATCATTTCTAATTTATGATGACTCTAAGGCAAACCTAACATGGGATTTTCTTGGCAAGATTTGTCAAAAGGGGCATGGCTTCGCTTTCTTCTGAGGCTGAGAATATGTGACCTGTTCAGGTTCATCCAGTGAGTTGCCATGGCTGAGTAGGGATTCAAATCCTGATCTCCATAGTTCAGTATTCAAACCACCTAGTAGGGATTCAAACCACACTAGCTTTCTATGTTTTTTCTATTACTACTAACACAATTATTACTTTCTATTATTGCAACTATTACTGCAACTAATCACTAACATCGTTTCTTAGGACTATACTATACTAATAATAAGGACTATACTTAGGACTATACTTAGGACTATACTAATACTACAAATATTTCATTTGATGTATATTCATTCTACAGCCTGTAAAAATATATTCCCAACAACATGTACGCATCACCTTTAAGATGGCCACATAACATATCAGATTTGTAATAACATTTTGATGTTCTCAACAATTCTTCCCTAACTACACAAAGCCCACAATATAATTAGTAGAATAGCGCACTGAAAATCTGGTAGTTATATCTGACATGGAGATCATCTCCACTTGTAATCAACATCATCAGAGTTTTTTGTGGGTTTTTTCCCCGGGCTGTGTGGCCATGTTCTCGAAGAGTTTCTTTCTGACGTTTCGCCAGCATCTGTGGCTGGCGAAACATCAGAAAGAAACTCTTCTAGAACATGGCCACACAGCCCGGGAAAAAACCCCACAAAAAACTATGGATGCCGGCCATGAAAGCCTACGACTTCACAATATCATCAGAACTTTTGCCCAGCATTCAGATCATGTTAACTTCTATTCATGCTGTCATGTATCTTCAGAATGAATGCTTGAAAGCTCCAGACCCACTTTGTAGTAATCCAGTGACAATCAAGCCCTCAGCCATAAGATTATTTCAGTGACAGGTGGTTCTCTAAGAGGCTATTAATACCTCACACTGCTCCAGGGCTCAACTAAAGAATGTTTCATGACTAGATATGAAAAAAGCATATTTCAGATATCTTTTAATACAATACAGCCTACCAATAAGCACACAATTCATGGAGATAGGGACAAAATTAACAGAGCTCAGCCTAACTTAGTTAGACAATCCTAAAATCAAACAGCTTGGCACAGAAATTTTCTTATAATTTGCTTAGATTATTAGAACCTAGTTTCACAGAATTCTTTATAAGGCCTAATTGAAAAAGAGCTATAGTTGTCCCTCCATTTTTGCAGGGATCCGTTCCTCCCCCCTCCGCAAAAATGGAAATTCACAAATATTCAAGCCCTATAGGCTTGAATGGGTACACGCTCTTGTGCACGCACCATTTTAACCCTCCCCGCTTGCCAGTCTGCGATGGACCGATACCATGGACTCAAAGTCTACAAAAATGGAGGGACGAGTGTAATTGTTAGCTGTGGCTGCATCTGCACTGCAGAAATAATGCAGTTTGACATTGCTTTAACTGCCATGGCCCATGCTATGGAATCCTGGGGTTGGTAGCTTGTTGTAAAACCAGAGCTCTCTGACAGAGAAGGCTAAATATCTCACAGGACTACAAATCCCAGAATTCCACACAGTGGTGTCACTAGGTTTGGCATCACCCAGTGAGGTAACCTCCTCCCGTACCACACCATACAGAATCCTTAATAATGCTTTTTGTAATAAATCACTCATAAATCACAATTCCTGTATATTACTGAATGTAATGGTAATAGTTGTGATGTAAACAACTTTGTTGGTTCGTTGTTGTGTGCCTTCAAGTCATTTCTGATTTACAGCGACCCTAAGCAGGTTTTCTTGGCAAGATTTGTTCAGATGAGGTTTGACATTCCTTCCCCTGAGGCTGTAAGAATGTGGCCTCCCAAAGGTCACCCAGTGGATTTCATGCACAGAAAGCACAATGCCACACTGGTTCTCTAAACATCTAGCAAAATTAAAATAATACCTTTAATTACAATATCATACGCACAGCCTAAATGCATTTATATATACATAGTTTCAAGTAACTGAAGTGAACATTTGGTAAAATGTGATTTTTTAAAAAATAAAATAAAAAATAATTTTTAAATCAACTTATTTAAATTTAAAAACTGGGCCCTGAACTCTATAGAATGCCATGCATCTAAATGCCATGAAACAGAGCAATAATCCCCCAGTACTACCATCTGGAAACAGACCTCCAAATAGAAACAAAACCACCATAAAACAGTGCTGCCACTCAAACAGCAAATCCAGAAGGGTATCATGGTCAGTGATACTGAAATTCACAGCAAAATCCTAGCGACCAATAGGATCATATTTCTCCTCCTAATATAGATCATCCCACAGAACAATTAAGTTAGATATTGTTCTTAAACCAGGGCAAAAGGCAAGTTTAAATGGACTTAGAAAATCAAGTTCATCCAAAAGTGCTTGCAGTTGGTCAGCATTCAAGCACCTTGCCCAAGAAGAGGATATTAGGGCCAGAAATAATGCAGTTTGAGGCCACTTTAACAGTCCTGGCTCAGTGCTAGGGAATCATGGGAATTGTAGCTTTTTTCTGAGACATTGAGCCTTCTTTGTCAGAGAGTTCTGGTGCCACAATAAACTACAATTTCCGTGATTCCCTAGCACTGAGCCAGGGCAGTTAAAGTGGCCTCAAGCTGCATTATTTCTGGCAGTCTGTAAAGGCCCTTAGTAATTACTCTGTAACTGCCCTCCACTTTTTGACCCAGGTTAGGTATTTTCAAGAACAATCCATTTACTGCATCTTTCAATTAGCCTTGTATTGCTCATTCATTGTACAAGAAATTTATATTCTCCTGGACACAGCCAGCTAATAACTATTAATTTGATATAGCAAGCCAAGACAGGCATGTCTCAAGCATGCAGGAGGTCATTCAAAAATCTTTCGAACATTTTGTCTGCATCCTTTGATTTTAACAACCGATCAAATAAATTGGACCAGATGGTTTTCTGGATTCTTCTGTTAATGGAATTGCACTAATCATGAAATTCAAGTCACAATGAATACAGGCTACTTTGATTCTGAACTTTTTGATAGAAGCACCAATCATATCAAAGTTTGGAATGTTGTTTTTAAAAAGTAATGTGTTAGCGTAAGTTACTCTTTTAAAAGGTAGGGTAAACACGTACTCTGTTAGTAATGCATTGCTAGTATTCCTTTTAATTAGTTTGTTACCAATTTTTAAATAAAAATGAAACTGAAAAATTGAAAAATATTTAAAGGAAAATGTTATGTAGCTTTGGAAAATTATTTCCTCCTTATGTAAAAAACGGTAATGTGTTACAGGTAATACAGAATCACAGAATAATGGAGCCAGAAAGAACCACAATGGCCATCCAGTCCCGCCATGCAAGAATACATAGCTAAACCACTCCCAAAAGAGTAACTTGCAACAAATCACTTCCAGGCTCTTACTCATACCAACTGGAAAGCTCTCTGGAATCCACAAGAAGTCATTCCATGGCTGAAATATTCTACTAGGTTTCCATATCCTGCCCAAAGTCTCTAAGTGAGCAGGTAGTGATCCAACTACCTACTAACTACAAAGAGTATTTGTCTAATCTAAATGTTCATTCACTAGCTTCCTGTTACATCAAGTAAACCAAATATGGATTGTGACTTATTCTAAGTACTGATTGAATGACATGTTGAGTCAGGCCACAGCCATGGCATCTATGAAGTCTTTAGTCACAGAGGAATAGACATCCCTGACACAAATGATGAGGTTCGCCATGAAACAATGCTGGGAGTTTTTACAGCCAAGCCCAAGATTCTGCGATTTCTCTCAGCTTAAGTAGGAATACTGTTGGACAGCTGTATGGATCACTCACCAGGATAATCACTAAGCAGGCACATAGAACATCAACCACTCAAAGGTTGCACTTCAGTGGAGAGGAAGCCTGAAAAGGGTGATGGAATCCAAACATGCACAGCCGCACACTCTTCCCAGTCCTCAAGGACGTACTGATGCAATATCAAGTGTCCAAGAGAGCAGAGCAGTGTAAGATTAATTGTCCTTTTTTCCTCCACCCAGATCTCAGTAATACATACAAAGGTATCTTGATAGCATATTTAGCATGGAGGGTCGCTGTGCCTGGGGAAGCTGTCTCTTGCCCTTCCATCTCCTGGGCTAAACCAACTACGGAGCTACAGCTGCCAGAGGGGTGTAGCTAGAGCTGCTGTGTCCTCTGCTGAAAACATGATCCTTACAAGAAAGGCTTGTAAAGAATTGGGAATTTCTTCTCCACCTGTGTTTGATTTATCATTGAGAGGGAGGAAGACAGTTCAAACAAAAATTTCAACTTTTTTTCTCATAAGGCTGTTCCCAGTGATTCCAGTGAACCCAGTGACTTAAATGAATGTTTACCATCTGTTGAGCAAAAACAACATGATTGGTCAATAGAATCTCCTTGGAGAAAGTTGGACTCTTTGGTCCCCAATGAAGTTCTTCCACCTGAAATAAACCTAGCAACCGAAATTGCTGAAGCTGAAGGTTTGCTAAGTTCAAATTGCTACTTCCATTCTGATGATGAGGAATTGGTGAACGTCAGCAAACATATAGAACATTTCTCCACAGGACATGGGGAATCTCCTGATAAATCAAACCCAATTGTTGTCCATCTTGAACTTAAACCGCATATCACTAATATAGAAGATCACCTAATCTTATTAACAGATCTTTGTGGAAAATTCTTATCTGAGCAGAGCAAAGAATTGAATTCAATTAAGAACTTTTTGTCTCAATGTTATTCACTGCTGACTACACTGGTAGAACTCAACATAAGAAACGATCAGGTTCTTAATATTGATACATCCAATAATACATATAAATCAGGAGAACCCACACAACCAACTAAAACCAAATCAAAAAAGAAATCAAAAAAGAAACTGCAATGTAAAAATAAAATAAAATCACAGAGGTAAGCTTCAGAGTAAGGTACTTAAAATTAAAAAGCCTCTTGTACATCCTAAGAAACAAGATAAAATATGTCAAAAGTGTTGTAACCACTCAGATTATTCTTTGCCTTCTAACAACCACGTAACTACAAGTACCACTGAGCCCCTCTTATTTGTTAACCCTCCCAATGTGCCTCCATCTCCATCACAGGAAATACAAGACCCTTGGCAATATGTGTATGCCCAAAGCTGCATACAAGGCACTAAGCAGAGTAATCTTGCTCATGAAGATATTAAACACCACTCACCCTCCTGGAATTTGGTTTTAGACCATTCAAAGTTGGTTTTCTCTAACTTCCCAAAGCCAAGAGGCTGGCTATCCCAGTTTCAACGTAAACCCCATTTTGTGCATCTTATTGGGAAGGAAATAGTTCCATCTATTAACATAGACAATATCCTTAACATTGATTATCTTTTTTACAACTATCACTGTGCCCGTGCAGTTGTGACTTTCAAGACCAGAGCAATTTCTTCCGATATTTACAGACATAAGGCCAGATTTGCAGCCTTAGATATTGGAGTCAGCAGATTTTTTAAGAACATGTCTGTTTCTTCCCTTTTCCTTAATACGGCCCAAACAGTTAAACAATGCAAAACTGATGTTTTGATAAGTTTTGAGACTAATCATCCAATTGAAGCCAGTCCTGATGAGGTAGTTGTTTCTAAAGACCATGTTCTGTTTACAGAAGAGGAAAGAAAATTACTAAACTCTTTTTCAACCCTCCCTCCTGCATCTCAACAAGAAATCTTTCAGAGATTGAATACTTTATGTAACACCCTCACTTCATTTCAACGCCCTCCAGAATCTGTCCATAGCAAGACGAGTGGTGTTTCAGCCGGAGAAAGAAGTGTTGGAAATAAACTTCAAACAGATGAGGAATTCCTTCCACCTATACTCAGTTCAAATGATGAAGTGCATTGTCCTCCTCCTGAACAGAATTCTGCCTCTCCAATCAAATTGGTTCTTTTTCCTCTGGAACATTTGCAGGGAAAATCTTTTACGGAAGTTGCTCAACACACCAGTCCCCCTGTTGTGCAATCTACACACAGCAGAAAGTCCTCTATTCTTCCAGGTGGTGGGTGTGTATTTCATGATGAGGTTGGAAAGCTCAATCAAATTATTGAGTTGGATTGACTTAAAGATCAGGGTAATTATATTTCCCTGTCCATTCCTGTACCCCTCCCAGTGATGCAGTTAGACACCCAGCCCAAGGCAAATATGTTATTCAAGGTTCTATCTTGGAATGTTGCAGGATGGCCCTCCAAGTTGGCTGACAAAAATTTTAAAGACTTTTGTGCAAATTTTGAGATTATTTGCATTCAGGAAACATGGATCACTTCATCAGATTTCCCCTCTCTCCCTGGTTTTGTTGCCTTTTCTCTCCCTGCCTCTAAATCAAAGTGCAGAGGTTGTCCTCACGGCGGCTTGGCATCCTTGATTGCAGTGGATTCGAACCCAACAATTTCTCAGATGGATTTTGGGGTTTGTGAAAATATTCTTACCCTACAAATAGACTGGTCCAGTGGTGTGAAACTTTTTTTGATTAATATTTACTGCCCTCCCCAAAATTCAATATATGAACATGATTTCAAATGGTCAGACTTAGAACCAATCCTTACATCTCTGTTTGATATATATACTCACCCATTAATTTTAGTGGCTGGTGACATGAATACGAGATTGGGCCCTAATAATAACAAAATAGTGAGAAACTTGGCTTAAGTCCTGAGGACTTTTCCCATATACCAATTAGGAGCTCCAAGGACATGGGGATCAATGAGGTGGGAAAATCTCTTTTTTCTATCATTTTTAAGTTCCATCTTTTTCTATGTAATGGGAATGATTGTGACCTTGAGTCTGGCTCATATACCTATATAGGGCCAAGAGGGAAGAATGTGATCGACTCTTTTATTCTTTCTCAAGCAGCATATTTATGGTTTGCTAACTTTAAAGTTCTGGTCAGACCTGAGAGTGACCATATGCCAATTCAATTATCTTTGATGCCACCGTTTATCCCCATCCCTTCTGGAAATAAAATGCTGGGATCGCCTGAAAACATGATCCCTTACGGGGACAAAAGGCTTAAGTGGAATGGGAAATTTAACGAAAATGTGAATACCTTCCTAATGTCACCAAGGATGCTCATGTTAAGAGATCTCCTTTTGTCAAACCAAGACCCTTTGGGTTCCTTGGACAAAATAGTCCAAGAAATCCGGCCTTTTTTGGTGAGCACTAATACCTCATGCTCTATTAACAAGCATAATCATGGTTGGTTCGACAGCCAATGTGCCTCTCAGAAGCATATCTTAGCAAGAGCTATTAGGAGGTTAAGAGAAGAAGACTCCCCAGAGAATTATATGTGTTATATTAATCACCGAAGGGAGTATAAAAATTTACTTAGAGCAAAAAAAAATTGAATTTACACGGCAGGCTTGGATGGATCTGGGTCAGGCCCTTGTGGAAAAAAATTCCCTTAGATTCTGGTCCCTAGTGAACAAAGGCACTAGAAATTCTCAAGGGATTATTACTAATCAGATCACCTCTGCTCAATGGCAAGATCATTTTTCCGGCCTCTTTTCTCACTCTTCCCATGATAAAATTCAGAGTCCTATTACTAGATTGGACTTATCTTTATTTTCTTGTTGCCCCACTTGGGATCCAGTTACCACTGATGAAGTCAATTCTCTGATTAAATCCCTTCCTAATAATAAAGCACCAGGAGAAGACATGCTTCCCGGTGAATTATTTAGATCTAACTTAGATTGGTGGGTTCCACCTCTTGCTGCTTTATTTACTTATATAAATCAGAATGGAAATATTCCGCAGAGATGGGCTGTGAGTATTGTTATTCCTATCCATAAAAAAGGTTCTATGGCTGATCCTAAAAACTTTCGGCCTATTAGCCTTCTGAACATCATCTCTAAGCTTTATGCTAGATATCTGTTAGGTAAACTAGAGGACTGGGCCACGGAAAACAACATCTTTGCAGAAGAACAAGCTGGGTTTAGGAAGGGTAAATCCACACTTGATCAATGTTTTGTTTTACACCATCTGATTCAAAAATATTCTCAAAAAGATAGAAAAGAACTTTTCACCGCCTTTGTTGATTTCACTTCTGCCTTTGACCTAGTCGACCGTGATCAACTTTGGTCAAAGTTAGCAGCAGCAAATATTGATAGAAGATTGCTCCTTTTAATTCAAATGCTACATCACAATACTTCCATTAGGGTTCGTCTCAGGGCAAATGGTGTTCTATCCGATAGCATCCCCACAGATAGAGGTGTACGCCAGGGATGTCTCTTGGCACCTTTTCTATTTAATTTTTATATCCATGATATCGTCCAGGCCTTAAAAGGACCCAACTTTTTCCCAGCCACTATCCAGGATGTTAAACTTTCGGTTCTGTTATATGCCGATGATATTGTTCTAATCTCAGTTACCTTAATCGGAATGCGTAGACCAGGGGTAGGCAACCTTTCCCTTTTAAGGGCCGAGGGACTTCAGCTCCCAGAAGCCTCAGCCATGCTGGCCAATAATCCCAACATTGTGGAATGTGTTAATATTGGATAAGTGCACGACTTCCCTTCTGACTCCTTCTAAATAGGACATAAAGATCCCCCAATTTCAGACTGCTTTTACATAAATGTATGCACTGTTATTTGAAACATTTTATGGCATTTTCTGCTTGCTGTATCTTATAATTCATCATTACAAAATTCTACCCTGCAAACAGCCTTGAAGAAGTTTTGACTTAAGAGATGGCACAAAATGTTCAAAATATCTAAATGAATATAGAGGGTTCTTTATTTCAAATATGTCAGTGTGTACTGGCTGTTATCTTTTCCCCACCCCAGATTACCTCATGTCCTTCACCCTAACACAGGAACAATGATGGTGACAAAGGATTCATGATGAGATGAGTTGTCTGGGAATTGTCCACCCTTCCTCTTCATCTTAGAGGCAACTAATTTAAGGTAAGCCAGCAACTGATCTGGTGTTGCTGGATGTTCCTCTCTGTGCTACACTAATGAAAGCCTCAGTTGCTGCTGCTCCCCTGCTATACTAGAAATCTTAGGCCACAGTTCAGGAGCTGAGTGGTCCCAAAGCTGGCTGCTCCTAGTTGTGTCAAACCACATTGAAGAAGTGAAATCACTACAGAGTATGGAGGCAATTTTGACAAGTTCTCTCCCCTGGCTGTTTGAAGCCAAGGTGAGGCATTTATTTAACAAAAAAAGTAAACCTGGAGGGGGGATTCCCCCCCCCCCACTTTCTATGGAAGGGATGAGCAAACTGCAGGATATGGGCTACATGCAACTCCCCAAGGGTAAAAGAAGGAGGAGGAGGAGGAGGATATGAAAAATGGCTTCTATGGGTCGCTTCCTGTTGGTAAAAAGGAAAAGGCCTCTCCTGTGCTTAAAATGGCCAAGGGGAGCCAAAAAGGTGTCAGAATGCCCTCATGCACCCTAGACTGAATTTGGGGGCAAAACCTGACTTTTTTTTTCATGGGGATGCAGCCCTCAAAGGTCACCTAATGCAGCACCCTAGTCCCCCATAGTTGCCAACCCCTGCTCTACAGTATTTTTAGGAGGGGAAAGGCAGGGGGGAATGGATATACACTCTAAGCCAGGGGTAGGCAACCTTTCCCCTTTAAGGGCCGAAGGACTTCAGCTCCCAGAATCCCAGGAGCTATTGGCCAACATGGGATTATTGGCCAGCATGGCTGAGGCTTCTGAGAGCTGAAGTCCCTCGGCCCTTAAAAGGGAAAGGTTGCCTACCCCTGCTCTAAGCTTTATTCTGAAGTAAGTTCCATTGTGTTCATTTTAAATACAGTAAGTTTGGGCAGAAGTGTGGCCTGAGCACTTGGCTCACTATTATGTCTGACACACTATCTGGCAGCAAGGATTGGTTCTTGCCAAGAGGCTGAGTGGAGCTGGGGTAGAAGGTCCAGCATCCATTCGGTGTAACAGGTTCTCATGATCCTCCTGACACCCTAACAAAATATATTCAGTCTGGTCATTAGTGAACAAGGGGGGAAATAGTTCATGTTCCTAGTTATTTTATGTATCACACTATCTGCAAACAGCAATTAAGCTCCATTGTCAGTTATTTTCTGAAATACAAAACTGTTGCAAAAATTGCTAAGGCTACATAGTTTCCACAGTTTGCCAAATCTTATAAGTAAATATTTTAGCATATTTTGCTGCTCTCAGGTCCAAAACACAACTGTTTGAGACTGCTTTAACTGCCCTGGCTCAATGCTAGGGAATTCTGGGAACTTGTTTTGTGAGACATTGAGCCTTCTCTGTCAGAGAGCTCTGGTACCACAACAAACTACAATTCCCAGGATTCCCTAGTACTGAGTCAGGGCAGTTAAAGCAGCCTCAATCTGGATTATTTCTGCAGTGTGTTTTGGACCTCAGTTAAGTCACAATCATGGTTCGTGCTCTGGTTAGTGACTGGACTGACTTCACAACTATACCTACTTCTGCATAATTATCATTGGTTCCATCTGCTGATTATTTTCTTTTTTCTTCAGCTTACACAAGGGGTCTGTTCCATATACTGTGGCTTCCAATTAAACTTTAATTATGTGAAAGGTCTGACATATAAGTTTGCAATAAAAAGTAATTAAAGAATTATTATTTTAGATCACACAGACAGACTTTTAGTGCCCAAATACAAAACACTAGAACTACAATGAACAGTTGAAAAACATGTTGCTAAATTCTGATCATGCCAATGAATGTTTTTTAAAAACTGTAATTGAAAAAAAACACAATGTAACAAATGTATTAAAAACATGACAGTATCCCTATTTAACAGTTGATTTGAAAGCTAAGCCAAATCGCATTCAATGTGACTTACATAGAAATGCAATCAAAAATTCTCTACATGCCTCATATTATCTTTGTGTTTTTAAATTATCATCACAAATTCTAAATATATAATGCACATGCTAAATACATAATCTTACTTTTTCTATGGCAGTCCAGTAAACTACAATTAAACACAGTTCATAAGATTTTATTTTATTTGTAACTTGACAATTGTAACTTGTAACTTGACAACTGTAGTAAAAACTACCAGATTAGATACTAGCAATCAGTCACAAGGAAGTACAGTATTAGAAGCATGTTCCAAGGATGAGGAACCTGTGATCCTACAGAAGTTGTTGGACTGCAACTTACATCTTCTGTCACCTTTGGCTGGCTAGTGCTAATGGAATATAAAATTCAGTACAATGTGGTGGACTGCATTTTCTCCACACATGATGCAAAACTATAAACTGGTTCTAGATTTAACCATCCCTGGAGCAAACCCAAATCTGCTCTAGGGATGGTTAAATCCAAGGGACTTATGCTTGTTGTGGGGAAAAAATAAGTCCCATGTATTTTGGTAGGTCACTCTAGTTATAATAAAATCTGCATCCAACCAAATGTTAGAAAAATAATCTGGGATAAAAATGCAGAGAGAAGTGTAGAAAACACAATATATAAATTAATGTGACACCCTCCACAATGCAATTAAACCAAGTAGTATATAATTCCCCAATATTCAGTATATGGATTGAAATTCCAGAATGCAACTCTATGTGGAAATCAAAGAACTTCTTCCTTTTAAAAAGACAAATTGTCAATGGATTTTTTTCAGCATAATACCAAGAGAAACAAGTTGTATATTCTTTCAGCTTAATTAGCAACCTGAAAAAAGGTTCAGGCTGAATTAGAAGGGAGATGAGATCAGAGCATAACAAAGGAGGACTGAGCTGATCCAATAACCAATGGATGAATGAGAGCACTAGACTCATGAGCTCACAATGATACTTGTGGCTAAGATGACAACATCTTAATTTACTTGCTGTATAAGGAGCAATTCTATTCTTAAAAGTAGATAGCCTAATTGCCAAGAGTATGTGTGATCAATAATGCTTCTCTCCTGGAAATTCATTTACTTTACTTTACTTTTAGAACAGTGGTTCTCAAACTCTGATCCACATACACTGAATTTCAGTTCCCAAAACCTGAACTAGCATAGTAACAGTCAGGGATTTTGGAAATTACAGTTGAACTACATGTGGGGACTCTAGTTTGAAACTCACTGCCTCAGAAGAAAGAAAATGCAGAGGAGTTGCCACTTTGTAATCCTGTATTACACAGTATGGGGGAGGGGGTACGTGGTAGATCAGATATGCATTTTCAGTTGTCAGGAGAATCATGACTTGAATTTTTTGTAATACTACATGGGTGAACAAAGATAAAAACAAATGAAAAGCATCTACAAGTACACTATACTATAGTAAATACCACACTGAGTTTTAGTAATTAAAGAATTCAATTTATACCTTCAATGGAGTGTATTATTTGTAAAAAAATAAGACAACAGCTCAGTTCAAGCATCATGCTGGCTTGTACTAATCTTAATTAAGAACATAAATACATGTGGTTTAAGATATACAGCCAGCAACCTATAGCTAAAGTATTTAACTTATTTTCCATCAGCTGTTCAGCTTTCGGCTACATAAGTTTGCAAATTCACTTTTATCTCTATGATGTAGCAGCTTCCTGAGGTGAAGTAAAAGATATTATCTTGGCTGCCAATCATTTGTGCATTCAGAATTAATAGCAAATCACAGTATAAAATATGGTTTCCAAACCAACTTCAAACAACAGATGACATCTGTTTTTCTCCTAGCTTCTTAAGTGTGTTGAGGCAAAAAAAGAAACTATCTGCTGGCTGTACAAGCCATTAATTAGAATTTTGTCCAATTAATCCTATATTTCAACACTAAAATTTGCTTTCACATTTTGTAATTTTTATAAAACAATATTTTCTATTTTGCTGCAACACCTATATTAAGAGTGAGTGTGTAAGAATTAACGGGCTAAGAAGGTGTGAGAGGAAAAGCAAGTGAGAAAAAGTGCCCAACTGAACATGTGTGTGTACACACATATGAGTGAGAGAGATGCTTGAATGTGTCACAAACAAAGAAATAAAGGAAGCCTTCAGCTGCCATGCTCCTAGGATACACTGGACTAAGCAGGTGCACTGATTGAGGCTGCAGCAGCAGCTCATCCCAAGAACCGAGGCAGTGACAGGATAGGTGGGGAAAGAAAAAGCAGAAGCTTGGGATGGACCCTGTCAGAAGCCATGATCCAGTAAGCTTCCCCACTCTCCTTCTCCCCATCCCTGCTCAGGCAAATGTGGCTGTACCAAGCAACTTCCTTGCCTTTCTCTTCCCCTCCAAGACTGAAGAATGCAGGAAATGAGGGCCTTGAAGTCTCAGCTCCCCTCCCCGAAAGCAACTATTGAGCTCCCCCTTGGAATACCACCCCAAAGTTTGAGAAAGTTGACATTCACCTCTTTTAATAATGTTAATCACAAAAAAGGCTTTTCCCAACCCCAGTAAATAGCTACTTGAATTCTTGATTTGTATCAAATTGGAGATAGATTTGCATTTGTATATGGCATCAGTCCACTGTAGGGCTCATAGAATATACAGTCCGGCCGGCACATATGTGGGCTTACCATATGCAGACTTGAGCTCACATGAAGGGCAAGCCTGGGAGGGGACAAAATGGCACACATGCATGCAGCAATGCACACGGGAGCACATCATTGAAATCAATGGGACTTGAGGTCTTATGATTTTCTCCATACACGGGGGGGGGGGAGGGGGTCCAGAACGGATCCCCCATGTATACAAAGGGCCCACTGTACTGAGCAGTTAGCTCACCCCGAGGCCTTTGGACCGGCCCCAGACCGGTCCTGCCGCCGCCGCCGCCGCCCCCCGCCATGATGATATTGATTATTGTTGTTATTACTTGTTCTTGGGGTTTTCTTGGCAAAATCTCCACAGGGGTTTTGCCATGGCTTTTCTGGGGCTGAGAGTGTGTGCATGCATATTTTTTAATTTTTTATTTATTTTATTTTTATTTATTTATTTATTGTGCTTCGGCCCCCCAATTGTCTGAGGGACAGCAACCCGGCCCCCGGCTCAAAAAGGTTGCCTACCCCTGCTGTAGGCCCTCAGTCACATTAGTACCCACTCTATTGTAAAGCCTATAAGACACGAGAACAGGGTTGAGTAGCTAGTGCCCCTTCAGATGTTTTGACATGCAACTGCCAATAGCCCTACCTATCTAGCATAAGAGCACGGACCTAGTATAGTGGATTGAATGTTAGACCAAAACTCTGGACAATGTCGCTCAAATCCCCACTCAGCCATGGAAACCCACTGGGTGACATTTGCCAAGCCCCATTATCTCAGCCTTAGGAGAAGGCAATGGCAAAACCTCCTCTGCAGATACCTTGCCAAGAAAAGCCTTACAATAAGCAAGATTCAACCTAGACGCACGTAACACGAACATCAAGAAAGGATTATGGGGATAGCTGTCCAACATGTTACTACCTTAGCCACAGAGGATGTAGCCCAGTTGTATTCATATATATTTACCTTTTATCTTTTAAAATATTGTCTCACAGTGTCCCTTGCACACTGGATATATAAGACTTCAAATGGCCGCACATTGCTGAATATTACATCTAATTTACATCTAAATTATTACATCTAATCAGAACAGATATAAGCAATTTTCCAGTTTTGAGTAACTATTTTTATTACAAGTGTGTGGCCAAGAAATTATGGAACTCTGTAGCATGGCTATATTTGCATTCCTATCAATGCAAATTGCATTCCCTGGTTTGTTGTTGTTGTTGTTGTTGTTGTTGTTGTTATTCTGCATTTCACCCAAAATTGGGACTCAAAGCAGCTCACAGTTTAAAAGAACAACAGAATGAAAAACATACAAAAAGTGAACAATAGAACATAATTAAACTCTCTACAGTATATTAAAACAATTCCTGCCTAAAGTTAAAAGAATAAAATGCACTTAAAAAGATAAAAAGCTCTTTATAACAGTTCAGTTAACAGAACCTCCCAACCTGTTCTTTAAATTGGTGGATGTGTAAGCCTCTCTCACCCAAATGAAATTTCACTTAAAGAAACCTAGGGCAGTTGCAATTGTTTATGTCTATTAGAAGGTGATTAGTCCCATATTAAATGTTTTCACCAGGTCTGTGAATTCCTCTTTATACAAACTTTTCCTGCCGCCAACTTGTGACTACACATGGGATTTGACTCCTCTCCTTCAGTTCCCCATACTGACTACATCCCTGAAAAAAGGGAAGACGTCTGGGCACATCTTCAAATATTTCAACTACCAGAAAAAAATCAGTATCTGGGATGGAGAGGAAACTACAGCAGTGGATACAGAAAGGGGGCCATGGATATAATCCTATACCCACATACTTCAAAGTAAACGCCACTAAGCTTCTTAATACTTGATTCTTAGTAGAAATGCACAGGATTGCAATCAAAAAGTCTGCTATATGGGAAAGAAATATAATTATTACTGGTGAAAGCTTAAGACTCAGAATAGAAGATGGGCAAATTTTAAAAGAAAGCAAGGAAGAGGTAAACCATATGTAGAGGAAAACAGTTCCCAGAATACACAGAGCATTCGTAGCACTTTTCTTTCTTCAGAATGTCCATTCTTCAAACCCTATAGAAAATGCACCTGAAAGGTTTGCATAATTATTTTTAAAACTGCAAGCATCTGCTTGGGAAAAATACAGTTAACTAGTATTCAGTTTTTAAAATGATGGCATGACCCATGTAAGAAAACTGCTTATCTAGCTTTGACCAAAAATGTATACTAATGAGCAATTTCCCTGTGTATTTCTATCAAGAGAAGTGGTACTTATGTAAATAGAATCCAGAAAGGGAAGACAGTGGAGTCACTAAGATAAAATATTTTGAAGCATCCTGAAACCATTGGAAGCTTATTCATGCCCATAACTGAGTTTATAACTGAAATTAATACTATCTCTTCTTCTCATATCCATCAAATATGTAAGACATGCAAAGAAAAAAACTTGAAATTGATTTTAAAATCACAATTAATGAGAAAGTGTTATGGAAATAAATGACACTCTGATTAAAATTTGAGGAAATGCTGTATTAGTTAATATTAAGGTCACAATAAACAGCTGAAGCTTATACCTCTTTGAAGTTAATGGGATATGTTAGTTGCAGTAACCTAAAGCTGCATGCATTTCAATTGACAAAGGGAGGACACAGACGGGCAGCCCTGGGCCACCCTGGGAAGCGGAGGATTGGGGCCAAGTCTGTCCCATGCCTCAGCCCCAATCCTCCCTTTTGCCGGGCCGAAAAAGAGCGGCAAAATGCCGCTCCTTTCAGAGCCAGCAAAAAGGACGCTCCAAGAGCTGCTGTGCGGCTCTTCGGCACCCCTTCTGGTACAGCGCGTCAAGAAGTTGTGCCAGGAGGATGTTCTGACACCACACGCCATGTGTAATGGTGCGTGGCATCAGGACATCCTCGGGGAAGGGTTGTGGCGGCCAGCGTGCAGCCACCGCTCCTCATCCCTGCCTCAAGGATGCCGCAAAGGGCCCATCTGCAAAGGCCCAAAGATCAGCTTCCACTGCACTGAAGATTCAGTTTTATGAGTATTACAGTAATATTGACAAATTATGCCTGCTACAATAAATCCTGCAGCAGCAGCTTGTTTTTCTTAACAGTAAATGATTGCCCTAATTTAGCAAATGTTTGAACAGAGAGAATGGTGGATATGAGTTAATAAACATATATTACTAGTCAGGCTTACATAATTATTTAGGGCTGAATATACCAGAGCGGAGAAACCAAAACCATGTGTCTCAGATGTTCAGGATGATGACATTGTTGCATATTAGCAGGGTAAAGGGGAGTGAGAATAACTCCCACAGTTTGGCAATTATTCATAAATCACCATGATTGAATTGTAGTGGCTTTATATATGCGTATGGTACTAGCTTCATTTATTTAAGCTACAATTACAGCTAACATTACAGTATTCAATTTTTCATATTTAGACTTTTACAAATAAATCGGAAAGCCGGAGGTATCTCTACTAATTAAAACCTATCCTACAAGCCACATTTATACTTTCACAGCATTACTGAAAGATATTTTCAGCATGGGGGGGGGGGGATCAACAAATGGGAGGAAGATAAAGCAATGCCAATGTAAACAATATATCTTAAAATATCAGCAATTTATACTTTCTCACACTAGCACCTAAGGTGCTCAGCAGGCATCACTTCATGTTCTGAAATACATTTCACAACAAAATATTGATTTCCAATGGTTCATCCAGATAGAGAAAAGAAGTGGCTCATTATGAAACTCACATGAGGGGAAACTACAGTACTCTAGACTAAACATACAAACACTTCTCCCCTTAAACCAGTGCTACAGCTAATGAAACACATTGTTTAGAATGCTGATGATAACTTTTTACAGATGGCAGTCTTTTTTAATGTAAACCACCTAACATTTCCATTGTAGACACAAAAATGCAGTTAGCATTCGCATGGTTGCAATCATGCCTGGAATTATATACATTCATCTCTCCACATTTGCAGCTTCACGGATTTTATTAATATGTTCTCTTTAGGAATATCTAGGTCCTCCACAGCAACTCTATGGTCAACTTTAACCAAAAGTCACACTGAAGAACCTAGAGAAAACACCCCACTAGGCATTTATGGAAGATGTTGACCACTGGAGGACCTAGAGATTCCTAGAGAGGTGTTCTCTCAGGTAAAAACTTAGTGTTTTTGATATTTGCGGTTTTTCCACATTCCTGGGCCCCTAACTCTAGCAAATGTGGAAGAATGAATGTATAGGAAAATCTCACAGAAATTAAGGATTGCAATTACATTCAAGATGCCAGCCCTGTTAATTAGATGTTTGAAAAGCAAAAATTAAATGAATAAATAGATGCATCTAGGGTATATATGCATTTCCTGTATATGAAACATGCATCTCAAGCTATCAACAACTAATTTCAAAATACTCCAATACAGTTCTTCCTACACTATATATGGCACTTAACAAAACAGGTGTATCAGTGATGACTCACACTAAATTACTATGATTTTATTTATCATTACAATATTCTAACAACATATCAACAAAATGCAATATAAATTATTATGGAAAGAGGTGGCATACACCTGAGGAAGAAGGCTCAAGTCTATGAAAGCTCAGGCTACCAACTTCTTTATTTCAGTCAATTTCAAAGGTGCTACAAGATCTCTCTACGTACTGATTCTACAGATTAACATGGCTATATCTTTGAATTCAATATAAATTATGTCACATAGGATGAGAGAGCTTTCCAATGACTGGGCAGTGAAACTGCTGGTTTCAGGGGAAGGCAATGGCATACCTCTGAACTAATGTTGAATGAAAGCCCCATGATAGTGTCGCCATAAACCATAAACCATTTGAAGGTACACAGCAACAAGTTTCAGTAGACCATTTAGAGTTGTAGCCCTTAGACACATTTACTTATGAGTAAATTACACAAAATAAACCGGGAATTTGTTCAGACAAAAAAAAATGTATCAAGTCAGTCTGTAACATCATAGTTACATCATATGTAACATGTATGTACAGGTAAATGTGTACAGCACTGCAGCTTGAGTCTACCACTAATCTCAAGAGTTAAATGTATTTATTTATTTTTTCTGAATCATACCCTCTGCTCCAAGGCACTAACAGTGAAAGAGCAAAAAACTACTTGTTACAAAAGTTTTGATCTGAAACATTCTCTTGACTGAAATTAGGCATATTAAGCCTACTGAAAAGAAATATTTCATTGGAAACATGGGATAGAGGGAGAAGGAAAATGTGGCAAACCAGCACACAATACTGACAACTTCTTTGCAGATCCTTACATCTCAACTCCCCCCCCCCCCAAAAAAAAAAAGGAAGGGAAGGCACCTTGGGAAAAAGTGGTAATAGGCTTACAATTCACAGAGCAACTTCACAGAGCTGTATGGCTAGAAAGTGTGATTATGATTGAGCCACAGACACACTTCAGCTGTTTCAGTCAAGCAGCAGCTGAATGCAGGGAAGAAACAGAGGCCTTACTTCCTGCATCCACCAGGAATGTAAAAGAAGAAATAAAAAGAGGATATACTAAAACAAATGACACTACTTGCCTATAGGGAAATCATACTTGCCCATAGAGAAACACTGGGCAAGCGTTCAATGTTTCCCTATGGACAAGTATTCCTCAATGATTTTCTATGGGCAAATATTCCCCTATGTTTCCTTATGAGCATGTCTTCTGCAATGGTTCTCTATGGGCAAGCATGGTTTCTCTATGGGCAAGTATGGCTTCCCTATGGGCAAGTACTGCCATTTGTTTTCGTATGTCCCAAGAAAAAGTCCACTCTGTACAAACCCACATCAATAGAGGCAGCAGTGGCCTGCATTAACAGCAGCGCTGTCCTCAAAAATCTCAGTTGCTGATGGACGTAATAAAACTTGAAAAAGCAAAAGCTGAGGGAAGACAGAAAATGGAATGACCCTTGCAAATGTTGGATACGAAGGCAAAGGAAATGGACATTAAAAGAAACAGAAGAAGCATGTCAGTGGGGCTCAAAGAGCAACAGAGGAATGGCAGCTGCTGAGAGTGGGAACTGTTAGGAGCTCAGCTGCTGTTGGGGAGGAGGCTGAAATGACAGCTTGCTATCCCTGGGGAGTACAGGTGCACCAGGAGCAGGACTGGCTTCAAGGAAGACAAGGGGAGCATTGTACAAAAGCACTCCACATAGGATGGATGCTCAAGGGCTCTCATGCCCAGCGGTCCCCCAGGCAGACAAGGCACAGAACAGAAGGTTGTCATGTCAACCTTCCCTTCTCCTTCTCCCCATCACAGCACATGCTCCGGGAGACAAGTCGAGCTGATGCCATGCCAGCCCCCTCGCCCAGCCCCAGAAGAGCTTTCCAAGTTCTTCTCTTGCCCAGGCAGGGCTGCCATTCCAGCAGCTGCCTCCCTTTGAAAGCTGTCAAGACGGATCTCTTCAGGCAGGCCTTTCCAGATTAATTCTCCTGGCCTTGGGCTCTTTGATCCCTGCGCTCCCCCTCCCCCCGTGGCCCCATCAATTGCTGATGGATGGGGAGCGCAGTTGAGTCTAATCAGGGCATTTTTATATTTTTATATTTTCATGTTTGTTTTATTTGTGTTGGAATGTTTATATTATCTTGCCATTTAATACTGTTTTAAGGGGGTGGGTGGGTTGGGGTATGAATTTTGTTGTATGGGGTTTTAACTGATGTAAGCCGCTTAGATTGTCTTCATTTAAGCGGGGTATAAATAAAATTATTATTATTATTATTATTATTATTATTATTATTATTATTATTATTATTATTATTATTATTATTTGCCAGGTCACGCTGACACCCGATGCCTTGGCTCCCCCAAATCCGGCCAGTGGGGAGAGGGGGGGGCAGGCTGCCATGCCAGTCCTTCACCTCAAGAGGCGCTGCTGGGTCTTGGCACCTGCTCTCCATTATCCCTGCCCCCCCCCCGCCCCTCCTCTTCCATTGCAAGGATTGTGTCTCCTCAGCATTCCTCTACTGCTCTCTCCTCTTGGCCTCTTGGCCTCCTGGCTTGCCCTTTTCCTTCCCTCCTCCTTCGCCTCTGGCTACAAAGGCAAAAGGAGGCAGACTGGGGGACACACACACACACACACACACACAGACAACACACACAAAATTCATCAAGATGATTTCTTCCCCCATCGCATTCCTGGGCAGCCTCCCTGTTTTCCATCCCTATTTCCTTGGCTGACCCCCGGGGGATCGGACTGTCCCTTTGCTCAAAGTTTGCCAAAGAAGCCAAGCGGGAATTGGGAAGTGGAAGGCGCGAGTGGGGCTAAAAAATGTGGACTGTGGGGAAAATGAAAATCAAGCAAGAGAGGGGGGAAGGAGATGGGGAGATGGGGAGGGAGGGAGGGAAATTCGGGAGATTGCATGCCTCGGGGGATCCGCACATGCTGGTATAAACCGGGTTGAGACCACTTTGGACCGCCCTGGCTCTATGCTATGGAATTCTGGGAATGTTGGTTTGTTGTGGCACCAGAGAATTCCACCAGGGCAGTCCAAAGCGGTCTCAAACCGGTTTATACCTGCATGTGCGGATGCAACCTCAGTGATGCCGGCGGGAAACCAAACACAGGGAAACAAATAAATAAACAACCCTATCCCCATCTTCCCCTCAGGACCGGCCAAAGCAGCCCACCCCAACACCACAGGGCTCTTTTTCTCCCCCTCCCTCCCTCCCTCCATTTCTTTCTTTCTTTCTTTCTTTACCTTTCATCCAGTCCACCACTTGACTCGGGGTCCATTTGCTGACAGGTTCCATAATGAGCGCCATTGGGGGGACGGACGGGGGAGGCAAACTTTCCCAGTGGGAAAAAGCGGGCCTCTCTGGAAGGCAAGAGGCGAAGGAAGGAAGGAAGGAAGGAAGGAAGGAAGGAAGGAGCACAGAAGGTGGACTGTCCGTGAGGACCAAGGGAAATCCTTGGCGGGGTGGAAATTTCAGCTCCGGAGGGCTCTCTTCTTCCCTCCAAAATCCTCGCCCTCCTCTTCCCAGGGCTCTTCTCTTCTCTTCTTCTCTTCTCTGCTTGCTTTCCTTCCTTCCTTCTTGCGCGCGCGCCTGTGCCTCTATCTCTTGCGCGCGCGGGGGAAAAGAAGGGTCACGCGCCTGTGTGCGGGTCTCACTCGTGTGTCTCCTCCATCCGAGGCTTTCTCAGGAGGAGGAGGAGGAGGAGGAGGAGGCTGCACACTCCAGAGCCTCTTGCCTTGCTTGCCCAGGGTGACCAGGTTTCCTCACCGCCAAGAAAAATGTGGGACATGACCACAATAAAAGCTCAATAAATAAAGCATCCCCAAAACAACACCCATATCAATACAAAACGCCTGCTCCTTTAAGCCATGGAGCACTGAAGTAGTTCCTCCTGGAGAGAAGGTGGGAATGTAAGAGGAGGAGGAGGAGGAGGAGGAAGGGGGTCTGGTCAGCCTCTCTCTCTCTCTCTCTCTCTCTGGCTGGAGGACCAGTTCTCTTGCAGCTCCAGGATGCTGGGAAGCGCCTCCTCAACACTGCGGAGGGCGCCCAAGGTTCAATCCAGCCGCAACTGGGGAAGCCGGTGCCTCCTCTTCCTCCATCTTCTTCTTCATCAGGGTGACCAGAGGTCCTCACTGCAAAGGAGGACAAGGCACCTCTAAATGTGGGACCTTCAAAAGATATATATGGGAGGTGGTGACCAAATGCAAAACGCTCCTTTCAGTGCAAAAAAAAAATTCAGGCTTTTTGGCTCCAAACGGAGAAGGTTTGGGAATTCCTCCTGGGCAGAAGGCGGGAATGGAGGACGCGTCCGGGGAAAGGAGGGCGCCCGTGCCTTTGTTCAGCAGCTCCCCCAGCCTCACCGCCAGCCTCCCCGCTTTTCCCCCCTCACACTGGCGGAAATGACGAGGATTAGAGCCGAAATCTGTCTGGAGGCATCCCAGGGAAGGGCTTCCTTGACTGACTGGAGGGCTACTTGCCCCACACTGAGGCGGGAGGGTAGTCAGAGGGAGAGAAAAGGGGGAGCCCCCAGCCCTTTTAGGGAAGCCCCTCCCCCGAGAAAAAGGCTGTCCAGCACCTGCTTAGTTGCCTTTGAGGGAGCGAGTGTGGGTGCTGGGTGCCTTCCTCAAGTCCCCTAAGGCCATGAGCCTATCATGGGGTTTTCTTGGCAAGTTTCTGCAGAGGTGGCTTGCCCTTGCCTTCCTCTGAGGCTGAGAGAGTGTGGCTTGCCCAGTGGGTTTCCATGGCTGAGCAGAGAATTGAACCCTAGTCCCCAGCAGTGGCATCCCTGGGGTTGGTGTGACCCGGTGCAGTAGCTCATGGTGTCACACACCCCATTGACCCATTTCATACCTTACAGAATGCTTAAAGGTAAAGGTAAAGATATTCCTCGTTGACAAGGTTGTCAAGTTGTGTCCAACCACAGAGGGTGGTGCTCATCTCCGTTATTAAATCGAAGAGCCAGCATTGTCAGAGACTGCTCTGTGATCATGTGGCCAGCATGATTGCAGAGAATGCTATTACCTTCCCACCGAAGTGGTACCTATTTATCTACTTGCATTTGCATGCTTTCGAACTGCTAGGTTGGCAGAAGCTGGGACTAGGGACAGGAGCTCAGCCCATCATGCAGCACCTGGGCCTCGAACTGTCAATCTTGCAGTCAACAGAGTCAGCATCTTACCACTTGAGCCACTGCATCCCACCCACAGAATCCTTAGTAATTCCCATATGCCACTGAATGTAATGCTAGTAGTTGTGACATAAACAACTAGCAAAATTAACATCATTCCTTCAAATTATAATATCATATGCACAACCTAAATGTATTTACATATACATAGTGAAGATTTGGTTAAAATGTGCTGTTTAAAATTTTTAATTTTTTTTTAAAATAAATTTTGAAATTTGAAAATTTAAATTTTGGGGGGCTCTCCTTTCTCCTCCCACTGAGCTTTACCCCACTCTCACCATCTCTTAAAGCATTTTAAAAGGAAGCAGGTGAATGCCACATCTCATTTATGCCAAAAAATAGGTGTTTGAGGAGCAGTGGTGTCACACACACCCTCCTTAGGGTGTCACCTGGTGCGATCCATATCCCCCGCACCCCCCTTGTGACACCACTGGCCCCAGAGTCATAGTCCACCACTCAAACAACTAACCATGGGTACTCAGACCATATTGCTGAAAAGAATGTACTTCGAAAGGTGAACTATCAAAATATCTTGAGCTCCTTAATGATTTTGAGTTAGACAAGTTAAAGTAGAAGAATCTCCAGCTCAATCCTGGGAATATCTGTCTCTTGTCTGCATGTATGGAATGCAGGTTCTCCAACTGTTTTGCCCCAATTAAATTGTTTGACAAAAATCTAAGCTTTAAAATTTGTGACATGGTAGCTTCTATATGTGGATTTTTTTATTTTATTTTTTTGAGAACTTTAACATTTGTTCTTGCCCTTCATTAACGGTATGCCACACTGGCTGGAGAGGATAGGTATCAATAATTTCTCTTCTGTTTCTAGTGCTTTCTCAGTAGAGAAAGTCTGCTTCAACAAGTGGGACTTCAAAGAAACTGGTTTCTTCTCATGGCTATTGTGTGTTTAGTATGTGATGGGTGGCAAAGAAGAATAAACGGTGTCATTCAGGGCAGATGCTTTTCCAGGAGAAGAATATTTTTCTGGACAGAACCTCCCATTATTCCCATTATTCTTCAGCATGGGTTTTGTGCATGCTAGATGCTTCTGGCTGTGTGCCTTCAAGTCCTTTCCAACTTAAGGCAACCCTAAGGTGAACCTACCTCGGCAAGATTTCTTCAGAGGAGGTTTGCCATTGCCTTTCCCTGAGGCTGAGAGCATGCGACTTGCCTAAGGCCACTCAGTGGGTTTGGTGACTAAGCAAGGAATCAATCCCTGGTCTCCGGAGTTTTAGTCCAACACACAAACCACTACACCACATTGGCTGTGTTACACAGAAATGATGTTCCTTGAGAAGAACTCAACAGGTTTCAGTGCAAGCCAAGCTCCTGCCCATTTAGGCTGAAGTCAGTGCCATTGATTTCCGTGAAATTGACTTCCCTAAGTGGTCATATTGTAGTATTGAAAATGAAGGGAGAAGGTAGTGTTTGATCAAAGAGGAACAAAGACAAGATAGTGAAAGATGAATTAGTGGCAGTAGTAGTTTCTGAAGGTGGTTTGGATGGCGGGAAGGTTATGAGAGTCCAGAAAAGATTTGCAGACGTTAATTGCAAAGCCATTGTAAGAAAGAGATCAACATGCTACAGGGGTAGTAAGGGATGGGCAGTTCCAGGTGAATGATCATGCTGATGGTGGGGACGGGAGAGAGGATGCCTGCTGGGGGAAATAAAGTCTCAGTCCTTTTATTTAACTTCTCAACTTATTCCTGAATCCAGAAGTATCTGCAGTGTTAAAATAGAAGAATGTTATAAGAAGAACTGCATCTACAGAAGTGCAAAAGCTCAGTCAAAAAAGGGGGATAGTAAACAAGGTCCATCAGTGTTTATAGAGAAGAGGGTACTAGAAGAGAGATAATCAAAAGAAAAAGACAGCAAAGAGGTAGAGGGCCTGAAAGGTGATTAAGCTGAGATAGAAACCAAAAAGCAACTTCCTCTTATCCTAGAGCAATAATTATAGTGTTCCTGTTTCCTCAAAGGAATATATGGCCACATAGGTGTGTTTAGAAGTGGATATCAGAAGCGAGCTATTTTTGAGCCTGATATATCCAGTAACTCAAGAGGCCTCTAATGAAACAGTTGAAATTAGGACATATCTCATGGATTTACTAGTAAATTTTATTATCTTCCTTTAGAATCTAAAGTCCCATGACCATAACTGAGTGAAGGTTCCTATGCGCACTGATATGACAATCCAATCCAATGGACACCATGAAAGTTACTTCTGCATCACTGCTTCTAAATCTTTGGTGCTCCAGATGGTTTGGATTTCAGCTCTCAGAATCTCTGTTGATTTTCCATGCTGGCTGAGGCTTTTGGGAATTGGAAGTCAAAAACATCTGGAGGACGGAAGGTTGAAAACAGAGCTCCACATCCCATTAAAAGAAGCTATTAACCTTAAGCTCACAGTAATTACATTGAAAGCATTAGTTTGGATTGTATAACTCATTGGCTGTTTTTAATTATGTTGTATTTTGTGTATGTATTTTAAGTGTTTTTATATATATTTTAAAACTATGAAAATCATCATAATAACTAAATAAATAAAATGAATAGCAGGCCTGATAAGGGCCATCATCTGTAAGGAATTGCCACAGTTTGTCAGTATGTTACTCCACAGCCAAAGGAGGTAACAAACATTTCCTTCCAATCAATTAAAAGTGTTAATGTGTTAAATGCTAATATATACTTTTCGTGGAAGAAAAGGGTGTTCTTGAATAGAAGTTATGATTGCTCAGTATTCTCTCCAGTATAAAAAAGCAGTACTTCTTAATACCAGTTTTTGAGGAACATGCACTATTGTACTCATGTCCTGCTTTGGGTTTCCTAAGTAGGAAGCACTGTGGGAAGAAAATGTTCTGGTCTGATCCAAAAATGGCTCTTTTATTATTATGGTATGTACCAAGAGTCTTGTAGCAGTTTGTTGGGCTTGTATAGAACAGTCAACTCTAGTGTCAACCAGGAAGCTAACAGGTTGATCTTGAGTAGTCACTCTCTGTAAGGCTGTCTTATTAGTGCAGAAATAATAGAGTTTGATACCACTTTAACTGCCATGGGTCAGTGCTATGGAATTCTGGGATTTGCAGTTTTGTGAGATATTTAGCCTGGTGCCACAACAAACTACAAATGCCAATATTCCATACATAAAAGAGACATGACAGTGACATCAATCTGGATTATTTCTGCAGTGCAGATGCAGCCTTGGCCTAATCTACTTCATACGAGGGTAAAATAGGAAAGAGCATATGTACCACTGTTTTAAAAAATTGAAAGAAATATAATTAAACAAAATACAACAGTACAAAATAAAATTTACAGACTGTCAGCATTCCTTAATACACATACACACACACGATAAATGCATAGATAGATAGATAGATAGATAGATAGATAGATAGATAGGAGCCAGTAATACATTATCTAATATGCATTTTTTCCCAGACAAATTAGGAAGATCCATGGTTCAGAATTGGCAAGTAGCTACATTTAGCTTCTGCTGAAGGAAATTAGTAGTTCAGATTACCAAGGCAACAAAGGCATTTGATGCCAGAGTGAGAAAGTATAAATTCACCAATCATAGAAGAGGGATGGTGGGAGACTTGTGTCCCAAGCAAACGTTTGTACTCTTCAGTCAATTGTTATGTGGAAATGAAAAGGATATTAAAAACAATTTATTATTATTATTATTATTATTATTATTATTATTATTATTATTATACCCCGCCCCTCTGTGCACAATCGGTATGGCTAATAACAATTAAAAATATATGGAGTACAAATCCAAAAAACCCCAATACCCACCCCCCTTACAGATGATATGATGTGGACTACACTCCCATTTTTTTGCCCTGATGTTAGCTGCATCACACACTTTTACTTCAGTGAAACCACTTGAATTAAGATTTCTGAATGATTTTCTAACTCTGGATTCCATTTTTAGAATGGAATCAAAAATTTCCACATAAATTGAAAACATTTTGAAAAAGTTTACAGCATACAATGCAAATAGAAGTTCATATATTTTTCAAACATGTGGAAAACTCCCTGCAAGTGGGAGAAACATGTATCATGTTGAGGTTTTATATATGTATTTTTAAAAAAAACTGGGAAATTTTCAAATACCTACTTCACCAGCATCATGGCCAACTTCTTTCACTTATGCTGTGCAGAAAGGTAGATATGTACAAAAAATACAGATAGCTGATGATAATTAAATGGATATCACCATATCTTCCAGAAATCTTTCTTAAAGCTAAGAAGTGGGATCAGTAAATAATGAGAGGTAGCTGATGATATACATGACTCATGTTTGCTCTAGAACATTTTGATATAAAGAGAATAGATAAACATTATGCCTGTGTACAAAAGCAATTAATACAGTGAAACAGTTTTGTGACAGATTTTAGGGTGGGAAGATCCTGTATAAGAGTGTGTACCTGTTGCTTCTGCTGGATCTCTCAGTGGCTTTCAATATTTTCTGGACCATCTCTCTGGGATGAGACTTGGAGGTACCATTTTACAATGGCTTTGTTCCTTCCTGGACGGGTGAACCCAAAAGGTGGTGCTAGGGGACTCCTGCTCAGCCCCCTGGCCATTGGCCTGTGGAGTCCCTCAGGGTTCTGTGTTGTCCCCTATGCTTTTAAACATACAGTTGCCCCTCCCAATTCATGGAGGATCCATTCTGCCCCTCCCCATGAAGGTAGCAGCTCACAAATATTTAAGCTCCATTTAAAGTAATGGCATGCACGCCAATGGTGCATACGTGGGGCTGTGCACAGGCACGCACACCCATTTAGAATATAGCCCTTGTCCCTCCCTGTGAAGAGCGAGACCATGGACTCCAAGTCCACAAATGGGGAAGGACAACTGTACATGAAGCCAGTGGGAGAGGTCGTCCGGAGTTTTGGGATGCAGTGTCATCAATATGCTGATGACACTCAACTCTACTACTCCTTTCTACCCCAATCCAAGGAGGCTGGCATGTTCATAAACCAGTGTCTATCATCAGAAATGGACTGGATGAGGGCAAACAAGTTGAAACATAATCCAGATAAGACAGAGGTGCTCTTGGTTAGTCGTAAAGCAGATCAGGGAATAGGGATCTAGCCTGTGTTAGATGGGATCACACTCCCCCTGAAGATGCAGGACGTTTTCAGACTGTCCTCCTAAAGCCGGCTGGAGCCATTCCGGAACGGGTCGTGCCGCCGATTCCGGAATGGCTCCGCCGCCGAAAGGCTAATTCCGGTTGGACAGCCGGAATTACCTTTCCGCCGCTTCAGCCGGAGTTATCCTTGGTTCGTCCGGAGTGACGCCGGACTTAGGGCTCCGTGTGTTTGAACACACGGAGCCAAAAGCCGGCCGGACGCAGGGATGACACCGGAAGGGGCGGGGTTTGCCGCCGCGTGTGTGTAAACACACGGGAAATGGCGCCGGAGCGAGGCCGGCGGGAGGCCGGCTAGCGTCCTCCTTTTGCCAAGTGTGAAAACGTCCGCAGGTTCACAGTTTGGGGATACTCCTGGATTCAGCTTTGAACCTGGAGGCTCAGGTCTCTGCAGTGACCAGGAGTTCTTTTGCACATTTAAAACTTGTGTGCCAACTGTGTCCATTCCTTGAGATGCCAGATGCTTTGGTTACATCCCGTTTGGATTACTATAACACGCTCTACTTGGGTCTGCCTTTGAAGAGTGTTTGGAAACTTCAGCTGGTCCAAAGAGCTGCAGCCAGTTTTTTAACAGGTAAGGTTACAGTGATCATGCAACACCCCTGTTGAAACAGCTCCACTGGCTGCCAGTTTGTTTCTGGGCACAATTCAAAGTTCTGGTGATAACCTTTAAAGCCCTATATGGCTCAGGTCCAGGCTATTTGGCAGATTGTATTTCCCTCTATGAGCCAGCCAAGGCTCTGAGATCCTCAGGTGAGGCCCTTCTTTCCATCCTATCAGCATCACAAGCACAGTTAGTGAGGACATGAGAGAGGGCCTGTTCCATAGGCTCTAGACTCTAGAAATCCCTGCCCAGGAAGACCAGAATGGCCCCTTCCTTGATGGCCTTCCACCGACAGACAAAAAACTTCCTTTTCAGATAGGCATTCAAAACAGAAAACTTTTAATGAATGGCCTGGGATACAGTATTATCTTAAATTAATTTTAAACATTTTATCTTCTTTTTTATTTTATTTTAGTAGTTTAATTCTGTTTTCATGTATTATTTTTGTATGTTTTTAATTGTGTTGTGTGTGTGTTTTTAAATGTTGTAAGCCACCCTGAGTCCCAGTCCTGGGAGAAGGGTGGGATATAAATAATGTAATATAACATGCCTGAGGAACCATTAATAAAACTATAGCCAGCTAGTTCAAAGCCACTCTGCTAATAAGAAGTCCAGTCCTTTGACATGTCACATTGGGGTAGTTGTACAGTGAAAATCCCGATTTTTTAATCCATGGATTCAGCCATCCATGTCTTGAAAATATTCCATATATATATATATATATTCCAAAATGCAAACCTTGATGTTGCCATTTTATATAAGGGACACCATTTTACTACACCATTATATTTAATGAGACTTTAGCATCCAGAGATTTTGGTATCCACAGAGTCCTGGAATGAAACCCCAGCAGATATCAAGGGCCCATTGTATGTTGAAAACAGGTTTGGGGCACCTTGAAAGGGCAGTAAGCTAGCACTTTTTAAAAGCTTCTAGATACATTTTTATCAGGAAGGGAAAAGTCAGAAGAGATTTCTGACAATGTCTTGGGTAAGCAGGCTGTGGTGTAGTCATGTAACATTGTTGTTGTTTTTGTTGTTGTATGCCTTCATTTCCACTTTATGGTGACCCTAAGAGGAACTGATTCAGGGTTTTCTTGACAAGATTTGTTCAGAGTGGGTTTGACCCGAGAAAGTGTGACTTGGCCAGCGCCACCCCATGTTTCCCTGGCCAAATGGGGATTTGAATCCTATTCCTCCAGAGTCCTAGTCCCAACACTCAAACCCCAATGCCAGACATGCAAACTCCAGTACCAGAAATAGAAGTATCCCCCATGGCACCCATGGATCCACAAATCCCAGAGGAGAATCCCCCATGACACCCACAGATCCACACATCTCAGGGGAGAATCCCCCATGACACTCATGGATCCACACATCCTAGGGGAGAATCCCCTATAACATCCATAGATCCACGCATCCCAGGGGAGAATCCCCCATAACACCCACAGATCCATGCATCTAAAGAGAGAATCCCCTATGCCACCCACAGATCTGCGCATCGAAGGAGAGAATCCCCCATGGCACCCACAGATCCATGCATCCCAGGGGAGAATCCTCCATGGCACCCATGGATCCATGCATACCAGGGGAGAATTACTGCCACAGCATCTGTGACTCTCTCCCGTGAACCCATGCAAATGCAACCGTTTGCAGAAATTGTCAGTTTTTTTTTAAAAAAAAACATAAACTGCACCATGCCCCCCACAACCTCATGGCAGCACTGAGAGGGGGTACATGGTGGTTTGCCAAGATCTGTGGTGGGATTGGTACCACCCCTCTGTCCACCCTCTTCCCATTGCCCCTCCCACCCTGGGTGACCCAAATGTGATCAAAAATGCATTCACATTAGTTTAGCACGGTTGCAAACCGGTTCTTTTCAAAAGAACCTCTAAAAGATCCATCTTCAAAAGAACTGATTCAGGAGGACTTGTGCCGATTCACCCCGATTCAGTTCAATCATTATTGGGTTTGAAATAGACTCCAGTGTGAACAAGGCACATATAAACTGGTTTAATCCAATTTGCAAATCGGTTTAAATCATAGGACGTTATCACACGTGGGCCAGAAAGCGAAAATAAAAGTGGAAATGAGGCATTACGAAAATAAACCGAAAATAAACTTGTTTCCACAAACGTCATTACCTTAATTGCGAATTTACAGCAAGTGCAAAGAACGTCCACACACAAGCGAAAATATCCCGTAAATGTAGTAGAAATGAGCCTCTTGCACATGCGCAGATAGAGGAATGCTCGCGGGAACCATGGGTAATGACGGGGAAATGCTCCCCAATACGTATTTGGCAATCACATTTGCGGTAAATGCGGAATCACCCTCATCGCGCAATTGCATTTCCTGAAGAAACCGAAATTCAAAAGATCTCAGATCTTTCCACTTTCTGTTGGGGTTCTGTCGGGGTTCTGTGCAACGTCGTGTGAAAACACGGGCCAATAATCCGGTATCGTTCAGGATTTAGTGTGGATTTTGTTTGGATTGGGCCCCGTGTGATAATGTCCATAGTGTGAATTAGGCCCACATGTAACAAATTGAAGCAAAGAACTGTATTGCAATAGTGGCCAAGTCTTACTATGAGGGAGGGAATGGAATAACTATGCTACTATTTGTTACTTCCAACCATATTTAGAAAGTTAAATGATGTTTATGCCAGAACTTGAGAAATTCACACTATACAGTAAAGAAAGCTTGCGATACACACAGATGAACTCCATACTGGGGAGTATTCCACACCACAATGACTCCAGTCTTTCTTCAGGGTGGAATGCATTTAAAAAGAAGACAACAACTTTCTCTTGCTCCAAATGTGTTGCTGCTTGACTGCTGGGAATTTGTAGAATTCTTGAAACAGAAGCATTTCCCGTAAAGAAGACTCTTCTGCTCCATACAGCTAAAAACACATTTCTTTTAAGAGCACTAGGAAGATATGCAGCATCTTCAAAACAAGTATTTCCCTGAGGGAAGACTCTAGTCCAGCAAATGAGTACAGCTGCACGTGTGTTGTTCTGTAAACTGATAAGAGTCCTTAGTATTCCCTTTCCCCATTGCATTCTAAACTCACTTCAGTGACACTGTGGGCAAATAGAAAAATGTGTGAAATTAAATATTATGCAAGTTCTACACAATCTATCTTTTCTTCTTAAAAACAAACAAAACTGCTCATAGTCCAAGACATAATTATGGGGGGGGGGGGGCACATGTAATATATTTCATTGTTTTCAAGCTTACAGAAGAAGAAAAAAAGGTCAAACATTGGCATGCAGAAGGAACGGAAACCCTTTTTGAATATATTGGGGGGGGGGGGAGGTTGGAAAAGTCTTAGGAAACCCTGAAAAAAAAGAATCCTGGACTGACTAGGATCCCCACAAATCAGGACATGCATGGTGTATGCATGTGTGTGTAGAAAACAACATTTTCTATGTAGAAATGTTATTTTGTGTGCATAAAATAATATTTCCTGTGCAGAAAATGCTGTTTTTGCACACACACAAAACCACATGCAAATTTGGTGCAGAATAAGTTCTGAACTGCATCTTTGAAAAGCACAGTTTTTGAAGATGTTTTCACAGTGGGAAGAAAATTGTTAAAACTGCTTCCTTCAAAAATGAAATTAGTGAAGAATTACTCTTCTGCCCTGAGTAGCATCAGAGAAGACTTTCTACACAGTTGTGTCATATTTTTATTCACTGGCCACAAAGTAGCTCCTACTAGATACTGGGAGTTTAGTCAGTATAGAAAGAAATGTTTTAAGAGCTAAAAGGATTCTTTGTAGATGTATGAATGGCAGCTAAAATTATCAAGGGAAGGAAAGATCAAAACTAGGAGGAAGGTGAAACAGCCTTGCATCCACCCACTGTTGCTGCAGCTGAGACAGCTCACTCCACCCACGACATCTAAAGAATCAGATGTCGCTTTGCCATTTGAAGAAGAATACTAAACCCCCTGTTCTCTGCTTTCCTTTACATTGTGTAGTGGAAGAAATTTTTCCTTTACCCTATGTGGTTGAAGTATTTCCCTTCCTGCATCTGCCACAGCACAGTTGGAAAAATAAAACTGTTTTTCTAGCAGTGATGACACAGTGGCAGGAGAAAAAGAAAAAAGAAAAGAGGGCTGGAAAGGAGAGAAAAACTATCAAGCATCTTTCATTTAGAGACAGGATAAGAATGTTTTGCTTTTTGACTTGTCCACAAAATGTACAGTTCAGAGGATGAGGTGTAAAAATCCCAGGCACTGGTGTAAAGCTTCAGTTTCTTCTTATGCTGCAGAACTGGAATTGAACCTGAGTACAAGGGTTTAAACTCTTTAAGAGAGCATCAGCAGGAACTCTTTGAAAGTTTGTGAGTGGGTGAAATCCCAACTTTCCATCTGAGCTTTTGAATCAGACACAATAACTAAGAGCTACAAAAAAGGAAACCAGCTTCTCTGTAACTTCAAAGGTAGTAAAAGGGTAGATTTTAGAGAGTAAAAGAGCTATAAGAGGTTGGGTTTTTTTTCAAGCGTGTGTGGCTATGCCATGCTGCACATAATGTATTAGTAGTGGAAAACCACATTTTTGAAGTATTTCTTTTACACAAGACCTCTAGTTACTTTATTGTGGCAAAAGGGTTCCTGGGCAAAAACTTTGCCTCATGAAGTATGCAATGTTCTCCCTCTTGAGGGAGATCCTGTCTTCACTGGCCAGGATACTTTGGGGGCAGACCAGAGTATCCTGGCACTGGAGCTTCCTCAACCTCTCCCTCATTACCTTCGCCCTCTGTTCTGATGCTGGGTGGCTGTTCGCACATGCTTCACGCTTTGTCACCTGGTGTGTCTGCTGCTGTGGTGTGTCACTTCACTTTGAGGTCAGAGTGAGGCACTCTGTGACAATCACATGGTGACATTCTTACCTTAAAGCAAGTGACACACAGAACAAAGGGCTCTGGATCTCCTGGGAAGATTCAGAACAAACACAGTTATTTTAATATGCTTTAAGAGGGGTATGCCCTGATTCTGGTGCTGAATAGGCTGGATGTTGTCCAGTCTGTTTGCATCATGTGTTGGGCCATATGTTGTCCACTCTCCCCACTGAGAGGACAGGGGGAGGCTATTTTATTTGGCCCATACCAACAGGACCAATGTGTATAACAAGAGATCTTCCTGTTATATAATATAAAACATAAATAATTATTCTACATAATGTTGGTAATAGTTGAAATCATCTGTGTTGGATTTCATTAATGCTATTAAGAGAGTTAGAGGACTTTCCCATGTGGAATTAGAAGTACTTAAACCCATTGATTTCAATGAGTTTAAGAGAATCTTGCATCTGTGAAAACATGAGTGGTTCATGCTGCTAAGGAATAGTATTCCAAAGATTTCATTTGTTATAAAATAATGTGGTCTGAAGCAATTTTTTAAAACTATTAAATTACATTTTCTTCAGAAACCCTAAAGAGGAGCTTTATTAAAAAAAAAAAAACTACTGTAGTTTTCTGTAAGTCCCACCTGTTCCTTTGAGTAGCTGAACAGAAAGGGGACTTAGCTTAAGACCAGTTAGTGGTGAAAGGGTGCTAGGCTATTGGTTCACTAACATTTTGAGATTCAAGCTTACACTTCAAATGCAATTTAAACATAATCTCCACTCAGCTCAACCAACCAAAACCCTACCCATTTTATACGTTGCTAATTAACATACGGAAATTCTTGCACACAGTAATTTGCAGCGCACTGCAGCTCATGAGGACCAGCTGTTTACAATTTTGCTTCAAGGCTTCAGAGATGAAGGAGTCCAGCCATAGGAGTAGAGAGGGGATCAATCCTCCCAGTTTACAAAAGCCCAGATAGATAAGGATAATGGGGAACACCTGTTTAGAAGGCATGATTCCATCATAACTAAAAGGGCTTATGGTGAGATCCTTGCTTAAAAACAGCAACACCATTTGGAAATATCTGGCCAATCTCCAGTATTTCAGTCTTGGATGAGGTAGAATCATAGAATCTATGGAAGAGTTGGAAGAGACCACAAGGGCCATCCAGTCTAACCCCCTGCCATGCAGGAATACGAAATCAAAGCATCCCCGACAGATGGCTATCCAGCCTCTATTTAAAGACTTCCAAAAAAGAAGATTCCACCACACTCTGAGGGAGTGTGTTCCACTGTCAAACAGCTGTCACTGTCAGGAAGTTCCTCCTAATGTTGAGGTGGAATCTCTTTTCCTGTAGCTTTCATCCATTGTTCCAAGTCCTGTTCTCTGGAGCCGCAGAAAACAAGCTAGCGCCCTCCTCAATATGACATCTCTTCAAATATTTAAACAGGGCTATCATATTCCCTCTTAAGCATCTCTTCCCCAGGTAAAACATACCCAGTTCCCTAAGTCATTTCTCATAAGGCATGGTTTCCAGATCCTTCACCATTTTAGTCACCCTCCTCTGGTTTTTCCAGTTTTTCAACATCCTTTTTGAATTGTGGTGCCCAGAACTGGACACAGTATTTCAAGTGGGGCCTGACCAAAGCAGAATACAGTGGCACTATTACTTCCCTTGATCTAGTTACTATAATTCTACTAATGCAGCCTAAAATTGCATTGGCCTTTTTAGCTGCTGCATCACACTATTGACTCATGTTCAACTTGTGGTCTACTAGGACTCCTGGATCCCTTTCACATGTAGGCTCGTTAAGTCAGGTGACCCCCATCTTATATCTATGCATTTCATTTTTTTGCCCTAAGTGCAATACCTTACATTTCTCTGTGTTGAAATTCATTTTGTTAGCTTTGGCCCAGCTTTCTAATCTATTAAGGTCATTTTGAATTTTCATCTTGTCTTCTGGCGTATTAGCTATTCCTCCTAATTTGGTGTCATCTGCAAATTTGAGAAGCATGCCCCCTATGCCTTCATCCAAATCATTGATAAAGATGTTGAAGAGCGCTGGGCCCAGGACAGAACCCTGTGGCACCCCACTAGTCACTTCTCTCCAGGATGAAGAGGAGCCATTCTTGAGCAAACTTTGGGTTCAGTCGGTCAACCAGTTACTAATCCACCTAACAATTATACTGTCTAGCCCACATTTTACTATCTTGTTTGCAAGAATATTGTGGGGGACCTTGTCAAATGCCTTACTGAAATCAAGATATGCTATGTCTACCGCATACCCTTCATCTTGCAAACTGGTAATTTTATATATATATAAAAAAAGAGATCAGATTAGTCTGGCATGGCTTGTTTTTGAGAAATCCATGTTGACTTTTAATGAGCCCTGGTGGCGCTAATGAGCCCTGGTGGCGCAGTGGTTAAATGCCTGTATTGCAGCCACTCACTCATAGACCACAAGGTTGCGAGTTCAGTACTAGCCAGGGCTCAGGCTAGACTCAGGCCTGCATCCTTCCGAGGTCGCTAAAATGAGTACCCAACTGTTGGGGGGCAATGAGCTTACAGTTGTAAACCGCTTAGACATCCCATAGTGCGATATGAAGCGGTATATAAATGAAGCTGCTTTTGCTTTAATGATTATGGCATTCCCTTCTAAATGTGCACAGACTCTCTGTTTAATGAACTGTTCTAGAATCCTTCCCGGTATTGATGTCAGACTAACTGGGCGATAGTTGTTGGGATCCTCTTTTTTCCCCTTTTTGAAGATGAGAACAATGTTTGCTCTCCTCCAGTCTGCTGGGACTTCTCCTGTTATCCAGGAGTTCTCAAAATTATTGCCAATGGCTCTGAGATTACAGTTCTTTTAATATCCTTGGATGTAGTTCATCTGGTGTTGGAGACTTAAATTCATTTAGGTTAACTAGGTATTCCTGTACTCCCTCTTTACTTATTCTGTGCTGCATTTCCCCTATTGTGTCCTCTGGTCCATTTTCTTCAGGTTGAACACCCTTTTCCCTTTTGTGAAAAGACTGAGGCAAAGAATGTGTTGAGTATTTCTGCCTTTTCTCTCTCCCCTGTTAGAATTTCTCCATCTTCTCTGCGCAGTGGCCCTACCATTTCCTTCTTCTTTCTTTTGCTATGGACATACCCCCAAAAGCCCTTAACCCCTCTAGCAAGCCTGAGCTCATTCTGTGCTTTGGCTTTCCTGACTTTACCCCTACATGTGCTAGCTATTTGTTTGAATTCCTCTTTAGTGATTTCGCCCCTTTTCCATTTCTTATACATCTCCTGTTTAAAACTTAGTTCAGTTGAAAGGTCTTTTGTCATCCAACCTGGTGTCTTCATCCAACCATTTTTTCCTTCTCATTGGAACAGTTTGATATTGTGCCTTCAGTAACTGCCATCCATCCTGAACTCCCTTCTCCTTTAGTATTCCTGACCACAGGATCACTTGGGGGGGTTGCAGACTGCCAGAAATAGTGTGAATTCAGTCCACTTTTAGGGTTAGGGTTAGTGCTAGGGAATCATGGGAACTGTTATTTTTCTGAGACATTGAGCCTTCTCTGTCAGACAACTCTGATGCCACAATAAAATACAGTTCCCATGGTTCCCTAACTCTAACCCTAACCCTAAAAGTGGACTGAATTCACACTATGTCTGGCAGTCTGCAACCCCCCATAGTGTTTCCCTAAGTTTCTTAAAATCAGCTCTCCTAAAGTTTAGAATTAGTGTCTGACTATGCCTAGCTTCTACAGAATAGTATCTCAGCTCAAGGTCTTTCTGGATGAGTAGGAATATCTAGGTCTATTTCAGTCTGGCTTCAGGTCTTTTAAGTTCACTGTGGGAATTGGGCCAAGACAGAATAGTTCCAACTGTTCTGGTAGCTTCTTAACGACTTTCTATTAGCCATGGAATCAGGATTGACTGGCTGGGATGGAACTTGGAGGTCCTTCCTGGAAGGTCAGTTTTGAAAGGTGTTGCTGGCAGATTCTTTGTTCAGTGCTGTGGCCATCAGTGCTGTTCTTGATTAGTCAAATAACAGATGGAGGTATTCACATTTAGCTTCGATTGAATTGTCACTCATTATTTCCAATGATACTTTGAGAACGTAGGGCCCAGGCTCTTCCATATAAGATGCAGTCTGAATTCATGCTGTACCATTTAACATAGCTCAATCTTTCCTGGAAAGTGGAAAGGTGAAAGCGACATATGTGCAGAGTTTCTAAAATTTAGGTGGCAGACTACAACTTTCAAAATTCTTCAGCCAGCAAGGCCAGTGCACTAAAAGGTAACTGTATCAAGGTCTGGGCTTTACTGGAAAGCTGTATCTGCATTTTAAAAAATGTTTGCATAAGTTATCCATACTGTTTTAAAAAGTTTTAAAAAGTTTGGCACATGTATACTTGCTTTGACTGAATTTCTGACTGTATATCAAATTACCAGGTGTCTTTTCCATAGATCTCGTTGCTTTATCATTGTTTTTAAAATGTAAATGCTAATTTTGTCCCCATATACCTCCTTGCATTTTCAAGGCGTGCTCTTATTCCACGTGACAGAAAATTTTTGTGTGTGCATGGTGAATTTCAAGCTCTTGGTATGGTAAATATGTTTGTTTAAACTGATTTCATACTGAGTTATAGTTTCATCCAGTAAGATAGAAATATTAAGGAAAAAAACTACATGAATGCAACATGGGGAACTATATTTTCCTCCTGGGGACAAAAAATAAATAAATAGAAGTGGATGTTCATTTTGCATCCACATTTTTAATAAGAGGACATTTATATACAATTGTTCAATGAATTTTTCTAAAATCCCTAGAAAATTATTATACGTTGATATTTTTATTTCCTATTATCCCTAGAAAAGATTGTTAGAATCAAGCTACACATTATTTATGACAAGTTTTCATCTCAGTACCACTAAATGAAAAATTGCTACTGGTAGAAGTAACCCCACAAATGCAAACCCCAATTAAAATTGGAACTTACCAAAAATAAGGATCCCAGAGTTTGCTTGCTTGCTTACATGTGCACTCACAGACATGTGTGTATGCGCACATGCATATGTGTGTGTGTGTTGTTGTTGTTGTGAAAGCTGGGTAGTGAAGAAAGCTAATAGGAAGAAAATCAACTCATTTGAGATGTGGTGCTGGAAATAAATTCTACAGATACTGTGGACTGCTAAAAATATTAAAAAATGGGTCCTAAAGCATACCAGGCCTGAATGAATCCAAGATGACAAAACTGAGACTGTTGTACTCAGCAGGCCATGACACTTAGCAGAGGCATCACTGCGGGATGCACTAGGTGACATCTTAGAGGGAGGTGAACAGCCAGTGAGGTAATTGCTCCTATCCATGTCAAGATCCCCACGGCTGCCCCCTCTACCACTGGCTGTGACCACTGGTGGGGTTGGGGTGCTGCTGCCACCCAACAGGTCCTTCCATGTCTGGTGGTGCTGCTGACTGAAGTGGGAAAAGGCTGCTGAGCAACTGCTGCTGAGCAACAGTAGCAGTCCATCCTCACCTTCAGCCACTGGAGGGAAGGGGCTGACTTCTGGGTCTGATGGGGCTGCAGGCTGGACAACAACAACAAAAAAAGGTCACCCCCCTTTCCTGCTCACCCAGCAGCCAGGTGGCAGCAGTACCTCACCTCCACCATAGCAGAGGCAGGGGGGTTGGTGGAGAGGAGTGGCTAGGGAGTGTGCCAAGCAGACTGGGGTTACTGTACTGGGGTGGTGCAACTCTAAGTGATGCCACTGATGCTCAGAACACATTTTTGAGATCAGAATTCTTTTATTTTTATGTCTTTTGCACTTGGTGAATCTCAGGCACCTAGTGAAAGACAAGGTTGACCTCATCCCCTAAGCTTGAAGTCTGACTTCCTTGAATCACATTTACCATTTTTTGCACAAGGGGATAATAAAGTAGACAGATAGCCATGGCTGCAATGAAGTTTATTTGAAATCTATTGGTCTGACAAGGAAACTTTGGGAGGATCAGGGTACTAGTCATACGGGTTTGTTCAGAGTGATGCAAGAAATGGAAGAATGCTGCAGTCCAACACTGATGATGCTATCTGTGCCAGAAAGTACACTGATGTTCTGGACTGAAATTCTTTATTCACATGAAATATGCACTCATCCAAAATAATTGATAATCATTCCCACCATTACCACTAGTTTGTGATATGCATGAATGAATAAAGTAACATTTTAATTTAATTTAATTCCAGCTGCACCAAAGATTGTGCATCTTTGGGATGTGTTTTCTATCCTACACTCCCTTAGTCCTTTGGTTTGCCCTCCATTCTGCAAACTCGTGCCTCCCCTCATACCTCTGGCCACATTGTTGGCAACATTACCTGGCCAAGGTGTGCCTGAGCACCATCCACATCACAGGAGCCACCATGCAGAAGCAGCTGCACCTCCTGGTTCTTTGCATTGTAATCCCTTTGTTGGCCCACTTGCTCACTTCACTCACTTTCCCATCTTTTTGTTTTTGTTCCTCACGGAGGAGATTCACCCTTGCAATCAGACTTTTCTCCTTATGGTGCTGAAATCAACATGTGCATCCACAAGTTCTCTCTTAGTGTTTCCCTTTCTTTCCAGTGATAGGAGGGAGAAAAAGAAATACCTTCTGAGTGCAGCAAGGAATACTACTGAAGTCAGTAGGACTACTTCAGACACCTGTTGGATTTTGCCTTGAGAAAATTTCAGGAACGTGGTGGAGGAAAGAGATTTTGTTTTCTGTTCCAAAGCAGGAAATCTTTTTGCAATCCACTCTCAGGCAACTGGATTTTCCTTCCCCACCTCCCACTCTCATTCCCACTAAGATGACTAAAATTGTAATTCTATGTGCATTTATCTGTATGTCTCATTGACATAAATGGTGCTTACTTCGGAGAAGATAGATATTGGGTTCTTCTGAAGTGTCAAAAGAGTATGTGTTATTGGAAAATAAACATTTAGGAGTTAAATCAAGTCAAGAAAGTTTTATTATTAATAAGAACAGTAACATCAGGATAGTAAGGCATCATATAGCGTGGACATCATGACAAAATGTGGGCAGGGGTGACACACCAACAGGGTTATCACACATGATTCTGCATGCCACAATCAATCTCATTTTGAAAGAATCAAAGCTATTGCATTAACATGTGTAGCTATAGAGGGGATATATCACAGGCACAAAGAGAATATTTCCTATAACTAGCATGAAGTGTTTAAAATAAACCAGCATGGTACCATTTTTTAAGGGAGTATTCCTTAACAAAAGAAGTGTGCACCCCCAGCTTATACAATACATGCTCTGCAGTAAATGAAACTTCTCTGTACCAGTGCAATGAGACTGGCTGTTTAGATATCTAATTGCATCTATATTGTATTAGATCCCATGTTGCTGTATGCCATGCTGTGAAAACACAGTTGCTGTCAAGGGTATAATAGAAGTTGCTGACACACAATCTTCTATGAGACCAGAATTAAACAATTGGATGTAATGAGTCTTGGTACTTGATGCTATCCTATTAAGCAGAGAAGAGCTGAGCAACCTGCAAAATTATTTTCCTGTGTATTTTTGTTTCTTTGTTTGTTTGTTGTGTCAGATTCAAGATTTTAAGCAGCCAGCGTAGCTTAATAGATTCTCATCATAGCATTTGCTCTGTCAAGATAGCACAAGGTGGAAGACTACGTTTGGCAGTTAGGTTGAATACAGGCATTTACATGCATTTACAAAACCATGATAAAATAATACAAATATTGCCTCTTTATCAGTGCTAGCTCAGTTAGAATTAGTGTTGAGGCACATTGTCTATCTTTTGTTAAATGAGTTTCACATTTTAATTAACGCATAGCATAAATTCTTAGCGTACTTCTCCATTTTTTCCCTGTAAAGTCTTTATAATACTTTGCTAGGGCTTTGACAAAACATAGAAGACAACTTAAGGGAATGACTACAAAGTTGTGTACTGGATACTTGAGGCCACAGAAATAACAGCCTCTTGAGGGCTTTTGTTTTGTTATTTTGTTTTTTAAATCTTGGTAAAATACACTGGCTCAGTAAAACAAGACAGTGAGAATCAGGCTGCAGTAATAACCCATCATTATTCCTGGCAAGAAAGAAGCTTAGGGCTTTTTGCTTCTATTTTTTTCCCTTCTAAGGGCAACTCACTTTATCTCTAAATAGTCATGATTCACTTTGGTTACATCCTTTGCCAGTACTACAATTTGTCACCATTAGCTGCTACAGCAGGCGTGGGAACCATGCAGCCCTCTAGATATTGTTGGGCTGCTACTCCCAGCAGCTCTATCCAGCATAGCCAATGATGAAGAATGCTGGGAGTTGCAGTCCAGGCTGTGACTGCCATTCCTAATGTAATTGCCATATCTTTACTATGGCCTTGAGCTATTAACACACTAATCCGTGCCCATTTCTTTGGCAGTCACTTCCACTATATTCAGTAGACCTTATATAAGTGCATATTTTATGGCAGCCAAGGGACCCAAGTGCTAAACTCTTGGACCCAGTATTACTAACCTAGGGCTCAGTGTCTTTTGAAAGAAAAATGGAATATAAGTCAACTAACAAGTTAAAAAAATCTGTGAGGGATGTGAAACTCTGACTTCAATAGATGATACTTCATGAAACTATATGAAATGGTCCCCCAAAACAGCCTATACAGTGGCATCAATAGGGAATGCGGGGAGTGCGGAGTGCACCAGGTGACACCCTAAGGGGGGTGTGACACCACTGCTCCTCGAACACCTACCTTTTGGCAGAAATGGCCTATGACATTCATCTGCTTCCCTTTAAAATGCTTTAAGAGATGGTGAGAGTGGGTGAAGCTCAGTGGGAGGAGAAAGGAGAGACCTCTTTCAAATTTTAATTTTATTTTTTTTAAAAAATTGAAATTTAAAAAAATATTCTTAAAAAAATTCTTTAAAAAAATCACATTTTAACCAAATATTCATTATGTATATATAAATACATTTAGTTTGTGCTTATGATATTGTAATTTGAAGGTATAATTTTAATTTTGCTGGTTGTTTATGTCACAACTATTAGCATTACATTCAGTGGTATGTGGGAATTATGATTTACAAGTAACATTAGTGCAAAAAAGCATTACTAAGGATTCTGTATGGTGTGAAATGGGAGGAGGCCAATGGAGAGGGGGTGACACAATGAAACTTATCGCATTACCTTTTAACTCGAAATCAGCCTTCCAGGATGCAGCCAAGATGTGGCATGGATGAGGGAATTATCGCATGTAATTTGCCGACAAATCACTGAGCGATTGCAGCCCGGGTCCTAGCCACGTTCAGCCAGTGACCATTAAACTTCGGGAGCTTTTTGTTTCAAAAAAGGGCCAGCTGAATGCAACTGGGACCCAGGCTACAGTCACCTGGCAATTCAGTGACAAATTACAATGCAATAATTCCCACCCCATGCCACATCCCAGCTGCATCCCAGAAGGCTGATTTCGAGTTAAAAGGTAATGCGATAAGCTCTCATGTGTTACCACATCAGGTGACACCAACCCTAGCAATGCCATCAGCCTATACACATGGAGGTGCTTGCATGCACACAGAGAGAGGAATTTTTAAAAGATAACTGAGATTTTAGATTGGAATGCATCTCAATTTTTATATTAATGTTGTTGTTGTACTTTATAGCTCTGTAACATCAAAATATGTAAGTATCTTGTAACCACCACTTTCCCAGTAAAAATAAGCAAGCATAGTTTATTGAAAGTTAACCTCCCTTGACAAAAGAGAAAAAATTAGGAGCAAAAGGAATCCATAGAACTACAACCAACAGGATCTGGAATGAAGCCTAAAATCATTAGATAAATTTCCCTAGGAAAAAAAAACCCAGGCATATAATTACCATAGTTATTTGCCCACAAAAAGGAATCTCATCATTGCTTTGATTCAGGGAAAAAATTAAAGCTTTGTGAAGTAAGAGCTGAACAAAAACACCATACTGCTTGTGGTCATGTATACAGGCAATGGCCTAGTTATGCTTCTCAAAATGTCACAAAAGACAGCCTGAAAGTCTTTATCTAGGGAAGATTTTAAAATATTCTAGAACTGCTTGTTGGAACAGAGATAGAACTAACCCCGATTGCTATGCAGAGGGGAGGCGTACAAATAAATTTTATTATTTATTAACATTATACACTGATACTGAGAATGGATCTAATCTCCAGCCTGCTCTCCACTGCTCCTCCTAGGCACAGTTCCCCAGGAAAGGATGAAGAGGAAAAGCAAAATTGTGCATTTCAAGGATTATGGAAGGTGAGAGGGAGAGGTCAAAGGTTGTTTGCAAAGCACTAAATTCTCAATGCTTGTGTGTATCTTCCTAGAAAATCTAGTGTCTATATTATCTTGCTAAAGATAATGGAAATCTCATCATAATTCTGTACCTATGTGATGAAATGCTGTGTTTGTGGTGCTTTTCCTTTGTGCAAAGGACCCAAGAATAGACTACAGGAGTGGGATTTAGTGTTAAGCAAAACCAATAAATAAAACAGGAAATAATAGTTTAAGAATATCTTGCTAGACACATAGTGCTTGGAAAATAATAAAGAAAAAAGAACTACCACAAATAGGGCTGCCTCCAGATGTTAGCAGACGTCCTCCATTTTTATTATATATTTTAGCCATATAGAGTTCCCTATGACCCCAGCCTGACCTTGGGAGATGGCAGCCATAATCTCCTAGATGTAAGGTCAGGTAAGCAAGCTGAAATTGCTTAAGACCACTAGAAATTTCCTGGACAGGCAGGTTTTGGGAGTTGCCCTTGGGAATATCCCATTATGTTGGAAGAGATACCTAATGGTATTTGTTTGTCTTAGGGGGGAAGCAGATGGGCGGCCATGGGCCGCCCCGGGAAGCTGTGCCGTGGGGCCGAGGTATCCGCACACCTCAGCCCCGCGGCGCAGCTTCGCCGCCCCTGGAAGGAGCGCTAAAATAGCACTCCTTCCACAAGTCCCTGAAGGTGCGCCGCAAAAGGCTGGCAGTGCACCTTCGGCGACTCTTCCTCTGCAGCGTGTGAGGATGCTGCGGCTGGAAGGCATCGTCGGAGCGCCGGCCATGCAGAGGGGCCAGCGCTCCAACGATGCCTTCAGGAAGGGGTTGGGGCGCCCACCGTGCGGCTGCCCCTCCCCTTCCCTGTCCCCAAAACGGCCCTTTTAGCCATCTGCTTCCCCCCTAAGTCTCACACTTAATGGGACAGTGATCAGATTTGATTGTACCTCTTTCTCTAGCTTCCTTTCCTTGATAGTTTTGAAACCAAATGCATTGTTTAGACTATGCCCAGACGTAAGTAAACAATAGTAAACCCATCAAGCCTTTGTCCACCTATTGTTTAACTCATGGCTAGACAGCAGAAATTGCCCTTTAAAAACCCTGGATTTTAGCAGACCTTGTGCTACCTTGGAAGTGCATGCGGAATCTCTGTCGGTCTGCGCTCTGAGATAGTTCCCACGACCCCCTCTCTTGCTGGTCATGCCCCTTCCACAGAACTCATCCTCATTCGCCACCAGAAGTCCAGAGGAATCTCTCGGGCATGAGTATATCCCCCTCTATCCTGGTTTCCCTCTCTGCCTCCCCTGCTCTTGCTCTGCCCCACTTATTCTACTAACTGTATGTGTGTGTGTGTGTGTGTGTGTGCCGCATTTGAATGTTTTCTTATTTTTGTTAAATAAATATTTTAGACTTTAATTGGAGTTTGGTCCGTCTCAGTGTCATTCGTTGCCAGAACTCTTACATCTCTGGTATACAATTTGATAAGATCTCCGAAGCGAAGTTGGGTGCTTCACTCTCACATTTGAGCTAATTATAAATTCCCCAAAATTAGGCTTGTGTTTCCCAACACATATGGATTATTAAGTCCAAGCTTTTGTACTTATGACATCTGATTTTGTTTTGGAGATCTGTATGGTGTTTGCTTCTTCCTGAAGTATTCCCATTCCCCAGGTCAATTTAAATTTAACCAAGTATTTTCCAAAATTAAATGCATCTGTACTTGCTTTGTGTGTTCCTATATTCTCACAACTCAGTAAGATGGCTGCCACCAAGAAACACAGCTATTGTTTCAAGGACACAAATTCAACAGAGATCAGGTTCTAAAAAAATTAATTAGGCATGAAATAATCAGAAAGTACTTCTATGTAATACTCAGCACTTGTCCCCTGATAATATAAACACTGGTATGATTTAATCACCTATATCAGTCAAACACATGGACTGAGTTGGAGTGTTCTCGAACTGCCCAAGAACACAGGCAGTTTTTCAGTGTTCACAGGATGTCAGCTTGATCTGACATGGCCAATGTATTAAGTATGAGACTACTGATATCCAAAAATCTCATTTGCTTTAAGCATACTGTTGTGTAAAGGGGGGAGTGGACAAAAGAGTGAAAGGGCAGAATTACAAAGAAAGGAACAGGAAAATCAAATGGGGAAAATAGATTTAAAAGAAAACAGGAGGAGTACCTATGATGAAGTACTTGTGTATTTTTTAAAGAAATCTTAAATAAAAAGGCCCTTCTAAAATAATATATATTTCTCCATAGATGGGTACATTACTATGGTGTAAGCTTACCATTACTGTGGAAGCTTACAATTAAATACATTCCTGTTAAACAGCCATCACAGGTTAGCAGTACCAGTTCAGAAGACTTATTTATCTCTTGGCTCAATGGAAGGAAGCCTCTCCTCCTTCAAGGCGAATGTAATGAGTATACACAGGGGACTATCTGTCAGAGACTGCTAAAGGTGATTTGCCTTTTTTTCCTCTGGAGACTAGATATATCATCTTCGCAATTCTCCATCTGGCAGGAGAGAAGTCTGGAGGTTACTTATTCCTGAATTCACTTCTGCTGACCTCAGTTGCCCCTTACATTCTCTGCATATGTTTGTGCTGGCCTTGCACAATTTCCACATTTGGCATGATTTAAAAAGAATGTGAATACTCATTGTTATATGATTATAACTATCTTACGATTCAGTGGCATACTTCTACTGGTATCCAATAGCTGAACATTAATGGCAATTATTCTCCAAAATAAGGCAATGGCAAACCTCCTCTGAATAAATCTTGCTAAGAAAACCCCCATGATAGGTTCACCTTAGGGTTGTCATAAATTGGAAATGACTTGAAGGCACACAATAACATTGGTTTTGCATGTGCTATTGAAATGCATGGAAAGCCACATAGTACAAGATGATAGTCCATGCCCAGAAAATGTAATAATGGATAACCAGCTATAACCCAAACAGAGAAGTTATGCAGAGAAAAGCAGGAGTATGGAAGAAGAATTAAATGGAGAAGGAATAGGTGCTATATTAATTACATCTCCTTCAACTGATTACACTAAGCCCAAGTGCTTGAAATAGTTGCTTTTTTTTTTTGACAGCAGCCCTGGAATCATTCAACCAGCATGGTCACTGGCAGATGCATCCTAATATGGGGACTCTGATAATGGAAACTGGAATCCAACATGGGATTCCGGAAAGTAATCCAGAAAGCACCATTTCCAAACTCTGATAAGCCATGGTCTGTTCCATGTGCTTCACACAACATTTTTACAGACTTTTTGTCTGGTATGGAAGTACCACAGCCTTTTAAAAGTTATTAGTACCTATTATCTCCATTGCATCCGATGTCATCTGGGAGAGAGACACTAGGCCCAGCACCATCAGGCCTGGAATAATAATAAGAGCCCTCCCTCCGTTACCATCCAATGTCATCTGGGGGAGAGGCAACAGGCCCAGCACCATCGGGGCTGGAATAAGAAGAAGAGCCCTCCCTCCATTCCATCCGATGTCATCTGGGAGAGAGACACTAAGCCCAGCACCATCGGGCCTGGAATAATAAGAAGAGCCCTCCCTCTGTTACCATCCGATGTCATCTGGGGGAGAGGCAACAGGCCCAGCACCATCGGGGCTGGAATAAGAAGAACCCTTACTTCTTAAAGGACGGGTGGGATTTGGGATTTTTATGTTCTGTTTAAATTATATTAATATATCTGTGTGGAAATTTTAATGTTGTAAGCCGCCCCAATTGCTCTGCAGAGGGGCGGGATATTTATTATTATTATTATTATTATTATTATTATTATTATTATTATTATTATGAGAACCAATGTAGTGTAGTGGTTTGAGTGTTCAACTTGGACTCCATGAATCCAGAGTTCAAAATGCCACATGGCCATCGAAACCCACTGTGTGATCTTGGACAAATCACACTCTCTCATAAGCTTATCACACTGTGTTCTCGAAACATAATGAGTACGTGATGAGAACAGAATGGAACATATTTTATTGCACGGTCTGATCTTTATCGAGTTCCCATTCTGTGCTCTGACAGTCCCTAGCCCGTTCCAGGAGGAAAACTGTAAAAATGTGTCCTCAGCCAGCAAGAACACTTTCAGACTGTTTGATATGATGTGTGTGGAATAATCCTACCCGATCTCAATCTGTCCTCATGTTTTGATTGGCTAAGACAACATCCTCCCCTCCCATCCTAGAACATCCCTCAACTCAACTCTTCCAGTGCTGATGCAAGGAACGTGCCACAGGCAATTTAAAAATATCTTTTTAATTTTGTAGATTGAATTGCATCGTGTTTACAAGAAAAAACAATGAATGCTCGCTACCTAAACCTCTTGGTAGCATTATTTCCAGTGCAGACATAGGGGTTTTTGCAACAGTGAGCATGTGCCAATGAGGGGCAGCTGAGGAACTACTTTGGCGCCGGTACCGGTACAACAGTAAATGCAGTGTGATAATATGTGTTCTCATAATGTTACCATTCCATTATCAATAGTCTAATGCAGTAACACCTGTTCCCATATCATTACGTTCCAGGGACTCAATGGGAACGTTACAGGTACTGGTGCAATAAGCTTATCAGTCTCAGAGGAAGGCAATGGTAAATGCCCTCTGAACAAATCTTGACAAGCAAACACTGTAATAGATTTGCCTTGAGGTTGCCATGAGTTGGAAATGATTTAAAAGCACACTACAGCAACAAAAGTACTTATGATACATGGACTGCCCTCTCTGTGTATAGTATTTTATAAAGAACAGGTATGACAGGTCCCTGCCACAAGAAAATTATAGTCTGAAACAGACATGTGGAAACAACAGAAGTCAGGGGAAATGGAGGCAAGAGGAAGAAGGGGAAGAATATATGATTACTTCAGGTATACACAGTTTGGTTTTGTTACACTGATACATTGATAATAAATGCAATCCCAGGGTAAAGATTATTCTGAATCAAGCAAAACTAAAACTGGCTCTTGAACATATAATTTTAAAGGTGATACTGGGTAGATGCTCAGATCCCTTCAAATAATGCTGTGGATCAGAATGTGCTTAGCCTGTTATTTATTTTACAGAAGTGTCTCTCCACATTTTATTTAAAGGCATTACAGTTAGCCTAACATTTTCAGTATATCTAGCTGTGGGGCTGTTTTCTTTTGTTAATCAGAACTGTGCATAGCACAGCAGTTTGAGGATTTGGTATGGTTTTTGTGTGTGTGTTCTGTTTTGTTTTGTTTTGTTATTGTTGCTGTTGTTCCTGCTGCTGTTTATCCATTTATAATCTGAGTTGTTTTCTCTTTCTTCTTTTGCCTTTGAGGCTCCCTCAACCAACAGTTCAAGTTTTAAAATACTCAGATGATGGCATGCTCAGTTATCTTTTGTTCAATCATTTCACAGATCACTCTTCATAACATTTAAGATGAAGTCGCAGCTCTGCAGCCACAGTGAACCAAGGAAGTCAGCTGAGGATCTGGCACCACTAGTTACCACATGGACACAGACTTGTCACACATGATTAAGAGAAAGGCAGAATATAAATTCCATAAATAATTAAATAAAATACACTATAGGTCAGAGAAACCATCTATACCTGTTCTTTGTTGAGGAATTTAGATTTGCAATGCTGTACATGCTGGTTTATTTCAACTTTGGCAAACATATTTTAATCATTTTAAGAAATAAACATGATTATCATTTGAAGGATGCCAGATGACATCATACCCACCAATATTTCACAGATGAAAAGTGAGACACGTGACCAAGCAACTTCAGAATGTGCTCGGGATGGCAAAAGTTTTTAATAAAGAACACACAAGCTAAGAGAGGCTGCAGCAGTATGTTTTTGCTGAGTCTACTGAAAAGGGCAAGGTTCTACACACCTCTCCTCTCCTCCCTGCAATTAATTGAGTGCAAGCTATTTTTACATTTTGGACTCGGTTTGCATAACTGAAATGAAGTGAAGTTGAGGGTATAGTGGGAGACTGAAAGAGGAGAGAGAAATTGGAACATTTTAAAAGCAGCTGAAAAAATGTGAGAACAAAAGACTGCTCCAAAACTGTCCCTGCTTAAACAGGATATTTGGAGGAGGATCTGCAAATTTGATTTGAAAGATCGTTATTTAGGTGTAGATTCTTGCGAAGTTTTCATCATTACTAACATCTTTCTTTGGATAGACTTAACAAAATACACAAATATCTGCAACTGAGGTGGATAACCTTTGGTTTTCCAGATGAAGATTACAATCTTCCACAATCTCTTACCATGAGACATGCTGGATGAGGATAATGGAAGATATAGGCCAAAACATGTATATGGCCATAAGTTCTCCACACCTGGAATGGATAAAAAAACTAGAGACCAAATCAATAGTTTAGATTTTCTTGAAGAGCAGTACCAAAGGAGAAAAAAGGAGAAAAGAAGTAATTGGGAAGGCACTGGCTGCAATTCTGTATGTAGCATAATAGCTCAATTTGTGTACCTACCCTAGGCACTGCCACATACCATGCCCCCTGACCTACCATACATCTTCTGAAATCTCTGCCTGCATGGCCAATCTGTGCCTCATAGGAGTGAGCAGAATTGGAAAAGCATCTGGCTATGTCCCTGTACCAAACACAAAATTATTACATCAGTGCCAGCTGGGGTCCTGAGTAGACTCAGCCCTGCTGTAATCATTTGTGTATGGTTACAGGAACATAGCTAGATGCTTCTCTGATCTTACCTGCTCCCCAGGAGACATATAATGATGGGGAAAGAAGTTCAGAGTCTGTACAGCAAGTCCAAGAAGAACTTTGAGAGAGGAAGGGGATATCAACTTCTGCAGTATCTAAAAAAGGACCTACATAGATATAAGATAAACATATGTGTCTGTATGCCTCTAACAGGATGCTAAACAATGCATAACAAAAACATGAGGTTTTGGGATCCTGGTCCTAGTTGTTATAAATTTTCTTAAAATTTTCTGGGTAAAATGATGAATTTACAACAAAGTCAACAGCACATGGGTTTTGTATTTTTAAAATTTCAGTTTGATGATAGATCTATATGTTTGCTTCTACAATAAGGGATGTAAACTTGAATCAATAAGTATAAGCTAAGTATAGACCTATATTCACTCATACATGCTAGTAATAATGATTATGAACATACATGATAGAAACATGTGACAGTTTAAGAACAGGATAGGCTTAAGAGAAGCAAATATCATGTTCTATTTGAATAATGGTGAACCACTCTGGCTATGTTCTGTGTGCTGCTGTAGAAAGCTGGTTAGAATACCATTTTATTCTTTTTGTCTGTATAGCTATGTGGAAGCTAAAATGCATATTTTATGTGAGCTGTTATATTCTTTATTTTACTGTAAATTTCTGAAGATGTAAAAGAAAAAAAACTACAACAAATTTAATTCTCAAAGAGCCTCAATTTTAAAAGCCCAATATATATATGAGAAAATGTTTGTTCTTCATGAGGAACCTGAATAAGTATGTCATATGGCTGTGAGCTATTCCTGAAGGAGAGCCAACAAACATACTTATTCAGATTCCACCCCACCCCCCCACCCCCCGCAAAAATACATTGGTGTGAATAAATTTAGCCACTTTTAAGAATTAATATATCTTTTGTTTTTTTGCAGGTAGAGGTAGGACAGCCTCATATAGATACTGGGAGTGGCTTTTCTACTGTGTTTTGTTGGAAGTTAGCTGCTGCAAAATCCAAATCCCTGTCTTTGTGTTCATACAGTTGCATGAATTACGTAGGTCCAAATCATATACTTCTCTGAATACCAAGTAGCTGTATTAGAAAGCTGTGTTTGGAATTATCTTTTAAAAAACATTTTGGAAGCTATGTGGAGAAACCTATTAAAATATAGCCTTATACCTTAACAGACACTGGCCCACTGAGCTCAGCATGGGCTATAACACAGATGGAAATACTGGAGCCTTCCATGTACTGTTGGATTGTAACTCCTGTCATCTCTGCCCAGCCTAGCCAATGGCAAAGAATGCTGGAAGCTGCAGTCCAGCAACATCTGGAGAGCCAAATAGTTCTTTCTGATCTATACTAAATAGCCATAGCTTTCTGGTATTCAAGAAAAGGTCTTTCCCAGGTCTGACAAGTCTGACAAATTTCAAAAGGCAACATTTCTGACCAAACTTGTTTTTTATTATTATTATTTTTATTAAACTTTTATTAATTAAAAACAATTCAAACACATTGTTTGTGTCACACTAATCTAACAGCATCCACTAAATAAAGCAAAAATACAAAAACATTTACTAAAAGTCTTATTAAAACACTGTCAGTAGTTAAACATAGTCATCTCTTACAATGTATTCTAACTTCCTTCTATGAGCATCTGATTCTATTTTCTCTCTTTTTTTCCTATTCATCTTAAGTCTTTTCTCCTTATCAAATATCCACCATTCATTATTTTCCTTTTTACAATATATTCAAAATTATCCTATATTTTGACCTTATAAACCCTTATGTGTCCACTGCTCTCATTTTGAACTTTTTTTTGTTTATTTTCACATTTACACATTGAAAACTCTTACTTATTTTCTTTTTCAGCTTAAACATTTTGTCCTATACGAATACCCCATATCTGACCATATTCCTGTTTTACGTACTCAATAAATGGATTCCATGTTTCCATAAATATCATGGGATTTTTTTTCTGTAAAATTTGAGTTAGTCTATCATTTTCCATTAGACCATACAATTTCCATATCCATTCTTTTTTCTCAAGGATGTCTATTTGTTTCCATTTTGAAGCATAAGTCATCCTAGCTGCTATAGTCATATAAAATAATAATCTGCCAAATCTCATTTCCAGAACATCCTCATCATTTATATTTAACAAAAAAAAATTCTGGTTTCTTTACAATCTTAGAATCTAAAATCTTTTGCATTACATGATGTATTTCATTCCAATAACTTTTAGCCTGATTGCACTCCCACCATATATGATAAAATGTGCCCAATTCCTTCTTGCATTTCCAGCATTTGTTTTTTCCATTTTTGTAGATTTTTGATAGTTTGAATGAGATAATATACCATCTATATAACATTTTATAGTAATTTTCTTTTAAATTGTTGCTTAATGTGTATTTCAATCTTTTGGACCATGTCTTTTCCCATTGCTTCAAATCTATAGCGTGTCCTACATTTTGGGCCCATTTTATCATCTGGGGTTTAATAATCTCTTCCTCCATGTCCAATGATAATATAAGTTTGTATAGCTTTTTAATCCTGTGATCCCCCTCTGATTTCACAATCTCTTCAAACCTCGGATCTGGATCTTTTATATTATCCCCTTTGGTGTCTAATGTGAATCTTTCTTTTAATTGGAAGTAAGAAAACCAAGTGAGATGCAGTCCCTCTTAGTTGGTCTAAAGATTTTAACTTTGCTTTATTTATTTCTAGTATATCTTCATAAGTTGCCCATTTCGACTCTTTTATTGGAACTTTATTAAAAAGGCCTCATTTATGGAAGTTCATTTTGGCACTCCTTTACACAATCTTGGTTTTAATTTAAGCCAAATTCTTAATAAGGAGCTTCTTATATAATGGTCATTAAAGTCCTGATTTACTTTACTTTTATTATAAAATAAATATCCATGCCAACCAAATCTTAATTCAGGGCCTTCTAATTGTAATGTTCTCATATCGTCTAGTTTTAACCTCTTCATTACCCAATCAATTGCACATGCATAATAATAAATCTTCAACTTTGGTAGGGCTAAATCTCCCCTGTTTATCTCATCATATAACAACCTGTATCTTACCTGAGGTTTTTTGCCTGACCAAAGAAATTTTGAAATGTCTTTTTCCCAATTTTGAAAAGAGCTGTCATTTTTAATAATTGGCAAGTTTTGAAATAAAAAAAATCATTTTCGGTAAAATGTTCATTTTGATAGTCGATATTCTTCCCATCCATAATATGTCTAATGTAGTCCATTTTTCTAAATCTTTTCTAAATTCATAATTATTTTTAAACAAATCTGAGTTTTTTGTCGTAATATAGATCTCAAGGTATCTTACTTTTTTTACCAATTGAAATTTAGCTTTTTTCTTCAGTAATTGTTTCTCTTCATCAGTTAAATTCATAGATAACATATTCATTATCTGGAAACACTACAATATTTGTGAAAGGTTTCTAATAAATCATCAATGTGTTCTATTGGGTTTGCTAAAGGTATCATTATGTCGTCTGCAAAAGATCTCAGTTTATATTCATTTTTTTGAATTTTGACTCCTTTAATTTTGGGGTTGTTCCTAATTGCTTTACTTAATATTTCTATTGTTGTTATGAAGAGTAACGGGGACAGAGGACAACTTTGTCTTACTCCCCTTTGAATCTTATAGTTCTTTGTAAGTTCACTGTTAATCACTAATGCTGCCTCTTGCTCATTGTATATATTTTGAATCCATTTTCTAAAGTTAATGCCTATATTCATTCTTTCCAAAATTTTAAACATAAATTGCCAATTAACTTGATCAAATGCTTTCTCTGCATCCATAAATAATAGGGTCAATTTTTAATCTATATTTTTTGAGTGATATTCTATTATATTCAGGAGGTTTCTTATGTTATCTTTCATTTGTCTTTTTGGAAGGAAGCCAGATTGATTGTTGTGAATCCAATTACTTAGTATTTTTTTAAATCTAACTGCCAATATATTTGCTAAGATTTTATAATCACTATTCAATAGTGAAATAGGTCTATTGTTTTTGTTTCCCTCTGGTCTTTATTCTCTTTGGGAATCAATATTACATTTGCCATAGTCCACAATTTAGGGAACTTGTCATTTAATATATCATTGAAAACTATCTGTAAAGGAGCCATCAATTCTTCTTTAAATATCTTATAAAACTCAGCCCCGAAGCCATCCGGTGCTGGTGCCTTTCCTGATTTACTTCTTTTTATTGCTTCTATAATTTCTTCACTCATAATCATTTTTCCAAGATTTCTTGTTCTTGATCTGTTAATTTCTTTATTGATTGTTCATCCAAATATCTATTTATCTTATCTTCAGTAATCTCTTTTTCTTTTGCCAAATTAGAAAAGTATCTGAAAAAAGATGTCTTTTATTCTTTTTGGGTCAGTCACTATCTTGCCTTCATGTTTCATTTAATAAACTTTTTTCTTTTTGTTTTCTTAATTTATATGCTAGATATTTGCCAGGTTTGTTTGCATGTTCAAAGTTTTTTTTGTCTGATAAATCTTAATTTTTCCTCCATTTCTTCCATTGTTATTATGGAGATTTGTTTCTGTAAGGTTTTTATTTCCTTTTATTTTTCTTTATTTTTCGGATAGTTTTTCAAGAAATCCTCTCTTTTTTAAATTTCTATTTCTATTTTTTTAATATTCTCTCCTCTTTTTTTTCTCCACTCAAAGTTTTTTTTTAAAATAAAGAAGCTTCTGATAAAAGCTTTTGCGGCATCCCAAACTATATGTGGTTCTGTTCCTTTATTTAAGTTATCTATAAAAAAAAACTTTAATTGTTTTTTGCTTCTTCTACAATTTTTCCATTCCTCAATAGATGCTCATTGAATTGCCATCTATATGATATTTTACCTTTGCTGATTATCATTAATACTGGACTATGGTCCAACCATAACATAGGCTGGATCTCTATTTTTTCCACCCATTTTAGTATCTGTGGTGAGGAAAGGATCATATCGAGTCTTGCCCATGATTCATGTACACTAGAAAAAAAAGTGAAATCTTTATTTTCTCCATTTCTCTCTCTCCATATATCTTTTAAACTAAGCCTATCAATCAATTCAAAGAAACTGTCTGGTAATTTGCCCTGATTTTCTTTAATTTTTTTTTTATGAAGATCTATCAATTTTTGGATTAATTACCCCGTTCCAATCTCCCATCATTATGATTGTGTCGTAATTTATATCTTCTAGTTTTTTCAAAATTTCTTTATAAAATTTCTTTTTTTTTATCACTGGGTGCATAAATTCCAACAAGAGGAATTTTACCTATTTCGCAAATTATTTCCACTGCTACATATCTTCCATTTGAATCATTCAATATCTCTTTTGTTTCAAATTTCGAATTTACATATATGACAGCCCCTCTTTTCTTTTTGTCTTTTAATGCTGATATATATTCGTTACCCAATTTCGAATTTTTTAAATATTTTTTTATCTTTATCTTTTATATGTATCTCCTGGAGACAGATTGCGTCTAGTTTTTTTGGGTTTTTTTGTTTTGTTTGTTTGTTTGTTTTGGTAAGCAGTGAAATATCTTTTTTCTCTTTTGTGGCTAATTAAGACCTTTTATGTTCCATGTTAGAAATTTGATTTTAGAGGACATTTCTTTTGTTTCTCACTTCTGGTTTATTGATCTTTCAATCGGTAGTGTTCGGGCTCCCACTCTAATTCTGGTACTGATCTATCATTTTCTTCATCCTCATCATCTTCATCATCTTGTGATCTTGTTAAGTTTATCAGATCTTCCTCACTATCTAATTCTTGTTTTTTCCTTCTATGTCTGGATTTTTCTGGAGTTGTTGCTCTGAGTGTCTTTCTTTCTTCGTACTCTAATACCTTCTGTCCACTTGCTTCCAACTGTCCTTGTGTAGCCTCTTTTCTTTTTTCTTAGTTCGTGAGTGTTCTTCTTGTTTATCTTCTTCATTCCGTCTATCTTTTTGTTTAGTCTCTCCAAGTATTCCCAATTTTTTTCGCTTCTTCTAAATTTTTAATTATGATTTTCTTTTTATTAAACCAAAAAATTAAGCCTTCCAGTTGAATCCATCTGTAGGTAATGTTTCTCTCTCTTAGAAGTGTCATTTAAAAAAAATGTAATCTTCTCTTTTTCTGAGAATCCTCGTAGGGACATCTTTAAAAATCTGTAATTCATATCCTTTAACTCTTAATGGTCTTTCATTATGCCATTTTAGTAAGTCATCTCTAATTTGTTTTCTAACGAAATAGATTACAATATCCCGTGGCAGATTTGGTATGGTTTTTGAGTGTGTTTTATTTTGCTTTGTTATTGTTGCTGTTGTTCCTGCTGCTGTTTATCCACTTATAATCTGAGTTGTTTTCTCTTTCTTCTTTTGTCTTTGAGGCTCTCTCAACCAACAGTTCAAGTTTTAAAATACTCAGATGATGGCATGCTCAGTTATCTTTTGTTCAATCATTTCACAGAGCACTCTTCATAACCAAATTTGTTTTTATAAACCAAAGCTTTTATATTGTTCAGGATCCTGCTGTTAACATATGTTGTGTAACCTTCAGTTAGGCTGGCATATATAATTTGCATAACATTGCACAAGGGAGTAATCTGTACTTATCTGTGCAATATGGCTTCCAGGCACTGCTCCATTCTCCTAGACACTGATCATGTATGGATTTAACCAAGCACATTTCTGGAACCGCCAATAACCCAGCAAAGACACAGGAGCTTATGGTAAGGTGAAAGCTGCTCTTCTTCTACCAGATCGACAAGAGGAGATAGAACATGCTTGAGTGCAGCTCCACATCAAAACTGTGTCTGGCAGAACAGAACTACATCTGGATACACTATGGCTGCTGTCACACACCAGAGAGGAAATGAGGACAAGGGAGCCACCTCCATCCACTCAAGTGACAATGTAAGCATGCTGGCATGACTTATGCTCTACGAGCATGCTTGTTAACCAAGCCATTTCATATTTTCAAATATCTCTACTTTAAAAGTCGCAATTTTTCTCCATATTTTCTAAAGACTAGCCAGATATCATTGATATATAGTGGGTGTGAAAAAGCTTTTTTTCCTTCACTGATGGCCACATTCTCTCTGAAATAATCTGTTGAGCTGCATACCAGCAGTAAATGGACATTTTGTCAAAAGTGACAAAATCAGAGCCACCCCAAATATTTTCTCTGTTCTACTGTCACACATGTGCACCTCACCAGTCTATTCACATGCAAACACACACTGCCTTTGTCAATTATCTATTCATCCTCCATTCTTGTTTGCTTTCTCATCAAGCACACATTTATTCACACTCGCCACTCACCAATCCATCTACTTACCCACTCCATCAATTCTATAATCTCACTCCCCTCTCAATTTCACTTTCCCCTCCCTAGTGACACCAGTTCCCACCTCAACCTATAGTGTACTCTTCAATATGCAGTTTGCAACTCAATATGGCCTAAATACTCTAAATGCACCAGATTGCCTCTGATCTTGAAAGCAAAGCAGGATCAGCCCTGATTAATACTTGGATGGGAAGCTATCAATGAGTACCAAGTGCTGTAGGCTATATTTCATAGGAAAGAACTGACAAAACCACTTGTGAAGATTCCTTGCCTAAGAAAATCTTATGAAATTTATGGGATTATGGGATTGGCAGGCAATTTGAAGACAGACACACAAACAATCACTATTACCAAAATTATAGCATATTCACAACACAGTTATAAAATACTAAAAAGATGGGAGGTTATTTTTCCCTACTGACTTCAACAAACTTAAAGTGCTTCAACATAACTAGATTGTGATTCAGGCTGCTCAGTGCTGTTCTCTAATACACAGTGACCTGCCAAAATGAGAATGAATGTCCGTTGCTAGAGTTTACAGGAACAGTTTGAATAGAATTCTTATGATCATATGAACAGTGTTTCTGTTAATCTGGGTATCAGCATTTGATAATCAACAAGACCCACAGTCCTCTTAACAATCTGCTGCTGTAGTCTAAAACATAAACAATTGTATACTGGTGTTCTTGTTTTCACCATAGGTTGCTTTTTGTATCTAGATGCAACATTAAATGCTTCCAACAGATATACATATTTCAACATTTGAAAAAAGATACAGACTTAAAATGCTAATAAATATGTGACCATAGATTTAACTCTGTTATCCTCTTTTGTTCCTATATATTATTATCCAAGTAATCATTTTATCTATCTTAACAGAATCTGTTCAGAGTGGAATAGTGTAACTTTTATGCTTACTTTTAAATTTCAAGAGCACATTGTGTTTTAGCTCTGTACTTTACTATAACCATCTTTTATGAATATATGTATGTATGTATTATGTAACAGTTATATAAATGCAAAGAACAATGACTTGAAACAAAAATAATCTGGCAATTTATAATATGACATGAAAAATAGGGATTTGAGGTTTCACTTTCAAGTTACCTGTTGCTTTGAGGTTAATACTGTGTAAGATCACCTTTCATGGTAAAAACCTTTATAAAAGTCTATGAGGATTTTTCCCTTTCAAAAAAGGAGAGATACAAACTTGCTAACAGGCCGCAGCAGGGAGAGGGCACACTTGGGTGGGTGTCACCCCTCTTCTGCACCTCCCTAGTGATGCCGCTGTATTCAAGTCTTTTGACTTTAATAAATTACAAGAACAATCCCTTATCATGTTCTCCGAAGTTATACTGTTCCTTCATATGTGTAGTCACATTTTTATTTTTCACAAAGAATAAATATGATCCGATTAGTATAAACTATATTTTATTATTGAAAGATTTGGGCAACACAACTTATTCTAATAACAGTCAATAATCACTTTGCATCTATGTCTCTAAAATATATTAGTACTGTCAGAGTGTATCTATAGTACTGTACACAGTTTATTAGTTGGCTTTTCAAAGTTTCATCTTATGTAATCCTGGGATTTGTAGTTCAGTTAACTTCTTAGAATCTTTTACTAAAGACCTGTATGTTTAGTTCTGGGGAGTTTGCTAGAGTTCTCTAACAGAGGACTTTAAGTATCTCAACAAAATAACAAATCTCAGGATTCCAAAGGATGGAGCCATGCTGTTTGACAGTGGAGTATGCTGCCTTGGAGAGTGGTGGAGTCTCCTTCTTTGGAGGTTTTTTTTAAACAGAGGCTGGATTGCCATCTTTGGAGGTTTTTAAACAGAGGCTGGATGTTGGGAGTGCTTTATGTATTCCTGCATGGCAGGGGGTTGGACTGGATAGCCCTTGTGGTCTCTTCCAACTATGATTCTATGATTATATACACAATTACACTAGCGTAATACTGTAAAGTGGTATGAAACTACTAAGGCAGTGGAGGAGGCAGCGTCCAGGCTGAGGAGGACTCCAAAGCCCATTAACACCTACACCTGGGCAGCCCTCAGCAGCAATGGAGTCTGGAGGACGCTGGGATAAAAGCCCGCAGGAACACCTCTCCAGGCACCAAGGCAGCGGAGGAGGCAGCGTCCAGGCTGAGGAGGACTCCAAAGTCCATTAACACCTACACCTGGGCAGCCCTCAGCAGCAATGAAGCTTGGAGGACGCTGGGATAAAAGCCCGCAGAAACACCTCTCCAGGCACCAAGGCAGTGGAGGAGCGGCGTAGGGATCAATAAGAACTCTTGGTACGGGAGACTGATGACCGCTCTGCCATTTAGACTTATTTTATCTGTTCATTGTTTTATTGTTTGTTGCTGTTTTAAGTTTGTTGTTTAATACTATTTTAAGGGGTGGGTGGGTTTTGAGATTGTATATTTTGGTATTTTATTGATGTAAGCCACCCCGATTGCATTTGCAGAGGGGCGGGATATTATTATTATTATTATTATTATTATTATTATTACTATTAATTGGATAGTGTTGAAAATACACTTTTAGGATGGAATCCTAATCTTAATCTTAGGACTCCACTTTAGAATGGAATCTGTTGGTTAGTCCCAACTAAAGTAGAGCTATTGAGTCAATTGTTGAATAGTGAATCCACATATAGATCCCACTGATTCAGTGTTTCTACTTTAGTTGACATATAGGATTTAGGCCATCATTATCTGAGTTATGTATTAAAAAGAATGAAAGAAAGGCAATTCCTCACATTTTATGTTCCTTCAGCCTAGCATTAAAGCTTCAAAAAGCCTCATCACAAAGTCTGTCTTGTTAAGGAAAATGCAACATGGGACTTACAGTAATAGAAATAAAATGTGTATGTGAAAGTCACAGTGATTAAGCAGGAGCAATCATGAAGCTACACAGGTGAAAAGCATAATGTAATTTGGAAGCCTTGAGAGACAAGGACAAAGTTATAGAGTGTATATTGAAAACACCTGTTATAGATTGCAAACACCTGAGATTCATTAAGTAGTCAAGGTAAAATGATGAAATACTTGGGTTGGTCTTAAGTATGGGATGATCCATGTAAACCAATCAAAATGAATGTACACACCCACTGGGTGGGAACCGACTAGTGGGTGGTGACTAACAATGGCTATAAGTGCAATGTTTGCCAATGCATATTTTGGAGTAGTTTTGGAGATATTGTGAAGTGTAGAGATTGTGATTTGTAGGGCATATAGTATTTATGTATATAGTAGAATAAAGTAGATCTTTTATATAAGACTACTGAGTTGTCTGGTGTCTTGAGGGAAGATACAAGAGCCAGAAGAATCCTGGAGAAGTTTGGAGACATCTCAGGAAGAAGAGAGAGAAGGCTTGGAGAGTTTGTCAGGGTCTTCAGCCTATTCTCTGAAACTCTGCTGCTTGGGAAAGAAGCATCAACCACTGATCAAAGCTGGTCAGCTCTGCTGCATAACAAGGTGGTGAGTTAGAGCCAGAGGTGAAGAGCTACAACTCCCATCATCCCTGACATGGGTTATGGGCCCAGATATTAGAGCAACCAGCATCCACAGAAGCTGAAAATTCCAGAGTGTGGAAGAAAGTTTTGTGGAGCTTTGTGAGTAAATCATTTTGTATTTTGTCTGCTGTGCATACTCAGAAGGACTGTGTCAAATTGAGTCACTGCACATATTAAGATGGAGATCCTAAAGTTTAGTAAATTAAATAGAAACAACTACTCTACCTGGAAAATATATGCCCAATCTCTACTCATAAAGGAGTCTCTGTGGTCGACAGTTGAAACAGGGCTGGCAGCTGATGCTAATGCAGCCACTCGAGAAAGAGACACTAAAGCAAAAGCATGTCTTTATCTCATGCTAGAAGAAGACTTGATTAACGACGTAAGAGATAAAGTGTCCGCCAAGGATGTGTGGGATACTTTGCAGAGATTACACACACCTTCAACTGCGTTTGCAAAAATACTTTGGTCTAAAAGAATTTACAGACAAAAGATGACGAAAGGACAGTGTGTGATAGAACACTTAAAAACAATGCAAGATTTATTTGTGCAAGCTGAACTGAGAGGAGTGGAAATTAGCAAAGAGCAGCAGTGTTATATTTTGCTGGAATTGCTAGATCCTTCTTGGGACAACATTACAAATAGCTTGCAAAATTTGCCAGAAGCTGAGCTGAACAGAGACTTAATTGTTGCCAGAATATTGGAAGAAAACTTGAGAAGAAAGTCTGAGCAGGGTGACTCAGCAAGTTTAAGGACTGTGCCAAAACAACAAACAACGCCTGATCTACGAAAGCAGGAAGAAGCAGCTTCTACAAGGGAGCAACGGAGGTGTTTTTATTGTAAAAAGACTGGTCATCTACAGAGACATTGTTAACAATTTGCTGCTGAGAGAAGCAAGCAAGGAGAGAGCAGATGGCAGCCGCGGCAGTATCAAAAACAGTCCAAACCTCCATTTTTGAAGGACAGTGGTAACAAAAAGGGGTTTGCAACCATGATTAAGGAAAAACAAAATGCTAATTGTAAATGGTTGATTGACTCAGGAGCATCATCTTCAGTGTGTAACAATATTAATTTAATAAGTAATAGAAAATCAGCTAATGTAAATGCTGTAGTTTTAGCTGATGGGAAAGAGCTCAGCACTGTAAATCAAATGGGTACAGTTTTCATTCCAGGGCTAAAGGAAAACTTTAATGATGTGTTACATGTAAAGGAGTTAGAAAATAATTTGTTATCAGTAAGCAGATTAACAGACAGAGACTACACAGTCATTTTTGAAAAGAACATGTGTAAGATAAAACTGAATGCGGAATTGCGAGGCATAGGCTTGAAAAAGGATAAACTTTATTTTTTGGAGGACAATATTGATAGCTACAGGGTTGAAAATGCTAATAACATAGACAATAGTCCAATTCACAAAGACTGCATACATGAACTCCACAGAAAATTTGGCCATGCTAGTTTCAAATGTTTAAAGAAGTTAATCAGTATGTGTCCAGATTTAAAAGTTGCTGAATGCAAAAATCACTTAGATTGTACTGTATGCAATCAGGTAAAGGTCAGAGCTTTTCCAGTAGCCAAGAAAACCAAAAGAATTGCTCAAAGACCATTTCAGTTTGTACATGCAGATGTTGCCCAAGCTAATTGTTTATCTTTAGGGGGAAGCAAATATTACCTAGTAATTGTTGATAGATTTACAAGGTTTGCATTTGTAAGAATATTGAAAAACAAATCTGACGCTGGGCAAAGTTTAAAAGCATGGGTGAGAATGGTGGAAAGACAATTTGATATTAGAGTAGGCACCATTGTTACTGACCGAGGAGGAGAATTTCTAAGTAATCAATTGTTTCATTGGTTTCAAAAGGTGGGAATAAGGCATGAAACTACTAATCCCGCTTGTCCTAACAAAGATGGTTTAGCGGAGAAAAAAAATACAAGATATTAAAAGGATAACTGCTTGTTTGATGGCAGATGCAGAGGTAAAAGATAGTTTCTGGGCAGAAGCAACTTTGACAGCAGTACATATTAGTAACAGACTGTATCATTCAGAAATTGAAGACATTCCCTACAGGGTATTGTATGGGAGAGTGCCAAATTACAAGTATTTGAGGGTCTTTGGACAGTTTGCTTATGTTTACATTCCAGCTTGTTTCAGGAAGAAAGCAGAACCCAAAAGTAAAAGGCTTAGGTTTTTGGGTTATTCTGGAAATAGCTACAAGTTTCATTTAGGTGGAAAAGAAGTGCAGTATTCTAGGTCTGCAAATTTCGAGAGACATGCCGGTTGGGACAAACTGCATGCAAATAAAGAAGTTTTCTTGAGGTTAGGAAGTTCAAATGAGCCAGAAACACAAATTGAACCAACTCCAGGAAACGGAGGGGTTTCAGTTAAGCCAGAAGCATCCACTAGCAGCAGTGATAGTTCTTCTGATAATGAGACACAATCTAGACCCATTACTACTAGAATGACTGAAGACAAGAGATTTAGTCATAGAACTATAACTCCCAGTACAGAAAGTGAGGATGAAAGAGGCAGATCAGCAGAGTTTATTCCCAGACGTAGTCACAGAGTTAGAAAGCCTCCAGATAGGTTTGTTGTGACAAATGCAAGAGCTTGTTTAGCAGTGGAAGAGCCTGAAAGTTTTGAAGAGTTGGAAAGTTTGTCTAGAGAAGAACAGGAAAGATGGATTGATGCAATGGATGATGAGTTTGGTTGTCTGGTAAATAAAGATGTTTTTGAAGTTGTTGACAGACCCAAGGACAAGAAAGTAATTGGTTGTAAGTGGGTGTATAAAAAGAAAGAAATGCCAGATGGAAGTATTAAGTATAAAGCTAGGTTAGTAGCTAAGGGTTTTGCACAACAGCAGTATGAGAACTATGATAAGACATATTCTCCAACTGCAAAGCCAGAAAGTCTGAGAATGGTTCTAGCTGTAGCAGCAAAAAGAAATTTAGTTGTAGAACATTTTGATTTTGAAACAGCCTACTTGAATGCTACTTTAGATGAAGAGCTATTTATGGAGCATCCACAAGATTTTGAAGAAAATAGTAGTCAGAAAGTTTATAAATTGAAAAAAGCATTGTATGGATTAAAACAAAGTGCCAGAGCATGGAATTTGTGCATTAATGATGAGTTAGTTAAGCTAGGATACAAAAGGAGCATTGCAGATGCTTGTGTCTATACAAAAGGAGACATAGTGTTAGTAATTTATGTAGATGATTTGTGCGTGGCAGCAAAGTCAAAACAGGAAATTGAATCAGTAAAAAGAGAATTGTCTGAAAAGTTTGTCTTAAAGGATCTAGGTTTATTAAAGTCTTATTTAGGTATTAGTGTTGAATGGACAGAAAAAGGACATTGTTTGTTAAGTCAGAGAAAGAAAATTGAAAATTTGATTGAAAAGTGTGGATTACAAAATGCTAAAATAGTAAGAGCTCCAATGACAACTGGTTTTGTATCTGAAAAAACAACTAGAGATTTTGAAGACAAGACTTTATTCAGGAGTATAATAGGATCTTTACAATTCATATCTTGCCACACCAGACCAGACATTTCATATGCTGTAAATGTATTGTCCAGAAGGGTTAATGATCCAAAAATTGAAGACTGGACAGCAGTAAAACACTTATTAAGATATTTGAAAGGAACTTTAGATAAGAAATTGATAATTAGAAACAGTAGTTCAGATTTAGATTGTTATGTGGACAGTTCTTTTGCATCAGAATTAGGAGACAAGAAGTCAGTTACAGGAATGATAATTAAGTACAGTGAAAGTCCAATAGTCTGGAGAAGTAGAAAACAAACTAATGTAGCGTTAAGTATGACTGAAGCAGAATTCGCAGCTTTAAATGAGATAGTGAATGAGGTACAGTGGGTTGAGCAATTGTTGAATGATTTAAATGAAAGTTACAAGATACCAGTAGAAATTCTGGAAGATTCACAGTCATGCATAGCAATGGCTGAAGCTGAAAATTTGAAGAACAGAACAAAATATGTTGGAGTAAGATATCAAAATGTGCGAGACATGGTTCAGAAGGGTGAAATAGAACTGAGATATATAGAAACACAACACAACATAGCAGATTTGTTCACAAAAGCATTGACGGCGGAAAAACATGAAAGACTGACACAAATGGTTGGAATGACATTATAAGACACATACAATATTTTATTTCGGAGGGGATTGTTAAGGAAAATGCAACATGGGACTTACAGTAATAGAAATAAAATGTGTATGTGAAAGTCATAGTGATTAAGCAGGAGCAATCATGAAGCTACACAGGTGAAAAGCATAATGTAATTTGGAAGCCTTGAGAGACAAGGACAAAGTTATAGAGTGTATATTGAAAACACCTGTTATAGATTGCAAACACCTGAGATTCATTAAGTAGTCAAGGTAAAATGATGAAATACTTGGGTTGGTCTTAAGTATGGGATGATCCATGTAAACCAATCAAAATGAATGTACACACCCACTGGGTGGGAACCGACTAGTGGGTGGTGACTAACAATGGCTATAAGTGCAATGTTTGCCAATGCATATTGTGGAGTAGTTTTGGAGATATTGTGAAGTGTAGAGATTGTGATTTGTAGGGCATATAGTATTTATGTATATAGTAGAATAAAGTAGATCTTTTATATAAGACTACTGAGTTGTCTGGTGTCTTGAGGGAAGATACAAGAGCCAGAAGAATCCTGGAGAAGTTTGGAGACATCTCAGGAAGAAGAGTGAGAAGGCTTGGAGAGTTTGTCAGGGTCTTCAGCCTATTCTCTGAAACTCTGCTGCTTGGGAAAGAAGCATCAACCACTGATCAAAGCTGGTCAGCTCTGCTGCATAACAAGGTGGTGAGTTAGAGCCAGAGGTGAAGAGCTACAACTCCCATCATCCCTGACATGTCTATAGGCTAACAGGTGCATTTACCTTATGAGCAGGTCACAATGCATCCTCTCTTTTCTGAACATGTTGGCTGTCCCCAGATTTGCAATACTGGATGGTATTAGTTCATGTAGAAGAAGTCTCTCTCTCTCTCTCTCTCTCTCTCTCTCTCTCTCTGTATGCTTTCCCCTGATAACCCTGATTTTCTGTGAAAATGTTAGTAATCCACAGCAGTCAGTTCCACCTTTTCATCTTTCTTAGATGCAGCCGAGAGAAGCAACTTACTCAACATTGGCTGCATTTGTCACAATCTTCACCTTAGCTATAGCAGAATATGATTGACTCCTACAAACATCTGAATACATGTATTTATCCTATATTAAGCTGCATGACCTTTCCAGAACCTTATTTCATTGCCTCACACTTAGAAAAAAATATTCCTCAACATGATTAATGAACCATTATCCCCCCCATAATAAAACCTTAATAGCAATATTCTGTGAATGTTTACCTTTTCTTGATTAATTATAAATGAAAAGAAAAAGAGAATTTAAATAAAACTTGGTGCTTACAGGGAAAAGTTCTTCCTGGGTGCATCTAGGCTAAGAAGACCAGAAAGTGTCAGATTTTGTCCTGTTTTTTTTTTTTTTTTCTTTCTTTCAGATTTTATTTTGGAGAGCCATACACATTTTGTTTATCCCAGATTATTTTCTGTCAGTTTCCAGTACAATCAGAGATTTTTTAAAAAACCAATTTACAAGGTAACTTTGTGTTAATCCAGAATAAAATCAGAAAGAATAGGAACAAAATCTGGGACTTTTCAATCAGTCTGGATGTGCCATCAGAAAAGAATCTGTTTCTAGACACCCTATAAGCTTTCTTTTCCAAATTTTCATCCTGACCTTAAATGTTTGTAGAAATTTGTGTTTCAACTATTATGTCTTCTTACCTCTACAATATCATGTTTTGGGGTATTACACTGGTTTTGGCTCTTAGCACTCTTAGGAGCCATGGTGACGCAGTGGTTAAATACCTGTACTGCAGCCACTCACTCACAAACCACAAGGTTGTGAGTTCAATACTAGCCAGAGCTCAGGCTTGACTCAGGCCTGCATCCTTCCAAGGTCGCTAAAATGAGTACCCAGATGTTGGGGGCAATAAGCTTACAGTTGTAAACCGCTTAGACACTGCATAGCGTGGTATGAAGCAGTATATAAATGAAGCTGCTTTGCTTTGCTTTTAGCATGGTCTGTCCTATGGTTTTAGTGCTGAAGATTGTCCTAGAACTGCCCATACTCCATCAGCAAGAGGAGGAGGACCGGGAGCTCTTACCTTTGATTTTGTGAATCGAGTATTCTGTACCATGAAGTAGAAGAATGTTCTCATTTTGTGTAGAGTTGGAAGTAACTAGAATAAAGAATATTTATTAATGCCACAAAGATATATATTTCTTCAGTTCTGAATAAGCCCTGGTGGCGTAGTGGCTAAATGCCTGTACTGCAGCCACTCACTCATAGACCACAAGATTGCGAGTTCAGTACCAGCCAGGGCTCAGGCTAGACTCAGGCCTGCATCCTTCCGAGGTCACTAAAATGAGTACCCAACTGTTGGGGGGCAATGAGCTTACAATTGTAAACCGCTTAGAAATCCCATAGCGCGATACAAGCGGTATATAAATGAAGCTGCTTTGCTTTGCTGCTTTGAATACAACTTTCCCAGTCCTTAACGCTGCACTGTAATATGAATTTAGCACAATTTCCTCAAAAATTCTTCCACAGCTATTATTGTAACCCTGACAATGTGGCACTTTAACCACTGTTACTATAGGAGAATCCCAAGCATGGAAATACTTTAATGCAACACATCCCAGAGAAAATGTTTGGGGGATATATCATAAAGTTTCACCATAGTGGACCAATAAAATGTTTCTTCAGTCCTCAACTCAGGGGTAGGCAACCTTTTTGAGCCGGGGGCCGGGTTGCTGTCCCTCAGACAATTGGGGGCCCGAAGCACCAAAAATAAATAAATAAATAAACAAAATATTTTTTTTATTTTTTAAAAAAAATAAAATATATATGCATGCACACTCTCTCAGCCCCAGAAAAGCCATGGCAAAACCCCTGTGGAGATTTTGCCAAGAAAACCCCAAGAACAAGTAATAACAACAATAATCAATATCATATCATGGCGGGGGGCGGCTGCGGCCCCCAGGCCTTAGGTTGCCTACCCCTGCCTCAACTCATCTTTCTCATCTCTCCCCACCCCCCCAAGACTCAACTTCTCCATTTTGGCCAAAACAGGCTGTGGCATTTGCCTGCGTCCCTTTAAAATGTTGAAGTTAAGTGGAAGAGATGGGGTGAGTGGAAGGAGAAAGGAGAGGCCTCATGGGGTTTATAATGTAAATTTTTTTAAAATTTTTTTTTTAATTTTTAAAAGAAAATTATATTTTATCTAAAATCTCCACATCTTATCAAATTTTCATTTTAATTACATGAAACAATGCACATATAAATTCATGTGTATGATACTGTATTTTAAAGGTATAATTTTAATGTTGCTAATTGTTTATGTCATAACTATTGCCATTACATTCAGTGGTATATGGGAATTACAATTTATGGGTGACATTAGGACAAAAACATTATTGAGGATTGTGTATGGTTTGGTATGGGATGAAGTCAATGGGGGGGGGGGGGGAATAACACCATGAGTTACTCCACTGGGTGATGGCAACCTTATTGATGCCACTGGGTATAGCCTAAATCCAATTGTTAATCTCAACTAGAGTAGACCCCTTGAATCATAGGATTTACATAAAAGTTGGTTTACCATTTAGCAATTGATCCAATGATTTCTCTACAGGATGATGCAAACAATTGCACTGAGGCTAACATTTGAAGGAACACAAAGTGCAATGAAGCAGGTTTGAGAATCTGATGCACAGTAGGAATTAATGTGGAATAGACATTTGGTTCCTGTTGCACTCTGTGCGAGGTTTTCAAAATGATGATGGGTTACATATTTGGAACTGAGCTGGGGGGGGGCAAAACACTTGAGCTGCTTTCTTCTGTTTTGAAGAGGAGCAGCAGGGGAGCAGAAATACATAGTTTAATTTGTCAAATTGAATTCTGAAACAAGTCAAGATGAGTTTCCATATCTTTTAAAGTATCTGTGAATTAATTCCCTAGGACAGGCTCCTTTTGATTTCTACAGCATCTGTACAATATTCTGCTTGCCCTGCTGTCTACCAATAGTTCCAGTAATCCCTCTGCTCTTTTCTATTAGCACAAGGAGAACCTAACCTCATTTAATCCAAGAGGAGGACCATTACACTGGCATAAAGCAACTCTCTCCAAAGGACGAATCATGGAACCCTCTGTCATGGGAGAGTGGGCTGGTCCCCTCCCTGCTCTCCTTCTGCTGGCAGGTAAAGACTTTATTAATTCAACAGGCATTTGGTGACATGGCCATGCAGAAAACTCTTTCAATGGGGTGTGTATGGTGCACTTTTTATTGTTATTTTAATGGTTTAATGGTTTTGAATACTGATTTCAAATATTGATCCTCTAATATGGTACATTAATTGGTTTTTCCATTTTTATTATTATATTTATAACAATTATTATTACATTACTATATAATGTTTTAATTCATTTTGTGACCCACCTTGAGTCCCATTTGGAATAAAGGCAGGATATAAGCTAAATATATGTATAGGCACTGACAGGATTCCAGTCAGTTTTTGTTTTTGTTTTTTTGTTTTTTGTCAACTGGGACATTAGAGCTATTCTATTGTTTAGAGAAATACATGTACAATCAGTGTAATGTATATGAAAGGGGTCTATCTATGTCGGTACGCTCATTACAGGACACTTACACAGCAGAGTTCCAGTAATGGTACAACAGAGAATAATGCAAGTTCAATAAAGACTAGTGATCATAATGTAGGGTTTAGGGCCAATTCATTAAGGAAGTACATGAGATCCTTGTTTTTTATTCATTCATTCTACCCAATGGGAGTAGAATGCATTTCCTTGTAATGAAGTGACAATCAATACTTAATTCAATTTAAAAATGTGTTAGTAAGTCTAATGGGAGATATTTAACAATACAATGCTGAGAGGCATTTCTGACATGTAAGAGACTAAAGGTATAAGGAGCTCAAATTGCTGGAAATGCAATAACAAGATGATAAGCATCACCCTGATTCAGCAATATTACCATAACCTCTAGGCTAGTCTAAATGAGATATGTTCCATTTGTGTAACTGGAGACTTTAAAAATATCACACCACACTTTTATAGCACTATTATTCCACTTTGCTATGGGCTGCCTCCTGTGGAATCATGGAATTTTGGTTTAGGGAGGGGAATTTAGAATTCTCAGCCAGAGGGCTCTTAGGCTGACCGTAATCAGGCTGATAAGATGGAGGAGAGCTCATTAGCAAGAGAACTTCTTGAGCAAAATCGTCAGCTCTCAGAGAGGATGGGGCAAATGATGCACAGCATGTCTTTGCTTCAGAATCAAGCCCAGCCCCAGCCATGGGGGAAAAGCCTCATATCTCTGCCAGAGAAATATTCTGGTGAAAGAAAAGAACTGGAAAGTTTCTTAGCTCAGTGCAAGCTGCACTTTAAGATCAGGGGAACAGAATTCACCACTGATGCACAGAAGGTGGCTTTCATTATCAGCTTGTTGTCTGGACCTGCAAGCAAATGGGCTACTCCTTACCTCAATGAGGATAGCCCTGTCCTCAACAGCTTGCTGAACTTCCTGAGGGAGATGAGAACTGTCTGGGGAGACCCAGTCAAAAGGGAGACGGCAGTGCACCAGATGAAGATGCTTCAGCAAGGCAAGGGCTCTGTGGCAGAATATGCTACTGCCTTTCGCCTTATAGCACAGGACTTGACCTGGAACGAGAGTGCTCTGCAGGACCAATTTCGTTGGGGTTTGGCTGACCCCATCCAGGATGAACTGGCCCGCTCAGAGCCTCCTGATACATTGGCTGCCCTAATCTCCCAGGTGACCCGCATTGACTGCCGTCTCACAGCCTGCAGGCAGGCTCGATGGTCCGGCCTGCCTCTTCCTCCTTTGTCTGAGTCATCGACTCCTGCAGCTTCCCTTGGGGCTGCCTCTCCTGGGCCTGCAGAGGAACCAATGCAGCTGGGAGGGGCCCGGCCACGGCTCACCGGGGCTGAGAAGGAACGAAGGAGGAGAGAGGGTTTCTGTTTGTACTGTGGGCTTTCTGGGCACTTTGCCAGGGAGTGCCCTGCCAAGGGACGCTAAGCACCGGTGCAGGGAAACGGAAGGTCCCAGGTTCATCAGCTGGGAGCATCTCTTGAACCTGCTCCCCTCCATTCGCCCTGCAGCAGAGACCCCTTGTTGGTGGCAGCCAACCTCAGGCTCCCTGCCCAAGAGCTCATTCCCCTGGGAGCTATGATAGACTCGGGAGCCTCCAGCAATTTCATGGACTTGGGGTTTGCTACTTGCCACCAGATCCCCATGGAGGCCCTAGCCGAGCCGAGACCAGTGGAGACCATCGACGGGCGGCTCTTACGATCGGGTCCAGTGATGCACCAGACCTTGTTATTGCAATTGGAGATTCAGGGCCATGTCGAGGAGGTCCGATTCCTACTGGCCGACGTGCCGCATTTCCCCTTGGTCCTGGGGATGCCCTGGCTCTCCAAGCATGATCCTCATATCTCGTGGCCCCATCGGGAGGTTTGCCAAGAGCATTTCTGGCCAGAGAAGATCCTGGCGGCGGTAGCAGCGGATGCCAAGGAATCCTCGGTAACACTACCTGAGAAATACCGGGATTATGCTGATGTTTTTGATAAGAAGGAGGCAGATCGGCTCCCCCCACACAGGCCTTATGATTGCGCCATTGACTTGGTACCAGGACGCCTCTACTCCCTCTCAGAGCCTGAGCTGGTGGCTCTGAGGGATTTTTTGGAAAAGAATCTTCAGAGGGGGTTTATCAGGCCATCCAAATCCCCTGCAGGCGCCCCTGTGCTGTTTGTCAAGAAGAAGTGTGGGGAATTACGCCTGTGTAATGATTACCGGGCCCTCAATCAGATCACCATCCGGAATCGGTACCCATTGCCCCTGATTCCGGAGTTGCTGGAGTGACTCCACTACGCCACGGTTTTCACAAAGTTGGACCTCAGGGGGGCCTACAACTTGGTGAGGATCCGGGCTGGGGACGAATGGAAGACGGCCTTCCAGACGAGGTATGGGCATTACGAGTACACGGTCATGCCCTTTGGCCTGTGTAATGCCCCGGCCGTCTTCCAACACTTTGTCAACGACGTCTTCTGGGATTATTTGGACCGGTTCGTGGTGATCTACTTGGATGATTTTTTGATTTACTCCCCCAGCCAGGCTGCCCATGATGCCCACATCCGCGCCATCCTTCAGCGACTTCAGGAGCACCGCCTCTACGCCAAACTGGAGAAGTGCGCCTTTGACCTCCGGGAGGTGGACTTTTTGGGATACTGGATGTCTGCACAGGGTGTGGCCATGGACAACTCCAAGGTGGAGGCGGTGTTGTCCTGGCAGCCCCCTCGCAGTCGGAAGGATGTCCAGAGGTTCCTGGGGTTTGCCAATTTCTATAGAAAGTTTATAGCGGACTACGCAGCCCTGGCGAGCCCTCTGTCTCACCTGCTGCGAGGGACAGCCCGCTTCCAGGGACAGAGGAGGCCCAGAGGTCATTTGACGCCCTCAAGGAAAGGTTCATGTCGGCCCCGATCCTGCAGCACCCTGACCCGCGGACTCCATTTGTAGTGGAGGTGGATGCCTCGGATGTGGCAATTGGGGCTGTGCTGCTTCAGCCTATGGGGGCCAAAGGACACCTGCTACCTTGTGCCTTTTATTGTCACCAGCTTTCTTCTCCCGAACGCAACTACGCGATCTGGGAGAAGGAGCTGCTGGCGATTAAGGCAGCCTTTGACACGTGGCGACATCTGCTGGAGGAGGCGGCTCATCCGGTCCTGGTCCACACCGATCATAGGAACTTGGAACATCTCCAGACGGCTCGGAAGTTGTCTCAGAGGCAGAAGCGGTGGGCCCTGTTTTTTGGCCACTTTGACTTCCGGCTTCAGTATGTTCCTCGGGCCCGGAATTGGCAGGCCGACGCTCTCTCCCGTAAGCCTGAATACGCCACGAACCGAGAGGGGGAGTCTACGTCCACCTTGCTGCGCCCAGAGAATTTTGCCGCCACTGCACGGGATGCTACGCTGCTGGACCAGGGCCGGGACCTCCAGGGCCGGGACCCATTTGTGGCACGGCATTCGGCAGAAGGGGATGCTTCTCACTTTACACTTCGGGACGGCCTGCTGTACCATCGGGGCTGTCTGTATGTGCCTGCAGGTCCCTGTCGGGAGGCGGTCTTGCAGTTGTGCCATGATGCCAAGCCAGCGGGGCACTTTGGCTTTTGCAAGACCTTGCACCTCCTCACCCGGAAGTTTTGGTGGCCTCGAGTCTGGGCGGAGGTGGCCCAGTACGTGGACACATGCCCAGTGTGCCGCCGGGCCAAGGACCACCCTGGAAGGCCTGCAGGGTTGTTGCTGCCTCTGCGGATGCCGTCGGGGCCCTGGAAGCTCATCTCAATGGACTTCATCACAGACCTGCCCCCCTCTGCCGGCTGTACTACCATCTGGGTGGTAGTGGACCTTTTTTCCAAGATGGCACACTTCGTGCCCTGTGTTGGCCTCCCCACGGTGAAGGAGATGGCCCGGATGTTTCTTCAGCACATCTTCTGGCTCCATGGCCTTCCCGAGGGGGTGATTTCGGACCGAGAGGTCCAGTTCACAGCCCGGTTCTGGACTAGCCTGCTGCGGCTCCTGGACGTGGTGCCGCACCTGTCCTCGGCGTACCACCTGGAATCCGATGGACAGACGGAGCGCACCAGTGGGACGCTGGAGCAGTACCTCCACTGCTACTCCAGTTACCGCCAGGAGAACTGGGTCGACTTGCTGCCGTTGGCCGAGTTTGCTTATAATAACTCGGTGCATGCCTCAACGCAGCAGACGCCTTTCTTCGCCACTGGAGGCTTCCATCCGCGAGGGTTTCCAGCTATGGCTCCGGTTTCGGCAGTTCCTGCAGCGGATCAGTGGGTCCAAGAACTCCGGGCTGCTCAGTCCTTGCTGCAGGAACAGGTCAAGGTGGTGAAGGAGGCGTACAAGAAGGGTGCAGACCGGGGGCGGCAAGAAGGTCCTCCTTTGCAGGTGGGGGACTCGGTATGGCTGTCCACACACCATCTCCCACTTCGGCAGCCCTGTCGGAAACTGGATGCGAGGTTTGTCGGGCCATATAAGATCGTGGCTCAGGTGAATCCTGTGGCATTCCGGCTGAAACTGCCACGGACGTGGCAGATCCACCCGGTCTTCCACCGATCGTTGCTGCTTCCGGCCTCAGGGGTCAGGCCCGATGTGGGTTCCACGCCTCCCGCTGATCCGGTCCTGGTCAATGGGGAACAGGAGTTTGAGGTGGCCCAGATCCTGGACTCCCGTCGATACAGAGGCCGGCTGCAGTATCTGATCGATTGGGTCGGCTACGGGCCGGAGGACCGCTCTTGGGAAGATGCCTCTGATGTGCATGCTCCTCGCCTGGTCCGGGCATTCCATCATCACTTCCCTGACTGGCCTCGTCCTCCTCCGGAGGTGGGGGAGAATGATGGGAGGGGGAGTGATGTCAGGGACAGCCAGGTGGAGGACTTGGGGGACTCTGAGGGGGAGAATGTGGGGCCAGATCCTAGCTTGGTGCTCCCAGCCCCCATAGACCTAGCTGAACCTGGACCTAGCTGTGTGGAGCCCATTGAGCAACAGCCTAGCTTTCCTCCTCAGCAGCCTAGCCTTCCTCCAGCAGAAAGCCTTTCCCCAGCAGAGGTTGTAGGCCAGGAAGAAGCAGAGGAGCAAGAGATTGAAATCCCTACCTTTGCTCAGAGGAGAACAGATAGGGAGGGGCTGCGGCGTTCTTGAAAGTTAGCTGAGTAACGCGCAGCTAAAGAGAAACACCTGGGAGAGAGGAGCTGAGGCTAGATAAGCAGCTGGGAAAAGCCAAGCTCTCTGTCAAGGCTTATCTTGGATTCCCCAGTGAAAGCTCTTGGCTCTCGGCTTGACTTTAGACTGGTTAGATCCTGTGACCTTTGGAACGGCTCTGGACTATCTGCTCGCGTTAACCCTGGACCTTGGATTGCTCTCTGACCTGCCTTTCGGAACTCTGGACTTGTTGGTTGCCTGCTGCAAACACACAGTGGTACTTCACTTGCACTGGGTTGTTGTCTTGGAAGAGGCCCTGTCTTTATCAGCCACGTGTTGGCAGCTTTCCTGGACACTTTTTAAGCTTACGAAACAGAAAATAGGTAGAGAAAGAACTGATGAGCAGAGTGGATGACCTGTACACTCAAACTCCAAAGAGACACTTTACCCAACAATCCCCTCCAAAAATAATTTGTTATGACTAACTGATTCAAATATAGAACATAAACATGTACATTACATTGGATTGCACAGTTACAGGCAGTAATATTATTAATACTTACAGATTATTTTTCATATAGTCCTAGTAAAGCAACCATCTCCCTGTGTGTCTGCACTGGCAACGCCTTTGTAAATATATTGACACCTTTTTCTTTGTGCTATAACTCTTTTTCTGTTCATTGTGTACCTCCTTGGACCTTGCATTATTCTGATCCCTAGGCATGTCACACTTTTCAGATACATTTTCAGCACCCAATGGTTCACACCTTACACTGTTACCTACAGCATTACCATTTGGTACAGCAAAAAACTCAGTTTCCCCATTTTCATCCTTGCACAACTTGGGGATTAGGTAGATGGGTTGAATGTCCTCTACACTGTTAACCTCACTCTTTTCTTCTTGTTTCACCTTTAATTCTGTTGTGGAGGTATCAGATGGGGTGTTTTGAGGTGCTTGCATGTTCTTTCTGTATACTATCAGTATTTTCTACCCCTCTGTTTTGTTCCTGTGATCATGAGGGCAGGTGTTGCTCCTTGTCTTTCCTGGTAAGCTGCTGACCAAAACTTTCAACTTCAAATGTCCTCCATTCTTGTTTCTCTAAGATACAGGCTGAGACTGAGGGGCTATATAGATGGGCGGCTCTGGGCTGCCCCTTCTAGCCATGGATTGGGGCTGCAGCAACTGCATGCCATGGCCCCGATTCTCCCTGTTGCTGCCACTGAAAGAGCACCAAAAGGCTGCTCCTTTCAGGATTGGCAAAAGGCCCCCCTAAGAGTTGGCGTGCAGCTCTTTAGCACCCTTTCCAGTGCAGCATGTTTGAACGCTGCACCAGAAGGGCATCCTGATGCCATGCACCATGCGTAACGGTGCGCAGCATCAGGACAATGTCAGCATGGGGTTGGGGCAGCTGGCGTGCGGCTGCCCCACCCCATCTCTGCCCTAAGTTCAAAGTCAGCTCTGCTTTAGGCAAACTTTGCAAGCTATGAAACGGAAAGTCCCAACTCTCATTCAGACTTCCCAGCACAATATAAGCCTCCTGTGCCTCAAGGAAAGTCATACCTCTGTTTTGTAATTCATTAAACAGAGCCCTGAGTTTCTCCAGGTGACTTTTAACATTCAGAGACCACAAGGGCCATCCAGTTCAACCCCATTTCCATACAGGAACTCAAAATCAAACCATCCCCGACAGATGGCCATCCAGCCTCTGTTTAAAGACCTCCAAAGAAGTAGACTCCACCACACTCCGAGGGAGTGTGTTCTACTCTCAAACAGCTCTCACTGTCAGGAAGTTCCTCCTAATGTTGAGGTGAAATCTCTTTTCCTGTGGCTTGCATCCGTTGTTCCGAGTCCTATTCTCTGGAGCACCCTCCTCAATATGACATCCCTTCAAATATTTAAACAGGGCTATCGTATCCCCTCTTAGCCATCTTTTCTCCAGGCTAAACATACCCAGTTCCCTAAGTCGTTCCTCATAGGGCATGGCTTCCAGACCCTTCACCATTTTAGTCGCCCTTCTCTGGACATGCTTCAATTTTTCAACATCTTTTTTGAATTGTGGTGCCCAGAGTTGGACACAGTATTTCAAGTGGGGCCTGACCAAAGCAGAATACGGTGGCACTATTACTTCCCTTGATCTAGATACTATACTTCTATTAATGCAGCCTAAAATTGCATTGGCCTTTTTAGCTACGGCATCACACTGTTGACTCATGTTCAACTTGTGGTCTACTAGGACTCCTAGATCCCTTTCATATGTAGTCTCATTAAGCCTGGTGTCCCCCATATGCATTTCATTTTTTTTTGCCCTAAGTGCAGAACTTTACATTTCTCTGTGTTGAAATTCATTTTGTTAGCTTTGGCCCAGCTTTCTAATCTATTAAGGTCATTTTGAATATTCATCTTGTCTTCTGGGGTATTAGCTATTCCTCCTAATTTGGTGTCATCTGCAAATTTGAGAAGCATGCCCCCCTATTCCTTCATACAAATCATTGATAAAGATGTTAAATAGCACTGGGCCCAAGACAGAACCCTGTGGCACCCTACTGGTCACTTGTCTCCAGGATGAGGAGGAGCCATTGTTGAGCACCCTTTGGGCTCAGTCAGTCAACCAGTTACTAATCCACCTGACAGTTGTATTGTCTAGCCCACATTTTACTATCTTGTTTGCAAGCATATTGTGGGGGACCTTGTCAAAAGCCTTACTGAAAACAAGATATGCTATGTCTACCACATTCCCTTCATCTAGCAAGCTGGTAATTTTATATATAAAAAAGAGAGATCAGATTAGTCTGGCATGACTTGTTTTTGAGAAACCCATGTTGACTTTTAGTGATTATGGCATTCCCTTCTAAATCTTCACAGACTCTCTGTTTAATGAACTGTTCTAAAATCTTTCCTGGTACTGATGTCAGGCTAACTGGATGATAGTTGTTGGGATCCTCTTTTCCCCCTTTTTGAAGATGGGGACAATGTTTGCCCTCCTCCAGTCTGCTGGGACTTCTCCTGTTCTCCAAGAGTTCTGAAAAATTATTGCCAGTGGCTCTGAGATTACATTTGCCAGTTCTTTTAATATCCTTGGATGTAGCTCATCTCGTCCAAGAGACTTAAATTCATTTAGGTCAGGGGTAGGCAACCTTTCTGAGCCCTGGGCCGGTCTCCCATAGCCCAAGTCTCGGCGGGGCCAAGGGGGGGAGGGGAATGGCGGCGTGCATGCTCACACGCGCGTGCGCACCCTCCGCCACCGCGCGCAGCCGCAGCTGCAGCGGCGCATGTCACGGCAGCCATTTTGGAAATCAAAATGGCAGCCGCGACACATTTGCGCATGCGCAAGAGTACTGTGCATGCGCAAACGCGTCACGACCACCATTTTGATTTCCAAAATGGCGGTCACGGCAAGCATGGCCGCAGAGCGGCAAAAACGCACGGCGGTGGTGGCGCGCGGCGGCAACCTTCGGCCTGGGCCAGTAAGTCGAGGGACCGGGGCCTAAACCGGCCCCCGGGCCATAGGTTGCCGATCCCTGATTTAGGTAAACCCGGTATTCCTGTACTTCCTCTTTACTTATTTTGTGCTGCATTTCCCCTATTGTGTCCTCTGCTCCATTTTCCTCAGGTTGAGCACCCTTTTCCTTTTGTGAGAAGACTGAGGCAAAAAAAGTGTTCAGTAGTTCTGCCTTTTCTCCATCTTAGAATTTCTCCATCTTCTTTGCACAGTGGCCCTACCATTTCCTTCTTTCTTTTTCTACGGACATACCCAAAAAAGCCCTTTTTATTGTCCTTAATCCCTCTACCAATCCTGAGCTCATTCTGCGCTTTAGCTTTCTTGACTTTACCCCTACATATGCTAGCTATTTGTTTGAATTCCTCTTTAGTGATTTTGCCCCTTTTCCATTTTTTATACATCTCATGTTTAAAACTTAGTTCAGTTGAAAGTTCTTTTGTCATCCAACTTGGTTTCTTCATCCAACCATTTTTCCTTCTCATTGCAACAGTTTGAGATTGTGCCTTCAGTAATTCCCATCCATCCTGAACTCCCTTCTCCTTTAGTATTCCTGACTATGGAATCACTCCCAGTGTTACTCTAAGTTTGTTGAAATCAGCTCTCCTAAAGTCTAGAATGAGTGCTTGACTATGCCTAGCTTCTCCTTTCCACTGTATAAGAAACTCCAGGAGAAATGATTACTCCCACCTAAGGATCACACCACTTACACCCCATTTACCAGGTCATCTCTGTTCATTATAATCAGATTTAAAATAGCTGATCCCCTTGTTGCCTCTTCCACCTTTTGGAAGAAGCTGCCTCCCAGAGGACCTAAGAGAATGGAATATCTCTAGCCCATGATGTACTCCTGCCTTCTAAGATACATTCCAAGATACAGTCTCCCTCCCCAACATGACTCAGTTTAAAGCCCTCCTGATCAAATGTTTGAGACTATTGGAAAAAATGCTTCTTCCAACTGGCTTGAGATGCAGCCCGTCTCTTGCTGCTCTTCCTCTTCATCCTTGATAAGTGAGACAGCTTCAAATCAATTCTGTAGCTGCAAGCTCCTAGAATGATCCCTGATTTTCCTACTTCTGCGTGTGATATTCCTCCAGGTGTCCACCTCCTGTGTGCATGAAATGACCTCCTCCTCAACAACTTCTTCTGTGTGGTCATTCTGCTCTGTCCAGGAAAACGTCTTGATCCCTAATGTGCTGAAGCGTAGCTACCCGGGCCTCCAAGTGAAGACTTGTCCAGCTGCTTGACTTTCTCTTCCAGGAGGGCTACAAATTTGCACTTGGTGCAGGTGAAGTTCCCCACATCTCTTGGCAAGAAGACAAACAAGTGTTGCAGGTGACTGCAGCAACTCCCTCAGTGTCCACATTGAGAACTCTTAAGTAAGCACTGAAACAGGACTGTGTGCTTCTCCCCGAAAATGTCCCCCAGTAAAGACCCACGCCAAGGGCCCCTGTTCTCTTGGTCTTTTCACCAGACTCTGTCAGCAAGCTCAATCAATTGGGTTTCTAACTCTACAGAGAGCTCCTGGGTTCTACTTCTAGATTTCTAGATTCTGATGATGATTGGCTATTTTATTTTTATTTATTTTTATTATTTTATTATATTGTATTCTATTTTCATATAATTTATTATTGTTGTTCTGATTTTACTATTTTATTGTTTGTAATTTATACATTGTATACATTTTATAAATAAAAATTATTATTATTATTATTATTATTATTATTATTATTATTATTATGAGAACCTCTAAAAACAAAGGTCAAAGCCCCCCTTCTAGCTGTACTATGCTTTCCCTTGTCCTATGAAAAAATTCTAGGAGGAGCCCAGAAAAAGCCTCTGGGAGGAGTTGTATAGAGCTAATTGGCTAGTTGCACTCTCCCCAAGTGTTTTTAAAAAGAATTTAAACACTCACCCATTCAATATGGCTGCTTTCCTTCTCCCCTCCTGGCAGAAACTGACCTGGAAAGCCTCCTTCTCCTTTTCCCTTCCTGGCAGAAACTAACCATTGCCCCTTGGACAAGCAAGTCCAGATTTGAATAGCAGGGACATATGGATCTGGGACGCAGTTTAGTGTCTGGGGCTGAACAGGACTTCAGTGATGATACGACCATGGGATTGTGAGATGTCGGAACTGTGAGGTGGTTCGGTAGCAGAGGAATGCTGCTGGGGACTCTACTACCTAGACATTGAACGGTTGGAGTCTTTTACACACCCCAAGATCTTACTAGTTCAATTATAAGAAACTGATTTCGTAAAACTGATGGCTTTACAATTAGCAAAAAAGAATTGTTGCTGGAACACAAGAGGTGAAGCGAAGGATCCCAAATTAATGTGCTCATGTGGTCAAAGTTGTTCCTTCGGTGATCTTGGTCGCACTCGACATTGGAGCTTAGAGCTGTGGTCAAGACCTTGAGGGGAATGGGAGTTGTTATTGTTGAGTATGAAGGAATTCAGGTTTTATGCCACACTTGTACAGGGCTGATGGAGTCTATCTCTCCCCGGTGGGAAATGACGTATTTGACTTCTCTGGAGTCATACATTAAAAGAGCGATGGGGGGGGAGGGGATGCCAAGCTAGGCTGGCCCCCTCCTGTGGCGGGCAGAGACCCCCCCCCTCGGGGAATAATTAGGTTAATTGGAAAATACTATTTGGGTTAATAAAAAATTCTAAATTCGGTATATGTCATTAGGTTAACCACATTTCTATGATGCCATTTTAACCTTGGATGATGTCATAATGTTATGATGTAATAAGAATCCTTATGATGTCATATCCGGTTGGGGGAGGGATTATTTATTGTTGTGATATCCTGCATAAACTAACGGACTTGACGCATGCTGTGTTAGAAGCACTTAATTTATAGCGCTTGCGCTTAACTATACGTACGCATGCGTCAAGAACAAATTCTTGTTTAAGAAAACTGTTAGTAATTTTAATTGATTAATTGAATTGATTAACTGTTAGTTAATTTTTTAATTGTTTAATTGATTGAAATTAAGACCCTGTACAAAATAAAAGTTGTGGCCAATGATTTATCCAAAATACTCGCGTTCGGTGTCCTTTGTGCCGATGCAATTAGATTATTTCAGACATCATCTTTGGCAGAATTTTTTTTGGAAGTCATGAGTCCCTGTGGATTCTTTAAATTCAGCTCATATTATGGGATGAGGGGATCAGCAGTACACACCCTCTTGTTGGCAGTTTACATTTTATTTTCATTGTGCAATGTACATCTATCACATTTATTTATCATACAAATTCAGTTCTATATATAAGGAAATGACTTCAGCTTTCCAAGAAGTACTTGCTCCATTCTAAATCAAGAATAATGTACAAATAGGACTAAGTACAAAAATATGAGGCATGGGAGATTATTGCATAGGCACCTGCCCCCAAAATGGACTGAAAATTTGGGATTTTTTTTTTCAGATCCTCAGACTGGAGGCATCATGACCCAATCTTAGTCAGATCCATCCCCGATCTGCCTAATCCTGTCCTTTGCAAAGGATGGGTAATTCCCATTCTTTGTGAAAGAAGGGATTAGGACAGATCAGGGACAGATCTGGCTAAGATTGGTTCACAATGCTTCTGGTCTGAGGAACGAGGTGTGTGATAACACATCTAAAAAAAATTCCCAAATTTTCAATCTGCTCTGGGGCCAGGTGGAAGCCCATGCAATAATCTTCATGGAAATGTTACTCCATTGCTCAGCTTCCCAAAATACTTGCGGTATAAACAGATTACTTGAGAAATTTGTAAGACTCTGGATGTCAGAAACACAACTTTTGGATCAAAGTTTTTGCACGAATTCTCTTGTAGGGAAAAACTAACAATTTTGGATGCAATCCTACAATCAAAAGTGACAGGAAAAGCATGTGTACTTTCAAGAGATAGATACACAGATCAGGCTTACTCTTAAACTGAAGTAGAAGAAGTACTTCTTTGTGGTATTCTAAAGGAAATATACGAGCATCTACCAGAAAACTAAGAATATGCAAACACACACATATTTTAAAAAGGTTAAACTTTGAATCAGCAGAATAATTTTATTGAAGCATCTAAAACTTCTTATCAAATCATTATCTAATAGAATGATTCATATAGGCAAATCCCAAAGCTTCAGCTGTCATCTGTGATATTACATAAAGACAAACCATATTAAGTCTCCAACCTTTAAGGGGAGGAACAACCAAAACTAGAGCAATATTTAAAAAATAAAAAATAAATGGACTTATAGAACTGTTGTTGCTGCTATTAGCTGCCCTTGAGTTGACTTCTACTCATGGTGACTCTGTGGATAAGACATCTCTAAGACCCCCTACCTCAGCCTCTCTGCTCAAGGCCTTCAGGCTCAGGCCTGTGTCCTACCTGACTCTATCTAGCATGCAGCCTTCCTTTCTTTCTGCTGCCTTCCACTTTTCCTAGCATCCTTGTCTTTTCTAATGATTCATTCTTCCTCATGACATGGCCAAAATATGACAACCTCAAATTAGTCATCTTGGCCTCCAGAGACAGTTCGGGTCTGGACTGTTCTTGAACCCTTTGGTTTGTCTTCTTGGCTATCCATTGTATTTTCAGTATACTTCTCCAGCATCACATATTATCTTTTATCTTTTAATTAGTTTAGAAATTTTCCCAGTTAGAGCTTTTAAATTTTATTTCACTGAAAGCCTTATCACATGAGAAAAGCAAGCTGAAATGGATCAAGAGAATAATGACTTTCTTCTTGCCTTTCTGCATGCTGTCATGGCACCTGTGTTCTCATTTCCTTAGGGAGACAATTGTACAATTGTACCTTTTGCTAAACAGATTTTTCCTTCATGAGAAAATACATGCTTGTGTTACCTTCTCCCTCAGGAAGAGATGGAAGTGCTTCAAAGGTATAAGGAGAAGCATGGAAAAGGCTGCTACTTTCCCAATCCATTTCAGCTTTCATTTATCATGTGATAAGCCTCCTCTTCTGTTGGTTCTGTTCCTGAGGTATCTCAGTAGCTGCTGTGTTGTGAGACTCCTTGTTCAACATTGGCTTTGCTCAAGAAAATCAGTTTCATTGCACTTTAAGTATTAATTCTACCCTATATACATTTAACTTGGAAGACATCTCACCAAGCTCACTGAGGTTTACTTTTCACTAACAAGGAACTGCACTTCATGGCTTCCCCATTTCTGACTGCTGTATTTTGCTGAGCCTGATGACAATTGTATCAGCAGTCTTGAGTTCCCATACAGAACTACAGGTGCTGGACTGCCCTGCTGTTAGGGAAAGAAACTCAATTTTAAATTGCTCAAGTCTGTGTATTATAGATATGGAAACAACTAATCATATTATTTCTAATACAGGTGATCTATTTATTTATCAATACTGTACCCAAACAATGTGCAGCTTGGTATTCTGCAGCTATATATACCTAAGTATTTGTTTGTTTAAATATTATCTACCCTAACTGGCAGTGGCTCAGGCAAAGGTATTTCAGATTCATCACTGATAGATCCTGTTAAACTATGGATTTTCTAGATCCATTTCAAACTGGCTTCAGGCCTGGATATGGGGTGGAGACAGCCATGGTCACTCTGGTAGATGACCTCCGCCTGAGCATCGACAGGGGTAGCGTGACCCAGTTGGTGCTTTTGGACCTCTCAGCAGCCTTTGATACTATAGACCACAACATCCTTTTGGAGCGCCTGAGAGAATTGGGAGTGGGAGGCACTGTTCTTCAGTGGTTCTGCTCCTTTCTCTCGGGCAGGTTCCAGAGGGTGGTACTCGGGGACAGCTGCTCATCAAAAACAGAGCTAAAATATGGCATTCCTCAGGGAGCCATTCTGTCCCCGGTGTTATTCAATATTTATATGAAGCCACTGGGAGAAATAATCAGGAGCAGGATGTTACCAATATGCTGATGACACTCAAATATTCTGCTCCATGTCTCGGTCAACTGCTATGATGGCAGATGGCGGTTCTCCCCTCAGTCAATGCCTTGAAGCGGTAATGGACTAGATGAGGAAAAACCGACTCAAATTGAACCCAGACAAAACGGAGGTACTTACAGTAGGGGCCCCCAAACCAGAGATTGGATTGCGACTGCCAGTCTTGGATGGGGTCATGCTCTCCACCAAGGACAGTGTCCGCAGTCTGGGGGTGCTCCTAGACCCGTTGCTTCACATGATAAATCAGGTGAATGTGATGGTCAGGAGTGCCTGTTATCAGCTTCGGCTGATACGCCAGCTGCGCCCTTTCCTGGAAGTAAAGGACCTAGAAACTGTAGTACATGCTCTGGTAACCTTACGACTCGACTTCTGCAATGCACTCTACATGGGGCTACCCTTATACCTAACTCGGAAACTGCAATTAATACAAAATATGGCAGCCAGGCTGATCACTGGAACATCACAAAGTGATCATATTACTCAGGTTTTAAAATCTTTGCACTGGCTTCCAGTTAGTTTCCGGGCACAGTATAAGGTGTTGGTATTAACCTTTAAAGCCCTACATGGCCTGGGCCCATCTTACCAAAGGAGTCGCCTATCTCCATATAATCCACCCCATGCCCTCAGGTCCTCTGGGAGGAAGTTGCTTCAACCAATAAGAACTAGGTTGGCGGCAACCTCCCAGAGGACTTTCTCTGCCACGGCTCCTAGACTGTGGAATGCTCTGCCAGAGGAGATCTGTCAGATAACCAACTTAGATGGCTTTAAAAAAGCCATCAAGACGGATCTCTTCTGGCAGGCGTTTCCAGAATGATATTTCCCATAATCTCTCCCCCACCATTAGATCACTCCTTTATAATCAGAGTGCCCTGCTTAATTCGTATTGCATTTGCAATTTTGTTTTAAGTTAAATTTTAATGTTATGAATTTAATATATTTTTAGAGGAGGTGTAATGTTTTTTGTATTATATGGGATTGTGCTTTTAGATTGTAAGCTGCCTTGATAGCCTCAGCTAAAGGTGGGATATAAATATATTATTATTATTATTATTATTATTATTATTATTAAACAGGGAGGAGAAGGATAGAACGAAGGACCTTTTGCATTGAGAGCATGTATTTTACCACTGAGCTACAGCCTTTCTCTAAGGAAGATGCTTCACAATGTTATATTCTTATCAGTGACATAAATTTGCTGCTTGCTGAACAAGCAGATGACAATAGCCTCAACAGCCTCAGTCTGCAAAAATATAACTATATTGTTTTAGCAGCTGTGAACTTCAAAACAATAAATATGGAGGATGGGTATGGTGGGGGAGGTGAAGTTTTAAATCCACAAAACCTCAATATACTAACTGAGCATGAAAAAGTATGGTCATATATTACAACAGGAAATGAACTGGATTAAATGCAAACATTGATTTGTTCTAAATGATTGCCCACTTCTTCTACAGGTCTGTTTGTAAGTCCAGCTGTATTTTGTTGTTATTGTTCTTGTTAACTGTCCTTGAGTCGATCTCAACCCATGGCAACCCTCTGGATGAGACATCTCCTGTCCTCCACTGTTCTGCTTAGTACCTGCAAAGTCATATCTGTGATAGTTTTTTATGGGTTTTTCAGGCTGCGTGGCCATGTTCTAGAAGAGTTTCTTTCTGATGTTTCACAACATCTGTGGCTGGCATCTTCAGAAGACATATCTGTGACATCCTTAATAGAGTCCATCCATCTAGCATGTGACCCTCCTCACATTCTACTTCCCTCCACCTTTCTATCATTATTTTTTCCAATGAGTCTGGCCTTCTCATGATGTATCCGAAGTATAACAGCATCAGTTTGGTCATCTTGGCTTCCAGTGAGATTTCTGGCTTGATCTGCTCTAGAACCCATTTGTTTGTCTTTTTGGCTGTCCATGGGATCCTCAGCACTCTTCTCCAGCACCACATCTCAAATGAGTTGATTTTCTACCCATCTTTTTTTAACTGTCCAGCTCTCACATCCATACATGGTAATAGGGAATATGACTTGTATGATTCTAACTTTTGTGCTCATCCCAGATATGAGAGCTGTTTTACTATTTCTATTTCTTCATCGTCTAGGTTGAATTTATCTATTATACTAGTTAAAATTAGTGACTATAAATCCTAGAAAGTATTGTTGGCTGTACTGAATGACAGCCTAACATGGTATGTTATATTTATCTAACACAAAGATGCCTGTTCCCCAGTAACATAAATCAATCACTAATCAATTCTGGACATGATTCAGATGAGATAAGACATTTTGTCCAGATAAGACAGACACTTTTGAGCAGAAGCTCTATTCTGTTTCAGTTTTTTTTATTAATCCTCACTTTTTTATTCCCATTACAAACATTATTTACTAATACTTGCCAGTTTTTTTATTTCCACATCTGATATTTTTATTGGTAACATCCTAAACAAAACATTTATCTTAGGTAAAATTTTCATTTTTACTAATGCTATTCTACCAAACCATGATAGTTTAATATTTTCATATTCTTCTAATTTCCTTTTAATTTCTATCTTTAGTTTATTATAATTTTGTTCCTCTAATTTTTGTAAGTTTTTTGTAATATTTATTCCTAAATATCTAATTGTATCTTTTAATTTAATATCTATCATTTTATCTTTTAGGAAATCTTGTTCTTCTGTTTTTGTATAAACAGTACTAACTCTGATTTATTCCAATTTACTGATAGACCTGACATTTCCTCAAACTCCTTTAAGAGCTGTTTTACTTTATCCAATTTATTTAGTGGATCTTTAATTGTCAATAGGGAATCATCTGCAAATAATCTTATCTTATTCAATTTTCTAATCCCAATTCCTTCCAGATTTTCATCTTCCCTAACGGCATTTGCTAAAATTTTGATAATTATTGCAAATAAAATTCTAGAATAGTTTTTATGAACTGCTGAATAGTAACTATAATTATTTTATCCCCTTTAATCAGTCTCCACGTGTCTTTTAATTCTTTTCCATTAATTATCTTATTCAGGGGTGTAATATTACTAAGTCTATCCTTTGTTGTTGGGCCTGATTTATCTTTACATTTATCTGTAACCATATTGAAGTCTCCTGCCATAATTTTATAGTCTCCCTGCATATCTTCCATTTCTTTTAATACTTTTTCATAAAATTCTTTCTGTTTTTCATTTGGAGCATACACATTGACTATCAAATACTTTTCTCCCCCCCCCATAGTTCCTTGTATAAGAACAAATCTTCCTTTTTCATCTATCTTTACTTTTAACACATTAAAGCCACATTTCTTAGATATTATGGTTGCTACCCCTCTTGCTTTTGAAGTACCATATGCTTTTTCATAAGTGGCAACCCAGTTCATCTTAAGTTCATTTATTCCTGGATTTGCTTGATGCGTTTCCTGAAGAAGAAAAAAACCTGCTTTCTCCTTCTTCAACAATACTTCTATCCTTGCCCTTTTAATTACAGACTCCAATCCTTTCACATTTAATGTTGCTATCCTTATTTTATTAACCATGTTACTTTTCTAAGTCTTCTAATTAGGCTCTTCAGTGTGCTACTGCTACATTCACCTTCCCTCCCTCTTTCTCCATCCCTCCCTATCCCTCCCACCCCTCCCTTTCATCCCCCCTACTCACATATGCATTTTACCCCCCTCCTTCCCCAAGGTACCAAACCTCACCCGTGGCTTTTACTAGCCCTCCTGGAGGTGGGGGGGAAGAAGCCATCCCTCCCGATATGTGATCAAATTTCTCCTCTTGATTGTTTATATTGTCTCTCCTGTTATGTCTTTTTTAAAATTTTAACATCTTTGTCCTTGTTTTCTATCATTCCTTGGTTCCTCCAGTTGCACCCTTGTCACTGTCTTCTTCTGGCTAGCCCAGATCTAATTGCTTAAACAAATCCAGTCCTTGTTCCAGGGAATAAATCTTGTGTTGCTTCCCTTTTCATTGAAATTTCAGAAAAATAGGATAACCCCAGCTGTATCTTATTCCATTCTTTTGCAAAACTGCAATACAAGGCTTAATTCCTCTTCTCCAGCTGATAATCTCTGGGCAAAAATCATTATAGATTTCAATTATATTGTCTCCACGTTTCAGTGGGCCTTTACAGACTGCCAGAAATAATGCAGCTTGAGTCCACTTTAACTGTATTGGCTCAGTGCTAGAGAATCATGGGAACTGTAATTTTTTTCTGAGACATCGAGCCTTCTCTGTCAGAGAGCTCTGGTGCCACAATAAACTACAGTTCCCATGATTCCCTAGCACTGAGTCAGGACAATTAAAGTGGACTCAAGCTGCATTATTTCTGACAGTCTGTAAATGCCCAGTGATCCTGAAAGTTTGCTGATTTCTTTCATTAGATCTTTCTTGTAGAAACTTGTTACTCTCATGATTACATCTCTGGGAATCAGGCCTCTCTTAAACATGGATGTTCTATGTAGACATTCCACTTCCTTCTCATCCCAGGTAATTTGAGAAACAATACTTTGTAACCATTTAAAAATCTCTGTCTTCAGGTTTTTCGGTGTTTCATTTGACATCTCAGGAAAGCCCTGAATATGAAGGTTATTCCTTCTATTATGATCCTGCAAGTCAATGATTTTTCTTTCAAGTTGATCCAGTCTTGTTGAATGTTCCAAGGTTATCTTTTGCTGAGCTTTCTGTTCAAGTTGTATTGACTGTACTTTTTTATCCACTTGTTCAATCTCTTTTTTAATAATCTGAAAAGTTTTGTTCATTTCATCCATGATTTTCTTAGATATAGTTTCTGATAATGTGACATTATTTTTTGTGACAGTGTTTTTTAAAATCTCATTGATTTTATTTTGATTTTCAGCTAGCAGGTGGATGAGCCATGTTTTCATTCCTTCGTCAGAATCTAGCAGTGTTCCCAGAATAGCTCCATGTTGTTCTTTTGGTCTAACTATCATTCTGGTTTTCTACACTGTCTCCAAGGATTTTGCTTTTTTCATTTCTATATTATGATTTTCAGATTTCTCTTGTGAGTTTACTTTTTGTAAGTGAAAAAAAAAAAAAGCTTTATCTGAAGGGTGTTATTTAGGTTCTTTTTTCCAATTTAAAACTGTTCATTTAAGCCCTTTTTCTGGCTCTTGGACATCTGCCACCTTCTAATCAGTATTGTGTCTCCGTTATGACACACAATTGTATATTTTCTCTCTTTATTTATACTTTAATTAATATTCCTGCATTTCAATTCTTCATAATCACTGTTCCATACTATTTTAGTTTGCTTTAATTTTTTTAAAAATCTTAACATCCACTTGGCATAACAACCATCCAGCTGGCAGTGCCAAATAAGAAAATACTGTTTATTTATCTTTCTTCTTTTTAGAGCTTTAATTAAAGAGTTCTATTCTATTCTCCACCCATTCCAATTTATTTATTTGTAATTACTCACAGTATTTATTCCATTTAGAAGAGATTCTTTGGTGGATTTGCTTTAACTTTCAGAAGAAAATGATCTTAGCTTGTCACATAATCACTCATGGTTTCTCTCCCCCCCCCCATTCTGTTCCAGTTTTAATAGGAATAGAAAACAGCATGGACTTTACCTGCACTTACATGTCCTCCAGGCTTAAAAGAATATTTCAAGTAGTTTAGGTCTTGAGGTTCATGAGGGGTGAATTTAATGATTTATAAGGCAGTTTGGTGTCAAAGAAGTGAATTAGAACCCATTAAGTATGTCATGGGTTATATTTTTTCTATTATTTTCTGTGACTTTTATAGAAAGATATTGAAGAAGCAGAACACTTTTGTGCTATCCTGAATATTGATATCATTTGTCAGTGAATGCAATCTTTCTAGGTTACAAAATATGCAAGAGTGGCACTTTGCATTGTTTTCTAGCTATGCTGATCAGATACAAAAGTAGAGAAGTAGAGAAGCAGCACCTGTGAAGATATACCTCAGTGAAGTAGATGTGTTTCTGAGCATTAATCCTTTAGCAGAAAAGTGGCAGTTCAACATCCCCCTCTCCCAATTCAGAAAGCATAAACTGGATTTCCATTTACTGTAAAAAAAAACAGGGTTGAAATCTAGACTGTGGACAGAAGTCCAAGGTGAGTCACTGTCCTTGCTGGATGTGGGACTATGGGAACTGTAGTCCCAAAAGCAAAGTTTCCAGGTTATCCTAGGAATTTAGGAACATGTTGGAGTTCAGAAAGACCATATTTCTGATCCAAATTTTAAGGGAACAAGAAACCTTAACACGCTTATTTCTGACCAGGAGGTTCAAACAACCAACCTGGGTAGGCAGAGTCAATCCAGGTCTGGAAGGTACTTCATGGAAAATCTGAAATCAGTGATTAACCACAGAGGGCAGCACCACACTGATCTAGCAGCTCCTTTGTGGGCTCTATTATCCCTCCACATGATGATGTTGTGTATGGGGCCTTGGTATCCCCTGGGGCTTAGTTCCAGGACCCCCATGGATACCAAAATCTGTGGATGCTCAAGTCCCATGATATACAATGGACAGTGAAACTGTGTCCCTTATATAAAATGGCAAAATCAAGGTTTGTTTATTGGAAATATATTTTTGTTTTTAATATTTTCAATCTATGGATGGTGAATAAAAAAAATCAGTGGATACAGAGGGCTAACTGTATCTGTGCACAAAAGAGCCGTCTTCTGATATCTAACAAATATTATGGATAGTTTCAACAATATGTATCCTTTTCTTTTTCCTAGTGTTGTGACGGAGCTCCCCTCCAGTTTACTTGCTTACTTTTCACCTGTCCACTCCATATCACCTTTGTAAACCTTTTTCCCAGTTTCGCCATCGAGGGGCCTAAGGTAGTTCCTAAAACTGGACAGGTGTATGCATTATCAGGATGCCTGATGGTATGTGACTAAGATCTAGAAAGTGCCTTTTAACAATCCACTCAGGCAGTGTTTAAGTAAAAACTATACAAGTTTCCTTGTTAAATGGCCTTTTAAAACATACAAATGTCAAGTGGTGTTTCTGTCAATGTTACAATTGGTATGTATTTCACACTCTCCCTGAACTATAACATCCTCCCTTCCTCCCTTCCTTCGTCAACTCCCAAACCTCCAACTGTCACTTCCAACTCCAATGAAACTGTCATTTAAACTGCCAAGTCATTCCTTTTATTTTCCCTTCAAGCTCCACCAACATTTTGAGGGCTGTGATAGGCCAATCCATGGGGTGGGCAAGCTCTCTCGCTTCTCTGTCTATCACAGTTGTCTATAAAAAGCATAACATTCTTCTTCAATAAATGTAATTCCAAAATTAAGTGTTTGTCCCTGCTGCACTTCTGAATGAATTACTCTATAATATCTCAGCCCATGCATCTGCTCTAAAACAGGCAAAATTAATCAGATCTACAGAGTTTTGAGATGTGAAAATGAGTCTGCTGTTTACCCTCTTGATAAGAAATCTTAGGCACAAAATAGCTTCTGCACAGATACAGTATTCTTTTCATGGTGCAATGGTGACCTGATTTTGAAGAGAGTGCCAGCTACTGATTCAGCAACAAGATTTCTATGCTGTTCCCAAAAGAGCTTCCCTGGGAGATCTAACAAAGCAGTCATGATTTCACCACCCGCATTCAAAGTGGAGGCTACTATCTTATTTCATGAGCTAAAACCCCAGGAAGCCAAATTATTTTCAATATTTTTATAGCTATACATCTAGGTAGAAAATGTAACTTTCTTGTATAACTCTCCACCCACTGCAAATGCATGATTCAAACATGCACCCCCTCAAGTCCTTTCAAGGCTGCTAACTACCTTCAGAAATACTTTAAATTTAAAATGGTGAAAAGAGGGACTCCCTTATGGATGGAAAAGGAAAATGCTAACAGCTATTTGTATATTACTCATCAGTAAAGAGAAAAGATAAAGTTTTGGTTCCATGCATTACCCAGAGCTCTCCCCCACACCTGCATGATAAGGACAGCTTGCAAATGTTACTATTTAGATTAATTTTTGGATCATGCTGCCAGGGGGTTCTGGAGGTTGTGGTACACAAAAGTGTTTTTTTCAAATAATGGATGAGAGATAAGTTCAACTTGATTAAGCTCACATTGATATCTGTAGATGCATACTGTGGTCTTGTGATGAAGCTAAGACTTCAGCAGCTAAACCAGGCCCTGCCTTGGCATTATCTGCTTAGGGATGCCATTTTTCTGAAGCATGGCATGAAAAACACAAAAATAGGATTAAAGAGATAATATGTGCTCTCCCACAAGATTTTGCCAAAAATATCAGCAACTGCAATACAAAATATGGCCTTGATTTATACGCATGCAATTGATTTTGATTTCTACAATGTAAAGCCTACTTTCTTAGTTGTTTCCTCCTGAGATAACAGCATATAAAATTGCCTTGTACTGATTCAGATCATTGGCATATCAGTTGCAAGTTAGCAGCATCCCATTCCCAAAGATTTCAGGGAATGATAATGGGTAGCTCCTTCTACTATCACACAGATGGAGCAGGCAAAAGTTGATAAGAGGGCTGGATCTGCTTCTGGGTCAGTTAATCACAGAAAAGGCATGAGGGCAATCTAGATAAATGGGCCCAGAATTTGAGGTAATATGGCAAGCCAGAACCTGAGGAGGGGGGACACATCAAAGTATATATATATATTGGTTAACTGCCTTCATGTCAATCATGACCCATGGCGTCCTGTAGATGAGACATCTCGACCCCCCCTCCCCCGGTACTCTGCTGCTCTGCCCAGCTCCTGCAAACTCATATTCATGATCTCTAATAGAGTCCATCCATCTAACATGTGGCCTTCCTCTTTTTCTACTTCTTTCCCCCTTTCCTAGCATTATTATTTTTTTCTAATGATTCATACCTTCTCATGATGTGCCCAAAGTACACCAACCTAAGTTTTGTCATATTGACGTCCAGGGAAATCTCTGGCTTGATCTGCTCTAGGGCCCATTTATTTGTCCTTTTTGGCTGTCCACAGGATCCTCAGCACTCTTCTCCAGCACCAGATCTCAAATGCATTGATTTTCTTCCTGTCTTCTTTCTTAACTGCCCAGCTCTCACATCCATACATGATAATAGGGAATACAATAGCTTGTATGATTCTAACTTTTGTGTTGAGTTGCATATCTTTGCATTTTAGGATCTTTTTTAATTCTTTCATAGCTGCTTTCCCCATTCTTAATCTTCTTCTGATTTTCTTGCTGCAATCCCTGTTCCTATCAATGTTTGATCCCAGATATGAGAATTCTTTTATTATTTCTATTCCCTTATCATCTAGGTTAAATTTGTGTAGATTCTCCGTGGTCATAATTTTTGTTTTCTTTATGTTCAAAGTTAGGCCTGCCTTTGTACTTTCTTCCTTGATCTTCCTTAGTAGGTGTTCCAGGTCTGTGAAGTTTTCTGCTAGTATTATGGTGTCATCTGCATATCTTAAATTGTTGATATTCCTTCCTCCTATTTTCACTCCTCCTTCTTCTTTGTCCAAGCCTGCTTTCCTTACAATATGTTCTGCATATAAGTTGAACAGATAGGGTGATAAGATACAGTCTTGTCTGACTCCTTTGCCAATTCTATTTCTCCATGTTCTGTTCTAACACTAACCTCTTGTCATGAGTACAGCTTCCTCACCACGACTATCAGATGTGTTGGCACTCCGATGTCTTCAAGGGCATTCCATAGCATTTCATGATCCATGCAGTCAAAGGCTTTGATATAGTTTATAAAGCACATGCTGATTTTCTTGGTGTGCTCCATTAGCCATTGTGTGTTTGCAATGTGATTCCTAGTGCCTCTTCCTTTCCTGAACCCTGCTTGGAAATCCTCTGAGATTTCTCTCTCTATGTATGGTTGGAGTCTATATTGCAGAATTTTGAGCATGATTTTGCTTGTGTGGGAGATTAGTGCTATGGTTCTATAGTTGCTGCAGTCTCTTGTGTCTCCTTTTTTGTGGATGGGAATGTATATTGACCAATCTGTTGGCCATTTTGTTTTCCATATCTGTTGACATATGTTGGTTAGCACTAGAGTTGACTCTGCCATGTGGGTTGCAAAAATTCGATTGGAATATCATCTGTTCTTTGAGACTTGTTTTTTTGCCATTTCTCTTATTGCAACTTCCACCTCGCTTTTTAGAATTAGGGGTTCATCTTCATATGGCTCTTTGTTCCATGTGTCCTTCAGATTGTCATCTCTTTTATATAACTCTTCTGTGTATTGGATCCAACATCTTTTTATTTCTTCATGGTCTTGAATTATGTTATTTTTATTGTCAAAGAGCATTCTGATCCTTAGTTTGAAATTCCATTTGATTTCTTGAATCTTGTGGAATAGGTCTCTTGTTCTTCCCTTTTTGTTGTTATTTTCTATTTCTCTGCATTGGGCATTGTAGTCTTTATGCACTAGCCTTTGTACTGTTGCCTTCATGGTTCTTAGTTTATTCCTATCTACTTCTTGTTTTCTTTCTCTTCTTTCCTTTATTGCTTGTGTGTGTGTGTATGTGTGTGTATGTGTATACCACTACTCTCACTAGATCTTGCATTGTGTATCACTTTGTCTACAGCAAAATCAATTGGTAATCAATTCATTTGAGATGTGGTGCTGGAGAAGAGTGCTGAGGATCCTACAGACAGCCAAAAGGACAAACAAATGAGTCCTAGAGCAGATCAAGCCGGAAACCTCCCTGGAAACCAAGATGACCAAACTGAGGCTGTCGTTTTTTGGACAAATCATGAGAAGGGAGGACTCTTTGGAAAAAAAATAATGCTGGGGAAGATGGAGGGAAGTAGGAGGAGAGGAAGGCCACATGCCAGTTGGATAGACTCTATTAAGGAGGTCATGGGTATGGGTCTGCAGGAATTAAGGAGAGGAGTGGAGGACAGAGGGTCTTGGAGATGTCTCATTCATAGGGTCGCCATGAGTCAAGATCAACTTGAGGGCAGTTAACAGCAAGAAACAACCCATATGACATATGAGGCCTTTTTTTTTTTTTTGCATTAAATTCCTGTTTTCTATGCAGAAAACAAGTTACCTGCAGAGAAATACTGTATGCATGGAGAGTCCCCATGTGATTACAAAGTCTGGAAAATCAGCATTCAAATCACATACAGGGTCTCAGCACATACAGCAGGCTCTCCAGTTCAGACTGTCCCTCTCCAGTTATTGGGAGGGTGTAAGAGAGCAGCAACACTCTTTCCTATGTCTTTAGGTTTTATGTCATCATAAGTTTGTGTTCCATCAGCACAAATCCTTCTTCTCCCAAAAGGCACCCCTAAAAAAACAGGATCTCATCATCAGGGTGTAAATGATGTCAACAAACATGATTTAGAATGTACTGAAAGGTAAGGATGTAACAGGATTTCTTAAAAACTTATTTGGAAATATTGCAAGCAAGGAACACTGTGTTTACTTTGCCTTTCTATTTTTGGTGAAAGTTGTTCAGCCAAGGGCTTTCCACACTTCAGCCTGTTCTATTCCTGTTTAACAAAAGTTGTGAGATATTTTAAAATGATATAACTCCACGGGGAGTTGTTAGATAACAAAACTTGGAAGAGTGCTCTTGGCAGGTCAGAGTCATTATGATCACCATAGCAGCAGATAATGTAGCTTCTTCATTGGGGCAGAGTGGCATAATTCATTTTACAGCTCAAATAAGGTCCTGGGTAGTGCAGATCAGTATAATATGTTTTGGGATGACAATTTCCAGAATCGTCTGAAAATTGTAGTCCAAAATAATTGTAGGTTTGGACTACAACTTCCTGGAGATTCTGAGACTTCTAGTTCAAAAAGTAATGGTTCTAAGCCTTAGTAACCTTAAAGGTAAAGATAAAGGTATTCCCCATCCACAAGGTTGTCAAGTCGTGTCCAACCATAAGGGGCAGTGCTCATCTTCGTTATTAAGCCAAAGAACCAGCATTATCAGAGACTATTCTGTGATCATGTGGCCAGCATGATTGCACAGAATGCTGCTTACCTTCCCACCAAAGTGGTACCTATTTATCTACTTGCATTTGCATGCTTTCGAACTGCTAGGTTGGCTGAAGTTGGGACTAGCTCACCCCATCACGCAGCACCTGGGTCTCAAACTGCCAACCTGCTGATCTTGCAATCAACAGAGTCAGCATCTTAACCACTTAAGCCACTGCATCCCTTTATGGCTAAGGTTATGGTAACCTTAGGGTTACCACAATAATAAATAACATAATAATTCCCCTTCTGAATCAAAGAAAGGTGTTGTCTGCACAGAGGAAAAGAAATGTTCCTGCCCAGTTCCCACAATGACCTGTTTAGACAACACACTGAGGTTTATTTCCTCATGTACTATATTCATGCATGCAGGGACAAACAATTTTAAATGTTTTCTCTCTGCTGGGCAGGATTATGAGCATTTTTCAAGAGGTTTTTCCCCCCACACTTCCTGACTTTCCAAAAAAATAATTTGGTCAAAAAACTATGCATGGAAAGCTAGTTTTTGTGCAAAATCTAAGATTATTTGGTGTTGATACAGCCTCAAGCCATCACAAGACTCACACCCATTTGCTGGTTCTAAGTTCTTACTTGGTTAAGGATTTGACTGAATAAAGTATATCCAATTAAGACATAAAACAAATTCAGATTAAAAGATTACAATTAAATTTAAAACACATTAAAAAAAGCACAGCGTTTACTCATTTAAAAACTCTCATTGTGTTGAGAAGACAAGTTTATGCCTCCAAGAACATCTCCCTGGGCATGCATGCATATGTGCACACATGCAAAAGCTAAGAATGATTAGTAACACAGAAAAACAAAGTTCCGATTGGTACCAATGGTAGCTTGTTTCCTAATGCTAAACACTATTTGGGTGGAATGGGTGACTTGGTGGCTTTTGTGGAATCATTTAGGGAGGAAAGGTTTGAATCTCTTCCTTTCTGTACACTTGCTCTGAACAACATCTCCCCACCACACACACCAACACACATTTTAGGATTTTTTTTAAAAAAATACACATACACATCATGACTGCTAGCATACCCTACAACTGTACCAATTTGGTGGGGACAGTTCCAATTAATTCCTTGTCATTCCACTTTTTCAGCTGGTTTTAAAATGTCCCAGTTTCTTCTTTACTACTTTCCCCCCTTTTCCTCAGCTTACTTTAATTTCGGTAAACTGAGATAACATGCAAAAAGTAATTTGTACTCAGTTAACTCAGCATGATAGAAAGCAGATGAGGGGATGGAATCGTGTCCTTCCCTGCATCCTCTCCTAGCCTTGTGTGTTCTTCCTCATTAATAACTTTTGCCATCTTAACTACACTCTGATGTTGTGAAGTCGTGGGCTTTCATGGCTGGCATCCATAGTTTTTTGTGGGTTTTTCGGGCTGTGTGGCCATGTTCTAAAAGAGTTTCTTTCTGATGTTTTGCCAGCACCTGTGGCCCACTCTCTTCCATTCCAGCATTCTCTGAAGATGCCAACCACAGATGCTGGAAAAATGTCAGAAAGAAACTCTTCTAGAACATGGCCACACAGCCAAAAAAACCCACAAAAAACTACACTCTGATGTTGCTATACCACACATGCCCCAGTTTTGAGAAATATATGAGAAATGTTGGCGGGCATATCCTAATCCCACTATTAACATTGCATGTAGTTAGATCCTCAATCTTAGGTGATCCTGTCCTTACAGGGTGGCACATAGGAACAAGTGATGGCTGGACAGAGAAACAAGATTAAATGTACTCTAACAAGAAGCTGAAGAATATCTGCAAGGGAAAAATATGGAAATATTTCCAGGCCTATCACTCTTTTCAGCAGTTTTATTTCGAACTTCATATTAATTGCCTTCCTTTGAAATGTAACTGCTTTGTAAGTCTAATTAAGAGTGGGCCTACCCCTGCTCTGTTCGGTGCAAACATGTGAGTGCTGCCATAGTAACAGTAAGGAACACTGAGAAGAAGCTCTCTCTGATTAATGTAATTACACAGCATGTGTATATAATGCCTTTAAACACAACTTACTGCTGCACGGAAAAGAAAGATGAAATGTCAGTATTATGTGTTATATGTTTCCTAACTTTTCTGAAGAAGATTGTTTGAATATATTGATGTACATTATCAGCAGCTGCAGCTTGTTTTATTTTCTTTTACTTTCCTTTGCAAACATTTTTGGGTAGATAAGCAAAGCTAGAACAGATGGAACTGGGCCAGTCTCACTCTCTCTCTCTGTAGCAGGATTTAATTTGGGTGGTGGCTCTGATTCGGTAAGTTTAGGGGCTCGTTGCCACTTACATTAAAAGCAGTTTGTGATTTGCCTTTGCTCTGCATTGGTGAATCAATTCCAAAAGGTTTGTTGTTCCCACTATGAAAGCGGATCTTTTCATTATTCCCTTGTAATCACCTCTTTTTTGGCATGATTGTCATTCCCACTAGTTTGTGCTGCTTCAAAATGCAAGTCAATCATCTGCTCATCATTGGTGATGCAAGTGGCAACACGGTGAAGACGGGGCCATTCCAGGCACCGAGCAGGGTAACTTTAGCAACTGAGCCTTCCTCTGCCCCTCACCAACCCAGACTGCTCAAGCACACTATTTCTCCTTTGAGCAGCCCGGCTTGGGATATATGTGTGTGTGTGTGTGTGTGTGTGTGTAATAAAATGACAGGATATGCAATCCATTGGTTTTGCAACTACTTGCCTTTCTGAGCTGCAGTCTGCCCATAATTGCAAGTAGTTGCAAATACAATGGATCACATATTCTCTCTCTCTCTCTCTCTCTGTATATATATATATATATATATATATATATATATAATGCACCCATAGGTTACATCACAAGCACAAAGGTAGTGCTGAGAAGGGGATTGATTTCCCAAAAACAAAAACTGAGGAGAGATGGTAAATACCCTTCTGCCATGAGTTCCTACCCTCCTGAATGATGTGATTCAGATCTGTCATTCCCACTTGTTGAACATGATGTGGAATAGACTCTTTTCAAAAGAACCGCCAAAAAACTAGTGTCAGGAAACAGCAGGTTTTTTGCATTTGCCTCGCTTCATTGCAATTGAAACTGAGCACAGTAGGATCGGAACCAGTTTCAAATGGGAATGATGGTCATATAACCTGATCAGCAATTCACTTTAAATCATAGTGGGAATGAGACCTTAGTGTATTTACCAAGCAGCTCCAAGGAACACCATAGAAGAGTGTCACAGAGCTTTAGATTAGAGTGATCTAGTCACTTAGATCCAAGCTTTTCTATAATAGGCCATTCTGTGTCTTTAGTGTGTCAATAGCTGCATAGGTACTGACGTGTATTAATCATATTCTCAATAAGGAAAATGAATTACTTAAATATGATTTCCATTTAATTATTTGTGGTGTCAGAGTTTGAAACCTTACTTATACCTAATTGGCTACTTATATCTAATAAGTAATACTGTATTAAGGCAGAAGTTGCTTTCCTCCATTTCAGTCCTCCTATGTCTTGTATAGAGTATATGCATAACTAAACCAAACCTAAACTGGGCCAGTTCTATCATTAGACAACATGAGATGGCTTCCTTCAGGCAGCAGTTACTGGATAGTAGTGGGACAGCCTCACAATTATCTTCACCAACTCTTCTAGCTTTTCTTTTCTGTTTGAGAGCAATGGTTTGTATTTCACATAGAGTTGTAAATTCAAGATCATCCCAGTCCTTAGGGCAAGGGGGGATGAAAGCACTGTCTTTACGTGTGTGTGTGTGTGTGTGTTTGTGTTCCTCATTGCTCAAACTTGGTGGGTTTTTTATTATTTGAATAGTCCACCCTGTGCAATTTCAGTAGCTGCTTAAGATCAGGGATCAGTCTCTGAAATGCAGGGACTGTATTTCCATTTTTGGAATTGTTTATTGTCTCTATCTGAAAAAGACTTCTCAAAATTTGTTAGATAGGATCAACCTTATCCTAATATATTCTTATTTAAACAGTTAATATTCCATACAGTCCTTATTACTAGCACATTCACTGAGATACCAGTTTTTTATTCAGTTTTTTCTCATAACTTTGATGCATACTCTTGGTGTTTATGGATTCTTCATGATGCAATGTTTTCACTTTGGGAATGTTGATATAACTATGCTTTGTCAGCACTGATAGCAACCATAAAACATTTGGAGCTATGTAATATAACAATAAAACCAAAATTCCATTAGACAACAACCCCACACCTAAATCCTGGATGTTCATGATGTCATTATACAAGATCTATCCACTGACTTGAATAGATTGTTGATCACAAAAACAGGATAGAATTCCATTCAGCTGAATGAGTTTCTTGAAGTGAGAGGTCAGAGACAGGCTAATCTCTTGAATTTACAGCTAGTTTGGTTGAATTATTCATTGGAAATAAATTATCTGCTAAAGAATGCTCTATTCTCTGTGTTCATCAGCAGATCCAGATTTCTTTGGCTTTATTTTTATACCCAATTGTTCTGTTCATGTGAATGAGCTTCAGAACTTTCTCAAAGGTTTACTCTCATTATTTGTTTAAAACAATGTTGTTTTAGCAACATAGGGTTTTATGTTAAGCTGTGAAGCAGATACACAGGAAATAATAGTCTCTTGTCAGCACCTCATTTGCAATGAAGAAATGAGGTGCATCATAAAATAGAGATGAACATGGAGGACATGACTGTTAAATCATCACAAGCTGCTTACTCTGATCAGTGTACAAGTCCCATAAAACACAGAATGATGGTAATAAACTAATGATCACCACAGCTTTACGCAGTGGGAAGCCGTGCCTTAGAACCTTTCTTGATGTTGTGTACTGTCAAATCATTTCCAATTTATGGTGACCCTAAGAGGGTTGGAGGGGGGCTGAGAATGACTTTTCTTAGGCTGAGAATGTGTGATTCACCCAAGGTCACCCAATAAGTTTAAGTGCGGCAAAGAATCAACGTGGAATAGTGCCTTGAGTGTTGGACTAAGATTTTGGGAGGGAAAGGTTCAAATATCTGCTTCTCCATGGAATGCACTGAGTGATCTTAGGCAAGTCACAGTCTTTAAGCCTACAAGGAAAACATTGGCAAACCTCCTCTAAATAAATCCTGCCAAGAAAGCCCATAATATCCTGCCTTAGGATCATCATAAGTCTAAAATGACCTGAATGCATACAACAACAAAACAACCACAACCAATTATTCAGACATTTTGATTGCTGGTATTGCTGATACTTTTGTGGTGGGTTTCAGTTCCTCAGCAACATTAAAAGCAGAGTATGAAAGTGACTTTTCGGTCACTAAAATTGCTCAGCTCTCATTAGTTGAATCTACACTAGGGTTGTATACCAGCTTCAGTTCATAGTATCCCTGCAGTTTGATCCCTAATTACTACACACACCTGTTTTAATCCAAACTGAAATCAATTATGGGTCTCTAATAATAATAATAATAATAATAATAATAATAATAATATCATAGAGTTGAAAGAGGGCCATCCAGTCCAACCCCCTGCCATGCAGGAACTCCCAATCAAAGCATCCCCAACAGATGGCCATCCAGCCTCTGTTTAAAGACCTCCAAGGAAGGAGACTCCACCACACTCCGAGGGAGTGTGTTCCACTGTCGAACAGCCCTTACTGTCAGGAAGTTCCTCCTAATGTTGAGGTGGAATCTCTTTTCCTGGAGCTTGCACCCATTGTTCCGGGTCCTAGTTTCTGGGGCGGCAGAAAAAAAGCTGGTTCCCTCCTCAATATGACATCCCTTTAAATATTTAAACAAGGCTATCATATCACCTCTTAACCCTCTCTTCTCCAGGCTAAACATCCCCAGATCCTTAAGTCGTTCCTCATAGGGCTTGGTTTACAGACCCTTCACCATTTTAGTTGCCCTCCTTTGGACACGCTCCAGTTTTTCCACATCCTTTTTGAATTGTGCTGCCCAGAACTGGACACAGTATTCCAGGTGAGGCCTGACCAAAGCAGAATAGAGTGGCACTATTACTTCTCTTGATCTAGACACTATACTTCTATTGATGCAGCCTAAAATTGCATTCGCCTTTTTAGTTGCTGTATCACACTGTTGACTCATGTTCGACTTGTGGTCTACCTGGACTCCTAGATCCCTTTCACACGTAGTCTCGTTCAGCCAGGTGTCCCCCATTGTATATCTGTGTTTTTCGTTTTTCCACCCTAAGTGCAGTACTTTACATTTCTCTATGTTGAATTTCATTTTGTTAGCTTTGGCCCAGCTTTCTAGTCTGTTCAAGTCATTTTGAATTTTGATCCTGTCTTCTGGGGTATTAGCTGCTACTCCCAATTTGATGTAGTCTGCAGATTTGATAACTATGCCCCCAATACCATCATTCAAGTCATTGATAAAGATGTTGAATAGCACTGGGCCCAGGACAGAGCCCTGTGGCACCCCACTGGTCACTTCTTTCCAGGTTAAAAAGTAGCCATTGTTGAGCACCCTTTGTGTTCAGCCAGTCAACCAATTACAAATCCATGTAACAGTTACTTTGTCTAGCCCACATTTTACCAGCTTGTTTGCAAGAATGTCATGGGGAACCTTGTCAAAGGCCTTACTGAAATCAAGATATACTATATCTACAGCATTCCCTTCATCTACCAAGCTGGTAATTTTATCAAAAAAAGAGATCAGATTTGTCTGGCATGACTTGTTCCTCTGAAACCCATGTTGACTTTTTGTGATTATGGAATTACCTTCCAAGTGTTCACAGACTCTCTGTTTAATGATCTGCTCCAGAATCTTTCCCGGTATTGATGTCAGACTAACTGGACAATAATTGGTGGGATCCTCTTTTTCCCCCTTTTTGAAGATGGGGACAACATTTGCCCTCCTCCAATCTGCTGGGACTTCTCCTGTTCTCCAGGAGTTCTCAAAGATTATTACCAGTGGTTCCAATATTACATTTGCCAGTTCTTTTAGTACCCTTGGATGTAATTCATCTGGTCCTGGAGACTTATATTCATTTAGATTAACCAGGTATTCCTGTACTATCTCTTTACTTATTCTATGCTGAAATTCTCCTATTCTGCCCTCTGCTCTATTATCCTCAGGTTGAGCACCCTTTGCCTTTTCTGAGAAGACTGAAGCAAAGAAGGTGTTGAGTAATTCTGCCTTTTCTCTGTCCCCTGTTAACTTTTTGCCATCTTCTCCACACAGTGGCCCTACCATTTCCTTCTTCTTCCTTTTGCTGTGGACATACCCAAAAAGGCCCTTTTTATTGTTCTTAACCTCTCTAGCAAGCCTGAGTTCATTCTGCGCTTTAGCTTTTCTGACTTTAACCCTACACGTGCTAGCTATTTGTTTGAATTCCTCTTTGGTGATTTCCCCATTTTTTCCCATTTCTTATACATGCTCCGTTTAAAACTTAGTTCAGTTGAAAGTTCCTTAGTAATCCATCCTGGTTTCTTGAGGCACCTCCCATTTTTCTTCCTCATTGGAACTGTATACACACCTTTGCTTAACCAAATAGCTTTCCCCCCACCCCTGTTGTTCTATTTGTTCACCTGAATGATCAGGTGACCTTGGTGACTACCTGACATAGGTGACCACCCAACAATATGCACCCACCCCTGATTCCACCATGATCCAAATTGAGGGGTCAAAGCACATGTTTGAAAAAATGGTTCCTCCCCAAAACAGTAGTAAATGGGAAATTTTGTTAAATTGCCTTAACACCCTCAGGCATAAAAAAGAAGTGATTTCACACCGGAACTAGCAAAATTTCACATGTTCCAACAGAACCAGGATTGAGGTAAGGACATATTATGTAGCCTGGATAAATTCAGCCATGGTCACTAGCCATGGAAGCTAAACGATTCTGGGAGGACTAGTAAAGTGGTTTTTCTCCCATCTCTGTGCTAAAGGGCTCTCATTCAGTAAGATTCTTTATATAGTTTTCCTCTGGATCCTCTCTGCTAATATCACTGACTCTCCAAATCTAGAGTCTAAAGACTGGCCCCCAAGAAAAATAATGAAAGCTTCCTTCCACTCCTGCTGTCAGACAGTGTTTGGCAATGCTCACTGGTGAATAACAGTGTGTGTCTCTTGCATGGTGTATAATCTAATTAGAAGCAAACATTCCCCGTTCATTTTCACAATTTTAAACTAATAATCATCATGGTTCACCATTTTATGTTCTTCTATGCTGCGGAAATACAATGATGGGGGAGAAGGAACAGACACCTTTTCTCCCTGCATTCAGATTTACAGTATGTACTAGTGCATATTGATGCCTTTAATGTGGGGTAATTTAAATTTCCTAAGGCTTCAGCATTTTTTAAGAAAACAAAATATTTAAATATCAAAAATATGAAAGCCAATCCTGTTAGAATCTGGCTTTAAATTAGCAAAGTTGCAGAAATGTGCTTTTGTCTAACTATACTTCCCTAAGAACTAAGACTGACTCAAAAACAACAAACACATAGTTTGTAGTTGAAAACAATGGCTTTAATCTATATTTACATAAAAGGCCATATCCTAATCTAACTAGTGAATAGTTCGGCTAAAGAGAAATACTTATCTCACAATCTTTCCAAAAGATGGTTAAGAGAGCAGGAAGATGAAAACAGCTCAGTTGAAAATCTTGAGAGAAAGTCTATTATTCCCAAAGAGGGGGTAACCTAAGTGGTCTAAGGAGGGGGAAAATGAATGTAAAGATTTTCCAACATTTAAAGACACATTTTATTTTCTGGGCAGAAATGGGTGACATCCTTCTTAAGAGTGAGATCTGACAAAGTGAATTAACCCTCCTTCTCTCCTCCTGGGGCAAATATGCAACCATTGAATTTTGAATTTAATTCTGAGTTAATCTGAGCCCTCTTGTACTCCCCATGATAATTTCAGACCTGCAGGTAGACAGTGACCTCCATACCAATAGGTCAATAAATACAATCTGGTTTCATTCATTATCAATTTTATAATATCTAAGGTGCTGAACTCTACCTGCCATATATGTTCAGCAACTTTGGAGACTTTATTTAAAGATCAGAACAATGTATGGGGAAAATTCACCACCCTACTGACATGGGTGTCATTAACCACCACTGTAGTTAAGTCAAACCCCTTCTCCATCCCAGCAAGGAAGACAAGAAAACTTCTTGGTGGGGTGTATCTGCTCAGATATGCATTCTTCCTGCCAGTGAGCCTGAAAAATGTAATACACCCAGAATGCATGCTGGAATCTGATTCCCCTCCATCCATCCCTGCCACCATGGCTTCCACAATAACCAAGTAAATTGGTAGCTGGGGCAGGACAGCAGTTCTCCTTTCCTTGGCTTGTAACCTGAGCTACAGGAGAATCATTGGGGAAGAGAAGCCCTGTTCTGAATGCAAGCATATTTTATGAATCAATTTTATATTCTAAGATGGGCATTTCTAAGGTTGGGTGACATCACTTGCCTTATGAGGATGCATGAAGCATGTATTTAGTCTATTTATATATTGTTTTGCATGAAGACAAAGATGTTGGGAATGGATTTGTCTAATTTCTTGACAATCATCTTCTATTCATATAAATCATTCTGCTTATGTTCTGAAAACAATGTGCTCGGGGTGCCTTATGATGTAGGTTGAGTGGATCTATTTACCTTACCAAACAGTCATTGCAATGTTATTTGGGTTTTGTTAGCTTTTGCAACTAGCTAGTCACTGGGTTTTCTAGAAAGCATTGATTGTACACTAAGGGGGGGTTGCAGACTGTCAAAAATAGTGTGAATTCAGTCTACTTTTAGGGTTAGGGTTAGTGCTAGGGAATCATGGGAGTTGTTATTTTTCTGAGACATTGAACCTTCTTTGTCAGAGAACTCTAGTGCCACAATAAAATTCAATTCCCATGATTCCCTAGTGTAGCGTGAAAGAAGTCATGTATAACTGAGCTCCCAAGCAGGAAGTCCTTACTCTGCATATTGCCTATGTCATGAATTCATTTCAGGGTCTCAGACAAGCAACTTTCTCCCAGCCTTCTCCTCCCATCCACAGCAGGCAGGAATGGGGAGTATAAGAGTACTGATTAACAAAGCAGGGTTATAAGGATTACAATTACATCATATTTATGAAATTCTTTAAAGATTTAAATGTGATTTATGAGTATTGCAGGTTTCCAGACAGAATAAAGGTTGCTGTTGGCTATAAAATTTGCTATTATTGGCTATAAAATTTGCTGCTGTTGTGCTCAGATATTTTTCTTTTGAAAAAAAAATAACAAATGGACATTTCTGTTGTTCTGGTACATTTGGTGGCAGTTCCAAGCACCAGCAGAAACATTTTATTTCCACAGTTTTTGTTTTAAAATCCAGAATTTGTTGTTGTTGTTAACTACCTTCATGTCTGATCTCGACCCATGATGACCCTATGGATGAGACATCTCCAGGGCCCCTTGTCCTTTATTGCTCCGTCCAGCTCCTGCAAACTCTTATTCGTGGTCTCTTTAATAAAGTCCATACATTTAGTATGTGGCCTTCCTCTCTTTCTACTTCCCTCCACCTTTCCTAAAATTATTGTCTTTTCCAATTATTCATGCCTTCTCATGATGTGTCCAAAGTATGACAGTCTAACTCTTGTCATTTTGGCTTCTAAGGATATTTCTGGCTTGATCTGTTCTAGGACCCATTTGTTTGTCATTTTGGCTGTCCATGGAACCCTCAGCTCTCTTCTCCAGCACCACATTATCTCAAATGCATTGATCTTCCTCCTATCTTCTTTCTTTATCCAAATCTCACATCCATACATTGTAAAAGGGAATGCAATGACTTGTGTGATTTTGACTTTTGTGCTGAGTTGTATGTCTTTGCATTTTAGGATCTTTTCTAGTTCTTTCATAGCCCCACTCCCCATTCTTAATCTTCTTCTGATTTCCTGGCTTTTACAATTTCCATTTCCTCATTGTCTAGTTTGAATGTGTGTAAGTTCTCTGTGGTCATTATTTTTGTTTTCTTTATGTTGAACAGTAAGCCTGCCTTTGCACTTTCTTCTTTGATCTTCCTTAATAGTTGTTCCAGATCTATGAGGTTCTCTGCTAGTATTATGGTGTCATCAGCATATCTCAAATTGTTGATATTTCTTTCTCCTATTTTCACCCCTCCCTCTTCCATGTCCAAGCCTGCTTTCCTTACAATATGTTCTGCATATAAGTTGAATAGGTAGGGTAATAGGATGCAGCCCTGTCTTACCCCTTTGCCAAATGGGAACCATTCTGTTTCTCCATGCTCAGTTATGATAGTAGCCTCTTGTCCTGAGTACATATTCCTCATTAGGACTATCAGATGTCAACACTCCCATGTCTTTAAGGGTGTTCCATAGCCTTTCATGTTCTATGCTATAGTCTATAAAGCACATGCTGATTTTCTTTTGGAACTCCCCACTATGCTCCATTAGCCATCGTATATTTGCAATGAACAAAACCAGTCATCATACCAAAATATGATTTAAACAACATTTCTACAGAATTCATTGACAATATAAGGAACAGATTTGCAGTACTAAGAATAATCGATCATGAACCGGAAGAGCTTTGGTCTGAAGCCAGGGACATAATAAAAGAAGAATGCATAAAGACACTTCCAACAGACAAAAGGAAAGTGAAGAAACCATGGATGACAGGCAAAACACTACAGGCAATAAAGGAAAATAGAGAAACAAAACAAAAAGGAGATGGGAATAAAATAAGAACCATGAATCAACAGTACAACGGCTAGTGCACAAAGATAAGGAAAATTACTACTACAACAAATGTAGAGAAACAGAAGACAAGAACAAAAAGGGAAGAATGAGAGACCTATTCCACAAGATTTGAGAAATCAAAGAAAAGTTCAAATCAAGGATCGGTATGTTCTATAATAATAATAATAATAATTATTATTATTATTATTTATACCCCGACCCTTTGAGGTCAATCGGGGCGGCTTACAGCATTAAAATCCAATACATCAACAACCCACATCCCTCCCCCTTAAAAAGTTATTAAATCAATTACAAGTTAAAACAATATAAACAATAATTTAAAAACATCAATAAAGATAACAGGACATAAGGAATTGCAGCCACTTTACAATTCCTTTCAAGAGAGGGCATGAGAGATTCTATGACAATAAAAATAATATAATTCAAGACCAGGAAGAAATAAAAAGACAATGGATGTAATACACAGAAGAGTTATATAAAAGAGATGACAACATGAAGGACAGAATACATCAGAGCAAAAAACAAACAAATAACACACACACACATACACACACACACACACACACACAGACAGAAGAGCTTGTATGGCTCAATATTTGCTCCTCATACCAGGTTTTTTGGCTATTTCTCCACCTCACTATATGAAAGGTTGGAAAAGAGTACACTGACAGTACACTGAGATTTTGAACACAGTTCCTTTAAAAAGAAGGCATGGCTACACAGGTCCTACAACATCCAGAACCAATAGTGAACAAAGCACTGAGGAGATATACAGGACAGTTGGCCAAATAGTCTGCAGAGTAATCAAATCTGATTGATTATTGACCATTGCCTACATTATCATACAGCTTCCTTCCTTCTCCCCTCTCCCTCTGCCAGCTTCTACAGGAACTTTATCTGGCATCAAGAAGCACCAACTTGTAATTTAAAAAGGCTCTCTGTTGTGAAAGTTTTCATTTTACACTATCTGGAAGGGCCTATTGTTGTTGTTATACCATTTCAATAAAAGCAGTATTACACTACACTCTGCTTTTATCTGTCTTCTTGTTGCATTTTTATCTTGCTTCCCTCCAATGAGCCCAAGGCAGCATACATGGCTCTGTTCCTTCCCCCTTTATTCTCATATCTCTGAGAGATAGGTCAGCATGGAAAATAAAGATGGCCCAAGGTCATAAAATGAGTTTACGGCTTAATTGGGACTTACTGTACATATGTACAGTAATTTAAGTTTCCCAATGCTTCAGCCTTTAGTAAGGAAATATTGAAATGTCAAAGCCAAGCCAGTGAAGGTCTAGCTTTGAATCAGCAGAGTAGCAGTAAACATGTCCTTGTCTAACTATGCTTCTCTAAGAACTGAGACTGACTAAAAAACAACACAAATAACGTGTAGTTCAAACAAAAAATTACTAATGGCTTTAATCTATATATTCATAAAGGCAATATCCCAATTTAGCTAGTGAATAGTTCAGATAAAAAAAAAAACACCTTTATCTCACCATATTTCCAAAGAAAGTTGAGAGAGGTGGAAGATGGAGAACCAACAGTTCAGTTGAAAATCTTTTTGAGAGAATGTCAGTTAGTCCCAAAATAGGGAGTGACCTAAATCACATGGTTAGTTTGGATGAAAGAGAGAGAGAGAGAGAGAGAGGAGTTTGCATGCCGGAAGTCCCTATCTATCTAAAGAGGGGGAAAGAGAATGCAAAGATCATACAAAAATATACTCATGTATAAGTCTAGAAATTTTAGTCAAAAAACTTAAGCGAACTTATCCACAGGTCAATGCAAGCACTAAGCACTAAGCACTATACTTTAACTCTTATTTTTTAAAAAGGAATCATCCCCTGGAGAAAAGCAAAAGTGTAATTTGACCCCTCTCTCCTCTCTCATCAATCCAGTGTATGAGCACAAACAGTTATTGCTGCTGGAATTCTGTAAGTTCTTTTGCACTGTTTTCCTCTGCTTCGTCTTTTAGATCCTTGATTACATGCCCCTTGGATTTACCCTCAACTTATCCACATGTCATATAAAAAACCATAATTTTGGCCCCAAAACCTGCCCTCAATTTATGCATGAGGTCATCTTATAGTCATATACAGTAAACTGGAGCTCCCAAGTCCCAGTCAAACACCCTCATCAGCAAGCCTCTAATAATTGCTCTCAAATAGAAATTTGGGGGGTTTCACATGGGAATTTTCTTTTGTTATAGTTCTCTGCTCCAAATTTCTTCAAACATTTTTGCAATTATTTGTAGTTGTTTCGTTACAAGTCATGAGACCTATGGGCATCTTCTTATTGCAGAAAATCAATTTAACTAACAGAGGCAAAGAAGAGAACCTGATCAAATCCAACCAGCTTATCAGGAAATATTTGGTCCATGAATTTTTGGACTAGTATGGCTCCTAAAGGAAGCTTCCTCAACTGAAAGCACAAAAACAGGATCTAGAAGTGCATCTACACTATAGAAATAATGCAATTTGACACTACTTTAGTACTATAGTTCCATCCTGTGGAATCCTGAGATTTGCTTCACAAAACTACAAATCCCAGAGTTCTGTAGGATGGAATCATGGCAGTTACAGTGGTGTCAAACTGCATTATTTCTATAGTGTACATGCACTTTTCATCAAAGAAGAGATACAGTGGTTCCTCAATATCCAGGGGGATCAGTTCTGGATCCCCCCCCACATACCAAAATCCAAGGATGCTCAAGTCCCATTGTCCTCAATGGTGGCACAGCTACCATTTGAGACAATGGGACTTTGCCGCCCTGGCTGCCTCCCTTCCTCCTCCTCTGATTCTTCCTCTTCTTCGCTCCTCCTCCTCTTCCTCACTCCTCTTCCTCTTCCTCCTTCTCCTCTTCTCTCTGCTGCCTCTGCCTCTGCTCTTCCTCCTCTTCCTTTCCTCCTTCTCCTCTTCCTCCCCACTGCTGCCACTCTTCCTCCTTTTCCTACTCCCTCCTCTTCTTCCTTTCTTCTTCTCCTCTCCCTCCTCTTTCTCCCTCATCGCTGTTGCCACTGCAGACTCTTCTTCCTCCCTCCTCCCCTTCCTTCCTCCCTCTTCCTTCCTCCTGCTCCTTCCTCCTCTTCCTGCCCCTACCTCCTCCTTCTCCTCTGCTGCCCCCCCACCAGGCTTGCCATCCACGGATGCTGAAATCTGTGGATAACAAGTCCACAGATACGGAGGGTGGACTGTACCTAACTGCATATGTGTTCAATGATTTTGGCCACATTATGAGACTTTAAATAACTATCTGGGCAATATAATGATTGCATGAAAGGTATTTCTATAATGTTTGAGAGTCTCATGGTGTGGAGAAAGTACAAATACTAACCAGGCAAGGGTGAAATGGAGTATCACAGATTACACAGTACCTGTAGGCTCCAGAACTACTGTATGGAGGCTGAAAAAGAGTTCAGCACATTTCTTGCAAGAAACTGATCATTACTACTGTTTTGTTTTTGTTTTTTTTAATACAAAAAACTATTGAATACCTAGAACAGGGGTAGGCAACCTTTTTGAGCCGGGGGCCAGGTTGCTGTCCCTCAGACAATTGGGGGGCTGAAGCTCCAAAAATAAATAAATAAATAAATAAATAAATAAAAATATATATATATATGCATGCACACTTTCTCAGTCCCAGAAAAGCCATGGCAAAACCGCTGTGGAGATTTTGCCAAGAAAACCCCAAGAAAAAGTAATAAAAACAATAATAATTATCATCATGGCGGGCGGCGCCCCGGGCCTTAGGTTGCCTACCCCTGACCTAGAACAAGCTTTTGAAGGTTAATTCTTTGGAGATTTAGTTTCACATTTCATTATATTCTCATGACTTCCCATGGAGGCATATTAGCAATAGAAATAGAAATAGAAATAGCAAGTACAAGTACATTTCTATACTGCTTATCAGTGCACTTAAGCACTCCCTAAGTGCTTTACAATGTGTAAGGTAATTGCTACATGTTGAATATGCAGGACAAATATACAGGACAGGTTACACATAACATGAGCAGTCTGTGAGTCATTTAAGTAGTCCAATAGTTTCTAATGCCTTGGCTCAAGTAAAAATGAATAGGCAAGGTTAATTTTTTTAAGTCATATCAGTATGGATGTTGATTATTTCCTATCATTTCAATGTGCTCTTGGAGCAGTTCTTGTGCTTAAGCTTTCTGAGTCAGATGGTCAGAGATCTGGGCAATTCAAAGTAAGAATTCTATAAGCAATTGAAAACAGGCTTTCTTATGAGCAATTGCCACACTGAAAATCTACTGAAATAGTTCTGAATAGTCTATTTAGATCTCTAAATAAATGTTGCCAGCAAACATCTATTGACCGTTTAGATAACTTGCCAATATGCTGGCTATACAGCTAAGCTAAATTTGTATCAGTGAACAGTACTGGATCAATAGAGCATGTTCTTGGCCCTGACACAAAATAAACATTAAGACTTTGAGGTTTTTATACCTCCTTTTCTTCTAGAGTTGTTTCCATTAAACTATTAGCCACCACTCTTAAAGTATTTCAGGTAAATGAATGAATAAAGTCCCACAAACAAAATGAGAGGAGAACCCTGTGTATTCTTATATCAGTAGGATCTAACTAAGATATGTCAATTTTTTGACTGGGACTAATGTGGCCATAATTTAACACTGTCACTGCAATGATTCCACTCCCTCAGTTTATGACCAGAATAATTAGGGGTCTATGTTTACTCAGTTCAACCGACCATTTGCTATTCCTTTAAAGCATTTCTTAATTGCTTAGTGCAGTTCTCTTTTTGACCAGGGAATTAAGGACATGGAGTATAACCAAAGGAACCTTAAAGATACACATATCCAGGGGTAGCCATGTTGACCATACAGCAAAGCACAATAACAATGAAAATCCACAAAACAGTGATACCTATTATTAAGCCAACCAAAATGCAAAAAATACATGGTGCCCCACTGCATTTCAAAGCTCCACAGGCTTCTCCAACAGGCAAAGGTGTTAAATTATTTTTAAATTGGGTCTGCATTTGGCATGTTTTACCTAAACAGTACCCAAAAGTTTCCCAAAAGAAGAGAGGAAGCCCAGGGATGGAGCAGCCAGCAAAGGTACACATGCACCCCTCCTGCTTCCCTGTTCCTAGGTTTTCTCCCCTGGGAGGAAGCCTGGGAACAGAGCAACTGTCAAGGGCATGCATGAATCCTTCTTGCTCCCCCATCCCCGGGCTTTCTCCCTGAAGAGGAAACCCAAGGTTGGAGCAGCCGGCAACAGCATTTGTGCATCCCTCCTGCACCATAGGGAGAGGAAGGCCCAACCAGGTGTCACCCATCTTCTGAGTGTCACCCAGTACGGTTTGCACCCCCTGCACTTCTGCAGTGATGCCACTGCCTAGCAATAATTTTTCCCAAGTTCTCAGAGATTCAGAAGATTTATACAATGATATGGAGAAAAGGAGGTGTGAGTCTGAAAAGAAAAAAACTAACAAAACACATGATCTGCAGAGGCCTTAAACAGGGTGTCCAGGTAGACTTTTCAGAAAGTGGAAGTTAAGATATATCTCAGCATCATTGCTTCAAAACAAAACAAAAAATCCCACACAAAACACACACACACAAAAAAACCCAACAACAACAATAGGCATGTGTAGTTGAGCTCAGTACTAGTAACTCTAACACTATATCCAATTACCCCTTCATGAACAACTGCATCCATCCTACCTTATCAAAATCTGCTCCAGAGAGTTGAGGGACTTTTGGGGTACATTTGGAGAAAAATGATAAAGGGGGATGCAGAGAAGACAAGGGGGAAACCTCAGTACACAAACATTTGTGAGTTAGCACAGATACAAAATCAAAGTATGGCCTTTGGTTACTGTTTATGACATAGAAAAAAGTGGGCAACAGTGGAAAACTAGGGGCTGCATTAGCAGTCCAGGAGACATTGTAGAGCTCACTTCCCTGTACTTACTTCCACAAAAATAGAAAAAAAAACCCAATGCTCCTACATTCTCTCTACATGACATGGGAGCATGTTTGGGGGGCTTCCTGGGCTTGCACACAGCTTTTCAGGGCATTTTAAGGCAAAAAAACTTTTAAAAAATATTTTGCAAAATTTCATTTTGAACAAGGCAGGCTCCAAATGTAATAGAAATGCCCTCCACATCCCCAGATATCATTTTTGGGCATTTTGGAACCAAAACATTGACCCATGGGGTACCCTGAAGGTCACAAGAACAACTATGGGGCCTGCAGTCGGTCCACAGTCCACACTTTGCCACACCGTATAGTATCTGAATATGCTATGTTTTCCTAAACAAAATATTTCTACCTACTCGTTGCACTATAGAAGTTTTCAATCCTAGACACTGCCATGTTATTGATTTGTTCTGAGGAAATAAATATTACTCACATTATTTGCATTAGGATGCAAAACCTGTGGGATGTGTTTACCTTCCTTCTTGGACCACAAACCATTGGGCCTTATTGCATGATTTCCAAGGATTTCCTATGGTTTAATCACAAATATCCTCATATATAAAATATACATATGACAGTGTTATTGTTGCTGTTGTTTGCTTTCAGGTACTTTCCATGTTATGGAAGCCCTAGAGTGAGCTTATCATGGGGTTTTCTTAGCAAGATTTGTTCAGAGGGGATTTACCATTGCCTTCATGTGACTTGCCCAAGGTTACTCAGCTGTTTTCCATAGCTGGTGTCAAGAGTTGTAATCCAATGCTCAAACGACTACTCCAGATATGGCATGAATGAATCCATTCTAAAGAGTTTTATATTTTGTTAACATTCTTTTTAAGAAGACATCTCTTCAGCTCTGGATGTTGATTTTTGCAAACACAACTGGATATTGTGGGGATAATGCAAGAAGAGGTGAGTAAATAATTACAACATTAAGCCAAAAAAATTTAGGAAATAAATATAATGAAAACACTGGATGCGCCTGACATATCAATCAGATTAAAAGTTACTCTGCAGAGGAAAGGGCCTCTTGATTGTTCTAAAAATAAATAATGTGGCAGGCACCTAAAGCCCTACAATCAAGGCTGCTTGCTAATAGTGATGGTTGTTAGACTAGAGATCCAATTGCCATTTGGAGGAAGGGAACTCCATAATGTATATGTCTTAAACTAGTGTTCATCTTTTTACTGTTCCTCGATAGGCAAAACCTTGTTGGCTGCAGCTTCAATTCATTTCAACATTGCTTGCACAGAGAGGACTTTCCAGCCCTATGTCAAGCATATTTGGTATTAAAATTTCATGTCTGAGATTCAAGAAGATGGAGGGTACAACCATCTTGCCATGATTACTAGAATACTCAGCTTTAATCAATCTTTTATCTCTCAAAAATACTTGTGTGGACTGCATTCTAAGAACCTAAGAATGTAAAGTTTTTATATGTATTATGTAAACTGGAGCCTTAAAAATTCTTTAATGACAAGTGAATAACGTGAAATGGAAATCAGAAGCGTGCAAGTCCACTACCCTACTACAGTAAGGCTGCATCTACACTGTAGAATTAATGCTGTTTTACACAGCTTTAACTGACATGGCTCAACGCTATGGAATTCTGAGATTTGAGGGGGGAGTTATGAGATATTTAGCCTTCTCTGTCAGAGAGCTCTGGTGCCACAATGATCTACAGAACCCATATCCAAAGGATAGAGATGTGACAATTAAAGTAGGGTAAAATTGCATTAATTGCAGCTGCACCGGACCCTGAAGGAAAGCCCCCTGAAAGGCCTTCAGGGTCCCCCATTGGTGTGTCATGTGGTGCAGCCCACACTCCCTGCACCCCTTAGTGATCCCTCTGGGAAGGAAGGACCTTTTCAGTGGGGGTGTTCAGGGCTCTGGAATTCCCTTCCCAGAGAAGAACCTGTACAGACAGCCCCTAAGGGGCAGCTCCATGCCGCCCCTGGGAGCGCTGGATCGGGACCATGGCAACCACACATTACAGCCCTGATCCGTCTCTTTGCCACTCCAAAAAGAGCTGGCAAATTCCACTCCTTTTTGGAGAGGCAAAAGGCCGCCCTTACTGCTGCCGTCGTGGCTCTCCTGTGCTTCTTTGGTGCAGCATGTCTACACGCTGCACCAAGGGAGTGCCCTGACACGTGTACCATGCAGTGGGGCACGCAGCATGATGGCAGTGTCGGGGTGGAGTCCGGGTGGCCAGCGTGCAGTCAGACCACCCCACCTCCACCCCCAGGCCGGCCCTTGTGCCTGGTCTGTACAGACTGTTAGTTTCCACATTGCTGTCATTTTGGAGGTAGATACAGAGCTTTATTGTTCATCTTTCATTCTGTCTTCTCCTGAAGCTGTATTTATTCTCTTCAGCTCTGGATGTTTTCAGACAGACAGCAAAGCTACTGAGTTTCTATTACAGCTTTCACCTCTTCACATGATTTTTTTGATGACAAGGAAAAAGGCAAACAAAGGGGAACCATAGGAAGATTACAAATGGAAAGTAATCACATCTGGACCCTTACACCCACACCCTATGAAGGTCTACCATCTGGGCTATAGCAATAGCATGATCACACTTTGTTTGGAAGCACCAATATATTTTCATGTTGTCCAACTGTTCCTGAGTTTTATAATTTTCACTCTCATCAGGTGTGCTGAGAACTCTATGGAGTGTGTTCTTAAAATACAATCAGAATTAAGTCATGCTGGCTATGTGCAAAGCGGGTTGGGGAGAGAAAAGAGGGCACAGATTTGCCTAACATTTTCATATGCCAATCTATATGCATAAATGAAAATTTTGGGGAAAAATACCTTACTTTGAATAGAATCAAAGATTTGGGAGAGACCCCAAGGGCCATCCAGTCCAACCCCCTGTCATGCAGGAACACACACACAATCAAAGCACCTTCGACAGATGGTCATCCAGCCTCTGTTTAAAAACCTCCAAAGAAGGAAAGTCCACCACTCTCCAAGGCAGCATGTTTCATTGTCGAACAGCTCTTACCACCAGGAAGTTCTTCCTAATGGTAAGGTGGAATCTCTTTTTGTGTAATTTAATCCATTACTCTGTGTCCTAGTCACTAAAGCAGCAGAAAACAAGCTTGCTCCATCCTCAACATGATATCCCTTCAAATATTTAAACATGGTTATCATGTCACTGGATGACCTGGAACACCTACTAAGGAAGATCAAAGAAGAAAGTGCTAAGGCAGGCTTAATGTTGAACATAATGAAAACAAAAATAATGACCATCGAGGATCTTCACAAGTTCAACCTCCTTCCATACAATCCTCCCCACGCTCTCCGGTCCCCTGGGAAGAATTTGCTGCAGCCTCAAAAATCAAGGCTTGCGCCGACCTCCCAGAGGGCTTTTTCTGTTGTCGCCCCTAAACTCTGGAATGACCTGCCGGACAAGATCCGTCAGTTGACATCACTAGACAGCTTTAAAAAAGCTGTCAAGACGGATCTCTTCCGGCAGGCCTTTCCAGATTAATTATCCCGGCCTAGGGCTCCTTGACTCCAGCATTCCTCTCGTGGCCCCATCATTTGTTGATGGATGAGGAACGCAGTAGAGGTCGATCAAGGCATTGTAACTTGTTTTAAAATGTTTATTTGTAATATGTTTTACATTGTTTACATTTTTAATTTTATGTCTATTGTCATTTTAACTATGTCTTATTTAATACTGTTTTAAGGGGGTGGGTTGGTTTGGGGATATGATTTATGGGTTTTATTGTAAGCTGCTTAGATTGTTTGTTAATAAGCGGGATATAAATAAATAAATATTATTATTATTATTATTATTATTATTATTATTATTATTAACCTAGACAATGAAAAAATAGAAATAGTAACAGAATTCCCATACCTGGGATCAAACATTGATAGAAATGGGGACTGCAATCAAGAAATCAGAAGAAGACTAAGAAAGGGGAGGGTGCTATGAAAGAACTAGAAAAGATTCCAAAATGCAAAGAAATATAACTCAGAACAAAAATTAGAATTATACAAGCCATTGTATTTCCTATTACCATGTATAGATTTGAGAGCGGGACAGTTAAGAAACATGATAGAAAGAAAATTGATGCATTTGAGATGTGGTGCTGGGGAAGAGTGCTGAGGATCCCATGGACAGCCAAAAGGACAAACAAGTGGGTCCTAGAGCAGATCAAGCCAGAAACCTCCCTGGAAGCCAAGATGACCAAACTCAGGCTGTTGTTCTTTGGACACATCATGAGAAAGGAGGACTCTTTGGAAAAGATAATAATGCTGGGGAAGGTGGAGGGAAGTAGGAAGAGAGGGAGGCCACATGCCAGATGGGTGGACTCTATTAAGGAAGTCACAGGTATGGGGTTGCAGGAATTAAGCAGAGCAGTGGAGGACAGAGGATCTTGGAGATGTCTCACCCACAGAGCCACCATGAGTTGAAATCAACTCGAGGGCAACAGCAAAATCATGTCATTGCCTCTTCCCCAACATACCCAACTCCCTAAGCCTCTCCTCATCGGACATGGTTTCCAGACTTTTCACTATTTTGGTTGCTATTCTCTGGACATTTTCCAGCTTGTCAACATCCTTCTTAAATTGTGGTGCCTAGAACTGGACACAATATTCCAGGTGAATAAGCCTAATAGAGTATATTATCTCCATTGATCTAAAAACTATACTCGTATTGATGCAGCCCAGCCTCGTATTGGCTTTTTTAACTGCTGCATCACACATGTCATCTGTGTGCACTGATGGGGCATTGTTGTGTCTTCTCATGTCTATTTTTCTTTAAACTAGACTTCAAATATTTTAAGCCAGAGCACTTTGGCAACCCTGCAAAGAAAGGACCATAATCTAAAGTAGGCTATATGGTCATGGCAATCTCAGAAGTGTGTGTGTGTGTGTGTGTGCGTGCGTGCATTTGTAGGATGGAAATGGAAAGCCTCAGATTTCCCCAATGCAGATTATAGTCAGCCTGCAATAATTACTCATTGATTCTGCTCATTGTTTCTATTGATCTGGTTAGAAACAAATTTTAATGAATCCAAATGCTAACAGGGTGTGCGTGCGTGTGCATTATTTTCTGAAAGAAAGTGAAATATTTATTCCCATGCATGGCTGTAAATCCTGGACTATTTTGTCTTTGCATGTGAGCACAAATAATTATAGTAGTTTTCTCTATGTTGTGGGAGTAACAAATATTCCTCCACGCTATTCTCTCCATTTTTGAATGTTGTCAAGGAATGCTGAAATGCTGTCAAGAAATTGTTCTATATTCTCATATTGGCTGTATACTCATATTAGCTAAACATGAGAGATTTCAGAAACATTTTTGTGTGTGTGCAAAACCCCCATGTAATTTTCTCTGTTTTATCATTGTTCTACAACACTTTGGGACATTTGAATACCAAGAGAAAACTGCATCTCTTGGGAAACTCATTTTTTAAAAATTTAGGAATGTATAAGTATGATTTCCCCCCCCATCTCTATTCCCATGACTGTATTTGGATGAAAACAAACTATAGTTTACTTCGTTCTGTCTGTTTTTAATAGTCATCATTATAGGGACTATGCAGATGGGCAGCTCTGGGCTGCCCCTGCTAGCCACAAATTGGGGCCGTGGCAACCGCACGCTGTGGCCCCAATCCTCCCTTTTGCCACCCCTAAAAGAGTGGCAAAATGCCACTCCTTTTAGGGCTGGCAAAAGGCCACCCTAAGAGCTGGCACTGCGGCTCTTCCATGTCCTTTTGGTGCGGTGTGCGTGCCATTCGTACGGGCGTGCAGCATCAGGACAGCATCAGGCTGGGGTTGGGACAGCCAGTGTGCAGCTTCTCCACCCAAATTCCACCCCCAAGCCGGTCTGCAATGCCCCTTAATCTCTTTCATAAGCCTAATATGTCTCATAAGAATTAAATTAACCTTATCTACACTCATATTTTATTTTTATTTTTTTAAAAAATACATTTTAACAAAACTAGAAATACAATAAAGAAGTACAAATAAAAGGATAAGCAATAAGTGACAGGGTAAAGTCAATATCAATGTGTATAGGCTATATCACAATACCTATGCATAGAAAGTAAAATATCATCTGAAATTGTCATTCACTTTACCTAAATGCAATTTTGAATAAATGCTTTATCCAAATTTTAAATATTGTAATCCTCATGCAGCACGTATAAGTGCTTTGAATTCATGTATTACATTTCTGAGGATCCATATATCACATTTCCAGATAGTAAGAGAAATACATGGGAGGCAAAAAAATAAGGTATGCTCTCTGTTCACCTTTTGTCTTTTTTTTTTTTTTTTCGCTTTTTGCAGCTGAGGTTGAATTTTGTTCTGAGTTAAATTTTTAATAGAGAGTTCTTTGCCAGTTGTTGCAGAACCCAGATCCAGTCTCAGGCATCCTGAGTTAAAAGGACCAGGTGAAAAGGATTGATGTGAAAGGTCTCTCTACCTGAGAGCTTGGAGAACTGCTGCCAGAGTTAATATTGGACTTGACGGGAACATAGTCTGACCTCATTTAAATCAGCTTCCAATGTTGCCAAACTTTTAACATTATTTTTTACCTTGCTTGGTTATAGTACACCCTCAGCCTCAGAGATATTAATAGATATAAAGTCAAGGTTACAGTCCCATTAATCTCAACTGAGTGTAACCAGGATTGCAGGCTATATCAGGCATGAGAAAAGTGAAGAACTAGCTGAAAGAGGCAGCAAGCTGGCTTAGTGTTAGTGCTAGTAGCAATGATGGCATCTCTGGGGTTGTCTCGTGGTTGGAGAGGCTTGTATCCCTTGTACTGCCTAGGAGTAAATATGGTTGTGATCCAACATATCTAGAAGGAACCAGATTGGAGACATCTGCCCTACACTGTCTCCTTTGAGCGATGCTAAATATCAATGCCCAGAGTATCTGGGATAGGTGAAGAAAAGGATCTAAGATGGGCTAAGAAATGAGTAAGAAAAGAGATAACAGCATAGTACCTGTTTTCATTCACAGTTCGATTAGGGCATAAACTATGGCCACTCCATATATCAAGCCAGCATGCACCACAGAGATAAAGGCATCACTGCAGTCTGATACTCCAGTGCAGAGAAGTATATCTCCCATCTACTGTATAATGGGAACAAAATATCTTGGTATGGAGTCCAGAAGAGTCGTTAAGGTGGAAGGGTTACAAACAGTCCAATATTACATTAAATATTAAACACAAGCAGATGCCAGCTGAAAAGGCACAGTTTGTGGATATTATGAAATGAACTAGAAACTTACTCCTTAGAGCTCATTACCGTGAACCTGAATCCTCCCTTGCTCTCACTACATTAACATTCAGGTCAATCTGTTTCCTGCCTCCACAGCAAAGCTCTGCTACAAAGGTACAGCAAGCAAGATAGTCAACTAGTTGCTGACCCCCCAGAAAATGGTAGGGCATCTCTTTGTTCAACTAGCCTTGGATACAACAGCACTTCCTGCTTGCTTGCTTGCTTGTTTGTTGTGTGATCATCCCAGGGGGAAGTTGTTCATCTTCTGGGATGAAATCCACAGAAGAAACTAGAGACGCATCTCAAGACGCTCAAAAGATGGTAGATTTTTAAAGTAAAAGAAACTCCCAATGCATTTTTGGCCTGTTTGTAGTGTTAAGACCTTTTCAGAGGCTTTTATGATATAATCCCTGAAGAAGACACTAAAAGTCCATACAAGCTGAAAGACATTAGGCATTTTTCTTCTCTCTCTCTCTCTCTCTCTCTTCCTTTCCCTCCCTCCCTCCCTCCCTCCCTCCCTCCCTCCCTTCCTTCCTTCCTTCCTTCCTTCCTTCCTTCCTTCCTTCCTTCTTTTTTACTAATAAAGCAACCATCTTTTGAGCATCTTGAGATATCTCATAATCTCTTCCAGCTAATTTTAGCTAGTTTGTCCCATAGTAAAGGGGGGGGGGGGGCAGAGAAGAAAGGGGGAGGAGGTAGAATGCCTAAACTACAATGGTACAGCTTAGCTTCAGATTATCTGAAGAACTGTATCTCCCTATATGATCCTGTCTGAGTTTTGAGATCTTTTAGAGAACACTTCCACTGCCTTCTTCCACTGCCTTCATTGGCATGTTTGATGAGGACAAGAGAGATGGTCTTCTCATTGGTTGCTCCCAGGTTGTGGAACTCTCTTCCAGGGAATGTTAAGCTGCTGTCCTCTTCCCTCTCTTTGTACCAAGAGGCAAATAGGTTTTTATTCTGACTGCTGAAACATGGTCCTTCAAAGGAGGTCTTGTACTTCCCTTTTCCTTGGGGGTTTCAGGCTTGATCTGTTCAAGGTCCCATTTGTTTGTCTTTTTGGCTGTCCACAGTATTTTCAGCACTCAGCTCCAGCACTACATCTCAAATGAGTTGATTTTCTTCCTATCTGCTTTCTTCACTATCCAGCTCTCACATCAGTACATGGTGATAGGGAATACAATGGATTGGATGATTTTAACTTTAGTGTTTTGTTGTATATATTTACTTTTTAGGATTCTGCCTAGTTCTTTCATTGCTGCCCTTCCCATTCCTAGTCTTCTATATCTTGACTGCAGTCTTCTTTCTGATCAATGTTTGATCTAAGATATAGAAAATCTTTAACTATTTCAATTGAACTCTCCCTAGAAACCAAGGGGGGTTGCAGACTGCCAGAAATAGTGTGAATTCAGTCCACTTTTAGGGTTAGGGTTAGTGCTAGAGAATCATGGGAACTGTTATTTTTCTGAGACATTGAGCCTTCTCTGTCAGACAACTCTGATGCCACAATAAAATACAGTTCCCATGGTTCCCTAACTCTAACCCTAACCCTAAAAGTGGACTGAATTCACACTATTTCTGGCAGTCTGCAACCCCCCCAAGATGATTAAATTGAAGCTGTTGTACTTTGGTCACATCATGAGAAGGCATGCCTCATGAGAAAAGATAATATAGTAATGCTAGGAAAGTTTGAAGGCAGTAGAAAAAGAGGAAGACCACACACCAGATGGATAGACTCAATTAGAGAGGTCACAGGCCTGAATCCACAAGACCTAAGCAGGCAGTGGAAGATGGGGTTGGGGGCTGGAGATGTCTCATACACAGGGTTGCCATGAATTGAAGTCAACTCAATGGCAGCTAACAACAACAAAAGAATTCAGAAACACAGGTCCTGTCTACACCTGTCCTCTCCCTCTTTCCCATGGCACCCAAATGACACAGGTCCCAATGGTGTGACCTGTCCAGATTATATTTGGCCAGTTCAGCACCAAACCCAATCAAATGACACAGGTCCCAATCCCCAGGCTTGGTGTTAACTATCCAGATTCAATTCAGCCAGTTCAGCACCAAACCCAAGATATAATAAAAGGAATGATGATGATGGTGTGTAATAAAAAGTATAATAAAAGTCACTGCTTGCTCTGGATCTTCTAGGAAAATCCAGACCCCTCTGGAATGATGCCACGTGGCTGTTTACAATGTCTCCTACTATGCTACCCACTGCAGCTGGTGTGAGTCACTTCCTATAAAGTGAGAACAAGGTACCCAGCCATGTGATCAATGCTGGGCACCTAGGTTTTTTTGTCTCAGAAGGAGAGACTTGGAGCACTGGCAGCAGGTGGCACAGTGGAACATGCATGTGAACAGCCACCCTATGTCACTCTAGACTGCCAGATAATGGGGGGTGTCAGGGCAGCTTTGGGGCAAGAGCATACTGCTCCGGAGTATTCTGGCCCATGTAGACCCAACCATAGATGTGTTAGTCTGGAATATCAGTATGCAAAGAAATCTTGTAGCACGTTTGAGACTAACTAAACAAAATAAATTGTAGCATAAGCTTTCGTAAACTTGGTCTACTTCCTCAGAAGTGAAATTGTACCCAGGAAGGACCTTTATAATCTGTATTATAATCTGTATTAATGCAGAACTTGTGGGTATAGTGATGAGGTGACCAAATTTAACTATGATTGTTGAGGGACCAACACAGGAGGAAAGATGCTGTCTAAGGCCAGGGTGGGTGGATGACCAGATGAATGGTGGGGCGAGTTTTGTAATGTGTTGTGTGCAGGCTGGGAACCAGAAAGGAAATATGTTAAACTGGTTGAGAGAGTCCTTGTGAGGCTGGCTATTAACCAGTATTATAATATGTGTAGCATGCCAGGAAGCCATTGTCTCTGTTCTTCCCACAGTGCTACAAGATCCCTTCCCCTTTCCTGTTATATTTTAATGCTTTTCAACTGCTTTAATTAATTGTTTGGTTTTAATATGATAGTGTATTGAACTGGTTTTAAATTTTTCTTTAACGTTATAACATAAATGTTAATCTATCTCATAAGCTGCCCCGGGTTCTGCTCTAGGAGAAAGGCAGGATAAAAATAAATAGCCAGATAAATAATGTAGCAATTTTTTTACTTCCTGGCAGAACCCCTGGAAAAACCTGAACAGTGTGCCCTTTGAGAGATGCTATGCCTTTTAAGCAGTACTAAAGTATATATGTGAAAAGCTTGTTCTAAGTGGTACTGGAGTACTTTCTCCACTCCTAGAAATACTAGCACACCTAGCCTATTTATTTATTTAGATGCTTATCCTTTTCTGTCCATGTCTGGGTCAGTACTGGATCCTGGGATCATTATGCCAATAAAACAAGTTCCTAAAGAGCAGAAAATAGTTCAGAGTCCAAAGCAGGGGTAGGCAACCTAAGGCCCAGGGGCCGGATGGCCCCCCGAGGCCTTTGGACCAGCCCCAGGCCGGTCCTGCTGCCGCCGCCGCTGCCAACCCCCCCCCCCCCGGCGCCTGCCATTATGATATTGATTATTGTTGTTATTACGGTACTTGTTCTTGGGGTTTTCTTGGCAAAATCTCCACAGGGGGTTTGCCATGGCTTTTCTGGGGCTGAGAGAGTGTGCATGCATATTTTTTTATTTTTTTATTTTTTAAAAACTATACACTGGTTTATTTATTTATTTACTTATTTATTGTTGGTGCTTCGGCCCCCCAATTATCTGAGGGACAGCAACCCAGCCCCCAGCTCAAAAAAATTGCCTACCCCTGATCTAAAGGGAAAGTATTTTCACTGGTTCAGCAGAAGGGCAAATTAGCTTCCCTTGGGAGGAGCTTCCACAGCATATATGTGAGCACTGAGAATTTTTTTAACCTGATTCTAACTGCCCAGATATATGAAAAAGATAAGACAATATTTGGGTAGACAATAAAACCATATCATAGAGAGCCTTTAGATGGGTTGTCTGGCAGTCTATTGGTCCATAGCAGAAATATTATAAAGGATCTTTCAAGAGATTATTTTCTGGCTGAATCTGCAAAATTATTGCAGTTTGATATGCTTTAACTACTATGGCTCCATGCTATGGAATTCTGGGATTTGTATTTTTGTGAGATATTTAGCCTTCTCTGTCAGAAAGCTCTGGTGCCACAACAAACTACAAGTCTTAGGATTCCATAGGATGGAGCCATTACAGTTAAAGTGGTATAAACTTTATTCTGCAGTGTGGCAGAAGCCTCTGGCAACATTGCTAACAGACAATGGTCAGAGGCAATGGGGAAATTAAAAAATAGATGAGTTTATTTCTTCTTTTCATGGACTCACTGAATATAATAGCAACAACTGTATGCTATTATAATGTAACATTGTCTGGTTCTCTAGATTTTTTCTGGTTCATTCTGTATTTCATTGCCGTGAGCATGTATTTGTTTTAAAGAGAGATCTGTGATATGACGAAACTTCTATACTAGCTCTATATTTCAGTTCAGGCAGTGACTCCTGAGGCATGCTGAATCACTCTACAGCAAATCTGTAGTCTGATCAAAGTTATTTAATTCCACTTGAACAATCACCAGGACAACAAATGAGGTCTGCAGTGAGGCCTTGACTTGCAAGGGAGAAGTCCTAATAAATAAATAAATAAATAAATAAATAAATAAATAATCTCTTGCTGGAGGAAGATTAAAAACAAGCCCCTGTAAAACTATACAGCCATCTTTCTACAGGAGTGCATCTCTTCCTATGGTTAACTTTACTAGGCCCTCCAACATTTCATAGATGATACATCACATACCCCCTCAGGAATATTATCTTACTGACAAAGTACAATGCTAGTACATCATGCCCTGCTTTGCATGAACCATGCTGCAGATAAGCAAGGAAGAAAGAGGCCATAGGGTGTAAAAGCCATATTCCTTTCCTTTGGAGTATCTCCAAAAGCAACAGAGTCCAAATCACAAACCAATGGAAGAAAGGATCAATATTGAGAGACAGATACAGTTTACCTGGTCTGCTACAAATGCAAAAAGCCCTCATGTTACACACATCAGAAGTCATTCCAGCAAGTATCTGGGCTTTAGACTGGGATCCTATATTAAAATGTATACCTTAGATTAAGTTTTGTTGAACCCACAAAGCAAGCTCTCCCCAAGAAATAAATAATAAAGAATATAACATAACACTAAGAATATTTAGTATGTAAGCTAGCATGGTTTCAATGGTTTGAGCATTGGACTATGACGTTACTCAAAATGCCAGGGTCCCAAGAGGGCACCTACAATCAATATTTAATAGGGGAATTTTATTAGTTCAATTACAGCAGCCAAGACAGCTTGGGCAACTGAGTTGCTGGTTCCAAGAAAATGGTGCCGAGAAACAGAACTCCAGAGTGCAAATCCAAATGTAGTTTTCTTTGTAATCAAGGAGAATCACTATTCACACAAAGACACTCACTACTCACACACATATCCAAGAACTAATAATATAAAATGTGGTAGCAACTGAAGGGATTGCAGAGAGTGATACTGTATCAATTCCAGAAGTGGGGCTCTAATTGGGGCACACTGTGAAGTAAAATCGCTCAGCAGCTGCCTGTGGATCATGGACTGGCCAGAAATGTTGAGGAGTCAAGGGAGATACCGACAGAGAGTCTGTCTGAACTCAAGCAACACCAAATTAAGATCCCTCAGCAGGCATATTTATAGGGCAATCATATCCTGGGGCAGATATGGGGATTAAAATGAAGCTTGCATTGTGAATGGCCAAACATTCAGTGGAAATGTCTCTGGACAATGGGGTATTGCTTCCAGAGGGAAATATTTCCAGAGGGAAATATTCTTGGATTTTTGTTCACTTGTAAACATAAGGTCTATCACTCACCATCACTCCTATCAATGAAGGGGTTATGCAGATTCCAATCTTGACTGATCTATCCTTGGCTATGTGCTCTTGAGTTTCCCCCATGCTGATCTTGCCGGATTTCCAAATATGGTCATGGATCTCCTTGTATAATATGGCTACTTTCCTGACCTAGGGGCACCCCCTCGGCTACATGCCTCATACATCCCTTTGGATATCAACTTGATATTGAAAAAGAGGAGGGATGCAGAGGACCAGACCTTGGGGTAACAATGGGCCTAAGCAGACGGCGCAAAGCGCCGTCTTCAGGGCAAGGAAGGGGAGGGGCAGCCACACGCTGGGCGCCCCAACCCCTTCCCGAAAACGTCGTTGGAGCAGCCGGCCCTCTGCACAGCTGGCACTCCGAGGATGCCTTTCCACTGCAGCATCCGCACACGCTGCAGTGGAAGAGGCACCGAAGGTGCGCCAGCAGCCTTTTGCGGCACACTTTTGGCGATTTGTGGAAGGAGCACTATTTTAGCGCTCCTTCCTGGGGTGGCGAAGCTGCGCCACGGGGCCGAGGAATGCGGATGCCTCAGCCCCGATCCGCAGCTTCCTGGGGCGGCCCCGTGCCGCCCGTCTGCTTCCTCCCAATGACTGTGGAGACCAGGGCTTGAATCCCAGATTGGCCATGTAAAGCCACCTTGGGCAAGTCACACTCTCTCAGCCTGAAAAGCAAACTCCCTTGGAAGAAACTTACCAAGAGAATCCTGCAATATTAGGGTCACCTTAGGGTCATCAAGTCAGAAATGACTTGAAGGCACACAACAACAAAACACCAGGCTAATATTGTGTACTAACAGCTTAAGATGATTCTCAGATCAATAGCATCCAATTCTCTGAGATTGCAGGACCAAAACATAAGGGAGCAGGTCTTTGTGGAGGTATCTGATGAGGTCCTTGTGATGTCAGAGGCAGCGCTACAGAGCAAATGGGTTTACAGGTGGGTCTAAACTGCTTCTAGGTCAGTCAATTGTAGAAAAGGGAATGAAGACAATTGGTGGGCTTAGAATTTGAATTAAACCCAGTTAATAAAGTAATATGGAAACCAGAGCCAGAGCAGTGATGACAGAACAAACCAAAGCATTTTTCAGCAGCTGGGCAGAAAACAAAATGCACCCAATAACTACAGCAGTTTCCACCATACATGCATTTCTCACATTGTAACCTACAGCACACATGACTGACAGAGAGCTTTTATAGGCCCAGTGCTGTGATTGGGACTTGTGGAAGCCTCACTGCCAGCTCCCAGGGAGCTTTGTTTATTTCTAGACCCTGTACCACTGCTACCATGGTGTCAACCTTTCATATCCAAGGATTCTTTATCCTTGGATTCAACTATCTATGGTTTGAAAATATTAAAAATATATATATAAATTCCTAAAGCAAACCTTGTTTTTGTCATTTTATGTAAGAGACACCATTTTAGTATGCCATTGTATTTAACTGACCTTGAGCATCCATGGATTTTGGTATCCAGGGGGGATCCTGGAACCAAACCACAGCAGATACCAAGGACCCACTGTACAAGAAAAAAGTAATAGGGAACATACAACTCCCTTGCTGAAAGTTTCACTGGCTACCAATCTGTTTCCTAGATGAATTCAAAGTGCCTTACGTGCCTTAAGAGCTTTGAAGGAGAACTTTCTTTCTGTTCCACCATCATCACAGATAGGTGAGTCTTGTCAATGGCTAGGTTGAAACTTCCTCCTCTGGGATGTTTTAATTCTACACTGTAAGTCATCTTGGTCCCCAAATGGGAAGAAGGAAAGAAAGAAGGTCACAAATCCTTGTGTTGGAACCCTGTTCCCTGCCTTGTTCTCTCCTTAGTCCTCCCTGCTCACTGCTGGTGTTTAGGTGTACTAAAGTTGCACAAATATAACACATATGCAAACAGCTTCATACTAAACAAGAGACTAGCATCCATTGGAAGCAGGTGCAGATAGATTTAAAACCACCTCCAAAATCTCATGCACTTCCTCTTCCCCACACCCCCATATATACATTGCAGATCACTGCACAAGCAAGTAAGCAAATGATGTGAGGGGCTTGAAGGAGAAGGAATGCATATGTTACATTCAGTGGTGTCACGGGGCAGGGGGGGGGCAGGGGGCAGACCACACATTGTTACACCCTAATGGGGTAACACCACTGCTCCTCAGACATCTGCATTTTGGCAGAAATGAGCTGTGGCATTTACCTGTATCTCTTTGAAATGCAGAAAAGATGGTGTGAGTGGATGAGGCTCAGTGAGAGGAGAAAGGAGAGGCCCAGTGTTGTTTTTTAATTAAAATTTCAATTTTTAATTTTAATTTTTTTAAAAACTAAAATTAAAAAAATCTTTAAAAACATCACATTTTACTAATTTTTCACTTTAACCACTTGAAACTATGTATATGTAAACACATTTATTCTGTGCATATGATATTGTAATTTAAAGGTGTATATTTAATTTTGCTAGTTGTTTATGTCACAACTGTTATCATTATATTCAGTGATATATGGGAATTATGATTTATAAGTAACTTAGTATAAAAACATTACTAAGGATTCTATATGGTGTGGAATGGGAGGAGGTAATAGGGGTGGTGACATCATGAGTTACTGCACCAGGTGACACCAAGCCTAGTGACACCACTGTCACGAGCATCACTTACTTTTCTTGATGTGGCAGCCTAATGGGTATTGTTATCCCACAGCTGCCACAATATGTGATGTACCAGAGCACTTTTATATATATTTGTGGGTTTACTCCCCAAACTTGGTTTCTTTATTTCTTAGTAGCATGGAAATTCAATCCAGATTCACACACTCTATAACTCTAGAGAACACCAGATACTCTCATTTAGGACCCTCGCAACATCTTTATTTACTGTTATCCTTCCAACCTTATTTCTATACTAGGCCTCAGGCTAACTAAAATGGAGTCCACTTTAACTGCCCTGACTCGGTGCTAGGGAATCATGGGAACTGTAGTTTATTGTGGCACCAGAGCTCTCTGACAGAGAAGGCTCAGGGCAGTTAAAGTGGACTCAATCTGCTTTGGCCCTTAATTCCAGAAACTCCCTCACTTGGAGCTAAGTCCCTCCCTTCTGCACTTTAGCCTCACAGTCCCTGACTCCTGGACTCTCAGGGCCAATGCAGACCAGCACAAAGGGCCAGCCTGGGAGTGGAGTTGGGATGGAGCAGCCACACACCAGCCACCCGAACTCCACCCTGATGCCATCCTGACACCGTGCACCCGTCTGCATGGTGCGCAGCGTCAGGATGCCCTCCTGGTGCAGCGTGCACACAAGCTGCACCAAAAGGGTGCAAAAGAGCCACAGAGTTGGCTCTAAGGGTGGCTCTCCACAATCACTAACTTCCATTCACTGAAATAAAAACAAAGATGACACAATGCTGAAAGGTCACCAAGGATCTTGGTGAGGGGAAGGATCAGGGTGAGGGGAAGAGTGCAATTTTTTTTAAAAATATGACACTTGACTGGGGGGAGGAAAAGGGAGGGGGTAGCCCAATCTAACTCCTCACCACTGATCTCATGGCTGAACATGCAGTAAACTAAGAAAACATGGTGACACCAGTCTTGCTGTACCCAACCAGTCCCACCACCACCACCAAAACCACCTCCCAACCCAGCTCCACACCAAAGCCACCTCAGAGCACCAGCCATGCACAAAAAAGCCAGATATGTAGAAGACGATTGGAGTAAAACCTAGCTTTTTAGATATTGGATTAAGGCCCTTTGAACCTCATTCCCTGTGAATTTGCAGTGACTTCTCTCCAAATCATCAAAAACATTATGCAACAAGCTCATGGCCAATATGAGGTGCAACTGATTTTTTTCATCAGTGTAGACAAGCCCTTGGTGACCTTATATGGCTGTTAAACAGGAGTAACTAGTTTGTATATTTGTAGTAAGGTTATCTCTTTTGTTTTAGGAAGTCCATCATACAAAGGTCAAAAGGAAATGAAAAAATCTGGGAGATTATCACACTGACGAAAAACCCAACTGCTCCCCAATGGGATATAGTCAGGTTGCAGGTTGCTGGCAGGCTCTATTATGGTTAGTTCACTGCCAATGCCACTGGGCGATTGCAACCCGGCTGCATCTTGGGTCCCAGGAGCGCTTTGGAGGTCGCGTTTTCCAAGCTGGCAAACTACCAGCTTGGAAAAGTGGCCTCTGAAGCATGCATTGGTATCGGTGGCAAATTAAGTATGATAGAACCTGCCACCAACACACAACCCGACTGTATCCAATTGGGGAGCAGTTGGGTTTTTTGTCAGTGCGATAATCTCCCTAGACTTGGATAGAGGCCCCTAAAATCTGGGTTCCATTTGAGCAAATTGCTCTCTCTCTCTCGCTCTCTTTCTCTCTAAGAGAAGAAACAGGAAGTAACTTCAAAGAAAGAAAATAAAGCCTAAGTGGAGCAACCTACAAGTAAATCTTGAAAATAACAAGATGGGAAAATGTGAGCAGCAATTTCTCTGCCCTATCCTTAATAGTTCTGATGACTTGCTACTGTATTAGTGCTTTAGTTTCCAACATAAACATTACCAGTGTTGGGAATTTTGTATGAAAAGCTAAATTTTACTGACGTTACAAATCCATCACTTTTGCATGGCATCAAAGGGGGGGGGGGATAACATTGCATTATGTTTTTATCACTCTACAAGCCAGACACTGTTCCAAAAGAAAAAAATTAGCAAACCTTTTCCTGTGTAAGGGATGCATATGTGTTTGGTGCGTTAGACACATAAGAACACTTAGTGTATATCACACACGTTCCAAGTGTTCGAAGCTGTTCACAAACATTATATAAGGCCTTTTTTTAACCTTTAAAAAGAATTTCTCCTTTAGAATAAAAAAGATGAAACAGATGGAAACAACAATTTGCTGCTGTCGTTACTCTATTTCTTTTTTACGGGCAATGGCTAATGCTCTAAATAGGATGGTTAATCTTCTTCCTGCTACAGCAGCAGCACACTTCATTCTGAGTCGATGCACTGATGGGTGAGTCATAAGCAAGTGAACGTGTGTTGACTATTCTAATATTGGTACCATATGACACCCACCCACTCAACTTCATTGCTGTGCTCCAAAGAAAGTTAATGAGCACGATGAAGCCTTGTGAACACTACCTCCGTGGGCAAGCACTTGTGCCTCCATTGTCCCAAAGTGCCTCACACTTGAGACACATTAATTTAAGATGACATTTTTAAAAAGAGTTATTTAATTCTTTGGAGTCTTTTTCAAAGCAGCTACAGGAGCGCAGCAGAAGCTCACAGTACTTTGGCTTTTCACAGGGTGCATCTACACTATAGAAACAATCCTGTTTGACACCATTTTAAGTGCTGTAGTTCCAGCCTATGGAATCCTGGGATTTGTTGTTTTTACAAGTTCTTTGGCGAAAGAATGCTGGTGCCTCACAAAACTACAAATCCTAGGATTCTGTAGAATGGAACCATGGCAGTTAAAGTGGTGTCAAATTGCATTATTTCTATAGTGTCGATGCACCCACCTGGCCAAAAACAGACACATACAGGGAATGTCTTTTTGGGAATTAAGATTGCATCTGCACTGCAGAAATAATGTAGTCTGACATTGCTGTAACTGCCATGGCTCAATGCTATGGAATGCTGGGATTTGTAGTTTTGTGAGATATTTAGCTTTCAGAGAGTTCTGTCAGAGAGCTCTGGTGCCACAGCAAATTGCAAATCCCAGGATTCCACAATGTGTGATTTACACACATCCCTTTCCTACATCTCAGAGATGAACCCATCAAGACTGGAGAATTTGTGCTCTTGTCTCCTGCCTGGAGAGGACCAAGGAAACTGGATCCTGAGATCTGGCAACCCTAAGAATCAGTGAGGGGGGTTGATAGCTTCCACACTATTGGGGTTTAGCCCAAATTTTAAAGGAACCCTGAGGATTAGGTTCAGTGGCTTGGATAGCTCCTTTAAAGCTCACACCAGACTGACCTTCCTAATAACTTGAAAGCCACCAGCTCCCCTTGGCTGGGATGGAAAGTCATATTTAGGAAAATCTATGCTTGGATAATCTTTCCAGTACATCAGCAATATTATTTAGCCAGTTCATTGGTAACATGAACCTAAAAAAATGCCAGGCCAACATGGCAATGCAATGGACAACCAAAAATAAGGACCCAGTTCTTATTTTACCTAACACCCCATTTTGTTCAATACATAGCATTCAGTTCCCTCTGTGGGTGGATGGTTGTTTTTAACTTCTTCAAAAGTAAGTGCAGGAAAGGCTGATCCAGACTAGGCAATCAGTCTGCCAGGAAAGCAGATTTATCCAGATAGTCTTCATATTGACTTCATATGGTTTATGGTAATTTATTCAGCTAGATTAACTTTACGGATTAGATTGCTGTGTTTTTTACATGCATTGGATTGTCTTCTATGTATTTGTACAATTTCATTGATTCCTTTTTAGCTGTCTTCATCAACATTTGGTTGAAAGGCAGAGTATAAGTTTAAGGAAAAATAAACAGATATTCATAATGTATTTAAAACTTTATAGACGTGGGACTTTAGGAAAACTGCTAATTTACAAGTAATAGTGAGATGAATAAACTGAGCACGTTCCCAGCTTTAGTGCTAAGCTTTATTTGGCAAAGTGCTGAAAGTCTAATAAATTGCACTTAACCAATTCATGAAGACCTGCCGTGTTTTTTCTGTGATCCTAGCTCTAACAAATCATAACCCATTAAAACCTGATTAAAATGAATCACTCTAGTTATCAACTATGGGCACAAACACAGAGATTTACTGGTGTATGAAGACTATAATGGACAGGCACATTTATTTCCTTATTATATAAATATTTTGATATAAATGTGACTTGTGAACTCTAATCATTATACATCACTGACACTGATACATAAGCAGGTTAATCACCTGAAGGAATATTTTGAATATTTCAATCTTTCCAGCTCTATTTCTTTTACCTGCAATTCCAATCAGCCCTAGTCAGCAGTCTTAGAGGGATGTGGGAGCTGAACTCCAGAAACATGAAAAGGGCAATAATTTCCTAGCTCTGCTATATGGTCTAACACAAAGTACTATTCAGGCTATCTGATGTAAGGGAACCACCTTTTTTCTTTCTTTTTTTGTAATGTGCCAGAGACTGGCAATGTATTTGTGCTCATTGGCAACACCTGTCTCTTTCTTTCCTGGAATCTCACCAAGGACTGGCAGTTAATGGCTCAAGGACCAGTGCCAGGCCAGGGACCACCACTTTGGGTAGCACTTGTTAAATACTCCAAAGAAAACCGTGCTGTTTTAATTTCATGTGTGGAATTGTGACTCCTTTGCAAATGCTCCAGGTGGCTTGCTGGAGTGCCAATTGACTTAAGTAATTAAGCTGTACCAATGGCGTTTATTCCCCCAGCCCCATGACACGGTGTTTTATCAGGTGAAAATCAATGATAAAAAATTATGTCTTGCTTGCAAAGCCATAAAAATAGCTGCTTCAGTCTGTAAACCCCTCATGAGATTGAGATGAATGCAGCAGGATGCCAGAGAAATGGTTAGATGTCAGAAGATTTACCACCCCACTAAAATCTTGCAAAACAGATAAGTTACTTCATTTATGACATTCTGCTTTCCCCACATTGGCATTCCTCTCTAAGAGAAAAAACAAACAAACAAACATACAAATCTAGGAGCACATTCAAGGCAATGGGTGATTTATGCAAAGCTGCCTGAAGATGCAGTTCTGATCTTAAAAGAAGCAGAAGAACTGAGCAGTGTTGGGCCCTTGCCCTACTGAAGACTGATGTCTAACCACCAAACAAGGACAAATGAAAAATATAAGATACCGAGTTAGGGCACTTTAAAAGGTAAAGGTAAAGGTATTCCCCATTGACAATGTTGTCAAGTTGTGTCTGACCATATGGGGCGGTGCTCATCTCCATTACTAAGCCAAAGAATCAGCGTTGTCCAAGGACTGCTCTGTGATCATGTGGCCAGCATAATTGCACAGAACGCTGTTTATCTTTCCAGCAAAGTGGTACCTATTTATCTACTTGCATTTGCATGCTTTCAAACTGCTAGGTTGGCAGAAGCTGGGACTAGTGATGGGAGCTCACCCCATCATGCAGTACCTAGGCCTCAACCTGCCAACCCTGCAATCAGCAGAGTCAGCACCTTAACCACTTGAGCCACTGCATCTCATGCCACTTTGCTGAGCTCCAAAAGCAGAAATCTATGCTAGGAAAAAAAAAACCTGTATCATCCCATTTATTTGAATCAATGCACTGTAGAGCTGTTTCTTTGATGACCTGATTTTTTAAAACAGCATTCCCTACATACACACATAAAAGAACCATCCATTAACTCACTGGAAAATGCATTTGTTTTTCTACTTACAGTCTCCTAGATCTTTTCCCTCTTCATCACTATTGCTTTTGGGGAAACAGTTTTCTTTTTTTTTATTCCATGTCTGTGTCCGATTATTTTTCTCAGTTGTCATTGCAAGAGTCTTTTTCCAAAAATTATGTTTCCTATTGTATCTCAAACCAATCAGATAGTTACCTTCCAGGGTATCTCATCTCCTTGTTTTTCACTTTCTGCTGCACATTCTAATGTACAATCGCTTGAGAATGTAAATCACTGATCTGCTTACCTCTCCTGGATCAGGAGCACATCAGCATGCATGCATGCTAGGTCCAGTTGCTTGGCTTTTGTACATAAAGTTAATTTGGTTGGTACTAACAGCTTGGATAGACTCTGGAATGCTCAGAACAGTATTGCTGAGTAGCACGTGGAGATATTTTTTTAATACCCTTTACAGTGCAGACTCAATAAATGAAAAAAAAATATAGAAATTTCCTTGTATCTTATTACTCTTGTTTGTACGCATTACTTTTGTATCACATTGCAAAGCACACTCATATTGCTGCTGGGCCAAAACAATGCAAATTTAGGTCATGACATAGATTCTCTTCATCAAAACTGAACTGTGATTCACAAACCCATGACTGACACTTAGTGTGCAAAAGTAATCCATCCAGTACACAATGAACATGTATCCTCCAACATTTCACAGATAAAAACTGGAACACATGTGGCCAAGCAACATCAGAGTATAGTCAGGATGACAAAGGTTATTGATGAGGATGAGCAGACAAGCTAGGAGAGCCTACAGCAGCTTGCCTTTCCCTGTGCCTACTGGGAAGGGCAAGATTCTGCCCCTTCCTCTCCTCTTCCCCTCCCCATCCACTGAGTTAATTGATTGCAAACTGCTTTTGTGCTTTGAACTCAGTTTGCAACTGTCATGTTCCTATGTGTCCATAGAAACCTGCCAACAAAGTGTTGTGTGTATAGTGGGGAATTGTGATGATATGATGATATGATTTGATGATATGAAGATATGAGATGGGACTTTGAGTGTCATGATTCTCATAGACATCTGACAGCAAAGTGTGATGGATATGGTGGGGGGGGGAGGATCAAAGTAAATGTAGATGAGGAACTAAATAGGGAAACTAGGAAATCTGGGGAACTGCTTATGACTGTTGATGATGGTGCCTCTCTTTCCCATAAGTAAAAGGTAAAAGGAGATTGGGATGGGGGGGTCAAACTTCAAAGCACTCTTTGAAATGTGTATGGTACTGACTGCAAGCATGGGGAGGGGCTGGACAAAGGGATTTTAAAGTGCTGTTTTACTGGAGAAAATTCAGAGTTGATTTCACGAGCATGGAGTAATTTTTTGTTCTAAAATCCAGAATAAAGCTATAGTTAATTTATACTTAAAATGCCTTCCTGGTTTTTCAAGCCATGAGCTACCATTTATGACACTGAATCAACTCTCCCTCCAATGTCACCTTGTCCACAGCAACTGTCTTCAGTCCGAAGTGAAGCCTATCTGGAGGAACCTTCCCAGAGAGAGCGAAGTAGTGGCATAGTGGCCACAGCCCAGGAAGGACAAGCAAACTCCAGCAAGGGAGCTGGAGTAAGAAGACCCCGAGGAGCTGAGGGAGGCTCGGGGGACAGCAGATGGCTTCAGGAGGAAGCCCCACTGGCATCGTGGTGGCGTGGAGAGAGGCTATCTCATTGCTACAAGGACTAAGAGGACTGGTCCACGGTGAATGAAGGGGCTGAAGAAACCTTCCGCGGGTTGTGGGAGAAAGCCTCAGAAGACTCGCTGAGCAAAGCGGAGGGAGACGAGTGGTTCTGTACCCCAATGCCCAATTGGAGGCTGGGGCAATGACAAGGGATGCCAGTGGGGAAGTGGACATGGCAGGGCGTGGCAGCCAAAGAGGTGGTGGTCCAGCCCGCAGGAGCCACAGTGAGACCACCAACCCCCACAGGATCCCAAGATGCTGAGGGAGGCTGGGGAAATAGAAGTTGACTTCAGGGAAGACCCAAGCAGACAGCCTGGAGTCAATCAGAGGAGTGGTCCTCCGGGGCTGAGGACACAAAGGACTGGCCTTCGGACAAGGAAGACAACACGGAGTATCAGCTATGGAAAGAAGACATAGAGCAGCTTCCAGAGAGGGTCCAACTGTGGAGGCACACAGGAGAGTGGCCTGTGAAAACTGAGGACCCAACAAACGGGCCTTTGAAGGACAAAGACATCACGGAGATGGAGGCCTGGCTTGGAGGGGAAGTTCCAACAGACCCTCTAGCTGACATGGAGATCTACAAATGGTGCAAGGCTCTGATGCCAGACAGAAACCCACCAATGGCATGGAAGCATGCATTCACAGAGTCCTCAGAGGATGAGGACACAGAGGATTGGTCCTCCAATGACAAGCATGACACAGGGAACAGTTACAGACCATGGGGAGAAGCCCCATAGGAGGAGTGGGACAGCACCCTGAAAGATGCCGGTAAACAGGGGCGCTTAGAGGTGATTCGGCACCCGGATGAGCTACAAAAAGACACTCCATGCCAGACTGCCACTACAGCCATGGTGAAATCCAAACCCCTCTGCATTAGTGACCAAACTATGGACCCTGTGGTTTCCCAGAGACAGGTTAAAAGCTCCAAATGAGTGGGATAGGCTGTGGACTGGGAAGAGGAGACCAGAGCCACATTGCCCCCCCCCATAAGCCTGGGACTTGGAGAACCAAGGGGGGCCCAGACAAGGGTGAGCCTTATCCAGAGACTATAAAGCCGGGGCTCAACCAGCAGGACCCAGACATAAGCCAGAGCCAAGTGACACACCCTGATGGCAAGAGGGGGTGTCAAACCCCAAATGGACAGGAGGAACTTACAGAGAGCTGGCAGTGACCAATAGTGTCTGCTCTGATGACTCAAAGACAACATTCAGGGGACCCAGTAATAGACCTCAAACTCTCAGAAGTGGGGAAGGAGGTAGAGCAAACAGCTGGTCTGTTCCCTCACCCGAGGCCTTCTGCAAATGCTGATAGCAGGGCCAGTGGGAGGTTTTCTCGGGCAATCTCAGACAGTGACAGAAGCCCAACAACAGTCTCAGCCAGCCACACCTCAATGGTAAATGGAAAACCTTCTTTATATACCCTGAGAGCCAAAGCCCTAACTCCAAAAGAAAAGGAGAACACAGACTGGGCGACAGTGCTAGACTTGGGCACTAACCCCAACAGATGGATGACATCCCCATAGAACAATTGTCCATGAGGGAGGGGACCAAAACAGGGATACGTGGGATGATAGAACACACACAAAAAAAAGGGGGGGAAGAGACAGTTAAGAGATGACATTATAGCCTTGTTTAAATATTTGAAGGGTTGTCAAATTGAGGGTGGAGCAAGCTTGTTTTCTGCTGATATGGAGACTAGGGAGATAATTGCACTGCCCTTTTCCATCCCTCCATCCCAACTTAGGTGGGGATGGAAGTATGGTATGAAGAAGTATTTTCATGTCCTTGCAGTCTATTTCTGTACAGCCTGTCTTGTGTGGAATATATATAGTTAAAAGCCAACAATTTGTAGCACTCCCTGCTATTTCTCCCTGCTATTTCTAATGTGGGCCAAAAAATTCTTCCCTCTAAAATGGATGGGGCATGAAGTTTAGCTTTATAAAAGTGGACAGCTGTCAGCTTCTTAAGCCAGAACCATGTGAGAAGCTTTACAGTACTTGCATCTTTCTATTCCAGAAGTTTTGTATGGATGGTGCAAATGGTAGTTGTGTTGCCATAGAGAATAGGTTCATATGTAAGAAGTTAGAGAGCCTAGTCTGTGGAACTAAGGCTGGCCAAAAATGTCCATCAGGGCAAGTCTTGGTTATATAATATCTAATTAGTGCATAGTAATTTCCATAGTAAGATTAAATTAAAACTTGCTTGATTTAAGAATGACCAGTTTTTATAAGAACAGAACTGTACCTTTGAGCATTGGAGAGGAGTGTGGATGTTGAGAGAGAGAGAGAGAAATTATTCTGCAATATACCTACATTGTAAGCATTAACCTGTTTACTAACTGAACTCCAAACCATGAAGCTGCTTGCTGTTGTGATTCAGAACCCCTTTCAGTGTATATTCCTCTGTTTAGCAGCCCCCCCCAAAAAAAACACCTTTCATGGTAATTTTCAGAGAGATAGCAATGTTAGTCTGTCACAACGTAAGGAATCGGGTAGCACCCATGAGGCAGATTTATTTCCACATGAGCTTTGGGGAATACCAACCCACCTCTTCAGAGACACCAACAAAGGATGCATCTACACTGTAGAAATAATGCAGTGTGACACCACTTTAACTGCCATGGCTACATCCTACAGAATCCTGAGATTTGTAGTTTTGTGAGGCACCAGCACGTTTTGGCAGATAAGGCTAAAGAGCTTGTAAAATGACAAATCCCAGGATTCCTTAAGATGGAGATACAGTACTTAAAGTGATGTAAAACTGAATAATTTCTACAATGTTGATGCACCCAGAGTCAATATTACAATAGTCACATGTATTTGAGCTCAGATACATAGCTGTGGGAGTGGGATCGGAATGTAATAGGATACAGAAAGATGCAAATTGTGCCTTTGGCTATAAATCATCAAAGAGTCATGGTTGCTAGGTAATCAGAACATATGCTATTTATTCTATACCAACTGCACTGGTTGCCATGTGTTTTCAGGTCCAGCTGAACATGTTGGCAACTTGAAGTGTGTGGGAACAGGTTATTTGAAGGACACCATTATCTATATGAATTTGGGCCTTGACCATAGCCTGCCAAGAAGACCTATTCAGTCAGTGATCATATGTGGCTAGGCCATGGGATGTGCAAGTGTCTCCTTTCTTGAGTCTTTTAAAATGTATCTTAAATGTCTCCTTTTACATTAATGTGTGTCCACTTTTATCTTATTGTTATTATTTAAACATTTTTTGAAAAAGTTTATTGAGTATAAAATACAAATTTATATATACAAGCTAATATAACATAACATACATAACATGCAAACATATACAGTCATCCATACCTATATCTTCATATTCTGTACCTACCATACAATACCCACTGTGATGTCCAGCCTGGACTGTTTAAATTCTCCCCTGCATTTTCCTTTATTTTCAGTTCAGTTTGAGCATAGGAATATTCCACTGTATTAGTTTGTGGGAGGAGCTGTAGGAATCCCCTGCATTTTTCTAGTTTTTGGTTTGCCCCTTCCCAGCAAGCTCTGCTTTAGCTTGGGATTTTTAGTTTTTCTTAGGCAGGCTTGGCTTTATCTGTTTGATGGCAAACAGGCACAGGCAGAGGGAAAGGGCATTTCTTACACCATTTAGCCAACTTATTTACCACATTTAGCCAATTTATTTACCAGTTAGCCAATTTAGTTACCAAAAGCAGTTAATTATAGTAAATATCAACAACAAAGAAGACAAGAGCACCAGAAGCTGAAAGACCCTGCACCAGCTTCATTGAGAAGGAGTTCAAACCAAGATCAAACCCAGAGAGATGACAACACTGAAGATTGCTGAAACCTAAACTGTAAAGTACCTTTTATTTTAAGCCTGTTAGAGCTGGGGAGGAGAAACCTTTTTATAATAATAATAATAATTTTTATTTATATCCCGCCCCTCTGCCAAGCAATCGGGGCGGCGTACAATGTATAAACATCAAAACAAATACAATCAAATTCAGTCCCATCCCTCATTCCCACCCCTAAAAAACAAAACAAACCAAACAAAACAAATTAAAAAACAATTAAAAATTCACAAAGCACATCTTCAATGAATGACATTTAAACCTCGAGTTCTCTAAGGCTATAGCGGGAGAGGAAACATGACAATTGCTGTGTCACAGAAGCTGTTGTCATAGCCAGGGCAAAAGATAATAGGCGGGGCCTTCCAGCGACCACCTACAGTCCTCCACACTGCCTCAGCCGCTGCTGGTGCTGGGAAGGATGTTCCAGCAGGCTTTTATGCCTGAGTTCTCCCAGCTCTGGCTGCTTCTGAGGCTGATGCAGGGCAGCCCAGGTGTTGTCAATGGGCACAGAGAGAGTCCTTCATCTGTCCTCCACACTGCCTCAGCCGCTGCTGGTGCTGGGAAGGATGTTCCAGCAGGCTTTTATGCCTGAGTTCTCCCAGCTCTGGCTGCTTCTGAGGCCGATGCAGGGTAGCCCAGGTGTTGTCAATGGGCACAGAGAGAGTCCTCCATCTGTCCTCCACACTGCCTCAGCCGCTGCTTTTTTCTTTTGTTTTTCAAAATAAATTTCCCCCTTTTGGACTTTACATTCAGCTTTGGAGCCTTTTTGGGTATAAGAGTTTGATCTCACCAGGGTACTGGCATTGCACACCCATATTTGCCACCACCTTTAGTTGGGTGTGTCTTCACACCCACTTTTATTTTATAGTTGGGAGCTGGTATTCAGTATTGCGGCTATGGATTCATAGCCTAGTTACATATCTGTAACAGATTTGTATCCAGGAATGTTACATAGTCTTATTATTAACAGTCTTAAATATCACTCCAGACACCTTCAGAGCCAGCCATTGGCTGGAGAGGAGGTCCATTCAGCTTCCAATTGGGACTCAAGGAAGATGATGTCTCCATCTCCAGCACTGAGCAACCCTGCAACTATCAGAAGCAGGACCTCTGTCACAAGCAGGAGAGGATGGAAATGCCATCCTCCTTTCACCCCAATCACCAGCTAAATCCTTTGCCTGATCTGGCAGCTGGATCTTAAAATGGATAATTGGGGTCAGGCTAGGAGATTGGGGTTTTTTTCAGATGTTGTTTTCTTTAAGTGCAACTATGCAAATGATCTCACTTGTGCAGTCTGATTTTGTTGTTCACACTATTTTTTATCAGAAGCACATCTATGCACATTTATGTGAGTCTGTTGCTCACATGTGTCAGCACTGCTAATAAAGATTGAGCTGATGATGTGGATGTATTGAAAGTTCAGGGCATGCAGAGTTTTATCCTGGTTTATCCTGGGTCTATTAGCATTGGTTAGTCATGCAGCTGACAATGTGAATCTTTTAGGAAACCCTGGGGGGGGGGGAGATAATTATCCAGGGTTAAGTAGGTTTTTGGGCAGCCCCACCCCAGACTTATAAGCTTATCACACGGCACTTCGAAGAACGGGAATGGAATGGAATGCAAGGGAGCAGAATGGAGCAAAAATGAATTTTACTGCACAGGAGAACGCCACCAATGCCACCGGGAGTCCCTGATCCATTCTTCAGTCATTCCTGGCAGCCGATTTTTGAAGGACGATTCAAAATCGTTCTTCAAAAATCGGCTGCCAGAAATGTCTGGGGAATGGATCAGGGACTCCCAGCGGCATCAGTGGCATTCTGCCATGCAGTAAAATGTGTTTTTTCTCCATTCCATTCCCTTGCATTCTGTTCCATTCCCGTTCCTTAAGTGTCATGCAATAAGCTTGTTACTTGGGTGCATTTGAAATGCATGTGAACAACAAAGATTCAACCCACATTCTACCAGGATTATTTTTACCATCTGAATAGCCCCCTCTGTTTCAACTCCTTAACTACATAACCAATTTAGGAATCTGTTACCGATTTTTTAAATTGCTGATGTTATTTTAAACATTTTATATTACTGTTTCCATTAATTGTCTTTTATGTGTCATGGTTTTAAAACGTTGTCTTCTAAACTCCCTTGAGAAGACTTCAGCAAAAGGTAGTATAAAAATATTTTCAATTAATATGTAACATTTTCTAAAGAGTTGATTTGCTTCTGATCACAGTTACGTCTGAGGAATAATTTACATTCTTCATGTTCATTCTAAGTATCCCAAATTGTTTCTTTTTACATTTTGCCTGACGGTAACTGTTACTGAACAAGTTCTGAGAATAACATTAATCTCTATACAGCTTCTTTGCATTTGTAATGCTGTAGTTAACCTCTCTCTCTGAACCTAATTACTTTGTCTTTATTCATAACACTTTGCCAAGGAAGTGTTCAATATTGCTGCAGAATGATTATTTTCTTGCTCAAATTGTCTGAATTAATTGTACTTTTGTGTAAGGAACTACAGCCTAAACTTGATACTTGCATGAATCATTGTGTTTCTTTTCACAAATTTGCCTGTGAATACACTACTTCAGCAGAAGATTTCAAACCAAGGGCATGCTGGTTTTTCTTTTCAATATGGGGACCATTTGTATGCATACCCCCCCCCAATTGTGCTGATTTGGCTAATCCTCTGTCACCCCATATTTCAGCTGCTTTTAAAATGTCCCACTTTCTGACTTCTCATTCTACTTTCCCCCTTTATCCTCAGCTTACTTTCATTTCTACAAACTGAGTTAAAAGTGCTAACGTAGTTCTCACTTCATTAACTTGGCAATGAGGAGAGGAGGAGAGGAGAGGAGAGGAGAGGGGCACAGTCTTGCCCTTCCCAGTCAAGTCAGACAAAGCCAAACTGCTGCAGCATCTTCAAGCCCATATTTTCTTCTCATTAATAGCCTTTGTAATCTTGGCCACATATATCCCAGTTTTCATCTGTGAATTGCTGGTGGAAATGTGTATAATATCCATAAAACCAATAGGCAGAGTAAAGCCACTGCCTTAGCCATTAAATTTGGGGTGGAATGAAAGGGCATCATATTACTTATTTAAATTCTTATTGTTTTATTTTTGGTGTCAACGATAGAGAGGAAGCATTGGTGGAATTTTCTGTCTTAGTTGCCACAATAACTTCCTGCACCCCTTGATTTGTGCTGGTGGATAGAGGATGGGCTGCAAATTGTTTTAGATCAGTCCTGCAAATTGCTTCTAGAATAATTCTGGTGTTATATTCAATATCTTCTTAGATTTCCGCTGACTCATATACTTCTAGTTGGACAAGTAATGCAGTTACTGAGGGTCTCTTCCAGTATGACCTTTCACATGGCATTTTCCCATACTGCTTGGTAACATCAAAGCTGTAGCTCACATGAGAAGAACCTAATTATGACTCCTCTATAGAAACAAGAGCAATGCTAGCATAGAAAGTAAAATACATTAACTTCTTGGTGCTATTGTGGAACAGGAAGGTGCCACAGCACACCAGCTCCCATAACTCTAATGATAACAGTGCTGGATGGGAGTTTATTTTTTATTTTGGACCTATCCAGAGTTTGTTCCTTAACAGAGGCCTTATTGCATGTCCTACCACTACCTTGGACATTTCCTCACTGAATGTTGAAACACTGTCCTCTGAAGAGTAAACCTCAACAGCTTCCTGGACTGCAAAGCACTGCTTTATTCTATGCATGCCTGCTGAAGAATACAACAGCTTACTGGGCTGTAAAAGAGAAAGTTCCATGTAACAGCTTCAAGGTTTTTTAAAAGCCTCTTTGATAATTGATCAGAGACAGCATCATCAGCAGCATGAGACAGAATGAGACTCTCCCCCCAGACCACATCTGGTCAAACCTCATAGCTGGATTATAGGAAGAACTGTGAGCATTGGATCCCTGGCAGTGTACTGATATCAGCTCTTAAACACAGCTGGAAATACTTCTTTTTATTTGGTTGGTGATACAAACTATTACCAATGCTGGATGAGGGTTAATGCCACCATGGATTGAAAGGAATTTACATTCACTGCTCTGCAGAAACAATAATCTGCATGCAGGCTCTTTCTCCGCTGCTATCACAATGTATTATCATTGCCCTGAGGAAGAGGTTAGCAAGATTAGATACAGAAGTTGTGATGGCCAGCAGCATGATGAAAAAAGACAGATAAATTCACAGAATGCCACAGTGTCAACAGTTATTAAACAAAACTGCAGATTGCTGGGATTAATGCTGCTAATACTTGGTTCCTCCAAAAATGTTACCATCTATGCAGCCAGGAGTGGGTGAGAGAGTACAGAAAGTGCTGTCAAACATGACCTCTAGCAGTTGGGTCTGTTCACTGGAGAAAATCATTACTGGATTGGATGCACCCTGATCTAAATCATTTTAGCAATTTGTGTGCTTAAATCTAATACTTTTTAAGGAAAAGTATGTTTATACTTTTCCTTAAACTTATACTGTCTTGGATGAAAGCGATTATCTAGACCTATTTCAAACTGGCTTCAGGACAGGCTTTGGGGTTGAGACTGCCATGGTTGCCTTGACCAACAATCTGCGTCTGAGCATCGACAGGGGTAGTGTGACCCTGTTGGTGCTCCTAGACCTCTCAGCAGCTTTTGACACGATAGATCACAGCATCCTCTTGGGCCGCCTGAGGGGGTTAGGTATTGGAGGCACTGCACTGCAGTGGTTCCGGTCCTTCCTCTCGGGTAGGTCCCAGAGGGTGCTGCTCGGGGACAGTAGCTCCAGTAAAAGGGAGCTTACCTGTGGGGTTCCATAGGGTGCTATTCTGTCCCCGATGTTATTTAACATCTATATGAAGCTGCTGGGTGAGATTATACGGAGTTATGGAGCTGGGTGTTATCAGTACGCTGATGACACCCAAATCTATTTCTTCGTGTCTCGTTCGTCGGCCTCGAATTCCAATGGCGTCTCTTCTCTCAATGAATGTCTTCGAGTGGTAATGGGCTGGATGAGGAAAAACAGATTGAAACTGAATCCAGACAAGATGGAGGTGCTCACCGTAGCGGCCCCGAAACCAAGAATTGTGTTGCAACCTCCAGTCCTGGATGGGGTCACACTCTCCTCCAGTGACTGTGTTCGCAGTCTGGGGGTGCTCCTTGGCTCGTCGCTCCTGATGACAAATCAGGTAAATGCGACAGTCAGGAGCACCTGTTATCAGCTTCAGTTGATACGCCAGCTGCGCCCTTTTCTGGAAGTAAGGGATTTCGAGACTGTTGTTCACGCACTGGTAACCTCATGCCTGGATTTCTGCAATGCACTGTACATGGGGCTACCCTTGTGCTTAGTTCGGAAACTACAGCTGGTGCAAAATATGGTGGCAAGATTAGTATCAGAAACATCTAGGAGGGACCATATTACTCCAGTATTAAGGTCCCTCCACTGGCTGCCTATCAGCTTCTGGGCTTAGTACAAGGTGTTAGTTATTACCTTTAAAGCCCTAAATGGCTTGGGTCCAAACTATCTTAGAGTCCGCCTCCTCCCCTATAATCCTCCCCGCTCTCTCCAGTCCTCTGGGAGGAATTTGCTGCAGTCTCAAAAATCTAGGCTTTCAGCTACCTCCCAGGGTGTTTTTTCTGTTGTTGCCCCCAAATTGTAGAACGGCCTGCTGGACGAGATCTGCCAATTAACAAGACGGATCTCTTCCGGCAGGCCTTCCAGGATAGAATATCCCGGCCCCAGGCCCCTCCTTTCCTCAGAGCAGCCCCATCTGCCTCCCCGAAAACCATTTATTATACTGCCGCTGTCCTTTGTTGTTTTATTGTATTTTGTGAGTGTTGTTTTAATTTTGTCCATTTTTAACTTGTAATAGATTTAATAACCTTTTAAGGGGTGGGTGGGATATAGTTTGTTTTTACTGTTGTATTGCATTTTTATTGTGAGCCGCCCCAATTGATCTCAAAGGGGCAGGGTATAAATAAACTTTATTATATTATTATTATTATTATTATTATTATTATTATTATTATTATTATTGTACCAAATAGATGTGCTGCATAGTATCAGATATATCTTGTTTGGCTCATTTCAAATTAGTGATTGATGGGTCATCTTCTTCAACAGCAGGCAATGAGCATTTCTCTTTCATTGTGTTTGCTTCTAATTATTAAGATAATCAGCTTGATCTGTTATACCAGGAACTGTGCCATCCCTCTTCCCCACACTGAGCAATGCAGGGAAAAGAAATGGCCTGTTCCTTTAGAGCTGCGGCCATTGCTTCCTTATGGGCAGGAATGCCATGTAAAGCCTACTTGATATGCTTTTTTTTTTTTTTTTTTTTTGCTGATATCAGAAAGGGATGCCTGTGCAATCAATGAGGGGGAGATAGAGTACCTCCCTCCTTGTTAATCACATGGCAGGGTGCCCTGTTCTAATCTCATCAAGGGGTCTCACAGGGAAATGCCTTGCTGGTAAGACAGAAGCAGTGGTGGCAGCATGGAAGGCAGGATGACCAGAGGTCCTCCTTTTCCCAGACATGTCCTACATATCAAGCTTATTTCCAGGAGTTCAAGAAGAATTCCAAAACATTTTGAGTCATAAAGCCTGTCCTTGTGGCTTCTGGTGCCTCAGCAGGCGAGCAAGAGGTAGATCAACAGATTTATTACTGCCTCCACTGCTTCAAAGGAGTGTTAGTTTTCCACCAAGCAATAAACATAACCAAAATGTTTAGCCTGCAACAATACACCCTAATGACTAGAGAAAAAGTATTGAGTAGCATGATCCCAGTGTATAGAGATAGGGGAAGGGGTGAGAATACTGTCACTGACCACATGGTGGGTTTGTTTATATGTATGTGGGGGTTTTTCTGGTTGAGGTGTGAAAAGAAAAGGAGGATTTGGGCTGTTGGAGCAGATCAGTGGCACCAATGGGAAGTGTGGGGCTAAAGTGTGTGATTTGGATTGAGGAAGAAGCAGGAGGGATGAGAGAGCAAATGGAAAAACTACAGATGAAAACAATAATTGAAATGTAGATTTGGTAAAGGTTTGTTGCTAGTAAAGTACAATTTTAAGCATTTGTCTTGCTCAAGAGTTCTATAAGTATATTGCAAGCCAAAAAAGCATTTTAACAAAGAAAAGTTAATCAGAAAAATACAGTTGAGTATATAATAAAATACACTATATATAATGTAGCTGTAAATAAACTGCATGAAATTAATTTATGTTTACAGTTGCCCCTCTGTTTTTGTGGGGGATCCGTTCCAGACCCCCCCCCCATGAAAATAGAAAACTGCAAATATTCAAGCCTTATACGCTTGAATAGCAGCATGCATCCATGGGTGCCCCATTTGGTCCCCCTCCATTTGCTGCCTGCAAATGGATGAGGGACGTGGACTTGAAGTCTGTGAAAATGGAGGGCCGACTGTATATTAGTGGTTTTAGTTTTTATTTGGTAATATCCTACATTTGTCTTGAATGCTCAACATTTTGGAGTGCCTTGTCCTCCCTTGTGGTTATGACATATGGTCACCCTGATGGAGGAGGATGGGTTGACATGGTGTCAGCCTAGCTGGCCCATATGCACAATGATGCAATGTCATAACAGTTTTGGCCCGATGCACGTGGTCACCATCATGGTCAGTAGTGGCCCCAGATTAAGGAGTTTATTATAAGACAGGGTGTATGAAGGCTCACCGGGTCCCAGCCATCTGAAAACTGGCCACTATATAGCCAAGAGTATAAAACCAGAAGTGATTCCTGGAGCCTTTTCACACTATACTGTGATTCTACTTTAACTACCCTGGCTGAATCCTATGGAATCCAGGGATTTGTAGTCTGGTGAAGCATTAGAGCTCTCTGGCTGAGAGCTCTAAACTCATCCCAAACTCCAGGATTCCATAAAAAGACGCCATGGCAGTCAAAGTGGAATTGTAGTGCTATAATTTTGTAGCACAAAAAGGCTTGTAGTAGTTATCACAAGTTTCTTGGTCAAATGTATGGGACTCAAGAGGCAGAAATCAGGGAAGTTACTTTGTTGGATTAATTCCTAGAATCCTCCAGCCAACATAGACATTGTCCATATTGAATGGGGGAATCTGGGAGTTGTAATCCAAAAGAATAACTTTTCCAAGAGGTAGGGCCTTTACAGACTGCCAGAAATAGTGCAAATTGATGCCACTTTAACTGTCCTGGCTCAGTGCTAAGGAATCATGGGAACTGTAGTTTATTGTGGCACCAGAGCTATTTGGCAGAGAAGGCTCAATGTCCCAGAAAAAAATACAATTCCCATGATTCCCTAGCACAGAGCCAGGACAGTTAAAGTGGCCTCAGTTTGCACTATTTCTGACAGTCTGTAAAGGCAATTTCAAAAATTATAGCTGAGCTATTTTGACCAGTGAGAGAGAAACTTAAATGGAAAGGCTCTTGAGCCAATGTCCTCTTTTCACAGTTATCATTTTTAAAGGTTATTGGTGAAGCTATTTCAGAATGCCCAGATGTTTCCAGTGAGTTTTGAAGGAAGGTCGGGTGGAGGCCCAGGAGCCCACCCAGAACATCACACCTCCAGCGGCGCCGTGGAGGCAGCAGCAGTGAGGCAGCTGGGAGGCTGGGCCAGGGCATAAAAGCCCACCCATTACCACTTCCTCCAGCAGCGCAGTGGCACCAGCAGCAGTGGGGCTGCAGGAAGGTCGCACGGAGGCCCAGGATCCCATCCAAAACATTATACCTCTGGTGGTAGTGCGGCGGCGGCAGCAGCGGCGAGGCAGCTGGGAGGCTGGGCCAGGGCATAAAAGGCCACCCAATACCACTTCCTCCAGCAGCGTAGCAGTGGAAGCAGCAGCGGGACCTCAAGAAGGTCGGGCAGAGGCCCAGGAGCCCACCCAGAACACCACACCTCCGGTGGTGGCGCAGTGGCGGCAGCAGCACATAAGAGCTATCAAGTGGCACCAATCGGGCCTAAAATAAGAAGAAGAGCCCTCCCTCCATTACCATCCAATGTCATCTGGGGGAGAGATGCTAGGCACAGCACCATCGGGCCTAGAATAAGAAGAAGAGCCCTCCCTCCATTACCATCCAGTGTCATCTGGGGGAGAGACACTAGGCCCAGCACCATCGGGCCTAGAATAAGAAGAAGAGCCCTCCCTCCATTACCATCCGATGTCATCTGGGGGAGAGATGCTAGGCCCAGCACCATCGGGCCTAGAATAAGAAGAATCCTTACTTCTTAAAGGACGGGTGGGATTCAGGATTTTATGTTCTGTTTAATATATCTGCATGGAAATTTTAATGTTGTAAGCTGCCCCGATTGCTCTGCAGAGGGGCAGGATATAAATTATTATTATTATTATTATTATTATTATTATTATCATCATCATCATCATCATCATCATCATCATTATTGTTATTATGTCCTGGAGCTGCTCCCACTAATGGTGAGCCTCGAAGCCAGCCCATCCTTCCTGGGCTAGAAGCAGAACCTTTGGCTAGAAGCAGACCACCTTGGCAGTGGAACGGCTGCGGCGGTGACGGGGCCGGGGAGGCGAAGGCTGAGGCGGAGGTGCTAGGGCCCGCTAGAACTCCATCCTCACCCAGTCGCGAGGCAGCTGTGGCAACAGTGGGGCTGGGGAGGCCCAGGCAGACCCCTTAGAAAGCCCACCTGTACCACCACCACCTTGGCAGCGGAGTGACTCTAAGAGATGCACTTGCGGCGTGCCTGACAGTTGTATCTGGATGGGGCTTTTCTTTCATCTGCCCAGCTCTTGCAATATCTGGAATGCTGTGAGGGCCGTGTAAGAGGCAGAGATTGGGCGGAAACATTCAGCCCATTCCAATTTAATTGTTTCATCTAGCTGGAGTGAGATAGATCTCCATGAGCATTGTCATCTGGCTCTTCCCCCTGTATTGTTGGGATATAAGGGGAGGGAGGTCATAAGTCTGTAATAACACTTTAGTTCTCCCAATGATCTGGGAGCGGGAATTGAAGTTGTGCAGGGGAAAGGGAGGTATGGTGGGAACAGAGCGAGAGGATGTTACAAAAGAAGGCAGGATCGTTATTTAAAAACTATCCCGCCTTCAGCTCACTCTGTTTCTCAAACTAGTTTGGGGAGCCTACCAGCCATTCCACAGAACCTTACTTTGCTCCTGTGCAATGCCAGGTCAGTTAAGAATAAGACTCATATTATCCACGATCTCCTCTTAAACGAGAATGCTGACCTGGCTTGCTTTACAGAGACCTGGCTGGGAGAGGATAGCGTAATAACGTGGATGCAGGCCCTCCCGGCTGGGTACTCCATCAGTGAGCAGGTAAGGGGAAGTGGGCGGGGTGGGGGCAGTGTGGCTCTGGTTCACAAAAACAACTTGAGCTTGACCAGGATACCTGTCCAGAACACAGTCCACTTCGAGTTCATGTACCTAAGCCTGCGGACCAGGGATAGTTTGAGGATTCTACTAGTATACCAACCACCCCTTTGTCTAGCAGACTCCCTAACCAAGCTGACACAGCTGGTCTCGGAGCTGCTGTTGGAGTCGCCCAGACTTTTACTCTTGGGCGACTTCAACATCCCTTTGGAGACCAGTCTGTTAACTCTTACAGGCGCAGCTCGGGAGTTCATGGGCCTATTCCAATTGGTCGTCGGGCCTACTCATTGTGCAGATCATAATCTTGATGCGGTCTTTAGTATGGAACAGGAATATCCATGGGCGGAAGTTATTAAAATCTCCGCATTGTCATGGACGGATCATTTCCTGGGGATCGTGGACCCATTAGAATGGTCCGCCCTAGAAGGCTAATGGAACCAATTGGATTCCAGAAAGCCTTGGAGGGTTTAATGACTGGTACATAGCCCTGGTACATAGAAGAGCTTTATTATTATTATTATTTATACCTCGCCCCTCTGCATAGTAATTGGGGTGGTTTCCAACCTGAATGCAATACAATAAAATAAATCCCAAACCTAACCATCCCACCTCTTAAAAAGTTATTAAACAATCGTCAATCAAAAACAATATTTAAATTTGGCAAAGCTAATGATTTACAATAAAATTTAATGACAAACAACAACAACAACAACAGAAAAGTTATGGCAGCACTATGGAAGGAAGGGAAAGGGGAACAGTTAATCTGGGTCTTGTGACTGGGAAGACTAATCAAAAGGACTAATCAGGAAAGGCCTGCTGGAAGAGATCTGTCTTGACAGCCCTTTTAAAGCTGTCTAAGGTCGTCAGGTAAAGGACCATTCCATAATCTTAGGAGGATGAAGCAGGTTGGACAATGAAAAGAGTGCACCTGGTGGAAAACTCAACTCTTATCTGACAAGACTCGTCATAGGAATTTCCTTGATTCCTATCGAGAGGCAATACGTGCAGCGCAGAGATCTTTCTGCTCTGCATGTATTGCATCTGCAGAGTCCCGTCCAGCAGAGCTGTTTAGGGTAGTAGGGGAACTGACGTGGGTTCCACCTGTGCAGAACCCCCTGCTCAACCCAATAACGGCCTGCTGTGATGTGTTTAACAACTTCTTTGCAGATAAAATCTCTCAGATAAGAGCTGACTTGATACAGAATCTATAGATGCCAGTATTGATACAGAATCTATAGATGAGGCATCCAGCAACTCTGTTACCAAAATTTTACTGGATCAGTTCCAATCTGTGAGTACCGATGACGTAGACAAGCTCCTTGGCAGAGTGAGAAAAACTACCTGCCCGCTCGATCCTTGCCCATCATGGCTAGCCATCCAGGGAGTGGATGCTTTGAGGGTGTTCCTTAAGGACATCATCAATGCATCGCACAGGGAGGGCTTTGTTCCATCTTGTTTAAAGGAAGAGGTTAGGCCGCTCCTGAAAAAGCCCTCCCTGGACCCCCTGGATATGAATAACTATAGGCTGGTCTCGTTGTTACCATTTCTGAGCAAAGTGATCGAGAGGGCAGTGGCTCTTCAACTCCAAGCTTGAAGAGCCAATGAAACCGATTATCTAGATACATTTCAAACTGGCTTTAGAACAGGATTTGGAGTTGAGACCACCATGGTTGTCTTGACTGATGACATTCGTTTGAGCATCAACAGGGGTAGTGTGACCCTGCTCGTGCTGTTAGATCTCTCAATGGTTTTTGATACAATTGATCACAACATCCTCTTGGATCGCCTGAGGGAGCTGGGAATCGGAGGAACTGCTTTGCAGTGGTTCAGTTCCTTCCTCTCGTGTAGATACCAGAGGGTGTTGCTCGGGGACAGTAGCTCCACTAGGAAGCAGCTCAAGTGCGGTGTCCCTCAAGGTGCCATTCTTTTCCCCGTGTTATTTAACATCTATATGAAGCCTCTGGGAGAGATTATTCAGAGACATGGGGCGGGGTGTTATCAGTACGCTGATGACACCCAGATATATTTCTCCATGTCCCAGTCATCAGTCTCGACTTCAGATGGTGTCTCTCCTCTCAATGACTGTCTTAAGGCAGTAATGGACTGGATGAGGAAAAACAGATTGAAATTGAATCCAGATAAAATGGAGGTACTTACAGTAGTGGCCCCGAAACCAGGCATCGGGATACAACCTCCAGTCCTGGATGAGATCACACTTACCGCAAAAGACTGTGTTCACAGTCTGGGGCTGCTGCTGGACTCGTCACTTCAGATGATTAATCAGGTGAATGCAACAGCCAAGAGCGCCTGCTATCAACTTCAGCTGATCTGCCAGCTACGCCCTTTCTTGGAAGTAAGGGACCTTGAAACTGTGGTACACACCCTGGTAACCTCCCGACTGGATTTCTGCAATGTGCTGTACATGGGGCTACCCTTGTGCTTGGTTCAGAAACTTCAATTAGTGCAAAATATAGCAGCCAGGCTGGTCTTCGGTACATCTAAAAGAGACCACATAACACCTGTACTGAAGTCTCTTCACTGGCTGCCTATTAGTTTCCGGGCCCATTACACAGTGTTGGTTATCACCTATAAAACCCTAAATGGCTTGGGTCCAACCTACCTTTGAGACTGCCTCTTCCCATACAATCCGCCTCGTGCACTTCGGTCCTCTGGGAGGAATTTGCTACAAGTGAAAAAATCTAGACTGTCAGCTACTTCCCAGAGGGCCTTCTCAAAGACCACTCCCAGACTATGGAACTGCCTACCAGACGAGATCCATCATATGTCAACCTTTGACAGCTTCAAAAGGGTGGGCAAGATGGATCTCTTCCGGCAGGCCTTTCCTGATTAGTCCTCCTGGTCATAGAGCCTGTCTTTTTGCATCTCTTCTTCTCCCCATCCCAGCCGCTATTATAGCCATTGCCACTGTAGTTATTATATTTTGTCAGTACTTTGCCTTATTTTAAAAATTGTTTTAATTTGATGTTTGTTTAATAACTTTTTAAGGGGTGGGAGGGTTGGGGTTTGGGTTGATCTTATTGTGTTGTATTTTTATGTTGGAAGCCACCCCGATTGCTATGCAGAGGAGTGGGGTACACATAAATTTTATATTATTATTATTATGACATATTTATTAATAATTTGCATATAAGAGTGGATAACAATTTATAAAAGGCATACATACATAATTTTACATCAAGACCACAACATTCTATCAAGGAAAATGTACTATTCTGTATGTGAACAAAAACTTAATATAACAGTGAGAATATTAGGCAAAGTAGCTTACAGTTACAGTAGATCCAGTTATGTGGATATGAAAAATAGGATGACAATGAAAGAGCTAGAGCATGGAACAATTGGTCTTGTGGACTACAACTCCCAGAGTCAGCCAACACTATGACCACTGACCATGTTGGCTGAGGGGATTTGGAATTTGGAGCCAAAAATAACTTTCCTAGGTTCTGGTATGTTCCTTACACAAGTACACATCAGCCTTCAGCCAGTTGCCTAGGTGTAGATGAGTTGTACAAAGTCTTTCACAATTCCCAACTAGGCAAACATAAGATATGATGTGGAATTAGATTTAAATGTGGGAATGTCCATCTCTATCCTGTCTATAGTGACTGGGACCTGACCTTGCAACTGTGCACCTAAAGCATGAGTACCTAAAAGCAGATGCTTCCCAAAAAGAAAAGTAAACATGCTAATGACATCATGCAGGCGTGACTGCTAGGAATACAAAAATATTGACACAAGTCATTTCTTCAGAGCCCTACAAACATCTATCCTGCTCCAGGTCCAAATTTGATTCATTCTTTTTGATATAGTAGTAGTGAACCACACCAGGCAAAATCAAACTGCTGCAACCTCTCCTACTTTGTGTGTTCTTCCTCATTAATAATTGTTACCCCAAAGATCAAAAAAACCCCAAGCAAGGTCCCTCTGTTTGATATAAACTTAATATTAAAAGGGCTGTCAAAAGGCTCGAAGCCTGGAGGACATCCCAGTGTGGAGAAAGCTTCTTGACCTTATAAGGAGTTCATGTGGGCTCAGCATGGGAGTGCTTAGCCCAAAGCCCAGAGGAATCTGCCAGCAATTGAAATCTGTATAAGCCCCTGAATGGAAACAATCAGGAAAGTCCATTCAAATCCCACAATTGCATTGCGATAGATTTTGCCCTATACGTGTGTCCACTTGGGTAGTTCCAATACAGTCTTGGTTGAAGTCAGACACCCTGTCATTATCTTCCTTGACTCCTCAGCATTGCTGAGTTATTTCACTTCACAGAATCCCTAACTGGAACCTCCACTTATGGAGCAGGTACCATATTACCTTTTGCAATCCTGAAAATCACTGTCTGCTAACACATTTTATAATTTTAGTTCTTATATGTATGTGTGTGAATGTGTGCTTTTGCATGAAAGTTGATTTCCCTTTTGTTGTTATAAATAAAACTACATTTGGACCTTGCATTCTGGAGTTCACGTTTTCGGAACCTTTACACACAGATCTGACCCTAGCATTAGTTACCTGATACCCTCTCATAGCCATCATTTGAGCTAGTTTCATTCCCCCTTTGAATATTGGTTGTGAGTGCCCTCTTGGGACCCTGGAATTTTGCATAACATAATTTTTCCAATCTTGACCATATTCTTGACCACACATGTCTCAATTTTCATCTGTGAAATGCTGGAGGATATGCAACAACAACACTTTTATAAAAATGAATGTTTATTCTATCATATATTAAGGAGCAAGATTCTGCAAGGCCTCTAGAGACTATTTCATTATTCTCTCATAATTTTCTAGTGTCATCACCCAAAGTTCTCTTTCTGAATACAGTAATCCAGAACTAAACAGCTTGAGTGTGAAGTGGGGACACTGAGGGCAGACAGTGATCCTGAGTCATACAGTGTGTGATTGTTTGTCACATTTTTAACAATGCACTTTAAGAATCATTCTGTTCTTTAGAAGAAGACCATTTTGTGAGGCCCTCTATAGTGATGAGATGCAAGACAAAATCTCTTTTATATAGTGATTTTTCACTCTTACTTTAGAGACTCCTAAATGTTTATACTGTAATTCAAAAGATGAGAAAGATCTTGTCAGCTGTGTTGAAATGTTCTTTTGAATGACAAAATCTGAAGTTTCAAACTGCAGTTCTCAGACTAGTCCTGCCAATATTAGGCCTTATTCATTTCAAGGTAGTTTTTGCAGCCACATTATTTTGTGGACCAGGCTGGTTGTTCTCAACTTAAACAGACTGATATTGGCAAAGAAATTATGTACTACTAGTTCCATGGTCATAATCTTCAGTGTAATTTTCCTGACTGTAATTTTCCTCTGTTTTATAACTTGAAGACATACAATATCCATTTCATGGCCATTTTGTTACACTGTATAGGGAAGTCAGGTTAAAAAGGGTAATTATAATATCACCATCAGAATTTACACTAGAATTTCTGTGTAGTTGAAGTTAAGCTGTTCAAAACCCCAAAATATCAGCAAAGGACTTTGGGATTTATATCGATTTATGTAGAATAAAAGCCAATCAGCCACTCTTGATACTGATGTAAATATAGTTTGGGTTACTTCACTTTAAACTTTAATTATTATTATTATTATTTTTTTAAAAAAAAGTTCTGAAAATGAGGCACACATTTATTCTGCACTGACAAAATGATGCAGGTCTCTGTTGCACTGCTTCTGACTCATTATGTTCATCTTCCAGCAGAAGAAATGGCTCTTAACAAAACATTTTAAAATGTAGAGAATAGTTATAAAAATCTAAGGTTAAAATCCAATAAACACTTCACTAATGTCCCGAACACTAGTCAGTGGTCAATATTAGTTTTAGGTAGTTTAATCTTTGGGGGATTTTGGGAGTTGTAGTCAAAAAGTTATTTTTCCACTCTCTGCTTTTACGTCAGACTAGACGTTAAAGGGAATGATATTACCTCAGATTAATCTGTTTCTTTTCAAATAGCAGGAGTTCCTCAGAAGTGCATGCCTCAGCAACTGGATTTACACTTTTAACTTGAGTTTACCATCCAGTCACCAATCACAAAACCAAGCATACCAAACACAAAACTTTAGGATGGGATACATTCTATAAAAACAGACATCTTTTTACTACCAAAGGAAACACCTCTTTGAAAAATGAACTAAACACATTGGCCAGAATCTAGATGATAGGTCACAGCTGTAATACATACATTGGATTAATTATGGAATGGTGAGTCAAGACCATGCCAACTGATACAATGGGTATACTTTTCTTGAGACAAACAGAAGGATTTAGGTCTTGCTGGGACTAACAGAAGGATTTAGGCCATCATTAATTTGATCCTTATGGGTGCATCTACATTGTAGAAATAATGCAGTTTGACAGCACTTTAACTGTTATTGCTGCATTCTACAGAATCCTAGTATTTGTAGTTTTGTGAGGCACAGGCACTTTTTGGTAGAGAAGGCTAAAGATCTTATAAAACTACAAATCCCAGGACTCCATTGTATGGAGCTGTAGCACTTAATGTCAAACTGTATTATTTCTACAGTGTAGATGCACCCTCCAGATTCCTTATAATTTTGATTCCTATAATTTCTTCTTCATTTGTGCCAGTGATACATTTTCTGGGAATGAATTTAATTTAATTTTCCTGTTTTTAGTTCATAATGGTCAGTCTCATGTATAGTACATATACACACAAACATACTCAAGAGAAGCATTTCTGAGTCACTTGCTATGGGTATTTATTTTGGTTGTGTGTTTTTTATTTGCTAGGATGATCTTTACTGCTTTTTTAATGCAACCTTCAGCTTAGTCAAGGTAGCATCGTATGAGAATTTAGGACTTTAAATCTTTTGCCTATCTGGAAACAGGAAAGCTTGTGAGTTCAGTTTTCTCAAGGTCTTAGGTGTCTTCAATAGCTTCAGTAAATGAAATACATGTTGTTTTAGTAAGATATATTACCTCTGCTATTCAAATCTCCCAGAGTATTATGTTTATCATTGAATGATATGGCTAGCTTTGTAGATTGCAATGATGTTAGTAGTCTTCTTCTTTTATCTTCTATTATCTTAGCACTGGTGGTACAGTGATATTTTTAATCAATTACTATATTTAAGGTCCTCCTGGCTGGGAATTTCTGGAAACTGTAGATCAAAACATTGTTCAAAAAGTAGCATGTATGAGCTCTCAGATTTCTCATTCATTACAGCCAACCTATGGTAGACACAGAGACACAGCGCAACAATAAGTCTGGGAAATGGAAGGAGGTGGAATTAGACATAAGGAAACATAGAATTGCATCACAGAGTGTGAGTCTGTGCAAATAAACACTGCAAATGAATGGAAGTCTATGCCTAGTGAAATTGTGAAGTGGTGAGGACCTATTGTTGTTGAAAAATACCATCACTGGTGCTGAAATTAGATATGTTTTCTGCTAAAAAAAACCCAAGCAAGAGCATTAAATGAACAAGTGGTTTTAGGTTATCAGCCTTCCTAATGAATGAATTCACTTTAAAATAAGGGTGATTATTCATCACTATCTAAAAAGTATTTATCTCTTAGCTTTCATTGGGATTAATGGCAAGTTAGCGACTACAGTCTAAGCAGTAAAGATCATCTTAGCAATTAAAAAAAACCCAAAATAAATCTGACCATGTTCACTGATTTTTCCACCTAATGGTCACAATAGTTTAGGTCTATTAGTCATTTCTCAAATATTAGTGCCGGTCTAGTGGGCAAGCTTTCAGCATGCCAAATAAAATTCCAAAAGTTACTAATGACTTGTGGATAAATTGTATTCAAAGGGCAACTCAGAGTCTGAAAGACAAGGCCCTTCCCCGACTCAAAATTATAATATTTTCCATTGTACATATGTCCTTTTAATGTGTTACAAGTGAGCATCAGTGCACCATCAGCAGAGCACTACCATAAAGGTGCCAATTCTGAGCCAAATTTCCAGTATCTTTTATAGCAGAGAAAACCAAGTGGACTTCAGTAAGAGATCACAAAGATTAAAGTAGTAAAACAGCAATCATTCTTAAAATATATCAGAAGATGACCACAATTGCTTTACAATTGATTGTTATGTTTTATGCACAGGGATTGAAAGAAATATACATTTATAACAAGACATAGTTTATTGATTGATTTATGTGCTCAGGGAGGCATACAAATGGTTTTTGCTGCCTTTGACTTTAAGGTAGGTTGTTTATTAATGGTAGGTTGTTTATTAATTTATTATCCCTCCTTTCTCCCAACATGGGATTCAAGGCAGTTAGATTGAGAGAGAATGATTGGGTCACATTGATCTATTGAACTTCATGGTAAAATGGGATTTCATGTGCTAGGTATCCTTGTCTAACATCCTATAGCAAAGGTTGGAATTGTGTAGCCCACCAGATACTGTTGAACTACAACTCCTAGCATTACTAATTATTCACTATGTTTATAAGGGCTGATGTGGGTTGCTGTCCAGGAAGGTTGCATGACTTCTACCCCTGCTCTATAGGCACACTGAAAATGAAAAACAATGACTGGTATCCAGTTAGGCAGTTACAACATCATAAGCTAGACTTACAACCTTGTAGTGGTTTCATATTCACATTTATGATTATGGAATCATTGCCACAACCACAAATACCCCTAAAATCCCTCTTAAAAGCAAGATAGCCATAATGAGCACAGATGTTCTGGGGTATTAGTAAGCAGGGTACTGCATCTAGCCCTTTTCTACCATGGAACTATGGTGTGATGAGGAGTTGCTACAAGAACCACAACAAGTGGGAAGAATGGAGGCCTGGATGCAGGAACTAGTGCTGAAAAAATGTGTTTTGCAATGCATCATTAAAGTTTTGGATTGTTTTTTACCTAGTGCTGCAAGCTCACTAGGAGATATTCATGGGTTCACTGCACATCAGAGATATATTGATGTACAGCCAAGCCACACTCATTCTCAACTGTGCTGCAGGTTACTTCTATGCTGAATATGCAGCTGACCAAAGGATATGTCCTGCAGAACTGAAAATATTTGCATTTTTTAAAAAGGCTGATTCTGAGCCCCATTTTTGCAGCAGTATCTGAACTGGGTAGTTGTCCTGCTGTGCTTCATAGCTAATCTGCTTCAAAGAACATTCAGTTGCACAGGCACAGGCACAGCCATGAGTGTAGACTCAGATACAATCTATTTCTAAGTGGGCAGAGGAACAGATTGCAATATTCCTGAAACCTAAAAGGACAAGACTGGAGAAGATAATTCCACATGGCAGACTTCTGGGAGTAATTGTTCTACATGAAAGCAACAAGGGGAATAAAGAAATGCTGTTAAATGATGCAGACTCTGGCTGGCATCCTGTTAGTGGCATATGCTAGTTAACCTTATGCCTGCATAGATCTATTTTTTGTTGCTGCACAAGTTAGTGTTCCCTTTCTCTCTCTACAGTGAGCAAAGCCTTCCCCCTGGATTTACCATAGAGCTTTTGAGTCCCTCACTCCTGACCATTCTGTGCCTGATGGAGAGTGGAAGAGAGTCAGCATTTGGCTACATCCCCATGGCCACATGCAAAATTATTATATTATCTCTTAAGACTTCCAGAGGATCCAGGCACACTTCAGCAGTTTATGTAATCACTTTGCATCTGGCTACTGAGACATAGCCAGATGCTTCTGCAGCCACAACCCAAATTCCACCAGGCACAGATTGTCTGGGGGGGGGAGGACATTTAGTGGCTCTACAAGAGGCCCAGAGGGGCATGGTACATGGCTCAACACAGCGTAATTGTACAAGCAGAAGCACTGTACTATGTTATCCTAACTAAGCCATGAAGGATTGAAGTCTTTGTCTGAAAAGGACAGCTAATATTCACAGTGTGCATTGCTAATGCCTTGATCAGGATAACTTAGTAAACTGGACAGACAAGCCCTTCATAAATTTACTTAAGAACACTGCCTATTTCATTGATCTCAAGTAAACTAAAAAATATATGAGTATGTGTTTATGTTATGGAGAAAGGGACTTGATAGAGTCAGTAGTATTTCTTTATGATCCACTTCCATCTTGAAAAAAATGTCTGGACATTTTGACTCAAGCTGGGCACACATTTGACCTGCTGTGGAACTGTATAACAGGGTCTTTTTGATATATGTTCCCAGACCTTCGAACTCCCTAAAATAGTTTCCTCTCTGTTGTTCCTTTTGCCACTAGGCAAACACAAGACAGGCTTTTGGCATATAGCTTGGTTTGCCAATTGACAGAAGTTTAACTCGTTGAATGCTAGCCATATATATTATTTTTGTGCTTTTATTTGTTTTTATACTGTGTTGTTAGCTGCATTCTTAACAACAACAAAAACAAAAATGTGGGGTTGAAACTAATATTTATCCAAGGAAGTTTGCAGTCAAACCAGGTTTGTGTCATCTTCAGAAGCCTGAGGAGTTTCTGCATTCTTTGCAGAAACTCTGATGATTCAGCATAGAGAGTCCTTCTTAGCTCCCTTGGTCACTATATCTCTAGGCCAGAAACTGCCATACAAAATAACCCATTTTTACAGTGGGTTAATGGACCAGATTGGTTAATGGAGGCAGGAAATCTAGAACCCATCAGATCCTTCCAGTCACAAAGGACTACAATTCAGATTACGAATATATCTTTCCCATGTTATATGCTCCATTCACAAGTTTAGAAAATATGCATGTTTAGAGACCCAGAGAAAATTCTGAAGCTTACATAGATATGACCCTGCAAGGTATAGTCCAACCTTCCATTGCAATCATAATTCTGCAAATAACATGATATATTCAATCAGCTCTACAAAGGACAAAATGTAGTTGGGGAATAATCCTTGCTGTAGAACTTTGAAAATTACACAAGTAAAATCAGCAAAACTAATTTTAAAGAAGTATAATATTCATAGGCAGGTTAAGTGGCAGAACCAGTGAGCAAAACTGTGCATCTTTGAAATGAAAGAAACAAGGGAAACAAGATAAGGTCCATGAAATAGCAGGATCCTTCTTAAAAGAACCTTGCCAAAGTCAGCTTCATTTTGGTCTTGCTACTTTGAAGAAATAATGTTTTCACTCTCCACAACAGCTAACAATTTCACACTGTTCCTGCTATTCTACCATCCCCGCCATCCTTACCATCCAATAATATGAAACATGTACTCAACAATCAGCAACAATATTTCAACTACATATGTATCTTTACTTAAAAGGCAGTATGTGAGTTGTACTTAACACACATATATGTGTGTTTGGTGACTTCATTTCAACAACCCACAGTCCATAAAACAGTTCCTTATTTTGATACTATAAACTAGTATGTTATCTCTAGTCACTTGACTTTTCAAGCATCTTGTATCTATGCTTTAATGGGGGGAGGGTTAAGGTATTATGCTTTATATGGTATACTAAAACCTTTGATTGTGTACATCATGAGAAATCATGGTTCACTCTAAAAGAAATGGGAGTGCCACAACCTCTGATTGTCCTGATGTGCAACCTGTACCACTGTTAGGACACAATCTGGAAAATAGAATAGTTTCATATTACCATGAGGATCACACAAGACTACCCTGTGTAGTTAATTTATATACAGAACATATAAGGAAAGTGGGATTAGACTCAGAGGAGAGGAGTGTGAAAAATCTAGGTAAGGAACATCAACAATTTAAGATGCACAGAGGATACCATATTACTAGCAGAAAATAGCAAAGGCTTAGAATGACTATTGATGAAAGTTAAGGAAGAAAATGCAAAAATAGGTTTACAGCTGAATAAGAAGACAAGAATAATGACCACTTTGATTTTATGCCACTTTAAAGTGGGTAATGAAGATAGTGAAATAGTTTTAAAATTTCTATAACTTTAATAATTTTAATAATCAAAATGGAGACTGAAGTCAAGAAGACAGAAGACTGTAAAACTTGGATATCCATCTATTAAAGAACAAGATCTCCAATTATAAAGATGTATAAGTCATGATGTATAAATATAAAGTCAGATTCATCCTTGCCACAGTATTTCTCTAGATGGATATGAAAGCTGGCCAGTGAAAAAAGCTTACAGGAAGATCAATTCATTTGAAATGCAGACCTGGAAGAGAGTTCTACGGCTACATGGGCCACCAAAAAGACAAATAAATGGGTCCTAGAGCAAATCAGACCGGACCTCTTACTAGAAGACAAGTTGACTAGACTAGTATTGTCGTACTATGGACATATCATGAAAAGACATGACTCACTAGAAAGACAGTACTGCTACGGAAAGGGGAAGGCAGTGGGGTGTGGGGAGAAGCCCACATCATGGATGGATGGATTAAGCCACAGCTGAGCAGGACAGTTGATGACTGAGGCTAACCATGAGTCAAAATATACTTGATGGCCAATAACAAAGGATTACTATGCCTTTTGTACTGCAAGGGAAGGTTTTATTATAAATGTTATTCCTAGTAGTTTTAGTGGTTTTAGGATGTTGTTATGTGATAAATATAAATATAGTAGACCCTTGGTATCCACTAGGTGTTGGTTCCAGGATCCCCTTTATATTCCAAAATCCATTGATGTTCAAGTCCCATTAAATACAATGGCATAATGAAATGCTGCCCCTTATATAAAAGAGCAAAATAAAGGTTTGCTTTTTGGAATGTATATATTTTTGGAATATTTTCCAAAGATGGTTTAATCCATGGATATGGAGGCCAACTGTAACACAGTAAGCTAACTTTGTAATTTGTCCTTTTTATGCATTCTGTGTTTTATTTTTACATGCAAAATTGTGATGGCAATAAACAATAAAGTTACAGTTTCAATTTTTACCTTATCTCTTGATTAGTTCCAATGGTTTGAGACTAGATCCAAATTCGTATTATGTATTGTTAAAATGAATTCAGTTGGCTTGCACTAGTTGGCACATACATGGATGACATTTTTAAATATGGTTTTAAAACAAGCAGCTTTGTATCTAAGTGATAGTGATAGTGCTTAACTATGAGCTGGGAATATTTTAATTTATTTTTTTTTAAAAAAAAATACCATAAAATGATGTTAACAGCAAAGTTAGATATATAACTGATTGTATATCTGAAGGTTGATTAACTGTAAATATATTGATGCAATCTTATTTCTAAAGAAACTTTCAGGTAGTAAAGTTGTTTCTATAAACGAAGAATATATTTGCATATGCAGAAATGTGTGAGTCGTGACAAGGAGGGGCTGTGCTTTATTTTGAACAGGTAGAATTGGATTTCTGTTTACAAGCACAGGCCAGTGAAGAAAATTAAGTCTGTGTGTGGATTCGCATACATATGCATACCTCAGGAAAGATGGACCATCTGTACAGCATTGCTTTTAAGATGAATCTAGATATGGATACAAATGATTATTCCCTTGAAAGTAATGTAATGTAATCTGTATATTAAGAGCATCCATAATCAGACTCCGGTCCAGCTAGTTCATTTGAACATGCACCTCAGTGAACATTCCATTACAAGCAGTGGAAAAATGGAGAATGTGTAAAAGTTACTTTTTCATAACTTGTATATCAGAGATTGATCTTATTTCTTTTATAGTCGGCCCTCCATATCCACGGATTTCTTATCCACAGAGTCAACCACCCATGGCTTGAAAATATTCAAAAATATACAAATTCCAAAAAGCAAACCTTGATTTTGTCATTTTATATTAGGGATAGTATTTTACTCTAGTATCCATGGATTTTGATATCTACCTAGCAGATAGCAAGGGCCCACTGTATTACAACCACATATGGAATCCTTGTCAGGGTATGCCAGTTTGCTAAGTTGTGACTGGATGAAGGTATAGCAAAGTGGCAGGTGAAGTCCATGATAGTAAGCCAGCTCTGGCAATTAATGATGCAGTTAGCCAATTAGGCCAGGTGGTCTGGATAGCCACTTAGCAGAGTATAACTGCATTGGGAGTTTGCTTGAGTGTATTATTCTCCATGCTGGTCAGAAGCCTGTTTTTGATATTGCTGGGATGTAAGTTTATTTCTCCTTGCTAAGGAATTGTAGTACTGCAGGTTTGCAGGAAGTTATGTTATGCCTTTTTTCTGCAGTGTATATGTACTTGGCTATTATGCTATGTTTTTTGCTTTGCTTATTTTTTGCCTTACATTCTGCTGAAGTATAGCTCTATATTTGTTGACTCCACAACTGTGCTGTGATATTTTTCAATACACCCCAACAATCCTTGCGTGTGCAGTTTAGGGAGGGGCACTTAGAATTATTTGCCAGACAGCTCTAGGGCTGCATCTTTGCTGCAATTTGACACCACTTTAACTGCCATGGCTCAGTGCTATGGAATTATGGGATTTATAGATTGTTGTGGGATCAGCACTCTCTGACAGAGAAGGGAAAATATTTCAGAAAACTACAGATCCCAGCATACCATAGCATTGAGCCATACTAAAGTGGTGTCAAACAACATTATTTCTGCAGTGTGGATGCAGCCTTGTACTTCAAACTATAGATCCCAGAATTCCATAGAATGATGTCATGGTAGTTAAAGTGGAATTGTTTACTGCCCTTGGATCGGCCTTAACTCATGGCATCCCTGTAGATAAGACATCTCCTGGATTCTCTGTCTTCCTCTGCTCTGCTTAAGTCATGTAGATTCATGACTGTATCTTCCCTAATTGTGTCTAACCATCTGATGTGCAGCCTTCCTCTCTTTCTACTTCCCCCCACCTTTCCTAGCATTATTGCTTTTCTAAAGAGTCATGCCTTCTCATGATGTGGCCAAACTATGACAGCCTCAATTTGATCAGCTTGGCTTCTAGGGGTCTTTCAGGTTTGATCTGTTTATTTTTTTCTCTTTTTGGCTGCCCACAGTATTATCAGCACTCCTCTCCAGCACCACATCTCAGATCAGTTTATTTTCTTTTTAGTCACTGTCTTCACTGTCCAGCTTTCACATTTATATTTAGTGATGGGGAATACCATGGTTTGGATGATTCTAACTTTAGTGCTCAATTGTACATCTTTGCGCTTTAAGATCTTGTCTCATTCTTTCGTTGCTGCCCTTCCTATTCTTGATCTTCTTCTTATCCAAGATACAAAAAAATAAATAAATATTTAACTATTTTGATTTCCTCATTGTCTAGGTTAAATTTATGTAGGCCCTCTGTGGTCATTATTTTTGTTTTCTTTATTTTCAGCAGTAAGCCTGCCTTTGCACTTTCTTCCTTGACCTTCCTTAGTAATCGCCAATGATGTTTTCTGCTAGTAATATGGTGTCATCTGCATATCTTAGATTGTTGATGTCCCTTCCTCCTATCTTCATTCCTCCTTCTTCTAAGTCTAAACCTTCTCTTCATATGATGTACATAAGGTTGAACACGCAGGGTGATAAAATGCAGCCTTGCCAGATCCCCTTGCCAAGTGGGAAATATTCAGTTTCTCGATATTCTGTTCTAACAGTGGTCTCTCAGCCTGAGTAGATGGTTCACCAAAACTATCAAATGTAGTGGGACTTCTGTGTCTTTAAGAGCATTCCATAGCTTTTCGTGATCTATGCAGTCAAAGGCTTTGCTATAGTCTATAAAGCACATGCTGATTTTCTTTTGGAATTCCTTGTTTTGCTCCATTATCCATTGTATGCTTGCAATGTGGTCTGTAGTGCCTCTTCCTATCCTGAACCCTGCTTGAACTTCTGGGATTTCTCTCTCCATATATGATTGTAGTCTGTGTTGTATAATTTTAAGCATAATTTTGCTTCTGTGTTGTATAATTTTAAGCATAATTTTGCTTGTGTGGGAAATTAATGCTATGGTCCTATAGTTGCTCAATCATTTATGACTCCATTTTTGTGTATGGGGATATATATGTATCATGTCCAGTCTGTTGGCCAGTGGTTTGTTTTCCATATTTGTTAACATATTTTAGTTAACACTAGAGTTGATTCTATATGTGTGAATTGTAGCAGTTCAATTGGAATATCATCTATTCCTGGAGATGTGTTCTTCTCAATATGTCTTATTGCAGCTTCCACCACACTTTCTAGAATTTGGAGTTCATCTTTGTATGATTCTTCATTCCATGTGTCATTCATTTTTTCATCTTTTTTTATATAGCTCTTCTGTGTATTGCATCCACAGACCCTGGATTTTCTGGATGGTCTACATACCACACATCAATTAATGGGAGATCACTTCTCTTATTTGGATATGAGGTTTGAATAATGATATCAACAAACCAATAATGCTAATTGAAGAATAATAGTTCACTGCAATTAATAATTTATATATGATGCTCACTATAGTGCAGGGGTAGGCAACCTTTCCCCTTTAAGGGCCGAGGGACTTCAGCTCCCAGAAGCCTCAGCCATGTTGGCCAATAGTCCCATGTTGGCCAATAGCTCCTGGGGTTCTGGGAGATGAAGTCCCTCGGCCCTTAAAGGGGAAAGTTTGCCTACCCCTGCTATAGTGTGTTCTAAGTTCTCTTGAAACAAATGATCCCATATCTGTGGATAGTCACATATCTCTGTACAATCACCTATCCAGTTTTTTTTCCCTAAAAATTTACTGGGCACCTTGTCCTACTCCAATCCATCTTTCATAATTCAAAATCTATAATTTTATGATCAGTCAAAATGGAATGAGCAGTTCAAGTGGTGTACCATTGCTGAGATCAGCTCCCTGTTTTTGGCAACCGATGTAAAATGGGAGCAACCAGGCTTCTCTTAATACAGATCTAGTAGTTTGCTATAAGGGAGCTTCCAAAGAAAGAAAGTGAGTGGGGAGGGGGGGGGACCCACTTCTTTTTTATAACATAAGGGAAAACCTTTTAAGTCATGTGTGGAGTAATTGTTTAGTGCAGCTTTGAGTTGTTTGGGCAAGTAGTGAGTCATACTGCATAAAGCAAAATACAGTAAAGAACAATTGGTTAAGAAGTTCTATATGCTGTATATACCTACCCTTGCTTTTCCTATTCTATGACTTTGAAAAATTATTTTAACCTGTCTCTCCACCTCCACTAATATCCCATCTAACCAAGAGTCCTTCACACAGTGGGTTACACTCTATTTTCTTGCTATGCTACATTTATTCTATGCACACAAACTATCTAGTTTAACCATGGATTTAGAGAAGGAAACTATTGTTATTATCTCTTACTTGAATTCATCACAGTGCTGTGATACATACATTTCTGAGCCAGGTAATTTTAAAGACTAATTTAAAATATTTGCAAAGGCTTCGGTTTTATATTAGAAGTCTGATTTATGGCAGTGCTTAGCAGTTCTTTTTATATAACATAGCTAAAATAAGATTCATAATGATGGTAATGAGCTCATTTCATCACTTTTAAGGTCTGATTCTTCAAATACACTTTCCCCAGAGTATCCTGTGCCCTTATTTTTCTGATATTATTTTCATATAATCAAAAGAATAATGCCCATTCTTAAAATTGCCTAATATCCTATTAATCAAATCAATATCAAATCAATAATCAATATATCTAATTAAAAAGATCACTTTGTAGTATAATGAAAAGAAGCTGAATGTGCATAATACATAATAATGATCCATTTGATCAGGTATTTCAGTGGAGGCTGGATGAGTAACAGAATTACTGTCTCTTGGATCCCACACCATAATAGACCCAGACAGTGGGAGAGATTCCTAGGACAGTGTGCAAAAGAAGGGAGCAGATTCCAATCCCAGATAGTTAACTCTGATGGTTACACTCACACAGATACACAATCACACATACAAAAATCCTACTGGAGTCTCTACAGGTTTCCCTGCATCTGACAGCACGAGCACATGCATTGACTTCACAGGTGTAGGGGGTTCAGGGTGCCGCCCACAGTCTCCACCAATCCTGTCTGTAACAAAGATATAAAGAATGTAGATGTAGGATGCAAAGCATGATCCCAACAGGATCTGGTGAGCGTAAGTAAACCTTTTTAGCTACTTAGTGTAAATGTGCAGTACTGATATTCTTTCACTGGCTTTTTTCTCTCTGGAACACAAAATTGGCTGACTGTTGTGAAGCACAGAGAAGTGAGGGAAAGAGAAGTTAAATGAGGTCTAAGGTGGCTGCAAACCTGATTGCATTTTTTTTCCTCCCAAGTTTCCATTGGATTTCCTTTTTTAAGAAAATCCTCAACACATCCCTTCATTTAAACAATTTGATTATTCCTGTAAACATGGCAACCAGGGTTTTCATAAAAGTAAGTAAAATCCACCCACAATAGGTTGGAAGTGTTACAGTTATGCTTTTGATACCAAGATAAAAATGACAGGTAAATTAACTGGAACACAATCATATCCATCAAGTATTAAAGACAAAATAAATACACACTTCATAGCTGTTACAGAAGGCCATCAGATTCCTAATCTGACATGTACTTAGCATGATAAAAGTGATCCTCTCTAAACCTCATGTGTGCATAGCATTGAAAGATGGTTCCAAGGGTGTTTACAGGAATTCTTTTCAGAGCAAGCTAAACTTGCATGGCAGTATAAAAGTAGAATTTGTACATACAACACATGCCACTATAATGTCTCTATGTATTTCCCCTCTGAATGTGCACATGTGCTTTGATCCTTCGCATTTCATTCAATGACATTTAAAAGCCTACAAACAGTGGGAGGAAAATCCTCAGAAGTTAGAATACGACAGCACGAATGCAGAACACAAGCAGCATCATGAACTTCAGGGGGGGAAATGTATGTCAAATGAGAGGCATCTTACAAAAACAGCTTAAGAAGAGGAGGTGGGAGAGGAACCCAGATGAATCAACACAGTACTTAAGAATGTATTTGGTATTTTCTGGCACTAGTGAGTTTATCATAACAACCTCACGAGACTTTACAGAAGAGTAATCCCCATGTTCTGGAATGATGCCATTCATCTTTGAAATGTTGGAGAGAGTAGGAATGGAGTCTACAGCAGAAGCTGTGAGGGTCACATATATTCTCACAGCCATTTTGTTGGCTGCTAGAACCCCCCTCCAATATTTTCCTCCAAAAAACTGCCCTACCCTTGGGTTGGGGTTGTCTTATTTGAAGCCCAGGGAAGTTCTTTTTCCCAAGGGGAAATGAACCATAAAGCCAAAGATTTAGCAAAATTGCCTCCATGCCTCATAGGGGATGTTGGAGGCAAAGGATATCATTCACCTCCCTATTTTTCCCCAATGGGGTACAGTTGTCCTAAAACCCATGGCGGACAATACAACCCTCTAATCCCCAACAGTTGCTTATCTATGGTCTACAGGATTAACTTTGGCAGGAGGAAGAGGAATGGGAGCCATCTAACAGATATAGGGGTTCTAGAAGAGCACAGACATTTCATTTTACTGTTCATGTTACTATGAAACACTTTTTACATCTGTAACAAAAACCTTTTGCATTATTTGCAGTGTAAAGATTTGGAGTAAATAAAAAAAAAGGCACATGCGTGCAAGAGGAAAAAGTAGGTGCAGAGGCTTGGGAGTGCAGAACTCCTTTGTTTGGTGTGGTTGCTTGGCTGTTAAGTTGTGTTTTGGAGGGTTCAGATCAGGAGATGGACTATAGCTATGTCATTATAGCTACATCTCCCATTTGATCATCATTGAAAGGAGACTGTAGAGTTCAAATTCACTGACTGAGCAGAGGTGGCTCCTATGTCAGCTGGGAAATTTATCTGAACTGGGTTTTAATCTGAAATTGAGCTTTCCAGATTGCTGAACCTACTATGGTGAAATGGTCTAGAACAGGGGTAGGCAACCTGTCCCCTTTAAGGGCCGAGGGACTTCAGCTCCCAGAATCCCAGGAGCTATTGGCCAACATGGCTGAGGCTTCTGGGAGCTGAAGTCCCTCGGCCCTTAAAGGGGAAAGGTTGCCTACCCCTGGTCTAGCACCTTGGGCAACTCCTGTAAAATCTGGACCCAAAGCAGATTCACAGCATCACTGATGTGGAAGCTGCCAACTGCCACCGTAATACATGAGGTACATGTATGTATAGTTTTCTTTACAATATATAGCTGCCTGTGTAGATTTTGCAATGCCCTATGGTTTAAAACAAATGAAAACTATTTGGTGTATCACCACCCCACCCCAGTATTCCCATATCTTCTCACATGACCACCACATATGGTAGAGTGACCTCACGGCTTTCCTACATCTCCAGCATCTGTCTTCTTTTAGACTGTACATTTTTTTAAAAAAATTACCAGAGTGCAGTGCCATCTGTTGAAGATTTTCAAGAAGTTCTCTTTAAAGTCTTGTGAAACTGTGAATTTGTGTGGTTTTTTTTTTCAGGTTTTTCCCCAGCTTTCCCCAACCTTGCCTTGTTCCCTTGCTGATTTCAATTTCTTTAGTTCTACTGCTATTTACCAACAAGTGAGCATTCTGATGTTTATATATTTGTCTGATGTTATCTAGAAAATTCTTTCCCAAGTTCATTCTGTCCAACACTTCCAGCATTTAACTATTTAACATTGTCAAATGCCTTTTCAGCATCTATAAACATCAGTACTATTTTTTTCCATTGTTGACATTACAATATCCAATAGTATTCAGTTTGGTCTTTATATTGTTCTTTAATTGTCTTCCAGATAAGAAGCCATTCTGATCTTCTTTGATGATTTGTGTTAGGATGTTTTTCAATCTCTTCACAAGTATTGCAGTGTAGATTTTATAATCAATGTTCTAAAGACTGGTCTATAATTTGACACTTGTGATTTGTCTTTGGCTGCTTTTGGTATGAGTGTGATAAATGCCTTTTTCCAGGTCTCTGGTATGCCTTCTAAAGCAATCAAGTTTAGTGTTCTGCATAGTGGATCTGACAGCTCATTTTTATAAGTTTTATAGTATATGGCCATGAAGCTGTCTGGGCCAGGAGCTTTCCCTTCCTTCAATTCTTGGATTGTTTGTATTATTTCTACTTTAGAGAAAGGTTTGTTTAAACTTATTTTATGTCCTTCAGTAATTTTTGTTATTTTCTTTTTGTCTAAAAATTTCTTCATATTTTCCTCAAAGTTAGGTGATGTTTTTTCTTCCTTGTATAAATCTGTATAGAATTCTTTAAACGCTTTTTGAATCTCTTCTTGATTTGTAAAAAAATTATCTTTGCTTTCAATTTCATCAGTGAATCTTTCTTCTTTGCCCTTTTTAGTCTGTTTTTCAGCCAACGACTGGATTTGTTTGCATTTTCGAAGTAATTATGTTTTGCTTTTTTCAGTTCCTTTGCTATTTCTTCAGTTTGTTCTGATTTCACTTGTAGTAATAATTTTATTTCATTTTGGAATTTTTTGTTTTGCTTGTTGTTTGCTCAAGATTTTTTCTTTATTTCCCAGTTCTAGTAAGATTGCCTTCTGTTTGGCTTATCTATTTCTTTTCACTTCTCCAGCTCTTTGTATTAGGAGACCCCTCACCACCACCTTACTTGTATCCCATATAGTCCTTGTTGATGTTCCTGGAGTATAATTTTCTTTAAAGAAAAAAATTCTGTTAATATTTCTACAAAATCTTCATCCTTCAACAGATCTTTCTTTAGTTTTCTTTCAGATTCTCCTTATTGGGATTTTTGCGAACAACTCTATCATGTTGTGATCAGAATGTATAATTTTTGTATCTTGTATAGTAATTTCCACCATTACATAATGACTTTTATTGTCTTTACCTATCTCTCTAACTGGATACTTTTTGTTAATATAAATGTTTAAAATCCAATTTCAAATGTCACCAGAAATATACCTACTCAATATGACCTCCACAATTAATTTTTCAGAAGAAAAAATATACTGACTGGTTTTATTACATCTAATAACAGCAGCTAGACTGATCTTAGCCAAAAATTGGAAAAAAGAAGAGACACCAGAAATTGAAAATTGGCTCCAAAAACTACATGAACTAAGCGAAATGCTGTCCCACAAAAACAAAAATTTAGCTATGGAAAAAATTGGAAAAGAATGGATTCCTATAGTAGATTACTGGAAAGAAGTTTGGGGGTTAAGAAGGAATTATTCGAAGAAAGAATATAACAAACTAAGCAGGATGCTTATCAGAAAACAGTATATTCAGAAGTTGATTTACACTCTGTTTTGATTTAAGAAAGGTTCCCTAGTTAAAGGATACCAAAGGCAAATGTTGTGTACAATATTACAATAAGTGGAGGGGACAGGGCAATAAGCATCATCTATAATATAAATTAATTATGATATACAAGTAAATGAAAACTTTGGTTAATTCATGGAATTACAGAAATCATACAGGGAAGATGATGCAAAAAGAGAAAAGATGGGAGCGGAAAGGGTTAAAAAAAAACCTACAGACTATGACCAAAACCAATACACCATACATTGGGATATAAGATCTTTTGTTGAAAAATATATTTGTGTTTTTAATGGAAAATTTCAATAAAGATAATTTTTTAAAAAAATGAAAACTGAGAAAATTGCTATAAAATCTGACTCCTATATCCACAGGGGTTACATTCCCAGATTTAATGTAGATAGCGAGAACTACTGATAGTGGCAAATGCTATATTTCTCCTGGAAGTTAACCATAGAGTCATGCTGGAGGACCTTCAGATGCCCAGACAGGTGGTTCCTCTAGGCATCTAGAGGTCCTCCAGTGCAACACTATGGTCCAACTGCCAGTGGAGGTTGATCTCCACCAAACGTGGTGCTGAATGAACCTGGCTTGTATGGTCAATTGCCAGTGGAGATTGACCATAGAATCACAGTGGTGAACCTCCAGACCTCTTTTTACAGATGTCAGTAAGTGAAACCATGGTTACTGATCCCACAAATATGGGGTCAGACTGTATTCTTGAATTTGTGACATTTCATTTCAAATCTCATTGTGCAGTGAAATATTTTCTGTATGAAGCTGATCAGGAATTGTTTACATATGTATCTTCTGCTAGAAAAAGCATGAACAAGGTCAGAGGCAAGAAAGGTTTGTTTAAGCCTGCTAATGGATGCATTCCGCCATTGACTCATGGGATATTTCCAGCACAGGTTCCATTAACCTTATCCTCATTGCATGTGTAAATTAGTCATAGACAATCAATAGGGTCCTAGTCTTAATGAAAATCAAATACAAATGTGAGCAAATCAAACAAAACATGTCATGTTTAAATAAGTAACATCACTTTGATATTTTTTTTATTGTGCTATATGCTTTTGAGATGGAGCAGGTGTGTAAAACAATGCTGTCTCCATCTGAGTGATTAAAACTTTATAGCTGAAAAATAAATTAATGATCTAATCCTGTTAGTCATTACACCATCAACACAGCAATCAGGAAAAAGCAGCTGCTTCTCATTTTCCAACTGTCTTTAAACACTGCAGAAGTGTCACAGTGGTAAAACAGTGCAATGGTGCAGGTTTTTTTTTTCTCATTTTTAACTTTTTAAATAATTTGCCTGCTGGCAATATCAAAATGTGCTACAGGATGGGAGGGAAAGCAGCCCAGGGAACAGCCACTATGATAGTAATGGGTAGGGGAGATATTATAGTAGAAGGAAGAGCAACAGGGTGTTTATGTTGATAAAATGTGTTGATGAATGAATATACAGCTTACAGTCCATGAAGTCAAGTCACCAAAACATCCAGATCTTCAAGCAAGCTTTCTTTTATTGCAAAATCAGCATGAGCAAAAACAAATAATAATAATAATAATAATAGCATCTTCACTTTAGCCAGAATGGCTAAACAGGAACAAAGCTTATCTGCTACATGGTTCAAAGTTAGTTAAGCTGCAGCATCAGGAAAATATTTTAATTAGTCCATTTCAGCTTAAAGTTAAAAGACAAGTGTGAGACTTTTCTAGATCACAACTCTCAGCCCCCAATTCTCCACCCCTTTGGGTGTAGCCCTTTCAGACTGATTGGTTGAAGTTACATGACGTGTGTTATCCCAACCTTTAATTACCATATTAAATCATGTGACTGCAGTTCCCATTGTTAAAATAATGTTGTAGGAGTGTTGAAAACAGTCCTTTAAAACCAAACATCCAAACCTGGAACTTTCAGCAAAGCTTCTTTATTGTAAAAGAACAAAAGCAAAAAACAAATAATAATAATAACATTTCCACTTTAGCCAAAGCTGGCTAAGCAGGAATAAAATCTATCTGCTACATGATTCAAGATGTGTTAGTAGCATCACCAAAAGAATGGTTTTATTAGTTCATTATAGTTCAAAAGCCAAAAAGCAAGTGAGTAGCTTTCTGATTCTCAGCCCTCAGTCCCACAAGACTCCACCTTTCTGGGTGTAACCTTTACAAGCTGATTGGGTGATATTACGTGACGTGTACTAGTCCAACCCTTAATTACAATAACAAATCATGTGACTACATTTCCCATAACAAAAATGTGTTTACATAAACCATAATATAAACAAACCTTCTTTCCCATAGAATGGAGTCCTGTTAGCCTCCTGTTTTGGCTAAATCACACCTGGGACTGATAAACTGTGAATCTAGCTCTCAGAAAAACAACTTTTCACAGCATGGAAAAATACAGACACACATCTTTTACATTTCAACATTTTAACATTGACTCTATATCCCATTTAAACCTAACAATCCCCTCCTGAAATGTAAGATGTGTGTATGTTGTACACTAAACTAACCCTGTTGTAAAACTAACTTAGCTCAATGGCTAGGCCTAAACTTAAGACATGCCAAGTAGACGTGACATCTGTTCGTGTCTATCAATGGTCAATGCCTTTGTCAAGATGTCTGCTTGATTATGAATTGACTCAATGTATTGCAGACTCACAATTCCCTTCTGTACCATTTCTCTGACATTCTGATACCTCACACCAATGTACTTTGTTCTGCACTTCAAGTTCTCAGCTTCAGCCATAGCAATGCATGTCTGAGAATCCTCATTTATCATCACTGGATCAGCACATTTTTCATTCAGATCTTTCAACAACTGTCTAATCCATTCAATCTCATTAACTAACTCAGATAAGGCCCCGAATTCTGCTTCTCCTGTACTTTGTGCTACGTATCTCTGTTTTCTACTTCTCCAAACAATTGCACTTTCTCCAAACTTAATTAACAATCCTGTCACTGACTTTCTATCCTGTAGCTCAGAAGCAAACGAACTGTCAACAAAACATTCAAGACCAGCTCGACTGTTTTGCAACTTCAATTTCCTGTCTATGCTACCCTTCAAATATCTCAACAAATGCTTCACTGCTGTCCAATCTTCCACTGTAGGACAATTTGCCTTTCTTCCAAGCATGCCCACGGCAAAACAAATGTCAGGCCTCATGTTATTAGCAATAAACATCAAACTTCCCACAAAGCTCCTATACATTTCTGAATTTTCAAACTCCTTAGTCCCTTCACTATTCACATAACCAACAGACATTGGACTTTTCACTGTTTTTGCATCCTGCAATCCACACTTTTCAATCAAACTCTGAATTTTTCTCTGTTGACTCAACAAACAACTCCCATCTCCACACCATTCAACATCTATTCCTAGATAAGACCTCAAAACTCCAAGATCTTTGACACTAAATTTCTGTGACAATTCCCTCCTAACTGCCTGAATTTCTTGCTTTGAATTTGCTGCTACACACAAGTCATCTACATAAATCACCAAGATCACATCTCCTTTTGTGTAAACACATGCATCAGCTACACTGCGTCTGTAGCCTAGCTTCACCAACTCTTCATGAATGCAAAGATTCCAGCTTCTGGCACTCTGCTTCAAACCATACAATGCTTTCTTCAACTTGTACACCTTGTTATCACCATTCTGCTGAAAACCCAAAGGTTGTTCCATGAAAACAGTTTCATCAAGACTTGCATTCAAGTATGCAGTCTCAGAATCAAAATGATGCACTATCTGGCCTTTCCTTGCAGCTAAAGCCAACACCAACCTTAAACTCTCAGGCTTTGCTGTTGGAGAAAAAGTTTTGTCATAATTCTCAAACCTCTGTTGTGCAGATCCTTTAGCTACCAATCTGGCCTTGTATCTCTGACTACCATCCGGCATCAGCTTTCTTTTGTAAACCCATTTGCAACCTATCACCTTGTGATTTGTAGGCCTGTCAACAATTTCAAACACCTTTTTGTCTACCAAAGACTTGAATTCCTGCTCCATTGCAGACTCCCATTTCTGCTTCTCTTCATCACAACACTCCTGTACTTCTTTGTAACTTTCAGGCTCCTCTACCATGACTACACAAGCCTTAGCTTCCTGCACTTTAAAACGATCTGGAGGTTTCCTAACTCTAGTAGTCCTCCTCAAAACTATGGTCCTTGTTCTTCCTTCATCATCCTCAGTGTCTGTACTTGAAGCTTCCTTGTCTGTGTGTCTCTTTGTTTCTGTCATTCTAGGTGCAGGTGGACGTGTGTGTGACAACTTGTCTGATGTGCTAGCCTCACCTTCTGAAGAATATGACTCTTGCTTCACTGCCCCTCCATTTCTGGCAGGTGGTGGTGTCTGTGTTTCTAACTGACCTAGTCTGAAAAACACCTCTTTGTTTGAATGAATGTTTTCCCACCCAGAATGTTTCTCAAAGTTTGCGCTCCTGGAAAAAAGAAGCTGATTTCCACCCAGGTAAAACCTGTAACTGTTTCCTGTGTAACCCACAAACATCAAACATCTTCATTTGGGCTGACCTTTCTTTCTGAAAGCTGCAGGTATGTACACATTTGCATACTGCCCAAACACTCTAAGATATTTCAAATTGGGTGGTATCTTGAAAAGCATGTGGTAAGGAGTATTCTGCACAGCTGAATTCCAAGTGCGGTTTGTCAGGTAATTAGCTGTGAGAATAGCCTCCCCCCAAAGATGCTCTGGAGCATTGGCATCAAGCATCATACAATCTTTTATTTGCTTCAGAATGGCTATTTTTTGTTCGGCCAGACCATCTTCAGCCGCACAAGATGGGTTAGTAGTAAAATGTCTAATTCCCATTTTTTCTTAGCCAATTAGTCAAATGAGTAGCCAAGAATTCTCCTCCTCTATCTGTGACCAAAGTTCCCACTTTGTAATTAAACTGTCTATCATGTTCACCCATTCTTTGAACTTCTCCCCTGCTTCACCCTTTTCTTTCAAAAGAATCACATAAGAAAACCTTGTGAAGCGATCCACAATCACCATGAAGTATTTACACCCTCCCTGAGAGGGGGGGGGGTTAATTGGCCCAGCAAGATCACAGTGCAGAAATTGAAATGGTCTCTGGGCTCTAAGTTTTGTTCTTTTTGCCACAGGATAAGCCTTCAGCTTAATCCTGCTGCAAACTGAACACTCCAAGTGGTTTGAGCATGGTGACATTTTAAACTCAGGACAAACCTGCTTCAATTTCAAAAGATTTGGAAAACCAGCATGACCCATCACTCTGTGAAAATAATGAATGCAATTTTCATGCAAAGGCTTATTTTGTGCGACTGCACAGCTTTCTCTGTCTATCATGTGGTACAGCTTGTCTTTCTTAATGGCTTTAGCACAAAATTCACCATCTTTAAAGATTAAACATTCATCCCCCTCAAAATTCACTTTGTACCCATCTGAGGCCAAAGCTGGCACACTAACTAAACAATTTTGCAATGTAGGTACATACAAGACATCATCAAAATTGGTACCAAAACTTGGAATGCAAACAGTTCCCATTTCTTCTATTTCGGCCCTTGTCCATCTGCCAAAGCAACAGAAAAAACATTAGCTGGTTTTCTGCTCTGGAACAGTTCAATTTTGTTTGCCATATGGGTGGAAGCTCCACTGTCCAAAAGCCATACTGTGTGTGGCTGAATTTGGGGCACACCATCTCGGCTTTGAATTGTGGCAACAAATCCCTGGTTAGCACTGTGTTTCTTTTGTCCACCAGGGGGACGTGGCTGCTGTTGCTGCTGTGACTGCTGCTGTTGTTGTTGCTGCCCCCTCCTGGTATCTGCAATCAACTTTCTGCAATCTTTTCTTAAATGTCCAAATTTTTTACAATAGAAGCACATTTTTCCCTTTGAAATTGCAGCTTTTTCAGTTTGCATCTCTTTTGGAGTTCCCTCTGGAACATTGTGAGGCTTTGTAGTTGCAGACCCCTGCTTTCGTTGTTCTGCCTCAAACCTCCTCCTTTCAGCTTCTTGTAAAATTCTCTCACAGACCAATTCCATAGTTAATTGAGCCCCAGGCAATGCTTGCAATCCTAACAGGATATTATCATATGATTCATTGAGGGAACCCAGGAGAATGTAAATTCTGAGGGTTTCATCTAGGGCAATGTCCCTTGCTTGAACCTGGGCAAACAAATCTCTCATTTTATGAACATGAGTCTCTGCAGAATCTTTGTCTCCCATTTTACACAAAAACAATCGCTTTATGCAAATCATCTTTGCTAGATCAGAAGAGGACTGATGAATTCTAGCCAGTGTCCCATATTTCTTTTGCTGAAGTAAAATCTTGTACAAGATTTAATTGTCCCTCAGATAAGAGGAGTAGGAGGGTGGCTACAGCTCGAGAATTTCGGTCCTGGTCAGCTGCAGACGGAGCAGCCCCCAACCCAGCCTGCACAGATTGCCACAAACCCTCCCTTATCAAAAGAGATCTCGCATAAACATTCCAGGATGCATAATTTTCCGTGTTTAGCATTGGAAACCGGGCTTGTTCCATCATTAATTAATTTTAAAATAGTCCAGCACAAGTCTTAAAATTGACCGCCCCTCCCGGGTGCCTTCCTCCAGGACTCTGCCTCTTTAAACTGCAGCTTTTCACAGCCTCCGGCTAATTTGCTGCTTTTCTTGATGCTTTACAGCTTTGAGACAGCTTTGAAACAGTCCATTTAAACTAATTGCCTTGAGATAAGGGAGGTTTTCTACTTACAGTCCTCTGTGGAGCTTGTGCCATAAATCAGACGTGAAAAATCCAGGCTCCTGCCTCCGCGGCTCCCAGCGGTAGAGCTACTGCCATAAATCAAGCCTGGAATTCCAGCCCGTCTGTGTGCTGCCTCCTCCTAGCCTTCCGCAGGTCCCCGCTGGCCAGGACAGGGAAAAAGTTGCTTTTTAAACTCCAGGTTCTGCAGCAGAGGTGCCGTGGATCAGAACCATCCCTCTGGTACCACATGTTAAAATAATGTTGTAGGAGTGTTGAAAACAGTCCTTTAAAACCAAACATCCAAACCTGGAACTTTCAGCAAAGCTTCTTTATTGTAAAAGAACAAAAGCAAAAAACAAATAATAATAATAACATTTCCACTTTAGCCAAAGCTGGCTAAGCAGGAATAAAATCTATCTGCTACATGATTCAAGATGTGTTAGTAGCATCACCAAAAGAATGGTTTTATTAGTTCATTATAGTTCAAAAGCCAAAAAGCAAGTGAGTAGCTTTCTGATTCTCAGCCCTCAGTCCCACAAGACTCCACCTTTCTGGGTGTAACCTTTACAAGCTGATTGGGTGATATTACGTGACGTGTACTAGTCCAACCCTTAATTACAATAACAAATCATGTGACTACATTTCCCATAACAAAAATGTGTTTACATAAACCATAATATAAACAAACCTTCTTTCCCATAGAATGGAGTCCTGTTAGCCTCCTGTTTTGGCTAAATCACACCTGGGACTGATAAACTGTGAATCTAGCTCTCAGAAAAACAACTTTTCACAGCATGGAAAAATACAGACACACATCTTTTACATTTCAACATTTTAACATTGACTCTATATCCCATTTAAACCTAACACCCATAACATTCCCGTGTTTATGAAACCTCTTATTGTAAACAAAGCACTTTCTCACAGAACTGTAGCTCGTTAACTGCTTGTTTGGGCTAAAGCACACCTGGGCTGATAATTGTGAATCTGGCCTCAGAAAACAACTTTTCTCAGCAAGGAAAAATACAGACACACATCTTTACATTTCAACATTTTAACATTGACTATATGTCCCATCAAATTCTAACAGGTTATCCCCAAGCTATCCTCCTTTCAACTAGGTTGGATAGCCTTACCAAGAGGCCCCCTGGACTGAAAATACTGCTGCTCAATGCCAGGTCAATGACTGGAGAATTGTCCCTGATTTAGCGCTTGATGCTGAATGAGCATGACAACCTGGCTTATATCATGGAGGCCTGGCTGAATGAAGCTACAGGGTCAACATCTCTCAGCTTTGTCTACCTGGGTTCTTTGTACAGCAGAAGGCATGGCCTGGAGGGCTAGGCGGCAGAGTTACAGTGGTCTATCAGGGTTCCATCTCCCTCAGCAGGAGCTAATGACATCACTAGGGGATGCTGGTGGTTCAGCCCACACTGAGTGAAACACTAATTGGGGGTGTGTGACACTACTGCTCCTCAAACATCTGTTTGTGCAAAAACAGGCTGTGGCATTCACCTGTGTTTCTTTAAAAAGCTGAAGAGATTGTGTGAGTGGGGTAAGGCTCATTGGGAGGAGAAAAGTGAGGCCTCGAGTTTTTAAAAAATTAAAATAATTTTTTTATAAAATAAACAATTAAAATTTTAAAACATTTAAAAAATATTCTGTGCATATGGTATTGTAATTTGAAAGTATACTTTTAATTTTGCTAGTTTGTTTTACAACTATTACCAGTTATAACATTCAGTGGTATAGGAAAATTACAATTTATGGGTAACATTAGCACAAAAAATATTACTACGGATTCTGTATGATGTGGTATGGGAGAAGATCAATGTAGGGTTCACACCATGAGTTACCACACTGTGTGACACTAACCCTAGTGATGCCACTGTCTAGTGCCCTGTCCCACAGGCTGCTGAATATGAGTGTGTATGTTTCAAGGTGGGTGGCCAGGACAGAATAGGGATTCTGTTGATGGACTGCTCACCCCACTGCTCAATAGTCTCTCTTCCTGAGCTGACTGAATTGGTTTCAGCAACAGTGTTAAAGCCCCCTCACATTGTTGTACTGGAAGACTTCCACATTCATGAGGAGAATGTTCTGTCAGGAGAGCTCATGACTTAATGTCCTCCATGATAACCATGGATCTCTCCCAAGTAATATCTGGTGCCACACATGCTGCAGGACACACTCTTGACCTGGTTTTCTGCTCAGGATGATTGTGATCTGGGTGTGGAGGAACTTTCTGTAGTTCCATTGTCATGGACTGATCACTACCCACTCACTGGGACTCAGAGCCTCTGCAGGGGTGGAAGGCCAATTAAGATCTTCCGCATCAGGAGATTTATGGATCCAGATGGATTTCTGATACTCTTCAAGAGTTTCCTGTTGCCTTGGCAGGTAATCTTGTCAAAGCCCTGTGTGATCTCTGGAACAGGAAAATAGCAAAGGCAGTGGACACAATTGCCCCCAAGCATCCCCTCTCACGGAATGGAGCCAAGTGATTCTCCTGGTTCTCTAGGGAGCTGTCAGTGATGAAGCAAGTGGGACAGGAAATAGAGTGAGGATGGTGGAAGACTCAGAGAAGACTCAGAGAAGACTCAGGAACATGAGCTAGAGATCACTAGTACTTGTCTATGCTGTTGAGATTATGGCAGCAAAGAATTTATACATCTTTGCCACCATTGCATTTGCAGTGTCATTCAGCTGAGCTGTCTCAAGTGGTTAGGGGCCTTTTACACTCTGGCCCACAAGAAGAGAATATAGACCATTCAACAGCCCACAGTGAAGAATTTGCAAGACACTTTGCAGACAAATTTGCTTGGAATTGTTCTGACTCGGATGTTGTAATTGAAACAGATCCAGTGGATGTAAAGTGTTTGTCTTGTATTATTGGCTACATTTCAATTTGTGCAACATGAGGATGTGGGCAGAATGCTTGGAGAGGTGAGAGCCACCACATGCATACTGGATTCTTGCCCTTCTTGGCTCCTGAAAGCAGCTAGAGGGGGACTAGCCACATGGGTAAAGGGAGTGGTGAATGCCTCACTGCAGCAAGGAAAGTTTCCATCCTGCCTAAGAGAGGCTATGGTAGAGCTATTAGAAAAAAAGTTTTCCCTAGATCCCACCATTTTGAAAAATTATCAGCCAATATCCAACTTACCATTTTTGGACACAGTTGTGGAGTGCATGGTGGCTTTCCAGCTACATGGGGCTTCTGGATTAAACAGATTATCTAGATCCATAGCAATTGGGCTTCAAGCCTGGCTATGCAGGGAGCTGGACAGAGTATGTGTGTCCCTGTTGGCTCTGCTGGACCTCTCTCTTAGCAGCTTTCAATACTATCAACCATGGAATCCTTCTGGGCTACCACTCTGGGATGGGACTTGGGGGCACTATTATGCATAGGCTCCAGACTTTTGTGGAGGGGAGAACTCAAAAGGTGGTGCTGGGGAACTGCTGTTTGATGCCCTTTCTATTGGCCTGTGGAGTCCCTCAGGTTTTTGTGTTATCCCCCAGTCTGTTTAACATCTATCTACATGAACCTGCTGGGAGAGGTTATCTGGAGTTTTGGGATTAAGTGTCACCAGTATGCTGATGACACCCAACTCTATCTCTCCTTCCCATCTGATTCCAAGGAAGCTGTCTCTGTACAGAACCAATGCCTGTTGTTTGTAATGGACTGGAGGAAGGCAAACAAGTTGAAACTTAATCCAGACAAGACAGAGATGCTCCTGGTCAGTTGAAAGGCAGATCAGGGAATAGAGATTCTTTTTTTTTTTAATTGTATAAAATATACATAAACAACTGACACCCAAAATAACAAAACAAAACATGACAGACATAAACACATTTAAACAAATACAACCATTCATTCCTTTCCATACTCTTGGTACTTCCTTAAACCAAACCCTTCACCGATTCATAAACTCTCCCTCCTTTCCTGCATATCTTGTTTTAAATGTTTCTAACCTTAAATCCTTCTCCCATTCATGCCTGTACAAGCTCAACCAGTATTATGGCATTCCTTGCTACTATTTATTTCTTGCTCTTTTCCATTTTTTCCATAATACTGAATGTTGGGATTTTCTCCTATATACAATTCTTCTATATTTACATTTAATTTTCTTGACATTATATCTATCTCCATCATATCCATCAATTAAATAACCCGTTTGTCAATTTGTATTTGTTTTTAAATTTTCCAGTACTTTGCATATACCAACCTGGCAGCAGTTAACATATAAAAAATGATTCTTCCATACTTTCTTTCACTATTTTCATCTACCATATTCAAAAGCAATAGTTCATGTCTAAATTCTAAATCAGTTTCCAATATTTCTTTAATTCTCATGTATATTTCTTTCCAATATCTTTTTGAATATATACAGGTCCACCATAAATGGAAAAAGGTTCCTTTTTCCCTTTCACATTTCCAACATAATTTTTTCCCAATACCGTACATTTTGCTTAGTCTGTCTGGAGAAAGGTTCAATCTATATATTATGTTATAAAAAAATTCTTTTACATTTTGGCTGGCCGAATATTTTAATCTCATACTCCATGTTATTTCCCATTATCTTAATTCTATAGTTTGTCCACAATTTTGAGCCCATCGAATTTCTTTTACTACATCCTCCTCTGTATGAATTTCTAATAGTTTTTTTGTACATTCTTGATAGGAAAGCAGGTTTCTCCATTCAAAGATATTCTTCTAAAACTGTATTTGAGTTTTTTATTTTATTTTTCCAAGATGAATCTTGCTTTCAGTTGCCCATACAGGAACCATCCACAATTCAATCCTTCTGATCTTATTTGTTCTAATATCTTCATTTCTGATTTGCTTTTTCCCCCTCTTTAAAATCTCATTATATATTTTTTTTCATTATATTTTAATCATTTTTTCCCTATAGGGATGTTTTGTATAGTGCCTCATGAGGTGAAACCCACAATAGCATTTGAGGACAAATTCTTTTGTGTGTGTGTGTGTGTGTGTGTGTGTGTGTATTTTTTCCAAATTTTATATAAAGTAGCGCTAATGAAATGAGTATTGAAATATTTATTTGCTTGCACCTTATCATAGAAGAGATAAGCAGGACATGCAAATCTTAGTTCTGAACTTTCTAATTTTAACAGGTTTTTCTCTTCTAGTTTCAGCCAATCTTTTATCCACATAAAATCACTAGACTCAAAATATAATTTTAGATTAGGTATTGCAAATCTGCCTCTACCACATCTTGCATGTATTTTTGTTTAATACAAAGTTTTCTTCCTGCCCATATATAATCTGCAAATTGTTTTTGCCAATCCTTAAACACACATTCATTTTGATTATTGGTAGAGATTCAAACAAAAAAAGCATTATGGGTAGAACATTCATTTTAACTACTGATATTCTTCCCATCAGTGAAATATTTAAATCTTTCCAGTTATTTAATTTATTTCATTCCACTTTTTCACATAATTATTTCCAAATAAATCCGAGTTTTTATTTGTTAAAGTTATTCCCAAGTATTTTGCTTTCTTACTTATGTTTAATCCTGTTATTTCTTTTAATCCTTGTTCCTCTATTTTAGTCATATTTTTAATTACATTTGTTTCCCCCTTATTTATTTTCAAGCCTGATATTTTTTCAAAATCATTTTGTTATTTTATCAAATATCTAATATTGCTTATAGGGTCTTCTAAAGTTATAGCAATATCATGAGCAAATGCTCTTATTATATATTGATCACCTTTAATTCTGATCCCCATAGGTTTTGGTCTCTTTTGATGTTGTTTATTAATATATCGGGTTAACACAAATAATATTGGTGACAGTGGGCAATCCTGTCTCATCCCTTTGTGTATTCCTACTGGTTTTGTTCTCACTCCATTAACTACTACTTGTGCCATTTGTTTTTATATATAGCCTCTACCCAGTTAATGAATTTTAGTCCTATATTCATCTGCTCTTTGATTTTCCCCATTAGTTTCCAATTAATATTATCAAATGCCCTTTCCAAGTCCAACAAAATCAATGCTAACTTTTTTTCATTGTGAAAATCAAAATATTCTATTATGTTAATAATTTGTCTAGTATTGTCCCTCAATTGTCTACCTGGTGCAAAGCCACAATGCTCTTCAGATATTAACTTTGTTAACACAGTTTTCAACCTATTAGCCAAGATATACGCAAAAGTGTATAATTGGTATTTAACAAAGAAATAGGTCTATAACTATTTACATCCTATTGATCCCGTCCTTCCTTCAATATTAGAGCAACTTATTTTGCTTCTTTCCAGGTTGATGGAATTTTCCCTTCTTTAATATTATTCATTGTAGATAGTAAAATATCACACAATTCTTCTTTAAAAAATTTGTAATACTTGGATGTAAAGCCATTGGGCTCTGGTATTTTATCATTTTTGTCTTTTGTGATTGCTTCTAACAGTCCTTCCTTCATAATTGGTTTATCTAATAATTGTCTATGTTCTTCATCTAAGGCTGGTATAATACATTGATCCAAATATTTTTCTATTTCTTTTTACTTCATTTCCTTAGCTTTATAAATTTTACAAAAATGATCATAGAAAGCTTCTTTAATTTTTTTGTTCCATAAATATCTTGTCCCCAATCTGAATTTTAAAAAATAATTTTTATCCTTTTCTTTTCTAGGTTTCCAAGATAACCACTTTCCTAATTTGCTCACATTTTGAAACTGCTTTGCTTTAACTCTTTTCATTATTTTTATAATTTCTTCCATATTCTCCATTGAGTATTGTTTCTGTAATATTTTAATCTCTTTTATTGTTTTCTCCTTTCCTTTGCTATTCATCAATTCTTTTTCTTTTTTAACTATCTCTTCTGTAATTAAATTCATCTGTTCTTTATTTATTTATTTGTATTCTTCGGTGTTTTTGAATAAAGAAGCCCCGTAATACAGCTTTACTAGCTGCCCATACTGTTTCTAGCTCCATATCTTTCCCTAAATTTTCATTAAAGTAATTTCTCAACACCTCTTTAGCTTCTTGTATAATCCCACCATTTTCCAGTAGATGGTCCTGAAGTTGCCACCTATATTCTGTCTCCAACATTTTTAAACTTAAACTTATTGGGTTGTGATCTGAATGAGTTTTGGCTAGAATTTCCATTTTCCATTTTTTAAATTTTATTTCATAAAGCTTTCATAACTAAAAACATATCCAGTCTAGCAAAGGCTTTATGTCTTTCAGGGGGGGAAAGTAAACTGCCTCTCATCCTAATTTTTAAATCTCCAGACATCAGTTAAATCAAATCTTTGCATGAATTCAAAAAAAGTTTTGGGGAGTTTCCCTTGTTTTTCCTTTACTTTTTTACTAGATAATCTATCTATATGAGGATTGATCACAGATTAAAATCACTACGAATATGTCTCTTTCATTATGTTCTTGTAGCTTTTTTATTGATTTTTTTATTTAAAAATTGCTTTCCTTTCTTGTGGCTCATAGACTACAACCAAAACCACCACCTTCTCTTGTACTGTAATCTCTATACCTATATATATAAAAAAATTTTTTTTATCATTAAACAATTCTTTAGAATACAATTTTTAGAAACATAATCTACAATTCCTCTTTTTCTTTGTTTAATAGCAGATACATAATCCATCCCTAATTTGGGGTTTCATAGTATTCTATCTTTAAGATGAATATGGGTCTCCTGTAGATTAACTACTGGCCTTTACACACTGCCACAAATAATGCAGCTTGAGGCCACTTTAACTGTCCTGTCAGTGCTAGGGAATCATGGGAATTGTATTTTTTCCTGGGACATTGAGTCTTCTCTGTCAGAGAGCTCTGGTGCCACAATAAACTACAGTTCCCATGATTCCCTAGCACTGAGCCAGGACAGTTAAGGTGGCCTCAAGTTGCATTATTTCTGGCAGTCTGTAAAGGCCCTACATCATGTCTTAACTGTCCTATTTTATGGAAGATCTCTTTTCTTTTCTTTTTATCATTAAGACCTTTAACATTCCAGAAGATAAAGGACAAATCTTTCAGGTTTGTCATCTATCTCCCACCCTGGAGGTTTTTTTTTCCCTTTTAATCATATCAATAAATTTTATCTGGCTGTTCTACTTCATCTTCTATAGTTTCTCCTTCTCTGTTTGATTCTTCATCCTGTTCCTCCTCTTCTGATTGTCTCAATACATCCAGTGTTTCTTCTTTATCTTTTCCTTCCTTGGATCTTAGCTTGTCTTTATGTTCTCTATTTCTTTGACTCTCTACATTCTTTTTTATATCTTTGCTGAATCTCTTCCAAAAGTTCTTGGCCTTTTATATTGAGTTCAATTTATACTATCTTTGTTTGTACAGAACTGAAATTCCTTCCAATTTCTCCCATTTGTATATTATATCATTCTTGCTTAACAGAGAAGTCAAAAATTTGTACTCTTCTCTTTTCTTCAAAATTCTTTTCAGTATGCCCTTCAATATTTTTACTTCTTCCTCTTCTATTGCAAATGCTTTCTTGTAACTTAACTCTAATATTAAGTCCCTTGTTCTTTTCCTTGGGAAGTATCTCGAGGCCATCCTTTTTCTCAAGCTATTTGTGAATTTAGTCTATACATCTTTATTTCCCAGTTCAGATCCTGTATTGGTATCTCCATATAGTCTGACAATAATGGCACAAAATATTCATAAGGATTTTCTCCTTTTAGCTCCTTCACTCCTCTAATCTTCAAACAATTTTCTCTTTCTTTTAATTCTTCCAAGGCTTTCTCATCCAATCTTTTCTCCTCTTATTGTTTTCCAGTAGTTTTAACAGTCTCAAGATTTTCTTCCAAGTTCATTGTTTTTTCTTCCAAATTATCTAATCTTTCCTTAGCTTTCCTTATATCTTTTTAAACTTCTTCCAATGATTTCTTTATATCACTAAGCTCCATCTTCATATCTTGTTTTATGTCAGCTCTCAAAGTTTTCATTTCTCTTGCCATGTTCTTTTCCATTTCCATCTTCATCTTTTTTATTTCTTCCAAAATAGATATTTGTTCTATTGATTGTCTTCTTTACATTTGACTTACATTTTGTGCTTGCGTTAATGTAGTTGCAACAGAGTTTCTTGGTGTTGCCAAGATTGATCAAGAGCTTTCTCCAATTAATTAATTTTAGTTCTCTCACTCACTTAATTTATTCCAGTATAGATTATGGATAATCAATTAATCAATTAACTCATCTGTACTTCCCAAAAAGAACAACTTCAAGATTATAATCAAGATTATAAAAATCCTATAAAATTGATTTCAGTCCTAGAGTCTCTCAACTTCATTCAGTCTCTTTATTCAACTCAACTCTTCATTTGGGACTGCCTCCTCCCATACAATCCATCCTGCACACTCCTCTGGGAGGAATCTGCTGCAGCAGATAAAAAAGGCTGTCTGCAACCTTCCAGAGGGCCTTCTCAGTAGCCGCTCCCAGACCATGGAATGGCCTGCCAGACGAGATCTGTCAGATTACAACCTTGAGCAGCTTTAAAAAGGCTGTTAAAATGGATCTATTCTGGCAGGCCTTTCCTGACTAGATTTCCCAGTCTCAGGAGTCTCCTCATCTCTTCCTCTCCCACCTTTGACTGCTATCGCTGCTTTGTCTGTTATTGTCTGTTTGTTTAAGGAGTTGTGTTTATTCTGATGTTTTAATTAACATGTTTTAATGGTAACATTGGTTTAATGCTTTTTAAGAGATGGGAGGGTTTTGGGATTTTTTTAGATTGTATTTTAATATATTGTATGGAATTTTAACTGCTGTAAGCCACCCCAATTGTTTGACAGAGGGACGGGATACAAATAAAATTATTATTATTATTATTATTATTATTATTATTATTATTCCAAATAATTTATTAATCTTTACAATATAAACAATGTTTAATTTATATCTTCACTTTATCTTGTTGTTCCACAATCAATCAATTAGTTATTGCTCTTATATCTAATCAATTCCTTTCAACTTTAAATTCAATTTCATTAATCTTGAAAATAAATTTAAAATAAATTCATGTGTTTAATTTCGGTCCTTGTAGCTCTCAATAGAGTCTCTTGAATCAATTAAACCATTTATTAAGCTTCAAATCAAAACAGAGTTCATTTACTTGCACCAATTTATATTTGAATTCAAAATAAATTATAAACTCAGAGTATATTTAATTCACAATATATTGAGTTCCTTAACTTGATGGATCTGTTTACTTTTAAACTCTTTTCATGTGGTTTACTTACACAGAGGGTAAGGGAGGTATATAATCATATTGTAGTCTTTTATTCTTTTCTCCTTAAGTTTTACTCTCTTCCTTTCTTCTTCTAATCACTCTTTCTCTTTTCTCTTTTCTACTTCTTTTCTCTTCCTTTCTTCTTCTTTCCTCTCTCCCTTCTTCACTCTTTGCTTCCTTCTTCACTCTCAATTTCAGTCATGAATCTCAATAGACTCTCTCTTCTACCACCACACTTCAACATTTTCTCTTTATATTAATATTTCTCTCTTACCGTCCTCTTCACTCTCTCTGTCTATGGGATTCTTTATGCCTGATATGTTAGCATCTCAGGTGACAAGGTAGTTTCTTCTCCTGTTTCTTTGCTGCTAGATACATTTAAATCAATAGGTGGTTTGGCAGTTTGACGCTGCAGCTGAAGCTGCTGCTGCTGCTTCTGTGCTGCTGGACAACACCCCACAGCTTTTTCTGGCTTTCTCCAGGCTTGCCTCCACTCCCAATCTGGTCTGGGTTAACTTGTCTCCGGCCAAAATAAACAAAAACAAGCCTCTGTGAGGTACCCCAGAACTCTCTATTCCAATAGAGTTTTTAAAGCAATGGGGAAAAAGTAGCATAGAGCAGCATTTTGTCCAGAGCTATGGAGCTCTGCTTGAATAGATGAGAATATGCCTTCCTTATCATTCAAAACTAGCAAAGGAGTACTCACAACTACATTTCACAGGATCAGTTCCTGGTAAAATGTAAAAAATTGATGAAATGATCAGACATTTATTTTTATGTACAAATGGGATTATACATATATGGATATTAGAAATCAAGAGGGTGGACCAGTTGGGTGACAAGGCTGCTCTCACTGTGATGACTGCTATGCTCTTAGGAACATAAGGACATTTCTGATGGAACAGCCAGTGGGCCTATTTAGTCCATCTTCCTGTTGCCACAGTGTTCAGACAGACTGATGTTGTTGTTGTTGTGTTATCTGCCATAAAGTGATCCAATGAATGAGAGACCTCTAAAAGTTCCAGTCATCAACAACCCTGCATGAGTCTTACAAACTCAGAACTGACTTAGGGGCAAAACAGACCAGCCAAAAAGGGCAGATCGGGTCGCTCACTCCAGAGCCATGGCACCAACATGCTCACGGCCCCAACCCACCCCACCACTGTGGATCCAAATGGCCCTCTGAAAAGGAGGTTTTTTTTACAGCTCCTTTTCAGGGTGGCTTTTCCAGCTTGGAGTGGCTGGGTGTGTGTGTGTGGCTCCCAGGTTGTTTGGGTGTGTGTGTCATGTAATAGCCATGCTCTCAAGCCACCCAGAAGTGGGCTTTTTTGCCCATCTGTTACAGTCTTCTCTTGCTGCCTTCCACTTTATCAAACATTATTGTGGTTTTTTTCCCAATGAGTCATATCATTACATGATATGCCAAAACAGCCTCAGTTTAGTCATGCCTCTAGTGAAAGTTCAGACTTAATTTGTTGTAGGAACCATTTAGTAGTCATTTTGGACTTTATTTCCAGCAACAAAAAAAAAACATTCTTTTCAAAAGTGCTATGCAACTGTGACTTTGCTGTTGTTGCAAGTCTTCAGGTTCTTTCCAACTTGTGGTGATTCCCTGCCGAACCTATTACAGCCAGTCCTCAGTATTCAAGCATCCACAGATGGCAAGCCTACATTGTCCCTAATGGCAGTGCGTGCATATGGCTGCACCACCATTAGGGATAGCCCCTATTGTCCCCAGTGATGGCACTTTCATGTGGCCCCATCACCATTAGAATGGAGGCGCAGCTGCACAACAGGGGTTGTCCCTAATGGTGGTATGGCCACGTGTACGCACCACCATTGGGGACAACAGAACTTGATCATCCATGGATTTTGATATCCGTGGGGGTGGGGGATCCAGAATGGATCCCCCACAGATACCAAGGGCCAACAATATGTGGTTTTCTTGGCATGATTTGTTCAGAGGATGGGGTGGGTGGGGAGACTTCCTGATTCAGGACAGATGAATCAATGGCAGATGAAAAGGATTAATCTGCCAGAAATTAGTTTTGTCTGCTCAGATCAGGAAGTCTTTTGTCCCTGATCACCCGCATGTGTAAGTCAAGCAACACCTTATCACACGGGGTCCAAGCAGTCGCATCCCCGTCCCATCGCGCTTCCTTCAGGTCGCGGGAAATGTAATTCCCATTTCGACCAGGAAGCCAAAAGTTGCGGGATGATACGGGGATGCGACAGAGATGCGACAGGGATGGGCGGGGTTTCCCTGCGACGTTGTGTGATCGAACGGGGTAAGGAAGTGCCATGGGACGAGGATGCGACCGGGGTGCGACGGGGATGGGCGGGGTTTCCCTGCAACGTCGTTTGATCGCACGGGTAAGGGAAGCGCGATGGGACGGGGATGCCACAGGGATGGGACTGCTTTAGACCCCCGTGTGATAAGGTCCCTAAAGCCCACCCACAGACCATCCAAAATCAGGAATTGATTTTTGCACTGCAAGTGTTAGCAGCACAGAAGCAGGAAAGGTCATTTTGCAGAGGTTTTGTGTGAATGAAAAGGAACACCTACCAAACTATCTCCCACTGAGATAACAATAGAAAAGGGATGACATTGTGTGATAAGTCCCACCAAAAGATGCTGTCAACCAGTCCTTATAATGGTTATAATGGTTATATGATAAAGTCTTTAACAGTCCATTGTATATGCAGAACTCTCCAACAGCACCAGATTCCCAGAATTCTGGGAGTAGAAGTTCAAAATAATTTCCCCAGGCAATGCACTTTAGAAAAGCTGATCATGCAATTGTGTGAGTGGATTATCAATATCAGAATTCTTCTTTCCTCCCCAAAGAAATTTCCTTCATCCCCTATGTCTAGTATTGCAGTAGCATACAACTTCAATTGAGCATATAGAAATATAGTTTATGCATGCAAAAAAAAAAAAAAAGGGTAGGAAGAGTTTCCCAGGAAATGCAAGTCCATAAAATATAACAATTCTAGGTATGAATAATATTCACTTTCTCACTCTCTGCAATACTAATAATTTGGATACTGGAGAAAAAATTAATTTGGAGAATTGTTATTTGGGGGAAAGCAATGCCCTCATTTTGCCTACCCCTGTAGTTACATCATTGCTATCACTTAAAGCTTTTCTGTATATGAAGTAGACACAGTTGGCAACTGATCTCTGCAAAAGTCACTGCTCTTAGTTTTATGCTGTGATCAAATGAATGTTAATTCCTGTACCAGCTGGTGCCCAATATTGCTAAACTCTAGGATATCTTCAGATCTTTACATCTTTATCAGCCTCATTCATGGTGTTTAGTATTGTTTTTTACTAACATTTAAAGGGTTTGTCTCTGTCATGCTGTGCAAATCTAGTTTAATAATATAGTCACCAAACATGGTGTGTTATCTAATGGGACTCAAACAAAAGTGTGTTAAGGTTCTGTCCGGTACAATGGGTGTCTTCTTAGTACACATTTCAAATGTCTATATTTTTTTTGTTACAGAAATATATATATATGAGCCAGTTTTGATCAAACACAATATTTAGATTTATGCAATTTCTCAAATATTTTAGTGCAACTCACAATCAAGAAGCAAACTTTTGCACTTAAAAAATTATCCATTGTAAATGAAACTTGGTGTGAAAGCTCAAACTTTTGTTTCATTCATATAAGCAAAATGTTCCAATCTGGGAAACACCCAGTGAATTTCCAAGTGTTTTATTATCTAAAATCTCTGTTACAAGGAAGTATTTTGTTCCCTGTAACTTCTGAAGCAAGTGCTGCCCCACTACAAAATGAGTAGAGGGCACAAGATTTGCATGGAAGAGAAAATGATCATGAGCAGCAGCTGATAGTACAGTTAACATCTTGCCGAAGAATAAAAATGGCATAAAATCTCATTAATAATAATAATAATAATAATAATAATAATAATAAATTTGAATTCAAATGAAAAAAATGAATTTAAAAATATGTCAGTGAAATCTGCTGCTGGAAAACCAAAAGATATTACATCTCTTGACGATAAAAATGATTCTCTTCCAGCGGGCCTTCCCAGACTGACCTCTGCCCTGGACAGAACTAACTGCCCATTTGATCTACCTTCCCTAGACATTGCCACTGTTAACTGTTTTTAATTGTTTTCTACTTATAGCGATTTTATTGTTGTAATTTTATATCGAAGGGTGGGTGGGTTGAAGGGGTGGGGGGGTTGGGGAGTGTTTCTTGTTATTTATTTTGTATTTGTTTTAATTTTTACTGTTACCCACCTTGATGCTCAACAGGGAGAGGCAGGATACAAATTATTATTATTATTATTATTATTATTATTATTATTATTATTATTATTTAAAAAACAACCAGAAAAGAGATCCAAATTCTTCAGTCTTCCTCATGTAGCTATGTGAAGGTATAGACCAGGGGTAGGCAACCTTTCCCCTTTAAGGGCCAAGGGACTTCAGCTCCCAGAAGCTTCAGCCGTGTTGGCCAATAGTCCCATGTTGGCCAATAGCTCCTGGGATTCTGGGAGCTGAAGTCCCTTGGCCCTTAAAGGGGAAAGGTTGCTCGTAGTAGTCTCAGTGTCAAGAATCAATCACTGGAAGATGAGCCCTCTGAACATCCTGGGCAATTATTAGGTATGCTTTCATCCAGGCCAAACTAGGATCCAGTATTGCTTCAAGGCACATCCACAATAATGTCCTCCTCCTAGTAATCTGATAGCAAACCTATAACAATATCAAACATTTTCTTCAGGCAAACATTTCAGACTTCAAAGGAATGATAGCAGAAAATGCATAAATCTGTATTTTGAGACAACTTTCTTATGTCTCTGTCAGGAGAACATCATTAACTCTGGCATATTACGCTTTGTCTCAATGCTTAAACAGGAGAAACCTTTATCTATTCAAAATAACCTGGAGCAGGTATTATAAATTTAAATTATTGTATGGGTGAACATTAGAATAGCTAAAACCATAATATGTTGTATCTGTTTGAAATGCCTTTGATTTCTGGTAAGGAGTTTTTCTTTTCTTTTCTTTTCTTTTTTTAAGTGCTTGTTAAAACAGAGCTAAGTGAATGCCTCAAGGCCTCAATGCAAAAGCATTGGCCCAGCCTAACATCTACAAAAGGCTGGAATTCTAGGCCAAGATCCAATAGTGGCTGTATAATTGCAAATCCTGGCTGTACAAGCAGTCAGGCTTTTTCTAACCTCTCACACAAGGAAGTTACCTCTAATATCTCTGTTCTCATCCATGGGTCTCTTCCTTTTCAGTAAGGTCAGTCCTTCTGTCTCTCCCAGTTCTCCAGCCATTTCCATGCTGGGTAAAGGGAAGTCTGGCTCCTGCCCTAAGAAATCCGCTGCTGTTAAGGAGTTCGTCTGGACCCATCTAGGTAAAAGGAGATGCTAAACATTTTTTTTCAGGGATGCAGTGGCTCAAGTGGTTAAGATGCTGACTCTGTTGATTGCAAGATCAGCACATTGGAAGTTCGAGGCACAGGTGCTGCATGATAGAGTGAGCTCCTGTCACTAGTCCCAGCTTCTCCCAACCTAGCAGTTCAAAAGCATGCAAATGCAAGTAGATAAATAAGTACACTTTGGCAGGAAGGTAACAGCGTCTGTGCAATCATGCTGGCCACATGATCACAGAGTAGTCTCTGACAATGCTGGCTCTTTGGCTTAGGGGCTTTGCAGATGGTGCAAAGCGGTGTCTTCAAGCCAAGGAAGGTGAGGGGCAGCCGGACGCCAGGTGCCCCAACCCTTCCTGAGGACATCATCAGAGCGCCTGCCATTGAACATGGCAAGCGCTCCAATGACGTCCTTCTATCGCAGCGTCCAGACACTGTATTCTGCAGCAGGTGCAGAAGGCACAGCAGGAGGAGAGGCAGCAGATCTTCTGTATAGCAACCAGCTGCACTAAAAAAGGAAAAGTTCCTGCACAAAATGCAAATCCTCATTTCTCCCCCAACTTTTTGATGATACACAAGCTTTAAGATACCACAAGGTCAGGGTGACCAGATGTCATAACCTCAAAAGAGGACAAGGTACCGCAAAACATAGGACATTCCAGAAAAATGTGGGATATTATCAAACAAAAGCTAAAAAAACTGCTATAAATGTAAATTCATGCTTCTTAGCCATGCTCAAAATGGAGGACATTTTGCAATTCTTCCTGGACCGAAGGTTGAAATGTAGGGCACATCCTGGGAAAGGAGGATGTCTGGTGATCCTGCATAAGGGTTGGTTTTGTTTTGTGTTTTGTGTTTTTTGTTGTTGTTTTTTTTACTGCAGCAGAATTACCCCTTTTGGCATTGTTAATGTTACCCACTTGCTCTCTCCCCATCATGACTTCCCTACCTAAAGAGGAAAAATAATGAGCATTCTTAGCTGCCCATGCCTGTAGACTGCAATTTCATATAATACTGTATGCCAAGATTGTACATCACAGGTGTAGGTGTGAATGTGTGACTACATACCAACTCCTGACCCTACTCCCCAAACCTAGCATAGCAGCAAGGCAGCCAGCACAACTGTTCTGCAAGATAACATTTCCAGCCCTCACCCACTGGTGATACCTGGTATGAAAGGAGCTGCAACAAGGGGCCCTCTTCAGATTGTGTCACCACAATTGACTAGTGGTGGGTGCATAGAAATGTCATCCTTCTTGAGCCACAGTTGCCAGCTGAGCGGATCTCCATTGTTTGGTCCATTAGCTGTTAAGGTAAGTCAGAGGCAGAATTTGCAATCATGGTAATAGTGCCACAATTGTAAACATAAATATTGAACAGTTACAGGTGAGTAAGTCTAGCTTACATGTTTGTAACTGCTGAACAAGATGTCAGCCATTGCCTATAATCACTATATAATATTGATATAGGTGTTAGCAACTTAGAATATCCTTTTGAAGTATTTTTCCCTTCTAAAAGCATTAACACCACCTCCTTTCCACATAATTCTTTATGGATGGACAAGTATTGTGCTTTGTACTCAGCAAAGTAATTTTTTTCCAAAACAAAAATTAGTCCTGTGTAAGGTTAAGCAAAGCACATGCTGATATGTTCATACTCATTGGGCCTAAAATAAGAAGAAGAGCCCTCCCTCCATTACCATCCGATGTCATCTGGGGGAGAGACACTAAGCCCAGCACCACCCAGCCTAGAATAAGAAGAACCCTTAATTCTGAAAGGATGGGTGGGATTTGGGATTTTTTGTTTTGTTTAATGGAAGTTGTAAGCCGCCTCGATTGCTCTGCAGAGGGGCAGGATATAAATAAAAATTATTATTATTATTACTCACTGAGATCCAATTTTTAAAGTCAGTGGGACACTTGTTAGCTTTTAATATTCTATTTAATATTCTAGTATATTAGTGTATTAATATTAATATATTAATTAATATTAATAAAATATTAATGTTCTATTTTTAGCCATGGCACTATTTAGCAAATATCTTTGCTTCTGAAAATTCAGTTCATTTTTATCTTGAACTATTTGTAGATATTTTCTCAGCTGTCAAATATTTGTTGGCTATTCACCATGCATCTGACATAAAATCGGCTTCTTTATATCTCTTTTTAGTGTTCAATAATATTAAAGGTTGATATCAGAATTTAATATTCAATATTTAGGATTTGACAATACTTTTTCTGCATTTCATCTCAGCATTCTAAGAAGTTGATAGCATATGGACATGATATTTTGAATTTGGTAGACTGAGGGGGGAAATGATAATTTAAAGATAAAAGCACACATTCAAAATTGAGATCAAATTTAAGGTTACATGACTTGAAATTTTAGCAAATTTCAAATATTTCAAATATAATTATTTAATATATTTGACAATTCTATCTCAATTTTTAATCTGATAGCTATTACTAAACTGATACAGCTTCCCCCCCCCCCCATATCCATGGTTTTGACCAAATCCAACAGATGAAGAAACAAGATGCATTGCAGTAGGCTTTGCAACCATGCATCTTACTGTGAGTCTCAAATTGCCCCCATTTACAACATTTCTGCAAAATAAATAAAAGTCTAACCCACAATGCACAGCTCTCCCAGTGCAGTGGAGTGAGGTGGGAGAGATAATAGGGTGAGGGAGGTGAGGTGAGTTGGAGAATTGACATAATAAAAGTTTAGTGAACTAGGTTTTTTTTAACCTATCCAGGCTTGAGAAGTGGGGAAAAGGGGAAAGAAAGCAATTGTAGTCTTGCTAATTCTAAAAAGAATGGGTTTGCTTTTCTTGCTTAGAAGGTGTGGGTAGAAGAAACTGGAATCTTGAGAGTTTGATGTGGCTGGGGGGGGGGAGATTTATATTATTGTTTTTTTTTTAACTTATTTATATATTAGGATGCTCCATTATATAAATGCTGTTGTCCACATGCTCATTGCATGGGTGGGTAACCTCTCTGGATGGTGCAATGTATGGCCTCACCCTCAAATCTTTAGGGGCAGCACCTACTGTTGTCATCATAACTTTATGATGGAGAAATGGCAAGAAGAGGAAAGCCAAGATCTCCCTTTGAAACAAGATAAATAGGGATTGTGTGGATTATCTGCAAACTAATTAGCACTTCCAGAAGTCTTGAAGGCCTACAAACAGGTTTTTTTTAAATGTGGTGTATCTATCAACACTAGTGTGTTGGCTATATAAAATAATATCACTTGTTTTCCCACCATGGCACTATCTTTCCATGGTGCTGGGATTGCATGTGAGTCAAGAGGCTATGCTGCTGGTAGCAGGGCTGCCAGTAGGGTCTCCCATGTCATACAGGCTTTTGCTGAGGAGTCAAACTAAATGTGCCAAACTGCTACTGGGCAATAGAGGTGGACAGCAGTAGTGGGGGTGATACTGGCAGAAAATCTCTCAGAGACAACAACAGTGGCACTATAGCTAACACTTGTTAGTACTGTGCAGAGAAGTATAATGGTAAACTGTTTCTGAAGCCTTCTATCCTGAAAACCCTATAATGAGACACAGCAAAATGAAACAGTGCCAGAGCAGAGGACAGGTACAAGTAGCTCTGTGGCTAATGAAACAATTGGACTCAAGCCAAAAGAATGTTCAGCTGCTGGGTGAAAGGAAAGTCCAAAGGTACACCAAATATATGATAGGAATATGGAATGTGAGGAGCATGAATCAGGGAAAGCCAGACATTGTAAAACAAGAAAAGGAAAATACAAGCATTGCCCTATTCAGGGAGAGAAGTAAAGTGGATAAGGCTGGGACATTTTGAGTCAGATGATTGAAAAGTGCTTTATTGAGAAAATGAAAATCATAGAAGAAATGTGGTGGCATTTATAGTGAGGAGAGATATAACCAAAGCAGTCAAGGAATATTATGTAAGTCTGACCAAATATTAATAAGACTGAATAATATCAATAAAAACCAACAATATAACCATAATCCAGATTTATGCTATAATTATACAAGAGGAATAAATAGGAAAATTATATGCTGGAGTCCAGGAATAAATGAACACACACCAAAACAGGACATGTCATAAGCAATTGGAAGGTAAAAGTAGGAAATAGAGCAGAATTCAAGGTTGTAAGAAAATTAGGCCTAGGATCAAGAAATGAAGCAGGAGAGTGGCTGATTGACTGATTGTTCATCGCAAACACATTATTCGGGCACATTGCCATGACAGCTAAAGTATAATCATAGGATTATAATTGTGTAGTGTAAAGCCCACTCTCAGGTCTTCTTTCTAAGTCAAGAAGTCTCTGAATTCATCCAAGTTTGGTTCTTTCAGTTGCATCATCCATTAGATTCACAACTGTCTAAGTTGAATGGGGCATATCTACATGGACTGAATGAAGCAGTTTCCTCATCCTCACAGCAACCTGTCTTCATGACACAGGGCCAAATCCTTGATTTGAGTGCAGACTGTCTTCATTATATAAGCCAGTTCTGCTCTATATCAGCCCTACCCCTCCCTGAAAACAGTTTAAAATAACTTACTTTCCCTCCTGGTTTTGCAGGAAAATCTGGACCTTGTCAGACCATGTGCATGGTTCTGTCATGATATGTTAGGATATGATGATATAGTATAACAATATAGCACTGTGATAATCTGATGAAATATTGGGGGGATTGATATGGGGAATGTTGAAATGTATTGAGTATTAATCAGTTGGGGGCTATGGGCATGGGAACGAGAGAGAAGGCAAATGGTGGTATGAAAGTTTATGGTTTTATGACCCTGCTTTTTTTGTATGAGGATCTGGCTGGCATCAGAGAGGTGCCTTCCTCTGTTCCTGAAGGGGGATTGAATGATAAACATGGGAGGGGGAAAAAGAGGATATGAAAGGTTGCTTTGATCGGGATCAAAAGGATCCAAGGAAGGGGGGTTGGATAACTTGTATTCTTATGCTAGGATCCTGGGGAAGAATCCAGTTCCGTCACAGACCGCGGACAGGTGATTGCTATCTCAATTCCTGAATAAATATCTTTTTGTTTTTCTATCACAACAATATATTTTCATGGTTATTGGGAGCTGAGTTGGCTGATTCTGACAGATCTCTCCATAGCAGCAATGTCAGGATTGATGCTGGGTGCCTTGTTTCTGACTTCAGAGGAAGAGATTTGCACCAGTGATGATGGTGGAGATGACACAACAGGAATATGTGTGTAGACAGCTGCCCAGTATGGCTAAGGAGTGCAGAGGTAACAGGGTAATCCAAGACAGCTCTGGAGCCAAAGTAATGCCCATCCAGAATATTCTGGATGGTGTAGACAAGCCCATAGTTTCCAGGCTTGCCTCAACTCCCCTGATCTCTTACTTATCAGGAGACTTGATGGCAAGAAAACAGCAGAGAAGAAGTCTTTCAGTATCTCTCTCTTGAAGTCTTGTTGGTTTTTGAAATCATATGCTTCTACTGGTAATATTCTAACCTGTTTCTGGAATCGTTCTTCCCTAACAGCACACAGCTACTGCCCTCTGAGACTTCAGCTCCTTTCATCAGCTTTTTAAAAAATATTTAAGATATCTTCCTGTTCTTCAGACTCTGCTCTGGCAAACTAACCTGGTCTAACTGGTTAACAAGAGCTACTCAGTTGTAGTAATATGATTTTGCCATGGCAGTTAAGTGGAATTATAATTCTCTGATTGTACAATGTGAAAGGGTTTCTTCTCCCTACCCTTTTATATTCTATCTTACCAATGAACCTCTGTCCCATTGTTAGCTCCCAACTTCTAGGTGAATATTTATTGGCTAGGGTGACAGGAAAGCTAATGTTATTTTCATTAAGTGGCTTATTACAAGCAGATGTTTGAAGTTCCCTGATCCTGCCTATAAACACTGGGTCCAACTGCAAATCTACTAAGGTGATCACTGTTTCTCAGTAATGCAATACAAACAGCAATAATGGCACTTGGCAGGCTGCCAGCACTAGACCTCAGTTACAAAGTACTTATTAAGCTTCTGTAAAATATGCCTTAGGAGCTTGTCGCATGCCCTAAAGAGGCATTTTACCTCTTCTGGCTTCAATCTTTGATGGGGAATACAGACAGATGTTATCAGACATAATTCACTGCCAATTCCGCCATGATGCCACTGGCTGAATGCAGCCTGGGTCCAAGGACTGCTCAGCCAGACAATTTCTCAACTTCCATTTCCAAAAAAGTGCCAGCTGAGTGTGGCTTTGAGCAGGGCTGCATTCGGCCAGGAGCATCATGGCAGAATCAGTAGTGAATTATGTCTGATAACTTTGAGGATTGAAGCCGGAAGAGATAAACTATTTGTAGTTACAAAAAGGTAGTTACATAACACTTATAATGTCTCAAAAATAAGCTGTTTCTCCAGACACTAATATGTGTTGATAATTAAAATATTTAGTTTGTTTATTTTAAGAGCCTTTGGTACTAACAGTATGAAAAAAAATCATACTCCAAATGATTCAGATCTGTAAAACTGAAAAGTAATTGCACTTTGCCTGAGACAAAATGCTTCCATTTCCACACTGGGAAATGCAATACCTCTGACAAAGAAACACCATTTTGGGAAAGAAGAATGAATCTTCTACTACATATTTGTTGTACTGTAAGGAGGTAAAATTCCATACTGAATTTTAGAGCTGGTTTATCAGACAAGATATTTCTAAAGATTTTTTTAATTAAATGCTGAAAGCATATTCATGTTGGTCTAGAAAAACACAAATACAAGAAGTGGCAGGCATCTTAGAGATTAATATTCTTTGTGGCATGAGCTTTTATAGAAACAGGATGAGAGATGATGAAATTTTGAAGTGGACTATTGTATGCTAAAAACTCATGTCCTATTAAATCAATCTCTATGTTGCTTTAGCATTTTTTTAGTCTTAAAAGAAAGATAGAAATTGTCAGTGACAACACTAAATACATGTAGCTTGTCTGGGACTCTCCCCTTCTGGACAGATGACTGGTTAAGGTTGCTAATTAATGTGCTACCAGATGAAGAGTCCTCCCGCTGAAATGGCTTTTGAAGAGAAATGGACAAATTCTTCGTGGACAGGCATGTCAATGGCTATGGGTAATGATTGACATATGCAACATGATCCAGTGGCACCCCACTGATCACTTCTCTCCAGGATGAAGAGGAGCCATTGCTGAGCACCCTTTGGGTTCGGTCAGTCAACCAGTTACTAATCCACCTAACAGTTGTATTGTCTACTCTAGCCCACATTTTACTATCTTGGTTGCAAGAATATTGTGGGGGACCTTGTCAAAAGCCTTACTGAAATCAAGATATGCTATGTCTACCGCATTCCCTTCATATAGCAAGCTGGTAATTTTATCAAAAAAAGAGATCAGATTAGTCTGGCATGACTTGTTTTTGAGAAACATAATTATTTGCCGACCTGGTAAAAAACTGGCTTGATCCTCATTTATCCATTGAGATAAAACACCTTTCATAGAATGTGTGTTTGACTATGCCTAGCTTCTCCTTTCCACTGAATAAGAAACTCCAGGAGAACATGATCATTCCCACCTAAGGTTCCCACCACTTGCACCCCATTGACCAGGTCATCCCTGTTGGTTAGGATCAGATTTAAAATAGCTGATCCCCTTGTTGCCTCTTCCACCTTTTGGACAAAGAAATTGTCTTTGAGGCAAGTGAGGAATTTGCCAGACCTTGGAGTATTGGCTGAGTTTGACTTCCAGCAAATGTCAGGATAGTTGAAGTCACCTATCACTACTACATCTCTCCTTTCTGAGTGTGTGGTTATCTGTTCTAGAAAGGCATCATCCAATTCCTCAGTATGACATGGAGGTCTGTAGTAGACTCCTACTATAACATCCCTGTTGTTTCCTTCCCCTTTAATTTTTATCCAGATGCTCTCCACCTGATTTCCAGGATTTAAGTCCTAGATCTCTTCACAGGTGTAAACATCCCTGACATATAATGCTATTCCTCCTCCTTTCCTGTTTGGCCTATTTCTCTTAAAAAGGTTATACCCCTCTATTCCTACATTCCAACCATGAGACTCATCCCACCAGGTTTCAGTGATGCCTATTATATCATATTTGCTTTGTTGTGCTAGGAGTTCAAGTTCGTCTTGTTTATTTCCCATGCTCTGTGCATTACTGTAGAGACATCTAAGAGCATTTGTCCTTCCCACTTGCTGCCTGTGTGAGGTTTTTTCCTTCCACTGTTGTGCCCTTGCATCATTTGCCTTGCATCATGATCTACTCGAGGGCGGTTAACAACAACAACAACAACTGTTTGGGCACAATTGGTTTCATCTTGCCAAAATGTGGAAGAGTAACTTTTGTGGAATACAGCTTCCACAAACTTCCAGCCAGCATGTCTGACCAGTGGTCATGTTGCTTGAAGATTCAGTGAGCCTTGGCTTTACAAGATCTGAGCAGGGTTGTTAATAACAGGGTCTCTTGGAGGTATCTCATTGATAAGTCCAAGCAAAAGGTAAGTAAAGGTAAAGGTAGTCCCTTGACATGAATGTCTAGTCATAACCAATTGTAGGGGGTGGTGCTAATCTCCGATACTAAACCGAAGAGCCAGCATTGTCCAAGGACTATTGCGAGTATGCGGTGGTCATGTGACCAGCATGACTGCATTGGATGCTATTACCTTCCCACCAAAGTGGTACCTATTTATCTACTTGCATTTGCATGCTTTCAAACTGCTAGGTCAACAGAAGCTGGGACTAGTGACAGGAGCTCACCCCATCATGCAGCACTCAGGCCTCAAATTGCCAACCTTCCAATCTTCCAGTAATCAGAATTGGCACCTTAACCACTAAGCCACTGCATCCCTGGTCCAAGCAAACTGAATGACAATTAACAATAACATCACACAAAAATAACTTTTCTTAGCTTGGCATTCAGTATAGTTTTTCATGTAAAGTCACATTGTAAGGGCCTTTTCCATGTTATTTAGATAAGGGGGACACTCCACAACTATGAGATTAGTATTACTTTTGTTATCTCATTTGACATATCTATATTTATCCAGCAATCTGTTTGGTGTTTTTACAAAATATTGAAGGACAAACCCCTGCCCACTAGGTGCTTAGAACTTAAAACTCAGGCAAAAGAGAAGCAGAAGAAATAAGGGGTAAACAAGGAATAACATGCACAGTTGTTTCAGTTGCAGATGCCTCAGGCAGAGTTATTGAACAAGGATGAACAACGAAGAAGAAAGATGTTGTGCCAAGGGCTTCACAGAAAAGAAGAGACTTTGAAGAGAGATCGGAATGAGGAAAGAGGAGATGGCCCTGATGTAGGCATTGAGAGGAGGAGTTACAAAGATATTGTGGCAACAAGGTAGAAAAAGAAGAGTCTTCTGAGGAAACAAGAAACATTTGAACAGCCTCTAGACTGGATGAAGCAAGGTCGTAGGCAGAAATATGTAACTGGCAAGATAAAGTAGAACTATTTTTTGGACTAAAACCATCACAATCCCCTAGTCAACATGGCCAGTGGCTATGCTGGCCTGTGTATTCTGTGGGCTGGAGTTCAGAAACAACTTTTCCAGATTCTTGATATGTGGGAGGATTTGTCTAGATTTGCTCCAAATATAGGGAAATATCATCAAATACAGCAAGAGTAAGTACTTATTTTCAGCAGACCAAACTGCAGACCAAACTGAACTTCAGAGAAGTTCTGAGGGGCCACAGTCCAGTGGCCAGAGCCAAAGGTGAAAGGGTTGATCCAAAATGCCAGGATATTTTAGCTTAATACTTTTGGCATCAGTAATAAAACCTTGAGAAAGTCATTTCAGTCTTTCAGAATGAGGAAGAAACACAAATGATGGGAAATCACAAGAAGATAATGTCACAGTGAAGAAGAAGGTGTGGCCTTCTTCTTGAGAAAGGTCAAAGGACTAGATTTAGATGCTAGAGGTCTAAACTCAGCCCCAGGGCCTGAGGTTCTCCACCTCTACTATATAGTCTAGTCTAGTATTAATCAGAAACTTGTAATGTATAAGATGCTAAAATAATGTATAATAGTGTCACACATACAGTCACTGAACCATTTCAAAATCCATCAACAGACATTTATGCTTCATGAGGGTAGGGGGGAAAATATAGAGCAAAAACCTGATATTTCTGGAACTCATACAGCAGTGAAATGATGAGCTTATACCAAGAACATGCAGTCAAGATTCCTATTTTCAGGAAGGTGGGGGGGAGAGTGAACTATTTGAAACCCTTCAAAGCGATGACACAGTTGTTAGAAAGATACCAAATCATTATCTTATTTTAATTTGTTATTCTGATACATGCCAGTATATTAACAGAAGCCAACTATGGCATATATATAGATGACACAAGCCATACCATCATCATTTTAGGGCCAGATCTTCTGTCAAAGTTTTATCTATGCGTTAGAATATCTTTCCTAATCCTTTTAATCCTGTCATCAGCTGCCATCATGTCAAGTTCTGTCACTACTAAATATGAAGGAGTGTGTCTCAAAAATATTCTGCCTTGGTAGACAGAAGGCTGAATTTGGATTTAAAAAGGGACTGGAGCATCCCTTTCATTGCATAACTGCATCATTGTATTTGTAGCTCAGCACATTTTTAAAAACAAAACAAAGAAAAGCAATAGGCAAGCTATTCCAGTATCTAGTAGTACAATCCCAAAAGGAATATTTCATCCAACAAGTTATTTTAACCATGTTTCAAATAAAATACAGAACATTCAGTACACATTTGTGGGTGGCTTTTCTGTGTTGATGGGATTGGCTACTAAAAGTCTCATATCAGAGTGAAGCTAGTTTAAAATGAACAAGGAAGAGAAAGGGGGAAATATACAGATCTAAGTATAGGTCCAAATGTCTCTAAATGGTAAAGTTAATTTTACTTTGCTCAATTTGTTCAGGGTACCTTGCCTGAGATCCCCAGAGCATCATGACACCCATTTAACTTTGTATTAATGTAGAGCTGAGTTATAAACATAACAATAATATCTCCTCTTTTATTTTTAGCAGGTATGGGCAGGGGGAAGAGTCTGGGTTGCAGTTCTCATCTATCTTTCCATTTATTTTCAAGTCAATTTAAACAAATACTTTGGTCTCAAAATAACCTGGTGAGTTTCACAAGGTTACTCTCAAGTAGGAAGGGATACGAGCCTGGGTTTCACACACATCCAAACCAAACAAACAAGACAGTCAGGGTTTCTACTAGGTCAGTCAGGGTTTGGTTTGGTTTTTCTTTTTTCATGTAAATAGGAATCTTGACAGCATCACATGGGCTGTCTAACTTAGTGGTCCCCAAAGTGGGCAGTAGCGCCCCCTGGGGGCATTGGAAAGCTCCAGGGGGCACCGAGGGGAAAAAGAGCAGCAGGGGGTGCTGAGAGGAAAAGGGGGCAGGCAGCAGGCAATTGTGGGGATGGGGATTGCAAGTAGGGTGCCATTGCTGCTGAAAAACCTTGAATGTCTGCGACCGAAGTCTTTGAAAAGTAGCAGGTCTCAGATTCCTGAAAGCACGAGTGAAATCTCAGGAAACAACTCATTCAGATCCTGCCCTTGAGGCTCTGGGTGATACTGCACAGGCGTGCTAGACCCAGAGCCAGGAAGAGAAAGGTGGCAAGCAGAGGCTTGGAGTAACAAGGAAACTTTTGTTTGTCCTGGTAAATGTGTGGCAATACAGTGGAACTTTTTGTTTGCTTTAACTGCCATGACTCAATTTATGGAAATATGGGATTAGTAGTTTTGTGAGCTGTGTAGCCTTTCTCAGGGAACTCTGGTGTGACAACAAACTACAAACCCCAGAATTCTATAGCATTGAGCTATGGCAATTAAAGCAGTGTCAAGCTGCATTAATTCTACAGTGCAGATTCAACCATAAGTCATGTTACTCTGGAATATCATCATGAAAAGGGGTCTTGTAGCACCTTTGAAATTGTGTGGGGAAAAAGCTGTAACATAAGCTTTCATAGACTTGTATCTGAGGTTTTGTGGAAGAGAATTATGGCAACCCTAGTTGCAAGAAACGTCTTTTGTACACCATTCTGGGACAGGTTAAAGGGAGGCTCAGTGGAGAACTGTGCAGGAAACAAACTGTGTCTGTCCAGGCTGAGAGGCAAGAGACCTAGCATGGCTCCTCCAGCTTTGCTTCACCTTGGAACAGAGCAAACTGACCCTGTCCTTCCCTTGCTCCCTCTCTTCTTTGGCACCAAAATAATTGCCATACCCACCTTTTCCCAGAAACTGCTCAGCTTCCCCTTACAAGGAGCCCAAGGAGGAAAGCTTCTTTGGGTAAAAAAGGAAATTATCACATGCCTTAAATAATACTCCTTACCTCTCCCAAATATAATTCTAATTTGTGCTGCAGCCATGTTTTATCACATGGTTTTAACAGTGGAATCCGACTTCAAAGTAGATCCCCACTCCAATGTGCATTCGAAAATGCACTCCGGTGGCCATTTTTCCAAGTCGAAAGGTTCTGACTTAGAAAAATGGCCACCAGAGCACATTTCCCAACTCACATTGGAGTGGGGATCTACTTTGATGCTGGATTCTGCTGCAAAAGCTGTGCAATAAAACAGCTGCAGCACAAATTAGAGTTAAATTTGGGAGAGGTAAGGAGTATTATTTAAGGCATGCAATAATCTCCAAAGACACCAGCTGGTTGCAAGGCAAAAGGGAAGGGGGGCAGGCATGTGCTCTCTTTTCCCTTTTTCATTGGCTAGCTAGCTCAAGCCAGCTAGCCAAAGCAGAAGGGAAGGGGGACAGGTACACACTCCTTTTTTCCCTTTTGCCTTGGCTATCTAGTTCAAACCAGCTAGCCAAAGCAGAAGGGAGGGTAAGGGAAGGGGGCAGGCACACACACTTCTTTCCCTTTTAATAATAATAATTATTATTATAATTATAATTATTATTATTATTATTATTATTTTATTTGTACCCCACCTTTTGCCGTAGTAACCAAGGCGGCTTACAGCTGAAACAGATATAAACCCCAACAATGAATATAATACCCCCCATTAAAAATACATTAAATATAATCTCAATTAAAACAGTTTAAAACAATAGACAATTAAAACAGTAGGCACTCTGGGGTGAGCAAAATAAAGAAAAGGTGTCTAACAAGGAAGGACCTAGTTTGAAAGTGATTTTATTCTGGACAGGCCTTCCAAAAGAGATCCGTCTTGATGGCTTTTTTAAAGCCATCTAAGTTGGTTATCTGATGGATCTCTTCCGGCAAGGCGTTCCAGAGTCTGGGAGCAGTAGTGGAGAATGTCCTCTGGGAGGTGGCCGTCAATCTAGTTCTCATCGGTTGAAGAAGCTTCCTCCCAGAGGACCTGAGGGCGCAGGGCAGATTATATGGAAGAAGGCGATCCTCAAGGTAAGTTGGACCCAGGCCATGTAGGGCTTTAAAGGTCATCACCAACACCTTATACTGTGCTCAGAAACCAATAGGCAGCCAGTGGAGAGATCTTAAAATCAGTGTGATATGATCACTCCTGGATGTTCCGGTGATCAGCCTGGCTGCCATGTTTTGTACTAATTGCAGTTTCCAAGTTAGGTATAAGGGTAGCCCCATGTAGAGTACATTGCAGAAGTTGAGTCATGAGGTTACCAGTGCGTGTACTACAGTTTCTAGGTCCCTTACTTCCAGGAAAGGGCGCAGCTGGCGTATCAGCTGGAGCTGATAACAGGCGCTCCTGACTGTTGCATTCACCTGATCTGTCATGTGAAGCGACGAGTCAAGGAGCACCCCCAGACTGCAAACATAGTCCTTAACAGAGAGCGTGACCCCGTCCAGGACTGGAGGTCGCAACCCAATACCTGGTTTGGGGGCCCTTACTGTAAGTACCTCCATTTTGTCCGGATTCAGCTTGAGTCGGTTTTTCCTCATCCAGTCCATTGCCGCTTCGAGACATTGAGGGGAAAACAGCCATCTGCCATCATGGCAGCTGACCGAGACATGGAGCAAAATATTTGGGTGTCATCAGCATATTGATAACACCCCACTCCATGTCTTCTGATGATCTCTCCCAGTGGCTTCATATAAATATTGGACAACATCGGGGAACGCCACATTTTAGCTCCACTTTTGAGGAGCAGTTGTCCCTGAGTGACACCCTCTGGAACATGCCCAAGAGGAAAGAGCAGAACCACTGAAGAGCAGTACCTCCTACTCCCAACTCTCTCAGGCACTCCAAGAGGATGCTGTGGTCTATTGTATCGAAAGCCACTGAGAGGTCCAAAAGCACTAACTGGGTCATGCTATCCCTGTCGGTGCTAAGACGAAGGTCATCTACCAGAGCGACCATGGTCATCTCCACCTTATATCCAGGTCTGAAGCTGGTTTGAAATGGATCTAGAAAATGGGCTTCATCCAAGATCGCTTGGAGTTGAAAGGCAACAGCCTGCTCAAATCACTTTGCTTAAGAATGGTAAATGTGAGACTGGTCTATATTTTTTCAAATCCAGGGGGTCCAGGGAAGGTTTCTTCAGGAGTGGTCTAACGACCGCCTCTTTTAGATTTGATGGAACAGTTCTTTCCATAAGGGATGCATTGATAACCTTCTTAAGAAAGGCCAACAAGGCATCACCCCCCTGGACAACCAGCCAAGATGCCTTGTCTAGCTAGCTCAAGCCAGCTAGCCTGAGTAGAATGGAAGGGAAGAGGACAGGTTCTTCCTCTGTTCCACCTTGAGTTGGATACTGTCAATGCTGTGGTGACTCCTGGGGTTTCCTGTTCCTTCCCCGTCTCTTTTATTCCCCTCTCCCTCCCTTTACCAAGACAAGCCTGAAGGAGGTGGAGGTGGAGGAGGAGGGCAGCTGCAGACATTTCTTGGCATGTGTTACCCAAGCAGCCACACAGCCCTTCCTTCCTCAGGTGGAAATCCTACTGAGCTTTCCTGCCCACCCACCCTCTTCGCCAGGCACCCCATTCAAACAATGTTGTTCCTTCCATAGAGCGGCTCCCCTTTTTCACTTTCCCAAGCCACTCCCTAGCCTCACTTTCCTTTCCCCAAATACAAACTTATGGGGCTCCAGGTTTCCTTTGGAACTTGGACTCGCTAGCAGCAATTGTTGTTGTGTGCCTTCAAGTTGTTTTGACAAATGGTGACCCTAAGGAGAACCTATTATGGGGTTTTCTTGAAAAAGTTTCTTCGGAGAGGGTTTGCCATTGCCTTCCCCTGTGGCTGGGAGAGTGTGACTTATCCAGGATCACCCAGTGGGGTTGCATGGCAAGCAGGATTTAATTTATTTCATTTGTAAAATTACCAATAAGCAGCCACTTCCCTAGCTAGGATACTTTCTATCTTCTCTCTACCACCCCCTGCCCCCAGTAGAACAGTGGACCTAATACCAAGAAATAGGCATGGGGGGGGTGCTAGGGTTGTCACCTAAGAGAAAAGGGGGTGGAAGCCTGAAAAAAGTTTGGGACCACAGCTCTACTTCTTGTGTATCAGGTAAGATACCATTAGGTTACCTACTTTGAATTCATAGCATAGTACCATATTTTCTGACGTATAAGACAACTTTTTAACCCCGGAAAATGTTCTCAAAAGTCGGGGGTCGTCTTATACGCCGGGAAGAGAAAGGACCTCCATCAGCCTGGCCGCCATTTTGTCTCCCTCCTCCTCCCCCTCAATGCACTCACCATGCTGGGCTGGGTGACACCCTCAGGAAGATCAGGGAGGAGGAAGAGGAGGAGGCAGTGGTGGTGGCTTGGCCTGGGGGAAGAGGAGGAGGAAGCGGGCCAAGGCGCAGTGTTTCTGGGAGGGCCTCCCTTCCTCCCTCGCTGCCCTGAGCTGGTCTGCCTTCTTCTGCCCTGCCTGTCCTGCCTCTATACAGGGAAGGCCCTGTAAAAACCCACTGGGTGGCCTTGGGCAAGTCATACTCTCTCAGCCTCAGGGGAAGGCCTCAGCTTCCTTCCTTCCCTTCTTTCCCTCCATCCCTCCCTTCTTTCATTCCTCCATTCCTCCCTCCCTTCCCCTCAGCAAAAGCCCCCCCCCACGGGAGGAGGAGGAAGAGGAGGAGGAGGAGGAAGAAGGGAGAGGGTCAAAGAAGGCCCCTTGTGGGGTGGGGATGCCCTCTTCCTCCTCCTCCTCCTACTCCTCTTCTTCTTCTCTCCCAGGGAGTCCTCCCCCCACTTGCCAGCCTTCCTCCTCTTCTTCCTGACGATGGCAGATGAAGCATCTCTTCTCATTTTCCCCCAACCATCTCATAGCTCGGAGATGGAAATAATTTTTAAAGCAGCATTTAAATCTGGACTATTTTTTAAAAAGTAAGGTCCAAAACGCACTGCAGAAATAAATGCTAGGAACATGGGAGCTGTAGTTTGTGGTGTTTATAAGTGACAGTTTTCCTGCTGAGTACCTGCATGTCATAAGCATTTGAATTAAAATTACCATATTGAAATCAAATCTGATTTTTATTTTTATTTTTATTTGGTGTGCATTGGAAGATGGGTCATCTTATACTGCAAGTATATCCCAAACTCTATATTTTAACTGGAAAGTTGGGGTCGTCTTATATGCCCAGTTGTCTTATACGCCAGAAAATATGGTAGGTTTGATTACAGGTTCATAGGTCAATCTTTTAGTCATGACCATACAGCAGTTTTACAGTACGATCCATTGTAATTTTTTAAATCATACATTAAGTAACCTGAGTCCTGTTTTTATAATCCAAAGTCAGGAAATGTATTGTTCCATAGTCCTCTGTACAAGTCATATAAGATCATTTGTAGACATATAGATATACAGCTTTAAGTGTAATGCCCAGGAACTTTCAAGCTCATTTTTAGATCACAAAAATTTAGTATGGATATTTGTGAACATGGATATGCCATGCTTTGTGTTGGGTAAATATTGTATCATGATGATGTGGAGGCTTTGTTTGTGTACTGCAATGCTATAGTTACAATATTTCTAGATGTCAGATTGTATAAACTGGACAAAATCACAACACAGAGAGAAATACCATACACACCAGCAAGCCTTTCTGGGAAGTGAAATGAGATTCTATAATACCACAGTAGCAAAAAGACTAAATGATTTTCTTTTAGAAACAGAAATTATTTTATATAGTCTATTCCCATTTATTAGATTCCTATATAATACAACATACTTTATTATGTCTCACATTTCTCTCAGTACAGAACCCAAGGAAGTTCACAGCATATATTAAAACAGAATACATCTAAACATGATTTTAAAAAACAATTTAAAAAGCAAATTAAAAGATTAAAGCAACACTGAATTAAAAGCACTATGAGAGATCTTGTAGCATTTTTGAGGCTAACTGAAAGAAATAAGTTGGCAGCATCAGCTTTCATAGGCTTCAGTCTACTTCCTCAGATGCTTTTGAATTAAAAGCAGTTTACAAACATTTAAAATACAATAGCACAGGGGGGAAGTACAGAAATAGTACCAAAGATAGAACCAAACAAGACAAGGCAGTCCTTGTTCTTGTATTTGGTTATATGAGAAACATAAGGACCAGAATTTTACTAGTACATTTTCTTAGCTGTTACAGCAGGGTAGAATCTATCGGCAGGTGCCTCTAAAAGTTCCTAATTTTCTATTTCTCAGAGGAAATATTCTGTTTACATTGGCAGAGTTCTCAGTTTCATTAATCCATAGAAGTGACAATTCAGCAAACACAAAATACAAATATTCCAACGTTTATCTGTTAAGTCAAAAAACTATTGTATCTGGTGCCAAGTTCCAGATGAGACATAATCATAAAAAATTGTTCAGTTTTTCCATTTACACCGGGTTGCATAATATGCAGATCAAAGTTAAGAAGCTAATAAGTGTATAAGCATAATTTGCACAACTGGAATCTTGAGAAATAAGTATATAGGTTTCTAGAAGGGTGGCCAGGGAGTAGGTTTTAATCACCTTCAGCAAAGACATTGGCAGCAAATAATTCTGGAAAGTGTAACCTTTTGACCAGATACATGTTTAGCAGGCCTAGAAGGACATGTTCATATTGAATATGACTTTAGTTCCATGTCACTATCTAAATGCTGTCACCCTGAATTCTATAAATCTTGAGATTCCTACAAACAGATTACTGGATTCTCTCTCCCTTTCACATAAAAGCTTTCTCCACTCTTTTTCTAGGACATTCTTGATGACTGCATCAAGAAGAGATAGTAACTTTGGCAGGAGTCAAACCCTAGGCTGCATTTCTAGCAGTTCAAAATAACTATGAAATCCTGAGGTTACTATTTTGGGGGAGAACTGGAAATCTCTGGCAAATAATTTCAAATAGCCCTCTCTAAACTGCAAATCCTAGGATTCCATAGAATGTTGCCATGGCAGTTAAAATGGTATCATGGGGCAGAACAGTCAGCCGGAACAAAAGTGATTGATTCCCAAAGCAGGCCACTGCCTTTGGTCCCAAGTGACATGCCACAGGAGCTGGTTTTTTTGATCCAGTCTTTTGGACCAGAGCACAGCATCGGAGTGGCTTATGGCAACTTTGGGAGTATGTGTCATGTAAACACCATGCCCCCAAAGTGACCAGAAGCCATTTCTTTTGGCCTATTGTTTTAGACCATGGTGTTATCATTGGGAAGGTGAAGGATTATCTGTTAGACTCACTCAACTCCACATGACCCAGACTAAGAAAAAAGTATCCAAAGCTTTATATCAGCTAGTAGCCTGAGACTGGTCATTTTTGGTCACTTAACAACTCAAAGACAGGGAAGTGTTGAGTGATTTCCCTTTTGGAAGTTCATGTAATTCCTTCACGTGACAAGCAGCCCTGGTGTTGTAGAGAGCAGAGGAACAGCATCTTATCCATCAATATTGGCTTACTAGCATACATATTGCTAAATTATGTATAGCAAATATCTTCCCCCAGAACTCACAAAGAGAACTCGCAAAAAATTCACACAGAATTCACAAAGCTCCAGAGAAAAGGACCTGGAGAACCAGATTCAAACTACAAGAAAAGAAATTCCACCTCAACATTAGGAAGAACTTCATGACAGTAAGAGCTGTTCAACAATGGAATACATTGCTTCAGAGTGTGGTGGAACCTCCTTCTTTGGAATTTTTTAAACACAGGCTGGATGGTCATCTGTTGGGGGTGCTTTGGTTGTGTGTTCCTGCATTGCAGGGGTTTGGACTGGATGGCCCTTGAGGTCTCTTCCAACTCTATGATTCTATTATTCTATAATGGAAAGTAGAGATTCAATTACTGGGATATGGGTAATATTAGATAGGACAAGTGGGACTTGCAACTAAATATTTCTATACTGAGTATTTCTCTTAGGGATGCCAGTCAGATAGCTATGCCCTTACTCTGTTCCATTTTCACCATCCTCCACCATAGTTGTATGAGGGGGATTACCTGTAATAACCAGCACTCAGTGGTCACTGAGCATGTACAATCCCCATAGGGTATTCTGGAATTTTTCCCCCTTAGACCTCTATTAAGACTTTTTGCACTATCAAACATTTGGTTTCCCCTGAAATGATAACACTAGCTCTCTCTCTCTTCTTTCTCAGAGAATCCATTTTGAACAATTTTTTATTGGCTCCCAACAGCTGAGTTTCTTAGCCAAAACAAGTAGACTCTGGTAGAAGATGCAGTTAGGTTGTGTCCTGCTGCTCCAGAGATTAGTACTTGAACCAATGGATTCAAATTGCAAGAAAAGAGATTCCAGCTAAACATTAGGGAGAATATGGTGGTGATGGTAAGAGCTGTTGAGCAGTGGGATGCACTGCCTTGGACAATGTTGGATTCTCCTTCATTGCAGATCTTTAAACAGAGCTTGGGTGTTCATTTCTAAAGAGCTTCTATTTCTGCATGACAGGGATCGGATTATTTAAGCCTCACTGTCCCTTTCAACTCTATGATCCTATGATTCCATTCCATTCTCTGTTAGCATTATGTTGTCCAGATTAAGAAAAGGTGCCAGAGGATGAAACATTCAATAACTGTTAATCAAGAGGGTTATCCCTCACCTATAATATCAGAGGTACTTGTGTATATCTGTTGTGAGGAGTGCAAGTGCAATGGCACTGTTGCATTTATGTCCTGCTGGCAAGCTTTCCATAGACAACTATTGGCCATTGTGTGCTCAGAGCGTGGGTCCTAAATAGTCCTTTGGTCCAGCATGGGTCTTAGATTTTTATGAGTGACTACTAGAGTACATTTGGAGCTTAAAATACTAACAAACTATACCAATTTATCATTTATGATGCAAGTCACATGCAGAGAGATGACATACCAAATTTCTGAGAGGTAACATATAAATCACACATCTTGCTTCCTCTGTACCATTTCCATACACCTCTGTTAATTGTTTAGCACATTTAGTCTGTCTCCTCAGCACTGCTGCCATCAGCATAACCCCTTGCCTCATAGGAACATGCAATATCAGCACTATGGAAAGGTTGCGCCATTTTTGCTGTTGTTGTGTGCCTTCAAGTTGGCGACCCTATCACAGTTTTCTGAGGCTGAGAGTGTGTTACTCACCCAAGGTCACCCAGTGGGTTTTCATAGCCAAACCACTTACACCCATTAAAAAATTTTTCCATGCAGCATCCTGAGACTTCTGAGGCAGCCGTTATTTTTCCAATGCAACAGAGGAGTGGTTGGTGTCTTCCATGTCAAGAGTATGGTGAATTTGCTCATGGTTTTATTTCAAAGGAGCTATCCAACAACCTGAACCTATTTTGGGAGGAAGTTTTCAGCACCTTGAACAGGGTTTGGCACATGATGGCTTCACCATACTCCTTACATGGGAGACACTGACTAACCTTGAATACATGAGAACTAATATGAATCTGCCTTGAAAATTCTAACCATGAATGCCCTGTGCAGGTGTTCTCTAATACAGAACAAGTAAACATATGAAGAGGCAAGCCCTCCTCTCTGATTATTCTGTATGAGTGGGCTGTGATAATTTGAACAAGAGAGCTTCTTCTTCTCATAATGGCTTTTGATGTGATCAGAAATGCTTAAAAAAATCAGATTATTGTTATCTACATGAGGAGAATGATGAAGAAGCATGCTTCCTCCTCATATGTTTATTTAATCTGTATGTTACAGAATCCCCAAATAAAGCCAAACTCTGCTAGTGGATATATTAGAAATGTTGTTTCCCTCCTTTGGTTGCCTTTTTAAAAACCCTCACACATATACATGCCTGTCATCCTCTAATAGGATTTTCCATCACGATTGTGTGGCATCTTTTTTTTTTTTTTCCTTAACAGACACTGTTGGTTTAGCCTGTCACAAAAATCACTGGGGAAGGAAGAAAGAAGTATTTTAATGGCAAGATGGAAAATGCTGTGGGTTTTTCTCTCTCTTTTCAGCTGACTACCCCCCCCCCCCCATGGATTTTTAGATGCTACTTGTAGCTTAACTAGCTTCTTGGGAAATCTGTCACATTCTTCAACTGCTAAAGTCATGAAATGCAAAAAAGGACTCCTTAGGTTATGTAACTGTTCTCAGCCTAAATCATTTGAAGATTCAGAGTGAAAACAGATTGACAATAGTCCCCTAACTCTTAATCCTATCAGGAAATAAAATGGTGAGGTTTGTATGAAACTGCTATATGAACATTACCAGGTGCTGTTTTACATCTGTGTTTAGAGGAGAGACAGGATCATTCTTTAAAGCCTTTGCAGAGGCAAAGGTCAATGCTATTGCTTTGGGAACATCCACAACCCTTAAATGCAGCACTGTAGCACATCCATCCAGTGGAGATGGATACGATTGCAACATCCTAAGATGATTCTATCAATTACAGAACAATATACATTGATTGAAGGCTGCAGGGAGTCATCATGATATTGTGACTAAGGTACAACAGCTGCTTGCATTCCCCAATGGATGCAGAAAGGGGGAGAGACAGTGATGAAACACAGACTCAGTGATGGGACAAAATATCCACAATTTTATTATTAAAATTCAGACTAAAATTTTGAGTGGATTCTCTGCCTCATTGACATGGAAGTCACCAGCTACCACTGCCATCAGGACGTGAGTGAATAAATGTAGGCCCCTCCTACTAGTTGGTAATCTATGAGCCAGGCAGGTCCTGTGAAGGGATCAGGTAAGCCTCTCAGTGAATCCAGTCTACTCATTACAGCTGGTAGATAAGAAATGAAACATGCAGCAAAATAAAAACAAACAGATGAAGGACAATGGAGAAGGTGACCACTCTGGTGTCAATCAAGGCTTCTCCCTAACCTTGAAAAAACAGGAATGAATGTAGGTCCACACAGTGGGAGGGAAATACCAGAGGAAGCTAGGAAGGAAGGGAGGGGGAATGATAGGGGATGTTCATCCCAGTAAAGAGACTGTGCAATGCAGCAGGTCTAGTTATATCTAAACCACATAGACCAGAATGAGAAATACTCCACAATGTTCACCTGGCATCAAGTCCTGCTCTCTAACTCAAATGCTGCTATTTATTGGGCCTGGGGGTGGGACAGGACACCTGACATGTTGTGTAGCCTACCAGTTGCCAAACTAGTCCAGCATGACTTTACTCTCCTTTTGCCTATGCCTCTTAGGGACGTAAACAGGATGCCTAGTAAGTAGGGTGCCTGGGCCGCACACAGGATGCTATAAAGGAGAGATGTTATTTAAAAAAAAAAAACATATTGTTGCCATCATATCATGTTTGGAGCTGTATTTCTATTCTAAATCATTTGGCTTATCTTAAAAAGCATCTCAGTGAAGGAAAGTTGTGTTACAGCTGTAAACTAGACTCTTTTGTATTAGACACAGTGAAAACCATTTGGGAAATTTCCCAAGCAGCTAGATGTATTAAATGCATTTGAATTACAAGAACATGTTGTACTGAATGATAGAAAAAGGCACTTCCATAATACTGAGTGTTAGTATTAGACACTGCAATGAATTGAACTGAACCCCCCCCCCCCCGAAAAACAAAATTGATCGTTCACTTGAAACACTATGGAAATAGTGGGAAAATGTGTCACATATTACATTGAGTTCTTTTTTTCCATGTTTTGGGGTGGCATTTTTCTGTGAACACTGAAAAGAAGCACACTTCTTTAATAGGCACTTGTTAGTATGGACAAAGAAATTCACACTAGGAATGACACAGCATTGTTCAAGTTTAGCTTTATTTTAAAACCTGCAATTTTGAATGTTGACTCCTAATGACCTTTTAAGACCTAATGGCTTGCATAACTATATTATAACAAAATAACTAATTGTCAAGTGTATTTAACTTCTATCCTATCTTTCAACTTAGTGAGAGTTTCTCTTCTTCTTACAGACCATATATACCTTCTTTCCTGTGCCCTCCTGGGAGTTTCCTACCAGGCTATCTCATTCATCCAAAGTAAATGCACTGAGGTCCTATTGATTTGAAAATAATAAGAATTAGCTCCTGTTAATGTCTTAGACAAAGGCTGCATCCGAATTGCATAATTAATGCAGTTTGACACTGCTTTAACTGCCATGACTCAGTGCTATGGAATCCTGAGATTTGTAATTTTGTGAGATATTTAGCTTTCTCTGTCAAAGAATTCTCATGCTACATCAAACTACAAATCCCAGGATCCCATAGTATGGAGCCATGAGAGCTAATGGTGTCAAACTGCATTAATTCTGTAGTATTGCATCAGCCAAGGACACCTTGGGTATCAACAGAGAAATTAGAAAGAACCTTGACTCTGGAGAGAAATGGGTACAGGTCTCTGTTGCCTCTGATAAAGAAGCACCTTTTTGCAAAGTCTTTTCACACCCACCCAGTCTTTTCCTTGTTCTTTTTTCTAGCTGGCAGTGTTTTTAGAAGCATGGACATTGGGAGGATAGTGAAGGAGGGCTGGAAAACCACAGACTTTCAGTGTTTGGTTGCAACATCATGTTTGCAATAGATAGTACAATATATCTTGAGCTGGGAAAGAATAGTATTCTACCTTACCCAATCTGAGTGTCTGTGTGCATGTGTGTGTGTGTCCATGCACACCTGCCTACAAAAGGGAAGATAAACAGCAGCTGCATCCAGAATCCTTTACTGAGCATGCATGAATAACTAAACAGAGAAATGGGGAGAAAAGATAAGCCTGCTTAACCAGCTATGGTCAGCATGTTTATTTAAAAAACATAGACCTATATGTTTGACCACTAAAATGGGATTGACAAGAAAAGTAGAAGCTTGTTCACATTTTTTGAAGAAGGCTTCCAGTGATCTCTAGAAGGTTTAGCATGTTCTTGCTTACTTATGCAACACTCACTTGACCTGCTTTTTTCATTTCACATGTGCATATTGTTAGTTGAACTACTCTTCTTTATTGTGGTGCAAGGACCTGTCCCTATTCTTTCCATGTTATTTCTGCCTCTGGCACCAAAGGTTCTGTTGAAGAATTCCCATCAACTTCATTAACTGAGGTATACCTGCAATCGGATGCTTACAGATAAGGAAACAGCATAAACTGTTCTGCTTGAGCTAAAAAAAAAAAACATCCAGCAGATATACTCTAGCAGTCATTCAGAGGTGAATAAAAGAGAGATGGGTGGAAAGGAATGAGGACCAATAGCTAACAGAGCTAGACCATAGTATCTCTATTTCATGAGCATACACAGAGAGGGAGGACATTACTGCAGCAGTTTGGGGTATGGAAACACATATGGCCAAAATAGAATCAGACCCAAAAGAAATGCCCTGAGACAGAAGGAACTGCAAGAACTCCCATTTAAGGGAAAGGCAGAAGACAGGAACATGGTGGCTCAGGAGTTAAAATGTCCACTCTGGTGATTGCAAGATTGGCAGATGAGAAGTTCAAGACCCAAGCATCATGTGACAGAGTGAGCCCCCATCACTAGTCCCAGCTTCTGCCAACCTAGCAGTTCAAAAGCATGTAAAAGTGCAAGTAGATAAATAGGTATCACTTTGGTGGGAAGGTAACAGCATTCTGTGCAGTCATGCTGAACACATGATCAGAGAGTCATCTTTGACAAGTTCATTAGCTCTTCAGCTTAGTAACAGAGATTAGCACTGTCCCCTACAGTCAGACATGACTTGAAAACCTTGTCAAAGGGGAAAGCTTTACCTTTAGAAGACAGCAGAAGAAAAATGTCAACAAGATTATTTTTTCATGCTTGAAAACCATATCAAATCCAGCAGGTATGGATGGATGAAAAATTTGTGTGAATCAATTTTTTTTAAATAAGATATTGCCAAAATTGACAAATTATTTTATGAATTTAACATTAAAAGCTTGATTTTTAAAAAAATATGTATATTATTATTTTAAATGTGGGAGAAAGTGAAAGTAACAGATGTGCCCATCCTGGATGGAAGGCTTGGTGTGCTTATTTATCTCAGTGGCAGACATTGAACACCTTTTTCCAAAGGTTCATCTCCTATGGATTAAAATGCTACCATGATAGACGCATGCAGTAACTCTGCTATTAATGTAGCCCAGAGCCACACTAATTGGGACATCATTTGTAGCCTTGCCTGGATAGGCAGCGCACCTGTCTGCCACCTATAGATATGTGCTGATTTTACTTACCTGTATAGCGATGACAGTGTACACCTCTCCTTGTAGAGCTGTGAACTCTATTGGAGACACTAACTCGTTAGCTTTGGCAATACATTCAAGGGACTTGGAACGGGGGGTAGGGGTGCCAAGTTGGGCTGGCCCTTTCTGTATTGGGCATGGAAGGAAAAAAGGTGGACATTGGGCACAAGTTAAATAGAGAGGAGGGAAGTCCTGGAGCTGCTAAATGATTGAGGGAGTGGAGAAAGCTGCTGTTTGGGCAGATGCAAGTTGTACCACCTCTGGTGGACTGTTTTGGCTCATCTTATGGATTGGCTGATATGCCAAGCCTTGCCACATGTTTACCAGACACTCACAGCTTGATGCTCTGTTTGTTCATTTGTTGGTCTGGAAACTGTCAAGCCCAATGTCCGCTCTGCCTTACTTTTCCTACACATTATCTACTAGAAGGGAAAATCTGTTAGGTTTAAATGGGATATAGAGTCAATGTTGAAATGTAAAAGATGTGTGTCTGTATTTTTCCATGCTGTGAAAAGTTGTTTTTCTGAGAGCTTGATTCATAGTTATCAGCCCCAGGTGTGATTTAGCCAAAACAAGAAGCTAACAAGACTCCATTCTATGGGAAAGAGGTATTGTTTATATTATGGTTTTTGTAAACATCATTAGCTTGGGAAAGTTGCTCACGTGGTGGATGATGGACAACAAGAGGCTGGGTTAACATACATCATACTGTCATTATCCAATTAACATAAAGTTAACACCTAGAAGGTGGAGTATGGGATGGGCTTAAAAAATCCTTTGTCTAAGAATTGTTTATTGTTCAAGATGTGAGCGTGTGTGGATGCAGTGGTTTTAACTGCAACAAGTTGGATCCTAATGCTTTTGGGATTGTTAAAGATGTAATCTTATATGGCTGAACTGGACAAGTTCATCACAATGGATTTTACTTAGTTATCTTATTTTTACTTTTTATATGCATTAATAAAGCTATGCTTTTGGACTTTACAATGTGTCTTCTTGACTGAGGAAGACAGGATTGCCTGGAGAAGAGAAGCTGAGCCAGTTGATGGCAAGTCTACACAGTGGCTGTGGATCACAGCAGCCAGCTTGTCCTGCAGACTCTGCTGGGTGCCAAAGTGCATCACTACAACACTCATCATCCACACACCAACAAAATCTACTAGAATTATATGTGGATTTAACTAATTAGTAGTTGTTGTGTTACTATTAAAGTTATGTTTATCTCATTTAACCCATAACACAGTGTATGGTCTTGTCTCAGTGCAAAATGCTAGCAATCAGAGAATGGCAGGGAAATTTTGGAGGACAGAGCTGTGTGTGCATAGTTCATGAAGCATACAGTTCAAAAGAAAAATCATGTTTGGATCATGGCACTAAATCATCCCATTTTCTATATCTGTTTTGCCCTATTTCTGTTTTCTCTTTGGCTTTTTTAAAATCATGTTGGTAGAGTCCTTTGTGTATGAAACCTTTCTCAGCCAGTTCTAAAGAGCAGGTCAGCAAACATTCCTGTCTTTTTCTGTCCTTTCACCAGGTCCATGGTGGGGGGTAGGAGCACAGTAGGAAGCATCTGAGCTTACAGATGGTGCCTAAACAGTTCATATTGATAGCCATAAGGAGGGTTTTGACATTTTAGGCAACCACAGTAGGAAAGCCCAGAATGTATGCAAAAACCTGGAGCACAATTCTATCCTGATACATCTTTTTCTTCTATCTAGTAAAAAGATGGTTCCAATTTGGCAAATAGTGATTGAAGTTGTAATCCCATATATACTTTCCTGGAAGCAAGCTTGCATACAATTTCCACTAAAGTCAATAGGCTTATTTTTGAGTCAGAATGCATAAGATTACATGGTAAGGTTGTAGGACATAAGGATGACCACTCCCCCTTCCAGTTTCACTTGAGATGAATAATATTCCTGGTATCTTTGAAATGACAAAAGAAATCTGAAGCCTCTGAAGAACAAATGAAATCTTTACAAACAAGTTCATATCATATATCACTCTCCAAATATATAAATATATATATGCATCCTAAACCAGAGGCCAAATAGAGACGATTCTCTATTTGGGTTTAAACACAATACAGTATTGTTAGAGTGTTTTTATGTTTAAGTGCTGTGAATCATCGTCAGCGTGCATTTGCACAGAAAAGTAAGATATGTATTTATGATTAAATACATTAAAAATGTTGCCAGTAACACGATAAGCAGCTCTAACTTTATAAGTAGTCTCCCAGTCCCCCAGGATTTGTTCCTCCAGAGAGGAATGGAGGCTAGGTAAAAGAGTACATCCAAATTGCATATCAATAAGATGGGCCAGAAGGACACCATTGTCAATGCTACTGAAAGCCATTGAAAGATGTAGTAGAACCAACAAGGCATGTTTTCCCCATCCAGTTCCCAGTGTGGTTAAGACAGTTCTGTGTTTAAACCACTGTCCTTCCAATTTATGATTCAAAACAAAGCTTACATTGATGTTCCTTTTTTGTTAGTCTGTAAAGCTGACAATCTCATAATATGTTCTGGATGAAATCTATTACACCCTATCCCATGGTTAAAGTGGAAGAATGCAATAGAAGTACACCACAATCCTGATTCTTGAACCATTTTTACATGTATATTTCTGCCTGATATGGGAAACTCTGCCCCACTTACCCATCTGTTTGGTGTGTGAAAGGAAGATTCCTACACCCATTGATTTATCACATGGATAGCTTGGCTAGCTCTCTGGTAGGGTCATTATAAGAAAATACACGTGGGAGAAAGTACCTCCTATTAATTGAAGCAATTATTGGTTGGATAGGCAATAATAATAGTGATTGACCCAGAGTGTCTTGCAGTTTCAATATGACAACACCACATGCAGAAGAGAGACAATATGTAGACAGAAAATGTAAATGTACTTTGAATTTACATTGGCACAAAACAACACAGATTAACACATTAGGTACAACCATTCCCAAGTGTCTGTTGTTGGTGTTGTTGCTTTCTTTCTGTACAACTGCCATTAAAATGTGTGAGGTCTGAACAGGTAGATAAGCTAGTAGATGGCATGTATTGGCTTCTTTATGTAAATTTATGGGCAGTGCAAACTTGAGCATGTTTGTTCGGAAGTTTCATTAAGTTCAATGGAATTCAGTCCCTAGTAGATGTTAATAGAACTGCAGCCTTAAGATAACAATTAACAAGTCACACATTATAACATTAGGTTTTATGGTAAATGTTTATGAAGTAAATAGCAAGCTTCTACTAGCTATGAAGGCATCATAACACTGTGAATAAGGCTGTTCCAAGAGACTTTATATACAAATTCCTGTTCTGTGATGTACATCCCCCCTCAATATTGTTCACTTTCACCAACCAGCTAAAGCCCATGACAGTAGGTATTTTTATATGCCCTGTGTGATTCCTTAAGCAGGAGAAAAATCACCTTTTTCTGTTGCCTCCTGATTCCATAAGTGTAAGCTTCTGTCTGGTGCCATTTCTCATTTTGTATTTCATTGACTTCCACCTTTTAAAAAATCTGTCTTCTTTATCACAATGATTTTAAAGCAATTGCTTCAAATGCAAACCTGAGTTGTGGCCTTGCAGGTGGTGATAACATTCTTTCATCCCGGCCTCTGCTGTGAGCTCTGAAAAGAATTAAAACAGTGGGAAGAGCAAAGCATTTATGCTGCCAAGATGCAGAGTTTATGAGGTAAAAAGCAATACTGAATTTAGATTATTTTGCAATTTGCATCCCACTCTGAAGGCATTGGGATGGGATGCATAGTTTGCCCACACTCACAGGGAAACAAGTGATGCCTTGGCAGTTATTCCAAAGCAGGTAGAGGTTGGGGGCGTGGTCAGAGCCAATTTTTGGTCTGCTGCCCCTGGCTTCGCCACTTTGATTCTGCAATCAAGGAGAGTGGCAGCAGTTATTAGACTTGGCCAAGTGTTTTGTATTTTCATCTTTTTTAAGCTCTGGGGGGAGGGAAAGTTGGGTTTGGCTTACTCTGACCTTGGTCCCTTTGTTTCAGTTGGGGAGAGGGACTTTTTGCATGTCGCAACCTTCCTTGTTTTCATGGCTTGCCTTTCCTTTGCTTTTGACACCCACCCCCAGGGCAGTTCTCGAGCTCAGCTCAGGTTCCCAGCTTGCTTACTCCTCAATTAGTGAGCAGTCTACTTCAGCCCTGGGAGTCTTTTGTGCCATACAGCGTGTCTCCGCTTTGGCAGCCAGGGATTGTTCCCAGCTTTGCAGTTTTTGGAGCTGCGCTTTTGACCTTTGAGCGGGCTACTCCAGCCTGGGAAATCTTGCGTGCCCCCGTCCTTTTTTTCAGTGCTCCTTCACACCACTTTGGCAGCACTGCGCTGTTTCCCAGCATGCCTCCTCCTCTTCCGTAGCATTTGAGGGCCGCAGTCTTTAAGGGGGCTGCACACTCTAACTCAGGGGTTGGCAACCTACGGCCTGGGGGCCAGATCCACCCCCCGAGGACTTTGGACCAGCCCCAGGCCCATCCTGACAATGACAACGATGACCCCCGATGACCGATGATGACAACGATGACCCCCGCCGCCGCCGTCGCGCACGTCGTGGCCGCCATTTTGTTTTCCAAAATGGCAGCCGTGACTCATTTGCGTTTGCGCCGAATACTGTGCATGCGCAAATGAGTCACAGCCGCCATTTTGGAAAACAAAGATCCCCATCTGATCTTTGAAGCTAAGCAAGGTTCTGCTTGGCTAGTGCTTGGATGGGAAACTACCAATAAATAGTAGGTATTCAGGCTACAGCTCCTTCCTTGAGCTGCCTGATTGGCTGGCACCTTTGCTATAGGCTGTGTCTCAGAGAATTTCACCTGTCTGGGTGCTGCTGTCACAGTATCAGTGACAGTCTGTGCTAATCTGTTATTTTAATTCTTTTCTGCTACACAACATTGCTTGCATTACTATTACTATTTCATAGACGATTACTGATATCATTGGCTTGATTGTGGTGGTTTTACTCATACTTTGTCAATTTTATTAGGATTAAATATGTCTCCTAAAAAAGGTAAAGGGGGCAGCAAGGGTCCAGCCCCTAAGGTTCCTAAATGTACCTTAGTTGAGCTTTATTCATCTAGTGATGATTCAGATGATTTACCAGTGGAAGAGATGTTTTGCTGGATTCAAGCTATGGAGAAAGCACATGGGGTGCCTTCTAGTGCTCCTCCTCAATATTCTGAACCCTCTAGAATTGCTTCTAAGCATGCTAGATACAAACAGTTGTTTAACTAAATGAAATCTCATATCACTGTTTTAAAAAAGGAGCGTGCTCAGGTTGCTGGGATGGTGTCAAAAGCATTGGGTACAGAGGCCATGCCACAACTGGACACAGATGTCACACCTCTACCAGCTATTGTGCACCTCCATCCGGTGAGTTGAACACTTTATATAGCAGTCCTGTTGCTGGGTACTCGTGGCCATGGGGATACCTGGTTATTCACATCAACAAAATCACCCTTTATGAAAAGATGGGACAACTGTGCAACGCAGGACCCACAGTGGCAAGTAGCCCCATCTGCTTGGGGAATGTGGCCTGGCTCTTCTATGACACCACCTTACTCACCTCTGCCAGCCAGTGACTTACCCCAACCAGGGTCTCAGGCCAAGCATAGCTACAACACAGTATCACACTTTGCTATTACCTACAGTGAGTTATCCCTTACTTTAGGGGATCGCCTTCTGCAGTCGACCATAGCCAAGATACTAAGGGGTGAATATATAGATGTCTTTTCCCTACTCTACCAAGAGATGGGGAAAAAAGATACGGATGAGATTGATGATAAAGATAAGGAGGTTTTAAAACAGTGAAAAGTTGAACACAATTTTGCTAACTGTTTGATCAGGTTCTTTATTTATGCAGGTGTTACAGCCTATGTGCACAGCAGCCCTGATTCAATACATGGTTATCCACCAGGCTTATGTTGACTATTCTGGGCCTGCTTGGCTGCTATACGATGAAGCCTCCCATATGCATGCAGCCATTTTCCCTACTTTACATTGGTATCTTCTACACTCCCAACTCTGGATGCAATTGATGAACCCTGCATGCCCCGTGCAAGGTGACCATATGCATAGTGGACATTTAGTCCCCAAATCTGGTAGTGCTTCATCTACCAAGACACAGGATAATTCTGCTAAGTCCCAAAAGCTTCTGTGTTGGGAATTTAGCTTTCAGGGTATGCAACCGTAAGGTCAGCAAGTGTAAACATGAGTGTTCAGTCTGTAAAGGGCCACAGTCCTTTGGGAATTGGAGTCATGGCCCTGAGGGCGGGCCCAATCAGGTGCTAATAAAGAAGGCCAATACAATAAAAAAGCAGGAGGTGCCCCTCCATCCAGTCCAATTAAGATATGGGTACTGAGTTGTCTGTTGTCTTTGTACCCTAACCACAAAGCCACCCAGTATTTGTTACAAGGTTTTAGTTACAGCTTTCACATCCCATTTCAAGGAGTTCATCACCCATTCTTATCTAATAATCTTAAGTCTATTGCAGGCATGGAGCATGTTGTTAGGGCAAAGATCTCAAAAAAGGTTTCCAAAGGTCAGGTCGTTGGTCCATTTTTAGTTCCCACAGTTAGTAATTTGAGATCTTCCCCCTTGGGCTTAGTACCCAAGAAAGCCCCAGGAGAGTACTGTATCACCCATCACTTGTCCTACCCCCATGGGTCACCGGTCAATGATGCCATCCCTCATGAGTTATGTTCTGTTAGATACATGCCGTTCAATGAGACAGTTAGGTTAGTTCACAGCTATAGTTTGGGAGCTGAACTTGCCAAGTGTGACATCAAGCCTGCATTCCATCTCTTACTAGTTCAATCATCAGATTTTGAGTTGCTGGGTTTTCACTTCTATGACCAATTTTTTATGGATCGAGCCCTTCCCATGGGTTGGTCTGTTTCATGTGCAGCTTTCAAAACCTTTAGCACTTTTTTAGAGTGGACCCTTAGGAAACAAACTGGCTTTTGTGGTGTGGTGCACTATCTTTATGATTTCTTATTAATTGGTCAGTCAGATTCGGGTCACTGTTCTTTCTTATTGAAAGAGTTTGAAGCCCTTGCTCTTGAGCTGGGCATGCCACTAGCCCATGAGAAGATTGAGGGATGCTCCACTCAACTGGAATTTTTGAGTATTACTATTGATATGATTAATCAACTTTCTATGTTTCCAGGAGATAAAGTTTCTAGCTTGCTGCAGCACCTCCAGCACTTCTCAATGCAATGAAAGGCTATGCTGCATGACTTTCAGGAGATCATTGGTCACTTGAATTTTGCTTGTAAGGTAGTTGCCCTGGGCAGAGCATTTTTATGGCATCTGTGTGATGCAATTAGTGGGGTCCATAGACTACACCATAGAATTAGGCTCACATCTGCAATCAAGGCTGATTTGGAGGTTTGGATTCAATTTTTGAGTGAATTGAATACGGTTTCCTTTTGTTGAGAACTTAAGCTCAATGATGCTTTGCATATAGCATATGACACTGCAAGGTCAGTTGGATTTGGGGTATTCTTTATTGGGAAATGGTGTGCACAGGCATGGACTGACGGTTGGGCTCATTCAGGATTGACCACTGATTTGACATTTCTTGAGTTTCCAATTTTGGTGGCTGTTACAATATGGGCTGAAGAATTGTAAAACTCTTCAGCTCATTTTTGGTGTGACAATCTTGCCACTGTGCACATTATTAACTCATTAATCTCCAAATCCCAGAGGGTTATGCACCTTCTCCGGGCTTTCACTCTACAGTGTCTATGCTTTAACATTTTGTTTACAGCATGACACATGCCAGGGATTGATAATGCTATTCCAGATGCTCTTTCCTGTAAACAGATGGAATGTTTCAGAACACTGGTGCCAGAAGCAGCATTGATACCAGAACCGATGTTGGAACATCTGTGGAGCCTTGGCAGTGTGAGGTAGAAAGAGCATTGAGTTTGTCTATTGCACCATGGTGGAGGTGGAGCTACCTTAGGGCTTTAAAGGAATTTTTCCAGTTTAGGTCTAGACACAAATTAACTAACACCTTGCCTCCACCTGTGCTGTGGTTACTACATTATTGTGTATATCTGCATGTAGATAATTAACCCCTTCTTCTATTTGGTTGCGCTTTCCAGCAATTGCATTTTGGCTGAAATTGCAAGGGGTTTGTGACACAACTGCTGACTTCCACATCAGGAAAGTATTGGAGGGCTGGACTAGGGAGAGGGGTAGAGTAGTTGATGCTAGGATTCCACTATCTCCAGATATTGAAAGGTTTACGCCAAGCATGGTCTGATATTTGCATATCACCATATGAGGCTTTACTGTCCCATGCCGCCACCTTGACAGCCTTCTTCAGGCCATTAAGAATAAATGAATTTGGGAGGTGTGCCTGATCTTTGGTTGTATAACCAAGCAAATGTGTTGAACTGGATAACTGAATGGATTACTCTTAAAGATGTTAAATTACTAAATTTAGAAGGTTTCAAGAATAGATTCAGCTGGCACACCTATTTATGGTATGGAAAGGCAATGGTTCATAGTGACTTCAAACATAATGTCATAAAAAGATCACTGTTGCAGGTATGGGGGGAAATTAAGAAGTTCTACAGAAAGAGACCTTTATGGATTTCTCCACAAGAGGCTTTTCTGGGAATATGGAAATCCATTGACTGTTGGCTCACATATAAGGATTTACTGACCAGATCTGTAGAGGATAAATTTGAAATGAAATCTTTGGAAGATTTAACATATTTAGATCCAAAAATGCACTGGTTACTATATACACAGTTGAAAGAAAGATTCTTAATGGATCTGAAAACAGTAGAATTTAGCAAAGATGAAATTGAATTAGGTAAGATTTGGTTCAGTGCAGAGACCAAAAGAGTTTCAAAAATATATAAATGCTTATCTGACTATGATCAAGAAGAGGCAATTTCTGAAGAAATGATTAAATGGGCCTCAGATTGTGGGAGAAGTATAGGTTTGGACAGTTGGAAATACGCTAGAACTAAAACTAGAATATTTACCAAATCCCAAAGTCTTAAAGAGAATTACTGGAAGATGGAACAGAGATGGCACCTAACACCAAAGAAGATGGCAAAGATATCTAACATCAAATCAAGTAACTGCTGGAAATGTAAATCTCCTATTGGAACATGGATTCATGTTTGATGGCGCTATCCAAAGCTGACAATATTTTAGAAACAAATATACATAACAATTGAAAGGATATTAAAAATCAATTTTAGAATGATACCAGAAATTTATTTATTGAATATGCTAAATAATATGCCAGTACAGTTTGAGAAGAAGCACTGGCAGATAATGTTATATTTGATTACTGCAGCTAGATTGAGTATAGTGCAAAAATGGAAAAACCAGGAAGTACTCACTTTAGATGACTGGACTTTGAGAATCACAGAAATGATAGAGATAGATAAATTGACAGGTTTGCTGAATAATAAGGATATAGAGCAGAGTGAAGAGGAATGGTCTCCGTTCACAGGGTATTGTAAAGAAAGATGGAAATAAGAGCAGTAAGTAGGTAAAAAGAGTGAAAGAATGTAGGGACTTTTGACATATAAAGTAAGTGTGTGTTTTTTCTTAAAGGATAATGGTTTTGGGAAACTATGTTGGAATTGGTTCAATGTATGTAAAGAGTCCAAAAGAGAACGTTGAGCTTGGGAGCTGTCCCTGGAGGGACAGAGGAAGTCGTTTGTGGTTAAAAGAGATGTATGTTGGGGGTTATTTAATTGTCAAACCACCAGTTTTGGAGAAGATTATTGCTAAAGCTTTTTTATGTATATAAATTATATGGGGGGAGGGGAGAATAAATGAATTGGTTTCATCCTCCAAATGAGAAGCATCTCAAAATGCTTTATATTTTGCCAGTCTTCAGGTAACACCCCAGTCTGTTATGCTGTTCATTCGGTCTTCCAAAGCTGACCAACAAGGCAAAGGCTCAATCATTTCACTTAAATTAGCTGCACCCTCACATCTGCCCAGTTCAAGCACTCTGTGACTATGTATGTGTGAGAGGACACAGTGCAGGTTCTTTGTTTATTCATCAGGATGCTTTGCCTCTAACTAAATATCAATTCTGGAATATTACTACAAAGACATTAGCTTCTTTGGGTCTCGCAAATGTATGGTTTGCAATGCACTCTTTTTCCATAAGTACTGCTTCGATTGCTGCTGCCCTTGGATTTTATTCTCAAGCCATCAAGTGAATTGGTCATTGGAAGTCCTCAACTTACTGTAAATATATTCAGAACTTTCATTGTTAACATGTCTTTTCTTCTTTTTCAGATCACAGCTTGTGGCCGAGGAAACATTGAGTGCTGGTATGTGGCCACAGCATGATCTATTGGGCAGCCAGCCAAGCCAAGTTGAGTCACTTCGGATCCCATCTTGAATTGAGTGATGTTGCACAAATTGAATGGCTCGGTAAGCATGAGCTTCATTGGCACGGCCTGTTGCCATTGTTATTTAAGGAGCACTGTGGGCCTCCTCCCCAAGTTTTGGTTATCCATTTAGGGGGTAATAATCTTGGTGTGCTAAAAGAGATTGCTTTGGTTTTGCAAGCAAAGCAATATTTTAAAGTGATCAAGCAGCAGTAGCCCCAGGTTGAGTTGGTGTAGTCGGTGATGCTACCATGTTGGGTATGGAGGGGTAAGGTCAATGCCTGGATAAAGCCTGGCGGTGGGCTAATACGGAGATTTGCTATGCTCTGGAAAGTGGGCTGGGTCACTTTTTACCACATTCGCAAATCATATTTCAAAGACCTGAGCTTTATCGAGCAGATGAAGTTCACTGAACTAGGCAACTCTATTTTCTTAATGGACCTGCAACAGGGCATTAAGGGGTTTTTGGATGCCTTGCTGGGAGATAGAAGCTAAGTGGATGCTTGCCCCGTATCTATGGGCGTGTTTTGAATGAAATTTGGATCTTGGTGAGTGCCTAGGACACTGTTTGGGTGGAAGAGAAATCTACGGAACCACCTCTTTGGGCCTTGGGACCTTGGAGGTGAGGAAAGAGATACCCCTTGGGACTGCATGGAGGATAAACCCCTCTCTTTAATTCTTAGGCATTGGGAGAGGGACTTTCATGTTGGTCTTCCTGATGTGGGCCGGCCAATGGATAACCCAGCTTTTGGGTTAAAATTGGGGCTAAGGCGCTATCACCTAGGGGAGGCTGCAGAGGTGGTCTCAGAGATAGACCACCAGCTGCAGCTGCTCCCACCCTTGACTATTTTCCCACCTGGTTTGCAGTTCTGTTAAAAATTAATAAATAGGTCAAGTTAATAAATGGCCCTGTTTGAAGCCACTTTCCATGTCTTGTCTCATTATTCCTGGGGTGGGTGGGCAATTACAGGTTGTTCAGGGTGAATAAGAGGGCAGTTTTTTGATGAAGATGATAATATGGAGTCCAGATTCTGGGCACATAATTGGCCTCTGCACTCATTATGTCTCAGCCTCATCATTTTAAACAGAAGTGGCTCTGAAGCTTTGAATTGAAGTAACTGGAGCAAATGAACCAGTGAGAACCAAGGTTAGCTCAAGGCACTTTGCTGCCCAAAGTGTCCCACCACCACCACTGAATGTAAATGTCCCACCATCACCACTGAATTCAAAGTGTAGACAGTGTCCAATGTTAGGCAAGTTATTTTGGCACCTCAGGCAAAAGTAATCTCCTGAGCAGTCCTCTGCAATCTGGGCATTACAACTGCAATAACAAATTAAATAATGAGCAATTTGCTGGCCTTTCTTGCAGTTCAACATCTTCTGCCTAAGGCTGTGAACTCACTCTACAGAAGGTAGGGCCAGCCCTAGTGGGGTCTCTCTAAACTCTGAAGTCGTCCTATGTTTACACAGGCCCAAAGTCATGGCAAAACAAGGATAATGTTTTGGTACACTACTACCCAGTTTAGGAAATGAGAATTCCATGGAGAAAGAAAATATCTTCTAGAGTTTTGGGTGCTACTTTCTAAAAAGTAATTAAGTTCTGGTGCTCAATGAGTAGTTAGTTACCATGGCTGGAATCCTGTATCGTCTACGGAATCTCTCCTGGCCCACCCTTCCCTCAAACCTAATGAGTCAGCAGGTCTATACTGGCCAGAACACTTTGGGGGCAGCCCTCACCATCACCATTGGCATGAGTTGCTCCCTCTGAGGGTCCAGAAAATAGGCATCCAATATCGATCATATGTCTGGACAACTTTGCACCAATGGTGGTGGGGACAGGTAGCACAGCAGGATGCTCTATAGACTACCACCCAGCATTGCTCCAAAGTGCTTCAGATTTTTCTGGGAAGTTCCAGAGCAAATTGTGAGTTATTAAAAAGTTGATTAAGGGAGATTAAGATTTGCTGTGGGCCTGCCTCTCCCATGTGTAGACAATCTGCAGTCAAATTGAGCCTTTGGCCCTATATCATCTGCACAGTGCAACACAATTTTGGGGAGAAACCAGTTCATTTGGGCTGTCTAAACATGCCCAGAAACATTATCTGCCCATGCTCTGAACATGACAATAATCCCCCAATCATGACTAAGTAGTGAGTGCAAATACAAAATAATTACCTAGATACTCATCCTTAACTGTCTGGATTCATGATCCTGCATTTTCAGTTAATGGACCCTCATACACCAAGATTTTTTTTTTAAAAAATCTCGCATTGAATACCTCTCATTGGAAGTATTTTCAGGCCTCCAATGAGAATTCCAATGTACTGTAGGTAAGGATTGCCCTTAATGTATCATGTACACTTCTACTATTTCCAGACCTTAATGAGAAATCCAGTGTTTTCCCCAATGGAATCAATGTACTAAGAAGCAGAGAATGCTGCTTGTGCTTAATACCTCAGTTTGCTGAAAAACAGCATGACACATTTTTGCCCCAATATATTACATAGGCTGTGACCAAAAAAAAAAAAATCAAAACACCACAATGACTAAAAGCAATAGATTTGTTAGGTCATATTTTTATCCCAACTGTTCTTTGTTTGTAAAGAACAAAGGAGGACAACACCATGAGTTATTGCACTGAGTGATGCCAACCCTAGTGATGCCACTGGGTGGCTGATCCACATCAGAGTGCAATCAAAACAGTGTGACCAGGGAACAAGAGGGCAAAGGTTATTAGTGAGGAAAAACAACAATACTTCTTCAAGCAGTGTTGGAATTTATTTATTGAATTTATTGAATGTATATAAATATATTGAGCAGAACTCAACTAGACTGAGTGCCTCTGAACTCAATTGGCAGCAATTGAAGTAAGATGAGGATGAAAGAGGAAAGTGGAAGGAGGAGAGAGGGACCAGGACATTTTAAAATCAGCGAAGAAAATGGGATATCAAAAGATTAAACAGGGCTGTCTGCCAAACCAGGACAGCTGGAAAGTATGGTGCAATACAGTTCTCTATGTTCTAGTTACATTCTGGGTAGCCAGGAGTGTACAGAGCCTACTTCATTCACTTCAATATTTCCAGATTTACATCTGCAAAAGTCAGTATCATCAAGCTCTCAGACTTTTACAAACAGCCTCCCACAATATATGCGGCATGGGTAAAAGCAGGTCTAATGTATTTATTCTATAGCCCTCCCTTTTGCTTTTACTTTATGCCAGAGCCCATGAGTAGGCGTCATATAAGATAGATCTCACTAATTTAAAAACAGAAAAAAGCTAGTGAACAGGAGGTGATAAATGCTTCTCTGCCTACTCAGGTTCTGTCACATAAGATGTCAAGTTCTTTATTTTAATTTTATTTTGTGCTAGCTCACAAAAGCAAGGGGTTTTGCAGCACATTATCATACCTTTGTTAAAACATTTTTCACAGTCTGCAGCAAAACGCCTCTGCTTATTGTTTCTGTCTGCGAATTGATTTTAATCATAATCATTGTCATCATCATTGTCCTTATTTTTCTAGCTATTTCCTAATGTCCTAGTAGACATTCGGGGGAAACGCTAATACACATATCCCATGTAGCTCAAACAAAGTGGTTCAATAATTTACACAGAGAAACCTAAAGAAAGAAAGAAACCAAAGAAATGTAAAAGAAAGAGACCAAGACAATTTGTATTAGGAGGAGGAAAGAAGGAGGAGAGAGGGGGAAAAAGAGAAGTGTAGTTTTCATTTTTCCATGAGTTTTTGCGGATATAAACCCACTTCTTTAGATGCAGTACAGTATTAAGGCCTCAGGTATAAAGTATATTTATAGTTGTGGGAGTGGGACAGAATGTAATAGAATCCAGTAAAGTGCAAATTTTCAAAGGGCTGTGTAAGGTGAAACAGATCTTTCAGATCTTTACAGTGGTGTTGATGTGTGAAAGCAATAAATCTACTTACCAAAGGTCAGTTTCCCTGGATTCAAAACTCTCTCTGAGAAGACTTATATTGCTATATGCGCAAAAGCAAGGACTCTTGTTTTAATACATGCAGTGTGCCATGAAGCCACTGTCCTTGTTCATACCTCTGCTAATGGATTGGAATTTATAAATATAATTTAATTCAGCATTTTTTTCTTTCAAGTCTTCCTCTATAATGTTGAAATGTTCTGCAACTGGATTTGGGGGTATTGTCATTGCTAATGTCAGATTTGTGTCCATGAATCCTCTTGTGCAGAGACTGTCCTGTTTGTCCAATGTAGAGTGTAGAAGGGCATTGCTGGCATAGGATGGCATATGAGGAAAAGCAAGTAAATGTACCTCTTATGTTGTGAGTGAAATTAATGCCCCCTGGTGTTCCCATAATAATGTGGGGACAGAGTTGGCATTTGGGCTTGTGGCAGGGCCTTATCCCATATTAACATCCATGTTATATGTTCTGTTGTGTGTGAGTTGTTGTTTAAGATCTGTAGGCTGTCTATAGGTGCTATAAAAGTCTGGCTCTCAGAGCTTGTCAGAGGGCTGCGTTATTCTCCAGACCTGGTTGTAGCACCTTAATGTGGTTCCAGTGGTCTCAGCTGGGGAGTGTAGGTGACCACTAGGGACATTCTGTCATGTTGTGTCTGTGTCTTTTTTCTGGATATTAATCTTGCCTTGTTGATTTGTTTCCTCACCTCCTTAGGTGGATAATGTAGTTTGAGAAATGCCTATTATAAATCCAAGATTTTTGAGTCTGTCTTGTGGGTATGAGCAGAGGTGGTTGTATTAGAAGGCTTGGCTGCAAACAATGGATTTGGTAGTGTGTTCTGGGTGGAAACTGGAGGCATGTAAGTAAGTTTAGTAGACAGTGGGTGTATACACACACACATACATATACATACAGCATGGTGCTGAGAAGTCCATTGTGCAGTTGCACAGTGGTGGCACAGAAGTGGATTCATTCATTCATTCATTCATTCATTATTTCTGTGGATTGTTCCAGGCTCACATTTATGGTAGTGTGGAATTTGTTGAAATCCTGGTGGGACTTCTTAAGTAATTGCTTTCCATGTGGCCAAATCACAAAGATGTCATCAAGAAACTGTAGGAAGAGGAAAGGTTTTTGGGTGCATGTGATGAACAAGCATTGTTCTAGGTACCATGAAGATTTTTGCATACTGTGGCATCATGAGGGTGCCCATGGCGGTGCCACTCACTTGGAAGTCACTATTATTCCCCAAAGTGAAGTAGTTGTACGTAAAAGTGGCAGAGTTTGATAGCTATAGATGGATTGTATTTTACTCAGAAATCATTTGTATCCTTCACTTGGCTTGGAGTATTGAAGGAATATGACCTGAGAACGGAGTCCATATATTCAGATATCTCAATAGTCATGGTTCTAATGCTTAACACAATGGATCCTCCTGGATTGCCTCAACTGTATTTTAGGTAGTAAATAGAGAAGCTGCATAGTTTGGGCTCCTGGGTATGTCCATTTGTATTTGGTTCTGTACAGCAGTGGACAATTTTTTGAGTAATTTGTGTAGTTCCTTCAGATATTCATCAGAGAGATTTTTGGAGAGGATTCTGTAAAATGTGGTGTTGGATCATTTCTCTTAGCTTCCTGTATGTAGTCTGATTCGTTCATGATGACCACAGCTGTCCCTTTACCAGCCTGTCTTATAATAATGTTAGGGTTGTTTCTGAGACTGGATGACATCTCATTCCATATTGCTGAGATAGTGTGATAAATTGTGTCTCTTGTTGATTATCTTCATTTGGGCATGATGAAAGCATTATTTGTAGAGATCTGATAATTAGTAGGCAATGAAGTCTAAAGCAAAATATCCCCAGTCACTTTGGTACCTGTGGCAGGTAGTCCAAATGGCTAGAAGCTGCCAGTAAAAAATATATAACAATAACTCAGTAACTGACCATAAGGTGCCCAGGCCAGAAATCTTTCACCTGTTGTCTTATACTTATGGAAAAGCTAATTCCATGCAGCATGTCAGGATTCTATACTCTCATAGGAATCTGACCACCAAGGGATGATACATGTGGGGGGAGGAATCAAAGGGAATGGCAGATGGGCATTGTAAATAGTAGATGGGACACTGAGGCAGGTTTATGACTGGGATGAGAGTTAGCCTTCCAATCCCAGGAGATGAAAGGAGGTGGACCTGGAAGAACTAAACTTCAAAGATCCTTTGATATGGACAACCGGGCTACTGGGGAGGGGGTTTGGTCAGAGGGCTTTAAAGGTGTTTCTAAAAGGATTGCTGTGGCGAAGTGTCTTGATTCTGGAATAAAGCTATAGTGAGGTCGTAGGCTTTCATGGCCGGCATCCATAGTTTTTTGTGGGGGTTTTGGGCTGTGTGGCCATGTTATAGAAGAGTTTCTTTCTGACTTTTTACCAGCATCTGTGTCTGGCATCTTCAGAGAATACTGGAATGGAAGAGAGTGGGTCTATATATACTGTGAGACCCTGGGTAGGGGGGAGTGATTCCCATGTAAACTGTGTACTGTGTTGAATAGGTATTGTTCTGTTGTTGATGACATGGCTTCAGGGTGGGAGGATATACAAACAAGGATATTGTCTGCTATTGTCTGCTGGGAAAGCCCCTGACCCTGGTTGGTTTCCCATTGGCATTTGCTGAGTGCTGATTTTCTTATTTTGTAGGACTGGTAGCCAAATCTTGTTTACTTTAAGAGTTTCTTCTTTCCTGTTGAAGTTGTCCAAGTGTTTGTGGATTTCGATGGCTTCCCTGTGCATTCTGACCTGATAGTTGTTAGCATGGTCCAGAATTTCAGTGTTTTCAAACAGCATTTTATGCCCAGGATGGTTTATAATGTGTTCTGCTACTGCTGATTTTTCTTGCTGGCCCAGTCTGCAGTGTCTCTCATGTTCCTTGATTCGTGTTTGGACACTGCGTTTGGTGGTCCCTATGTAGACTAGTCCGCAGCTGCATGGTATGCGGTAAACTCCTGCAGCTGTGAGAGAGCCTGTCCTGTCCTTCGCTGTGCGCAGCATTTGTTGGATTCTCTTGGTTTCTTTTGTAAACCATTTGGAGAGAGCCCAGTCTAGGTGCTTCAATTCCTCTTCCAAGAAGTGGGGTTCACAGATGCGTTTTGCCCGGTCTACCAGTGTTTTTATTGTGCTTCTTTTTTGTCCTGGGTGATGGTTGGAGTTCTTGTGCAGGTATCTGTCTGTATGTGTAGGTTTTCTGTATACTGTGTGACCCAGACGTTGGTTTGGTTTGCGGATGACTAGGACATCCAGGAATGGCAGTGTTCCTTCCTTTTCTTTTTCCATAGTGAATTGGATGTTAGGATGGAAGTTGTTCAGGTGGTTCAGGAACACAGCCAGATCTTCTTCTCCATGGCTCCAAATGGTGAAAGTGTCATCCACGTATCGGAACCAAGTTGTGGACTTTTTCGGTGCTGTTTCCAGGGCTTGTTTTTCAAAGTGTTCCATGTAAAAGTTTGCTATCACTGGGCTTAGAGTGCTTCCCATTGCTACCCCATCTCTCTTCTCATAGAATCCATTGTCCCACTGGAAATAGCTTGTGGTGAGGCAATGTTAAAACAAGGCTGTGATGTCCTCTGGAAAAATTTGTCAGATGTGTGTCATGATATCCATTATGGGGACTTTGATGAACAGGGAGACCACATCAAAGCTGATTAGTATGTCTCCGGGTTTAAGTTCAAGGTTATTGATTTTTCTTATGAAGTGAGTTGAGTCCTTGATGTAATGGGGGGTTTGCCCTATATGGGTTTGTAATTGTGTGGCCAGAAACTTGGCCATATCATATGTGGGGGATCCAATGGCACTCACTATGGGTTGGAGTGGAATGGAATCCTTGTGAATCTTGGGAAGTCCATACAGTTTTGGCGGGAGAGCCTCAGATTTGCACAAACAGATTTGCACAGGACAAAAAAGAAGCACAATAAAAACACTGGTAGACAGAGCAAAATGCATCTGTGAACCCCACTTCTTGGAAGAGGAATTGAAGCACCTAGACCAGGCTCTACAGGCAAATGGTTACTCCACCTCAGACATCAGAAGGGCTGCCAGACCCAGGAAACCCAGAGAAGTGAAGACGAGTAACCACCCAAAGGGAAGGTATTTTTTACATATATCAAAGGAGTCACAGACAGAATAGGGAAAGTGGTGAGGAAACACAACCTCCAAATGGTTTACAAACCAACCAAGAAAACAAATGCTGCGCTCAGCAAAGGACAGGACAGACCCTCTCACAGCCGCAGGAGTTTACCGCATACCATGCAGCTGCGGACAAGTCTACGACTTCACATTGGAAATCTCTACGGGGAGAAACTGTTCCAAGACACCCGGAGACTGGAAAAACTCCAGACCAGGAAAGCACATCTACTCTGCTCACTAACTTTCCTGCTATGCTGCAGAGACACAGATATCATACCACAATTTCTCACAGCAAAAAGGAACTTCAAATCACCACAGGCCAACCAGATCTCCAACAGGATGGAACATGCTCTGTTATGTGAGAGAATACACACCACCCACAAAGAACTGGCCCACATAGACAAGGAACTGCTATCACTCCACCTCAGCATCAGTCAAAAGATGAACAACCAAGAATGAGACAAAATTGACAGCCTCGCCTACAGGAAAATGGAAAAAGATATGGCAGACTACATAGAAAGACAAAAACAGAAAATCAACAAATGCCAAAAGCACCAGCTGAAACCCTCATTGGATACATCACGGACGATCACCAATCTCACACAGCGGCAACTTTCAGAAGAGGAGACACGCATCCTGGCCAAAGGAGGCAATTTTGCAGTAACCACCACCAGAATCCCTGTTGAAGGCATCATTGCCCAGGTAGAATCTGCACTCCACCATCTCCCAGAGGAGGAAGCGAAAGAGATAAGAGGAGAAACAGCAAGGATTCTGCGCAAGGCAAAACCACCTCCCAGCAACATAACCAGAAAAGAAAGAAAAGCCATCAAGGACCTCAATTCAGACCCAGAAATCATCATTCTCCCAGCAGACAAAGGCAATGCCACAGTAATCATGGAAACAGAACAATACAAACAAAAAATCAGGGAACTCCTGGATCCTACAATATACAAAAAACTGAAACCAACCAAAAAAATCACCAGGAAAACAAACACCCTGATCAAAAACTCCTCAATTCAGCCAACCACAATAGGAGATCCACAGCAGGAGATCCAGTTGATGACCCACTGGAAACCAGGAGTGAGCAAGGGAACTAACACAAACCCAAACCACTCCCAAGGAAAGGAGAAAGAAACTAAGCCCCAGGAGACAGAGAACGAGTGACAGAGACAACTGGGACTGTGCCTGACCTGCAGGCAGAAGGGACATCTGATAGTGGTATGCCCCAAAAGGAGGGATAGCTCCCCGACGAAGAGGCAGCACACTCCTCCACCACCGGAAGACCAGTGATGCTCCACAACGGGACTAGGCAGTCGAGCCCTCAAGGCTGCAACTTTAGCCACAGATCCATAGACGTCCCTGGACATGACAGAGTCAGAGGAAAATGCAGAGCTGGCATAAAACTCCAATGGCCAGCCTCAGGCAGAGGCAGGAAGTCGACCATAAGATCTCAGTACCGTACTGTGAGTGTGAGTGGCGGGGTTCCCTTATACACCCAGAATGTGAAGGTGGGTTGGGAGATCGGGGTAGGAACAGCAGCATGAACATAGTGGCTGGTATTGATTCAGGGTGCATGCGGTGCTTCATCAACCCCGCTGTAGCAAGGCAAATGGAACTGAACATCCAAAAGTTGAGGCACCCCATCAACTTTCACCAAATGGATGGCACCTAGATGGGGAAGCACCCGCCAGTCAGGAAACAGAGACTGTTTGGCTAGGAGTGGCAGATCATTGGGAGAAAATCCAGTTTGTGCTAGGTCACACTTCGGAGTACTAAGTGATCCTAGGCATAGACTGGCTGCACTTCCATAACCCGGGGCTCCGGTGGGGGTTGGGAGAATTGTTTTTTTGATGATCCAGGATGCAGAGCACACACCAGAGACGCCAGACCGAGAGTAGGCAAGTGCACAGTGGTGACATTGGGGCAATCCGAATCAGCGCTAGAGAGGGTCGGAAGTGCAGTCATGGAGGGCCCGGCAGGCTATCCTCCGGAATATAGAGATTTGGCAGAGGTGTTTGAGGAAAAGGAGTGAGACCAACTCCTGGACCACTGGGAAACAGACTGCTCAATCGAACTGATACCGGGGACAGAAGCCCCCAAATCCCAGCTATACTCCATGACCCTGCTGGAGACGAAAACCTTAAAGGACTTTGTGGAAAAGAACTTGGCTAAGGGTTTCATCCACCTGTCCATCTCCACATTCAGGACATGTTGGGCCAGCTAGCCACTGGCCAGATCTTTACCAATGTGAATTTGAGAGGTGACTACTACCGGGTGTGCATACGAGAAGGGGGCGAATACAAGACTGCATTTAATTGCCCCTGGGGTCTTTTGAATATCTCATTCTTCCTTTTGGGCTATCAGGCACACCAGATGTTTTCCTAAGACTCATGAACACAGTTTTACATGACTTGTTGTTTGAAGGACTACTAGTTTACTTGGATGATGTCCTGATTTACTCCCAAGACTTAGACTTAAAGGTAGTGAGAGAGTTCTTGAAGTGCCTCCTGGACAATCATCTGTATGTGAAACTGCCTAAATGTGAATTTCACACAGGCAGGTTGGACTTTTTGGGATACTGGGTGTCCACCCAGGGAATAGGAATGGATCCAGGCAAAGTGCAAATGGTCCTGGAATGAGCCTCACCTAAGATGCGAAAGGAGGTGCAAAGATTTTTGGGCTTTGTCAACTTTTACCAGAAGTTCATCCCAAATTTCGCTCAACTGGCATTTCCCATTACTGACCTACTAAAAACCAAGATTCATCCTGGGGAACCCAATAAGGAACCCAAGCCACCCACCAAGCTATGGTAGACTCTGGACTGTCAAGCAGTTTTTGAACAGCTGAAAGAACTCTTTTGCTTGGAGCCTATTTTAAAACACCCCAATCCAGGCCAGCCATTTGTTGTGCAAACCAATACCAGTGATGTTGCATTGGGCACTGTATTAATGCAAAAAGACTCAGAAGGGAGGCTAAGACCATGCGCTTACTTATCCAAAAAGGGAGAGCAACTAAATTGGCCTACTTGGGAGAAAGAGGCAGCAGCCATCAAGAGGGCACCGCAAACTTGGTGTCAATTCCTGGAAGGGGCCAGCCACCCCTTTGAGGTTTGGACTGATCATCACAATTTAAAGGCCTTGCAAGCTCCAAGAAAACTAAGCCCAAAGCAGAGTTGGTGAGCTACAGAATTCTGCTGTTTCAGATTCAAGCTAAAAGCCTTCTCAGGAAAAGAAAATGTGCTTGCAGACACTTTATCCATATTGCCTCAACATGAAAGCAGAGAGAAACACTGGAAAAAAATATTTTTACCCCTGAACAGCTAGGGCTGGCAGTGACCACCCGGAATCAAGTGCACAGAGAGAAGGAGGACCTGGCCCAAGCCACCACTCTGGATCCTTTGTTTCAAGACATTAGAGGGGGGGGGGATCAATTGCTGGAAGATCATCTGGACACCCTGGGGATCAAAGATGGGCTGTGGGGCAAAGGAGACCAGGTCTATGTTCCGGAAGAGCTGAGATCCAGAATTCTGCAGTTGTGCCACAACTCTAAGGTTTCCTGAAGACCTGGCTCCGTGTAAGAAAACAGTACTGGTGGGAGGGAATTCAGAATGATGTAGAGATTTATGTGAAAGTCTGGACTGTGTGTGCCTGCTCCAAGCCAGTGATTACCAAGCCTCGGGATTGCTCCAACCATTGCCAACACCAAGCAGCCCCTGGAGGTATATAGCTATGGACTTTACTACGGACTTACCAGACAGTAAGGGGAAAAAATACCATATGGGTAGTCACAGACTTGTTCTCAAAACAGGTACACTTTGTGGGGTGCAAAGGATTGCCCAGCATGGCCAAATTCGTGGATTTATTCATTGGACATATATACAAAAATCACGGACTTCTGGATAAAATTGTGAGCAATCAAGGTGGATAATTTACTTCGAAATTCTGGAAGGTTTTGCAGGAGAAATTAGGAGGCAAAAGGGCCATGAGTACATCTCATCTCCCCCAATCAGATGGGCAATCAGAGAAAAAAATTGTTCTTTGGAGCAATATATTCGATGCTTTGGCAACTATTTGCAGGATGATTGGTTTGACTTACTGCCTCATGCTGAAGTTGCTTTCAGTGGGGTGGTTCATCAAAGTACTAGACATTCATCCTTTGAGGTTGTTTATGGCTATGAACCACCTCCAAGCTGTCTTGGAGGAAACCGATTATTTAGATTCATTTCAAACTAGCTTTAGGACAGGATATGGAGTTGAGACTGCAATGGTCGCCTTAGCTGATGACCTTCGTCTGGGCATCAATAGGGGTAGTGTGACCCTTTTGTACTACTGGACCTTTCAGCGTCTTTTGATACAATAGATCATGACATCCTCTTGGATTGCCTGAGAAGATTAGGAATTGGAGGCACTGCACTGCAATGGTTCTCTTCCTTCCTCTTGGGCAGATTCCAGAGGGTAATGCTCGGGGACAGGCGCTCTACAAAGAAAGAGCTTAATTGTGGTGTCCCACAAGGTGACATCCTGTCCCCAGTGGTATTCAATATATATATATATATATATATATATATATATATATATGAAGCCGTTGGGAGCAATCATCCGGAGACATGGGGCTGGGTGTTATCAGTACGCTGATGACACCCAGATATATTTCTCCATGTCTCAGTCTTCAGCTTTGACTTCAGATGGTGTCTCTCCTCTCGATGATTGTCTTAAAGCAGTAATGGACTGGATGAAGAAAAACAGATTGAGACTGAATCCAGATAAAACAGAGGTACTTACAGTAGCAGCCCCAAAAACAGGTATTGGGATGCAATCTTCAGTCCTGGATAGGGTCACACTCTCCTCAAAGGACTGTGTTTGCAGTCTGGGGGTGCTCCTGGATCTGTAGCTTCAGATGATAAATCAGGTGAATCTGACGGTCAGGAGTGCCTGTTATCAGCTTCAGCTGATACACCAGCTGCGCCCTTTCCTGAAAGTTAGGGACCTTGAAACTGTGGTGCATGCACTGGTAATCTCTCATCTTGATTTCTGTAATGCGCTCTACATGGGGCTGCCCCATACTTGGTCCGGAAACTTCAACTAATACAGAATATGGCAGCCAGACTGGTCTTGGTAACATCAAGAAGGGACCATATTACACTGATTTTAAGATCATTTCACTGGCTGCCTATTATTTTCCAGGCCCAGTACAAGGTGTTGGTTATTACCTTTAAAATCCTAAATGGCTTCGGTCCAACCTATCTTCAGGACCGCCTCCTCTCGTATAACCCACCCCGCACACTCAGGAGGAATCTGCTGCAGCCTATAAAAACTAGGCAGTCTGCAACCACCCAAAGGACCTTTTAGGCAACTGCTCCTAGATTATGGAATGGCCTGCCAGATGAGATCCGTCATATTACCACATTGAACAGCTTTAAAAAGGCTTTTAAGATGGATCTCTTCTGGCAGGCCTTTCCTGAATAGATACTCCGGGCATTAAAAGGTAGCTCAACATGCTCCCCGGCTCTGCTGCAGTTATTGTTTATTTGTTTACTTGCATTAGCATTTTAAGTGTGTTTTAAATCATTATTGTTTAACAGTATTTTAAGGGGTGGGTGGGATTATGGGATATGTATTGCATATTTTAATGTTGTAAGCTGCCCCAGTTGCATTATGCAGAGGGGCAGGATAGAATTATTATTATTATTATTATTATTATTATTATTAAAATACTTTGCCGGTTCTGTCCATGGAGCCCACGGATCTGGTGCCACTCTCCCAGTGGATTACAAAAATCAAAGATGCATGGCATCACATTGTGGCAGTCCTAGGTGAGGCCAAACAGACCTACAAGAAGTTTGCAGATCAAAAGAGGGATAGAGAGTGGGAGCTGAGACCTGGGAGCAGAGTCTACCTGTCCACCAAGCATTTGAAGACTCAGCAGCCTTCCAAAAAATTGGGCTCAAAGTTTGTGGGACCTTTTGTGGTAAAAAAATAATTAATAAGGTGACAGCTGAGTTGGATCTACCAAAAACCTACAGACACTTACACCCTATGTTGCATTTCAGTTTGCTAAAGCCAGCGCTGGAAGAGGACCCTTGGAGAGAACAGCCTGAACCTCCGCCTCCATTAGTGGTGATGGGAGAACAATATTTTGAGGTGGTTAAGATTTTGGATTCCAGATCCATAGGAAAAAGGTACAATATTTGGGCAGCTGGTGACACTTCCCAGACTCACATAATGAATGGGTCTATGCTAGACATGTAGATGCCCCAGATTTGGTCCAGCAGTTTCATGAACAATGTCCACAAGCCATAGGGGATTGATATATGTAATCAAATAGTATAAAATGTTTCACGGGTGGAAGAGTATCAGGATTCTATGCTCTCATAGGAATCTGACCACCAAGGGGTGATACATGTGGGGGGGGTGAAATCAGAGGGAATGGCAGATAGCCATTGTAAATAGTAGATGGGACATTGAAGCAGATTTATGACTGGGATGAGAGTTTGCCTTCCAATCCCAGGTGATGAAAGGAGATGGACCTGGAAGAATTAAACTTCAAAAATTATTTGATATGGACAACTGGACTATTGGGACAGGGAAAGGGGGTTTGATCAGATGGCTTTAAAATACTAGTTTGATGGGAAATACTCAGAGTTGTTTCTAAAAGGATTGCTATGGCGAAGTGTCTTGATTCTGAAATGAAGTTATAGTGAATTTATACTTAGAAATGTTTTCCTGGTTCTTCAAGTTTCTTGCTACCAAGCATGACACAGCATTACCTTTTGTTAAATGAAATTATAGTTTTAGAAAACCAAGGTCAAGCTAAGTCGTTTCAAGCCCATTTGGTTGTTCTGACAAAAGTTTTATTCTAAAGACATGAGTTATCTAGAAGTTGAAAAGTTTACTTGTTCAGACTATAACTCCCTGAATCCATTACCTATGAGATTTTAGAAACTGTAATCCCCAAAATTAGCTTTTTAAAAGTCTTATGCTTGAGGGCAAAATTAACCTACCTGAAACTTTCTGGAAATCCTAGGAAGATAGGTGAGGTTCTTAGAATTCTGTGTTAAAGAGTTCTAGTCCAATCTTTTGAAATGCAGGTCATATACCACCTCATGATACCACCATGTGAATCCATACTTATTGCATGCTGGTGAGCATGTCTCTTCTACAACACCAATACTTGAAAGATTCTTCAGGTGGAAGGAACAAGAACCTATTCTGGTGAGTTTTTCCCTAGCCTAAGCACCTAGATGAGGTTTTGACATCCTTTTCCTGTGAGAAGAGAAGAATGTTATAAACTGGGCTGGGGGATTCTATGTTGGGGAGCAAAAGGGTGACAAAAAGTTGCTGCTCCCAAATACACCATGTTCATTAGTCTAAATCCATCAAATATGCCCCTTCCACACTGTTTTGTGGGCCATTTTTATGGACTCAGTTCCACAGACTGCACATAAGTAAGGGAAAATATCCCTGCAATCTCCCTATATATAAATTTACTGCATGAACATAAATATGACAAGAGCATGCTGTCATTAACAATATGATTATTAGTTACTGTTGTGTTCTGCTTAACTGGTGCGGATTAAGTCAGAGGCTGCATCCCATATGAACTTGAAAGCTAAGTCAGGTCAAACTGGTTAGTAATTAGATGGGAGGTTGCCAAGGAATACCAGTGCTATATGCTATATTTTTACACTATATACCACCTCTGACTATTTCTTGCCTAAGAAATTCCTTTAAAAAATCATGTGGTCCCCATAGGTTGACAGGTGACTTGAAGGCAAATGCACTACAGAGGGTTCTCCTCCCTTACTCACCCACTCACTCCTTCTCATTCATCCTATCTAGTCTGCTGTTGTTTCCCTCATTAATAATTGAAATGATATGTAGAGATGAGACATTACATTATAGTTACACGTATACTGTATGCAATGACTATGTGTTGCACGTATACTATATGCAATGACTATGTGTTGCAGGAATGAAGAAGCTTTTATGGCCCATGTGCTGAATTCTAATTCAGGGAAGTGTCTGAGGGTTGCATTCTAGATTATGAGCAGTGGGGAGTAGAGCTAGCCACTATTCAAGATGGTTGCCTCAACCCAATTCTCTCCCATTGATCAAATTTTAAAAAGTCAAAGCAATGAAATTATAAGCAACACTATTTCACAACTGTTAAAATTGTCTCTGGGTATGAAAATTCACCTCACAACATCACCAGAATGAAATTTAACAGACTTTTTCTCACACCAGCAATGTTTGACTTCACTCTGGTCAAGACTTGCCATGTATTCCAGCTCAGACAGAAACACTAGAAATACACACCCAAAAAATGGAAAATATTGACAGTCTCAGTTAAGAGCATGTTTAAACGAATAAGAATGAAATTCCAAGTGGATCTACATTCAGCACTCTTCCAAACTTAGCAATAGAATAGATTGCCAGTGAAGCTATGTAACGAAGCTTGAAAAATAGCCAAACACTGCAGATAGACATTCTGTAGTCTCCTCCTCCAGGTAAAAGTAGAGAACCAGAAGAAGGTGTTGCAAGATGAATCTGCATTTATGCATTGTTCCTAAAAAACTGGAGGGCAGAGACATGTCAACTTTTTGACTCTCTGGTTGCATGGGCTATGTTCAGCTTTAAATCTTCACAATGACATAGAGAGAATCCTACAGCAAGACTAAGACAAAAGCCATGACATAGGATTTGTCTTATTGTTGTTAACTGCCCATGAGTCAATCCCAACTCATCCCTGTAGGATTCTCTCTATGTCATTGTGACATCTTTCACTGTTCTGCTCAGGTCCTGCAGATGCAGACCGGTGACATCCGTAATTGAGTCTACCCATCTGGTGTGCAGCCTTCCACTCTTTCTACTACCTTCCACCTTTCCTAGCATTATTGTCTTTTCTAGTAAGTCATGCCTTGGCTCCCATCTTGGCTTCCAGGGAGGTTTGATCTGTTCTGTGATGCATTTTTTAATCTTTTTGGCCTTCCACAATATTCTAAGGACTCTTCTCTACATCTCAAATGAATTGATTTTCTATCTATCTGCTTACTTCACTGTCCTGTGAAATCTGTACTGTCCATACATGGTGATGGGGAATACAATGGCTAGGACAATTCTGACTTTAGTGTTCAATTGTATATTTCTACACTTTAGGAACTTGTCTAGTTCTTTCATCATTACCCTTCCCATTCCTAGTCGTCTTATCTCTTGACTGCAGTCTCCAATCTGATCAATATTTGATCCAAGGTATGAGAAATCTTTAACTATTTTGATTTCCTCATTGTTCAGGTTGAATTTATGTAGGTTCTCCATGGTCATTATTTTGTTTTATTTATGTTCAGCAGCAAGCCTGCCTTTACATCTTCTTCTTTGCCTTGCTTAGTAATTGTTCCAAGTCCATGATGTTTTCTGCTAGTGATATAGTGTCAGCTGCATATCTTGGATTCCTTCCACTCCCCCTTCTTCTAAACCTGCTCTTCGTATGATATTTTCTGCATACAGGTTGAAAAAGTAGGGTGATAATATGCAGCCTTGCCTGACCCCCTTTTGGAACATATTCTGTTCTAACCATGGCCTCTTGTCCTAAGTACGGGATTATCAAATGTAGTAGCACTCCCATGTCTTTAAGAGCAATCCATAGCTTTTCATGGTCTACGCAATCAAAGGCTTTATTATAGCCTATAGAGCACATGCAGATTTTCTTTTGGAACTCCTTGGTGTACTCCATTAGCCATCGTATGTTTGCAATGTGGTTCCTGGTTCTCCCTCTTCCTGAACCCCACCTGGACCTCTGGGATTTCTCTCTCCATGTATGGTTGGAGTCTATGTTGCAGAATTTTGAGCATGATTTGCTTGAATCGCAGATTAGTGCTATGGTTCTATAGTTGCTGCAGTTTTTTGTGTCTCTTTTCTTGTAGATGGTGATGTACGCTGGTCATTTTCAATCTGTTGGCCAGAAAAAATATTTTCCATATTTGTTGGCATATTTTAGTCAACATTAGAATTGATTCTGTCTGTGTGCTTTCTAGCAGTTCTATTGGAATATCATCTGTTCCTGCCGATTTATTCCCCATTTCTCTTAGTGCAGCTACCACCTCTTTCTGGAATTTGGGGTTCATCTTCATATGGGTCTTCACCCCATGTGTCATTCATTTTTTCATCTCTTTTGTATAGGTCTTCTGTGCACTGCTTCCACCATCTTTTTATTTATTCTTGATCATGTAATGTGTTCTTCTTCTGATTATAGAGCATCCCAGCCCTTGGTTTGAACTTCCTTTTGGGTTCCCGGATCTTGTGTTAGAGGTTTCCCATGCTTCCTGTTTTGTTGTGGTCTCCTCTTTCTCTGCACTGAATATTATAATAATTCTCTTTAACCTTGCACATTAAGCAGTTGCATTCATGGTTCTATTTTTATTCCTATCTCCCTTTATTTTTGCTTCTTGTCTTTACTGCTTGATGCATTCCATCTTTTATTCACTGTTTCTTCTCTTTCTTTTTGGTCACCAATAGTGTTTTTCTGCATTCTTCCTTGACTATGTCCCTGGATTCTGACCATAATTTTTCTGGCTCTTGATTGATTATCCATAATAACACAAATCTATTTCTTACATTGTAAGAACTTACAGTTTATCATTTACAGTTTACAATAATTTATCATTTATATCTGTAAATTCTGTTGGTGTTCAGATCATATATTGCTATGATGACTGGTTTTATGTTCTTCTTCAGCTTTACTCCAATTTTTTATACAAGTATTTCTTGATCTGTCCCACAGTTCGCACCTGGTCTAGTTTTGCTGCAGCTACAGGATGCATCTGCACTGTAGAAACAATGCAGTTTGACACCACTTTAACTGCCATGGCTCCATTCTACAAAATCCTGGGATTTGTACTTTCATGAGACATCAGCATTCTTTGGCAAAGAAGGCTAAAGACCTTGTAAAACTACAAATCCCAGGATTCCAAGTTTTATTGCAGAATTTAAAGAAGTTTCCCAACTTAAACCTTGTGCCAAACATATATTCTCTCTCATACTCCCAAAAGTTTGGTGTGTGTGTGTGTATATATATTCTCTCATGTGGATTGGACCCTATGCATGGTTTATACAAAAGCAAGGTCCACTGGGCTAATTTTTTATGGTGTGTGTGTGTGTGATTACCTCCTTAAAAGAAAAGTAAAGTGGGGTTTAACAGTATTCTTTATGTTGTTTGTTTTTGTTTTAGTAAGAAAACCTTCTTAAGAAACTCTATTGTTCCCTGAAGGTGAACTAGCCATACAATATTTAAGACTGTAATTACTCCCTTTGCTTTTCTATGCTTTCGTTTGCTGTTTCCCCCAGGACTTCAGTAACAAGGGTGGTACCATGGAAATCTACAGTGTTTCTAGAATGGTGACATTAGTCTTTTATTTATTTTTCTTTTTTTAAATCATACTCCTATCAAAGAAAATGTACCTTCCATGCTGCGCTCAGACAAAAGAAGACTGGAAAATGAATCAGCTGCTAGAAACACAGTGATAATCCCTAACCAAAAATAAATAGAAAAATAGATAGGTTAAAAAATTCAGACCTGTGCTTGTAGAATTAGTATTGTAAGATGAACTTATTTCAAACATCACAACAATTCAAAGAAAAATCATAAAATAATACAATATCATTAATTTCCCCAAAGTTATTGTACATAGCTGACACTAAGTCAAGTGTCATATAGCTGCTAGTATGTTGAAATATTGGTTAAATTCAAACACAGCAGTGTGTGGTTCAAACCATTGTTAATGTTATTTCATGCATATAACACCTTATTATGTGTTATTTACATTACACCATGCAGCTACCAGTATGCCTTGGAATGCGAGGTGCATACTAAGTAACCTTTTCTCAGAGAGAGGTTAAAGGCAATCTGCATATTAATAAGGCTTTTGTGAGCTACCTGGTGGCCTGGCATAGCAAAGCCTTCTATTAAATGCAGATTATAAACAGAAAAGTATTCAAAATAATAAAAATAAGTGATAATACAAGAATTATAGGAGAGTTGCCTTGCTATTTTATTTCAAGAAAAATAACTCTGAAATGTTTCAAAGGGGGAAACAAATGGTTGAAAATGGTTATTAATATGGCATTGTGCACATACTTCATTAATTCAATAGACATTGATACTTTATTCAACTGAAGCAAACATTTAGTTAAAAATAGAGGGTGAATTGGTGCAGTGCTCTGGCATGGAATACCAGTATGTTTCACATGTTTACCAAAAAGGACTAAAGCTCTCATTCTTAGACTCAAGACAATTGAATCAATAGAACTAAGGCTGCATCCATTACAGAAATAATCCAGTTTGACAACACATTAACTGCCAAAGATCAATACTATGGAATTCTGGGGATTGTAGTTTTGTGACACATTTAGCCTTCTCTGTCAGAGACCCTGTGCCACAACAAATTACAAATCCCAGGATTCCATAGCACCAAGCTGTTACAGAAATGTTGACTTAGCAAGTTCCCATTCCCATCGGTCCAATGGGTCTGCTCTAGCTGCAAATGACAATCTAGCTACTGTGTTTAGCAGGGGTTGCTCCCTCAGTGTATTTAAGACTGCAGTCCTATGTGGGAGTAAGGCTACAAGAACTTAATCAGACCACCTTTTGAGGAACCTTGCACAGGATTGTGTTGGTCATGCAGGACTGTTTTTAAGAAGGATTTGTAGAACAAAGGACATAAGGGCAGTGGTAGAATATGATCCTCTTGGAACAATAGCTATTTTCAATTATGGCAAAATTTAGTTGTCTCATATGTCAAGATCAGTATTGGAGACAGAAATTTAATAATGTAGCTATTTAATTACAGGAGACATCTCAAACATTACATATGTCAGTTATTATGAATTCCCACTTTTCTCTGAAGATGCCAGCCACAGATGCTGGCAAAACATCAGAAAGAAACTCTTCTAGAACATGGCCACACAGCCCAAAAGACCCACAAAAAACTATGGATGCTGGCCATGAAAGCTTACGACTTCAAATTCCCACTTTTTTTTTTACTTATAAGTGTTGTACACTATTCTTCAATAGTGTATGCAAAACATATTATAAGAAAAGCAGGCTTGGACACAGAAGAAGGAGGAGTGAAAATAGGAGGAAGGAATACCAACAATCTAAGATATGCAGATGACAGCATAATACTAGCAGAAAACCTCACAGACCTGAAACACCTACTAAGGAAGATCAAAGAAGAAAGTGCAAAGGCAGGCTTAATGTTGAACATAAAGAAAACAAAAATAATGACCATTGAGGATCTTCACAAGTTCAACCTAGACAATGAAGAAATAGAAATAGTAACAGAATTCCCATACCTGGGATCAAACATTGATAGAAATGGGGACAGCAGTCAGGAAATCAGAAGAAGACTAAGAATGGGGAGGATGGCTATGAAAGAACTAGAAAATTCTAAAATGCAAAGGTATACAACTCAGCACAAAAGTTAGAATCATACAAGCCATCGTATTTCCTATTGCCATGTATGGATGTGAGAGCTGGACAGTTGAGAAAGATGATAGGAAGAAAATCAATTCCTTTGAGATGTGGTGCTGGAGAAGAGTGCTGAGAATCCCATAGATAGCCAAAATGACAAACAAATGGGCCCTAGAGCAGATCAAGCCGGAAACCTCCCTGGAAGCCAAGATGACCAAACTAAGGCTGTTGTACTTTGGACACATCATGAAAAGAGAGGACTCTTTGGAAAAGGCAATAATGCTGGGAAAGGTGGAGGGAAGTAAGAAGAGAGGAAGGCCACATGCTAGATGGATGGACTCTATTAAAGAGGTCACGGATATGGGTTTGCAGGATTTAAGCAGAGCAATGGAGGACAGAGGGTCTTGGCGATGTCTCATCCATAGGGCCACCATGAGTTCAGCTTGACTCGAGGGCAGTTAACAAAAAAAAAAGTTGTACACTATATGGGTAACATTTTGTCAGGTTAATTAGATGGATAAAGTTCAAGACTGATGAAACTTCATAAAAGTTTTAAAGATTCTGGAAATAACAATGTCTTCAAGTTCTTCAAGTCATAAGATCTAAAACTTCAGGTTCTGTAAAATTTATTGTCAAAAACTTAATGTTTCATTAGCACTTCCTGTCTTCTTTGAATGGACTTATATTTAAAATTACTAGACATTATACTTTATCAATATATGATTGGACAACTTACATATTCTCAGTCTCAGAAGAAAGAAAGGGAAAAGCCTTTCAAAGCAAATTCTGCCAAGAAAACCCCATGACAGGTTCCAAACAGAAGTTTTAAGCTTCTCTGGAGACCATGCAGTTGAGTCCTTCCTTTGTTTGGCCCATGTGGGAGAGATTTCATTTTGTTCTATTCTGAGGGTGGATCTCTCCTCAGAATGCTGGGAGAGTTGGCAATGGAGGCCAGCTCCCAGCATCCAGAACCACCAAAGGACTACACATCCCATCTGAGCATGTGAGCTTGTAAGTAGGATTAGTGCACATAGGCCCTTTTGTTATTTTAGTTCTGGCTTGCCTGAAATGACTGTCTTTTAATATGCATTCTGTACCTGCAAGGCAAGGAGGCCTTGTATGAAATAATAACCTTTCTTCCTTTATTGTCTAGTTAGAATAAATAACTTTCTTTCTAAGTATCTGCGTTTATATTCCTGTTCATGTGTCTTAGTTCTGCTTGATATTTGTTTGTTTAAGTAACCAGGTTAGCAACTACAAATCTCTTAATTCACTAGGTCAGGGGTAAGCAACCTAAGGCCCAGGGGCCGGATGCGCCCCCCCCCCGAGGCCATTGGACCAGCCCCAGGCCGTTCCTGCCACCGCCACCGCCACTGCCGCTCGCCATGATGATATTGATTATTGTAGTTATTACTTGTTCTTGGGGTTTTCTTGGCAAAATCTCCACAGGGGTTTTGCCATGGCTTTTCTGGGGCTGAGAGAGTGTGCATGCATATTTTTTAAATTTTTTAAATATTTTTAATTTTTAATTTTTGTTTGTTTGTTTGTTTGTTTGTTTGTTTGTTTGTTTTTGGTGCTTCAGCCCCCCAATTGTCTGAGGGACAGCAACCCGGCCCCCAGCTCAAAAAGGTTGCCTACCCCTGCACTAGGTGGTGGCAGTTTGGATGGTCTCAGGAGATCCTTTAGCTCAGAAAGAGTGAGGAAGGCTGAACTGAGAGACTAAGAAATGAATGATCTGCTGAGGGCCAAGAGTCAGAACAGAGAGGCTGGGCTGGCTGCTTGGACCCAGAGATCATCACAGCACACAACAACAAAAAATCATTAGTTTGCATGAATTCCATAGATAACACCCATCTTTAACTGATATGTCCAAGAATCGCAGATCCTCATGACACGAGAGCAGCTAAAGTACTGGTCTTAAGAATAATCAATAGATCAAAGGACAAAAAGAACATGTAGTTATTGTATGCAGAGAGATCTTGTAGCTCCTTTGAGACTAACTGAAAAAAAGAAATTGTCAGCATGAGCTTTCATAGACTTCAGTCTATTTCCCATTCCTTGTGAGCACTGAGCCATAGAGAATCATCATGTGGAAGGTAAGTGCTGATGCTGAGAAGATGGACTAAAGTGTCAGACCTGGACAGTGTGAGGTGTATCAAGAGGGAGCACACCAAACTCAAGAAAGATTATTGCCAAAGCAATGTCCCACACCAAACAGAAAATAATCCTTCTTGTTGAAAAGAACCAATTAGTAGACTGAGTTAATCAATGATCTGTAATACCCACAATGATCTGTAAAACCCTTGGTGGCTCATTACATGTGGCTGCTTTGCAGTGTTGTTGGTTCCCAGCCTTGAGATGGTTCCCAATATCCTTTTCTGTCAACAACAACAAAAAACTTGTATGGAACTGTGAACACATACACCAAAAAATGTACACACATGCCAGTTCCTTTATTTGAAACAACATTCATAGGAGACAGCACTGCCATTGCCAGTTAGCCTATCTGCTTAAAGGGTGCACATTATGTTTCCTTGCACCACGTATTAGCAATTGCAAAGAGACAATTGCCCATCAGAAGGTATCATCTTTTGTTAACATTATTGTTATACATAGCCCAGTATCTCCATAATACAAATGGAATATGACATTTATCTTACAGCATGACAGACAAAATATTAAGGCCTTCCTTATGACTAGTGGCAAGTCAATGATATATCAATTTTCTTTCTGCTGATAAAAAGGAGAAGTACTCTTGCTATAGGGTTGTTTGACATCTGCCAGCCCTGAGTCCACCAACATACTGTGTTCTTTTCTCAAGGAGATCCTGTTTCCTGCATGTAGGAGCAGACCTTCACAGGCAGGTCCTGGAAGAGAGGCACAGTGTCATAGTGGGCAGAAACAGATGGTCCAGCCATGCTCTCATAGAAGAGCTCTATTTATGAAATCACTCATTTACATATGGCCCTTCAGGGCTTAATCTTTCTTTAACCAGATGATGCATTTTGCTTCAGAAAACATCATTATGTATTGCACCTGATGTCAGATCCATATGCATGGTTCTGTCATGATGATACAATAAGATGATATGGTGATATAGCATTATGATAAGATGTTTATTGAAAGGGGAATGGGAATTATGTGGGAAGCTTGGGAAACAATGGGGGGGGGGGCAAATGGCCAGACGTGAGGGAGATCTGTGGTTTATGACCCTGTTGTTCTTGCAAGGGATTGTAAATCAGGGATACTCTCCTTCCTTAAGTGTAATTGAATGATAATGCAGGAAAGGAAAGAGGAAACACGAAAGGTCACTTTGATCTGGATCAAAGGCTTGGGATCATAGCCGGGGAAGGGGACTGGGTGATGGGAACTCTTAAGTATGATCTGGGGGGGGGGACTTTTCAGTCCTGACACAAACCCTGGACAGAGGAACTTCTGTCTCAATTTCTGAAATAAAATCTTTTGTTTTAATCACACTAAAATGTTCTCTTGGTTATTGGGAATTGTCTGACACCTATACTGTAATTTAAATGTTTTGCCTGTTGTGCTATACAAATCCATTTCCATCATCACAGAGTCATTAAACTTGATACATTAATTTAATTTAAAATAAAGACCAAAATATGGTTTGGGACCCAATCTGTCAGCTAATAGCTTCCCCAAAAATACTTCAGATTTCTGGTGAGATTTTATTTGTTGATGTTGGTTTGGGGGATATTGCTTTATTGTTGTTTTTAATTTGGCAGGTTGGATATAGAATTTTCATTTATGAACCATTTTTGGCTGAAGTTGATATTCATATTTAGTTGATCATCGGAAACATTTTCATGCAAATTTGGAATCATTTGGTAAGCTTTGGTTTTTTTCAGAAAATGTCTGAAGTTGTTTTTTTTGTGGTTTGGGGGGTTGTGTTGTTTTGTTTTGTTGTCTGTTTTGCATGGAAATTAATGTCAAATCAGTTGTAGGGCTAGTCGGTGCTACAATTTGATTTGTTTCATTAAAATCATACACAAAAGGATCAACATCAACCAAGACAACACAGAATAAACTCCCTAATTCACTTGCAATATAAAAATTGCAATTATACAAGAGACAGTGTGTGCTTAGAACCTAAGCATTTTTTAAAAAAAATGTTCTTTTCACCTTTTACTCCCTAAAAGGGCCCTCAGGTTTTCACAAAGGGTTAGAGTTTATCTGAGACATGTCAATACCATCAATTTATTAATATTCGTGACATGTTAGGTTTTGGTTCACCCAGTTTGGTATCCAGTGTATGTTCTGAGATTTCAATATTTTGTGCAATTACCTTCTTTTTCCTAAAGACCAAACTGCTAGCATAAGTGCAAAATTCAAATGCATATTTTACTTACCCTCCAAATGTTGCTGCACTGCAGTTCCTAGCATTCCCAGCTCCTATTTAATGGCACCCCTCATCACTGGCAATACTGGCTAGGGCTGATAAGAGTTGCAATCCAGTAAAATATAGAGAGGCTACACTTTTTCCATTCCTGCATTAATACAGTGAGATTATGTACTTTAAAAGGAGAAAACATTTACTATCTGGAAGGGATTGTTTAACAAGGCATGGTAATAGCACCACACAAGGAAGTACAAGGCAAGCAATGGGGAAAAATAAGAAGAGATTACCTGCCAAATGAACTACATGGGTTACCTTAGAAAGCGGTCTCAGCAAGGTTGGCAGATTAGGAGCATCCCAGGCACTGAGATTTCAGGGCCAGAACCTGAGACTTAGGGGGGTTGCAGACTGCCAGAAATAGTGTGAATTCAGTCCACTTTTAGGGTTAGGGTTAGAGTTAGGGAACCATGGGAACTGTATTTTATTGTGGCACCAGAGTTGTCTGACAGAGAAGGTTCAATGTCTCAGGAAAATAACACTTCCCATGATTCCCTAGCACTAACCCTAAAAGTGGACTGAATTCACACTATTTCTGGCAGTCTGCAACCCCCCTTAGGGATGTTAGGGCCACAGGCCTTAGTAATCTCACTAATCATACTGAGTTAAGGATCAGCCATAGGAGTATATCACTGGGGAGTATACTAGTCAAACAGAAAACACCAAATTTAACAATACTTAGATGCCACCATTAGTACAGAGTCTATAGGCGAGGTGTCCACCAACTCCGCCGATGTAGTTATACTGGATCAATGGCAATTTGTGAGTACCGAGGACGTGGACAAGCTGCTTGGTAAGGTGAGGAAGACAACTTGCCCTCTTGACCCTTGCCCATCTTGGCTGGCCGTCCAGGGGGGGGATGCATTGGTGAGATTCCTTACGGATATCATCAATGCGTCCTTCAGGGAAGGACATGTTCCATCTTGTTTAAAGGAAGCGGCAGTTAAGCCGCTTCTAAAAAAGCCTTCCCTGGACCCCCTGGATATGAAGAACTATAGGCCTGTTTCATTGCTGCCATTTCTGAGCAAGGTGATCGAGAGGGCGGTTGCTCTTCAGCTCCAGGCAGTCTTGGAGGAAACCGATTATCTAGACCCATTTCAAACCGGCTTTAGGACAGGCTTTGGGGTTGAGACTGCCATGGTTGCCTTGACCGACGATCTGCGTCTGAGCATCGACAGGGGTAGTGTGACCCTGTTGGTGCTCCTAGACCTCTCAGCGGCTTTTGACACGATAGATCACGGCATCCTCTTGGACCGCCTGAAGGGGTTAGGTATCGGGGGCACTGCTCTGCAGTGGTTCCGGTCCTTCCTCTCGGGTCGGTCCCACAGGGTGCTGATCGGGGACTGTAGCTCCAGTAAGAGGGAGCTCACTTGTGGGGTCCCTCAGGGAGCTATTTTGTCCCCGATGTTGTTTAACATCTATATGAAGCCGCTGGGTGAGATAATTCGGAGTTATGGTGCTGGGTGTTATCAGTACGCTGATGACACCCAAATCTATTTCTCCGTGTCTCGTTCGTCGGCCTCGAATTCCAATGGCATCTCCTCTCTCAATGAATGTCTTCAGGCGGTAATGGGCTGGATGAGGAAAAACAAATTGAAATTGAATCCAGACAAGACGGAGGTGCTCACGGTAGCGGCCCCGAAACCAAGAATTGGGTTGCAACCTCCAGTCCTGGACGGGGTCACACTCTCCTCCAGTGACTGTGTTCGCAGTCTGGGGGTGCTCCTTGATTCGTCGCTCCTGATGACGAATCGGGTCAATGCAACGATCAGGAGCGCCTGTTATCAGCTTCGGCTGATACACCAGCTGCGCCCTTTTCTGGAAGTAGGGGATCTTGAGACTGTTGTGCACGCGTTGGTAACCTCATGCCTCGACTTCTGTAATGCGCTCTACATGGGGCTACTCTCGTGCTTGGTTCAGAAACTGCAACTGGTTCAAACTATGGCAGCCAGATTAATTTCTGGTACATCTAGGGGGGACCATATCACCCCGGTACTAAGGTCCCTCCACTGGCTGCCTGTTAGTTTCCGAGCCCAGTACAAGGTGTTGGTTATTACCTTTAAAGCCCTAAATGGCTTGGGTCCAGGCTATCTCAAGGACCGCCTCCTCCCGTATAATCCCCCCCATGCCCTCCGGTCCTCTGGGAGGAATTTGTTACAGCCTCAAAAAACGAGGCTGGTGACGACCTCCCAGAGGGCATTTTCTGTAGTTGCCCCCAAACTGTGGAATGGCCTGCCGGAGGAGATCCGCCAATTGTCATCATTGGGCAGCTTCAAGAAAGCTGTCAAGACGGATCTCTTCCGACAGGCCTTCCCGGATTAATGTACCATCTCTGGCTCCAGGATCTCCCTCCAAGACGCTTCCCTCTTCTGTGACCAGGCTCCGTTATGAGCCAGTAGTTACACATTTGCCAGCACTTTTCGGTTATGTCTTAGTGTTGTTTTTATATGGAGGAATTTACCTCCTTTATATTTTGTTTTAAATTGTAATTAATTTAATAATTTTTTTAAGGGGGGAGGGGGGTGAACTGTTCTTAACTTCTGTATGATGATTTTATGATGTTAGCCGCCTCGATTGCACTCAGAGGGGCGGGGTATCAAATAAATATTATTATTATTATTATTATTATTATTAGAAAGAAAATGCAAATATGCACCATTTTCAAGGAACTGCTCTTTCCTTGAGATTCCTCCCTCCCTCACCATGAAGACTAGAGGAGAAAGTCCACACTCTGAGATCTGGATGTTCTATGCCTTATATCAGATTAAACTCTTTGTCATGAATTCCAGTCTTATCTATTTTGATTGGTACTGGCTGTCTAAAATCTCCACTAAGGGCCTTTACAGACTGCCAGAAATAATGCAACTTGAGTCCACTTTAACTGCCCTGGCTCAGTGCTAGGGAATCATGGGAACTGTAGTTTATTGTGGTTCCGGAGCTCCTTGATAGAGAAGGCTCAATGTCTCAGAAAAAAACTACAATTCCCATCATCCCCTAGCACTAAGCCCGGACAGTTAAAGTAGACTCAAGTTGCATTATTTCTGGCAGTCTGTAAAGGCCCTAAGAGATATTAGAGGGAAATGTATAAGAAACCCTGATGAGAAGATGATTGGACTGATAAAGATCTCTACAGTTTGGCATTTATTCTGTGCAAAATTCACAAAATACAGTTATTTGGTGTAGAAAGTATCATTTTCTGCAAATTGTTTCCTCCACAGAAAAAGTTTTCTTCTGAGCAGAAAAAGCTATAATTGGGGACTTATCCTGTGCAAAATTGTCATGCAAATGATTTGCACAGAAAACAATATATTTACTTGCTACCAGAAACCTTTAATACCGTACTTCCCATCTGATACATAAAGCCATGTGTTTCTTTTCTCATTTACTGTATGTATGTACCATCTTTCTTCCATAGCATTCCAGGAGTTCAGTTTCAAATACTAAAAATAGTTCTCCTCCACACTCTCTCTCTTTCTCACTCACACACATTCAAGTTAGAGACAACAAAATAAAGCAATAGTTTCTGGACATTGGGGATATTCTCAGGAGATGATAGTCTGAGATGATGGATCCCTGATGTCTTGTGCCTTGCCTCCATACACACAGATGTTTAAGGAGCCACATGGAAGACTGAAAAAGGAATTTATTCCATCCTGAAGAGTAGGGCTGCAAATGCATTCATGGATCTGCATCTCATCAGTAGCTACCAACTAGAGTAGACCCACTGAATCTATGGTGGTTTACATTAATGTTCACAATTGATTCAAAGGGTCCACTCAATGAATCAGACCATGGTAAGAAAATATTACCTGAAATCAGATATTTTAAAAGACACAACAAAAGTGTTCATTTCAAAGTAGGAGATTTTCCTTGACATACATTCAAAGCAGATGTTTCCAAACAAAATCCAAATTTTCAAATATCTCAATAAAACACTATAATTTTATAGTTAGGCTATATATACTTTTTGCTGGGTTATTTAGTTTTCAAAGGATCATGGTGGGTTTATAAAAGGAAATCTTTTGGGAAATCAGCTTTAAAAGTATTTCTTTCCAGTTATATAGAAGTTAGATTTATTGTGGTTTTGCCATTCATGGTTCTGATCCTATCTTATTGATGGAAAGTCGCCCTAAGCTTCCTGAAGCAAGGACAAGTATCCTCTGGTCACCACCACAAGCTAGAGGAACAGTGATCACTTGGAGGGGGCACTCACTTTTTCCAAGGACACAACTCATAGCAAAGGCTAACCTATTACCAGCCACAGGCTAGAGAAAAAGCAGCTATAGGGAACCTGTTTCCTCACTTCCTTTTACTAAAATAGACCACTGATTACAAAGTGAGGGAAAGCATAATCTAACATTTGCCACTGGCCAAAGGATCACAGACCACTCACCTCTATCCAAGGAAGAACAGAGCATCAGCTAGAGAAGATCAGCCTGTCCTATTTGCAACTTATTAGTTTACCCTGATATTGTGAAATTTGTTCTCTTTTCTCTAGTCTTTCCTTCCCATTCCTTGTATTCAGGACCAGCCCTGTCCTTAGACAGAATTATATGGTTGCCGCATGTGGCAAAGGAGAGAAGAGACATATACTACATAGCCTGCCTTGATATACCTGATCCAATCTGCAACCCTCTAATATGATGGAAGACATTATCCAATCCCCAGCCTTGGGAAGAAGAAGAAAGATTTAACTGCCAGCCCAATGGCTTTTTACAAAGATTGACGGGAGGGAAACATCTTGTTCTTTGCCTTCTGTAGTAAAATATCCTGCTTGTATTTCTTGGTTTGTTTTTTGTTTTTTTTTAGTTTGTAAGCCTGAAGGCAAGCATGTATGTCAATTTTGTAAATGATATATTTTGTGCCTGTAGCACAAAAACATTTTTTCTCAAAGTGAAAAAAAAGTGTTTGTTTCCTGTAGTACACCATTGTGTTTGTTTTCTAGAGGCATCCCTATCAAAATGTAGCTCAGTTTAACTTTAGTATCATGTTTCCTAAGGAATATGGCATCAACTACTCATTCAGAATTTCACATCATTGATAGGAATCGACTTGTATCAACTTTAGGAAACACAACCGTGACACATTAGCTCCATGAAGATTGTTCTCCATTCAAAGTAAGAAGTTTCTCCTTGTATCTGATGCAGGACTATTGCAGTCCTCACTTCATACTCACTCTGAACCTGAACATGCCTCTAATAATGACTACTAAAGATCAAGATAATTAAAGCTGTTGTTATAACACACAGTGGATTTAATATTTAAAATTGCTTGTATATGAAGACAATGAGTGAACATTGAAGTAAGGTTGAGTACAAACTTGAGATACCTTGGAAGTCAATTGTAAATATTTGTATATGATTATTGAAAAAGAAATTAATATGTCAATTTGATAGATATGTTTGAATAATACATGTTAATAAAATATATTTTTTTAAAAAAATAAATAAAGTATAATTGCTTTGACTACTGGCCACTAATATCTTATTCTCCATTAATTTCCTTCACTGCCTTTTCATGACACCTAAAATTAGAGGCAAGCTGGCTGTTTTAACTGAAGGCTCGTCCAGACTGCCCAGCAGTTCTGATAAAGTTCAGGACCTTCTTTTTTATTATTTCACTCCTTTTATCAGTTGTTTCTGTTCCCACATCCAACTGTACTTGAAATATCCTGGCTTAGATAGTTAAATATTTAGTTTAAATACTTGTTTCTTCCTCCTCCTTTGTTTCTGTGTAAGTGCATGTGCACATGCACATGCCTTCAAGTTGCCTGTTGACTTATGGCAGTCCCATGAAGTTTATAGGGTTTTCTTAAGCCAGAAATACTCAGAGTGGTTTGCTAGATTCTTCCTCTGAAATATATTCAATATTTATTCTTCTTTATTCTTCTCATAATATTTAGTGTAAACTTTAACTATGATAATGTGTGTATTTAGAATTCACCAATGCCTTCATTCTTCATTTCTGAAACCTAAACTAATTCCAAGGTTTGTTTGTTTTATTTATATCTTATCTTTGCCAGGAAAGCCCATCTTAGATGGTAGTGTTATTTTAATCTGGGCAATCTTACTGGACTATCTTGAAAGCAAATTGAACGTAAAAGGTTTGGTGTTAGCTGTTTTACAAGTGACTTCTTAAAATTACTTGGTTATACGTTGCTTTTTGAAAGATGCGTTCTGCTTTTAGTAGCTTATATGTAAATACCAAGTAAAGGAATACATTTCCTTTGAGTGTCACTTTACTCAAACATTTCGAACAATCCTCACCTACAAGCTTTTTTAATTTCTTCCACAAGGAGCTTGAATTAAAGGACCTTAGCATGTATGTGAGTGTGCATGTGAAAGAGAGAGGAGGAGTACCTAAGCAATAAAAATTAAACAAAGAAAACAAAAAAAAATGATATCACATGAGCCAGTATATATGAGGTCTTATCTGTCTGCCCCATATGCAGATTAAATTATTAATAGGATTTTATGGAGGAGGTGTGAAGTGACAATTTAGGAATCTGTTAGCCTGATGAGAAAGCTTCTAACCAGTTGTGAAGAAATGTAGTCACACATTTTGTACTGCAGATTACTAAGAGGTGGTGACAGTTTAGTTGCTATCTGAATGCTATCGTTGGTAGACCGTTTATTTTTAAAAAATTTAGTACAAAGGATAGAAGGGAATAATACAGTTGCTGGATTTATTTGGATTCAGAATCAAGATCAAAGCTAAATGAAGATGCATACTTTGAAAGGGAAGCATGATCTTCCTTCCTATTGCAATCTCTCCTTACCCCCATCTCTCTGTGTGTGTTTGTGTGTTACACTTGAAAGCTCCATTCCATTACTGTGTCTGTGTGTGTATCTGTGTAAATCTCTATAGCTGGCACTACCAAAAGTTAATAGGATTTTCCAATAGCAACTGATCAGTTTGTAGGCACAGTTCAGAATGCTTGCTGTACCCTACAACCTGAGACAGGAAAAATTACTTTTGGGACAATTCTTCCAGAATCTCTCTGCAACCATGGTCATACAACTAGCCTGATCAAGCTTGTTGGTGGCAAACTAAGCTATGAATCTTTTAGCTAAGGCATCCTCAAAATATGCAGAAACCACTACATTATTTCTGACAGGCCCTGTTTTCTGTCCACACTAATAGGCAGAAACATTCAACTCAGAATTAACAAGAATTAATAGACAAGATTACGTGACTGTCCAGAAGGTCAAAGATGGGCAGAAGCCAATCAATTCATCAAGAAGGAAGAGTACTGCAGAGAAGAAACTAATTGTTCCACCAGAATACTGCACAGCATGTAGATTTCATGAAACCAAGACTGACTGTGAATGCAGGGACAGATGGGCTTGGCAATTCATACCTTGAATGCCATCCAGAGAAATAGGGAGGGGAAATAAACTACCCTGGAGAGGCATTCATGAGTGTGTATGTATGGAATGAGAGAGATGCTGAGGGAAAATGAAGTTAAGAGCATTTTGCTTTGGGATTTTTTTTATAAGTTTCCCTTTTTGCTTTCCTGTTTGAGCTACCACTGAGGAAAGAAAGCCTATATATAGATATCCTTTCCTTGTAACAGATGATCCCTGAAACTTGCATTCAGTGTCATTACTAGAACATATGTAAAGTAATAAAGAGTGCAGGAATGCTAGGCATGTACAAAGTACATTTCCCAGTGTTACATTACACTGTCTTACTCTTACACAGTAGTCAGAGGTGTGCTGATTAATTTACATAAACAACAACAGCAGCAGCAGCAGCAGCAGCAACAACAACAACAACAACAATTTATTTATAGCCCGCCCCTCTGCTTGGCAATCGGGGTGGGTTACAGCATATTAAAACATACAAAGTTAAAAGCATTCCCTCATCCCACAATCTAACCCTCCCATCCCATTAAAACAAGATTAAACTATTGAAGAGTTAAAATACAATAATGCAATTAAAACAATAAAAACAACAAACAGCAATAGAAGAGGCAGCAATGGACAGTAGGGCAGGCAGCAGGGGGAACAAATGAAAACCATCTCCCCTGAGCCAAAAGGTTATTCCGGGAAGGCCTGCCAGAAGAGATCCGTCTTTACTGCTTTTTTAAAAGCAGCAAGGGTGGTAATAAGATGGATCTCGTCCGGCAGGCCATTCCATAGTCTGGGAGTGGTCGCAGAAAAGGCCCTCTGGAAGGTCTGGGACAGCCTAGTTTTTATTGGCTGTAACAGATTCCTCCCAGAGGACCGGAGGGCACGGGGGGGGAGGTATGGGAAGAGGCGGTCCCTAAGATAAGATGGACCCAAGCCATGTAGGGCTTTAAAGGTCAAAACCAACACCTTGTACTGTGCCCAGAAACTAATTGGCAGCCAGTGGAGGGATTTAAGCACTGGTGTTATGTGCTCCCTTTTAGATGTTCCTGTAATTAACCTGGCTGCCATATTTTGCACCAGTTGTAGTTTCCGGGTTAGGCACAAGGGTAGCCCCATGTAGAGTGCATTGCAGTAATCCAGACGTGAGGTTACCAGAGCATGTACCACAGTTTCCAGATCCCTCATATCCAGATAAGGGCACAGTTGGCATATCAGCCAAAGCTGATAACAGGCACTCCTGACCGCCGCATTCACCTGACTAGTCATGTGAAGCGATGAGTCGAGGAGTACCCCCAAACTGCAAACACAGTCCTTAGAGGACTGGAGACTGTATTCCCAAATCTGGTTTCGGGCCTGTGACTGTAAGTACCTCCATTTTGTATGGATTCAATTTCAATCTGTTTTTCCTCATCCAATCCATTACCGCTCTGAGACAGTCATTAAGAGGAGAGATGCCATCTGAAGTCTGAGTCAATGATCTGGTCATAGAGAAGTATATCTGGGTGTCATCAGCGTACTGATGACACCACGCTCCATGCCTCCGAATGATCTCACCCAGCGGCTTCATGTAAATGTTAAATAACATCGGGGACAGGATGGCGCCCTGAGGGATGCCACAATTAAGCTCTATTTTAGAAGAGCAACTGTCCCCGAGCCTCACCCTCTGGGATCTGCCCGAGAGGAAGGAACGGAACCACTGCAGAGCAGTGCCTCCAATTCCTAACTCTCTCAGGCGATCCAAGAGGATAGCATGATCTATTGTGTTGAAGGCTGCTGAGAAAACCAAGAGCACCAACAGGGTCACACTACCCCTGTCGATGCCCAGGCGGAGGTCATCGGTCAGAGCAACCATGGCTGTCTCAACTCCATATCCTGTCCTGAAGCTGGTTTGAAATGGATCAAGATAATCAGTTTCATCCAAGACTGCATCTACTGGCATCATTCCACTACTGTAAATTATGTTGTTTATAGATGCATCTAGTTCTAGAGTCTGTACAAAAAGGGAATTCAGTGCAGTTTCCAGTTACATAATTGGTAGCAAAATTGGTTGCTGAACCAATTCCACAATATGCTTCACCCCTGGGATCCTAAGAATAAATGTACTACCATTTGTGCCACTGGAAAAAAACAATGCAGCTCTGCTAGTGTACTATTTTCCTCCACTCCTTTGATTCTGGATTTAGCCCAGTGTTATTACTGTACCCTGTTTAGTTATTCTGTGATCACTTGCATGGTAGATGTTGTAACTATTATTTTCTCCCAAACAGTTGCCTTTGCTCACCTTTAAAGTATGTCTGTTAATATACAGCAGTATCAGAGGTTTTGTAACTTAAGTTTAATATTCTGCTGGGGAATCTTTTGGAATTTTCTTCTCTGCAATAATATATGCCCCCATCACTCCATAAAACCAGACCAAAACCACAGCACTGGAGGGGTTCCCAGCATAATTCCAGTTGTGGGGATATTCAGGTAAGGCTGCGGTGAAAAGGGGACATGCCCTTGTTCTGCTGGATTCTGCCATCCCATGTGTTCCATGCCACTCCATGCCCATCATTCAAGCGATCATTCAACTGTATTTACAGTGCAATCCTACCTATATTCAGAAATGTCCTGTGTTCAATGGGTCTTACCCTCTGACAAGTGAGCAAAGGATTATAGAATTATTACCATTCATGGACAGAAAAAACAAATCAATATGTCTTCTCCAGTGGGGTTTAAACCTATAGGTAACTGTGTATATGGCTATGGCTATATCTAGTTCTATGCCAAGAGTTATGATTTTCAGAGCATCCAAGCTCTGTCAAAGGCCACCTTTCAGGAAGGCTTTTGCTGGGGATTCCTGCACTGTCAGGTTACTGGACTATGGCCCTTGGGATTCCTTCCAACTCAATGATTCTGTGCATCATATTAGGAAAATAAGCAGCAATTGATTAATTTTTCACATGGGTTGCTAAGATGATTGAGCAAATGAGTTCATAAGAAAATGCTGCATTCATTGAAAAAAAGTGAAATAACAGAATAATACTAAGGGGGGGAAAATTCACAGTTCACCATGGACTCCAGACTCTGGCCCATCTGTCTTCCAGCCTGGTGATGATCTGCCTGACTATCTCAAAACTCTGATAAATGTATGTTTACATTTGTAAACCTGATTAAATGCTTTCCATGGCAATAAGGAAAAATTTGATGTGCTCTCAAGTCAGAGGAGGTGATCAATTTTTACCATAAAACAAACAAGCGATGTCAATTTGTTTATTTTTGGTTATCACAAGCTTTAATGTCAACATGACATACTGCTGGCTTTACTGCTGTAAATCAGCACTTGCTAGAGACTAAGGCTGGAAGAACATACATTATATTTATTTAATGGTGGCATTTATAGCTTGTGGATGGATGGGAAAACTCTCAGTGCCACAGAAAGATTTACCATAATTAAAGATAATTTAAGGGAATTGCCCTTAATGGTTGAGTTACAAATTAAAAACACTGTTTCATTTGTTATTCATAAAGATGTGAGCTTAAGGGGGGAGGGGGACCCCAAATTCAATATATTTTCAGAAGGCACAAGTCTGTCATCAATTCACAATCGCAGGTTACCAAGTTTCTTTACAGACACTCTTGACTTGCCAAGAATCTAAAATTACAACAAGGAAATGAAGGTCTAACAGCAATGTAAAGGTGTTATTATTATAACCCAAGAGGACAAGGCAACAAAGCTGAGGAAAATGATAATGCTAGAGATAAATGGGTGCATTTACACTGTATACATAATTCAATTTGACACCACTTTAAGTGGTGTAGCTCCATCCAAACAATCCTGTGGTTTGTAGTTTTACAAGGTCTTTAGCCTTCTCTGCCAAAGAGTGCTGGTGCCTCATAAAACTACAAATCTCAGGATTCTGTAGGATGGAGCCATGGCAATTAAAGTGGTGTCCAACTGCATTATTTCTACAGTGTAGATGCACTCTTGGAGCTGGACTGAGGAAAGGAAGGTGAGGAAGCAAAAGGAAAACTGCAGGGCCATCACTGCTATTAAATATGAGACAGCTATCTCAGGCAGCAGAGGCAAGTGACAAGCACCAAGCAGCACCAAGGTGTTGGAAAGAGCAGAGCAGATCTGTACCCTGCCCTGGACTCCCTATGTTAGCTACTATCCTTAGATTTACTGGAGGATGTGCTGTTGCATCACAAGAACTGAAGAGATATTCAACCAGTAGTATTGCATCTGTCCAAGGTACCATCTTTACTTTGCTTCAGGCCCTGTGCAAGGAAATGGAGGAAGGGGAAGAAAAGATGGTGGGAAAGGCAGCTACAGTGCAGTAGCAAGGACAAATGATGGCAGGTGGCCTAATGCAAAGAGAGCAATTGTGGGTGAAGTGGCTGCACCAACTGCCTTCATCTAATTTTTCCATAGTACCTCTGGTTTTTATGGAGATAATGAGGATAGAAGAGAAAGTAGAGACAAGGTAGCCTAGCTCTGGACCTAGAAAAATAGCAGAAGCAGTGGGACAGGAGAATCAATATGGAGAGAACAAGAAGCTTAAGGATCCTTTCAAACTACACATTTATAGCCCAATGATTTCCCTTTAACCATCATGGTACCATCCTGTGAAAACCTGGGATTTGCACTTTAGAGAAAGGTATTTTGAATTCTCAGCCAGAGAGCCCCTCTGGTGCCTCACCAAACTACAGACTCCACCATTCCATAGGATGTAGCCATGACAGTTAAAGCTACCCTGAGTCCCATTATTGGAAGAAAGACAGGATATAAATGAATAAAATAAATAAAGTGGTATCATAGTGCTGTGGTTGTATAGTATGAAAGGGCCCTAAGAGAAGATGGCCAACAGAAGCACAGCTTAATGGCAAAGAAGAGCAGGGGAAAACCAGCAGAAAACAGAGGGAAGAAGCTGCACTTAACACTCATCTACTTGTCTACAACCTGGATACGAAGGGCTGATTGTACTGACAGTGGCATTCTGATTTCCCCAAATGTAACTTCTTCAGGTTCTGCTATTTTATAGGCAATTGAGAAAGACAGAAGGGGAAAGAAGTCAGTAGACTGACACCAGCCAGGAGAGCACAAGGAATTGGAGCAAATGGTAATGGCAATAGGGGCTAAGATAAAGGATCAGGTGATGAAATGAACATGAGAAACTAAAGAAAAAGAGAAAGTAGAAAGAGCTTGACAATGGAGAACTGCAGGCAGAGAACACAGTCCACTTTCAAAAGCAATTTTCCTCTTCAAATGGTTCTCACTACTGTCACTGTTTAAATGTCATGATTTGAAGTAACCCATCATTATCCTTTGTCAAATGATATCACATTTGAATAAAAGTGCATCACTTTCAAGAAAAGCAAAACTAGTTAATCCATTTTTTATCTTTGAAACAAGGTCTGTGAATCAGTCAAGTACACATTTGCTTCTAACAATGATACATCATATATGCAATGATTTGTGGTACAAATAATGTAAGAACTCTTACATAGCTCCAGGAAAATGTGATAGATTTCTATGCCATTTCCCAAGCAAGGAAGAAGGAGAAGCTTAAGACTGGGAGAAAGGATATCAGTTACACGTTCTGAGGGACAAAACAAAGGAGGGCGGGGGAGAGAATATGGCAGTACATTTAAGATTAACTGCTTTTTATTTTTGCACGAATTTTTGTGCATATACACCCACTTCTTCAGATGCAGTACTGAGTGGTATTAAGGCCTCAGGTATAAAACCTATTAACATAGTAGTAGGAGTGGAATAGAATAATAGGATGAGAAAGGTGCAAATCATGTACCTTGCCCTAAATTTTCAAAGGGCTGGGTGAGGTAATACAGGCCTTTCAGATCTTTACACTGCTCAGTTTGTCTTGATGCGTGAAAGCAATAAATCTGCTTACCAAAAATCAGTTCCTTGGGTGAAAATATTCCCTTTCTTACAGTAGCAAGGAATCTTATATTTATATATGGAGTGTGTCATGAATATATGTAGCGTGTTATACATATACATTTATATATGTAGTGTGTCATGAATATATGTAGCATGTTATACATATACATTTATATATGTAGTGTGTCATGAATATATGTAGCAAGCAATAGATATACATTTATATATGTAGTGTGTCATGAATATATGTAGCGTGTTATACATATACATTTATATATGTAGTATGCCATTGTCTTTGCTCATGCCTCTGCTAATGGTTTGAAATGTGTGAATAGAATTCTGAGGAAAGTTCACCTATATACAACATCCTCGACAATCAGCTACTTGAAGATCTTTCTTGGGACACAGAAGGGCGTGTGTAAGCTCCCAATTATACTCAGGGGTGCCAGGGTTGGATGTTTTCCCCCAGATTCTAGGCATGTCATCCAGTTCCCATTTGGATCATCATCTGGCCTAATTCCAAGCTCTCACTGTGGGGGGAAACTAAGGCGATTACTACACAAGGGTGGCTTTTGCACAGCAATCATGCAATTTCTTTAATGTCATTATAAATGTAGCAATAACACTATTTTAAAACACTCATTTCAGCATCACCTTTCAATAGCACAACAGTCTTTTTTTGGTGACAAATGTTTCCCATCTCTGTTTTCTGCACAAAACACATGACCCCAGCCTCCGTCCCATTTTTTTTCTGCTTTGAGCATGCTTTTTTTTTTCTTTCAAAATCTCGCAATGATAAAATTACACCTGTAATTGCAAGATTCTTTGGACAACTCGTTTCCAGTGATTCAGGATTCTTGAGTTCTATGCTGTTGTTTCAATTTTAGAATTGGTAGTTCTGTAGATAGCCACACATTTTTTTTATCCTGCATCAATGGATCCTGTGGCATGGAAGACCATTTTGGGAGAATTGTTTACATAAATAAGTAAATTAACATCTCACCAAATTCAGTGAAACCAGCCTTCTCTTTCACTAAATTGGAAGGTCTGTGATGTAATAGAAGCGGGAAGAAGGGTCCATGATGTACCCACTCACACACATCACAGTAACATTTCTGTAGCACTAAAGTGATCCACACCTGTGCAATTGCACACATGTAGTCTCTCTCATTAATGTGAAACTGCATAATAATAACGGTATGACAACAGATGAACAAGGGATGAGTGATGACATTGAGTGGAAGGGGAGGAATCATAGTTGCAATTCCACTCCAATCCCACTAGCACCTCGTGTGGTAATCTCCCAAGTGTCAAGCCCTTGAAGGGGCCAGGATATGTAGCAAACTCTGGAGGGACACCTCTCTTATTTTGCAAGAAAGAAATCTATCCCTGTCTTTCAGACATGAAGAAAGGGTGTCTAAGCTGTAAGGGCAGGAAATACAATTGTGGAGAGAAGGCAGATTAGAGCCAGCCCTGGTGACAACCAATCAGGACTGAGCTAGCGACAGCCAATAGAACAGGGGTAGGCAACCTAAGGCCCGGGGGCCGGATGCGCCCCCCCAAGGCCTTTGGACCGGCCCCAGGCCGGTCCTGTCGCCGCCGCCGCCCGCCATGATGATATTGATTATTGTTGTTATTACTTGTTCTTGGGGTTTTCTTGGCAATATCTCCACAGGGATTTTGCCATGGCTTTTCTGGGGCTGAGAGAGTGTGCATGCATATTTTTTTTTTAAATTGTTATTTTATTTTATTTGTTTAGTTATTTATTTATTTATGGTGCTTCGGCCCCCCAATTGTCTGAGGGACAGCAACCCAGCCCCCGGCTCAAAAAGGTTGCCTACCCCTGCAATAGAATGTTGGGCTGCAAAAGGAAAATTCTGTTAGGAACAGTTGGAAGTCAGTTAGGGTTTGGATTCCAGACAGTGAGGGTCTGGTGGTGAAGGCTCCAGAGTGGAAGAGGGTTAAGGTCCAGAAGAGAGAGGCCTAATGCCCATACTAAACTCTAAGTGAAGGAGTTAATAAAGAGAATATCCTGAGGGGTATTGACAACCTTAGAGGCTGGTTAAGAGATGGTGGTAGAGGTACCCAAAGAAGGGTTAAGAGCAGGGGTAGGCAACCTTTCCCCTTTAAGGGCTGAGGGACTTCAGCTTCCAAAATCCCAGGAGCTATTGGCCAACATGGGACTATTGGCCAACATGGCTGAGGCTTCTGGGAGCTGACATCCCTCGGCCCTTAAAGGGGAAAGGTTGCCTACCCCTGGTTAAGAGTGTCCTGTGGGGGTAATTGAAAGTGTTCCAAGGAAAGGAGTGTTTTAGAGTATTATTATTATTTGTAACTGTAACCAATTATAACAAGTGCAGCAAGACCAAGTGAAACATTGTTAATTGAATTGTAAATAAAGTTTTGTTGCCACCACAGTCAAGATGCCCTTTGGTTGCTACTTGACTGGGTGCTTGGTTGCTCCTTTGCACCCAGTCACCCTGGAATCAGCAGCTGAGCTAAGCAGTGACCAAAAAGCACATCACCCATGTCAGCATTGGAGCAAAGGCCAGTGTGGACAATAGTTGCTGATCAGCCAGCTGCTCAGTTGCTGCTCCCAGGGTGACCATGTGTAAAGGGAGAAGCTTCTCCCCAGTGAAGAGGGAGTGATCTTGGATAAGTCACACTCTCTCAGCATGAAAGGAAGGCAACGGCAACTCCTCTCTGAACAAATATTGCAAGAAAGCCCTATGACAGGTTTGCTGTAAGTGAGAAAAGACGGAACAAATAACAGCAACCACAAACTCAACCACAGCATCTACTAGAAGATCTAAATAAATGAATTTAAGACATAATGCTGCATTTTCCTGAAGCACTGTTGAAATGTCTGTGAGCTTTCTGAGTGAAGATTGCACCACAAATCTTTATAAAATAGGTGGCATATGTCTTACCTTTTCCTGTTAGCTTTGGAAAGAAGCACAAAGACCAACAGGTAACATTAGTGAAGACAACTTGCTTCATTGTAGTAATATTAACATGCAATTTAAGCATGTAGACAGAGAAAGCAAAGAAAGGAACAAAAGAATAAAAGGTGATTTCCCTTTGTCTGAAACCATTTTAAACAGAATTTGAGTTTAGATTGCCATTTATATATGCCTTTTGGCCTCAACATGTTTGCCAACTTTCTTCTATTCTATGCTGTACCATTTTTTTCAAAAGAAGCAAGAGTTTCTGCCACTGTTCAGCTAGTATTGTTTTCAAGAGTAGTTCACACTTGGTAACAACACTTTGCAAAATAATCATCTCAGTACTGCAAACTTGTTGTAAAATATCTATTTCTAGATTTTTGTGTTTTAAGCTTTATTTTCACAACTTTTTCGGGGGGGGTTAATGCTGGGTGTGATATGGGAATGTTTGAATGTTTCAAAACCCAAAGTAAAATCTATGAGCTATGCAGCTGGTGCTCTTTTCAAATCTAATCAATTCAGTTTGGAAAAGACAGTTTTAAATTTTTGTGGTTTTTTTATTTTATTTCATCTTTATAATTGCAGCACGGTGTTTTAAAAGCCAGTAACTGGATCATAAATAGTAGCGTTTTTAAAATTACAATCTAGCAATATGTAGTCATGACTGAAAAGATTTCCAGATATAGGCAAAATCTTTCACACCCACATACGCCTAGTAGGGGCAGAACCTCTTTTACAAATTCATTGACAGTATTTATAATAACTCTTGGGCCTGAGAAAGTTATAGTTTTTGATTTTAATTTAGGAAGAAACCAGTATAGCGTTGATGTATCTCAACTTTGCATGTTTAGATGAGAAAGCAAATTTAGAGTGGTCACTATATATGATTACTTTTAGCAAAACAATACCATGCTCTCAGTTTAAGTGATACAATGTTCACATGAATGAAATGTTGATGAGAATAAAATGTTCCAATGAATGTATGTACCAACATTCAACACGTTTCACCTTGTCCCGTAAGTGGCATCCAACAGACTCATTTTCACAATATATTGTTCACATACCCTGCCCACTTAACTGTTAATATACGGGACACAAATTAATTTATGATTAACTGAAGTGTTCCAAAGGCATTTTGCTAGATAGGTCAACTTATCAATATTCGCACCCAGCAGCCAGTGGGGAACAAAAGTGGAGCTGGCTGTGGTCTCCATGGCAACACCAAGGGCTTCCAGAAGAAACCATGCATAGCTTAATGGAACTACTTTGATAACTGTTACCGTTTCTCTCTATGCTAAATCTTTAAACAAGTCTTCTCAGCAGTTTATAGCATCTGTTGCTGCAGTATTAAAATGCAGACTACAGTCTAAAAGTGTTTGCAGGAAAGTGAAAAGATACAGTATGTTGCGAAGTCTGTGTATGTCATATATGTATGTCATATATTTTGCAACATATGAAATGTTTACAGGTAGTGCACTCCACAGAAGTCATATGTACTCTGATTCAGCTATCCATGCTTGTGCTGTTCTTGGAAGGTATCCCACAGCTTAGGGGTGGAGGACATACTTTGCATGTATAAGACTTTCAGTTCTGGCCCAGACATTTCCAGTTAAGAATATCGAAGATCAGATGATGGGAAAGGCCTGAGGCTCTGGAGAATGCTCTCAGTCAGAACAGATTCAGCAGAAGACATGGTCATAACTGAACTTGGGAGGGGGGGAGATTAATACAATTCCTACAATCTCACAGCTAGCGTAGCTAGTTGCCATTCTGCCTGAGGGACAGGGTTAGTAAACTGTAGTGTCCCCCCCCCCCCCAGTAACTTTTCCAGAATCTGGTTGGTACAGTTGTGATAAATGGGAGTCCCTCCATTTATCAGGGCCTTTTTCCCTTTTGGAGGGGGTACTGGAATCTATGAGGAGGGTGACATCACTAGTGGTGTGAGGGCAACCAGCCAACCAGATGGCTGTTAGAAAAGAACCTTCTGGATGGTGGTTGGAGAGAGACCGCAGTTCTCTCCAACTGAAGCAGTTGGGAGAGTAGAAGCTGAGAAACAGCAAGGTCTTGGCTTTTAGTTAGTTTGTTTTTACTAGTCAGAGATTCAGGTTTGGCTGAAATGATTATTTTTTTGTAACTAATCCTTTAAGTTTGTGCCTGGAGGACCAGTTGTCCCCCATGTCTTATTCTTTAATGTTCACTGCTTTATAATAAATCTTTTTCTTTAGTACTAGTACTCTGTCTCATTCTTAATTCCTTTTAATGGCCTTAGCTCAGCTAATGTCTGTTCTGATTGTAGGTTACCAGTATAAGGCCCAGCAATGTCCCAATGTGTTGCTGGGGTGTGACAATTTAATCAGGGGTAGGCAACCTTTCCCCTTTAAGGGCCGAGGGACTTCAGCTCCCAGAATCCCAGGAGCTATTGGCCAACATGGGACTATTGGCCAACATGGCTGAGGCTTCTGGGAGCTGAAGTCCTATATTGCCTCTCTATAGGAATAAAGAAAATTCCTATGACAAGTCTTGTCGGATAAGAGTCGAGTTTTCCACCAGGTGCGCTCTAGTCATTTTCCAACCCGCTTCATCTTTCTAAGCTCCTCCGTATACCACGGTTTATGATTAGAAGCGGGCTGGAAAGGACACTTGGGAGTGACTGTGTCAATAGCCTTGGTAAGATCAGTGTTCCAGGTATTGACCAAAGCTTCAACAGAATCACTGGCATTACCAACCATTAAACCCTCTAAGGCTTTCTGGAAACCAATTGGTTCCATTAGCCTTCGAGGACGGACCATTCTAATAGGTCCGCCACCCCCGGAGGGGCAGACAGTGGCTCTTAGTTCCATCTTGACCAGAAAATGATCTGTCCATGACAATGCAGAGGTTTTAATAACCTCCACCTTACCTGCTCACTAACCGTATACCCAGCTGGGAGTGCCTGCACCCAAGGACGTTTTTACACTCATGGCTCTAAAGCTGCCTGGAAGCCGCCTGGAAGCAATGAAGAGCCATTCCGGCAGTGAAAACAGCAGCCTGAATGGCTGAATGGCTCCTGATTGCTTCCGGCAGCAGCAACTCTAATTCCTTTTTTAAAAAGGAATTAGAAAGACAGGGCTAAAGCCGGCTAGCGCCGGGGATGGCGCTGGATGGGGCGGGGGCGGGGGCGGGGCTTGCTGCGACGTCATGTGAACACGCGCAGCGAGACCCCGGACGGACGCCGGCTAGCGACAGGGATGGCGCTGGATGGGGCGGTGCTTGGTGCGACGTTGTGTGAAAAATTTGCAGGAACAGCCAGAGTGGGGCCGGACGGAGGTAGGATTGCCTCCATCTAAAGCCCCGTGTGAAAACGTCCCAAGTCACCATGCTGGCCTCTCCCAGCCAGGTTTCTGTGAAGCAAGCCAGGTCAGCAGCCTCATGTAAAAGGAGGTCATGGATAATATGAGTCTTGTTTTTGACCGACCTGTCATTGCAGAGGAGCAGAGTAAAGGTCTGTGGAATGATTGGTACGCTCTCCAATCCCTTCTGGGAAACAGAGTGAACTGAAGGCAAGATCAGTTTCAAACATTGATCCCACCTTCTTTTGTAACATCCCTTCACTCTTTCCCGCCATACCTTCCTTTACCTCGGACAACCTCAATTCCCACTCCCAGATCATTCCTGGCCCCTATGACAGAAGAAGATATTACAGCAGCTGAATAGCTTTCTGCCTGATGTTCTCCCAACAATGCTGCTCTCGGTAGATCCAGAGATAGACAGGCTAGCTATCCCCCTTCACTAATTCCCCTCCTCCAATAAGGCGTGGAGGCTAAATGGACTCTCTTCAGCGTCCCAGGTGTTCCGAGGGGGGGAGGAGGGGGAGGGCCAAGGCACACATCTCCTCATTCCGAGTTACACGCCGCCACCGGTATTGCCAGTGTTCAGGCTAGCAAGGAGGCTGAATAGCCTCTCTTCAGTTTCCCAGGTGTTCCGAGGGAGGGAGGAGGGGGAGGGCCAAGGCACACACTTCCTGGTTCCCAGCTACATGCTGACACCACCACTATTGCTTTTGATTTCACCTCCCAGAATCCCCCAGGTAGCATGATTAGCAATGGGATTCTGGGAGTTATTGTCTCAAAAGTAACTTTTCAAAGCTCAGGTATTCTATATCCACTGGGTTTCCCTTGCAGGCTTAAGACTTGGATTGATTCAGTGGAAGCAAACAGCAACTGGGGGGCAGAGTTATATAATGACTGTAGTAGTTGGGAAGGTTAAGTCCCTCTTTGTCCCCATGAGACAACTAGTTCCTGATTGTTCCTCTCAAACATTGCTGACACAGCTGTTATTTAAAGAGGAGGGCTAGACACATTACTTGGAACTATGTACTTAGCATATTTTCTAGTATGGCTCTGTGTTGAAGCAATGCCTTAAAGAAACTGGAGCCACTCCACTGTAGAAGACACTGTGTACTTAAAACTTGCTGCTCCTGCTATGAACAAACTTTGGTGGGGGGGGGGGGTGAAGTAAGATAGATCCACAGGAGAATAAGTGTTCTTATGAATTTCTTACTGCATCCCCATGGCAGCCTGCATTCAGTGACATTGGAAAGGAGTCAGCTCTGTCCAGCAGCATGTCAAACCATCTGCTAAGCTGCTTCTGCTTCTGCTTTATTTATGATGACTCCTCTGCCTTCCATCTGAATCCTAGTTTTTCTCTTTAGACTCTGTCGGCTTCAATTCATATTTAAGATTTCTTAAAGGAATTGAAACTTTGAATGTTACTTTCAAGAAGTAATTCATTATATTCGACGTACCAAGCCCTCCAAAGATAATTATAATTCCAGTTGCAGGGTTTTTGTTGTTGTTGTTTTTTAAAAAAAAAAACTCTCTTTTTTTTCCCCTTTTTCTGAAAGGTAACATAACAGTTGCTTTTGGGTACTTTTACAAAAAAAAGGTTGCAACATAGGTTTTGTAGCTAGTTATACAGTAACAGGCACTCTCCCCAAATTAGCAACCTTTTCCTTGCATTAGCTGAATTTTCAAATTATTGTAAAACTAAAAAATAGCTCTAACATTACGATAGATGTCACAATACTATATTCAAAATTAAACTCTGCATGTTGGAGAGGAGAAAAATTATCTTTACATTCATGGCTATGGAACTCCAATCACTAAGCTGTCAAAGATAGCTTATTGGGTACTTTAAATAGACACTTGATGAATAGTTCTCACCCCAAGGAATAATTACCAACTATATTAAGAAGACAAGGAATTTAAATTGGCGTAGCTAAGGCTATGTGCTATAATATGCCAAATCAAATTAGCCTTTATTTCCTCTCTAGCTGTCCTACCTTCTATTCCTCATCCCAGTTTTTTTCCATTGAGAGAGAACAGAAACATGTATCATCAGTATTTTATTCATTAATTAAAATATTTATTTATCACCTCTCAGACCTCACCACCCCTCTTGTCAAGTTGATGCACAATGGATAAAAACAAGATGGAATGTTCTGTAAAAACAATTAAAATGGTATTTTAAAACCCAGTTTTTAAGCACATACACACAGTTAAAACAATTCAGAAGCTACCATGATTTTAAGGACCAGAGGATGTTCCATAATTGAGGTGCTGCTACAGAGAAAGCCTTATCTCGAGTACTCACCAACCTAGCCGCTTAGGGTTGTAGGACATGAAACAGGTGCTCCACTGAGAATTTCAAGATTCCAGGCAGATACATGAGGAGACAACCCTTCAGATACCCTGGCCCCAACCCATGTAGGGCCTTGTACTAGCAGAAAACCTCCCAGACCTGGAGCACCTACTAAGGAAGATCAAGGAAGAAAGTGCAAAGGCAGAACTACTGTTGAACATAAAGAAAACAAAAATGATGACCACAAAGATTCTAGACAAATTCAACCTAGACAATGAAGAAATAGAAATAGTAAAAGAGTTCTCATACTTAGGATCAAACATTGATAGAAACAGGGACTGTAGTCAGGAAATCAGAAGAAGATTAAGAATGGGGAGAATGGCTATGAAAGAACTAGAAAAGATCCTAAAATGCAAAGATACACAACTGAACACCAAAGTTAGAATTGTAAAAGCCATTATTTTCCCTCTTACCATGTGTGGATGTGAAAGCTGGACAGTTAAGAAAGAAGACAGGAAGAAAATCAATTCATTCAAGATGTGGTGCTGAGAAGAGTGCTGAGGATCCTGTGGACAGCTAAAAAGGACAAACAAATGGGTCCTAGAGCAGATCAAGCCAGAAATTCCCCTGGAAGCCAAGATGACAAAATTGAGGCTGTCGTACTTCACACACCTCATGAGAAGACACAACTCATTGGAAAAAAACAATAATGCTAGGAAAGGTGGAGAGAAGCAGAAAGAGAGGAAGGCCACATGAAGGATGGATGGATTGTATTAACGAGGTCATGGGTATGAGTTTGCAGGAACTAAGCAGAGCAGTGGAGGACAAGGAGTCTTGGGGATGTCTCATCTACAGGGTCGAAATCGACTTAAGGGCAGTTAACAACAAAAATATCAAATTCAACACCTTGAAATCAGCTCAGAAGCAAGTTAGAAGCCAGTGGAGCTGATACCTGAGTTGTGATATGTCATCTCTAAAGTACACACTAGATCAGGGGTAGGCAACTTTTACTTACCTGGGGCCAGTCCGCTGGTCCAGAGCTCTTCTGCGGGCCGAGGGGGGGGAATGCCGGCGCGTGTGCACGCTCGCTCGTGCATGCGCAGTATTTCCAGAATACTGCGCATGTGTGAGCGAGTTGTGCCCACCATTTTGTTTTCCAAAATGGCGGCCTTGACTTGTTTGCACATGCGCAAATGAGTCGTGGCTGCCATTTTGGAAAAACAAATGGAGGCCGCGACTTGCATGGGGGCAGCGTGCACGGCAGCGGCGGCAGGACCAGGCTGGGGCCAGTCCAAAGGCCTCGCAGGGCTGGGTCCGGCCCCCGGGCCGTAGGTTTCCGACCCCTGCACCATATGTCATTACCAAACTCCTTTTAAGTGCAGCCCCATATAGACAGCATTATTGTAAATAATTAAGGCACTACTATGGCTAAATCAGATTTCCTGAGGAAGCTGACATAACAGTCACAACTGGGCAAAGATAATAGTACACCAGGTGGCCACAGCAACCACCTTCCTGGAGCAATGCTGATCCAGGAGTATCCCCAAATTGCAAATGTGGTCTTTCAGAGAGAATGCAACCCATCCAGAACAGGCTATAATTCCAATCCCAGGTTGGTTTTCCTACAGACCAACAGAACCTCATTCTTTTCTGGAATGAGCCTTTCTCACCCAACTTTTACTGCTTCCAGACAATTATTCAAGACTTCCACAGCCTCCTTGGTATCAGTTGTAAAAAAGAGATAGTGATGGCTATTACTACCATACTGATTACTCACAGCCCTAAAACCCCAGATGACCTCCAGGCTACACCCGGGTTACACCCAGACAGTGGCTTCATGTATATGCTATAAAGCACACAGGACTGTACTGAGCCTTAGAGGAAGGGATCAGGATCACAATGACTTAACAAATTGGAGAGCTGGACCAAAACTAATAAAATGACTCCATAGGTTTATAACCTTGCATGTTGTTCAGCCCTTAGATATCCAGATTGATTACTTGATTGATCACCTCACACTTGACCTTGGACTGGGTGTGACATATGGTCTACAACCTGTTTCAGCATTTCATCCTTGCTAGTAATTTACTCAACTTTCCTAGACTACTATTTGCTTGCATTTGGCTCCAGCTGGCTTTTAAAGTAAGCTACACTGACAGGGACTGAATTTATGTCAGATCAGGAAAATAATATGGCTTTCATTGATGAGATCCAATTATCCATGAACACAAGGTGACAGAGTGCTTACATTAATGAAGATGTAAAACATATTTTCATCACTACCACGCATAAAGTTGGACTGAAACAAAGCAGATTATCGCATAAGGATATAAACCAGCTTACCTGAGCCAGCTTAAAATTAGAAGCAAGCGGCATCCTGATATCATCAGATGCATTTAGCCACCAAAATCACCACTCGGCTGCAGCCCAGGACCATCGCCAGTCGAAGGGGCGCTCCTCGTGCCTTTTTTCAAAGCCAGGAGTTTTCTGGCTTGAAAAAATGACCGCCAGAGCATCCCTCTCAGCAGCAATAAACCCAGACTACACCCAGGCAGTGATTTCAGCAGCTAAATACATCTGATAATATCAGGATGCCACCCACTTCTAATTTTAAGCCAGCTCAGGTAAGCTGGTTTATATCCTTATGTGATAATCTTCAAAGTTAGTTGAACCCAATGGGATGAAAACTGCTATAATCCCCTAGCAGCATGTAGTCCAAAAATAACTCTTCCAAGCTCTGCGATGGACTTAGTTCTCACCAAAATCATTGGGACATGTCAGATCCAGCTCATCTATTCTGGCTTTTTATTTAGTGCCCAAACTCAGTGGCATTCCCACACTATGTGTCACCAGGTGCTGGGGCCGGACTTTTGGGGTGGGACTTCCAGGGGAAGGACTTCTGGGGCCAGGACTTCTGCCTTTGAGGGGTAGGACTTCTGCCTTCAGGTTGGGACTTCTGGGGTGAGACTTCCCCCTTCTGGGGGTGGGACATCCAAGGGAAAACACAAGGCACACTCTCTCAGCCTCAGGCTAGCAATAGCAAATCCCATTACATCCCCGCTGATGAAACTTGCCAAGAAAACTCCATGATATTTTCATCTTAGGATCGCCATAAGTCAGAAATGACTTGAAGGCACCATGCACACAAATCACGCTTCCTCAGCCTCAGAGGCTGGCATTGGAAATCCCCCTCTGACGAAGCTTGCCTCATAATAGTTTCACCTTAGGCTCACCAGGAACTGATGCTCGGAAGGGAGGGAAGTTCCTCGGTGCACATAAGTTGGAAATGACTTGGAGGCACATAACAACAACAACAACAAGCATAATAAAGCACAGAAGGCACAGCACAGTAACAAGGACAAATAGAGCTAGCAGATTGAGCATGCAACTCTGGAGACCAGGGTTCAATCTCAGCTCAGCCATGAAACTCACTGGGAGACCTTGGGCAAGTCACACTCTCTCAGTCTCAGAAGGCAATGGCAACCCACTCTAAACAAACCTTAAAAAGAAAACCCCATAAGTTCACCTTAAGGTTGCCATAAGTTGGAAACAACTTGAAGGCACACAACAACAACAAAACTACAACTCCCAGAACCCTATATAGCAAGAGGCAGGACTTCCAGCCGACAGGAGTGAGACTTCTGGGTGGAATGCCAATGTGTGGTCCAGCTCCTTGCAGCAGCCCACTTTGCTTCAGATGAACCGGGCTGCTGCAAGGAGCCCAGCTGGCTGCACATGCCTCCCCACCTCTTGCAGCAGCCCAGTTGTTCTGATGCAAACTGGGCTGTTGCATGGAGCTGGGCCATGTGCATGCATGCACTCCCACCCCCACCTGCACCTTGGGGGACCATGCTGTATGGCCAAATGGGCACGTGTGCCGAAGGTTTGCCAACACGGGCTTAGAACAAATAATCAGTTCTACAACTCTCTACTGCAAGTATTCAAATCACCTGGCAATCCAAATATAGACCAAAGCAAAATGATATTTTCCCCCAGGTAGATAGTCAAGCCCACACAAAGAAAACAAGACTGTTTTACTCCCTGCAGCCTGCTCCATAACCCAATGGATGGAAAGAAGCCTGCAGAGAGAACCCAAACCCCGCTATGGGCCTTTACAGTCCAGCCTAAAGGGCCGGCCTGGGGGTGGAATTGGGGCGGGGCAGCCGCACACCAGCCACCCCAAACCCACCCCAACGCTGTCTTGATGCCGCACACCCATCCACACGGCACATGGCATCAGGACACCCTCCTGGCGCAGCATGTCTACACGCTGCACCAAAAGGGCACGGAAGAGTTGCAGCGCTGGCTCTTAGGGCGGCTTTTTGCCACCCCTAAAAGGAGAGGCATTTTGCCACTCTTTTGAGGGTGGCAAAAGGGAGGATTGGGGCCACCGCATGCAGTCGCCACGGCCCTGATCCTCCACTCCCAGGGGCAGCTCTGTGCCGCTCCTTTAAATGTGTCTGCAAAGCCCCTAAGAAAAGTAGTTGAGTCCTGCTGTAAAGCGCAGTTTGATCCCATTGATTTCAAAAGGGGAGTTCAGTACATCCTAAAATTTGGTGAGCTGTACCTTTGGAGGATTCCAGATGCTAAATTCATCACTTAGCTGCTGGCTGCTTTAGTATGGTCATCAAATTGCAGCAAAAGTACAGCCCAGACTACTAGGTAGTATGTGTATAATGAAGAGAGTACTGAACATGCTAAAAGCAGAAAGCAGTAAGGAGACAAGTTCCATGTGCTCTAAAATGGTCAACTGTTTATTCCTTTTAAAATAGCCCATTGTGTTTCAGCCTGTAGGAGAAGAGGTCTTCAAGGGCTAAAAATAAACACAAATATACATATATTATGGATATTAACTAGACAAAACAATGCTAAATTAACCATATCTCATAAAACCACATAGGAATAAAATATTTTTCATAGCAGAAACATACATCCTTCAGCAGAAATCACTGAAGTTATAAACACTCTCTAAAAGATGGGATCATTAAGTATTAAAAGAACAGAGTCTACAATATGTTTTTGTATATACATTTTCCAAATAGTCCTTGTAAAGAAAGAAGCAATACTGTGTTTCCCAGAAAATGAGACACTGTCTTATATTTATTTTTCCTCAAGAAGACACAGTATGGCTTATTTTCAGGGGATGTGTTATTTGTCCTGACTCCACCCTGATGGTGCATTCCCATCCGCAGGATGCACAGAGTCAGGATGCCCTGTTGGCGCAGCAAAGGGCATAAAAGAGCTGTGGCAGCAGCTCAAAGGGTGGCTTTTTGCCAACCCGAAAAGGAGCAGTGCTTTGAGACGCTCTTTAGGGGCGGCAAAAAGCAGGATTGTGGCTGCAACACTTTGAGACGCAGCCATGGCTCTTTTCTGGGCTGCCTCTGGGAGCAGTGGATCTGCCATTCCCGAGGCAGCCCAGAAAAGAGCCACTGCCATGGCTCAAAGGGTCTCAGCCATGCTCCTCCTCTTTGCTGACCCCAAAGAGCGACTCAAAGGGGTGCTCCTTTCAGAAGCAACAAAGATGAGGATCATGGCCATGACCCTTTGAGCCGGAGGTGTGGCTCTTTTCTGGGCTGCCGCTGTGAGCGTCGGAGCCATAACTGTGGCTCAAAGGCTGGGTCTTTGCCGCTCTGAAAAGAGCAGCCCTTTGAGCTGCTCTTTGGGGGGCGGCAAAGAGGAGGATCAGGAACACAGGCCTTTGAGCCCCGATCCGCCGCTCCCGGGGCGGTTCAGAAAAACCGCCCCATCTGCATCGGCCCTATATCTTATTTTCAGGGTATGGCTTATATTGTGCAAATGCCTACAAATCCTGCTACGGCTTATTTTATAGGTATGTCTTATTTTCAGGGAAACACAGTAGTATGTGTTGGAATCAGTCACAGGGACATCTGATCCTTACTGTTTTCTATTAGGTAGTAGAAAATGTCTGAAGCTACACAACTTTAGAAAATGTCTGAAGCTACACAACAAAAAATGCAGGCTAGCATCCTGTTAGTGTGTGGTGTGCAATTTGAGTTTCCAAGGGTGTTAACCCTTTTAAAGGGAAACAAAAATATGCAGGTATGAAAGTTAAACTTGTTAACGTTCAGCTTTCATCAGCAGAACAACAAAAGTGTGGGTTAGGGCCTAAGCAGACGGCACAAAGAGCCATCTTCGAGGCCAGGAAGGGGAGGGGCAGCCTCACGCTGGGTGCCCCAACCCCTTCCCAAAAACGTCGTCGGAGCAGCCAGCCCTCCGCACAGCCGGCGCTCCAACGATGCACTTCCGCTGCAGCATCCACACATGCTGCAGCAGAAGAGGCGCCGAAGGTGCGCCAGACACCTTTTGCGGTGCACCTTCGGCGTCTTGCAGAAGGAGCGCTATTTTAGCACTCCTTCCTGGGCCTGGGATGCTGCGCCACGGGGCCGAGGTGTGCGGGTACCTCGGCCCCTATCCGCAGCTTCCCAGGGCGGCCCCATGCCGCCCGTCTCCTTCCCCCCTTAGACTATTATTTTAAATCTGTCTTCCTAAAGAATAAGGATTTACTCCAAAAAAACAACAAGCATGCAGTTTATAGTTTAAAAAACAAACAGTAATGACTTTAATAAATAAATACATAAAATAACTAAAAGCTAATCTAACTGGTGATGGCTTGGGTAAAGAGAAATAAATTTACCATCTTTTAGATAGCAGGAAGATTGGGAAACAACTGACTGCTGCAGTTACTAGGAGTTTAGAATCTTAGGAGAGAGCTGTTAAACTGTCTCCAAGAGTCAGTGACCAGTCACATGATAAAATGAAAAAGAGAGAGGGAATCTCTGTCTAACTAAGGAGGGACAGGAGAATGCAAACATAAATTTTCCAACATACTGAATCCAATTTATATCATCATGTTTTACTTTTTCAGTCATTATGAAGTTTAGATTTTTTTTCCCCCAGCCAAAATCTCACCAAATGACCAAAATATTCCTCAAAACTCTCTTTTTTTCTGCTGCAGCCATCCAACATGGTCATTTCTATTTTAATGGGGAGCAGGGATCTTCAAACATTTCCCCTCCCCTTGCCAAGGTCCCTGAGGATGCCTGCTGCAGCGTGCAGCTAAAGGAATCACCAACACAGAAATCACGATCTTGTGGGGACTTCAGCAGAGAAAATGTGGGTTTGGGAAGTTGCATAGCTACATGCCAGAGAAAAATCTCCAGATACAGTATGTCAGTAATAGCATGTCTCTTCAGCAGAGTAGTAACTGGGGACTTTACTTGAATAAAACTAAATGGAGTGATACTGACTGACTGGAATCACTAGTCCAGGAAGAGGAAAGTGCATTATGTGAGCCACAATGCATTCAGTACCTTAGATAAAACTCAGAGTAGATTCACTATACCATTAACATGGAAGCCACCGGCTTCCACTGTTTGAAGTTTCTGGAACACAATGCTCCCCAATGATGGCCAATACTTCAAAAAAATTGGGAAGTGTCAGGGAATGTTGGCAGTGCTTAATGACAATCATCCATATTTTGGAGAATATCAGAGGCTTCAGAGAGTATTGGATGTGCTCATCACCAATGATCACCAGTATTTTGGGAAACATCAAGAGGTTCTGAGAAGTACAGAAGAGAGCAGGGGAGAGATTTTGAGGGATCTCCGAGGTTGAGGGGCTGCACTAGAACTAGAAGACACAGAAGAGATAGTTCCATTTGTTTCAGCTTTGTGGTGTGCACATGTATTTGCACATAGGTGTGAGAGAGAGGGGGATGAATGTATAGATGGATAGATGGAGAGTGTATATGGATGGCCTTTGTGTATTTTGTTGAATGCATAAATGTATGCGTTGTATAAAAACAAAGGCCTAGAACTTAGTTGCTACATAAAAAGAAGTGGAAAAGGTCAAGTTCTCATTAACATTTTGAACTCTCCTAGGAATACTCAAGTACATAGCACATCAGTTATTAAAGACACATATTGTTTGAGAAATTTCATTTCTTTATTTCCATCACATGACCAGGAAAGGGGCCTCAAAGATTACAAATGAGTGTTGTGCTATATTACCTTTTCTTTTTCCTTTTATACATTTCTGCTCAAATGGGTATTTTCCCCTCTGGCACAAGATCAGCACTGCAGAAAATACTTGGCATTTTCACTTTGTCTATCTGTTCTGGACATTTCTTAGAAGTAACAATGCTGCAGTGCTACATTGTGATATAGCCTGGAGAGTTATATAGCTGAATTACAGGCTAAATTACAGCTACTCCTTCTTCCCTACACATACCCATGTGAATTATGATTTCCCCAGGAATATCTTCTATAACTTCTCAATGATTTTTCATTTTTCATGTTGGCATTGGTACTGATTCCCTGAAACATGCATCTGAATAACAAACATCAACAAAAATACAATGTAGCTTATCATTAAAAAAAATAAGCTAAGGGGAAATAAAAACAAATTGTAATGTATTGTCAATACCTTCAACAATTTTGTTCCTAAATTTTGGAAGGCAATTTTAAAACCCTCCACATTTTCTAGAGAGAGTCCCCATATTTGCATCTGTAAGGTGCTATTGTAACAAATATGTCAATAGTTAAATTCCCATTGATCTGAACAGAAATAGATCACACTGAGTGGTGGTTCATCTAGTTAGAAGAGACAGGGCCTATAGTTTATGGGGCACTAGAGTTCTCTGACAGAGAAGACTCAAGGCCTAAGCAGACTGCCAGAAATAGTGCACATTAAATTGAGGCACTGCCCTGGCTCAGTGCTAGGGAATCATGGGAACTGTATTTTTTTCTGGGACATTGAGCCTTCTCTGTGAGAGAGCTCTGGTGCCACAATAAAATACAGTTCCCATGATTCCCTAGCACTGAGCCAGGGCAGTGCCTCAATTTAATGTGCACTATTTCTGGCAGTCTGCTTAGGCCCTCAGTGTCTCAGAAAAAACTACAGTTCCCATGATTCCCTAGCACTGAGCCAGGGCAGTTAAAGTGGACTCAAGCTGCATTATTTCTGGCAATCTGTAAAGGCCCACAATCTACATTTCCACATCTCCCTTCTCCTCTTCCTCTTCCTCTTCCTTTCATTTTTAATTTTTTTTCAAACAACCTTTAAAAAAACTATTAGCAAACAAAAATGCAAACCGTTTTTAAAATACTGATTCTAAAATTAAATGCACATACATAGACAGAAGTGTTATTAAAATCAATGGCCTAAATCCAATTGCTAGTCACATCACACAGAAATATACACATTAAATCAATTGTTGAATAGAAAGCCAACATTTATCTAAAGTTCATTGGTTCAGTGGGTTTGTTTTAACCAGGAATAACAATCAGATTATATTTAGAGCCACATCTTCTAATGTTGCCAGGTGTCAAGGTCTGGCATTGACTCTCCTGTGTTTGTGGGTCATTACCAGCTTCTAGACAATGGTGCAAATTTTAGCAATCTCAGCTCCAAGCAAGAAGAAAGGACTTTTTGTAAATCTCCAGCTCAGCTAATAGACCAGCAACTTGGTACAATCTGCAAGGGTTAATTGATTTGCTACTCGTAATTTGTAAAGACTCTCCAGGAGGTCCATGTATTTATTTAGTTAGCATCCTCCTTCTGTCACAGGAAGTTGTAGTGCCAGGATTCACTCTCCACTCTGCTTTTTAATCCATCTTCTGGCTAGAAGCAAACTGTTGTTGTTGTTCTGTGACTTCAAGTCATTTCCAATTTATGGAGATCCTAAGGCAAATCTATCACAGGATTTTCTTGGCAAGTTTCTTGAGAGGGGGTTTACCATTGCCATCCTCTGAGACTGAGAGAGTGTGATTTAGTAGTAGTAGTAGTAGTAGTAGTATTTATACTCCGTTCTTCAGCCAGTGGGTTTCATGGCCGAGCGCAGCTCTGTTCTTCAGAGTCATAGTCCAATGCTCAAATCACTACACCATACTGGCAAGTAGGTTAGATTAAATGTTCTTCATCAAGTCTCCCTAAATAAGTGAAAAGGAATAATCCCCTCATTTCACCATTGAACTGGTAACAGCCCCTTTAGTTAAGGTTTCTTTCTTGACTTCCAAATAGGAAAATGTTTTCTCTCTGTGTGTGAATGACAACCTGTGAGTAACTGTAGTTGGTACTTAATATATAGCATTTATTGACATCACCAGGGTCCACCCTGTTGACCACGGTCTTAGGTTTGGGCCTGGAAACCTCAGGCCCTGGGATGATCCCGAACTGGCAACTGCTTTAGAGATGCTGATTTTCCTTCAGATCCATATTAATATTTTCTTTTTACTGTTGAGTAAAGTAACACTAAAATGCACAAAAGTCCTGATTATGCTTGCTACTACAAAAAATATCTATGTGCTAGTCCTTTTATTTGTTAAGGCTGACAAATCTAGAGGGCAAGTTAGGAGAAGGAGTGAGAAGGAATGGAAAATTTCCCTGCCTGATCTTTTATGCTGCCTCCCACCAATGGATCCTCGCAGTATACCAGTCCTCAGGGACACCAAGGGGCTATGCAGACAGGCAGGAAAAGGTGACCTGAAGTTGCCTTTTCCCTAAGCTGCAGCAACCGCACTGCCTGCCCTGAGGTTGCCCTAAATGGGGACGGAGCAGCCGCACTGGGAGAAGTCAATACAGCTTTTGCGAGGCTGTATTAGAGTCCCCGCAACCACACCGCCAGCCCCCAAGGATGCCGCAAAGGGAGATGGAGCAACCGCATGGGCTGACAGTAGCTGCTTTAATTTTTTTTGTTCCCAAACACAGGCGCACATGCGCAGGATCAACTCTCCACACCTGTGCATCTGTGCAGGAAAACATCCATGTGCACCTGCACAGGCCCTGTCATAGCTAGTATACAGTCTGTCACTCTGTGTGTACAAAGCTGGCTGAAGTTTGGCATCCCTTTGCACCTGCACAGGTTCTGTAATACACCCACATATCATGCAAGATTTCACTGACCTCTGCTTCCCTAGGGTTAGGGTTCTAATATTCAAGCATATCTATGCCAGTGCATCCACACCTGGAAGCATAGGGTGCTTTAAATTAAAGCTTGCATCGTAGGGCGCATGCTCTGGATTGCTGTCAATTTCCGCCGCACATGCGATGGTGCATTTATATGGCTGTTTTCTGGTGCATCAAGGTGCGCATCTTCACCGAAGGAGTGGAAAAAAGCGGCTCCTTTTTGGAGCGCACTTTCACAGGAAGACGCAGGTAGGGAGTGTTTTTTCGGCGTACGTCATCTAAAGACCATGCCTTCAGGTCAACTTTTCCCAATACCCCGCCGGCATCCCCATGCCTCGATCCTGCAGCGCAGCTTCACCGTCTCTGAAAGGAGCGCTAAATCAGCGCTCCTTTTACAAGTCAGCGAAAGTGCGCCGCAAAAGGCTGCGGCGCACTTTCGGCGACTTTTCTGCCGCAGCGTTTGCGAACGCTGTGGCAGGAGGTCCACCTCGGAGCGTCGGCCGTGCGGAGGGCCAGCTGCTCCGAGGACGACCTCGGGAGGGGGTTGGGGCACCGAGCGTGAGGCTGCCCCTCCCCTTCTCTGCCCCCAAGACGGCCTTTTAAGCCATCTGCTTAGGCCCTGAGTCCACTTTAAGGGTTAGGGTTAGTGCTAGGGAATCATGGGAATTGTTTTGTTTTTTTCTGAGACATTGAGCCTTCTCTGTCAGATAGCTCTGGTGCCACAATAAAATACAGTTCCCATGACTCCCTAACCCTAACAATTAAAGTGGACTCAGTTTTCACTATTTCTGGCAGTCTACAAAGGCCCTAAGTCGACTAATGAAATTCTGGTTTTGGATAGAAAGGCTCAGACAACTGAACATGATTGTTACAATCTGGTGAATTATATCCCTTTATTTATTAGTCATCATTTCAATTGTTTCTTCTAACCATTGATTAGCCAACCATACAACCTTGTGTTGTTTTCCAGTGCCCTGCTCCTTTAAAAACCATCTAAACTCTTTCTAGGAGGATTAATGTTTGATTATCCTCAGGCATGAAGGAAAGTACCTGTAGTTAAGGAGATTTCAAAGACTATAGAATATCTAAATTTGTTTAGCTGGATGGTTTTTAGCAGCATCAGGATTGTGAGGAATGTGAAAGAGGAATGGAGAAACACAGAGTTTTAGTTTTGCATTGCAGCAGTGTATCTGCAGTAAACAATGGAATAAAAGCTTAAGCTGGGAAAGAATGCAAATCCAACTATACCTGTATGTACCTGCAAGGCAAACAGCAGCTGCCGCCAGAATCTCTTACTGTGCAGGTGTGAACAGCAAAATTGAGAAAAAGGGAGAGAAAAGATTAGTATGCCTTACCAGGATCTACCTCCCATCATATTTTTAAATTGCATAGATCTATAGATCAAAAATGGAAACCACGGGAAATGTAGAGGGGGGGGGGAGAACCATCCCTGAATGAATTTTGGAAGAAGTTCCCAGTGGTCTGTAGAAGGTTTGTTTACTTATGTCAGTGGTGTCCCCATCCCTGGTGTCACCCAGTGCAGGGGGGCTGCCAGGGGGCATCCAAAAGGACACACTCAGCCCTCTCAGCTGCTGTGGCACCAGCTTCCCTATGAGGAAACTGGCATCACCACAGCAAAGTTAAGAGGGGCATGCTCAGCTCTTCTCACCCCACAGCAGCAGCAGGGCCCGACCGGGTGTCACCCCTCCTCTAGGGTGTCTCCCAGTGTGGGTTGAACTCCCACACAACCCTAGTGATGTCACTGACTTATCTGAGGCTTACATGGCCTGTTTGTTTCATTTCACATGTGCATATTATTGGTTTTTAATAAAAAGTTTGCTGAAGCATGTTGAATTGCTCTTTTTGTTGTTGTTGTGTAGGAACCTAATTCTATTCTTTCCATGCTTTTTCTGTCTCTGGTAACAAATTTTCTTGAAAGAAGTAATGCCCAGGAACACATCTTCTCTGTTAACTGTGATATATCTGTACTGCAGGTATTCAGCATCTGAGGCCATATTTCTTTCTTTGCAAGAGTTACAGGGAAAACAGAAAGGTCAATATTACAGAATGAAGATACATGACAAAGGGTTGTTTAAAAGTCCTAGGAAGGAGACAGAGTCTTTTCCTACTGGTAGAGTATTGTTCTTAGTGCCTGGGACTTCTTCACACAGACAAAATGGCTATTTTACCTCTCATATTGCTCAGACCTTCACTTCTCACTGCTTTTTCTCACTCTACTCATCCATCTCACCATCATTATTATTTTTCTCCCAGTTGAATTCTCTGCCATCTCTGCTTGTATGCCATTTGTTACATTCTACATCCTCATTATGGCCTTGCTAGAAATTCCCCATTATACAGCACAGTATAAAAATAGTTTCTTTACCTGTTCACCAACTCTTCCCTCAGTAATAGAGCTCTGTACAAAAAGTTCTCTCACAACTATTTGAAGTGCCAATCAAAATGCCCTGGGTTTAAAATGTCAAGATGGAACACTTCAACCCTGTCTCAGGTTGATACAATAATATAGATTTCTCTACTCAATCTACTATAAATTGTAAAAGGCTTAAAAGTCTAGAACTAGGTACACAGTTGGACCAGAAGACATGAAAGCTGCAGAGTTAAGAGCCCTGAGATCTAGTGAGAAATGGTAGGGTCATCATCATTGTCACCAGCATGTTATCATATAAATTGTGAAGATCTCCTTGATCATAATGCATAATCACATAATATATTTGGAAATTGCACATACTTTTCACAATGTGTTCACTATTTTTAAAATTTCTGTAAAGGATCATGATGCACTAGGAAACATCTATATAGGCTCTTACACACTACAGCTGGAATCCTATTTGTTAACCCCAACTAGAGTAGACTCAATTGTTGAATGGTGAGTCAATACATAGGTAAAGTCTAGTGGCTCAGAAGGTCTATTATGGTTGGGACTAACCAATAAAAATTGGGCCTGTGTGGGTTCTCCCAAGAAACCATGCAAAAGAACATAAGAAGCAAATTCTTAAATTCCCACTCTTCAGCGTCACCATGGGAAGCAAGCTTTGTTTCTACATATTTCCATGGGATTATTTCTATGTTACATACAACACCATAAGGATTAGTTGATCGTATTTCCAATGAAGCATTTTCTATAACACCTGGGGTCAAAAAGTCAATGCCATGTGACTTCATGATGAGCAGAAATGGTGATGTCATTGGCTATCTGCCGAGGTTTCCCTATTCCCTGTGAACTTGCAATACTTATAATAAATGTTAATGGGTAAAAGGTATACTGCTGTGAGCTACCCCTGTTGTAAAGAGCCAGTGTGGTATAATGGTTGGATCCATTAATTCAATGTTCCTTAAAAGTATGGAAGCAAATACGTTATTCTGTCTCAAGTAAGAGTTTCTCATTGAATAAGAAAATATAACCTGGCCTGCTCCTGAGTTTTCAACAGTTGTTAACAGTTTCAGAAATCAGCTGCTGATGTATCACCAAAAAGTTGGAGATGACTATATCTAAAACTGCTGTAAAAAGCACAGGGAAGGTGATGTCAAAAAACCTGACAACCCTAGCCACTCAGTTGTGAATATTTTATATTTGTGGGATTATTTTTATCATTTATGGGATTTTTTTCCCCTGTGGGATAATGCTCAGAGGAGGAGCCAACATGATGTAGTGGTTTGAGTACTGGACTATGACTTTGGAGACCAGAGTTCAAATCCCCACTCAGACATGCAAACCCTCAGGCTGATCTTGAGCAGGTCACACACTTTCAACCTCAGGGAAAGGCAATGGCAAATCTTGTCAAGAAAGCCCTGTGACAGGTTCACTTTAGAGTCACCATAAATTAGAAATGAGTTGAAGGTACACAGCAACAACAACAGCAATCCCTGTTGTAATGTGAAATATTAGAGGGTGACTTGAAAACCTTATTAAGGTTCACCAGTTTTACAAAGGACCTGCTCCTTGCGGAGATGAAAACAGTTAGAACTGATTTGTTCACATGAATCAATACAGACAGCTGCATTTTGGTAAACTCTTTAGGGGCATCATTAGGGAGACTGTTATGACTGTCAGCATTTCCAAATTTACCACTATACAACATACCATAACACAATACTGAGGGAAACTTTTTGGGTCTAGAGCTTGCCTTACTTTTCCAGATATTGAATTACCACCACCCAAAGCTTCAAAGTCCCTGCTGACAAAACCCACAAAATAGCATCGGAATTTCCCCAAAGAATAGAAAATTCAATATTATTAACAGTTCAAAATTGTATAGAGGGAATGTGTGGAATGTCCTATATCCTTTATATTGTGTGGAGATCTCAGAATGTAACCATCAAATGGCATATCATCTTCAATCCACTTCAATTTACCTTAGCTGAAACACAGCAGAACACTCCAACCTGCTTGATTCTATAAATAGTGACATAATATAACCCCTACAGAACAGTTGCTTGCCTTCAGATTCTATTCTCAGTGGTCCAAGAGAATGAAAGCTACAGAGAACTGAAAATTAGAAACAGAGCAAAACACTAACCTACTTCTCACCAGAGTGATTTTTTTTCTCTAGACTGTTCACACTTCAGATGGATGCACACATAATAGTGCTTGGAATATTAGATTTAAAAATTAATTCTATAATGTTGAACATTAGAAATGAGTGACTTACAGGCAGCCCACATATTACACAAGGGATCCACTTTGAACTGCCCCATAATGAGATTTTTTGCATAAAATCTGGAATCCATCAATCCCTGGAGCGACATAAAATTTCTCCATGATAATACAGTAGGTTCTACATCAATTGCTGCTACAATGTGCTCCAATACCAGATGAGTGTACATGGCCTTGACAAAATGAATAATTCAGTCAAGGTGCTGAATCAATGAGGTTGCATTGGAAAGCAAGAAAACAACATTGACATTTTCATTTTAATAGGCAACATATTCAGGATGTTGAGGTGCATTTTCAACTATTATTAGGACTTTAAATGACAAACCTTCTGTTTCAAATACTTTTTCACTTCTGGGATGAAGCACTAGTGAAACCATTCAGTAAACAAGATGGTGGTCACCAATATTTTCTTATTATGCTGCCAGAACAGGAGCAGATAAAGCTTCTTTGTGTTTTTAAGAATGTGTGGCTTCTTTGATTGGTACACTATGCCTAGTTTTATCATATGCCCTGCAGAGTTACCTCATAGGACCACAATTAATCTGTCCTCCCAAGTTTTATGCCTTTGCAATTTATAAATGTAAGTTCTGGTGGGCTTTTTTCCCCCAGAAGAGCCCCGTTTTATCATAATTGAACACCTGCTTTGGATGATATCCTTTCTCCTAAAGCAATTTCTTAAACTGGAAATGTGGCAGCAGTTTCTTCACTGGCAGATGCAGACTTTCTAGTCAGTTTGTAGAGAGATCTTGTAGCACCTTTGAGACTAACTGAAAGAAAGAAGTTGGCAGCATGAGCTTTCATAGACTTCAGTCTCCTTCCTCAGATGCTTGACATTTTTCAGTCCATGCCTATTCCTAAATCTGTGCAACCATCCCTTACTTGTAGTGAATTGCTTAGTGGCGCTCATTTCAGGATTTGTCCTGCTGAAGTCTTTGTGTTATCTGCTGCAACATCTTGCTGTTAATGGGTACAGTGTTCCTATCTTCCACCCACAAATTTAAGGCCTTCTTCATTTTTACTGCAAACTTATCACACACTCTGGACATAAATTTTGCAGTTTGAGGTTCCAAAGCAAAACTACTGCAAATTTCTTTTTCTATATTCACAATTTCACAGATAGAAGATTCATTCTTACTGTAGATCTTAGCAACTTCAGACGAATATTTTTTTCTGTCCTAATCCAGACCAGAACTTTCACCTTCTCACTTGAAGAGTGAGTTTCTTTCATTTATTCAAATTGCCAGCCTCACCACTCTTCTGCTTTGGGGGCATTATTCCTCAGAATAACCCCTTGACCAGCACAACCTCTTCACTGGCACAACCCCTTCATTGTAGTCTAGCCACATCCAGAAAGCCATGTGCTTCCCATCCTTGTGTTAAAGGTTAATACAGAATGATGTGTTAATTTCAGCTAAAGAACAGATATCCATTGCAAGAGTAGCAATTGGTGACAGGCTACAAAAATCAGTAAGTAAATTAAAGGTGGAGAATTCTTAATCAGAATTTTTTAAGCATATGAAGAACAGTCTTCTGCACAAATGAGTCACTACCCATTCTTTGCCTCCACACTCCCTATCAAGAAAAATGATCTGCAAATACAGTGGTACCTCTACTTACGAAAGGCTCTAGTTACGACATTTTCGAGTTACGAAACGCTTCTTCTAAAAAATATTGTCTCTACATACGAATATGTCTCTACATAAGAATGGCTGTAGAGACATATGTGTATGTAGAGAAAATATTTTTAGAAGCATTTTGTAACTAGAAAATTTCCAGCCGCAGCCTCGGCTATTCCTTGGGCTGATCCTGGAAGCGGAGGATTCCTCCACTTCCAGGATCAGCCCAAGGAACAGCTGTGGCTCTGACTTGAAGGAGACCTCCTTCCAGTCGGAGCCACAGCCGTTCCTTGGGCTGATCCTGGAAGCTGAGGAATCCTCCGCTTCCAGGATCAGCCCAAGGAATAGCCAAGGCCCAAGGAATAGCCGAGGCTGCGGCTGGAAAGAGGCGGCCTTCCAGCTGCAGCCTTGGCTATTCTATGGACTTGGAACGGATTAGGGCATTTCAATGTTAAATTTGCTTCTACTTACAAAATTTTCTACCTACGAAATGGGTTGTGGAACGAATTAATTTCGTAAGTAGAGGTACCACTGTATCAGGAATACAGCACAAGTTCTACTCATTTAAATCAATGTGAAATTCCCAAATGAGTTATTTTTAAGAAAGACATAGGCAGAGATGTCTGTATCTGTATCTGTATATTTTGGCTTCAATAAATCTGCTGAAGGGGGAAAGCTGTATGGAGGGAGCTATATGCAGAGAAAGAAAGGACTAGAGAAAAAGAAATGGGTGGGGTTGAGGAAAACTTTTCATTTAATTATCCAAGTGCCCTGTATTATACAATACCAAAGTACTACAAGGGGGTCCAATGGGATTTGTTTCTGATAGACATAGGGAGCCCACAGATTTAGCCAAATCCAAATTTGACTCTAAATTAATAGCTCCAACATCCCCAAACCCCTCAGAAAGTGGGACTAACTAAATCAGAGGATGGATGGAAAGCAGATCAGGGAAGAAGCCAAGATAAAATGGCGGTGGATTGGGGAACAATTTCATTTAATTATCTAACTTCCTAGCACTGATAAAACAATAATAAACATATTATAGGATTACAAAGGGATAATTGCAGCTCACCACAAATATAATATACAATATTGTATATTATATTATGCAATATAAACCAGAATAAAATCAAACACAGGAGAGGATCTGAAGAGATTCACAATAGAAAGCACACAGAGAAAGAGAAAGACATGCAAGCTAATGGTGGAGGAATGACACACCAACACTTCAGGAGAAAAGAGCCTGACATTCTATAAAAATCATGCTTGCTTGAGGGCTAAGCAAACAAATCAACCCCCGTTCCATTCCCTATCAGGATTTGTGTTTCATTCCTTCCCATTCTTCCTTAATTGCTTCCCAGTCCTAGCTCTTTAATTGCTTCCTGGGATGCAGTGGCTCAAATGGTTAGATGCTGACTTTGTTGACTGCAAGATCGGCAGGTTGGCAGTTCAAGGCCAGGTGTTGCATGAGTTGCATGTAGAGAAAATATTTTTAGAAGCATTTTGTAACTAGAAAATTTCCAGCCGCAGCCTCGGCTACTCCTTGGGCTGATCCTGGTGTTGCATGTTGTCACTAGTCCCAGCTTCTGCCAACCTAGCAGCTTGAAAGCATGCAAATGTAAGTAGATAAATAGGTACAATTTCGGTGGGAAGGTAAATAGTGTTCTGGGCAATCATGTTGGCCACAGCATCACAGACTAGTCTCTGACAACGCTGGTTGTTTGGCTTAGTAACAGAGATGAGCACCACCCCTATGGTCAGACACGTCTTGACAACCTTGTCAACAGGGAATACCTTTACCTTTATTCTTCTGCTAGTCTACAGAACTTTCTTTATCTTACTATTCCCAAAGACAGCAATGTCACAGCAATGAGATTAGTATGTTGTTGTTGTTGTTGTTGTTGTTGTTGGTAACTGCCTTTGCATTGATCTCAACCCATGGTGACCCTATGGATAAGACATCTCCAGAACCCCTGTCCTCTACTGCTCTGCCCAGCTCCTGCAAACTCATATCCATGGTCTCTTTAATAAAGTCCATCCAACTAGCATGGGGCCTTCCTCTCTTTCTACTTCCCTCCACCTTTCCTAACATTATTGTATTTTCCAATTATTCATGCCTTCTCATGATGTGTCCAAGGTACAACAGTCTAAGTCTTGTCATCTTGGCTTCTAAGGATATCTCTGGATTGATCTGCTCTGGGACCCATTTCTTTGTCCTTTTAGCTGTCCATGGAATCCTCAGCACTCTTCTCCAGCACCACATTTCAAATGTGTTGATTTTCCTCCTATCTTCTTTCTTGACGGTACAGCTCTCACATCTATACATGGTAATAAGGAATGCAATGGCTTGTATGATTCTGACTTTTGTGCTGAGTTGTATGTCTTTGCATTTTAGGATCTTTTCCAGTTCTTTCATAGCCACCCTCCCGATTCTTAATCTTCTCCTGATTTCCTGGCTGCAGTCCACATTCCGATCAATGTTTGATACCAGATATGAGAACTCTTTTACTATTTCCATTTCCTCATTGCCTAGTTTGAATGTATGTAAATTCTCTGTGATCATTATTTTTGTTTTCTTTATGATCAACAGTAAGCCTGCCTTTGCACTTTCTTCTTTGATCTTCCTTAGTTGTTGTTCCAGGTCTGTGAGGTTTTTTGCTAGTATTATGATGTCATCTGCATATCTCAGATTGTTGATATTTCTACCTCCTATTTTCACTCCTCCCTCTTCCATGTCCAAGCCTGTTTTCCTTACAATACATTCTAAATATAAGTTGAATAGATAAGTGATAGGATGCAGCCTTGTCTGACTCCTTTGCCAATTGGGAACCATTCTGTTTCTCTGTGTTCTGTCCTGACAGTAACTTCTTGTACAGAGATTAGTATACCTAGCAATAAAGTCGTATGATGCATGTCCTCCAATCTGAATCCTTTTTTCTCCTTTGCTCTTACTGAAGCACCCAGAGGAAAACCCACTCAAATTCCAACATTCTAGAGCCAGCTAACTCATTAAACCATGAGACTAACAACTTTAATTGCATAATTTAGCGAGTCAAACCACATTGGTAAAAAAATCAAATGAAGTGATAGCCTTAATAGGCTAGATATTTTCCAAGCTCTAAACCAGGGGTAGGCAACCTTTTTGAGCTGGGGGCCGGGTTGCTGTCCCTCAGACAATTGGAGGGCTGAAGCAAATAAATAAATAAATATTTAAAAAATAAAAAAAATTCCTACATACACTGCACACATCATATTTTGAAGTAAAAAAACAGAATTGGTTCCAAGGAGTGGTTGCCTTTGTCTTCCTCTGAGGCTGAGAGAGTGTGACTTGCCCATGGCCACCTGGTAGTTTTCCATGGCCAAGCAAGGATTCAAACTCAGGTCTGAGACCCTATATATATTTTCCAGATATATTTTTTTATTCATCTCATCATCCAGTTTAAAAAAAATGTATTAACTGAAATACAAAGACTCACATCTCAGTCAAACACCACAATCCCAAAATGCACCAGCATTTTCAGACATAGAAGGCTAAGGACCTTTCTCTTGGGCCAGAGAAAGCTTGCAAAACTACAGATCCCTGGATCTCATAGGACAAACCTTACAGCACTTAAAAGTGGGTTCTCCAGTGCAATTTAGACCAATGGGTGCATCTACTAGTAATGCAATTTGGCACTTCTTTAATTGCCCTGACTGCATCCTACAGAACCCTGGGATTTGCAGTTTGGTGTGGCACCACCTTCTTGGTAAGAGATTTGCAAAACTGAGTTCAAAAAGGAAAAGCTTGCTTTTTAAATGAATGCTGGTTTTATAGGAATTTAGCATCCTAAATGCAAAAAAAAAAAGGGGGGGTAGAGAGAGAAAGAGAGACCTGAGATTTGCACCAGTTTCTCCCCAACAAAACATATTAGGAGCAAACATATTTGTTGCAAACATGCAAAAGCCACAAAACAAGGATAACTTGCTTACACAAAATGCACAACGTACATAATGCAAGCTTTTCAAGGAGTCTGGAGTCTGGAGAGCTGGGCTGCAATCTCTGCTTGGCTATGCAAAGCCACTTTGCCCAAGCCACACTCTCTCAGCATCAGAGAAAGGATATAATCTTCTCTGAACAAATTTTGCCCAGCAAACCCCAAGCAAACAGAAACAAACCCCCCAACCAACCTCTATCCTCGTGGCTGGGGGCGTCTGGATCGCTTTTCTTTTCCTCCTCCTCCTCCTCCTCTCTGCCCCCCAAACTAAGCAAGGACCCCCCCATCATTATTATTATTCCTCCTCCTCCTCAGTCTTCCCCCCAACAAAGGGCCCCCCATTATTATTATTATTATTATTATTATTATTATTATACCTCCTCCTGCTCCTCAGTCTTCCCCCAAACTAACCAAGGACCCCCCCATTGTCATCATTATTATTATTATTCCTCCTCCTCCTTAGTTTTCCCCCCAACTAACTAAGGACCCCCTTATTATTATTATTATTATTATTATTATTATTATTCCTCCTCCTCAAGTCTTCCCCCAAACTAACCAAGGACCCCCCTCCATCATCATCATCATCATTATTATTGTTATTCCTCCTCCTCCTCAGTCTGCCCCCAAATTAACCCAGGAACCCCCCCCCAACATTATTGTTATTGTTATTATTCCTGCTCCTGCTCCTTCTCCTGCTGCTGGACTCACTGTTGCCTCAGGTTGCTGATGTAGAGCTTGTTTATCTCTTTTCGGAGCAGGAAGGAAGGAAGGAGGGAAAGGAGGAGGGAAAGGAAGGAGGGAGTGAAAGAGGCCTAGGGCGCCCCTCCCGCTGCCTTCCTCTCTCTCTCTTTCTTGCTCTCTTTCTCTCTCCTTCTGCCACCCAGAGACCCTTCCTCCTTCCCTGCCTCCTCCAGGGGGGGACCAGACCCAGAGGTTCACTCCTTCCTCCACAGCCTCTCTGCCCAAAACGGAGCCCCGAGAGGAGGAAGAGGAGAGGAAGAAGGGCCGCACCCAGCCCCATAGAGACCCTCCTCCCTTCGGCTCAGGTGCCCTCGTCTTCACTCTTTCTCTCTCTGTGTCATTTGGGTCATGGGGGGGAGGAGGAGGGAGACCCAGTGCAGCCGCGCAGGTCCCCCAGGAGGGCTACGGCAAAGGCACCGGGGCCCGGGCAGGCCCAGAGCAGCCTCCCTGGCCCCGGTGCCTTTGGGGCAGCCCTCCTTGGTGGCGCGCGAGGCTGCTATGGGCCTTTCTTGGGCCCGGCGGCTTTGCGGCAGCTCCGCACGCCGCCAAAGAGGGCTGGGGCAAAGCTGCCAGGGCCCAGAGCAGCCACGTGCATGACTCCAGGCGCCAATGGCACCCAGAGTCACGCATGAGTGGTGGTGGCATCGGCGGCAGGACCGGGCTGGGGCCGGTCCAAAGTCCTCGCGGGGCCGGGTTCGGCCCACGGGCCATAGGTTGCTGACCCCTGCTCTAAACCATACAAATAAACTTAGGGCTTACTACAGTCCTTCTGTATGACACTAAGGATATGTTTAACATATATTTAAGAGATATACACCCCCAAGTAGTGAAAGACATCTGTTTGTCATAGCACACCTTTCCCTTTACTTCAACTTTTAAAAATCTGTATTTTCACACCTTACTAGTAAAGTTGCTCCCAGACAAAAGGCTGAGTGGTCGTTACCACTCAGAAAGCGTTGTATATCTATTCATTCTTTTCTTCATTAATGTTTTCTTTTTCCTACTAAGAAAAAAACATGGAGGTAAATCATATCTGAAGTAGGCAATTGCACAATAAATCTGACAACACCATAAAATTAATTTTATGTGATTTGGGATGTATGATGAAGTCTTATTTCTGAAGTCTAGGTGGGGAAAGTTAGGGGGCTTTGATGAATGGATCCATTCTGGGGTTTAATCTGAATGTTAACTGAACCACCAAAGGTGCTGAGACTATTCTGGGGATAGGCTCCATACCCTGTATAGCTCATTTGAGGATTAAACTAAAACCCAGCACAGGTTCACCATCCCAGTGACATCAGAGTTACCAATCTCCTCTGAGCATTAGCCCACAGGAAAAAAATATCCCAAAAGGAATAAACATTCATGATTGACTGGTTAGGTTTGCAGCTTTTTGACATCACTGTTACTGTGCTTTTTACAGCAGTTTTAGCTACTAACATCTCCAGTTTTTAGGTGATGCTTCAGCTGCTGATTTCTGAAACTTTTAACAGCTATTAAAAAACAAAGGGCCAGCTTGTGTTTTCTTAATGGAACATTCTAATTGCGACAGAAAAACATGTCTATTTGCTTCCATATTTTTAAGGAACATTGAATTAACTGGTGCAAAAACATCAGTATCACATGTTCCTTAAACAAATGAGAAACTGTTCATTTTTGCAAAGATTTAGATTAGAAACCTTTAAAAAGACATTAGGTTTGTTTCTACATGCAATTTTTTTTAAAAGTAATTTCATATGTAATACAAGTGAATGGGGAGGGCTGCTTTTATTATGAGAAGTCTTACTTGAAATTTTATTTATACCTAGGTAGCTAGTTCTTGCTCAGATGTATGGTCCTCAACTTTCATGCAGGTGTCATGACTCATTCCATGAGTGGGCTGGTAATGCACAGGGACCCTGCAGCATTAGCAGAAACTATACATCAGTTCAGAAGGATTTCCCCCTTAGACAAATCTTTTGAGCCAGTTCCCATAGGAAAAATGGTTTCTTTAGTGCAAAAAGTAGAACAGGACACATGCTTACAAGCTGGCATCTTATAATCTCATTTGGTTTTCTTGTTCAAAGTCAGCATCCTCTTCTTGCATATCATTCAGAACAAAAATGCAGGTGAAGCCTGTGAAAATCCAATAACGGGATTTGAAAAAGCTGGTGATGTACCGATAAACCTGTAATGCACAGATGAGACTCATAATTCAAAAACCATTGCATTTTCAAGTTTTTGCAAGACAAGGAGTTGGATTTAAAAAAAGAACAAATATAGAAGGTAGTGGATGAAACTAGGCACAGGGCTATGATACAGCCAACTGCTTGGTCCTCTGGATGTTTTGGACTTCAACTCCCAGAATTCTTGATTGTTAGCCTAGCTGGCTGAGGCTTCTGGGAACTCCAAACTACTTGGAGGATCAAAGTTTGGGAATCATTGTGTTATGCCAAGGAGATAGAAGTATAAGCTTGTGTTGAACTGATGCTAGAGTCAACACCACAAATCATATCAAATACTTTCGGGACAAAAAAAAAAAACCTTAGGCACTAAGACGGCTACCCCAAAGACCACCAACAAGGTAAAGCCACTGGACAGAAAGAAGACCTCAGCCATGTGCCTCAGAGAACACTGCTTAAGTGCTTCCATTTTAGGGAAAGTACAAATAGAGAATCAGAGCCATCCTTTTCATTAGGCAGTAGAGTTGCCAGTTCTCAGGACATGGCTGAGCCACCTCAGTAATCAGGTTCTGAGTGTTACTAAAGGGCAGCAAAGCTCTGAGTATTCTAATTTGTTAGAAGAATTAAAACACATAGGACTTTACCACACAGGGAAATCTCGGGCAGAAACGGGGTTTAAAATCGGGGGGAAATTTGATTTTCACACGATATCAATGTTAAACTGTTGTTAACCTGAATGGAAAGTAGTCAAAAGCCATTTCTTTTTACTTTTGGAAAATCCTAAAAGTAAAAAGGAGCGGCTTTTGACTACTTTCCATTCAGGTTAACAACAGTTTAAAAGCAATGTGTGTGAAAAGCAACCTACTTTTGTGGGTTTTCGCCAGCTTTTAAATCCAATTTCTGCATGGGATTTCCCCCATGTGATAAAGTCCATAGCTGTGTTAGTCTGGAAAATCAGTATCTAAAGAGATCTTGTAGCACCTTGAGCTTTCGTAGAGTTGAGCCTACATCCTCAGATTGAGGAAGTAGCTTCAAGTCTACAAAAGATTGTGCTAACAGCTTCTTTCTTTCAGTTACTCTCAAAGATGCTACAAGATTAATTTGTCAGTGGTTCCTTTTTTACCATCTATAAAGAAGGCTGCTTTTGGGATTTGGACCCAGTGTGACAAATAATTTGGATGGTTCTGAATTAGGGTAGGAATCATGAAGCACACCACATGTTCTTGGATGCAGCCCCAAAACTAATTTGTCACCATTAGTTTTGCTGACTAGGGCTTATGGGAGTGGCAGTCCCAACATCTGGAAAGCCAATGATTTTTGCACTCACTTTAAATACTAGGCTCCTTGACTTGGGTGAGTTGGGGTGCTGTTTGCTGCTTTACTACCTGCAGACAATATCTTGGGTCAGCCCTCGTAGACATCCAGCAATATCCTGCAAAACTGGGGGGAGAGTTGTAAAGGCTTTAACAAGGGACATAACTAATTTGGAAGAGTATGACAAATATCCAGCAACCTTCATTTTCCTCATTGCAGCAATAATCTGATCACAAATTATTCTTCAAAAATAGGCTTGGGAACCCTTGGCCTTCCAAATTTTTAGAGCCCAGACAGCATGGCCAGTGCATAAGGAATTATGGGAAACAAAAGTATCTGAAGGAGCAGAGGTTCCAAAGCCCTGCTCTAACAGAACAAACCTCTCTACCAGCTCCCAGAAGCAGTGAGACATCCATTTAACCAATGCAGAAAACGAAAAATTAAACAGAAGCTCCCACCTAGATTTGGTTTGCTTTTTATTTATTTTTAGTGAAATTTAAAAGATGCTTTTGAAAAGTGATATTGCATTTAATCTCTTTCCAAGTAGGAACAAATGTTCTTTGGATTTTTTTAAAATAGATTTAACAAAAAAATATGTGGTTGCTATCTTTTAGTTAAGAGTGCCCTCTGGTGAAAAGAAAAGGGGATAAAAGATTAGCTCAAATAAATTGTATGTGTATGTACCTTCAGGTCACCTGTCGACTTATCACAATCCCATAATTTCATAGAGTTTTCTTAGGCAAGGAATCCTTAGAGGTAGTTTTGCCAGTTCCCTCTTTTGAAATATAGCCTGTATAACCAGTTAAACACCAGTTAAAGTAGTGTCAAACTGCATTATTTCTACAATGATATTCATTGGTGGTCTCCCATCCAAGTACTAACTAGGGCTGACACTTCTTAGCCTCCAAGATCATACAGCCTGTGCTGATTGTAGCAATGCTGTTGGTGGTAGGGTTTCCTACATCAGACAGGCTTTTGCTGAGAAGCCAGAGTACGGCTGCAGCTACACTGTTGACTTAATGCAGTTTGACACTAATTGCTATGGCTCAGTGCTATAGAACTCTGGGATTTGTTGTTTTGTAAGCTGTTTAGTATTCTCTGTGAGAGAGCTCTGGTGTCACAACAAACTACAAATCCCAGAATTCCATAACATTCAGATATAGCAGTTAAAGCAGTGTCAAACTGCATTAATTCTGCAGCCTAAATGTGTCAAACAGCTACTGAAGTGCAGAAGTAATAGAGGGTGGCACCGGTGGAAAACCTCTCAGAAACAACAGCTGTGACACTTGTTAGTACTATCCAGAAGGAGGTGTAGTAAACCTCTTTTGAATGTTTTTTTTTTACCATGAAAACTCTATGATGAGACAATCCAAAATGAAAGAAGAGATTGTGCCAGACTTCCAGGTCAGAAAGCACTCAACCAGCTATTGGGGAGGAGCAGAGGATGAGTACCATTGTGTCTAATAACACAACTGGGCGCAAGCCAATAGGGCATTCCATTGCTTACATGCTCAAAGGCAAAAGGAAAGTCTGAAGCTGCACAATGCATATAATAGGAACATGGAATGTGAGGGGAAAAACCCAACAGCAGATGGGGTTAAATGTGCAGTTAGCAAAGCAGCTTCATTTATATACCACCTCATATTGCACTATGGGATGTCTAAGCGGTTTACAACTGTAAGCCCATTGCCCCCCAACAGTTGGGTACTAATTTTAGCCACCTCGGAAGGATGCAGGCCTGAGTCTAGCCTGAGCCCTGGCTAGTATTGAACTCGCAACCTTGTGGTCTATGAGTGAGTGGCTGCAGTACAGGCATTTAACCACTGCACCACCAGGGCTCTTCTTCAGTTGGACAAAGAGCTGAAAAGGATGGACAGCTGTGTGTGTAGCTTTCTCCCCAGGGGACACTCTGAGATTGTTAAGACATAGAGATAACACAATTGCAGAAGGGGGGGGGGTGGAATGCAAAAATAAAAACAGATTTCCTTTGTATTGCTGCAGGCAAAAAATGAGAAAGAGGAGGAACAAAATGTAACCAAAATGGGGAAGAGAGAAAAAGGCAAAAGATCATGTTGGCCTCGTTTAATCTTTGAAAGACAAAGATCCCTTCAACTGCCACCAGCAATTCTCTGCTGCAGCCTTACTCTCGTTATCATGTGAACCATGAATTTCTGTAGATTCCCTGCAGCTACAATAAATTCAGTGCATAGAAGACAGCACTGAAAGCTCATTCCTTAAAACATATTGTACCTTTTCTCCCTTCCAATGCAAGTGCAAATATGTTCAAGACATAGAGCTCAACGTGGAGCTCTTCTAGTTCATGTAAAATTCAATTATTCCTTCTAATGGTCAAAATGATTTGTAATTCCTAAGTGGGGGGCAAGGAACCATCACTGAGGAGGGGTGTGCATCAGCATTTATTGAATGGAATCCATGCCCTATGCAGAGTGGTTTAGTAAGCTGGGTATGTTGAGCCTGGAGAAGAGGGGGTTAAGAGGGGACATGATAGCCATGTTTAAATATTTGAAAGGATGTCATGTTGAAGAAGGAGGAACCTTGTTTTCTCCTGCTCCAGAGACATGGGCTTGAAACAGATGGGCAAAAAGCACAGCCTTCGGGCTGATCCAGGGCTGTGGCATGCAGATGATGCACATCTCCGGATCGTCTGGAAGCCATGCCAAGGCCAGCTAACACAGCCCAAACCCTCTCCTTGCCAGCGGTCCATTCGGGACCATGGCAGCAGCCAGCCGCAGGACTGCAGCATCCAGTCGCCGCAGTCCTGCGAAGATCAGGGTTCACTTGTGGATGGAACAGACAGAGACCACTCCAAGCCACTCATCTGCTTGAGCCCTAAAACACAGAGCAATGAATTCAACTACAGGAAAAGTGTTTCCACCTAAACTTTAGGAAGAACATTTTGATGGCAAGACCTGTTTGACAGTGGAACATGCTGCCTCAGAGTGTAGCAGTCTCTCCTTCTTTGAATATTTTTAAATAGAGGCTGGATGGCCATCTATCAGGAGTCTTTTGATTGTGTCTTCCTGTAAAGGAAGGGTTGGACTGGATGACCTTTGTGGTCTGTACCAACTATATGATTCTATGAATTAGTTGAGGTATATTTTAAATAAACACAATTATGTTTCCTCATGTGTTTAAAAGGATATAAACCTTATGGATCAAAATGGCTGGTATGCCAGAAACTAGTATACAACACACATAAGGCTAGCATATATCATACTATAGGATCCACTTTAGTTTTTTAACAAGAATCCTCAAATCTGCCAAAATCATGTGTTTAAGACCTATATTTCGGTTAAAGAATTCTGAGCATAGGAAATTGTTCTTCGTATTTGAGTTTCAAAGCCAGTGTGCTACAGTGGTTTGCGTGTTGGACTAGGGGTGTATCTACACTGTAGTGCTGTACCTCCATCCTATGGAATCCTGGAATGTGTAGTTTTATAAGGTCTTTAGCCTTCTCTGCCCAAGAGAAAAGTACAAATCTCAAGATTCTGTAAGATGGAGTCATGGCAGTTAAAATGGTGTCAAAATGCATTATTTCTACAGTGTAGATGCAGCTGGTCTGTAGGAGACCACAGTTTAAATCCCTGCTCAACCATAGAAACCCACTGGGTAACCTTACTGCGTTTTCACACGGGGCTTTAGGCGGACGCAATCCTACCTCCCTCCGGCCCCAGTCCGGCTCCTTTTCCAGTGTGTTCACACTCACGTCGCAGCAAACCCCGCCCCTTCCGGTGCCATCCCTGCGTCAGTCCGGCTCCTTGCTCCGTGTGTTCACACTCACGTCGCAGCAAGTCCGGCCTCACTCCGGCTGATCCAGCACTAACTCCGGTATCAGCCCCGGAAAGGTAATTCCTTTTTTAAAAAGGAATTAGGTTGCCGCCGCCGGAGCCATTCCAGAATGAGTGGCACGGTCGGCTCCAGGCAGCTTTGGTGGGTCTAGTGTGAAAACGTCCTTTGGCAAGTCACACTTTCTCAGCCTCAAAGGAAGGAAATGACTACCTTTTGGACAAATCCTACAAAGAAAACCCCAGGTTAAGCATGACATAAGTTGGAAACAACCTGAAGGCACACAGAACCAGCAGCAGCAATAAATTGAGTTATTGGGGGGAGGGGTGTGACTGCTATCATTAATATACTTGAGTAGCCATACCATCAGGATACAGCAGGGAGAAATGGCAAGGGGGAAGGACAGGACCATTCTGGGAACTGGGTATATGTTCCTCTTTGGTTTCTCCTGCAACTCCCAGGTACCATTTTGCTAATCCATCACACCCAGGGGCAAAATATTATTTTGCATCAAAATGTTGCCTGTGAATGCTCTAAGCTGCTTCTGATTGACTCTAGCAAATCTCACAGCAAGGCAATAGATACACAGATACAAGGAAATACGTTTTCATAAGCACAACCTACAGTTTATCCTCAATGTTCTTCCTCATAGTAATGGGGACTACTACCTGTGCCAGGACCCTAGTAAAGTGTACTCATCCTGCCCATTTCTATCCAGAGTCCTGACCATGCTGTTGAGACATTTGGGGTAAACAAAACAAAATGCAGAATACAAATGAATCCAAATAAATGAATTAAACACTTATACACATGAAAGAAAATGCAGCAACCAACTTTATGTTTAAATTGTTCAAATTCTTTTTCTTCTCCAACCCATATTATCAGCCATTGGTTAATTGCAACCTGATTTTAGCAAGAGCAGCAAGAACATAATTGGCCATTTGTTCTGTTACTATCTTATTTCTTCTTGCAAATAAATATGAAACATAAAATCCAACTGTCCTTACAAACAGCAGAATAGATAATAAAGTTATAAAATTTAGCTGCAGTTATAGAAAAGACAGTCTTGCATTTTCCATTGTTTCAACAAGTCTTGAATTGTGGCACACAATTTCAATTCAAACTGGATTTTTTTTAAAAAAAAAAAATCCCTCTTTAACCAATGAAGAAAGACAATTAAAGTGAGCTACAGGGTGGACTTTCCTATATTTATATACAGTTAAAAAGTAAAAATACCCAATAAATAATCTGATCTTGGTTATGTATGCTACCTTAATGGTGAACAAACACCATTTGCCTCTGATAATGACCTGAAAATTCATAACAAATAGTCTGTTTTCAATTTGTTGTTTAACTTCTATATAATTGCATTTCTTTAACCAGATTAATGACAATCCAGTCTGATTAGCTTTCACATTTAACTTCTTCAGCCAAAGTATCTCTCAACATCACTGCCAGATAATTTGTAAGCACCAAGCACATGTGCAAACACAGTCCAAAATTGAGGATATATAAGTGTATGTAGAAATTGTCTATAAAACAAAGGAGATGTCAATTTTTCATCCCAGTGCATCATTCTTAACATTTCAGGGCAGACTTAGAATATTCTCAGGAATGTAGACTGACCTGGCTCCATCTCATGGTTCATGTCCATTAACAAAAGTTGGGTACTATATAAATATTTTGTTATTCCCTTTGCTTTAAAAAGGGCATAAGCAGGCAAGGATTAATGATTCCCCTTCCCTAGAAAGCCTCCAGCTGAAGTGTTTTGTCAATGACCTTTACAAAGTTAGTTTGGTTGCTACTGCCTTGCAAATTTCAAATGGCCATGGTCTCTTATATACTTACTTAATCATGAATCATTGTAACTCTCCACACCCAAAGTCTCTGAGGCACACAGCTTAGAAAACTGCAAACCAGCAAAAGGGGGGGGGGGCGCACTGGTACTCCCTGAGAAAACAAACACATGGCAAACAAACTTCTTGAAGAATCCATTGTTTAGTGGATTCTGTTTGAATTTGCTAAATGGCCAACACAACTACCCCTGAATGTTTCCTGATTGTGAGATACCACATTGTAGCTGCAACAGGGAGATCCTGAAGAGCGAGCCAGTGGATTGGGACCTCCAACCAAGGTAAAACAAGTTTTTCCTTCTTAAATTTGAACTGGATTGGCATGTTTTACCTCAACACCTACCAAAATGTTCCTGATGCAAAAACATGAAGTCTTCTTGAGGAATCCATTGTTCTCTGCCTACAAAGAGGCTTATGACCTCATAGGAATGGAGGCATATTGGATTGCAAGAGATGGGTCCTTGCTAAGATGCAAATGGACTTTAAATTTTCTGGTCTTTGCAAATCTCCCAATATCCACATGGCCAGAAGGAGGAAGGGCCAGACTGCAATAGATATGCTCCACATACCATCTTAACTAAGGACAGAAACATCACAATGCCGGCATCTCACTAACATCTCCAATATTTTCTCCTGTTTGGTTTGTAACACCTTGCCTGATGAAGAAGCCAGTGGAGCTTTGAAAACTTTCAACAAGTATATTGTGCATTTTGGTTAGCCAATAAAGGTGGATTTTTGTTTGAACACTCTAACATAACAGCGAAATTTCAAGAAAGTAAACCCACAACACAAAAAATCCCAATATGCAAGCATTTTTAAAGATGCTTTTTCTTGTTTTTTAAAAACCACCCTAATGCTCACTGTTTTCCAACAGCAGCAACAGCAGCAACATTTCATCACATTATACCATAGCCATACCTCAGTCATCTGTAAAGTTTCTGGCCAATTTGTTGCTTTTTAGTTCACAAGCCTCAAACATACACACACACACACACACACACACACACACACATTGATTCCAGCAAATAGAACAGGGAGACTGTTGAACAGCACTTTGGGCCACATTGTGTCTTGAGGCACTTGTGAAGTGAGAAACGGGGTGAGCCTGGTTTGAACCAGCAATAACAGCTCATGCAATGCTGTGAGGAGCATGAGTGACACTGGGGAGTGCAAGAGGTACAAATCACAATAAGTGACACCTGAGAGGTGGGGTGGTCACTCACCGTCCATTTCATCAACCCCCTGATGCACCCCTTCACCAGCCAGAGTGCCTCTGCCCACAGCCCACTGTGACTACTGATGGGGATGAGGTGCTAATGCCCCCTGGCAGCCTCTTCCAGGTCTGGCAAGGCCAGGCTGGGAAAGAGAGATGTTGACAGTGGTGGCAGTAATGACAACCATGGACTCCTCCCCTTCCTGCCACTATCTCTTCTATTTCCCACATTTCTCCCTTTCCCGGGCAGCAGCAGCACATTTCCCAGATGCTGGCACACCACTGTCCTCCTTGCCCTTCCTTTCTTACCACTCCCCTGCCCTGTGCTTCCTTCTGGGGCAGGAAAAGCAAGACATGGCAGCAGGAGGGAATGGCAATCTGCTGTGGCCAGTGGTGGAGGTGGGGTGCTGCTGCCAATGGGCAGACTCTTCTGGTGGGGCTGCTGGACAAGCTAAGAAAGGAAGAGAGTGGTAGCAGGGGAAGGAGAAGAGCCCATGGCCACTGCTGCACTCCATCCTCACCAGAGGCCACATCATTATTAAATCGGCAAACATGTATCTATTTACAGAACATTAAATCCCGAACAAAATAGCCCAGTGGTAAACAAGAAGAAATAATTGTTAATTCTGATAACCTAAACCAATATACAGAGTGCCATTTTCAATAGCCATTCTAATCAGAGATGATGATGATGATGATGATGATGATGATGATGATGATGATGATGATTTCTATCCCGCCCCTCTACTGAAGCAGCTTACAACAATAAAATCTCACAGTAAACTCTCCCAAACCCAAACCCACCCTCCCCTTAAAATATTATTAAACATCATGAAATTAAAACAATTAACAACAATAAAACAATTTTGGTAATTTGCAACAATAGATGTTAAAACCAGTCTAATAGGCAGCCCGCAAGCAATAAATAGCGTGGCAAGATGTGGCAACAGATGGGGGGAAATTAACTTACTCCTTGGCCGGGAATTTAGAAATATTACTTTTTGGAACCAGAACTCCCAGAATTGCACAACCAGCATGACCACCGACTATGCATGCTAGGGGATTCTGGGAGTATTAATTTTAAAAAAGAAACCCTTTTCCAGCCTCTGATCCTAGCTATCAGCCTTTTATCCTTATGCTCTTTCTCTCACTGTCATCCCACTAACCCTTCTCACATGTCTCTTCCCATCCCCTCAGAAATAGTGTAAATTGAGTCCACTTCAAGGGTTAGGGTTAGGGAATCATGGGAACTTTATTTTATTGTGGCACCAAAGCTCTCTGACAGAGAAGGCTCAATGTCTCAGAAAAAAACAAAACAATTCCCATGATTCCCTAGCACTAACCCTAACCCTAACCCTAAAAGTGGACTCAATTTGCACTATTTCTGGCAGTCTGCAAACCCCCTAAGTGGAGCTTCTCAACTGAAATATCTTGCATGTCATTTCAACTGGGTCCGTGCATCATGGCCCTCCAGCTTGACATCTCCTGTACATCACTTTTCCTCACATCCTTCTCTTGCACTGCCTTTGATAACACAAAACCACAACTTGCTTCCTTGATTCCCCAAATTTTAGCCAAATCATTTTTTCCACACCTGTCTAAAAACAATTGCTAGAAGCTGCCAAAAAAGGAAGAGGATGGGGTGACTCTGCTTACACTCAGAAATTTGAGAATTGGAAATATTTCCAGTTGTATGATAAATGGGATTTTCACTCCTGGTTAAACAATCAAACAAAGTTGAAATACAACATTTCAGTATAAGTTTACCCAAAAAAAGTTATCTTTTTGGATTTTTTTTTTTAAAAAAAGTCCTCCAATGGTTATGACAATACTCTTTTGTTTTAATGTTGTTCATTCCCAGCTTTGAATCATTAAAATAAAATTCACAGTGATTTGGGTGCCCTCTTGAGTGTTTTGTGTTTATTACAATGCCACAAGAATGAATATTTACCTGAAGCTTTATTTTTTAGAAAATATTTCAGTTGAGCAGCAATACAGACTACTAATTATGTAGACTTCTCATACGGGCATTTTTTTTTAGCAAATTATAAGAGAGAAAGTGTGGGGTAGAGTGGGTAGAAGGAAGAAGCTCAATCTTTTAGATGCCTACTGCTGTTCTGGAAAATAAAGAAAACATGTTGAAAATGTGAGGGATTCCATTTAAAATCAGACTTTGTTCATACATTCAGTTTGCAGACTTCAAATTCAAATCCAGAGCAGTCATTAATAAAACCCCATAATTCCCAATGTATAAGACATGCTCTACCATTCTTCATAATACACAGAGGTCAAAGTCAGTTTAGAGACTGATTACTGGTGCCAGTTCTTAGCTCCTCAAAAAAGGATGCCACTGATATATTATATACAAATGAAAGAAGGTATATGTCAGAGTAGCCAAGGTCATAAAGATGCCTTGTACTGTGTGGGAAAGAATATCAGCCTTTGGGAGAGAGGAGTGTTTTGAGGGAATTATATAAGTGAAACTTAAATTGTAACACCAATCTGGCAATGAGTTGACTGATCCTGACTTTCAATAAACTCAGTGGTTTCATTCACGAAGTCTGTTCATCAATTAGATAGAGACAGGACACTACAGATTGCCAGTCTTAAACTAAGCATAGGGCTTGGAGTAATTATGGGCGAAGCAGACCAGCAGCTTGGAGCAGTCCTGCCTGGCTCCTGATCAATGTGGGGCTATAGTAACTGGACGGTGTGCTCTGAAAGCGGGCCGCTTCTGTGGTCCCAAGCAGGACACCAACAGGAGCGCCTTTTCACCACTCCTTTTTGGGCTTTCTTTTCCATCTTTTAAGACTAGGTATGATAATGCAGATTATCACACAAGGTTTCTAAAGCACTGCAATTGCATTTTTAAAGCACACAGAAACATACCAGCATTGAAGCAATTCCTATTGCACCTCTGCTTCAGTACTGGTATGATGGTACATGTTATTTCTGCACTGCCTCACTTACACTTCCTCCCCATTACTGTCCTATGTAGGACTTACAGATCCAGCAGTGGGGAGAGGAAACAGGTGGTAGGACCTTATCACACGCGGGCCACAAAGTGATAAGAAAGCGAAATAAGAATAAATCCAGGAATAAACCGAAAGAAACCCCACAATACGTAAATGGCTATCAGATGCAACTAGCATCATCGCGCAATTAAGGAAAGCACGATGAAGCGCTCCCGGGAACCGTATTTGCTGTTCGCACACAATTGAGAAAATCCCGGACATAACCAAGCAATGATGCCCTGCACATGCTCAGTACAGCCGCAGCTGTCACTTGCCGCGGCTGTCAAACACACCCCTTCCCAAGCCGGCTGTCCCCCAAACCCCTTCCCAAGCCGGCACAGGGTCCGCGCTCTGAGCAGAATGTCCTCAGAGAGGCGCCTCTCTGAGGACATCCTCCTTGGAGCTCGGACCCTGCGCGGGGCCTGAGCTCCGAGCAGAACGTCCTCGGAGAGGCGCCTCTCTGAGGACGTCCTCCTTGAAGCTCGGACCCTGCGCGGGGCCTGAGCTCCAAGCAGAACGTCCTCGGAGAGGCACCTCTCTGAGGACGTCCTCCTTGGAGCTCGGACCCTGTGCGGGACCTGAGCTCTGAGCAGAATGTCCTCGGCCGTGGCACGTGGTTGCTGAGGCCCCAATCCGGCGCTCCCAGGGGCGACACAAAGACGCCCCTTAGGGGCCGTCTGTATGGCCCCTACGACTGTGTGCCTATTTGTTGAAGAAACAAATAGTTCTGGAGCTTCAGTCTAGCCTGCCAACACACTGAATGTATTGAATCAAATTCCTCCTCTGATGGTTGATGACCAACAACACTTTGAGATCAAGCAAATCGTAGACTCCAGACAGCATAAGAGCCATTCCCAATATTTCTGTACAGCAGACAGATTTTCTCATTTGGCATTCAGAGTGGGTGGAAGACAGCCATCTTTGGGCCTCTTGCATAGGATGTACCCTGACAAGCATAGGCCTGACTGATGTATTCTGATTGGGTGCTGATCATGTTTACTTTCTAATCTATCTAATTCAATAAAGGGTATTTCTTTGTTGTTATTAATTTCATGTTTTGCTTTGGGTGGGGAGGTTGTCTTGGAGGGTAGTCCATTTAGACATGGCACTTAACATGACAAAGAGCTCTGAAGGGCAACTGACTATCCAAGGCAGGGATGGCGCCACCATTAGGAAAAGTTAGGTTGGGGCTTCATAAAACAGATGCTAGGATAGCAACAGGGAGTTGCAGTACAGTTCTCTATGTGCCATGTAACTTGTTTTGCATACATGCATGTACAGACACCAAACTCCCCACTGCCTTCAGGTGCAATGCAAGACATGATCAATTGCCAATGCTGAAGTAAGATTCAATTTTTAGTTTAGTCCAGTTCACAGAATGGAGAATGGTGCCATATTGTCTTAAGTCTTAAGCAACAAAATGACACAGTCCAGCTCTGATCCCAGGCAGGGCCACTTTATGATGATGAGGATCTTATCTCAGGACTAAGTATGCAAAAGTATGGGACTAACTGTATGAAAGAAATTGTAACATGAGCTTTTGTAAACTTGATCTACTTCCTCAAATGCATGGAGTGAACTGATGCTCAGGGAGGACCTTTATAGACTGTATGAACATCCAAGGAAATATAAAACTTGTGGGTATTGTGATGAGGTGACAAGTTCAGTTTTAACTATTGTCATTGAGGGAGAAAAGCAAGAATAAAGATGTTGCCTAACAACAGGGTGAGTGGATGACCATATGCATGGTGGAAGCAGTTTTGGGATATGGTGTGTGCAGGCTGGGAACTAGAAAGACATCAGTTCACTCCATGCATCTAAGGAAGTAGACTAAGGGCAGAAACAAACAGCTGTAATGGGCCGGAAGAACCAGGTTCGGGCTACAGCAACCACATACCATGCCCCCAACCCGGTGTTTTCCTGACACAAAAAGAAATGGCAAAATGCCACTCCTTTTTGCACCAGGGAAAAACCACCTTTGCTGCCACCACGGCACTTTTTTTTGGTGCTCCTTTGACATGCAGCATGTAAACAACTCACCACCAGAATGCCACAATGCTGCCCTCTGTGTGGTCAGCAGGGCGGCTTCATGGCAGCTTGGGGGTGGCGTGGGGGTATGCATAGTGTGTACACCATGCAAGCCACCAGGTAGACACGCATTTTGCCAGTCTGTTTTCCCTCTAAGTCTACGAAAACACATGCTACAACTTCTTTCACACAGTTAGTCTCAAAAGTGGGGCAAGATTCTTTGGCATACTGATATTCAAAACTAACAGAGCTATGTCTCTGAAATATATCCTAAGTGTGGTTTTTCATAGACTTAAAAAGATTTTACATGCATGCAATTTTCAAATGAGAAAATCCTGTTACCTATAGCATATGCATACAGGGAAATGTATATTTGGCGAAGATGTTCCAATACCACCTTGCACAGCAGTTTCTCAAGATAATGCAACAGCAATTGGACAGCACTGGTCATAACAGCTCCATTTCGTCTCTGACCCCAATGGCCAGTGACTGACAGTTGAGGGGCCTCTCTGTGAGTGCCCCATTGCACCATTACTTTCCTCCCAGAATCTCAACAGTGATGAAATTTTAAACTCTGCAGTGCCAGATAGGATGTTGGCCCAAGTTTGTTTAAATTCAAGCTTGTTACTAGTTTTACCCTACCCATGAAAGAAAACAAAACTTTAGTAAATAAAACTATGCAGGTTGCTTCCTACAAATATGTTTGCACTTTATGGAAACTGCCTCCTTTCGTTATGATTTCAGTGTTGAGTTGGAAGTGGACAAAATTGTTTGGCTACTCAGACTAAGACAGAAAGTGTCATTGCTAAATCTGATTGTTTACTTGGTATTATCATAGCTTCAGAATCTCGATCACTTGCATTCTGAACTGGCTTCATGGTTTCATCACAAGGCCAAATCTAATTGTTGTAATGCCATCTCATTCATAGCATGATTCCAAATTTACTGTTCCAGAGAGGTCACTGGGTAAAAATGGCACTGTAGTAGCTTCCACTGAGCAGACATATTATAAAACTGATTTTTCCCTTGCCCCATGGTACACACTCTGAGAACACTTTGGTTCTATGCAACTCCAAATCTTGCTTTTAGATTTTCATTTGGGACTCATAAGTAATCCCACTTTACATGAGAGCAAAAAAGATGAGGAGAAAACAAGTGGCCAACATTAATGGTTACGCACTCTTAAGATTGCCCTGACTTTTTTTTTTTAATATGACTGAGCTGTGTTTTATATGACTTTCATCTTTTTTCTTGCCCTCGGTTTATTTATAGAGAAATGGCTTTCTCAATAAGTGCAAGCTTTTATTGCTGCTAGAGAGGATGATTTGCTGATCTCTTTCATCCCCCTCTCTTTGCCTCCTCAGTCCCATCCCCCACATCACTTTTTATAACAATCAATACCTTCAGGCTGGCAAGGATTCTCTCTGGGCTTTCAGAAGGTTGCTTTCCTCTCCACTAATGGTGAAAGCTCCATTTCAGTAAAACAAAATGTTCTCCCTCAACAGTCCACTGAGGTAACTAATGCAGTTTTGAGATGACAGATAATAAAGTTTGCAGTAAGATCTGTTTCATATGAAATAATGTAAGAAAGAGAATGCAGCATTCTAAAAATCCCAGATTCTCTTCTTGCCTCAATGGCATTTCTTTGGTCAGTATTTGTGGAAATTCAGTGTATACTTTAGAATTCAGAGTTTATTATTGAAAATTTACAAAAATTTCTATAAAGAGTGAGTGAATCACCTTGTAAATCCCTAACATTATGAACCCAAAGTATCTGAGGGCTAGTCTACATGTATTATGCAAATTGCTGTGGATTTCCCCACAACTGCATTGGTGCTTAATTGTCTTCACTTTCCTGCACAAATTTGCATCTATTCTCCCTCCCTCTGCCAAAAATGCACAGCCATGCGTATGTGTGTGAAGCAGACAGATGGCCACACATTTGATAATGTACATTCTCACCGGTCCTTGCAGATACTTCAATAAAAACTGCAAATCCTTTTTCAGCAGAGTTTATGGATTCCCCCACCCCACAAAAAGCCTGAATTCCTCCAAATTATGTGGGGGCTAGATCACAGTCTATAATAATAATAATAATAATAATAATAATAATATATACCCCGCCCCTCTGTTAAAACAATCGGGGCAGCTTACAGCAATTAAAAATACATCAATACAATCTAAAAACCCAAAAACCCCACCCTCCCCCATAAAAACATTATTAAACTAATGTCCATTAAAACCAGCTAAACCATAAATAACATAAAATAAACAATAAAAATAAAATAATAAAAAGAATCAAACAGCAGGCAATAAGAGACACAAAAGGGCAAGGGAGTAGCTCCTGAGGCCGGAATCAATTAAAATAGGAGTATTTTGTTTGTGTAGACAAGCCCTGAGGCACTGCATGGAACCATGGTTTATATCTACCCAGCTATTGTGGCATCTCCAGTCCTTGGGAAAGGGTGGCAGAGAGATTAAGTTATTTTCCCATGAAGGAAATATTTTTCCAAATCCTGATTGACACCTGAAACCATCACAGGCATATGCCAACCTTCATTGTTTCAAGAAAACAACAACAGCTCACTTAAACAATAGCACTTAATTATTTATGGAGGCCATAATGAAATGCACAAGCTACACTCCTTGACTCCCCCCAGTTTTAGCCACAAAGTTTCCCCTTCTAGCCTTCTATAAAAAGGAGTCAAGGGAGTTGTCACAAAAGGTCAGCCTTCCTTCCATACATATTTCAAGTATCATCTGTCCCTTCCTCCCCCCAAAGTAATTCAAGCACTTATTATCTCGTAACCACCACCCACAACCTCCATATTTCAAAAATCAGTTATCTTGGGCCTGATTCTCACCAACATGGTAGAATGATAGAATAAGATGGAAGCAGTGAAAACCCTGTGTAGAAGTGACCATGTCCTCCAGGAATTCATTGGGAGAAACAATGCCTATTCTGGGCTTTAAGAAGGCCCCTTTCATTGCTTAAGGAAATACGAGGGACTTTATCGTAGTGATAATAAAACCTGCTTACCTGGGTCAGCTTAAAATTTAAAACAGGTGGCATCTTGATGTTATCAGAAGGATTTAGCTGCTGAATCCACCACCTGGATCCAGCCCCACTCCGGCAGCCATTTCCTTAAGCCAGAAAACTCCCAGCTTTGAAAAGAGGTGCACTGCGTGCCCCTGCAAGTGCGGAGGGACCCAGGATGGACCTGGGCAGTGATTTCAGTGGCTAAGTCCTTCTGATAACATCAGGATGCTTCCCATTTTAAATTTTAAGCTGGGTCAGGTAAGCCGCTTTTATTATCAGTGCGATAGAAATACTAAAAGGAAATGAAGTTCATAATGGAAGGTAGCTTTCCTAAAGATTACTTCAAAATAACAAATGTAGTATAGTTATTGAACATCCTTTGGGACATAGCAAATGGATAGCAGCACAGGTGTATTTGGAGGCAGAGTATGTTTTCACAGTAAGCAAATGTAATATATGGCTTCAAGTAGCTGGGGAATGAGAACCAAGATACTAAATCAGAAGAATCACCTGCTTTAGCTTCTGGTGGACACTACACTGAGGCTGCGGCTGGGTATAAACTTCATGAATGCACCCCCATTTTAAAGTAGTATGCAAAGAGGGGTTGATGCTACTTGGTCCATATTCAAAATTGCATAGAGCCTTGTAACAACATAAAACTTTGTTGGTGAAAGCATATAGATTCATAAGTGCTTGGTGCTTCCAAGTACACTATTATGTCTTATTTTTAAAAACCACATATAGTTTCAAACAACCAATGGTAAATAAATTTAAATGTTTGAAGTGTTTGAAGATGATCACAATTAAGAATTTATCAGTGATTTCTCTTTAATACATAGGGCCAAAAGGCATTACACACCATTTGAAAAGAAATGTACTGTTCTGGAGCTTGCTTTGCAGACACAGGCAGTGAATATCTATCATTGCTGTTAGATAACATTCACTAATTAGGCCCCAATGGGATTTGAATCCCAGACTATTACGTACTAAAAAGCCATGAACCAGAAGTTGCATTTCTATCTTTATTCTGCATGTCATATAGATCCAAATAAAGTGACAAAATAACTGCCACTAAAAACAACATTTAAATAAAAATTTCAGAATGTTGGTCACATTAATCTCATGCAGTAATAAATAAAAACTGAGATACCTTAAAAGTTAACAAATAAATTGGAGCATAAGTTTTCAAAGATAATAGCCTACTTCAGCAGATGCATGAACTGCATAGTGAGCAGTCAGGTGTGGAAATAACAGACCAATCCAGGGGAATCAGGAATCTGAGCAAAGCTGCGATCATCTGCTTCTTCCAAAGTACTGCGAGTGTACTCTGACCAAGGCAAGTAGTCAAAAAGCTTCCTGTTGCTGTTTCTTTGAAACCTCCAGTGGTTTGTGTTTTGGTATCTTTCTACCTTTGATTTCAATGAGAAGGAAAAGAAGACCAGCAGCTGATGTAGGTCACAGCAAACTAATCAGGACAGAAAGTTCCACAAATGGGAACATGTCCTCTCTCAAATAGTCATACGCTTACTTTGTTTGGCAGGGATGCCCAGAGCAGGGGCTCTGAGAAAGATTTCGTATGGGCAAATTGATGTGGTAGAATGTATTTCCTCAGATTCCAAGCAATATGCTTGGAATACTGCTTGGAAATGGACCAGAAGCTAGTGGAGTTCTAGAAATACTGTTGAGATACTTCCAATGCCCTGTGTTTTAAGCTAATTACTGTTTCTGAGCTGTTTTCAAAGCTGCCTCCATAAATAATATATTGCAGTAGTCTATCCTAGATGTTACAGGTTGACTCTTCCTTATCTAGAATTCTAAAATCCAAAACACCCCAAAATCCAAAAGTGTCCATATGGGTATTCGAGATAATGACTCCTTTGCTTTCTGATGGTTTAAGGTACACAAATTTTCTTTCATGAACAAAATTATTAAAAATATTATATATAAAATTACTTTCAGCCTGGCCACAGTTAATTATGTTTTAATGTTGTCTAATCCAGTTTGATTCTCTCTTATCTGAACTGCTTGGGGCCAGAATTGTTTTGGATTTTTGAATATTTGCATATACATTCTGAGATATATTGGAGATGGGATCCAAATCTAAAGATGAAATTCATTTATGTTTTGTATGTTCCTTATAAACAGACATTCAAGGATTAACCTCCTTGGACACTGCTAATATCTTAACAGCATCTGTTGCTATAAACATGTTAGTGGACATCCATTACAACCATAATTAGTCATATATCTCTGTTTTTAGAATAACCTATTTTTCAGCATCTTGGATCAGTTTATCAGCCTATCATTCCATCAGGAACAGCACAGGCCCTCTTTGTGCAGAGGACATACTCTAGGCAACAGTGTGATTTTCTAACTCTATATGACTCTTTTTATCCTCTCGTTATGCCCACTTTGCTTGTCAGCTGTCCAATCAAAACAGTGATCATTAGTTATATGTCAAGTACACTAGAGGTACCTTCATCTAATGTTCATGGTGCACTTACAAGTCTTTTACTGCCTGGCACCTAGTGTCATCTAGTGTCCTACTGACAGGGTTCATTCCCAGTCAAGCAAGTGTGAGTTCATTTCTTGATTACAATTGTGCAGGCATTTGTCATATCTTATTTACTTTCCATTGAGTACCAGCATTTCTCCCTCAACTGAAGCCAGTTTCTTAATGATTGTGCATTGTGATAGAGTCATTAGGCAGACTTGATTTCCTGGCAACCAATCCTGATTCAGGCTACCTGTGAGGGAGGAGCTGCATGGAGTGAGGAGTAGATATAAAAGGGAGAGGTGAGTGACGGTTCACGGTTCACTTGGGTTCAGTTAGTTCAGTGGAGTGTTCAGCTGGTTCAGTTCAGAGTTCTGTTGAGGGAATGGACAGTCAGGCAGACGAGTTAGGTCAGAATTTTGTTCAGTGAAGTGAAGAGAAACTGACCCCCTTTGCAGACGGCGCTTTGCGCCATCTTAGAGGCAAGGAAGGAGAGGGGCAGCCTCACGCTGGGTGCCCCAACCCCTTCCTGAGGACTTAATTGGAGCACCTGTCCGATGGGTGCTCCAATTACATCCTTCCGGCTCAGCATCCATACACGCTGAGCCAGAAGAGACACCAAGGAGGAGCGCCACGCCTCTTGTAGCACCCCTTTTGTGGCTTGCGGAAGGACCACTATTTTAGCGCTCCTTTCGCAGGCGGCGAAAGGAAGGATTGAGGCCGAGCAGCCTTGGACTCAATCCTCCACTTCCAGGGGCAGCCTAGGGCCACCCGTCTGCTTCCCCCCTGAGTGAGGCATTGCCTGCAAATGTTGAATTATTGTAAGCATACCACCTTTGAAACTATTCTACATAAGCTACATTCTTGCTACATGTAATTTAATGAAGCTAAGGTTTGTTTGTTACAAAAGAAGCCTCTGCCTAAGTTAATCTACAACAGGGGTAGGCAACCTTTCCCCTTTAAGGGCCGAGGGACTTCAGCTCCCAGAAGCCTCAGCCATGTTGGCCAATAGTCCCACGTTGGCCAATAGCTCCTGGGATTCTGGGAGCTGAAGTCTCTCGGCCCTTAAAGGGGAAAGGTTGCCTACCCCTGATTTAAATTGTCACACCCCAGTTCTTCAATAAAGTTCCTGCTGCATGAACAGGACTTTCAAATGCTTTAATATATTATCATTCAAAAATTTGTTTGGAAATAGGATTTCAGATTTAAATATATGTCCTAAATTCTTTCAGAATGAGAAATTATTTTGCAGAGGAGAGCCTATATTTCCAAATAAATCTAAAGTGAAGTGGTGCTAAAAAGGCACAACAAAAGTTATTTACCAAGTGATAGGTAAGCATTATTCATGAAAGTATGAATAACACAGTTTGATGTGTGTGCCATTTCACATTAGCTGGAAATAATTCATGCATGCTTATGGTTATCATGTAAAAACTGATGATGACTCAGATAAAAGCTTGTGTCAAAGTCTATATATGAAGTCAAGGAGAGAAGAGTCATGAACAATATCCATAAAATGTCAAAATCTCAGAGAACTATACCACCAAAGCACTCAAAGAAAACCAGAAAGAGGTCTTTTAAAAAACTGACAGATACCAAAACAGTTATTAAATGCATCCTCTGAAATATCTATTCTTTTCATTCCCCTTATCACTCTGGATGGTTTCCTTTGGCAGGGGAACCAGTAGAGTATTGTATTTGTATTGCATAAGAAATTCTTGCCACATTATAAAATAAAAATTGCCTCTCCACACATGCACACCTGATATAATTCATTGTGTTAAAGTCCAGTTCATATTCCAGTCTACTTATGTTTCACAAACTACATTGGTTTAAAGGGTGTAACATACACACACACACACACACCTTGCTTTGCTTTATAAAATAAAATGGTTTATAAATAGAAAAAGTTCACAAAATACATAAAACATTATTTTTAAAAAACATTCCAAATTCATAGAATCATCGAGTTGGAAGAGACCAGAGGGACCACCCAGTCCAACCTCTGCTGTGCAGGAAGACACAACTGAACCATTGCTGACAGATGGCCATCCAGCCTCTGTTCTAAAACATTCAAAGGAGACTCCACCACATTCCAAGGCAGTGTGCTCCACTATCAAACATTTCTTACTGTCAGGAAGTTATTCCTAACGTTTAGGTGGAATCTCTTTTCCTGTAGTTTGCATCCATTACTCAATGTCCAAGTCACTGGAGCTACAGAAAACAAGCTTGCTACATCCTCAATATGGCATCCCTTCAAATATTTAAACATGGCTATCATGTCACCTCTTAACCGTCTCTTCTCCAGGCTATGCATACCTGGAGAAGAGAAGGTTAAGAACTGACATGATAGCGATGTTTAAATAATTTCAAATCAGTTTTGAACAACAAAGCCAAGTTGGGGGGTGTGTGTGTAAAAATAATCCCTCAGATAGAACTCTGACCCACAGTAGATGAGAGAAGGGGCAGGAGGAGTCTTAACAGACCACCAGAAGCTTAAAATGGAAGAAACAACTCAACAAGAAGGCTATATGAGGAACAAATCTCAGTTGTGAGAGCTCCATGTGTTCAGGGTTGTATCACTCCCAAAGCAAAGATGTGTAACATCCTGAATCAGTCAAGTTATTCTGGCACTTGAGGCAAAATGCTCTCAAGCACTTCTTCCACACCTTGTAAAAATATAACAATTAATACATAAATAACCATTTGCTGCATTTTAATACATCCTCAGATCTGCTACTTAAGGTGGCCACTGCCTAATAGGCAGTCTGGCCTTACACCTGGGTGCCTCTTATGCTGTTAAATCCTCTTTCTACCACCACCACCACATGAGCGTCTTTTTTCCAGGGTCAGAACTAGGCCACCTTGGGAAAGGCCAGGTCTCTGGTGGGTTATCAGTTAATCTGGGCAGCTGCAAGCTGCCTAACCCCATCCCCACTCTTTGCTGTGGAAGGAAAAAGGAGAAAGAGGAACATGGTGACAACTCCTCCTCCCCTAATGGTGGTGGTGGTGGTTCCTGCATACTGCCAAGATGTAGCACAAGCCCAGCTATTGATATGAATTCCTGCTAGAATAAGGCACTTTGGAGGCAAGACTGGGAACATCACCTGTGCTACAGAAGGAATTTTCCCAGTTCTCACTCCCCAGTTGTTTGGCTCCAACACATTTTCAAAACCATAGTTGGGATTGTATTGTTTCTGATTTCTTCTCTCTCACCACCATGCAAGGTGAGCATAGCTAATTGAGGAGCCGCTGGTGCTACTATCATCCCCTCCTCATCCCCTCTTTGAGTCCTGTTTGGGAGAAAAGTAGGATATAAATGAATGAATAAAAACGAATCCTTCCATGGCAGGGAAGGCACAAGCTTAGGATGTGTGTGTGTGTATGTGTGTGCATGTGTTTATGTTCCCAAGGTAGGGGTAGGGGGCAGCAATAGTTACAAGTAATGGGGCATGTTGGTGAGGGGCATCTCTGTTTGTTGCCCTTGAGATTCCAGCCCCTAAGTTTCATTGCTGCTTTCTTGTGATTGACTTCTGCATTTGTACCAAACTGCAAAAGTCATGTCTAGTTTGGCAATTCTAATTTACAGTGGTTGCTGTTTGTGCTCTCTTTGCACAGTGGCTTCAACTCACATGTGGCTTTGTGGATTGATATGGCAGAAAATGGTTTCCTGGTCAGAAAACTAAAGGGAATCATACAGAAGATCATTGTCAAAATGTAACTGATCCACTTAGAACATTTCAAAACATCTATTCCTTTAAAAAAAAGAAGAAGAAGAAGAAGAAGATAAAATGCAGTTAAAAAGTAGTACAGAACACTATTCAGAGCCTTTTCTGAAAGCCTGTTGGAATAAATATTGGATCTTGGCCAATGTATTCTGAATTGAGATACTTTGAGTCCACAAAGTTAGGGGCTGGATTAGAGACAAATATAATGATAATGTGAACCATGTAATTTGTGAATTGGAAACAAAAAGAGAAAAGAAACTAAAAATTATATCATTTGATTAATTAATAGTGTATTTGACTATATTAAAATTACCACCTGCACAGCACCAACAGTGATGCAATCTTTCTCTGCCTCTCTCTCCCCTCTCTCCTCTCTCTCTCTCTCTCTCACACACACACCCCGAATGAGCAACAGTAGCAAATATGCTATCTGAGAAAGAAAACATCACTTCAGCTGGCTCTCAGCCTGCTGGCCATATGAACCCCTGTCTGCTCAACCCCCATAGATGGAGACACAGGCAGAGGCTGTCAAAAAACTCCACATACTCCTGCACAGAGCCAGCCGCCTCCTGCATGTTGGGGCTAATAGGCCCTCAATCTCTGTGAGAGGGGAGGTGTGACTTGGAAAATCACCTGTGCCACAATATCCCTCACATGTACCATGTCTCCACAGAGCCAGGCATTCAGAAAGACACCACCTCTGTACAGCAGAACTGGCTGGTGGCAGGGTGTGGAAACTGTGACTGTCCCCACTTTCTTTTCTGGGTGTGGGGGCATGAGCCAGGTAATTCCTAGCTTTGGAAAGTAGTACCACTCAGTGGCAGTTCTCTAGAATGGCTTGGATTTTGCCAGGGTTGGACAGGGAGTGGCAAATTTATTGCCCCACCCTACCTGGCTGAGTGAGACAACTACTTCACTGAGATTCATAAATAATAATAATAATAATAATAATAATAATAACATTTATTTTTAGCCCTCCCCTCTGCAGCGCAATTGGGGTGGCTTACACCAGTTAAAAACACCAATACATATATCAATTCCCCAGCCCACCCTCCCCTTAAAACAATATTAAACTAGTATTAATTTAAAACATAGAATAAAATAAATAAAAAGAGACATGGAACAATTAAACAATTAAAACGACAGCTTAAAATAAACAGTGACAGCTCAAGGGAGCGAGTTAGCCAAAATCTTGGGCCAGGATAGTTATTCAGGGAAGGCCTGCCGGAAAAGATACGTCTTGACAGCTTTTTTAAAGCTTTTTTTTTTTAAGCTGTCAAGAGTGGTAATAAGACGGATCTCATACAGCAGGCCATTCCATAATCTAGGAGCTCAGGCTCTAGAGAAAGCCCTCTGGGAGGTCACCGACAGCCTAGTTTTTATAGGCTGTAACAGGTTCATGGCAGAGCCAGCTCCGAGAACTGCCTCTCAACCTTTTATATCTGGTATTTTCACAATTCATCTCTAGCAAATTGATATTCTCATAAAATATCTACTTAGAGAATAATAAATAGGAGGGAGTTTGTGGAACTCTGCTCAGAAGAGCTCCTTAAAATGATATGAATTTGTTCTGACTTGCTTTCTTATTCACTTCTAGTGAAATTGTTCTGGATTACCTTCTTATTCTGATTTCAGTCATTCTCAGTATCGGTGAACTATAGACAGAGACATTTGCTTAGTCCAGGGGCCCATTCACACTCCATCCTATGGCATCCTTGGATTGGCAGTTTAGGGAGGAGTGATTACATTTCTCATCCAGAGAGCTCCAATGCCTTACCAAACTGCAAACCCCAAGATTATATAAGATGGAACCATGGCAGTTAAATAATAGTTCTATAATTCTATTGTGTGAATGGGCCTCAGGCTCCCCCAGCAAAACTGATGTCTTCTTAACCACTGCCATTATTTGGGTGGTTGAAATTCTGAGAAAGGTTACTTCTGTTGCAACTTCCAGAAATCCACACACAGCCACACAACCAGTCAGTCCGTCAGCCAGCTAGCCAGCACTTGGTTGCACTGTGAACCATATAAATCTATACGGATGGATCCATTCACTCATCTAGGGCCCCATTCACACTAAATTATAAAACAGTTTGGAAACCAGCTTTAAAGGGGGTAATTCATACTTATGCCGGTTTTTCCTGACCCAGATTTTTTTTGGGGTGGCGCAAATACCCCTTAATCTGGTGCTTTTGAAACTGAGGCATTTGCTGCATCTTTTCAAAAGCACTGGGGGTTTTTAGGGAGCTGCAAATGGGAATGAACTGCCAATCCTATTCGGGGTACCCAGGAAGGAGGTGTAATGGGCAGAGGGTGGGCAGAGGGGAAGAACATACCCATCCCATCCCACAGGTCTTGGCTTGGTGGGAATATGGTGTGGCTTGTGGTTTTGTTTTGTTTTTTAAGTTTGACAATTTCTGTGCACCGTTGCATTTGCATAGCTCCCACAGGGGTTTTGTGGGGGTTTCTTGGCAAGCATTATTCAGAGGGGCTTGCCATTGCCATCCTTTGAGACTGAGAGAGCGTGACTACCCCCAAAGCAAACCTATTGAGGGGGTTTCCTGACAAGGGTTGTTCAGAAGGGCTTGCCAATGCCATCCTCCAAGGCTAAGATAGTGTGGCTCCCCCCCCAAGGCAAACCTATTGAGGGGGTTTCTTGGCAGGGGTTCTTCAGAGGGACTTGCCATTGCCATCCTCTGAAGCTGACACGGGGGGGGGGGGGGGGGTCAGCCAAACAGTGTGACATAGATGTGCATCATTTGATTGACAGTTAAAACAACAACAACCCAAGAATGTTTGAAATGGCAGCTCCATTTCAAATTGATATAAATGGTAATGTGAACGTCAATGAGGTTAAATTGCCATGGAGAGATCTGATCAGGGTAAATGTAGTGGAAACTTCAATTCAGTATCACATTATCAAATCTCCCAGGATCTACTTGGCACTTGGTGGTAGGACCCATTTTCTGAACTCAAAGCCCCAGAGTGGAAACCATTCCTACAGCTGCCAATCTCATGTTCACTTGTGAGAGGAAGGAGTCCCTTACAGACTGTCTTCCTGCTCTTCTAAAGGCTTATCTGGTAACAGTGTTGTAATCAGCTGGTAGCCAAATGAGTATCAGTTCCAAGCCCATTGAAGGTGGATAAGTCTGTGACTGAAAATGAGTTGAGGGTACTCTCTCTGTTCCACAGTTAAGTGAACATAAAGGTACAGTAACCCTAAAGACACCAGATCCCATCTGCTCTTGGGCAGCTCTGTTTACTACTTGGATGGGAAACCAGAAACAAATACCAGGGGTTGTAGGCTATATTTTAGAGAAAGCATTCTCTGGGTATTTTTTGCCTGAGAAAACCCTGTAAAATGTTCCCATAGGTTGATGGGTAACCTGAAGATCTGGAAGCTGGAAGATCTATGAGTACTTCCACCAAGGGGAAAGTTTACTGGTAGTGGATGTGGTGGGATATTTGGTTAGCACTGAGAGAGGTCCATTGTAGACAACACACCCTTGACTTCCCCATGAATCTGGAACCAGGCTTAAAGACCATTTTTATGTTTCTTTTTCATTATTATCTTTATTTGGTTGTTCTGTTTTTGTTTTTAAAGTTTACTAGCAGATTTGAGAATGGACTATAGCATGGAAATGAAAGGTACTGTATTTTGATGGATAATTAAATAAAAACATTGTATGAAAAATTCAATGCATATTTGTATAAATAGTTCAGTGGGCCTGTCCATGCACTTTGCCTTGTAACTTGAATAAAATGCTTCTAAAAGAAAAATTCTGTAGACTGGGGGAAGGCCAAGTTCTCTATGAATATTAATGAATTCTCTTTCTGCATCATTGAAGCCATCCTGACAAACTGATACTAATTGGAACCATTTTTGGTATTGCAGGTGCAAAGAGCATATACAATGTGGCTTTTTACACTTCAGTCAAATCTTGTTATGCTAGAAATCAGGTAGAACCATTGGTTCAACAAAGAGACCAGGCTTTTAAAAAATTATCAGCATGCGTGGCAGAATCCCTCTCCTCACAGATCCAGACATACTTTTATATATTAAAAAGATATGCAGTCTCACTGTTTCACCATAACAAAACCAGCTGCTAGCTGAAAATTGTAAAAATCAAGAAATAAGGCATCCCAAAATAGAAACTTTCTAGTACACTGATGAGAAATGTGTGGCCTTCCAGGAGTCATTGGATTTAGCTCCCATCAACACCAACCTGCATAGCCAATGTTCAGGGATGATGGGGGTGTAGCCATATTTGGAGGGACACAGATTCCCTGTCTCTAGGAAGTAATTCCATATGGCATCTCTGTCTATTCTTCACTGAGAAGATATAGGATAATATACCAACAGATGTTGTTGGACCGGATTTTATTTTTTATCAAACTGTACTGAGTGTGCTGTAAGCATCAATTTCTGAGCCATACTATTAAACCCAGTGCCAAGACTAGAAGCGGAGTAAGAGCTTATTTAGCTGCAGGATGTTGCTTTGTCTTGATTCAACTATCTCCTAAATGATGCAGGCAGTGGGCTGTAAGTTGACAACTGTTCTTTTCTTCCCTCTGTAAGACCAGTGACTAATGCAGTTCTTTTTTGCCTTAATGACTCATGAGGGGCATACAATGGTGACCATGAATCTTTTGCAATCAGTATTTTTTTTTCAGTATATATTAATTTCTGAGGACCATCTCCACTATAATCATAAAGTGTGTAGGTTGAAGGACGTACTGAAAATGTGTCCTTTCTTGATTGGCTCTTATCTCCAGAAATATAGTGATCATAATTGATGAAGTCATCTCCTGTTTACTGGGGTGAGGGGAGATTTTTTTTTTTTAACAGCCTCCAAGGGGAGAGGACTTGAAAGTGTTAGCAGCCCTCAAATAGATTTCTGTGGGAAGCTTGGAGCTGAGTAAGTGTTGAAAGTATTTGTCATTCTGAAGCAAGTCAGCACAACAGAAGATAATGGATGGGCACTGGAGGTCTAGGGTGACAGAAAAGTACAAAGTTAGGACTTCAATAAACAATAATCAAGGGAGTAGAGATGGTTCAGAGTTTTGAGACTGGAAAGTTGAGATATTTTCTTTTTTTAAAAAAATGAGTTTAATTCCTGTTTGGGGGCTGGAAAGTTGAAATATTTTCTTTTTTTTAAAAAAAATGGATTTAATTCCTGTTCAGTTCCTTAATATTTGTTTAAATTCCCAGTTCAAACATTAACCCTTATGCATCAGAATAGACAAATTTATATTGTATTCATTTGGGGCCATTTTTCTGAACCCAATGAGAATCGTAATATCTTGGGGAGTATAAAAATGCTCCACAAAACTACATACAATGTGGAATATTTCCTGATTCTAATAAACTTTAATGTTTCTCCAAAGAAAGAAATTGTGATGCCAAATTATCAGCAAAAAGATCATGTTACTGTTCATTGAAAAATGGACTGGCACATTGGGGAGGGGGAGGTTTGTCCCAATTTATTACATTATTTATTCCTTTATATGATATCCCACATTTCCCCCAATACTCAGACTCAAGGGGGCTTGCTGTTATTGCTATGTGCCGTCAAGTCAGTGATGATCTATCATAGGGTTTTCTTGGCTAGATTTAAGGCTCTTGATACTACAGTTATAAAACTATGATTCCACCTGGTTCTGTTCTGTGGAATCTTGGGATAAATAATTTAGGAAGAGACAATTCTCAGACAGAGAATGCTAACACCTCACCAGATTACAAACTGCCAGGACTCCATAGAGGATGCTGCCATGGCAGAAGTGGAATCATAGCATTAAAACTGTGTAGTATGAAAAGGCCCTTAGTTAGAGGAGCTTTGCCATTCCTTCCTGTGGGATTGAGAGAGTGTGATTTGTCCAAGATCACACAATGGATTTCCTTGTCTGAGCTGGGCTTCAAACCCTGGAGTCCTAGTCCAACACTCAACCTACTACATTACTCTGTCTCCAGTGTGGCTTAATAAAAGTTAAAATGAATGCGGTTAAATTAAAAGTTATCCTGGCAGGGGCCACAAAAAAGTTAGTAACAAAAATCAACAAATCTGTTGGGAGTTTTAAAAATCTTAGCTGCTTTTGTTTATTAAAAAAAACATGGCAAAAGAATATAATATGGTGACACTGTTTACATCTGTTCTAATGATGGTGCCATACAAAGCCTACATGTTAGGTCTAGTTCTCTGTGGATTCTGCAACACATGTCCACAAGGGGACTAAAACATCCTGTCCTGATGCTTGAAGATTAAAGAAATGATTTAATAACATGTTCAGAATAAATTCAGCCAACCAGGAGAAAGTCTTGCTTTGTTCTATAGGGTTTAATTCAGATGTTAGTGTGCATAGAAGTTTAACTTCTAATAGCTTCATGTTAATCTTCAAAAAGGCATGTAGCAACACCAGTCTCAGTCACTGGAAACATTGAGACAGCAGGGAGAGATGGGACACATACAAGTTATACAGTCAGCCCTCCGTACCACGGATCCAACCATCCACTGCTTTAAAATATTCAAAAAATATATAAATTCCCCAAAGCAAAGCTTGATTTTGCCATTTTATATAATACTACAACATTGTATTTAATGGGTCTTGAGCATCCATGGTACGGGGGGGGGGGGGGGGGGGGTTGAAACCAAACATTAGTGGATAACAAGGGTCCACTATACACATGTGAAGGCTTTGGGTGTACCCATGTGTTTCTATTTTTGGTTTCTTCATTCCTAACATTAAATGAAGGAGACCCACTGACAATTGAGAGTAAGCTCAAGTTGTTGTTGTGTGCCTCCAAGTTGTCTCCAACTTATGGCAACCCTAATCATAGGGAGGGGGGCTTGACAAGATTTGTTCAAAGTGTTTTCGCCATTGGTTTCCTCTTAAGCTGAGAGAGTCTGACTTGCCCAAGATCAGCAGATATTTGAACCTTGGTCTCCAGAGTCCTAGTCCAACATCCAAACCAGTACATAACACTGGTTTTCAGTAAGCACAGGACTGACACTTTTTTGCACAGTGCACACTTGTGTTGTTGTTGTTGATTTTGTTGTTGTTGTTTGCATGTGCATGCATGCCCACACACTTGGGAGAATTAGAGATATTTCTGGAGAAGCCCATTCTTTTTCAGACTTCCGCTTTAAGAATCCCACAGCCAGCATGGTGATATGGGAGCTGTAGTCAACTTTTTGTTAATGTTTCCAAGCTTTGTATTACTATTAACTGATAGTAATAGTAATAGAGCTGAATAGAACCTCCTGTTGATTTGTGTGATGTAAATGTAGATGTAGCAGAGATCAGAAGACTGCTTCCTTTCATCAGCCATACTGGAAATGCTGTTCCCTGCATTCTTCCAGCAACTTTAGTTTTCCATGAAGACACAATTGTAAATCCAAAGTAAAGCTTTATTGTTGCATAGTAAAAACAGAAAAGAACTATGTACAATCAATCCATCTTGCAGATGATAGAAACCATAGGATCACAACTTCTTGTTGTTAAGTTGAAAAGCAAGGCAAGTTCTGACAAAGAGAACAAAGGAGCCCTTGGCCCAACCCATAACTCTACCTTCTGGGTGGCAGCCTACATAATGATAGGATGATCAGCTTTATCTCAGCCTCTAGACCAGCCCCTAGCTGTGTGTCACTCCCCATGTGACCTGGTTCCCATGCAAACCAGATGAGATTATTTGTTTACCTTCTAGCATCCTGCTTTCCCAGGCTCAACATCTTTGTTATTCTGTTCAGTGTGAAATTGTTTTGGTTTTAAACCACTTGCAGGCTGAGTCCTCTTTGTTTGCTTAGACACTTTTCTCAGAAGAGATTTCTCACACATCTTTACATTTCCACTTTGACTGCATATCCCATCCATATTCCAACACCTCTATATGTACAAGCAGTATGTCTTAAGAGTACCAAATGGTGTGGAAAGAAGAACAGGTGATTTCTGTCATTCTCTAACAGGAGTAACGAACTGCAGCAAGTCTGGGGATGTTTTCTGACCCTTGGACCTCTGAGGAACTCACACCCAGCCAAAAAGTTCCCTCCTCAGCCCACAAGTGTAGACTAAAAGCCACATTTTGTTTTGGAAAAACAAGTAATTAGGTGCCTGAAACCTAATTAAAATTGCCACTGGTGAATGCTTCAGGGAGAGATAATTCACACACATCTTTTTTCCCAAAGAAAAGGAGCAATCCAGGGAATCCAAAAAGTCTGAGAGCCACATACAAAAAACAGCCTTGGGGCCATCTGTGAGAATCCAGCATTTGAGTTGTAGGTGGCAGCCTATGGACTTGGCAAGTCCCGATGTTATCTAGTATGTCCATTCTTGTATTCATATTTACTCGGAACTCATTGATAAAAGGATTCATGCACGAAGCAAGACATATGTGATCCTTTCTTTGATCAACTGGCTTTTGCTTCCAGGAATTGAAGAATATTTCAAGGTTAGAAATGATTGAAAAATCACACACACCCCTTTTTAAAATCTAAAATATAGTTCTTTAGAAATATATTTTAGAAGCCAAAACTTTAATAAGATTAGTTTATTTTCCTCCACTGAAGGAAGCAATGAGTACTTGGAGTAAGTGCAAGTATGGAAGACAGAAGTAATAACAATTCCAGACCATCATCATCTCTCCTACACCAATAACAGTTACCTGCAAAATATTGCTTCTTTTCCTTGCTTCTCTAAGATTGGAGAAGGTGGTGGTGACTTTCTGCTATTGTTGTTGTTGTTGTTGTTGTGTGTTGTTGTTGTTGTTGTGTGCCTTCATGTCATTGTTGACTTATGGCAACCCTAAGGCAAATCTATCACAGGGTGTTCTTGGCAAGATTTGTTCAGAGGTGCTTGCCATTGCTTCCTCTAAGGCTGAGCAAATCTGACATACCCATTGGTCATCCAGCAGTTCTTCATGGCCAAACAAGGGGCCTTTGCAGACTGCCAGAAATAGTGCACATTAAATTGAGGCACTGCCCTGGCTCAGTGCTAGGGAAGCATGGGAACTGTATTTTATTGTGGCACCAGAGCTCTCTGACAGAGAAGGCTCAATGTCCCAGAAAAAAATACAATTCCCATGACTCCCTAGCACTGAGCCAGGGCAGTGCCTCAATTTAATGTGCACTATTTCTGGCAGTCTGCAAAGGCCCAAGGATTCAAGCACTGGCCTCATAGAGTCTACACTCAACCACTACACCACACTGGCTGTGACCTTTTCTTACCACTCTCAAAAGAACCTATGAGCTTCTCCTTATTGAAGTACATGTTCAACAGGTTACTGACATCTAGGAATTCAGCTTCTGTTCAGAATCAAGGCAGCCAAGAGGATTTGGGTTTAAATCCAGTTTTAATTCAAGGAAAAAGGAGCAACAGCCACTCTAAACTGGTTTTGGGATTCAAGTTCAGGTTCAATGCAATGTCTTGTCCAAAATCTTCTGTAAGCATATGAAAAACATTTTCTCTCATTTTAATGGTTAAACATGTGCAATGTTTGATTCATCAAATGGTCTATGAAACCTGTCATTCAGATTGTGCTACAGAAGTCATGTAGATGTTCTAAGTCTGTATGGCACAGTTAGGCAAAGTGCAATCCCAGGGTAGCATGCAGCCCTTCAAATAGTTTTTATGGCCCCCAACCCACCCAAGTGTCCTCCAGAAAACCCTTTTCTCACAAAGAAAAGGTAAAATGCTGCTTCTGTAAATATGCAGAAATGACAATTCACTTTAAAATAGGCCACAGTGCCCTTCCCATTGCTTAATATAAAAATACCAATTTTCCAAAACCAGAAGTAGATTTCCAGCCATTTTTGGTTTTATTTTTTCATGGGAGGACCTTTTTGTTGTCCATGTGTGCCTAGGATTGCTACATTTTCAAAATAGCAATAAGAGATAGTTGAAATTCATAACATATGGGGTTGACTATTAGAAAGTAGTGCCTTTTGACATGTTTGTGTTCTACCTAAATGCCAAATGAAAGTATCAATTTCATTTAACTAAGCCATACATACGGTATCTCTACAAAATTAACATATTTTCTAGATCCATAAATTACATGACACACATTTTTATGTCTTTCTCAAAATCCATACTTATATGCACCAAGAGTTCCAAATCCATTTTTATTATAGCTGACATCTCACATCACAGGTATAGCTATGAATACTTCCTCAAAACTATCCTAACAGCCAGCCAATGCACTGACTGACAAAAGTCTGTTTGGCTGGTGATTGTGACATAGCAGAATGATGTTTCCTGTGGGGCAAGGGATGAAGAACTGTGACAGATGTGCTGCTTCTGCTGTCACACTGCCCATCACTGGTGCAAGGGGGCTAGAAACATCATCTTGCTGTACCTTGATAGCCAGCAGAACTGACCACCATCACTTGGTACAGCTGCTGGATGTTTGGGGGGGGGGTCAATAATGCCACAATCGTAAACCCGAATATTGAAATGTTATAAATACATACGTCTACCTTATTAATTCATAACTGTTCAACAGGGTATCAGCCCATGTCATTATTATCTCTTTGGCTTTAAGCCTCCAATACACTCACTTGCTCCTGTAACTTGGCCTAATTTCTCCCCGCAAAATGTCCAAACCTCAAAATATGGGGTTTGTTTTGTTTGTTTGGCATCCCATTCAATCTATATAAAAGGACACATATTACATAAGAATAGTCCTTATGGTAAGGTGTACCTGGCAACCCTGTAAGAAACAAGCTTTCTGTCTCTCAGATAAGGGGTGTACCTTATAATAAGGGCCACCTACCAATCATGTGGGTGCCCTAGATGGTCCCAGGGACAGATCCACCAAAGTTGCCCACTCCTGCTGCATGAAGCAACTAGCATGAAATATGAGGAAGAAATCTAACCGAACTGGCTTGCAACCAGGGCTGGCCTCATCATTAGATAAAACAAGGTGGCTGCCAAAGTTAGTTGATGCTGGGCCTTAGGTGAAAACAAAACAGGCCTCCAGATATTGTTGGATGGTAAGTCCCATTAGTTCTAGCCAGCATAGCCAGTGGTGAGGAATGCTGGGAGTTGGAGTCCAACATCTGGAGGACTGCATGATTCACAGCCCTGGCCTAAGCTATACTCCTCCTCTCTGGTACAGTAAAGAATACTATTCTGTCTCTAGTGTTGAAGATTCAGCTAGCAGTCTTGCTGATGTTAATATGTGGAATAGGAAGAAGCAACATATTTTCCTTTGCTTCAGGTAGCAAAAGTCCCTTGAGGCAACCCTGCTTGTAAGAAAAGGATCCTAGACATCCACATTTCCATAACACATGAAAAATGTGTGGGAAAATATTTATATTACTTACCATAGTGCAATTCTTTGAGGTTTCCCTTTATTTTCTTGTTCATTTCCCTCAATCTACAGAAATTATATCCACCATGTTTTCAGACTTAGTTTTGCTATCAAGAAGGCTACTAACTTAATTTAGGAACTTACTTAACATGATAATCAGATAAAATGTTAAGCTGAGAAAAATCTGTCCTTGTCAATTCACAGACAGTGAACCCTCTTAATGGCATTCAATGGCACAAGTGCCATCTAGCTTTTGGCACATCACTGGAAAAACTTGAAGTGCAACATTTTTTGACAGCATGCCAAAAGTTAAATCCTGTGCATAGTGGCAGATGCACAGAGTGGCTTGTCAGAGGCTGAATCCAACATGAGCAATCTGTCCAACTATTTTCCCCACACCAAATACCGTGTTCAGAGGTTTTTTTTAATTTTATATTTTTACATTTCACAAATTAAAATATCATAGGAAACAAATTTTTATCTATACACGATGTAGTATAAAGTTGTAAAATATATGTACTTCCCCTAGTTTCTCATTAATTGGGAGTGATAAATGCTATATAAATATGAACCTCTCTAAGTCCTTTCTATTGTTGTACATCCACTGATATATATTACTATTTTCTTATTGCTTAAATTAATTACTTTCCATAATTTTTTAAAAATACAATTATGATTTGCTAATGCAAAAGCAAAGCAAAGCAGCTTCATTTATATAACGCTTCATACCGCACTATGGGGTGTCTAAGCGGTTTACAACTGTAAGCTCATTGACCCCCAACAGTTGGGTACTCATTTTAGCAACTTCAGAAGGATGCAGGCCTGAGTCAAGCCTGAGCCCTGGCTAGTATTGAACTTGCAACCTTGTAGTTTATGAGTGAGTGGCTGCAGTACAGGCATTTATCTTGCATGTTATGTTTCTATAACACAGCTTATAATTATGCGAAGGTTATAACTAATAACATTATAAATTCATTCTTGAGAATATAGCTTATGCATACCAATTCTATTTTTCCAAGTCAGTTACCTTTTAACATTGTAACTTAATTTGTTAATTTTAAATTTTTTGTTATATCTAATCAAATCTTTCAAAGGAAAGCCATTCTACTTTGTTTGTAAACTTGTTATTAATCAAAAATGTCAATATAGCTAGTTCTCTCATGTCCATGATTTTCAGTTTCCATTCTTCTATTATGGGTACATCTTCAAGTTTCCATTTTTTTTGCTATGATTAGTCTTGCAGCCATAACTAAATAAATCATGATTCTCCAGAAAGATCTCTCGTTTTCTTTTTTGAGTATCAAAGTCATGTTTAGTAAATATAATCCTGGAGAGAATGAGTACTGGATATTTAGTTTGGTTTGAATTATGATGTGGATTTTAGATCAGAATTTTTTTAATGTGTGGACATGACCACCACAGTGTACCTGCTTCTTTATGACATTTATGATATTATGACACATGTTCAGAGATTTTTATTCATCTTCTGTTTTGAAGCAAGGGATGTTAGAGAGGTGGAATGTTTAATAGGACAATCACATTTTATTGCCTGAACACCTTGTTTTAAAGCAGAATTGTTCCTTCAAAAGGGTTCTGCTGCTGGATTTGCTGTTGCACCACTGAATTCCAATGCTGTGTTGGGCTTGGATATGTGGCCTCTGATGAGTTCAAGTAGGAGGTAATCACCCAACTCTTGCACATTGTCCACAGCAGCTGTAGGGTGGGAATATATGAAGAGCCCTGCTGAACTAGCACAAAGGCCCATCTGTCTAGCATCTTTTTACCACAAAGCCCATCAAAACAAACTTGAAAAGCTCACAAGCCCCCCTTTTGTTGTTTCCAAGCAATCCGAATTTAACAACATTCAGCCCAGTATTTGGGAAAGTTATTTTTCCAAGAACAGCTCTCATAATCCTCTATCCAGCATGGCTAGAAATTTTTCAATGCTCAAATCTAGTCTTTGAACATAGAAATTCCATGCAGCCATTATAACTAAATTCTCAATTCTCAATTTGTAAATCCTGCTTTTTGATATCAGTAAAAATATATGAAGTTTAATGGGGAAAGAAAAGTATCCTTTACTATAGTCCTGAGAAAACTAGAGTGCATCGTGGTGCATGTTAACTGGTCCACTTCCCAAGGGAACAATTTTCCTCGATACACTTAGCCAAGTAATACAGTCAGCATAAACAGGAAACATGAACCTTTAAAACCAGCAAGTCTGATCTTGCCATGTGGTTAACACCACACTTAACAGCCAGATATTAATATGCTATCATATATTACACAGAAGCTTTTAAGAAAGAGCCGTATTTTGTCCCCTCATGTATTTAAGAGAGAATGTAGTCTATGATTTGTTATCTCCCACCCATCCCACCTAAGATTTCTGACCAGCTGGCCAGAGTTGGGAGAGGCATGCTTTAATTTCATTCCTATCCCCCACCCCCTGGAGATAACCCAGGGAAACATGAGAATGTGGTAGCATCTTTAATTTCTTTGAAATTAAAGGATACAAATCACACTAGTGCTATCCTTTTATATAAAAGATGGAACATAAATATATAGGCCACAATCCAGCTGGGCATGTGTAATCTCCAGTTGCATGAGCTATTGGGCCTTTTCAAATGTTGCACAAGGTAACATCTAATACCTTCTTGAGCAAGTGAAGGTGTACATTTGGTCTAGAGAGATGAGTGGAAATATCCAGCTGGCCCTGTGGATATCAGAAAAGCTTGCTGCTATTCCAATGTGCTACTGAATGCCTCTGTCCTTACAGGATCCACTATAAATATGTTGGTGTAGCTTTTTGCTCTACCAGCATTGTATTGGATCTCAACCACAGATTGTGGGTTAGGTGAACAATTAAGTTATGGACTAAGATATTCCACAGCAGCACATGCTTTACTTGTAGACTGCAGGTCTCTGACATCCATAGCTAAAAGAGTCAAGTAATTGACAATTTTAATAACTTTTTAAAACTTTTTAATAACATTTAAAAAGAAAAACAAACTACAAATTCATGGGAGGGGGGTCTGTTGGTCTCCCTGCAGCCTTTGGTCATGTGGAATCCTCACCAACCTCCAAGATCCTTCAGTCCCCGCCTCCAAAAAATTCTGAAAGATTACTCTAGGGGTATGTATTTCTGGGAAATAATGTTTTTCCCAAACACTAAGGAGATTATCACATGGGTTTTCACAATGGGTTTTATCACATACAAAATTGCTGCTGCGCTGTCAGTCAACCATCACCTGTCCCTGAGCCGTGCTCTGCTGGCCGATTTTGGTAGTATGGAAGCTTTCCATACTACCAAAATTGACCAGCAGAGCATGGCTCACTGATGGGTAATGGTAAGCCAGCAGTGCAGCAGCAATTTTGTGTGCGATAAAACTCGTTTTACCCCATTCCAGCCCCATCCCATCCCATGTATGCATCAGGCTGAAAAGTCAATGTGATAATCTCCTAAAACAGCCAAATATGCAAGAAATTGTCCACAAAAGGCACTCTTAGTTCTGAGCTTTGATGACAGTACAGCCCACCATGGGTCAGAAGTAGACAAAGTGGCCCACTGATTATGACCTTCCCTGCATTAAATTAAAAACAGTTTCCCAAAAGATGTTGCACAAACAGGAATATTGGCCAGCAAAATATGCTAAACCCAAGCAAAATATGAGGAGAGGGTGACAATACTTATTAAACTACTGGAGTTTGCTCATCAATATGGGAAGTAATAAGGGACTGTTGAGGGAAGTAATAGTGCCACTCTATTCTGCTTTGGTCAGACTTTACCTGTAATATTGTGTCCAGTTCTGTGCACTACAATTCAAGAAGTATATTTATAAACTGGAACATGTCCAGAGGAGAGCAACCAAAATAGTGAAAGGCCTGGAAATCATGCTCTATGAGGAGCTGCTTAGGGAATTGGGTATATTTAGCCTGGGGAAGAGATGGTTAAGAGGTGATAAAATGGACGTGTTTAAATATCTGAAGGGACACCAAATTTGACAGAGCAAGCTTGATTTCTGCTGCTGCAGAGAGAAGATCACGGAGCAATGGATTCAGACTACAGGAAAAAACTATTGGTAGTCTCAACTAAAGTAGACCCACTGAATCAATTATTGAACAGTGAATTGACACATAAAAGAGATTCCACCTAAACATTAGGAACAGCTGTTTGACAGTGGAATACACTGCCTCAGAATGTGGTGGAGTCTCCTTCTTTGGCCATTTGTTGGGAATGCTTTGATTGTGTGTTCCTGCATGGCAGGGGATTGGACTGAATGGCCCTTGCAGTCTCTTTCAATTCTTATTTAAATTTATAGGAATTTAAAGTGCGATCATAGAATCATATTCTATGATCAAACTTTAAATTCTTATAAATAATCTGATTTTCATAAATAAGCCATCTCAAAAACCAGGCTGAACCATCTTCATATCAATCTATCCTGTACTCCCAAGTTTCAGATCAATCTATGCAGCTATTTTCTGAATTCAGAAAGGATATAGAACCTAGTGTCCACCCAATTTCTAAACATGAGACAGAATCTGATTCTTTTTAACACATGCCACAAATGTGGCTCTGCAAACTTCTGTAAGTTTTTCAGATGTATCTCTTTTTTCTTGAGACATATTAACCAATTTTTAAAAATCCTTTTATGAAACTGAAGAATAGTTAGATCTTAAAAGGGAAAAAAGTTCTTAACTTTTTTAATCAAATGTTTCCCAGTGCATTAAAAATTTTCAATCTAAAGGAATATGAACCTTTAACATAATCTTAAAAAGCCAGAGTCACTGGCAATACTTGGTTGATATTACTGCTTTTGGGTGCAGGGAATTAACAACAGAAAAACCTCAGCAAAATTCACTGCTCTGTGCACTCAGTAAAAGCACTTGAAAGTACATTATTTCAGAATTCAGACTGGAAAACTAATTTATTCAAGTGATAAATGATATCTTTTCTTAACTGACACAATGAAGTGTCAATAGGCTAAACCAATTCACAAAAGTGGAAAAGACTGGGGTCAGTTTTTCCCCAGAAAAGACAGAGATGCACAGAAATTAATTGACTTGCACAAGGTCATTCAACAAATCAGTAAAAGAGGAGAAGACAAATTCAAAATTTCTAAGGATCTCTGCTCTATGCACTACCTTCTGAGTGACATTATGCACAACATTTACTTGACCTTTAACTGTGGGCTGAATACCAAGTGAGAAATAAACAAACCATCTAATTCCTTCTTTCTCTTTACACTCTAAATCCAGGTTGGGCCTATAAACCTTTGGGACACGTTTTTCTTGTTATCAATCTAATTATGCCTTTAAAACAGTTTCTGTGGGTTTTGTTTCATAGTGTGGGAGGAAAGGGGGGGGGTAAAAGGTTCAAGGTTGGCCTTTATTTCATATAGATGCATTTGCTCACTATTAAATTTGAGTCGTCAAGTAACAGAGACATTCAAACTTTTAAAATGCAGCTAATGAGTTGCTGAGCCTCCGTAACCAAGGCAACCCACTGAGAAACCTTACTCCCTTTATCTATGGGCAGGAAAGTATTTGCATTTTGAACAATTCTGGTGGTATCTCTAGTACAGTGTGGAACATAATTGAAAGGCAACATAATTGGGTCTATAGTCAAGATCATTAAATAGGGGTATTTCTCCCTTTACATGTCCTTTTTATTTTTAATTAAAATGGTTAGAGTGCTAGATTCCCCCTGACTTGAGAGATTTAAAGGTAGAAAGACTTGCAGCATGGATAAAACTATTATAGTGCAATGCTTTATACTTCTCTACTCAGAAGTAAGTCAACAGGTTCAATGGTATTTATTCCCAGTTGTGTATGGGATTGCTACCATAAACCATACAGTTGGTCCTCCATATGCACAGATTCTTTATCCACAGTTTCAACCATCCACAGCTTGAAAATATTCCAAATAAAGTATAAATCCCAAATAGCAAACCTACATTTTGCCCTTTTATATAAGGGACCCTATTTTACTATGCCATTGTATTTAATAGGACTTGAACATGAGCATTCACGGATTTTGGTATTCACAGGGGTCCTGGAACCAAGCCCCAGTAATACCCAAGAGCCCACTGTACTCTTCTCTACTTCAAAATTTACAGGTAGTGTGAAGGAGAAAAATAAACATTTAATGAGTAGAAATTGCAAACACAAATTCATATCAATAGACTAAATTAATGATAGCAACAAGTAGCTGTTAATTTCCCTCCACACAACAAACCCACACAATTTCCCTCCACACAACAAAGGGCTTGCTTTAAAAGGTGAACTTTCCTTGCCCTTCTAAACATGAGGCTACCAAAAAGATACACCTATTTAAGAAACTCATTCCAGAGAGCTGGAGCTGTTCTCTCAATACTAAATACAAACCTACGGTAATCTCTTTACACCAGGATTAGAGACTTGACTAATTCCGAAGGAGTTTTGTTTTTTTATTATTAACTCAAGAAAACCGTGCCACCTTTCTGTTGTATCAGTCAAGCATTTTTTCCTGTATTTTAAAGTTCCTCACAAGCCACTATTCTCCAGCTCTTCTTTTCTCACTTTTCTTTCAATGCTCTTTCACTCTCACATTACTTTTTCTGCACCGTTAAGTTCTTTGAGCCTTTTTCTCTGAGCTTGTTCCCACTATGATTTGAATCGATTTGCTGACGGGTTTATATGTGCCTCGTTCACACTGGAAGCAGTTCTGAAACTACACTCGGTTTGAATCGTGGTGAAGCAAGGCAAATATTTTTAAAAAATGCTCTTTTCAAAGGGTTCATTCCCATTTACATTAATTTGGTTTGCGAGTTGCTTTGACACTGGGTTGCTGAGTCAATTCAAGCTGATGCATAGTTCCCACTATGGAAGTGGATTATTTCACTATTCCATGAATGCATATGTTTTTTTACATAATTGTCGTTCCCACTTGGATTGATCGCAATTGATCCGTCCCATTTTTTAAAAAATGTAAATCATACAATTTGCATCTCCGCGTCATTGGTGATGCAAGCAAGCATCATTCCAGAGACAAAAGCACTCACAGTTGTGTCTTTGCACATCTGTTGTCGCTATTTCCCATCACTTAGCCTCGTGGTCTGCTGGCAAGGGCCATGGATCCTGTCTCCATTGCTGTTTTGCAAGCAATGATAACATACTTGCAATCCACTTTACTCATCTGCCCCAGGATGAGAAATACCTGGCTGTGCAGCCTTTTTTTATTTTTTTATTTTTTTTTTTTTTGAGGCAGCCTTGGATGAGGATGAGGATGAGGATGATGAGAGAGTTGACTGGCAGAGGAGGTGAAATGATGATGAGATTATTTCATTTTCCTATATGGGTGAGGCCACTCATTTTAGGAGTGCTATAGCAATAGCAATAGCAGCTTCATTTATATACCACTTCATACCATGCTATGCAGTCTCTGAGCAGTTTACAACTGTAAGCTAATTGCCCCCAACAAGCTGGGTACTCATTTTAGGAACGCTATGCAGTGCTTTTATGAAGATCCCACTCCCGAAATATTGTTTGTACATTTGTGTGCTCATTAAAAATTCCATGCAGAAAGCAACAGATGTTGCTAAAATGCTAACACTTGAATTTATTCAATTAGAGTGTATGAATTACCAGACCTTGTAACTATTATAACAGAAAGAAATGCTTGTCAGATTTTGCAAAACAAAACATTTTAATGAGAGATAAACAATGCTGTATTTATCGGCTGATAATCTAGTATACTTCAAACTGTAATCAATAGATAATTTGCTAGTTAATGGGTGTTAAGTATTCCTGGGTCTGAGGCTATTACACTTGTTTATATGTTCTCAATGGTACCTCATCTTTGTAAACAACAGTGCAGAAGACACAGCTTTGTGCAGAAGACACAGCTGTAGCCTTCCCTAATGCAACTTGTGTCAGTCTTGTACTGACAGATTTAAATTCTCCTATTTAAACTTTGACCCTTCATATAACTGTTATTCATGTAACTAGATACATCACTAGGACAGTTCTTCCTGAAAACGTCAAAGAGCTTACATCTTCCCTATCTTACAGGAACACTTTCCCACTATTTCTCAGAAAGAATGGTTGCAAACAAGTAACACCACAAATCAACTGACCACTAGTGTTTTACCAATACTCTGTATACTATTTCTGCTTATGTACTATTTATCTCTTTGTTACCACAATGAAACACAATGTACTTAGGATCACTGAATCCAAGTTTATACTATTGCTCCATTTTTATTATCATCAAATGATAAAATTACAATAATTAGGAGGATCCTCTGCTTTTCCTCTGCCTTTCCTCCCTGAAGTTCATTTTTTAACATATTGGGTGAATCCTATTAGTAGTCTCAGCTAAAGTAGGCACACTGAATCAACTGTTGAACAGTGAATCAGCACATAACAGAAATTCCACCTATTAACACTAGGAAGAACTTCCTGATGTTTGCAAGCTTCACTTTTCAGAATCACCCAAAAAAAAAACAAAAAAAAATTATGTTCCTATTAACAAGCCAGCTCCAATTTCTGTGATTACTATGGGATAGCTATTCAATTCCTGTGCATCTTTGGGGTTCCATTTCCTTTTTATAACACTCTGGTGTGGTATATATTTTATGATAACCAGAGCCTTGTGCTTTATTACCATATAATGTAATATTGTTACATCATTGCATGTTTATCTTCTGTGCATTTGGAATAATGCTATCCATTTTTCTATGTCAATAAACACAGGTGAACAACAGAGTGATTAAATTACCATGAATTGTTTAGGGTTGATCCCAGAACATAGTCACTTATTTATTAGTAATATCTCTATCCCACATTTCCTCCAGTTAGCTCAAAGGTGCATACATGGCTCTTCAGCCTCACAAACCAGTGAGGTAGGTCAGGGTGAGAGATAGTAACTGGCCCAAGGTTTTGTGGTGCGGCATAGACTTTATCCTCAATTTCCAAGGTCTTTTACTACTCAGAGCATGAGAGAATATAGTTGAATTGTTCCTGGAAACAGACTGGCAGCCAGTGCAGTTGTTGCAACAGGAGACTTGTATGCTTCCTGTAGTCATCCTCAGTTAATAATCTGCCTGCAACTCTTTGGCTGCAGCTGAAGTTTCTGAGCACTTTTCAAAGGCAGCCCCATGTAGAGCACATTACAGTAATTCTTTTATTGCTGTTGTTGTGCCTTCAAGTTGTTTCCAGCTTATGGTGATCCTAAGGTGGACCTATCATGGAGGTTTCTTGGCAAGATAAGTTTAGAGGAGGTTGGCCATTGCCTTCCCCTGAGGCTGAGAGCATGTGACTTGCCCAAGGTCACCCAGTGGGTTTCATGGCCAAGCTGGGAATTGAACTCTGGTCTCCAGAGTCATAGTCCAATACTTAAACCACTATGTCATGCTAGATCTGTAATTTTACAGTAATCCAAACAGTCACCATTCTGCGATGCCATATAACTACTATATCATTGCTGCTGCTGTCTGTTCACCTGCCTTCCTTGAAAAGATGAGGAAAGGGAGAGCAGAGCACACACACACACACACACACACATTTGTTATTTTGCTTTTAAAAGATGCATATATATTATTAATTAGCTTCCACAAATATAAACCTTCAATAGAGATGAACATTCACCATCAAAAGTGAGCTATGCATAAATAAAGATGAGAGTCTCGCCAAGCTGTTGGAGATGTTCAATAAAGCATAACAGTAACATCTGGTGTCTGTACTGTAATTTTGGCCTTCATTTCTTCCTACTCTGCTAGGAAAAACACATCGCTGCTACTCATGGAACCTCTTGCGACAATTTATTTTGCTTTGTTAAAAAAAAATTCTTCCTATTAAGATGTGTATCATTCCATCTCCTATAATGGATCAGAGTGTAATTCTGTAAATTGAGCTTTATTTTGAAATTATGCTTGTAATAAAATAACGAAAGACAATATCAGAGCTACCTTTTGTGTAACTGTAAAATAATGAAGTGATGCTCTTGGGAATCTATTTAGAAATCTAAATGGCTTGAAATATTTTGAAAGACAGGGATGGCATATAAATAAAATGGAACGGAAGTAATATAATTGTGCAAGAGACAAAGCTGTCAGTCAGTTTAGATAGATGAGTTCATTAGAAATTAATGGCAGTAAAACAATGAGTAAAGGAGGGGTTGTTTTTGGATATGGATCCTGAAAGAAGTAGGTGTATAATTGCATTTGACTGTTTTTGTAACTATTTCTGCCCAGTACTGCCTAAATGTGAAATATACCTACAGGAAAATTCTGCCTAAATGTAAAGTAATAAGCAACCATATGTCTGCCTTTCTGTGATCTAGACAAGTGGAAAGGACAAATAGGAGCTAATAAATTGTAAAGTTAAGGGTGTCACCCTATACTCACATGGGATTCAAGTACAGTACACTGAATCCAAGTACATTGGACACAATAGGCAAGTACAGAATTCCACTGTCAGGTTTTTTTTTCTCCAATTAATCTTTTGTATGGTTCAATATAATTTTAAACATATTTGGATATTCTATTTCAGATCTGATTGTGATTTACAGCATGTATACTTGAACTATGGACAAGATAATCCATTGTTCTATTTGCATACAATGAAACCATGAAATTTCTATCCCCGTAAGTTTTTCCTTTATACTCTCTTTCTCTAACCTTAAGTCTACCCAATTTTCTATTTTATCTATTTTCCTTTTCTTTAACTCCTTATCTAACTTTCCTCTCAGATTCTTTGGAAATTTCCTTTCCATTATTATTGGTGTTATTATTGAATCTTCAGTCATTAGCTCTTTTTTATATTTGCTCCATATTTCTAATATATTTTTCATAAATGGGTTTCCAATTATCTTAATTTCTTTCCTAGTAAATTCTCTTTAAAAAGATATTCCCTACTCTCAAATCTACATCTGCATCTAACTCTAACCATTCTAAAAGTCTCCCACACCTAACATACCTTCTATAACATATCGCAATTGGTTAGCCTCATAATATCCTCTTATATTGGGAAGGTCCAGCCCTCCCTCTATTTGTGATTTATACCAAAATTGTTTATTTAATCTACTTCTTTTCCCTCCATTACAATATTTATTCAATATTTATTCAATATCTGTTGCCATGTATTCAATTCAGTTTCCAAAACTTTCAATGGTAGCATTCTAAATAAAAAAAATATTTTTGGTAATATTTTACCAAATTAATATTTTAATTAATGCTATTCTTCCAAACCACAATAATTGCATATTATTATATTCTAGTTTTTTTTTCTCCACTTCTTTCCTTAATATTGCCAAATTCTTATCTTCCATTTCCTTTAAATCTTTAGTTATAGTTATTTCTAAGTATTTTAGAATGCAGTGGATTCCTAGGAATGTAGTGGCTCAAGTGATTAAGATGCTGACTCTGTTGATTACAAGATTAACATGTTGGCAGTTTGAGGCCCGAGTAATGCATGATGGGGTGAGCCCCCATCACTAGTCCCAGCTTCTGCCAACCTAGTGGCTTGAAAGCATACAAATGTAAGTAGATAAATAGGTACCACTTTGGTGGGAAGGTAATCAGCATTTTGTGCAATCATGCCGGCCACATGATCACAGAGTAGTCTCTAACAATGCTGGCTCTTTGGCTTACTAATGGAGATGAGCACCGCCCCTTACAGTCGGACATGACTTGACAACTTTGTCAATGGATAGGAATATCTTTACCTTTACCTAAGTATTGTCATACCCTGCCTGGACAAAGACTCAGAGGATGAGGAGGTGAGTCAGAACTTCCTTCGGGTCCTGAATCTGCAGCGGAAGAGCTCCAGCAGAGTCTCCAGCAAAGCCTGTGGCTTCTCAAGAGGTTCCGCAGCCAAGCCTTCTGACAACAGAGCCATCAGACATGGAGGAGGATCAGGGTACTGTGCCTATCTTCAGTCAGCATAGAGCCGAAAGGGCAGGCCTCCAGAGCTTGAGGAGGCTTTATGAGAAATGCCGAGATCATCAAGGTGATCAGCCCCAGCTGAGCTCTGGCAGTTCGGGGATTTAAGCAAGTGGGGAAGCATTGCCTCTGTGCCAGAGGCTATCTGAGCTTCCTGGTGAAAGCCTCTGCCCCAGCTCTCCTTGTTCCTTGCCTTGAACCCTTGACTCTTGACTGTCTTGGACTCCCGGTATCCTTGAACTTTGGACTGCTGACTACTCTCGAACTTCTGCACCCTTGGACCTTGGATTGCTTTCTCTGTTGGCTTCTCTTAAACTCTCGACTTAGGGACCGTGTTTGACTCTTCACTGGCTGCTCCTTTGAATTGATAACTAGGACTTTGTTTGGGGACTTTCCCTTGCCTTGGCTATCAGCCCATCCGCCGGCTTTCCAGGACAAGTATTTTATACTATCTTTAATCGTATCTCTAAACTTTTTTGCCTTACAAATTCCCATTCCTCTTCTTTGTGTAATTAAATAACATCATTTCTTTCTTTTTTCAATTAATCTGTAACCCTGTCATCTCACCAAATACTTTTAAATGTTCCTTTATTTTCCCCAATCTATCAATTAAATCTTTTATAGTTAACAATGTGTTGTCAGCAAATAAGCTAATTTTTATGTTTTGTTTTCAATCCTACTCCTTCTAAGCTATTGTCTTTTCTTATAACATTCGCTAATATCTCTATCACTATTGTGAATAATATTGGTAATAATGGGCATTCTTGTCTAGTACCTCTTGTCACCTTTATTTCATTTGTTGCCCCATCATTTACCATTACTATTGCTGAATTCTTAGAATATAGTTGATCTATTAATCCCCTTACTTTATCCCCCACTCCAAATCTTTTCATAATTATTTTTAATGTTGGCCATTCCACACAAACACTTTAAATATATCCAATGCCAAGATCCCTGCTCTTATTTGTTCCCCCATTACATGTATTTTATCCAATGCTCTTTCTACTAGGCTTGACATTTGTCTTCCTTTCACAAATCCACATTGATCCTTTCCTATATATTTATAAATGCATTTATTCAATCTATTTGCTATAATAGCTGATAAAATCTTTGCATCTTGGTTTATTAATGATATAGTCTGCATGATCCTGGGTCAATTAAATCATTAGCTACCTTTGGTAATAAAATTACTAATGATTGGCACCATGATGCCGGTATCTTCTCCCCATTTATTATACCATTGTAATATTCTGGTCCCAATCCATCCATTCCTAGAGCTTTCCCATTTTTCAATTTTTTAATTACCTCCTCTATCTCTACCTTCTTAATGGGTTGTTCAGTAATTCTTTATATTCTTCCGTTATTTTTATTTCCCAATTTTCTTCCACATACTTCTCTATTTTATCCACAGAATTATCACCTGCATGATATAATTCCTTATAAAATTCTTCAGAGATTTTTAGTTTTTTCTTCATCATTTTACATATCTTACCAGATTTGTCTCTAATCATATTGATCATATTTTTCATTTTCTTCTTTTGTGTGGATCTAGCCAGCATTTTTGAATTTTTATTACTATATTCAAAAAATTCTCTTTTTAAGTAGATCATATTTTCTTGTACTTCATCTATCTCCATTTTATCCAGTTCCTCTCTTTTCCCTCGACTCTAAATATGTCTGTTTAGCTTTATTTACTATATATTTATTTTCCAATATTTCTATATCAACTTTTAATCTCTTCTTCCTTTCTTTTTGTCTTTTTTAAAATTATATGTTTCCTTTATACATATTTCTCTTATAACTGCCCTCATAGTATCCCATAATAATATCCCATATCTTTATCATTTATTTCCCATGTTTCTTGACATTCCTTTCCAATTTTTTCTACAATTTCCTTAAAATTCAGTATTTTAGTGTTTAACCTCCACCTTTTTACTTCTTCATAATCCTTCTTTACAACAATTTCTACATTCACCAAGGCATGGTCTGATACCCTTATATTCCCTATTTCGGTATTCAAGATTTTATTTATTTTGATATAAAAAATGTAATCTATTCTTGTATATGTCTTGTGTACCACATAATAATATGTACATTTTCTTTCATCCCCCTTTACTAATCTGTATACATCTTTCAATTCCCTTTTAAAACATCATTTTATTTAAATTTGTTATATTACTACATCTATCCTTTACTGACGGGTTGGATTTATATTTTATCTTGTCCATCTGCATTAAAGTCACCTGTAAGGACTATATATTGTTCTTGTATATTTTCCACTTACTTTAATACTTTCTCATAAAATTCTTTCTGCCTTCTTTTCTTTTTAAAGTGTTTTTTGTTTGTTTTTTGTTTGTTTTTTACATAGCAGCCATAGGAGAGGAAATCAGGATCAGGACAATAGCAGGGGAGAGAAAGGGTTTGAAAAAAAAAAGCTCTTCTTTCCTGTACCACAGTTCCCTCCAAAAAAATTAAGTTTTGAACACAAGACTCTAGTGAGTCTATGCCAATTGTCAAAGTATCACTTCAAGCAGGGTTCCCTTAGGCCAATGGTGACAGGGAAAGGAACATGACTCAGGTTAAGTCCCTGAGAGATTTGAATAACTGGAGCTTTTCATCTGTTTCCTACTATGTCTATGTGAGAAGATGTTGCCTTGTGTTTGGGTTTGTGCCACACATGGCATAGGTTTCATTCCTGATGTCTCCACTTTTGTCTACTTAAAATTGCTACAATATTGTCAACTGGATCTTCAATAAGGCTTTGTCTTACAAAGGCAACATTTCTACCCAGGATTAGCGTATATTGGCATACAGATCCCAATTAAAAGTGTTCCTCTTAGCTGAACAACAAGATTATATTGCTCATCTTTTCCACCTTTAAAAATATTTTAAATCAATAATTTTAATTATTATTGATCAGATACATCAAGGATAGACTACACAAGCCAGATCCAGACTTTAGCCAAGCTTAGAATAGTCCCACTGAAATAAGTGGGACAAGTTAGGCATGACTAGGCTAAGGATTTATCACAACAGGCTTGTAAGGTGCCACAATAGTGTTAGTCTAGGAAATACAAACATATCACCCTGGGGAAAGACATTATCATACAGGTTAGAATCATCCAAGCCATTATATTCTCCATCACCATGTACAGATGTGAGAGCTGGACAGTGAAAAAAGACAACAGAAAGAAAATCAACTCATTTGAGATGTAGTACTGGAGAAGAGTGCTGAGGATATCAGGACAGCCAAAAAGACAAATGAGTCCTAGAACAGACCAAACCTGAACTCTCTGGAAGCTAAAATGACAAAACTGAGTCTGTCGTACTTTGGCCACATCATCAGAAGGCATGACTCATTAAAAAAGATTATAATGCTAGGTAAGGAAGAGGGAAGCAGAAAGACAGGAAGACTGCATATAAGATGGGTAGACTCAATCAGAGAGGCCATGGGCCTCAGCCTGCAGGATCTAAGCACAGTGGTTGAGGATAGGGAGGCTTGGAGATGTCTCATTCACAGGCTCATCATGAGTTGAGGCTGACTACAACAAAACTTCCAAATAGACATGGTGCTGCTTCTATCCCAGCCTCTATCTTCTGCCTGCCAGACTTCATAGCGCTGCCTCCCTGCCTGTGCTCTTCCCAGCAAGCTTTTTGGACTGTATTTAATTTTTATTTATTTTTATTTTTAGCACAATTGTACAATCATGACGTTTAGTAAAAAATCAATAAATCAAAGGGGAAAATTGAAATAAAAAAGAAAAACAGTCTGTTTGGGAATAGCAAGGGGAAACAGAGGAGGGAGAAGGACATAATCATACCCACTTACACCACATGACTGTCTACATATAGGAACTGCTTTGGGAGGAACTTATCACATTTGAATCAACAGTGGAAATGCATCATTCTTGAAAGACATTGACAGGTTTTGCCTGGCAATAAGAAGGAGCACTCCAGCAATAAATGGACTACAGACTAGGTATGTGACAGACACAGCATTTTGTGATAAGGTACGGCCACAAACAGAATGTTTTTAAAGAACAGGATAGGGTATTAAAGAACACAATGGCATAGTACATTAGTGCCCTACATAAATGCTAGCCATACACAGAGTGTGGATAATAGGAAATGTTTGTTGTGGTGCTCATTATCATGTCATAGTACATTAGTGCCCTACATAAATACTAGCCATACACAGAGTGTGGATAATAGGAGATGTTTGTTGAGGTGCTTATTATCATGGCATAGTACAGTAGTACCCTAGGCTCACAGATGCAGGAGAGGGGATATGTCAGATCCTCCTGGTCTCAAAGAACTCTGCCAGGGTCTCCCCCACGGCCTCCCCTTCTCTCTGCTTCACAAGGTCATTGTCCTCCATGGGTGCCCCCAGGTTGGGCAGCACAAAGCAGTGCCTGTGGAGCCCTCCCTCATCTAGGACCCGACCCTTCCCTTCGTCTCGCAGATGTTGTGGAGGATGACACATGAGGTGATGACATTCTCCTCTGCCACAAGGAATGTGCCAGTGAGGCACCTCCACCGAGCCTTCAGCCACCCAAAGGCCCTTTCCACCACATTCCTGGCATGATTCAGCTTCCTGTTGAATCCTTTCTGCCTGGCATTGGTGGTGCCCTGGTAGGGCTTCATGAGCCACTTCCGAATGGGGTAGGCACTGTCAGCGAGCAGGAGGGGCTGATCTGCTGGCCCCTCAGGGTGATGGTGGGGTTCCCTGGCACGTAGATGCCTCCTCCATGGCCTGAAAGATGATGGAGTTCCTTGCCACCCTCGCATCGTGAGTCACCCCAGACCAGCCCAATTCCAAATCAAGAAACCATCCTTGATGATCCATGGTCCCCTGGAGGACGACAGAGTAGCGGTCTTTTCGGTTGACGAAATCGTTCCTCCTCCCCAAGGGTGGCATGTTCAGACAGTGGCACCCATCTACGGCACCCACTTGGGGGAAGCCGAGGTCAGCGAATCCTTGCATAATCTGTGGGTGAAAAGAAGGGGGAGAAGCAGAGGGTGAATGAAAAAATCAGGGCACTTACCAACTCATGACATTTTTCGCGTACGTGTGCAGGTTCAACGACCTTATCAGCCTAATGTATACAGTAAAGCTATACTGTGTGCCGGGTCATGATGTTTTTTTCATGGGGGGGGGAAGGGACAGGTGTGTGTGACTGTCCTTACCTGAGCGATGTCCCCCAGGTACACTGTCTATGACAGCAGCAGCTTCTCCATGCTGAGAGCGAACTCCACCAACACTTCCCCCACAGTGGTAAGGCCAACCCCAAACTGCTCTGACGCCTGCTTGTAGCTTGCTTTGTGGGTTAGTACCCAGATGGCCATGGCAACGCTCTTCTCCACCAGGATGGCTTTTCTCATCATGGTGTCAGACCTCTCCATTTCCGGACGCAGTATTTCTGCTATCTTGTGGGAAAGGGCACAGGGCATTCGGAAGAACATCCTCCATTGCTCATCAGACCAGATGTATGTGACAAACCCATCCCACCAGTTGGTGCTTCTGGGGAACACCCATCAGCAGCACGGGGCTCTCTCAAGTGGCATCAGAGCAGTGGTGGCAGTATACCGTGCAATGCTTGTAGAGACACCCACTCTACTAGTTGTCACTTCTGGATCCTCCGAGTCATCACTGGAGTTTTGTATGCATGCAGCTGCTGCAGGGACCATGGCGGAGGTTCCTGTGGCCATGCATTGCAGGCTGACTACCAGTGTGGACCACTTGGTTGCTGTGGCATCCATGATTTCTCTACTTCACACAGTGCGCAGGTGCATAGCAATGCCAACATTGCTGTTAAAGAGGCTGTGTTGTCCCAGCGCACGTGCACATGCGCTGGAGAGACTGTGAAAAAAAATTAAATATGCCGCTGTGGGCCCATGCAGTTACTCCATTCCCATTTGGGGAAACCTTGGGACCAGCAGTGAGGGTGATGAGGCTTCACTGCAGTCTCAGAAAAGCTGCATTAACTGGCCCCTATTGCGGTTGCTCCATCCCCACTTAGGGTATCCTTAGGGCAGGTGATGCGACTGCTGCACTTTGAGGGAAAGGCAACTTCAGGTCACCTTTTCCTGCCTGTCTGCATAGCCCCTCAGGCAAGAAAAAGTCCCAGTTGATTATCTAATCTCACCTCAAATCATGGGCAATCATGCACAGCCATTTTAAAATACAATTTTCAGGCAATTGACTACTTCAGTATTGTTACACTGTGTGTGTGTGTGTGTGTGTGTGTGTGTGTGTTGTGTTGTGTCCCTTCAAGTCATTTCCAACTTATGGCAACCCTAAGACAAACCTATCACAGGGTTTTCCTGGCATGATTTGTTCAGAGGAGCCTTCCTCTGAGGCTGAGAGAATTTGACTTGCCCAAGGTCATCCAGAGGGTTTCATGGCCAAGTTGGGAATCGAACTCTGGTCATTGTAGTCCAGCCAATGTCAAACCACTATACCAAACTGGCTCCATTTTTTAGGTCCTCCCCCCAAAATAACTTCTCTGGGGCCTGAATTTGCACCCAGCAACCCTAGTTATGGGTAGAGGTTCTTCTCATCACTTTCTACCTGATCCATTATACACTGAAGACCAAGCCTAGGACTTTTTGCTTGTAAAGCATGTAATGTATGGCTTTTCCTCATTGATAAAGTGCAAGATAGAAATACTGAATTCAGGTAATTAGGGCATCTCGGAAAAAGAAATACAGCAAAATTACCTATGAAATATTAATGAATGAGAACCATCACAGATGTCTAGCCTTACTTTACATGAAAAGAGGAATAGTGGAAATATGAGAACCAGCACAATCTAATGGTTTGAGCATTGGACTATGATTCTGGAGACCAGGGTCTGGATCCCTGCTCATCCATAGAGAGTGACCTTGGGCAAGTTACATTCTAGTGGCCTCTGAGGAAGGCAAATGCAAAACCTCTATGAACAAATCTTGCCAAGATAACCCCCAATAGGTTTACCTTAGGGTTGCCATAAGCCAGAAATGACTTGAAGGCGCATAACAACATTAGAAATATATTAAGAATGGGGCAGGGAGGGCACTTACTCAGAATACTTAGTAGAAAAGTGCCAGGACTTTACTGTCTCATATTCAACTGGACATTCCCCAATATTTCTTTAAGTGCTTCATGGAACAATTTGAATCAATGACATAAAGAACAGGATGATCTAATATGCTGATCTCATCCCTTGTTTTTCAGATTCTATTAAATAGTCTCAGAGTACTGTATTTATTATAGCACACTATGGCAATACAGATTTCTGCAGGAACCTTTCATAGTCAAATATTATTTCAAAGAGAAGTGGAAAAACAGGAGGCACTGTTTAACCCCATAGTCCACAATTATCTGCAACCATTTTGCATATACACATTTACACTGATGTGGGGTGGTGAAAACAATGATTATTTGTTTATAGTGAGAATTTGTGTGTGTCTAATGCAATTGTGACTGAAATGCTTCTTGACATTTGAGCTAGGATCCTTTTATAGGAAAGCAATTAGAATTTAAACTCTTTATTATTAGCACTGGACAAGCCACAAGTATAACTGACGCCAGTCATCTGTTCTCAATGTAATCTCTGAATGAGAGATCATCCTTATCATACTTTTTGTGCAATTAATGCATACTTTGCTCCTTGTTTGTTGCTTACAGCCTTTATGCATGCAGGTGTATTCATTTAATATTGTACTGATATTAACATGGAATATTTTCTACCTTTGGAAGAATGGAACATCCCCACTCTAGTAGCCTCCATCTACCCAAGCAGAGCATCTAGCACTATTGTTCTTACTGCATTCAGTGTGAGTCTAGATCAGGGGTAGGCAACCTTTCCCTTTAAGGGCCGAGGGACTTCGGCTCCCAGAATCCCAGGAGCTATTGGCCAACATGGGACTATTGGCAAACATAGCTGAGGCTTCTGGGAGCTGAAGTCCCTCAGCCCTTAAAGGGGAAAGGTTGCCTACCCCTGGTCTAAAGATTTAACAGAATATGGTCCAAAACACCCTGCAGAAATAATCCAGTTTGAGACCACTTTAACTGCCCTGGCTCAATGCTAGGGAATTCTGAGAACTGTAGTTTTGTGAGACATTTAGTGTTCTCTGTCATAGAGCTCTAGTGCCACAATAAACTACAATTCCCAGGATTCCCTAGCACTGAGACAGGGAAGTTAAAATGGATTATTTCTGCAGGGTGTTTTGGACCTATATGATACTCTCAGGTGGGGTCAGTGAGAGGGATTTTTATTTTTGTTTTGTTTTCCATAAAAATTTACAAATTTCTTCATGTTTAGGATGGAAACAGCTTGGCTAATTATTCTACTGGTCCAAATAATGTTGTGCTCACAGACACCTGAGGCTAAATCCAATTGTTAGATACAACCTGAATAGATCCATTAGATCAATGAGAACTTAGTAATACAACATTTACATAAATCCCATTGATTCAGTGGTTTACTATAACTGAAACAAAGAATTGGCTATATCCCTATTTGTGAATTATGTGCAAAGGGCAGGATTTAAAGCAGCTTTCAGTTGTGCACTATTGTTGTTGTTGTCATCAAGTTGACATACGCCATCATATGAATGAGACCCCCAAGATCCCTAGTCATCAGCTACCCTGCTCAGGGCCATGGCTTCCTTGATTGATTCAATCCACCTGTATGTAGTACAGTTTCTTTTTCCTACTGCCTTCCATTTCACCAAGCATGTTTGTCTTTCCTAATGAGTAACATCATCTATGTCCAAAGTACAACAGTCTCATCTTTGCTTTTCATATGAGTTCAGGCTGGATTTGCTCCAAGACCCACCCATTTGTCTTTTTTAGCAATCCATGGTATCCGCAGAACTCTTGTTCAGTATTACATTTCATGAAAGTTCATTTTCTTCCCGTCAGCTTTCTTCATTGTCCAGCTGTCAGAGCCATACATAGAAATAAGAAATAGTATGGCCTGGATGAATCTGACTTTGGTACTTAATGATATGTCTTTACACTTGAAGATCTTACCTGGTTCATTCATGGTTGTCTTTCCAGCTGTACTTCATCTTTTGATTTCCTTGCTGGATAATGCATGTTGGCATGTAAATGGTAGCATGCAGAAGGTTGGACTGCAAAAACAAATTCAGTGCCACTCATACAACTGGAAAGCCCAATGATACTCTGCTGGTGTGTTTTCTCAGCTAATTAGGAGCTTCAAATTTAAACAATTAAAATGTAGGAGAAACTGAAATCTAGAGTGCAGTTGCATTTATGTCCTGCTGAGCAGGCATTTCATACCAGCTGCTTGGCCACTGTATGAACAGAATGAACTGAAATAGAATAAAAATTAACAACCTGAATTTGTGTTTAGAAGGAAAAGATTCTTAATCATATTGTGCACACAGGATTCTATAACTGAATTTGGGTCAACTTTGCACACATTGCAGAGCAGGTTTTGTCCAAGGGTTGAGTATATGTGTCTGCAACTCAATAGCAAGAATTTGTGGGATCATTTGAAGGGGGGGGGGGGAGTTGTGCAAAACATACAGGAAATGTATAGAGGAAATGCAACTTCTCCATATATAACAAATACTTTGCTCAAAAGAAACCCACAAGACATTTTGCAATCTGCTCAGCACTGGGCTGTCCTTCAGCACATCAAATAAAAGCAGTGCTGTAAATACCACTAAGGCTTCAATAACTAAGGTTCCTGAGCAATGGATTTGTTTTTGTCTGCAAGATACTTCCCTTTGTCCTGCATGATATGTGTACAGCTATCAGAAGTCAGGATGAAGTAGAAATTACCAAACAGGATGTTTCAGTGATGCAGAGAGTGACTCCCCCACTAGTTCTGTTAACACCCAGAGCAAGCTGGTGCAGCTACTGCAGTTGTCTGGACTGAATTGCCTAGTATGCAAACACATTCCCTGTCCCACTTCATTACTCCTCAGCCACCCAAGAAGCAAACACAGTCCCCCCAACTCTCCATCAGTTTGGGAGCCAAGACAGTGCTTCCACTCATACAAACAGAAAACTGCCAGGATGAATTTATGTGAAAAGGATTGATTGATTGTATTTCAGTATTGCCTCCCAGCCCATAAAAGCTCCCGAGGCAATGAGTACTTCTGCTCCAGGCCATGAGTAAGGAAAAATGTATGCAGGTACCCTGGTTGTTTAACATTATGTAAATGGAGTTTCTTTGCTATGCCAGACCCATCCATGATAAAGTATTAAGAAGGTAAACTGCAGATGCCATGGTATGCCATGGACCAGAGGTCTGGTTCATCAAGACTACACCATTTGCCCAACCTTTTCTATAGGAGTCAAAAAGCAGAGTGCTTTCCCTCTTGCACATCTTCATGCCAACCAAGGTAATGAGTTAAAATCCTCATACAGCCCTAACTTTTATTTATACAGAGATGTGGGGAAAAGGTATAAGAAAAAATGTATCAGTGTGTCACGTGTTATATCTCTGTTATCAGGATGTGAACATCTGCCAATAATTTCATCTTGTAAAACCATAGTAGGCATCTTGAGGTTCTCAAGAAGTTGTTGGCCTGACTTCCTATTAGCCAGCAGAGCCAAATGGGGGACAATAGCAGCTAAGATCCAACAACATATGAAGAACCACAAGTCACTCAACCTACTCTAAAACATGGTTGTGTATGTGTGTCTATTCAGAAATGATACTTTCATTATCTGTTTCATAGCTAGGACTTTATCACACACAGCTCTAAAATCACTTTTAAAGTTCCTAAATAGCACCTTTGGTGATACTTAATAGCACCTTGGTGATCCATCTTATCGCTGCCTTGACATCCAAGTGTGGCTAGTATGTGTTTTGTCATTGAAGGGAAAACCTGTCAATAAACTCCCAAATGCACATGTGTCCTATTAGTCCTCAGGTGTGATATGTTCTTCAGTGACAATTCCATTATTGGGCATGTGGTCAGTGTCTCCTTCTCTCCCCCTGTCCCCTTGATATTCCAGAGCAGACTTCCCCCTGCTTTTTAAAAATCTTTCTTTTATTTATTTATTTTACTTTTTAAAAATCATATTAGCATACCTCCAAAACTGCATTAAAAATAAAAAAATTAAAATCCTGAAAGGCATGCTGGGTTGGGCATAGGGCAGGAAGGTAGGGTTAGGAAGAAGTATGGAAGAGTAAGGAAGAAAGTGCAAAGTCCCATTTACAGTTAAAGCCCCATTTGTTGTGAAGACATATGAGAGGGAATGCTTCAAAACTGGTATGTATCCAGATTCCCTCACTAGTGCAATTGCATTGAGAAAGGTGCTCATGTGATATACTCCCAAATTGGTGATTTTGAAAACAACAAAAAGTCATGCAATAATGTGGGCAGTAATGGACAATCTACAGCACAGGCTCTGTTCCAAACAAAATTTGCTGAATTCGTTCAGAACTTGGAAGAAAATGAGTTGAAAGTAACACTAGTTGACTGAAGAAGTGGGAAACAAGGATGTGACAAAGTCAAAAATAACATAATAGTCAAAAGCAAAATTACTTTACTGGTGCAACATGTAATTTTTTCAATTTACTTTCAAAAGTTACCACTGAAGGCGTTTTTAATAAGCATTTTGACAGAAGCTCTTCAAACTTTATTTCATGCTCTTATCAATACTTTGTTGTTGTTGTTGTTTGTTTTTAAAGTTACAAGTACCACAATAAGTTATATAACAAGTAATTTTTTTTCAGCTCCATAACAAGTCATGAAAGGGATTACTTTTAAAACCCTGTAACAAAACCCTGTAAAAGCAAGGAATTACTTTTACTTTTAAAAAGTAACTTTACAAGCTCTGGGATTGCTGCAACAGCTTAACATGGTCACCCTCACTCCCACACTGATATAGTTGTTTTCAAGTTTGTGCGTGGATAGGTGTAATGCACCTTCAAGTAACTGGTCAATTTACGATGACCCCATGAATTTCACTGGGGTTTCTTAGGCAAGAAATATTTAGAGGTGGTTTTGCCAGTTCCTTTCTCTGAAATATAGCCTACAGCACCTGGTATTCCTTAGTGATCTCCCATCCAAGCCCTCACCAGAGCCTACCCTGCTTAGCTTCCAAGATCAGACAGAATCTGGTGCATTCAGGGCATTTAGGCATATACTGTATTGCAATAAATCTTGTTATCGTTGTGTACTTCCAAGTCATTTTTTACTTGTGTCAACTGTAAGGCCATAGGGTTTTCTTGGCAAGTTTCTTTAGAGGGAGTTTGCCATTGCTAATCTTTGAGGCTGAGAGAGTGTGACTTCCCCAAGATCACCCAGTGGTTTGTTTTTTTAAAGGATTATAACCTGGTGTCCAGAGTCATAAGGCCTTTCAGACTGCCAGAAATAATGCAGATTGAGGCCACTTTAACTGTCTTGGCTCAGTGCTAGGGAATCATGGGAATTGTAGTTTTTTGTTGTTTTTTCTGAGACATTGAGCCTTCGCTGTCAGAGAGCTCTGGTGCCACAATAAACTACATGATTGCTTAGCACTGAACCAGGGCAGTTAAAGTGGCCTTAATCTGCATTATTTCTGGCAGTCTGTAAAGGCCCATAGTCCAATGCTCAAACCACTGAGATTAATCCTTGATGATTAAGGGAATACAGGTGATTTTGTCTTAACACCAGATGGCGCTGCAGAGTAGTTTTGCTTTAGATTCAAAACCTTAAAATCTTTCCCCAAAAGCCCAATTTTTAAAAAAACTTTGGTGAAAGAGAGAGAGAGAGAGATCTTCTCTTCCCCTGCTTTTTAATCAGTTTAATAACATTTTATTGGTAATTGGTTGTGAAAGTATTTTCTTTTCAGAAACAACTCTTATATGCTGGATCATGTTAGTTGATGACCGCAGCTCAAAGGTGAGTCTTGTCACAGTGAGATTGTATTGCAAGGAAAGGAAAAACCAAACTTTTCTTTGATTTGAGAAGATCACTGTTGGGACATTAAAGCTGTCTTCAACCACTTTCTGATAGCCAGTAGAACAAACACTATTGCTAGAATGGATTCTCTCTCCATCTGCAGTCCTCTGAAGGTCCTCCCATATCTATGCCAAAGAGCTGAAGAGTTCTCCCAAGTAGATGTGGAGTCATTGGATGCCTGGATATGGAGAGGAGAGGAAAGGAAAGGAGAGGAGAAGGAATCCTGCTGCATAAACAGGAGGTCACTTGTGTGACCTTGGATGTAACCCAACATCAACAGTTTGTCAACACCATGGCCTCTAGTATGTGGGAATGCTATACTGGAACTCTATTTAATAGTGGTGCACTTTGCATGAAGGTTCATGCGAAACAGAAGTATTATTTGAAGGCTACTACACAACCTGGGAGAGTAGTGGTTTGAACGTTGGGCTATGACTCTGGAAACCAGGGTTCGAATCACAGCTTGGCCATGTAAACCCATGGGTGACCTTGGGCAAGTCACATTCTCTCAGCCTCAGCAGAAGGCAACCCCATTCTAAAGAAACTTACCAAGTAAACCCCTTGATAGGTTCACCTTAGGTTGACCATAATTTGGAAACAACTTGATGGCCCACAACAGCAAACACAACATGGGCAGATACGCCACAGTGCACTTTGCAATGACAAGTGGATCAGTGGCATCATAATATAGGTCCAAAGATAAGAATTGTTGATAACAGTTAAACCTACATTACCTACACAATGTTGTTGTTGTTGTTGTCATTATTAGCATTTAGTTTTTCATCCCTTCTAAACTTCAACAACTGGTTATAATCCAAATAATCCACCACCCTTGCACCCCAATATATTCCATAACATTTCAAACACAGGTATGTATGCAATAAAGCAGCTTTATTTGTTTACTTGCACTTGGCTACATCAGCCAGTGGTTCTAGAGAACTAAAAGGTAAGAAGCAAATGCATTAGTGTTGTTTTTTTTAAAAAGCCACAGTAGCATTCTCTCATCCTGTCAATTGATTGCAAAATAAGTTAATCATATATCAACCTTCAGGCACCTGCTTACTGTGTGAAGGGTAAAAAGGTCTTCCTCCACAAATATTTTCCTGGTTTTCTTGCCAACATTAGAGAAGCTCAAGAAAGTAGTACCTACTACAAACCCAAGTGACCTGATTTTATGTGCTGGAAGAGCAGAGGAAAGTACTCCTGTGTCCCTTTATTTACATACACATACATGCAAAGAGATAGATTCCATTCACAGCTCTTTTTATGCTCTTATAATTTCATATACTTCATTATTTTCTTATAGGGAAGGTTCACTTACAACTTCATCATTTTTATTGCCCTTTTCTGTTCCTTTTCCAACTCTTACAATATCATTTTTGACAGAGCATACATTTGGGGAGACAACAGCTGGCCGAGGACTTCTGAAAGTTGTTGCCCCAAAGGTAACTCTTCCAAGTTCTTTAAAAATATATGTTAATAACCAGGCAAAGTAAAAGTTCAACCACTAAAGTTGTTGGTATATGAATCGTGCTAGCATAAGTGGCATCCCGAGGGGAGGGGTGCAGGCCACACCAGGTGACACCCCAAAAGGGAGGTGACACCTGGTCGGGCCCCCCACAGATACTCCTTGGGCCCACATGGGTGCCCCTTGGGGCCACGTGGGTGCTGCTCCAGGCCTTGAGAGGATCTCTAGGCCTCGGGGGTCTCTAGGCTGGGTGGACAGCGGGTGGCTGTTTCCGCGGCTTGCACAGCTGTTTCTCTGCCCACATGGCCATTTCTCTTGCTTGCGCGGCCGTTCCTCCAGCCCACGTGGCTGTTCCCACATGACACTGCCCTCGAAAGTCTTGCCCAGAAGTCCACCCCCCCCCCCTGAAGTTTGGCCCCCTGCACCAGGTGACACTCGGTGTGGGATCCCCACTGGCTTAACATGAAACTCCCACCCCACCCCCAAACTGGTAGATCTGTCAAAAATGAAGTCATGTCAAGAGTTTTGGAGGCAGAAATGTCAAGAATTTAAGATACACAGATGACACCACACTACCAGCAGAAAATAACAAAGCCTTGGAACAGTTACAGAAAAAAGTCAAAGAGAAAAGTGATAAGGAAGGTTTACTGATGAACATTAAGAAAAGAAAAGAAAAATGACCATGGAGGATTTACATAAATTTAATGTAGACAATGAGGAAATAGGAACAAAGATTTCCCATAATTTGGATCAATCATTGATCAGAATGCAAACTGCAGTCAAGAAATCAGAAAAGACTAGGATTCAGAAGAGCAGCTATGAAGTAACTAAACAAGGTCCTGAAGAGCAAAGATATATTACTGAATACTACTGAATACTAATCCATGCCATTGTGTTTCCCATCACTACGTATGGATGTGAGAGCTGGATAGTGAAGAAAGCAGATAGAAAGAAAATTTATTCATTTGGGATGTGGTGCTAGAGAAGAGTTCTGTGGGTACCATGAATGGCTAAAAGGACAAATAAATGTGTAAATCAGGCCTGAGCTTTCCCTGGAGGCCAATATGACTATGCTGAGACTATCTTACTTTGGCCATATAATGAGAATGCATGACTCACTAGAAAAAACAATAATGGTAGGTAGAAGGAAGGAGTGAAAATAGGAGGAAGGAATACTAACAATCTAAGATATGCATATGACACCATAATCCTAGCAGAAAACCTCACAGACCTCAAATACCTACTAAGGAAGATCAAAGAAGAAAGTGCTGAGGCAGGCTTAATGTTGAACAAAAAGAAAACAAAAATAATGACCACCAAGGACCTTCACAAGTTCAACCTAGACAATGAAGAAATAGAAATAGTAAAAGAATCCCCATACCTAGGATCAAACATTGATAGAAATGGGGACTTGAGTCAGGAAATCAGAAGAAGACTAAGAATGGGGAGGGTGGCTATGAAAGAAAGATTCTAAAGAAAAAAGATTCTAAAATGCAAAGATATACAACTCAGAACAAAAGTTAGAATCATACAAGCCATCGCATTCCCTGTTACCATGTATGAATGTGAGAGCTGGACAGTTAAGAAAGATGATAGGAAGAAAATTAATTCCTTTGAGATGTGGTGCTGGAGAAGAGTGCTGAGGATCCCATGGACAGCCAAAAGGACAAACAAATGGGTCCCAGAGCAGATCAAACCGGAAGCCTCCCTGGAAGCCAAGATGACCAAAATGAGACTGTCGTACTTTGGCCACATCATGAGAAGAGAGGACTCTTTGGAGAAAACAATAATGCTGGGGAAGGTGGAGGGAAGTAGGAAGAGAGGAAGGCCACATGCCAGATGGATGGATTCTATTAAGGAGGTCACGGGTATGAAAGGGTTGCAGGAATTAAGCAGAGCAGTGGAGGACAGAGGGTCTTGGAGATGTCTCATCCATAGGATCGCCATGAGACGAGATTGACCCGAGGGCAGTTAACAACAACAACAAAGGTAGAAGGCAGTAGGAAAAGAGGAGGGCTACATAAGAGGTGGATAGATTCAACCAAGGAGGCCACAGCCCTAAGTCTGCAGGACCTGAGCAGAACTGCTGAGGATAGGGCGTCTTGGAGATTTATAATTCATAGGGTCACCATGGCTTGACATTGACTTGAAGACAGTAACAACAACAACAAGAAAATGTTTGTTCTTTTTTGTGTGGGTTACCCAGAGCTTGTTAGAATATAGATGGGTTATACCAGGGGTAGGCAACCTTTTTGAGCTGGGGGCCAGGTTGCTGTTCCTCAGACAATTGGGGGGCTGAAGCACCAAATATAAACAAATAAATAAATAAATAAATAAATTTTAAAAAATAAATAAAAATTTTTAAAAATATGCATGCACACCCTCTCAGCCCCAGAAAAGCCATGGCAAACCCCCTGTGGAGATTTTGCCAAGAAAACCCCAAGAACAAGTAATAACACCAATAATCAATATCATCATGGTGGGGGGTGGTGGCAGCGGCCGGACCAGCCTAGGGCCGGTCCAAATTCCTCGGGGGGCCGCAACCGGCCCCCGGGCCTTAGGCTGCCTACCCCTGGGTTATACAGTCAAAGGTGAAATGTAGAGATGTGTGTGTGTGGAAATTTCCTCATGAGAACATCTAGAGCAGGGGTAGGCAACCTTTCCCCTTTAAGGGCCGAGGGACTTCAACTCCCAGAATCCCAGGAGCTATTGGCCAACATGGAACTATTGGCCAACATGGCTGAGGCTTCTGGGAGCTGAAGTCCCTTGGCCCTTAAAGGGAAAAGGTTGCCTACCCCTGATCTAGAGAAACAAAGTGAACCTAACACCAGATGGCTACACAGATATAAACATATACTTTCCCAAAGGTACAACTCATGGACACAGACTTTGTTATGAGAAAGGCTTGATAACAATATGTAAACAATCGTTAGACTTGGGAAAATAGTCACGTGGTGGATGATGGACAACAAGAGGCTGGGTTAATATACATCATACAAACATTATCCAATCAACATAAGGTTAACACCTAGAATGTGGAGTATGGGAAGGGACTAGAGAATACTTTGTTTTAAGAATGATTATTGTTCAAGATGTGAGTGTGTGTTTGCCAAGCCTGCCTAGCAGTGGTTTTAACTGCGACAAGTTGGTATCCTAAACTTTTTGGGATTGTTAAAGATGTAATCTCTCATGGCTGAACTGGATTAGTTCATCACAATGGATTTTACTTAGTTATCTTATTTTTCTTTTGTATGCATTAATAAACTATGCTTTTGGACTTTACAATGTGTCCTCTTGACTGAGGAAGACAGGATCCTGAAGAAGAGAAGCTGAGCCAGTTGATGGTAATAGATACAAAGTGGCTGTGGATCACAGCAGCCAGCTTGTCCTGCAGATTCTGCTGGGTGCCAAAGAGCATCACTGCAACACCCATCATCCACACACTGACAGAGCTCACATAGGAAGCCAGACATTTGAAGGGATTCGTTCTGAAATCAGGTGAGTTCAGTCTAGAACAGTCAGACCTAAGCCGACAAGGTTGTGACAGATAGGTAGAAGGCTGTCAATGTAAGTATGTCAGAAACAGGAAGCTAAGTAAAAGTGGATGTCTTTGTCTAAATCAAAGTTGCAATAAGACCATGAATAGCTCAGAGTGAGTAAGCTTTGCTAACCATCCCTATTATTGCACTACACTCTTAAAGTGTTGCTATTCCACTGGCTCTTGCACCGTCAATTGAGGGAAAGATACCTTGTAGATGTAAAAACAATAGGAATTAGAATAAAAAAAACCGAATTTGAAGAGTATATGGTATCTGACAATCCAAAAAAAATTGCCCTGTTTTATAAATGTTTGCTAGATATTGACCAACAGGAAGAGGTGGTGAAAGAGTATATGGTGAAGTGGTCCCAAGATATAAGCCAAGTAATAAGATTAGAACAATGGGAAAAAGTCTGGACTCAAATCCAAAATTATACAGCTAGTTTTGATGTGAAGGAAAATCTCCTCAAGATGCACCACAGGTGGTACATGACCCCTGCTAGATTAGCTAAAATTTATAAAGGACTTTCAGATAAATGTTGGAAGTGTAAACGAACAAAAGGGACCCTGTACCATCTGTGGTGGAATTGTAAAAAAGCTAAAAAATATTGGATGGCTATTCATAGAACGATGGAGGAAATCTTAGAAACGAAAATAAGTCTGGACCCTAAAATGTATTTACTAAATATTTCTTCGGACAAAAACTTGGAATCAAACCATGGGAAACTAGTGTATTATATGATCATTAGTGCAAGAATGGTATATGCCCAAAAATGGAAAAGTGAAATAACACCGCACCAAGAGGACTGGTTAAGGAAATTATTGGAATTGATGCAAATGGATAAATTAACAATAATGCTAAGAGAACAAAACTGGGAAAAGAATGAAAAAAATTGGCAGCCGCTGTTAAATTATATCAATAATAGAAATAATGTAAAATGATAAGTAAAATATGGGAGAGATGTCTGAGCAAAGATGCTGAAATTGATGATGTTTTACACATAAAGTGTGACAGTAATATATAATTATGTTTGATAAAGCATTAGATGTATATAGATATATATAATTATATGTATGTAGATATAGGCGAAGAGAATGCTGATGTAAATAGTTAGATAAAATCTCAGATTAATCTATAACTAAGAAGGAAGGAGAAACTGAATATGAAAGGCAGAAATGACCTGGCGTAGGATCCAGGAAGTTGACAGGGGTATTTTCTTTTTGCCCCCTTTTTTTCTTCTTCTTTGTTTTTCCCCCTCTTTTTCTTTTCTTTTTCTTTGCCCCCTTTTCTTTTTTTTCCTTTTTTCTTTTCTTCTTTCTTAATTATGTTTCACTCATTCCTTTGTATGTATATTGTATGCTTTAGTCTGTTATATGTTATATGTCAACTCTTTTTAATAATTAATAAAATTCATCTTTAAAGTGTTGCTATTCCACTTTAACTGTTCTGGCTACTTCCTGTTGCATATTGGGATTTGCAGTTTAAGGAGAAATATTCAGCCAGTGAGATCTCTTAGGCCTCACTGAACTACAAATTCCAGAATGCAAGAGGAGGCAGCCAGAGCAGTTAGAGTGGAATAGCAATGCTTTAAGAGTGTAGTGCAATAATCTAGCATGCCTCCCCTAGAGAGTGGTAGAAGGATGTTGACACAGCAGGAGACTAAAGACAACTGGTTGCATGGAAAGTCTACCTCTTCTACATGAATTGGCTGGACTCTTAGAGGGACAATGTTTTTTTGTAGTCTTAAAACTTCCAAAACACTGGGAAAATGCAGGTCCTTCTAGGGTAGAGATGTGAACTGGAAAACTCCCCAGATGTTCGTGAACCACAGCTCCCAGCATTTCACATCTTTAGCTATCCTGGCTGAAGATGCTGGGAGTTGCAGTCCTACAACATTTGTCAGGCCCCACAATTCCTGCCCCTTTTCTGAAGGTTCATCCTTTATCTCAGGGATAGGCAACCTTTCCCCTTTAAGGGCCGAGGGACTTCAGCTCCCAGAAGCCTCAGCCATGTTGGCCAATAGTCCCATGTTGGCCAATAGCTCCTGGGATTCTGGGAGCTGAAGTCCCTCGGCCCTTAAAGGGGAAAGGTTGCCTACCTCTGCTTTATCTCAATCAGTGATAGTAAGGCTATGGCCTTTGGCTTGGGTGATACTGAGTATGGGATAATCCTAGCCCTGGAAGAGCAGTATGAGACTTACCTTTGTCTTTCTCTGTCTCCTGAAGAGGCTGAAAATCAGGAGACATGAAAGATCATAAAACTCTCTACATAAAATCCACATGTAGATGGGTCAAGATTATCACCATTTTCTAGGCAGCACCTCACTTTTAAGTTACCAAATTGCATTGCCCTGGGTTTCTATACTACAGAGCTCCAACAAAGGTTTTGGCTGGTTATTTCAAATCAATGTGTAAAACTAAACAGGATGCTGAGGTTAATATTTCCCAGTATTTGTCTCTGTAATATGAAATGCCATGCAAAGTCCCCTAAAATGCTTTGCCAACAATCTTATGAAAGCTTTCAGAAGAAGAATATTTACTGGATCTAGAACGTTACATATCAAATTTTGTCATCACTTTATCCTATTTACAATCTCTTTATAGGCAATATTGTTAGTAGCAAAAGTCAAGTAAAATGCAGCTTGCGTAATGGAAACCAATCATAAGACACTCAGCCAGATCTAGGCATTAAATACATGTTAGTATAAATATTTATACAGGCCCCACTGTGAGCTGCCACCAGACATATGAAAAATTGTGAAAAATGAAACTATAGTATCTTACTGATTTAAGAGATGAACATATGCTTAAAATTCTTCGGAGGCTCAGCTTTGATGGCTGTGACTCATAACTATGACAGTTGTGAATGGCATGAAGACGCACTGAACTATATAAGTGGTTATGTATGACTTAAAAGAGGAAAGTTAAAATTATTATCATGCTGTATTTGACAGTAAACTAGCTATGATATCTAGCTTGGAAATGTGTTGTCCAAAGAGAGAGGTGTTGTGTGTTTTTAAAAATCACAATAAATTAGTTCAACACAGTAATAGTCTGCCCTCTACTTTCTGACAAAAAGTCTTGTTATCTTCAGAGAACTTAATAACAGGCTGAAATGTGTATGTGTTGGGGGGAAGGGTGATACAGAAAGGTCCACTTATGGATTTTTGGTCTGTTGTGAGATTGTTAGAGGAGGTGGAGTGGGTCCTGATCCTGATCTGTTTAAACTTTGCAGAAATAAAAGAGTAGATCCTAACAGACACCATGCATGCTTTACTTTCCTTTTCTTTTCGCTTCCTTCCTGGATTTTTTTTTTTTTTAAGGAGGGGGTAGCAGAAAGACTAAAGTTGACATTGCTGGAATGTGAACAGATAATAAATGTTGAGTCCAGCCCAGTTTCCACATTTGCTTCCTCTGTCAATTTGAATGACTTATTTAAAAATAAATAAAATAAAAATAAAATAAACTATGAAATAAAAAGTGGCTGGGCTTCACTTCTGATTTTACAATATGGGTATTTTCTGAATTAAACTATGCAGAGGGGTAAGGAGCCTATTTAAAAGAAGAACTGGTGTTCCTGACCTAGGAAAATCAATTCAAAAACCTTTGCAAGACAAAGGGCAATCTAGGAAATATGGATAGGCTGAGAGCTGCAAAAGCCTGCCTGGGTGTGGTGTATTTTGCCCATTCCCCTGCTTAAGGTATGAAAGTCCCGGGTGACGTGTGTGTGAAAGTGTGTGCAAGAAAGAGAGGGAGGCAGGAAGGCAGGCTGATTTAATTCTATCTGAAAACTGAATTTTATGGACAAAGAATAGAGTTAACCAGTGGTTTAGTCAGTCTGGCAGAATTCATAATTGATCTCTAAATAAAAATAGTGTTTTGATCACAAAGCTATGTGTGGCTTTGCCAGTTTCCAGTGAAGATTTATTTAGGCTTTTACAAGTTAAAATTTGTTTATCTACAACTTAGAAGTCAAATTGTCAATTCCATTTGGATGAAAGAATCATAATGTTTTGGGGCAAACCATCAGTGAACATTAAAAACCAGACAGCTCTGCAACTTCTATGGCAAAGGTTTCCATCTGGAGTAATTACATCTGAAGTGCAATGCAATAAAGACTAGGCCACTAAGTTCATATTTCACTGAAATACTGGAGAGTCCTCAATTATGGCCCTCTCGGGAATACATTCTTGCCCTCTTCAGAATTAGGACTGTGCCTTGTGAGAGACATATGGCCTAATTTGATCCTTAGATAAACACAATAACTATAATGAAGTGGACATTAAGAGATGGTTATGCAAATTGAATAAGTAAGTTAATGCTGATGAAGAAACACATTCTCAACCAAAACAAAAAGCCTAAGTATGTGTTTACTTTCATTCATACCTGCCTTGCTTCACTCCATTTGTGTGTGTACCTTCAAATCGCTTGTCAACTTACGTCAACCCCATGAATTTCATAAGCTTTTCTTAGGCAAAGAATACTCAGAGTTGGTTTTGCCAATTCCTTCCTCTGAAATATAGCCTACAGCACCTGATATCCATTGGCGATCTCCTACCCAAGTACTAACCAGAACTGGGCCTGCTTAGTTTCCAAGATCAGATGGGATCTGGTGCCTTTAGAGTGTTTAGGCCCTGTTAGAGTAGATTTACCATTCCTACCAGCATCAGAGCTATCACCTGCCACTGGTGGGAAGTGCAATTATGTGATGGAACAAGCTAGTGATTTTGCACAGTTCATTTTCAGCACCTCATCAAACATTTCCTACATTTGTTTAGGAAAAGCCATGAAAAATGGTAGAAGCCTCATATTGATTTGCAGAATGGAGAATGACTGCAGAGTTCGAAAATAAGGGATAATCTACTATAACAACCTGTCACAAGGCTCATCTATCTATCCTTGTAGTATTTCAAGCACAATTTGCACAATTCAGACCATAAAGTGCCTTTAGCAAAGAACCAACTGTACTGCACCTACACACTTACATGACACATTCCTTGAGACTACGCATGGAAAAAGTCAAATCACAATTGCAAATAAATGGGGGAATATGGGAAAATGCATAAAATATACAACGGATCATGGCCAATCTGGTTGAGGTAAGGCCAAGGGAAGGATTTTCTTCCTAGCTCCTAAATGGGTAATTAGAACAAAAACCAACTAGTAAGTCATCATCCAGAGAAGAAATGGACTGGGCACACTATCAGACTACCTAGCAACTTCACTGTTCTTGAGGCAGTTCTCAGTGTCTTGGAAGACTTAAAAATGATGACAGCACAAATATTACAGGCAGTAATATCAAGTTGCTTAACTGAACACTTTTTTAATTGGGGCATTTGTTTTTCTCCTAAAACACCAAAATCAACTTGAATCCATTTCTAGAAATATTGAAAAACCACACAAACATATACACACACAAACACACACACACACGAAATTGAATTTTAGCACAGCAAATTTGCTCCTCAATGTTTCATTTATATTATTTTATTTAGTCTTTAATGTTATGTATTTAATGTTGTGTATTTTATACTGTTGGGCACAGCAGAGCCTATTCAGTGTCTAATGTATCATATCCTTATCCCTAGATCCAAGATGTTTTCAAGGAAACATTGCAATATACCACCATACTTCTGAGTACTTCTGATACAAGCACTTTTACCTTTTTAATTTTGTCCATTGACAGAAGTGTCTTTCCATCTGAGACAATCAGTTGGCACATTACAGGGCATCATGAAGTAATTGACAGCTTCCACATAAATCTGAGACAATCAGTTGCCACGTTACAGTGAATCATGAAGTAATTGACAGCTTTCACATAAATAAGAATACTCAGAGTGACCACCTTATATTGTATTAAATTTAATTCCTCTTTCTCTGTACACTGACAATGTGTATGGAGGATCTCAAGTATCTGGACAATAAAAGCAATTTTTCATTGTTTTGCATTATCATTCCCATTATGAGTCCACCTTTCCTCAAAACTGGGACCCAAGGTGCCTTAGAAAAAAATTAACTCGATGCAGATAAAAACACTTATATGCAAAAATGAGAAGATCTTATTCTGTTTTCTCATCAGGTAGGTGTGGGTGAGGGTGTCAGAACTGAAGGAAGGGCTTCCACCAAAAATCTGAATGCCCAGAAAGGGAAAATATGGTTCTTCTGTTTCTAAAAAATCTGTCAGAATAGGAAAGCTTTCACTTGCTGATGGAAGGACAGCAAGGAGAGAGACTCCCTTGTCTCTCTAGGAAAGGAGTTCCCAAGCATGGAAGCACCTACAAAGAAGACCCTTTCCTCTGTTTTCACCAAATGTTCTTGTGAAGGTGGCAGGGCTGACAGAGGAGCCTCCTACAAAGATCTTATCACTTGGGTAGATTCATATAAGAAGAAGTATTTCAGACAGCTTGGTCCCAAGCCATATAGGGCTTTACAGGTCATAATCAGCACTTTGAATTGTGCCTGGAAACATACTAATAGCCTGTAGAGCTGTTGTGAAAGGGAAACCAAGTGCATCCTGTATCTAGCCCCTGTCAGCAATCTGCAACTCCTTGGACCAGTTGACGTTCCTGAGCACTTTTCAGAGATAGCCCTTTGTAGAGCTTTAGAGATTGTTCAGTTCTACAACATATCAACCAAGTATTTTATCCTTCTACAGTTTCCTCTGTGGTATTCCTTTTCCTTTCCCAATTTGCACAGGAGGGTTTAGCTTCTGCATATTTACTGACTGACATTGGAGCTAAAACAAATGATGTAGTATAATTTGTTTGCTCTTTTGTGTTCTGCTTTTCTCAAGTCAATATCCTTAAACTGTTACTCATTTCTAGACTTCCACTGGAATTTTGTTTGAAGAAAACAAAACAAAAAATATCTACTAACATTGCAGCAGCAAAATTTCAAATCAGGTGAATTTGATTGCTATTTAGGAACAGCTTGAAAGGGTAGCCATGCTATAGTATTGGTTTTTTAATCTGATTCTTATGCCCATTTGCAGTAAAAACCACATTATGGACTTTACTGTACAGTCAGCACACATTAGATTAGGCTGCTAAAAATAGGATTCTACATCTTACTAAAAAGAAATAGCTAATAACTAATTCAGGAGGAACTTTGCTAAAGAAAAATTCAGGGTAGGATGAGAAGGAACCAACCAACCAACCCTTTCCTGAAACTCATTGCCTTAACACTTTGGAGATAAATTGCTTAGCAGATGTATGTATTCAACCATTATTTCTAAAATACTTGTTTACTGCCTTTCAGCCTGCTCCCAAGACACACTAACAATGCATTCCTCACAAATTATTTTAAAAATCAATTTTAAAAAATCCATATAATTAAAACAGTCCCAAAACCAATCCTCCTTTTAAAGATCAAAGGCCATATAGACCATTATTGCCTTGGTTGCCTACCAAAAGCCTAACTTCCTTTGGGATGGAGTTGTGCAACCAAGGTGCTGCTACAAGAAGCATGTAGGCTCATCAACTTTTAATCTCATCATCCCAGTCTCTCAGAAAGGTAGGCCATGCCAAAGAGCCTCTGTTCAGCATCTCAAATTCAGGGCAGACTCACAGGGAGGAGGCAGTCTTTTGATATTCTTGGTCTTGAGACATTTAAGGGCTTTGTGACAGCACCTTGAACTGAGCTTGGAAGCAAATCTGAAGCCAGTGAAGTTAATGCAAGACCTGTACGCACATAAGACAACAGTCTGCCTGCTACGTTTTACACTAGCAGTAGATTCCAAAATGTTCAGAGGCAACCTCACATACATCATATTACAGTAGCCTGAACAGAAGTTACTGTATATACTCATGTATACATCTAGAAATTTTAGTCAAAAATTTGGCCCAAAAAACTGAGATGGCTTATCCACAGGCCAAAGTAAGTACTGTACTTTAGCTCTTATTTAAAAAGGAACCAGCCTCTGGTGGTAATATTATCTATCCTGGAAGCACAGACCTCCCTTCATTCTCTCATCCACCCAGCATTTTAGTGTGAGCACCAACAGTTATGCCTGCTGGAATTCTGTAAGTTCTTTGGCATTGTTTTCCTTTTGTTTTATCATTTACATTCTTTGTTACATGCCCCTAGGTTTTACCCTCGACTTACCTATGGGTCATATCAAAATCCATAATTAGGGCCCCAAAACCTGCCCTCGGGTTATACGTGAGTTCAACTTATAGTTATTTGAGTGTATATGGTAATTAAAGCATGAACCACTGTGGCCAAATCCACTTTTCCTGTACCAACCAAAAATGGGCAAAAGTACTCCAAGCTATAACAGCCACATGAAAGCCAAGGAGCAGTCTGACAAATCCCCCTCTAGAACAGCTGTAATCACAGTCCCTGGTTGGCTTCCCTTCTGATAAAAGAACTTTTGTCTTGACGGGGCTTCAGTTTATTCATCCATATTGAGTCCTTCACTGCTCCCAGACAATGATTCAGAAGTATACAGTCTCTATCAGTTGAGAAGGAGAGACATAGCTCAGTATCATCATCATAGGAGTAGAATTCAGAGACACAGCCATGTTAATCTGGAATATCAATATGAGACTTATGAGAAGGAAGGTCTAGCATAAGCTTTCGTGAAGTCTACTTACTCAGAAGCATTTGAGCCTGATTCTGCCTGATCTCTGCTAGAGCCTTGATTGAAAAAACATAGAGCACAGTATTGAGCATTGCAGAATCCCACAGGCTAATAGCCATGAGTTCAAGCAACAGTCTCTCAGTACCAACTTCAATTATTTTAGAGGCCATAAAGAACAACTTCACTGCCTTCACAGACACGGCACTAAAATGGTATCTAATCTTTGTTCAATCATATTTGCCCTGAGTATCTCTCTGCCATCATCTATTATTATTATTATTATTATTATTATTATTATTATTATTATTATTATTTTCTCACCTCTCCTCAAGGCTTGAGGCATGGTACAACATGTTAAAATACAAAGACATTTAAAAAAAAAAAAAAAAGTGTTCCTGAGCTCCTCAGAGAACCAATGCTTAGGAGCTTTCATGTCAGTTGCACTGCTTGTCTTCCCTTTCCACAGATCAATCAGACTGTCAGTAGGATCACCAGATCTGCTAGGTGGAAAATCTCCCAGTCTTCAGGAATCCTTCTGGACCCATTAGTCTCTGAGGATAGAGACCATTTTTGTGGGTCTTCCTTCTGAAGAGGTAAGGAGCTCCAGCAAATCTAAATCCTACTAGATAGATCTGTCCATTGATAATGGATTTCACCCCACCCTGGTGTGCCCAGATCACCGTCATCCTGGACAGTAAAAACTACAAAAGTGCCACCCTGTCACATATGCAAACCAGATATTGATTGAATCTGGCCCATGGTTCCCATTAAAGACTGAGCTGCTCCTGATTATGACGACTCAGCATGAATGTTAAAATCCCACAACACAATCAGGTGGGAAAAGACCAGCACAAACCCTGAAGCCACCTCCACCAGCTCAGGCAGGGAGACAGTTGGACATCCCCTTTCACCAGATAAACACACTCATTTCTTGGAGATTGCTAGATAGGGTATTACAATAGAAGGATGGACTCATGATAGAAGAATACAACTCCACCAACTTATGCATCAGAGCTTGTTTGCTTCATCAGCAGAAAAGCAGACTTCAGCTACATATACTAGGTCAGCATGTTAGTTCAGATCTTCCCAACTGCTGACCTGGTATTAAACAAAAGTATATTTTGATCTGTTGTGGTTTCACTAAAGGAGGAATCTGTTGCTTGGATGGCAAAACAGAAGTAGGAATGGTCACAAGATGTCTTCTCCCCCATCTTCTTCACTGTCTTATTTTAGTTCCATTGCCATATCTACCACTGTCCATTACAACTGAAATAGAAGCACCACTCCTTTCTGTCCTCACATTCAGGTACATATTTTATCCATGTAGAGGCAACTCCAGGAGGAGCCCCTAAAGAACTTTTCCTTTCCTGAACAAGCTACAGCTCAACTACATGAAACATCACCATGAAGCTGAAGCAAAGCAGAAAGCACCATCCAGGAGTGTCTCATTCATCCCAGCTTCTCCCCCTGCCCAACCTTCCTTTCTAGACAGCAGTATGCATGAAAGGCCTGTATATATAGCACCACCTCTAGCTGCTAGCATTCTCCTTCTTATATTTGTAGCTGGTTATAGGTAAGAGCTTTACGTAGGTTGATGTTCAACAGCCTCCTCTTCTCTACTGTTGATTGCAACTGGGGGGCATCAATGAAGCAGATCTCTGTTGGAGCTAGGGAAGAGCCTTTGGTCTCAGACCAGATCTGTTTAGCATGCATTAAGTGATGGCCAGGATGCTTTAACAGGAAGTCTCTGCTGTTTAGAACTAGTTGTTATTGTGTGCCTTCAAGTCATTTCTGACTTATGGCGAACCTAAGGCACCCTGTCATGGGGTCACATTTTTTAAGATACAGTCAATGCCACTCTGATTTTACCCTTATAACTTGTACATTGTATGTGGTGACGCTTGAATATTGTATTAATGCATCTGAGGAAATGGGCTGTAATCTACAAAAGCTAATGCAAAAATAAAAGCATTAAGTCTCAGAGGTGCAATAAGAATCCTTATTGTCACCATGGAACAGACTCATCATGGCTTTGGAAAATATTTAAATTCAAACTAAACATCAGTTTAGAAATGTGTCCCAGAAGAAAAGAAAGGCAGGCATTGAAACTTAACAGTGAAATTTTATCCATGTAAAAAAGTAAATTCCACTCAACTCGCTGGGGCTTATTTCCTAGCAGGTGCATTTAGGAATTCAGCCCAAATAAATGAGATGATGAATTAGATACACAAAAATGCTTAAGTGAGTCATCTTACATCTAAATATCACTGTGTGAAACAGGAAGGTATTGCTCCCAGCACTAATCTTTGTGGATGTGCTGTGAGAAATAACAAACAACCAAAAATAACTCTAGATCTAACAGTTCATAACTTCTAAGGATGACAGCAAATAATCTAAATCTAAAGAACTGGCAACTATTAAAACAATCTGAAGAAGTCTATTTACCTTTAATGTATTTTGGTCCCATTCCTGTGCTAATCTTTTTGTTTCTTTTGTCAGTTTCCATATCCACATACACAAACATATGTGCATACACACCATTTTTTTAATGTAAATACACCCTTTGTTTATCTTGTCTGCATTTAGAACTTTATTCAGCCCTTTCTGCATATATAACCTCTCTATTAAAAGCACTGAAGACACAGACACGGACAAAATTAGTTCCATCAAATATAGATTAGAACTCATAATACAGACAATCCCATGTTGAGAACAGAATTCCCACTACAAGTTGAGTCTCCCTTATATGAAATGCTCGGGACCAGAAGTATTTTACATTTTGGGTGGTTTTGTTTTGGAGTTTGTTTGTTTGTTTGTTTGTTTTATTTTGGAATATTTGCCTATACATAACGGGATATCTTGGAGTATGACCCAAGCCTAAACATGACATTTATTTATGTTTCATATACACCTTAAAAACATAGACTGAAAATAATCTCATACAATATTTTAAACAATTTTGTGCATGATCCAAAGTTTGTGAACAAAGAGAGCAAAGTGTGTCACTGTTCCATGAAAAACGTTTTCGTTTGGGGGGCTTTTCAGATTTCAGAATTCTGGATAAGGAAGACTCCAACTGTATTACCCAATCCATCAAAATCCTAGTCAGCTGTTTAGGAAGTGACCTCCACAAACTAGTTCCAGATGTCCTGAAACAGTAATAAAACAGGATCTCCAGAATGTAGAGAGATTTTGCAATACCTTGAGACTAAGGGCCAATACAGATGGCCTGAAAGGGGTGGCACAGAGCTGCCCTTTGGAATGGCAGATTGGGGACCGGCAGACGCATGCCGCGGCCCTGATCCTCCTTTTTGCCACCCCCCAAAAGAGCGGCAAAATGCCACTCCTTTTGGGGGCGACAAAATGGCAGCCTCTTAGCCACTGTGGTGGGGTTTTTGCGCCCTTTTGGTGCAGTGTGTGCGCACACTGTGCCAAGAGGGCATCCTGACACTGCGCGCCATGTACATGGGTGCACAGCATCAGGACGGCGTCGGGGTGGCCGCCGTGAGGTCTACATCATCCCTAACTGAATAAAGAAGTTGGCAGCATGAACTTTCCTAGGTCTCCAGAAGAAAGGCATGAAAACATTTGCAGCAGATCTACTCTCTGCACCAGAGAAAGCAATGCCATTACAACTTGTACTATCAAGAGCAGAACTGTGGCCCTGCAAGATTTATTTAACTGCTGTTCCCATCAGCCTCAATAACACAACAAATGGGGCAAATGGGTGCATAAAAAAAAAAAAAAACAACTGAAAGGCCACAGTTGCCCAACATCATTCTAGGGTAATTAGCATTAGTTGTACTAATACTTCAATATTATTTGTTGTAATAATACTTCATGACACTTCTGTGCTAAATGCTCTTGCACTGGTAATAGTAACTGGTTCATTAGTGTACCTATAGTGATCTTGCCTGGTTTTTAGATAACATCAAAAAGCAGTTCTCAGGAAAATTTTAATGTGAAATGCATACATGTTAATAGTCCAGTGTAACTAAAAACAGATCAGGATAGAAGAGCCACCCATCACATTTGGCCTGACATTTGCTTTGGTGGTTTGAGATGCATCAGTCTTCCCTGGCAGTATCATGTAGTTTGAGTCATGATCAGAAAACTCATTCCATTTACTGCAAATATTAACTGAGGACAAAAGGAAACTCCATCTGGGTTTTTAATAAGGCATGTGACGTATGTTCACCATTTTCATCTTGTAGCAAGAAATTAAATATTGGCAGAATGGTCCAGCAGGTCAAACCAACTGTCCCTGCCTTTTCCAATCTGGTTTTCTGATACGTCACTGAGATGCTGATTAGAATTTAAGAATCATTTGTTCTGAAGGCAAAGCTACCGTGGTTCCCCCCCCCCCCCCAAAGCCTGTACTCTTGCATTTAATGGCTTTTTGGCTCAAGTATTTCCATTCTCTTCTTCTATTCTCATCTCTCTGTGTGGACACATCTTACACACACACACACACACACACACACACAAAAAAAAACATATTTGTAGTCCACCTGGCAACCAAATAACTTTTCATGCACCTGATAAAATGAGCTCTTATTAACAAAGGTGTCTGATAATAAATCTGTTTGTATTTAAAGTCCCATGATTCTTTTATTCCTACCCCCGCCAGCATCTGTATCTATTAAAGCCTTTCTTTCAGTATTTCACCCATTCCAGACAGCAAAACTTTACAAGTGCCAAATATTCTCAATAAACTTAAGACAAATTTAATACCTTATTCTTTAAATGAGACATCAAAATGGCTTGTTTCTCCAGCACTTAGTCCATTGTCTGTTACAGAGACTGATGAGAGACTACTCTCTGTTAGGATGATAATAACTGTAACAGCTGATTGCAGTTGTGTCATTGACATTTCATGACAGAGAGATGGATTTAAACTTTAGCCTAAATCCAATTGTTAGTCCAAACTAGAACAGACCTATTGAATTCATGGAGCACACATAAATGTCAATTTATGAAATTCCTATTCATTCATTCATTGAGTTTACTCTTGATAGGACTGACAATTAGACTTAAGCCTGAGTCAATGAGGCCAACCATAAAACTCACTGGGTGACCTTGGGCAGGTCACACTCTCTCAGCCTCAAAGGCTGGAAATTGCAAGCCTCCTCTGAACAAATCTTGCCAAGAAAACCCCGTGATATGATAGCCTTTGAGTCACCATTAAGTCAGAAACAACTTGAAACACAAGAAGGCAAGACTAAGTGGGTCTAAGCCTGAAGCAAATGCATAATATGTCATCTAAAAAACTACCCAGAATTTTTTTTTAACCAAACTAATTTGGGAAGCTATATTCTCTAGCTATTGGGAAGGACAGAGGAAGCAGGGTATAATAGGGGGAGCCATTACTGGGGAGTCAAGCTAGTCTAGGTCATTTACAGGTAACCAAGAGAGCTCACTGAAGCTGAAGCGATACGCAATAGCAAGGGCTCAGCTGTTCCAGAATCCATCACAAGATGTTAGCCAGGGGTAGGCAACTTTTCCCCTTTAAGGGTCGAGGGACCTCAGCTCCCAGAAGCCTCAGCCATGTTGACCAATAGCTCCTGGGATTCTGGGAGCTGAAGTCCCTCGGCCCTTAAAGGGGAAAGGTTGCCTACCCCTGATGTTAGCAGTCATAATAACCAAAGAGACATGAATTGTAAGTCAGTCCAATGATCAAGAATCCATAATAAATCCATGATCATAAAGAGTACAGAAAGCCTAGAACAAACAGTTGGCGACCATAACAACTCCCACCAGGTGCTGAGAAATTTATAGCTACCTGCCCTAGAGATTAATGGGTGATTAATTGCTCTAAATTTTCTGATTTAGGCCTCTGCAAGAGGCATTCCTCCTTTGATGCTGCTCTTGTTCCTATCAACATGCTGCAAAGGAATGGAGGGTCTCCTTGATGTTGCCCAGGTCCAGCTGAGGTGGGAGCCCATTTTCCAGAATTCATGATCAACTACATCTGCCATTAGCTGCTCAGATTTGGGGAGACAATCATCATCTATATCCAGAGCCTTTCACAATCTGACTCTTTGCATTGGATTCCTTAGATTCCACAGGGTAAGTTATGACAGGATCCCACTGAGAATGTAATGAAAGCTATGGTCCTTATTTGGGGAAATGTACTGAAATGCAGTGTACTGGACGCAGTGTGCTGGAAGCGGTGGCTCAGAAGTTAAGATGCTGACTCTGATGACTGCAAGATTGGCAGGTGGGCAGTTCGAGGCCCAAGTGTTGTGTGACGGAGTAAGCTCCCTTCACTAGTCCCAGCTTCTTCCAACCTAGAAATTCGAAAGCATGTAAAAGTGCAAGTAGAGAAATAGGTTCCACGGGTGGGAAGATAACAGCATTTTGTGCAGCCTGCTGGCCAGTCACTGCAGAATAGTCTTTGACAACGCTGGCTCTTCGGCTTAGTAACAGAGATGAGCACTGCTCCCTACAATCAGACACGACTTGACAACATTGTCAATAGGGAAACCTTTATCTTTACTGAAACATTATTTTTAGAGTTATAGGAAAGAAATTAAAGAGGGAAAATCTTTTTTCTCTCTTTCACTTGTTCCCCTGGAACCCTCTCCATGGATCCCTTTGAAGTCTATATACAGGTTGAAAACCCTTGACCAATGAATGAGACATTCTAAAATATTTTAATAAATATAAACAGTAACAAATCTTCCACACAACCTACTTACTATTTTTCAGCACTCACTTAATTCTATTTGGAGTGAAAGCTGGATCAGACTATACAAGGCAGCTGGAATCAGTCTTATGTACACTAGCACAGATGAGCATATAAAATAAAATATATAAGATATATACAGCTCCTAAGAATTAAATAAATGCATCTGTTACTGTATGATTTATACAGGATATAATATTGTGTATCCTGTACTACAGTATTGTACATACAGGATATTAAATTGTATGGGCCATACTATACAAAAAACTATAATGGACTAATCCAATAACATACAAACAATGATACCTTTATTGGGCCTATCAAAATGCACAATCAGTCCCAATATTAGAAAAAATTGCTTTACCTTTGTTGGAGACAGAAGCCTCAGATAGCAGGGTTCCAGTGTGTTGGCTCTCTCTTTAGGATTCCCCTGTGATGGCTAAAATATGGTATCTTGAAATCCAAAAAAACATCTAGGGGTAGTCGTGTTGGCCATATAGCAAATCCAATAACATCCAAACAATGATACCTTTATTGAGCCAACTCAAATGCACAATTACATGTTGCAGGCTTTCGAAGTCACACTGGCCTCTTCATCAGGCAAACGGGGAAAAATTGAAAATGTTAGTCTTAGGCCTGCGTTTTCTATAATGAACATCATTTTATTGATTGGTATTTTGGGATGGGGGAGGAAGGACATTGATTAGCTCCCAAATTGTATCCAGTTATAAGTTGGTGGAAGGAAAACAGGCTAAATGATCTGCCTATAGTTTATTTTAATCATGGGTGGTGTGGTGTGTAGAGACAGAGAATGAGGGAGAGAAGGAGTGAGAGAGATATCTTGTTATGTGCTCCCAGTTTTTTAAACGATGAAAGGTCCTTGGAGGAGTGATCACAGGTGATCTGTAGTAACATTTGATCCTGCACCCCCACTTCATCCCACCCCACCCCACCCCCGACCATTAAAGTAGATTGGCATAAGTGGAACACTCCTAGCAAATCTGCTGCCCTACATAGATCTCCAGAGAGAAGATTAATACACGTTGAGGCTCTAAACTGTGCCACGTTAAAGAGGCCCTATAGCTTTACTGGAAAATGTCCATAATTAGAACTCTTTGTATCTATAGACTGAGGCCTTTCATAATCTGAGGTCCTAAGCTTTAGTTTACTTAATTGTGTATAAATCCAACACTCTGCAAGCAACGTACATGCACTAAGAGAAGCCTTCAGTTCCAGTTCACTGCTGAAGCCTCCTAACCCACCTCTGTTTGATTCTCTTCCATGCAGTTAGATACACCCTCCCTTTATCTGGAAGTGGTATCACCTTCCTCCAACTAATGGCTTTCTCCATTCAGAATATTCAAAAGAAAATACGTTTTATATCAAGGGACCATGTTCTAACTATTAGCCCTCATAAAAGAAACATCTTTCAGACATCCTGCACCATTAACCTGCAATTTCCCTCACTAAGGATATGACTTACCCTGTATTCTGAACATAATAAGTAGGCTGTATGTCTGTGAAACCAAGATGCTTTCAAGCTAGTGTGAGAACAACAAAAAAGAGAGTTTCCTGGCACAGAGGAAATCGTAGCCTTGAAATTGCAGCAGAGATGGTTCTTTCACATTTTTGCCAACTTCAGATAGTGGCTTTGAATCCTATTCTGCCACAGAAATCCACTGGGTGGCTTTGGACAAGTCATCTTAGAAGAAGGCAATGACAATCCTTCACTTAAATCGTGCCAAAAAACTCCTGTTATTGGTTAACATCATAAGGTGGAAATGACAAAGGCACACAATAACAAATTTCAGATGGTGATGCACAGACCTAAGCAGATGAGCAGCCTTTTGAGGAAGAGGAGATGCAAATCAGTGCAGCAAACAGCATGGTTGTGGAAAATGCTAGGAAGAAATACTTCTCTGGCAGATTTAGCAGGGGAAATACAATATGACTGCATTTATATGAATGGACGCACCCTAAATACTGGATTTTCAGGTTTCTCCTGACCAAAATAAAAATAAAAAGAGTTAGGCAATGAGGGATGCATCCACACTGCAGCAATAATCCAGTTTGACATCGCTTTAACTGCCTTGGCTCCACCCTATGGAATTCTAGGAATTATAGTTTGTTGTGGCACCAGCGTTCTCTGACAGAGAAGGCTAAATGTCTCACAAAACTACAATTCCCAGAATTCCATAGCACTGAGCCACAGCAGTTAAAGTGGAGTCAAACTGGATTATTTCTGCAGTCCAGATGCAGCCTAAGGTGGTGTAAGCCCCATAGCTGCTAAAATTTCACAAATGAATACCAGGACATATGTAGCCAAGCAACATCAGAGTGTGGTGAAGATGGCAAAAGGTGTTAATGGGGAAGAACAGATAAACTAGGAGAGGTTCCTGGGAAAGGCAAGATTTCATCCCCTCCTCTCCCGTCCCCACTGCTGAGTTAACTGAGTACAAACTACTTTTATGTTCTGAACTTAGCTTGCACCAATGGAAGTAAGCCAAGAATGAAGAGGGAAAGTTAGAGGAGAAAGAAACCAGGACATTTTCAAAACAGCTGAAAAGGGCGGACACCAAAGGATTAATCAGGCTTGTCTTTGCCAAATCGGAACACTTGGAGGTTATGAAGTCCAGAACTAGATACAAGTCTGAATCCAATTGCTAGTCCCAGTTGGATATATTTAATCAATAGTATTTATTGTGTTTTCATTCAGTAATTGAGTCAGTGGCCTAAATCCAGCTGCTCCAACTAAAGCAGACCTATTCAATTACTCAATAATCCCCAATGCTTATGTAAATTCCACTGATTCAGGGCCTTTGCAGACTGCTAGAAATAGTGCAAATTGAGTCCACTTTAAGGCTTAGGGAATCGTGGGAACTGTATTTTATTGTGGCACCAGAGCTCTCTGACAAAGAAAGCTCAATGTCTCAGAAAAAAATACAATTCCCATGATTCCCTATCACTAACCCTAACCCTTAAAGTGGACTCAATTTGCACTATTTCTGGCAGTCTGCAAAGGCCCTCAGTTGGCTAACTGTAGTTGAGGTTACCAATTGGCAATAGAGCCTAGGGGGGGAAGCAGACGGGAGCTTCCCGTGCGCCGCGGGACGGAGCGCCGCTGGACCGCGACAGCCGCACCGCGGCGCACCATCGGCGACTCTAAAAGGAGCACCAAATTGGCGCTCCTTTTAGATTTCAGGGAAAGGGCGCCCTAAAAGCGGCGGGCGCACTTTCCCTGACTCAAACGCCGCTGCGCGTGCGGTCGCCGTGGCGTGAGGTCATCCTCGGAGGGCCGGCCGTGCGGAGGGCCGGCAACTCCGAGGGCGACCTCTGGAAGAGGAAGGGGCGCCGCTCGTGCGGCTGCCCCTCCTCTTCCCTGCCCGGAAGACGACTCTATTAGTCGTCTGCCGAGGCCGTAGATATCAATGCATCTCCCAATAAGAGCAACTAAATGTTTCAGAACTTCTGTTATGCATAGATAAACTCAATACTAGTTTATTCTCATGCACAAAAGAAATAACAAGAAGGCCTGGATTGAAGCCACATACCGTAGTCTGATGCCAGATGTTATTTTAATGTGTTCCACATCACTGTTCAGGTGGTAGGAATCACAGGCAGGATCTCATTTGCTTATACTTTAACCATAGGTAAACATTCAGGTCAATAAATAGCACTGCCTCTGTTTCACTTCTTCTACATTACCAGGTCTTCAGCATGCTAACTCAATTGCACAATAGCAAATCAGAACTCTGTCGTTTTATTTTTAAAAAATCATTATTCTATAGATGTTTAACATAAAAATTAAACACTTTCTAGATTTTTTTTTCTTATCCTCTCTCTTTTTTGCAAAAATGTCTCTGCTGCTCTTATAAGGTCTCCTGGGGCCTGGATCCAGTTAAGATGCCATCCCTACATTAAATGGTCGGGGGGGGGGGGGGGGGGGGAGAAGAAATGGGAAAGACAGATTTTCTAAAATTTTATTGAGATTTTCCCCATTAAATTATTCCTTAAATTACAGGTGTATGGTAACATTGAGTTTCCTCTGCCTCCCTTCCACATCCCAATCTCAGTTGATTAGCCTAAATATCACTATCTGTCACTGTAGATCTAACTCATTTTCAGAGTACTGAAAAATGGGCTGTATACTATTCTTAATATTCAAAATATACTTTTCTAGAAAAACATTTGACTAGAGAGTGGTTTAAACTCAGGGTTCATAGGAGTAGCATAAAGGGATTCCAAATTTCTTTGTATTTATCCTTTATGATTTCTGCTCTTGCTAATTTCATTTTATATGTTACCTTTTCTGACTATTTATCCATTTTGTTACTAAAATATTTCCATGATATTACAATTTCTAATCTTTCAACATCTAATAAGACTGCTATAAGATCTTTATTTGGCAATCTTTCATTTTCACATATGGAAATTAACAGTAATGAGAATTACTGAGAAGTCTGAAAATAATTTAATAACTAAATAAAGACCTCTGCAACTCGGGCCCTTTTCCTGACAATGTCAAGTTGGCAGAAACTAGGGTTGCCAAAGGCATTCCTGTTTATAATTTATAAAGGATGTTCCTTATTTGAAGGACAGAAAATTAGTATCTTATAAGATTGGCAGGTCTGCTTTCTTATGCAGGATGTCTCCTATCTGAGGGTTGGAAAGCTTTTCCTTTTGTACAGACTGAACTAGATGACCCACCTCTAATTAATCTCATGTTTTGGGGATGTGGGCCCTTCATGAAGACATAAATATATACATCATCTAATTTATGGATATGGACAATATGTTAATTTTACAGAGAAATATATGGCTAAATAGGCTGGAATTAATAATTTCATGTGGCTGAACACCAACTTGTTCATTGCTACTTCCTAGTAGTCACAGAATCTAAGAAGCTCATAAACCACCAAGTCCAGCCCTCTGCTCAATGCAGGCTCTCCAGCTATAGCATCTGCAGCAAGTAGCTATCCAGACTCTTTTTGAAGACATGAGGCCCATGGGGGGTCCTCCAATCATCCCTCCTCTTTGATATCAGAAATTAAATAACGCCTAGGCTGGGCGACTCTTCCACGACCCTGATGTGGATGCCATTACTAAAAAGCAGCCTCAGCACTTAAGCTAGCATAAGAGGTTGCCTGAAGGCCCTGGCTTTGGTTGATCGATTCTGGACATTCTGGAGGAAGTGAGTAGTTCCAAAACCATAGATCAATGGGCTGCAGAATTAATATAAACAAAGCACCGGCAATCTTGTGTGCTAATCTTCTCTGTCTGGAAATGTGCATCCATTGCTGCCCATTCACACCTCAGTGTCATCACCTTGGAAAACTACTTCAAAGTATTTCCCAAGTACTTCCAACCCATTTCAAAGAACTTCAAGACCATTTGGTCTTTCAACCCCTCGGAATCTGCCCCCAAGGCATCTATTTGATATAAATATCAGGACTTTTTAGCCAGTCTTTGACTTAGGGCCTCGGCAGACGGCTAATTGCGCCGTCTCCGAGGCCCGGAAGAGGAGGAGCCGCCGCACGTTCAGCGGCTCTTCCTCTTCCTGAGGGCGCACCCGGAAGCGCCGGCCGTCCGCACGGCCGGCGACTGCGGGTTGCCCTCACGCCGCGGCAGCCGAACGCGCCGCGGCGTTTGAGCCGCCGAAAGTGCGCCCGCCGCTGTTAGGGCGCACTTTCGGCAGAATCGAAAAGGATCGCTATTTTGGCGGTCCTTTTAGATGCGCCGGGGATGCGCCGCCGTCCGGAGGCTGAACTCCGGCGGCGGTCCGGACCAGGGCGTCTCCGACGCCCTCGTCTGCATCCCCCCTTAGTCCAGCAAGCAGGCAGACTCTCTTTCAGTTTGCCAGGCTAGCACCTCTATCGCTCACCACCACCCCACTTGCCCCAGGGGTGATCGAGTCCTCTTTCTGTTTTTGGACCATCTGCATTGGAGTCAAGATCCGTTCACATGCAGTATCACTATTAGTGAAGCCTTACTCTATTCCAACTTAACACCTTGATTTCTTAGTCCTTTTCTGTGTGCATGGTTGTTTGTTTTATATATGCATGTTGATATGTGTGTCAGGCCCAGGTGCTGAGGTCTAAAAAACAACCTCGCAGGACTAAATGTAGTTCCAGGGCTGCATTTTGCCCTCATCTGTTCTAATATGCTAAGCAGGACAACACTTCTCATCAAACACTGTGTCTCAGCTGTTACAAGCCAGTTATTTGTTTTTAAAGCTAGAAGAATGTTACAGAGCATTACATCAGCTATTACAGTATTGCAGCTTTTGTAGCAGCATCCAAATAGACCTATTCCTGCTGCTCATGGTCCAAAACACACTGCAGAAATGATCCAGCTTGAAACTGCTTTAATTGCTCTGGTTCAGTGCTAGGGAATCTGGAAGTTGTAGTTTATTGTGGCACCAGAGCTCTCTGTCAGATAAGGCTAAATGTCTCACAAAACAACAGTTCTCAGAATTCCCTAGCATTGAGCCAGGGCAGTTAAAGTGGTCTCAAACTGGATTATTTCCGCAGTGTGTTTTGGGTATGTGACACTCCTCATCTCTTAGAGACATCTGTGATTTGCCATAGGCAGCTATATGTGCTGATTAATACATTGAAGTATCAGAGCAGAATTTTTATGTACTTCTTATTTGTATCAGTTCTACAGAACTAACATATAATCAATGAAAGGGATCTATCTTGGCTGAATCACTTGTTAGAATAAACTCTTGAACAATTCCAACTTCACATTGTAATGTATGCATATCCCTTCCCATGCAGGCATACTCATTTAATTTATACTTCATCTTACCTAAAAATGTAAGATCAGAGGAAAATTGTAATCTCACTTTTGTAGTTCTCCTCAGAGAATGAAGATTAATAGAAGGATTCCAGCAAGGCAAGCCCAGTTTTTAAGAATAATTCCATCCTGCATTGTATTATAGCAGGGACAGGCAACCTTTTTGAGACCTGGGCCGGTCTCCTGTAGCCCAGGTCTCGGCTGGGCCAAGGTGTGTGGGGGGGGATGGCGGCGCGCGCGCGCGCGCTCGCACCCTCCGCCACCGTGCACGACCCCCCCACGCACGCCGCGGCCTTTGTTGTTGGGGGGCCGGGGGGGGGGGGAGGGGGCAGGAAATGGTGTGGGGGCCGGATTCCCTCGGTGGCTACGGGCCTCCTGGAAGACCGTCGCCACTGAGGGTCCCCCTTGGGAGGCCTCCCTCGGTGGCGACGGGCTTCCAGGAGGCCCGTAGCCACCGAGGGAGGCCTCCCAAGGGGGACCCTCAGTGGCTACGGGCCTCCTGGAAGCCCGTCGCCACCGAGGGTCCCCCCGAGGAGGCTTCCCTCAGTGGCTACGGGCCTCCTGGAAGCCCGTCGCCACTGAGGGAGGCCTCCCAAGGGGGACCCTCGGTGGTGACGGGCTTCCAGGGGGCCCGTAGCCACTGAGGGAGGCCTCCCAAGGGGGACCCTCGGTGGCGACGGGCTTCCAGGAGGCCCTCGGTCGCGACGGGCCCTCCTGGAAGCCCGTCGCCACTGAGGGTCCCCCCGAGGAAGCTTCCCTCGGTGGCTACGGGCCTCCTGGAAGCCCATCGCCACTGAGGGAGGCCTCCCAAGGGGGACCCTCGGTGGCGACGGGCTTCCAGGAGGGCCTGTCGCCACCGAGGGCCTCCTGGAAGCCCGTCGCCACCGAGGGTCCCCCTTGGGAGGATTCCCTCAGCGGGGACGGGCCTCCTCAGGGCGCCGCGCGCGCTCCCGGCGCCGCAACTGCCATTCTGGTCTCCAAATTGCAGGCGCAACGCGTTTGCGCATGCGCAGTAATCCTGCGCATGCGCAAACACATTGTGGCCGCCATTTGGGGGACCAAAATGGCGGTTGCGTTGCACGCGGCCGGGCGGCGGCCGAACCGGGCCGCGGCGGCGGCGGCAGGGGTCCGCCTGGGCCCGTAAGTCCGGCGACCTGGGCCGGAAATGGCCCGCGGGCCGTAGGTTGCCAACCCCTGTATTATAGGATGGAGTTGGGATTTTGTGCCAGGCTATACCTTAAAGTGTGAAGCATCCAAGCCAAGACAGCTCAGTTAAAAAGCCAGACTAATACATATTGTTCCTCTGATGTATTTATTTATTACATTATCTTCCAATGCAGGATTTCCAAAGCAGTTTACAAAAAAGTAATTTTTAAAAAACATAATGACATTACAGAGCATTTTAGAACAATGCTGTAAGGCACTTAAAACATCAAAAATCAATGAGATCAGGTTTTAAAACTATTAAAAGCTAAGAAAAACACAATTGTATTTAGCTAGTGTTTAAAGATCAACAAACCTGGTATTTGATAGGAGGAAGGAGTTCCACAACTGAGCCATGAATGTTGAGAAGTCTCTACTACAATGCTACTCAAAGGGGTTATGCATGGACCAATGTCAGTCTGAGAGCTACTAGCTGCCAGTCTATGGAGAGTTTCCAGGAAAGAAACAATTTTAGCCAAATGGGCACAAATATCATACCAATCTTTGGATCATATGGAGGGAGCAGCAGTCATCCACATCAGAAAGAATGAGAAGTATTTCTCTAGTAGACATCCACTTCACTTCTGAAATATGGAGAAACCAAAAGGCAGGCCTCTTGAGGACTAATTTAAAAACTGCTGTTTAAGAGATGAGAGCCTTTCCAATCCTGACACTCCTTGAACTGGAACTGTACACATGGACAACAGAAGTGCTGCAACACAAGAAGAGAGAACAGGGCCAACAGGCACACCTCCTATTCAACTGCCCATGCAATTACCGTATTTTCCAGCGTATAAGACGACTGGACGTATAAGACGACCCCCAACTTTTTCAGTTAAAATATAGAGTTTGTGATATACTCGCCATATAAGACGACCCCTATTCCAACGCACACCAAATAAAAATTTAAAAAACATCAGATTTTATTTCAATATGGTAATTTTAATTCAAATACTTATGGCATGCAGGCACTTAGCAGGAAAACTGTCACCTATAAACATAAGGCTGTTTGTCATCAAACATGTAAGCATAAAACAGTGCAAGTGGATTAATACATACGTACTTAAAATGCATCTCAAAACATGTGGCTAACCTCCATTGAAATAAACTGAATTCTTGCCATTAATTTCAGAGACTGAAACCCCATTATTATAACATTATTATGAATGAAATCCACTGCCTCTGCCTGTGCCTCTCAAAATTTGGTTATCCAAGTGTTTTGGACCTGACCTTCCAGACACCCCATTTAAAAATATGCACTGCTGGAAACTATATTTCCAATAACTATAATTCAAAAAACCTGCAGGAATAATCCAGGTGGACCCCACTTTAACTGCCGTGGCTCAATGCTCTGAAATGATGGGATATGTACTTTTCTGAGCCATTTAAAGAGACCAATGGTGCCACAACAAACTACAAGGTCCTGAAATCCCAAAGTGCTGAGCCATGGCAGTTAAAGTGGGGCTGACCTGGATTATTTCTGTAGTGTGGACTCACCTAAGAAGGCTAACCCAGGGTGATCAGATATCCTCACCGCCAAAGAAGACAAGGCACCACAAAATGAAGGACCTTCCAGAAAAATGTAGGACATACCCAAATAAAAGCTCAAAACACTCATATCAGTATCAATTCATGCTTCATACTCAACATGGAGGACATTTGGGGATTCCTCCTGAGTAGAAAATAAAAGCTAAAGATGCTCATATCAATGTACATGCATGCTTCTTCGTCATGCTCATCATGGAGGACATTTGGGAATTCTTCCTGGGTATAAAACAAAAGCTAAAAAATACTGATATGATTATAAACCTATGCTTCTTCATCATGGGGATTCCTCCTGGACAAAAGGCTGAAATGGAGGACATGACCAAAGAAAAACTTAAAACACTCCCATCATGATCAATCCTTTTTCCTTCAGCTTTTCAGGAGGAAGGGGGGGCCTTTGGGGGATTCCTCCTGGACAAAAGGCTGAAATGGAAGATACGCCCTGGAAAAAGGAGGACCCCTGGTCGGGGTGGAGAGTGTGTGTGTGTCCCCTTTCCTCCAGCCCTTCTTACCCAGGTCGAACTCCGGAGGCTTCAGCACTTGGCCAGGAAGCCCTGAATGACTGAATTCTCCGCTCCGAGGGGAACCTTGGGCAGCTGGTGCTGTTGGGCGGCTCTGCTTGGTGGCCCCGGGCTCGAGGAGTAGGGCCTTTCAGGGCAGCTGCACCTCTCCTTCCTCCTCCTCCTCCTCCCCCTGGTCCTCCTCTGGGGTGCCCCTGTGGCGGCAGGATGTTTTGGTGGTAAGGAGCTGTTGGAGCATGCTGGGCTCAGCGGCCTCAATAGTCTCCACGTGGACGCGGTCCTGGGTCAAGCCGAGGACCAGGGGAGGCCCCCAGCAGCTCTGCACCAGCACCAGCTGCTCATGAGCGGTAGCCGGCCAGAGGCACAGTAGCAGCCAGGACTCGAACCCAGAGCTGAGGTGCCCACTTCCTGGCCATCCTCTGAGGCTGAGAGAGTGGGACTTGCCCAAGGTCACCCAGTGGGTCTCCATGGCTGGGTGTCGGACCCTGGGTCTCCTCCTCCTCCTCCCCCCTCCTTATACCCGGCGTATAAGATGACCCCCAACTTTAACCCAGATTTTTTTTCTGGGTTCAAAAGTTGTCTTATACGCCGGAAAATACGGTACAATTTCATGGAGAATATTCAGATATAATAGTGAAAATCTTCACAGTTGTACTGTGATTCAGTGGCATTCTGATTCAGTTTTCCAAACAATTTTCAAAGGTAGCTGTACATAAGTACTAGTTTCAGTGACATATTCCAGATCCTCAGGGCTCTGTCATGTATTGGTTGATATTGGTTTATGTTGAATGCTTATGTTCAATAGTTATGGTTAATGTCTGATGGTCATAAATATAATGTTGTTGGGTATATATGTGTATCTGAATGATGGGACGTGTAGTGATCAAATAAGCCAGACACTGGTTAGTATCTTGTTAAAGATAATTGCTTGGCACATGAATGCACAGATGTGTGGGGGATACTATTTCCCATGGGAGAGTACTGTACAGTGTAAACCAAAAGTAGTAAAGTAGTAAAGTAGTAAAGGGATGGGCAATTTGGTTACGAAGGGTGGTATACCAAGTTGTATTGATTTATGGACAGATTGCTTAAAAGCTCACAAAACTGTGGGGCAGGCTAAAGAGAATATTGGGCTGGTGTATGGAAATGATATCAGTTCTGTCTGCAGATGTCTTCTTGCAAATACCTATGGTTACTAAAATAAAGTTTTACTGTTTGAAAAACTGAAGACTGGATCTCTGAACTGTGGGGAGAAAGGGCAGTTCTTGACAGGAGACTGCTATGGCTGCTAATCTCACTTTCATATAACTACCATTCGTCTGCATTAAGGGTAGGTTTGAGCTTTCAGAGCTAGAATTTTTAAACATGTCAAAGTGCACTGAAGCATTTTCAGCCCAAAGATGATACAACATATATACATGGACTTGCTGGCCACAAAATAGCTTACTGTGTGACGTCTGTAGAATTTCTCAGAGAATGCACCTCTGATGAACACCACTGATGAATACCATGTCATTCTAAACATGACAATGATTCAGGTCTATAAAGAGATGTTTCCTGCCATAGTGACTTCTGGCTTCCTCTCTAAACTAATAATTAGCAGCAGGGTGATTTCAGGCCAAGTTATGTCCTCTTAAGCAGATCAAACACAGCTATAAGTTAAGACTTGACATAGTTGCTAAAACTGAACACTGCTGTTTAAAAGGAAAATCAGAAAAAGGGAGCATCATGAGCTCATTACAGAATAATACATTTAAAAATGCATACTAACAAGATTAATGAGACCAAATAGTCCATAGAGTGAGCCAATAAATAGTATATTGGCTAATAGTATAAAGTGAGTTAGGGGGTCACTGATTGCAAATATTTGCTCCTGCATGTCATAATGTTTCATATTCTACAGAATGCTGATTAGGACCAGTTTATAAGGAGCGTACAATTCCCTTGTTGAAACAGCTTCACTGGCTACCTGTTCGTTTCCAGGTACAATTCAAAGTACTAGCCATGACCTATCAAACTGTATACAGCTTAGGTCCAGACTATCTGAAAGATCGTATTTCCCCATACAACTCTGAAAAAATGTTAAGATCTAAGGGGAAGGTTTTCACTTGGTTTTGCCACCATCACATGCTTGCTTGGTGCTCCCGCCCTCTGGAAATCCCTTCTGCTTTCCTTTTACCAGGAGGCAAAGACATTTTGGTTTAAGCAGGCTTTTAGTGGTTAAGCAGGGAAGGTTCTTATTTAGATGTGGGTTTTGTTTGTTTTTAAATTTTGTATGGCTTTTAAATTACTTTATAGTGTATAGTGTGGGGATTTTAAAGTGTGTTTTTTAAAAATTATTGTCAACCTTTTTTATTTTGCTGTTTCTGAAAGGTGACCTGGGCCCCACTCTTATTGTATTTAAATGTCACCCATTCTCCACAGAGTTATGTTGTTTCTCTTCATTATGGCAGAGAGTTGACTATGGGATCTCGAAGGCCATGCTAGTGGAGCACAAGCTTTAGCATACTGGGTCAAACTGGCAAGACTTCAAGTCTTACCACACAAGACGCTAACAATACACTGTGTGTCTTGTATCCAAGGACCGCCCTTGCCAGTACAGATAGCCACATTGCCTAAAAGGATGGCCACCAAATGAACTGGCCATAGCAACTGTGAACTCAGCAATTGTATGAAAACATTGTGATCTGCATTTGCGAAAGAACTACCCACAGTGATTGAATTAGAAACCATCAAGGTAGATGTCACCTATAAGGCTGAGAGTAATAAGAACTTACAGAGCTTAGAGTGTTGAAATAGTAGTAGGAAGATGCAGGCTCAGATCCACACTTAGCCACAAAGCTCACCGGGAAACTTAGGCCAGTTCCCATCTCTGCCACAGAAGGTGACTGTTAGCATAAGATGACTGGAGGAACAACCATGTATACTGTTTGAGGTTTTGTATGGAAAGGCTGGATGTACTTGTGTAGTAGGCTATACAGGTCTTATTATTACTCTATAAGGATAAGTATTGAGTCTTATTTCCTTGTTTTAGTTTTTTGAAGGTGTGTGACACATACATATACATAAATTCAATGGGCCCTTGGTATCCACTGGGGTTTGGTTCCAGGACCACACACACACACACACACACACACACGTGGATCCCAAAATTCATGGATGCTCGTCCCATTAAATACAATGGGATCATAAAATGGTGTCCCTTCTATAAAATGGCAAAATCAAGGTTTGGAATTTATACATTTTGGAGATATTTTCAAGCAATGGATGCTTGAATCCATAGATAAAGAATCTATAAAGGGCCATACTGTATATAGGTGTCCCCTTTTTTTCCTCTCAGAAGGAATGGAACAGAAAAAAGAGCCATCTCTCCTTCAGATGATCTCCCAAAATAGCACTTGGTGTTTCTCCCAGAATGAAAACTAGGATTGGAACATCCCTGTTTATTCAAATGTATTTCGTTAGAACTCCTACTTGTGGCTGCAACAATCCCAACCACATCCACACTCTTAAGAGTACATCAGGACACGCTGGCAAGGATTCTCCGTTTCTGGTGGATGTCAAATTACACTGCAAGGAGCGAAAAAGATAGGAAACCAGTCACATGCTGACGGTTAATAACATATGTCATGTGAGTATCTGTAGGCTGATCAGCAGTGCAATCAGGGAAAAATAAGCCATCACAGACACACACAGAAAAAAATAACATGTCTGGACTATTTGTTGTTTTACAGCCCCTGCCAACACTATAAACTCCTCATTTTAGAAAACTTGGTCACTGCAAGGTAATTGGAAATAAAGTCACTGTAAGAGTGCATCACACCAATCCAGATACTCATTTCTAACACTACTTACCATTTGTTTGAAAATAAACATTTTAACAGAGCTCAGTTCCAGATGAATGGATTTATTACCACCTCGTCCCTGCCATAATATCCAAACTGAAGGAACCATCAATATCCCTTTGTGGCTAAAAGCCATGTATAGACAGCTAAATAAGAGGCTCATTTGGTCACTCTGAAATGGTATTTCATGTTTTCGTTCATGTCAGGAAAAAGAAGCATGTGCTTCTCTCCCTTCAAAACAATCAAGTAAGAGAACACACTTCCTCCTTGGCAGTAGTTCAAGAAATGCCTGGATATTCATATCCAGCTATAAGAGCCAAATTGAATGTAATGGTAGCAGCAAACCTGTGTGTCAGGACTGAGTCACGCCTTGCCAAACCTCTGTAAAGCAGGAAGTGTAGTCAAGAAGCTTCAAAGGGCATCATAGCTATGCTTTCTGCCCTGAAATTGTATTTTTAGCTATTTCTCTCCTGGCAAGATTCTTAACAGAAAAATAAACAAAACAAAACAAAGCCAATTTCAGGGGGAAATCACAGGCAGAAAAAGGGTACGGCTCTCCCATCCCATGCTGAGTTTTAAATCTCCCTCCCTCCCTCCTACTCTATAGCATTCCCTATACTGGATTATACCACTTTCAAATCTATTCTAAAAACACATGCCTATGCATGCTTAGTTAGAAGGAAGTCCCACTGAGTTTGAGCACAATTGTACCTTTACAGTACAACCTGAAGTATGCTTGCAGAGAAACAAAAGCCTAAGGTAAAGCACATCCAAAGGATTACATGGCCCCCTCAGTCATTTCAGGGGGTTGCCCAGTATGGGACCCGCTGTGTACATTAGTTTAGCTCTTAGGACTGATGAATTTGTAATGTAGAACAACAAAACCTAGCAGCTATTTACAGGACAAGAAGTAGGCATGGCACTTCGTAGGACAAAATAATTAAAACAGACTGGTCCTTTCATCTTTCATAGAATCATAGAGTTGGAAGAGACCACAAAGGCCATCCAGTCTAACCCCCTGCCATACAGGAACTCAAAATCAAACCATCCCTGACAGATGGCCATCCAGCCTCTGTTTAAAACAAAACAGTGGATATTATATATATATATATATATATATATATATATATATAGGAAGGGGCCTCTGCGAAGTATAGAAGTTCAGTATATGTTGTTAGAAGGCTAGGCTACTATAGAAATAGAAAGTGATAAAACCACTATAAAGAGATAATACTGCACTACAGTGTTATAGCACTGTTATTCTACTTTTACTGCTACCTCCTATGGAAGCCTGGGATTTGCAGTTTAGGTTGGGGCATTTGGAAATCTCATCCAGATAGCTCTTAGGCCTCACTAAACTACAAGTCCCAGAATGCCACAGGAGGCATCCATAGCAGTAAAAGCAGAATAATAGAACTTAACAGTGTAGTGTAGTACTATAATAAAATACTAAAAGCGATACAGCACATTACATATTTGGGCTTTCGTAAATAATAACCACCAGAGCCAGCATTCAGTAGTGGTTTTGTGCATTAAACCAGGACTCTACAGACCTGGGTTCGAATCTCCATGAAAATCTACTGGGTAATCTGAGGCAAGTCACACACTCTCAGTGTGTCACTCTCTCTCAGGGAGTCACACTCTCTCAGGCAGAGGCAAAGGCAAACTCCCTCTGAACAAATCTTGCGGAGAAACCTTCATGATGGGTTCATTTTAAGGGCGCTTTAACCTGGAAATGACTTGAGGCACACAACAACAACAAATTATTATAATACTTTCTGAATCAGTGACCCTATTAGACTTGTAGTAAGAAGACTAAAAGAGTCCTTCTGTGGATACAAAAATTCAAACTAGAATAAATGTGCCGCAGGGACACTTCAATGTCCAATTCTAAAACACATTAAGGGGGGTTGTTTATTTATTGTATTTAAATAATACATTTGTAAGCTGTCGGAGCGGCTTACAAATTGGTAATTAGTTCCCTGCCCTCAGGCTTACAATCTAAAGACAGGACACACAAAGAAAGGGCTGCGCTTTCTGGAAACATTTAGCGCTGATGAAATGTGTGTTTTGTGTTAATGTGCTGTGTGCCTTCAAGTAGTTTACAGAAGATCGTGGGAGTCACAGGCCTACATTTTGTATAGATGTTGTCTCTGCTGTAGTTCAGTTGGTTTGCTGTTGTCGTGTGCCTTCAAGTTGTTTTTGGACTTATGGTGACCCTCAGGGGAATCTGTCATGGGGTTTTCTTGAAAAGATTGGTGCAGAGGAGGGTTTCCCTTGCCTTTCCCGGAGGAGGTTGAGAAAGTGTGACTTGCCCAAAGTCACCCAGTGGGCTTCATGGTCAAGCTGAGAATTGACCCCTGGTCTCCAAGGTCAGTTGTTGTTGTTAACTGCCTTTGAGTTGGTCTCGACCCATGGCGACCCTATGGATAAGACATCTCCAGGACCCCTGTCCTCTACTGCTCTGCCCAGCTCCTGCAAACTCATATTCGTGTTCTCTTTAATAAAGTCCACCTATCTAGCATGTGGTCTTCCTCTCTTTCTACTTCCCTCCACCTTTCCTAACATTATTGTCTTTTTCAATGATTCATGCCTTCTCATGATGTGTCCAAAGTATGACAGACTGTCTTGTCATCTTGGCTTCTAGGAATATTTCCAGCTTGATCTGCTCTAATAATAATAAAAATAATAATAATAAGTTTTATTTATATTTCCCACCTCTCCCTACAGATTGAGGCAGGATTACACAATAAAATGAATAGAATGTACAAAATATAAACAATAAAGTAATAAAAATCAGAATAATAATAATAAAGAGAATAGAATTCAATATAATAAAATAAATGAAAATAAAATAAAATAGGATAAAATAAAATAAAATAGCCAATCATTGTCAGAGTCTAAAAATCTAGAAGATCAGATGGATAGGCCCGCCAGAAGAGCTCCGTCTTAAGTGCCTTCTTGAAGGCTTCTAGAGTAGTAATAAGACAGATCTCCTCCGGCAGGCTGTTCCACAACTTGGGAGCTGCGACCATAAACGATTTTTGGGAAGTCGTGGTAAGTCTAGTTTTATGGTGTTCTAATAACTTCTTCCCAGATGTTCTGAGAGTGCGGGGCGGATTATGTGGGGAGAGACGTTCCTTCAAATAACTCGGGCCCAAGCCATGTAGGACTTTAAAGGTAATAACCAACACTTTGTACTGCGCCCGGAAGTTAATCGGCAGCCAACAAAGAGATTTTAATACAGGTGTTTTATGGTCTGACCTAGATGTTCCGGTGACCAATCTGGCTGCCGCATTTTGAACCAATTGAAGCGTCCGAACGTGGTACAGAGGTAGCCCCATGTAGAGCGCATTACAGAAATCCAAACGAGAGATTACCAGGGCAAGTACTACTGTTTCAAGGCCCTTTCAGTCCAGATAGGCACTCCTGGCCATTGCATCCACTTGAGATGACAACTGTAAAGATGAATCCAGGAGTACTCCCAAACTGTGTACTTTGTCCTTTAGGGGAAGTGTGACTCCGTCCAGGACTGGATGGCAAAGCTCCTTTCCTGGACTTGGGGTACCTATCGCGAGTACCTCTGTTTTCTCTGGATTCAGCTTGAGTTTGTTTTCCCTCATCCAGCCCATTACCAATTCAAGACAGGCATCAAGAGGAGTAATACCAGCCTTAGTCACTGCAGCAGACAGAGACATAGAGAAGTAAAGTTGGCTGTCATCATGGGGGATAAAATGGCGCCCTGAGGGACGCCAGATGTCAGCTCTCTTTTCGAAGAGCCACTTTCTCCCAGCATCACCATCTGGAATCTGCCCAAGAGGTAGGACCGGAACCATTGAAGAGAAGTGCCCCCAATACCTAACTCCCTCAGGCGTCTCAGAAGGATACCACGGTCTAGGTATCGAATGCCGCTGAGATGTCCAAAAGCACCAACAGGGTCACACTTCCCCTGTCGATACCCAGACGGAGATCATCGACTAAGGTGACACTGGCAGTCTCAACTCCATATCCCACCCTGAAGCCGGTTTGAAATGGGTCCAGATAATCAGCTTCTTCCAAGGAGTTGGAGGGCAACTGCCCTCTCGGTCACCTTACCCAAGAATGGTAGAAGGGAGCCTGGCCTATAATTATTTTTCACCAGGGGATCAAGGGAAGGTTTTTATCAAGAGCGGTTTAACCACCGCTAGTTTCAAATTAGATGGAAATTTCCCTTCCCTGAGGGATGCATTAATGATGAGTTTTGCTTCATTCATACTTTTAACTGCCCTCTAGCACCCACTTGTTTGTCCTTTTGGCTGTCCGTGGGATCAACACTCTTCTCCAGCACCACATTCTCTCAAATGAGTTGATTTTCCTCCTATCTTATTTCTTGACTGTCCAGCTCTCACATCCATACATGATAACAGGGAATATGATAGCTTGTATAACTCTAACTTTTGTGCTGAATTGTGTATCTTTGCATTTTAGGATCTTTTTTAGCCGCCCTCCCCATGATTTCCTGGCTGCAGTCTCCATTCCGATCAATGTTTGATCCCAGGTATGAGAACTCTTTTACTACAGTATTTCTCTTTCCTCATTGTCTAGGTTGAATGTCAGTGTAAGTTCTCTGTGGTCATTATTTTTGTTTTCTTGATGTTCAGCAGTAAGCCTGCCTTTGCACTCTAAGGTCATACTACTGACCATTTAAAACAGGCACACACAAAAAGGCCGTGTTTTTCTGAGGCTTTCTAAACAGACGCCAAAGGAGTGGAGAGTAGAGGCAAAGCGAAGGCGGCCTCAGCCACTTCATTGCTTCCTGCGGATGAGGAGCGAAAGTACGACTTCAACGGCTTTTTAACCGCCCTGTCGTCATGCCTCAAAGGGGGAGCGGCGGTGGCAAGCGGGGAATAAAATGGAGGAGGAGGAGAGTGTAAATGACGCGGATAATGGAGAGGTCCTACAAAAGAAGTGCCAGAAATGACGCGGGAGTGGGAGCCAGAAACGGTTGAGGGAGCAGGCTGACCCGGCGTCCTCCATTTCAAGCTCCCGGTCCGGGAGGGATCCCACAACGTCCTCCATTTTGAGCATTTGGGAACCCACTGAGTGACTTTGGGCAAGCCACACTCTCTCAGCTTTAGGGAAGGCCATGGCAAACTACCCCCCCCCTTTTCTTCTGAAGGTCGCTACCACCTCAGGTTACTATTACTTATGAGTGGTCCAAAACACACTGCAGAAATAAACCGGTTTGAGACCGCTTTAACTGCCCTGGCTTCAATGCTACTAGGAAATCCTGGGAATTGTACTTTTGTGAGACGTTTAGCCTTCTCTGTCAGAGCGAGCTCTGGTGCCACTCTAAACTACAGTTCCCAGGATTCCCTAGCACTGAGGCGTTTTGGACCAGAGCTCTCTGACAGAGAAGGTTAAATTTCTCACAAAACTACAAGATTCCCTAGTAGGACTGAACCAGGGCAGTTAAAAGTATGAATGAAGCAAAACTACAAACTTAGGTCCGAAACGCACTGCAGAAATAGTCCGGTCTGCTTTAACTGCCCTGGCTCAATGCTAGGAATCCTGGGAATTGTAGTTTGTTGTGGCACCAGAGTTCTCTGACAGAGAAGATCTAAATGTCTCACAAAACTAGAGTTCCCAGAACTCCCTAGCACTGAGCCAGGGCAGTTCAATCAATCTCAAAGCGGATTATTTCTGCAGTGCGTTTTGGACCAGCGTTTTAGCTTTTACTGTGTAACGGTGTGAGTGTTTTAAACTTTGTAGTTGGTCACGTCCCGCATTTTTTTCCTTCCTCTTTTTTCATGAATAGTAAGTACAGTACTACATTTCGCGGTGCCTCGTCCTGGGCGGTGAGGATGTTATTAGGTCACCTCATGTGAGGGAAAAGAGCAGAGTCTCCGGAGCGGTCCTCCTCCCACGCCTGCCGCAGCCAGACTGAACCCATTCTTTCACTCCTCCCTGTCGTTACTACCTGAGCCTGCCTCTGATTGGTTGGGCCAGTCCCGCCTTCGGGGATGACGCCATCAATCTCGGCTTGACAGGCAGGTAGGGCTCGGGCGCCGCCATGTTAGGAGCGGAAGCGGAGTGAGCGGTGCTTGCGGCTCCTTCGGGCGCTTCAGTCGCCTCAGAGAGAGCCAGCGAGCGGGCGCCCATTTTGCGTCGTCTCCTTCCCTCCCCGCGTGTGTCTCTGTGGGGAGCGCCTTCCGACCGTCTCCTCCCCTTCCCGGGGAGGAGGAAGCATCCCGACCCTGCGCCGAAGTGGTACTTTGAGGGAAAGCGGGCGGCGGAAGAAGAAGAAGAAGAAGGAGACGGAGAGGAGGAGGAGGAAAAGGAAGAAGAGGAAGAAGAAGCGGGCTGGGAGTTAAAGAGCCAAGATGCCCTTAGCGCAGCTGGCGGACCCCTGGCAGAAAATGGCTGTGGAGAGCGCGGCGGAGAGCGCCGGCAGCGCCGAGGTAGGCGGGAAGGGGGAAGCAGGTCACACTCTCTCAGCCTCAGAGGGAGGCAAAGGAAAAGGCAGACCCCCTCTGGGTAAATCTTGACCGGTAGCTTCGCCTTGAGGTCGAGAGTAGAGAGAAAGAGTCCCCACTGCAGCACACACACACCCCTCCGCCGCCTTTCCCTCCTCCTTCCCACATTTTGTGTGTTGTGTGTTCTTCAACTCGTTTCCGACTTATGGCGACCCTAAGGTGAGCCTGTTCATGGGGGTTTTCTTGGCATGTTTCGTCAGAGGAGGTTTGCCATGGCCTTTCCCTGAGGATGAGAGAGTGTGGCTCGTCCAGCGTCACTCAGTGGGTTTCCCAATTCTTCCCTCTTCAAGTCTCCCTCCCTCCCTAGTTCTCACATCTTCCCGAGAGAGTGTGACTTGCCAGTGGGTTTCTAGGTTCTTCCTTCCCCAGATCTCCCTCCCTCCCTCTCCAAATCTTCCTCTCCCCTTAAACCTCCTTCCCTCCCCAAAACACCACATCTTGTGCGTTGTGTGCCTTCAAGTAGTTTCTGACTTATGGCTACCCTAAGGAGAACCTATCTGCCTAAATATCCTAAACTGGCACCCAGTCATATCTGATCTTGGAAGCTAAACAAGGTCAGCCAAGGAATACCAGGTGCTGTAGGCTACATTTCTCAGAGGAAGGAACTGTCAAACCACCTCTGAGTATTCCTTGCCTGAGAAAATCCTATGTATTTTATGGGGTCACCATAAGTTGACAAGCAACCTATACACACATACACACGATAAAACAACCTTTATCCGGAAGGCACATACACAAAAGGTGAACCTACCATGGGGCAGGTTTCATCACAGGAGCCTTTGCCATGACCTTCCCCTGAGGCTGAGATAGTGTGATTTGCCCAAGGTCATCCAGTGGGATTCCAAATTCTTCCCTTCTCAAATCTCCCTCCCTCTCCAAATCTTCCTCCTTCCCCAAAACTCCAAATTTCCTTCCTTCCCCAGAACTCCACATCTTGTGTACTGTGTGCCTTCAAGTCATTTCCGACTTAACGGCAACCTTGAGCCTGTAAAGAATTGATTCAGAATTAAAATTGACACAATGCTACATTTAAAAAAAATAGAGAAAAAATGGTTCAACACAATGAACTTTAAGCAAGCTAACTCCTATGAAAACCAATGGAAGGGCCAGCTTCTGGATTACCTCAAGCTGTGTGCATGTGTGTTGTGTGCCATCTTCAACTCATTTCTGACTTGTGGCAACCCTAAGGTGTGTTACTATCATGGGGTTTTCTTGGCAAGATTTGTTCAGAGGGGTTTTGTCATTGCTGTCCTCTGAGGCTGAGAGAGTGTGGCTTGCCCAGGGTCATTCAGTGGGTTTCTAAATTCTTCTTCCCCCCCTCAAATTTCCAAATCTTCAGGGCATTACTTTGAAAGGAGTGTTGAAGGGTCCTCGCCATCCTGCTTTCCTACCCCCTCCATTGGGATGGTTCCCTCTCATCCATAGCTTGCTTTGTAACTGACCCTTGTCTGTCTCCACTTTCCCGCTTTTCCTTCCTTCCTTCCCCCCACCATCTGTCCCATAACCGTGGAGGGGGACTCCTTCTTGTCCTTTGTGGCTTACAGTCCCACCCACTGATTTCCCACTGTGCCCTGTGTGAGTATGTATGTATGTATGTTTGGGACTCTTTCTCTACCAGACAACTTTTAGGGATAATGTTTTCTACTTCCTATGAAGTACATGGCACTCAATGAACAGCTTCAGGCTGTGATAAATTTCATTAAAAGTCTTGTCAGGCGCCACAAGAGTGGTTGTTGTTCTACAGACTAACATACATCTCTCCCGTCCTTCCTTTAGCCCTGTTTTATCCTCTTTTTTCCACCGGCAGACAGGTGGAGAGCCTAAGGGGTGGCTTTGCAACCCCATTCTGTTTCTAGACCTTAGTACCTTTTCAACCCCATTCACCAGGAGTTTCCAACCTTGGGTGCCCACTTCCCCAGGGGGTGCGACAAAGAGTGGCTTGTGTCCTTGAGTGACACATTCTTTTTTTCTGAATAAATTAGAATCTAATTGCTCAATTTAGATTTGTATTTTGTGCACTGAATTAAAAGCTTTTTTAAAAAGTTGTATTTGTTCACCTGCATTATTTTTTGTGGTTCAACTTGTGCTTCAAAAATCAGAAATTAGACTTCTTCATCTTCAAATGTGATATTACTTTTGTAGTGGGTGCGAACATTAGTCAGACATTTCCTAGGGCATAGAAAAGGTTGGGAACGACCACCATACACAGAGGAATAGATAAATCCCCGAGCTTGCTTAGTTCAGAGTACAAGGTGTGATCTTGGCTGTGCAGACTTCCTCTCCCCATTGCCACACATCCCATCTCATAATCTTGTTTAGTGTGTTTGCCTGAGAGTGGTCAGAAGAAATGAGGGAGAGGATAGCCCGCTCCCTTGCAATGTGACTCCAGGTCAAGTGAAGGCTGGTGGGTGGGGAAAAAGCATAGGGGTTTTCCTCTTGTACATCCACTAGTGATTCATATTGCCACAGATTTAATTTTTATTGAAGGAGCAATCAAAGAGTGTAAATCCCTGGAAACCCCCCCTCCCCCCGCCAATGTTTCTGAAGCCAATACAGTAGTATCCGGTTTATGTGAGCTTGAAGAGGGCTGCTGTCAAATGCTGGGTGACAACTACATGATTGTAGCTTTTGTTCTGTTTGGTAGTGTTTCATTACTTTCACATCTTGTGGGCTTTTTTTCTGCCCACTCTCCACCCCCACCCTGATTTTGCTCAGATGGTCAACTTCCTTTGCAAACAGATCCTAACCAAGGAGGAGGAAGTTTGTACATGAAAGTTAGTTTCCCCCCTTCTTAGAAAAGGGAAATCCTTACTTCCTGCTTCCGCTCCAAGGAAGGCACAAGTCTAGGAACTGGTGATCATTGTCTCCACATTTTCCTTTCCAGTTCTCATGTGCTGACTTGTTCTTTATCTAGTAAAAGCAGTGTTTTTGTGGTTTGATTAAGTTGAGATGATCTGCCTTGATGAGTTATTTGCAGAAAATACTTCTGAGAAGGCCCTCAGATCAGATGCTTTGTAAATTCAGTTTCTTTCAAGTGTTGTGAAAACTGCCCAGTTTCTAAACATGCTTAAAATACTTAAATCAAAACAATTAAATTCCATTCTGTTTCCCATTCATGACACTTTATTTACTAAACTTTGTACTAAACTATTTTCAGTTTTGCCACTGAAGTGTTATAGTACATCACAAGTTTCACTTTAAAAAACCCCAAACACATCTCTACATGATGTCATTCTGCAGTGTTAGAAAGACACTTATGATACGTTGTGCTTGTTGTGTGCAGTACATAGGGCAACATCTCCCAACCTAGATCTTCCAGATGTTTTAATATATATCTGCTTCCATTAACAAGGCTAGAAGTTGTTGTTGGTGGTGGTGGTGGTAATGTACTCCAAAACATCGGGGGAGTATTGGGCTAGGGAAAACTGATCTAGGCTGTAATAAGGTTTCAATAGATCCTCAAGCTAAGCATGAATCAGCAGTGTAATGTGGTGGCTAATAGGCTACTGCAGTTCTATTCTGCATTAAAACTGAAGTCATGGTGCCCATTACTTTGTTTGTAGAAGTAATGGTGGAGCCAGTGTGGTGTAGTGTAGTTAAAGTAGAACATGCCTGGGGTGTGTGGCAAAGGTGTAGACAGGGTTAGAGACCAGCTTTTATAAGAAAAGATTGAAGGAACTGAGTTGATTTGGTCTGAAGAAGAAATGATTGAAAGGTTGAGATGATAGCCATCTTAAAATATTTACGAGAGGGTATTGTAAAGTTTCAATTATCAACTTTAAATTTTTTTGACAGAAAGTTTGTTTTGATTTGTAGTTGTTAACTTTTCTCTACATAGTCACCATCCAGATTTACACATTTTTCCCAGCATTTCTTGACCTTCCGAATACCATCATTGTAGAAGTCTGCAGATTAAACCACTCTTCCACTTCATGAATGACGTCATTTGTGTTGTCAAATCAGTGACCCCAGAGTGGATTTTTCATTTCTGGGAACAAGAAAAAGTCACTTGGTGCGAGGTCAGGAGAATAAGGCAGATGCTGCAAGATCTCAAAGCCACATGCCCTTGCTTTGATAACTGCAACTTGAGATGAGTGAACTGGTGCATTGTCAGTTAGGAGACGAGTGCCTCTGGAGAGCAAGAGCATCTTGCAACTTGTCCAGAAGATTGCTGTAGCATGTGTCAGTGATGATTTGTCCCTTTGCAGGGTAATCTGTGAGAATGACTCCACAATAGTCCCAAAAAACTGAGCACATGAGCTTCCTTGCTAACTTTTGCACCTTTGCCTTTTTCGGGGGAGGGGAATCTGTATCCTTCCACTCCATGCTCATGGTTTTGGTCTCTGGATCATACTGATAGATTCAAGATTTATCCATGATTACCGGATAACCAAAAAACTCTTCATCCTGCTCCAAAAGCGTCAACATCTGTCTTGAAAGGTCACACTGTGTTTGTTTCTGGAAAGGGGTTAGTTAGCAAACTGGAACCCAGTGTGCAGGTACCTTAGATGTGCAATTTGCCATGAATAATTTTCCACACACTACATAACTGAGAACAGTTTCATTCATGATCATTTGGATGGTTGCTCATCTGTCTTCCAGGGTTACACACTCCACTTTCTTCACTGTGGCTGCATCGCCCATCAGTGATGGTCTTCCAGGTCTTGGCTCATCTGTGAGGGACATGTGACCAGTTTGGAAATTCCTCTTCCACCTCACAATAGTGTCATAAGATCGGCAGTCATTTCTATAAACTACCATCATCTCATCATGAATTTGCCAGGCACTACTGCTTTTCAAATGCAGAATCTGTATCACACTCAAGCCTCAATCCTCTCCATCTTACACTTTAGTCACTTCTGGCACAACCCGTTAGCAAAAATAAAGGACACAAAGAACTGATTTTCTCGACATCATGCACTTAGAACCAATGATGACACTGACAAAATTTCATCAATGTACCATAATAACTTATTGGTGATAATTATTACTTTACAATAGCCCCTCATAAAGGGCTGTGACATAAATTATTAAATAAATTTATTTTCTGTAGCTCCAGGCACTAGGGCTGAAGCAGTGAATTCAAATTACAGAGGGGGGGGGGGGGAAATTAGATAAAACATTAGGTAGAACTTGATGGTACAAGGTGGTTAGTAGTGGAACAGACTGCTTTGAAGAAAGTAAAGTACTCCTCTTCTTTGCTAGTGTTTTGACCAGAGGCTTGATGGCACATGTCAGGGAGTCTGTAATAGATATTCCACATTAGCAGGGTGGTTTGATGTTTGCCTTCCAGCTTCATTTTTCTAAGATCTCTGTGCCATCTGCACAAATCACAGAGTGTGGCCAGCCGTGTTGTAAACAAGCTTCGTAGATCTGGGTGAATGCACAATGTAAGGACTTTTAAATATAACGCAGAGTGTTTTTCTACACAGAAGCACTTTTTAGTCACCTCCACATGGGAACAGGTAGATTTAAATTGACCCATCAACTACATTTTAACTGTTCAAAAAGTACTGTTGATAGTATAAACAACTGGAAAGTACTTGTCGTTCCCCACTTTTCCTATCAGGCCAGTAAGGTTTGCTTAGGTATTCTCATAATGGTAACTTTTTCTTGATAGTCAGGAACAATATTTGTTCTGAATGATCTTTATGATTTAGAAGACTCATAATCTTTGGGCTTTTTCTTAAATTAAAGTAACCAATCTAATATGATTGAGTGATTCTGTCAAAGCAGAAGTGCTGTTCTTGGCTCCAGAGATTCATAGAATCTTTACTTCTGTTTGTTGTATTAAGTTCATATCCCAGAAAATAGATTGTAAGAAGGAAAACAGGGTGATGTACTAATGCAGAATTACTGTGTAAATTTATGAATAGCGGAAAAGATGGAATTGTATATACTTTTATTATTGTTGTGTGCCTACAAGTCATTTCCAGCTTATGTCAACATTGCCATCAGGGACAACCCCTGTTGCCCTCAGTGGCGGCGTGACTGCATACATGCACTACCACTGGGGACAATGGGGCTGTCCCTAATGGCAGTGCGGCCATGGGCACACGCCGCCATTGAAGTCCCAATGTCTCAAAAGGTGGCGTGGCCATGTGCATGCACCGCCATTGGGGACAACGGAATTCGAGCATCCACAGATTTTAGTATCCATGGGGGGGTGTCCGAAATGGATCCCGTGCGGATACCGAGGGCCGGCTGTACTACAATCATAAATTTGTAAACAAAAGAATTCTAAGAGGTTTCAGTTTCTGGTGGCAAAGATCATTGGATTGAAGATGTACTGGGATGTGAATTGGCAGTGGATCCAGTGGTTTTGCTTCTAAATTATCTGAAGATGAGAACTTATGCTGTAGCATTTAAAAAACATATGTTACATACAGTTCTGCAGTATTATTATAGCTCCTAATACAGTAATGAATGTTTCAGTCGTTAGTAATATATCCCTTGTATATATTTATTGTTTCTATTTTAGAGTTAGATTAATATGTAGTGGCATGCAGGCCAGAATGCTGAACAGTCTTTGCTAATGTGTCATTTTATTATGCTCATCATGTTGGAGTAATGACTGGATGTTGTCAGTCACATTTCACAGTAGGCATTTTGCTAGTAATCTTTACTTTACATTTGATTTTTGCTAGTAATCTATAATTTACATTTGATTTTCTGCCATAATAATATTGAAAACAAGGATCTCGTTTGGTGAACTTTGTAACCAATAAAATGATAGGCCATTAAGAGGAATATAGAATACAGAAGTTATTAGAAAGAGAGTTGATCACTGACAGGCTTACATACAGTTCCCAATATGTTAATAGCTTGTTCCCAGTATGTTAATAGCTTGCATAAGTAATATAGTAAGCCATTGTCTGTTCCACATGTATTTCATACCTATTTACCATTTTAGGGGAAGCAGAATTTCTGTTTTCAGTATTTTATTTGTTTTGAACTCCAGTTCCCAGAGAAAGTGAAGGGAAAGTTTAAATATAAATTTCCCAATTTTTCATGAGATGCAGTGAAGGGAAAGTTTTGCAATCATTGACATTAAATACTGGATAGCTGTGGTATAAATACTGAGAAATAAGCAGGGAGTGAAGTGAGAAGGAATGATACTAAGATTTGATACCAGCAAGATTCCAAGTTAAATACTCAATTATGATTTCAGCATTGAATCTGAAATCTTGTTTGTTCTGTTCTGGCATAACAGCAGGAGGAAAAGGTTGAAGGGAGAAGGTGTTCGAGAAATGTGCTGATGGAAAAGTGTACCTAGTAACAAAATTCTGGCCTTTGTGCAGTCTCTCTCCTCCCCCCCCCCCCTTGGGATGGTGGTGATCCTTCTGTTCTGCTTACTCAGAGTGTTTAATCCCATGTAACTCTGAAGTACACATTTCTTTACACTTAGGGCCTTTGCAGACTGCCAGAAATAGTGCACATTAAATTGAGGCACTGCCCTGGCTGAGTGCTAGGGAATCATGGGAATTGTATTTTTTTCTGGGACACTGAGCCTTCTCTGTCAGAGAGCTCTGGTGCCACAATAAATTACAGTTCCCATGATTCCCTAGCACTGAGCCAGGGCAGTGCCTCAATTTAATGTGCACTATTTCTGGCAGTCTGCTTAGGCCCTTATTTAGTCCCCGGGAGGGCAATCTGCTTTAAAGAAAGCCTGGTTAAGAACGGTGCAAGCAGATCTTGTCCTCCAGATCAGAGCCATACAGGTTAGATCTTCCTTATATTTTCCTGCTAGGTCACAACCTTGTAGTCCCACTTTATGCATAGTTACAGTACAGTGACACTAGACTTCTTTTATGTTTAACCCTTCTGTACCTTCTGTGCATCTCATTCCATTTGCTTTGACATCTCTGGTAGTTCAGAAATGGTTGCAATTCTTGGGTATGGTCTGCAGGATATGCTATTCTGGTCAGTTTTTAAATTATTATTTTGTATTATTTTATTTATTTTTATCCCACCTTTCTACTGATACAGGGAGTCAAGGTGGCTAACAACAAATTTAAAAACAATACAAATTAAAAAAAATACAGGTTTGTATTGCTGCTGTTTTTTAAAATCTGTTTCCTTGTCAGTTGACTACCCGTTCTAATTGATTGAGAGAACCTGTGCTTAATTAGTAAATCCAACCAATTAAGTGAATAACCACTGTAAATCTTCAACTGTGTTCTTTGTCTTCACTACACATTAAGAGAATTTTTGACATTTTTTAAAATCTATTTTTTCCAATGAACTGACATCACATATTAATGCTGTCATGTCAGGGCTTAGTTCATACATTAAGACAAGTCCTCCATGTGTACAATTGTATAAATCTTTTACTGTCAATTGGTTTTTAAACACTCATTTTTAAAATATTTTTCCAGAATGGCCAGCAAATCATGGATGAACCTATGGGAGAAGAAGAGATAAACCCACAAACAGTGAGTAAAACCTAAGAGTTCACACATTGTTTGGGCAATTTGGGGCCTTGAGAACTGGAATTAATTTCTGTAATTTTGAACATAAGAACTTGCCATACAAACTACCAAGGTGAATATTATTTCTGCACAGAATATTAGTACAATTAATTTTGCAATCAGTTTATTGCTTATGTTCATTTTTCACTAATATGAGGCAGTTAGTTTATTGAAAATATAAATTGTTCTCCAACCGGAGCTATTCTATGACATGACTTAACTTAATCCAATAGCCTTTGATTGCATGAATTTACAACATTTTGAACTAACAGTTGGCTTGAGGTTCCTCAATTTTTGATTGCAGAGCATTGGCAAAAATGTCACTAGCCTGATGCAGTGTAAGAGTAAGGTTCTGCATTGCATATTTGAGTGTGGGGTGGTGTAGTCTAGTCATGTAAATAACATGAGCTATAATCTTATTAAGAGCATTAAGTGGGATGCAAATACCCTCAAACTCAGTTGTACTTTGTTTAGACTAGAAATGCATAAGATTTTGTTAGTATTTTTCCCTTTTAATTTGGTGTTAACTGAAGACTAGATTCAGTAACTAAAAAATAAATTCTTTAAGCTCATTAGAGAACATATTATTCCCATTTTAAGTCATTGGGATTTAAAGTGTTTAACTCTGGCCGCCTTATAATTGCTTTGCTCTAATCATTTTTATATCAGTGTTGTACTTCATTAGACTAAATATGTATGTAAGCATATTTGAACTTAAAACATTACCTTCATTTGTTTTTCTGAGGTCTTATCTAAGGAAAGGAGTATTGCATTAAAAGCAAAAGTGCAAAATTAAGTATTCATGACTAAACTAGTATTATTTAATTTCTTAACCTCTATTCTCATAAAAAATAAGTTAAGTATGGTATTTTAAATACCAGGTTAAGTATGGTATTTCAAATCCTCTCAAATTGTACCACTGTCGCTTTTACAATTCTGTAGTTCCATCAATATAAAAAAAAAAAATCCCAACACACTAAACCCCTGTTGAATTCAGACTAAATGTTGATCCAGTCCATCATCCTTATTGTGATTTGAGTGATATTTTGGGCAAGCTTAGCAAACTGGCTGAAAATGTTGGGAGTTATAGGCACAACAAAAAAGCTTTCCAAACTCTGTTCTGAATATGAAGGTTCCATTTTGCCATCATAGCTAATGTCGGCTAGTTGCAAAATACATGGAGAATCAGAGAAAGGTTCTTTTGTTGCTAATGAATATCACCATAACTTTATATGGCTCCGTCTCTTTTTATAAACAGACTTATCTGGAAATAACCTTTCCCATCCTAAGCAAGAACTATGTCCTTAAATCAATATTTCTGGTTCTGCCACATGATTAGAAAGATAATATTGTCTGTCTGTTTGCTTCAGCTTCCTGCCTCTGATGTCAGCTGCTTGCCCTGCCTGCTTGACTTTACTATAGTTAAATCACCACAAAAAGTCCTGTCAGAAGGAGATGCAGATCTTGATCACTTCATATCAGTTAAATATATTGGGACCACATGTGCTTTTGGTGTTATTTGGAATTCTTCACTTCTGTGAGGTCAGGTAGTTTATTTAGGACTGCTATTCATTCTGTTTAATAGATATAACAGTACCAGTGTACTATGAGCATAAATTTTACATTCCAAATTCACAGATTATCTCAAGAGAATATGACAGTAATTTGTGAATCTCATAAATGTAAAAAAAAAAATGTTTGCTGGAATACGCTTGTTGGAAGTTTTAGTAACTTCCTAGTAGTAATTCCTAATTTCATAAACATAGCCATTCATCATATAATTTAGGAATGTCACCTTTCCCTTGTGATCATCAGTAATCACTGTTGAGACATTTATTAGTAATTTTTCTAGTGCAGACAATTTTGAGTTCGTGCCACATAACTGATAAGGGCAGAGCTACAAAACTGGAAGACCCTAATTGGAATATCAGTTTTGTCAAGTATTCTGTGGTAATTTTCAGCAAGTTACTTCTCAATTTCAGACACCTCCCTAATTTGGACTAGAAGAAAAATAATGTTGATGAGAGTTGGTTTAAATTTACAGCAAATTAATATGTTATGTGCTTCATACATACTAAGATGCCACATGATGTTGTTGCATCATTGCTTCTTCCCACTGTCAATAATACTATATAGCAAGAGTGGCCAAAGTGTGGTTTGTGGGCCACATGTGGCCCTTGGGGCCACAAATGTAGCCCATGCAGCCTCCCAGAAGCCCTATCAAAGCCCCCAGACCAAAAAGAAAAAAAGATTTTTTTTTGCCTGAAAACTGTTCCAGATGTGCCCAAAGCACAGTGGTTGACATCCCCCAACTCTCCAGAAAAACCCAGCCTCTGCCCAACACCCAAGAAATGTTTTTAAAATGGCTGAAAATTGGCCGGAATGGCAGCTGAAATATCATGTCTCTTCAGCCACACCAGAATATGCTGGTGCAGCCCTCCAAGTAGGTGCAGAGTGGGAAATGGCACCCAGGCCCTGTACAGTTGCCCACCTCTGCTCTATAGGATAGCAGGTAAATCTTAGTTTCTATACTGGTGACAGAACTATATCTGCTATATCTGAGGGCTAGCTTGCGGGTCAGAACTGTGATATAATTGACATTATTACCAATCTCTTTTGGCTCGTGCTTGTCACTTAGCTTCATTAAATACAGTTGCTCCTCCGTTCTTGCGGACTTCAAGTCCACGGTTTTGCATATTCACGCAGGGGTGACCTCCATTTAAATCAACGGGGCACCGCTGCCCCCACAGCCACTTGCAGGGGTGCACCCCATTCAAGCCTATGGGGTTTGAATATTTGTGAATCTCCATTTTCGCGAGGGGGTCCAAAATGGATCCCCCATGAAAACGGAGGGCCAACTGTGTACGTTTTTATTTTATTCTTGTCTTTATTTCTATGTAAAGGAGAAAGGAAATTCAAGCCTAGTAACAGAAATGTTTTAAAGTGCTGGAATATATCACAGTTGAATTTAGGTCCTGGTTCTTCATGGTTGCTTCCTAGGGAAAAATGAAGATCATATTTGTTTTTGTTCCCAGAGTTACATAATGTGGTACTAGTGAGATATGAGGAAGACAGTGCTGCCAAAGCTACTCTTGGGTGTGGTTGATTCTGCTCTGTCCTCAGTGTTGAACTATAACCCACTGGGCTTGGCTTTTGTACATGCTACAGTGTCACTTTGTTTTTTGCCTAAGTCAGCAAAATATCTTGGATTGGTCCTTCCCCATTGCAGTTCAGTTTTCATCTCCTGCTCCTACGGGTGAATCTCATAGAAACAGCATGAGATTGAGATTGTGTCACTTTGGCTGCATCCACACTGCTGAAATAAACCAGTTTGACACCACTTTAACTGCCACGGCAGTTCCCAGAATTCCATAGCATTGAGCCATGGCAGTTAAAGTGGTGTCAAACTGGACTATTTCAACTGTGCGAATGTGAATTGCATATCACTTTGAACTCAGCCAAGTCCTTTGCCTTTAACTATTCAACTCTTCAGCAAATTTCTAATTAAAGTTTTTATTAAGTAAGTGGGTAATATTACTGACCTGTTACTGGCCGAATAATCTCTAGTTTGTTTTCAAGTTTCCCAAACTTTAGTTTTAAATCTGCAGCATCTGATTTAATGAACACTGTTTTAGAATATTTATAATATTTGGAATATTTACTTTGGAAGGACAGAGTGTGTATATTTTATGAAATACAACCTGAATTTTATAATGAATGGTAACAATGCTTATTTGCACCTTGTGGCTTGTGTAGGCTTTCAAGACACTTAACCAGTATATTTAAGGCCAGTTTGTCTAAAACAAACTAAATCTTACTTGCATGATACCTTTTGAAGGGAAAAATCTAAATAATTTCATGAGTAAAAGGGAGTGTGGAAAAGGAAATTGTGCACAGGAGAAGTTCATATCAGAACTGAGTCATCTTCTTAAAAACATGGTGTCACTCAAATATCATAAACCTTTGAAAAAGATAATATATATCCAGTATTCAATTGTGACAAGTAAAATGACAGTCATCAAAACTCCAAAGGAGAAGCAAAAAAGTTGATAGGAACTGCAATAAAAGGAGGTAGCAGTGAGCTAAAACATATGACTAAAACATGTAGAAGTAAGAGTGTTTCTTTTATTAGGTTGGGGGAATAGACCGAACTGACAAAGAATTCGACAAAATGGCGTCACCATTGAGAAGGGCCTGTCCAATGTATTCAGCTAGTGAAGTAGAACCCCAGATGAAATGGTGCAGTACAGGCCTCAGGCAGATTTCATTATCTGCTACATTCTTGGCAAACAGAAGTTTCCACAGAGGCAGTCCACATTTAGAAAACATTGCAGTAATATAATTGAGATGCAATCAAGTTATATGTAACAATAGCCTTGAGGTATTTCTCATTTTGTAGCATGTACGGTAGATTGTGCATGTTAGGTTTACTGCTTATGCTGGTAGTGTTTTATTGAAAGCTACCTTGAGCCTTCAAACTATTAGTTAAAATATATTACAGGTAAGTGGTTAAGTAAAACATTCCTATGTCTGCTAAGATGTATTTTACTGCTTTACAAATAAGTTGATAAGGCTAATATTTGTATTTTAAAATGTTTTTTTTTTTAAATAAACTCAGTTTTAGGAGTGTTAAAACTTTGGCATAAACACCTGTTCGGGATGACTCTGTAACTAAAAATATGATGGGTTACCTTATTGTTAAACATTAGGATTGTCCCAGATCATTTGAGATGTTCCATAAAAGGCCATTCCTTATAATCCAGGTAATCATTTGAAGTCCTTGCTCAGACATTCATTAAAGAACTTAAAGTTTTGCAGACTCTTGACAGAGTTAAGTATGATGTGCCAAGAATTTTTTACATATAACAGTATGGGTGGGAAAGGAGCCAGGAAATCCATTTACATCTATTTTCAACTTGTCCATTTGACATGTTATGACAGAATAAAATGCAGCAAAACTATCTTATTATTAATGGCAAGTTAAATGCCTACAAAATGTCATTGCTATGGTTGGGATATTTGTGGAGGAGGCCTCCATAGTTTGTAGTATTATACTTGAATTTTCTTTGGTATCCCTTGCTTGAGTTCCGATTCACTTTCTCATTCAGTACGCATTCCTCAGCTACAAAGAGGTATGGTCATGAATGAAGTGATTTAAAGACAATGATTGTCTTTCTTCTAAGACAAGATCCCAGGTTGTTTAGAGGCATATATCCTCTAAAATGCCTGATTTGTGTCATTGATAGATTTCGAAATAGAGCAGCCAGAGCATACATAACTAACAAAGGGTATGGGGGGGGGGGCTTTTTTTATTTTATTGTTACTATATCCATATTCGTGATTAATGCATTGAGCAGAAGGAAGCTATGTATATTTAGGAATACAAGGAAAGCCTTTGACCATTCTGTATACTATCCTATTTCTCACATTGGTGCCAGGATGAATCTGAAAAGTCCATAAGCATGGTGTGGAAGCAGTAGGCCTTCCAATACTCTTTGACCCACTACCTAAAAGTCAGGGGTGTGCTAGCAGTGAACTTGCATGTTCTGTGAACAGCCCTTGATAATGTACTCTCCATCAGTTTTTCTAATTCCTTTAAGACTACCAAAGGCATAAGTAAATTCTCTAAGCTAGTTCTTGTCATTTCCTGAATATGTTGCTAGTCAATTTTATTAGATTATCCAAGTTCTGTTATTACTACTATTATTATTACTACTACCTTCAGCATCCCATCTCTCCCCCCCCCCCCCCGATTTGATATTTAAAGCTGGTTACAGAAATGAAAAGAGATGCCAGATAAAGCATAAAAACACAAATAAGTAAATTAAGTAAACAGAAAATTAATGTTAAATTGTCAATTAACATTCTATAAAGTAAAATCAGTCAAAACAAATTCATTTAAATGGCCAATACAGCACACTGTTAAAAGCTTTTTTCTTATAAAACAGACAATTTCCAAAAACCTATTGTAATAAAAAGGTCATCTGTTGTTAATAGGATATCAAGTGGGAAGAGAATCTAGCCGTCTTTGGAAAGGAGTTCCCGAGCTTGGAACGTAGTCACCAGTAAGGCATTTCCCACATAACCATCAGTCATACCAGCGAAGGTGACAGGACCAAGACAAGGGGGCTCCCTTAAAGAATTCAAATCCGGGGCAGACTTGAATCAGAAAATATCCTCTGCAGATGGGCTGGACCTGAAGCATATATGACTTTATGGGTCACAAACAACTCTTTGAATTGTGCCCAGGAACAGCACAGTAGCCAGTGGAGCTATTGTAAGCATCCAACAACTAGTCCCACTCTAATGGCAGCTTTGGGGTCCAGCTGAAAAGTTTCTCCACACTTTTCAAAGTAAGCTAATGTACATTATGTTTCAGTAATCCAAATGTGCTGTAACTAAAGCTTGTGCCACCTTTGCCAGATCATACAATTGCTGGAATGAGTGTGGGTGGTGCTCCAGTTTTATCTGTACCAATGCACTTCTGGCCACTACAAAACTAAGAACATTAATGCTCAGGACGGAATCTAGAAGCACACCCGAACTGTGAACCTCCATCTTTAGGAAGAGTGTAACCCCATTCATCATAGGCTGAAAGCTATTTCTTGATCTTCCTTATACAGTGCGGACTCACCGTATGCAGACTCAAGGTCATGCGGACGGCGAGCTCTGGTAGAGTGAATTAAAACAAACAGGACTTGAGGTCCCACATTATTTGCCTTACGCGGGGGGTGGGGGGTGGGGTGTATCCAGAACAGATCCCCCACGTATAGGAAGGACCCACTGTACCAGACCAGGAGCTCCCCTGTCTTGTCTGGATTAAAGCAAAGCAAAGCAGCTTCATTTATATACCGCTTCATATTGCGCTATGGGATGTCTAAGCGGTTTACAACTATAAGCTCATTGCCCTCCAACAGTTGGGTACTAAAATAGTATGAGGGACTATTGTAAATACTAAAATAGTATGAGGGACAGAATGAAACCCTAAGGGACTCCACAGGCGAATGGCCAAGGGGTCAAACAGAAGCCCTGCAGCACCTCCAACTAGGCTTGTCCTCTCCAGGAAGGAATGGAAGCATTGCAAAACAGTGCCTCCTGATCCTTCTCAGTAAAGAAGCCCAGAAGGGTACCATGATTGGTGATATCAAAAACCGCCAATCAAAAATGTGGTTTTTAGAGAAAGTGCTGCAAACTCTTGATCACTTGGATTGACCCCTTCATTTTTTCCCTCCCTATTCTTTAACAACCTTTCTGAGATGCAATAACAAAATTCACAGAATATTGCAAAGAAGGCGGCATAGCAGATTTGTAGAAACGTCCTGGGGGTGTTGTATTATTTTAAAATATGTGGTTTTAAAATGATTTTATCTTTTTAAATTGTATTTAAAACAAATGATCTGTTTTAATATTGTATTAGTTTAATTCCATTTTAATTGTCACTTTTGCTAAGTTTTTAATTGCACTAGGTTTTTAGACTGTATGCCACATTGAGTCCCAATTTTGGGGAAAAAGCAGGGTACAAATAAATACATAATAGAATACTTACATTTTGGATCTACTATGCCTTGTAACAGAAAATGTATTTTTCAGTTTCTTTGTCAGCAAGGCCTAGTGTGAAATTTTCCTTTTCATTGCCACAGTTCTATGCTTGTATTTTTTTCTTCTGAGCTGTGATAACCTAGGCTTGTCATTGCCAGTTCACTACAGGTAGCAAATCTCACTACATATATATGATTATTTACCTTTCTATATGAGTGATTGGTTGATTGTTTCTATTCTAGAAGGTCTGTGACCTTTATTCTCATATTTGAACCTTTGGTAGGGCACCTTAGCATATAAACAAAAGCTCTATATTCAGGAGCGCTTTTTCATTTTATTAAGTTAACGAGGAATGCTGTATACCTGTGTATACATGCTGAAGTGCAAATAAATGTCAGTTATATCCTTTTATACTGAGGTATGCAAATATTTAACACCACGTGTCTTAACTAGGAAAAGTAAGTCTTCAAAGAAGATGATGTTTCAGGTGCCTGACATGCTGGTTCAGCAAATACGTCCCTGCTAGCACAAGTTAAAAACCAGCAATAGGAGACACAGTACCTTTTGTGGTATTGTTTCCTTCTCTGTACCATGAAACCCTCCATAGATGAAGCTGCTGTTTGGAAATTCCTAAGGAAGTCCATATTTCCTTATATAACATAATATGAAAACTTGGGTTGTTGATTTAACTTCCATAAAGAAGTGGTCAAACATGTTTTAAATGCATTCTAAGGACCGACCTGCATTGCTGTCATAAAAGTAACTCTGGCAGGCTTACTAACTCACTGCAAATGTTAATGCTGCATGGTACATTAAAGAAGCAAGGAGGTAACCAAGGTACTTAAACAGGCAAAAAACTGTGGTTAGTATTAAGCTTTGTGGGGAGAGTAGTATATTGACAGTGCAGTACTCAGTTTCTCTGTGTTGCACAAGCTCTTAGGGGGGGGGGAACAGTTTGGCCAGATGGCTTTACAGACTGAAAATATTACTGATGTTCATATTCCTGTGTATTGACTTGAAACTGCATAACATAAGTGTTGTTGCATTCTGTCAGAATTACTGAATATTTTGTAAAGCAATATATTATGTACGGAACAGTTCTACAGTTTTAGAAAGGAAATATTGCTTAGACAGTTTTTAAAAGAAAAAAAAATCTTCACTGGTAGGTCTAGAACAGGGGTAGGCAACCTTTCCCCTTTAAGGGCCGAGGGACTTCAGCTCCCAGAATCCCAGGAGCTATTGGCCAACATGGGACTATTGGCCAACATGGCTGAGGCTTCTGGGAGCTGAAGTCCCTCGGCCCTTAAAGGGGAAAGGTTGCCTACCCCGGTCTAGAAGAATGTGAAAAATCACAGTTCTACTGCATTTACAGTTAAGGTAACAGTAAGATTCTTGGTTCTTTATTTCGTAGCATTGTTATGGACTGCTGATTTTGCTCTGCTTGTGTCCTTGTGTTTTAAGGATTTTTTTGTTTGTTTGTTAACTGCCTTCGTGTCGATGTTAACCCATGGCAACCCTATGGATGAGACATCTCCAGACCCCCCTGTCCTCTACTGCTCTGCCCAGCTCCTGCAAACAAATATTCGTGATCTCTTTAATAAAGTCCATCCATCTAGCATGTGGCCTTCCTCTCTTTCTGCTTCCTTCCACCTTTCCTAACACTATTGCCTTTTCCAATGTTTCATGCCTTCTCATGATGTGTCCAAAGTACGACAGTCTGAGGGCCTGAACAGACTGCCAGAAATAATTCAGCTTGAGGCCACTTTAACTGCCCTGGCTCAGTGCTAGGGAATCATGGGAACTATAGTTTATTGTGGCACCAGAGCTCCCTGACAGAGAAGGCCCAATGTCTCAAAAGAACTACAATTTCCATAATTCCCTAGCATTGAGCCAGGACAGTTAAAGTGGTCTGAAGCTGGATTATTTCTGTCTGTCTGTTCAGGCCCTAAGTCTTGTCATCATGGCTTCTAGGGATATCTTTGGCTTGATCTGTTCTAGGACCCATTTGTTTGTCCTTTTGGCTTTCCATTGAATCCTTAGCACTCTTCTTCAGCATCACATCTCAAATATGTTGATTTTCCTCCTATCTTCTTTCTTGATTGTCCAGCTCTCACATCCATACATGGTAATAGGGAATACGATGGCTTGTATGATTCTGACTTTTGTGCTGAGTTGTATATCTTTACAATTTAGGATCTTTTCTAGTTCTTTCATAGCCACCCTCCCCATTCTTAATCTCCTGATTTCTTGGCTGCTGTCCCCATTCCGATCAATGTTTGATCCCAGATTTGAGAACTTTTTATTATTTCTATTTCCTCATTGTCTAGTTTGAATGTGTATAAGTTCTCTGTGGTCATTATTTTTGTTTTCTTTGTATTCAACAGTAATCCTGCCTTTGTACTTTCTTCTTTGATCTTCCTTAGTTGTCGTTCTAGGTGTGAAGTATTATGGGGTCATCAGCATATCTTAGATTGTTGATATTTCTTCCTCCTATTTTCACTCTTCCCTCATCCGTGTCCAAGCCTGCTTTCCTTGCAATATGTTCTGCATATAAATTGAATAGGTAGGGTGATAGGATGCAGCCTTGTCTGACTCCTTTGCTAATTGGGAACCATTCTGTTTCCAATGATTGAGTTTTGTTTCCATTTATGCAGATTTGTGCCTTCTGATCTCTATAGATTTCTCGAACCCACTTCATAAAATTTGTAGCTATATTCATTTTGATCATTATATCTAATAAAATATTCCAATTGACAGAGTCAAAAGCTTTATCTAAATCGAGGAAAAATAGTCCTGCTTGTTCCTCAATGTATTTGTCATAATATTCTATAATATTTAGTGCATACCTTAGATTGTCTTTTAGCTGTGTACCTGGCAAAATTCCTGCTTGATCCTCGCTAATTATTTCCTTTAAATAATTTTTTAATCTTATCGCTAATATAGCGTGCCCACAGCATACGCTGGTGCGCCATATGCAGCTTCAAGTTTACACATATGGCAAGTGCCAGAAGTTACAGTTGTGCACGCGCCTGCAGCACACATGGCCATTTAAACAAATGGGACTTGAGGTCCCGCGTTTTTTGCCTTATGTGGGAGGGGGGTCTTGAACGGATCCCCTGTGTATATGAAGGTTCCACTGTATTGAGCCCTAAATTTTATAATCAATATTTACTAGTGAAATAGGCCTGAAGTTTGAAGGCTCCATCATCTTTGGTTTCTTTTGGAATTAATATATTAGCTTCTTTCCATGTCTGGGGAATATTTTTTCTATTACATTATTAATTGTTTGTTGAAGGGGAGAGCATAGTTGAGTAAATCTATCAGGACCAGGGGCTTTATTTTTTCTTGCTAGAATCAATTGATGGGACATGTGTGATCTGAGATCAACATGCAGAAGACTTACACCAGGAACAAAACGCCACAGAAGAGTATCTGCTGTGAAGTTCGGTGCAGGCTGCAGAGAAAAAAATCTTCCCACACAGAAGCTGTCGGCAAGACAAACTGCTGGGTTTGCACGAAGAGGCTTTTATTCTTGAGTACAGCTATATACATTAGACTGACAAAGTGCTACGCCAGACTCCTATTTGCAATGCAACCATACTGAGCATTCAGCTCACTCATTTATATACAATATCTCCCGCTGAGATTTGAGTCCAGCCCACTACTGGTATGTCACCCAGTTTCCTGTCACCTGAAAGCCATGACTCTGCAGAAGTAAAGTTTGCTGACTTCATCTCCTGCCCTTCTATCACCAGCTTCCTGTGACTCAGGACTCTTCAAATGATGAGTCATGATGTCCCAACTGAACTCAGGTTACCTTTTTACCTTTGCTCTAGTTTCATGCCATAGCCACATCTATGGCATTTTCTACCCAGAGTGCAATTTACTCTGACATTAGTAGCCTTTAAGATTTCTTCCGTCGTAATTTCCACATCCAATTTCAACATCTTGTACCCAATCACTAAGTTTTTGATTTGTCGTTTCCCCCTCCTTATATAAATTTTTGTAATAATTATACTTTTTTTATTTCTTCATGTTGGGTCACTATTACCTCCTCTTTTTTAATCTTTAAATTTTGTTTTTTTATCTTTTTCTTTTCTTAATCTGTAAGCTAACCATTTACTGATTTTGTTAGAGTATTCAGAGTCTCTTTGTTTAATCCTTTTCATTTTGATCCTTCGTTCATTTATTAATTCTATAGATAATTGTTTTTGGATTTTAATCTTTTTCTTTTATCAATCTATTTTTGGATCTGATTACAGCCTTCCCTCCTCTTCCTTTAAAGCATTATTTAACTGTTGTAGTTTTTCCTTTTGTTTATTTCATTTTATACTATTTTGCCGTATAAAGAAGCCTCTTAATACTGCTTTAGCTGTGTCCCAAACTATATGTATCTCAATCCCCTTGTTAATATTTTCCTATAAAAAGTCTGTTATTGTCTTTTTTTGCTTTCTTAACCATTTCTAGATCATACAGTAAGTCATCCAGTAACTTCCTATTTCTCTCCTTCACATTTAATATTTGTATGTTATGATCTGATAAGAATTTTGGCATCACTTCCATGCATCCACCAAAGCATGATTTTCTAACAGGTTGAAAAAGGATTTGGGTAGTTTACCTTGCTTTTCTTTACCTTTTTGGTTGATGTTCTATCCAATTTAGGTTCACACACCCCATTAAAGTCACCTATTAAAATAATATGGTCATGGTTATATTCTGATATTTTGGACTGTATACCTGAATAAAATTTACCTTTATTAATCAAGGATCCATAAATTCCCACAACCAATTTTTTTATCCTCCCACTGGATTTCCACCCCTACGAAATGACAATTTTTATCATTAAACAATTTCTTTGGTTCTAAATGATTTTTCACGTATATTATAACATCCCTTTTCCTTTTGTCAAATAATGTCGTATAAACTTTACTCTAATCCTTTCTATTAATCAACCCCTTGTCTTTAATATTTATATGTGATTCCTGAACACAGACTACATCCAGTTTTTGTTTGGAAATATATGAGAATACTTTTTGCCTTTTCCCTGGCTAATTTATACCCCTTACATTCCACGAGATTATTTTCATATCTTTTCTTTACACAGTTAACTGTCATTTTCCCCCTAAAGCAAGCAGAAAAAAAAGGTTATCAGTTGTCTTAAATCATCCTCCAAACAATTTTTAACAAAAAAAAAAAAAAAGAGAGAGAGAGAGAGAGAGAGAGAGAGAGAGAGAAACAGAGATTCTTATTTCAACAATGTTTTCAGTTTTCTTCTTCTCTTCCCACATCTCCCTCTTCCTCCAATTCCAACTTTGTCTTTCCTTTCATCCTTCTTATAATCCTGTCTGGTCATCATTCTCGGCATGGGTCTTCTTCCATATCTTTCACCTTCTGAACTGCCTTCCTTGCTCTTTCCAATCTCTTTTCTAAATTTGGACAAAAAATCTTTTGCTCCATTGAATTTAGCTTTTTGTTTCGTTTTGTTTTTGTTTCCAGGTCACAGTTAGTCCGTCTAACTCCTCCCATCTAAAAGGGACTCCATGCACTTTCAGCTGGTCCGAAAGAAAATAATAATCCCGTCTCGTCCTGAGCACACTCGCCAGTACATCTTTAAACATCTGGATCCCCTCCCTCCAGTGATTAAATCTTTCTTTTAACTATATTGAATAATCAGTCCCAAGTCTGTTTCTGCACACAATATACGATAACATCTCTGGGATGATTTCTTATTCTTGCTACCTTTGAGTTCAAATGATATAATCTGTCGATTTCCCAAGGGGCTGTTCTGATTCCTCAATGAATGCAGCCAAAATAAGCACTAATAGTTTATATAAGTTTTAATTTTCCTGCTCTGGAATTCCTCTCAATTTAAGGCAAGTTTCCTTAATTTTGATCTGCAATTTGATCAGAGTCTCATGATCTTCCTTTCTTTATTTCATTGTCCAATTTATATCTAAATTTTTAAAATCATGTTCTAGTTTCTCTACTTTTTCAGTGATCTTCCCCATATCTGTAGTGATTGTTTCCAGATTCTTTTTTATGTCTCTCAGTTCAGACCTCAATTCATGTTTTATCTCAGCCTTCATCTCATTCTTTATTTTTTCATTATCCTCTCTAATTCCCTCCCGGATTTTCTTTATCTCCTCTAGAAAAAATTCATTTTGATCCATCATTTTTGAAGATATCTCTGTTGAAGGTCTCCTTTGATTTTGAATGGAGACTGTAGCTTACACAGCAGAGTTTTTATGTGAAGCCATCTCCATTTGCCACAAAATATAAATTTATTTAATTTGCATCTTTTACCCTTTTTTCTCCGTACTGTAATAGGTAAAGTATTTTATTAGTCAATTCGTTGACAAAACACAGCAGATAAGTGGGAAGTCACCCCCTCAGAGTTGCAAGCTACCTTCCTGCTATTTGCCATTTTCAAGGTTGTTCTTCAGCAGTTACTTTTGCTTCTTTCCCCTTGAGGGTAACAAAAATCTATATAATATTCAAATCTAGTCTTATTAAAGTCAACAAGATCTTTGAAAGCAGTTAACAATGACAAAGTCCAAAATAGAAAATCAGTTTATAATTCTCAGTTCAAAACGTCAGGATCTCAAAACTTTTTAATTATTATAAGTCCAGTTTTCTCTTTAAAATATTTCTGGAGGAAATCAAATTTAATCACATTTAATTTTTAATCTCATTCGATTTCTCCTCAAATTACTCTTTTTACTCTCTCCTTGCTCTTGATTCTTGTTACTATTTTGCTTTTTATTATCTTCCTCTACAATTCTTAGTTTCAATATAGCCAAATGGTTGTTTCTTTGTAGAGAGTATTCTCATGTGTGGTTTTCTGTTGCTCTTTGAAGTATTACTTCACAACTATTTAACAAAAGCTGTGACAGCGCTTCTGCAGCTTCAAAAGAGAAAGCTGTGACTTGCCGCGGACGTGGCTTACCCTCGCTCTCCCTCGCTCTCTCTTCAGACTCTCTTCAGTCCCTTCTATTTCATTTAACCTCTTCTTGACAATTATAACACATTCCGAGATCTCTGTGTTAGTAAAATGAGGCCCCCTCTGCTTCCCCTTTATTGTGGGGACAAAATCTCCTCCTTTAAGATTGCCTAAGGAGGACTAATCCCTGCGGCAAGCTGCCTTCCATCTGAGACTAGCTCTAGATGGCAGCCATCGCGCTAGCTATCTCGCCGGAAGTCAATACAGTTTGAAACTTTTGGTACCTTTTATACGTATGGGGAAGTTTGCATATTACACAATAATTTTGTAGTAATTGACATATGCAGGTATTTGATTCAGTCAGGTAGCTTAGTGGAACCCATGTTGGGTTCCATATTGGGAGAAGGTGGGATTATTTATTTGGAACAAAATGGGTGGCTTTGAGTTTTGAGCAAGCCTGTTACAGTGGGGCCTCATTATCCATGGACTTGCCATCTGCAGATTTAAGTATCTGTGGATGGCAAGCCCCCGTTGTCCCCAGTGGCAATGCATGCATGTGGCTGTGCTGCCATTAGGGATAGTGGGACATCACCTGAAATCCCATTGTCTTTAATGGCAGCGCAGCCACGTACACATGCTGCCACTGGGGACAAGGGGACTTGAGGTCCCACAGATTTTGATATCCATGGGGCAAGGGGGGGTCCAGAACGGATCCCCTGCAGATACCAGTGTCCCACTGTATTTATCTTGATCTATCTCACAGGACAGTTGTGAGATTAAGCTATATGTGCTGCCTTGCCTAATCTCCTTGAAAGTATTAGATACAAATATAACAAATTTTGTGCAGTTGTATTGATTACATATTACATATTTTGCATTTTGGTAAATATTGCACTATGTGGGGATGCATCTCCAACCAGTGAATACATAATAGAAAAAAGGAAATAAGAGGTTCAAGAGACTCCTATCTCTCCTTTTCCTGCAGCGTTCATAGTGGGAATTGTGTGTATTTCCTGCAGTGAGATCCACAAATCATCCTTCGCATGCAGCACCAAAAATAGAAGCAAATCACTTGTAGTTCTGCTTTTGCCATCTCTGTATAGTGTATAAGGCTGTAATTTTGAAGATCTATTTGTGCTGATTTGCGTAGCAGTTACATACTGAGTCTACAAGACACTTTTAAAAGGTGTTACACAGTAATGGCCTAACTTTAGAATTTCTGTTGTGTAGCTAAAAATAACTGCTAGATTACTATTCCCCTTTAACTGTCTTAATTTTGAAAAAAGAATGTTCATAATGTGGTATTCATCATGATGGAACAAACTACTTTAGTCAGTAGAATTGGGAGAGGGCTGATCCCCTTCCCAACTCTAGTCTTCCCTAAAATCCCAAAATCTGCTCCAGAGGATTGGGAAGCTGGTTTTCCAGTGGGCATGTGTCTATAAAAATGGAGAGTTCAATTGCAGTAGCACCTAGCCACCGATGCGATGTTCTGTATAAACCATAGGCTTCTGCTGTTTTGTAGGTCTTTACTTTGTGTGCATCTGGAAATGCAATACTGATCATACACAGTTGATGGTTTCCCTAAGGAAAATAAAACTCTTTCTGGAATCTCTGCATTCTTGTTCTTCCTAATTGCCCAACACTGACTGAAATCTGTATTTATGTTGTTAATACCTGTAATTCTGTGAATGTGAATTTTGAATACCTGCCTTTAAAAATATTCCTGACATATATTCCAAGCATTTAAATAGATACTTATTTTTATTTTATTTTTCAGGAAGAAGGCAATATTAAAGAGATTGCAATAACATATCATGTCAAAGAAGGGCATGAAAAAGCAGATCCTTCACAGTTTGAACTCCTTAAAGTACTAGGACAGGGATCTTTTGGAAAGGTGAGGAAGGACCTTTTGATTTATACAATCTGTCACAGTTCTCAGAAGGGCTTTTCTGAGCTGAGTTCCCAAAATAGATGCTCTGGTTCTATAATGCCACCTTGTGAATCTTTTGTTCTAATCTCCTTAATTGTCTGTTAGTTTGCTGCCTTATCCTAGATTAAAATATGCAGAAATAACTATCATATGAGCTGAATGTATTCCTTGAAATCACAGTAGTTTCTCACACATTTATGGTGTATGTTTTCAAATAACAATTTACACAACACTGGACTTCTGTAGGTAAACATTGATCAGTCTACCCTTGTTTTAGCCCAGTGGCCTAGGATAACAGCTTACACATTTCATGAGATCTGATTCTCTTAAAATGGTACTTTAAAATACGTGTGGAAGATCATTTTTTTTCTCCTTGACCCTTTGTATTCATGTTTTAAACACCCATGGAAAAAGTGTGGCCTTGGGGCCACCTGATTCTCCTAGGCCAGGGACCGGCGACCTACGGCCCAGGAGCCGGTTAAGGCCCAGGTCCCTGGACTTACTGGCCCAGGCGGAAGGTTGCCGCCACTGCCGCTGCGCGTGCCGCAACAGCCATTTTGGAAATCAAAATGGTGGTCACAACGCGTTTGCGCATGTGCAGTACTCCTGCGCATGCGAAAACGAGTCGCGACCGCCATTTTGAAAATTAAAATGGCGGCCCAGCGGCAGGAGGGACTTTGCTGGACTGGCCCCAAGCGCAAAAAGGTTGCCTACCCCTGTCCTAGGCCATCTGTTTAAGCACACAAAAAAGTCAATTGCCTCTCATGGATGCCTTACATAAAAAATAGCTGTTTTCAAAAGGAAAAATGCCATTTCCAATTTGGGTTTTTTGGAGAGTGGTGGTGGCAGCATTTTTTCCAACTGTTCAGACGCTCAAAATGTCCTGGGGGGAAAAAGGGGGGCCCAGACTTGCCAAAGTTGCCCACTCCTATATTGAAATATACCAATTCATTAATAGTGTTTTATTCAAAATCAGGGATAGAAATAACATGAATCAGACTTATGAGCTTCATGCAAGAAGATCTAATTGAACCTTACATCCAAGGTGGAATTAGAATGACAGGCATGCATGGAGGAAGATTCAGTGTGTGTCATTCTGCCTCCTTTGTGTGCTTAGTTGTTTTGTGTGTGAATGGGTTTGTGTTTGTGTATATAAGCTCTTTCCTTTGACCTATTCATTGATTCATATTTTGTTGTTTGATAGATAGCTGTAATAAAACATTTACATGTGCTTAATACAGGTATTCCTTGTCAAAAAAATCTCAGGATCAGATGCCAGACAGCTGTATGCAATGAAAGTGCTAAAGAAAGCAACACTTAAAGGTAAATCATTCAACCTGTACAGAAATCCTGTCCTCATAGAAATTGCATATGGTAGTGTATTTGCTGAAAGATATGGTGGTAGCACAGATAGGTGTGTTCATAATCTGCGCTCATAAGATTCTTTTGCTTATAACATATGATTTCCAAAATTAGGATAGGCATTTAGTGGAGGAGCTAGTAAATGAAAGTGTGAATTTGGCACTTGAGCACTCATGATTTGTAAAAACTAAGAGTTCAAAGCAGTTCTGCTTCCTGATACTGATTTACATAACATAAAAAGGTGTCAGATTTCTGTGAGGTACTTCATGTATCAGGTATACTCTGACTGATATTTAGACAACCTTTATTATGTGATTGTTATATGTATACTGTACCTATTGTGTTATGTGTCCTGTCTCAGTGTGTAATATATATGCTGTATCCTAAATACGTAAATGAATCTGCACCTAAATTCACACAGTAGTGGGTTTTTTCTGCCAAGAATTTGCCCATGAACCTCATCTGTTTAAAAAATAGGTAAATGATGTTCCTGGTCAATATTCCTAGGGATGTGCTGTAGATCTCTCAGAGTAAAATTGAGACACCAGATTAATAAGCAAAAATACCAGTCTACCCTTTCCTTCTTGAGTCACAATAATTTAAAATGATTAGATTGGGTGTGCACCTCCATGTATGATGTGTTAGTGGAAATAAAAGACCTACTCATCGAAGCAACTTTTAAGCCATGCAAATCCAATTTCCAGAAGCATCTGCTTAGTTGCTATATGCATATTACATGAGATGGTGCTCAGTTAGCTTTACCTGATCACTGACTAGGTAAAACCATAATATAGACAAGCTTCTGGTCATAATCTAAATCATGTTTACCTGGTAATCTCATCACCATTTTGTATGTTAACTACATACTTCAAGGTAGTCTCCATTTGAAAATATATGTATTTATTTAATTCATACCCTTTCTCCAAAAAGGCACTCTGAGGCTAAACTGTACAATCAATCACAAAATGTAAATTAAAATCAGTCAAAAATACCTAGGTAGGTAAACTTCCTTCAAGAGCAGACCAGCTCATGTGCTGGTCTGCCTCAATAGAAAAATTATTTGGTTTACTGGTGGAGGGGCAATAGAGAGACAGCCAGTCTCGTCTGCCTTGTCAGGGAATTCCAGAGTGTGAAGGTGGCCAGTGAGTTGGCACTTCACATTTCTGCTACAAATGGAAGGTATGTCATCTTTGTTGGTGCAACAGGAATATAGACTAGAAAACTGCCTCATTTAGGAATAATCTGTAGTGACCTTTATTTTGAGGTAAGTGTGTGTGTGACTTGGGTGCTCAGTCTAATCTGTTGAGTACAGTCGTCCCTCCCTGTTCGTGGGGGGATCAGTTCTGCATCCCACCACAAAATAGAAAAAATGTGGATATTCAAGCCCCATTGATTATAATAGTGGCACGCTCCTAAGGGCGCCATAGACATGCACACCATTTTGTCCCTCCCGGCTTGTTGTCTGCGGAAACTCAAAACTGCTAACAGGGCGGGACGACTGTATATATCTGCCCTCCTGGACCTTAAATTCAGACTCTCATTTAAGTCTCATAGGTCCAAAACACACTGTAGAAATAATCCAGTTTGAGATGGCCTGAACTGCCCTGGCTCTGTGCTAGGGAGTTCTGGGAACTATAGTTTTGGAAGACATTTCTCTTTCTCTGTCAGAGAGCTCTGGTGCTACAATAAACTACAATTCCCAAGATTCCCTAGTACTGCGCCAGGGCAGTTAGAGGAATTTCAAACTGGATTATTTCTGCAGTGTGTTTTGTATCATAGATTGCTTTACCCATCCACCAAGGTTTACAGAGATGCAAGTATATCCTTTTGCACAGGAACATTTTAAGTTGTAAGTATCTCTAACAGTAGTTATTTAAAACATCTCTGCTTGTTCTAACTAATCTTTCTAGTATGTAACAATACAATAAAATAACTTATACATTATATTAGGAAAATGATCAAATAATGCAGTACTTGAATGTAGTTAGTTTTCCAATTTCAGTATTAGAATTGACTCTCATAGCAGAATACATATACAGTCAACCCTCCATTCTCGCGGACTTCATGTCCATGGTTTTATATATTCACGGAGGGGCAACCTCCATTTAAATCAAGGGGGTATGCACCTCTTTCAAGCCTATAGGGCTTGAATATTCACTAAACTCCATTTTCTCGGGGGGGGGGGGGATTCCAGAACGGGTCCCCTGCAAAAATGGAAGGCCAACTGTACTGTAGTATCCTTTTGTGTTTTTGCATTGTCTTAGGCTGCATCCACACTGCAGATATAATCCAGTGTGACACCGTTTTAACTGCTAGGGCTCCATGCTACGGAATCCTGAGACTTGTATTTTTGTGATACATCCTTCTCTGTCAGAGAGCTCTGGTGCCACAAATTACAATTCCCAGAATTCCATAGCATTGAGCCACAGCAGTTAAAGTGATGTCAAAGTGGATTATGTCTGCAGTGTAGATGCAGCCTTAGAGATGTATTTAAATGCTGATTGCTTAGACTTCATTTTACTGAAGAGTATATAAATACTGTAAATAAATTATGAAAGAAATAACTAGTGGCCAGTCCTTTAAATATGATAGAAATTAGGTTGAAAATACTTAAGAGCTAGAGCACCCCAATATCTTGTATGATTTTTGTGTTTGATATGTCAAGATCCATGCAGGAGTGCAGCATGGCAGTGACTTTTAGAATATAAACTCTGTTATATATTACAAACTATTCTGCCTGTATCATAATTTAGCTATCTACTGCTGTGCAAAATGTAGGTAGTTATGGATAGTCTTGTCATTGTCTACTGTATTATATTTAGTTTTGCCTGAATTAACTATTCGTAGCTTGATTAGATAACATTACAAGTTGTGTTGTTTTGTCAACTGAATGAAAAACATATTTATACAACTTGCATTTTTCTTTGTCATCAATGATGAAAATGGCTTTTGAAGACTTTAAAATTGTTGCTGTAAATAATTGATGCATAACAGATCAAAGGTCCAATTGCACAGCTAAGCTAGTAGTATTAACTTGACTAAATGCTGATCAACATCTCTTACAGTACGTGATCGTGTTCGGACAAAAATGGAGCGTGATATCTTAGTAGAAGTTAACCATCCCTTTATTGTCAAGTTACATTATGGTAAGTTTAATGAATTTCCAAAATGACTAAAGTAAAAAATTGTTAAGGTAGCTCTAACCATGATATTTTGTAAGTATCATCAAAATGAACAGATGTTTGCAAGAATATGCTAATGCTCTTTAATGAGGCCTGCATGGAAGAAACCTCAGGGACCTGGATGAATATGTTCATGTTGGTCAGCATGTGAGTTCGCCCTCATTTGTATTGACCCAGTCTAAACTATAAAGTGGTTTGTTGATACTCTGGCCTAATAGATTTTAAGTTGTGCAAATGAATTTATTGTACCGGTATATATTAGCCAGTGCAAGGTGTTTATGTTCTATTATTATGTATTCTTGTTGAATTCAGTGCTGTTTATAGACATTCTGTAATTGATAAACTAGTTAGACTAGGCCTGGGCAACTTGTAGGACTGGGAGCTAGCCCTTGCCTAAGGATCCTGGAAGACGACACCTACCGTTTTATAGAGTGATGGGACACCTTGGAAAAATTTCTCAACCTGAAATACAAAACTAGTACAAAGCTTTAAGGCGCTCCACTGGCATGTGCCATATCAACGCTGTGCCACCAGAGCGCCTGGAAGCCGGCCACCATGTAAACAGCCGCCCAGAAGGTAGTACGAAAGGGCCGTCTTTTTCAGCCCCTAGTCTGATTTAGATTACTTATCCTGAGCAAATAATTATATATGCACAAAGTTTAATCCAGAGTTATCTTCTACTACAGTTGCCCCTCCTTTTTTGCAGGGGATCCATTCTGCAAAAATGAAAAATTGTGGCTATTCAAGCCCCATTGGCTTGAATGGCCACGTGCTCCCCCATGTGCGCCATTTTAACCGATGGGGATCTCCCCTCTGTGAATAATCAAGACTACATACTTCAAGTCCGCTAAAACGAAGGGGCAACTGTAATGTAAGGTTGCTTTCTGATTGCAGAAGGGATGAAGATTCAGTGGTGGCTCCGACTGGTAGATACACTTGATGAATATTCTTGTCCCTGAGCAACTTCATGCTCTTCTGCAGGCCACCTGGTCCTCTAAAAGAGCTTTTCATGGAGAGTTTTGAAAGATTAGTTTCTCTCACATTCGCCATCGAAAGAGGCTCATGGGTGGAGTTTCACCCATTGGCATTCTTGATTCAAGCTACAGAAATACAGTTGGGGGGGAGTAAATTTATGGAATATCTTAGTTATAATGGTGTTAGTAACTGTGAAAACCTATTTGTAAGCAAAGGTGACAACTGCAGAGGGAGTGTGGACATTTTGCACCTTGCTCTTCACCCAGGGGCTGCACCAACATGCCAGTGGGTGAAACTCCACCCATGAGCCTCTTTTGATGGGGAGAGGAACTAATGTTTCAAAACTGTCCCTGAAGCCTTTGAATACCATGAAAAGCTGTTCTAGAGGACTAGGTGGCCGCCAAAAGAGCATGAAGTTGCCCAGGGACAACCAATAGTGATGTCATTTCAGTTTTGTTTTTTACCAGTTTTGCTTGTTTTAAGGGGATTATAAAATCAAAATCTTAATGCTTTCTGGCAGTTTTAAGCCTTTTTGGGTCATCCTTTCCCTCACTGCCAACTTTTTCCAAAGGCCAGAATATCAACAAATCAGTTTATAGTTTAGACCGGGTCAATACAGATGGGGCCGAACTCACATGCTGATCAACATGAACATAGTCATCTAGGTCCATGAGGTTTCTTCCATGCAGGCTTCATAGAGTCCTTCAGAATAGGGTCCCAGGAGCTGAATGTGGCCCATCGACTGCACTTTCCCCACTGCTAGAGACCGGGTTGTTTGTCTGTCTTTTTTTCAGTTTTTTTTTTTTTTTAGAGATGCTTTGTGTATAGCCTTTATTCTCTGGAAACCAGCTGGGTTGTTTATTATTATTATTATTATTATTATTATTATTTTAAAAGCCACAAATTCAGTTTTTTCCTGCCTCTTTTCTATAAGACTACATTAGGTTTCAGAATGGGGGTGGGTGGGGTGAGAAGTTGTGGTGTTTCCCAGACAGTGATCTGAAAGGGTTTCAGCTCAGCATTTCCTCAGTTGGCCAGATCTATCTACATGCAGCACCATTTGTATTTAGCTGTTGGGGCCTTATAATTCTAGCAGCTATATGCTTTGGGTGGGTGAGGTCTTTGATTGGGGTGGAATACATAGAATAAAAAGAAATAAAAAGAAATGCACTTTGGTGATGCACATGACACAGCTATACATAAGAATTGTATCTGTTGTATTATCTGCATAGAAAATACTGCTATGCAGGAAACATGTTTTCTACACAAAGAATTGAGTTTTCTGTGCGGCAAATATGTTTTCAGTGTGGCAAACGTGTTCTTGTCTGCTCAGAAAATGATGTTTTCCTACCCTCTACAGCTCTCCCCAAAACTAGCCCTCCAGAGCTTGTTTGAGTGGCAGCGGCAGAGGGGATTCTGTCCATAACAACTGTTAGAATACAGCCCATAAAATTTTTAGAAAATATGTATTTTCATGTTTTGAATGACTTCTACTTAAGCATGGAAACATGTATTTGTAATAACTGTAATAGTGAAATACGTGTCTGCATGGCTAAGAGTATGACTTAAATACATTCATCTTTTTTCCACCAGCTTTTCAAACAGAAGGGAAGTTATATCTTATTTTAGACTTTCTCAGGGGAGGAGACTTATTTACACGCTTGTCCAAAGAGGTAAACAATGTGTAAATTATAATTTTGATTAGAAATTACCTTATTAAAGATTAATTTAAAAATGTGCTCAGCTGTTTTTAAACGTATTCATTTAATTACTATATTTCATTCAAGGTTACTTCCATTGTTTTCATATATCTCTTCAATGTTTTTCTTCTCCACTTTGGTTCTTTTGGGAAAAATAGAGCTGTAAAAATATATTTTGCTGAAATATCATTTGATGGCTGATTATGCAGCCACATCAATCAGAATTGCAGGTCTCATGCATTAATAATCGCTCCATTGATAACACCAGAAGCTTTTATAAACAGATTTATAAATATTTATTTGCAGCTTTTGAGAGTAGGAATTGAACTGGAAGATGCCTTCCTACTTATGAAAGTATTATTTCTCATATATTATTTTTAGGAAAAAATATAACACCCTGCATTTTACTTTCTAGGTGATGTTCACAGAAGAAGATGTCAAATTCTACTTGGCTGAATTAGCACTTGCTTTAGATCATCTGCATAGTCTTGGAATAATATACAGAGACCTAAAACCAGAAAAGTGAGTACCAAATATTTTGAACTTTATAGAGCTGCTAATTTTCTAAACAGAATGTACTGTTGCAATAAACTTTTAATGATTATTATATCAATTAACTTGTTCCTTGTAAATGAGAGTTTAATCTCTGAAACAAAAAAGATAAGTGTTTCAGATATGACTAAAAATTGCTTTTCTAATATACCATATATACTCAACTATAATACGCCATGTATACTCAACTATAAGTCAACTTCATGTGTAAGTCAGGGCAAGTTTTGGGCCAAAATTATGGATTTTGCCGTGAATCATGGATAACTCAAGGGTTAAACTTGGAGGCTTCAAGTTAAACTTCAGTGTGTGTATGTGTGCCCATGGCAAGAGAGACTAATAGAGGCTTTTTGCTTTCAACTTTCATTTCCACTTTCACTCCTCTGTTTGTTTGTTTGTTTAAGAGCAATAAATCAGGACTCTTTCTGCTTGAATCAAAAGATAAAGAAACTTCTCTCCATCCCATGGGGAAATCTAAAAGAGCTGCTATCGCATTACCCTACTGACCCATAAATAAGTCAACCTGGCATTTTGGGGTCAATTTTGGGGCATACATTTTTTGATTTATAGACAAGTATATACAGTAAAAGAAAAGTTGAGCCTAAAATTTGTAGAAAAAAGAGGGCCGTGCCAAACTGTTTTTCTGCCATAGTTGGAAGTATTGTGTACATTTCATCAGAAGCCTACTGTAATGGAAGCTGACATTAGTGATGGCAAGCTAGCATGGGCGAGTGCAAAGCAGACTCTGTGGCATGTAGCTCATTGCTCTCAATGGTAGTGTCTGTAATGGAGTAGGAGAAGGCCAACCAGTGCTGGGAACAATGGGGGGCGGGAGGGGCTGGGGATTTTTTCCCCTGTCATTTTAACTTTCAATGTAATATTCTGTACCAGATGTTATTGTAAATACCATTTACATAACCAAGTTACAAACAATAAAATAAAGCCCTTTTCTTATTTCTAGCATACTACTTGATGAAGAAGGACATATTAAATTAACAGGTATGTAAAAGCAAACATTCATTCAATAAAATCATAGATACTTATTTAAAAAATCAGAAAGTCTGGGGGTGGGACACGTGAAGTATCAGTAACTGCTACACAATTATTAATTTCCTGATACAAATGCTTACGACATTGATATTTTTCCCTTCTAGATTTTGGCTTAAGTAAAGAGTCCATTGATCATGAGAAAAAAGCATATTCCTTCTGTGGAACAGTGGAATACATGGCACCAGAAGTAGTAAATCGGCGAGGTCATACACAGAGTGCAGACTGGTGGTCATTTGGTGTGTTAATGGTAGGTATCCAGTGAAATGGAAGTGATGCTAGAGTCTCTGGTCCCTTGATCCACAGCAGATTACTTGGAAGTAAATTCCATTCATTTTGGTGGAATATATTTACAAGTAAGTGTGCTTGGTAGAATAAAAACAAACTGAGAAAGCTAAGAACCTTCATACTTCCAGTGTAATACATGAACTCATGGAGATTCTAGGCCCAGGTGGAGTCCATGTACCTCATTTTGAAGGAAATGTGTAGCTCCCTTCCCCCAGCTCATTCTCACATTGCACAATACATAAGAAGTAGGAAAATGGCAGAATAGGTGACTCAGGCTTCTCCTGTCTCACTTGCTGGCAGTTCACAAAGCCATCACCGAATTCTGCAATGTAGAAAAATAAATATTTTAAGACTATAGTACTTCCAGTATGGCTAGTTGAATAAAATTAACACAACCAAATGAAAAAATTTCTTTCCAAACAAACCTAACAAAACATTAAAAAAAATCAGGAACAATAAATCATTGCAAAATAATGGGGAGCTGCCAAGGAATTCTCGGTGCTTTGGACTATATTTCAGAGGAGGGCAATGGCAACCACATTTGAATATTTCTTGCCTAAGAAAACCCTTTGAAATTCATGGCGTCACCATAAGTTTACAGACAGCTTGAAGGCAAGCACATTCACACATCCCACATACGCATAATCAAACGTTTATCCATAAATCTGAGATGTTTAAAATGATTAATATATTGAGTTGGATCCAAACTTAATCATACTTAATTCGTATGAAATCTACATCCAACCCCTTATCTACAAAATAATATCCTTATGAAACAGAGTAATCTAATCACTAATATTAGTGGTAATTAGTGATTCCAAAAAAGTTGATTTCATTGCAGTTAACTCAAAAAGACATAAAACAGGTATTTTATTTCTGTGCATTTTGATGGACACTTAGAATTTATGTCATCAGAAATTGCAGTTTGATCAACTTAAAAGTGAATTTTGAACATATCTCAAACTTCTAAATTTTGATTATGTATATGTGATAGCAAATATAAGAACTATTTTAGATGTTATATTTTTGTTTTTAATTGGATGTAATTCCATTATTTTTTTCTTAATTTTATCATTAATCATTTTGATTGAAATATTTTTCATTCTTGACTGAAATATTTTGCATTTTTGTTAGAAAACTGATCAGTTTCTGAAGCTCAAACTGAGACTAGTGATGCAAAGGGCCATGCTCTGCATGCTACTTAACATATGCCAAATAAAAATGTAGCATTCTGTTCATGCAGTGATCAACCATTTATTTATGGGAAACTTGCTAGCAGAACCTGAGTGTAACTGTCACTTCATCTTTATTCCCAGCAACTGACATGTAAAACTACACTGCCTCAATACTGATGATGACATTTATCTCTCCATTGATGGTCCTAGCCTTTATGAATTTATCTATTTCCCCTTTAAAGCCATTGTATTTAAAGAGTAAATATGGATCACATGTACTTATGTAGCATATCATTTACATATGCATATAGGATTTTTAGAAAAAATATCCAATTATGGAAACCTAACTGATTCTAGAGGCAAGACAAATATTTGCCATCAGTGAGGCATGCTTTTCCTACTGCATGCACCCAGTGCTTCCATTAAACCTGGTTCAATGATTTCTATACCAGCTAAAATCTCCTTCAAGATTTTGATATTCTTGTAACTTATTTGTTTGGATTTATGAAATGTCATAAAAAAACAAAACATGCTACAATAATGATACAACATATAAATCTGTTTTAAAACTCTAAAACCCATCACAAAATACTATTATCTATACCTAATGTACAAAACAAAGGAAATAAAACCAAAGCAGAAAGTAACAGGAGCTTGTGCCATCATTGCTGACATAGCAATTTACTACAATTTTAACCAAGATAATTTTAGATCATGGTGGACAAAGCGTGGTTTATGGGTTCCATGTAGCGCCCCCCCCCCCAGCTTTTTGTGATCCTCAGAGTTTCCCACCTTACAACCTTTTTTAAAAATTAAAAATAATCTTTTTACTCAAAACACCTCTGCATCCTCTAGAGTGATGTGAAACAATTTTGCCACACCCCCCCCCCAATTTCTGATTTACTACATGGTTTGGAAAACAGCCACTCCTAAGTTCAAAATGATGCGGGGGGCTCAAAAACATGGAGAAATTGCCCCATATGTCCGCTAAGCAGCCCAAAGGGACATTTTGAGTAGTCTTTCTTTTTATAGCAGTTAGGCTGGGATCATAGGCAAGTTGCTGACCTAAACAGTCCATCAAGGGGCCCTTTGTGGCCCTTGGATATCTGTTAGTTTTCCATGTCTGTTTTAAATATTGGACAGATAATATATCTAACATGAAATGCCTAAATCTGGAAAGGCCTGGAAGAATACGAAGAACCTTGTAATTTTGTATTGGTGGGACAGTTGCGTTAACCTCAGGCAGTCCTCAGATATAGACACTTGATTCCATGTGGAAAGCATTCAAACCATTCTTAGAGCACTTTAGAAAAAAGTTTTAATCATATTTTACTTTAATATCATGTAATTAGTGCTAATATGGATATATGAACATCTTCTGAATTCTGCTTCAGTTTACATTAGTAATTGCTTACATGTTCAGAATTGTTCATTATGTGTAGTTGAAGGGATTATAGATGTTTGGAACATTTCAAGAATGATATGATCTTATTTGGAAGACAATGCATTCCAGCATGTTTCCAAGTTGAGTCAAACTTAGAAGATACTTCTTCCACATAAAGGTTGAAAAACATCAGATGGTTGCTAGGGCTATGCCACTTGAACATGTAGGATGAAATCTTTTCTAGTGATTGAAAATACATGGTCCACTTATGATATGGCTGGTCTCTATTAATGTTTGCCCTCTTGTTCTTCAGAGAAAATGGTTACAAAAATGCAGCTGCATTGAATTTAAGTTTCCATTTGCAAGTGACCAGTTTCATAACTTGAGATGCCCCTAAAATCTGATAGAAACTTATAGAGTGAAATACTGTTTCTGGAGGCACTTTACAGAAGCCTTCTGCAATTTGTTGTCTTCTCCATGTATTGGACTACAGCCTCAGTACAACTAGAAGGCATCAAATTGGAGAAGGCTGCTTTACAGAATAAAAGAGTAGTTGCAACCTATTAATGTACTTTGCAGCTCTGCATTTGTCATCAAGAGATGACAGTGCCAGTTTACATTTTGCTTAGTATCAGTATAGGTATTTTTGAAAAATACCTGTATGCCAATTTTGTGTTTGCTTAGGTGTGAGAATGGAAAACACAATATTACTATTACCTTGGAAGTGGACAAAATGTAAAATTTGCCTCACTAAAAGTAGGTGTTCTTAATTTTAGAGGTACAATAGAATTAGAAAATCACAGCTAACACATTTTCTCAAGATTTCATTCATAAATGCGAGGAATGTTAACATGTTGCCTGAAATAAATATAGATGCGTTAAACCCTAGAGAACTTTAAAGCACATGTACAGATTGGGTTTTTTAAATCTGATAAATAGTTTTGTAAAAAGTAAATAAAGATTTTGACCACGTCTTTTAATATAATTGATGAAAGTTTTACTCTATACAGTTTGAAATGCTCACTGGTACTCTACCTTTCCAAGGGAAAGACAGAAAAGAAACCATGACTATGATTCTCAAGTGAGTACACTCTTATTTATATATTTCATCAGGTATTCTACTGGGGATGCCCTCCGGGCTGCACTATCTAATTTCTACTCTTCCCTCATTTTCAAAGGTACTGATAACCCTCACTCCCTAATTCATATTACTTATGTACTTTTCCGCCCTGCTATCTATCCTTCTGTCAAAAGTTGAAAGGACATTTACTCCATTACCCCTGTAACTTATAATAACATATTATTCAGCAAAATTGGCTGCCATGATATATTCTTCTCTTTTATTCATTTTTTCATCTTCAAAACACTAGTGTTATAATCCAGTTTTAGAGAACTTTCTTATCTTTTCTAATGTTCCTCACTTTTTACCGATAACTGTTCCTTCCTTCCAATAATTGTCCTATCTCTGAACCTATTGATTTAGTTCTAACATATGTATTGAGTTCCTTAAAGATAAAATTTATGTTTTTGTTGTAGTGACCATCCAGTAATAGCATGAAAATAATTTTTATTCCTATGTTGATAAATGTTTCAGAATCAGCTTTTTGTATCTTGTTTTGATCTTGGTACAAATTCTGTGAAATACTCCTGTATGCTGTAATCATACTGAAGTTTATCCAACCTACTCATTTATCTGTACTTGTACCTGAATTTTTTGTCTGATTGCTGTTGCAACTTAGATGTCTCTTGTTCCTATATGTAAATATTTATTTTGTTGGTTACCCTACTTTCTTAAAAATCACTCCTGTGATAAGATGGTACTTTTATATGGACTTAAAACTGCTTAATTTTGTTTTGGAAATATTTTTTGAACTTGTGATTATCTTTCATATCTTCTCCTGTTTAAGCCATATGGAAGGGATTCTTACTTTATTGAGATTTCTTCTTTTTGTAACTTTGTCCTCCTTTGCTCTTAGTCTTCTCCCAACCCACTCCACATCTTATACAAACATCTGTGTAGTATCCTAACTGTAATTCTTATTTACAATCTCATGATTATAGCTTTCCTATAAAGTTTGGAGATTAAAACAGGGTAATAGAGTAGTAGAGAGCCAGCATGATGTAGTGATTGGAGTGTTGGCTACGACTCTGGAGACCAGGGTTCAATTCCTGCTCGCCCATGAAACCCACTGGGTGACCCTGGCCAAGTCACATGCTCTCAGCAGAAGGCAGTGGCAAAACTCCTCTGAATAAATATTGCCAAGAAGACCCCATGATAGGTTCATCTTAGGGTCACCATAAGTTGGAAATTACTTGAAAGCACACAACACACAAGAGAGTAGTAGGGAGCCAGCATGGTGTAGTGATTTGAGTGTTGGACTATGATTCTGGAGATCAGGGTTTCATTCCTTGCTTGGCCATAGAAACCTACTGGGTGATCTTAGGCAAGTCCCACACTCTCAGCCCCAGAAAACGTTGTGATAGGTTCACTTTAGGGTCGACATGGGTTGGAACAACTTGAAAGCACACAGAAACAACAAAAGTCAAGTAAAACATCTTTGGTTCTAGATCAAGATAAGTGGAATGTGCAAGAAAATTTTGTCATGTAGTCCCAGCCCTTAAGATGAGTACAATCAGCCCTCTGTATCCACGGATTTTTTTTATCCGTGGATTCAAGCATCCACTGTTTGAAGATATTTTAAAAATGTATGCATTCCAAAAAGCAAACCTTCATGTTGCCATTTTATATAATGAATATCTTTTTACTATACCATTATATTTAATGGGACATGAGCATCCACAGATTTTGTTATCCACAGGGGTCATTGAACCAAATTCCAGTGGATAACAAGAGCCCATTGTACTCCTGTTAAGGATCCAATTGGCATTGACCAAGCATCTTGTGCTGCTGTTTTTTGGGCTTCTCAGGATTCTGGATATTTACGAGGGGCTATTGTAAAGTAATAATTATCACCCAGACGTTATTAAAGTATATTGATGAAAGTTTGTCAGTGCCATCATTGGTCCCTAACTGCATGATGTTGAGAAAATCAGTTCTTTGTGTCCTTTATTTTTGCTAACGGGTTGTGCCAGAAGTGACTAAAGTGTAAGATGGAGAAGATTGAGGCTCGAGTGTGATAAAGGTTCTGCATTTGAAGAGCAGTAGTGCCTGGCAAATTCATGATGAGATGATGGTAGTTTATAGAAATGACTGCCGATCTTATGACACTACTGTGAGGTGGAAGAGGAATTTCCAAACCGGTCACATGTCCCTCACAGATAAGCCAAGACTTAAAAGACCATCATTGACAGACGATGCAGCCACAGTGAAGAAAGTGGAGTGTTTAACCCTGGAAGACAGACAAGCAACCATCCAAATGATCATGAATGAAACTGGTCTGTTATGTAGTGTGTGGAAAATTATTCATGACAAATTGCCATGTCTAGGTGTCAGCATACTGAGTTCCACGTTTGCTAACCCCTTTCCAGAAACAAAAATGGTGTGACCTTTCAAGACAGATGTTAACACTGTTGGAGCAGGATGAAGAGGATTTTTTGGTCATCTGGTAACAATGAATGAATCTTGGATCCATCAGTATGATCCAGAGACCAAAACCATGAGCATGGAGTGGAAGCATGCCATTCCCCTCTCCCCCAAAAAGCAAAGGTTAGCAGGGAAGGTCATGCTCTCAGTTTTTTGAGACTATTGTGGAGTCATTCTCGCAGATTACCTTGCAAAGGGACAAACTCTCACTGGCACATAACTACAGCAATCTTCTGGATAAGTCGCGAGATGCTCTGAAAAAGAAATACTGCGGTATACTCTCCAGAGGCATTAGTCTCCTAGCTGACAATGCACCAGCTCACTCATCTCAAGTTGCAGCTAACAAAGCAAGGGTGTGGGGCTTTGGGATCTTGCCGCGTCTGCCTTATTCTCCCAACCTTGCACCAGGTGACTTTTTCTTGTTCCCAGAAATGAAAAATCCATTGTGGGGTTGCCAATTTGACAACACAAATGACGTCATGCATGAAGTGGAAGAGTGGTTTAAGGTACAATTTGCTGACTTCTACAATAACGGTATTCAGAGGGTCAGGAAACGCTGGGGAAAATGTGTAAATCTGGATAGTGACTATGTAGAGAAAAACTAATAACTACAAATCAAAGCAAACTTTCAAATTTTTTAAAAGGTGACAATTGAAATTTTACAATACCCCCTGGTAGATGGGGAGATGACACATTTTTTCACATTGACAGTCTCCTGAGGCCCTGCACTGCTGTGGTAAAAGGTAGTGGGAACTGTGAGATATCTCTGCCTGAGATCTTCTCCATGATGTCCAGTTTGACTTTTCCAACCAAAGAAGAAAGTGGGCTAAAAAGACAAATAATCTGACCTAGTGTAAGGCAGCTTCCTATATTTAAAGAATGATTTATAATACAGCAGTGTGGTAAAGTATGAAAGGGAAAGTATCCTATTTCCTCTTCTTCTTTCTGGCCTATTTCTCCACAATACTGGGAGAAATGTTGTTGTAACACCATGGAACCCATCCCTCTTCCCAGTTCCTCCCTCCAGATTTTTGTTTGAAGACTAAGCCATCTAACTCTCCTCCTCCTCCCCCCGCACCTTATGCTCTCCCTCGTAACAGATACTTCACCATTTTATACTTCTTAGAAGCTCAGAAGCCATTGTATTGCTGGTGGTTCTGTTGTTGTTTTTGTTTTGTTTTAGTTTACAGATATTGGTACTTATGTAAACTTCGGGAATGTCCCAAGTGGGAAAAACAACTACTGTTTGGGTGTTGCCCTGCTTTGCTTTTAAACTTAAAAGGCATTCAACTATTAAAATTCACTGATAATCTCAATATATTCACATAGTTTCAGCAACTTCTGTAACATTTCTGCCTGATTAACTTTCTTCTTTTGTCTGCTTTGTCCTTCAAATTCTCATAATTAATGTAAAAATTTTAGCAAATAATTAAGTACTTACAAAAGCAATGTAAACTAGTTTGTAGAAAGGACTAAAAGTAATAAAAGAGACAGGAAAATTTATTGTCAAAAAGTTTGGGTAAAATAATTACATAGGTCCATCTCATAATTAAGTATTAGAGTAAAAGCAATGACATGTTAAAAACAATACCTAGTAAATACAGTCAAAAATCCAAACAATATTTTCAAAGTATGTAAAGTATTTTCAAATAACAGTTAAAGAAAATGAAGACTGGTTGTACACTTTCATATGGTTGGTATACCAAGCAGATAAAACTAGATATTTAAAAACTGTTTATTATAGCCTTCAACTCTTAATTGGGTTCCAAATATAGTCAGGACAAATAACCTTCCCAACTGACCATGTAGGGAACACCCATCTGATCAAATCATCAATATGTCCCCAACTACAGATGTACAAATTAGAGATCTAACTAATTGTAATGCAGCAGTCTCCATATACTTCATAAGTAAGCACAATAGTTGCTACAGCATCAGTTCTATGTGATCATGAAGGTGAACAGTGTTTTATTCACTGTTTACCCTGCACCACTGCAACTGATTAGCGTGAATAACGATAAGCACGCACAGTAAAGGTTTTTTTCAGGGTTTTGCTTGCTTTTTCCAGGAAGGTAAGAGGAGCAAGTAAAATAAAATAAAACATTTAAAGATAAGTTATACATTGGAAGTATACTTTGGAGTAGAAATTTCTTTTTAAAAAGTAATACCCTTGACACAGTGTCTTCTAGCAAGTTTTTAAAAATGCATTAAGATTGATCCAGAGTTCCCTTTCTTTGAATAGAAGGCTCCTTTTCACAGAAAAGTCTGAGAGCCACTGTAGTGGGTGGACCATTTCTCAAAGCAACATCCTTCTGATGCCCACCACCACTTCCCATACTATACTGAAGGGTTTCCTACTCACCTAGAGAGGATTTTTTGGGTAATACTTCAGGGGCAGGGAATAATTGGCAAAAAATTCCCTCTTTCCCTGGTGGGGATGTTCTTGAGTGGAATTCTGATCATGGAAACTCTGGATCCAGTCCAGTTTTTTCACAGTGTGTATATATTTAAAGCATCAGATGAAGGACGCAACAAACTCACAGAAGAAGGAAAGCTGGCATTAGTTTTAACGTCTTGCATGCTTTTCTCTCAGGTACTTCTGTAATTTTAAATTAAGTAGAAGCTGCAATTGAAAAATACAAAATAGATAATTCCAAGTTATCCAAAGTGTAAACTATTGTTACAGACATACTGCTGACCTCTATAGCTGTTTTTTATGCAGTTTGTTTGTATTTTGTTGATTAAGTGACTGCATATGGTAATATAATTATAATGATAATAAAGTCAAAATGCTATTACTGCTATAACTCATTTGTACAAACTTTGAAGTACTTTCTGTAATTATTTATTTTTCTAGAGTGATTATTTTTATTCCAGTATCAGAAAATGAGAAGGCATTTTAGAACTAAGAAGCTTAAATGAATCAGCAGTGAAATAGTGACTAATTTTCTGTGTGCATTTTCTGCCTTAACTATATCAAACCCATTCTTATATATGTACCTATCAGAAATAATAAACAAACTAGCTATCATTCATGGAGTTCTGGAATCTGAACAGTCTCTGGTTGGAGCTGAAACCAGTCACAAAGCATGTATTTCCAAGAAGATCCTCTACTACTGTAGAGTAGACAGTAAGCAGAGCTAAAATTTATCAGCATTACTTTGCCAAATGCAGACTAATGGAATGCTTCCAGCAACTTATTCAGGAAGTCAGAATTCTAATTTGTGGTGTTTCAAAATAACCAGTCAGCCTTTCCCAGTTGGTTTCTGGGGATTCAGATGGCTTACCTCACTGGTTTTAAGAATAATTCCATTCCTTTAAACAGAAATATATTTCAACATCTGGTGTAGCTTGTTAAAGTACTGCTCTAGTTCATCTAGATTTTAAAAACATGAACTCCATTCATAGTTTTTTTTTTCGGATTCTGAATGCCATGCATTGACATTAAGAGTGGAAAATGCACATCAGTAGAAACATGAATGTTGTATTCTAATCTTGCGTTAGCCATGTGTTATAGCTGGAACAAGAACATTTTAGATTTTATATCTGCAAGATTGAAGGACCATTTCATACTTTCTGTTTTGTACAACCAGGTTTTCAATTATTGCATTTCTAGACAGGCTATGTTGGAACAAATGAACACTGATTCCTATGATGAATATTTTTATGCTTTCAATGTGTTTTTATTATATAGAGCGAAACTTGGAATGCCCCAATTTCTAAGTCCAGAAGCTCAAAGTCTTCTCCGTATGCTTTTCAAAAGAAACCCTGCAAATAGATTGGGTAAAGAATTTAATGAGATTATCTTAATTCAGACCCTGCTGTTAAACTAATAATGACCTCTAATTTCTTCACTGTTATGCTTATTATTACCCATTAATAGGAGCAGGTCCTGATGGTGTTGAGGAAATTAAGAGACATCCATTTTTCTCCACAATAGATTGGAATGTAAGTTTACAGTACAGTAAAAGCGCTCTCACAACATACTTAATGTTAATTATTTTAAATCTGTCTAATACAGGGGTAGGCAACCTTTCCCCTTTAAGGGCCGAGGGACTTCAACTCCCAGAAGCCTCAGCCATGTTGGCCAATAGTCCCATGTTGGCCAATAGCTCCTGGGATTCTGGGAGCTGAAGTCCCTCGGCCCTTAAAGGGGACAGGTTGCCTACCCCTGGTCTAATATGTTAAATTTGCTTATCTTAGAAACTATACAGAAGAGAAATTAGTCCACCATTTAAGCCTGCGACTGGTAGACCTGAAGACACTTTTTATTTTGATCCTGAATTCACAGCAAAAACTCCAAAAGGTAGGATATAGTTTTTGCTTTTAGGAAATCTTAAAATGTGGCTTTATCTTAAGCATGTGTATTACTTTAAACATTCACCTATCAAGGTAGTGTGTGTTAAATGAAAAAAGTTTACTATAGGCATAGTCTTGGCTTTTGTGTTAGCTACTAAATATTTGTCCTTGAAATTTGGGTCTTCCTTTCTAAGATCTAATGACAAGCTGTTCGTTGTGTCTTGCTGTTTTGCATTTAGTTAGGGCATGGAAGACAGTCTTCTCAGATTCTACTTCTTTGCTTTTTTGTTAAGCCTCCATATCTTTATCTCTTGTTGTTCACTTCCCTCTCCTCCCCCTCCCCCCCCCAAAAAAAAGATGGGAAGAAGAGACCGAATGGTTTGATAGACTCAACTAGGTACGCATTTGAGCTGTCAGGTTTTCAGTCTCAGTGTTCATTTGAACTATTTTCAAATTTTTTAGTGTGATTGTAATGTGTGTCTTGTGCAAACTGCCCTGAACATTTTTAATCGGATATTTCTGAAATTTTGTTTGTTTATTTTCTATTTCAGACTCACCTGGCATTCCACCTAGTGCTAATGCTCACCAACTTTTTCGCGGTTTCAGTTTTGTAGCTATTGCATCAGATGACGAAAGTCAAGCAATGCAGACATCCAGTGGGCACTCAATTGTTCAGGTGAATGTTGTTAATGAAGAACTATTTTTATAAGCTAAGCAAATTAAATAAGGTTTTCTATTTATGCAGATGGGTTGCATAAACTATTAATCCCCAGTAGCCATGATGGTTATATATCAGTATCAAGAGCACTGTAACTCTCAAAACCAGTTGCTAGGTGTGCCGTGGTGACAACGACACTGCCAAATCTTTTAAACCCCTTTACACTGTGTACCACTGCTGCCACCAATTATGTATGGAGACCCTTGAACTTGGATCTCTCACAAATGACTGCCACACTTGAACTCTTCAAATGTCAGCACTCTGGGGTTTAAAAATCCCCACAGCTTGGCACTGATTGTCAGTTGATAACTATACACCCACTATCTGAATTGTCCTAAATAATAAAGGGCCTTTTCTCTCTTGGTAGCTTTTTAAATATGTTTTGTAGTGTGTATGATGGCGCAGTGGTGGCGCAGTGGTTAAATGCCTGTACTGCAGCCACTCACTCATAGGCCACAAGGTTGCGAGTTCAATACTAGAATCATAGAATCATAGAGTTGGAAGAGACCACAAGGGCCATCCAGTCCAACCCCCTGCCATGCAGGAATTCCCAAGCAAAGCATCCCTGACAGATGGCCATCCAGCCTCTGCTTAAAGACCTCCAAGGAAGGAGACTCCACTACTCTCCGAGGGAGTGTGTTCCACTGTCGAACCACCCTTACTGTCAGGAAGTTCCTCCTAATGTTGAGGTGGAATCTCTTTTCCTGCAGCTTGCATCCATTGTTTCGGGTCCTAGTCTCTGGAGCAGCAGAAAACAAGCTTGTTCCTTCCTCAATATGACATCCCTTCAAATATTTAAACACGGCTATCATATCACCTCTCAGCCTTCTCTTCTCCAGGCTAAACATCCCCAGCTCCCTAAGTCGTTCCTCATAGGGCTTGGTTTCCAGGCCCTTCACCATTTTAGTTGCCCTCCTTTGGACACGCTCGTTTCTCCACATCCTTTTTGAATTGTGGTGCCCAGAACTGGACATAGTATTCCAGGTGAGGCCTGACCAGAGCAGAATAGAGTGGCACTATTACTTCTCTTGATCTAGACACTATACTTCTATTGATGCAGCCTAAATTTGCATTGGCCTTTTTAGCTGCTGCATCGCACTGTTGACTCATGTTCAACTTGTGGTCCACCTGGATTCCTAGATCCCTTTCACACGTAGTCTCATTCAGCCAGGTGTCCCCCATCGTATATCTGTACTTTTCATTTTTCCACCCTAAGTGCAGTACCTTACATTTCTCTGTGTTGAATTTCATTTTGTTAGCTTTGGCCCAGCTTTCTAGTCTGTTCAAGTCATTTTGAATTTTGATCCTGTCCTCTGGGGTATTAGCTACTACTCCTAATTTGGTGTCGTCTGCAAATTTGATAACTATGCCCCCGATACCGTCATCCAAGTCATTAATAAAGATATTGACTAGCACTGGGTCCAGGACAGAGCCCTGTGGCACCCCACTGGTCACTTCTTTCCAGGTTGAAAAGGAGCCGACTAGTCAGGGCTCAGGCTAGACTCAGGCCTGCATCCTTCCGCGGTTGCTAAAATGAGTACCCAACTGTTGGGGGTCAGTGAGCTTACAGTTGTAAACAGATTAGACATCCCATACTGTGATATGAAGCGGTATATAAATGAAGCTGCTTTGCTTTGCTTTAAAAACACTTGAGGCAATTTCTTGCTGAAACAAAGAAAAACTTTATTTACAAACAAAGCTTATTATTGTATCTTGCTTAGTGGATGTTATTCAAGCTTGTTACAGTGTATGAATTGCTTCAGTAGTTACAAATCTTATCACTTTCTCTCACTTGACACTATGATCCAAAACATACTTCAGAAATAATCCAGTTTGAGATTCCTTTAACTTCCCTGGCTCAATGCTAGGTATTCCTTGTAAGTGTAGTTTTGTGAGACATTTAACCTTCTCTGTCAGAGAACTCTGGGACCTTAACAAACTCCAATTCCCAGGATTCCCTAGTACTGACCCAGGGCAATTAAAGTAGTCTCAAACTGGATTGTTTCTGCAGTGTGTTTTAGACCTATGTACATTTCCTTTCACTCTTGGTACACACAGAACCTATATCCAGCTTGTTTAGCTGTTAACTATTCAAATTATCTGTTACCCTAACGGTAACTATAGCTGAACTTCCTCAGTTTAACTACTCTTTAGTTTCACCCGCTCCTTAGGCGGCTCCTGATAGTTTCCACAGTCTTCCTAGCTGTAATCCCACAGCATATCAACACACACTTTAATTCTGGACTTCTCTTGTCCCTAAATTTGATAACTAAAACCCCTCAAACTGCACCTCATGCCAGTCCCACACAGCCTCCTTGGCTGCTAACCCCACACAGTAAAATGACACACTCCTCTCAAACATGGCTTCTCCTCTCTATTTATACTTGATCCTGGGAGCAGCCCCCACCTTTTCCCTTGCTTCACTCCCATTGGCTATTCCTAATATTCTAAACTGCTTGTTTTCTCCACACCAGCAAACATGAGTCTTTTACTTATGTTTTGTAAAGGCTATCCTGATGTAGAAGATGATGCTTTCACTATCAAGTGCTCAAGACATTACACTAATCTCTCAGTCATTCTCGTATACAAAGCAGAAAAATAGTAACTCATATCAATCTGCTTTTTCTTTCTCATACTCAATATATTTTGACTCTGACAGTTCAGTGCTCTTGTTCATGTGTGTTCACAGCAGATGAATGTTCTTTATTCTTCAGGTTTTAAGTAAACTTTTACCCACTTTTTGATTATGATTAGGTAGCTTTGTTTTCTTCACTACAAACTACAAGGAATAACTCGGTATATCCTTCAACCATATTCTGTTTGCTTGAATATAAGTTCAGGGTGGAAAATGGATGAAAAATACAGTAGATAATATTTTGTTGTATATTAAGAGTTACGTAAATCACTTTTTACTGACAAGCAGTTATATAACATGAAAAGCTAAAAGAATTCATTAATTGACAATGTTATTTTGGTAGCAGTTGCACAGGAACAGTATTCAATTTACTGATGGATATGAAGTCAAACAAGATATAGGAGTTGGCTCCTATTCAGTTTGCAAGAGATGTATACATAAAGCAACAAATATGGAATACGCAGTAAAGGTAATCACTTTCTTACAGCGTGAATATTTCTAGCATATTATTAGTGTTGTTAGACACTGTGAGATCATTGTGATAATTATTTTAGGTAGGGATAAGGTTAAAATTTGCCTCATTTTCAAGTATGAATTTGTAGTTTCTGAAGCTGTATGCCAACTGAAATGTAGTTTCCATATATACTCATGTATAAGTAAAAAAAAAATTGTCAAAAAAATTCACCCAAAAAAACTGGTCAGTATGGTAATTACCCCAGCCCAGCTGTTTCCTAGAGGGACATCCTGGTTAGGGAGGAGGAGGGAAGGCAAGTGCTTGCCCTTCAAGCCTCGTTCCCACCCTGGCTGTCCCTCAGATGACAGCCCGGGGGGCGGGGGGAATGGAAGGCAAGTGCTGCCTCCCCAAGCCTCGTCCCCACCTTAGGAGAATGGAAGCAAGCCCTTACCTCTGCAGAACTGCAGAAAAGGCTTATGATTTTGTATGCAGTCCTATGGGAGGGGGGAATCAAACTTGTGTGGAAATAAGAGAAACAATAAAATGAGACTGAAATGGGTGGCTTCTTCCATTCCTTGTAATAGATTGGATTGGATTCATAAGCTGAGGACCGTATTTTTCGGCATATAAGACGCTCCGGCATATAAGACGCACCCAATTTTAAAGGAGGAAAATCTAGAAAAAAAAGATTCTTAACCAAATACTGTAGTAAAATATTTTATATCAACTGTATAAAGTTAACAGCAGTTTAAGAACAATTTTAAGTTGTAAATGTAAGTTTAAGCCAGCAGCAGGGCCAGGTATTGCACAAATTCCCTGCCCAACTTTCTTGCAAGTCTCCTGTCGCCTTATGGTGACTCCATGAATTTCTTAGGGATTTCTTAGGCAAGGAAGACTCGAGAAGTGGTTTTGCCAGTTCCTTCCTCTGAAATACAGCCTGCAGCACCTGGGATTCTTTGGCGGTCTCTCATCCAAGGACTATCCAGGGCTGACCCTGCTTAGCTTCCAAGATCAGATGGACTGGTACCTTTGGAGTTTTTAGGCCATTGTCTTATGGAGTAATTTATGGCTTATTTTGACCCTACCATGAGGGTTTTCTTGGCAGATTTCTTCAAGGGGGGGGGGTTGCCATTTCCATCCTCTGAGGCTGAGAGAGTGTGATTTGGCCAGAGTAATCCAGTGCCTTGGAGTAATTTCTGGCTCATTTTGACACTACCATGAGGGTTTTCTTGGCAGATTTCTTCAGAGGAGGGAGTTTGCAATTTCCACCCTCTGAGGCTGAGACAGTGCAACTTGGCCAGGGTACTAATCCAGTGCCTTGGAGTAATTTCTGGATCATTTTGATCCTACCATGAGGGTTTTCCTGGCAGATTTCTTCAGAGGAGGGAGTTTGCCATTTCCACCCTCTGAGGCTGAGACAGTGTAACTTGGCCAGGGTACTAATCCAGTGCCTTGGAGTAATTTCTGGATCATTTTGATCCTACCATGAGGGTTTTCCTGGCAGATTTCTTCAGAGGAGGGAGTTTGCAATTTCTACCCTCTGAGGCTGAGACAGTGTAACTTGGCCAGGGTACTAATCCAGTGCCTTGGAGTAATTTCTGGATCATTTGGATCCTACCATGAGGTTTTCCTGGCAGATTTCTTCAGAGGAGGGAGTTTGCCATTTCCACCCTCTGAGGCTGAGACAGTGTAACTTGGCCAGGGTACTAATCCAGTGCCTTGGAGTAATTTCTGGCTCATTTTGATCCTACCATGAAGGTTTTCCTGGCAGATTTCTTCAGAGGAGGGAGTTTGCCATTGCCACCCTCTGAGGCTGAGACAGTGTAACTTGGCCAGGGTAATAATCCAGTGCCTTGGAGTAATTTCTGGCTCATTTTGATCCTACCATGAAGGTTTTCCTGGCAGATTTCTTCAGAGGAGGGAGTTTGCCATTTCCACCCTCTGAGGCTGAGACAGTGTAACTTGGCCAGGGTAATAATCCAGTGCCTTGGAGTAATTTCTGGCTCATTTGGATCCTACCATGAGGGTTTTCCTGGCAGATTTCTTCAGAGGAGGGAGTTTGCAATTTCTACCCTCTGAGGCTGAGACAGTGTAACTTGGCCAGGGTACTAATCCAGTGCCTTGGAGTAATTTCTGGCTCATTTTGATCCTACCATGAAGGTTTTCCTGGCAGATTTCTTCAGAGGAGGGAGTTTGCCATTGCCACCCTCTGAGGCTGAGACAGTGTAACTTGGCCAGGGTAATAATCCAGTGCCTTGGAGTAATTTCTGGCTCATTTTGATCCTACCATGAAGGTTTTCCTGGCAGATTTCTTCAGAGGAGGGAGTTTGCCATTTCCACCCTCTGAGGCTGAGACAGTGTAACTTGGCCAGGGTACTAATCCAGTGCCTTGGAGTAATTTCTGGCTCATTTGGATCCTACCATGAGGGTTTTCCTGGCAGATTTCTTCAAGGGGGGGACTCTTTCCACCCCCGTCCTGGCTGCTCCAATGGGCTCTTCCTGGGATGGGAGGATGTCCTCTGACCCCAGGAAGAGTCCATTGAAGCCCCCAGGATGGGGGTGGAAAGAGGAGGAGCACATTCAACTAGCCAGGAAAAGAGGACTCTTTCCACCCCCGTCCTGGCTGCTCCAATGGGCTCTTCCTGGGATGGGAGGTGCCCACTGCAGCACCAAGGCTGAGGTTGAAATGAGGCCTACTTTTAGCCTAGGCCTCGGCAGTTTGCCCTCAGCTTTTATATTCGCTTCATTAGGCGCAGCAACTTCCCCACCCTCGTTTTGGGGAAGAAAAAGTGCGTCTTATATGCCGAAAAATAAGGTAAATTGTAAGCTTTTGGAGAGCTGTCTTCTGCAAATGAAGCTGTTGGAAGGAGTAGGGAAGCATAACAACCTAATAACAAAAACTAGTATGGGGCTAGAAGGAAATTTGGTTTTGAATGTGGCTCTCCCCAACAAAATGGTATTTAAATTTTTGTCCTGAGATACTTAGAATACAGTTGGACCTTGGTATATGTAAGGAATCTATTCCAGATACCCATCCCCACACAGATACCAAAAACTGTGGGACCTCAAGTCCCATTATCCCTAATGGCAGCATGACATGTGTGCAGCTGCTAGTGCGGCTTCATGTACAGACTACCATTGGGGATAAAGGGGCTTGACATCTGCGGATGCTTAAATCCGCAGATAGCAAGCCCACGGATAACAAGCCCCCACTGTTGTTCTACATTTAAGAAGTCATTTGGAAAATATGAGATAATATGTTATTACTTATTCAAATATGTGTGCTCTCTTAGATTATAGATAAGAGTAAAAGAGACCCCACAGAGGAAATAGAAATCCTGCTTCGCTATGGACAGCATCCAAATATTATTACTCTCAAAGATGTAAGTAGTTTCTATCAGTATCTTTATTATGATTCATTTGTATATACCAACACGATGGTTTTGACCTGTACAGTATTTAATTTTTGGTCAGAATTCCACAAGTCTGTTCAGTAGCTCCCTGGCAGTAAATCACTCTGCCTGGCACCCATAGTGCCAGGTTCCTGTTCCCTCACCTATCTGTGAATTGATTTAAGGAAGGAAAGTGTGTTGTCACTGTTTTTATGGTTACCTGCAATGAAATATTGATCCTGATATCTGCAAAAGCCCAAAACAGAAGCTAAATGCACTCTCCAAGCCCTACTCCCACCCCAGTGTTATCTGCAATTGATGTACATATCAGAGGACATTATTATAGACCATACTTATTTGTTTTAGTTGTGTGTTTTATTAACTTTCAAATTTAGTTTAGTATCTGTTTGTAATTAATATTCAATATTTGCAAGTTCTACGTCTCAGAATATCTTACAGATTCTTCAGATGCTGTTCACTTTATTTAGCTGGTGCTCAGCAGCTTTTAGTACCATTATTTTGCCTCTCACATTTTATAGTAGAGAACTTATGAGGAAAAATACAGTGGTTATTGATTTAAAAAGGACTACCCTGCAGCCTTGAGCCACTCTGTTTAGAGATGCCAGTATTTTTGTGACATTTACATTATAGCTTCTGGGAAATGATAAGGCCCTTGTGAGAAAGTTCTTCCAGCTAAGATCTCCTGGATGATCCATTTTAGATAATGAGCATTATGAGGAGACAAACATTAGGAACAGAAGATTTGGTTCTTTGTATAAGTAGGTTTTGATCAATTATTGAAACAGACAATTTAAAAAGTGGATTTCTTGTCAATGTTACATCATATTTGTAATTTAGCCTTAGTTTACAAGCTTAGCATACATGACTTTTTTGCCATGACAAGTGCACATTTATTGTCAGTATTGTGCTACCCTTTTCTTAGCCAATAATGTTGCCCATTTTATTTCCTTCGTAAGTTTTGTTGACTTGTATTTTGTTTTGTTTTTGTTTTGCATTTGGTGGGGACTTACTCTTTTCTGTTTGACAGAACAGTGGTTTGACATGACTGAACGCTTAAAGGATATGTTACTTTCCAGGTGTATGATGATGGCAAATATGTATATCTGGTAACTGAACTTATGAAAGGAGGAGAGCTTTTGGACAAAATCCTTAGACAAAAATTTTTTTCTGAAAGAGAAGCCAGTGCTGTCCTTTTGACAATAACAAAAACAGTTGAATATCTTCATGCACAAGGAGTAAGTCTTGAGGAGTTATTAAATTCATTATTTGAGCTAACAATTATTTCATTCTTGGTAGGATGTATTTTTCATTGTGCTTTTTCATTGGAATTTCCTTGAACTATATTACCCTTTAAGTATTATTTAAATAGAGGCTAGTATTAATGCAGGTATACTTTTAAAGTTGAACAATAAGAAAGTAGATAATAATTTTCCAGCAGTTGTGTGGTTCTCATTGAAAACTGTTTCCTATGGTAGGAGCTCCCCTAGGCTGCTCTTGATGTATACTGTGGGCTTAGAATGCATGTTGGTGCTGTTCCTTGGAACATTATTGTTTTCACTTCCTCCAATTCTGAATGTCAGAAATATTTCACAGAATATTGCTAGTCCACATGACAAATCAACATTAGTAGTTCCTATCATAAGAAAGCAATTTTCAGTATCATTTATACCACCACTAGGATGGGAAGGCAAGGGAAGACCAAAACTTGAAGCCACGCTGTGAATAAGACATGGTGGATAAGGTGGAAAACATGTAATTTTATAAAAATCAATATTTTTGTTCAGCGTGAAAAGATTTTAAGCACAGGACCAAACATTATTGTTGTAAAATTAATTTCCTGAATACCTCCAAATAGAAGTTGATGTTGCAAATATACTTTTTATGGCTTTTGTTAATGCCTGAAGTATAAACAAAAAAGTATTCCATGGTTTCAGTATAGATCACAATCTTGTTTGCTTTTTAGGTGGTACACAGAGACTTGAAACCTAGTAATATCCTTTATGTTGATGAATCAGGCAATCCAGAATCAATTCGAATCTGCGATTTTGGCTTTGCAAAGCAACTGAGAGCAGAAAATGGCCTCCTAATGACTCCTTGTTACACAGCAAATTTTGTTGCTCCTGAGGTAAATATCAGGTTCTTTCTAGATATGGAGGAAGATAAATCATAATGCTATGATTCCTTAAGGACTATAGGACCATACGTGCCAAAACAAAAAGCTTTCTGAATGTTGATTATCCTGAACTATTTAGTGCTGCTTTGTAAGAAATTTAAGCCAGTGATCAGACACAAAATGATAACAAGTGTTTTTATTTAGACAATTTTGTCCTATATTTTTATAGTTTTACATTGCTCTTGTCTACAACAGCCATGAATTACTTACTCTGAATGAAATGTTCTTGCTTTTTTAATACTCCTATGTTGGTAATGCAATGACTTTTAAATACTGCTCAGACTGTAGTGCCAGGGTCCTCACCTTATGTGCTTATTTTAGTGAAGTGGCTTCTTTAAGAATTCATTCTTTGTTCCTTAAATACATAATGAAAGAAGTCTGATGCTTCCATTTTTCAATGAATTATAGAGTAATATCAAAAACCAAAGAAATTCTTTTTAACTGTAGAAACAATGAACAATTTGCTTTCCACAGGTTTTAAAAAGACAGGGCTATGATGCTGCATGTGACATATGGAGCCTTGGCGTTCTTCTCTATACAATGCTGACTGGGTATGAGCTGTAGTGATTCTGTTGTTTATGTTTTTAGTGCTACCTGTGGTAGCTGAATTGCATCAAAGAATTTGAAATAATACTACAATACTTGTGTTTACATTAGCTACACTCCTTTTGCAAATGGTCCTGATGACACTCCCGAAGAAATTTTGGCACGAATAGGTAGTGGGAAATTCTCTCTTAGTGGTGGATACTGGAATTCTGTTTCTGATACAGCTAAGGCAAGTATATATTAAATTCTTCCAATTTTGTATAAGATACAGTCTAAACAGTGGTTTTGTCTAGGGGTGACCTACTTTTTGCTCTCCACATGTAGTGCTATCTTACTGTAGGGGTGATGGGAATCATAGTCCAACAACATCTAGAGGGCTACAAGAGGCCACCCGTGTTTAGTCAGTTAAATCCTCTTAAGACTTCAACATAATTGCAAATAAATAAATACTGAGTGTTCAGTAAATTATTAAACAAGGCACAATTAGAATTTTTTAATATTACAAACAGAGTTGAGCAAAGTATACCCTTTAGTTTGTGTATAATGCTGCAAGGCTATTTTTGTACCATCTCCTTCCCCCAGTATTGAGAGGTCTAAAATTTGGCAGCCACACCTGCTCCCCCTGAAGTTACTTCCATTTAGAAAATCAAAAATCCCTGGATTTAAAACAGATCTAGGGAATTCTGAGAATGACTTGAAATATCCAATTACATTTCCTAAAGATCTCTCGGTGTGTGATTATTCCATTTTAGGGCAAAAAGTAGCGATGCAGAGTTCAAAAAGTTGTGAAAGGGGGAATGTGATCTTCTTGGAGGGGGAGGTCCCCTGGAAATTGCCCAACTATGATTTAGAACAGATAGGCATGTGACTCCCTTGTTGCAACAGCTTCACTGGCTACCAGTTCATTTCCAGGCAGAATTCACTGGTTTTGACCTTTATTTAATGTTCTAGATGGCTTGGGTCCAGCCTATCTGAAAGACTATATCTCCTTATACAAATCAGCTCAGGTTTTAAGATATTCAGAGAAGGGATTTCTCTCAGTCCCACCATCTTCAGAGGCAGGTTTGGTGAGGACTCAGAAGAGAGCCTTCTCAGTGGCCGCTCCACTCCCTTCTCTGGGAGATGTACTTGGCCCCTTCTGTTCTCTTTTCACTGACCAGTGAAGACATTTTTAATCCAGGCAGGCCTTTAAATTTTAATTATGGAGCACTAGCGAGTGCGTGAAGTGGTGTGCTCTATTTTTTTTATCTTTTATTGGAAATTATGTTTTAAATATTTAAAATGTTTTTAACTGTTTTAAACAAGTTTTCTTTTTTTTAAAAAAATGTTATTTTTAATTTTTGTAAACTACCGGTAATGTTTTAACTTAATATGTTTAAAATCATTGTAAACTGCTTTTAATCCCATCTCAGGAGAAAGGTGGCATAAAAATTCAATAAATAAATAATATTGTGGAAGTGTTCTCCTATGCATTTCCCAGATAAAACAGTGCAGTATGTCCTTTTTTGTTTTTGTAGTCTGTGAATTCTGATGCTTTTTAGGTATATCTGCAATAAGCACAATGACCACTGGAATGGTGTCCTATAGGTCTGGTTGTACCAATCAGAATATTACATGTTGTTTGCTTGTGTTCTTTGAATGTGCTACTCACCAGGATATCTTTTGTATTGCTGATTCTTTTTGAATGAAATATGGGACTTATCTTGGACACATGTGCGTTCTGGACTAGGTACCAGTGTTTTTGTATAAATACTCTGTAAATTATTGGTAATACGATTAAAAGTGAGGGTACAGTTGAGGTGGTTGGGCTGCGGTCTATCTTGTTTTCTTAAAAGATCATAATATATTTTTGGGATGCTTTGTTACAGGCACACTACTGTTTGTGGGTACCCTGTGCCCATCAGTTCTGTTGGTGTACAGGATTCATATTTCCAAAATGAGTATCAAAGCTGTATTTTAATCTAAGGAACTTTCTATAGAGGAAATCTCACCTTGAAAGAGTCAAACTACAAACAGGTGCTAAATCTCTGGGTAAAGAGGTGCAGAGTTGATTTCCTGTCTTTATTTTTAGACCCAGTAAATGAATTTTTAAATAAGTATGTTCTGTATCCGATAGTATATGGAAATCCTTGGTGTATTCCTACTGACAAAAGTTCATTAGGTCCATTTCACTCCCTCTCCAAATGGCAAAGGGACTATTAGTGTACCTGAGCCAGAGAATAATTCATAATTCCCATAAGGCTTATGAGAAAGTGTATATTTATACATAGAAATACAAGTTGCAAGAACTAGAGCTGCAAAGTCTCATTCTTCAGGATTGGGGAGTGTGGTGAGTGATTCCATCCATAGGAATAGTCTACAGGTGAACAGTACTTAATAGGGAAAGAGAGAGCTTTTGTCATGGCAGAGATGTAGGCAACAGACATATGCAAGTTTTGATGCCTCGTCTACAGATGCAGGAAACTGGGAGAGGAGGAAGAAAGAGCTAAGAGCACAAAAAAGGACAAAGCCAGCTGAAGGCAGCAATTGATCCATTTAGAGCCTTTACAGACTGCCAGAAATAATGCAACTTGAGTCCACTTTAACTGCCCTGGCTCAGTGTGAGGGAATCATGGGAATTGTAGTTGTTTTTTTCCTGAGACATTGAGCCTTCTCTGTCAGAGAGCTCTGGTGCCACAATAAACTACAGTTCCCATGATTCCCTAGCACTAAGCCAGGACAGTTAAAGTGGACTCAAGTTGCATTATTTCTGGTAGTCTATAAAGGCCTTTAGTCATCTGCTCACTTGGCTGTAAAATTATTTTCATGGCAGTATATTCAGAATTCTGGCACACATTTTACTAGTTTTCTCACTTTGGGTTTTTAACTGATTTTAGTCTTTTGAGTGGGTTGGAAGTTGAGTGATATTGCTGCTTCAGTTTGCACTTGGGGACAATTTTTTTTAGTAAAAGCAATGCTAAAATTTGGTAGTTGGGGACTTCGAATGCCATAACAAAGAAGATGAGGCTGCATGCATTCTATCCCCTGTTCCTCCACTTCTTCATTAAGTAAGGCCTTGAAAATATAATAGGACACAGTGGTTGTTACACCTTGTGAGTCTGAAATTTTTCTGGAGAAGTCATTTGTTAAAATTAGTATTACCTTGCTGTTTTTTATCACTATCTGAAAAGTTTTGTTCTGCCTTCTTGATAAGAGGATACATTTGGAAAAATTCATATATTCATCTTCATATATTTTCTGTAATCTGTATACAAGAACAGTATATACTTTCTTGAGATTCAGGATTTCACACTTGTTGCATATTGTTAGCCATAAACCTTGTTTTTTCAATTTAATTCATTGTCCACAGGATTTGGTTTCGAAAATGCTTCATGTTGACCCTCATCAGAGATTGACTGCGGCCCAGGTCTTAAGACATCCATGGATTGTTCATTGTGACCAGTTGCCTCAGTTCCAACTAAACAGACAAGATGCTCCACATCTTGTGAAGGTAAATAAACCAACCATAAACTCCAACCATCTCACTGTGTTTTCCAGCGCATCTTGTTGCTGGATATGCTTTCACTCCATAATTGTTTAGCCTCCTGCTCCCTGTGCCCATGACACTCCAACCTACACTCAAAAAAACCAAACTGAAGGGTTCTGCCACAAAAATATATATCCAGGATAAAATAATCCCACTTCCAATTACAAAAAAGCAACAATATGATGAAATAAAAGAATAACTAAACCCTGGAGCAGAAATCTTGGGTTTTCTGGCTGTAGGGACTTTTGTTGGTTTACTCCACCCTGCACTACCATTTGCCTTCTCATGTCTGCTAGATTTTCTTAGGAAAACTCCTTCTTACAGTGCTAATTTTTTCATATTCCATAAAAGGTTTATCACTAGAAAAAAATGTAATAAGTGAGGCTACAAACACCTCACTGTCAAGGAAGACTCTTCTGCATATTTCAGAAGTTCAGTTAGAGATGTGTGGGGACTTACTAGAGCCATATAAAAAGTTGAGTGCATTTATTTTGTATTTTTGGTGCAGTGTGGGGAGGCCAAACTGACTTTGGTTGAGGAGTCTGCAAACAAAGTGCACAACAGAACCTGGGCCTTAAGAAAGAACACTTTAGACGGATACATTGGCAAAGGCATTCCCTTCTTCCTCTGTTTCAGAACAACATTTAGTGTTATGCCTGAGCTTATGTTATCTTTAGTAAGCCCAAACCAGAGTTTTGAAACTTATTTTTAAATAGGGCTGAAAACAGGATGTTAGTGTTAGCTGTGGTGCAGATTAGGTCATATCAGAGCTAGCTCTGAAACAGTATGGATTGGGTAATGCCCATACAGGAAGAGCAGAGAAGCAGGCAACCCTGTTGGATACACCTTGTCATCCATTGTTGTTGTGTGCCTTGAAGTCGTTTCCGACTTCTGGTGAACCTAAAGTGAGCCTATCATGGGTTTTTCTGAGGCTGAGTGTGTGTGACTTGCCCAAGGCCACCCAGTGGGTTTCCATGGCCAAGCAGGGATTTGAATCCTGGTCTCCAGAGAGTCCAGTGCTCAAACCACTGTGCCATGCTTCTCATCTAACCATTGAGTAAATCCAGCTTTCCATTGGCAGAACTTTCAGAATTTCAATTCTTCCCCTCATCCTTCGCTTCTGCAGTTCACCGTGCTTCCCCCTAAACAGCTCCAGAGATGGGGGTGGGGAGTCCTGCTTCCCTGTTCAGCTGAATTCAGCTGTTGGTTTAGAGGATATCCACTGCTGGATCCTGCCCAGTTTTAGGCAGTTGTCCAAAAGAATACCTGACTTCTGAGGGCTAGGAGAATCAATTACCCTAAATGAAAACAAGAGAAGCACTGCAATATAGACATGCTGTTATCATTTATGTGATTGTATGTCAACTGCCAGTGTGGTGTAGTGGTTTGAACGCTGGACTATGACTGGAGACCAGGGTTCAAATCCCAGCTCAACCATAGAAACCAACTGGATGACCTTGGCTATCACACTCTCTCAGCCTCAAAAGATAGCAGTGGCAAACCCCCTCTGAAGAAACTTGCAAAGAAAAGCCAATGATAGATTTGCCTTAAGTCAGAAACAACTTGACAGCACAGATCAACAACATGTCAACTGCAGTCAAATTCCACATTATTAAAAACTATAGCTTGTTTAAAATAAAAGTAATCCTGAATCAGTCATGATTTTTATAACAGTCAGATCACCGTTGTAATGCTTTTATTTTTAGGGTGCCATGGCTGCTACATATTCAGCATTGAACCGCAACCAGTCACCAGTTTTAGAACCAGTAGGCCGTTCTACACTTGCTCAAAGAAGAGGCGTCAAAAAAATTACCTCAACTGCTCTGTGAAGTGACCTCAGCTGAAAAATGTGGTACCATAATAAGATGATAGCACAAATCATGGCAACAGGTAGCACATATCCAAAGTACCTGCAAGCACACTGTTCCGTCTGGTACCTGTTATGCTGCTGCTCCTGCTTTCATCTTTTTCCCCCTGTAAACTCTTGATGGCAGACTTTGCCCTTCAGATGGAATATAATGTGGAATCAATAGAAAATGAACTGTTTGTGGAGACAAAGTAGGATTCCGAACACTTCTCATCTGTCACATTAAATACACTGAATAAAGCACTTGGCACCAGTAACATTATTTTTATAGGCAATGTTTCTTCTCCCTTTAAAATACTCTTCATTACATGTGTGGATGGACAGTTTATGTTAAGCACTTAGCTTAAACAATGTTTATATTAGCACTGTATAATTTGTGCCATCCGGCATTTTATATGTTTTTGTAAACTTCATAACAGTACACCCCTGTACTGCTTCCTTTTAAATGCCTTCTATTTAGACTAATCAGTTTTGAGAATTAAATCTGATTAAAATGGTTAATCAGAATGTGCAGACATCTCTAAAACAGCTTGACTGTTAAACAGCTATTGAATGTAATTCTGTGAATGTTTTTCCTTGCCTGTGTCTTTCCACAGACATTTTGTTGGAAGAAATGGGAAACTAGAGCTGTTATAACATTTAATGACATGATAGGTTTCTCACCATCACTCATGCAACCAGCTCTGTACTGAAGCAAAAAAAAAGTAATTCTATATTTCCATTGTGGGTATTTTCTTTTGGACATTGGAAACCATTACAAAATAATTTCAGCTCAGTTCATTTCTTTTTTTATAACTGGTAATTCTTTTAACATTGCTGCTTTAAATGTAGGAGAAATTTCTACACTGTACTAAACAGCAATAGTGTGGGAAACACAGTGTTCAGAGCTAAACAGAGCAATGTCCAGTAATATGTAAACTAGCAAAATTCTTTGTGTGAAGTCGTAGACTCTCATGGCCAGCATCCATAGTTTTTTCTGGGTTTTTCGGGCTGTGTGGCCTTGTTTTAGAAGAGTTTCTTTCTGACGTTTTGCCAGCATCACAAATTACCACAAATTATGCAGTCGAGTTTCCCGCATTTGGGGAAATCTAGAACATGGTCACACAGCCCGAAAAACCCACCAAAAAATTCTTTGTGTTCAGGAAATCTGTTGCATTTAGGCTGTTTTGGCTATTTTCAAAACACAATTAGAAGCAGAATGAGATATGTTGAATGGAACATACCTGGTGTCTTCAACCTATTGCTGGTGGTTCTGTTGTCAAGGTTGGGCTCTTTGATTGGCATTGCTAGTCTGTAGACCAGCACCATTTGTATTTATGGTATATTATAACAATCTAAAAGCTGCAATCAAACATACTAAAAAAGAGTAAATCCCCTTGAACACAATGGAACCTACTTCTGAGCCTTGTTTCCATATTCTGAGGAAGAAAAAAGGTCTTTATGCCCAACTTATCATTTTGAATTGACTGGGGATGCTTGTTTTTGGGAAAGTACTGAAGTTGTATTATGAAGAATACAGTGTTATGAAGAACAATATACTTTGGATGGATTATCCCAGTGTTCTGCCAAAGAAATTATTTTTATGTAATATTATTTCTTCTTCGTCTTGTATTTTGTCAATGACTTAGTTTGACCTTAGTATGAAAAATGGAGCTGGAAGATGGGAAAAAAGTAGGCAGGGATTAGTAATAGCTTTTCCTTTCCTTTCAACACTGAGTCCCACAGTTAGTCTTTCGCTTGCTTTAGATTTATTTGTAGCACCCTCCATTGCTTTACCTCATAATTTTGCCTTACAAGCTGATGCAAATATTTTGGCTTTATTGTGTCAGGTTATCATAGCATTTATTTATAACTGGTCGTTTAAAAATCAATATACTTTTTTCTTTCAGCATCAGAGTAGCTTGTAATTCTCCTAGAAGCCACTAAGTTAGTCACCCAGGGGCCTTTAACTAATATTTACTGTTGGTTAGTTGTTGTTCTGCAATTTTCTTCTGTTATGTTTGAAAATGTTTCAAAATTATTTTTGCATAACGTCAATGCAGTGGTAATTCCAAAATGAGTGTTCGCTTAACTATGACCTCACTGCTGTGAATTTAAAAGACAGTTGATAATCATGATGTTGATTTTGACGACACTTTCTAATGATATGGTAGTACTTCATTGTCTGAGCACTCGATACTCTTTATTCCTCTTTCATATGATTGGAGTGTTCTTTGCGAAGAATGAACAATCCAGATTTTCTTGGTTGGATTTTCTGAGTTTGGTCTAGAAAATATTGGATCAGTACATTAATTTTCTCCCTCATCCCAGAGTTTTTCTACAGATTAATATCTTTAGCTCTACAATATATATCATTGGTTAAAATAGTCCTCAAGTGCTGGGTTTCCAGCATCATAATACCTCTGAAGTTACCATGATGCAAAGCATAACAATACAAACAAACATTCTGATTTGTTTCCAGTTTTTTAAAGAGGCAGGCTAAAAAGCTGAGCATATTTCAGATGGCATTAATTTCCAGGATAAAATTTTAAAGCAGCTCAAAGAAAAAGTATGATTTCCTATAGAATTGGGTTTATTCAATGTTATCATGGATGGGCTGGTTGTAATTTGAATATGCCTATCATACTTTAAAATTGGTATGGATGCTGAAACACTTAGAGCTATTGACTAAGATTGAAAATTTTGCAATTTGTTTAAAATTCCTTCTGGGAAAAAATAAACTAGGATATAGATCATTGTTCCCTTTATTGGTGAAGGCCAGGTGACAGTAAGATGTAATCTGGAAAAAAACTTGAGAAAACAGTTATTTATTATAGTAACCTATTGTTTTTACCATCTGTGTTCTCAGATTTTAGCTGCACATTTCCATGGGAAATGAATCCAGCCTAGTGTGAAGGAAGTTCTTTTTCAGGAACTGCTTCCTCCCGGAGGCATTTTATCAGACGTTTTAAAGGTGCTAGTCCTTTTACACTTTGCTGTAATGTTTCACTATGATCATGATTTTGTTTGTATAGATAGAAGTTCCTTGTTTTGCATTCAGCGTCTCTCAAAAAAAGGAGTCTGGCATTTAAATTACAATACTTTTAAAATGTTATGTTTACAAAACACAGTTAGAGTCAGGCATAGCCATTCATATGTTCTTCACTTGGACTTTGTGTCAACCAGTTTCTAGTCCATTCTCACTTAGCCTGTAATCTGAAATACATGTACTGGGCAGTAAACCATGGTGAATAGAGTAGGATTTACTTTTAAATAAACATGCAGTCAGATTATACTGCATGAACTCTTCTTTCATTGAACATTTCCATGTGACTGAAGAAAAATAATGTGAATTCCATCTCTAGTTATCTTAACAATTGTTTTTTCTCACACAGATATGAAGACTCCTTCCCCTGTCTGATCTCTTCTTTACAATTCAGTTTTTTGTTAAGTGTTCTGTAGCAATAATCTTCTTTCAGACAAAACATATCCCTTCTTAAGAGGTCCAGCTTTTCTTTACTTTGTGATCATGTATTAATATGGAATGGATAAAATTTTCAGTGTTCATTGAATGTCTTAGCTTTTGGTCTTGAACATTACGAGCAATGATCAGGATATCTTGTTCTCATTTTCTATAAAACAATCCTATAACCAAGTTAAACACATTTAAAGAAACCGTTTGGCTTCATTTTACATGTCCCTGTATTCAAAGCACATTCAGGAAGCTATTTAAGTATATAACATTAGACAAAGTTTACAATTTCTCTTAAAAGTGATTAAAATGTTTATAGTGGTTTTCCCTTGCCTGCCCTTCCTTGGGTCAACTTTCTTAAACATTTAAAAATGATGTACTATAAGAGAAAGTACTATGAAATATCACTGAATTGAAAAAGCAACAACACGGTTTGAAATGACTGAGAGTAATAACCACTGTTATCACTTTGCTGCATCTCTCCTCCTCTGGTATCCATACATTTAATACAAAAACGAAAAGAATGAAAAGAAATCCTGTGTTTGAAATTGATTTTTAGACAAGATCAATGACAGATATGAAAGAGTAATTCCAAAATGTTTTAGACTGCTGATTCATCCATGGTTTCTTAAGTATAATTTAGAAGGAAATGTGCAAATGGATCTTGTAGCACCTACAAAATTATTTATTAGAAATAATTTACTGAAAAGATATCCTGATGCTCTTCTTTAACCCTTTCATTGGTTTTAACTTAGATAAGGAATCTTACTTTCTGTTTTCCTAACTGTGGTAAGAGAAAAGACATGCCAACAGATTCAGGGCCTTTGCAGACTGCCAGAAATAGTGCACATTAAATTGAGGCACTGCCCTGGCTCAGTGCTAGGGAGTCATGGGAATTGTATTTTTTTCTGGGACATAAAGCCTTCTCTGTCAGAGAGCTGTGGTGCCACAATAAATTACAGTTCCCATGATTCCCTAGCATTGAGCCAGGGCAGTGCCTCAATTTAATGTGCACTATTTCTGGCAGTCTGCAAAGGCCCTCAGTCTTGGCAGTTTTAAGCCAGAAGACTCATTTATTACCACTCTGAATTTTCATTCAGGCACTTTTATTTAACATTTTAAAAGCTGGGATATTCTTGTCACTATGAAGAACATATTTAAAATATATTGCCATCTGACAGAAAGAATTTAATCAATCCTGGCTATCTCCAGTAATTCAACGCAAGTGGCCAAAATCAACCAACCTATGACAGGTTGTCAAGAGCATAAGATTAATTAAACAAGCCACTTTCTTGACCAGTATTGGAGGCTTTTGATGCTTGATATTCTTACTACTTCTATACCTTTTTCTAGAAAGCATGGAATGCGAGATGAACTGGAAAGGAAGAAAGGTTTTAGGGCTGAAATTAGATGCTAGCAAAATATAATAGATGATCAGTTATGAGTTATGTTTTCAGGATGGGGCAAAAGAAAACGGATTTGCTTCTTGTTAGATTAGCTGTCTTACTTATAAAGAGTAAACAAGTGAAAATTTAAAACTGATTTTAAATTTTTAAAAAATCAGGGTATAAGGATATAAATTTAGGGTTTTTTGTTACTGTAAATGTAGTAGATCAACTAAAAGCACTGCTTTCCTGATAATGAAAAGAAAGAGCTAAGGTATGTAAATCCTTCATAAGCAGTAATGAATAGCTTTTAACTCATGAAAGTGATGTATATGATTAGCTTTACCTTGATATGTCTGACCTAATCAAAGGGAAAGTGCACTCATGAGGGATGTAATTATTTTACAGTTCTAGTGAAAAAAAGGGGGGGGGGAATCTACATAAAGAGGTTTGTTTGTTTTTTATATCAGAAAATATTTTTCTACAGTTCTGTACAATCATTCTTTATATCGACTTCAGCATGGCATGCAAATATAAGATACAGTGACATGCATTTGACTGTTGTATCTTCAGAGTAGAAGATTAAAACAGCATCTGTCAGATGCTTTTATTAGCATCATGGAATTGAAATACTGGTTGTGTTATGTGTCATCAAGCTGACTTTGACTTATGGCAGCCCTGTGAATGAGAGACCTCCAAAGGTTAACATGTACTGAATACCCTTGATTGCTTTACTGAGAGTTGTTTTATGTCTCTCATAATACTGTATATGTGTAATCAGAATTGTCCCAGACATAACCACAGAAGAGCCTGGAAAATTACTATTGCTTGTATCCTTGTCAAAAGGCAGGTTTTGTACTCTTCAAAAGAAACTGAATTTATAGAGCAAGTAAACTTTTAAAAATATTGGTGTGTGTTTGTGTATTTGACTTCTTGTCTTTGTTACAAAATTGGTATGTTCTTAATGATAATATGGAATCTCTGTTCTAGTCGTAAAGACTAGTGGCATCTAGTCTAAAGACTAGAATGTTTGTCACCTTAGTTAGCAGATCACTATACATTTGCTTGGGTGGGTAAGGGAGGCGGGATGAGATTATCATCAGTGGGATGTGAGGGCACTCAAATGTATTTGTTTTGTAGCATAAAAGTGCTAAATCTTAAATTAATTGTTTAAACTTTTTATTAGTGATGCAACTGAACACGTATGTGCATATATCATAGTGCACTATGACTCATCATGGGTTTTGATGGATTGATGCCACCTATTTCCACAGTCAAAATCAGCATTTTGGTAATTTTTATTCCAACGCAGTATTGATATCAAAACTGTCTTTTAAAGAGGAAAAAGCAGTCCGAAAAATATGTTAACCCTGCATCTCTGTCAGGACTGGCACCAGTTTTGATGGTGGCCTAACAAACCACCACCAACTTCCCCTGCCATAAGCACAGGGGAACTTTCTAAGGGGCTAGAGTAGTGATTACAGCTAGCTAACTTTTACTGGCCAGAGCGAGGCAAAAATTGGAGGGGCAGAAAGATTTGGGCATCAGTCACACACACAAAAAGTTTATCTGGAGAAAGGTTTTCACAGGTAATGACAAAAATACTACATATCAGAAAGTAATTTGCTTCTAAAAAGCAAATCAGTTTAAAATGTTTTCCACATGCAAGATAGTTGTGTAAATGACAGTAAATGCATATTGTAGAAGTCATCCCACTATAATTACCTGAACTGCTAGCAAAGTCCTGTGGAGAAACTGTCAATTTGAAATTTCTTCAAATATGTTACTTTCAACAGCCAAAATTACTAAATTTGCTTTTCTTTGATGAAGTAGTGAATGCCAGTATGGTGTCAGCACATGGGTCAAAGTTGAGAATAAATTTTTTCACAGGAGTAGATGCAACAACGGTAAGCCTTACAACATACAAACTGGTGTGCCTTCAAGTTGTTTCTGACTTATGGCAATTCTAAGATGACCCCTCATTCCAATCATTGGATTTTCTTGGCAAGATCTGTAAGGAAGGTTTGCTTTTGCCTTCCTCTGAGGCTGGGATAGTGTGACTTGCTCAAAGACATTCAATGGGTTTCCATGTCTGAGTGGGATCTGAACCCTGGTCTCCTGAGTCATAGCCCAACGCTTAGGGCCTCAGCAGATGGCTTAATGAGCCGTCTTGGAGACCCGGAAGAGGAGGAGCCACCGCACGAGCGGCGTCCCTTCCTCTTCCTGAGGTCGCCCTGGGAGCTGCCGGCCCTCCGCACGGCCAGCGCTTCCGGGGCAACCTCCCGCCGCAGCGACCGGACGCGCTGCGCCAGAAAAGGCAGGGAAAGTGCGCCCTACGCTTTTAGGGCGCACTTTCCCTGTCTTGTGGAAGGAGCGCTGATTTTGCGCTCCTTCCAGGGACGCCGCAGGAGCGCCGCGATCCGGCTGCTGAGGTCCCGTGGCGCTCCGGACCAGGGCGTCCCTAACGCCCTGGTCTGCATCCCCCCTTAATCCACACTACACCATGCTGACTCAAATTATGCATGCATGGAAAAGCTTCCCTGTATGTGTACAATGTTCTAGTAATTCAGAGACATAGCCACATTGGTCTTGATCAGTATGCAGAGGGATCTTGTACCAAGACTTGCACCCAAGTCTTTCAGACGACTACTATTACAGAACAGACTAAAGAGAGGAATTTACAGAACCCACTAGTGGTCACATACAGCTCCCAACTGAGACCACTCAGATGTATCAATGAATTACAACCCGCTCTGGACAACAATGCTGCTGCCCTCTCAAGAGCTCTTGGGGGCAGGCCTTTACTTGCCTGCAAACAGCCTCTCAATCTCACTTACCTACAGAAAGACACAATATGGATGGGGAGATGGGTACTAGACCTTGCCACAAACCCAGATGCTAACTGCCCACACATCTGCTTGGAAAATGTCATCAAACGGTCTAATCCCCTCACCCACAATATTAGAGGTACTTCCATTTACTCATCCTCTAATGTGAAATATGCCATCCTCTGTCAAGAATGCCCTTCAGCACTCTGGGCAAACAGGAGTCTCTGTGCCAGAAGATAAATGGATATAAATTGGACATTAAGGATGGAAATATACAAAAACCAGTTGCAGAACTGTTTAGTCTTCCTAGGCATCAGAACAGCAGTCCTTGAAAACAAGAAGAAGAAAGTACAATGCAAGGCTGGAAAGAAACAACAGAATTGGAATAGACCAACAAGCTCCAGTCCATCAAGAGTGGGTTGAACAGCAACACTGCACCAGTTAACTCAGCTACCCTAGTTAACACACCAGCCTCATGAGGGCTCTCTTGCCAAGTTTATCACATCTCCTTTCTGTTCCCAGCCAGCATCATGCTACTATATTCCAACAACTCCTCTACTATTCATATGATGATGAAACAGACTTACAAAAGCGTATGCTACCAACTTCTTTGTTAGTCTCAAAGGTGCTACAAGATTCCTTTCCACAATGGTTCATAAAGTGTTAGTGTTTGCACAGCAGTAGTGTTTTGCAGGATCTAAAAAAAAAACATTTTTGTGCCTAAACTATTTCTAAATGCTAGAAATGTGAGGACTAAAGGAAAATTTCATGAGGGGAGGGTAAAATTCTTACTTGAGGAGGCAGTGTCATGCATTCAAGCACCTTGCCCAGAAAGGGGCAAAAAAGCTCATGAAATATAGACTAATGTGACTGTTCGGTGGCTCTGTAGTTGGTTGACTGACCAAATTCAAAGGGAGCTCACCAATTGCTCCCCTTCATCCTGGAGAGAAGTGACTATTGGGATGCCACAGTCACTTCTCTTCCAAGTCTACGATTCTATGAATATTGAGATGGTATTGCTGTCCTGGACCCAGTGATATTCAACATCTTTATCAGTGACTTGGATGAAGGAATAGAGGGCATGCTTATCAAATTTGCAGAAGACACCAAATTATAGGAGGGGTAGTTAATAGAGGACAGGATAAAAATTCAAAATGACCTCAACCGATTAGAGAGCCGGGCCAAAACTAACAAAATGAATTTCATCAGGGAGAAATGGAAAGTACTACACCTAGGTTAAAAAAAAAAATTTAAATGCACAGATACAGGATGGGGGACACCTGGCTAGACAACCGTCCATATGAAAGGGATCTTAGTAGACTAGAAAATGAATATGAGTCAGCAGTGTGATGCAGCAGCTAAAAAAGCAAATATGATCCTAGACTGCATCAATAGGAGTGTAGTGTCTAGAGCAGGTGTAGGCAACCTAAGGCCCGGAGGCCGGATGTGGCCCCCCGAGGCCTTTGGACTGGCCCCAGGCCAGTCCTGACGCTGCCGCCGCCCGCCATGATGATATTGATTATTGTTGTTATTACTTGATCTTGGGGTTTTCTTGGCAAAATCTCCACAGGGGTTTTGCCATGGCTTTTCTGGGGCTGAGAGAGTGTGCATGCATATTTTTTTAATTTTAATTTTAATTTATTTATTTATTTATTTATTTTTGGTGCTTCGGCCCCCCCCAATTGTCTGAGGGACAGCAACCTGGCCCCCGGCTCAAAAAGGTTGCCTACCCCTGGTCTAGAGGGAAAGTAATAGTGCCACTCTATACTGTGTCCAGTTTCAGGCACTACAATTCAAAAGAGATTTTGACAAGCTGGTGTCTGTTCAGAGGACAGTAACCAAAATGGTGAAAGATCTGGAAGCCATGCCCTATGAGGAGAGACTTAGGGCCTGAACAGACTTTAACCGTCCTGGCTTAATGCTAGGGAATCATGGGAATTGTATTTTTTTAAGAGACATTGAGCCTTCTCTGTCAGAGAGCTCTGGTGCCACAATAAACTACAGTTCCCATGATTCCCTAGCACTGAGCCAGGGCAATTGAAGTGGTCTCAAACTGGATTATATTTCTGGCAGTCTGTTCAGGCCCTTAGGGGACTGGGTGTGCTTAGTATGGAGAAGGTTAAGAAGTGACATGATAGCCATGTTTAAATATTTGAAGGGATGTCATGTTGAGGACGGAGCTTCAGCTTGTTTTCCGATGCTCCAGAGATTAGGATTAGGACCCAACGCAATGGATTCAAGACAGATAAAAAGAGATTCCACCTAAACATTAGGGAGAGCTTCCTGACAGTGAGAGCTGTTTGACAGTCGAATATGCTGCTTCTTGTGGTGGAGTCTCCTCCTTTAGAGGTTTTTAGGCAGAGGCTGAATGGCCATCTGTCTGGAGTGCTTTGATTGTGTACGATTCTATGAATACTGGAATGGTATTTTTGATACACCTTTGGATCCAGGAAGGAAGGTTTTTTTGTTGGTTGTTTTCAGAAGGGACACTGCAACTTCCTTGAAGGCAGTAGTATTCTCTTCTTGACAATAATCAGCCCCATTCTTGTAGATGTTATCAAATAAAATGACCAACGGTTGAATACGTGTGGGTGGTTGATTCAAATGTCTTTTCCACATCACCCAGCTGCTGCAACAAATCCTCAAAAACTTAACCAAGTTGTAAACTAGGATTCTCTGTGCAATAACTGGGCAATTGATAAACCCTGATTTTACAGGAGGAGGGCTATGTATTTCCTAATACAAAACCAATCTCCCAAAATGCTCCCCCTTCCCACATCCTATATATTAAGACCTAAAGATATCTCATGCAATATAGCACATGTGCCCAAAAAATTAGTGCTGACAGTTGTTAACAATAGCTACATAGACTCCACATGCACATGGAAGCTATTTTTGATGGCTAATGGCTGCTTACATTACAAAAATTAGGCCTACACATTATAATTCTATGCCCTTGATGAATCAGTTGGGCCTCTGAGGTAACTGTTTGCTGCTACAGCAAATGTAGGCAAAGTCCAACCATCTGATGTTGCCGGACCGACACTCCCAGCAGCCCTAGCTTGCACAACCAGTGATGAGAAATGATGGGAGTTGCAGTCCAACATCTGGAAGGTTGCATTGCCCATTCCTGACCTACCAAAAATCATCTTCGCTTACAACAGTGGTTTGTTCCTCTATATGGTTACTGTAAGGATCTTTTCAGAGCTTGACTGGATGCAATCCCCTTCTGATCTCCAGAGCCACAGTCCAACACTCAAACCACTAGGCCAGCTGGCTCACCCTTCCCTTGTCCACCACATTTAATGGTTAACCCCATTAAGTTGTGTGTGAGTCTGTGTGTGCATGTGCGTGCTTACCTTCAATCTTAATGGGGTTAACCCAGGGGTAGGCAACCTTTCCCCTTTAAGGGCCGAGGGACTTCAACTCCCCGAATCCCAGGAGCTATTGGCCAACATGGGACTATTGGCCAACATGGCTGGGGCTTCTGGGAGCTGAAGTCCCTCAGCCCTTAAAGGGGAAAGGTTGCCTACCCCTGGGTTAACCATTAAATGTGGTGGACAAGAAAAGAGTGAGCCAGCTTGCCTAGTGGTTTGAGTGTTGGTCTGTGACTCTGGAGACCAGAAGGGAATTCTGCCCAAGAGGAATTCCAAAATGTCCTCCATTTTCAGCATGATTGAAGAAGCATACATTCACATTGATATGTCTACAGCTTTCATTTGGTCACGATTTCCTGGGAGGGAGCACTGCAATGGGGACCTTGGGTGCTCTGCCGGCGTCCCCCTGGTTTCTCTTGCCACTTGACCCCTGACCTCCAGAGCCTCAGTCCAACCCTCAAAACACTCCCCCATTCTGGCTGCCCAGCCAGGGCGACCGCATGGCCTACATTTGCCTGGAATGCCCTCCATTTGGCAGTGCCTTGCCCTGCTTTGGAGTCAGCACTTCCGGCCTGGAGAGCCGGAGTGGTTTCAAGGTTGGACTGAGACTCTGAAGGCCTGGGTTCAAATCCTCACTCAGCCATGGAAACCCAGTGTGGGGGGAGAGGGAGCACCTTGGGCAAGTTACACTCTCTCAGCCTCAGAGGACGGCTATGGCAAACCACCTCTGAAACAACCTTGCCAAGAATACTTCTTGACACAACGAAGACACACAAATACCCAGCCTTCACGCAACCTTCAGCTTACGCATGCGCAGACTCCCTACTCATAAACGCTAGGGAAGAAGCAAACCAACACCTGAAACGACTCCCACCAGAAGGGGGCGCTCGCAGAGGCCGGAAGTGGCGGGCCCCGAAATGCATTGTGGGACCTGTCGCGCCGCGGAGAACGTCCCCTTCCTCGCTTCCTCCGGCCGTCGCGGGAAATACGTCACCGCGCCGCGTTCTCTCCCTCTCTCCCTCGTCGCCTCAACCGGGAGCGTGAGAAGGAAGCGCCTGCCTCGTTCTCTCTCCTCAGAGCAGCGCCCGACGCCGCCATGCCGAAGAATAAAGGTGAGCCCCGACTGACTGGTCGCCCGCCCGCCCGGCCTCCTCCTCCTCCTTCTCCAGTGCCTTCCCCCTCGGCCTTTGGGCGCCGCTTGGCCCGGCCTTCAGAGGGGCTGGGAGCTCGCTGCCTCGCTGAGGCCGCCCAAGGCCTTTTTAGGGCTTCAGCTCCTGGCTCACTGGGAACGCAAGGCCTCTTGTAGCACCATCGGGACGGACTGGGAGGAAGGGGCTTTCGAAGAGTTTAAGGACTATATATAATATATATTTGGTGGCGGTGGTGGTGTGTGTGCGTTCATCGTTTCCGATTACCTCTCATGGGGTTTTCTAAGCAGGTTTCTTCAGAGGGGGAAGGGGTTGCCTCTGCCTCCCTCTGAGGCTGAGAGAGTGTGACTCGCCTAAGGCCACCGAGTGGGCTTCATGGCTTAGCTGGGACTCGAGCCCTGGTCTCCAAAGTCATAGTTCAACACTTAAACCACTACCCCATGCTGGATATATATATATATATGTGTGTGTGTGTGTGTGTATATATATATAGAGAGAGAGAGAGGTTATTATTGTGTGCCTCCAAGTTGTTTTTAACTTACGGCAACCGGAAGATAAACCTATTATAGGGTTTTCTTGGCAATTTTTGTTCAGAAGGAATTTTCCTTTGCCTTCTTCTGAGGCTGAGAGAATGTGATTTGGCCAAGGTCACCCAGTGGGTTTCCATGGCTGAGCAGGGATTTGAACCCTGGTCTCCCAAAATCATAGTCTACCACTCAAACCACTATACTACGCTGGCTATTCTCTCCCTCCCTCTTTTTCTCTCTCGCCATACACACAGACATATATATTACACACACACACACAGTGTGTGTGCGTCTATATAGTATATATTGTAGTGCTGTTATTCTACTTTAACTGCCCCCTGTAGCATCCTGGGGTTTGTAGTTTAGTGAGGCCTAAGAGCTCTCTGGCTGAGACATCTAAATTTCTTTCACTAAACAGCAAATCCCAGGATTCCACAGGAGGCAGCCATAGAAATTAAAGTGGAATAATAGTGCTATAACAATGTACTGTGATGTTGTCCAAGATCTGCTTCCTCAGGTGCATTGTAGACTAAGGACAGTATAACACTACACTACACTTATAATGCTATTACAATTTTATTACTACTTCCTATGGGATCCTGGTATTTGCCGTTTAGGGAAGGGATTTAGGATTCTCAGCCAGAGAGCTCTTAGGCCTCATTAAACTACAAACCCCAGAATGCAACAGGAGGCAGTCAGAGCAGTTTTAAAAATGGAGTAATAGCTCTATAACAGTGCAGTGCGGTATTAAGTGTTGGTCCTATGATATTTGTCACACATTTTGTTAAAGTTCATATAGCTTGTAAATACAAATTGGGTCGACCCCAGCATTAGTTCAACCTAGAAGAGACCTATTGAAATCAAGGTACAAGGTGATTATGTTTAACTAAAGTGTCAGTGATTTCAATTGGTCACCTCTTAATTTATTATGGTCTCACTGAACTACAAACCCCAGAATTCCACAGGAGGCAGCCATAGCAGTAAAAGTGGAATAATAGCACTGTGACAGTGTAGTGTGGTATTGACCTCAAGTCTATCAAATCTAATGCTACAACTTTCTCTCTGTCTCAAAGATGTTAGAAGATCCCGTTGCACACTGATATTCCTGACTATAACACTTGTTATGTCTTTGGGCCTTTGCAGAGTGCCAGAAATAGTGCAAATTGAGTCCACTTTAAGGGTTAGGGTTAGTGCTAGGGAGTCATGGGAATTGTTATTCCCCCCCCCCCCCCCCCCGAGACACTGAGCCTTCTCTGTCAGAGAGCTCTGATGCCACAAACTACAGTTCCCATGATTCCCTAATCCTTTAAGTGGACTCAATTTGCACTATTTCTGGCAGTCTGCAAAGGCCCTTTGTCTTTCTTGGTGTGTGTGTGCAGGTATGTCTTTCTCAGAGTGCATCTACCTGTAGAAATAAAAGGCAGTTTGACCTCACTTTAACTGCCATGGCTCCATCCATTCCTACTGTGTTGGTCTTAGATTGGTCTGCTGTAACTGTGTTGTTTAACACTTCCAGCATTAACAACTTATCAGTGATTTCACTGACACTGTTGGTTTTGCTTCTCCTCTATTCGACAATTATTTCTCCCCCAGATTTATTAGTTTCTCTATAGTTACTAGTTCCAGAGGAGAGTGTTATCAGAACATGACTGTACCTTTCAGAAAGCTGAAATAGACAATTAGGTTTGCTTGGTGTTGTTTTGTTTTGGGGGTTTGTCACACGGGCAAAAGAAACAGGATATTAGCGCTATGTTCACACAGTGTCCCGTGAATATCGCGCACTAACACGATGGTTTTCACATGACGTTATTGTGTGATTACTCTGTGAATAAAGCAGCAAAATCACATTGCTTTTTATTCATGGGATTTTCCCGAAAAATAAAAAAGCGTCACGATTTTGCTGCTTTATTCATGGGATAATCGTACAATAATAATGATATTGTGTGAAAAGCCTCGTGTTACTGTGCAATATTCACGAAATATTAACGGGGGCACAGTGCTAATATCCCGTTTCTTTTGCCCGTGTGATAAACTCCTTTGTTTATAATTGTAGGTTCTTCTTCAAATGGTTCTTCCTTGAAGGAATCTGTCATCCTTTCATCCCTTATATAGTTCTTCAGTGTATTGTTTCCATTGTCTTTTTATTTGTACTTGGTCATGTAATGTGTTCTCTTGCTGGTTGTAGATCATCCTACTCTTGGTTTAAATTTCCCTTTGAATTCTTGGATCTTGGGAAGAGGTCTCTTGTTTTACCTTTTTTGTTGTCTTCTTTTGTTTCTCTGTATTGATTGTTACAGCAGTTCTCTTTGCCCATGCGTGCAACTCATTGAACAGTTGCATTCAAAGTTCTGACCCTATTTCTGTCCCCTATCACTTTTGCTTCTAATCTGTCCTTACCTGCTTAAAGATTTTGATCTATTATTTAGTGGCACTTTTCTTTCTTTTTGGCTGCAGATAGTATCTTTTTTCATTCTTCCTGGTTTCAGTCCAGAGTTTTTCAGACTCCTGCTCAATTAGGCTTAATAATGCAAAACTATTTTTACATTGCCTTTAAATTCTATAGAGATGTTCTTCAGGGACTGTTTTGTCATGATAGTTGGCTTATTGTTCTTCTTCAGCTGTATTCTAATTTTTGATATTAGCACTTCATGGTCTGTGTCACAAACTACTCCTGATCTTGTTTTTGCAGAGAGGATGAAGCTTCTCCATCTTCTGCTTCCAATTATGAAGTTTATTTGATTTTTATATTGGCTGTCAAGTGATGTCCATGTATACAGTTGCCTCTTTGGTTACTTGAAGAATGTGTTTGAGATGAACAAACTGTTGGCTTTGCAAAATTCAGTCAGTCACTCTCCTTTATGTCTCAATCCTAGGCCAAATAATTTATTAAATAATAACACTGTGTAATTATCTGACCAAAAATGTGCCATTCCTGTCCCTTTTAGCTCACTCACTCCAAGTATTGTATTGTATATTGTGTATATGTTCCATTTCTTGTTTTCCTAGCTTCCATGTTTGTGTATGTTGTTGATGATGTGTTATTAATGTGTTCCCATTTCTGTTGGGACATATAAAGCTAGATAATAGTATAGTCAATTGTCATGATAAGAGGCAGCTGGAATATGCAAATCTCTAAAAATCTAAACAAAATATAAAGATACCCTATCCTTTATTTTTGCATTTAATTCTGAACCATAGTTTAATGCTATAGCATGAGCAGAAAAAAAGCCTCTCCTGCCAAGCATCCAGAAAAAAAGAGTAAGACAAGATGACTGTTTATTAAAAGCATCTGTTACTCACATTTCTCACTCTTAGCTTTGCTTCCTAGTTTTGCAGGTATTTGCAGTCCAGCCAGAGAACTGCAGAATTCCCATCTATGTTTATGGAGGGGTTGGAGACTTTTGGCCCACTGAGTGTTGCCATACTTTTCCATTGGACTGGTTGGCTGGAGCTGATGAGATTTGATAACATCTGGAGTGCTACATATTTCCCCACCTTGATAGCATTACATACGAACCATCCCATCATGTAGAAGGACCTGAAATTGGTGAAATCACAAAATCAAGGCAGCTGGTCAACACTTGTAGCATCCTGGTGCTCATATTTACTGATATTTTGCTTTGTTTTTGGATGGGAATTACCATACTTTCAAACTGCATGGAAAAAGTAAAATAGGTTTTTTTAGAGACATGGTTTCCTCAGTATTAGTCTTCATGCAAGATTTCGAGTTGAACCTTCCTTTCTTGTTTCTGTGTAAATTTTAGGTAAGGGAGGTAAAAACAGAAGGCGAGGTAAGAATGAGAATGAATCAGAAAAAAGAGAACTGGTATTCAAAGAAGATGGACAAGGTGAGAGATGATTTTGTTGTCTTCCATTTCATGCATGAAATAATATAGAACTCTTAATGTCATTTGGATGTCATGGAAAAGCTCATGTTCTTCCTCTCAATTACATGAACTTTTATTGTGAGAGAACAAATAAGTTTTTCCAGATATGTCTTTGAAATGTGAACTGCAGAGAAATATATATATTCTACCATACAAGTTCTTCTTTGCAGAACAGAAAGACACTCACCCACCCACCCCCCGGCACAGAAAATAAAGACAAGAACATGTTTTGCAATAACTGAAGATAGTGGGCTGGAGGAAGAGTTTGGGAAAAATACATTTAGCACATAGCTTGGCCTCTTCAGAGAGGTCTAGTTTAATTTTATTCCACATGTATTTTTTCTCAAACAGTATCAGTCTGCTTTTGGAGTCTAATGTTTATACTTGTAACTGGAAAAAAGATTGATGAATGACTTCAGAATGATTCTAGTAATATTAATACCAAAGCTATGAACCTGATGCTGTGGGAGAATATAATTTCATCCTGCACAACTAAGACCAAGACTAGAAGACTTTATCTGAGGTCTCTGCCAAGATTTTTTTTCATCCATGTAATCCTTCACACCTGACTGGCAATAGTTCTGGATTTCAGTATCTCTCAAGGAAATCATATAAACAAGGCAGAAAGAATTCTGGATGTGATCAGCATTGTGGTGATTCCTTAGCTAAATATTCTTCTGATGTAAAATCACCAGAATGCACTGAAAATTGACAAATGGCATGTCTTATTCAATCAGAGCTTGAAAAATTGGTCTCTTGGCAGATATAGGAATACAGTTCATTACATGCAGCTATCTTGCATTGAGAAATGTATCTTTGCTGACTGGCATGGGGTGTGTGTATGTCTGAGTTCTGCGGCACTGTTAAGTTAACAATCATCTCTTTAAAACCTGACATTCTGCTTCTAGTTGATTCAAGTAGGTCAAGATAGTAATAGCAGTAGCAGCTTCATTTATATACCGCTTCATACCATGCTATGTAGTTTCTAAGCAGTTTACAACTGTAAGCTAATTGCCCCCAACAAGCTAGGTACTCATTTTAACGACCTTGGAAGGATGTAAGCCTGAGTGGACCCTGAGTCCTGGCTGGTATTGAACTCGCAACCTTGTAGTTTGTGAGCGAGTGGCTGCAGTACATGCATTTAACCACTGTGCCACCAGGGCTCCTCCAAGGAATGTATAAACTGTAATTAAATGCATGTCTTTTTATTTATTTTCTATACAATTGTCAAGGATTAATTATTGTATTATATTTTCCAGAGTATGCTCAAGTTATCAAGATGTTGGGGAACGGTAGGCTGGAAGCATTATGTTTTGATGGTGTAAAGAGGTTATGTCATATCAGAGGAAAGTTGAGAAAAAAGGTACAGTATGTTAAAGCTCTTTGCTGTATAGTCAACCTAAAATATATGGGCAAATATTGAAAAACTATGTGTATGTCACAGCAAGGGCTATAACGCCCTTGCTGACTTGTTAGAATGGACTGTATAGTTGAAAGTAGCTATCATTTTGAAGGTTGTTTTTTTATTATTGAGCAAGGAATTTTCACTGATAGTATCTTCAGTAAAACCTCTGTAAATGGACCATGATATCCTAGTTTGCTGACAGACAAGACCTAGGTTAGACTCTTCAAGTTGTTTCAGACTTACAGCGACTCTTAAGGCAATCCTGTCATGGGGTTGTCCTACCATGACAAGATCTCTTCAGCAGGGTTTGCCTTTGACATTCTTTGAGGCTAAGAGAATGTGACTTGCCCAAGTTCACCTAGTGGGTTTCCGTGGCTGAGCTGGGGTTTGAACCCTTGTGTTTTGAGTTCAGCACTGCAACCACTACACTATGCTGACTCTGTAGGTTTTTCCAGAATACAATCAGACCTCCATATTTGTGGGGGATCCATTCCAGACACCCCCATCCCCACGAATACAAAAATTCATGCATGCTCAAGCCCATTAAAATTAATGGTGGTGCACACCTGCTAACACAATCACATGCATGCACTGCCATTAAGCAAAACGGGCTTGCCATCTGCTGATAAGGAGGATGGACTGTATATCCTTAGTTGACACCATCACCACTTGCTCTCTTTGCTAGTCAGCTGAGTATGCAGAAATATACAGTAGTCATACTATCTGCTTTGGCTTTGCTTCTTACTGAACAATTGTGCTGCTCTATGTACTCTAATTCTGCTTGCTCTTCACATTCTTTTCTGTTCTTCCACTGCTTTCTGCTGCAAACTGATCTAAATTTCCATATACTTTCCCTTTGTTAATTGCCATCAAGTCAGCTTCGACATACAGTAATCAGGTGAATGAGGGAACTCATAAGACATCTTATTATCAACAGTCCTACAGATTAAGGGCTGTGGTTCCCTGATCAACTCCATCTGCCTGTAATGCAGTCTTGTTCGTTTCCTACTGCTTCCCACTTTAACAAGCATTATCAACTTTTCTAATAAGTCATGCCGTCCCACACAGGGGCCTCACAATGAGAGTGTGGGACTACGGACAATACCAGGTGACACTCTAAGTGGGTTAACACTGCTGCTCCCCAAACAACTGCCTTTTGGCAGAAATGGGCTGTTGCGTTTGCCTGTATCCCTTAAAAACACTGAAGAGATGATGTGAGTGGGGTGATGCTCAGTGGGAGAAGAAAGGGGAGGCCCCATGTGTGTGTTTTTTAAAATAAAATTTAAAAAAATCTTTTTAGTAATTTCAAAATTATTTCCAAATTTTCTTTAAAACATCACATCTTACCAAATTTTTATTTTAATCACATGAAACAATGTACATGTTAATACATTTAGGCTGTGCATCTGATATTGCAGTTAGAAAGGATAATTTTAATTTTGCTAGTTGTTTATGTCACAACTATTGCCATTACATTCTGTGATATACAGAAATTATGATGTACAAGTAATCCTAGTACAAAAAACATTACTAAGGATTCTATTTGGTGTGGTAAGGGAGGAGATCAATGAACAGGTGATACCATGAGGTGACACTGGGTGATGCTAACCTTAGTGACACCACTGATCTTACAATATGGCCAAAGTACAGTTGCCTTGGTTTGGTCATTCTGGCTTCTAGGGAGAGTTCAGGCTTTATTTGTTCTAGGACCCATTTAGCTGTCTTTTGGGTGATCCATGGTATCCATAGAACTCCTCCATCAGCACGTTTCAAATCAGTTAATTTTTTTCCAGTCAGCTTTCTTCATTTTCTAACTGTCTATAGAAATCTAAGTCAGGAAAATATAAGGAAATGTGCTGTAGACCTTGCATAGTGCTAGGGAATCATGGGAATTGTAATTTTTTGAGAGGCATTGGGCTTTCTCTATCAGAACTCTGGTGCCACAATAAACTACAGTTCCCATGATTCCCTAACACTGAGCCAGGACAGTTAAAGTGGACTCAAGTTGCATTATTTCTGGCAGTCTGTAAAGACTCTCCACATCTTTTCCATATATTTCTATCTGGTAGCTGCTCTTTGTTTTCTACCACATTACTCTTTCTGCACACTCCTGTCCCCTAATACACTGTCTACTGTTTTCCAGTTACTCACCAGAGATTAAGCGGCGAACAGACAGCACCGAAGGAGCGGCTTGCTGCTACCCCTTTGCTCATTGGGTTCAGGCAGCAGTAACCTCACACCACACCCCTCACCTGGCATTTCCCAGTGCAAAAAGAAGTGGCAGAAACCCGCTCCTTTTTTCATTTGGAAAAAGGCACCTTTGTCGCTGTGGCGGTGGTTTCTCAGCATTTTGGTGGCGTGTAGCGTCTAAATGCCATGCTGCCAAAACGCCGCCACCATGGAACCCTGGTGGCGCAGTGGATAAATGCCTGTACTGCAGCCACTCACTCATAGACCACAAGGTTGTGAGTTCAATACTAGCCAGGGCTCAGGCTAGACTCAGGCCTGCATCCTTCCGAGGTCACTAAAATGAGTACCCAACTATTGGGGGGCAATGAGCTTACAGTTGTAAACTGCTTAGACACCCCATAGCACGGTATGAAGCGGTATATAAATGAAGTTGCTATTTGCCAGGTGTTAAATGTTTTTGTGGTACCCTTGACTGCTTTTTGTATTAAGAAATTCCACATCTGCTTTGCCATGATACATGTTCTCCAGTTCTCCTTATGTCCATTATTGCTTCCACTGTTTTTTGTGTTGTCAGCCCCCTTAACCTTCATCTACAAAGTGATGCAGCAAAGTGACAAACTAAGGAAATTACATACGGTCAACATTATTATTCCAGTTTTTGGAATAGTCATCCATTTCAGTATCAGGAAAACTTGAATTCTGTGCTTTAAATCTCTCCTTGTGGTCAGTAGTGTCACTAGGGCAGTGCGGAACTCACCAAGTGACACCTCAGAAGAGAGGTGACACCCAGTTGGGGGGCCCTCCTGTCTAATCCAGTGCCATGTCTCACTCAGGTGAGATAGCCAGAGAAGGAGGGCTAGTGCACGCCCCTTTCATCCCCTCCTGTTGCCTCACTTGCCCGGCTGCCCACCTGGTCCCCAGCAGCTCTGGGTAGGCATCTGGGTAGTGGGCAGGAGGGCAGGCAAGTGAGACAAAAGGAGGGGAGGAGAGGGGAGCAGGACAGGCCACCCCTGCTCCCCCCCCCCCCGAATCCCTTTACAGTCACCTGCACCAGGGGGCACCAGTACTAGGGAGGCCACTGCTTGTGGTCCCTATCAATACAAGAAAGTAATGTAATTTTTCTAGTTCTCCTATTGTTAATTGACTGTCCTATAACATATTTGTATCATCTTCTTTGGTCTGTCCAAAATCCTTCCAGATTAACTTCTAATAATTACGTCAAATATATGTAAGCAAGGGTGGGGAATCAGTTTCTAAACCTGTTTTAGTAGTAACTTGCACATTCTTACCCCATACTTAACACTTGAACAGGGTATAGGGTCAAGATAGAATGTGCCCTTAGTGCTTCAGCAGTCATACTTGTTCATGAAGACAAATCTCCATTCAGTTTTTAGAAACTTTTGTAGTGCGTTTTCAGCCGCTAAGACTCTTCTTTTAATTTTAGGTTTGGATAAATACATCAGATATCATATTGGTGGGATTAAGAGACTATCAGGTAATTGTGTTTTGTTGCTTTTTTGAACTTTTGTAGCAAATTCTCATGTGTATCTAAGCACTTTATTGTTTGCTTTCTGTAAATAAAGTTTTCATTTCTATTATGGCTGTGACTGCAATATCCTTGTCTCCTTTGTGGAATATTTCTTATAACTCCACCTGTCTCAAATGGTACCTGCAGAGAATCTTAAGTGTAACTGGAATTTGTGGAACATACGCTTAAGCATGCTTTGTTCAGAACCCAAGTTACCCAGCTTTGATAGGTTTGCATTTTAAAGCAAGTAATAAACGTTGTATCTCAGTCAAGGCAGTAAAAACAGCAAGACAGAAGGCTTTTCTCTCTGGGTGTTTTCAGGCAGTTTCTGTTCTGGAAGCTATATAGATAATGTTGGGAAAAGTGGAGTTCTGTGACACATACACTGGAAAAAACAGCAGTAGTAGCTTTAGTAAGGGGTTGCAGGCAGTGAATGTGGGTAGAGCCCTATGACAGTATCTGTTGTTTGCCTTTTTCTCTGTTCTGTGCTTGCCTGGTGTATCCGTAAGCTAAGCACTGGCATATGTATTGCCTAGCCACCACTGTGCCATAAATGTCATTGTACCTACCTGTAAGTGCTGTGCACAGGACAGATTGAGAGAAGGTGGCTGTAGCATCAGTAGGAATGTAGGGATGACAGCACATACCACTTCTTGATGTCCTTTATTGATGTGCGTTTAGATTTATTTTAATTTGGTCATCTTTTAATGTTAGAACTAAATCAGTTGTGTTTTTAGTATCTTACTGTCATCTTCTGTTTTTATTTGCACCTTTAAAAATCAATTTTGTGGTAAATTGCCTTGAGTTCCACTTTTGGGAGTAAAACAGAATATAAATCAAGCAAATATATGTGTCCCAGTCTCTTAGCCCTCTCTCTTACTGGACTGTGGCCGCTGAGGGTGCACCTACACTGTAGAAATAATGCAGTTTGATCCCACTTTAACTGCCATGGCTCTATTCAACGTAACCCTGGCATTTGTAGTTTTGTGAGGCACCAGCACTCTGGTAGAGAAGGCTAAAACCTTGTAAAACTGCAAATCCCAGGATTCATAAGCTGGACCTACAGCACTTAAAAGTGGTGTCAAACTGTATTATTTCTACATTGTAGATGCATCCTGAAACAATTAGAATTCTATGCTTGACTGAAAAATGTTATCCCCACACACACACAGTTACAACATTATTTATTTAATTTTTTGAAAAATATTTTAGGTCATCTTTAGGAGTAAAACTTTTGCACCAAGTCTTTTAACAATATTTGAGATGTGTATTTATACACACAGATAAACCTCTGCTAGCAAAATATATTAAAATAAACTGATGTGGTTTCTAAAATGCTAGAGGGTGGGTTGCTTGATAAGAAGTTTTTTTAAAAAATGTTTTTTTAGTAAGATTAATTCTTCTGTCATGCTATTTACTCATGTCAATGTTATTAGGATAACAAGGCTGATGTAATTCTAAAGTACAATGCAGATGAAGCCAGAAGTCTGAAGGCATATGGAGAACTCCCAGAGCATGGTAAGAATTTCTCAGAAAAATCAGAACTCATAAGTGTGTGCGTGTGTGCTTGGGGTGGATGGGGCTACTATGATAAAACAGTAAAACAGCCACTTAAAATGTTTTCCAATTTGTTTTGTGTAGCCAAAATTAATGAAACTGATACATTTGGGCCTGGAGATGATGATGAAATCCAGTTTGATGATATTGGGGATGATGATGAAGACATTGATGATGTAAGTACCTATAAAGTATTAACTTTGACATTAACATTCAGCGGAGGATAGTGTATTGAAACTTGCAGATTCTAACTTGAAAGTGATATTGCTTCTTAGAGTCTACAAGCTACAAATCATGTCTGAGTCTGGCAGAGTTATCCAGCAGAAATATAGTAAAAGTACTTCCATGGACACACATGGATCAAGTGCAGCCTCCTTTGGCTTCCCCATGTAATTAAAGAGAAGATCCCAGCTGGAGTTGCTTGCCCAGACTTAGCAGTTCTTGCGTGACTCTTTGAAATTAAATAATGCTTTCACCTTCCTACAGATATAGTAGCTTTTGGCCCTAAATCTTAAGAGTAAATCACTGAAGAAGTTGGTGCAAAGGATTTTCCCTTCATTCAGCTTTGCATTGAATGAGTCCAATCTAGGCACATATTCTGCTCCAAAAGTCATTTGCTGGGAGAAGTATGGGAACTTGGGGTCTGAGAAAGTGACAGCAGGTGAACTCTACTGAGGAGGCTGGGGAAGGCAGGAACTACCCAGGCAAAGACTGAAAAAAGTTTTCATGGGTTAGCAGGAAATTGTCATTCCTCCATCTCACAGCATCCCTCCAATTGGAAGAGGTTTTCAGGCCTCGAGTGGCTCCAAGAAGTGCAGGCAGGCAGCAGTTCTGACACCAAAGTTCTCCTTTTCAGGATGCCTGGGCTGTAACAACCACAGACAAGTGGATCTTATCCATGATGTCTTGAAGCTATGCAGTCAAATTCACCCAAGTTTCCCAGAGTAGGTTTCTGCCTTTTCTAGTTCCAAGAGATGTTCAGGAAAGAGACATTTACATACAGGCCATCAGGCATCTCTGCAGAAGATAATAGCTGTACTTGGGCAGCTATTTCATTGGTTTTGTCTGTTGGGCCACCATTCTTTCTACAGACTTACCCAATCTAGAGATTTCTACTAGGTTCCTTTTCCTCAAGCAGATCAGTTTGGATCTTTTAAAAATTATTCTACAGGGAATGAGTTTCTAAGATTCACAGTGTACAGTTAGTGAACTTTGAGTGGTCTATCAAAAAATAAAATTGTGGTTGCAGAGATTTTATTCAAGTCAGTGACAAGTTGACATACCTTGACATTATTTTCTGACAAGGAGTTGTCAAGATGTACTGGATTTATTGCTCTTTGTCTGTGCTGACTGGCAGGTGATCCAACATCCATGCAGACATAGGGGGGTTGCAGACTGCCAGAAATAGTGCAAATTGAGTCCACTTTTAGGGTTAGGGTTAGGGTTAGTGAATCATGGGAACTGTAGTTTATTGTGGCACCAGAGCTCGCTGACAGAGAAGGCTCAATGTCTCAGAAAAAAAAACAATTCCCAAGATTCCCTAGCACTAACCCTAACCCTAAAAGTGGACTCAATTTGCACTATTTCTGGCAGTCTGCAACCCCCCATAGAGGGAAACTGATACACCTCTGCTTCCTCTCTAGAGCAAGAAAGGGGTGGCACCTTGCTTACAGCAATAGATTGCAGAGCTGATCATGTGGTTCCACTCATATTTGTAGCTGGAATCATCTTCCAGCGTTGGGCAGCTGCACCACTTGGGAGGCAGTCGTGGGCTTGAGTCTCCTGTCAAGCCTTAGTTGACCTTTCACTGTGATAAAGGTGACTTCAGATTGGGGGAGGGGGCAGGTGGCTTCAAGTGGCCTACCCTGATGTAAGGTCAAGTTGAGAAGAGAGTTCAGAGACATATCATGGATCATATTTTACATACTGATTGTTTGAATAGACTTGTAAAATTATAATTACGGTACTGTTGTTGCATGACATTTTCACATTACATTTCTTTTATTTACAGATCTAAATGGAACAGTGGTATACATTCCAACTTTGCTCATCAAGATTTATTCCCCCCCCCATCCCTATCTTTAAGAAGACTGAAACTGCACAACATTTGTAGTAACTAAAAACAATCTCCACCCACTCTTTAAGTATTTATATTTCTGTAAAAAAAACAGATAATGTTGGACTCATAAATGAAATATTATGACTATTTTTATCTCTTTACCATAAACTTTGTCATCTGTGTGTAAATACACTTCTTATAAATTCCCACATTTGCTTCATCTGTTTCCACCAGTATACTTCACTAAACCTGTTTATTGAAATAAAAAAAATGTCCTATAATTATCATGGATTTTGATTAAATACCAGGTTTAGTGTCCACTCTGCTAGGGCTATGTCTTTTCCCTAGTATCCTTTGAAGTCAGCTGTAAGATTTTCATAATAGAAAGGACAGAAGTCTTCACTAAAATCCATAGTAGCTGAATCTGCATTTTAAAATTTTAGTTGCCTGTTATTTTTATACTACTTTTGATAATAAATTTTCTCTCTTTCACAGATGAAATTGCCATAGTGAAGAAAAATAAATTTTAAAAAATTATGTATGTTTGAACAGCTATTCTGTACTAGGTAGTAATAATACTGAAGTTAAACACTGAGTAGCACTAAATGTAAACTATTGATTAATTAGAAAGACACTGTTCTCTCGAAGTTAACCATTTTAATTTAATGCATACGTTTATATTTATACATATTGGTTGGGTACAGAATTCTCACAGAAGGTTGGGGGAGGTAAATTTTACTGATTTTTTTCTTCTCTTATGTATCCCTTGAAAAGCATCCTTTGGATGATGACAGTGGAGACTGAAGGAGAAAGGGGAGTCTCTTTTGGATTGCAGTCCCTTCCATGAGGATCATGATCCCTGTAGTTTGCAGAAGGGTAATTTTGCATCCAGCCCATTTAGAATATTTTAACATCACCAAAATCTTTGATGAAGATGTTAAAGATGTTTGAATAATACAGTTTTAAAAAACCTTTAATTCCATCAATTGTGACAGGGATTGGAAGCCTCCAGAACAGAAATGCTAATGTTCTGCTCATCCCTCCCCACTTTTGCATTATGTGGTGGATGAAATTGGCTTATAACTTAGTAGTGTACTTGGGAGTGTTCTTCAAAGCCTCAAGGCTCAGTCACTACTACATCTACGCCATGTTTGTCCCAAACCTAGGAGGAAATGCCTAACCCAATAAGGTTTCCAGCTCATCCATTATGAGGTACAACTGGTTAAAATCCAATGACAAGTTCTGAAGATTTCTCTTAAAAATCAGTAAGTCAGAGAAACTAGTACCGTAAAACTTTAAAGTTTGAATGGGAGTGGTACACTTAAAAGGTTAATTGAATGCTAACATAGTCCTATAAATATTTACAAGTTCTAGACTGGGTTCATGTCTCTTTAGAGTTGTTATTTTGGATTCATTATTTTAACTAAGGATGATTTACTGTTAACAAACATATTGATTGCAGCAGTTTTTATGTGAAAGTGTATATTGGCATACTTAAATTGAAAATTTCTTAACTGAAAAATTAGAACTTCAGGAATGGAATTGTATTCAGCCACATTTGTTTACAATTGCACACATCCAATACCATGCAATTAACCTCCATATGTTGCGTTCAAACGTTGGGAGTTTGCTGACAGGTACTGAAATTATCACATTGTTTACTTCATGAGTATTTGATATCAAATTATGTAAACTGTTTAATATTAGTTATGAGTTTTAGCCTTTATAAATGAAAGAGGGAAGGTTTTGAATTCACAAAGGCTGTCATCTCTATTGCATTTGGCGTATGGTTTCTTGTTCTTAGGATGAGATGGGAGTTCAGCGATGAGAAGTTGCTTGGAGCTAATTCTGGATAATCGTGCAAAAATATCCCTTAATAAACAAATATGTGATTTGATAACATTACAGCACAAATATTTGGTTGGAAGTACCGTATTTTTCGCCCTATAGGGCGCTCCGGCATATTGGGCGCACCCAATTTTAAAGGAGGAAAATCCAAGAAAAAAGGATTCCTCCCTTTAGCCGGAGGCCGGTTGTTCAATGGGCTGGTGCTGGGATTGGAGAACTTCTCCGATCCCAGCACCAGCCCATTGAACTGAGGTCGCGGGGGGAAGGAGGGCTCCTTCCCCCCGCGACCTCAGTCTTTGAATGGGCTGGTGCCGGGGTTGAAGCGATCCCGGCCCCAGCCGATTGAAGACTGAGGCCGGGGGGGGGGGGAAGGAGCCTTCCTTCCCCCCCCCCCCCCCCCCCGGCTTCGGTCTTGGAATCGGCTGGGGCCGGGATCGAAGCGATCCCGGCCCCAGCCGATTGAAGACCGAGGCCGGGGGGGGGGAAGGAGCCTTCCTTCCCCCCCCCCCCCCCCCGGCCTCGGTCTTGGAATGGGCTGGTGCCGGGATCGAAGCGATCCCGGCCCCAGCCGATTGAAGACCGAGGCCAGGGGGGGGGAAGGAGCCTTCCTTCCCCCCCCGGCCTCGGTCTTGGAATCGGCTGGGGCCGGGATCGCTTCGATCCCGGCCCCAGCCGATTCCAAGACCGAGGCCGGGGGGGGGGGGAAGGAAGGCTCCTTCCCCCCCCCGGCCTCAGTCTTCAATCGGATGGGGCCGGGATTGCTTCGATCCCGGCACCAGCCGATTCCAAGACTGAGGCCGCGGGGAGAAGGAGCAGTCTTTCAATGGGCTGGCGCCGGGATCGCTTCGATCCCAGCACCAGTCCATTCGCCCTATAGGGCGCACTCACTTCCCCACGCACATTTAGGGGAAGAAAAAGTGCGCCCTATAGGGCGAAAAATACAGTATATAGCATGAGAGATGGAAAGATTGGCTATTTTGCTGCTAAAAGATTTCTACTAATGTTAAGATAAAGGATATAAGTAACTGATAGTAAATGTATACATATTTAACAACAACAAACCAAATTATAAACAACAGATCCAAAAATATCTAAGACTTTTTAAGCTGTGGAAGCATCGGAGGTTGAACCTTAGACCTTTTGCAAAATAAGGTTTGCTACTATTCTCTCATCTTTTCTGACCTAAGTTCCCAGTTCTGCCTATAGCTCAGAAGAATGACTTCTAGTGTGAGAGCAGGTATCTGCATCTTAGAAATGATTATCTGACCTTTTCTCAAGGGATCCCTCAGTACAGAGAAGCATCTTTTTTTTTTTTGTATCTGCAGCAACATGAAACTAGTGGTTTAAAATGAGAGAATATGAGTGACCCAAGGCTACCAGTGACCTCCGCCCACTTTTCCTCTGTTTCCCGCTGGATCTAAGCTGTATCTGTCAGATATACGTTGTACATATATTGTTTCCAGTCTCCCTTAGGTCAGATCACTTTAACAGGCTGTAAATGAATCTTCCTTCTCATTAAACAATGTAAACTATGCATGTATGAACTTCCAACAGTACTTTTAATTTTTAAGGCATGAATACAAAATAACTGTTTCCTTTTTGAAGGAAAAGCTGGTGCCATGTAACAATGCAGTATTCTGGTCATGTAAAGTTGCAAACTATGTACCTAAAATTAAGTTGTTTATGGTGGCGTAATTAAAAAGACAATGAAACTCAGCTGAAATAGGAGTGTTGTCTTAAACCAGATAACAGCTTTTTAGTATATATGGTGTCTTAGTGGGATCCAAATTCCTCACAGTAGTAATATCTTCCTGTGAAGTTGTTAAAAGTAGAAATGTTGGAAAGCATTTCCAAATGTAAATGATCTCTTCTCATAAACAATCTAATAGGTGAAATAGTAGCTCATATGCAGTCTTCATTGCTGTGAAATATATTCATATTACCAAACTGCTGCTGCAGCTTCAGTTTTGAGAACAGCTTCAGTTTTGAGGGGGAAAAGCAATTTAAATCGCTACCCAAGAAGTTTAATTTTTGCCATCTTTCTCTTACCTCGTGACCATAGCTTTTAACTGCACATGAATCCCTAGCTCCTGCCCCATTCAAACCCCTTGTATACTATTATTTATCTATTTTTAAAGAAATAATATAAAGTGAATGGAATGGCTTATGGTTGGATTTTAACCACCTTTTTTGCAATTATGTTGGACAGTTGGAGAACTCTACTTGGAGAACTCCTGGGGGACACTCTGGGCCTTTTATTATAACTGCTTTGGATTGTTTGCCTATGTAATTATTATATAAATTAGTGTATTCTATTGAGGGTAAATTAATTGAGCCTATATTTATTGTATGTGGAAAATTATGGATGAACTAGAAAGGATGGATACAGTTGTATGTGTGAAATGTTGAGGATAATTAATGAACTCATCTGAAATAGAAACATAAGACAGGAAGGTTTGAGAAATTTAATCTTCTTGCCACTCTTTGGAGCAGGCTCTTATGTCGAATGAGCAATGTTCTTGTGGTCACCTAGGTCACTCTTGGAGTTGTTGTAGAGACTCATGCAGAACTAGTGTTAAATACTGCATACTATATGCAAGTATTAAGCTGCACTAATTATTTTTAGTATTTATACCCCACCTTTCAACTAAAAAGGCTACCTACAGCCACCGTGGGGAGACTTGGCAACCTAGATGCTGTTTCAGGCATTCATCTATTAAAATGTATATTATAGTAACTTCTACAAGGGAACCTATTTTCATGATGAAAATAATTTAGAGCAACACAGTGTGGTCTAACTTCCATGAATCAATCAATGTTAAATTCAAGTATGATGAATGGATTCTATAGGATCTTTGTTTTAATTCTGTTTAGCACTTGGATTGCATATTTTTAGCTTCTTTAGTGTGTTCATCCTCTGGAAGAACTGCCTAAACTGTTTAAACTACTTTTTTTTAACTTAAAAAATAGAATGTTCTTGTTCTTGTGTGCCTTCAAGTTTCCAACTTACAGCAACCCTAAGGTGAACCTATCACAAGGTTTTCTGAGGGCTGAAAGTGCATGATTTGCCCAAGGTCACCCAGTGGATTTCCATGGCCAAGCGGGGAATCAAACCCCGATCTTTAGAATCACAATCCCAACACTCAAACCACTATATCACACCGGCATTAGAATATTACACACACACACACACACACAACTTTATTACAGTCAAAGACCAGCAAATCAGAAACAGAGATAACAGGTATAACAAGCTATCCAGTTAAAAAACAAACAAACAGGAAGATAAAAGTTGCTAACTAGTAGATTAAAATAACTATGTTTGTTAGAGTATTACAGTAATTTAGAGTATGTAAATATTATGGGCTTGCAGAGCTGAGCTGTTTAAACAAGGCATATTTTGCAATGATGTGGAATGTGAAACTTCCTATCACTTTATCCTTCTTTGACTAGTATGCTTTTGCTTTGAAAGATGAATTACACAGGAAATTAAATTCCATTGAAATATGTGAACAAGATAGATTAACTTGGACTGGAATTGCTGTTTGAGGTAGCTTTTATTTTTTACATTTTAAATCTAATTTCTCTTCACATTGACACCAGTGGAAAGGAATGTCACAAGTAATATATTACAGCCACTGTTTCCTCGGGGTGTATTGTGCTTTTCCCAGCCTGCCATATAGGAGGGTTTTTTTTTGGGGGGGGGGGTTTATGAGTAGGTGTGGGGAGGTGAATGAGAGGGAAACGGTATAAGAGAGTATGAACCAATGAGAATTGGGGTTAGAGGTGCCTTTGGGGGACATGCCAGCCATATATGGTCTTCAAGAACAAATCCACTGACCACTCCTGCATTGAAACATGAACATGTGAAGTACAAAGTTAGTTATACAGTATTCAAAACAAAACTAAACACACATTTGTTTGAAACACTCATTTTTCTTAAGTTAAATGGCAGCATTCTACCATGTTACAATGTTAATACAAATGTCAGGGGTGTCACTAGGGGGTGGGGGGGTGGGCCACACCAGGTGACATCTTAGCTGCCTTTAGGCAGAAATGGGCTGTGGTGTTCGCCTGCCTCCCTTTAAAATGCTACAGAGATAGTGTGAGTAAGGTGAGGCTTTGTGGGAGGAGAAAGGAGAGGCCCCGGGTTGTTATTGTTGCTGTTTAGTTGTTTTTTTAATTATTTATAAACTTCACATCTTACCAAATTTTCACTTTAACCACATGAAACTATGTACATGTGGGTTATACATATGATACTGTAATTTCAAGGTATAATTTTAATTTTGTGAGTTGTTTCTGTCACAACTATTATCATTACATTCAGTGATATATGGAAATTACGGTAGATAAGTAACAGTAGTACACAAAAATTACTAAGAATTCTGTATGGTGTGATGTGGGAGAACGTCAAAGGGGGGGTGACACCATAAGTTACTGCACCAGGTGACACCAACTGTAGGGTCACCACTGACAGATTTAAAGACAGGCACTGTATATTGACAGGTGAGTTCGTACAGATAATGAGCACCTTAATACAGAGATTGAGAAAGCAAGCCTGATTGAACTTGAGCAATTTGGGTCTGAATCTTACTTCATAGATCTGAATGTATGTACCTCCCCCACTGACTAACGTTAGAAGTTAATAAATGGCTATACACTTTTTAATGTTTTTTGCCTCAAGTGTGCAAGTGCAGTAGCACCCTAGGAAGGCTATGCCTGCCTCTTTGTGGACAAAGAGCTGCATGTGAGATGTTATGGTATGTACCTTTGAATTTTTTAAGGGATTGCTGGTAATTATTTTATTTCTTGGCAGCAGCAGATGACATTGCAGCGATAGTTGCCTCTTCTGAATGGAGGCAGCCCTCCAAGTTTCAGAAAAATAATTGCAGGTAGTCTGGTGCAAAAGTGATCTTTATAGTTACTGGAGATTTCACAAAATAAATACAGTTTTTGTAAACAATTGTCATAATAATGACATATAGAAGGGTTAGAAACATGAAGAAAATACAGAGGATAGGGGCAGTTTTTGTTGTCAAAAGGGAAGTGTTAAAAAATGGAAGAGGGCATGGAAATGGCTTGCTTCTTCCTATCCTGTTACACTGATCTTTCAGTGATTACTATTAACATGCTATGTGCCACTGAGAAGATCTTAGGCAAGAAGCATTAAAAAAAGAGTATGTCTAGTTGATAGAGAATGATGAGTGGAAAAGCAATACGTTTTAGTTTTATCTGTTGTCAGCAGAGTTGTATATAATACAGTAGGACGATAAAGGACAAACAATGGCAGAGAGACTCAATTGTCCAGAATTTCCCAAGCAAGCTGCTCTTGCTATGAAAGCCAAAGCATTTGTAGCATTCCTGCTATTTGGAGACAGAACTGACAAGAGCATTATCAGTCTGTAATAGATCACATCGAAATCTCTGTCTCAAAGCATTGGGTTTGGAGAACCATGGTAAAACCATTTGTAGTGTTCAGAAGCTATAATTGTCAGCCATAAAAATAAGGTGAGGATGGCTGGTGTTTGGATTCAAGATTTGGGATTTGTTTAAATCTGAAATGCTATCGGCCCTTGGGATCCACTGGGGTTTGGTTCCCCAAATGTGGATACCAAAACCTCTAGATGCTCAAGAACCATTATATACAGTGGTGTAATAAAATGGTGCTCCATATAAAAAAATGGCAAAATTCAGGTTTGCTTTTGGAATTTTTTTTAATACTTTGAAGCTGTGGATGGTTGAATCTGTGGATGCAGAATCCATGGAGAAGTGGGACCAGCTGTACATTGCTAATCTATATCTTCAATTTTTTATATGTTAAAAAATCAGTGATTAGGAAGGATGGCTTTCCTGCTATTGTTATTTCTTGTATTTCATTTCAGTAATGAGCAAAGCTGCTATCTTGTTTTAATGCAGGCTCATTTTAGTTATTCCCGGAGCTCAATGCAATCATTCAATTTCTCGGCTAAGCACAAAATTTTCATCATATAAAGCAGGGGTAGGCAACCTAAGGCCCGGGGGGCCGGATGCGGCCCTTGAGGCCTTTGGACCGGCCCCAGGCCGGTCCTGCCGCAGCCGCCCACCATGATATTATTATTGTTATTACTAGTTCTTGGGGTTTTCTTGGCAAAATCTCCACAGGGGTTTTGCCATGGCTTTTCTGGGGCTGAGAGAGTGTGCATGCATATTTTTTTTATTTTTTATTTTATTTATCTATTTATGATGCTTCCCCCCCCCCCTCCAGTGTCTGAGGGACAGCAACCCTGCCCCCGGCTCAAAAAGGTTGCCTGCCCCTGATGTAAAGCTACTAACACAAATGGGTATTGTACTTACATACTGTGTAGGATTTTAAGTCTGAGCATGTAACAGAAAAAAAGTAGTTCTTCCATCTATTGAGGTTCAAATCTTGTAGAAAGTGTTCCCAGTAACTTTATGGCATTCATCTTTACTACATTGCCGTGGGGATTCAACATCTTTGTACAAAAAGGAACCAGTACCATTCATGAAAGGAATGCTGTTGCCGTCTTCCAGAACTTAGAAAAGTTGCATTTTGGTCTACGGTTCCCAGAATGATTCTGGAAGCTATACTACAAAACAGCAACCTTTCCATGTTCTAGTTTCCTAAAACATCCTGCCCTTGAGGGTATGATACAGACCAAGAACAAATTCTGATGCGGTGAGCGGGAATTCTGCTGTTGTGATGGTTCCAAGATCCTTACTCAACCTAAGTAAATAAGCGGCATGAATAAGGAACTGAAGTTTTCATATATTGCACCTAAAAACAAGTCATGAGTAACTCTGAAAGACTGACCCATTCAAGCTGCCCTACTCCAAATCTGCAGTGCATTTTATTACTGGGAAACTGTTCCAAACAAGTTCTCAGTATTGTGACTGGCTTGAAGCATTTTTGTGGAGACGCGTCACTTTCGGATTTAATGTCTGGAAAAGGCAGTCATGGCCACTAGCATCAGCAAGTTGTTGGTGTTCTTGCATCACAAATGATCATAGACTCAGAGTTGGAAGGGGCCCAATGGGCCATCAGGTCCAACTCCCTGTTCAGTGATGAATAGGACTCTGCCAAATTATAATAGCTGCCACTAAGGCATCCTAGCGTTGTGCCCAACCCAAAGATTATGCTTTGTTTGAGTGTGTGTGTGTGTATATATATGTCACTCTGAAACCATGTTCCATGCCAATTATATTCATGCCTTATATTCATCCCTGAGCTTTGCAGCCATATTAGCAAGCCAAAGCATGGGAGCACATATTTACTTGGTAATTGTGGAAGAACAAGGCTTTGGGTTGGATGTAAAGTCGAGGCACCAAATGAAAGGCAGTGCCATTCAAAGTGATGCATAATTTGTTGTGGCACAAAGCTTATTCTGGTGTGCAAATAACCTATGTTATTTGCACACCATCTTTCTTCTGGCCTCATGTCTGCATACTGGAAAGATAAAAAGAAGAGGGAATTAGTGAAGTATAGTGAGCATTGTCATGACTAGAAATTGAGTTCACCTTGTCACTGGAAATTCTGTTTCGTCACTTGGGAGTACTGGGAGTTCTTGTAAAAAGTTTAAGATCCGTGTATCTTCCATGCTTGTGTAGCCAGCAGTTTCTCTCCTGATCACTAATTGAAAATGCAGCTTTATTCTGCAGTGTATTCCTATCTTAAATTTGGTGATATTAACACTTGCCTTAATTAAACTAGTATTTACTAGTAACTGGTAAATAAAGGGTTAGGGAGTCAATGTGGTGTAGTGGTTTAAGCACTGGACTACAGCTCTGGAGACCAGGACTCGAATCCCTGCTTAGCATGGAAACCCACTGGGTGGCCTCGGGCAAGGTACACTCTCTCGACCTCAGAGGAAGGCAAAGGCAAACCCCCTCTGAACAAATTTTGGCAAGAAAATCCCATGGTAGGGTTGTCATGGGCTTGAAGGTATGCAACAACAAATTAAAGACTGCAGGGCTGAGGTGGTATTTTTCATGCAATACGTAAGCAGTAGAAAATGGATGAAGTGCTTTTGAGGTGTTTGAATAGCAAAGGACGTATATTGAACCCAGTGAAAGGCTGAGAAGAAAATAGGGTGGCACTCCCCCCCCCCCAAAAAATAAAAAATTCACAGATGAAAAAGGTTGTGAACAAGCAACATCAGCATGTGGTCAAGATGGCAGAAGTGATTAATGAAGAATATACAAGCGAGGAGAGCCTGCAGCACTTTGCTTTTGCCTGTGACTTATGCCAAGGAGAGGGTGACCAGGATGCCATGACTGCAACGGAGGAAAACAAGGCAATGCAAAATGTAGGACAAGAAAAATGTGGGTAATTACAAAATTATTTACAAAATCATAAAATAAAAGCTAAAAACATATCAATATCAATGCATGCTTCTTAGGGCCTGAACAGACTACCAGAAATAATCCAGCTTGAGGCCACTTTAACTGTCCTGGCTCAGTGCTAGGCAATCATGGGAATTGTATTTCTTTCTGAGAGATTGAGCCTTCTCTGACAGAGAGCTTTGGTGCCACAATAAACTACAGTTCCCATGACTCCCTAGCACTGAGCCAGGACAGTTAAAGTTGGTCTCAAGGTGGATTAGTTCTGGCAGTCTGTTCAGGCCCTTAGTCATGCTCAAAATGGAGGACATTTTAAAATTCCTCCTAGACAGAAGGCTGAAATGGAGGACCTGTCCTGGTAAAGGAGGACATGTAATGGGGGACTGCCCTCTCTTCCCCTCCCCCTGCAGAGTTAACTTGGTGCAAACTACAACTTTCGCACTTTGAACTCAACTTGCAGGAGATGAAGTGAGCTGAAGACAAAGAGAGAAACTGGGACATTTTTTAAAGCTGACAAAGCAAAGCTCTGGTGCCAGAGCAAACTATAGTACCTATAATACCATAGTAGTATGGAGCCCTGGCAATTAAAGTGGTGTCAAACCGAAGTGCTCCCTGCCAAGATTGCAAGCCAAGCTGCTTAGAAACTCAGCCAAGAAGCCTGAGGGGAAAAATGCGCCTTCCTGACTCGCTGGACGGGTTTCTTTTTATTCTTATTTTATTTTATTATTTTATTTTAAGGCCTTAGCAGACCAGGTGTCCTAGCCACAAAGGAGGAGGAGGCATTCCAGAAAAATAAGTAGGACATGACAAGATAAAGTTTAAATCCCTCATAGAAATGTCAACCCATTCTTCTTTGTAATGAGCAAAAATGGAGGACGTTTTGATGTTCCTCCTGGACAGAAGGCTGGAATGGAGGACGTGTCTGGCAGTCTGCAAAGGCCCTAAGTGCGGCTGCATCCGCACTACAGAAATAATTCAGGCTGACACCGCTTTAACTGCCATGGCTCAATGCTTTGGAATTCTGGGAACTGTAGTTTTGTGAGACATTTAGCCTGCTGTAGGTGCCACAACAAACTAAAAATCCCAGAATTCCATAGCATTAGTTATGGCGGTTAAGCCAACCATCCACACTGCAGAATTAATGCAGGGTGACGCCACATTAGTGTTAGGGAATCCTGGGAACTGTAGTTGTGGCACCAGAGCTCTCTGACAGGGTAGGCTAAGGGTCTCACAAAACTGCAAAACCCAGAATTCCCTAGCATTTGAGCCAGGGCAGTTAAAGTGGTTACAAAGTGGACTAGGTCTGCAGTGTGAATGCAGCCAAAGTGGCGTCAAAATGGATTACAGCATTTCTGCAGTGTGTGGCTGCAGCCAAAGTGGTATTAAAATTGGATTATTTCTACAATGCAAACGCAGCCAAAGCGGTGTCAATCAGTGGATTATTTCTGCAATCTCAGTAAATTAAGGTCCCAAACACACTGCAGAAATAACCCAGTTGGAGACCGCTTTAACTGCCCTGGCTCAATGTTAGGGGATTCTGGGGACTAGTTTTGCCAAACCTTTATTAGCCTTCCCTGTCAGAGAGCTCTGGTGCCACAACAAACTACAATTCCCAGCATTTCATAACACCTGGATCATTTCTGCAGTGTGGATGGCTTGCTTAACTGCCGTGGCTTAATGCTATGGAATTCTGGGATTTTTGTCGTTTGTTGTGGCAAACTACAGCAGCTCTCTGACAGAGCAGGTAAACTACATGTCTCACAAAACTACAGTTCCCAGAATTCCAAAGCACTGAGCCAGGGCAGTTCAGAGTTAGCCCTCTTCTGTCAGAGAGCTCAACAAAAAAAGAAAGGCTGCAGTCCCTAGGATTCCCTAGCACTTTATAAAGCGGTCTATAAAGTGGGTCATTATATTCCTGCAGTGTGCTTTGGGGGTGACTTAGGAGGGTTGCAGACTGCCAGAAATAGTGCAAATTGAGTCCACTTTAAGGGTTAGGGTTAGTGCTAGGGAATCATGGGAACTGTATTTTGTTGTTTTTTGTTTGTTTGTTTTTTCTGAGACATTGAGCCTTCTCTGTCAGAGAGCTCTGGTGCCACAATAAAATACAGTTCCCATGATTCCCTAACCCTAACCCCTATAGTGGACTCAATTTGCACTATTTCTAGCAGTCTGCAACCCTCAGGTGGTTCATTCCTTGTGGAAGTCCATTCCTTTGGGCTCAGACAGTGCAAAAAGGAGGAGAGAAAAGAAGGAAGGAAAGAAGGAAAGAAGGAGAGGAAGGAAGCCAGGCGCAGGTTGCCACAAGTTAGCCAAGAGAGTGTAGCAAAGAGGAGAGTCTGGAGGAAGGGAGGGAGGGAGGCAGGGAAGAAAAGGGGGGACCCTGCGCCTCAGAGGCTGCCTCTTTGTGGGGCTCCCCTTCCTCCCCACAAGCCCCACCCTCCCCCTAAACTATATCTCCCCCCAAACAGCTGGAGGAGACCCAGGGACCCCTCCCCAGAGCCCCACAAACCACCCCTTTCCTCTCCTTTTGGCGCGCCTCCTGCTTCCTCCAGGTGCCAGGAAAAAAGGCAGTGCGCCTGTGCGCTGGGAGCACCTTTATCATTATCATTATCATTATTATTATTATTATTAGCATCACCAGCAGCAGGAGGAGGAGGACTTTAAGCCTCCCTGGGCGCCCAGGGAGCAAAGGAAGCCGCATTTAGCGCGCTGGAGGAAGAGGAGGAGGAGGAGGAAGAGGAAGATGGCGGAGGCAACGCGGACCTCTCCACGAGCCTCAGGTAAGGCGGCGGTGGTGGTGGTCCTCCTTTTCCAGGACGCGCCCTCCCTTCCAGCCTCCAGTCCAGGAGGCATTCCAGCATGGTCCTCCCTTTGGAGCAAGGGCTACAGAAGCAGGGGTTGGTTTCTTTACGCCCTGGGCAGGAGTGCTTTTGAGCTTTCTGTTTGGTCGTTGCAGAAATCCCTACTGCCAAGGTAAAAATCTTTAGTCTTCTTAGTCATGGATGGAAATAGGAAGGTCATTTTTTTTTTAATCTTTCCTTTTTTTCTGGAAGGAAGAAGGTCCTCCATTTGGCTTGTGTGCCTTGTCTTCTTCCTCCCTTGCTTTTGGGGCAGCTGGCCACCCTGGGAAGGCAAGGGAGAGGAGGGTGGGTGTGGTGGGAGAGGAAGAGGAAGAGAAAACCCCTGCATTCCTCTTCTTCCCCCCATTTTCCCTTTCCTGAGGGGGCAAAGCATCAGGGCCCTGGCAGGTGGCCAGGCTTATGCTCTTTTGGAGCAGAGGTCCTCCCCTGTATCTGGCTGTGAATGTGGGTGTGGGTGCCTTTGCCAGGGTGGTGGGTGCTCCTTTGCAGAAGGTCTCCCCAGGGAGAGCTGGGTGGCAGGGGGATTTCTTGGCAAGGGCTGGCTGGGTGAGTGGGTGGGTGGGTGGGTGCCCTGGCTTTTGGCAAGGCGGGTGCATGGCACATCCCGGCACCAGAGCAAACCTTGGGCATCGTAAGGTGTGTGCCTTGTATTGTGGGGATGGTGTAAGGCCTCATTCAGAGGTGGCAGTGCCAAGAGGCCAGAAAGACACAGAGCATTTCTGTTTTGCTTTGTTTTATATTGCATTGTATTGTATTGTCTTTCTTTTTCCTTTCCTTTCCTTTCTTTATAGGAGAGCTTTATTGCCAGCCTTTGGGGAATAAACACCAGAATGTGGAAGGTGTGTGGGGTGGGAAGGTAGGCAAAATATCAATATAGTTGGTGGGTTTTTCTCAGCTAGACAGTAGTCAAAACCTTTGCTGACTTTCAGTAAAAATATATTTAAAAAACAACAGCACACCTTCACTGACTTCCGCTGTCTGACAAGCACATGGCAGGCAGTAAATGCTAAGGAGAGATTGCTTTCCTTGGAGTTTGTTTGCGTGGTTTTGTTTTTTTTAAAAAAAATCCATTTCACTACCAGAAGAAGAATGATTTTTAATGCTTTAACGGGTTGCTCTTTGCTATCGTTGTAAACCAGGTTTCCATGGACATACCCTCGTGTAGGGAGTGTAAAACTGTAATGTTTTCTGCCAGGCTAAAGTGGCACGATGAAATATGTAGGAGTAATGATGAATGTTTTAATTTTAGAGTAAGGGTTTTTGGGTGATGTCTTTACATGTTTTTTCCCCGTATCTGAAACCTGTTGGATTGGTCTTGCATGGCAGATCCCATGTACACAAGATAATTACACAACCACAGTCTTAGTTGCCAGATATTTGAAGGAGTGTTGTCAACTAAGGCACAGCCTAATTTCCCCCTGCGCTTGGGTTTGTCTTGCACAGGCAGTGAAAGAAAAATCTAGGACAGCTATTGCTTCCTACCATGTCCAAGGTTAAGCATGCATAATCTAGCTCAATGTAGTTATAGTTGTCCTCCATTGACTGCCAGTCTGTGGTGATTTTCCAGAGGAAAAAGAAATAGTTCTTGCCAATGAACACAAATCTGGTGCCAACTGTGGGGAAACTCTGCCGGTCTCCACATCCAATAATTTAAGAATTATTAGCTGCTGGTTCTGTAAAAGCTAGTAATAAGACTGTTCTATCTTGTAATGGGTAGGTTGGGGGATGTTAGAAAATTGTCTTGAGTTCTTTCATGGGGCATGTAAAAGAAGATAGGCTTAATGCAAACTTCAAAAAAGGAGCAATGTTATATTATTTTGGTGGTGCTTGTTGGTTGTAATGCAACTTTTGTAGGTAGCATCCTATTTTGATTCATTTGTATGGCTAATACAAACTGTAGAACAGAAACTATGCACACTCTTGCTTCCAGTTCCTTGCATACACTTAATCACAGAATCAAAGATCTGAGAAGAACCTCAAGCCCTTTAGTTCACCCCCCTGGTAGACAGGAATACAGTTGAACATACCTCAGAGATGGCTATCCATCCTCTGTTTATAGATCTCCAGTGAAAGAGTCCATTGCCAAGACAGTCCTTTCAACAGTTCTTACAATAAAAAACTGCCCAAACTGATGAAATCACTCTTCTTGTAAACAGTGATCCATTGGTTCAAGTCCTACTTGCTGGAGGAGCAGAAAACAAGCTTGCGCCATCTTCTAAACAAAATCTCATCTGATATTTAAATATGGCTATCATGTCATCTCTCCATCCTCACTTCTCCAAGCTAAACATACCCAGCTTCCTAAGCTGTTTCTCATAGAGCTTAGTTTCCAGACCTTTGATCATCTTGGTCACTCTTCTCTGGGAACACGTTCTAGCTTGCCAGTATCCTTCGTGAAAAGTGGTTCCCAGAACTGTGCAAAGCATTCAAGGTGAGGTAATTCAGAGTGCTTGAAATATTAAGAGAATCTCATACTACAATAAGCTAGTTAGTCAAAAGTGACAACAACCTTATGTCCTGTCCTAATTTTCCAGATTACATTGCATTACCCATTAGATGCATAGAATGGACAGAGTTAATGGCTCACTTGTAATGTTAATGGTTGATGTGCAATAATAAGCTATCATTTAGTGCAAGTGTTACCACTTCTCCATTTATACAGCTGGAATAAACCAGCACTCAGTTTGCCTGATTCCTTGTTTGTTGCTAAGTGTGGACATTAGGCTCACTATTTTAACTACAAATCATTATTCTCTAAAATAGTGTTAAGAAACCCTGTACAATAATCTAAAGCAAAGGGCATGCCCATTCACTCTTTTTTGGTGCAAGCTGACAATAAAGCACATGGGTGCCTAAAATGGTACTAGAAAATTGAATTTGTCTTGGTAGGATAAAATATTCTTATATCTGTGATAAAGAACTCCGTGTTTTCTCAATATTTAATAAAAATGTTTTCCAGAACTACTTGAAGATATTGTTCTTCTTTAGTTGTTGTGGCTTCCTTGTGTTTGGTGCTGCTACATGTCCCCCTGCACTCTCTTTTGCAAGTTTATGATGAACTTTGGAATATGACAGGTATATTTAGTGTGCTAGCCATTTTATGAATACAAATCTTACTCCTAATTGTTGGTTATCATTGACTCATGAATTCCCGTGTTATATATTTGATGGAAAGTATAAAAGAGAAGCAGTCAGTGTGGTAGAAGGTGTGTCCTCATGGTTACATTAGAACCTTTTAAAAATCCATTTGTAAAATGTATATCCAATGAACTCTAGGCTGTGTACTTAGCACTTCCCATTCCTCCCAATTTATCCCCATAACAACTTTGTGAATTAGATCAGGCTGAAAGAGGGAGAGCAACTGGCTCAAGTCCACACAGTGACTTTCATGGCTCAGTGGGGAACTCAACCTGCATTTCCCAAATCCCAATCTAATTGCTGCACTACAATCCTCCTGAGTCAGACCAACAGAAAAGACATGAGGGCAGTTGCCTTCTTCCTCTGTTATTTCCCAACAACTGACATTCTAAGGCACATCGCCTTGAACATGGACTAGTAGTAAGTGACAGCTTTGTCTTTAATCAGCATTACTCCCTTGGGTGACACTTGGATTTGCTAAACACTTTTGAATCTGTAACATTGCAATGCCTAATCCTAACAGTGAAGTCCTATGCATATCCGCTTGAATATAAATCTCATTCTGTCTAGTGTGGCTTATTCCCAAATACCTCTGTATCGGAGTAAAGCCTTAATATATATTTAGTTGTTAGGATTTACAGACGAGGATGTGGGAGTCACATACTAATGGCTCATAATGCAGGATCATTGTATTTGAAAGATGAACAGGAAAACTGTACTATACTGCTCAACTATGTTCCAAATTCAGGACTTCAGTATTGAAAATCTATGTTTAATAGAAACTTATTAACAGCTAGTGATATTTTATTTCCAAAACACCATTTGGGCAGTTGAGGACAACATTATTTTGCAGGTTTCAACTCCATAGGCTGGAGAACAGCTGTTAAAAACCAGCCACGTGGAACAATCTCCAAGAAATCAAAGGACGCTACTGTAAGAAAGGTTCTTAAATGTAAGCTAAAAATGCAGTGGGGAACTAGGGTGAAAGAGAGAATAAAGGACGTTGCTTATTCTTGAAGTTTAAAATTAAAGCTTAATGTAATAACAAAAATGCAGTACTCGATATGCTCTTGTACAAGTTGACATCATGTATAAATCAAGGGAAGATTTTGGGGCCAAAACCATAAATTTTGATATCACCTGTGGATAAGTTGAGGGTAAAATTTAGGGGCATGCAACAAAGAATGTAAAGTGGGAAACAAAAGGAAAACACCACTTCCCTTCTGGACTTCTCATGACCACCTAACACAATTCCCTCTGGTGCTAAAGGAGAAAGTTTTAACATTGGATTGAAAAGAGAAAGAAGTGGAGTTAAATGTAGTGTAGAGAGAAGGTCTTAACATTGGATTGGGAAGGGAGGGAAGTGGAGCTAAATGGGGTGTTTGGTGGGGAGAGAAGGCTTTAACATCGGATTGAGAAGGGAAGGGAAATGGAGTGTTTGTTGGGCAGGAGAGATCCAGAGGAGGAGGATGGGGAGAAAAGCTTTTAAGATCAGATTGAGAAGGTTAATCACTTCTTTCACACTCACTCCCTTTTCAGAAATCACTACAGAGACAGGGAGAGTGGGGCATTTGGGCAAAGCTTCTTTCATGACCTTTCTAAGCAATATTACTGTATTGACCCTATATGTCTGCCCAGGATTTTAGGATCACTGTTTGAGCATAAACTTTTTGACTTGTATACGATAAGCCAGAAGCATTTCAGACCAATGAAATTGTGATTTATGAAGCTGATCAGGACTTATAAATAAATGGTCTTCACTGGTTTATTTAATAGAACAAGATTCTGGCCACTTGAACACATTAGAAAGTATACTGGACTTTCTTGTTAGAGAGGGAGAGAGATTATTTGTGTGTTCATGTTCTTGCTCAGCTTGCTGACCTTGTCAGTACTAGCTCAGTTGACTTCACTAGCACTGGCTGTGTGGAGTTAGAATTTCTCTCTAAGGTGGCTTTGTAGGTTAAATTGAATAATTTAGGTCTAAATTTAACTTTGACATACAATATGAGCCTATTAATGTGGAAAATAGAGGTTGCATGTTATTTGTCCTTCCCGCAGGTGCTGAGGATTGTATTAAATACTTGTATTTCTAGACTATTCATTTCTAGTACATAACACATTATTAGAAGAAATATTTGATTTCTCTAGAATAATTATTTTACTGGAGTATTTGTGAACCTTCATGAAGCTGTACAATCACTGTAGATCATTTCTAAAATTGAACCTTAGAGAAGCGAGTGCAGAGGAAGATACAGCTCAATAAACTCAATATTTTACCAATTATTAACAATTGCAAATGGTCCTGGAACTTTGCAATACATGGTGGTGTGGTTCTTTACAAAGGGATTGAGGTCTGCTGAATGTAAAATATAAAGATGGAGTTGACAAATTAGTAATGGGATAAGGATTAACACAGAGTCAGAAGGCAGAAAATGTGCATTATTTTCAATAAAATAAAACGCTGGTCACAATATCCCTCCCTGTTTAAAAAAAAAAGCAAAGCAACGCAAAAGCTTGGCTGAAATCCTAAAGAAATACGTGTTCACCTGAGGGCTTGGGTGTGTCCTATGGAATTTTTAATTTACACATAGTACATAGTCACGTTTCCTCCATTTTCCAAAGGGATTTGAAATAGAGCATTGGAGGAAGGAATGTTTTGAGGACCACACGCCCAAGCCTCTTTTGAGTACATCGACCAAGTCTTACAGCTAAGCCATGCTTATATGTTTGTTGGAATTTTTTTATGCACCTGTTTTGAAATGTTCATTTAGTGTTCACCATGTTGAGTCTATGTGGGGGAATCAGCCCATAAAGTTTTTACTAAAGTTGTAAATCTGCATATGTAATTACTGGGGAACATTTTTTTAAATTTATTAAGCTTATTTTATATATTTATATATTTAAACTTATTATATATGTATTTATATATATTAAGCTTAGGGGGGGGATTGGCATTTTGATTTTCTAACCTACTGACCAAGTGACAACTTGGCCCTGAAACTCCAGTGTTAAATCAATTTGGCTCTCAAACTCAGTTGTATAATAGCAATGGATTTCCAAAACAGATACACGATAGTATTTCGCTAATAATGCTATTAGCGAAATGACTTTTCTTTTCTATCAGGTTCAGGTTGGCTAATGTCCAAAACATACTGCCGAAATCATCCAATTTGATACCGCTTTAACTGCCCTAGCTCAGTGCTAGAGAATCCTGGGAATTGTACTTCATTGTGGCATCAGAGCTCTCTAACAGAGAAGGCTAAATGTCTCACAAAACTACAGTTTCCAGACTTCCCTAGCATTGAGCCAGGGCAGTTAAAGCAGTCTCAAACTGGATTATTTCTGCAGCGTTTTGGACTTTACTCTAGTTGTTGTTGTGCCTTCAAGTCATTTCTAACTTATGACAATCCTAAAGTTAACCTCTCACAGAGTTTTCTTGACTAGATTTGTTCAGAGGGGGTTTGCCTTCCTCTGAGGATGAGAGTATGTGACTCACCAAAGATCACCCAGTGTGTTTCCATGACAGAGGGGGGAAGCAGACGGTAAGAAACGCTGTCCACAATTCCAGGAAGGGGAGGGGCAGCCGGATGCTGGGCGCCCCATCCCCTTCCTGAGGACGTCATCGGAGCGACGGCCCGTCCACACGACGGGCGCTCTGATGACGTCCTTCTGGCTCAGCATCCGGACATGCTGAGCCGGAAGAGACGCTGAAGAGGTGTGCCATGCCTTTTGCAGCGCCCCTTTCGCAGCTTGCGGAAGGAGCACTATTTTAGCGCTTCTTTCACAGGTGGCGAAAGAGAGGATCGAGGCCGAGGTGTCCAGCAGCCTCGGCCTCGATCCTTTGCTTTTGGGGGAGGCCCAGGGCCGCCCATCTGCTTCCCCCCCCCCCCAAGTGGAGATTTGGACCTTGGTCTCTGTAGTTTCAACCACTACACCACACTAGCTCTCTTAACTATATTAAAACACTGTATTAAAATCTTGATTAAAACATAATATAAAATCCAGTTGATTAAAAAAAAAACACAACAGTAAAAGTTAGTTATCGCTCAAACAATTAAACTCCCTTCCAAGATTCAATGCCTTTGTGAAGAGTAAACCAATCTAACCTCCCTCTTGGGGAAATCCAGAATCTGGGTGCAGCCACCAAGAAGTGTCTCATTAACTCCTGTTCAACTTGGCTTGACATATATTTGACTAAACATACTTTGGATTGTGCTGTACGTAACTTTGTGGTAATGCATCTTCCCTGTCATTTGTCCAAAGGACTTCATTCTGAGCCATTAAGGATGTTGAGGGAGAGGGCTTCGGCAAGTTCTCAGTGGTGCCAGCCTTGGGGGATTATCACATGAGCGACATACCGTCCTTCTCTCATCATTGTTCCGTCCTTCCCGCTAGATCGCAGGAAGGACTTTCACATGCCGTTCATGCTTATCCTATCCTGGGAAGCGCAATTGACAGCAATGGCGCAAAAGGCTTTCAGATGAGGTCGCACCGATCCCATCAATTAAATGCCATTAACACATCATTAAATCAACATTGGCCGGTATTTTATAATAATGAATATTTGCATTATTACAATGGCACTTTGCTGACGGGTTAATGGCAGTTAATTGATGGGATTGGCACAACAATTTGAAAGCCTTTCACATCATCAGGTTTAAGGATGAGATAAGGACGGGGGATCAATCCCATCCTGATCCCATCCCCGTGTGACAGGGAGACAAAGCTATTTTGTTCTTATTGGGCTTAAAATTTTGTTGCATGATCGTCGTCATCATCATCATCATCATTTCCTACCCATCTTTCCTTATCCAACAAAGCTTTACAGAATGTCTTTTTTGTTGGGCTTAAAAATGTGTTGCATCATCATCATCATCATCATCATCATCTCCTACCCATCTTTCCTTATTGAACAAAGCTTTACAGAATGTCATCAGTATGAAAGCATAATTTTGGAAAAGGTATGCAACAAACATAGTTGTGCACCTTTTCCCAAAATATCCTATTCCAGAAAGCTGTAATAATTTTCATCTGGAGTACAGTCTGTTCTGGTGGCTGCTGCTGTGCTTTGGCTCTTTCAACACATCTACCCCACTTGAAGATGTAAGTGCAGGGTGTACAGTCCACACAAGGTGACACCCCAGAAGAGGGGTGGCACCCAGTTAGGCCCTCCTGCCGTTGTACCCCTCCCAGCTTTGCTGTGGCAGTGGAGGCCTCCTCATGAGAAGTCCACCACCATAGCACCAAAGGAGAGGGCTGAGCATGCCCTTTTAGCAGCCGGCCCCAACACTGGTGACACCAGCAGTGGCGTAAGTCAGGGGTGGTTGACCTTTTTTTCTGTAAAGGACCAAATTCACTTGAAGGGTAAGATCTTTGGGGCCATCTACCAATAGTATGCTGGCCGTGCACAATATTTTTCCTTCTCATTATTCCTAGAACCCTTTTCCCTCTTTCATACACCCCTTATTTTGCTCACTCTTTCTTTTCCTCTTCCTCTCCATGCAGCAGTTTGCTCATAGGGGGACAGAGTAATCTGCTAGTGATCCCTTTCAGAGAGCTTTTGAAATCCATCTAAGTGTGATTTATAAATTGTATGCAGCTGCAAAGCTTTTTTGTTTTGTTCCCCCAAGTTTCTCATGCCCCCCCCATTTGATGATTCCCCCCCAAATTTTCATCCCAAATTTACTGGGACTCTTATTGGCTATTTCCCTATGCATTTGGGGGGATTCTAGAACCCTTCACTTTTTATTAAGGGTCACATGAGCCTGTACAGGGGTTTTGTTTTGGAGGGGTGTGTGTTAAAGTGAGGGGTGTAGGCTTCCATGTTCTTCTGGGGAGCCAGTCTGGGCTCCCCAATCTCTGTTAGTTGCCCACTTATTGTTGTTGTTGCTATTATTATTATTATTATTATTATTATTATTGAATGTGGATTCTGTCAACAGCAGAAAATAAAACAAGGATGAACAGGTAACCTAATACTGAGAATGGGTAACAAGTAGAATAAAGGATTGAAATGTAACTTTCTATACAACTTTCCTCTGAAGCTGCCACCTCCCTCAGGGTCTTTCCTCCTAGCCAGAGTTCAAGACTGAAATGTGCAGAATGTAATGGGGAAAAGTAGTTTTAAGAATAAACAATTTTCAGCATAGAATAGTAAAACGTGAAGAGTTCCAACGGATTTTTCATGTGATACTCACTTTCCTTATTTTATTTCTGTTGGCAAGTAAAGCTGTAGGAGATGTCTGTATGCAGAGTATACACTGTGGTGTCATAGGGAACATGTTTTTCAGTTTTTGTGAAGGGGATCATACTCTTTGGGTTAATTTATTTATGATATCTTCAGTGGGTTAATTTTTAAGGTCTCATGAATTTGGTTGGAGATTATGTAATATTCTTTTTAAAATAATGAGGAAGGTCTAATACTATGATTAAACCAGTGAGTGCTGCACTATGCATAAAAATTCATACAGGGCTTTGTCATATTTCATCTTTGAAATTACAGGTATGTTGTGATGGTCTCTTTGTATAAGTGTTGAGCTGTGTGGTTGCTGTGAGGGTGGAGCATAGAATTTGGATCTGATATGGTATCTGTTGGGATATTGTATCTAAAACCTGTAAACATTTTAAATTAAGTATATTTTTTGCTTACTTATTTTTTGTTGGCAAGGTATACGGTGTGACTCCTGTATATGTAAATGACTCACCAGGATTTCAGTTATTAGAGCCATCAATTTGATCATATTTTTAAAAATTTAAGACCGTGAAGTCTGAATATTAACAAAATATTTGGGTCTATGTGGAGAAAAAAGCCAAATGTCTCTGTAAGAAATACCAGCTTACCAACTACTTCTGGGCATGTGGCCATCAAACCCCAAACAAAGAAGATAAGAGAAAGAAGCCTGAAGGAGAAAATAGTAAACAGTGAAGAAACTGAAAAGGTTTACTGCATGGGTGTATATGTGTGTGTATGTGCTTCCAAATCGCTGGTTGACTAATAGTGAATAGTGATCTCATGAATTTCATGGGGCTTTCTTAACCAAGGAATACTCGGAGTTGGTTTTGCAAGTTCTTTCCTCTGGGACAGGGGTAGGCAACCTTTCCCCTTTAAGGGCCGAGGGACTTCAGCTCCCAGAATCCCAGGAGCTATTGGCCAACACAGGACTATTGGCCAACATGGCTGAGGCTTCTGGGAGCTGAAGTCCCTCGGCCCTTAAAGGGGAAAGGTTGCCTACCCCTGCTCTGGGATATAGCCTATAGCATCTGGTATCCATTGACAGTCTCCCATCTAAGTACTAACCAAAGTTGAGCTTGCTTAGCTTTCAAGATCATAAGATCTGGTGCCTTTAGGGTATTTCAGCCCCATCTTTGTTGTTGTGTGCCTTCAAGTTGTTTCCAATTTAAGGCAACCCTAAAGCCTAAGGGTTTTCTTGGCAAATTTCTTCTGAGGGGGTTTACCATTGCTATCCTCTGAGGCTGAGAGTATGTGACTTGCCCAAATCACCCAGTGGGCTTCATGGTTGAGGTGGGAGTCGAACCATGTTCTCTAGACTCGTAGTCCAGTGCTCAGACCACTACACTACAGTGGCTCCTTCCTTACAAATGTAAGAGCATATGCCTGCCTCACAGTGATGTTTAATAAGTTGTTTATATGACACTTGATGATTTACAGGCACTGTAAAATTAATGAGTTATAAATCTAAACAATAAATCTGTGTTTCTCCATGCGGGGAGTGGGGGGGATATACTTGCCAATTTTAATAAAATAGCCTGAAAGAATAATAAGACGCTTAACCTAAAATAATAATGAGATGTCTGTTCATTCTCCCATGTTAAAAATTCCTGAGGTCCAATACTTAAGAGTACTTAAGTGGTGTGTTGATTCTATATCTGCTTGTTTGGATTATACCATTGATCACAAACTGGGAGACCAGGTAACCAGTGGGTGATGAGAAGGAACTCCAAACAGGGACAGGTTAGCTGACAAATGGCAAAGAACTCTCAGTCTAAAGAGAAAAGAGTGGGAACCATGCCTGTTTCACAGTCAGATGAAACTTCATGCACCAAAACAACAATAACACGTTTGCACAGCTTCCATGCTTTCCTGTGAGTAGGGGAACTTTTTTATTTTTGTTCAGGTTTATACTCTATTGTACTCTGAATTTTCATAGAGAAGATGAAGGAAGCCACTCTGCACCTGACACTTTGAATTGTGAAATTCTGTCCTTGCTAAGACACATATCTTACTTTGCAGTATGAAGGCGATTTCCAGGAAAGGTTTAGACAGATTTACACTGAAATGTTGATTCTCTTAAGGGGGAAAATATATAAAGCTGAGTTCCATAAATTTAATTTTAGTAGCTTTCAGAGAATCTAGGCGTTCAGTGCATCTGTGTTTCTGCAAGAGAGTGAATTTGTTTTATTTATTTAAGATATTTCCGTGTTGCCTCCCAGCTCATGAGTGCCTGACACAATGAACAAATTGTTAACTGCCACCAAGTTGACCTCAAGTTGAGGTGATTTTTATGAATGAGAGTCCAAGTCACCCTGTCATAAACAGACTTGCTTAGGTCTTGCAGACTCAGGGCTGTGGCTTCCTTGATTGATGGACCAATGAAAACAATAAAAGAGTACAAAGATAATAACATTTTAAAGTGTTAAAAGAGTCTTTAAAAATTTCAAAAAGCCACCTAAGAACAATCCTTAAAAAACCATTTTATATCAGAACTGTTTTAAACATTTAAAACCATGTGGAACAGCACTGTTTTTGCTGCCCACCAGAAGCTTAAAAAAGATTGAGTGAGCCTAGCTCCCTTGGTTAGGGAGTTCCAGAGTTAATCTACTAAAATTAAATTTAGCTTTAGAAGATGCTAGATTTAGAAGATGTTAGGATATGGAACAGAACCTCCTCTGAGGATCTCAAATTTTGGACAGTCTCATTTGAGAGGAGGTGGTCTTTCATATATTCTGAATGTAGGAGGCACAAGATAAGAAGACAAAATCTGAAACTGGTTAAAGAATAATAAATAAATACCTGGAACAAATAAAGAATTCTTAAAATGGAGGAAGAGTACAAGGTGGAATAACCCAAGGATCTGAATTGAGAAAAGTGTTTTTTTAATAAACTTTATTTATTTATTTAAAAATAAACCAACAAACACAAAGACGAATAACAGCAACATAACAACCATACAAACTTACAACATCTACATCTATATCCACAAATATTTATCTACAGATCAAGATATTTATGTCATAAATCTTATTCAATCATTCCATTCAAATAAAAGAGGAAAGAAAAAAAACAATCCTCCTTCCTGAGTTTCAACTAGAGTGCTCAATTCACTTTCTTATTTTCATCTTTGAAGCTATGACGTTATATCTCCTAATATTTCTTTTTCTTTTTCCCCTCTGGTACCTTCTTAAATAGCAAGAGGTGCTTTATCGGTTTCTTATTTCTAGAAAAAGTTTTTTACTAACTTAACTTTCTATAATATTCAAAATCAAAGCTTTTGAATATGATTCACAAACTTAGGACATAACTATCAAAGCCAAAAAGAGTACACATGTAAAGGAAAAGTCCACTAGTATGTAAATGTAATCCTATATTCACTACTCTTTAAAAAATTGTCCAGGGGCTCCCAAATTTTCTTTTGTCTGTTCCAATTTCCCCCTCTTAAATATACAGTTATTTTATCTGCGGTCAGAAAAGTGTGTTTTTTAACTTAAGTGATCTGGACTTAGTGATGAAGAAGAGCAAGGTTGTAAAGTTTTGTGGCTTTCACCAGATTTCAAAATGCTGAAAGTAAAAGTAAAGTGCAAAGAATTCAGTGAGCTCTAAGCTAGGATAAAAGCAACAAAATCACAAATACAATTCAGCGTCATTAAAGGTAAAGTAATGCACATTGGTGTAAAAAAATGCACATTAACACTAGGAAACTGTTCTCAGGTGATAGTGTACAATTCAGAAATAGAGACTCAGTATACAAAAATTATGAAAAGCACATTCTCAGGGAAGGGGATCAATTACTGTATTTTAGAAGAAGGGTGTTATAGAATTGAGGAGAGTGTAGAAAAGAATAACTAGAATGATCTGATAACTAGAGCAACACCATACCTGTTAGGATTGGTGATGATGTTGTGGCCTTTATTTAGAAAAAAGAATAATTGGGAGTAGGGATATGATAGAAGTTTGTAAATCTCTATGTGGTGATGGACAACACTTGAGTCTACAGTTATCACTGGAGCTGCAATAGTAGATGATTCACAAAGGGCAACAATAATACCACTATTCAGAACTTCAAGGGAAACAATAATACCGCCATTCATATCTCATCATACTATGTCGAGTTCTGGGCACCACAGTAAGATAGGTATTGGAAAGCTGGAATGTGTCCTGAAAGAGATGACAAATAGGGCAAAGTGTCTGAGACCTAAGCCATATGAGGAATGATTGAGTGAGTTGGGGTTTTTTTTAGCATGGAAAAGAGAAGATTGAGAGATAATATGATATTCTTCTTCAGTAGTGATACACTTCATGGGATTGCCTTGAAATAGTGCTTTTCATACTATCTGATGTGGGAGATGAGCAATTTTTTTGTTTCTGTTGTGTCCATATATGTAGTATTGGCTACAACTGTTTATTTTTTCTTCTTCTGGAAACTCACCACTGACTTGCGGATCAGCTTTGGTCCATGGGCCACTTCTTTGTACAGCAGAGGATTCAGAGTGCCTCATCAGAGAACACTTTCCAGTATCCCATTGTATGTAGCTATGGCAGTCAGAGTTGTGAAACAGATATAACTGTGGAGTGTATTTGCACTAAGGCACATATTGAAATCAAAACTGAAAAATGTAGATTTGCTTTTTCATTCAGGGGGAACAATCTTTCTCCATAAGGAAAGATGTGTGGTATTTAATTGGGGGCGGGGGAAGTTAAACATGGGGCAATCTGACATTCTGCAGAGTTTTTAAAAACTGACGGCAAGTGGTTGCCAGGCTTTATACCGAGTTCTTTTGCTTCCCTTACTGTATAGTATTGATTTCTCATGTGTGCCACTTTGCTGAAAAGCCAGATAAATTCTTGATGAATGAGTTCCTACTAGGCATCTGTCATTCTCTACTTTTCATAACAAAAGTTGCTGACTAACATAAATTAGAGCGGAAATGCTCCTGTCTCTCAAATCTGCCTGATTCCCAAAGTTACTATATGTACCTTTAACAAACCTGTATTCATTTAAAAGGAAGTGCTTCAGGAGCTAGTGAAACAAATTTGACAAATATGTTTCCGGACTAGTTTGCCAGAGAATTTGTTTTCCTTTTTTGGTAGGGAAAGTTTTAATTATCATTTTAAAGATTCTCAGCTCTACATCACTATAATACTTTTTAATTTGTATTTATGTATATCAGAGAGGGAATCTTGAAGTGACCTGTGTAAAGTCATCCACGCATCACTGCTGTTAACAGAGTGACCTGTTGTATGTAATATAATTCTGTACCATATGGGACTTTTCTGCACCAGTATTGGCCACAGCTGGGAGCATGTAGTTTTTCAAGAGGAGATATTACATATGATGGAAATGTACAATTGGCTATGTGTATGCTGGAGCAGAAGCAGAGTGGAAAGCAGTTGTGGGTTATTCCAAATAATCTCCCAAGTGATACCAGTGAGGTGGCCTGACAAGGCCTGTATCAAATTGCTATTTGCATCTAGTTGTATGCTTATTATCTGGAATAATTTATATTCAGGGGTCAAGATTTAGTGTCCTTAAAGGAGAGTTGGTGGAAATACAGAGTTCAAAAACTGCATTTTACATTCTGTTATTTGCTGCTCTATAATAAATGCTCAAGACTGAAACATTGTAGCCCTCCCTTGTGCAGGAAAAGAGAGGGGAGGAGGAGAGAAAGATTAAAGGGAGACATGTTTCCCTGTCTACCAACTTTCTCCTTAGTTGATATTTAATTATAGAATACTGTGAAAGCAATGTTTAGCAGTATTTATCAGCACTTGGGTCTAAAAGCAATCAATCATTTTGTTGGGCAGACAGTGTAAGAAGAGCCGGATGTATTTTTTTTTCTTCTTTTTTTGTGGCTATTCAGCTCCATCAAGGTCAGCTTCATGGTAAGAAAATGTGTCTGAGTTGTCCATATGACCTGCGCTGATTGGTGCAATGTAGATAGTCCAGGCCAGTTTTTACCCCATATCATCATCAGACATGGCTGGTGCAGTGCCCTCAGATTTCATTGTGCATTGGTACGTCTGTCAGATAGAGGCAGAGTAGTGTAGTGGTTTGAGTGTTGGACTAGGACACAGGGAGTCTAGGACTGAAATCCTCACTTAGCCATGGAAAACCACTGGGTGACCTTGGGCAAGTCACAGTCTCTCAGCCTCAGAGGAAGGCAAGGCAAACACCCTCTGAACAAATTCTGCCAAGAAAGCCCTGTAAATGGTTTCCCTTAGGTTTGCCATATGTGAGAAATGACAACAACTGTTAGATAAATTGGAAGTTTCTTTAGAATTCTGATCACTAATTTCTTGTTTTAAAGACATTTAGACTTTTGCAACCAATATAAATGAACAACTTGATTTCTTTTTCTCTAAGTTAAATTTCAGTAGCTTTGTAAAATGAACTAGCTTTTTGTTCAGAAATAGTTCCAAAATCATGTCTTTCCACTCATTTCTCATTGCTGTGTCACAAAGCCAAATTTTGAATATAGGATGATACTGCACTTGTAGTCTAAGAAGAAAGCAGATTTGAGGCGCAAGGAGATAGAATGGTGAAGAAATTTTATTAGGATGTATGTATGCAGGACAGAAAGGCCACCACCTAAATACCTGGTAGAGCAGGATATGGTAGTTAAATATTGGTCTGGGATATCATCTCAATAGTCTCTTGTGAACCCTGCCACCAAAACTTCCAAAATTACAGATGATGATACTGGTTTTCAGGAGGTGTGTGGTACAAGTGCCACTGTAATTTTGACTGTTCAGTTTGAAATCCCTTTGCTTTCAAAAGTAGTTCATCATAGATTTAGGGAGATCTATCTGAGGAAAAACAAAGTTAAACTCATTTTGTTGTCTACTTGTATGGTGCTACTTGTATGGTGCTTTGACCATAGTAACTTTTTATCTATAATGTGTTCTGTTTTACACTGTAAAATATATCATAACAGAGTGTAATGGTGGGTTGCATGTTTGAACATTTCCCACAGAAAAATTGTCATGTTTAACCTTTAATCCTAGCACACCTGCTTTCCATGGACAGAGCAAACAGTTTCTGCATGTTTTTCTTCTGATTGTGTAGATTGGCTTCTGCTTTCTTTGAATCTGGAGATGTCATCTGTGATACAGAAATGAGATATGCACTCTTCAACTTATACAGCAAGTTGCATAGCCTGACTTGTGAACTTCACTAAAGAGGTTCTTGAAAAGCAGACTGCTGAGCTGTTTTTAGTCCTGCAGATTATGATGGACAACAGCTCCTAACATTCCTCCCTATTGACTATACTGGCGAGTACTGATGGGAGTTGCAGTTGAACAACATTTTGGAAGCTCACACTGTGCAGTGCTATTCTGTATTAGCTTACACTACAGGCAATATCAAATGGTGCATACTCTGCTGTGTTCCTTGCCATGTCCATGTTGTCTCCTGAGCAATTTCTTGTTCAAGAAAAAGGTGATGTTGACTGGCTTGATTTCCTTGTTCCTTTTCAGATCTAATGACTCTCATCCTTCTTCTCCAAACGAATAGAGATAATTTCTGCTAATAAGGTGCTGCTTGGGTGTGGGTGATTCTGATATGTTCCCCAGAAACCTTGAATGGAAGTATCTAGCCAGTCTTACTTGTAGAGACAATTTGTGAAAAGATTGCTGCAGTATTCTAGATGAAGCCCAGTTACTTACAATATGAATAACATAGTTAATAATGTGGCTGTTAGCAAGATCACAGTTTGTAAAATTGCAGAATCTACATTTCTCTAGAAAAATATGGGAATGTATGGATGACAAGAATGTTAAATCATCAGTTCATGTGGCACCATTATTTTCCAATATAGTGATTTGTTAGAGCTCTGGGCAGAATGTATATGAAACTCATTTCTTCTTGATAATAAATTGGTAGCCCGTATTATCTCCAGCTCCCATAGCCTGTTGATATTCAGGTATTCAAATAGACTTGGGTGAAATCATTCCTTTGAGCCCCATCTATAGAAAGAGCTGTGGTAAGAGATTTCTGGAAAATGGAGAGAAGAGATGAACTCATCTTCTTGGCAAGGTACTATGGCCATGTCATTATTGTCATCATTGGCTGCATCATGTGCTGCTTTTCCATGGTAACTGATGCCCAGAGTAGCACATAATATCAGAAATAGAACAATACATAGTAAAACAAGAACACCTCATAGGTGCCATTCGTACAATGTGTAACAGCTTTCGTTTTGCATTATACTAAATTTTGGCCTCGTTTTGTTTAAAGAAGCAACATGTTTTCTTCTTTCAGTTTTTGTTGTATACCTGTCCCTTAGCTTGACCACTCCTTGCATCTGAGCAGTGGAGGACTGACCCTGAAAGCTTATGCTATAAAAAATATTCTGCTCTTTTAAAAGAACCTCACAAGTTTTTTTCTGGTTGTTGTTGACAAACCTATCTATTTCTCTGCTATGCCCATAGAATGTGATGGTCAAACCTGCTGTTTATATCATGTACTTCATTTTTCACAGGACAAAATGTTTCCAATTATAAACTGACATCGTTTTGGCATTTCTTGGAGGCAAAATTGATTATCAAAGCAAGAGGGTAAGACTGCCACAAATTTTACTCATGAACTTTGAAGGAACATTCAAGCTTGTGTAGACATTCTGCCACAAGGCCTCTCTTCAAAAAGAAAGTAGGGAGTTACATGAGGTGAATTCAGTACTTTTAATGAAGGCATAATTGTAGCTTGATGTGGAAGGAGTGCCTCTAGCCAAGTAACCTAGTATGCAGACATTGAATTTGAATTGCTCTGATGGAAGCTTCACTCTGAGACAGAAATTGCCCAAAGCAGTTGACCTCTGGTGGTAATCCTCTTCTTGAGGTTTTTTAAAGTCTTTCTTTAAAGGTAGCATGTACATCACTGTGCTTTTTGAGGAGGGCAAAATTGCTTAAACTACTCTAGATGCCACTAGGCATGTAGATAGCTACTAAGCAGGCCACAGTACATGTGAGATTAATATCACATGGTTTGTCTTGGAGTCCAAGACTTTTTTGTCACAAATTGCTATTGTGGATAGAATGGGCTTAATCCTAGAATAGGAGCTTTAATCCTCTGGCCCTGCTGTAGTCTGGACCTACTTCCCCACCTTCCACTTTGCAGATATAAGGGCCTGAGTTAACAGACCCTGAGTTCATTAAGCATAGATGACTGTATAGACCAGGGTGTTCGAAAAACAGATTAAATTGAAGCATTGTATAATTTCACAATCCTTTACTTAGAGTGAATGCATGAGATCTCATGTTTTCATCTCTCTCTCTCTCTCTCAACTCCCCCCCCCCCCCCGGTGTGTGTGTAAAACTTCAGTGCTATTTCTGGGAGAAACGGGAGATATAAACTAAATATTTTTAAAGCCATCAGTGTTCTATTAAACCAGGGGTAGGCAACCTTTCCCCTTTAAGGGCCGAGGGACTTCAGCTCCCAGAAGCCTCAGCCATGTTGGCCAGTAGCTCCTGGGATTCTGGGAGCTGAAGTCCCTCAGCCCTTAAAGGGTAAAGGTTGCCTACCCCTGTATTAAACTATGCTTTTATTCTTTAATTTCAAACCTAATCAATTTTACAATCATGCTGTTTACAAATTTAATGACCAGTACTAATGTCTATGTAGGATCTTTCACTATACCTGTATTTGCTAGGTTAAAATTCCTGATGATTTCTACTTTACAACTGGAAATTCCTGACATGCTGTATCCAGGTGTTTCTGTTAAAGTGCTAAAGTTCACCTCAGAGAAAGATCTTGCACTTACAGATTTGCAGTTCTTGTACTTCCCTCTCCCTTATTATCAGAGTTTTGGTAGCCAATATGATCAGAGAAGAATTCCCAAATTTACATTGCATATGGTGTTTGTGAATAACTACTGTATTGTAAATCTTGAAACGGCATACTTCGTATGATCCCATGTTGTCTAATGAAAGCTTCTTTTGCTGACTTTGATGTGAAATCCAGCTAGTAAAATCTCAGACGTCATGTTAAATAGTCAAGCTTGTTTTAGCTTGTTTTTCATGAACCAGTTTTCATATTACTTGTAGAATTAATTCGGGGTCTCTCTCTCCCATTTCAGTATGCAATTTTTGAACATTATACATAATATAGTGACAAATATATAGAAGAGAAGGAAGCACTGTTGGCTTCTTGTAGCAAATTCTGTCTGTTGTAGGATGAAATGTTGCAGTCCTTGTTTCATGTACCTATTCTGATTTATTCTCTTGTTAGCATTAGGTTCTTAATTATCCTTATGAGTAAATGACTTCGTACATGCATGTTGCTGCATTCCAAGCTCATGAAGGCACATGATGCAGTCACCTTGCAAAATCTAAATCTAGTCAGTGTGTTGATGGAAGGTTGCTCTTCTAGAGAACTTTGTGTATACTGCTTTGAGTTCTGTCATAAAGAAAGTATAGGATGTTAGTAAGTGGGAGGCCTGTAGTTAAATATTGCAGGATGTGAAGTGTTCTCAACCAGAGCCAGTGTGATATAGAGGGCTGGAACTTGAGAGACTCAGATTCAGATAAGTTCCATTGCTGGCTGATGTTTTCTGTGTCAGTGGGTTGATCAATCTGGGTGTGTGGGGGCATTTCCATCATGTTTGGGGGCACTGCTGGGCCCCCAGAGATCAAGACATTGACCCCAAATGCCCTCTAAAGGGCTTGAGAGCAATTCCCCTGTTTTGGGGAGTCTGGGCCAATTTAGACCCAGTAGAGGCTTTAAAAAAACTTTTTTAAAAATACTTTCCTTTTGTTTAACAAGACCTTTCCTAAAATGGCTCAGGAAGGTATAAAAACATGGTGAAAATGCACCCATCCCCCCTAGAGGGCATTTGGGAGCAAATTTTTATTTTATTTTATTTTGCAGGAGATGCAGTAGGAAAGTAAGACCCTTTAAAGCAGGGGTAGGCAACCTTTCCCCTTTAAGGGCCGAGGGACTTCAGCTCCCAGAAGCCTCAGCCATGTTGGCCAATAGCTCCTGGGATTCTGGGAGCTGAAGTCCCTCGGCCCTTAAAGGGGAAAGGTTGCCTACCCCTGCTTTAAAGTCTCCTGGGTAGCTAATGCAGCCTCCTACCTCCCACCCCTGGTCGAAACTAAAATAGTCCTAGCATGTTGCTCCTTTAAAATTTGGATTAAAACCTAGAGAGGATTTACCATCCCACTGCCATGGAAACCACCACTGGTGAGAACATGAACCCAGGTCTTTGTAGTCCATATTGATTCTTAAATCAAACTGAGTTACTTGGGCCCATTTCACACTCTTAGCATGACCTGCCTGACAGGACTGTCGCAAGGATAAAGCTGGGATGGATGTCATTTGTGTACAGTGTCTTGAGTTATGTTGAAAAAAGTGATCAATAAACTCTCAGTCTTTAAACAATAGTGGTTCTCTCTAGGGCTTCTACCAGTCTTGAAGAGAAGCATGGAGGGATTACATTGGGTGGGTGGATTTTAGAAGTGGTGCGAAGAATGTCTCTTTTCCCTCATCCTCCTGAAAGTTTATTACCATTGTGAAAGATTCAGGTTTGTACTTGTACTTGTGCTTTTAACTGCAGGGAAGAAGGTGGTTTCTGGGGAATGGGGAAAGGGGAGGTGCCCTTTATCTCTCCCTGCCCTACCTTCCCTGTATATTTTATTAAGACTTTTAAACTTAGAGTTTTGAGAAATATACAGAGCCATCTCTGCCTCCTCATCAGAGAGAGAGAGAGAGAGAGAGAGAGAGAGAGAGACCACCTTATTTTAACTCCTCCCCCTGATGTTGAGTTCCAGGCACTGGTTCAAGATATAATTTTATATATACATGTGTGTACATGTGCTTTCAAGTCACCTGTCAACCTATGGCAACCCCATGGATTTCATAGGGTTTTCTCAGCCAAGTAATACTCAGAGGTGATTTTGCCAGTTCCTTCCTCTGAAATATAGCCTACAACAGCTGGTATTTGATACCCTGGGCCTGATTCTCACTTACAAATGAATCGGTTTGTGATCTGAATCGATGAATCAGTTCAACAGCGGAGCGTGGTGTGGTTCACACTTCATTTGCCCCAATCACATTTTCTTGCTGTAAAATAACCCCCTTGTGGTTCACATTGATGAATGAATCGATTCAAAATGGACCCGCTTCAGCCGGCCAGATTTAAATTGATTCCAATTCACATCTGGTTCACACTTGCAAGGAATCAATTTATCAAAAAAGACATGGAAAAAATCAGCATCAAAAAGATGCATGTTAAATGGATCTATCGCATGCCCCCCCCCATTCCAAATTGCTTTAGCGATTTGGTTCAAGTTCGAACCAGGGTCATTTAAACTGCTTCAGATTGATTTGCAAACAGGTTTAAAACATAGTGGGAAAGAGGACATGGTATGTTAATGGAGGCCACTGAACACAAAATTATTACCTGGCCTTTTTTGTTAGTTCCATTTCTTTTAATTTACGAATCAATATATCTGCCTGGTATGTATGCAAGCATCACTACTTTGTGGTTAGTCCCATTTTGCTGTCAAATGAATATGAGTAATATCATCAGAGTTGGTATCAGATGAGGAAAAAGGTGAGGATCTGCAAAATGGTGTGAGGCCTCGCCTCTCAAAGTCGTGGTTTGTGGACTGGTGTCACAGTCCCTAAGCCATCAGCTGTTGATTCTTGGTGAGTTTCTAGGCAAGAAAGAAACAGTTGTAGCCAGTGAGCTCAAATGTGATACAGGTCCCTGACATATTGTGGGGGCGGGAGTTGCCAGTTCCCAACATCAAAGAGCTTAAGCACTGATTGAGGGGACAATTGATAAATCCCACCACTCTATTAGTTCAAATTTACTGAGTTCTGGGACTAGATGTGTGCCTCACTGCAATTTAGATGCAATTTCTTTTTGGCGTTGATTGTGAAGATTCAGAGCTAGGCTAGTAGGACCACAGGATGTGCACCCTTCCTCCTAGTCCCTCAACCTCCAGGATGTTATGGGGTCTGTTCTTTAGTCTCCAAATGGATGTATTTGATTTTTTCTCTGTATCTGTGTAGTCTGCTAAGCAGAAGTACGTATAATGTCACAACACTTGTTTGTGCTTCATCATTCCCTGTTTGTATGTGATGCTCCCTCCAAGTTTGCCATTGTAAGCAGCAAATGTTACAATGTGTTTGTAACCTGTTTGGTCTCAGCCATCTTCAACTAGGAACCCTGTTGTAATTTCAGGGCTTGTAGAAGAAAAGCCTTCCCACTCATCTGAAACAGACTAAACAGCATTAAAGAGCTCTGTTCTGGATTTCATTATCAACCACCAACCTGATTAGTGCTTTGGTGTATACTGAGCATGGCAGTAAAGCTTCCAGAGAGTTGGAAAAGAAACAGGATTTTCCCTCTCTTCTCAAAAACTTCCTCTTAAAGGGAAAGATTTTAATTTTGCAGAATACATCTGCTCAGCCCTAATCCCTTCCTACTAGGACAGGGGTAGGCAACCTTTCCCCTTTAAGGGCCGAGGGACTTCAGCTCCCAGAATCCCAGGAGCTATTGGCCAACATGGGACTATAGGCCAACATGGCTGAGGCTTCTGGGAGCTGAAGTCCCTCAGCCCTTACCTTTCCCCCTACACTTCTTTGGTAGAGCACCTGCACCTCAGATCAGTGGACACTTTGCTCCATTTATTGCGCTGGGGAAAGTGTTGTGTATGTGTGTATACAACTTGAAGGTACACAGTAACAAATACCTCTATCAGATGGGTAAAGTGTGGCCCTTGGAACCAATGCTTGTAGCAGTTGAAAACCTCCAGAAGTCCTCAGATTTCCCCAATTTTTTTTTTAAATTTTTTTTTTATTTGGTGATTCTATCCCTGAACAATGACCAAAAAATGTCCAAACTACCCATAAATGCAGCAGTCTCATCCCCCCCCCCCCAGAAGTAACAGTTCTGGTGTGCCTAAAATGTGGTGGTGCAGCCCAGTGCATGAGCGCAGGGGGGGAGCATGGCCTACACCCCTTTTGCAGTTGCACATCCCACCATATGGCATGTGTTTTGTCACCCTGTAAGCTGTTAGGGGCTCAGCCAATCACATTCTTATTGCTTTTACCAACCTAAAAAAAAAATAACTGACATTCACAACATTATGAACTGTGCCTTGAATTTCTGTGAAGACTGGTCTGAGTTGGATTGGTTTGGCTTCATATGTGCTAACATTTATTGTTCTTTAAACTTATAAGACTAATGCATTTTTGCATACCTGGGTAGTTCTCTAAGGATGCTGCTACGATATTTTGGGCAATCTTGTTTCACTGCCAGACTGATAGTCCTGGGACCACTTAGGTTCAGTAGTACAGCAGATATGGGCAAACTGAAGCCCCTGGGACACCCCCCATGCAGTCCCTGAAGCCTCCCAAAGCCCCCAGAGTAAAAAAAGAAAAAAAGAAAAAGAAAAAAAGAAAAGTCGGGGTGCCCATTAGGCCTATAATGTGCCCAGACCTTAGCGGCTTCCTCTGATCCTCCAAAGCCCCCAAAACATCCCCAAAGCACAAAAGAAAGATTAAAAAGTCAGCTTCAAATTGGCCAAAATGGATGCTAGAAGGGATGTGTCCCTTTAGACACGCTGAAATGCGCCACTGTGGCCTGCTGGGCAGGTGCAGGGGCCACCCTATATTAGAGAGGTTGATAATGGTAATCATTTTTTCTGTGCCTGTTTTGGAGGAAAATGTGAGAATATTAAGCCTGGTATGTAAGCCTCTAGAAGACAAACTATTGTTGCATTTTTTCCTCTTTTATCAGTTGCCTGTCTACTTGTATCATTTGTTCTTGGCCTTGAATTGTAAACTACTAACTTTTAACAGTAAAGATTTACTGCCTAGAAGGAATGGCCACTTTTACAACCCTAGCAATATTGGTTTAAGCCATTTGTGATTTACCTGTCCGAATTGTGCCAATTGAGCACTCATTGGGAATGCAGTAGGCATTACTTATTGAATACAAGTGTCATTCTCATGAACTGGGACTCTTGAAGACTTTGAAACTTATTACTAAATAACAATATTTGTATTTAATCACCCAGTTTCACACACACACACATAGATAAGTGCGTAGAATCCCAGGGATTCTTGGAATGTGGTGGAGGCTGGGACATTTGTCCTTGACGTTTCCCCTTCTTTCCATTTGCTTGCCTCCCAAACTCTTGCATTATTATTATTATTATTATTAGTAGTAGTAGTATGGTAATCACAGAAGCAGCAATGCCCTTTCTTTGGCAGGGCTCTATTTTCCTTTAAAAAAAGAGGTAATCTGGTGCTTTGCAGAATAAATGGCTCCAGAAAATTCAAGCAACTGATTCAAACCTGGTGCAAAATCTTAAGAACTTGTTCAATGCCTGATGTTTAATAGGTTGAACGATTTGAGACTTTTTAGTTTTTAAAAATAGAGCAAGGAGGAGTATGATAGAGGTGCATAAATATATGTATAATCTGGAAAAGCAAGATTGGAAGAGGTTTTTCTTCCCTGCCTTCCAACCTGGGGCCATTCATGAAGTGGAAAGGTGGGAAATTCAGGACAGATAAAACAAAGCACTTCTTCATACAGCACATAATTAACCTGTGGAATTTACTGTCACATGATATGATGGCCACACTCATGGATCACTTTAGATACATTCGCAGAGGACAAAGCTGTGCATTTTAAAAGTATTTTCCAGATGATTGAAATGAGAGGATTTAACTTCAGAAGTGAGATTCTAAAATGCATTGACCATTTTGACATTTTTTAATGTTAAGTTTGTTTGCATTAGTTGTCAAATTTCTCAAGGTTAGTCCTTATCTTTTAATGCTCGTACAGTGTAAGAGACGTCAGTTCAGCATTGTTTGGCAAATGCTGTGCCAGCAAATTCTCATCTTGAAAGCATGTTTTGAAAGTAGTACAGTGTCATGTTCTGTAGTGCCGCATTATTTAGAGTAATTACATAGAAGTGCTTTTATTTGGAGTTTTGTTTGGCTTTTAAAGGAAAAACATACCCCATTATTTGCATAATGTTTTTGTTTAATCAGAAGAAATCTTTGATGTAGGATGTGTCTGCTTTTGCAGGTCGGAAATACAGAATGATCTGAGGTATTTTACTGGTTGTAGTCTGTTTTGTTGTTGTGTGTCTCCAAGTCATTTTTAACTTATGGCAGCTTTAAGGTGAACCTATCATAGCGTTTTCTTGGCATGTTTCTTCACTCTCATTTAGGGTAGTAACAATCTTCTGGTATTACTCAGTACAGCCAGTAATCTTCCTTATTCTTTTCTCCCTTTGTTACTGATTTTTACAAGTGCATAAATACTGGTATTTATTCTGTATTCTTTAATGTAATTCATTTTTATTTCTAGAAAACATAAATTCAGCCCTTTGAATAGTTAGTGAAGATCTTATATTGAAGGGGTGGGGAGCAGAGGAGAGCAGAAATGTTGAAGATTAGGGATTTAGCCATGCCAGTTCATCTTCTTGCTGTGAGTCTCAAAGGAAGACTTGCCCTCTTCACAAATGTGGACTTTTGAGAATATTAAATGAGATTTTTTAAAAATTGAGAATATTAAGTGAGATTAAAAAAAAATTATTGAAGAAGTTGTTAAATTAATTATTTTGATAGATTTCCAGATAAAGTAACATATGGGAATGAGAGAGAATAGAATTCTTATGCTAAGTTTGTTATCAAAACATCCATTGCTCACAGAGGACAAGCAGTAGGAACTGCCTGTGGTTTTAAAAGGTACTGTAGTGTCAAGGAAAAGGACTACAGTCTTTTTTCCCTGTTCCTAAAATTCATATCTTGGATATCCTTAAACTGCTAGTTATTTTGTTTAGCCCTGACTCTTCTTAATGAAATAGCCTGTTAGGTCAGTTCTCCTAAAAGTATCTGAAGTGAGGACCACTAATATGCCAGATGTGGCTACCGTATTTGTCTACAGTAGCTACAGTAATTCCTTCCTTCCTTCCTTCCTTCCTTCCTTCCTTCCTTCGAAACTCAGCTGTAGACTAACAGCCAAGAAAGACCTCATGGACCAGCACTGATCTACTTTGCGTAGCCTTGTATTATGTAACACATAATCATAACATCCATGGATTTAAAAGTAGGTGATGATCTGGGCTGACTTGCTACTTATTTTCAGGAGTACAAGGAATACAAGATCCATTTCTTTTTATATTGCCTTGATTTTGGTGCTAAAGAATAGACGTTGACAAATTGCATGTGAGCTACACATATAAAGAGAATCCAGTTGGCAAGAAAGGAAACATTTGAAAGAAGATACTGTTCTGGATGCAAGGGTGCAGGAATTGGAAGGGTACCGTACTTATTTTGAAGTGTAAATTGCCAGTTCCTTATTTTGAGGCTGATTATTGTCCTGATAGGCACAAGTTTGTTCATTAGAATATGAACTGCAAACACTAAACAACTTGAGGTTGTTGAAATCAGTGCCATCTGTTGGTGGAGATGGTAGATGAGAGGAGGAGGAGGACCTTTCCTATCCTATGAATCAGGTCTCATTAATTTGAATAGATTTGTGGATAATATTACCACAAGCTCAGTAAGCTCGAGTATTGCTGGTTGCATCAGCTTATGTTTGTGGGTGAAGCACATTATATTGTTGATTATTATGATCTTGACCCATCCGTCAGCACAATACCTTTGAAAACTTGTTAAATTAAAACTCTCTGCTGCTATATCAGTCTGGAGCTATAATGCTACAATGCCAATAAGTATGTCAATGATTAATGAAATTATTATAATGTCTTAAAGAATGGCTAAAATTAAATTTAAAATTGAATAATTCAAAGATTTGCATTCTGTGAAATAGACTGCAGCCTTTCTCCAACTTTTCATCATGGGAGAATCCTTGAAATAATCTTCAGGTGGCAAGGAAACTCTCCATAAAAATTATATCTACAGTGCTCTCTCTCTCTCTCTCTCTATATATATATATATATATATTCCCAATCATAATCTTTCACAGAACCCCTAGCAACTCTTATAGAACTCTAGGATTTAAGGGAGTCCTGGTTGAGAAACCTTACTTAATCTAGACATCTAATATTTGTTACTTCACTACTTGAATAGAAAAAAAATTAACTTATTTTCTATTCATATTTTAGCAAGGGAACTGCTAAAATATGAAGAGCATTCTTGGTCAAAATAGATAATGGTATTTAATTGGAAGCAGAACATGGAGAAGCTCCGTTTTCTCTGCAAAAACAAGACTTGGACAGATTGCGACATAGACCATGTAATGCTAATATAAAAAATAAGAATGGAACTAAAAAAGTACACTAACTGCCTTTGCAGACTGCTAGAAATAGTCCAAATTGAGTCCACTTTAAGGGTTAGGGTTAGGGTTAGGGAATCATGGGAACTGTATTTTATTGTGGCATCAGAGTTCTCTGACAGAGAAGGCTATATGCCTCAGAAAAAAAAAAAAACAATTCCCATGATTCCTTAGCACAGAGCCAGGGCAGTTAAAGTGGACTCAAGGTGCATTATTTCTGGAAGTCTGTAAAGGCCCTAAATCCATCAGTACCAAAATATAATCTGAAGAACATTCCTGTAGAATGTAAAAAACCATATAGAGAACATGTATGCATTATTATCCATAATTGATTGGAAACCAGAAGATTTTTGTACTGAAATTAGACACTGGCCCGAAACAAGACAGGCTGAATAGACTAATGTGAGACTGTGCCAGCGCTGGCTGTGCTGGAGCTGCGGCAGCACAACTGCCCAGTCCCAGTCTGGGCTGCTGCTGCAGTCCTGAACTGGGCCACGGGAAGGAGCAGATTTTTTCTGCTCCTTTTTGGCCTGGTTCTTTCTGGATGACATGGGCTCAGCGCAGCTGCCAGTCGCATTTGGGGAATGCATCATCTGAATGCTACGCCCTGAACTTGGCCGGAATTGGCAACATTTTGCCCCTGTGTTTCAGGCCACTGTCAGAGAGATTTCAAAAAGACCCCATCTTCAGCCAAGAAGAAGGAAGTGCTTCAGTGGATGAGAGATGAAAATCTTCAAACAGTTAAGAAAAGATGAGGAACAAAAATAGCAGGTGCCAGAAATAAGTTCAGAATCATGGTTACAGCTGTTCAGTGATTTGTGCGTAGGGACAAAGAGAAATGGTACACTAGTCAATGCAGAGAATTAGAAGACAACAAAAATGGTACGAGGGGGCATCGTAAAGTTTTAATTATCACTTTTTTAAAAAAAATTGACAGAAAGTTTGTTTTGATTTGTAGTTGTTAACTTATCTCTACATAGGCACCATCCAGATTTATATATTTTTCCCAGTGTTTCTTGACTCTCCAACTACCGTTATTGTAGAAGTCTGCAGATTGCACCTTAAACTACTCTTCCACTTCACGAATGACATCATCTGTGTTGTGAAATCGGTGACCCCGCAATGGATTTTTCATTTTTAAGAAAAGAAAAGGTCACTTGGTGATGATGACACTGACAAAATTTTATCAATATACCATAATAACTTCCGGTGATAACTATTATTTTAAGATACCCCCTCGTACTTCTCCATGTTACACTTTAGTCATTTCGGACACAACCTGTAACAAAAATAAAGGACACAATGAGCTCACTTTCTCAATATGCAAAATTTCATCAATATGCAATAATAACTTATGGGTGATAATTATTACTTTACGACACTCCCTTGTAGAATGAGGTAAAACAAGCTTAGCAGTACAGTAATATCTCACACTAATTATGCTAACCCCTTTCACCCCTAGACTAGCTTCCACCAAGGATTTATCACTCTTTCACTCCTCTTAGAAAGAGTGGTATATTCGTTTGGATGTTGGACTAGGACCCTGGAGCCCAGAATGAAAGTCCTTTCCCACAAGATCCAAGGTATCAAAGAGGTATTGGCACACCTTAAGCCTTACCTTCATCCCTCCTGCAGGGCTTCAGCACATGCAAATGGGGCTTCATTAATAACCTTAGAGGTACATTTAGTGGCTTCTTACTTTATTATATTGAGGTGAGAAAGGAACAGAAAATTTACATGTTTTCTTTACCAAAGGTGTGTGAAACTTTACTACAGTCGGCCCTCTGTTTTTATAGGGGATCTGTTCTGGACCACCACCACCCACACGCAAAAATGGAGATTCACCAATATTCAAGCCCCATAGGCTTGAATGGGGTGCACCCCCATGGGTATGTGCGGGTGGGTACCCCATTGATTTAAGTGGAGGTCACCTTTCCGTGAATATGCAAAACCGTGGACTTCAAGTCCATGAAAATGGAGAGGCAACTCTATATTTATTCCATTAACTTTCCATTGGGCACTTCAGTATTAGATATTCAGCTGCTATGCTGATTGGTTCAGAGTCAGGACCTGGAATGATTGTGTTATTGCTATTCTGTAGCTTTATTAACTATAATAAGCCCTTCTAATTTGTTTGGTTCGGTGATCTTTCACTGTAGATAGAATGATGTTTCTCCCAAGGCTTTGCTCCAGGCACTTGGCCTCCTCATCTGACTGTTCTCACTTTGATTCAGAATGCTTTCAACTAAATTTCTGTTTGATTCCCTCACTCCCCAGAAGCATAGTTGTTAGCCTAGTATAGTTTTGACTATTTTCACAGAAAGAAATGCGAGTTTCTCCCTTTTGCTCATTGGCATTTTTCTTAATTTTCCCACACCATACGTCTGGTATCAACAGTGAATTTAAATGCAACCTGTAGGGAGGAGCAGGAAAAGTCAACTAATGGGGGTTGCAGATTGCCAGAAATAATGCAAATTGAGTCCACTTTTAGGGTTAGGGTTAGTGCTAGGGAATCATGGAAATTGGGTTTTTTTTCCTGAGACATTGAGCCTTCTCTGTCAGAGAGCTCTGGTGCCACAATAAAATACAGTTCCCATGATTCCCTAACCCTAACCATAAAAAGTGGTTTTAACCCTAAAATTTGTTTTGGAACACAAAATAGCACCCGGCGTCACGCGCACATGCACACTACTCGGGCGCCATTTGGAACACAAAATGGTGCCTGAGTAGTGCGCATGCACGCGCGCCTCCGGCCCTCGGAAGATCTGGGGGCCAGCGAACCGGCCCCGGCTCAAAAAGTGTGGGGACCCCTGCAGCATCTAAAATTATGGTAAATACTGGTTGAGTCGCCCTTATCTGAAATACTCCAAAATCCAAAATTATCCAGATGAGTGTCTGAGATAGTGACACCTTTGTGTGCACAAATTTGTTTCATGCACAACATTATTAAAAACGTGTATAAAATTACCTTCAGGTTAATGTATAAGGAGCAGATAAAAGATAAATGAATTTAATGTTTAGACTTAGGTCTTATCTCCAAGATATTTCATTATCTATATATATGTAAATATTCCAAAATCAGAAACTTAAAAACATTTCTGATCCCAAGCATTTTGATTAAGGGATACTCAACCTGCATTTGGATGATTCTGCCATTGAAATCTGTTCAGCAGACCTTGAACAGATCCTTTTTTACTACAAATACCAGAATCCTTGAGCCAGCATAGCCACTAGTCATAACTTTCATGTTCTGCTATTTAATGTGCTTCCTATCAAGACCACACCAGCTTTGGATCCCTGCTGTAAAGAGAGGCTGGAACAGAGACAATATATCTATTACATAGTTTGCTTTTGTGGTGTTTTTTAAAAGAAATAAATAGCTACCAGCAATGGGGTGGATCATGGGCTAGACTTCATATTCCCCTTGCTACCATCACAGCTTGACTGTGTCTCCCTTACCTCTGCATCTTATGTTTGCAATGGAAGAAAACTCTCATTGACCTCAATGGAACCCTTAATTTCAAAGGGAACAGATTCCTAGCAGGACTTTCATGGGGGTGAAGACATATGGCTATTACTACTACTACTATTACTACAACAACAACAACAACAACAATAAATAACATGTTGCTTGGATGAACTATGTGGCAACCATCACCTCTAGTTTGGCCCTTAGACTCTGTGGCATAGCAAATCAGAAGGTTTTGCCCTGTTGTTGACAAAAAAAATCAAATGAACACACTTCTAGTCTAGATGCCTCATTGATTTAGAAAACAGATGTTGTGTGCTGATAACTGAAGTAGCTCTTGATGATGATGATGATGATGATGATAGAAAACATTTTGGAACCTGAGTGTGCAGAGTCCTATGTATCTCATCAGGCTAGTTCTCAGATTCATAATATGAGAGTTATAGACCTCAGGGCCCGGATTCCCTGACAGTTATGGACTGCTTGTTTGTTTTGTGCATTCCTCCTTTTAGAGAAGGAGGCATTTAGCCTTCTTTGTCCGGGCTCCCAGGATTCAGTAGAACATAATGTGGTGTCAAACTGGATTATTTCTGCAGTGTGGATGCAGCCAGAGTCTTTAAGCTACTTCTTGACCGGTCTTGGCTAGTTTAAAGGGTTAACTAGCCAGTACTGTATTTGTAAAAAAATAAAAATAAAAAAATAGTAGGAAGACATTTTCTCCTGAAAAACATGCATAAGAGGCATTACAACTAATGCAGCTAAGAAACATTTTTTTACTAGAGAAGTTACCCAGGCCTGCTGTCCTACCCACCCCACCCTATTGAGGTTTTCTGCCTCAATATTCATTTAGATAATATGAGGTTTATCTTCACCATAAACCATTTATCTTCATCATAAAGCCAGTTTGCTCTTTGTATTTTCTTTTCCCCTGCTGAATGAATCTGTCAGTACCTTTCTATGATCAGCCAGTGATCAAACCCCCAAGCAGTGATTCACATCACATTTTCAAGTCACAGAAATTCAAAATTGTAGAGATTCACACCGTGGGGTGACTCTACACCTTTACTTTCTCTTTTAACGAATTATGGGAATACAGACCAGTTAAAGGTGTAAACAGACAGCAAGCAGCATGTCTAGAATTCAAGTAAAATCCAGCCAACTGTGCAACACAGTAACTGTATCTCTTCTTTCCACTTCCAACACATAAGGCAGCAAGAATTCTCATTTTCTCCTCTATTGACACACTCACTCACTCTTAAATTCAGGAACAGGCAAGGTTCACCTGTGATGCACAGAATAAGGACCTGTTTTGGTCTATCAATGAAAGAGGCCAGAGTTTAAATAGCCTGTCCTCTGATACCCCACAAAATGTGCATAGAGTAAACTTCAGGACTTCCTTGATTGTGTTTTTGCAGAAGCTGAGTCTAGGGATTCATTGATACTACATCCAACAACAGATTTTAATTAATAAAAAAATATTTTCAAAGGTAAATAAGACTGGGATGCATACTCTTGATGTATGCATACCAAGTTTCACATGTCCATTTTCATGGCCTTGGAGTAGAGACAGGCACACACATGTCTTTTATAACTATTGATATAAACATACTATAAAGTGAATTTTTGTTAGATTTCAATTAGAAAAAGGAAACTTCAGGACTACAGAAGGCTGGATGAGCATGCAAAACCATGGTTAGGTGGCTTGTTACCCTCCCTTATTTTCCATCCATGTGTGAGAAAGGCAATAAAATAATGCACTTCATTTTTAGAACAAACTATAGTTACTTACAATCAGTTGGACTTTTGATTTGTTGTTGGCCAGAGAGGAAAACTCTGAGCTGCATTAGTTGCCAGTGATAATCTCAGTTGATTATCATATCTCAATTGTGCTTGCTAAATACTTAGAATGAAGGATTTTTTTTTGCAAGAGCCACTTTATATCAACCTTTAAAAGGACATTAATTTCCACATAAGATTTCAGAAAGCACCACCAGTAAAGGGATTTTGAGAGTCCTGGGGCATCATTCAGACATTTACTTTTTCTTTGTGGAAAAATATACTTGAACACAGGGAGTGATAATCTGCAGACCACATATGGCCCTTGGAGGACAAATCTTTTTCCCTTTTTCACACTGGGAAGGCTGTTTTGTCAGGCTTGTAGAGCATGATTCTGCAGGGGTATGAAACAGGCAGAGATGACTTTCTGCAACCTGTTCTTGCAGAAAGAAATGTGATTTAATGGCCGTAGTACAAAGCAATAATGTTCCCAGTACTACCTTCTGGAACTGACCATAGAGATGGAGATGGAAACACTATAAAACAGTGTCACTCTGTTCTCAACTTAGCTATTTCTCTTGGAATAACACCATACCGAATGTTAGTGGGTGACTTTACATGGGACCACATCCACTTTAGGGAGGAGATGAGGCATGCAGATGTATCATACCCAGCCAGAGGTTCCTTTGTGGGACTTTGGCAATAGACAACAGGAGGCATACTTAGCATAGGAGTAGATTACTCTACCCCTGCCCTGAAGTGGTATGGGACACACACTGGCTTTTGCCCTCATGAAATTCTGCTTCTTTCACAGCAGATGATTCTGAGTAGGTGGGCTGGGAAAGCAGGATTGTTGGTTGACAAGTGGTTAATCTACTAAAGTTATGGTCTGTTCATTCTAACATAAGGATGCCTGTGTATGCCAGTGTCAGAGTGATCTTGCTATTCCCCACTCAGTCACTGCCCTTGGGCCTGGAAAGGAATGGAAGAGCCCTGAGATGATAGAATGGATAGCACTACTTCAAGCTGCCAGTAAGAGATGCTGTTTTCTCCTACATAAAATAAGACCATCCCTACTAGTAGAAAATGAAATGTAGCACGAAGTGAGCTGGCTTAGAACATTTTTTCCTAATATATGTTAGGTTTTACTTTCCTGAAGCTTTTTGGGTTGGTAAGCATTAAAAAATGATATCCTTCACTTAGCACTCAACATCAAACACTCAATTCTACCTCTCAGGATTCTGCTGAATGTGTAGATCTGGTTTGAGTGTATTGACAGAAAGATTGATTTCTTCCTTCCTAAAGAGTCCACCCTTCTGCTCCTTTTCCCTGGGGAAATACCTATAGACAATTTTTACTTTATTTTATTTTTCCACACACCCAAACTTCATGATGGATGGTTAATGAGTTCCAGAAAGTAAACTAAAATCCCAGATAGATCAGATTTGCATTGATTGCTTTATGTTTTCTTTGCTCTTAAAGCGTATTCTTGTATAATTGTAAGTGATGAATTTCTGCATAGCTCTTCACAAATTTCCTTTCAGGGGTCAGCTTTGGTGATTTGATATCTTACAAGGACATCATGATAATAAAGTAGAGAGGCGAAAACCTATGTACATAACCTTAAGAGCACTCTGGAGGAGAGTGAGATGTAATACAATAATAAATAATAATCAAATATTTAACCCCACTTTCCCACTGTTACACAGAGATTGTTGTTGTGTACCTACAAGTTTTTTCACATAAGGCAAACCTATCATGTGATCTTTAAAATAAGATATTAATAATTAGAATTCTAAAGAAACTTCCATGTTTCAGTAAATTTATTGCACAGCTGTTACTGTCATTATTGTGTACTTTCAAGTAATTTCTGACTTATAGCGATCCTATCATGGAACTTTCTTGGAAGAATTCGTTCAGAGGGGATTTGCCTTTGCCTTCATCTGAGACTGATTTAGTGTTCGATTTGCCCAAGGTCACCCACTGGATTTCAATGGCTGAGCCAGGATTCAAACTCTAGTCTCCAGAGTCATAGCCTGGCACTCAAATCCCAACACAATACTGGCTGTCATTACACAGAGAAAATAATCTCTCACACATAACCACAATTAAAGTTTAAGGAAAACTACCATAAATACTTGATTATACGTTGATCTTATGTAATATATAGAGGGTAGGTTAGGGGCTCAAAATTATGGATTTTGATATAATTATGGATTATGGGTCCTCGATGCCTCAGAGACCCCAGGCAAGTTCTCTTAGGCATTAGAGAAGGAAGGGGTGAGAGCAGCGTACATACATGAGTCCTCTAGCTTCCTTCCAATGTCTCAGAGACATTGAGACAAGCTCTCTGAGACACTGGAAGGAATCTGGGAGACTCATGGTCACTTCTCTTCCCCCTCTTCCATTGCCTCAGAGAACTTGCTTGAGCTGTCTGGGGCATCAGAGGAGGAGCATGCACGCTCCTCTCCATCCCTTCCCTGCTACCCTGTAACTGTTAAGCTGACTACAGGGCAACAGCGAGAGGAAAAGGAGGCAAGCATGCACCCTCCTCTCCAACCCCTCTCTCCTATAATGAGAAGACTCTGAACCTGGGGAATTACTAAAGCCCAAGTCTTCTATGGGATCTTTTATCCTATGTTTACAGAGGTGGCTAGAGAAGAGACTGATATAGAAACAAAGCTTTATTTGAGGATTCAAGCATACAAAGACACCCTAACATACATGCACACACACAAGAACTGAGGAGTAAAGTAGTTAGCTTGGATAGGAACACAAGGCTTTCTAATGGTGATCATTACCTGCAAAGATGTTGCTCCAATGATGGATAGACTCAACCGAGAAGAACAGTAGGTAGAGCCAGAGACTCTAGCTAGAGATCATGAATGGTACAGGACCATCATGAAATCTATCCAGACCCCCATTTTCCCTGAGATTTTGGGGAGTATTTAAACCCTGGAAGCGAAGAGTTGCTATTGAATATCAAAGGATTCCGATTGCTATGCTTTGAAGTAGACAATTTCCAGAAGAGGGGAGATGGGATGCAGGTTTTTTATTTTTCCTCACCTTAAGGACACATCCTGATTGGCTCATAAATCTTTTCAGGTGTGAATGTCCTGTATTGCAGCTCCTAAGCCTTTTGATCTGGCCTTTTGATCTGCAAATGGCTTGTAAATGCAGATTCACCTTGGAGTGCCTACGTGGTGTGCTCGCCTTGAGCTGATGGCGATGGAGGCCCTTTCCAGCCTAGGGCTTCTGATAGAGATCCAAAGGGATCTTGATATCAAAACCCAATCGTAACACTCCCATACATTGCCAGAGTTTGCATTCATGTTTCCAAACCTTTCCGCTTGCAAACTTATTAGGAAAGATCCACCTTTCCCACAGTCTTCCTCCTCCTCCCTCTCCCTCCCAGCCAGGCAAAAGCAACACCCTCCCCTCCCCACTTTACTAGACTTTGCATCCCCCCCGCCCCCCGTTTCCAAAGTTTTTTCACTTTCAATCTGATGTTAGCAGCCATCACTATGGACGTTATCACACGGGGGCAAATCTGCTGGTTAATCCACACAAATCCCAAACAGAAACTGGATTTGTGCCTCGCGTTTTCACACGACGTCGCACAGAAACTGGACAGAAAGTGGACAGAAACTTGTGTTAACCGAGATCTTTTGAAATTCGGTTGTTTGGAGGAAATGCAAATGCGAAATTAAGGTAATTTCGCATTTACCGTAATGTGAAAAGCAAATGCGCATTTGGGAACATTTCCCTGCTGTTCCCATGGTTCCAACGAGCATTCCTCTATCTGCGCATGTGCAAGAAGCTCATTTCTAGTACATTTACGGGCTTTTCTCGCTTGTGTGTGAATGTTAAATGCGCTTACTTTAATTTCGCAATTAAGGTAATTATGTGTAAAAGCCATTTGCGGAATCAAGGTTTATTTTCCGTTTATTTTCGGAATGCCTCATTTCCACTTTATTATTGCTTTCTTGCCCTGTGTGATAACGTCCTATGAATGATCCTCCTCTTTCTCTTTTCTTTTCCTGCCCATATAATGCATGAGTGAGGCTGGCTACTAGTGAGACAACAATCTTTTTTGGTTCAGTGTGGTGGGAGGTGGAGGGGCCTGAAAATGTGGCAGAGCCAAAGCGTGGCAAGGTGGGTAATAGTAAAAGTTCTGCTTTTGGCAGGCCAGGGAGGAGGAGGAGGAGGGAGGAGAAAAAAACTGGAAGTACATTGGAAATAAGGGGATGCAAAGTCTGGCAAAGTGGAGAAGGGAGGGTTTTGCTTTTGCCTGGCTAGGAGGGAGAGGCTAGGAGGAACGAGAGACAAATGTGTGAGCTCCTCCCCAAACCCCCCCCCCCATTGCTCTGTAACTGGGGGAAGGGGTTAGTCACAATTTTTTCGCATTCACAAGGGTCCTTCGCCCCTAACCCCTGCAATTATGGAGGGACGGCTGTAATTCTTTCATGATCTGTAATAGCCCTACTGGATGACACCATAAAAAACACAATATATGTGGAAAACATCTTTTTTGCTGTTCTTGGAACAGGCTAACTAATTAATTAATTCTAACCCATTCCATGTTCAGTTGTGTTCAGAATGAGTGTAGTTGTGTTCCAGTTGTCATCTCACTCTACTACCCTGAGCTTCAAGGTATACTTGGACCCAGTTAGATTCTCACATGGGGGAAAAGACATTTTGAATTCATCTTGTACACTGTTTCAGCCAATTCTGTTTCTTACAGAGTAACCAAGGCTTTGACAAGTTATCTGCTGGAAAATGTCCCAATGCCTTTTTACTTGGATAACATAGAAGCATAACAGAGCATATGGATGCAACAGTTTATTTAGGAAGGTATAATTTGCTTCAGATAGAATACTTCTGCGTGTTACCAGGCAATAAGACTATATAATTTTTAAAATTAGGATACTTCAGGCACACAAAAATACCACATAGTTAACAATTGCATTGAAACTGTGATACTATAATTACTTTAGCACTGGAAGAATATAAACTCTACATGCCAGCTATGAAATATTTACAACAATATGGTGATTGCATTCTTGGGATTTCTGTATTTGGGTTTTATGCGCTTTCAGTGGGCCAAGTGCAGCTGCTGGGGCCCCAAAAGTCCATCACTACTGTCACCTCCTTTGGATCCTCTGCCTTTTCAATCAGTTGAGCTGGGAGCCTCCATTTCCTATAGGACAACACTTTGTTGAAGTGTGCAGGCAGTTAGAATCCATTTAATGGACATTTATCAGTTCTAACGAATTGGGCTTGTTTGTTTATCTGGGTTGTACAGCATTTTTGAATTGTCTGCTATCTTGCAAATAATTATTGTAGTAAATTAAGTAGGGCTGAATTTATCATTAGGCTTACTTAAAACATAGAATCATAGAATCATAGAGTTGGAAGAGACCACAAGGGTCATCCAGTCCAACCCCCTGCCATGCAGGAACTCCCAATCAAAGCATCCCCGACAGATGGCCATCCAGCCTCTGCTTAAAGACCTCCAAGGAAGGAGACTCCACTACTCTCCGAGGGAGTGTGTTCCACTGTCGAACCGCCCTTACTGTCAGGAAGTTCCTCCTAATGTTGAGGTGGAATCTCTTTTCTTGCAGCTTGCATCCATTGTTTCGGGTCCTAGTCTCTGGAGCAGCAGAAAACAAGCTTGTTCCCTCCTCAATATGACATCCCTTCAAATATTTAAACATGGCTATCATATCACTTCTTAACCTTCTCTTCTCCAGGCTAAACATCCCCAGCTCCCTAAGTCGTTCCTCATAGGGCTTAGTTTCCTGACCCTTCACCATTTTAGTTGCCCTCCTTTGGACACGCTCCAGTTTCTCCACATCCTTTTTGAATTGTGGTGCCCAGAACTGGACACAGTATTCCAGGTGAGGCCTGACCAAAGCAGAATAGAGGGGCACTATTACTTCTCTTGATCTAGACACTATACTTCTACTGATGCAGCCTAAAATTGCATTGGCCTTTTTAGCTGCTGCATTGCACTGTTGACTCATGTTCAACTTATGGTCCACCTGGATTCCTAGATCCCTTTTACACGTAGTCTCATTCAGCCAGGTGTCCCCCATCGTATATCTGTACTTTTCGTTTTTCCGCCCTAAATGCAGTACCTTACATTTCTCCGTGTTGAATTTCATTTTGTTAGCTTTGGCCCAGCTTTCTAGTCTGTTCAAGTCATTTTGAATTTTGATCCTGTCCTCTGGGGTATTAGCTACTCCTCCTAATTTGGTGTCATCTGCAAATTTGATAACTATGCCCCCAATACCGTCATCCAAGTCATTAATAAAGAGATTGAATAGCACTGGGCCCAGGACAGAGCCCTGTGGCACCCCACCGGTCACTTCTTTCCAGGTTGAAAAGGAGCCATTGTTGAGCACTCTTTGGGTTCGGCCAGTCAACCAATTACAAATCCATATAACAGTTGCTTTGTCTAGCCAACAGACCCATTGAAGTGAGCAAAGTGTGTTAGTTAGCATTAGCTAACCCAGGGGTAGGCAACCTTTCCCCTTTAAGGGCAGAGGGACTTCAGCTCCCAGAATCCCAGGAGCTATTGGCCAACATGGGACTATTGGCCAACATGGCTGAGGCTTCTGGGAGCTGAAGTCCCTCGGCCCTTAAAGAGGAAAGGTTGCCTACCCTTTGAGCTTTGAGCAATTAGTTTAATTGGTTTCTAGGACTAACTGTTGGATTTACCCTATAGTGTTAATTAAATAAACAAATAGAATACCAGCCTCATTTTATTTACTATACTCAAGAGCTGTGCATTTCATCAAGAAATGAATGAGGTAAATATAACATGTCCACCCTTCTTATTCAGTGGATAAAACTTCTGATATATTTTCTGATAGTCCATTGCAGTGCATTGAGATAAAAATACAAAAATTGTATGCCCTTGGCCTACATTGATTTAATTTGTTCTTAAATTAGTACAGTAAGGAATAACCCAAACATTAGTAATGGGTTACATTTGTATTATTTATTAATTTAATTTATAACCTGACTTTTTCTTCAGAATTAGGACAGCATAGTTTACAGCAATCAAATACAATACAAATAAAAACATACAAAACATTGCCATTAAACTATAACATTAAAATAATGTAAAATAATAATAAAAAATAAAAAGCAGCACAGTACACTATTAAAAGACTTTTACTTCAAAGTAAAGTACACTGTTAAAAGATTTTTGCCATTCATCACAGCCAGTCAGACTAAAAAAGTCATTGCCTCCTGGTTGAAGGACAAGCAAGGGAGTCAAGCTAGCTTCCTTTTGAGAGGAATTCCAGAGCTTTGGAGCAACCATCAAGAAGTCCTTTTTTCATCCCTCCACCATCCATAAATTTGTTTTTGCATGCCTTCCAACTTATTTCCAACTTATGACTACTCTAAAGTGCCCCTAACATAGGGTTTCCTTGGCAGGATTTGTTCAGAGGAGGTTTGCCATTGCCTTCCTCTCAGGCCAAAAGAATGTGACTTGTCCAAAGTCACCCAGTGGGTTTCCATGGACAAGCAGAAATTCGGGACCTCTGCAGACTGCCAGAAATAGTGCACATTAAATTGAGGCACTGCCCTGGCTCAGTGCTAGGGAATCATGGGAACTGTAATTTATTGTGGCACCAGAGCTCTCTGATAGAGAAGGTTCAATGTCCCAGAAAAAAATACAGTTCCCATGACTCCCTAGCACTGAGCCAGGGCAGTGCCTCAATTTAATGTGCACTATTTCTGGCAGTCTGCAAAGGCCCTCAAACCCTGGTCTCCCAGTATCCTAGTCCAACAATCAAATTTGTATACCACACTGGCTCTCTAAATGCAGTTTGACCATTATTAAATGGAATGGAGATTGCCCAATGTCACCACTTTCTTGGTTGTACCATTTGCTAGAGCTTAAGTGGACTTTCTTCATTATTTGTAAATTAAAATTTTATGTTTTCTTTATAGCCCGCCTTTACTCCTAGAAGCTCAAGATTGTGTGTGTGTGTGTGTGTGTGTGTGTGTGTTCCCCTGCCCCCATTTTATCACAATACCTAATCAAAGCAAAGAAAAGCAGCTTCATTTATATACCGCTTCATATCACGCTATGGGATGTCTAAGTGGTTTACAACTGTAAGCTCATTGCCCCCCAACAGTTGGGTACTCATTTTAGCAACCTCGGAAGGATGCAGGCCTGAGTCTAGCCTGAGCCCTGGCTAGTATTGAACTCACAACCTTGTGGTTTTTTATGAGTGAGTGGCTGCAGTACAGGCATTTAACCACTGCGTCACCACACAAGAGTGTGAAGAAGGGGGGAAAGGAAGGTAAATAAAGTACTGCTAGCTAAAGGTGTCAGGGACCTTCATGAATGAGGGAACCGCCTGTGCACAATATATACAGTAGTAATGTCCTGGTGCAGTCAACAGGAAGCAGAAGCAGCTCTTTCTGAGATGACACTTTTAGTAACAGCAGACAGTCTGGCTTTGGTAGCTAACGAAGGTTATTTTACGGTGACATTTCCCAATGCTAGGCATTTTGGCCTGTGTTTTGAGTGCCCACAAAAGGCAGGTCAAAACCAAATTTTGAGAGTCTCAAACTCTTGTTTTGGGCTGTCTTTCAAAGATACTCAGAACGCATGTAATGCAGAATGACCAGGTGTCCTAATTTTCCAGGACATGTCCTACATGTCAACCTTCTGTCCAGGAAGAATTTCAAAATGTCCTCCAGTTTAAGCATGACTAAGAAGCATGAATTTACGTTTATGTTAGTGCTCTTAGCTTTTATTTGGGAATGCACTACATTATTTCTTGAATGTCCTACATTTTGCAGTACCTTATCATCCTTTGTGGTTAGGATATCTGGTCACCCTGGCATGTGATGGAGCTTTGAAAACAATGAACTGAGATGGTATATAATGCCTGACTATCCAAGTGCCCTTGAAACAAGTGAAAGAAGAGAGAGAAAAGCTAGTACAATTCACTAGACAGAAAAAGTCATCTTTATGGTGATCTTCTGAGCACATTTGTGGATAAGTCATCATTATAACATGTCCCCTCTAAAAATGAGATACATTCAGTTGTACAGATTGATAACCTGGGTCAAGCAGAAATATATCTCCCACCTTGGAAAAATACTACATAGTCCAAAAACACCCACAAATATATGGCCTTGTGATATGTGAAAAGCATCCCAAAACTGCAGCTCTTCCCTAACTTTTTGTCACATTTTTTGTATGCATTTCAGTTACTGTTGCTGAGTTTAAAGATGTGCAGATTCATGAAAATAAACTACAGTGAAATACAAAAGTGTACAAGTTCCAACTTGGTTTGTAATGTTTTAATTTTTTTGTTTAACATGTGGTGTACTAGGTGTTGTTTGGGCCTGTTCCTAATAAGTTAAAAGGGGTCCATTGAGTCTTCTATATATCATTGTCCTTTTTAATCTCAGAACTCTTACTAGCAGTACTTCTCCTTATTTCTCACCTGATTTTCCTACCACAGATTTCATAGCAGCAGTTCCTTAGAGAGAGTCCTCTCATGTATTTTAACCCTTTCAAAAGATATTTCTGAATGTGTTATTGGAGTCACCCCCTTTCTGATTTTAGCAGATCACTTGTTTGGAACGTGGCACTACAACTTGTAAAACAACCAAAAATACCTGTCAATTTTTGAAACTTTTAGCACATAGGGTCTACATGTTATGGCTCTCTCAGACAGACAGTATAATGTGCAGAATATACATATATTCTATTTTTGTTGTAGGCTTTTATTATTAGAGCTCTGGTAGTGCAATGGTTAAATGCCTGTACTTCAGCCACTCACTCACAAACCACAAGCTTGCAAGTTCAGTACCAGCCAGGGCTCAGGCTCGACTCAGGCTTGTATCCTTCCAAAGTCACTAAAATGACTACCCAGCTGGTTGGAGGCAATTAGCTTACAGTTGTAAGTCACTTAGAGACTGCATAGCTTGGTATGAAGCAGTATATAAATTAAGCTGCTATTGCTATTATTGTAGCTTATTATACTGTTTCAAAAATATATTGTTGGCTGTTAGGAATCAATTGTTTCTTCATAATTTGTTTTACATTTACACATTTGTCTTAGGAACACTTTTGATGTGTAAGATATAGCCTACCTTTTGCTATTCCGCCTGCTGAAATCCAGGATGCGGTGCTTAGTGGTTAAGACACCAATTCTGATGATCGGAAGATTGGAAGGTTGGCAGTTCGAGGCCCGAGTGCCGCATGTTGGGGTGAGCTCCTGTCACTAGTTTCAGCTCCTGCCAACCTAGCAGTTCAAAAGCATGCAAATGCAAGAAGAGAAATAAGTACCACTTTGATGGGAAGATAACAGCGTTTGGTGCAGTCATGCTGCCACATGGCCATTGGAGTAGTCCTCAGACAACACTGGCTTTTCAGTTTAGTAATGGAGATGAGCACCCCCCCCCCTACAGTCGGTTATGACTAGACATTCATGTCAAGTCACTACCTTCACCTTTACCTTTAAAATCCAGGATTCCTAATGCTAAAATCCTTTTAAAATTAAAATGTTAACATCCGGGATGCTTGAATTCCAGGCCAGTTTCAAACCAAGCAATCAGTTGCAGGTCTCTCTTATGGCCACATGGGGTCATTTTGATCCTACTAAATGCAAGAACTCGAGCAATCCCAGTTTGAAGAGAGAATTATTTGAGGATTAAAAGTCAGTAGTTTTCTGCTCAAAAATGAATTCATATAAATATTTGTGTGTGGTGTATCTTTATAAGACTGTAGAATTGATTTCATGATTGAAGTACAAGAAATTGAAATGAATTATGAGACAAAAAGAAATGCACCATCTGTAAATGCACCATCCGTTATCAGTTAGGACTACTTGGCTTATTTATGAACTTTACAGAGAATACTATATATGTTTATTCAGAGGTTTGTTTAATCGAACTTGCTCCTAAGGAGACACATAAGATTACAGGCTCATACTCGCCCTCTGCTACCTTAATTGATATGTTTTAGTATTTGTCCTCACAGAAGTAGGGAAAAATAAAGGTTGAATATATAAACTTCCGTCTTTTAGTAAACAAAAAGTATTATTTGGACAGAAAGAGTTATTTACTGCTAGTATTATGGAGCAGCAGCACATTTAGTTATTCAGTTAGACTTTACTATGATGTTGAAAGCATTTTGAGTCTGCTGTAGGAATGCAGTATACAGGAATTATTATTGTGTTATTACTGTAGATTTTACATTAATACTTCACATACTTTGAGTAAGTAGAACTTACTAAGCCTTTCACACATCCTAAAAGAGAAAATATTTCATAGTAGCCATTTATAGGTATAGGTTTGGGGGCGGGTTTGACCAAATTTCCAATATTTTGAACCTCTGAAAAATAGGGAGGGGGGAGTCCTTTAATGGGGAACAATCTTAATGTTTGTTTTTTCTTCTTCCTGACATTCACATCTCATTACATAAGTAATGTACATTACAGTAACATGCTTTAAAACAGAGGTGGGCACAGTGTGACCTGCAGTTATCCTGCACCCCCTTGTGCATATATATATATATATATATATATATATATATAGTTGTACTTTGTAACTGAAGTGGTACAACAAGCTACTAAATGTTTTATCATCAGTAAGAAAAGGAGATAAAAGCACTGTGGTAAGTGGAACAGACTATCATCATTAATTGAGTTCCTTTCATCTCAGCATCAAAAGACAGTATTATATTAATACCATTTGGTACTGCATCCAGAGAAGTGGATTTATATTCATGAAAGCTCATGCTAAAATAGAAACCAATTAGTCTTAAAACTGCTGCCACATTTATTTTTTCTTCTTCTCCCCATCCTTTACTTCTTTTTATGCTTCAAGAAACTATCACAGCTATATCTTTGAAAACTATATTAATTTAAGATTTGAGAGCCAATGTGGTATAGTGGTTTGAGTGTTGAACTAGGACTTCAGGAGATCAGGGTTCAAATTGCCACTCCACTATGGAAATCCATTGGGTAATCTTGAGTAAGTCTCATTCTCTCAGCCTCAGAGGAAGGTAATGGTAAATCTCCTCTGGACAAATCTTGTTGGGTCACCTTTGGGTCACCATAAGTTGTAAATGGCTTATATATAAGTATATATTAATAATCAAGTGTTGGGGGGGTCTGTATGGTACACAAATAAGATGAGAATTAAGTACATCAGTTTAGAAGAGGGATGGATACTACTGTAAGGATACATGTCTCAAGCATAACTAAAACGCTGCAATAAGAATCTACCTGCTGTTGGCTCAGTACATTCTGCTTTCAAGTGTGTAGCCCCAACTATTCTTGGATTGTCACATGTGAGCCTTGACCTGAAAAACATGTGCCCCACCTATGTTATCTGTACATACTACTCTTGTTACTGCTGATCTTCCATTGGTCTAGTATTGAAGTGGGCTATCAATTAAGTAGTAGTAATATTTTTGATCACAGATCACCTTGATTTTGTTGTTGTTATTTTCGTTTATTTGAGATGTTTCTTGGAGCTCATCCTCATTTGTCAGGCTGTGAAAGATGGATGTGCCACAGGAGGGGCAAGGATAAAACAAGCGAGTAGCTATTTTTAAATAGCCTAATAAAATAGTCTTAAATAAGCAAGTAGCCATTTTAAAATAGTCTAATAAAATGGAAGGCATTTTACAAAATTATCTTGTTTTGCCAATATTTGAAATTTCTCTTGTTTTGCCAATGTGTGAAATTGATCATTTACCTAATATTTAGGGGAAAATCAAATTTAATTGAAACATCTTATTTGGGATAAATATTAAAGAGTTGTGTAGTGCCTTGAGACTGATAAGTTACAGCATAAGCTTTTGTGAACTGTAGCCCCACTTCACTATCCAGAATTTCACATATAAAGTTATATGAGAGCATTTTATACTGTTCCTCTTTTAAAGATCTCAGCAGTTTACCATGAAAACAGATGCAATAAAACCAATTGCTAAAAATAGTAAAATAAAGAGGTTGATGCCACTTTAACTGCCATGACTGAGGACGTTTTCACAAGAGGCTTTTGGAGGACGCTAGCCGGCCTCCATCCGGCCCCACTCCGGCTCCATTTCCGGCGTGTTCACACATACGCGGCGGCAAACCCCGCCCCTTCCGGTGCCATCCCTGCGTCCGTCCGGCTTCTTGCTCCGTGTGTTCAGACGCACGGAGCCGTAAGTCCGGCCTCACTCCGGCCAAAAGACCTGTAACTCCGGCTTCTGCGGCTTAAAGGTAATTCCGGGTGTCAAAAGGAATTAGCCTGCCGGCGGCGGAGCCATTCCGGAATCGGCGGCACGACCCGTTCCAGAATGGCTCCACCCGGCTTTAGGGAGGGTAGTGTGAAAACGTCCTGAATGTTGCACAATTCTGGGCACTGTAGTTTCCTATGGTACCAGAGCTATCTGACAGAGAAGGCTAAATGTGCCACAAAACTACATTTCTCAGAATTCAATAGCATTCAGCTATGGCAGATAAACTGGTGACAACCTGGATTATTTCTGCAGTGTGGATGCAGCCTCAAATGTCAGTGACTGAGTAGCCTGGGAATTTGAAGTGTTTCCCTGTTATTTTTTTAATACCATTATTTCTGTTACTAGATTTATGTCTATTTATTCTTATCCATAGAGACTGTCCTGTTCACTCTGTACAAAGTGGATAAGAACATTGATAACAGAAGAAAATCTATGTTGCACTGTAAATTGAGTAGGTTAATGAATCCTAATGTTAGTGATATGATTAGGTCCTGTATTGGTAGATATTTACTACATTTATTATGGAGTATTACAAAGAGATAAAAGACATATGGAATGTTGTAGTTCTGCTATTTCCATGTGTCATCTATATCAATATTATGATTTAAACTGGGTGTCTGATATGTTATTTAAATCTACATGCTTGATCACAGAGTCATGAACTTATCTGATGGGGCCAAAACAGAAATAAGGTTTGGAACCAACACATCAATTATTTCAGCTATTTCACAAGCACTATGGATTTCTGCAATGTTTGCTTTGAAATGAACATATATTAAATAATTGTTTCAATTGAACTTTCCCCCCTCAAAAATTGCTGGCTTTGGCCATCAATCTTATATAGAACCTGACTGAAGACTGGAGATGCTTGAGAGACGGTTGACCAGAATTTCAGTGCTAGTGATTGGAATAGTCTCAGTGCTATGATAGCGGGAGCAAATCATACAGCTTCGTGTGAAACACATTCTAAGGATTGTTAAATACTAGTTCTCATACTATGGTTTCATTCAAATCATACTCAGCCAAGAAAGCACAGAGTAAATGTCCAAGTCATTTTTAATATATTGGACTCACTACTATGAAGAAAATTCAGATTGCTTTGAAAGTATAGCCTTCTTGTTCTGTATGATGCTGTATCATCATTTTACTAAAACTGGTACTGAGCATCTTTAACAATGGGTTAAGTTGTGTGGAAGCAAAACATTCCAGTAATGGGATTTTCTTTAAGGTAACATTAAAGTATTGTCCACATTTGGCTTGTAGTTTGCATATTAGTCCAAATAATCTTAGTTTCTTTAAGGCTCTTAAAATATACTTGCAGCTATTTTTATATCTAGATAAACAGGTCCAACATTAATCTGGAAATACTGAAAATCCCCAAGAGACCTTAGCAGAATTAAATTACTGAAATATCAAAGTCAAAGTGACTTAGGGCATTTTGAATTTACGGCTATCTTAAATATGTTTAAAGAATGAGAGTTGTCAGAAGAGCATGGACAGATATTTTTGGTCGCATGTTATGTAGGAGGGAACCCCTTTTTGACAAATGCTACAACACTGGAGAGCAAACACTCTTTGAAATGAGAAGAAGGCATAAGATCTCAAATAGAAAAGTCAGCAATAAAGACAGCAATCCAAATAGACTGCACAGGTATTGAACGTACTGCATGAAAGGAAACATCTGCACATAACAGTAAGCCTCTTACTGGCTGCTTCAAAGAAGATTGCCAAGAAAATAGAATGCACTTTACAGTTCAGAAATGTATTCGAATGTGACCACCGTTAGATTTTGTAGATATCACCATTACATGGTTTGAATGTATATTTGGACATGGAGAGCCAGTATGGTGTAGTAGTTTGACTGTTGAACTACAGCATTGGAGAACAGGATTTGAAACCACACTCAGCCATTGAGACCCACTGGGTGACCTTGGGCAAGTCACACTCTCTGTCTCAGAAAAAGGCAAAGGCAATCCCCCTCTGAATGATCCTTGCTATGAAAACACTATGGAGAATATCACACGGAGGCCTACTGTGGTTAAAATGTGGCTAAAACGTTCCTAAAATGCGCTAGTGTGATCATCAGTCACACTTGTCTCCTGTGGTTAAATCACATCTGCTCTGCTCCTATCATCAAAGCGTTCACAGAGCAGCCATTTCTTCAATAATGGGTTCCCCTTAGTGTCATCATAAGTCATAAATGACTTGAAAGTACACAGCAACAACAAATATTTGAACTTGCTAATAATAATTCCCAAAAGGGTAGCTATATAAACTTATTTGTGGTTTCTACAGAAAGTAATAAAATAGTCTTAGGGCAAAAAAAAAAAAAAAAAAAAAAAAAGACTGGAAATTTTACTATCAATATTACTAGTTGCTGAGGATCTTTGTACTAACTTTTCAAATCTCAAAGATGGGTAAAAACACTGAAAACCAGTTCACTATGATATGTTACAGAGGCTGCTGACACACTGCAGAATTAATGCAGTTTGATACTCCTTAAGCAGCCATGGCTCCATCCTATGGAATCCTGGGATTTGTAGTTTGTTGTGGCACCAGAGCTCTCTGAAAGGCTAAATGTCTCACAAAACTACAAATCCCAGAATTCGATAGTATGAGCCATAGCAGTTAAATTGGTGTCAAGCTGCATTAATTTTGCAGTACGGCAGCAGCTAGAGTTGTAATTTCTGAGAATCTTAATGTGCAGGTGCAAATAATAGTTTAAAACAAAGTTAGTGATGCCTGATGAAAATGGAAGATGGAGAGATGTCTGGCTACAATTTTTATTGTTAGTGACAGGCATTTTGTACCATAGCAATTTGTACCTTTCCATGATAGCAGAAGCAAATCATCATGCTTGATTTTTGTGGTTTGTATAAGCCACAGAATTAATCTAAGGTACAAAATTCTTTGTTTATGGAGAGTACAAATAGGGATCATATTAGGGGCTACACCTGTTCTGTACTTGGAAAAGGATAATATTTGCTCGTAAAAACTGCCCTAATTTATGTACACATATGGAACCATCTCTTTATCTCTTGGGAAGCATCCCCACAAGGCAGGGCCAGCACTGAGAAGGCCATATCTGTAGCGGCTGCCAACTTTACAGATTTACTGGCAAACCAATGTCTAGGGCGCTATTATTTGTCTACCCTATTCTACAGTTTATTTGCAGTTTGAAAGTATATTTTTTCTGGGAGTAGACAGGAGAAATTTCTCTATTATTTACCCAAATGTGAAAGAAGTTGTGGCATATGTTTTTGTAGGTGGTCTGCTCCTACACTGGAAGTAGACTAAGGACGTTTTCACATTGTCCTCCTAAAGCCGGCTGGAGCCATTCCGGAACGGGTCGTGCCGCCGATTCCGGAATGGCTCCGCCGCCGAAAGGCTAATTCCGGTTGGACAGCCGGAATTACCTTTATGCCGCTTCAGCCGGAGTTATCTTTGGTTCGTCCGGAGTGACGCCGGACTTAGGGCTCCGTGTGTTTGAACACACGGAGCCAAAAGCCGGCCGGACGCAGGGATGACACCGGAAGGGGCGGGGTTTGCCGCCGCGTGTGTGTGAACACACGGGAAATGGCGCCGGAGCGAGGCCGGCGGGAGGCCGGCTAGCGTCCTCCTTTTGCCCAGTGTGAAAACGTCCTAAGGGGGGTTGCAGACTGCCAGAAATAGTGCAAATTGAGTCCACTTTTAGGGTTAGGGAATCATGGGAACTGTATTTTATTGTGGCACCAGAGCTCTCTGACAGAGAAGGCTCAATGTCTCAGGAAAAAAAACAATTCCCATGATTCTCTAGCACTAACCCTAACCCTAAAAGTGGACTCAATTTGCATTATTTCTGGCAGTCTGCAACCCCCCTAAGGGTCTTTGCAGACTGCCAGAAATAGTGCAAATTGAGTCCACTTTAACTGCCCTGGCTCAGTGTTAGGGAATCATGGGAACTGTAGTTTTTTTTTTCTGAGACATTGAGACTTCTCTGTTAGAGAGATTTGGTGCCACAATAAACTACAGTTCCCATGATTCCTTAGCACTGAGTCAGGGCAGTTAAAGTGGACTCAATTTGCACTATTTCAGGCAGTCTGCAAAGGCCTTAAGTCTATGAAAGTCTTTTGCACAGTTATTCTCAAAGGTACTACAAGATCCCTTTTTATACCGATATTCCAGACTAACATGGTTATGTTTTTGAATTTAAAATCTGTTGTAGCATAAATCAGATCACTAAAATGACAATGGCCTGAAAAAGATGGGCCAAATAGAGTGGCTTCCAGCCATTTTAGGTGTGTCGCGTTTAGATGACACATGCCCCCAAAGTGGCTGGAAGCCGTGCCAAGCCGGCAAGAGCTGGCCCTTTTAGGAGTGAATTTAATTTATTCCTGCTGGGTGCTGGCTTGGAACTGCAATGGCGGCCCACTTTGGGAGCGGACTGTGTGGTCATGGCGGTCCCAGCCTTTCTGGGCCATCTGCTTCGGCCCTGAGACTCTAGAACTTTAAGAATCCCAGGTTGCATTAGGAAGAAAATGAAATGCATTGCAGACCTTACTAGCTGTCAGTTATGCACTACCTTCTGTTTGAAAGGCCTTATTTATATAAAAAAATAGTGAAAATAACCACAAGCCTCTAACTCCCTATACTATACAATCCAAAACAGGTGAATGACTTTGTTTATACAATGAATATACCAATCAGAAATAAATTAGATGAGGTATTCCCTTAATGGTGCCATCTGGAATGATTTATTTGGCTTCTTGGACCATGGTGGGCAGTTTCATGGAAGGTTGACTTCTGGCAAAGGATGGGTTGCACCTCACAGCAGTTGGCAAGAACTTTTTTGCTAAGAGCCTGAAGATCTGATCAGGGGGCTTTAAACTGAGTTATGGGAGACAGTGTTCTTGCAGTCAGGTATTCATTAAGTGCTATAGATAATAGTACAAATGTTATAAAGAGAACAAGGAAGACAAGAACCCAACAGTGAGAGGGGGGAAAACATAAAAGGCAGATAGGGGGAATGGCTTAGATCCCTTTGTACTCATGCACAAAGCATGGGAAATAAACAGGATAAACTTAAACTATTAGCACAAAAAAGCAAATATGATATAATAGACATCATTGAAACTTGGTGGGATAAGTCTCATGATTAGAATGTAATAATTGAGGGATATAACCTATTTCAGAGAAATAGATCAAGCAGGAAGGGAGATGGAGGTGGAGTGGCATTATACTTTAAAGAAGGGATATGGAGATGGAATAGCATTATATATTAAAGAAGGGAGACATATTGAATCAATCAGTTCATGGGTAAATTCATTCATAAACAATTAATTAATAAATCAAATTATACTCCATCAATGAATTCATAGACAAATTCATGGAAGGCCTCAAAAACAGTATGGTCAATAAAAATACCAACAATAAGTTCATGCTTCAATAATACTTCACAGAAATAAAACCTTGTTCACAGACACTTTTGCAAAGATGCACCCAATTGGAGAGATAAGACTCCAGCAGAATGCTTTATATAAATGATACCAAGGCCACAGGCGCTTTGCAGAAATAAGCCCAAGGGCAAAGATAAAATCCCATCAGAAGGACAAAGATAAGATCCCAGTAGATAAAAGATACAAGGAGTTGTACTCTGGCAAAGTGCCATTTGTCTCATCTTACAAACCTATTTTGATTGCTTAATTGTTATAAGCAGAAGTGACCTTTCATGGGGGGGGGGGGCACCCTGGAACTGGCATTGAGGGAGGCATAAGGGGATGGGTAGGAAAGCAAACAAAAAATGGGAGGAATAATATAGGGAGACAAACAGCTACTGGGCAGCAGTAGTAGTGGTGGGTGTCACTGATGGGAATGAATTGTAGTGACACCATAGCTAACATTGGTTGGCACTGCACATTGTGTAGTTGGCCCTCCTTGTGTAACCCCATCACCTAGTAAACCCTATGATGAGATACCCTGCGTGAGACACAGGCAGGATCAGAGCATTAGCAGAAAGGGAAGGAGGGGGAGATAGAGGGATATCACATTTAAAAGATTAGCCAAGGGCACAAGAAAGATGCCAAGGCAAATAACAGACACCCTTAGGAGGGCAATTTGCATCCAAAGAAGCATTACACATAAAATAGGAATATGAGGAGCATGATTCAAGGGAAGCTGGACATAGTAAAAATGGAAATGGAACACATGAACATAGCAGTACTGACGGTGAATGAGTTAAAATGGACAGGAATGGGCCACTTTGAATCAAATAACAACACAGTGTTCTACTCAGACAATGAAAAGACAAGAAGAAACAGAGAAACTTTCATAGAATTATAGAATCATAGAGTTGAAGAGACAACAAGGGCCATCCAGTCCAACCCCCTGCCATGCAGGAACTCAAAATCAAACCATCCCTGACAGATGGCCATCCAGCCTATGTTTAAAGACCTCCAGAGAAGGAGACTCCACCACACTCCAAGGGAGTGTGTTCCACTGTCAAACAGCTCTCACTGGCAGGAAGTGTCTCCTAATGTTGAGGTGGAATCTCTTTTCTTACAGCTTGCATCTGTTGTTCCGGGTCCTGTTCTCTGGAGCAGCAGAAAACAAGCTAGCGTCCTCCTCAATATGACATTCCTTCAAATATTTAAACAGGGCTGTCATATCCCCTCTTAATCTCTTCTCCAGGCTAAACATACCCAGTTCCCCAAGTCGTTCTTCATAGGGCATGGTTTCCAGACCCTTCACCATTTTAGTCGCCCTCCTCTGGACACGCTTCACTTTTTCAACATCCTTTTTGAATTGTGGTGCCCAGAACTAGACACAGTATTCTAGGTGGGGCCTGACCAATGCAGATTACAGTGGCACTATTACTTCCCTTGATATAGATACTGTACTTCTATTAATCCAGCCTAAAATCGCATTGGCCTTTTTAGCTGTGGTATCACACTGTTGACTCATGTTCAACTTGTGGTCTATTAGGACTCCGAGATCCCTTTCACACCTAGTCTCATTAAGCCAGGTGTCCCCCATCTTATATCTATGCATTTCAATTTTTTGCCCTATATTTCTCTGTATTGAAATTCATTTTGTTAGGTTTGGCCCAGCTTTCTACTCAATTAAGATCATTTTGAATTTTCATCCTATCTTCTGGGGTATTAGCTATTCCTCCTAATTTGGTGGCATCTGCAAATTTGAGAAGCATGCCCCCTATTCTTTCATCCAAGTCATTGATAAAGATGTTGAATAGCACTGGTCCCAGGACAGAACCTTGTGGCACCCCACTGGTCACTTCTCTCCAGGATGAAGAAGAAGGAGCCATTGCTGAGCAGCCTTTGGGTTCAGTCAGTCAACCAGTTACTAATCCACCTAACAGTTGTATAGTCTAGCCCACATTTTACTATTTTGTTAGCAAGAATATCATGGGGGACCTTGTCAAAAGCCTTACTGAAATCAAGATATGCTGTGTCTACCGTATTCCCTTCATCTAGCAAGCTGGTAATTTTATCAAAAAAAGAGATAGTCTGGCATGACTTGTTTTTGAGAAACTCATGTTGACTTTTAGTGATTATGGCATTTCCTTCTAAATGTTCACAGACTCTGTTTAATGAACTGTTCTAGAATCTTTCCCGGTATTGATGTCAGACTAACTGGGCAATAGTTGTTGGGATCCTCTTTTTTCCTCTTTTTGAAGATGGGACAATGTTTGCCCTCCTCCAGTCTGCTGGGACTTCTCCTGTTCTCTAGGAGTTCTCAAAGATTATTGCCAGTGGCTCTGAGATTACATTTGCCAGTTCTTTTAATATCCTTGAATGTAGTTCATCTGGTCCTGGAGACTTAAATTCATTTAGGTTGGCCATGTATTCCTGTACTTCCTCTTTACTTATTCTGTGCTGCATTTCCCCTATTGTGTCTTCTGTGCCATTTTCCTCAGGTTGAGCACCCTTTTCCTTTTGTGAGAAGACTGAGGCAAAGAAAAGATGTGGCAAAAGCAATCAGAGGATACAATGCAAAATCAGACCAAATCATTTCAGTAAGGCTCCATAGTAAACCTATGAATATCACCATAAGTATATGCACCAACCACAGAGGAAGAACAGGAAGAAACTGATAGATTCTATGAAGGAGTACAGGAAGAAATTGACAACACACCAACACAAGATGTCAAACTGATCATTGGAGATTGGAACACAAAAGTTGGAAGCAAAGAAGAATCCAAAACAGTAGGCAGATTTGGATTAGGCAAAAGAAACAAAGCAGGTGAGCGTCTGATAGATTTTTGTGAAGCCAACAACCTATTAATTGCAAACACATTTTTCATACAACCAGAAAGAAGGCTACGCGTGTTGACATCACCAGATGGTCAACACAAAAATCAAATAGATTATATAATCGGAAGTAAAAGATAGTGGACCTCTATACTAATGGCCAAGACTAGACCAGGCACTGGCTGTGGCACAGATCATGAATTATGCATAACAAAAATAAGAGTAAGACTCAAGAAGAAAACAAAACCAGTGATTATATCAAAATATGATCTAAATAATATCTCAACAGAATTTACTGATAATGTAAGAATCAGATTCACACTAGTAAGCATAATAGATTGAGAACCAAAGGAACTATGGTCTGAAGCCAGGGACATAATAAAAGAAGAATGTATAAAGACACTTTCAATAAACAAAAAGAAAGAGGGAAAAACCATGGATGACAGAAAAAACCCCACTACAAACAATAAAGAAAAGAAGAGAAGAAAAACAAAAGGGAGATAGGAACAAACTAAGAATTATGAATGCAAAAGTACAATGGTTTGTGCGGAAAGATAAAGAAAATTACTACAACGACCAATGCAGAGAAATAGAAGATAACAACAATAAGGGAAGAACAATACATCTATTTCACAAGATCCAGGAAATCAAAGGAAAATTCAAACCAACAACTGGGATGATCTATGACAATAAAAATAACATAATTCAAGATCAGGAAGGAATAAAAAGACTTTGGATGCAATACACAGAAGAATTATAAAAAAGAGATGACAAAACAAAGGACACATGGAATGAAGAGCCATATGAAGATGAACCCCAAATTCTAAAAAGTGAGGTGGAAACTGCAATAAGAGAAATAGCGAAAAACAAATCAGGAACAGATGATATTCAAATTGAACTGCTGCAATCCACATTGACAGAGTCAACTCTAGTGCTAACAGATAGGGAAAACAAAATGATGGTCAACAGATTGGAAGCAATCGCCATCCACAAAAAGGGAGACATAAGAGACTGCAACAACTATAGGACTATAGCACTGATCTCCCATGCAAGCAAGATCATGCTCAAAATTCTGCAACATAGACTCCAACCATACATGGAAAGAGAGATCCCAGAGGTCCAAGCAGGGTTCAGGAAAGGAAGAGGCAGTAGGGATCACATTGCAAACATACGATGGCTAATGGAGCACACCAGGGAATTCCAAAAGAAAATCAGCATGTACTTTATAGACTATAGCAAACCTTTTGACTGCACAGACCATGAAAGGCTATGGAATGCCCTTAAAGACACGGGAGTGCCAACACATCTGATAATCCTAATGAGGGATCTGTACTCAGGATAAGAGGCTACTATCAGAGCAGAACATGGAAAAACAGAATGGTTCCCAATCGGCAAAGGAGTCAGACAAGGCTGCATCCTTTCACCCTATCTGTTCAACTTGTATGCAGAACATATTATAAGAAAAGCACGCTTGGACACAGAAGAAGGAGGAGTGAAAATAGGAAGAAGGAATATCAACAATCTAAGGTATGCAGATGACACCATAATACTAGCAGAAAACCTCACAGACCTGGAACACCTACTAAGGAAGATCAAAGAAGAAAGTGATCATCATCGAGGGAGAGAAGGCAGGCCAGCTCCATCGGGCCTAGCCTGAACAAGAAGAAGGGCCCACCCTCCATCTAACATCATCGAGGGAGAGAAGGCAGGCCAGCTACATCGGGTCTAACCACAGTAAGAAGAAGGGCCCTCCCTCCAGTCCATCTGCCTTGGTCCAGGCTTGAGAGGGAGAGAAGATCTGCTGGACTTATTCCCCTTCCCCACCACCATTCTCTTCTCCTTTTGTGTCTTGTCTTTTTAGATTTTAAGCCTGAGGGCAGGGAAATGTCTAATTAACCATTTGTAAGCCGCTCTGATAGCCTTTTGACTGAAGAGTGGGGTATAAATACAGAAGAAGAAGAAGAAGAAGAAGAAGAAGAAGAAGAAGAAGAAGAAGGAAGAAGTGGTGCAAAAGCAGGCTTAGTGCTGAACATAAAGAAAGCAAAAATAATGACCACTGAGGACTTTCACAAGTTCAACCTATACAATGAAGAAATAAAAATAGTAAAAGAATTACCATGCCTGGGATCAAACATTGATAGAAATGGGGACTGCACTCAGGAAATCAGAAGAAGACTAAGAATGGGGACGGTGGCTATGAAAGAATTAGAAAAGATTCTAAAATGCAAAGATATACAACTCAGCACAAAAGTTAGAATCATACAAGCCATTGTATTCCCTATTGCCATGTATGGATGTGAGAGCTGGACAGTTAAGAAAGATGATAGGAAGAAAATCAATTAATTTGAGAACGTGGTGCTGGAGAAGAGTGCAAAGGATCCCATGGACAGCCAAAAGGACAAACAAGTGGGTCCTAGAGCAAATTAAACAGGAAACCTCCCTGGAAACCAAGGTGACCAACTGAGACTGTCGTTCTTCAGACATATCATGAGAAGAGAGGACTCTTTGGAAAAAACAATAATGCTGCGGAAGGTGGAGGGAAGTAGGAAGAAAGGAGGGCCACATGCTAGATGGATGGACTCTATTAAGGAGGTCACGGGTATGGGGTTTTAGGATTTAATCAGAGCAGTGGGGGACAGAGGGTCTTGGAGATGTCTCATCCATAGGGTTGTCATGAGTCGAGATTGACTTGAGGGCAGTTCACAACAATAACAGGAACCCTGGATCTAAAACAGGTCAGTGGGGTCAAACATGTTTTCCAAAAAAGTTTTATGGTCTTCCTCTCTGCAAATGGGGAGCTTCCCCAGCCGCCCCTACCAGCTCTATCAGTGCCTGCATGTGTGAGAAAGGGATGGGGGAAGGGATATAAGAGAAGATTATCAGTGTGCAGTTCATCATTGTTTTCATCAATTTCCTCAATCCGATGTTCTTTATGTCTATGCCAGTGGAAGAAACAGTATAACTCTAAATCTTAGTTTGACATTAAGCAGAAATGAATTATGTCACTCACATATGGATGGGTTATTTTGCTTTGTGGCAAGGGGCTTGTAAGCTCATACACTAGCTATATATTTAGGGTGGGGAACGGCCAGCCCTCCAGATGTTTTTGGATTGTATCTTCCAGCAGCCCTGACTAGCATAGTAATGGTGAAGAGCATTGGGAGTTGTTTTTGAAGAGCCACATGATTCCCACCACTGCTGCATCCCTTTTGATTATTTGAGGTATAAATATATAAATATGCAATATAATGATTTATAAAACTGGATCTGCTGAATTTGCCAGGTCGTTTATTTATCATTTCACTCCAGATTCAAATACACTATTTGAATGTGTTGTTGCGTGCCCTCAAGTCATTTCCAACTTATGGCAACCATAAGGTGAATGTATCAGAGCATTGTTGTTGTTGTTTTGAGAGCAGAGAGTGTGTGACTTACCCAAGGTCACCCAGTGTGTTTTTATGGCGGAGTTAGGATACGAACCCTAGTCTCGAATCATAGTCCAGCACTCAAACCACTACACCATGCTGGTTCCTAAATATTTGAATATACATACATTAAATAACTAAAGCAGTCTTCCTCCATAGTGTTAGTGGTAGGACATATATTTGTATGCTTTACAGTAGTTAGCAATGTCTTCTTTTCCGGTTGGGAACACTGTGGTTGAATGGTGAAATATTCCAAAGAGTACAGTAATGCAGACATATACACACAATAATGCAGACTGTGGAAAAAGAACAAGGTTTGGTGAAGAATTGGAATTCTGTCTTGATCCTATTGTCACCCACACCCATGGGCAATTAGTTGGTAACAGTGGACTGTGCTGCAAGGTTGTTACATACTATTTTGTCTTGTCTTACACTCACTTGCAGCTTGTTTATTTCCCTACTTTGAGTATGGGGGAGGATACTCACTGTGTTACAAAGGTTATAACTGGCCTGCCCTAAAACCAGAAAAGATGAGGAAACAAGACATCTTCAAAATCTTATTTAATATATAACATGCAGTGTCTTGACAGTAACAAAACAGTGCAGAAACTGTACATAGAGACTAATTTTTCACAGCTGGTTCTAGCTGGATCCTCAGAGAAAACTCTTTCCCTCTCCAAGCACTGCAACAGCCTGGACTATCTTGTAAACCAGGCAGCAGGTGGCCCAGGAAGCATGTGGTTGGAATTCAATAGCTGTTGGGTAGTTAATCCAGTCCAGGTCAGTCACACGGTACCCAAACAAGATGAAGGGAGAAGCAAAAGGGTGGACTATTTCTGCACTGTGTTTTGGACCATTGTTGCTGAATTGCTTGACATGCTCTTACTCTGTTACAGCTATGTTTATTTTAAATTCTATATTGTTTTGAACTGTTTGTATTTATTTTATTGGTATGCTGTCCTGATATGGGATCTGGCCTGCCGGACGAGATCCGCCATATTACTACTCTGGCTGCCTTCAAAAAGGCAGTAAAGACAGATCTTTTCCGGCAGGCCTTCCCGGAACATCTCCCTGATTAATAAATGGTGATCCTTGGCTTATCCTTTGACCGCCACGACGTGTTCACCCTGTATAGTTTTTTGTTTTAACAGTTATACTCATATTTTAATTCCAATTTAGTTTAATTCTGTTTTACGGGGGGGGGAGGGTTGGGGTTGGGGTTGAGGTTTTAATTTGTTCTTTTTAATTGACGTACGCCGCCTCGATTGCCACGCAGAGGGGCGGGATATAAATAAAAAATATTATTATTATTATTATTGTTGTTGTTGTTGTTGTTGTTGTTGTTGTTGTCAGCTGGTCCAGAAGTCATTACAGCAAGTCAGTAGTCCCAATACACAAAGTCAACAAGGAGTAAACCAAGTTGTCAAATCCTAGCCAGTCCAAGGTTAAAAAAAAACCCAAAAATGCTGAAGAGTACTACTAGTCACCAAGATAAGATGGTTATCAGGAGCAAAGCTGCCAAGGAACTACTGGGAGATTTATAGGCAGCTGTCTGAAGACCACAAGTGTCTAATTATATCAGTGTCTCAGAATTAACAACTCCTGGGAACAGGGTAACAATCTCTCTTCTCTCCGTCACTTGGTAAAAGATAGTTGGTACTTTGTCTTCAACATCTGCAACCTCCCATTGGGACACCTTTAAGAGTAACTGATTTTTTATTTTTGCATGAGCTTTCATGGATATAAGCTCACTTCTTCAAATGCAGTATGGGAAAGCATCAGGAATAAAATAGTGGGACAGAATGTAATTGGATCCAGAAAATGCAAATCATTCCCCTTGCCCTAAATTTTCAAATGGCTGTGTAGTGAAATACAAGTCTTTGAGATCTTTATAGTGATCAATTAGTGTTGGGTATTGCTATTGCTAATGTCAGATATTATGTCCATTATTCCTCTTGTGTAGAAAATGTCTTGTTTCTCTGATATAGAGTGCAGAATGGTATTGCTGCATAGCATATATCAGGGGAGGAAGAACAAGTAAATGTATCTCTGATGTTGTGAGTGATGTTATTGGTCCCTGCAATATTGCTGCAGAATAGATGTGGGAACAGAGTTAGTATCTGGGTTGGTGGCAGGATCTTGTCCCTAAATAACCATCCATGTTATGTATCCTGTTCTAAGTGAGTAGCTGTTTAAGATTTTGAGGCTGTTTGTAGGCGTTTAAAGGGCTACATCCCAGATTTTGTGAGAGAGCTGTAATATTCCCCAGAATTGATCGTATTTTGTCAAGCATGTGTTTGAGTGGCTTCAGCTGCGGACTGTAGGTGACCACTAGTGGTGTTTCTTGTAGTAAATGGTTCCTGGTATTAATCCTGCCTTGTTGACTTGTTTCTTCACTTCCTTAAGAGTGGGAATTGTAGTTTGAGAAATACCTGTTTTATGTCCAAGAATTTTGAGTCTCTGTTTTGTGGTTAATATTTTAAAAATGAACTATAAAACTCATTTTTAAATATATATAGCTTTGATACAGCCTATTTCCCCCCTTCTTTTGATGACAGCTATGGATGGATTTCTGAAAACTGATGAAAGGCAAAGACTTGCTAGAGAAAGAAGGGAAGAAAGGGAAAAATATCTTGGTAAGTTGTTTTTCTCTCCTTGGATGTAGGTGTGTCCCTCTCTCTTGCCTTCAAACGTCCTTTCAGCCATACTGTTCTGTTTGGCCAGGTCATTTAGAATAGGCTGGCATGAGAATGCTATATGAGCAGAAACAAATGCAGAATAGACTCTTTTCCAGCCATTACACTCAACCTCAGCTTGGCTACACATTGACTTTCAAGCCTGTTGGTGGATAGTCAGAGCTTCAGATTTTCTGAAGGAACAGTGCTCAGTTATGTGACGATAATATTCATAGAATCCTAGCAGATTATCGCATCACCCTTTCCTCCTGCTCTAGCCACGGGATGTAAACTTTGATAGATGGATTTTATTGCACATCTCCATGTCCAGACAGTAGGCATCCTGTACTCAATCCAGGCATCCCATATCCAGTTGGGGCCTCTCCCATAATTTACAAAAAACAGGATTTTCCTGTTCTTTGTAAGGTACAGGAGAAGCCCGGATCAGGTATGGGATGCCTACTGCCTAGACACGGGGTATGTACAATAAAATCTGCCTATTGAAGTTTACATTCCACGTCTAGCACGTGAGGCAAGGGCTGTGCGATAATCTCCCTAGAGCTGAAAGGGACCACAAAGGCCATCTAATGCAACCTCTTGCCGTGCAGGAATTACTCATCTGAGGGGGGTTGCAGACTGCTAGAAATAGTGCAAATTGAGTCCACTTTTAGGGTTAGGGTTAGGGTTAGGGTTAGGGAATCATGGGAACTGTATTTTATTGTGGCACCAGAGCTCTCTGACAGAGAAGTCTCAATGTCTCAGAAAAAAAAACACAATTCCCATGATTCCCTAGCACTAACCCTAACCCTAAAAGTGGACTCAATTTGCACTATTTCTGAATCGCCCTTGAAAGGTGCCTATCCATCCTCTGTTTAAAGACCTCTAAAGATGGAGAAACCACCATCCTTCCCAAGGCAGTCCATTCCATGGTCAAAAAGATAATCAGATCCACTGCTACAAAAAGAAAGTAACAGCCATCCGGGAGAAGAAGGGATGTCTGGATCTCATTTCATCCCATCTTCCATTTAGGACCCACTCCTGATTTCTCCAGCCCACATTGTGTGGAAGGTTTTCCTAGAAACATTTGAGAAAGGTTTGCTTATGTTCTGTAATTATACCCAGGGTTTCCCATTTTTTATTGAATTTTCCAGTTGACAAATTAAAGGGATTGAATCATTTGACAGCTTAAACTATTAGTCATTGATGTCTGTGTGTGTTTGGCATGCATGTGCTTTGGACATGGGCCTGTGCATCATTCATTTGAAAAAGAAACAAACCCTCATGTAAATAGGTCAAGACCTATTTTTGTATGTTTCTTCATTCTGTTGCATGTTTGGGACAATGTTTAATTCCAAAATAAAAGCATATTTGCAGAAGTGGGAACTGCTGCTGTTCAGGTTCCTCCATTCTGCTTCCCCCTTAATTTTCTATAAATTCTGTTCCATTTTGTAGCCACTGGTCTCTGCCAACCAACCTACCACCTTCTGGTGGTGTATGACAGACATAAAATTGTATACTCACCCCACTCACCACTCCACAACTTAGTAAATTTGTTCCAAAGTTTTTATGTACTTCTTCAAACCATGGGATTCCCCATTCCCACCCCAAGCCTGCTGACATACTCCTCTTATGGGTGGGTAGTGCTATTTTGACTATAATAAGGGCATATGTTTGAAGGATTGTGCTCACTATTAACATATAAGATGATAAAGTAATTTTTTTTAAAAAAAATTGTAAGCTGCCAGGGAACAGCAAATCTTAGAAAAAGAAAGGCGAGCAAAGCTTCAATATGAAAAGCAAATAGAAGAACGATGGAGAAAGCTGGAGGAGCAGAGGCAGCGAGAAGAGCAAAAGAGAGCAGCTGTTGAAGAAAAGAGAAGACAGAAGCTCAGAGAAGAAGAGGTAGACCATACATTTTTTTTCATGCTGTATTATAATAATGACCCAGAATAGGGCATTAGGTTTTTGGGAGACAGTGAAGAATATGTAAGAGCTAGCTGACTTTCCTAAATACATTGTTGTACACTCCCCATGTCCCTGAGTTTTTGGATTTTTTAGAGTAATCACCTATGTTCTGATTGCTTTGAAAGGAGAGGGAGTGACTTAGTGTTCAATACTAGCCAGGGCGCAGGCTTGACGCAGGCCTGCATCCTTCCGAGGTTGCTAAAATGAGTACCCAGCTGTTGGAGGGCAATGAGCTGACAGTTATAAACCACTTAGACATTGCATAGCGTGGTATGAAGCGGTATATAAATGAAGCTGCTTTGCTTTGCTTTAGTGTTTTTGTAATACATGTATTTGTACCAGGCAACAATGGTACTCTTCCACACCATATCACCAGACAACACCCAAAGATGCTTCCAGCCTTCAGCTTTCAAGTCCTTTTCTTCTGTTTTAGGACAGCTGCAATACTTTGTTCTTCTCTTCTTCCTTACACACACACCTTACATAAGATTCCTCCCTAAAGCTGGTGGAGATGCCACCTCTCCAGTTTTAAGAAATCTGTGGTCCAAAATATTAATATTGCTTAGGCTTTACTTAGCTTTTCTTGAGAAAACCTCTAGCAACCATCTTGACCTATTAACATGCAGTCTGACTTACAGAAGAATTACTGGTCATTGACTGTAGCACTATAATAAGTGATGTGTGGCAGTGACCACTTTTTAATTTGCTTTCTATCTGAAAGCTTCACACCATGAAATGATTTTCTGTTGTGCTCAATGTCACACAAGAGAGGTGAACATGATGCAGGGACAAGAGGTAATTTTAGCTCTTCCAGTCTTTTGGTGGGCCACAGTGGCACATCTGACAGAATCTGTAAATAACATTTCAGACTTGCTGGTCACTAATATAGGGTTGTTGTTTTTCCTTTTTTTGTTTCAGGGTGGGCTACAGAATTTTATGAGAATTTTATGAGTCAGTTTTCAGTTGAAAGAAGTATTTTTCAACTGAAAAAAAAATACTTGGAAAATGGGAGGACAAAGGAGCTCTAGGGCTATCTATGGAGGCAAGACCAGCCCGAACATCTCAAAGGGCTGAATGCAGCCTGCAAGGTCACATTATTTCCTCCCCTGTTACAGAATATTCAGCAATATTCAAGTGCTGTGAAAGATGTAAATAGGAATGTTTATGGAGTGCTGGGTCTTGGGAGGAGGGATGAAAGGTAGGTGGATTATGATCTGAAGGAGGAATCTCAGAAAAGGTGGGGCAATGGGCATGGAAGAAGCCTTCCATAGGATCTGGCATGTACCTGATTGGAAAAAAAACCTCAAGAAGATAAGAAGAAGAGATTGAGAAAAAGAGATAGTAGCCCAAGCAGACAATACAACGATAAGTTGTAATTTTAGAATTCTGTATAATAACCAGATTCATTTTTGGGTATAAGTGTTAAGAGTATTTTATAAAGAGACTTGGCCTTATCCTCCTTTTTTGGTCCATTAGGGCTTGAACCACAGAGATGCTATGAAGGAACATTAAGTTGATGAGTCTGACAACACAAGGTACCTGACCAGGGGTAGGCAAACTGTCCCCTTTAAGAGCCAAGGGACTTCAGCTCCCAGAAGCCTCAGCCATGTTGGCCAATAGTCTGGGATGTTGGCCAATAGTCTGGGATTCTGGGAGCTGAAGTCCTTCGGCCCTTAAAGGGGACAGTTTGCCTACCCCTGTACTAGACTGACAACACAAGGCACAAGGATTGCAGCTCCCATTATTTCTCATCACTGGCTGTGACTGATACAAATTAGAGTCCAAAACCATGTGCAGAGCTGCAGGTTGCCCATCCCTGCTGTATAACTTGGGAAGGAGTGAGGAATCTTGTTTTTCATAGGGTTCACCTTCCTTAGACACCTAGGACTCAGGATAAAGGTTGGCTAGTTGGCTAGCCTAGGATGGTGGAAGCTGTAGGTCAACACATTGAAAGGACATCAGGTTGAGAAGCTATGTGGACTGTAAGAATGCTTTTATACGCTTTTACTTAGGAAAAAGTACTCGGTGGCCCAGCCCTGGTAGCATTAGTGGTAATGTGTGCTGCAGTGCTTTCAAACAAGTGATCCTTTATCATGTGTTTGAATGTTTGTATTGATTCTTTTTTTATAATTGCATTAATTCTTTGCCACATTTTTTTCTTGAGAATCTCAAGGCAACATGACGTGATTCTTTCTTGTCCTCACAAGAATCCATTTCGTGCTCTTTTTTTTAAGTGATACTTTGTCTTAATATGTTTATATATGGTGCCCTGAGAGCTCTGCTTATAGCATGGCACATAAATGAGATAAATAGAACGTATTTAAAAGTCTGACTGTGAGTGTCATAACTCAGCAGGTATTTCACTTGATGTTTCCCTAGTCCAATTATAAATGCTAGTTGAACAAGGATAAATAAGATTTGAATTAAAAATCTAGTCCATTCTGGAAGTTCAGTGATCTAGTGTTTGACTAAGAAATATTCTTTGCTAAGCTGGTATGGAGGAAGGTAGAGGAAAACTCTGCACTGAGATCATGTTTTAGGAGGAGATAATGTGGAGGACATAGAAGAAGTGGGAGGAGGAAGTAGAAAGAGGTGGGGCTTTTTATTCTCCTTTCCTTAAAGCAGATAGACTTTAGAATAATTAAAACAACAACTATCAATAAATATTCCTTTTTTTAAACAGTATCAGTGGTCAGAGTTATTTGTTTTATTCATGGTGACTGCATATACGAAAGAGTAATTTCAGTGCAGTCAGAAGGATTCACTGCACCAACTGAGCTTCACCACTGAAGGAGAGAAACGTAGCTCAGCTGAGATGACAGCTTAATGCATCTCATGCATTATTCTTAAACAAATTAAGCCCAGACAGAGGCACAGCAGCAGTCTTGCCAACAGGAGCAGATGCTTGGAGGTGATGTAACTTGTGTTGCTAACGTCAGCCTCTATAGTGACCTCAGTAGTGACTGCAGAGAAGAGATACATATTTTTGGAGGTGAGTGGATATAGCAGCTGCTCCTTTGCTCTCATTCGTTTTAGCAGTGTTGGTAACCTGCATGGATGTATAACCAGAATAAAAACACAATTTTATTTGTTTTGGGTTTTTTGTAACAAGGTTCTTTAGAAAAGTCAGAAATGTTATTATTCCACCCCCCCAACCCACCCCCTGGATGATTATTTAGGAACGATTAGAAGCTATGATGCGGAGGTCCATGGAGCGAAGTCAGCAGCTAGAGCAGAAACAGAAGAGATGGTCGTGGGGAGGAGCACTGGCTGCAGGCTCCGGAGACAGAGATGGTGAGTGAAACCGGCTGGCTGCATTGCAGATTCTGAATTGCAGATGCTCAGGATTAAAATGAAAGCTGCAAAATCTGTTTGGGTGGTGGACTACAAAGTGTGCATGCCTGTATGTGAGAGAGTGAGGGGGCGGGGGGGGGGCTTGGGATGCATGATTTTAAAAAAAGATGTTTTGTTAATTTTCACACTCTGATAATCTTCTGGGAAGTGGGCCAACACCAACATTTGTCTATATAGTATGTCAGGGGAAAATAAACAAATACAACACCATTGAAATAAGCCACTGTTATTATGGCTATCAGCTCTGTATGACTTGGCAAAAGACAGTCTATTTTTATCCCAGGCACTCCTTAAAAGCTCAGGGGACTTCTCCATGATTGTGCCGTATTTACAGATGAAGACAAATTCTACCTTTTTCTCTAACTGCTTTCTCTTTGGTTTGATTTCAAATCCAGTTAATTTACCATCAACCATGTGTTAACATTTATTATTTTCAGAAATCATCCAAATGTGTTTAAATTCACCAGCTTGTTCTAATAGGTTTTGTTTAGTTAAAGTATATTGTTGTTGTTGTTTTAAAAGTGATAAGAGAGCTTTTCAGTATTTACCTTCCATATGAAAGCTGAAGTGTTTAGTACAGGTTTTCTTTTCCAGGGAGGTACAGAGAAATCCATATCCATCCTGAGAAGGACAAGCTGTTAGCATTTCCAGAGACAGACATATTAAAAGTCTTTTTTTGCATTGTTTGGGTTCTTAACACACTTGATGTAATCTGTCACCTCTCTTTGCTCTGATTTTTTCCCTGTTGTGTAGGTGAATCAGAAAATACCCCACCCCCTCTAGGTTTAGCTGCCAACACCCTTCTTCCAGACCCTGTGGCCTCAACTGCTGCATCTGATTCCTCCAATGGTATTTGAGAGACTCACAGTGCCATAGTGTTGTCCATCACTTTAACACATCCACCAGTTTTGTCCTTCCCAATAACTGCTGTTTTCTGTGTTATTTCAGTTTGATCCTTGAAAGTGTTCACATTGGAGTTAAGGGCACAATTCCCCCAAGGGCTGTAGCTGCCTCTTTTCCACTTAGAGTGGTCATTCCCAACCTGGTGTCATCCAGGTGTTTTGGACTATAATTCCTGAACATTGACTATGCAGCCTGGGGTTGCTTGGAGTTGTAGGCCAAAAATATCAGGAGGGCACGACATTGGGTAAGGCTGACTTAGAGTGAATGCAACAAATCCTACTGAAATGAAATAAGTGGCAGGAGGGCTTGGTGAATTGTGCCCATGTACTGCACAGTGTCTCTCTTCTTTTTGGTTTTACTGTAATGAACCAATGCATGCTTGGCATTCCAACATCATAGTGATATTCTAAACATGTTTCCCACTAGCTGTTGTCAAGTTCATCATTTTTTGTCCAAGTGTGGGGCATTCAGGTGTGTTGTGTGTCTTTTTAAGTAACAGTTCAGGTACAAATAAGTGTTGGGGGAAATGAGGTTTAAAACATTTCAGTCATACAATATAAGCACATAGAAATATCTTTTTTTCTTCAGAAATCATGCACTTGTTACCTAAAGGCAGAAAGAACTAATTATGAAGAGACCCTTACTTTCAATTAATGACAGTATTAAACTGTAGAATTACAGTACTTTGGAGCAAGAGCATTATGAACTGCAGTGAATTATTTTAAAAGCGTCTTGGTGTGGGTTAGATTGTTGGTGGAATCTAGTCTTTCATTAGTAATTCAGTGAAGACTAGCAACTCTAAAAACCTGAATTTGTAGCTTGGCAGCACACCTGGATACTTCCCATGTGTGTAGTGAGAGTTAACTTATCTAAACAGATGACTATTACTTATGGTGTGACTAGCATAATATTATGTTTGAGACAACTTACTGCTGCCTTTCTATAGTTTTCCAGTCCTACATTTATACTTGGACGACTTGCTATTACTTATATGTGCTTGCTTTTGCATTGAAAAGTTCACTTCTATAAGTCAATATCTACATACCAGCTTCTAACACTTACCTTTAATAGCTCCTCTGGGTAGAAGGTAGTGGGTAGTGTTAAACCTGCCTTGTCTCATTGTCCACACACTCAATATGATTATGGCCCAGGGAAGAATACATGGGTAGATCTCCACAAAAAGTAGAATGCTATTAGTGCTGAGTTCCAGCACTCATAGGAGTCTACATACAGTCTATGTATGTAGCCTTTCCCTGCTCAGGGGTCCCTTCCCAAGGCATGTCCATGCCTTGGGAAGGATGGGGGCAAAGTGTGGGGTAGGACCAATGACATGACTCTGTTTCTGCCTTCCTCCAATGTGTGAATTACACATTAAAAAAGAGTCCATTCTCCCCCAAATTCACTCACATTACAGCATAATTAAGAAGCAGGAATGTGAGTAAGGTGGCGTTGATGGGAATTCTTTAGTGGCTTCTGTTACTGTATATACTCATGTATAACTCTGTAACTTTTAACTGAATCAACCTATCCATGGGTCAACATAAGAACTGTTCTTTAACTCTTATAAAAAGAAACCATCCCCTCGTGAAAGTGTAATCTGTCCTGGAAACACTGACCCTCCTCTACTCTCTCATCCATCAAGCCTTTAGTAGAAGTACAAACAGTCCTGCTGGAATTTTGTATGTTCTTTGGCATTATTTTCCTTTGCTTCAACCTTTGTTACACTGTTTTTACACTTGACTTATCCACAGGTCACATCAAAATCCATAATTCTGGCCCCCAAAACCTGCCCTTAACTTATACATGAAGTCGACTTATAGTAGAGCGTATACAGTATGTCCTGTAGAACCAAATGAAATGAGTTGGTATTTAATGACTAAACCCAAGCACTTGCCCTGGGATCTTTCCTGGAATGGGTACAATTTGTTTCTTGGAAAAAACAACAATCCTGTATTCAGGTAGTAGTTCAGGGAAATGCTGTATTAAAGCATGCCAGCCCTAGTGGTCCCAGTGGTCTAGCTGCTTGCTTATATAAAAACATTCACACCAGATAAAATGTAGTCAAAAGAGTATGTTTATTACATGTAAATGATTATATAATTTCATTCATGCTTTGTACTGGTATTTATGTAAGAAGTATTTGAAGCCAATTATACTAAGTTGTAATTAAAACTAGTAGCCTAAATTCAGTTAAACATAGAGTACAGCAAACCCACTGAATCACTGGATTTCCGTCCATTCCACACTTGATTCAGTGGGTCTACTCTGAATGGGGCTAATAATTGGATTTCAGCCATTGTTTTCAAAATGAGTGTTGAGCCTTCCTTTGCCAAGCTCCTAACAAGATTTCTGCTGTACCACTGACGGACACTACAGATTAGTACCAGTTATTGCTAGATACTGAACATAAAATCTTAGCAAGAATCCACATATCTGAGTCAGCCTTGGCATTCAGACAAAACTTGCCATCGCCTCTGAGTCAGGCCTGTAGGGCAGGGCTGGGCAATATGTGGTCTTCATGATGTTGTTGGACTCAAACACTCATAGGTCCTAACCAGCAAACCAATGGTAAGGGGGCATGAGCAATGTAGGGGCTGTACAGATGGTCCCTAAGGGGAGGCATCCCGCTGCCCCTTTCCTTGCCGGATCGAGCCAATGGCAACTACACTGCCATTGCCCCGATCCAGTACTTTGCTGCTCTAAAAAGAGCTGGTAAATGCCACTTTTTTAGAGTGACAAAAAGCTGCCTTTGCTGCAGCGGCGGCAGCTTTTCAGTGCTTCTTTGGAGCAGCGTGTATGAACGCTGCACCAAGGGAGCATCCTAATGCTACCCACCATCTGTTTGGGTGGGCAGCGTGATGGTGGCATTGGGGCAGAGTCAGGGTGGCCGGCATGCAGTTGCCACACCCCCACTCCACCCCCAGGCCCGTCCTTTTGGCTGGTCTGTACAGCCCCATAGTCTGGCAACATCTGGAAGGCCACACATTTTTCATAATGTATGGCGTTATGTAGAGCTTTGGAAGCTCTTAGGTTACTTCTGAAGTTCAGTGCAAGGTTAAGGTCAAGGGCCCTGATTTTCCTTCCGAGTTCAATACCTAGGAAGAGGAGAGGACCAATGGTGCTTCCTCTTGCAGTGAGTTTCAGAGGTGCTTAGCATGTACAACACATACATAGTGTGACTGAGTGTACTGTTCTCAAGCACAGAGGGAAAAGGGTAAGGTAGCTATTCTTCCTATTGCTTTGAGCTTTGGAAGTGTTCACCAGAAGCAAATAGGATGCTACTCATGGTGAAAAACATTGCCAATCCCTGAATTATTTGCAAATTATGAAGAGTTAATTGAGCATCTCCGTTAATGAAGCTGAAATATTGGAAATGTTTTCTCATCATACCTACCTGTAAAATTAGTATTAGTTTTTGTTCCTTTTACCTGGCTTAGTACTCTTTCCATCTTCTTGGTTTTCACTGTAAAATAATCTTATCTAGCATATTGTAAAACTGAAATGTTAAAGCCTATAAGAAGAAATCCTATGTCTTGAATTAGTTCTGATCTCTGGGTTTGACAAATGTGCTTTATATTCTTTGCCCTAATCCAGTCACAAGCCCCATGGTAACAAAATTAAAGGTTAGTTCTGGGAGCATTTAGCACTGTGGAATGACTATAAATGTCTTCAATGCATCTCTCTGCAGCATGTGACAAACTTTCAGCTTCTACAATGAATCTTCCAAAGCAAATGGAGTCGCCTATCAATAAGCGCCTCTCCTCCTCCACAGCAACAATAACACATTCCCCTGACAGAGGCAAGTGAATGTGCTGCTTGTTGTCACACCAAAAATAATCTCTCCTTTTGTGTCTTAAAAATGTATTTTTCTCTCCTCCTCCCTTTCCTCCCACCTACCTCCTGCCACCTTTCCTCTCCCTTTCTTGATTAGTTAAACATCCTCTAGTGAAGATCAGAGTAAATATTAGTTTTATTTTTTTATTAGCAATGTAAAGGCAAGCCTCTTATAGAAAATGACAGTGCAGTACTCAGATGCTTAATTTCAGTAGTGTTTAGGAATATAGCTTGTACCTAAGTGGTACTCTCCTAACTACTGGTCAGAGCCTTTAAAGGGAAGCCTAGAACGCTCAAGGAAGTGAATGTATGGTTGCATTCCAGGGTTTGCTGGTGCTTCAAGCCAGCCAGGGCAGATGTTGATGCTGGGTGTGGGTGTCCCTTTTGCCACACCAGATTGCAGGCTAGCATAGCTGACAGGCCCAGACTAGGTCCAATTACTGATGATGAGGACAGTTGTGCCAAAACAACTGGGATGCTTTTAGATAATTGTGCAACTTGGCTTACCCAGGCAGGAGGGTGTTGCAATTTGCCTTTCTGACTCAGGCAGCAAAATGTCTTCATCTGTCCCTGGTGCTGAGGAAATAGAGCCAACTTAGATCCAGAAGATCCAAACCTGGTGGGCCCCCCATTCATAGATAGCCCCACATGAGGGATTGTTACCAGCACCTGCCAGTGGGAGTACTGCCAATGAAACTGGATCCTTTGCTTGGCTGTATTTGGGGGGGGGGCTCTTTTGTAGTGGAATGCTTCTTGCCCACTTCCTTTCCACACCATTCTGATTCCCTCCAACTATTAACATATTTAGGACTGTACTCTGTATTTGTTATGTTTCTATACCACTACTACAACAACAAAGTACAGCTCCCATGTTCCCTAGCATTTATTTATGCAGTGTGTTTTGGACCTTATTTTTTTTTTAAAAAATAGTCCAGATTTAAATGATGCTTTAAAAATTATTTCCATCTCCTAGCTATGAGATGGTTGGGGGAAAATGAGAAAGTGTTGTGGGGGAAGGACTGCCAATATACTAGGTGATGCATTCTGGGGTATGTGCAATTTGTGGCAAAGGAAGTGACCCTGGGCATGTCACACACTCTCAGCCTCAAAGGATGGTAATGGCAACCCCCATTTGAAGAAACATGCCAAGAAAACCCCCAGGATAAGGTTGCCTTAGGGTCTCCATAAGTCAGAAAGAACTTGAAGACACACAAGAACAACAAAAAAGTCTGCAATTGTTTCATAGGTAGAACATGGGAATAGGATCCAGCATGGTATAGTGGTTTGAGTGTTGGACTACCACTCTGGAGACCTGGCTTTGATTCCCCACTCTTCCATGAAACCCACTGGGTGAACTTGGACAAGTCACACACTCTCAGCCTCTGGGGAAGGCAATGGCAAACCTTCTCTGAACCAGTCTTGCCAAGAAAACCCCAGGAGAGGATCGCCTTAGGGTTCCTCTCTTCCTCCTCTTCTCCCAAGGTTTCTTCCCGCCCCCACCTCTGTCCTCCTTGTCCTCCTTTTCTCCCAAGGCTTCTTCCCCCTCACACTTCTGTCCTCCTCCTCCTCCTCCTCCTCATACCCGAGTATAAGACGACCCCCGACTTTAACCCCAGATTTCCCTGGTTAAAAAGTCATCTCATATGGTATTGGTATATGGTATACCAATTTTGTAGGCCCCTGCAGGTAGCAGCAGGCTGTAAATGCTTAGTGGTATGCAAAGATCTCTTCATGCTTATTCTGCTGGATTGGGACTTTACAGAAAGTGTTTTGAAGCAAAAAAGGGTCATGTTTTAAAAGTCTGAGAGCGCCTGTTCTAGTCAGAAGGAAGCAGTGGAAGCAAAGAGCAAACTCCTGGCATGGTCCTGTCCTGTACATGTTTTTCTGGCAGTACTTTGATGGCCATAATTGCCATATTTGAAGATAGATTTATTGGGCTGGGTTTTTTTTTAATATTTTATGTTTTTGGCTATATTTTTATGAGCCACTCAGAGAGCTTTGGCTGTCGGGCAGTATAGAAATGTAATACGCATATAAATCAGATGAACCAGGCAGTGACAGCAATAACTTTCAGCAGTGGATGATGACAAATATTTAATTAAAGGATTTTTCAAGAGAGTGGTTCTATGTTTACTTGTTACTTTTGACTGGACTTTTCCTTATTTTCCTGCCAATTTAATGGAATTTGAGCTCAGAGTTGTGAAAATATTTTTAATACTTCTTCAGTGCATGAATATATTCCACTGATTTCTGTAGAACTTAATTTCCATTGACGAGTGCCTTGGACCGCAGCCTCCTGCCTGATCTTGAATATCTATTTTCACTGAAGTGATGACTTTGCGATATTGAAGGTGAAGTCCCATTTCTGATAATAGTTACAGAGGCTGCTGGTTCTGCCCTTTTCCAGGAAGTCATTGCCACCAAACCTTTCCTTATTGTTTACTAAGGCAGATGCATGTTTGCCCTGGCTGTCATAGCTGTTGTGCTGCAGAAGCTCAATGCATGCTGAAAGGACTCCAAAGCTGAGAGATTAGTATCACTCTTCATTGGTCCTCCAGCTGTTTTGGATATCCGCCTCCTAAAACTCATGATCTCTGGCCATGCTGGCTGGGGCTACCCAAAGTTGGAAGTCCAAAAAGATTTGGATGACCACTCACCAGGTGGTGTCAGCAGTTAGTGCAGGACTACTGCTCTTACCTCTATGCTGGTAGTAACACATGAATATACCAATTCATTCATACCATCAATTGAATATTCAATATTGAAACTTGTGCCATTTTCTGGCTAATCACAAAGGAAACTAGGACTTCAGTGTATGTTTCCCTAGTTAGGTTAGATTAAGTCATAAAGTGACAGAGAGAGAGAGAAGAGAGAATCCATCCTTTGTAGAAAAAAATTAAATCCAAAAATTTGATTTGCAAATATTTTTAGTTATTAATGGTTAATTTTTCCTTTGTTTATTTTGTTTTGTCCATTCCTTATATTTATTTGCAAGTTTTCGAAGCAGCCATTTTCTTAATGTTTCTTCATTTGCTTCCATCCTTCAGCTCATCGCATGCACCTTAGTCCAATGGAAAACTTTATTATTTCTCGACTATTGACTCCCACACAAGCTTCTTTAGCCAGAAGCCGAAGTACATTAATGCTTTCTGAGCAATACAATGATCAAGGTAAACCTAATCACTTAAGGAATAGATGAGGTATAATTTTATTCTATTCATGATCCCACAAACATGGAAACACCTAATGTATTTTATCTAGGAATTCTCATATGATGATTGCCTGATTCTTTTAATATGGGTGCTAAATGATGTGCATTACAGGTTGGCAAAACAAACAAAACAACATTGTTTTCTAAAATAGTGATTCCTGGTGGCATTTTCATTTCAAATTTTCCAGGAATCTAAAAGTATTTGTTCAGAAAACATACTAAATGTTTAAAAAGTAGTTTTATTAAAATAGTTTGTGCTATTTTAATCTTTGTAGAGCTAAACAAGACAAGTAATATTCAGATTATTTATGCAGCTAGTAATATTGGTATCATATATCATCTCTTAGAGCTGATGTCTCTGGTCGTTGCTTAGATTGAATACGTTTTTCTGAATTTTCGGATGAAAAATTAACATGAAACAATAGTACTTCTCAGAATAATAGTTTTTAATTCTTGTACAACTGATCTATAACTCCTGACAAAATAATACTCACAAATTGAGTAAAGGTATTAGGGCAAATATGTCATGAAAGAAAAAAAAATGATTCACTAATGTGTTTGAAAAGTTTTTTGTGTTCTAATAAGTCTGTGCTATTTCCCCCCTTTCCTCACTTCCTTTGTCTGTGTTCCCTAATGCTCTTGCTGTTGTGCTATAACTCTTTAGTATTCCATATCTGTCCTCGTGTAGCACCAGCTAGCCCTCTTAAATCTCCTTACAAGCCTTCCCCCACTCGAAGTATGGAGAGAAAGAAAGCAGCTTCTGCTTCCACATCAGATGCAGTGAAGGGAGCAAGTGCAGCTGAATTCTCACAGGTGGGTTTGAAAGTTGGTGGGAGCAAGATCGAAGCTCTGTTTTTAAAATACGATTGTTTACATTCTGTTTCTCAAGAATAAAGATAAGATGTACATGTTTTTCTGGCAGCACACAAAAGATGCTCTCTTCCTCCTCTCCATCCTGTTCCGTCCTGTTGCTTCCATTCTTCTGTTCACCCTTTTTTAAAGCAGTGAAGCTTGTAATGAGTATGCTTGCCACAGTATTTAGGGAATTTGTTTTTCCACCAAGATATGTAGAGTTGTTAAAACTAGATATGGCAATTTTCTAGTTATTAGTTTGTATACGTTTGCCTATACCTTTATAAGTTGCATGACTCTCCCAGGTGCTCTCATTGTTTTAAGCGTGGTTTATTTTAAAGTGCTCTTATGTGTATTTTTTTTCCCCATGGACTGTAATGAAAGCTAAGCTAAGCCATTAAAAAAAGCTAAGTCATTACATCACTGCCAATTTTTCTGCTTAAAAATTGAGCTGTTTCATTTGAATAGTCTTTATTGAGAATAAAGAAGTAGATACCATGTGCAAAGTTTTGCTTGACATCTTTTAGTTCCTACGCAAAGAAAATAAATTTGTTAATACTAACGAGATAGATTTTAAGCACATTTATCTGTATTATGTCCTTCTTGCTGTGAGTCAAGAGCTCCACATGGGGCTGGAAATAGAGGGAAGAAAAAGTGCTGTTCCATATATACAGTCATGTAATAATCCCACTAAACAGAAATGGAAACTAGGGGACACTAAGCAATCCAGCTGTTTAGGCTGAACACATACAAAATGAGAGCCAGTGTGGTGTAGTGGTTTGAGCATTGGACAACAACTCCGGAGACCCCAGTTTGAATCCCCATTCAGTCATGGTTACCCATTGGGTGACCTTGCAAGTCACACTCTTTCAGCCTCAGAGGAAGGCAAAGGCAAACCTTCTCTGAACAAATCTTGCCAAGAAAACCCCATTACGGGTCACCATAAGTCAGAAATGACTTGAAAGCACACAAAAACAAATGCAAAACAGAAAATTACACACTAAGAGCATTTTTTGTTGATACTTGCATATTGTACTTTCAGATGAATGAATAAGAAGCTGTACTCTACCCTGTTGTAATCTAAAGCCACCTTTAGTGTTTCACAAGAAAATACGGGAACTTTCCAGTACCCCCAAAGGCTTGCTATGGCTAATTTACATTATACTTTGTGGACAATAGTTTTCTTTAGAGCCAGCATGGCATAGTGGTTTGAGTGTTGGACTACAACTGTGGAGACCACGGTTTGATTCCCACCTTGTCCATGAAACCCACTGGATGACTTTGGGCAAGTCACACTTTCTCATTCTCAGATGAAGGCAACAAGAAACCTCCTTTGAACAAATCTTGCGAAGAAAATCCCATGATAGAGTTGCCTTAGGGTCGCCATAAGTAGGAAATGACTTGAAGGTACACAACAACAACAACAACAACATTCATATTTATGCTGGCCTGGATACATCATCATCTTCATTTTTATTTAAACCCTGCCTTTTCCTCAAAACTGAAACTCTACATTTCTGGTAGAGTCAGGTAGATACAGCTAGACATTATCTAGTCCTTTTGTTATTGGATATGTTTCAGTTTGTTAAGTGGTGCAAAACTACAGTAATCCTGCAGTGTGGCAGCAGCCTTAGAGCCTTATTACATGAGGAAAGAAAGACTAAATGGACCAGGAAAGTAGTAGCTTTCTCTTTGCTTCTCTGCATGCTGTCCAAACACTTCCATTCTTCTTCTTGGGGTAGAAAGTCGTAAAAGCATGTTTTTTGCCAAACAGATTTTTTTTTGCCCAGTACAACAAAAGAGACACTTTTACCACTGTCTCCCTTGGGAAGAGAATGAAAGTGTTCCTACAGCATGCAGAGAGGCACAGAGAAAGATGCTACTCTCCTGCTCCATTTCTGCTTTCTTTTCTCATGCAATAAGGATCTTAAGGCCTTTACAGACTGCTCAGAAATAACGCAGCTTGGTCCACTTTAACTACCCTGGCTCAGTGCTAGGAAATCATGGGAACTGTAGTTTATTATGGCACCAGACCTTTCTGACAGAGAAGGTTCAATGTCTCAGAAAAAACTACAGTTCCCATGATTCTCTAGCACTGAGCAAGGGCAGTTAAACTGGCCTCAAGCTGCATTATTTCTGGGAGTCTGTAAAAGCCCTTACTTGGATTATGAGGCATCTTTTTTTGGGGAGGGATGATCCCAGCAGGTGGTGCAGTTGATCTTGAGTTTTTCTCTCTCTGATCGTTCGTACACCAGACATGTTGAAACTCCATCTTTTACCCTAGAACAGGGGTAGGCAACCTTTCCCCTTTAAGGGCCGAGGGACTTCAGCTCCCAGAATCCCAGGAGCTATTGGCCAACATGGGACTATTGGCCAACATGGTTGAGGCTTCTGGGAGCTGAAGTCCCTTGGCCCTTAAAGGGGAAAGGTTGCCTACCCCTGCCCTAGAACATCAGCTTTTCAACATCCTGCCCTAAGATATCTGCTTTTCAACATCTACTTGAAGTGTCTAGGGCAAAGGTTGCCTACCCCTGGTCTAGGGGAAGTAATCTAAAACCTTGGATTTCAACCTCGTCTGCATACGGATGGCATATACTTCTACCTTTTCTTGTCTACTTACAAGCCCAAGGGTGGTTGTGCTGGTCTAAAGGCAGTTTCCAGATAGATGGAAGTAATCATGTTGAAGCTTAGTCCCAAGAAGATGGAGTTGTTGTGAAAGAAAAAGAAAAGTTATCTTGAACTTGGCACTGTCTGTGAATCCACAACTGTCAGCAGTGGCTAGGACTATCTTTTACAGGTTTAGGCTATTGTGCTAGTTACAACCCTATTTAGAGAAGACAAGACTTTGTTTCAGTTGTGCACGTACTAGTTACATGATCCGTGTATTGCTTCTGACAATGACTTGGAAATTTCAGTTAGAAGTTGAGTTCTCCTTCAGGCAATAACATGTTCTCCTCCCCCCACCCCCCACCCCCCCACCCACACTTTTTTAATCTGGAAAAACTGGTTAAATTATTATAAAGGCCTTGAAATGTTGTGGGAGGGAAAACGTGGAATGATGTATTATCACTTCAAGTTGCCCACAATGGTGACCACACTAGAGCAGTGTGGCCTTCCAGATTCAAATCTGTGTTTCAGATGGTATTTAAATAAGATAGGTGCTGCTGGCTTATAGTCATTCATTTTAGATGATTTGTTTTTTATTGTTTGTTCTTTGTGAGAAACTGAAAATACTTTTAAACTGTAATTACTACTTATTAGGATTTGGAATTCTTTATGTGTAATTTGTATTCTCAATTGTCTGTGCGTTTTTAATTGTGGTAATAGATGTTCCTAGGGTCTAAATACCCTTAAAAGCACTAGATTCTATGATCTTGGAAGCTTAGCAAGGTCAGCCCTGGTTAGTACTTGGTTTGGAGGCCACCAATGAATATCAGAGGCTGTAATCTATATTTCAGAGGAAGTAACTGGCAGAACCACCTCTGACTATTCCTTGCTTAAGAAAACCCTGTGAAATTAATGGGGGTCTCCATAAGTTTACAAGTGACTTGAATGCAGGTACACATACAATAGATGTTCAGGAAGCTGTCTTGAAAAGACAAAGCCACTGTAATGTTATCTAAAATCCTTTCACTAATTAAATATATTAAATATATTAAACAATACCAAAGTGTTTACTTAATATGTATTAAGTATTATTATTTGTATTAATATGTATTATTTTATTATTTTGTAGAATGTATGCCATTGGCAGGTTTTCTTTATCTTTTGTACGTATTTTATTGACTGTACATACATTGCTGTGTTAATCTACAGCGCTATATAAATAAAGTGTATTAATAATAATAATAATAATAATAATAATAATAATAAGTATTATAAGGAAGTAGGGCTAAAATTTTCTTTTTTATGTAAAATTTTGTGCACATTAGCTTGATAATCCAATTGTACATTTTGTGACACAGGATGTAAAATGGTGTGTTTTTTTAAAAACAAAAACTTCCAAAATTAAGCTGAACATAGGAAATAAGGTTGCAGGCAGGTGCAAGTCCACATGATTTTTGATTTCCACCACTAGCCCATACTTAGAAGCTGTGGTTGTATGGAGTTTATCACACAAGGAAAATTGGGACTTTAAACAGTGATTAACCCAAGAAAATCATGCAGTTGACATTAAAATGCAATTAAAATGAGATTAACACAAGAGCCATTACCCTGTGAATAACCCAGGAATAACCAGGCAATAAACATCAAAAAGTCATTCATGGGAAAATCCTGTGAATAATTTGCTGCTGTTTCTTGCCTGGCTATTCATGGGTTAATGGCACTTCAATCATGTTTCATCTCGATGTTATGTGAAAACCATTAGTGCAAATGTGGAATAATAACAGGTTATTCATGGGATAATATCACTTTGAACACGACGTCATGTGAAAACCATTAGCGCAATTGCGGGATTATCACAGGTTAATCACCGTTTATACTTCCATTTGTCCCCCGTGTGATAAACTCCTATATTCAACAAATTTTGCCTCCCCAAGGAAGCAACTCAACCAAACAGTCCTACTGCTAGGTACATAGTATTGAAGGCCAGGTAAGATGTCTTGGTATCTGGGGCTGAAAATCCCACAAACATCTCTCCCCGCCCGGGCAGTAAAGTACAAGAATAATAAACTAACTGTAGAACCATTTAGTTTATTATTCTTGTACTTTACAGCCCGGGAGGGGAGAGATGTTTGTGGGATAAATGTTTCTACAGTTACACTGATTAGTTCAGGAAACTCTGTGATAAATGTATTTGCAATTGAAACATCATTTTTAAGATACCAAAGTGACTCTCTCTTCTTTTTTAAGAATGAGAAGAAGAAGAAAGAGAAACGGCCCACAACACCTGGTACATCATCTGGTTTGGGATCTCCTCTTAGAAGATCTGATTCCCCTGCAGCCATGTCTAAACGATCAGCTTCACCTGCAACTCCAAAGTAAAATATTTTGCAGACATTCTTTGGGCCCCCAAAGCAGTTTAATTTTTGCAGAAAGTATGCTGGTTTCACATACTGCTATATTTCTGTGCTTTTTTAAAAATTAGAATGTGTTTTTAAAATTTGTTTTCAACATATATAAAACAGGTGTAAATATTGTCAATTTGCTACAGTGTACCAACTTTCATACATGCAGAGCTATCTCAGTCCATAAGTCATACCTGCTGTCCCATGCAAAATCTTCCCAATTTGCAAGCTAGAATTTCTGTCCCATGCAGAACCTTCTAAAGCACTAACATAGCCCTTCCTCACACCCTTGCAAGCTTTTTCATGATGAGGTTATTTGGAGTTGGTTAGCACATTACAAGCCACTAATTTGGGGTGATTAGGTCTGGATTCAGAAATGTTCATTGAGGAAAACTTTGATAGGGTAGAAATACTGATATTTTATTTTATTTTATTTTAGGGATTTATGTCCCACCTTTCTTCCATAATAGGATTCAAGGCAGCTATAGGTGGAGTGAAAGTACAAAAACATATCAGTTTTTGGTTCTTGCTTCTGTTAGGCCCTGTCTGCATGGGCCAGGATACTTCAGGGCGCCATAGCTGGCCCTTCATTCCCAGGCCATAGCAGGTATCTGCATGGGTGTCCCACTGAACTACCCTCTACATCTGCCGCTGTCATAGGTCACTCACTTCTAATAATAATAATAAAAATAAATTTTATTTTTAGCCCGCCTCTCTGCAAAGCAACCGAGGCGGGTTACAGTAATTTAAAATAATACAGCTAAAAATACAATCCCTCCCTCCAGCTCGACCTGCCCACCCCTTCTGAGGTCAGAACAAGGCACTCCACGATGATCACATAACTGGGCACCTCTTTCTGACCTCAGAGCCAACAAGCCACTACAGCTAAGCAGGATGCCCATGCAGGCAACCACCATAGTGAGGGAACAGAGGGTTCTGGATCTTCTGAGAAGGCATGGAGCAAGAGATCTGTTGTAAAGCCAGCATGTTATAGTGGGTTGAGTTTTGGAGACCAGGGTTCAATTCCTAGCTTGGCCATGAAACCCACTGGGTAACTCTGGGCAAGTCACATGCCCTCAGCCTCAGGGGAAGATAATGGCAGACCTTCTCTAAACAAGTCTTCTCAAGAAAAACCAATGATAGGATTGCCATAAGTCAGAGGTGACTTGATGGCAAACAACAACAAAGGCTATTATATCCCAGTTCTGATATGGAACATGCTGGTTGTCATATGGACTGCTTGCACCGGAACCGGGGTTTGGGATGAACATAATCTGAACAGGATGATGCCAGAATGGAGGAAAACAGGCCTTTTTGCAGACAGGGCCTTAGAGAAGATATTTTGAATTAGTGAAAAGGTAAGGAAAGGAGTATATTTTACCAGAAGTAAAAGATGCTGAAAATAAAGATGCTGGAAATAAAGGATGAATCTGATACCAAGAAGTGCTGACTAGAGGACAGAAGGGACAAGGAGAAGTCTCTTTCTATCTGTCTGAAATTAGAGCCAAGTCAGGAAGTGGTACAGATATTTTGCAATAGATGGCTACAGAATCTGTTGAATCACTTTACAGAGAAAAATCAAAGGCATATATATGACAAGTGCTCTCACTGAAATAGCTGCTTATGGCTTTCAGTGATTATTGTGTTCAGATCTGTGTTATCATTCAAAAATTGTTTAAACATATTCAACAGCATCCTCACCTGAAGACAACAGTTATACTTCTGTGATATGTAAACTTGTCTAATACCTCTGTATTGATACGCTTGTACATGTCATATTTAAAGCCCATACTCTCCTCCGTCCTCCACTCTAGAGTAAAGTGTCGGGTATTTTCATGTGAAGGAAATGTACCAGTCAAGATTAATTCAGATTGACTCATAACCATGTAATTTTTTTCTGAACCAGTCCTAAATGATTTGCTATTAATTCTAGTTTATGCAGCTGCATTGCACCCTGTGGTTTGTTGTTTTTTTTTTTTAACAGGCTAATTTGCTGACTGGCACAGTCCTACTTTTGCTTGATGACAGTCTGCCTATTTAATGTTCACTTTGTTTCATATCTCTAGATTATTGTTTCATTCTTTATTTGATGTAAAAGTCTGGAAGAAACTGATCACTTAACTACTAACTTGTATTTCCTAATCCCACTTGATAATAGTAATGAATTGTTGATTTTTTTCTAAAGGGCAGTCACAAAGACTTATCCTCAGTCTCCAAAAACTGCTAAACCATATCCAGCTTCTCCTGTGAAACACCGCATCACTTCAAATCTCAACCAAGAAACACCCAAAAAAAGGGCAGAAAAACAAAAAGATAATCAAAGGGAGATTACTAGTCAGAAGACCCAAGCATCACCTGCTGAAGAGGCTGTAAGCCCACCTATCACTGAAAAAGTTGTGTCTTCTTCTGGAAAGATAGAAAGCAGTGAAGGTGTGTCTTTTTTTTGGGGGGGGGGTTCTAAAGCAACTCCTTAAGGTTACACACTTTAATACTATTGATTGAAATAAACAGGTCTGATTCAAATAACTAGGTCTGTCAACTTTAGCTCTGTACCCTATAAACCTGGCCCTGCCTCCCATCAGATCCCAGTATTTCCCTTGGATTCTTCATAGAATCTTCACCTGGGACAAGCACTGGTACAGTATGAAGGATAACACCCTGGGACGGTTTGCCTAGTGCATAACTACGAGTGAGTGCTGAAAAGTTCTTGGCCTAACCAAAAACAAATGACCTAGAGCCATGAAATTTACATACTATTCCACATATTTAGCCCAAGTTAAAAACAAGACTTAGGTCCGATGCAGACTGGCACTATAGGCCGGCCTGGGAGTGGAGTTGGGGTGGGGCAACTGAATGCCAGCCGCCTCAACTCCACATGCCCATCCGCACAGGACACAGCGTCAGGGTGCCCTCTTGGGTGCCAAAAGGGTGCAAAAGAGCTGCTCAAAGGGTGGCTTTTTGCTGCCTCCAAAAGGAGCGGCATTTGCCCACTCTTTTGGGGGTGGCAAAAAGGAGGATCAGGGCTGCGGCGTGTGGTTGCCGCAACCCTGATCTGCTGCTCCCAGGGGTGGCCCAGAGCCGCCCCTTACAGGCCGTCTACATTGGCCCTTAGTTTCAATTAGATCTTCAAATTTTTCCCATTCGTACTATCTGTTGAAATCCAGTCATGGTAAGGGTGCAATACATATAATGAACAATAATAAACAATATACATGCTCACCTTTGCCCCTCTGAGAACTGCATTTACAGAACTATTCCAATGTCTGTCTTGGATAGCAGATACAGAAACATTCTGAGAAACTTAAAGCTCTGCATTTGTGGCATAGGAGATGTAGAGGACATTTCACACTGTTTACTCTATTGCTAGCTTTATCAAAACCCCAGAAAGAGATTTTTGGGACAGATTTGGGTTTCCTTACAGACTGAAACTAAACTGGTTACTTTCAAATCCGTATGTTACACACAAAACTGCCTTACTTGCTAAAGCTGCTAAAAGTATTCATGCTAGTTATTTGAAAGATATTGCTATAGATTGTGCAGGGGATTTGTCAGTCTGATGTTTTGTATGGATGTACATGTACATGTATGTATTTTTTTTACTGGATTTGATTGTTTGTTTGTTTTAAATTTGTAATGGTTTTTAGTCAAATACAATGAATGATTGATTGACAATAACATACCATTAGGGAAACTTGCAGTTGGGACAACAGATGCTGAGGAAGCTACAAGAATTCTAGCAGAAAAGAGACGTCAGGCTCGTCTCCAGAAAGAACAGGAAGAAAAAGAAAGGCAAGAAAGAGAAGAGCGTGAAAGGTACTAAAACTCTCCTCCATTTACCCCCCCCCCCCATTGCTGCTGGCAGTAATGTATTCTTAGACAAGCTGGTCATTGCTGCATCAATTCAGCCTTTAATCATGTTCACCTTTCGACAAGTGGGAATTAACTCTGTTTGATATCTGTAATTATCTAAACCATGGCCCATCCTTGACCATGACCTCCCTGCCCTGGTTCCCCACAATTTGGGGCATAACTCCTATTTTCTAAGGAAGAAGCATTTTGAATGCACACAGCATGATTCTATGCCATGTTAAGTGTAATACAGGTTGTAATTTTTCTGTCAGACTTTTTTTAAAAAAACTGTTGTGGCTTTTGAAGGCTAGAGAGAGAAGAGCTGAAAAGAAAGGCAGAAGAAGAGAGGGTTCGATTAGAGGAAGAGGCCCGTAAAAGAGAGAAAGAAAGAAAGCGTGAGGAAGAAGAAGCTAGGAAAAAAATTGAAGAAGAGGCTAGAAGAAGAGCTGAAGAAGAACGTATTCTAAGGGAAAAGCAAGAAAAGGAACTACGAGCTATGATTGAAATGCAGGTATGAGCTTTTGGAAGTACCGTATACTTCAAACATGTTCTTTCTTAAGATGGAACCTAGTCTAAATAATGCATGCTTTCATACAAAGCAGCAAATACAGGAATGCCACTTTCGTATCTAATTCATCTATAGGCTTTCCATTTCTTACATGAACATATGAATCTGCGTTACACCAAGTCAGACCGTGGGTCCGATCTAAACCAGTGTTGCCCATTAAGAATCTCCAACAGAGATCTTCCCAACCCCTCCTTTTTTTAAAAATTTTATTATATAAAAAACATTACACATAAATGACACCATTATAACAAACACAAATCAAACACTTTATACAACATACTCACACCCATAGTGATCACATTTACAACACTTACAACACATAATAATCAAGTAACACTTAAATCTAAATTACTAAAATTATAATCATGCTTTAATCTTAGCTCTATTGTGACTTCCGAGAAGTATTATAGTTTCTTTCTTTCTTCCAATCTTTTAGTTGTATCCCTTAATTTCTTTAGTTATTCTGTGGAACTCCAAATTTTCCCACTTTTTATTCTCCTTCTATTAAATCCTTATTTTCATTATTTCTTATTTCTCATTTTGTATCATATTTCAATATGTCCTTTCCAAATCTTCATAATTTATCCCAATTCTCCTTATTCTCTCTCAGTCCTAAACTTTATTCCAGTATAGTCAATCTTTTATTGGTCTCAGTTTTTTCTATAGTTACATTATTTCTCTTTTCTCTAATTTTTCAACAGTATTCCATTCTTCTTCTATTTTTTTCCTTTGATTTTCCATTCATAATAGCTGTTAACATATCCATATCTCTTGCTTCTCTTAATTTTATTATCCATTCTCCAAATGTTGGTGTATAATCTTTCTTCCAATATTTTGCAAACAAAATCCTAGCAATTGGTGTTCTTTTTTTCTTTTATTCCATATGTCATATTAAGGAAGAGTTGCGGTGTGAGTGGTATTTCAATTTGCAGTATTTTACTCATCACTTCTTGTATCTGTTTCCAAAATTGCTTAGCTTTTCCGCATCTCCACCAAATATGAAAGAATGTCCCGTGAAGTTCTTGGCATTTCCAACAATTTGTTTTCCCATATTTATATATATTATTGATTTTTACTGGGGATAGATATCACCGACACATCATTTTTATATAATTTTCTTTATATGTTTTACACAAAGTGAAATGATTGGTTATTTTCCATGCTTTTTCCTAATATTCGAGTTGGATATTTTCACCAATGTCCTGTGACCATTTAATCATCGTATGTTTAATTATCTCCTGTTCCATATCTCTTTCTTTTAAGATTCTGTAATATTTTGATATTTTTCCTTTTCATTTTTTCCAACCAAATCTTATCAATAATATTTTTTCTCTTCCGTAATTCCTTGAACTTTTATGTCCATTTTAAATTTTATGTCCATTTTAAATCTTTCTGTATGCTGTAAATATAAGAACCATTTGTTGTTTATATTCTCTTTTGTTAGTTGTTCTCGCGTTTTCATCCTAAAATTCTTTACCTTATCTTTTATCAATAGATCTTTATATCTAATCCAGGGCTCTTTTTCTCTACTTCTGACAAAAAAGGCCTCTTGCGTTGATACCCACATTGGTATTTTGTTATAGAATCTTTTTCTGATTTTATTCCAAACGGCTAGCAAAGCTCTTCTAATTATATGGTGTTCAAAATCTTTATTATCTTTTACTTTATTGTACCATAAAAATGCATGTAATCCATATCTGATATTGTCTTTTTCTAAATTTAATGTTCTTTCCTCTTATAATCTGATCCAATCTTCTATCCACTCTAAAGCACTGGCTTGATAATATCATCTAATATCTGGTGAGGCACAACCACCTCTTTCTGGTGGCGCAATGGTTAAATGCCTGTACTGCAGCCACTCACTCATAGACCACAAGGTTGCGAGTTCAATACTAGCCAGGGCTCAGGCTAGACTCAGGCCTGCATCCTTCCAAGGTCGCTAAAATGAGTACCCAGATGTTGGGGGACAGTGAGCTTACAGTTGTAAACCGCTTAGACATCTCATAGCACGATGTGAAGCAGTATATAAATAAAGCTGCTTTGCTTTGCTTTGCTTCTTTTCTATCTGTCAAATTCTTCCATTCTATCCTTGCTTTTTTCCCTTCCCAGATGAATTTGAGTATCTCTTTTTGCCATTTTTCCAAACATTTCTCATTAGAGATAATGGGTAGATTCTGAATAAAAACATAAGTTTTGGCAGAATATTCATTTTTATTACTGATATTCTTCCCAGAAAAGATATTTGATATTTTGACCATCTAGTCATGTCTTCTCTTATTTCTTTCCATATTCTTTCATAATTATTTTGGAATAAGTCCTTGTTTCTGTTCGTCAAATAAATACCCAAATATCTTACTTTTTTTTCTATCTTAAATTTCGATATTGTTTCTAGTTCATTCTCTTCTATCTTCTGTAAATTATTTGTTATAATCATAGTTTTTTCATGATTAATTTTTAGTCCCACCATCTTCCCATCTTCCCATATTCTTGCAATACTTGGATCAATTTCTCTATGCTTTGAACAGGATCTTCCAAAAAACATACCAGATTGTCTGCGTATGCTTTTATTTTGTAAGAGTAACCTTTATACGTTAATCTCTGAATCTTCTCTTATTTTATTAAGTACTTCGGATACCATTATATATAACAATGATGACAGGGGACATCCCTGTCTTGTACCCTTTTTTATCTTTATATACTCTGTTTTCTCTCCATTTATTATTAATTGAGCTTTTTGTTCATTATAAATTTCTCCGATCCACTCGGTCGAAGGCTTTCTCAGCATCCATCAATATTATCACCAGCTTCTTCTCATTATGCTTCTCACAATACTCTATTTAGCACATTTCTTATGTTCTTCTTTATATACCTGTTCGGCAAAAATCCATTCTGATCTTCGTGTATTATTTTCCCCAAAATTCTTTTCAATCTTTCTGCTATTATTGATGCAAATATAATCCACATTTACCAAATAAATGGGTCTATAATTTCTTACATCTTTCTTGTCTTTATTCTCTTTTGGAATTAAGGATATATGTGCTTCTTTCCAAGTATTTGGTACACCTTCTCTCATTATATCATTTAGAGTGTCTCGTAAAGGTTTTATTAATACTTCTTCCATCTTCTTATAATATATAGCTGATAAGCCATCTGGTCCTGAGGTTTTTCCTAACTCCATTCTCTTTATTGCTCCAGAAATTTCCTGTATAGTCATCTGTGGATTTAGCCTCTCTTTTTGTTCCTCACTTAATTTCATGATCTTTTGATTTCCTATATATTTTCTTATTTCTTATTTATCTTTTTTTGTTTCAGGTCTAATATTATGCAGATTTTCAAAATATTTTTGAATGTTTTTTTTAATATTTTGTTGGTCCGATATTATTTTCCCTTCATACTTTAATTCTGTAATGATCTTCTTTTCTTTCTCTTTTCTTAACTTGTTTGCTAATAATTTCCCTGCTTTATTCCCACTTTCAAAATTCTTTTGTCTTACCATCTTTAATTTTTTCCACAATTCTTTTATAGTAAGTGATTTAAGTTCTTGTTGCAATATCTTAACCTTGTTCTGCAACCTTTTGTCTCCTTTTCTTTCCCATTCTTCTTCCCATTTTTTAGCTCTTCTATTTCTTTTTCTTTTTTCTTTCTTCCTCTCTTCTTTTTGTATTTTCATTAATTCGCCTCTAATTACAGCTTTACTAGTGTCCCAGATTATTTTATTTTTCATACCTTCTGTTTTATTTTCTTTAAAATATAGTTTTAACTTTTCTTTAATTCTGTCTATAATACTCTTACTGTTCAACATATTTTCGTCTAATTTCCACATATATTCCATTTTTTCTCTTTTATCCTTAATTGGATCAGGTTATGGTCTGATGTAAATTTTTGCAATATTTCCATAGATTGAATCTGCATCAGTAATTTTTTTGTTGCTATAAACATGTCGATTCTTGAAAATGAGTCATGGACCTCGGAGAAAAATGTAAAACCTTTAGTCTGGTTATATTTAGCCCTCCATACATCTTTCATTTCTAATTCTTCTAATAATTCAAAAAACGATTTGGGGAGTTTATCTTGGGGGTTTTTTAATTAATTTTCCTTTGTTTGATATTCTGTCTAAACTAGGGTCCATTACCGCATTGAAATCCCAACCCCTCCTATCTGTGCTAATTTCACTGGAGATGCTAAAGATTGAAATATGGACTTTCTATCTGTGCAAAGCTGAACTTTGTTGTATATTATCTAGAAAGTGTTAAACCTCTGATCCTATGTTACTTTCTTTGGCATGCTTACTAAAATGCCATCCGTATCTGCTGAATCGAAATTCCGTTTAATATGTTTGTCAAGTAAAATTATAATGGCATGAGAGAAGTTCTGTGTTGCTTGGAGAATAGTTTAAATTCCCTATAGTCATAGTTCAGTAGCAGAGCAAATGGTTGGGATGCTGAGCATCCTACGTTCCATTCCTGGTACCTCCAGACAGGGCTGTAAAAGACCCTGGAGAGTCACTGGTATTGAACTCGATGAACTAATCTACATTCTATGTGGCAGATTCCTGTGTTCTTTTGTTATCATTACTTTCTAGCAATTGGAGACACTTGGTGCATACCTCCCTGTGCAGTACATCAGACCCTTATGGGAGATATGAGCTGAACGCAACCAGATAGGGTTCACAGCCATGCAGAAACAAACAAATAAAATAAGGTCAACATAAGCTTCTAACAGAAAGTTTAAATGACACTTCAAAACTGCATTTCAAGGAAAGGCAGGGTACTCACATCTTTTGGAGACTGGTAATTGCTCTATATTTGAACAACTAAGTTCTGTGTTGTCTTATATGTGTATTTAATCAGAAAGAAGCAGCAGAAGCAAAGGCCCGGGAAGCAGCTGAACATCTCCGTCTGGAAAGGGAGCAAATTATGCAACAGATAGAGCAAGAAAGACTGGAGCGAAAGAAGGTAGCATGTTTGTTAAAACTAATGTGAAGACTTTGTTACTTTTATTTGTTCCAAGGAATATAGGAGAAACCATCTCTAAATAAGAAAAGAGCTAGATCTAACTGAAATTCCAGTGGAAAGTGTACTGTTTAATTGCAAAGCTTGTTTACAGTCATTATCAGTTTCATATTTGCACAAAACTGTAGAATAACCAGTTATATGATCAAATGTATACTTGGGCTACACAGCACTATGGTAATTGAGATTGTAGTGATCTGGGGCAGTATTAGCAATTTTATACAACCAGGTTAACTGAAATTACTACATGTGTAATCCCTCTAAATGTTGGTTTCCTCTCACCAATCACTACTTGTTCAAGTCTGTAGCCAAAATGGGAGCCACACAGGAAGATGCTAATGGCAATGATCTAGCTAATGGTGTGGTAACTGGTGTAGTGGCCACGTGACTTCAACATAGATGGCCATCTAAATATTTTTGACCTTAACTGCATGTCTGTAGAACTGAGTAGGTTTAGTAATATTTTTAGAAGGCAGAGAGATTTCATCTATGCTATATATTGCTGAAATTTCAATTACATTTGTAGACTTGTAAACAAGAGGCAGTAAACATATCCTTTCCCCTTCCTGTTTCAGAGAATTGATGAAATAATGAAAAGGACAAGAAAAAGTGAAACCCCAGAACCCAAGGTAAGTAAAATAATTTTCTTCCTTTAGAGGAAGTGTAGATTTTCATAGTTCTTATTACAATAAATATTGTTCACCTAGCAGTCTTAACATACTATTCCTCACCTGCAGTTTAAACAAATTGTCAGTTTTGACCTTGCTTGGAAGAGTCACTTCTCTCATGGAGGCAACAAACTACTAAACCAACTGCATATAATAAACACAGGCAAGATCATGGTTGGTAATACCACAGTTGTGTCCTTGCCATAGGCTTTGTTAACGTGAGGCTATGAGAATTGTAGTCCATCAATAGAGCTTACCATACAGTTAAATTTGACCTGGTTTAAATTTTAAATCAGGCAGCATCTGGACCCTATCGCAAGGGTTTTGCTGCCAAAATCGCCACCCAGGTCCATCCCAGGTCTGAGCAGCCCTGGGAGCAGGGATAGACCTGGGATGGACCCAGGCAGTGATTTTGGCAGCTAAATCCTATTTATAATATCAGGATGCTGCCTGATTTAAATTTTAAGCCAGATCAGGTAAGGTGATTTAATTAACTGTGCAATAAGCTTCAATGTCTGGAGGGCCAAAGTAATCCACCCTTGCCCAAAGGTGAAGTGGTAAAAATCAGTTCTCTTTGCTGCCTAGGGCCAAAGTACACAATTATTAGAGTTAGCTTTTCCCCCTCTACAGCCTTTTCTCGCTAGAGGCGTAAGCTTGCAGAGGGCAATATTCAGAAGATGAACTGCAGGAAAGGAAACAGTTATTTCCCTTCCCTTTCTGTTTACTGGTGTTAATTGCAGCCTTTGTAGCTGCTGTTCTGTAAAACAAACAGACTAGTTTAGTGGAGGTGGATATTTGCATTCAACATGTAGTTGAATCTCAGTTGCTTCCTACCACTTGATTTTTTCCTACTATGCAGTTATTTTGGTTTGAAGATCTTTTCTGATGGTCAAAAAGATCAAGGCATATTAAGGCAAAGTGAAATAGCGTTGTTATCAGGATAAGATATCATTCATCTGAGGAAGTTTACAGTAGTTCAGACTCTGAGTGTCTCTATACTACATAGCAATTTTATACCATTTTAACTGTTATGACTTCTTACCACTGGATCTTGGGATTTGTTGTTTGATAATGTACTTTTAATTCTGTTCTAGAATGCTCTAGTACACTTTCCTAAAGTATTTCAGGAGAATGCACTAGAGCTCTGCAGAGAATTCTGATGACCTCACCAAACTACAAATCCCAGGATTTCATTAGATGGAGTGATAGCAGTTAAATATCAAACTGATTTAACTGTGTAGTGGAGGAAACACTCTCTTATTCTGCGGATATGTGTGCTTCCTTGCTTGATTGCATGCACACATGCATGCATGTATGTTTATTCACATATGCAGCCTCTGATCAATACAGGATATGGCACTCAGGGCTGAACAGTTTGTTCACCTAGAATCATAGAATCACAGAGTTGGAAGAGACCACAAGGGCCATCCAGTCCAACCCCCTGCCATGCAGGAACTCAAAATCAAAGCATCCCCGACAGATGGCCATCCAGCCTCTGTTTAAAGACCTCCAAAGAAGGAGACTCCACCAACCTCCAAGGGAATGTGTTCCACTGTCGAACCGCTCTTACTGTCAGGAAGTTCCTCCTAATGTTGAGCTGGAATGTCTTTTCCTGGAGCTTACATCCATTGTTCCGGGTCTTGTTCTCAGCAGAAAATAAGCTAGCACCTGACTCAATATGACATCCCTTCTGCGTATATGTGTGCTTCCTTGCTTTAAACAGGGCTATCATATCCCCTCTTAACCGTCTCTTCTCCAGGCTAAACATACCCAATTCCCTGTCGTTCCTCGTAGGGCATGGTTTCCAGACCCTTCACCATTTTAGTCGCCCTTCTCTGGACACGCTCGTTTTTCAACATCCTTTTGGAATTGTAGCGTCCAGAACTAGACACAGTATTTCAGGTGGGGCCTGACCAAAGCAGAATACAGTGGCACTATTACTTCCCTTGATCTAGATACTATACTTCTACTAATGCAGCCTAAAATTGCATTGGCCTTTTTAGCTGCGGCATCACACTATTGACTCATGTTCAACTTGTGGTCTACTAGGATTCCTTTCACACGTAGTCTCGTTAAGCCAAGTGTCCCCCATCTTATATCTGTGCATTTCATTTTTTCCCCCCCTAAGTGCAGTACCTTACATTTCTCTGTGTTGAAATTCATTTTGTTAGCTTTGGCCCAGCTTTCTAATCTATTAAGGTCATTTTGAATTTTCATCCTGTCCTCTGGGGTATTAGCTATTCCTCCTAATTTGGTGTTATCTACAAATTTAAGAAGCATGCCCCCTATTCCTTCATCCAAGTCATTGATAAAGATGTTAAATAGCACTGGGCCCAGGACAGAACCCTGTGGCACCCCAATGGTCACTTCTCTCCAGGATGAAGAAGAGGAGCCATTGCTGAGCACCTTTTGGGTTTGATCAGTCAACCAGTTACTAATCCACCTAACAATTGTATTGTCTAGCCCACATTTTACTATCTTGTTTGCAAGAATATTGTGAGGGACCTTGTCAAAAGCCTTACTGAAATCAAGATATGCTATGTCTACCACATTCCCTTCATCAAGCAAGCTGGTAATTTTATCAAAAAAAGAGATCAGATTAGTCTGGCATGACTTGTTTTTGAGAAATCCATGTTGACTTTTAGTGATTATGGCATTCCCTTCTAAAAGTTCACAGACTCTCTGTTTAATGAGCTGTTCTAGAATCTTTCCCGGTACTGATGTCAGACTAAGTGGGCAATAGTTGTTGGGATCCTCTCTCTCTAATACATAGAGAAGGCAATAGTTAATGAGAGATTATTTTCTTACTTTGTTTGTGTAACATACTTTTTAAGCAAGAGATAACTGATAAAATTATATGATTTTTTTTAGCCCAATCCCTTTTTTAAAAAACAAAGATTTGTATCTAATGAATTTTTACCTGTTTAATCATGTAGAAGGAAGACACAAAACCAAATGTGCCAACAACTCTAAATGTGGACAGACAGCCAAAGCCACTTGCCATCAGTCAAGCAGGTAAATATATATGCCCTTGTTCATCCCATGACACCTCATTTTAATAATGTTTAATTTAGTTAATTTTATTCATCGAATGTATTTTATGATGCTGTGTTAGTTTCTGGGGGTAAGGGGATCAGGTTATTTTATCATGTTGTTTTATAGCTGTATTGTTGTATTTCATTATTGTTACTCACCTCAATCCTTTGGGGAGAGGCGGGTTATACAATTATTATTATTATTATTGTTGTTGTTGTTGTTGTTGTTGTTATTTAATGCTCAATTGATCTTAACTTTTTTGGTTAGGAGGGGAAAGTAAATAGCTCCATTTGCAGCTAGTTTTGAGTTGTTTTGGCCAGTTTTTGCCCAAATTCACCTTACAGCAGAAGGGGGGAAAAATAAGGTTTTGAAGAGTTGAAAAGTGGGGCTTGCGGTATACTCCTGCATTCCAGAAAATCCTCTTTAGTTTAGTATGCCCAGTCTCTTAGGCTATATTTTATTATTTTTACTGTATTTTATATGGTTGTGCTTCTTTTTATTTTAAAACATTGCTGTTAGGTGATGGAACTGGCAAACTACCTCTGAGTAACCTTGCCTAAGAAAACCCTCTGAAATTCATGGGGTTGCCATAAGCCGACAGGTGACTTGCAGGCACATACACACACATAAACTATCTTGAGTAGTTATGTTCCAGGAAAGGCAGGATATAAACATTGTTAAATAAATATTCAGCTCAGCTGTTTTTCCAAATCTCTCTGCACTCTGGGAATGGCAGCCAGTTTGACTTTACAGAGTACTATAGTTGAGTGACTGACCAAATATTTTTACTTGCTCAAGGTCACTGGGAAAGACCCCTTTCTGACATCCTTGAGAGCCACTGGAGGTCAGTGTAGACTATATTGAGCTACATAGAGTAATAGTCTGACTTAGTACAAGGCAGTTTCCTTTGTTCATTTTGAAATAAATTTTGTATTTCCTAGTTAGGCCCAGGATTTTATGTGTGATGAGCAAAGTGTGTAGTGAAAGAGCCATGTTAACTCCAAAACTCCTTCCACTCTTTTGAGTCTCCCACTTACATATGTACACAAATTCTTCAACCTGGAAAGCAGGAGAATTCATACACAGTAAATTGCTGCCTGCCTTTCTCCCACCACAGTTAGCGTCTCCTGTTTCTGTCCTCTAAGTGCTAATTTTCAGATAGTCACCATATTGGAAGGGGAAGATAAGAACAACAGAGAGAGATAACAATGGTGAAGAGAAAATGCTCCTAGAAAATGCTCCTGGCTGTGTTCACACACACACCCAGAGAGAGACAGAGAGATCTGTTTCTTCCACCTTATATGATAAATGTACCGTAATATATTTGCTCATGCTCTGTGATGGCACACAGGTAAACATCCAGCTTGTGTATTTATCCTTCTTAAATCTTTCTGTTCCTATATCCCACTCAGACATACCATTTCATAAAGTTTTTTTATAGAACCATCTCATTGAGGAATAATAGAGGGCAAGTCATTAAGCCTCAGGGGAAGGCAAAGGCAAACCTTTGAACAAATCTTACCAAGAAAACCTCATGATAGGCTTGCCTTAGGGAAATGACTTGAAGGCACACAACAACAACAACTATTTCGATCTGTAGCTTCAAAGACCAAAGATTTCTGTATGTTTTTAAATCATGTTTCTTAATGAAATTCTTTTTGTAGAAATGAATGGACTGACAAACAGTAAAGATGATAAAGTCCAAGGATGTGCTGTGCCTGACTCTTTCCCTCATGATGTATTTTCTAACGGACTTAAGCCACTTATGAGCCTTATTCATCTGGATGCAGTGGATGGGAAATCTAACAGCATGGATGACTCAACAGATGAAGTTCAATCTATGGATGTGAGGTATGCACCATTTTACAAGAAAATTGGTCAGGAGCCGAAGAACCACACAACTGATTCTGCATACCTGACTCTGCTTTAGGACTATGTTTTTATATTTTATTTTCAGAGGATTTCACAAACTCCTGTTTATGCTAAAGTGATTGTATCCTAGACCTGATTTAAAGTTTAATTTCACATTTAATGAAATATATGTCAGTCTGCAGCTTATCCCCGTGTTTTTGTTGTACAGTACACTTGCACCAACTGTGGGCTTGCCATCTGTGGATTTGAGCTTCTGTGGACAGCAAGCCCCAGCTTTTTAAATGCACCCATTGAAAACAATGGGACTTGAATTCCCACGTTTTTTGCTATCCACAGGAGGGAGGGACGAGAATGGATCCCCTGTGGATAGTAAGGAACCACTGTATTTTACTTCTCACAAGTACCTCTGAAACAGCGTTTGATATTCTACCTGTGGTGTACAAAACAAAAAATTTATCCACTATGAAAGGATAGTACAGGTTGTGTACCTCTTGTCCAAAATACTTGGGACCAGAAGTGTTTCATGTTTCATATTTTTTTTATTTTGAAATAGCTGTATTTGCACGTATATAATACATGATACACAACATAAGTAGGGTAGTATGTACTATATTGCAAGGCTGGAGAGAGGCATGAGAGATACAAGGCTGGAAATGCAACTGGAAAGAGAAATGGCAGAAATCCAAGCTTAGTACTTGGTGCAAATCCATGCCTCCTGGCCTGCCTGGATGATATCCAATGTGGTGGATGTAATTCAGCCTATGTGCTTCTAAAATGTATAGCGATAACTTATTCTGTCCTGCTTTCTTCTCCTTAATATAGTCCTGCTTCAAAAGAAGAACTCATATCTATCCCTGAGTTTTCACCACTGAATGAGATGATGCCTGGTGTTTCTTTGGACCAAAATGGATCAAATAATGGGAAGGCTCTTGAAGAACTACTAGATTTTACTGGCCAGGCCACTTACCCAAAATTATCAAGTGAAAGTATTAGCATAGATGATTGTAATAAAAATCTGATTGATGGATTTAATAGTCCTGGACAGGAAACGACTCTCAACAGCTTTTGTTGACAAACACACTGCTATTCAGCAATAAGGTACAGTAGTATAACAGCTTTGGTAACTATTTTGGTAGCTGTCCAAGGAATGTTTTTACTCTCTTTCTCAAAAGCTTGCCACACAAATGAAATAAAAACAAGGAAAACAGGCCCTTCTTCAGAAGTACTTTTTAAAGTACCAAGAAGGACAAAATACAAGGGGAAATATGATTTCTATAGTACCATAACCCTCTTCAGAAGTACTGTTCCTACATCAGAGAATGCAAGATGGGGCAGTGCTACACTAGCTAGTTGTTTTCCTCATTTTGACAAGTCCTTCTGTATGTGCACAGCGGTCCTTTCATGTATTCATTTGAATCACTTGTCGTCTATGGGAATCTAGGCTTAATTCTTATTTTTTTCTTGGCAAGATGAAAGTACCTCGAGTTAAAGTTACCTGTCTTGATAGATTAGTTTGCATGTGTATTCATAGCATTTCTCATATGCAAATTTCTGTGGAGGAAAGAAGTGAAATTAATGTGTAAACACAAGGCTATACAATCAAGAAGAACAAGAAGACCTCTGAAAATATTTTTATTATTAATATTTTTATTGGCTAGTAATGATTCCTTTTATACCCCTTGACAAGCTTAAGATTTTAAGAAACAAGCAAAACTTAAAATACCCTAAGATTCAGTTGCCTTTAGAACCTAAGCTTCTTTCTTGGATCCTTTTATATTCCTCCCTATGAAGTCCTTCAGCCTATTCCACTTGGCTTGACAGGTCTTAACAGTACTGTGACAGAGGGGAGTTTTCAGTGAGATCTACTAGCTTTGGTTAGCTGATTATTCTTCTTAGGGCCTTTAAAGGTGTCTGTCTTTCAAAACATGTGGGCAGTCTATAGTTTCATAATAAAAAAGCCTAGGTTGAAGAAACAAACTGGTGCCTGTAAGAAGTAAATTTCTCCCACTATGTTTCCTGCATGAATGCATGCTCAGTTTTCTCTGTTAAGCTTTTATTCCTTCAGCAATTGGGAATAAGAGAATAATGATATAATATATCATAGAAAGCTAAAACAAACCATTTAATTTCTGTAACTTCACTACATTTATTTTTCTGATTGACAGAGGACATCCAAGAATATAGAACACGATCACTGCTGCCATCAGTTAAAAAAAAGAGCTAGTCATTTTAAGAAGCTGCTGCAGTCCACACTGGAAATCATGTTAGTCTGCACTGGATTTACCATCTTCTCACATGTACGAGTAGTCATTTTGGTAAAGAAGGGAATCTCAGTTTAATGTGACTTCAGGGAACATTGGGGTTTTGTTTGTTTGTTTGTTTAAAATTCAAGCTGCTAAGAAAACATACATCTTAATGAGCTCTAAATGAGTTTATTCATTTGTTTTAAAAGCATTTACTTTTAAAAATTGTCATTGAATCATCAGGGGGTTTTTTGTGTATGTAAAACATTTTGAATGAAATAGTTGTTACTGTGTTTGCCATGTGCCAGTCTTTTCTGGTTTGTTTGGTTTTTGGTCTTTTTTACCATGGGGAAATTTTTTTAAAATGTCATTTATTATAGCCATTTTGTTATACATCTATTAACTGAGAAAGCTTGAAAAAATATGCAATTGCTGGAATCCATGAAAGAGGATTTCTTGTAGACAGTGGATCATTAAAGTTATCCCTCATTAAAATATGGCACAAAGTATTTTATTTGCATTATATTGCTGTCAGTAACTTACTTGGCACAGAACTGTGGCTACTACTAATAAAATGCTAAAAAGAGTTAGTAAGATCTTATTACATGGGTCATTAAATCATATTTAATTTTAACTGTTCATGAAAAAGACCAGTACCTTTAATTACATGTATTATATTATTGTATAAGCAAATGTGTTATGAGGTCTACACTGGTGATATGTTAATGTTCAAGATATAACATCTGTTATCAATATCTGGTGGTTTTCATTCATGGGATTTGCAAATATCCCACAATGCAGCATTGTATAATCAACAGCAAACAATATATAGACATGGGCAACAAGGTATATTGCAAGGCATAACAATGAGAGGTGAAAGTTGCACTCATGCTGCGCAACAGCCTATTAGCCTCTCTTACTCTACAAATACATGTGTAAAGAAATCTCTTACTGAGAGTGCAGAGACATGGCCCAGCCTAGGTAAGCATTCTAAGTTCTGTTGATTTGAGTAGGAAACTTGAACATTTAGGATTTCTTGCATTAAAGTCAATGGGCCTTAAAAGTGTTTACTGAAACCTGGATTGTGCACAAAGAATTTCAACTTTTGCTGAACTCCTTTATGCTGTATTCTGTGCTGCCTAGAGGACAATTTTGTCCCATTCTTTACAACAAAGACAATTCCATTGATGCTAATGAAACTGGAAACTTTTATAAGTAGAGGTGTGTTAAAATGTCATGTAGCTCTCTGTTCATGTGACTCTAAAAAGGCCCCGTTGAAAAATTAAAATAGTTAATGAAACAATGTGGTGATATATACACAAATGCTTACAATATTTATATTGATGTATTTCAGCAAAAATGAGTCCGTTGGTGACTGTGCAGTATGTTGTAGCATGGTATAGTGTCTTCCAAGTTAATTCTGCTGTTTCCCTCCTAAACAATAAAAAAAAAACAAATTGATCACTTGTAGTTATGATATGTTAGTAATGGTTGTTCAATGGTTATTTTATTACAGCATATGACACACACACACACACACCAATTTATGGAGATACAGTATTTTCATTCATTGTTATAATTGTTTCCCCAAATACTCATGGGAGATAGTTTTTTGTGGGTTTTTCAGGCTATGTGGCCATGTTCTAGACGAGTTTATTATTTTATTTAAATCACTGAGAGCTCAAGGTGTCATACTGAATAAATTGATATTCCTGTATTCTAAAACAACCCAAAATATGAAGACTTTACTGATGCAAAGACATTTTAGTTGATCCTAAAATGTAGTATGTTATCTGTTGTAAAATTTAAGACACTGAGAAACTAAAATACTATATGGCCTTTCTTTCTGTTTTCAGGTGTCTTCAGGTGTCTCATCTTCACAGTGTGTTTCATTTTCATTGTAACTCAGTTGTATTTCACTGAAATTATTATTTCCTATTCTGCAGAATTGACCTATATGGCAAATCAAGTAGGGAAGTGGTAAAAATATGAAGTACAAGGTAAGTGAATATGGAGATCACAAACAATAAAATATAAACACGATCAGAGACAATCTTCAGGCACTTTCTTCAAAGACAGATTCCTCCATTTCTCATATACACAAAATGATTTGTCATCTAGATGTCCTACTGTGAGATATTCTTAATAAAACAATGTGGTGATATCTTATTCTTAAGATATTCTGCATGCTTTTTCTTCATAAGTATTCCTTTATTCAAATGAAACATTCACATGTAACCCATCACAATTTACTTTTCTGACTCAAGATTTCATCTAATTGGGGAATATCACATCAGAATGAAAGGATAACAAAACATCAGAATGAGAAAGGAAGTTGTCTCCTAAATATTTGAGTTCAATTATACTCTTCCTTTGAATAAGAAGAGGAAAATTCACCAGATTGTTAAATAAGATTTGATTTAGGCAGCTGTACTTGCTGTAATAATAGTACATGTTCTGGGATCCTCAAAGGTGATTAGCTGTAGTCATTAACAACTAACCCTGGTTGTTACTGTATAAATTAGACATCATCAAGCACATTATTACACTGTTAAGTAGGAAATATACTGTAAATGCTGTGGCATATGAGAGTAGTCTATGGTCCAAAAACACTGCAGAAATAATCCAGTTTGAGACTGCTTAACTGCCCTGGCTCAGTGCTATGGAATTCTAGGAACTGTAGTTTTGTAAGACACTTAGCCACCTTTGTCAGAGACCTCTGGTGCCACAATAAACTACAATTCCCAAGATTCCCTAGCATTTAGCCAGGGCAGTTAAAGTGGTCTCAAACTGGATTATTTCTTCTTCTTCTTTTAAGTAATTTTTTTGCATAAAATCACATACAATATATACAGAATATACAATACAAAACCATTACATCCAACCTTTATAACCACAATATATCAAATCAACAAAGAAAACAAGACAACACAACACAACCGAATCCTCATACAAACCAACTCATACCTATCTCTATAAAACAAACTACCGTAATAATCTCAACTCATCTATACACATTAGATACATTATCTAATTTAACTTCTTCCTGTAGCAATCAAGTTCTTTTTCTTTATGCCCTGCTAGCTACAATTTGGATACATCCGTCTAAATTTAAAATATATCTTTTTTCTTTATTCCCTCATATATTCCTAATTTAAACCATCTCTTAACTTTTATATATTATATTTGCTTTCTGCACATCTCTGCTTTGTAATAATACCCTTTGTTTTCCCCAAAACTATCTCATGGGATCTCCTTCTCTTTTCCACTATCAACTACAAATTTTAATAGCCTTCTTTCTCCAATATTTTATAACTAAATCTAGGAGAAAAACAATACTTTTAGCTCTTGGAGCTAAATGGAATGGAATAATTTTTTAAAAAATATTGTTGGAAAAAGGTTATAATAAAGAAATATATAAATTATTACAGTGGCCTCTGCTAAAGCTTGGTTGCAGGGGACACACAAACACAAACACAGATACCAAAATCCATGGTTGCTCAATTCCTGTTAAATATAATGGCAAAGTGAAATAGAAATTGGCAAAATCAAGGTTTGCTTTTTGGAATTTATATTTTTTTAATATTTTCCAGCTATGTATGGCTGAGTCCATGGATATGGAAGACCAACTGCATAAGGCATTCAAACAAACATTTAGAATGGCTCACTTAGATTATAGTAAACATTTACCAAAGAGCAAGTCCCAGTCAACTCACAGTGGCTTACCTTTGAGTAGATATGTGTATGGGCTTGTCTACACCAACCCAAAATATTGGCCTCCCCTCATATTTTCCTGGTCCACAACAACCCTTCAGCAACCCTGTTAAGTCCACACACGAACAAACACAGTGAAGTGACATTGGCCTACTTGGCCACACATTTTCTCCTGACGAAGTTACTTTTGCCTTCCCGGTATGCATCAGCCTATCAACCAATAGCGGTTAGTGTTTGCCTCTCAATCTAGACCGCCTTGCACTCTGATGGAAGGCTTCGCCATCCAATTCCCTAATCCCCTTTGCTACTCCAGTGAGTGAGTGAGTGAATTTTAAATGTACATACACATAGACAATCGAGAAAGAAAAATAAAACTGTATTTTATTTATCTTTTATTTATGGAATATGTACAGCCATGAGAACAGCTATGAAAGGTTAGATTGCATTACCTCTTCCCCCGCCCCCATCATTTGCTTGCTTAGTGATGTGTATGTAGATCCTCCCCATACATACATTGCAGATCTCATGAGTGCATGAGAGAATGATGTAGAGGGAGTGTGTGAGATCTCCACACAAGCAAGCAAATAATCAGAGCAGCGGGGGTGGGGAATGGGAAATGTACGTATTCCATTCATTGAAGTAAAAACAAATATGACAATGCTAATTGGGTGGAAGCAGGATCAGTGTGTGTGTGTAAAAATAATACAAACAAATGTGTACTTGGGCAGGAAGGAGGAAGAAGAATTTAGCCCCTCACCATTGATCTCATGACTGAACATACACTGAAGCAGAAAAACATGGTGGTACACACCAGGCTTGTCAGACCCAACCAATCCTTCACACCAAAAACTCTTCCTGTTCCTGGCTCCACACCAAAGCTGCTCCCACCAAGTCTGCCTCATAGTACCAGCCACACACAGGAAAATCCAGATTTTTAGAAAAAGTTGAGAGTAAAAGGTGACTTTTTAGAAATCCAAGCAAAGCCCTCTGAACCACATTCCCTACAAATTCACCATAGGTTCCCTGCGAAATGTCAAAAAGATTTGTGTGCCTGGCTGCAAGGTCGGTACATTTTTACATCAGTGTAGATAAGCCCTATGGTATGTATCTGAAGGGATGTCAAAGAGAAGATGGAGCAAGCTTGTTTTCTGCTGTTCAGGGACTAGAACAGGAACCAATGGATTCTGATTACAAGAAAAGAGAGTCAACCTGTTTTTTACTGTAAAAGCTGATTGACAGTGGAATAGAGGCTGGTGGACTCTCCAGTTTATGAAGGCTTTAAACAGAGTCTGAATGCATATCTTTTGGGGTACCATACTCCAGCTGTGTATTTCTGCATGGCAGGGAGTTGAACTAATTGACCTTTCAGCTCTTAAGAGTCTATGATTGCATTGCTACTATGCATGGAAAATACTGCTCTAAGTAAGTAGCTACTAAATCTCTCCCAATGCTGAACCTCTAGAAATTAGTTTCATGTGATGCAGATCAGCCCTGGGAGATATGTGCATAAACATAAACACACACACATATCAACAGGAAGAAATTGGAGAAAAGAAGACCAGTAAAATTAAGTCCTAAAATATTTTTAATGTAAATCTCAACAACACAGAACTGAAGTGAGGAAAATATTTTAAAATCAGGAAGGCTTCTCTGCAATATTGATTCTATTTTCAGGAAATTAGAGATAGTGATGGAATCTAGACGCCATTAAAGGGAAAGCTGTGTTTCTGTGTGTGAATGAATAAAATGCCAGGAGCACAGTTCTGAGGGTTTTTAATTCAAAAGGGAGTCTTCAAGTCAGCACACTCCATTTCCTCTGTGGGGTTTGTGTTTATATTATTATTATTATTATTATTATTATTAATTTATTTATTTATTTTGCTTACCTAAAGAAGCTACTGTGTCCCACTCAACTAAAGCAGCACAGTGCATCCTTCTTTGCCCTTCCCCTGACGACTGGGTAAGGCAAGCCTCTCCCCTCACTAGAGGAGTGCTGGCTAATTGAGTGCAAAGTACTCTGCAGTCAGTTTGGAGAAAGTTGCAAGCAACAGAGAGGCAGGAAGAAATAAACAGATTCCTTAAAACCAGCTGAGAATCCAGGAATGCAGAGGAAAAGATATGGAAGTCCCAGCCAATCTGTGGCTATTGGAAGTTATACTGAATAGTGACAAAGGGCCTATGGTGAAACCTTGAACTGTGTTGTTTTCTAATTTCATGTAATTCCTATGTGGATTTTAAATAGGTGGTTTGTGATGATGGCATGAAATGCTCTTTGACAAGCAAATAAAAATGTATGGTGTGTCTGAGGAAGATGCCTACTCTTGAGAGCCATGAATTATACAACTGAACTTTGGCTTTCACAATCAGTGAGACCCAGTATGGGGGATGCCTGAATGTGAAACTTTGGTTCAGACTGCAGCTCACTGACTGCAGCTCACAGATATATTACATTTATCATATAAGGTGGAAGGAACAGATCTCTCTCTCTCTCTCTCTCTCTCTCTCTGTGAACATAGCCAGGAGCATTTTCTAGGAGCATTTTCTCTTCACCGCTGTAAACAAACAATATTAATTTTGTTTGTTGTTGTTGAGTGGCTTCAAGTCATTTCCAACTTATGGCAACCCTAAGGTAAATCTATCATGGGGGTTTCTTGGCAAGGTTTGTTCAGAGGGGGGTTGTCATTGCCTTCCTCTGAAGCTAAGACCATATGACTTTCCCAAGGTCGCCCAATGGGTTTCATGGCCATGCTGGGAATCAAATCCTGGTCTCCAGAGTCATAGCCCAATGCTCAAACCACTACGCCATGCTGGCTCTCATATTTCTTCATAAAGGCATTTAATTCTGTGCAGTCAGCCAGAAATATATAAGCAAGAAGAAAAAAAGAAAACAGTCAACTCATATTGCTTAGTAAGGGGCAGAGAATGGGGTGATAGGGACAAGAAAAAAAACAAGGGAGGGAGGGGTTTAACATACATGGTAAAGAAAGAAAATAATTATCTATCCATGCTTCAGTTGGTTAATGCCCACCATCTAAGTATCTGAATGTAAGTTGCATTAAAGAAAACACATTAAATGCAGCCACAACCACAAGAGGGTCCTGCAACAAAACACTGCATGGTGCATTCCCTTTTTTATGTGCTTGGCAGCCTTCTTCATAAGACTTATTTTTCCTGGGTTTTTCCTTAAAAGATGGGGTGGGAGCAGGAGCCATTGTGCCCACTGAACCTGTTTGGGTGTCCTTTCTCCACTTTTGTTTTATTTTTGGTAAGTTTGTAAACTTTGGGGTTATCTGGACTCTGTTGGTAACTTCCTTTTTTATGCAGAGGATTCTATTTTTACTTCACCTGCATGAAGATGTGGAGAATAAGAAAAAAACCCTTGACCAGATACCTTGTTTACCTTGTTTCTCTGGAGACATTTCTGTCCTGGAAGCAACCTCACAGGACCCACCACCACCACAGGTTCATTCACATTCATCCTCCAATGTGGTACATGTTGACCTGTAAACACTCTACATTGAATAAACTGGACAGTTCCTACACAAGAAGGTAAACTGACACAAACACATCATTAGAAATGACAACGCCCAAAAACCAGTTGCAAAGCATTTCAACCTTCTCTGACTTACAAACAGCATTTGTCAAACAAATGAAAAAAATCAAAGAGGAACAGCTGAACTAGGATATATTTATAAATTCCCATCCATTAGCAAAGGTATGAACAGAGATAATGGTTTCTTGGCTCACTGCATATGTTAATACTGTATACAGGTCCTTTGTTATTATATGCCTTCAAGTTGTTTCTGACTTATGGCTACCCTAGCATGGACTTTCCTTGTTTTGTTCAGAGGAGGTTTGCTTTTTCCTTCCTCTGAGGTTGAGAAAGTGTGATTTGCCCAAGGTCACCCAGCAGTTTTCCATGGCTGAGTGGTGATTTGAACCCTGATCTCCAGAATCCTAGTCCAGCTCTCAAGCCACTACACCATTCTGGCTCTATGCAAGTCCTTATAAATGCAGATTCAACAAAAGAAATCTTATAGATGGTGCTGACTTTAAGGAAACTCTCTCTCTTTTTGTAAGCAGATTTATTGCTTTCACACCTCAATACTAATAGACCAGCTACTTGAAATATTTGTGTTCTCTTAACGCTTGAGGATTTAGAGCCAGGGTCATATTTCACATCTCTCTGTATTATATTCCTGTCTCACTCCCACAATTGCGCAACTGTTTAAATATCTGTGGCTTTCATATTGGGGTCCATCAGTGCATCTGAAAAAGTGGATAGCCACAAAAGCTCATACTGAAATAAAGAATAAATTGGTCTTCAAGGTGCTAGCCAATCCCCCTCCCTTTTTTTTTTTTTTTTTTGCAGGTAATTTTAAAGCTGTGTGTGACCCCCTGAAAGGGACAGGATGATATCTGGCTAATTTTAAGGTAAAGTGTTGTTGGGTTTTTTTTGCTCCTAAAATAAAACATGGGAAAGAATAAATAAAAATAAAAGCAATGTTTTAAAATATCCCAATCTTTTTGGCCTCCTGATCAAAGGGAAGGACTTCAGCAATGGATCAGTCCTGGAACAAAACTATTATCAGGCTGAAGCTTTCAGACAGGTGGGGAAAGAAGTCTCCAGTCGTAGATTAATGCTCAAAGCACTATACCACACTGGCTCTCATGAGTGCATCTACACTGTAGAAATAATACACTTTGACACAGCTTTAATTGACATGGCTCCATCCTACAGGACCCTGGGATTCATAATTTTTGAGGCACTAGCAGTCTTTGGAGGAGAAGGCTGAAGACCTTGTAAAATGACAAATCTCAGGATTCCTTGAGATGGACCTACAGCACTTAAAGTGGTGTCAGACTGCATTATTTCAACAGTGTAGAAGCACCCTGGGGCAGTAAGACTGTCTTCCCGCAGGGGAGAAAAACCAGAGGGTACCTTCAAGTGGTGTCAAGCAGCCCGCTGTAGAAATAATGCTGCTTGACACTGTTTACACTGCTTGAAACAGTTTACAGTTTAAGTGCTGTAAACTCCATCCTATGGAAGCCTGGCATTTGTGGTCCTACAAGGTCTTTAACCTTCTCTGTCAAAGAGTGCTGGTGCATCAACAAAACTACAAATCTCAGGATTCTGTAGGATGGAACCATGGCAATGTCAAACAGCATTATTTCTACAGTGTAGAGACACACCCTATGGCAGTAGGACAATGTCTTCCTGCAGGGGAGAAAAAGCAAAGGTGCATTTACATTGTAGAAATAACAGTTTGACACTGCTTAAGGGCCTTAACTCCATCCTATAGAATGATGGGATCCATAGTTTTACAGGGTCTTCAGCCTTTGCTGGTGCCTCACAAAAACACTACATATCCCAGGATTATGTAGGCAGTGAAAATTGTCAAAATGCATTATTTCTAGAGGCACCCTGGGGCAGTAAGACAGTGTCTTCCTACAGGGGAGAAAAAGCAAAGGTGCATCTACACTGTATAAATAATAGGAATCCTAGGATCTGTAGTTTTATCGGGTCTTCACCCCCCTCTCCCAAAGAGAACTGGTGCCTCAATAAACACAATATTGTGTAGGAAAGGATTGTGTAGGAAGTTAAGAGTGGTGTCAACTGTATTATTTCTGCAGTGTAGAGGCACCCTATGCAGTTAAGACAGTGAAGAAAAAGCAAAGGTGCCCCTATACTGTAGAAATAGTAACAGTTTGACACCACTTTTAAGCAGTCTGCACCTCCATCTTAAGGAACAATGGGTTTTGTAGCTTTACAAGGTCTTTAGCCTTCTCTACCAAAAAGTGCTGGTGCCTCACCAAACTGCAAACCCCAGCTGCATCTACACTGTAGAAATAACGCAGTCTGACACTACTTTTGAGCAGTTTGCACCTCCATCTTAAGGAATATTGGATGGGGTTTGCAGTTTTACAGGGCCTTCACCCTTTGCTGGCGCCTGACGCACACAAACAAAACCACTACAAATCCCAAGATTCTGTAGTCAGCCAAAGCGGTGTCAAAAAGCACATCATTTCTATAGTGTAGATGCCCCCAGAAAGGGCCATTTAGCAAGGGGGAAAGCAGAGGGCCATTCAAGCAAGGCGGTTCCCTGAGGGAACAGTGTGGCGGGGAGAAGGCCTCAGTCTCGGTCTCCCTCATGAGGGTCGCCATAATGGCGGCGGAGGCATTATTAGCGGCCTCCCTCCCCTCTACTTCCGGAGCAGCGCTTAGCCCGGCCTTCCTCCTGCTGTTCGGGGCGGGCCAGGCAGGCCAGGCCGAGGGCGGCGGCGAAGGCGGAGGCCTTGTCTTCCTCCACTACCCAGGCAAGCAGGCGGGAGGGAGGGCTGGCCTGCCTGCCTGCCTGGGCTGCTTCCTCGCCCTTCCCTGGAGTAGAGGCCCGGGGAGAAGCGCTGAGGCCTCGTCGTCGTGGTCGTCCTTTTCCTCAGGCGCCGCTGCAGTTGCTGGAGGTGCAGGACTTGGAGGAAGAGGGCGGCTGGGAGAGACGGCGAGGGCCCAGGTAGGAGACCCCTGTTTAGGGCCTGCGGTGCTGAGGAAGAAGGAAGGGGCCCTTGGCAGACCCTACCCCCCAAAAACAGGGTGAACAGATGTCCTCACCGCAAAGGAGGACAAGGCACTGCAGAATGGAGGACCTTCAAGGGGGGGGGAATGGAGAATATGACCCAATAAAAGCTAAAAAAAAAACAAACGCACCAGACAAACCCACTCCTATCAGTGTAAATGCTTGCTTCTTGGGAATGTTCAAAATGGAGGACCTTCAAGGGGGAAAAATGGAGGACATGACCCAATAAAAGCTTTTTAAAAACCCACTCCCACAGTGTAAGTGCATGTTTCTTAGGAATGCTCAAAATGGAGGACCTTCAGGGGGGAATGGAGGACTTGACCCAATAAAAGCTTTATTAAAAAAACCCACTCCTTATCAGTGTAAATGCATGCTTCTTAGGACTGTTCAAAATGGAGGACCTTCAAGGGGAAAAAATGGAGGATATTCCTAAATAGGGAGAGGCAGGAGATATAAAATTATTATTATTATTATTATTATTATTATTATTATTATTATTAAATAAAAGCTACAGACACACATAGAAATGTAAATCCTTAGGAATACTCAGAATGGAAAAGGTTTTGGGATTCCTCCTGGACTGAAATGGAGGATGTGTCCTGGAGAAGGAGGACCTTTGGTCACCCTGACTCAGCTTGACCAGGTGTCCTAACCCCAGAGGACAAGGCACTGCAAAATGGGGGACTTCCAAGGGGAAATGGAGGATATTCCTAAATAAAAGCTCATAGAAATTCAAGGTTCTTAGAAATGCTCAGAATGGAGGACCTCTTGAGATTCCTGCTGGACTGAAATGGAGGATGTGTCCTGGAAAAGGAGGACCTCTAGTCTTCCTGAATTAGGGTGACTAGATGCCCTAACCATAGAGTAGGACAAGGCACCATATAATGTGGGACATTCAAGCAAAAAAGATAGGAGGTGACCAAATAAAAGCTAAAAAGATTCCTAATAATGTAGATTCATGCTTCTCAGTCATGCTCAAAATGGAGGACGTTTTGGGATTCCTCCTGGACAGAAGGTTGAAATGAAGGACAAGTCCTGGAAAGGGAGGAGGACAGCTGGTCACCCTGTACCCAATCCGTGTCTGGATTTCCAAGACCAAGGGCATGCCATGCTGGGTTTGTCCCTGAAATGGATTAAGGTCCCCTTCTATCACACAGGTGTTGCCACCTTATTCATGATAGGGCCTAGGTATCCTGGCTCAGCTATGGAAACCCACCTTGGGCAAGTCACAGTCTCTCAGCCTCAAGAGGATGGCAGGGTGACCAGATATCCTCACCACCAAGGAGGACAAGGCATTGCAAAAATGTAGGAATTTCAAGAAAAATGTGGACCAAAGAAAAGCTAAAACACTAAAATATAAATCCATGCTTCTTAGTCATGCTCAAAATGGAGGACATTTTGGAATTCCTGCTTGATAGAAGGTTGAAATGGAGGATATGTCCTGGAAGAGGAGGACCTCTGGTCACCCTGCTCTGAAGAAACTTGCCAAGAAAACTCTGTGATAGGGTTGTGTTAGGATCACCATAAGTTGTAAGGCAAAACAACACACCTCTCTTCAGGAGGAAGTGTGGTGGGCTGGAATTGCCTTCCAGATGGATCCCTCTCCCTCATGGATATTTTTCTTTCTCTGTATGCTTAGCTGAAGAAAGGCTTTTCCTCAGTACCTGAATGATTTTGGTAGCCTAGAATAGGCCCTCCCCAAGAAAATGGTGCTCCTCTCCCCAACAAAAAAAGAACACATTTAAACCCAGCCATGTTAACTTTTCACCTGAGACACAAAATCCCACAACCCCCTTCCCTGCTAGTAAAAAAAAAAAATGAAATAACATATTAACTAATAATTTGCTGCCTTTTAAGAACCAGATTTTGCTGCCTCATCCTGTAGTGCTAAGACCAGCCCTTAAATTGTGTAGTGGTTTGGAGGAAGATGTAAACTGGTGTCTCCTGATGGGATTTCTTGGTGCAATATCAAGTAAAATGGCAGTGGGGGAAAGTATTGGAAAAATAATTTAGGGTGGTGCCCAAATTAGAGGAATAATTAAAGTGTTCCAAAATGCAGGAAAAGTGATCTTTATCAAATTAATCCCACATGAATTCCTGAATAAATACTCCCCCCCCCCCTTCGTGACACCAAATTAATAATCACAAGAATCCTTATTTTGAATGTAATGTAAGGATGGTTGCTCTTTACCTTGGTTTTGAGTGTTAGAGAGGGGTTTAAAGTGCTCTAAAATGGTGGCTAACCATATTCCTCTGGGAAGCTTGCAAGCAACCATAAAGGAAACAACCATTTCCATTGTGGCTCCTTAGCAACTGGTACTCATGCTTTTACTTCTGAGTACCAGTTGCTAGGAAGCAACAATGAGATTGGGTTATTGCCTGATTTGTGGGCTACCTAGAAGTATCTGGTTGACTGGCAGAATGCTAAACTAGATGAACATGTCTTTCTATGCTTGGTCTGCCTTGAAAGTTTTAAAATACCTTAGTCTAGGTGCCTGTAGACATGCAGAGTATTTATTTTGATGGGGTGCTTTTTTAGTTATATAGAGACATCATAGATTTAAATTAACAATTCATGTATCACTTGGGAGAAAGTGCAAAAGGCCTTGGGGCTCAGCATTTTGAGAGAAATGTGGGCTGTACATAAACAAACAAACACTAAAACAAAGCGAAGAATTGGAGTCTTTTTTGAATACCTGTACCCTAAATCCAGCTGCCAATTCCACATAGCAAAAACCCACTGAATCAGTTGGTGAATAGTAAATCAAAATATGTGAAAATCCAGTTGATTCAATGGAAGCAGGGCCAGGCTTGGTAATGGGAAACCACCAAGGAATACCAGATGCTAGGTTATATAAATAAGAGGACAATGACAAATAACATCTGAGTATTTCTTGCTTATGAAATTAATGTGGTTGTCATAAATTGACATGTAACTTGAAGATGTGTACTTGCCAGATCAGCCCTTCAGATGGGAAAAGGGGTAATTCAATCATTTAATTGCTCATTTTTGCAACCCCTCCAAATAGTGTCACTAGTTTGTTTGACAATTGTATAGTAAACATACAGTGCTGTGTACTTTTATCAATATTTTCTCTCTTTCTGAGAAGTTAAATGCAGGAATATAGTCACCAAATAAACCTAAATATATTCCCCAGATGTAGTACTCTGTTTAGACTGACATCCTCATTTCCATTGCCTTAGGGCAGGGCTGTGGAAAAAAATAATTTAAAACTATCTAATGCAAATTTTAGTAATCTTGTGGTAAAATTGTACTCTGCTTGTTTTTAGGGCAGGTTTCATAAGACAGCTGAAGCTGACTAAAACAAATTGTTAGACAAATAACTTGTTTCAGGAAGTCACTGTAAAACTAGTAAGGGAAAATAAGCAAAGTTAGCATTTCTTAAGGATCTGGACAAAATTGTTTGGGATATGTAATGTTTTGCCTGAATGTTAATAGCAGGATTCATCATTTGGCCACTAACCAATGAGGTTTCCGAAAGTGGAGGAATTGATTCCCCCCTCCTTTTCATTTTTAAAGGCATGAATGTGCTTCAAGGAAACTAATGTAAAATTTTGTTGACAGGAGGGCTAGTAAATTTTAGAATTGTGCAAGGCTGATACATAAACAGAGAAGTATAACACAAAACAATGAAGCTGTATGGCACATTGAAGAGTGCTGGTGTTTTGAGTCATTGTGACAATTGGATTTACATTCTGTTTATTAATATTTTAGTCATCCCACTGCAAACTCATTGTGAGACAGGTGTTAGTATCTTTGCACGTGTCAGTAAAGTCTAGAAAAGAAAAGAATTAAGTGTAACAGAAGAAAATGTAGAACGCACAGAATTATTTCAGATGTTCATTGTACTATGTGTAACTCCAGATCGCATTTTCTCTTTCATAATAGCCAGATGAGAAAAGGCACCAACTTGCACACTAACTCAGGGATCACTTAGAATTACAGTTGGTCCTCCACATTTGTGGCTCTGACTTTTGCAGATTTGATTATTTGTGGTTCTTATTAATATGTTCTCTCTAGGCATCTTTTAAGTCATCCAGAGTAATTCTCCTGGAATTTGACCATAGAGTTGTGCTGAATAACCTAGAAGTTCCTAGAGAAAAAACTTGTCTAGCCATTTGTAGGTCCTCCAGCATGATTCTGTGATCAGCTTCTGGCAGATGTTGATAATAAAGTTGCACTGGAGGAGCTGTAGATTCCTAGAGAGACGTTCTCTTAGGTAAAAATAATAGTTTTTTATTTGTGGTTTTTCCACATTCACTGAAGTCCTTCACCCCTAACCACAGCAAATGTGGAGGAACCACTGTAGTTGATACCCTGAACTGTAGTTGTGTGTTGGTTGCCCTGACAACTTTTGTGAGATAGTGTTCTGATTATTCTGGCATTGGTGGCAGATGCTAACTAACTCTGGCAGAGTATCTGTAATAATAAGAAATCTTGGTACTACTAACCAGTAAATTCTGTCAAATCTGCTATTATTAGACTCATGCTAGCCAGCGTGATGTAGTGGTTTGAGTGTTGGACTATGACTCTGGAGATCAGGATTCCTTGCTTGAGCATAAAAACCCACTGCCCACCTTGAGCAAGTCACACTCTCTCAGCCTTAGAGGATGGCAGTGGCAAATCCCCTCTGAAGAAACTTGCCAAGAAAACCTGTGATAGGTTCACCTTAGGGTTGCCATAAGTCAAACATGACTTTGAGGCACACAACAACAACATGGTGGCTATCTTTCCAGCATTCAGATCTTGCTTTCCTTCCCCCCCCCCACACACTTTTCTATTGAAAGCTTACCACTCAGCTACTCCACTCTGCATCCCATTCACCTGCTCACAAATGAATTTCTCATGGTGAGATGAGGCCAGTAAGAAGGGTATCATAATGCCAAAAGCACTGGGTGTCTTGCAGCCAGAACATGTATATCTAGGGCTTTTTTTATTGAAACTTTTATTATGGAAGCCTCACTGCTTAATTCCATCTGTATACTTACAGAAATTTGCAGCTGCTAGGTTTTTCAATTATACCATGTCTCATGTAGTCCTTCTGCAGTAAGTTAAAGCCATTTGGGGGAGGGGAGGGGTGGGAGGAATTGCCATTCCTAGATTTCTGTACAGGACTGGGGTGTGCTGTGCTGGTTTATTCAGTGTGACTTTTGTATTATGATAATTGTGAAATTCATGAGGTTGGCATAAGTTGTCAGACAACTTGAAGGCACATACACACACAATTATGTACTTAGATGCAGTTAAAACATGCAGAGAGGCATGAGAATACTTGTTGCTGCCAACACCATAAGCTCATTCAAAAAATCTCTGAGAGAATCTCAGGTGTTGGTGATTTTTGTTGCTGCTGGGTTTTTTTGTCGAATATGTCAACATGACAGTCTAACTCAGGGGTAGGCAACCTTTCCCCTTTAAGGGCCGAGGGACTTCAGCTCCCAGAATCCCAGGAGCTATTGGCCAACATGGCTGAGGCTTCTGGGAGCTGAAGTCCCTCGGCCCTTAAAGGGGAAAGGTTGCCTACCCCTGGTCTAACTCTTTGCCGCTTCTTAGGAGCTACAGTATAAGTTAGGAATTCATGCAAGTCTAGCTGATGCGTTTAAGTAAGGGTAGGCAATTAATAGGGCAGATGCAGACCCTTAACCACTGCTCAGACCACTCCTTCCACTGAGTTTCATGCAGTAATAGTTGTAGCAGCAGGAAGAGGCTAATCCTTTCAGTCTGTGTGCCTCCTCTGCATCTTGTTTGCAGGTGAAATCACACTTATTGAAACTTTCCAGAAGCAGAATTCTGCTTGTTAACAAGATATTGGAGGTGGGGTGGGGGGTGGTATTTTCTTTGCTTCAAAGAAAAGCACACATTTTGTTGCCAATGTAGCATCAAATTTAGCAGTGTAGAGGAATTCTCCCAAATTGCCCACCCCAGTGATAAATCTTTCTAAAACTCTGCATAGGAGCTCTGTTTTTATTTTACTTCATTTTGTTTTTGCTGAGTTGACCTGAAAATATGTGCTTACACAAGAAGATGTAACTACTCATGTGGAGACAAAGTCCATTCCTATAACCTTCCTTACTTTGGAGAGCAGCTCTTTGTACAGAGGACTTCTACATATTTTATTTTTATGACATTCAGGCTTTTAGTTACATAGATGTTCCAGAGACACATAATACAGGAAAGTGATTGTATTTCAGAATGTATTCTCTGCTGAAAATGGACCAAAGCCAGTGACCTTGAAGGCAAAGCAAAAAAGGTAGCATTCTTGCTTATCTGTAGAGCCATTTTCTCGAAAGAAAAATGCATGACTAAAGTACAACAATGTTTATGCAGTAACACATGATTGACTTGAGGTATAGCTTACTTGAGTGTGGTCATATTGTAATAGTAGGTGAACAAATTGTTGAATTATGGCTCTAGGCCTGATAAATGTTCTTGCTTCATAATGTTTCCTCATCCTGTGTGTTCATTAAGCCTTACAGTGTGAGCTTATTTATATTTGCTGGATATGAAATCCTTGATATATCCAGCGAAGATTACTTCCATGCACATATCCATAGGGTTGCATCTGTGTGTCTTTATTCCATTTCTTTTATACAAGGGGGCGCTGAAAAGTTCTCGGTCTGACCAGCTTCCCAAAAATCTAAGCATACTTCTGTCACTGTAGCTTGAAAGAATGTTCCTTTATATTGTAAATTGCTAATTTACAGGATCGTAGCTCTAATTTCTGAATTTTTTCAGATCATTGATAGAACCATGTCAGTGAAAAGTGTGGAATTTTCAAGTGCTGAACTCCAGGTTATCATGAAATTCCTGTTCCTACAGAAGAAAATTCCAAAGGAAATCCATTAGTGTATGATGCAAACATTGAGTGACACGTGCCCGTCATACTCAACTGTGAAGAAGTGCTGTGTCAACTTTCAGCGTGGAGATTTTGAGACTGAAGATGCAACAAGGTCTGGGGAAAGCTTCAACAGTGTCAACTCCTAAAATTGTTGAGCATGTCATGATCTGATTTTAGCAGGTCAGTGAATGTCAGCTAAAACAACTGCTGAGATACTAGAGATATCCCAGGAACACATTGGGTTTATAATTCATGAGCAGTTGGCTATGCAGAAGCTGTTGGCCAAGTGGGTACCAAAATGTTTGAATGCAGACAAGAAATGATGTTGAGTGGATCCCTCCAAGTTGATTTTGCATTATTTTGAGCAATCTAGTGATAATTGTTTTGGACTGACTTGTCACTGTTGAGGAAACATGGTTACATTATTATGATCAGGAGACCAAACCATAGTTCCTGCAGTAGTGGCATTTGGGTTCTCCATGACTGAAGAAATTCAAGATTCAGTGGTTAGCAGGAAAGATCATGGCTACAATTTTTGAGATAGGAAGGTTATTTTGATGACTATCTTCAGAATTGCCAGTTAGTGCAGAATACTACTGTAACTTCTTGTGCCAATTAAAGGAGGCATTGAAGAAAAAACAGCGAAGCTGCGGAAAAGTGTTCTCTTTTTGCTCTTGTTCATAGGACTGGCAAGATGTTTTGGATGTTTTGAAGAATTTGGGACAGAAATGCATAGGCCACCCACACTCATCAACAGATCTTGCTCCATCTGACTATTTCTTGTTTCCAAATCAAAAGTTTGAAGGGAAGGACATTTTTGAATGATTCAGAGGCGATAGCAGCAGCAGAACAGTATTTCAGTGACAAGACAAAGGATTTTTTTTGGAAAGATTAAAACATCTTAAGTGATGTACCAAGTGTGTCCAAGGTTGGGGTGACTATGTGAAATAGCATGTACCGTAAGTTTCTTGGCTCTAAGTCATTGCCTTCTTGGTCATGCCGAGAACTTTTCAGCACCCATTCATAGCTGCTTTTTAGAAAGCAACCAGCTCACAAAATAAAAGAAGTGGAACTTTAAGCAGACTTTGAAAGCAAATGCCTCTGCTGAATAAAGATATAAAACCCCTGATCCAAACTACATAGTTCATAGAAGGGAATGCCACCGTAAAAATACAAATTGTTACATGGTTTCTTGAACACCAATATTTAAGTGCTCCAACAAGTATAACTGGAAGAAGATTCCACAATTGTGAAGCCACCATCAAAAAGGCCTTGTTTCCAGCCTTGCAGATATCATTAGCAGGCCCACAAGCAGGACCTTGGGTTTATATCTTAGCTTATGGGTAAAGTTCTGTGGATACAGGTGGCCCTTAATACAACCCAGTCTCAACCATGTAGAACAGGGGTAGGCAACCTTTCCCCTTTAAGGGCCGAGGGACTTCAGCTCCCAGAAACCTCAGCCATGTTGGCCAATAGACCCATGTTGGCCAATAGCTCCTGGGATTCTGGGAGCTGAAGTCCCTTGGCCCTTAAAGGGGAAAGGTTGCCTACCCCTGATGTAGAACCTTAAAGGTTTGTGCCAGCATTTTTTGTTGATCATACAAGCAATAGTAAAAGTACATTTGGAGCATATGTGGTGTTCTATGTATATATTTTCTGGCTTCCTTCCATCAGCCTAAGGGTGACCATATTTTGAATACATATTTTGTATTCAGAGGTATCTCCATGTATTATGCAGAGCAGTAATATTAATCCCTGCACATCTTGCATCTAATCCAAATTATGTTGCAGGTCTGTATTCCACCTGAGTTACCAACAGTGGGTTTTAGTCACTTACATCAACTTTACAGAACATCTTTAAAAACTGAAGGCATGCCACATTTTCCACCCACTTGCCAAAAGTAGTCATATCCTCGACTTGGCAGTCAGCTTCCACCCACAAATGTTGAAATCACAGTGAATGAGAGTAATCCTTTGGAATAACTTTTAATTATCTGTCTTCATGTAAAGAAGCATAAATTGTAGAGTGATGTCCTTGCTTCCTGGACTGTAATTTTATTAATAGAAACAAGAATAAGACTATCCAGATTGTCTTTTTAAAATATATATGGGATTTATGGCAGATGTTTCAACTGTTGTTTGTGTGCTTTAGAGTTGCAAAAGAAATTGAGCAATTCCTTTGGTGAAGTTTTCCCCCCACACCTAAACATCTTTGTCAAGCTGTTAAATGATTTGATTTTGGGATGAAGATTAAAGACCTGTGTTGAAACGTAGTTTCTTTCTATCAGGTGAAAGGAGTGTCTACACTGGAAATTATTCTAGTTCTGTTTATCCCAAAGCAAGATCATGTGTAAGATGTCAGTCTTTCCCACGCTACCAGCGTGACTGTGTTGCATTTGGATGAGAAGGATTTTTTCTTGGCTGCAATTTCAGCTACACATAACCAGCTTTTAGTTTGGTAGAGCTGTGATTTTTATGATGATTTTCTTGGCTTGTTCAAGTCATTTGGGACACAGATAGGACTGTTAAGACACTTCCATTTGCATCATTTGCTGTTGCTTTTATAAGGAAAAAACTAAAACTTACAATGTGTAAAACATTAGGTGAATTTGTTGCTATGTGTCTTCAAGTCAACTGTGACTTATGATGACCCGATCATACTTTTTCTTGGCAAGATTTATTCAGAGGAGATTTGCCACTGCCCTCCTCTAAGGCTGAGAGAGCATGAATTGTTCAAGGCCACCCAATGGGTTTCCATGGTTGACCGAAGATTTGAACTCTGGTTTCCCAGATTCCTAGGGTCCATTCACACTCCCCAGCTATAGCGCTGTGATTCTACTTTAATTGCCTTGATTGCATCCTATGGAATACTGGGGCATGTAGTTTGTCAAGGCAATAGAGTTCTCTGTATGAGAAATCTAAGGACTGTTCCTTAAACTGCAAATCCAGGATTCCAGAGGATGCTACTATGATTGTTAAAGTAGAAACCTGGCACTATAATTCTGTAGTGTGAATAGGCCCTCAAACCACTGCACCACCTTGGTTCTCACATAAGGTAGTTACTGCTTTGAAAAAAATAATGGATGATAAAAGAAGATAATACATTTTATCAGGGCTTAAAAGAGCAGAGCAAACACAGATGTATTTTTAGCTATGGTGCTGGTAAAGGGACCATCTGCAAGATATGCCCCTACAATCTATTTACAGAGGATGGTTATTCAGGTGTTATAATTTTATTGTATGCAGTCATAATAGGGATGCAGTGGCTCAAGTGGTTAAGACACTGACTCTGTTGATTGCAAGATCGGCAGGTTGGCAGTTCGAGGCCCAGGTGCTGCATGATGGGGTGCTGGCCACATGATCATAGAGTAGTCTCTGTCAACGTTGGCTCTTTGGCTTAGTAATGGAGGTGAGCACCGCCCCCTACAGTCGGACAACCTTGTCAATGGAGAATACCTTTACCTTTACCTAGCCATAATATATAGAGTACGAATGTCAGAGGTATTTCTTCACTCACCACAGGGACCAGAATGGTAATCCAACAATATATCTCCCCACCCCTTATATTCAATTAAAAAGTTCTAAATAATTACAAAATGTGCATTTTTCTTTCTTCCTTTTAGACTTTTGGAATTCATTTAATTTTTCAGTAAAAGCTAATTCTCATATCTTTTTATAACAGGCTGTCACATATATCCCCTTTAAATCCTTCCAAAATCTATCAATGACCAACCTGGCACCTGCTAATCAATTATCAGTTAAACCAAGGAGGGCTGGCTGATTCTGGAGTTTTTGTGTGGTGTTAGGCAGTGATATTATTTCAGAAAATACTGTGTCCCAGAATTTACCGTATTTTTCGCCATATAAGGCGCTCCGGCATATTAGGCGCACCCAATTTTAAAGGAAGAAAATCCAAGAAAAAAGGATTCCTCCCTTTAGCCGGAGGCCGGTTGTTCAATGGGCTGGTGCTGGGATCGGAGAACTTCTCCGATCCCAGCACCAGCCCATTGAACTGAGGTCGCGGGGGGAAGGAGGGCTCCTTCCCCCCGCGACCTCAGTCTTTGAATGGGCTGGTGCCGGGATCGAAGTGATCCCGGCACCAGCCCATTGAAAGACTGAGGCCGCCGGGAGAAGGAGCCCTCCTTCCCCCCCGGCCTCAGTCTTGGAATGTGCTGGTGCCGGGATCGAAGCGATCCCGGCACCAGCCCATTGAAAGACTGAGGCCGCCGGGAGAAGGAGCCCTCCTTCCCCCCCGGCCTCAGTCTTGGAATGGGCTGGTGCCGGGATCGAAGCGATCCCGGCACCAGCCCATTGAAAGACTGAGGCCGCCGGGAGAAGGAGCCCTCCTTCCCCCCCGGCCTCAGTCTTGGAATGGGCTGGTGCCGGGATCGAAGCGATCCCGGCACCAGCCCATTGAAAGACTGAGGCCGCCGGGAGAAGGAGCCCTCCTTCCCCCCCGGCCTCAGTCTTGGAATGGGCTGGTGCCGGGATCGAAGCGATCCCGGCACCAGCCCATTGAAAGACTGAGGCCGCCGGGAGAAGGAGCCCTCCTTCCCCCCCGGCCTCAGTCTTGGAATGGGCTGGTGCCGGGATCGAAGCGATCCCGGCACCAGCCCATTGAAAGACTGAGGCCGCCGGGAGAAGGAGCCCTCCTTCCCCCCCGGCCTCAGTCTTGGAATGGGCTGGTGCCGGGATCGAAGCGATCCCGGCACCAGCCCATTGAAAGACTGAGGCCGCGGGGAGAAGGAGGGCTCCTTCTCCCCGCGGCCTCGGCCCTTCGCCCTATAGGGCGCACTCACTTCCCCACGCACATTTAGGGGAAGAAAAAGTGCGTGTTATAGGGCGAAAAATACGGTAGATATCTTACTATAAAATCATCATAGATGTTGGAAAAAACTTTTAACCTTGCAACCTTGCCAAGACAGAGGGAAAACAGCAGGGTCTTTGTATGATAGTTGTACCAGTCAAGTGCCATTCATGTGGAATTAACACACCTGCTTTTTTGAAGCAGAGGCACTTTTAAAGGGGACTTTACCCAACATAACAACAGATTTTTCCTCATGTAAGCAAATATCCCAGTCTTTTTCACACATACCTCTGAGGCCATCTGAAGGACTCGTGTTGAAATAAATCAAACTACTGGCAACAAATTCCTAAACATAGCTATCAATTATATTTAACAACATTTCATATGGGGTACACTCTCATGAAGGTTGACTTATAATATGCAGTTGTCTAATGAAATTGCCGACCTGATACCATATAAGCCATGTTATAGTCAACTCTCTTGGAAGTGGTGTGGGGCATTAGTAACAAATCATGCAGTTTACATAATCCTGCTTTATCAAAATATTTTTTATGAAATTGTTTTTCTTCTAAATGAAACTCTATATGATGGTATAATGGAATTAATGGGTCAGCGAGTATGTTTAGGACATATTGGATAGCCAAATATCTCAATTCTGTTTTTAACAAAAAGACATTTACGCATCAAAGTATACTGGCAAAGAAATATAAAATTCAGAGCATCCTAATTTAATGTCTGCTTGAATTTTAGTTTATTGGTTTTGTCTGTACAGTCGGCTCTTGATATCTCTGGAGTTTGGTTCAAGGACCCCCCTGATGGATACCAAACTCCATGGATGCTCATCCTATTATATACAATGGCGTAATAAAATCATGTCCCTTATATAAAAAGGCAAAATAAAAAATTGCTTTTTGGATTTTTTAAAAATTATTTTCACAGTGTGGATGATTGAGACTGTGGATGTAGAATCCATGGGTACAGATGGCTGATTGTGTTTTTATGAGATTCATTTTTGCATCCAGGATTTAGGACCAGCACAAAGAACTAGCAACAGTTAGTTCCTTCTAGCTATGAGCTCAAACTAAACCTGCCCTTAGCAATGAATTTCTTCCAGATGTGCAAGAGGTATGGTTTAGTTCAGTTTAGGTGGAACCGTTATAAATATTCAAAAATACAAATAGTTAGTTTTGGCTAAGGATGGTCAGACTCATAGTCCAGTGCATCTGAGTGATGCCATTTTGCATAATGCCAACTGAAGACAACAGCAGGCCCTAATATTTTATTATTCTTTAAGATAATATTGGCATCCATCAGATGCCATCGGGTGCAAGGTTATTTACCTGCTATTGCCTAGGAAGCTACATTTATGGACTGCAACATCTCTTCTGTCTATGCCTGTCCAACATCAGCTGGAGCCAGTTTACTCAAATAGACGTGTGCAATAGGCTTACCTCCCCATTGTTGTGTGTGTTTCACTGTTTAGCAAATAATGCATGAAGTAAAATGTTAGGCTTGCCCTGTTGAATCAGCAAATGGCCAATATTTCATTTTTAGGTAAAATTATGTATTTTAGACATGTTCCATTAAAAAAATTTAAAGACCGGTTAATCATTTAAACTCCAAAGAGCTTTATCTGAAAATAAAACATACTTTGAATTCTTTGAACATTAAACAGCTATTTTGAAAGTATTTCATCTGTTTGCAGTTGCTGTTAGATCCAAGTTAGTATTAAATACCCAACTTTTGTGTTTCCTTTACAGCTTCAAGAAGTTAGTTTATAACTATATGAGAAGATGGTTAGGTCACGATCAAGATCACCAAGATGGAAGCAAAGGTAATAGCCCACATTTTTCTTTTGACCTTGTAGGTTACACTTAATTTGCTAAAAGGTAACATTGAATGATGCTGTGAGGAGATTTTTTTAGTTTCTGAGTGAGTCCTACAGTCCTAATCATAATTGGATGTAAATATGAAATATCCATTGAGCCACAGTGAGATCAGTGTAGAGTTGTTGCATTTCTCCACTGAGCAGGTATTAACTTGAATGGTGATAATGATCTGCTGGGATGGAATTCAGAGTACTGAATGTTAGGAAAGAGATTGCAGTGTAGTACTCACAATGTAGTGACGTGATGGATTGGAATGAGTTTTGTGTGAGCTTCTATCTATAGCAGGTCTGCACAACATAAGGCCTGGTGGCCACATGTGGCCCGCCAAAGGATTTATGACGGCCCACAAGGATGTGGAATGACTTCAAGGCTCCTCCACTGCTCAGCTTTCTCCTGAAGAGAGGGCCATGTGGAGGAGGAGGAGGAGGAGGAGGAAAGGCAAACACTCACCCTGCAAGGCTCCTCTACTGCTCAGCTTTCTCCTGAGAAGAAGACCAGGTAGCAAAGGAGGAGGATGGGCAAATACTTGCTGAGCAAGGCTCTTCCACCACCCGGCTTTCTCCTGAGCAGGAGGCCAGGCAGCAGAGTAGGAGGAGGATGGACAGATATTAGCTCTACAAGGTTCCTCTGCTGTTTGGCTTTCTCCTGAGGAGAAGGCCTGGTGGTGAAAGCGAAGGAGGATGGGCAAACTCCTGCTCCTCAGGGCTTCTCCACTGCTCAGCTTTCTCCTGAGGAGAAGGCCAGGCAGCAGAAGAGGAGGAGGAGGACATCAAATGCTTACCCTGCAAGGTTCCACCACTGTCTGGCTTTCTCATGAGGAAAGGGCCAGAAAGAGGAGGAAGAGGATGGATTTAATATTGATAATATTTAATATGTTTAATATAAATAATAATTAATATAATTAATTAACATTTAATTAAAACCTATCTGAAGCCCCAAGAAGTTTAGCCTATTTTAATTTTGGCCCCTTCCTACTGCCAAGTTGTGCAGCTTTGATCTATAGGATGGGGAAGATTTATGTATAGGAGCTCTTTTCAGATGTGACGTTATCATGCTCTCTAGCAGGACATATCTTCTAAGTAATGTAAAACCAAAACCCAAGGAAACTTCAAGCTGCAGCTGAAAGGTCTTTAAAATATTATTTCAAAAAAATAATAAATAATGGCACACTTTGTCACACTGGCTCAGACTTGCTAACAGAAATTATTGTACTAGTTAGAATTCACTGTATGTGTATTTATATGCAGATCTTCATCGCCTGCCATCAGGAATCTGGATCACAGCAGACAGAGGCACAATCACATTAATTATAACTCTGAATACAAGATTTCCTGGAAAGACCCAAAAAAGTCTATGTCTTGGAGAACAGAAGATGGAAGACATGGACAAGCTAATTCTAGATATGTACCATATGAAACTAACCACCACCGACTTTATGAACGTAGGTCATATTCACCAACTCTAAAGAGAATTCCTTCACAAGATGTATATAGTCATAAACCTTGCAGAACACATTCACCTGAAAGAGGTGAAAACATCCGAAGATGCCAGCTTACTTCCAGATACTCAGAAATGTCCCGCAAAGAATATGATCAGTCTTTTAATTCATCCAAAATTCGTGTTAGAGAGATGTATGAAAACAACAGAGCTGTTGGAAACACAAAAGGAATGAAAACTTTTCATAGGCCATTGGAGACTTCGTGTAAATTTGTGAGGAAGTGGAATGACAATAACTTGAGGCACCACCAGTCACCAGAAGACAAGTACACTCAGTCGCCTCGAAAAGTGAATGAATTTATGCCAAGGAGCTCTTTCCAGAAGAGGTAGAGAAATTGCCAAATTCTAATGATTTTTTAAATGATATAAAGTCTCAAGTGGAAGGCGAATGCCCTTATGGTTGAAGATTTCTATCCTGAAAAGCATTTTTTCCCTAACAGAATAAAAAATAGTTTAATTATGGGCTGCTGGTGGTAGAGGAATATTGTATCTGTTATATTAAACCTGTTGGTGGCTAGCATATACAAGAGTCATAATTTCCCTCTCTCTTTTGTGGCTTGAGGGATCGTAGGGTGACACATTCTACCTAAAGCCTGTGTTTACCTGCATTCTGCATACGTAAGTTCCCATTTTCTTCCTTACTGCAAGTATAAACTACTTTATATCAACACAGGTATCCTGAAGATCGTGAGTACAGAGAATATGGGCATACATATAAAAGAGCTGAAGAAGTGGAGAGGTATGATGATAGAGAAATGCCAAGATATTCCAAGTGGACACAAGATCACGCTTCGACATCTAGCTATGAGAAGGGAGAACAAAGAAATCTTGGTCTACAAGCCCATCGTCCTGTTGAAAAGGAATACGGTGACAGTTTTCAAACCAAGATAGCATATGACTATAATCATAAACGTCACAGAAATCCAGATGGAGGAAAGTACCTTTCTGATGAAAGAGCAGAGAAGTATATGAAGTTGGAAGACAAGAAACATAACCATCCCAAGAGATATTCAGATCGCTATAGCATTGAGAAAGCAGGCCAGTCAGAAGAGCTTCATACTGAAGTGTCATTGAAATATACTTCGGGGAAAGGCTGCAGTTCATGTACTAAATCATGCAAAAGTGATGCTGATCCCTTGCCCTTTGAGCAAAAAGAGAAGGAAAAAGTAAAGAAAGATGTGGATTTTAGGGAAAAAATAGATTTTTTCAGTAGTCGCCAGCATGATACCCATCATCAAAGTACAGATGTGAAAGTTTCAGATGTCCATGCTAGGAAAGAAAAACTTACAGTCAAAGTGGATACAAAGAAAACAATGAATAAGTACAGGTATTTTCTCTTTAGCTTTAATCATGTCTTCGTTTATGAATTAATTGAAGGTATCATAGAATCATAGAGTTGGAAGAGACCACAAGGGCCATCCAGTCCAACCCCCTGCCATGCAGGAACTCCCAATCAAAGCATCCCTGACAGATGGCCATCCAGCCTCTGCTTAAAGACCTCCAAGGAAGGAGACTCCACTACTCTCTGAGGGAGTGTGTTCCACTCTCGAACCGCCCTTACTGTCAGGAAGTTCCTCCTAATGTTGAGGTGGAATCTCTTTTCTTGCAGCTTGCATCCATTGTTTCGGGTCCTAGTCTCTGGAGCAGCAGAAAACTAGCTTGTTCCCTCCTCAATATGACATCCCTTCAAATATTTAAACATGGCTATCATATCACCTCTCAGCCTTCTCTTCTCCAGGCTAAACATCCCCAGCTCCCTAAGTCGTTCCTCATAGGGCTTGGTTTCCAGGCCCTTCACCATTTTAGTTGCCCTCCTTTGGACACGCTCCAGTTTCTCCACATCCTTTTTGAATTGTGGTGCCCAGAACTGGACACAGTATTCCAGGTGAGGCCGGACCAAAGCAGAATAGAGTGGCACTATTACTTCTCTTGATCTAGACACTATACTTCTACTGATGCAGCCTAAAATTGCATTGGCCTTTTTAGCTTCTGCATCACACTGTTGACTCATGTTCAACTTGTGGTCCACCTGGATTCCTAGATCCCTTTCACACGTAGTCTCATTCAGCCAGGTGTCCCCCATCGTATATCTGTACTTTTCATTTTTCCACCCTAAGTGCAGTACCTTACATTTCTCCGTGTTGAATTTCATTTTGTTAGCTTTGGCCCAACTTTCTAGTCTGTTCAAGTCATTTTGAATTTTGATCCTGTCCTCTGGGGTATTACGGTAGCTACTCCTCCTAATTTGGTGTCGTCTGCAAATTTGTCATTGTCACTTTGATAATTACAGTACAGTGGTATGGAATTAACTGACCAGGATTTGTTTACAGTGTTCCACCTACACATTAGAGTTTTTCGTCCCCCCCCCCCCTTTCACTCCTTTGAATGTCATAAGAATCCTTTAGAACAGGTGCTGTGCAAAGAGGACCAGCTAAAATCTTGGGCATGTTAATGTGTATGTTGCCTGATGGTGGAAGGTCACTTGAAAGCAATACATCATAAGTATCTCCCAGGAAATGGCAGAAGTAACACGTATAGATGTGGTTTATTTGAGTTTGTTTTGCTTTTTATTGGGTTCAATTTACTTAATTTTTGTGTGTGTGCATGTGATTTTATGTATGTGAATTCAGTGTGAAGATAGTAAAGAATATGAAGTGGTTTAAGTGCTGTAATTTACATTCTTAATTAAGATATAAAAATTTTAAATTATAAAATTACCTCTTCATTAATAAATTATTTAGTTTCACTTTACTTTGGTTTAATATTTTAAAGATATTGTAATAATGTTTCAATAAGCTGGATTTTATTTATTTATTTATTTATTTATTTTGATGCAAGGAGCATATTTTCTAAACTTGTCCAAATTTATTGCAGGGGTTCTTCTAGCCATATCGTGGAAAGGCAGACATCACGTGACCTAGTAGCTGTGGGTAGAAAAACTGGAAATTTCCATCCAGTATTTGAACATTTAAAATCTGTGACACAGAAGGTAGAACAAAACCCATCAAAAGAATTTGCTCAGGAAATCATCACAATTATCCACCAAGTTAAAGGTGGTTACAGTATGTTGTAGATTATATGTGGCATAGTCTCTGTCTTTGACTCTGAATGTTGTTACTCCATGTAGTCCAGCAAGTGTGAAGCATCAGGTAGACTGAAGAATTGTGTGAGAGCTAATTATGATTAATATTGGTGGGTTACTTTGCAGATACCAGAGAGGGAAGTCTTGTATTTTGCAACCAGGAATCCAGGAAGGGCAGTAATTGGATATCTAAACTCTGGCAATGTTGTTGAAGTAGGATGCAAGACATGTCATTGCTTTCGTAATGTGAAGTTAGAAGGCAGAACAATGATGGAGACAATCTCTTTGCTGAGTCATGTCCCATATCTAAGATCAGTTTATGGAGTTATATTTAATTAGCTACTCTTCACGGACTTGAGGTTGCATGAGATTTCCCTCAGAAAAATCTCAGTTGCACACATCTGTTTTACATGTTTAACCTCATTTCCCACTTTGAACTTAAAATGCTTTTTTTTTAAAGTAGCTTTTAAAAAATCTTTTTAGACTGTGATGCTTAAATAAAATGGCCCATATTGTTAAAGAGGTCTCTCCTTGTCACCTCAGGAAGCCACCAGAGGGTAGAAAAGGCTGAATCTTTATCCTTAGAAAAGACAGTAGTACAGTAGTCCACTCTTATCCACCATTTCATTTTCTGCAATCTTAGTTACCTGCAGTCACACATGGCCCAAAATATTACGTGGTCTCTCCATATCCATGGTTTCATTCTCATGGTTTCAGTTACCTTTGGCCAATCGTGGTCCAAAAACATTACAAGTATTGGATTCAGTATTACCCATGGTTTCAGGAATCCAATGGGGGTCTTGGAATGTATATCCTATGGATAAGCAGGGACTACTGTATGTGTTGTTAATGTAGTTTTAGTGAGAGTCTTGGCTGTGCAGATTAAGAAGCCATGCAAACATAAATAACTTCAAAAACATTATTCACTGTTTTTACTCACACTTCTAACTGAAATTACAGTAATAAAGATTAGCTAATTTTTCCCATTTATCCTCTTTACAGCAAATTATTTCAAATCTTCTGATGTAACTTTACATGAACGCTTTTCAAAAATACAAGATAAGCCCATGGAAAATGAAGTTAAAAGACACTCAGATCCAGAAATTCACAGGTAAAATAAATGTATATAAGATCCATGACAATATTTTGAAGTTGACTAAAGAGCTAATGAGTTAGCAATCATGATAAATTTTTCAATTTTAATTTCAGTTTTAATGTCCACCTTAGTCCATTGGCACATGGTGGGTACAGAAAGGTTATCTAAATGCTAAATATATACTATTGTTCAGTAATTACTTATTACTTATTCAGAATTAAGTCACACTATATTCTGAAGTTAAGCCTACAAAACTGCAGCCTAAGGGAGAATGCACAGAACCAGCCTTGAGAGAGAATGGGAACCCTATGCCTTTCTTACTGTGAAGTTTTTATATTGACTGTTTTGTCCCACTTGCACATGTTGCCTGGCTGATCTTTTTCAGCATCCTAGAAAATTTTAACCTAGCTACATTGTGGTTTATTTGATTAAATGGAAATGAAAGGGGACAGAACAAGATGAGGTTTCCATGCATGGTGGAGGAATATGATTTGTCTGTCTGCCTGGCATGGCTTCCTTCTCTCTCAAAGTCCATAGGTTGGACATGACATTTACATGCAGTCTTCAAATACTAGCATACATTCTGGGTCCTAGATTGTTTTTTTGGTTAATGGCTTCTCAGTTTGGACTACTGGTACTGGACCCCAAAAGACATAGTTGGAGTTAGCAGGAGCATAATGAAAGAGTTAAATATTATAAGTGTGACCAAGAATATCTTGTCAGTTCTTTTCTATTTCTCTTAAAATCTGTATTGTTTTCTATTTTTGTTTGAAATTATCTGCATTCTTAGACCACAAACAAAAGGATATGGATTTTTTTTTTAAAAAAACTGAAAACTCCCAGGAGGTGTCCATGCCTTTAAAGACGTAATATGCAAATATCTTTTGCATAATTTAGTGTCTATTCAAGTTGATTCTTGTTTCCATTTGACCTTTATTGATGCTGCATCCCATACTGCTTATGTCAGGAGGATCGATATGTCCTTGGCAGAACTTCAGAATAAACGAGCTATTTCATGTGAGTCTGGACAGGTATGTGTGCATATTTCTTAATGGACTTTTTTAGTAACGTAATGAAATGTCCTATTTATGCTTTCATTTGCTTACCCTACTCCGTAGGAGCCATTTAATTTATTTTAAGGTATCATTTTTTACATTTATACCCAGACATTTATGTTCTTCCAAAGAGCTCAGAGCAATGTACGTTTCACATTTATATCTTTATCCTCACAACAACCCTGTGATGTTGGTAAGATTGAGAGTGACTAGCCAAAGGTCACCAAGTAGACTCCAAGAATATGTGGGGATTTGGACCTGGATCTCTTCTATCCAAAATCCAGCATTTCAACCAATACATTGTACTTACTTTCGTGTTATAACTCATAATATTATCTGATTTCTATAAAGCTCTTTGACTTGTTTGATTACTTCTTATATTGCTCCTACTAATAAGTTAAGTATATGAAGAAAAAAAGAGGTGGAAAGTACTATTCAATAATCCAGTTATTGTTATTTGTTGATTTTTAGAGTGTTGTGAGAGTTCTAGAAGATCCAAATGACTTAAGACATGACATAGAGAGGAGAAGAAAAGAAAGGTTGAAGAATGAAGATGGGAATTCATTTTACGCTGATGATGTGTCACTACAGTAAGTGTCAACAGGAATTGATTTCAAAGTTGATGACAATATTTTTAAACTCATAATCCTTATATTTCTTTTACAATACATATACCTTCAAACCGGATTTCATTTTAAAGTAACTTTTTTGCACTTTATCTTCATAGTTTTTTTAAAGTGCCTTCAAAATACTTCAATATGTCTTTGTTTTCTGTGATGTATCATAGTATTTCTTTGTTTTCTGTGATGTTTCTAGAAGGTTTTTGTTTTTGTTTTTGCAATTATCTTCATTCAATGCCTCAATGTACTATATTTATTACCCTTTCCCCTTCTCAATTACTAGTAGCAGCAAATGCTAAATTAAACTATTCTGGATCCTAAAGATCCAGCTGTACTATGGTGTAGCATATGAGTAATGACCCACCCAGACTAATGGGTCAGGAAAATGTGTGTTGCTCATTCCATTCTTTCAGCTGTAGCTTAAGACTGAGTAGGAATATACAGCTGACTGTTGCTTTCCAGATGTACAGCTAAGTAGAAATGTCTTTTGCCTTCTGTCAGTATGGTAAAAGCTAGAGTCAGAGGGTGTAGCCCCCATCATGTTTCCTGAGATTTGGCTATCTGTTGAAGCTCCAAGATGCCTTCTCCATGTAATTCCATATTCACTTTGCCAGGAAGTGTTTTTTGGACCCCTTTCTTTAGAACTATTCACTTTTCCATTTACCCATGTTTTCCCATCTACCTGTTCTTCTAGAGAACATCTGTTTTTTTGTAATTGTTATTGGTCATCTCTACTATATGAAAGTTAGAAGAAGAAGGATGATTTGCATGTTATAGTAACGGGTGTGGGAGACTTGCTCTTATTGTCTGTCTCAATATCCTCTTCATTAATTTGCCACAACAGTGACTCTACCAAAGAGAAAAAGTAGCTTATTGATTCTACAGAATGATGTTCTAATTGCATTTCTGACAGTATATGTTTATGTTTAATTAGCTTAGCTTTTGACTTGCACTATGAAAGATCAGTTTGTTCTGGCACCAGAGATCTGACAGAGAAGGATAAATGTCTCACAAAACTACAATTCCCAAAATTCCATAGCAGTGAGCCATGGCAGTTAAAGTGGTGTCAAAACTGGATTATTTCTGCTATGCAAATGTATCCTTGGATAACATCCATTTGAGTATACCAATTAGTCTGCTCTGAAAAGTGTTCCAGCTAATGGGAACCTTAAATTCTCTAGGTGTTATGTTAGTTAAGAATATTATTTATTAAGTCATGTTATATGTTACTCTTCCTCCCCCCCCCCCAAAAAAAAGCACTCAGTGATGTATAAAATAAGTACAATAAAAGCAGGATAAAAATAAAATCCAACAGCAGTTTAAAACGTAATCAGAACAACAATAACAACCAAGTCCTGCTTAAATAAAACTATTGTCAATGCCCTCCTAAAAGTAGAATGAGGGGAGTCAGGTGTACCTTCCCTGGGCATCCTATGCAGTCTGCTCTCTCTGAAACCTGGTAGCACCCAAAGAAGAATCTATGAAGTGAGATGAAGGCACAGGGAGATACAGTTTTTCAGAAATGCTGGACTCAAACCATACAGGACTTAAAACACTGAAGCCAAATCTGGAATTGAGCTGAAAAACAAAGTGGTAACCAGTGGCATTAGTTCTATGCTGATGACCTGATAGAACTGTGAAATGACATATGGGTCTTGGCTGATGCTTTATCCTGTGAAATTTCACTCCTTGTGTGCAGTGATGGATCATCAGATACTGAAAATACATACTAACATACTACTAGGGTTAAAGGAAAATATATCTACAACATGCAGCAGATAAAACACTCACAGAGTGGAGGCTACAGGAGATTCTCAAGAGGCCCATCCACAAGGTTGCGAGTTCAGTACTAGCCAGGGCTCAGGCTAGACTCAGGCCTGCATCCTTCCGAGGTCGCTAAAATGAGTACCCAGCTGTTGAGGGGCAATGAGCTTACAGTTGTAAACTGCTTAGACACTGCATAGCAGGGGTAGGCAACCTAAGGCCCAGGGGCCGGATGTGGCCCCCCCGAAGCCTTTGGACTGGCCCCAGGCCAGTCCTGCCGCCGCCCGCCATGATGATATTGATTATTGTTGTTATTACTTGTTCTTGGGGTTTTCTTGGCAAAATCTCCACAGGGGTTTTGCCATGGCTTTTCTGGGGCTGAGAGTGTGTGCGTGTATATATATTTTTAAATTATTTTTCTTTTTTATTTATTTATTTAATTTATTTATTTTTGGTGCTTCGGCCCCCCAATTGTCTGAGGGACAGCAACCCGGCCCCCGGCTCAAAAATGTTGTCTACCCCTGCTGCATAGCGTGGTATGAAGCGGTATATAAATGAAGCTGCTTTGCTTATTCTCCTCCTGTTTTTTCATAAATTCCAATGTGTTATGGAAGATTCAAGTGAGAAGAAATGAAAGAGCATGGTTGCTGGATCACAGCTTGACTTGAAAATGACTTGCTGAATATAGCTTAGATTGAATCTCACAGATACAAATGATAATTCATATGTGTTCCGTATTTTAATTCTTAAAATATTTCCAGCTCTGTGTATTTAAGGAAAATCTTGAGAATTGGAACTGATGCTTTGGCTATTATAGAGGTACTATAGGTAGGCTAAGCAGCCGTTGATGTCAGCCTTTTGAATATGATGTCTTCAGTTTCTCTGAATAACTCTTTATTTCATTTTATTGTTACTATGTCCCAGACCAGGGGTAGGCAACCTAAGGCCCGGGGGCCGGATCCTGCCGCCGCCGCTGCCCCCCGCCGCCCGCCATGATGATATTGGTTATTGTTGTCATTACTTGTTCTTGGGGTTTTCTTGGCAAAATTTCCACAGGGGGTTTGCCATGGCTTTTCTGGGGCTGAGAGTGCATGCACATTTTTTTATTTCTTAATTTTTTAAAAATTTTATTTATTTATTTATTTTTGGTGCTTCGGCCCCCCAATTGTCTGAGGGACAGCAACCCGGCCCCCAGCTCAAAAAGGTTGCCTACCCCTGTCCCAGACTTTCTTGTGCAGACTTTCTATCTATGCTCTTCTCTTCCAAATTCTCTAGTTGGTTTATAACTGCGATTATAGAATCTTGCTTAAATAAGTAGTTTAGTGTGCATTTTTGATCAGTGAAATTGGTTTTATTGCATCTACTCTATAAAAATCCCACAGTATAAATAGTTTTAGTAGCAACAGCAGCAAAGCAATATATCTTGTCTTCAACCATAGTGTTTGCAAAGTGCTGTCTGGCAAAGCTTTTCTGGGTGATGAATGGCCTGGTGGACTTGGACTGGCTGCTGGAAGATGAGTCATCTTCAGCTCTTTATAATGAATTTGTCACCAAATTTGCACGCTAGATAACACCATATTCCAATAAAGTTTAATTTACTAATTGACTAGAGAGTCTGAGTTCACAGCATCAGGACAGTCTAGTTGTATTTACTGGAATCAGCTTCAGTCATTTTTACTCTCCCTTGTGGAGTTGGTTCTCAAATTTATGTGACGAGCCCATTTCTTTTATGCCAGACAAAAGCCATTTGAAATGATTTCATCACTTGGAGGTGGTGGCATCTCTTTGTTAGAATTAACATGATAGGAACAGATGCTGTATATTGCTTATGAAGTTCAATATGGACTCTTCACCCATTCATTTGTTTTCAAGGCTATGGAATGCTTGACTTCTTGAGAGTTTTTTCTGGATGATGTTTACTTTTTGAGCCACTAGATTTTCCCTTTTAGTTTACTAAGAATCTAACTGATTTGTTTTAGGATTTCTGCCCAATAAAATTAGGGTCATTCAATTCTGTTAATTCTGTTGCCTCTATTATGCCTTCACAACAGCTGAACAAAATTACTTGTTTCTTTGAATGTTTCAGTTAATGTCAGAAAATGGAGGACTATTTTTCCAAGATGTATGGTCAAGGGCCTATTTATTTATTAACATTTAGCTTTTAACATATTAACTCATCTGATCTTGGAAGCTAAGCAGTGTTGTAAGCCCTGGCTAATACTTCGATGGAGGGCTGGCAATGAATATCAGGGTCTATAGCTGCATTTCAGAGGAAGTAACTAGCAAAAATCACCTTTTGAGTATTCCTTCCCTGAGAAATCACTGTGAAATTTATGAGGTTCAAGAGGTGATTTGAAGGCACATACATGCAGACACACACGGTCATGGTGTAGTGCTTTTGTCATAGTCTGCCAGGGGAGGTCCACATTATGAGACCAAAGGGAAGGAAGGATTCTTAGTGACTACCTTTCTATTTGTTGAACTTGCTTTCACTGATCATCATTATTTTAATGGATATTCTTCAGTTCACATATGACTGTTCTATAGTTATATTCCAGAGTCACTACATTTGTCAGAGTTAAACCTGGCAGTTGTGTGACTCTCTGACCTGTCAAATTGTATTTACAGCGTTAAATCCAGTTTTAGTAAGAACTAGCTTAAATCTCATTAATTTCATTGGCTCTTCATCAAGTATGACTAAGGGCCTATGCAGACTGCCAGAAATAGTGCAAACTGAGTCCACTTTAACTGCCCTGACTCAGTGGTAGGGAATCATGGGAACTGTAGTTTATTGTGGCACCAGAGCTCTCTGACAGGGAAGGCTCAATGTCTCAGAAAAAAAATACAGTTCCCATGATTCCCTAGCACTGAGCCAGGGCAGTTAAAATGGACTCAATTTGCACTATTTCTAGCAGTCTGCAAAGGCCCTAAATCTGGATTGAGCCTAAAAATCCTTAATGTATAATGGGGGATCATTAGTTCATACAACAGAGGGCAAGCATTTTCAAAAACTTCCTTACTGAACTATGTTAGCTTTCTTTCCAGTAAAATTATGAGAGTGATGGAAACATCACTAAAATAATGTTGCTAAATGTTAATAAAACATTACTAAAATATGCCTCCTTATTTAGTAGCATAATTTTTTTGTGCATATGTTTAGCTTTGGTGGTGAATACGTATCTGGGCAGTGAGTTACTAATATTTTAATTGCTTTAAAATAATTTCTTAATTATGGTTTTTACACTGAATTCATTTTAGATTTCACAGCTTTAAATATTCTGTCTATTTAGGAATGAACAGAGGAGTAATTTTCCAAAGGTACGAACCTCTCAAATGCATGGTTTCCAGAAATCTCCAAGATTCCTAAGTGTACCTTTCAGGAAGTTTATTAAGAAAACTCACATAGTAAGTTAAAATTAAATTCTTGAGTTCTCGCATCCTGTATTTGACACTGAATGAAACGCATTGGATTTTGCTTCTGTTTTATCTCCAAATTATAGGTGCTCTTATAACACTTCTGGCCCCTGTCAGCAGTAGAAATTTGGAGGATGCCCCTGCCCAGTATTATTTCCAGGCATATAATTTGAGAGAGACAAAAAGCTAATCGTGGTTTCCTTCTTTCTAAAGTCGTGTCTGTCAAGACTGTTTCTGGCCTTGTAGCTTCATATAATTTCTATTAGTCAGGGCTGTACAGGCAGTCCTAATGCAGACAGCATGCCCTTCTCTTTAAACTGAATAAGTGCAGCCTTATCCAGCATTCCAACATAAAAGAGAACGGCTTCCAGCACAGGATGGCAGTTAATAATAATAATAATAATAATAAAATTTATTTATACCCCGCCCTCTGGAATACCAATCTGGGCGGCTTACAATTTAAGAACATTTACATATCCATAAAACACATATATACAACAACCCCCCTCCCCCCCTTAAAACAGTATTAAATCAAATAATTTTTAAAATGACAGACACAATAATAACGCAACTAATTAAGATACGAACCCAGAGTATGTGCCCAGCCACAATAATCCTAACCGTCAATGATGGGGCCACGTAAGGATCACTGGGGAGGGATATTTTTACCCGAGGCCGGGTAATTAGTCTGGAAAGGGCTGCCGGAAGAGATCCGTCTTGACAGCTTTTTTGAAGCTGTCAAGTGCTGTTAACTGACGGATCTCGTCCGGCAGGTCATTCCAGAGTCTAGGGGCAACAACTGAAAAAGCCCCCCGGGAGGTAGCCTCAAGCCTCGATTTTTGGGGTTGCAGCAAATTCCTCCCGGAGGATCGGAGAGCGCGGGGAGGATTGTATGGGAGAAGGCAGTCCCTGAGATAGCTTGGACCCAAACCATTTAGGGCTTTAAAGGTAATAACCAACACCTTGTACCTGGCCCAGAAGCTGATAGGCAGCCAGTGGAGGGACCTCAGAACCGGAGTAATGTGGTCCCTCCGAGATGTTCCCGAAATAAGCCTGGCTGCCATGTTCTGTACCAGCTGTAATTTCCGAACTAGACACAAGGGTAGCCCCATGTAGAGTGCATTGCAGAAGTCAAGGCGTGAGGTTACCAGCGCGTGCACAACAGTCTCAAGGTCCCTTACTTCCAGAAAGGGGCGCAGCTGGCGTATCAGCCGAAGCTGATAACAGGCGCTCATGACCGTCGCATTAACCTGATTCGTCATCAGGAGCGACGAGTCAAGGAGCACCCCCAGACTGCGAACACAGTCACTGGAGGAGAGTGTGACCCCATCCAGGACTGGAGGTTGCAACCCGATTCTTGGTTTCGGGGCTGAGACCATGAGCACCTCCGTCTTGTCTGGATTCAACTTCAGTCTGTTTTTCCTCATCCAGCCCATTACTGCCCCAAGACATTCATTGAGAGAAGAGATGCCATTGGAATTCGAGGCCGACGAATGAGACACGGAGAAATAGATTTGGGTGTCATCAGCGTACTGATAACACCCAGCACCATAACTCCGTATTATCTTACCCAGCAGCTTCATGTAGATGTTAAATAATGTCGGGGACAAAATAGCTCCCTGAGGGACCCCACAAGTGAGGTTCCTCTTGCTGGAGCTACAGTCCCCGAGCAGCACCCTCTTCTCACTCTCGAATTTCCTGCATTTTTTCTTTCAGTAATTGAATAGTGCCTTTAATTTCCCTGCTAATATACTGTACATAATTAAGAACACAGTCTCACTCAACAAAAAATAGACATGTCTCATCCAAATGTCTGTCCAGAAACACTTCAAAAATAAGAGTTCCTTCTTAATTCTCCAGCTCCCTCTTGCTTTAGGCATACTTTCTTTTTTGCAGCCTTTCATGTCTGTACATGGGATAGGGGGAGCCAAAGTATATACAGTCCAATCGTATTAGATTGGTGAACTAATACAGTTAGTTCAGCAACAAGAGCCTTTTGTCTACCAAACCGAATAGGCCTGGCCTAAGAGAAACTTGTTTACCTGATTTATCCCTCCATTGTTTAAAGTTGGTAGACCTGCCTGGTAGAGTTGGTAGACCTAGTTTCTGTCAACATGCAAATCTGGTGGCCAGGCAGTATCTTCACCGGTGATTGAAACTCTCATTTCTTTTCCTCCCTACCTTCATCCCCTCCAGGCAGGTTTTCATTCAACAGCAAAAAACTACAGATGCTTTTTGCTAGGAATGTATAGCCATAATGAATCTCAAAGTCACTATGATGACCGTCATTCTTGTTGACTCGGGATCCTCCCCTTTTCTAGTACCTAACTATAAATTATCATGAGTTGATTGTCTGGATCAGTCTGTAAGAAAATGAGTGAACCAAAAATCAATAAATATTTGTAAACCTATTCTCAGTAGACACCTAATGAGAGACACTTAGGATATTAGATTACCCATTAGTCTATGTTCTTCTGTGTTTCTGAAAAAGTTGATCAAAATCTGGGTTCAGAAACTGAACAGAGAAAATCACACTAGCAGATAAAATTGTGAGATAGAAAAATAGAAAAGGAGTGCTCCACATGTGTTGCACAATTACACCTACACACAGCTGTTTATGGTTGTAAGAAATATTGGCATTACATAACGTGTCTCCACTGTGTCACAGAATATTAATGCCACTAATAGCATGTTATCACAAACCATAGATATTGTGTTATTTCTAGTACCAGATACAACAATGAAGGGGGAAAACAGACCAGTATGGTTATGGCTATTCATGCTGTATATTAATTCAAATGGTATGCTGTAATCAGAGGATGGAATGATATGCAAAGCTCATTCCTTCAACCATAGACTGTATTTTAAGATTACACAATACATTTAATATCCTGGAACAAACTGATGAGCAGTAAGTTAGTAATGCCATTTATGTTGGGATTTTAATGGCAGGTTTTTCTAGAGCACTAGATGAGCAACTTACTAAAATACCTGGGGGCTGCATTTCTTTAATATTAAAAATAAAAATAACTGCTTTAATAAGTAGTGAAAATTAGCTACTCTGAGACTACAGATTTGGGGCAGATTGCTGGATCAATATGAATAATAAATACTGCAATAAAATTATCTCACCCCAGAGTGCTGTTTCTGCAACTGATGTACTGCAACTTCCAGCAGCCCTAACCAATATAGCCTATAGTGAGGAATGCTAGGAAATGGAGTCCAACAACATCTGGAGAGCCACAGGATTCCCTTTTCTATGCTGGATATTATCAATGCAATGTAATGTACCAGTACCTGTTCAAAGAGTACAGTCCTAACTTTAGTACATAGACACTTGCTTCTTTCACAAATGCTACAGTGACTGTGTGTCATCTAAGATTGCCATGAATGAAAAGTTGTCCTCTGCACTAGCAAGCTACTCTTTAGGCCAGGGGTAGGCAACCTTTTGGAGACCGGGGCCGATCTCCCGTAGCCCAGGTCTTGGCTGGGCCAAGGGGGGAATGGCGGCGCGTGCGCGCGCACCCTCCACTGATGTGTGCGACCCCCGTACATGCCGCCACTGTGTATGGCGTGGCGGCGGCCGCATGTATGGGGGGTCGCGCACGTCGGTGGAGGGTGTGCGCGGGGAGGCTTCCCTTGGCAGCGACGGGCCTCCTGGAAGCCCATTGCCACTGAGGGTCCCCGGACTTACCGGCCAAGGCGGGCCGCTACCGCCACTGCCGTGTCACCGCGCACGCTGCGGCCGGCATTTTGTTACCCAAAATGGTGGCCGCGGCGCGTTTGCACATGCGCAAATTCTGCGCATGCGCAAATGCGCCGCGCCCGGCATTTTGTTATCCAAAATGGCTGTTGCGACGCGTTTGCGCATGCACAGGACTTGTGCATGCGCAAACGCGTGCCGGCCGCGGCGCATGCAGTCGCGCGCCGACGAAAACAGGCGGCAGAGGCAGCAGCAGGGGTCCGCCTGGGCCGGTAAGTCCGGTGTCCTGGGCCGGAACCGGCTCGGGGGCCATAGGTTGCCAACCCCTGCTTTAGGCTGTTGCAGGCACTGAAGTTGGCATGCATTTGTTACTGTAATTTTCAAAGTTGTAAGCATTTAGATGTGTAATTGGTAATAAGATCGCACAATTTTCTTTTAATCTAGAATCATTATTACACTGCAAAATCACATGGTATTACACATAATTCATTTGAAGGTAATCCTGAAAGATTTCGAAGACCATTCAAGGTATGACTTCAAATTTGCTCAATCATAAAGTAACATAATAATTTGCTCCACTCTTTCTCTTTTTCTGTCTCCCCTTCTGTCTGTTTCCAGTTTTGCAGTATTTGTTCTTGAACAAAATTCAGCATTTGAAAACTAAAGTCAAAGAAAATAAGAAGATATACTGTCTAGGACAAGTGCAGTCCTCCAGATGTTTTTGGATTGCAGATCACATCAGGTCTTACCATTGGCTATGTTTACCATAACTCACAATTGGCTAGGCAGTTAAACAATATCTGGAGGGCTGTACACTGCCTCCCCATCTAGGATTATGCATAGTGAGCTGACTGTACTGGAAACATTATTTTTCCAGCAGTGAAGGAGCGAGTTCTGGTCTGATGAACAGCCAGTTCCAAAAGCAATTGCATTAAAGGCAGATTACTTGCATCTTTTACTTTCCTTTTTTCCCCCTCTTGTGACTTTCAGACTGCATGTGATTCTAGTTAGCTTTCACTCAAAATAGGAAAGAAAGTAGTGTTTTGAATCTGGGGCAACATGTTTATCTCTTTTTTAAAAAAAACAAAAAAAACTACTTTTAATAATTAAAGCATTGTTTCACTTTCAAATTCTTACTTTTACTTTAATATTCTGTTAATGTGTTTTATGAGACACAGGAAACTATTCATTAGTACTGATTTATCACCTGTCAGTACAGGCATAGAAGCTGTTTTCCTACACATCCCATAGAATATATATATTTTGGAAACCACCTTATTCCTCAAAACATATGTATGAGACAGAAGAAAAGGATTTATTTTTATTTGGCTAACTTGGGATAAATGTTGTCAAAAAACTGTTCCACTTTCCATCTCATGCTTCCTTTAGTCAGAAGCAGGTTTGGAAGCAAACTGACTTATTGTCAATTTGAGCCTGTATGGAAAGGGAAATGTACAATATTATTGATAATTTGAATAATGGACAATTCCAGACTGCGGTTCAGCTGAAAAAATAATTAAAGGCTATGTCCAGTCACTGATTCTGCAATTGGTAAATAAAGACCCTGTTGAATTTAGCCATAGCAAATCATGTAGTGAGGTTCACAACATGTCAAACAATATTTGATGTGTTCAGCCACATAAGCTTCTTAACTCCTGGTAAATGTGCTGGGCCACAGAAACAAGAATGCTGATAAAAATTTGGGAATTGGGGAATGTTATGTCATCTTTGACAGTGGTACCCAGAGGAATAATGCAGGGATTTTTTTTAGCTCATCTGTAAGTACTACAGAATTTCCAGAGTAATCATGTGGCCCAATAAATATTCTGATACATCTTTTTTTGAAGTATTGATAACCCCTTTGCAACTGTGATCTTTATTTTTGTATTTTATGATTTGTATACAAAAGGAGGGAAGGGTTTAGAGGACTTCATTTGTTTTTGTGAATTTAGGAAATGTCTTTTCCCATGTGATCATGTTCTTCTTCGTACATTTGCTGACATTTTGATGTTTATATGTTGTGTACCTGAATAATAAATTGTTTTTTTAAAATTGCTTTACACATATTTTCCACATATGTATTTGATACGCTAACAGTGGCAGAAATGCTGGTGGTATTAGAGTGCTAGTAGCTTTTTTTCTGAAAACATGCTGTGGATTAAGGAATTTCAACTTGATTTTCCTAATATCACTATAGCATTATTTCTGCAGGCTTTAAAATATAATCATAGTATTAGGATTGTAAGAGAGAGACCCCCTTTGCTCATTAAAGCAGAAACAAATTGCAACTTTTAAAAATACTGTGTGCTGCTTTTGTTGCTCTGATAAAATGTCTGTTTGCTGTTGAAATATTTATTGGGTAGTCAGTACCCATTGTTTTTGGCTATCAGGAAAAATCTGTGGTATTATTGAATTAAGAGATGTGGCAAAAATTTTGAATAGGGATCTGCTTTTGTCATAAGCTGCAAGAAATCTAAGGTGGAGGTGTATTGAGATTTAATACAGGGGAGAAAAAGGATATTAAAACCTTGTATGTAGGATAATGTCCACAATTGACACCTTTTGACTGTCTCATAGTAAAGTAAGTACTTTGCATCAGAATTCTGAAAGCTGTTCCTTTGACCATTTCCCCCCTCAACAGCCCAACTTCAATGATGGTCGACCCCACTTCAAATCAAACTTGGTACAGAAGGGTTTATATATACAGGCTAAATATCAGCGGTTACGTTATGCTGGAGCAAGGGGATTTACCACTAATAGAATGAGAGGAGGATTTTTGAGGAAACATCAGGTAAACTTATTTTTTAATTTTTATGGAATTTGAAGAGTTATCACAATCCTGCTGAACGTTCAAGACAATTCAAGATGTTTTTTTCTTGTTGCTGCAATTACTGGATTTTGGACTGTATTTTTTCCTTCTGTAACTTACGTATTCATCTGTTACAATTGTATCTCTAAATCATGGGTGGGGGATGTTTGACCATCTATATGTTTTGGACTTCAGCTTGCAGGGGGCCTAGCCAGCATGACAAATGGTGTGGTGTTCTGTGATTTGCAGTCAAAAATATTTGGGGGGTCTGGGAGGATATTTCATCTCTGTTCTGAAAAAGCTCAGAGTAGCTTTTCAGTTTCACAGTAACCCTGCAAGGCATGTTTTTATGTGAGATATAGGTCCAAAACACACTACAGAAATAATCCAGTTTGAGACCACATTAACTGCCCTGGCACAGTGCTAGGGAATCCTGGGAGTTGTAGTTTGTTGTGACACCAGAGCTCTCTGATAGAGAAGTCTAAATGTGTCACGAAACTACAGTTCCCGGAATTCACTAGCATTGAGACAGGGCAGTTAAAGTGGTCTCAAATTGGATTATTTCTGCAGTGTGTTTTGGACCATAGTACTCTTAAACCAGTTTGCTTCACAATATTTTGGGAATATATTACTGGACTAGGATGACCTTGGCCTGATGCAGCAAGGCAATCGTGATTTTTGTTACAACACCAGTGTCTGAATTTGAGTGTCTCATGTTCAAGGCAGTTTTTGATCCAGTGTAGAACATCAAGTAGGCTTCTTAGGCATGCTTGTGCTGATCACATGAATGTTTGATAACTGCTCATTGTTATATAGTACTCAGGCCATAGACTTGGGGTTGGTTGTATGGGCCAAAAGGCCCAGGTTACTCCAGCCTCATGTCATCTAGTTCAGACGATGCAGGCTAAAACCCTTGAGCCAAATCGTGCCAGTTTGGGCAAGGATCTGGCCTGATCCCAGGGTAAACAGCTGGTAGCCCAGGATAATTTGACCTTGGAGAGTCCTGGAAACTCCACAGCAAACCCTGGCTGTTTACATGGTGCCCTGCACTCCTTACCTTGCTGCACTATCACTCATCCTCAGAAGCTCCCTGTCACTATGCCTGATGCAGAAATGGGGCACCTAGCCATGTGAATGCAACCAAGGATGCACTCCCTTTCCACATCAGACATGGCGATGCGGGTAGGATTTCTGAGTACGAGCAATGGTGCAGCAAGACAAGGAGTGTGTGGTGGTAGCAGATCCTGGATTGACGCAGGTGTATAAACACCTGCCCATCCCCACACTGACCTGAGGACATAATCTGGTGAGCCCCAGGGCCATGACAGCATGGGCCATGCCTGTGTTATCCTAGCCCATCTGCTCAGCCCCTAGGTGTTCTTATTGCCTGACCTTAAGCTAGCCTTGCTGACAACTAGAAGCATACACCAAAGATCTAGTAATGTACTTTTTGGAAGCCATTCTGTGCACAAATGATTGGTTGATTGCATTCAGAGATTCCTGCTTCTGACTGGAGATTATTGCAAGTGCTGATTTCTGCAGAATGTTTAGATTACAGTTATGCCTTTCGATTCGTGGGAGATCCATTCCGAACCCCTCCCCCCCCCCCCGCAAATTGGAAATATTGTTAATATTGGGGCCCCATTGGTTTCAATGGCCATGTGCTTGTGCGTGTGGCCCAGCTCACATGCCAGTTTGTTCCCTCCCCACCTTTTTATCCCAAAGAGCAGGACCACAGACTCCAAATCTCCAAAAGAGGAGGGAAGACAGTAGTTACCTCATTCCTAGGCTAAGATTCAGGAAGATACATGGAGTGTGAAGTCTCAGGGTTTTTTCAGTCCCAAAGCAACCAGCTGACAAGCCTCTCTGTATCCCTGTGAAACTTGGTGCTTTAATAGTAGCATTCCAATGGATTAATAAAATGAATAAATGAATAAAAATAAAATATAAAATAATATGTTAATATAATATAATAAAAACTAAATTAATAAAAACACAAATTGACTTGTTGGTAACTCTTGGAATGCTGTTGTTTTAAAGAAATATCTGTTTTCTTAATAGGGCCTGGAAATTTGAGCTGAAGTGTGGAAATTTGATGATCACTGAAGGGGAGCATCTCTGCACTTGACTGTTCTGTCAACAATTGAAATAGAAAAAGCAGAACTAATACTTTAACCTTTTCTTGATAAAGATAATTTTATTTTTCAGTAGTATAATGTTGCAGAACTTTTTTACAGTTTTAATAATGGCTTTTCGGATACAGCATCCAACTGAACATCGTAGGATTGTTCCTTTTAGTTCCTCTTGCAGGCAAGTCCAAAATAAAACAACTGAAGGGAATCTTTATTTATTGAAAACAATTTTTCCTCTAAGCATGATTTTCTTACTAGAACTTGAGTTGTTATACATGGAAATTTATATGTTTAAAGTTTATTGCTTATATAATAAAAAGTCAAAAAGTGACTGTGTTCTGTGATTATAGGAATATAATGTTATTTCCCCAAGAAAGTATTCTACAGTTTTGAAGTTTGGTTTACCAAGAAGTTTTTGATTATATTTTGGTATCCAAATATGAAGCAATGTAGTCTTCTGACTGTACTTTAAACAACAATTGGCTGATTTTATTTTTTTTTAAATCCTAGTACTCTATCCATTTCCAATTACATTAATACTGCTTTGGGGTAATAGGGTGTGTGGTATTACAAATCTTCTGAAGAAAGCCATATTTTAGGGTGGTAACTATTCAGGTAAGCCAGTGTATAAGCCAAAAGTAGTGTCTCCTACTTTTTATATGAATGGCACTCCTTTTTTCTACAGACATTTTTTAAAATCCTGTGTAGTTTATCACTCTTATTACTAGTGTAGACATAAAGGTCAAGATACATTGTGCAGCTGATGTCAAGTCTGCCATCACCATGCCCGATCCCTTTTAATGTAAGGCAGGTATTTTTATTCAAATTTAGCTGAGATTACATACTGCTGCCATTTTCAACTGAAAATATTTTTAAAGTTTGTGTCCTGTTAAGATTATTTGCTTGCCTTCTGGAAAGTGTAGTTTTGATTATCGAAACACATTACAAGTGTCCCAGAACCATATATATTTCCTTTAGTCTCTTGAATAGGTATAAAACATAATTTAAACCATATTTTGTTTTAATCTTCTACTATATACCATGTTGGATCCCATTATGGTCCCAAAGGCAGGACATAAATAAATTATTACTGGTTATGTTGTACAGAATTATTCTCCACTGTACAGCTTACATATGGCTTTGCTTCTTCATGGAGCTTGACCTTCTGGATCAAGGGTGGTGGTTGTACCACATCTTATATGTAAGTTTCAGCAGCCTATTTTTAGTTCTGCGTCATCAGCCACAATGGTAGCATCTATTTTCATGTTCAAGATGTTCTGGTGATTGTATTTTTCCTTTTGGATACTGTGAAGAATCATAGTCCCATCCCTGATAACATGAAGAATGCTGGTTGCAGTATAAAGATTAATATCATTAAAGTGATTTTTCTCTTCTCAGTTGAAGGAGACAGGGAACACAGTTCAGGCTCTCAAGCTTGGCACTACTTGACCTTGCGATGATGCCTTTGACCCAATTTTTTCTCCAAAACTAAACAAGTACCAGGATCATTCTTCATACTCTCAAGTGCTACAGCTCCTTAAAAAGTCCTTCATATAGATATTCATCACATTGCCAAATTTACCTGCTTATTCTAGACCCCAGTCTCCCAGCTGCACATCTATCATCATGAACTGGTTGCCCAGGATAGGATTTTGGTATTCCTATTTTGTATTCCTTTTCACAGGGTCCATTGACTGAGTTGCTTGGGTGATTCCTATGGTTTCACTGCTGCCAGATTTGCTGTGCCAAACTTCTGTTATCTTCGATTTACACAAGCTTTCCTGGTCCAGCTGTTCCTACCTCATCTACAGTTCCCATAGTTTCTACTACCTTGTTGTCATTTTCAATACCTACTATGACACCTACACTCATGTACTCACAGCTTTGTCAGTACCAACCACAGCTATTTTATATCCAGGTCTCTACATTTTCTTCAGTAGTTGGCAGAATCCTCAGTCCCTACACAAGAAGAGGTTCATATACCAGCTGCCCCTGCAACAGCAGCAGGGTTCATCAGAAAGATGAACCTTCACCTGATGTCTTTCTTGATGGGCATTTTCCAGCAGTTCCTTCTAACAACTACAAGACTCAGGGGCAGCTTTTCGGCACTCTGGCAGCATGGTGTTCAGACGATGCATGCTGCACGAGTGCCAAAAAGTTGCGACGGCAGAAAAGCCAGCATTTTGACCTCACAAAAAGGAGCGGCTTTCTGCCACTTCTTTTTGCGCTGGCAAAATGGCAGAGTGGGGCCACAGCATGCAGTTGCAGCAGCCCAAATCCTGCATTGGCTGGGGCAGCTTGACGCTGCCATTTTGGGGCTGTCTGTTTTGCCCCTCGATCACTAGAATGATTAAAGGCTTTCCAACCAAAACACACACTAGAACAGCCTTTGATTGAATTTTAATAGTTTCCAGGTGGCCTCAGCAACACCTTTTCAATTGTACTACATATCTTGGGGGTGAGGAAGATCTTTTTTACTGATTCCCCATTGTGGAATGACATGATTCTGTGAAATTGCTCTTCTGTCCTCCACCAAGAAGTGGCCCCTTTCATGTTTTTTAGCATGGAGGATTCATCTTTGTCAAAAATTCCAGAAAATACAAATTATACTATACTGTGCTAGGAGGACTTCTGCCAGGAGATCATGTTGTCCCACATGGGCTGCTTTTTGTAGTTACATAATTCAATGAGTGGCCCTCCTGCTGCACTCTATTGTCTTTTCTCACATTGGTGGAAAAAGGTTTTCGTTTTTCTTCTAATAAAGTTTACCTGGTAAGTATCACTGATCTTACCAGATCACCTGAAATGGCATTCTGGTTCACCTTACCCAGAGTGAAAATGTTTCTTTGAGGTTTCCAAATCCTGCACCTTCATCAATCACTTCCATGCCCAACCTAGTTTGTCAATTATCCTCTTCCAGTTTACCAAGTCTTTTTTTTTTTAACCATTTGACTTTACAACTCAATAATGTCTTTCCAAGCCCTATGAGGAACGACTTAGGGAGCTGGGGATGTTTAGCCTGGAGAAGAGAAGGCTGAAAGGTGATATGATAGCCGTGTTTAAATATTTGAAGGGATGTCATATCGAGGAGGGAACAAGTTTGTTTTCTGCTGCTCCAGAGACTAGGACCCGGAACAATGGATGCAAGCTGCAAGAAAAGAGATTCCACCTCAACATTAGGAGGAACTTCCTGACAGTGAGGGCGGTTCGAGAGTGGAACACACTCCCTCGGAGAGTAGTGGAGTCTCCTTCCTTGGAGGTCTTTAAGCAGAGGCTGGATGGCCATCTGTCAGGGATGCTTTGATTGGGAGTTCCTGCATGGCAGGGGGTTGGACTGGATGGCCCTTGTGGTCTCTTCCAACTCTATGATTCTATGATTCTATGATTCTATGGCCTTATTAACAGAAGTTAGTACTGCTTGGACCATTAAATTGCATGCCCTTTGAGTAGACCACTCCATATAGTCTGTAATCAGGCAGTGTTATTCTGCCCAGATAATGCTTTCCTGGTATCCTGGGCCAGAATGTAGTTCGCTCAATATTGTCACCAATCCCATCCTATCCTTGGAACATTACCTGCATTCCCTTGATGTGAGGCATTACACTTTTATAGTGTGTACTGCCTGTTTCTGTGCTATTCAGTAGTTGCTTGTCTCCCCTTCTGACCAATAAAAGTAATCCCTGATCATCTCAGAGCTTTGCTGGATAGGTAATGTTGGCAATTTCAATGTCCTGTCACCAAGTTATCCTACTGCTTCCTATGAAGCCATTTTGCAGTGTGTGAGTGCTAACAGAATTTTGTCAAATGATCAAGGCCATAGACATCTGTAAAACAGTAGCATTTTGATGTTTATGCCAGAGTGGATGTGGTGTTAGGCAGAGCTCCATTCTGTCTTTAATGAGCTTTGCCACCTACAGCACCTGGTAACCGCACTAATCTTCACAGTGTGTGATGCAAAGAAGCCACAAGGAAGATGAATAGGTTGTTTACCTGGTCATCTGAATCCATTTTTCATCCTTTCAGTAGCACATTAGCAGTTGTTTCTCTCACCTGTTTTCCACTCTCTTGGCTGGTGAGGAACTGAAGGTAGGACACCTGAGAAACACAGACATGGAAAGAAGGCAAGGGACTATCCCAAAAGCTCAAGTAGTTCTTAAGCTACACTCTGTGTGGGTGGGGATCAATATGTGTGGACACACAGATGGCCACTTAGCATTAGTTCCAGAGAGAAAACTTTACTTTAGAAATTATTTTTAAAATAACACTTGTCTATTATAGTGGTATTGTGTATCTTTCTATACAGATCAGAAAATTGTGGCCTATGAGGCTTTTGAGTACTTTCAAGTAAAACATAATTACTAATAATTATTCTTATATTGGGCATATTTCCAAAATTAATTGTGATACTTTAAGCTCACACAGAGAGCCACTGTGGCTAGTGGTTTGAGTGTTGGATTATGACTAGAAATGAGGGCTTGATTCCTTGCTTGGCTATAAAATTCACTTGGTGACCTTGGGCAAGCCACATGCTCTCAGCCTCAGGGGAAGGCAGTGGCAAACCTCTGAACAAATCTTGCTAACAAAACCCATGATAGGGTCACCATAAGTCAGAAACAACTTGAACGCACAAAACAACAAACAAAGCAACAAAAGTTCACATAAAATGGCTGTGACATATGTAACTGCTTAGCAAGTTGGTATAGTAGAAAGTAAAGGTAGTCCTTTGACATGAACGTCTAGTCATAACCAACTGTAGGAGGTGGTGCTCATCTTCGTTTCTAAGCCAAAGAGCCAGCGTTGTCCAAGGACTGCTCTGATGGTCGTGGCCAGCATGACCGCACCAAATGCTGTTTACCTTCCCACCAAAGTGGTACCTATTCCTCTACTTGCATTCATATGCTTTCGAACTGCTAGATTGGCAGAAGCTGGGACAGGAGCTCAGCCCATCATGCGGCACTCGGGCCTCGAACTGCCAAGCTTTCGATTGTCAGAATTGGCGTCTTAACCACTAAAGCACCGCATTCCTTCAGCAAGCTGGTATACTTATGTTCATGTCCCAAAATTAAAGGGAGTAACTGAGCACATATTACTATAGCTATGACCAAGCTTTACATCTGATAGATTGGTGTTAACATCCATACACATTTCATAAATCCAGGCTCCAAATACCCACTACCACTGTTACATCGTGGTACCTACACTAAGAAGTAAGTCAGGCTGAGGAAAGAATAACTTGGTCAAGTATTAAGCCTTGTGACAATTGGAGATGTAAGTTAAATTTCCTCATTGCTAGTCTGATCCCATTCCCTACATCAGTGTACTTGCTCCTTAAAAAGCTGATTGTCTGGAATTTAGGCCTCAGTAAACAAACCAGCAGTTGATGTTTTACCTTTGCTGTACAAAGTTGTGTATTTCACAGCAAATGCACATGTCTAAAGAGCCAATAAGGCTTCAATTCCTCAGCTGGGTACAAAAGTGTAAAAGTCAACGAGAGGTCTTTATATTGTACATACAAGGACAGTATGATGCAGTATTATTTCAATACACTTGTCCCTCCCTATTCGCGGACTTAGAGTCCGCAGTCTCAGTCCTTCGCGGACTGGCAAGCAGGGAGGGATAAAATGGTGTGCGCGCCTATGGCACACACACAAGGCCACGCGGCCATTGAAAACAATGGCCCCCAAATATTTGCAATTTTTCCGATTTGGCGGGGGAAGGGTCCAGAACGGACCCCCTGTGAATCAGAAGGGAAAACTGTACACTAGTTTGTTTGTTAATTACATTTGTATTCTGTCTTCTGTCTTCTGCCAAGGAGCTCAAATGAATTATTTTATTTGCAACAATGTTTTAAAACTGTTTGTTTATTTTTTGTATTACAGAGGGGATAGACTAAAAGATTATCTTTCTTAAAACTATGTAATGAGTTTCCTTGTTGCTAGAAAGACAGGTGAGGTCTGGCCAGCTGATTTTGGAAAAGACCTGGATGTGATATGGCAAACGATGTAAGTCATTAAGTTCCATAATTCACTAGTCACTAATTCGTAATCGTGTATTACACAATGTGTAGAAAAATAGCTTGTGGCTTTTGGAGAAAAGAGAATTATGAATTCCAGGGTAGATCATTCCATGCAAAGGTGGGTCTGGAGAAAAGGTGGACCAAGGCGCCCAACTGGAGCCTTCTTACACAGCACAGATAATGTTGAGGTTTGTGTTTCTATTAGTCTCATTTTCAGGTTTTGTTTTTTTTTAAAGTCAGATTTATGATTCCAGTCTAATACCATGTTTTGACAAACTGAAAAACAATGTTCCTGAGGTGTACTTACCTTTATTAATATGGTATTTAGCCACTAGTAATAATTTATATAAATATTTAGTTCTTCAAAACTTTTTTAAAAGGAAAAAGAAAACCTTGCAAAAATAAGCTTATTAACTAAGAACTCTGTTATTTCAAGAGAACAGTATTAAGACAAATTGAAGAGTGGTTCACCATTTGATGCTTTAGGCTACGTTCCCGTCTATACTTATTTCGGCATAACCTGCTTTGAATATGGTGGGACATATTTCTGAGCAAAAGGGCATACGGTAGGTATACTGCTAATTCTCATGTGAGGATTTGTCACAAAGTGTGCAACACACATTCACATCAGCAGAGAGAATGGTATCTCAGACTAGCAGAACTTATAGTACGTTCAGAGAAAAAATACATTATTATTTCATTTTATTTGTATATTGTTTTAAAATAAACATTTCACAGAGCATGAAGACTCATGCTTGACAGCACACAACCAAGAGAAAGTAGGGAAGGACGGAAGAGGTATTGAGAAGTAATAATGTAAAATTTAAAGAGAAAATCACTCTTAAAATACTGCACAATCATTAAGAATTGATGTAAGTGTCCTTTTTTTTCTATTTCAGCAAGGAGTAGGACATGATTTCCACTCCTTGTTGAAATAGATGTTGGATTGTAACTCTCTGTATTCCTCATTACTGGCTAAACTGGTAAGGGATGCTGGAACTTAGTCAAGCAACATCTGGATGGCCATAAAACTACAGTTTCTTTATACTTCTGTGAAAAAAAATATTTCTGGATTCACAAAATGCTATATTGAGCACTTGCAGAAAGCATGTATTAATGTCCATTAACATATTCTTTATGTTTATTTACTTAATTTGTATGCCACCTTTCTCCCAGAAGGGACCCAAGGCAGGTCACAGGGGGGAAATGTTTGTTTGTTTTTTAAATGTTTAAAAATCACAATAAAATTCAAAACAATTAAAATCATTTAAAAACATTATAAAATTACATGAAGATACATAAAAGTTAAAAGACACAACTAAAACATCCATGCTCTTTAAAAGCCACCAGGTATAATTATATGTGGAATACCTAAGCTATACATTGTGCTTCAACAGCTTTGTACATTGCAGATGTAATTTTATGCCCCCTGCTCCTTTACATCCTCTTAAATAAATTCAAACTGAGCTCATTTGTATAAAAATGAGTTGAGGAATTCAAGGCTGCCCCTCCCATTTCGGAGAGCAAAGCAGCAGCCTCAGGCAGCAAATAATTACAATGCTATGTGCTTTGTTCTTATTGTATTTTTTTTAAACCACTAAAACAGAGAGATGTAGTGCAGGAATTTCTGGCTTTTGTGCCAGAACTACTTCCCTGGTTTTGGGTAATGGCTCTGGGGGATTAGAGAAATGCATTGCAATGTGTAGTTGACTATTGTGGGACAATAGTATGAAGGAAAATTTGAGACTTGTTGCATTTGAATTATTTTTAAGTGGTGAGAAGAAACCACAGTGAGAAATTAATGAAACCATGGTAGTAAGTAATGAGATTTTACTATTACTGAGTAATGAGACCTTAATTCATAGTTGTGAGGGGGAAAGAAAATTTCTAGTAATCCTGAATCACTCCTGTTTCCTTTTTATTGCAAGAATCCCAGTGGCAATACCAGCTGCTGGGCTCTTGTAATAAGAATTAGGGACCATATATCACAGAAATGCTAGTTAATAGACTATGATATTACTCTTCTCAGGAATATTTACATCCCATCTGCTGTAGTCTTCTCTAGGAGATAATACTTTGTTTGAACTGATTTGTCTGATTACTTTTGCGAAGTGACCACTGAGTGATCAAAACATATTCAGAAATAATAAAGTTCACTGCCTATTGCTTAACTCACATTTCATTACAAAGGACCTTATATTCCAATTGAATTGCTACAATGCTTACAGACAGAAGCAACTCTAGTTCCAACTAATATATAGGAATATCATTGACATGTCTATACCGCTTCATACTGAATTAAGCAGTCTCTAAGCGGTTTACAGTCTGTAAGTCAATTGCCCCCAATAAGCTGGGTACTAATTTCACAGACCTCTGAAAGGACGGAAAGCTGAGTTGACAACAAATATGGGGGGAAAGGTGGCTAACGGACGGAAACGATCAATATACATTCCAATCCACACAAAAAGGAGACAAAAAAAATTGTAGCAATTATAGGACCATAGCATTAATCTCCCACAGAAGCAAAATAATGCTCAAAATTCTGCAGCACAGACTCCAACCATACATGGAGAGAGAAATCCCAGAGGTCCAAGCAAGATTCAGGAAAGGAAGAGGCAATAGGTACCACATTACAAACATACAATGGCTAATGGAGCGTACAGAAGAATTCCAGAAAATGGATCACAAAAAGCTATGGATGGCTTTAAAGGTGATGGGAATGCCACTACATTTAATAGTCCTGATGAGAAATCTGTATTTAGGACAAGAGGCAACTGTTTGAACAGAATATGGGGAAACAGAATGGTTCCCAATTGGAAAAGGGGTCAGGTAAGGTTGCATCACCCTATTCAACTTGTATGCTGAAAATATAGGAGTAGCAGGCTTACACACAGAAGAAGGAGTGAAGATAGGAGGAAGGAGCATCAACAAATCTAGATACGTAGATGACACCATAATACTGGTGAAAGCTATCACAATTTGGAACAGTTACTAAGGAACGCCAAAGGTGAAAGTGCAAAGGCAGGCTTAATGATGAAGATAAAGAAAACTGAAATAATGACTACAGAAGAAATACATAAATCCAATTTAGACAATGAAGAAATCAAAATAAACAGTTTACATACATCGTTTTAAATATTGATTGGAATGGTGACTGCAGCCAAGAAATAAGAAGACTAGGAATGGGAAGGGCAGCCATAAAAGAACTAGAAAAGATCCTAAAAAGTAAAGACATACAAATAATTAAATGTTTCTCTGCACTGGTCAACAAAGCTGTATCTACTAAAAGTATCTCATCCATGTATCTGTTAATTATGTAATCCTATATTTATTTGCATAGTTCTACTGCTTTTATCCTGCCAGCTTCCTATGGTGAAAAGGTAGGAAATAATAACTGTATTAGCCATAAATCTTTTAAAAGTTTCTTCTCCACTCTATAAAAAGTCTTTGATGGTTCTTTGGATCATGCAGCTACATAAAAATGCACTGGTGATGCATCCTGTCATATACAATTTACGGTTCTTTTCCTGTAATGCAACTCTAGTTCAGGGCTGGCAATCATGTGTCCCTCCAGATGTTTGCTGGCTAGGGCTCCTGGGACTTGTAGTCCTTCATCTAGAGGGCTGTGTGATTCCCACCTCTGATATAGATGGATGCATACCACGAAATCATACTATTTTTCAACATTTAATCATTCACTTGAAGCTGGTATTTCATGGACAGATGGGAAAGAGAATATATTTGATATTGAATTAACATTAATAAAATGTTCTGTTTGGATTAATCCCTAACTCCATTATGCGCCCACAGACATGTTCAGTACAATGAATGTTTTAGAGAGAGGATTGTAGTCTTAATAAGTGAAAATGGGATGTTGGATTGGATGGATTCAGTAATCTGATTCAATTGGGCTTCTTATTATGGACTCTAGTTCAGCCCTACCAGCTTTTCTGCAATAGCATTCTCTAAAGGTTGTGGCAGATAAAAGTTGCATCTCCTTTGCTGTGTGCACCACATTACAGGTAGACATCTTCAGAGTATTTTGTATACTCTGCTTGGTTATTGCTGTAGTGTATGCTTCTATCCTCTAGAGGGCATGCCCACATTACAAAGCAAAAGAAATGACTAATTTCCCCTGGGCTCCTGCAATTCGTGCATCCTATTCCCTAGCAGCATCATAACAGGCTCTTCAGTAATAGCAGAAGTGATAGGTTGTCAGCCTTTAGCCTTGAAAGGAGGCCCTCCACTGCCAGCACACTTAATCTCAGCAGCAGCTGACCTGAGAAAAAGCACTTCAGTTATTTTATAAATGATTGCATAGTCTTGTTTGGATTACAGACTCAGAATCGTGAATTGCTCCTGTTCCTATAAGGACAAAATTCATCTAAGCAAAAGGCACTATTTAGAAAATGATGTTCAGCAGGAGCATTGCTTTTGAGTATTAGAAGTATTAAAAACACATGGGTCCAACACACTGCAGAAATAATCCAGTTTGAGACTGCTTGAACTGCCCTGGCTCAAAGGACGTTTTCACACAGAGCAAAAAAGGGAGTCGTTCCTACCTCCATCTGGCCCCACTCCGGCTCTGTGCAGGAAAAGTTCACATGACGTCGCAGCAAGCCCCTCCTCATCCTTCGCCATCCCTGCGCCATCCGTACCTCACTCCGGGGTCTTGCTTGACGTGTTCAAACTACGTCGCAGCAAGCCCCGCCCCATGTTGCGCAATCCCTGCGCCATCCCTGCCGCTAGCCGGCTTTAGCGCCATCTTTTTAATTCCTTTTTTAAAAAGGAATTACAGGCGCTTCTGCCGGAGGCAATCAGGAGTCATTCCGGCGGCTGCTGTTTTCACCGCCGGAATGACTCCTGATGGCTTCCAGGGGGCTTCCAGGGGGCTTTAGAGCCGCCTGTGTGAATACGTCCAATGCTAGGGAATCCTGGGAACTGGACTTTATTGTGGCACCAGAGCTCTCTCACAGAGAAGGCTCAATGTCTCACAAACTTACAGCTCCCAGACTTCCCTAACATTGAGCCAGGGCAGTTCAAGCAGTCTCAAACTGGATTATTTCTGCAGTGTGTTTTGGACCATGGTCAAATAGCTGCCTTAGATCCAAAACACTTGCCAATGTTGTCAGAGACTACGCTGTGATCATGTGGCCAGCATGATTGCATAATAATCTAGTTTGAGCCCTCTTCAACTGTCCTACCTCAGTGGAATCCTGGGAATTGCAGTTTACTGTGGCACTAGAGCTCTCTGACAGAGAAGGCTGTCTCCCAAAACTACAGTTCCCAAAATTCCCTAGCACTGAACCATGGCAGTTAAAGTGGCCTCAAACTGAATTATTTCTGCAGCATGTTTTGAACCTTAGAGCAAATAAGGCTTTGTTCTTCTAACCAGCTGTTTCTACAAACTGCAAGCAGTTGTCTTGATTATAGTGTGAGTTTTTACTTTTAAGAGGGGAAAAAAGACTATAATAACAATGCTGAAGCCACCTGTAAATGAGTTGTGGTGGGATGATACTTGGGGAGCCAGAGTTTCATCTTGCCGTTGTGTAATGATTTGCATGTTTCTGACTCCTATTACATCCCATCCCACTCCCACAATAGTGTAAATGTGCTTTATATCCTGAGGCCTGGACATCACTGTACTACTGCATTGAAAGAGGTGGCAAAAACTCATGCTAAAATAAACACCAGTTAGTCTTAAGGGGGCTGCTAGTTCAATATTGTTTTCCCACTCCCTTCGTCCTTTCTATTGTTCAGTCAGCTTCAGCATTACTGTTAGATTTAGCATTCTTAACAGTAACTTTCTAAACTCCTATCCCATGCATTTGAAGAAGTAGGCTCAAGTCTATGAAAGCTCATGCTGCCAGCTTCTTTCCTTCCATTAGTCCCAAAGGTGCTACAAGATCCCTTTGCATACTGATTTAGCAGACTAACGTGGCTATGGTGCAAAACACACTGGAGAAATAATCCAGTTTGAGACTGCTTGAACTGCCCTGGCTCAATGCTAAAGAGATTCTTGGAACTGTAGTTTTATGAGACATTTAGCCTCCAAGATCCCCTAGCACTCAGCCAGGGCAGTTAAAGTGGTCTCAGACAAGATTATTTCTGCAGTGTGGATTGGACCTATGTCTTTGGATTCTATTTCCAAACTCAGATCTTGGGGAAAAGTTTCACCTTGTCCACTGTTACTTGAAGGATCATTAGATCTGGCAGTGCCAAAGATAGTCTAAAATCCAGATTACAGTGGGCCCTTGCTATCCGCTGGAGTTTGGTTCCAGAATCCATAGATGCTCAAGTCCCATTAAACACAATGGCTTAGTAAAATGGTATCCTTTATATAAAATGGCAAAATTAAGGTTTGCTTTTTAGAATTTATACCTTTTTAAAATAAATATTTTCAAGCCTTGGATGGTGGAATCCATGAATATGGAGGTCCAACTGTATGGTACATGTGCTGACTCTGGGCTTGAGATCTGAGGAAGTAGACCAAAGCTTATGCTACAACTTGTTTAGCACATCCAGTAACAACAAAAATCCACCAAACAGAGATGCCTTTATTGCACCAACCCAAATGCACAGTATACATGTTGCAAGCTTTTGAAGCTCCACTTGTTTCTTCGTCAGGCAAGGTGATACAAACCAAACAGAAGGAAAAAAATTGAAGATCTTAGACATAGGCCTGCATTTTGATGCTTCTCTTAGGGCCTTTACATACTGCCAGAAATAATGCAGCTTGAGTCCCACTTTAACTACCCTGGCTCAGTGCTAGGGAATAATAGGAACTGTAGTTTTTTTTTCTGAAACATTGAGCCTTCTATGTCAGAGAGCTCTGGTGCCACAATAAACTACAGTTCCCATGATTCCCAAGCACTGAGCCAGGGCAGTTAAAGTGGACTCAAGCTGCATTATTTCTGGCAGTCTGTAAAGGCCCTTAATTAAGATGGTATGGAGGGTCATATCTTGCAGGCTGGTATCTCCTCCTGGCCATGTGGTAACAGAGATTCTCAAAGTCCAGGAAATTTAACATCCATTTGCAACACAAAAAAGATACTTCCTTTGGAATCCAACATGTCTCCATCCCTTTGTGAAGCTACAGGTTCCTTTTGTAGGTGGAGGACATTGGATTTCTCAAGAAGCCTTCATGCTTTTGATGTTAAATTTTGCTGTTAACTTTAAGAATCTCCCAGTTGACACATGGCCAGGAGGAGGAGATACTAGCTTGCAAGCTATGCCCCTCCATGCCATCTTACTGGTAACTAAGAAGAGAAACAGCAAAATGCAGGCCTATGAATAACATTTTCAATTTTTTCCTCCTGTTTGATTTGTACCATTTTGCCTGATGAAGAAGCCAGTGAAGCTTTGAAAGCTTGCAACATGTATATTGTGCATTTTGGTTGACCCAACAAAAGTATCACTGTTTGGTGGATTTTTGTTGTTACTGGATGTGATAAACAAGTTGTAGCATAAGCTTTGGTCTACTTCCTCAGATCCCAAGCCCAGAGTCTCGTGGGGTGCATTTGGTCATTGGTGCATAAACGCTTGTGCTAAATCAAGGGTAACTAATTTTTGAAGTGTGCAAAGGGATGGCTGCAACCACACTGCAGAAATAATCCAGTTGGGCACCACTTTTAATTGGCATGGCTCCATGCTATGGGATTCTGGAAATGGTAGTTTGTTGTGGCACCAGAATCCTATAGCATGGAGCCATGCCAGTTAAAAGTGGTGCCAAACCAGATTATTTCTGCAGTGTGGATACAGCAGAGGTTGCAGCCTGAGCTTTCCTAGGCTTGGTCAATTCTCCAGATGAGATTTGTTGTTTCCTGCTGCTCCCAGAGGCATCTTGGTTGGGAAGAAACAAAGCCTCAGGGCTACCTTGCCTACTTGCCTCTTGCCCTGTGTGCAAAGCCCAGCGTGTGGTGTGGCCTGTAAAGGGACTGCTGTGGGGAGGCCCAATGGTGTGGAGGCTGGGGCGAGGAAACGTGGTCAGTGTTGTGGGAAAGGAGTCAGCAACACTGACAACCACTTGCCGTCTGTGTGACTGAGCCAGGCCGAGCTGACTTTAGAGATTGGCTTTTTATATTGGTCTCGGTTTTGCCTTGAGGTGTCCAAAACAGTAGTTTTATTCCAATCCAGGGAACCTATTGAGTAGCTGTGTTTGCCATGCAGCAAAATTGTTGTTTGTTGTTGTGTGCCTGTTCTCCTTTTCCAGGAAATTTTGTTGTTAACTGCCCTCGAGTTGATCTTGACTCATGGGGACTCTGTAGATGAGACACCTCCAAGACCCTCTGTCCTCCACTGCTCTGCTTAATTCCTGCAACCCCTTCATAGCCATGACCTCCTGAATAGAGTCCATCCATCTAGCATATGGCCTTCCTCTTTTCCTGCTTCCCTCCACCTTTCCCATCATCATTATTGTCTTTTCCAGGAAATGGTCCTTGACATTTCAACCTTCTGTCCAGGAGGAATTCCAAAATGTCCTCCATTGTGAGCATGACTAAGGAGGATGAATTTATATTTGTATTGTTTTTGGCTTTTCTTTGGTCGTGTCCTCCATTTGGCAGTGCCTTGTCCTCCTTTGTGGTTAGGACAGCTGGTCACCCTGGTCATTTGTAACTTAGGCAACCAATGTCTGAAGCTAGTCCAACTCTATCACAGGGTTTTCTGGGGCTGAGGATCCACAAGAGAGATACCTTTATTGGCCAACCGAAAATGCAGGGCCTACATCATGCAAGCCTCCCAGGCTCCACTGGCTTCTTCATCAATCCTTTATGGTCTTTTTAAAGTGTCTTTTGCGTAATGAAGAAGCCGGTGGGGCTTGGAAAGCCTGCATGCTTCCTTTCCCGCATTTGGGTCAGCCAACGAAGGTGTCCCAAACCTTGCGGCTATCGTTGCATTTTGCTATGCTTGATTGCAACAGCAATTCCGTCCCAGGCGAGGCTTGCTATGCATTGCAGAGGGTTACAGGATGAAGTCCCTCCATGTTACTACTGCTGCTACTAGAGAGTTACAACTAGTTGTGCACCTTTGAGTCCTCTCCAACTTATGGCGACCCTAGGGCGGTGAACCTAGCACAGGGTTTTCTTGGAAAGTGTCTTCAGAGGTGTTCAGGGGGTCTTTGGCCTTGCCATCCTCTGAGGCTGAGAGAGTGTGTAATGCCAAAGGTCACCCAGGGTGGTTTCCATGACTGAGTCAGGATTCGAACCCTGGTCTTCAGAGTCGTGGTCCAGCACCGAAACCACTCCGCCACGCTGGCTCCCATTGTCTGAACATAATACTACACACAGGGTGACCCGATGTCCTCACCGCCAAGGAGGACAAGGCACCGTGAAATGGAGGACCTTCAAGGAAGCGGAGGACCTGACCAAATCAAAGCTAAAACGAAACAAAACAAAAACACTTAAAACACTAATGTAAATTTAAATCCATGCTCCTTTACCATGCTCCAAAAGGAAGGCATTGTGGAATTCCTCCTGGGCAGAAGCCTGAAATGTGGGACGTGTCCTGGAAATGTAGGACGCCTGACACCACGGCCCTACTCCAAAGGAGCTGCGGCTTCCTTCCTCCGGGTCTCAGCGTGACCACCCGTCCTCCTTTTCCAGGACACACCCTACAATTCAACCTTCTGCCCAGGAGGGGGATAAAAATGCCTCTCTGACAGAAGGGTCTGTTGGACCAGAACCAAATGTTCTTAATGCTCCAGGGTGGCCGTCCGTCCGTCCGTCCTCCTTTCCCAGGACGCGTCCTCCATTCCACCCTTCCCTCCAGGAGACATGCCAAAAAACAAAACAAAACACCCGTCCTCCATTTTGAGCTTGACTGGAGAAGCCATGAGTTTGCAAAGTGTACATTGCCAGGAGTGTGGGGAGCTTTCCTTTTTTTTTTTTTCCTGGAAGGTCCTCCATTTGGCGGCGCCTGGTCCTCCTTGGCCCCTGGGCTCCAGGGAGGCCCAAAGAGGCTGAGAGTGGGCGACCCTCTCCCCGAGCCCCCCATTAAACCCTTTCCAGAAAAAAAGGTTTGCTAGGCTGAAAGGCAAGGCAAGGCAAGGCAAGGCAAGGCCACCGAGGCGCACTCTTGCGACATTTCCTCCCCAAACCAGGCAGCAGCAGCAGCAGCAGCATCCTTGGAGCCCCCAAAACCCAGCAAAGAAGGGAGCCCACATTGCAGTAGGCGCAGCAAGGACCCCGAAAAGGGGGAGCCAGCCCCACAACCCAGCCCTCCACAGACATAACCCACCAAGGGCCAAGCCAGCCCACTCCTTTGCAGCGCAAGGCTCCGGCCGCCCCCTTTTCCCTCCCCTACAAGCGTTCCCGCCCTCCACTGAGCCAGCTCCCTCCACCCACATTCACACACACACACAACACACACAAGGCTTCCTCCAGGTGGGAACCCCTTCTTTTCTCCACACACACACACACACCCTTGGAGTCAGGTGGACCTATAGGTTTGTCTTTTTCCTTCCCCTCCCTTCTCCTTTTCCCCTTTATGTGAAGAAAAGCCTGCATTTCCTTCTCTTCTTCTTCCTCCTCCTCCTCCTCTTCCTCCTGGGAAGGGAGGGTTTCACAGCAGGAAATAAAAAAATGCCTTGCCATAGGCTCTGACTAAACGAGGGAGGAAGAGAAGAACAAGAAGAAGAAGAAGCAGAAGCAGAAGCAGCTTCCCTTCAACAGCTCCACCATCATCATCATCATCATCACCATCTCCTTCTTCCTCTGCCTTCCAACCCTGCAGCCCCCCTCAAACTTTCACCCTGTCTGGAGGCCGAGGAGGAGTCTCGACTCGACATAAATGGGTGAGTGTGGACGCCACCGAAAGGCTGGGCTTCTCAGAGTCACCACAAGGAAAGGGAGGGTGTCCTCTCTCTCTCTCCCCCCCCCCCAAAATTCCTCCTCCTCTCTTTTGGGTCCCTTGGTCTGGTCTCCAAAGCCTCTCTCTCTCTCCTAAGGAAGGCGCTGCCTTCTTGGCGCCCCTGAATTTGGGGAGTTTAGGGTGGGTCCCTTGGCCCCATAGCCAGGCTGTGACCCGGCCTCCTGAGGCAACCAAGGTGTGGGTGTGTTTGTGGGTGTTTGTGTCCTGTGGATTTAGATGTCTTTCAAAGGTTTACAATACCCCTCCTGTCTCCCACAATGGGATGCTTCGAGGCTGGTGTGGCGCAAAGGGTCCTCAGGGCCAGACCTTGGCTGACTCTCCCTCCTTTTCTTAAACCTGGGGGGTCTCTGGGGTTGTGGCCGCCCAGGTGGATTCATGGAGGGGGGGGGGGCGGCGGCAAAAAGGTGGAAGGAAGGGAGGCCAAGAAAACAACAGACACAGACACACACTTCACACCACAACACGGCTCCAAGAAGGGGCTTCTTCCCATCCGCGCGCCAAGGCTCCAGTCCCCTCTGTGGCTGCTGCTGCAGTGGATGGGGATGATAGGCATGGGAATGAAGGTGGGGAGGATGGGGAAAGAGGGATGGAAAGGGGCGGGAGGGGAGCCTCAGCCCATCCCATCCCCCCCAAAAAAACCCATCTCCAGCCCCCCACTTTCCCCCCCTCGCCACGCGTCCATGCAGAAATCAGGACAGGACACCGAAGGGGCTCCTCCTGCCTTGGACAGATACTGTTTTCTCGAGGAAGAGGAGAGTGTGTTAAGCTCTTCTTCCTCTTCCCTCCATAGCCACCCCCCCCCCCCACACACACTCTTTTACCTCGGAAGAAATCCCCTTTAAAACATCCCCTCCGTTTCCCTTTGGCAAAGGAGCCCTGCTTGGTGGATTTGGGATGTTATTGTACTCTGGAGGAGGAGGAGGAGGAATTGTTGGCTGGCTTGCTTACCTGGGTAGCTCCCCGAGCCCAGCTCTGACTTGGAGGTGTGGCAGGCTTTCCAGGATATATTTGTTGTTACTAACTGCCTTCTTGTCGCTCTCGACCCATGGTGACCCTATGGATGAGACATCTCCAGGACCTCTGTCCTCTACTGCTCTGCCCAGCTCCTGCAAACTCTCTTTAATAAAGTCCATCCATCTAACATGTGGCCTTCCTCTCTTTCTACTTCCCTCCACCTTTCCTAACATTATTGTCTTTTCCAAAGATTCATGTCTTCTCATGATGTGTCCAAAGTATGGCAGTCTAAGTCTTGTCATCTTGGCTTCTAGGGATATCTCTGGCTTGATCTGTTCTAGGACCCATTTCTTTGTCCTTTTAGCTGTCCATGGGATCCTCACCACTCTTCTCTAGCAGCACATCTCAAATGTATTCATTTTCCTCCTATCTTCTTTCTTGACTGTCCAGCTCTCACATCCATACATGGTAATAGGGAATACGATGGCTTATTATATTAGGATATATATTAGGATATATATATATGCTTTGACTGGTGAGCCTCATCGATTCTGGCAGGCATCGATCAAGGAAAGGGCAGTCTAAGGTTACCAGATGTTTGTTTTGTTTTGTAGCAGTGCTGCAGAAAGATTGCTGTTTCTTTCAAGTTTATTATGGGGTCCATGGAGCTGAAGGGCTCTGGAATGTCCTCCTGCCTTTTTCTTTCTCTTTTTTCCCCTCTCAGGTTTCTAGCTGGCACACCTGATGTGAGGTTTCCCTCCCCAAGTGAGCATCTAAAAAGAGAATATTGAGACCAGGGGTGAAGTGGTAACGCCTTCAGATATGTAGAAGCAGAAAGCCTAACAGGTTGGCTAGGAAGCTATTGTGTGGGTATGTCGGCAAGAATTAGGGAATGAATCATCCATTTATATCACATGGGGAGGGGAGGGGAGGGGGGAACTGCTGTGGAGAGGCAGAAGAAGCAGTGGTACCAGGCACTAGCAATCTGAAAGGCAAGTGCCCTGTTCCTGCGTAAAGAAGGGATTATATTCACTCTTTCACCATGTGTTTCTCATAAATACAATGTGCTCTCTGTGTTAAAAACATTCATGCTTTGGGAAGTGGGGGGAGTTCAGTTCTTTTGACACAGCCATCCTACAGTGCAGGCCACGTAGTCATGGAATATTCTGTTTTAAAACATGCATCGTATAGAATGCATTTTTAAAATAGAAGCAGGAAGAAAGGTATAAAGTCTGCTTTGTTTGTTTTTGCATGTTACTATATCCTGTGTTTTCTTCAACAGATGCATTGTGGTTTTTGTTGTTATTGTGTATCTTCAAGTAATTTCTGACTTATGAACCTACCATGGGGGTTTCTTGGCAATGCTTGCTTAGAGGAGGTTTTGCTATTGCCTTCCTCTGAGGCTGAGAAGGTGTGACTTATCCAAGACCACTCAGTCAGTTTTCATGGCCGAACTAGCATTCAAACCCTAGTCTCCAGAGCCTTTAGTCCTGGGCTCAAACCACTATGCCATGCTGGCTCAGAAGACTTACTGTTTGTGTGTGTGTGTGCGTGCGATGATTCCTTGTTAATAGACGAAACAGCTTTCTTGCTGGCCAAATACTTAAGGGTTTTGCAGTTGTAGTCCCTGATGTTTCATGTGATTTTCATCAGTTTTTCAGTGTTGAACTTAATTTATTGTTATAATGTTGCTCATTCTGTATGTTGATATTACATTCAGGACTCAGATGTATATATAATTATATTTAATTCTCAATTCATCATTCAGTATTTCTGATGTTTTAGAGCTGGAATTGCTTTGTTGGTCTCCATATAACATGACTGTAATCTTTGCATAACATAGTAATTTGCCTCTTTACTTGCAGTAAGATTAAACTGAGATAAAGGGATCCATGCTGTGCTTAAACATTCTGAAAATTTAGGAAAACTTTACTCCTCAGTCTGCTATTTGCTGCATAATATTTGTGTGCAGAGTTTTGATACACTGTAAATGTGTAGTTGGCTTTTGGCCAAACATTTGCTACAGACTTTTTGTCAGATCTATTCATAAATGTATTTGGGAATGTGGGTGCAGTTGTTTTTATAATATTATAGTATAAACTTAAATACTTGATTTTTAGTTTGCAGCCTTCAAAGGAGGTAGACCTTTACATCACATGTTGCTTAGTTCTGATTTTGCTGCAACTGGAAGTGGATATTGATGAGTGTATCCCACTCAAACCAATGCAACACATATATATTATGTACCTGAAAAGTCCAACATTAATGCAAAAAAGAAAGTGCATTCACTTGTTGAAATTGATAGTGCAAATGAAGGCCAGTGGTGTCTTCATCAGTTATCTTTCATGGCAGTTGGGACTAAGGTATTCAGATTACTTACTAAGGTGTTAAGATTACATATGCAGTTTGTTCCCCAATCTGAACCATTATCTCATAGTTCCCCATCAGACTTCATTGAGAAATATTTACACAATTTATAGGGATGCACATAAAGTTAATATCCTAACCACATTATATGGCACAATTCTATTTGGATTATAACAAAAAACAAAACAAAAAACCTGTAGCATGCCTCTGAACAGAACATGCTAGTGTTCCTTCTTTGGGGTTTGCAGACAAGGAGGAGGCGATTTTAAGCAGAAAACTTTCAACTTGTTTGAAGCATATTCCAGATCAAGGGCCTGTCTAAAATGTACAAAAGCATAGAATCATAGAGTTGGAAGAGACCACAAGGACCAACCAGTCTAACCCCTTGCCATGCAGGAATACACAATTAAAACACTCCTGACAGATGTCTGTGTTTAAAAACCTCCAAAGTCGCTGTTTAAAAATATCTCAAAGAAGGAGATCCTGCCACCCTCAAAGGCAGTGCGTTCCACTGTCAAACAGCTCTTATAATCAGGATATTCTTCCTTATATTTAGGTGGAATCTCTTTTTTTGTATACTTCCAGATTTTTCCCCCATTGAGGTATATGTTTGGCAGTCTGTGCAGCCCTCAGAGGTCCTAGCAGGCAGAAAAGTGAGGCCTGTTGAAGTTGCTGCTTCCTTCACTGCAGGGTGTCATTGTAGTGAACAGAAAACAAACACATACACCACAACGTGTGATAAACTGTTAAGTGGACACATTTCAACCTGGTTGCATGAGCTCCCCATCACCAAATAGAATTGGCTGGTTTTATTAATACATTTAAGAATATAAATAATATAGTACGTAGTTTGGATGTGCGAGTCTACCAGAGACAAAATATAGGTGAGCGGGTGGCCTACCACTGAACTATGATCTCTTCTTTTAATTGGATTGCTTTTAGTTTGGATGCATGTGCATTTAATATCCCAACCACATTGTATGAGGTGGGGAATTTGTAGTGTGTCATATGTTGTTGGATTTCAGCTTTCATTTTGCCCCAACCAGTGGTTAGAGTTGATGGGCTTTGCAGTCCAACATCTACAGGGTAATGCATTCCCCATCCCAGCCCTAAACTGAATAATTGTTAGCCACTATTACAGACGTATGTAGCTGCAACTTGAAAGCTCTCTTTTTCTTTAAATAAAAAGGTTTTCAATTTGTTTCTAATATTTGGATTGGCATTCTATCATGTTCATTTTTAACAAATTGCAAAATTATTCTCTATAGCAGATTGTGTCTAGACTTAGTGTTTGTTGTTTGCCTTTAAGTCATTTCTGACTTAGTCTTATAACTAACTAAATAAGGAGAAACACTTGGTTTGTAACTATGGCAAACATTGACTCTACCTCAATGCTTCAGAAGTTTAAATAATTATTATGTATAAAAATTTGGATCACCACTGACAAATAGCTTGATAACTAATATTTATGGGAAAGTATATAGAGAAGAAAAGGGAAGCTAGTAGATGCTATTAAGGACTATGTAGAAGGGAAGTATGAGTATTTACACCAATGTGTTTCATGTTGCTTGACACAGAAGTGTAATAGAAAATATGATGTTGAAACAGGAACCAGTAAAATACAATTTATTTCAGTGTTTCTATGCTGTCTTAACTAGATATATTGAGCGTCGGGCGACATGTTCAGTGCTGAGAAAACTCCAACTTATTCCAGTAAATTGTATGTTCTGTTATGCACACAACATATCTTGAATATTATATAACTCTTCCTTTTTAAAAGTAACTTTACATTATAGGACCAATTTCCTGTGATTGCATAAACCCTCATTTCTGGTTTGTGTCTAGCGTGCAGTCTGGTGTGTTGTTATTCTTTGCTACTGGATAGGAGCATTTAACACTTGGATAACTCCACAATGCTGATTTTTGTCCATTAGGGACTCACTCAGTGGAGAGAATAATTTACCCTCAAGGCTCTGGGATGAATTAAACTACCATCTTGTGGTTACATTTCGCGTATGTTTTCTTTAAACCTACATGGTTTCCTTTAACTTTTATAGTAGGGAGGAATAAAATGGTGGCCATGTTGCCTTGCAGCAGTTAGTTCAACCCTCCCCCCATACATGAACATGCGTAATCCTGAGCACAGTGGGAGAGGAGGAGGACTACTGTACAAAATGTCACTGCTCAGCAAATAGATACTTGTGATGGAACAAATCATATGATCCAGGAATTAACAAAACAGCAAATGCAGCAATAGTTTCTAACTGACTTAATATGAGAAGTTCTTGCCTGATCTCACATAGCAATTTGACTGAACTGGGAATCTTAGCAAAATCAAACCATAGAATCTGGCCAACTACATTTTATTGGAAAGCTGATATTCACAGTGCAGAGGCTGGACTATATATATATATATATATATATATATAATATTATATGGCATATATCCCTGAGTTCCATGCTGCATGTTTTTTTTTAACAACCACATTATTGTGATCATATTAGAATCCCTTTTCATGTTACGCTTTTCACTGACAGGAATCTTGCAGCAGGACATGTCTCTGTTTGTGGTTTGGACATAGCCATTCCAGATATAGGGGAAAGAGTGCTAAAAGTATCTTGCACAAGAATGTTGGGAAATACCTATGTTAATTCCTGTTTCCTTTTGTGGAGAATACCATAAATTCTTGTGTGACTTTGCAGGCCACTTATGTCAGTTTTAATAACAGTATTCTGTATGCTCTTATGTCGTTACTAGTAATATAGTTTGGGGCAGGGGTAGGCAACCTTTTTGAGCCGGGGGCCGGGTTGCTGTCCCTCAGACAATTGGAGGGCCGAAGCACCAAGAATAAATAAATAAGTAAATAAAAATAAAAATATATTTTTTAAAAAAGTTTAAATTTTTTTAAAAATATATATGCATGCACACTTTCTCAGCCCCAGAAAAGCCATGGCAAAACCCCTGTGGAGATTTTGCCAAGAAAACCCCAAGAACAAGTAATAACAACAATAATATCATCATGGCGGGCAGCGGCAGGGGGGTGGCGGGGGCGGCGGCAGCAGGACCGGCCTGGGGCCAGTCCAAAGGCCTCGGGGGGCTGCATCCGGCCCCCGGGCCTTAGGTTGCCTACCCTTGGTTTGGGGTGTGACGAAAGACATTTTTAAAATAACACTTTTTGTGGAGACCCATGGAAAATTGGGATTTAAAGTTGAGGTTAGTGAGTAGAGTATTCACTTGCATGATTGAGGTAATTTCTAAATAAATGTCACCTACAGTTACAAAGACTGTAAGCATAGATTTGGTACTCCAGTTTGGACTTCTCCTTAACACAAGCCACAGAATTGCACACATTGATTTCCTTCATGAAATTCATGCAACTTCATTTGCATGCTTTGAAGTGTAGATTAAACTTTTCATCAAATGTTGAATAGAAAACTAACTGAGTGACAGAGACACCAAACAATTTGTTTTATTTTATGCATCCAGTTCTCAGTGGGTTGGCCATGTGGATTAGCCAGATACAGCTTTTGAGAGATTGTCTTGTCTAGCCATTTACATTAGGAGATTTATCTCCCCCATTCTCTGTGACATTCCTATCATTGCATGCCATAAGTAGAGAGTAAGTATAGTGAAGAGCATTGTAAGTATTTCCTTTGGGGCAGATGCTATTGTAGCAAAACTGATTCCTGTTTCAGGCAGGAATTATAGTCAAGTGCCCAGTTAGAGCCAACTGATCTGTAAGTAGTATTGAAGTTAGAAAAACTCTTGAATGTTCATATCTAGCTGAAACTAAGCACATTATATGTTTATGTTTTGTGACACCATCATAATGTTTAGTTTTAGCTTCATATATGTAATGCCTCAGATGTTTTCTAACATTTGATTGCTTACAGTTCTCAGCTATTTTTCACATGTTTACTAACCCAATTTGCATTGGTAGATAAGAAACTACGTACATGCTTGTTTAATTAAGGAACTTATTGTAGTATAAGTATTAATTTTATGCTTTCTTGTTAATTGGTTTTACAAGGGTCTGTAAAAACTGTTTCAAAGCATTGTCTAATATTTGTAATAATGTAATGCTGGCAAAATCAAGGGAAAGTTCAAACCAAGGACCGGGACGCTCTACAACAATAAAAATAACATAATTCAAGACCAGGAAGGGAAAAAAAGATGTTGGATGCAATGCCCAGAAAAAATGTACAAAAGAGATGACAAATTGAAGGACACATGGAGTGAAGAACTATATGAAGAATTCTAAAAACTGAGGTGGAAGCTGCAATAAAAGAAATGGCAAAAAACAAGACGCTAGTATGCAGCTCCTTGTAGCTTCAAGCAGTTTGCCATTAATCCAGCCCCAGAACAGAGAGATGTTCATAATAAGGTTTTTATTTAAAATTGCATAGTAAAGAGAAAAACTACAAGTCCATCATGCAGGTTTGAAGGTCTTGAACACACACACACAAGACAGTGCAATAAATTGTAAGAACAAAGGAAACTCTTAAGCCATACCCCAAACTCCTCCCATGGTTGGATACCTCCATAGATAATTTGCTGAATAGCTTCTAGCCCAGCCTCTAACCCAGCCTCTTGTTGTGAGTCATGTGTCATGTGATTCTGGTTCTCGAAGATGAGCTCATTGTGTATGTGTTATCTGTCTGTTCCCCGATACTGACTTTGTGTGAAATGTTTATACTTTGCGCCTGCATGCCCCAAATCTTTCCATTAGAAATTTTCCCACATCTGTAGATTTCCACTTTTGACTACATATCCCAACACTCCTAACAATGATATACCAATAGAACTGTTGCAGTCCACATTGACAGAGTCAACTCTAGTGCTAACCAACATATCTCAACAGATATGGAAAACAAAACGATGGCCAACAGATTGGAAGTGGTCAATATACATCCCCATCCATAAAAAAGGAGACACAAGAGACTGCAGCAATTATAGAACCATAGCACTAATCTCCCACACAAGCAAAATCATGCTCAGAATTCTGTAACATAGACGCCAACCACACATGGAGAGAGAAATCCCAGAGGTCCAAGCAGGATTCAGGAAAGGAAAAGGCACCAGGGATCACATTGCAAATATATGATGGATAATGGGGCATAGCATGGAGTTCCAAAAGAAAATCAGCATGTGCTTTGTAGTCTATAGCAAAGCCTTTGACTGCATAGATCATGAAAGGCTATGGAACGCCCTTAAAGACATGGGAGTGCCAACACATCTGAGAGTCCTATTGAGGAATCTGTACTCAGGACAAGAGGCTACTGTCAGAACAGAACATGGAGAAACAGAATGGTTAAGGAAAGCAGGCTTGGACAGAAAGGAAGGAGTGAAAATAGGAGGAAGAAATGTCAACAAACTGAGATATGCTGACAAGCCCATAATACTAGCAGAGAACCTCATAGACCTGGAACAACTACTAAACAAGATCAAAGAAAAAAGTGCAAAGGCAGGCTTATTGTTGAACATAAAGAAAACAAAACTAATGACACAGAATTTACACACATTCTAACTAGACAATGAGAAAATAGAAATAGTAAAAGAATTCTGACACCTGGGATCAAACATTGATAGAAATGGGGACTGCAGTCAGGAAATCAGGAGAAGATTAAGAATGGGGAGGGCGGCTATGAAAGAACTAGAAAAGGTCCTAAAATGCAAAGACATACAACTCAGCACAAAGTCAGAATCATACAACCATCATATTCCCTATTACTGTGGATGAATGTGAGAGATGGACAGTCAAGAAAGAACATAGGAGGAAAATCAATGCATTTGAGAAGTGATGCTGGAGAAGAGTGCTGACAGCTATTGACAGCCAAAAGGACAAACAAATGGGTCCTACAGCAGATCAAGGTAGAGATATCCCTAGAAGCCAAGATGACAAGACTTACGGTCTGTACAGACCGGCCAGAAGGGGCGGCCTGAGGGTGGAGTTGGGGGGTGGCAACCACATGCCGGCCGCCCCAACTCCGCCCCAATGTTACCGTCATGCCACCCACCCAACCAGACGGCGGGCAGCGTAAGGGTAATCCCTTGATGCAGCATTCACACACATTGCACCAAAAGAGCACCGAAAAGCTGCCATGGCAAGGGTGGCTTTTTGACGCTCTAAAAAGGAGTGGCATTTGCCAGCTCCTTTTAGAGCGGCAAAGTGCCAGATTGGGGCTGCAGCGTGCGGTTGCCATGGCATTCCCAGGGACAGCACAGAGCCACCCCTTTCAGGCATTCTGTAGAGCCTCTTAGACTGTCATGCTTTGGACACATCATGAGAAGGCATGAATCATTGGAAAAGACAATAATGTTAGGAAAGGTGGAGGGAAGTAGAAAGAGAGGAAGACCACATGCTAGATGGATGGACTTTATTAAAGAGACCATCAATATGAATTTGCAGGAGCTGACCAGAGCAATAGAGGACGGGTGGGTGGGTGGAGATGTCTCATCCATAGGGTTGCCACGATCAACACGAAGGCAATTAACAACAACAAATTCCTGTTTTTAATGTTACATTTCATATGTTGTAAAGGCCTTTGACCACATATAATAAAATTTATGACACTGACACAAATTGCTTATAGGTCACTTAGACACATTGTTTACAGGTCATTTGGTTTGTTGAAGTCCATTCAGATGAATTTCAAGTAATGCAACAAGCTGTTTTCCTCAAATAGTGGCTTGTCTGCACGTTATTGTTGGTCATTGCTTTAAAAAGTGTAAAAGAAATATTTCAAATTGGGCCTTGAGTTTCTGAAATTTTCATTGCTCATGTTTCGCCTTTCAACACTTTCTTATCAACTCCTCTGGTTTGTCTTTAACAATTTGCTAATATTCACTAGGGACCATTATGGAGCAGATAGGAACCCCAAATCCAAGATGGTCCAGTGTTCCTGCACACATTAATTGAAATCTTATCTCACTTGTACAAACAGAATTCAAATAGTGAAAATGAATGGTATTCCAGCAAGGAGAGCAGTGCAGTACAACACCATTGCAACTTAGCTGGCTGCAGATACATATGATAAATATGCAGAGATGCACAAATATACTGACATAAGAGTTCAAGTCCTTCTGGGGAAACAATATTCATTTAAGAAAGAGGATCCTTTCTCTGGAGCAGAAGTGGGGCAAGCTATAAGAGAAGTCACAGCTGTGTGTATATATATATATGCCTTCATATTGCCTGTCAGCTTATGGTGACCTGATGAAGTTTGTTGAGGTTTTTTTAGGTGTGGAATATTAGGTGCGAGACTTGTAGGCACTGATCCCTTCTCCTCTTCCCAAACCTTTTATGTGTTTATTTACACATACATTGAATTAACTATTGAATTTACTTAAATAAAACTGTTGAACAATGTTTTTTCCTTGTAAACTTTTAAATACCATATACATAAATATATATAAGTATACATGCTTGTGTTAATTAAAATATGCACACTAAATAAACAAAATATTTTTATTCATTTAGTATGGCAAATGGGGGGAGGCGATGTCCGCATGTAGATGTAAAGGGAGAGGGGTCCTAAGGAAAAAATTTTTTAGTACCACTGGTGTAGTTGTTCTTTCTTATACTCCTGGATGTTCAGCAGCCATGCTGAATTGCCTGAGCCTCCTCATGCCCTTCAGCAGTCTTTTCTGTCCATGTCTTCTGCTTTCTGACTGAATGATTAGTCGCAACAGCAGTAACCTGGGGCTAGACAACTTAACCTTGCTGGATCTCAACTCGCCAACTGGTGAAATTGCTGGTCTCTGTAGCAGATAACTCCTCTGGGCCTTGATCAGTTCAGAGTCCCATCCTGAAGAAGGAAGAAACCAGGCTGCAAAATAGTATTAAGAAGCAATAACCGCAACCAATTACTAAATATAATTGCAGATTCAATATTCTGAAGAGGCAGGAGAGATGATAAGGTTGTCAGCTTTCATGTGTACCTTGGAAATCAACATAGCAGATAACCAAGTGCCATTTAACCCATTACTTTGCTCCTATTGAGGTGTAACCTCACCCAGGGTGACCAGATGTCCTCGCCGCAAAGGAAGACAAGGCACCACAAATATAGGGCATTCAAGAAAAATGTTGGACATTGCAAAATGAAAGCTAAAAACATAGAAATAGAAATTCATTCTTTTTAGTCAAATTCAAAATGGAAAACATTTTGAAATTCCTCATGGACAGAAGGTTGGAGTGTAGAACATGTCTTGGGAAAGGAGGATGTCTGGTAACCCTGGCCTCATCTCTTACTTAACTGATGATCAAGGAGCTTGCAAAGGTGTAGGTGACTGGTAGAGGGGAAAAGTTGGCAACCTCATAGAGAAGCAGCAGGGATAACACAGGTCACTCCTACAGGCCACTGGGAAAGTGCTACATGGTTTCTGTATACCACTTGAAATCTTGAGAGCTGAGAGAGTAGCAGTAATGAATCATGGTCAGTGACTGCAAGCATACTCTCCAGAACAGCTGTAGATAGTTGTTTGAGGTTATTACTGTTGACCCATTTCCTCATTTCTTTGTCTCTTGACCTCCCTCCCCCCACTATTCCCATTCTGCTTTTACTCCCTCCCCCCTTAATTATACAATTAAGATAATTTGGATACAGTGAAGCGTGGGTGTCTTAGATACTTATCATTACAACTGAAGATACCACCAATTGAATTTAGGATCTTTGTGCTCTAACACTGTTCTTTGTAGTCTGCAGTTCTTGATTGAGAGTGGTGAGACAGAAAAGGGGCAGTTAGTCAGTTGTGCTCCCCAAACTCAACAACCTCCATGACATTCTGTGTAGGTCTCATGGTCTAGCCCAGCGCTAATGGCTTAAATAATGAGTTATTGTCAGTTAATTTGTTGTTTGAGCCGTTAGTACTTAGGTGTTTATGGTAGTGAATTGATTTCCAGATTCAAACATGGAGAACAGAACTTATTGTTTTGATGTGCTGCTTCTGGGCTTCCTGTAAGCATCTACATCAGGAGTAGGCAACCTTTCCCCTTTAAGGGCCGAGGGACTTCAGCTCCCAGAAGCCTCAGCCATGTTGGCTAATAGTCCCATGTTGGCCAATAGCTCCTGGGATTCTGGGAGCTGAAGTCCCTCAGCCCTTAAAGGGGAAAGGTTGCCTACCCCTGATCTACATTGTTAGCTCTGGCAAAAAATATAGTGGTCTGGACAGTCAATTAGTTAGATCCAGCTTGATGGCTTTTATTTCAAAGAGTATTTAGGTAACACATTATGGCCAATAACCAGTACCAGGAATAGATTTCTAGCAGTCATACTTGAAATTTATGTATCCTTTTTTTGCTTAACTTTGGCATGATTCCTTTGTGCATCCATAGTTGGAGCTCAAAATCTTAATCAAGTTTTTTGTCTGGAAACATGAGGCTGAGTGCCTGGATTCTGAATAGACACGTATTAGCAATTTCCTCTTCCTGTGTGTTCTGAGGCCAGGGTGTTTCTGAAAATGTCCGCTTTTTTGTCTGAAATATCCTTACATTATAACTCCCCTAGTATGCACTAAATGTTCTTGACATGAGTCTGGAAAGACATAAGAAACACAGCGTGGGACTGTCATCTGAGCAACTGGATGTATGTGTGAAGGTATGTTGTGACCAGATGAAGTTGGTCATCATGGTGGTGTCAGTAGAATGGAAAGAAGTTCTCCCTGTGTGTGTGTGTGTGTGAGAGAGAGAGAGGGAGAAAGAGATTAGCAGACTCAATTGTAGTGTTTTGAGGTACACCACATAAAAACAAAGTAAACTGCCTCATAACAGATCAGAGTGTCTGGCCAGCTAAGCCAGTATTAGGTACTCTTATTGATGGTGGTCCTGCAGGTTCTTGGGCAGAGGTCTTCTGAACGTCAACTGCTACCTCACCCTTCTAACTAGGATTGAACATAGGCCTTTTTGCATGTAAAATATTCATCCTCTCTTTTGAAAGCATCATTTTACCCTGATTCTGGAACTGGAGTCTGAGACCTCTTTCACACAATATAATTACATCATTTTTATCCCACTTTGTTATTATGTACCTTCAAGTAATTTCCAATTTAAAGGTAAAGGTAAAGGTATTCCCGATTGACAAGGTTGTCAAGTCGTGTCCAACCGTAGGAGGCGGTGCTTATCTCTGTTACTAAGCCGAAGAGCCAGTGTGGTCAGAGACTATGCTCTCATCATGTGTCCAGCATGATTGCACAGAACGCTGTTTACCTTCCCACCAAAGTGGCACCTATTTATCTACTTGCACTTTTACATGCTTTTGAACTGCTAGGTTGACAGAGGCTGGGACTAGTGAAAGGAACTCATTCCATCATGCAGCACCCGGGCCTTGAACTGCCAACCTGCCGATCTTGCAGTCAACAGGGGGGACGCCCTGGTCCGGAGCGCCGTGGGACCGCAGCCTCCGCACCGCGGTGCTCCTGCGGCGACCCTAAAAGGAGCTCCAAATTGGCGCTCCTTTTAGAAGACAGGGAAAGTGCACCCTAAACGCGTAGGGCGCACTTTCCCTGTCTTTTCCGCCGCAGCGTGTCCGGATGCTGCGGCGGGAGGTTGCCCTCGGCGTGCCGGCCGTGCGGAGGGCCGGCAGCACCGAAGGCAACCTCAGGAAGAGGAAGGAGCGCCGCGCGTGTGGCTGCTCCTCCTCTTCTGGGCCTCCAAGACGGCTCAATAAGCCGTCTGCCGAGGCCCAGAGTCAGCATCTTAACCACTTGAACCACTGCATCTCTTACCAACTACGGAGACCTAAATGTGTACCTATCATGGGGGGTTTCTTGGCAAGATTTAATATTCAGACAGGGCTTGCCTTTGCCATTCTCTGACGATGAAAGTGTGTGACTTGCCCAGTGGGTTTCCATGGCTGAATGGGGATTCGAAGGGTGGTCTCCAGAATCATAGTCCAGTGCTCAAACTACTATACCATTCTGGTGTTAGGTGACTTTAACTGTCATGGCTCTGTCATATGGGATCCTGGAATTTGTATTTTTGTAAGATATTTGGAATTGGAGAGGTCTAGTCCCCCTCCCCTGAAGTACAACACTAGAGCTCTTTAGCATAATCCAAACTACAAATGCTAAATTCCATAGGATCCTGCTACAGCAGTTTAAGTGGTGTCAATAGCTGTCTATAATGCACAGTGTGAAAAGGGCCTGTTGGTAAGACAGAGGGCTGAAACAGACAGCCCTGAAGGGGCGGCTTTGAAGCTGCCCCTTCCAAAGATGGATTGGGGCCGCGGCAAATGTTGTGGCCTCAATCTGTCTTGCAGCTGTTTGAAAAAGGAGCAGCAGAGAGCTGCTCCTTTTTGGGCTGGCAGAAAGGCGGCTTTTCCTGCCCTGGGCAGCCCATGGGTGACTTTAAGACACTCCAGTGGTGTGCAGACATATAAACGCTGTGCTGCTGGAGAACCCAAAAGCCAGCCTATGTCTGGACAACCAGGCGGCTTGAAAATGCCACACTCTGAAGCTGCCCAGATGGCGGCACAAAAGAACGGTCTGTTTTGGCCTTAAGACTCTTTCACCCATGATAGAGCAGTTTAGATGTAATAACTGTGGCTATATCACTATAATGTTGCACCAGAGTATACCTGACATATTTCCAGTGCCACTACCTTGCTGTTTGTACCGTATTTTTTGCCATATAAGGCGCTCCGGCATATTAGGCGCACCCAATTTTAAAGGAGGAAAATCCAAGAAAAAAGGATTCCTCCCTTTAGCCGGAGGCCGGTTGTTCAATGGGCTGGTGCTGGGATCGGAGAACTTCTCCGATCCCAGCACCAGCCCATTGAACTGAGGTCGCGGGGGGAAGGAGGGCTCCTTCCCCCCGCGACCTCAGTCTTTGAATGGGCTGGTGCTGGGATCGAAGCGATCCCAGTGCCAGCCCATTGAAAGACTGAGGCCACCGGGAGAAGGAGGGATCCTTCTCCCCGCGGCCTCAGTCTTTGAATCGGCTGGCGCTGGGATCGAAGCGATCCCGGCACCAGCCCATTGAAAGACTGAGGCCGCCGAGAGAAGGAGCCCTCCTTCCCCCCCCGGCCTCAGTCTTGGAATTGGCTGGTGCCGGGATCAAAGCGATCCCGGCACCAGGCCATTGAAAGACTGAGGCCGCCGGGAGAAGGATCCTTCTCCCCGCGGCCTCAGTCTTTGAATCGGCTGGCGCTGGGATCGAAGCGATCCCGGCACCAGCCCATTGAAAGACTGAGGCCGCCGGGAGAAGGAGCCCTCCTTCCCCCCCGGCCTCAGTCTTGGAATGGGCTGGTGCCGGGATCGAAGCGATCCCGGCACCAGCCCATTGAAAGGCTGAGGCCGCGGGGAGAAGGAGCCCTCCTTCCCCCCCCCCCCCCCGGCCTCAGTCTTTCAATGGGCTGGTGCCGGGATCGAAGCGATCCCGGCACCAGCCCATTGAAAGACTGAGGCCGCCGGGAGAAGGAGCCCTCCTTCCCCCCCCCCCCCCCCCCCCGGCCTCAGTCTTGGAATGGGCTGGTGCTGGGATCGAAGCGATCCCGGCACCAGCCCATTGAAAGACTGAGGCCGCGGGGAGAAGGATCCTTCTCCCCGCGGCCTCAGTCTTTGAATCGGCTGGCGCTGGGATCGAAGCGAACCCGGCACCAGCCCATTGAAAGACTGAGGCCGCCGGGAGAAGGATCCTTCTCCCCGCGGCTTCAGTCTTTGAATCGGCTGGCGCTGGGATCGAAGCGATCCCGGCACCAGCCCATTGAAAGACTGAGGCCGCGTGGAGAAGGAGCCCTCCTTCCCCCCCCCGGCCTCAGTCTTGGAATGGGCTGGTGCCGGGATCGAAGCGATCCCGGCACCAGCCCATTGAAAGACTGAGGCCGCCGGGAGAAGGAGCCCTCCTTCCCCCCTGGCCTCAGTCTTGGAATGGGCTGGTGCCGGGATCGAAGCGATCCCGGCACCAGCCCATTGAAAGACTGAGGCCGCCGGGAGGAGGAGCCCTCCTTCCCCCCCAGCCTCAGTCTTGGAATGGGCTGGTGCCGGGATCGCTTCGATCCCAGCGTCAGCCAATTCAAAGACTGAGGCCGCGGGGAGAAGGATCCTTCTCCCGGCGGCCTCAGTCTTTCAATGGGCTGGTGCCGGGATCGCTTCGATCCCGGCACCAGCCCATTCCAAGACTGAGGCCGGGGGGGAAGGAGGGCTCCTTCTCCCGGCGGCCTCAGTCTTTCAATGGGCTGGTGCCGGGATCGCTTCGATCCCGGCACCAGCCCATTCAAAGACTGAGGTCGCGGGGGGAAGGAGAGCTCCTTCTCCCCGCGGCCTCGGCCCTTCGCCCTATAATGCGCACTCACTTCCCCACGCACGTTTTGGGGAAGAAAAAGTGAGTGTTATAGGGCGAAAAATACGGTATATCTTTTGAGATCTGATAGCAAAGGAAATGTAACATTAAATCCTAGCCCTGTTCCTGCATGGCAGTGAGACATAATCTTTCATTGAAAGACTGAGGCCGCGTGGAGAAGGAGCCCTCCTTCCCCCCCGGCCTCAGTCTTGGAATGGGCTGGTGCCGGGATCGAATCGATCCCGGCACCAGCCCATTGAAAGACTGAGGCCGCGTGGAGAAGGAGCCCTCCTTCCCCCCTGGCCTCAGTCTTGGAATGGGCTGGTGCCGGGATTGAAGCGATCCCGGCACCAGCCCATTCCAAGACTGAGGCCGCCGGGAGAAGGAGCCCTCCTTCCCCCCCGGCCTCAGTCTTGGAATGGGCTGGTGCCGGGATCGAATCGATCCCGGCACCAGCCCATTGAAAGACTGAGGCCGCCGGGAGAAGGATCCTTCTCCCCGCGGCCTCAGTCTTTGAATTGGCTGGCGCTGGGATCGAAGCGATCCCGGCACCAGCCCATTCCAAGACTGAGGCTGGGGGGGAAGGAGGGCTCCTCCTCCCGGCGGCCTCAGTCTTTCAATGGGCTGGTGCCGGGATCGCTTCAATCCCGGCACCAGCCCATTCCAAGACTGAGGCCAGGGGGGAAGGAGGGCTCCTTCTCCCGGCGGCCTCAGTCTTTCAATGGGCTGGTGCCGGGATCGCTTCGATCCCGGCACCAGCCCATTCCAAGACTGAGGCCGGGGGGGAAGGAGGGCTCCTTCTCCACGCGGCCTCAGTCTTTCAATGGGCTGGTGCCGGGATCGCTTCGATCCCAGCGCCAGCCGATTCAAAGACTGAGGCCGGGGGGGAAGGAGGGCTCCTTCTCCCGGCGGCCTCAGTCTTTCAATGGGCTGGTGCCGGGATCGCTTCGATCCCGGCACCAGCCCATTCAAAGACTGAGGTCGCGGGGGGAAGGAGAGCTCCTTCTCCCCGCGGCCTCGGCCCTTCGCCCTATAATGCGCACTCACTTCCCCACGCACGTTTTGGGGAAGAAAAAGTGAGTGTTATAGGGCGAAAAATACGGTATATCTTTTGAGATCTGATAGCACAGGAAATGTAACATTAAATCCTAGCCCTGTTCCTGCATGGCAGTGAGACATAATCTTTCATTGAAAGACTGAGGCCGCCGGGAGAAGGAGCCCTCCTTCCCCCCCGGCCTCAGTCTTGGAATGGGCTGGTGCCGGGATCGAATCGATCCCGGCACCAGCCCATTGAAAGACTGAGGCCGCCGGGAGAAGGATCCTTCTCCCCGCGGCCTCAGTCTTTGAATTGGCTGGCGCTGGGATCGAAGCGATCCCGGCACCAGCCCATTCCAAGACTGAGGCTGGGGGGGAAGGAGGGCTCCTCCTCCCGGCGGCCTCAGTCTTTCAATGGGCTGGTGCCGGGATCGCTTCAATCCCGGCACCAGCCCATTCCAAGACTGAGGCCAGGGGGGAAGGAGGGCTCCTTCTCCCGGCGGCCTCAGTCTTTCAATGGGCTGGTGCCGGGATCGCTTCGATCCCTGCACCAGGCCATTCCAAGACTGAGGCCGGGGGGGAAGGAGGGCTCCTTCTCCCGGCGGCCTCAGTCTTTCAATGGGCTGGTGCCGGGATCGCTTCGATCCCAGCGCCAGCCGATTCAAAGACTGAGGCCGCGGGGAGAAGGATCCTTCTCCCCGCGGCCTCAGTCTTTCAATGGGCTGGTGCCGGGATCGCTTCGATCCCGGCACCAGCCCATTCCAAGACTGAGGCCGGGGGGGAAGGAGGGCTCCTTCTCCACGCGGCCTCAGTCTTTCAATGGGCTGGTGCCGGGATCGCTTCGATCCCAGCGCCAGCCGATTCAAAGACTGAGGCCGCGGGGAGAAGGATCCTTCTCCCCGCGGCCTCAGTCTTTCAATGGGCTGGTGCCGGGATCGCTTCGATCCCAGCACCAGCCCATTCCAAGACTGAGGCCGGGGGGGAAGGAGGGCTCCTTCTCCCGGCGGCCTGAGTCTTTCAATGGGCTGGTGCCGGGATCGCTTCGATCCCGGCACCAGCCCATTCAAAGACTGAGGTCGCGGGGGGAAGGAGAGCTCCTTCTCCCCGCGGCCTCGGCCCTTCGCCCTATAATGCGCACTCACTTCCCCACGCACGTTTTGGGGAAGAAAAAGTGAGTGTTATAGGGCGAAAAATACGGTATATCTTTTGAGATCTGATAGCACAGGAAATGTAACATTAAATCCTAGCCCTGTTCCTGCATGGCAGTGAGACATAATCTTTCCAGTGTCCTCTCAGGACTATCTTCCTCATCTTGAGCAGAGAGAGTTGGGCCCTTTAGTACACATGCAGTCAGTTTGTACACACAGTAATGGTGGTTTGTTGTCCTTATCATTTTCCTGGAGCCAGAATTTGGAACACAGAGAATCAGGACAAAGCAATAGCAGTAGTGAGAGCATATTTTCCCCCCTTTTGTTTAATATATTGGGCGGCGGGGTTTGGGTTTGGGGACCATTGTCATGCCTACCCAGACTTGTAAGCCACCCCGCCTTCTCCCTAATTCTTGAAGTATATTCTTCTTAGGTTATATTGATGGGCTTCCACTGCTAAAATAGCACTTTCTTTTTTTAGTTTTAAGTAATATTTTTCCCCAAAAAGACATATCTGAAAAATTAAAAGCAGATATAAAAACAAAATTAAGGTTGTAAATTAGCTGTTCTTTTTCTCTACTGCATTCTTATTGATTAAAGTATTATCTCATACTGGTGTGCATAATTGTTTAAAAGCTGTTTTGTCATTCTTCGACCCTGCCTATTACTGTCTTCCTATTTAGTCAAGCTATATTGGCTTGGTACTATGACTGTCTTTTCTAACTATTCCTCAGTAGTAAGTGAAAGCAAACAACTGCTGTTTCATAAGGATAGGTATAAGCTAAATGATGCATCACTTCATGTGGGGTACAGTGTATATTTAAATTTCATACCATGCCAGTCCTAGTTTCCCACCAACTAAACATGGAGAATTCTAGAGATATAATAGAGCAGGGGTTCATGGTGTAGGAAGCTATATTTCATGTGTGAAGGAAATGCAGATAATCAAACATTTAACCCAAGTGTATCTTATTGGTGCATTTGTACTGTACATAAAAAGAAGGAAATGGAAAATTTCCCTCTGGAATTAAATCATGATTTTTAGCAGGAAAGGCATTATATTTTGATAAATATTCTGTGGTATTTAGTACACAGACTTGGAGCTTCACGTAACCTGAAGTGGTTTTGCATGTGATGTTACCCTCCTTTACCTTGCAAGCCCTCATCATGTACTATAAATCTATTCATCATCTGTCCTGGCTCTAGTGTAAATGTACACTGAAAGCTGAGTTTCAATTCAGAAAATTATACTGTTTACATAGATGTGAGTGTATGATAGACTGTTAGTAAAGGGGAATTAATGGGGAGGTGTGACTGAATAAATAAAGATGAGTTTACAAATGATGTGTGATAGACAGTGGTCGTTTGCTGGCCTGTACTGGTTCATGAGCTGCTAGTCCTTGGTAAAATTTCAGGAAAGAATGAAACCATTTTAGCCAATGGGAACAAGTATGGCACTTATCCCTGGTAAATTGGGGTGAAAAGATGCTAGTCCTCTACATTAGATAGGTTGAGCAGCACTGCAGTAGAAGATCCTGTCAACAGAAAGAGGTGTTATGTTTATATGAGCTTAAAAAAATTGGATCCAAAGAAGACTCATAACACTTAAAGGAAAGCAGTTCTGGATCCAGTCCATGGAACCCAATGAACTCTTTAAACATGGGAATATATACCATGCAGTTCTTGAGAATGTTGTATGAGGATTTCACCATTCATGTGTCTAGGTATCCCAGAACAGGAGAAAAACCATTCAAGTGTCTTATTAATATGGTAAAAAAGGCCCACAGTTGCTTCAGTTATATTACAGGAAAATCTAAACCAGGGGTAGGCAACCTTTCCCCTTTAAGGGCCGAGGGACTTCAGCTCCCAGAATCCCAGGAGCTATTGGCCAACATGGGACTATTGGCCAACATGGCTGAGGCTTCTGGGAGATGAAGTCCTTCGGCCCTTAACGGGGAAAGATTGCCTACCCCTGATCTAAACCTTTTAGTTTATGTTACTTTCCCTGTTTACCATGTGGGGATATGATTGTCATAATTCAGAAACCAAAACAGGAAAAAAATGAATAGATAAACTGTTGAATAAAACAGTTCTCCTGAAAGTCCTGTAATGGCAGCAATATAATTTTCCTGATAGATTTTGATCATTGTGACCCAATCTATGAAAAATGAAGATGACCATGTTTATAGAAAGTAATATTTAGATTTTTTTTTAAAAAAAACACCAAGTCAAGTACTCATTGAAAAATAATAGCATTTAATAGTTTTTTGTGGGTTTTTTGGGCTGTGAGGTTGTGTTCTAGAAGAATGTGTTCCCGAATTCTCTGAAGATGCCAGCCACAGATGCAGGCAAAATGTCAGAAATGCATTTTTCTAGAACATGGCCTCACAGCCTGAAAAACCCACAAAAACCTATGGATGCCAGCTGTGAAAGCCTTCTATAATAGCAATTAAGTTTAAATATATAAATACATCTGTAACTGCAGAAAGTCCTTCTATACTTTGCCACTGAAAATGTTGCGATCATTGCAAAGGGGGTTTTGTGGATCGAGTGGGGGGGAGTTGTTGTCATCATTTGATTCAAAACATAGGAATTGTTGGAAAGTGTTCATGGCAAATTTCATTTAGTTTGTTTCTTCTTGTGATCTAAAACATTCTCTGTGTCATCTAGAGTGAAACATGTAAAACTTCTGGTCAGTGTTAAGTTTTAAGGGAACTTTCCTGTCTACTTGTACAGCAGATGTTAGGTTAGTATCAGACCCAAGCATTGTCTGATCTTACATACCTTACAGTAGTGGCCAGCCAGATGCATCATGCAAGCTCAGACTCAGGACATGAGGATAAAAATAGCTGTACTCTCATATTCTCCAGCATTAGAGAAATACAACTCTAATTTTTTGTTGTTAGCTGTCAGGTTGACCCTGAGCTGTGGTGACCCTATGGATGAGACATTTCCAGTCTTCCACTACTCTACTCATGTTTTGCAAATTCATACCTGTAACCTCTGTGATTGTCTATCCATCTAGCATGTGGCCTTCCTCTCTTTTTTCTGCCCTCTGCCTTTCCTAGCATTAGTGTATTTTCCAATGAGTCATGCCTTCTCATGTTGTGGCCAAAGTATGATAGCTTTAATTTGGTCATCTTGGGTTTCAGAGAGAGTTCAGGTTTGATCTGGTCAAGGACACATTTGTTTGTCTTCTTGGCTGTCCATGGGATCCTCAGCACTCTTCTCCAGCACCACATCTCAAATGAGTTGATTTTTTCCTATCGTCTTTCTTAACTGGCCAGCTCCCACATCCATATATGGTGATGGGTAATACAATGGCTAGGACAATTCTAATTTTAGTTCTTAGTTATATATTTTTACTCCTTAGAATCTTTTCTAGTTCTTTTTTCATAGCTGTCCTCATCATTCCTAGTCTTCTTTTTTCTTGGCTGCAGTCTCAGTTTGATCATTGTTTAATCCATGATACAGGGAATCTTTAATTATATCAATATCCTCATTATGTAGGTTAACTTTATGTAGATCTCCCATGGTCATTATTTTTCTTTATGTTCAGCAGTAAGCTTGCCTTTGCACTTTCCTCCTTGACATCCCTTAGTGGTTGTTCCAAGTCTGTGATGTTTTTGGCTAATACTGTGGTGTCATCCATGTATCTTAGATTGTTAATATTCCTTCCTCCTATCTTCCTTCTCCTTCTGTGTCCAAGCCTGGTTTTTGTATGACTATTTTCTGCATACAAATTGAACAAGTAGGGTGATAGAATGCAGCCTTGCCTGACCCCCTTGGCAACTGGGAACCATTCTGTTTTTCCATATTCTGTTCTGACAATGCCATTTTCTCCTAAGTTCTTATCACGACTATAAGATGTAGAGGCACTTCCATGTCTTCAACAGTCTTCCATAGTTTTTTGTGATCTGTGCAGTCAAATGCTTTGCTATAGTCTATAAAACACATGCTGATCCCCCCCCCCCCCGAATTCCTTGGTATGTTCCATTAGCATTTTATGTTTGCAGTGTAGTCCCTAGTGCTTCTTCCTTTTCTGAACCCTGGCTGCACCTCTGGAATTTCTCTCTCCATGTATGAGTGGACTCTTATGTTGTAGAATTTTGAGCATAATTTGCTTACATGGGAGATTAATGCCATGGTTCTATCTGCAGTCCCTTGTGTCTCCTTTTTTGTGGATGGGAACTATATTGATTGTTACCAGTCTGTTGGCCATCAATTTGTTCTCCATGTTGGTTGATATATATTGGTTAACACTAGACTTGATGTGTGGATTGTAGCAGTTGGGAGGTATGTGTGCTGGATGTATTTCCCAATACAGTATGACCCACATTGGAGGCTACATTCCTGGACTTACTGTGGAAATGCAAATTCTGTGGTACTGCGACAGAGTCACTGGGCAGACTTGGTTTCCTGACAGCCAATCACAGTTTGGACTGACTGTGAGGGAGGGGCTGCTGTGGAAGGAGTAGATGTAAAAGGCAGGAGTGGGTGACTGTGAGTTCAGATGAGGGTGCAATGAGAGTTGATGGGGAGTTTAAGAGAGTTCAGAGCAGTTGAAGGGAGTTGAAGGGAATTAAGTCGAGGGAAGGTTTGGGTTCCGGAGAGGTTCTTGGGTAAGAGTTCTAGGGAGGGTGTCAGATAGGGAATCTGACTTGGCCTAGAGAGAGTCAGAGAGGTATTATGATGGGCCAGTAGAGAAACTGGAGAAAGAGACACAGATCTCAATACAGTTAGAGAAGGATACTGACTGGGAGAGAAAGTGTATTGGAGATTGTAAAGAAGAAACTGAAATGCCTGCAACTGTTATATTAACGTAACCATACCACATTTGAACCTATTCTATCTAAGCTACTTTCTTGCTACATGCTATTCAACAAAGTTAATGTTTATCTATTGTAACAGAAGCCTCCCTGAGTGAATTCTAGACCAGGGGTAGGCAACCTTTCCCCTTTAAGGGCCGAGGGACTTCAGCTCCCAGAATCCCAGGAGTTATTGGCCAACATGGGACTATTGGCCAACATGGCTGAGGCTTCTAGAAGCTGAAGTCCCTGGGCCCTTAAAGGGGAAAGGTTGCCTACCCCTGTTCTAGACCATTCAGGCACAGACAAACACACCATATTAAGATATAAAACTTATAAGAGGAAGACACTTGGGATCCTAGCCCTGATACATTTAGGGAAAATGTATAAAAGGTGGATGGTGGGCAGGTGTCATTGATGAGGAGCCTTCTATAAGTGAGAGATAAAAGGTAACCTCAAGGCGTAGAAAGGAGGTCTCATCACTGGTACGCTGTAAGTATACTGTAGAATGAGGCTGGAACACCTAGAACAGGAGTAGGCAACCTTTTTGATCCCTGTGCCAGTCCCCCGAAGTCCTCTTCTTCGCTGGGCTGAGGGGGGGAATGGCGGCGTGCACGCTCATGCGCGCCCGCGCCCCTGTCACCGCGCGCAACCCCCACGCAGCGCGCTGCCACTGCCGCCTCCACCACCACTGCCACCGTGGCGCACATGCCCACCACCACCGCCGAGCATGTCGCGACCGCCATTTTGGAGAACAAAATGGCGGCTGTGCCGCGTTTGCGCATGCGCAGGAGTACCGTGCATGTGCAAATGAGTCGCATCCGCCATTTTGGAGAACAAAATGGCGGCCGCCACTCTCGCGGCTGCCATTTTGGTTTCCAAAATGGCGGTCACGACTCGTTTGCACATGCGCAGTACTCGTGCGCGTACGCAAACGCGTCACGGCTGCCATTTTGGAAACCAAAATGGCGTGCATGGCGTGCGCGGCAGCACAGAGCCCAAAATGCATGGTGGCGGTGGTGTGCGGCAGCGGCGGCGGCAGGGGTCCGCCTGGGCCAGCAAGTCCGGTGACCTGGGCCGGAACTGGCCCGGGGGCCATAGGTTGCTGGCCCCTGACCTAGAAGATGCCTAGAGAGAATATATTTTTTCAGATGTGCAGGTACTACAGGTACTGGTCCCATGGACTACTTACAGTACTAATATATTTCCAATACTAATACTGCAAACTATATATGATTCCATGACTAGTAGATTAGTATCATCTAAGAATATGTCTACTCTGCTGCTAAAGCAATCCAAGCTGGTGGCCATCACTATGTTTTATGGCAATTAATGGGTTTGGCAGGGTGTTCTAAAGATGCTGAAATGGGGGGGGGGGGGAGAAGAGTTTTCCCTACAGATAACCATCCAATTGTATGCATGCATAGTCAATATTTTTTGTCTCAAGTATTCACTGTTGAAACTCTGGGTTTCCTTTTGCTCATGTGTACATCTCTTTTGATTGAGACAAAAACTGTTGACTGTCAGATATGTATTCCCACATAGTTGACACTGGAACGGGTCCTAATTCTCTGTGCTCTCAAGAATAATAATCCCTCTTTGAATCACTGTTCAAACAATCTTGGTTTCTCTTTTCATTTTAGTATGGTTGCCCTGTATATGAGATATGAGTTACCCTCTTCCTTTCATTTTAGAAGAAGGCTTCTCCAGTCCACATCCCATTCTCACACCCTATCTGACATCCCCAACCTGAATTTGAAATGGAAATTGATAACTTATTATTTCATGACTATGCAAATGTTGTAAGGGTGAAATACTTTTTTGTGTCTCTTTGACTTCTTGTTTTCTTAGTATTATAACTGTTAATTCCTCTTTATGTAGCTATAGAGGTGCAGAACCTTCCAGTCAAATATTTCCCCAGTCCTTGGATTGGACTTTTTCAGGAAAAGTTGTAAACAGATCAACCCAGATACAAAGCACAATATAGGTATGTCAGAAAGGGCATTAGGACAGAAAAAACTCCAGATTGTTCTTGTTGTGAACTGCTGTCAAGTCAGCTTTTACTCATGGCGACCCTATGCTCAGGTCTTGCAGACTCAGGGCCGTGGCTTCCTTGACTGAGGGGTGAAGCAGACTGCCACTTTGTGCTGGCTTGAGGACAGCATCTGAGCACGGCGTTTAGATGCCACATGCTCTGATCCCGCCCCCAAACTGGCATCATGCCACCTGCCTGACTACACAATGGACAGCTTTTCGGCACTTTGGTGGCATGGCGTTTAGATGCTGCATGCTGCAGGAGCGCTGAAAAGCCATGGTGGCAGCAGAAAAGCTGGCTTTTTCTGGTGCAAAAAGGAGTGGCGTTTTGCGCTTCTGTTTGCACTGGAAAAAAGCTGGAGTAGGGACATTTTGTGTGGTTGCTGCGGCGCCCACCTGGCCTTTTCAGAGGCGGTGTGACACCACCCCTTCGGGGCAATCTGCTTTACCCCAGAGTCTATCTATCTTCAATGTAGTCTTCTTCTTTTGCTACTGCCTTCTATCTTATCAAGCATTGTCGTCTTTTCTAGTGAGTGATGTCTTATCATGATATGGCCAAAGTACAACAGCATCAGTTTTATCATCATGGCTTCTAGGGAAAGTTCACCCCTGATTTGTTCTATGACCCATTTATTTGTCTTTTTGGCAGTCCACAGTAACCATAGTAAACTTCTCCACCAGCACATTTCAAATGAGGTTATACGCTTTCTACCAGCTTTCTCCGCTGTCCAGTTTAAACAACAGTACATAGAAATGAGCGATACAATGGTATGGACAACCCTAATTCAAATATTGAATGACATATCTTTACACTTCCGGATCTTGTCTTGTTCCTTCATAGTTGCCCTTCAAAGTCCTAGTCTTCTTATTTCTTGACTGCAATCTCCATTCTGATTAATGACTAAGCCAGAGGTCGGCAATGTTAACCTACCTGGGGCCAGTCGCTGGTCCTCAGGTTTTCCAGCGGGCCCCCCACTGCCACCACGGCGCCACTGCACGTGTTGCAGCTGCCATTTTGTTTGCGCATGCGCAGAAGTATTGCGCATGCGCAAATGAGTCGCGGCCGCCATTCTGGCAAACAAAATGGTGGCCGTGATGCGCACGGCGGTGGGGGTCAGCGACGGTGGCGGCCGGTCGGCGGGGGTCAGCGGGCTGGGTGCAGCCCGCGGGCCATAGGTTGCTGACCCCTGGACTAAGCCAAGGTGTGTAAAATCCTGAACTATTTCAATGTCTTCATTGTTCACTTTTATGAAGTCATCTTTGGTCATCATTTGATAATTCCAAATAGTTCCCAGAAATACATTTAAGCTTGCAGGATATAATTTGTATTTACTAATATTTAGTTTTCTGTATTTGCTAATGAAAAAGAAAATATTAAAGATAACCTTTCAATCTAACAACATGTGTTATTTGAAACAGTATCTCCAGTTCCTCTATACTTATAAGAGATCTACATGCAGGGTTTTTGTAATATTGTATTTCAGAACCTGTTAGTCAAAAAATCAGAAAAATCATAGAATCATAGTTGAATGGGGCCATACAGGGTTGTCTACTCCAACCCCTTGCCATGACAGAATACACAACTAAAACACCTCTGAAACATGCCCATCCAGCTCTGTTTAAAGACCATCAAAGATGGAGACTCTCCCAAGCTCTGAGACAGTCTAAATCAATTACAAATCTTCATTCACTTGATAGTCTTAATAAAGATAGTTCTAAGGCATTTTATTTAGGCATTTTATTTTATTTTTATAAGTACTTTAGACTAAGAAATAACGATATGTAAATATTGCTTAGCCCCATGTTGGCAAACCCGTTGCACGTGTACCCCTCTGGCACACAAAGCCATCTGAGCAAGCACACAGCCATGGAGGCCTGGGTCGGGGACCTGGAGAGGTGGAAAGGCGTGTGTGGCTAGGCCATCTTCTTGCTGTGGCCTGGAGGGGCAGTGTGCGACCTTTCTACCCAGAAACCCTGCCCCTTCCTCCCAGAAGCCCTGCACTTTTGCAGGGAACCCCACCCCCTGGCCATAGAGCCCTCCGGCTTTCCCCAGATCCTGATAGTAGGATTTTTCCTGGTGCCTTTCAAGTGAGCGTCACCTTTAGGTTGTTGTGTGCCTTCCAGCCCTTTCTGACTTAGGGAGACGCTATCCTGGGGTTTCCTTGGCAAGGTTTCTTCAGAGGAGCATTTGCCATTTCCTTCCCCTGAGGCTGAAATAATGTGGTTTGCCCAAGGTTGACTGATGGGTTTCTGTAGCTTCATGGGAAATTGAACCCTTATCTCCCAGAGGACTAGTCCAACACTCAAACCGCTATATCACACTGGTGTCCCAAACACAACAAACCTGTTACAGGATTTTCTTTGCAAGATTTGTTCAGAGGGGGTTGCCATTGACATCCCCTGAGGCTGAGAGAGAGTGACTTGTTTAAAGTCACCCAGTGAGTTTCTTGCCTGAACAGGGAATCAAACCATGGTCTCCTGAGCCACAGTCCAACATTCAAACCACTACATAATGCTGGCTCTTGTTGTTGGTGAAATACAGTAACATCCAAAATCCACCAAATAGTGATATTCAGCCACTGGTGAATATCAGATGTAGCCACTGGCTACATCTGCACTGCATTTATTGGCACTGCTTTAACTGCCAGGACTGAATGCTATGGAAACCTGAAATTTGTAGATTGGTGAGACATTTATCCAGAGAGCTTTGGTGCTGCAATAAACTACAATTCCCAGGATTCCCTAGCACTGAGCCAGGGCAGTTAAAGCGGTCTCAGACTGTATAGACCTCTGACTTTGGCCACGCTCCCACCCCACCAGAAGTCCCACCCCAGAAGTTGCACCCCCCTGGAAGTCGCGCCCCTGGCACCCAGTGACATTCGGTGCAGGAATGCCACTGAGTTTGGGCACTCAGTCTATAAAAAGTTCACCATCACTGGCTTAGCCTTTACCTTAGCTCATTTTAATGTTTTGCTCCTGTTAATTGGCCAGTATACTGATGTTTTCCATTTGTGGGGGTCTGCATATATAATAACAAAGAGGTGGAATCAATGGAGAGTGTCCTCCTGTTTTGCAAGTTATGCAGTGAAGTTTATTCTGCATTCCCCAGTGATCTACAAAGAGAGACACTCTCTTCCCAAGCCAACAGTATGTTGAATTCATCTGATAAAAAGCTTGTTCCTGTTTCTCTTATGTCCCTATTTTTGTGTAACTGTAACTGTCAATGGTTCTTTCTTTGCCAGCCAATCTATGAGGCCAGTGTGTTCCAAATTTCTGCTCAGACAAAATCCAATAGTATCACTGTCAATTTTTATGAGTAGGAATGAAAGTTAGTAGGCAAATAGTTGATACAGGTAGAAGGTTTCCAGGTGATTATATACCTGTCCATTAAAGTTCTTTTAACATTCTATAATTGCTTGTATTTTATCTGGTCTGCTTTGCTTTCAAATACAGGTTGAGTCTCCCTTATTCAAAATGCTTGGGATCGGAAATGTTTTGAATTTTGTTCCCCCCCCCCCCCCCCCGATTTTACATAATCAAATATCTTGGAGATGGGACCCAAGTCTAGACATAAAATTCATGTATGTTTTGTATCCACTTTATAAACATAGCCTGAAGGTAATGTTATACATAATGTTTTAAATAATGTTGTGTATGAAACAAAGTCTGTGTATGCTGAACCATCAGAAAGCAAAGGTATCACTATCTCAGCCACCCATGTGGACAATTTTAGATTTTGGAGTATTTTGGATTTCAGAAGTCTGGAAAACAGATACTGAGCATGTAATATTTGATAAAAATTGAAAACCTGTTAATGCTCCAAACATATGACATATGACACCTGGATGTTTCTGAATATGCCATTTTAAAATCCAATTAATGGTGTTTTTGTTTGTTTGTTTGTTTGTTTTGTTAATAGGAACTTTTCCAGCTGTGCCAACAATCCAATTACAAGAGATGGTGTGTGTATGTTTTCATGTCAAAAATAAATTGATATAATCCTAATAATAATAGAAATTTGTTCTTGTATAGACAATCATTGGAGAGCTCTTGTAACAACCAAAGTCTCAAGTGATCTCCTTTCTGACCACTGGTCATAATGGTGATTCACTGAAAGAAGCATGATGGACTATTCTTTCTCTTTCCCTTGAAATTGCTGCATGCTGATATTGTAAGATGTGTGCACTGTGGTTTGAGTTTAGCTTGTATAATTAGGGAGAGAATGTCTGTCTTTGCGGGTGACACGGGAATGTAAGACAGTAATGGTAATGTTTCAAGGTTTCTGACCTTGCCCCCTCCCCAGATGTAATACCTGTATTTCAAGAAGAAGATGTGAGGAATTACTTGTTCAGACAAGGATCTTCAACCTTGTAAAGCCGTAATAATTTTTAATCGCTCATGGTTTGTATAGTAGTACAGGATTTTTGACAGTGGAGTATTGGATGCTGAATCTCACCGTTTGCTTTTCATGGGTTATATAATCATGCAGTTCGCTGGATTCATTTTAAAATAGGATCTTAGCATGGAAATGTAGTATAAAAGAATAACAAAGGCAGAGGCATCTGACAGAGGTCTGAAGGACTCTTCCCTTCTTAAAATCTAAGCTATTTTATATCCAAATTTGGTGTTTTGAAGCAATGGATTTTTCAACATATCTTTCATGTTGCGTATATAATACTTTTACCTTCCGTAGCTCCCAGTATGTTAAATTCTCCTGATAAAAGATCCTGGTTCTTATGTGTGCCTGTTCTCATGCAGCTGCACTTGCATTTAAAAAAAATTAACTTGGAAGCAATTCACAAAGGATTTTTTTTACCCATATCACTATTACTTTCAACAGGTTAAATATTATATGGATTGTTCTCTTATAGTTATATCTACTAAGTAGTATGTCCCATTGTGGTCAATAGAATTTAGTCTCAACATATCTTTACGACTGCAGCCTCAGTAATTTAGTTGGTGTTACAATGCAGGGTTAAAATAAAATGCCTCTAATAGAATAGTCTGTTAAGAGTCAACTAAGCTTTGGACCAGGGGTAGGCAAAGTTTCCCCTTTAAGGGCCAAGGGACTTCATCTCCCAGAAGCCTCAGCCATGTTGGCCAATAGTCCCATGTTGGCCAATAACTCCTGGGATTCTGGGAGCTGAAGTCCCTTGGCCCTTAAAGAGGAAAGGTTGCCTACCCCTGCTTTGGACCATGCCTAGTAATTTCTAGAGCAGAATTAAATGTTCTAATTATGAATGAGAATGACATAAAGCTTTTAATTTTAAAGATCTGCTAATTTATCTATGGCAGTGTTGTAAAGACTTAGCAGTAAGCGGATACAGATTTTTCTAATCACTGAGAAGGCTAGCATAAGGAGTGAAATATGTGACGTTTCAAAATATGATTTCTGTTGTTAATTACTGCCTTTAAAGGCAAATTCCAAGAAACCTGTTAGAGAAAGTGAGAACATTTAGTTCCCTCAATTCCATATTTTCCCCAATTACCATTCTTTTAAACAATTGTGTAAAGCAATGGTAAATAGAGAAAAAAGTCTACCTTAGGGTGTAGCTTTTAAGCATTGTGTATATGTGTGTGCCTTCAAGTTGTCTGTTGGCTTATGGTGACCCCATGAATTTCATAAGGTTTTCTTAGGCAGTTTTTTCCTCTGAAATATGGCCTATTTAAATTATTTTTCTTGTTTTAAATTGTTATAACCTGTTTATAGTTATTTTACTTGAGATTATGTGATATAGGGCAGGAAATAAGTATTTTAATGAAATAAATAATAATCCATTTTGAGACCACTTTAACTGCCCTGGCTCAGTGCTAGGGAATCATGGGAACTGTAGTTTATTGTGGCACCAGAGCTCCCTGACAGAGAAGGCTCAATGTCTCAGAAGAACTACAGTTCCCATATTTCCCTAGCATTGAGCCAGGACAGTTAAGGTGGCCTCAAGCTGGATTATTTCTGGCAGTCTGTTCAGGCCCTTAGTGTTCTGAAAAAAATACTGTTATGCTGCTGCATTGTAATTTTCAACTGAGGCACTTGATACGGGTTGAATATTCCTCATCCAAAATTCTGAAATCCAAAATACTCCATAATCCAAAATTCTCCACATGAGTGGCTGAGATAGTGACGGTTTCTGATGGTTCAATGTACACAAACTTTGTTTCAGTCACAACATTATTAAAAAATATTACCTATAAAATTACCTTCAGGCTATGTTTATAAGGTGTATACGAAACATACATAAATTTCATATCTTGACTTGGGCCCTATCTGATTATGTATACGCAAATATTCCAAAATCTGGGAGAGATGAATCCAAAAGCCAAACAATTCTGGTCCCAATTATTTCAGATAAGGGAAACTCAATCTATACTTACTCTAGCCCAGGGGTTGGCAAGATGTACTTACCTGGGGCCGGTCTGCTGGTCCTGGAGTCTTCCGCTGGGCTGGGGGGAGGGGAATGGTGGTGCGCAAACAAAATGGCTGCTGCGACTCGTTTGTGTATGCTCAGTACTCGGCGCACGCGCAAACGAGTAGCTGCCGCCATTTTGTTTTCCAAAATGGCAGCCGAGGCTCATTTGCGCATGCACAAGAGTACTGCACATGTGCAAATGAGTCGCGGCCGCCATTTTGGAAAACAAAATGGCGGCCGCAACACGCGCAGTGGCAGCACGTGCGGTGGTGGCAGCAGCGGTGGCGGCGGGGGCCGGTCGGCACGCCTCGGCAGGCTGAGTGCGGCCCGCGGCCCGTAGGTTGCCAACCCCTGCTCTAGCCTTTGGTGGTAATAACATTAACTATCATGGACACCTTCATACGATAAGAGACCTGATGTTTGTAACACACTTTGCATGGGTCTCCTTGCAGATGCTGAGAAATATCAACTAGTTTAGAATGTGGTTGCTAATTGGTAAGCACCTCCACAGAATTTATAATGTCAATGCTGAAAAAGTTATGTTGGTTGCCTGCTTGGTCCTGGGCTCAATTTAATATGTAGTTGACCTTTGTGATTTGTCTTTAGCCTTTTTAGGATATGCCAAAGAATACCTTCTTATACTCCCTTCCCCAGGATGATGAAATGCAGCCTTGTCTTTGTTTGGGACAGACTTTCCCTTTTCAAAATTTTCTCTTTGGGATGAGCTGAAGTTGATTTTAAAATTTGATGCGTGTGAATGGTAAGGTGGAACAAAGGTAGTATAGACAGAAAAAGTAATATGTAAAGCCATTGAGGATGGAAAGAATATCTTCAATTATTCATTTCCCTGTTAAAAACTGGGGTTCCTAACAGTTGAGAATCCCAACTGGGAAAATAATTGACATTTGTCTCTGGACATTTGTGGGTCTGTGCCTGCATTTAAATTATTTATCAAAGTACCTGAAATAGATCTGACCTACTGCAAGCCACTTGCAGTTCAACACAACACTTTTGCTTGCCAGCTAATGCAAGACTTACCAGGAGCACTTGGGGTTGACCTATACCAGGGCCCCTCAAATCTTACAGTTGGGTGCCTTGTTATGATATCTTGGTGCTTCCTTGAATTCTGAAATGTTGTGTGAACTCTCAAACCTTACAGATCTTACAATGGCATCCCAGCCACAATCACAACAGACCAACCCACAGCATTTGGTGTGAAATGGGCCAGTTTTCTGCATAACTTGGGGGGCAGTAAGTTGTGAGTATGCCTGGTGGCTTGTTCTTCCTTATCTGTGGCTGAGCAAATCAACATCCTTCCTTGGTAAATTGGATCCAGCATTATTTTTCTATGGAACCTTTTCTCTGGAATACTTCAGTACTTTTGAATGCTAGAAAAAGTCTGTGGAGAAATATTCATTTTCCCCCACAGTGGGTAGAAAATTAGTTTACCTTCCTTTGACATGTTACTTATGTATTACTACATTACTTTCCTTCAATAGTAACATGTGTGCTAGTGATATTTGTATTAGCACACTTTAGTTTTGTCATTAGGTATCTTAATATGTATCAGTTGTTAATTTTTTGTTGCTGTTGCTGTTGTGTGCAAGTTGTTTCCAATTTAGGGCGACCCTGAGACAAATCTGTCATGGATTTTCTTGACAAAATTTCTTCAGAGAAGGTCTGCCTTTGCCTCCTTCTGAGGCTGAGAGAATATGACTTGCCTAAGGTAACCAGTGAATTTCCATGACTGAGTGGGAATTTAGACATTGATCTCCAGAGTCATAGGCCAATGCTCAAACTACTATCCAGATTGACTTTCTCTTGCTGATCCATTATTTGTTGATCTATTATTCCTTAATCAGTAGGTAAAAGAAGGTGGCCAGCAGTAACCTAAATATCTGCAATTAAGGGTGAGTTGGCATGCAGAGTCATATGGAATTAATTCTTCTTATCTGTATTTTTTGTAAGCCTTTGGTGATTCATAATTAAACTTTTATGTGATTTACTTCCCCTGTTGTAGTCCTTTTTTTCTGGGGAAAAAACTTTCTTGTGGTTAAACTGTTCCCCTTAGTTTGCTTCATTTAATAAAAAACATTGACATTAGCCAAGAAGACTGGAACTCTTTTCTTGTCCTATTGCTGTTCTAATGCATAAAGTTTGCATGATGTTGCAATGTGTTAAACTGTATTCACAGCTGATGAAAATATTATACTGTAATGGCTTGCTTCCAAACAGGAAGTAGACACCCCCAGATACTCCCATGCTGAAAATATATATGGCATGTTTTAGATGTATAGTTACAACAGGCAGTGATCGTGGAGGGATTTCCAACAAACAGAATGGTTTTAATTCTCCTGAGTCTGTCCCAGCCTCATTTCCTCAACTGAAACTGTAACAGTCCACAATTAGATCATTTGAGCAAGGAATCTGACAATTTCTAAGGGCTTCATAAATTGAAATATTACTTATAACAATGGATTGGTTCCAGAAGAATCTAGTCATGTGTTAGTCCCACTGAAATCATTGAGAGGGTGATTATTATTATAAATTTATTTATATTATTATTAGTATAATTTCCCTTAAACAGGTAGCAGCATGGCTTACAAATTAAAATACTATAGAGATAAAACATAAAAGATTGACATCAAAAGGGAATTTTACTGCTTGCAACATATAAAAGCAAATTAAAAATGACAAAAAGCAGTTTGGAAACAGTGCAATACAATAATAAAGCATTTTTAAGAAGCTCTTTCTTTAAAATCCTTCAGTTCTCCAAAGTCTTTTGGAATTTTTTAAAAAAGTGTTTGGCTCCTGATGTAAGTTCTTTAGAAAGGGAGTTCCAGAGCCTAGGAGAAGCCACCAAGAAGGTATTACCTTGTCTCTCCTCCAGCCATGCCTGTGAAAATGGTGAGTCTGAGAGAAGTTCTGTCTTGAGTATGTCACAGACTTCTGTGCAGCTGGACCTTACCCAACCGGACATAAATTCAACACCATTTATGGCATGAATATACAGCTGGTGTATACTATTTCTTTAGTGTGTAAAAAGCACTTCTTTCTTGGTGGAAAACAATTACTCCATTTGGCTCTTGGTTATTGAAAGTTCAGTATTAACTGTCCAGGGACAGATGGATCTTTTTTGAAAACAGCAAGTAAGGAAGATAAATCAGGATTCGCATGCTGGCTTGGCCATGTAAACGCACTGGGTGACCCTGGGCAAATCACACTATTTCAGCTTCAGAGGATAATGGCAAACCCTCTCTGAAGAAACTTGCCAAGAAAATCTTGTGATAGGTTTGTCTTAGGGTGGCCATAATTTGGAAATGATTTGGAGGCACACAACAACAGCAAAAACAAGGAGGATAAACATTGCTGAAAATCACAAAAGGCAGTCTAGTTTCATCTTAGTTAATGTGTAGCAAGCACATTACTCTTCTAAATCTAATCAGAAATGCAGAACTCCTGCTGTGCAACACTTAATCTGGATGTAGTTGTAGCATGTGGTCTCTTCCAACTCTATGATTCTGTGTACATATATAAACATTCTCCCATTCATGGGGTTGCCAGAGTCGAAGTCAACTTGATAGCATTTAACAACAACCAAAACGAAGTATAAGATGTATCACTTTTTGTGGGTTTTTTTGTTTGTTTGTTTGTTAACTGCCTTTGCGTCAGCCCATGGCAACTTTATAGATGAGACATCTCCAGGCCCCCCTATCCCCTACTGCTCTGCACAGCTCCTGCAGACTCATATTCATAATAAAGTCCATCTATCTAGCATGTGGTCTTCCTCTTTTTCTACTTCCCTCCACCTTTCCTAACATTATTATCTTTTCCAGTGATTCATGCCTTCTCATGATGTGGCCAAAGTATGACAGTCTAAGTCTTGTCATCTTGGTAACTTTGATTGCATGCTTGCATGGAAATGGAAATTCCAATTGCCCAAATACCTAAATCTTCCAATTATTTGAATATTTGTGGAAATGTTCTGGTAAAATTTAAAACAAATTATATGGTGACTTGTAGATTTTCAAAGAACAGTTATCCAAATTAACAGACATATTGTGATGTGTCTACTTGACAGTGTACAAGAAGTAGCACTGGGAAAATAACCCTTTTTATTCTTTTTGTGGGGTTTGCACTTGAAACATATAGTGCACGTTGCTCTTTGAATAAACCAGGAGTGATCTTCATGTGTGGATCTGCTTTGGGGTGAAGTTTTAGTTTTAATGACTGAGATGTAATGCTGCCAGTTAGTTTTCTTTATACTGCTTTCTCTACCTAAATATCCTAAAAAGCACCAGAGCCCATCTGATCTTGGAAACTAAACAGGGTCAGACTTGGTTAGTACTTGGATGGGAGACCACCAATGAATACCAGGTGCTGTAGCCTATATTTCAGAGGAAGGAAGTGGCAAAACCACCCCTGAATATTTCATGCCTAAGAAAAGGTTATGAAATTCCTCAGATCACTATCAGTTGACAGGCGTCTTGAAGGTGCACACACATGTACTTTGTGTCATTTCAGTATCTACTTTTTTTTCCTTTTATGCTCAGCCTAGTAAGAATGCAAATGAACAAATTTGTCCACTTTGGTATCTTTGAGTTTCTCATTTTCCTGATTATCCTGTAGCACATTTTTAGGGACTTTTAAAAAGTTTGTATTTGTATGCATTTGTCTGTGAATTTTCATAGTATATACATTTTTGTACATAGTTTTTTCCTAATCTTTCAGACAAATATAATGCAATTTTGTATTACTCTAACTCAGGGGTAGGTAACCTTTTTTATCAGGGGGCCGGGTTGCTGTCCCTCAGACAATTGGGGGGCTGAAGCACCAAAAATAAATAAATAAATAAATATTTTAAAAAATTAAACATTAAAAAAAATATGCATGCACACTCTCTCAGCCCCAGAAAAGCCATGGCAAAACCCCTGTGGAGATTTTGCCAAGAAAACCTCAAGAACAAGTAATAACAACAATAATCAATATCATCATGGTGGGGGGCGGCGGCGGCAGCAGCAGGACCGGCCTGGGGCTGGTCCAAAGGCCTCGGAGGGCCGCATCCGGCCCCCGGGCCTTGGTTTGCCTACCCCTGCTCTAACTCATGTATTTTTGTGTGCACTTCTCTGTAATACGTGTATTTTTTTATTGGACAGTAGTGTCAACAACATTAAGAAAAGTGCTGCTTCTGAAGGATACTGGAAACAATTTCAGCAAATTAAAAGAAATATGTAGCCAATTATTCTTACCACTCAGATTCTCTTTGGGTGATTAACAGAATTATATTTAAATTTTACAGAATCTTAGACATTGCAGACTATAATATATAGCAAAAGCTGCTGCTACTGATCCTGGTAGTAGTTTTAATGTGCTGTAAAGTACACTTCTCACAAAGAGAATGAATAGGATTTCAGCTGAAGGAACTACTTCTGTCAGTGGATGTAAGAGTGGTTGGTTTCCACCTCCTTCCAGCAGCCCATACTCTTCTCAATATAGCTGGGAAACTAGGGGCTCATTCCCACTACAAAATAACCTGGTGTAGAAACTAGATTATTTTGGTGATTGAATCTTTCCGTGGCTGTTTACTCCTCTTTGTTGTTCACACTGACGGGGAGGGGGAGAGGAAGAATGGCTGCCATGGAGAGATGATAATGACAGGAGGGGGGGGGAGGAAGAGGAGAAAGGACATGATGGAGGAGGGAAAGGAGGATAAGGGAGGAAGAAGGGGAAAAAAGGCAAACTCCTTCTGAACAAACCTTCCAAAGAAAACCCCACAATAGGTGCACCCTAAGTTGGAAATTACTTGAAGGCACACAACAAAAATAGAGGAGGGGCAGTGGCATGGTGGGAAGGCTTAGGCCCCAGTGGTTCCTCCTCTGCCTCCTCTTGTTGGGCTGCCCTCTGGTGCACCCCTCTCCATCTGTGGCAGTGGCGGTGGCAGCGGTGCTCCATCTTCCTCTCCTCCTTGCCCTGCCAGCTGTCTTGCAAGCTGGCTTGGGGCCTCCTTGCCCCGGCCCTTCTTTGGTCCCAGAGATTACATCAGGAAAGGAGGAGGAGGAGGAAGGCAATGGCTTGGGTCCATCTTATCTTAGGGACCGCCTCTCCCTGTATGATCCCCCCCGTGCCCTTCGGTCCTCTGGGAGGAATCTGTTACAGCCAATAAAGACCAGGCTGTCCCAGACCTCCCAGAGGGCCTTTTCCGCTACCACCCCCAGGCTATGGAACGGCCTGCCGGACGAGATCCGTCTTATTTCCACGCTCACTGCCTTCAAGAAGGCAGTGAAGACGGATCTCTTCCGGCAGGCCTTCCCAGAATAATATCCCCTGGAACATACCTGCCCTGGGAGATGATTTTGTCTCTTATCCAATTGGCCTTCCGCGTGCAATAATTCTGTTAGAATTTTATTGTTTTTATTTAATAGTTAAATGTTTTAATTTTCTCTCGTTTAATTCTGTTTTAAGGGGCTGGGAGGTGGGATTTAGGGTTTGGGGTTATTTTTACATTGTTCTGTTTTTAACTGTTGTAACCTGCCTCGATTGTTGGGCAGAGAGGCGGGCTATTATTATTATTATTATTATTATTATTATTATTATTGGGAAGGAGGAAGGAGAGGATCCAGAAAGAGGATGCTTGCCCGGAGAGACCACCGGAGGAGTGGGCGAGGCTGAGCCAGCTGAGTGGCCCTGACTTCTCCAAGGCAGCCACAGGGCTAGAGAGGTCCCACGCCCAGCTCTCTCTCTCTCCAGCCCCTGTCCTCCACGACCACAGTGGCCCCAAAGCTGGGTTCCTGAAAGTGGGGCCCTGCTCTGCCAGGTGAGGGCTTGCGAGGCCAAAGGAGCCCAGCTCACCACCCTCAACTTCGGGTGAGGTGCGAATCAGATCCCTCATTCCTGCTGTTAGAACACTCCTCTGAATTGATCTTTTACAAAAGAACTGCCAAAAAACTAGTGTCTGAAAAAAGTGGGGTTTTTTGGATTTGTCATATAAATCAATCAGGAAATTGATTCATATCGTAGTGGGAATGAGCCCTAGGTTTTCAAGTGGCACAGAGATTGAAGGTGAGAACGAGAAAGCCCTGTCATGCCAGCAAATATCTGCTATCCTGATGTTGAATTTAAATCAAGGTGTGATATTTGCATATAGGAGAAAAACTGTTTGTGGACACTGAACTTTTTTTTGGTGGGAGGGCCTGCATGAACAGGGCAGAATAGAGTATCTTTGGGTTTAGTTCCTGCCCCCTCCCCCTTACACATTAAGGAGTGTCAGCTGCTGTAAAACATAGTCATAGTCATGTGGATATTACATTTTATCATCTTAATAACTGTGTTTCCTTGCTGTCTCAGCTGCTTGTTTCCCTGACAACTCCAATCCTGACTTATGGCACAAATAGATATCTGTGTTGAAACCTGATGCTTGTTGGTATTTCTTTACTTGCTCCTTGAACTTCTTAAGTTGTAAATATGCTGAAAGAATGTGTCCTGGGGATGATTCTGCTCTAAAAGAGCCTGGGATTTCTAAATGCAGCTGTTCTGGATTTTGGCAGGCAGACTGTTTCAACAGAATAGCACTACTGGGATGGTTATTTACCAAGATGCTTGTATCAGTGGTAACAACAACTAGGAATTACACCTATGGGGAAAATGCCATGCTGAACAGCATGCAAGTAACACTGCAAATGCTGCCCTTCAACTTAAAAGAGTCCATTAATTCCTAGCACACAGTGAACTGCTTATAATCAGATTTTGAATCACATAAAATAGCAACTACTTGTGGTGAAATAGAAAATCTGTGTTAAGCTTGGCTTTTCCTTCCTGTTGTATACAAACTACTAATGGAATGAGGACTACAGAAAGATGAAAAGAATGGAAACACTAACCAAGGGAGGGGGAGCAGTTCCATATAAGGAAAAGTATGGTTGTAGTATATTCTAAGCTAACTTGGGAAAAGAGCTCCTAACTGGGATTGAAATCTGTGCTATTTAAATGTTAGAAGTCTATAAAGGTATATAAACAGGATGAGGAAAGATAAATTGATAGAATTTAATTCTTTCTTTCTTTTAGCAAATTGCTAAACAGATGATTACTTTCTAGGCTTTGTTTGTTTTGATGGTTAATTGCCCACTCTGTCAAGAGGTCCTGGCAAGAAGTGATAGACGACTGCTTCTCCTGTGAACAACATCTTTGTAAATGATTTGAGTGAAGAACTAGAGGGCATGCTCATAAAATTTGCAGGTGGCACCAAAATTGCATTGGGTAGACAGAATTATCAAAGACACCTGAAGCATTTACTGTGTTAGAGCTTCACATTTGCTGCATTAGAGCTTTGTATTTTCTTGTACATGTGTGTTGTATGAGAGAAATACGTGTTCTCAGAGAATAAAATATCATCTATACCTGTCTATGCATGTCAGATTCTATAAAGTTCAACAGGACTTTTAAATTTAGTATTATTTTAATGTGTTTCAAAATTACATTTTTATGGCCTTCTATACTATGGAGGATATTGGAAATGCTGCTGTGATGCTATTCTAGAACCATAGGATTTGACATTGCTTGTTCAGATTCTTGATACTGGAAGCAGGACATTTTTGTATTTTAAAGGATTATTTAGGATGCTGTATTTCCTGTGGGTGAATATCTGGATAATTCTTCATAAATACACATTAAAGATGATAAAGTGAAGCTTATGTATTGTGTAACAACTGCTGATGAAGATGGAAGTCTTAAGATGATTTTTAAGATTTGATTAACTTACAGCTATTTGATTTGAAAATTATTGCTTCTGGCTATGCTTCAGGAATTTTCAAAATTTCATAGTTTTAATTTGCATAAACTGTAGTTGCATGCATTTTCTATTGTGATATGGAAGATCGCTGATTAGACACATATTGTTTTAGTAATGAGCTCAGTTTTTAAAAAATTGTACAGTGGTCCCTCCAGATATGCAGCCTTGGCACTCACAGTTTTGATCATTTGTGAGGCCAAGGCTGTGGCTCCCTCCCCCCTCCCTTACCAGCATCTTCCCTCCAGCGCGGGGGACCTTAATCGGAGCCTAGGCTGCCGGGGCTTGTAATTGGCCCTGGCAGCCTTCAGGACTCACTTTTCCAGCAGCACTCAGGGCCCGGTGAGCACACGCCCTGCCCCTTCCACCGCAGCCAAGTGATGTATCACACACCCATTGGCTGCGGTGGAGGGGGGCATGTGCATGCTGGCTCCCTAGCACTGCTGTGAAAGTGAATCCTGATGGCTGCCGGGGCCGATTACAAGCCCCAGTGGCCCAGGCTCCGATTAAAGTCCCCAGCACTTGCGGGGGTGGGGGGGGGGAGATGCCGGTAAAGAAGGGATGGGAGGAGGGAAGGGCGAGAGGGAATTTTACGAATAGTCAAGTCCTATTGTCCCCAATGACACCACTGGGGATAATGGGGCTTAAATATTTGTGAAATTTCAGATTCATGGGGGGGGGGGGCAGAACATATCCCCTGCGAATCCGGAAGGATCACTGTATATTTGCTTTTGGCATCTTCATTTTTCAGGCTGTGTGCTGCTTTACTGAATGGTCTTAGTGGCATTGCTTTACACCCTCCCCCCATTATCTTTTGTTCAACTTAAATCTCTCCAGCTACAGAAGATCTTTGCTGAGTTTTGTAAAATGGCTTTCCTAATTCCATAATGTATGTTTCTGTTTTCCCCTTCTAGTGGAGGCGATAGTGGAGTTTGACTACAAGGCTCAGCATGATGATGAGCTGACAATCAGTGTAGGTGACATAATCACCAATATCAGGAAAGAAGATGGAGGCTGGTGGGAAGGACAGCTCAAAGGCAGAAGAGGTTTGTTCCCTGACAACTTTGTAAGAGTGAGTACAAAGTGAAAACTGTTAACTGTCTTGTGTCACAGACTTCTATGCTTTTGTTTAGATAGGGGTTTGCTGTTTAGATGATATGTGTGCCCCAACTATTTCAAATGCTATTTTTAGATGATATATGTGCCAAACTCATTCTACCTTCAAAGGTAGAATGAGACTAGTATCATAAAAGAAAACATCAAAGGACCAAAGCACATGTTAAGAGGGAGTATGAGGACATTTCCTACAACAATACAACCTGGATTCTCAACTAACAACTATGGCCTATCTTCAAGTGACATATCAGTTGTATCATTATCTGAAAGAGAAACCTGAGCACTCTCATAACAAGTCATAGCATTGACTGTTATAACACACTCTTCCCATGGCATCTATCCATGAAGATGGTTTGAAAATGTGAACTGATACAGGATATTACTGCCTGGACTGATGTTAGGATTTAAATCTGCATCGCTGTATTATGTTTATGTTGAAATACTTTGATAGTTATTAGTACATCTCTGAATCAAATTCAGAATGCTGGGCTTTGACCTATGAATTCCTTAAAGCTTTAAGTGACTTAAGAAATATCTGTTCCCATGTGAACCTCCTTTAAGTTTAAAATAATATAAGACATCCTGATGTCAAATACCAATATACACAGAAGCCATATTAGTTTCTACTAGACTCTAGTAAATTGAAGCAGGGTTTATTTAATCATTTCTTTAGATCTTTAGGTTACAGTTCTGTAAATTATTATTGTTCTCTTTTCAAATTAAAAACAAACAAACAAACAGTCCTTTTGTAGCATGCAGTGTAGGTTGCCTGATAGTCTGCCCTCTGTTTTAACAGTGGATCAGTTCCGGATCCCCCGCAAAAACAGAAAACTGCAAATGTTCAAGCCTCATAGGCTTGAGTGGAGGCGCACACCCCATTTTGTCCTCCGCTGTTTGCTGGGAGGGTTGCGGACTTCAAGTGTGTGAAAATGAAGAGGCAACTGCATTTCTGTTTTGTTTAAATTATTTGCAAATAGTCTGGGTTTTTTAAAATCTTGATTTTATGTTTATGCTGTTTTAATGACCATATTGTGCATCATTTTGGAATTATTTGCTCAACATGTTGTTGTTTTTATTGTTGTTGCTGTATACCTTCGAGTAATTTCTGACTTATGGCAACCTTAAAAAAAAAGGTTTCTTCTTCTTTTGAGGCTGACACAGTATCACTTACCCAAGGTTACTCAGTGGGTTTTCATGTTTGAGCAGGGAATCAAACCCTCATCTCCTAGAGTCCTAGTTCAACACTCAAACCATTAAACCATGCTGGATCTCATGGTATACAAATGTAGTAAAGGTTATACAGAAGAATAATTAATTGCATCATGACTTATCTACTGCTTTTAACATTGGAACTGTTTATATTGCAAAAGGGCACACAAATCATATTAGATCATTTAAAAATCTCACATCTCATTCTCTGATAATAAGAACACCTGAAGCTTTACTTGATGTAGCAGGTTTAACTGTAGGTTAGTATTAGATAGCAATAGAGCAAAGGAGTAACTTGGGTCTCTTTTATACTAAACAGCTATAGCACTATGAATCTATTTTTAACTGCCATAGCAACATCCTCTGGAATTTGTAGTTTGGTGAGGTACTAGAGATCCCTGTTTGAGACTAAACACCTCTTTCCAAACTTCTGATACAAGATTTGATAGGATGTAACCTTGGCATTTAAAGTGGAATATTATTATTGTAATTGTGTAGTGTGAGAGGTCCTTGGTCCTTTCACACTTGCATCACTGCATGGCTACTTGACAGCTTAAAATATGGGCTGAATCTGTTGAGCAGCCATTTGAGGTGACAAGAAGATTCTGTAATAGCTATAATGATCACCAAATGATTATGCATATTTTGTTCCCTAGCCATTAAGATTTTCTAACTTGTTTGTTGTCAGAATGGCTTAGAGCTATTCTTTTTCTTTAACAGGGACTCTCTTTAAATATATATTATTGTCACAGATCCCCTCCAGATTTAACTTTTAACACCATTTGTTAAAACTTCATCAGAGTTGCTAGAAACGAAAGGATGTCTTTTTTCCCTGCTTCTTCCTCCCAGTTTGCAGCTGGAGCAGATAGAAGGGTAACAGGGAGGACCAGCCACCCTTTGCCTTGGCTCCTGTCACATTGTCTCTCTGCTCTGGGGAGTAGGCGGCCTGAGCAACTGAGCCATGTTGGAGCTGCCACATGACAGGAGCCAAGATTTAGGCTAGCTGACTTGGCCTGTGTATTGCTGTTCAATCCACGCTGAGGCTGGTGTGGATATAATAATAATAATAATAATAATAATAATAATAATAATAATTTATTTGTAACCCGCCCCTCTGCTCGACAATCGGGACAGCATACAGCAAGGTTAAAAAGACAACAATTAAAACATTCCTTCATCCTACACCCTAACCCTCCCACCCCTTAAAACTGAATTAAACTGCAATGGAAGTAAAATCAAATTAACACAATTAAAATAAAATCAAATCAATTTCTTGGCTAACATGTCGTGGCAGCAAGAGGGGTAAGTAGCAGATCACCTCCAGTTAGTCGGGCAGTTATTCCAGAAGCAGGATTTCGCAAAGCACTGACCAAACAGGGACTTGCACACATGGAAGTCCATAGCTCTGCTCCCTTTGCAGCTGTAAGATTCTATGACTCTCTCATACCCCTCAGAATGTTTTAATGGGATCTGAAATGAACTGAGAAGTAGAAAAGGGGCAGAGGGGGGAGGTTTTGAAGTCTGGCAGAGACAGCCTCTGAGCGAGGCAGAAGGGACATGGTGCAAAGGGAGGTTATGGGCCTATCAGCGGATAGGAGATGGAGTGGAGGAAATGGGCAGGGAGGATGCAGGGTGGGCAGGTGGTGGCAGAGAGCTGTTTCATATGTAAATCGCCTGGTTAACTCTAAAAAGGTTAGTACTGTATTAGTTGACATAAGTGCTAAGGGGCGCTAGACCCTTTTCTTGCTTGCTTCCCTCTTTCATTCTTTCTTTCCTTCCCTCCCTCCCTCCTTCCTTGTGATGAAAATGGCAAAAATGGGTGGGTGGAGGGTTGAAGCATTTCTGATCAGAAGTTGGACTGTTCCTGAATGGAAAGGAAGGGAGGGGGAGGGAGAGTGAGTGAGAGAGAGAGGGCCTTTAAAGACTGCCAGAAATAGTGCAAATTGAGGCCACTTTAACTGTCCTGGCTCAGTGCTAAGGAATCATGGGAACTGTAGTTTATTGTGGTACCAGAGCTCTTTGGCAGAGAAGGCTCAATGTCCCAGAAAAAACTGCAGTTCCTATGATTCCCTAGCACTGAGCCAGGACAGTTAAAGTGGCCTGCACTATTTCTGGCAGTCTGTAAAGGCTCAGAGAAGGGCAAAGCCATTATAGTTCAGCTGTTCAGCCTGCCTCCTCCTCACAGAGCAGTAGCCACATCACATGCAGTGTGCAAGCCCAGCCAGCCAGCCAGCCTTTGCCTTGGCTCCTGTCATGTAGTCACTGCGAGGAGGATCCCATATGTGTGAATTCACAGACGACCACTCAAAGAACCACAAGGTAATCAGTCTGTTTTTTCCTTGTTCTGTACTTGGTTTGTGCTGAGGAAACAGAGAGATGTGTAATAGGAACTGAGAACATTACTGTTCCAAGAACTCCTAACGGTATGTTGTGGTGTTTCAGGTTTTTGTGTGCTACAAAGCCAAAGGACATATCAAACTGTTTCAATATGCATTAGCTGAAATGATAAGATTTTGCTGATAGGGGATTGGGAGAAATATAAAGCAGGAAACTGTGGTAGCGAAACTGTGCTTGCAGGCTTAAATTTGTTAAGTCAATCATGTTTTTGAAATATTGTAGATTTCTGCTAAATGTGTTTGAAAGAGACTGCATCAGTGGTTTTATTTCTCTCTGGATGCTTTCTCTCTCTGTCTCTCTCAACTTGTAGCATAAGGTGACAGTCTCACCAGGTGCTCCTTCTGAGCAACGGAGTGAGAAAGTTGCAGGATCTCAGCTGTTTCCGGTGGTTGCTTCAAAATAAGGCTACGCCTGGCAGGTGTAAGTGCAGTGGAGGTTCATATATTTTGAAACAATGTATTAGTTAGGACAATTCCTTGGCAGAGACTTTTTAAGTGTAAAATGAGAATACAATTCTCAAAATAAACAACTGAACTTCTTTTAGACTCTCTGTGTAAGGCAGCAGATGTACAATGAAACCTAAAGGTGATTGCTCCTGTTCCTTGCCAACAGACCAGATGAGCAAAGTTGAGCAGCTGTTATTTTCTTTGTCTTTTGAATAGTGGCTAAACATTCCTGTTGGCCAAGAGGTCAAGATAGCCTTCCATTCCTTTATGGTTTTTCCTTTTGCATAAAAAGATAGACACGTCAAATTTACTGGAGAGGTTTATGACTAGCACATGGAATTTAATACTTTAATTGTATATGCTCTTAGCAGATTGCATAGTTACTATCACACTAGGTTATGGAGCATGTAACGATGGATGGGTTGGCTGTTTTGTCTTGATTTAGACAAGACATTGGGCAAACTTGTTATTATTGGAAGACAGGCTATTTTAGTCCTGCTACAAATAAATGCACAACTTTTAATAAAAATTTAAAAGAAGAACTAGGGAAATTTAATTATGAAAGAATCATAATGATGGGGGATTTTAATGGGGTAATAAACCCATTAATTGACAGAAAATCTAAAAAAGAAATAAAAAAACAACAAGGGAAACTTCCAAATTCTTTTTTTGAGTTGTTAGACCATTTCGAATTGAAAGATATCTGGAGACAAAAACATGGACAAGCAAAAGATTTCACGTTCTTTTCGGAAAGACATTTTTCCTTTTCACGTATAGACATGTTTTTGAGCTCAGTAAACATGATTAAAGATATAATTAATGTAGAAATCTTATCTAGGACTATAACTGACCACAACCCTATTACTTTAAATTATAATAATAAAATTAGCAAATTCCAATGGAGACTAAATGATGAATTACTGCAGAATGAGTCGATAATAAAAGAGGCAAAAAAAAAATTTGCAATTATATTTTAAGGAAAACATGAATGGTGAAACTAAAATAGGCACAGTCTGGGAGGCAGGTAAGGCGGTAATGCGGGGGTTCTTCATGAAAAAGAATATAGAATTAAGAAGGGGAAAAAAATGAAAGAATTAACGAAATTAATAAGGAAGTTAGTAGAAAAGAGAGAGAATTAGAGGAAAGTAAAGAAAAAACAAAAACGTTAAAAGAAATTAGAGTATTAAAAAAACAATTAGACCTTTTACTTATTGAAGAAATGAAGAAGAAATTGTTAACGGTTAGACAAACTCAATTTGAACACGCTAATAAACCTGGGAGATGGTTAGCTTGTTTATTAAGAAAAAGGGGGAAAAGAAAGATTATCAACAAGATTAAAATAGGAGATAGGATTATAGTGGATCAGAAGGAAATTAAAAACTCCTTTCAAAGATATTATGCAAAAATTTATAAAGAAAAGAGAATAGATAAAGAGGATTTGCGCAAATTTATGGAATATCATGATATAAAATAAGTTAACGAAGATATAAAAGAAAAACTTAATAGCCCAATTTCAACTCTAGAAATTGAGAAAGCAATTAAAAATTGTAAAATAAATAAAACCCCTGGTCCGGATGGGTTTACCTCGCTATATTATAAAACATTCAGTGATCAACTAATAGTACCCTTCCAAATTACAGTAAATTCTATATTAGTGAATGGGGTCCCACAATCCTGGCAAGAGGCAAATATATGTTTGATCCCTAAGGAAGAGAAAGAAGAATTAGAACTTCAGAATTTCAGACCCATATCTCTATTAAATATAGATTACAATTTTTTTTCGTCAATTCTATCAACTAGACTAAAAGAAACCTTAAAAGACATTATAGGAAAAGAGCAATGCGGCTTCCTTCCAAATAGACAATTGAAAGATAATCTGAGAGTTATAATTAATTCCGTTGAATTTGCAGAAAGACATCCCGATAAAAAAGTGGCGCTAATTTTTTTGGATATTAAAAAAGCCTTTGATTGTGTAAATTGGGAATTTATGATAGAAATTTTGGATCAAATGAGATTAGGTAAGCAATTTGTTCAATGGATTAGAGAAATCTATAAAAATAAATGCACAACTTGTGAATTGGTGCCCTCTGCTTGGCATATGTCGGTGACTTATTCATATGTAGATGGCTCATCATCAACAACAGCGCTTTTGATTTGTTCTGTAATGGTCAGGAAGTCTGGAAAGAAACTGCAGCCATCAAGATTTAATAACAGTTTGATAGGGCGTGTAGCAGTAAAAGTAAACTGCTGGAGAGTAAACATTGGTTAACCATTGTGTTTAAGACTGGTGGTGGATTTATGGACAATTTGAAATGCCTAAAATTACAGCACTATAGTCATGTACTGTGAATGACCCCGCATCTACAGTATGGATTCCAAGAGATAAAATTTTATCTCTTGGAATCCATACTGTAGATGCGGGGTCATTCACAGTACATGACTATAGTGCTGTAATTTTATTTTAGCTGCTATGGCAACATCCCATGGAATCATGGGATTTGCAGTTTAAGGAAGGTTATTTAGAATTTCCAGCTAGACTGCCTCACCAAACTACAAACCCCGGAACACCATAGAATGTTGCTATGGGAATTAAAGAAAATATAGTGCTACAATTGCATGGTATAAATAGGCCCCAGGATCAAAGATGTTACTCTAAAACAGGGGTGAAAAGTGCACCTTGTTGATCATAGTGGCCCTCAGGGCTCTTTTTGTGCCTCCCAAGTGCTTAAAAAATATCCAAAAAGTTCTTTTTGCTCCCAAATGCCCAAAAAGCCCTCTTGGAGGTGTGGAGAGTATTTTCACTACATTTGGAGGCCTCCTTGCACCTCCCCCCGGGTCAAACAAAGTTGTAACAAAGTTTTTGCATAAATTTTCAAACTTTTATTTTTCCCCACAATGCACTCTAGGAGATGTGTGTGGGATTTCCACAATGTTTTGAGTTAACCCAGGGCCAGTTAGGCCCAAGAGAGGCCTTTAAAAATATAGTGACTTAAGCTTATTTCTTGCTGTAAAAAAAGTCTTCTTCTGGACTTAAAATGGCACAGGCATGCCCCAAAACATGGTAGAAATGCCTCCTACTGTTCTACAATTGTCATCTGCTCTAAAGGTGGATATTGAAACTGACTCTCCCCCCCCCCCCCATGGCAACCCCATCAAACTCATATTTATTTTAAAATTCCCTTCTAATTTTGGGTAACTTTTTTCATCCCACTATTAACCAAAATGACCCCAGGCCAATTGCACATGCAGCAGTTTGATTCCCAGCCCTCCTTCCAGGGATTGAAAAAAAAAAATTAAACAACATTGCCCTCAATTTGGCTAAAATGACAGGCAGAAGTGATGCAATGCCTCAAATAGAGCTAACAGTAAAAATTGGCCATTAACCTTGGTGTATTTGCCCAAGGCTGGTCTAGAGTCCACTGCCAAATAAACTAAGAAGACTCTTAAATGTAGAATGTATTTAATGTAGGATGTATTATTTAAGTGAAAATAAAATTACCTTAACCATCTAACACATTATTTTAAGACACTATAAGCTTGAGAATAGTTACTTGAGAATAAGTTTCTTCAGTAAAAGACATTTACCAGATATCCAAGCTGGGCTCAGAAAAGAAATAGACACTAGAGACTCTTAAGGAAGGCTGTGTGAAAATTGCAGTGATGTATTCTAGTCTTTTAGTCCAAGGTCCAAAACCCACTGCAGAAATAATCCAGTTTGAGACTGCTTTAACTTCCCTGGCTCAGTGCTAGGGAATCCTGGGAACTGTAGTTTGTTGTAGCACCAGAGTTCTCTGACAGAGAAGGCTAAATGTCTCACAAAACTACAATTCCCAGAATTCTCTAAGATTGAGCTAGGATAGTTAAAGCGGCCTCAAACTGGATTATTTGCAGTGTGTTTTGGACCCAAATCTCAAGTCAAGTCTCAAGACCTTGCAAGATACTGTCAAGTCTCAAGTTGAGCTTAAGACTGGCATCCAACTTTACCAGGAAAAAAGGTGGTGGTGGTGGTGGTGGTGGTGGTGGTGGTTTTGTTGGGGGTGGAGGAGTTTAAATAACCAGAAAATCAAGAAGATGTATGCAAAGGTAGGTTAAAAAAATTATCAGAGGGGAACAGAAAATGTATTAGGCAATGGGCTTGAGGTGAGAGGATCGTTCTAAAGCTTTTTAAGACTGGCTGATGAGTAGACCTAAACCACCAAGACTTGCCCCCATAGCATGAGGGTAATTGGGATGCATTTCTCTAAGGGAAACAGCAAACACATTGCACTTGAGGCAGAAGGATCCTTCTAAAACTTTTCAAAAGCTTTAGAAGGCTCCTCTGATGTACAGTGAGGACATTCTTCTGAGTAGACCTGAATGGCCACCTCAAGCCCATTGCCTATTGCACTTGCTGTTTCTGGATGAAGTTAGGCCAACAAGTAAGTTGCTAAAAATAAACAAGTCACAAGTCGAGTCAAGTCAGTGCATCATTTATTGCCATGTCCAAATCACTTTATAAGATCATTTTTTATCTCTGGCAAATTGGAGGAAAGAACACCAACAATTTAAGAATATCAAGATTGTAAAGATTTAGAACCATGACAGAGAAAAATCAAGGAAGGCAGTGCAAATACCAAGAAAACAAAAAGAATGACCACAGATTATTTACCTAACTGTAACATGAATGAGCCAGCATGATGTCATGGTTTGAGTGTTGGACTAGGATGCTGGGAGACCAGGGTTCAAATTCCTCCTTGGTCATGGGAAACCACTGGGTGCCTCAAAGAAAAGTAAAGACAATCCCCCTCGGAAAAAATCTTGCATAAACAACAGCAGCAACCAACGATTCATGATAAGCTTGCCTTTCGGTCACCATAAGTTAGAAATGACTTCAAAGCACACAACAATAACAAAAACAACATGGATGAAGAAGACATTGAAGTACTGTAGTTAAAACCTTTCTTTATCTTTGCTCAATCTTAAAGTAAAATGGAGACTGTAGTAAAGAAATTAGAAGACAATTAGCACTTGAAAGCTATGAAGGAACTAGAAGTGCAGATATATTTCAATACCAGGATCACCCATAGTCTATTATTTCCAGTCTTTATGATTGTTTGTGATAGCTGGACAGTGAAGAAGAGAATCTACTCATTTGAAAGGTGATGCTGGAGGAGAGATCTACAAAAAAACAACAACACAAAGCAAAATAAATAAATTGATCTGAGAGCAAATCTAGGCTGAACTCCCATTAGAACGCCAAATGACTAAACTGAGGGTATTGTATTTTGGATATAGCATGACATAACATGATCTATTAGAAAAGGCAATGCATCTAAATTAAATTGAAGGCAGTAGAAACGGGGGGGGGGGGATTCTTGGTGGACTGACAATCACAGAAGGCATAGCCCTGCAAGACTAAAGCAGCTCTGTTAATAATAGGGTGTCTTGGATGTCTCTTGTTTATAGGGTAGCCATAAGTCAAAGCTGGTTTAAAGGCAATTAGCAACAGCAAAACCATTTGGAAACATGGGTCATATTACTGAGTAGATATACATAGCAATGTGTTATGGGTGAGTTTTCTTAGGTGGACTGGATTCTGAGAAACCAAATGTTCCTTATTCCAACAGATTTCATCTTCTTTCTCCTTGTAATATATTCTCTCCATAGGAATCGAGGTGTAAAATTTTGGCTGTAATTCATTGCAAATTTTACCTTGCCTGATTTTTATTTGTTTTTCTGCTCTTTGCTTGTGTCACTGTCAGCTTTATAAAAGACTGAAAAGATTCTTCAGACACCTCAACAAAGCTCCATATTTGAACTTGGAATTCCAATCTGTTTTTGTTTTGTTTTTAGTAAAAAGTTACTTTAGTTACTTAAGCAAAAAACAATGTAGACGATCATGTTAAAAAAGGTATTTTTGGCCAATAATTGTATAGAAACAAATTTTGACAGTAATCTCTCAGTGAAATAAAATTTCATTTACCATCAGAGTGGCATTGATTAACAACAGTGCAACAACAAATTGAGAACAACTTGGTCTGTTAGTTAGTAGGCTAAAAGATTCTACAGTGCATTTTAGTAATGTGTTCAAAATCCATTCTTCCCATTTTATGCTTTTATTGGTGTTCCCACCCCACCCCCATTTTCAACTTGTCATTAGCTTTCTAGTGTAGTGATTCCATTACTCAAAATATTGAAGTGATATTTAGATTCATAATTGGTGTATGGAATTCTCCTGGGAGGTAGTGATGAGGGAAGAGAAGGGCAGATGTCTTTTGATCCAATCTATTTTTGGATTTTCTCTGCTGCGGCAAAATACTTATTTCCTTGGGGCTTTTTGCTTTTATCTTTTTGTTATGTTGGATGGCTGCCACAATGCATTCCTTTGTTGCTTCCTTTATTTTGGATTTCTGTCATTCCCTCTCCTGAAGGTTCAGCATTATCTTTAACATAGTTAAAACCAGAAATCTGCTCCACAGTAGACCTGGCCATTGGCCACTTCTTGGGACAAAGTTTGTATAAGGCATACCCTGAGTTGCTCTGGAAGTTTCTGCTTTTGCAGAGGAAGCGAATCCACATTAAGGTGTCTGTGGTTATGCTCAGAAATATGGCAAGTTCTTCTGTCTGAGAACAAGGATTCTCTTACATATGATCTCAGTATTCTGCTATGTTACATTATGAAGCAGTTGGATAGAATAGTAATTCTTGTAATTATATAGTTGGCCCTCTATATTTGCGGATTTGACTTTTGAGGATTTGATTATTTGCAGTTTGGATTGATACGTATATTCTCTCTAGGAATGTCTAGGTCTTCCAACACAACTCTGCCAGAGGTTGACCATAGAGTTGCGCTGGAGGACCTGGAGATTCCTAGAGAGGTGTTCTCTTAGGTAAAAAAGAATAGTGATTTTTATTTGCGGTTTTTCCAAGTTCTTCACCCCCTAACCCCAGCAAATACAGAGGGACTACTGTGGAACTCTTTCTGAAAATTTGTGGAAAGTTGGGACAAGTATGAATAGTTTATAAAGATGAGTCATGCTGTTCGGATTACTGTTGAAAAACATTTGGACAGTGTAATCCAGCCTTCCCCAAGCTGGTACCTCCTCAAATGTTTTGGTTTGCAGTTTCTAGCAGCACTAGCTAACGTGAACAATAGAAATGATTTGTGAAGGTTGAAGTTTTAAACATTTACAGAACACAAAGTTGAGGAATGTTGTCATTTAGCTTAACTCTCTGTAGTTCAGTGTCCCTTTGAAAGGTGACCTGAGCTTCCTAAGAGTCTAAGCCAGGGGTAGGCAACCTTTTTGAGCCAGGGCCCGGGTTGCTGTCCCTTAGACAATTGGGGGGCTGAAGCACCAAAAATAAATAAATAAATAAATAAATAAATAAATAAATAAAAATAAAAATATATTTTTAAATTTTTTTAAAAAATATATGCATGCACACTCTCTCAGCCCCAGAAAAGCCATGGCAAAACCCCTGTGGAGATTTTGCCAAGAAAACCCCAAGAACAAGTAATAACAACAATAATCAATATAATCATGGCGGGTGGTGGCGGTGGGGGGTGGCGGCGGCAGGACCAGCCTGGGGCCGATCCAAAGGCCTTGGGGGCCGCATCCGGCCCCCGGGCCTTAGGTTGCCTACCCCTGGTCTAAGCCTTTTCCCCTCTAGCTGTTCCTCTGAGCTGGTTTCCTTTCCTTTCCTTGCTGTTTCACAGTAGCACTGTGGCTTAACTGTTTACTGAAACCAGTACAGGTGTAGTAGCTAAAGCAATGTTGAAGTCTGTGTCAGCTGTTTCTGTAGAATTCTACCCCAAATAATGGCAGTTTTCAAAGAAGTAGCTCTGTTAGTCTCTTGCAGCATAAAAAGGAGGAAGGGAGGAGGGAGAAAAAAGAAAAAGAAATATCGCAGTACTTTTAAGATTTAGGGCCTATACAGACTGCCAGAAATAATCCAGCTTGAGACCACTTTAACTGTCCTGGCTCAGTGCTAGGGAATCATGAGATTGTATTTTTTTCTGAGAGATTGAGCCTTCTCTGTCAGAGAGCTCTGGTGCCACAATAAACTACAATTCCCATGATTCCCTAGCACTGAGCCAGGGCAGTTAAAGTGGTCTCAAACTGGATTATTTCTGGCAGTCTGTATAGGCCCTAACTGGGTTTTATTCCTGCATAATGTTTTGTGAATATAAAGCCACTTCTGATGCACTACAAAATGATAATAAATGCTTAAGTGTACAGCATAGTTTACACAGTTGTGGGAGTAGAACAGAATGTAATAGGGTCTAGAAAAATGCTAATCATGACCCTTGCTTTAAATTTTCAAAGGGCTGTGTAATGTGATACAGGTCTTTCAGATTTTTACAGTGGGAGCCAGCATGGCATCGTGGTTTAAGTGTTGGACTATGACTCTGGAGACATGGGTTTGATTCTCAGCTCAGCCATGAAACCCACTGGGTGGCCTTGGGCAAGTCACATGCCTCAGGGAAAGGCAATGGCAAACCTCCTCTGAAAAAATCTTGCCAAGAAAATCCCATGATATGATTGCCTCAGGTTTGCTATAAATCTGAAATGACTTGAAGTTGTACAACAACAAGCAGTGGTCAGTTTGTATTGATATCTGAAAGCAATACATCTGCAAACACAAAATGGCAGAACGCTCCTAATAGTCACCTACAGTTCCAAGATGAGTCCACATCATCAATGAGCTACAACTAATTTTGGAGAATAACATAGTCCTTTGACAAGCTCTGAGAAGCAGGCTGTTACTGGCTTACAGACAGGCTCCAAATCTTAAACAATTACAACACAATACGTAACACAGATGACAATATATGGTAGCATAAGAAGTTGCCACAAACCCAGATGCCAGCTCTGTCCCCACATTATAATGGGCCAATATTATAGGGTGAATAACATCACTCACAACATTAAAGGCACATTTACTTGCTTTTCCTCCGATGTTTATATGCCATCATCATATGCCATCAGTGCTCCTCTGTGCTCTACATTCTCTACACTCTGCATTGGACAGACACAATAGTCTTTATGCAAGAGGATTCATGGACACAAATCTGACATTAACTATAGAAATACAAAAACAAAAACCAGTTGCAGAACATTTCAAGCTTCTTGGACACACAGTAATTGATATATAGGTTGTAGTCCTTGAACAAGGAAATTATAAAAGAAGCCTAGAAAGAGAAACTGCTGAATTGAATTATATTCAAAAATTCCAAAGCATTAATAATTTACATTTCCATAATTGTATAAATATGCTGTACACTTGAGCTATTATTATTATTATTATTATTATTATTATTATTATTATTATTATTGGCTTAGCCTTAGACCCATGAAAGCTCATGTGGAAATTTCTTTATCTTTCTCCCTCTTCGTTCTTTTCTTCTTATTAGCCAAAATGATGCCCTGAGATTGTAGAATGAGGGCAAAACACATTCAGGGAGATCTAGATAGCCAGGGATTGGGCATGTTTTGATTAATAAGCTATGATTTATCAAGGCATGGACAAGATCCACAGAAGCGCCATCATATCCCTTTCCTCTTCCTGTCACCTGCTGGGTTCAGCACTCCATACTTGCCTTTGCATCAAATTAGAACTTCCTGTTACACCCAAACTAGAAAACAAGCTAACATGGCTATAGAGTTGAAAGAGGTCTGGGAGTACTGCCTGACAAAGATTTTATATAAACACTCAAGAACTCATGCTAGCAGCCTGAAAGAGATCCAGAAGAGGTGCTAATTATCTTAGGATAATTTCTGAGAAGAGACATTCATGCCACTTTCTAAGTTTTATTTGTCTGCTCTCTGAAAGAATGTACAGTGACATTGTTGTTAGCCCATATAATATGTTTTGTAACTTTTGTCATGTGAGCACTTTACAAAGTGGATAGTAGTTTGGAATCTCAGTATTAAACCCAATGAATTATATGTTACCTGCAATGCTTCATTCAAAGGTCTTGGGGGAGTGATTAAACTTAAACAACTTTTGGTTTCCATCCTTCTGTGATAACCAGTGTAAATATATAAGGAATGTGCGAAAAAAAGGCTAACACACTTCAGACTATGGGCTCATACCATTTATACTGAATGCAATCCATGTGCTTTCAACGTATTCACAGTTAGGTTATGTTTGTGTTTTCAGTTCTGGAATATTTGAATGATGCCAAGCATTGTTTCATCATATTTATAATACAAGAATGTGCACAAAATTTTCAAATACCATTTGATACTAAATTCTGAACACAGCTGGAGGTTAAATTTAAAATGCAAGTGTTTTAAGCTTTGTTAAAGAAAAGCTTAAAGATTTTATTTTATGGTAGCAGCTTCTAATAGTTGCATTTTAATTACCATTTGGAATTAATTAAAAACAACAACAACAATAATGGTGAACTCTTCACTGTATTTGTTGAGTGTAGTAACTACAGAGCAGTTATTTAGAGACTGGATGTGCTCATAAACATGTCTTTTATTTGGGAAGAAAGAACCGGATGGGCGAAATTGCTACAACCATGAGTATTGGAAGCATTTTGATGATCCAACTGGATTGTGGGCTTTTTGCCATCTTGTCATTGCACTCTGCTCTTTAAATTAGCAGCTGAATTTTAACACTGTACTAATCACTCATGAGAGAATGAAGAGCCTCTTGTTAGAGATCATGATTGGTCATTGAGAGCCCAGCTGGTACCCTCCTGTTACTCTATAAAAGATGGCTATGTCTTCTGTAGCTCTTCCAGTCTTCTCCATTGGTGATAGTGTTTCTAGAATAAATATATTCCAAATATTTCTGGAATACTCCTTTAGATATATTTTAGTAGTTAAAGCTCTGGCATTATTTTCATTCCCTGTGAGAACATTGTTTCTCAGATGAATCAATGATACATCTATCGAAATATATATTAACATCAGATTCCAATACTCTCTTTGTATTGTAGCTTTATAGAGAAAACACAATTTATCCAGCTTCTTAACAGTTGCTTGTCTAATATTTGTATTGCAGTGCTGTGTTTTCTGTCTTTCATTTTGCTTAAACCCTGTTTTATGGGGAAGAGCATATCTTGAAGCACAGAATGTCTGTACAGAAACCCCGTTTTCACTGTCTGTTTAATTAGGATTTTCCGGCAACAACCATAAACATCCTTTGTTTTACATTCACTACTGTTTGTGATACTAATGATGATTAACTTTTATAAGACCCTTTTTACTATAATAAAATTCTCAAATAGGTTTCCATAGGAACAAGGTCATAGTAATTTAGAAGGGGGAGCGATTTGATAGAAAGAGCCAGAATGATAGACATTAAAATTATAATGGTTGCAGAGTTTTAGATATCTCTATGAAATGATTAGAATCATTTAGCTGCCAAATTGATCGAAAGATCAGCTTTTCTTCTCAGTTATGTAAAATTGTGCAGATACAGCTCTGTTTTGTGTGTGAGAGAGAATGAGAGAGAATGAGAATGAGAGAAAGAATGAGAGGGAATAAACAGGGTCTTTCTAGGTTGTACTAGGTGTCCTCAGTTTTCCTATTGAAGAGAAGCCATTCTTTTCTCTTCAGGGGCTAACAACTTAGTAATGTATTTTGGCTTGAAACTGTATTTTAAAAAATGCACAATTCCATTAAAGGAATTTGTGCTCTTTTATCCAGTTAACAGCTCTTGCTCTTAGTTTTGATTGTATTTAAATATTTACAACTCCAAATCTCTCCAGACAATTCTCTATGACAATAATGTCAGAAGTACATACTACTCAGACCAGAAGTGCTTTCTAGATGTAATTTGTTGGACAAACACTTGCACATGTTCATTCTTACTGTGTAACATGACCTACAATAAAAATGGACTTTTGCTTCAGATTACAGTAGTCTCATTATGCCCCTCCAGTCCTTCATCTTCTTAAAGCTGCACATCATCCTTGGATACCTCCATCTGATGTTGGTGGCTATGCAATTTTCTGTAAAGTTCCTTTCTTTGACTGAATTGTATGGAGCAGGACTTGCCCAGAACCACTTTTTTCAATAATGTATAATGGTCTGAATAATATGAGAGATACTGTATACTTATCTGTATGTTCTAGGCTTAAATCCAGTATTTTCAAAGAAGAGAAGGTGTTTTCTTTAGGATATAATATATTTGTATGATGATTTGTATGGAATAACATGTTTTAATGTTTGTTCTCATACCTGAAAATAAGAAAAATGTAGCTCATTTGTTTTGTAACATTCACTTTTGTTTGAAACAGTGGCTTTATAGCTGAAGCACATTGTTTTTCTGAAGCTATTGTGTTCATTATGTCTTTGCTTGTTGCAGAAATGGCAGTTTGGCTTCTTTGTTGTTACTGTTGAAAATGTGGAAGGAAGTATCTATCTCTCTGCCAATGTAAAGCAGCAGATGTTGAAAAAAGTTTACTGTTTTACTGAGGAAATGAATAAAGAGGTGAAAGGCAGAGAAAATGAATGGGTTGCTGTTGTAATGTCTTATTTCAAAATACTCTTCAAATATTTATGTCAATTTTTTCCTGAAGTAGATACAGTACTACAGTCACCATTAATTCAGGACATGGGTAGAGCTTGGATTCAAGAGTGGCAGAGGATGTTTTGTGTTAGTTATCTGTAGATCTATTGGAAAAAGTCCAGATTGTGCAAGAATACTTTACTTAGGGCCTTTGCAGACTGCTAGAAATAGTGCAAATTGAGTCCACTTTAACTGCCCTGGCTCAGGCTAGGGAATCATGGGAATTGTATTTTTTTCTGACACATTGAGCCTTCTCTGTCAGAGAGCTCTGATGCCACAATAAACTACAGTTCCCATGATTCCCTAGCAGTGAGCCAGGGCAGTTAAAGTAGACTCAATTTGCACTATTTCTGGCAGTCTGCAAAGGCCCTAAGTGTGATACAGGATAGCCTTTGGTTCAGGATTTGCTGCCATAACATTATTCCTGACAACCTACATCGCAGTTTTGCTCTGTGCAAGTATTTCTTCCAAGAGTTTGGATAAAAGGGTAAACTATATAAAATACAAAAATGAGGAAAATCCTATGGGTTGCATGCAGCTGCAAGGCCATTTGTGTGCCCCCCGAGCATCTCCCCAAAATATATTTTTGGGAAAATAATGGAAAATGTTTAAATACCCTCCTAGAGAGAGATCTTGCCATGCTTAATCCATGAATATATGTATATGAATATATGCATACTCCAACCCCTGTTTCACTTGCCTGTATCGGGGGGGAAAAGGTTTCTGTACATTTGGAAGTCCTCCAGCATGATTCTATGGTCAGTCTCTGGCAGAAATACAGCATTCAATATTTTGAGTGACAAGTGACACATATTCTGTGGGACAGCCACAGACTGCTGAGTCAGGAGCACATGGCATGATACAAAGTTGCTGCAATCATGCTATGTGACACTGAGTGATAACTTAAGAACCAACACTCTATATAAGTGGACCAAGAGTCTGGGTAGGTGTGGGTTATTATGGAGCTGGTGGGTTTGGTTGGAGCAGAAGTTGGTATAGTTCTGACCTGCACAACTTGGCAGTAGGTGAAGGCCAAAATTAAAATAGGCTAAACTTCTTCAGGCTGCAGATAGGTTTTAATGAAATATTGATTAATTAATAATATTCATAATAATTATTAATATTGATTATAATTAATTAATATTAATTCTATCCTCCTCTGCTCAGCCCTCTCAGGAGAAAGCTGAGCAGCTGAGCAGCCTTTCCTGTCCTCCTCCTCTTCCACCTGGACTTCCCCTCAGGAGAAAGCAGAGCAGTGGAGGAGACTTGCAGGGTGGGTGTTCACCCGCCCCCCTCCTCCTCCACTGCCTGGCCTTCTCCTCAGGATATAGCAGGTGGTGGTGGAGCCTTGCAGGGCAAGTGTTCACCTGTCCTCCTCCTCCGCCTGTCCTCCTCCTCAGGAGAAAGCCAGGAGGTAGATGAGCCTATTCACCCTTCCTCCTCCTCCTCTGCATGCCCACTCCTCAGAAAGAGGCTGAACAGCAGAGGAGCCTTAAAGTTGTTCCACATCCTTAGGGGCTGCCCAAAATCTCTTGGCGGGCCCCCAGACCATGTGTTGTGCAGCCCTGGTGTAGCTGATTGTAAGTTGACTGAGAGGAGTGTGTGAATATTGTATCATTTTGTACACAATGCAACTGAAGATAAAAACCTCCAGAACTTTGGATGGTCAACTGCCTGTGAGTCGTCTTCTTGTGTGTGTGAAAAGTAGTCAGTGCATTGCCAGTACCAATAGCTGAGTTTTCGTTTTTGGAACTCTGCTACGTTATTGTTTTGGCTGCATCTGGGTGATTTGTCCCCAGACTGCACTGGGAGTTGGCTTTTCCCTCCCCAACAGATACAGGGGTCAGGCTGTATAAATAATGCTTGGCAAAAATATAGTCCTAGTTGTATTTAATTTTACTGGAGAAGACCATCTCATTCCTTACTTATTACTATAACCTGTGATATAGCTCACTGTTGCAGAAATTCCATTTTATTACTTATTTTTATTTATTTCATTTTACCTGACACGAGACATTTCACATGCTTTCTGCCAACAGCAACAATATTTATTTATTTATTTATTTGATTTCCTTCATCATCTGATTCATATTTTTCTCTAAGTGCTTTAATGTATGTGTTTGGTTAGGTAAAATAAGCATGTTTGTATCTACAGATTTAGATCCAGCTTTAGTTACTTGTAATCTTGCTTTATTATCTATAACTATTGGGAAAATCTGAAACTAATCCAGTAATTTACCAAAAACGCTGCCCTACCAACAGTGCATAACATAGAAAAAGAATGAAATATAAGTATGTACTTCAACTGCATCTTATTAGAGCATATAAAATACACTCTGTTATGAAATGTAATTGCATCAACAATGCTACTGTATAGGTTCAGTTTAAACTGAAAAACAGCTCAGTTTGGGAAGTCTAATTGAATTTATTGTACTCTAGTGTGTAATCTAATTTAAGCACCCAAAAGTAGTTTATTGTGTGGGAAAACCCAAGATGTGAGCATAGCAATGTTAGCAGTACGGGCAAGGGTGCTGTCTCCTGTGAATTCATATAGGATTCTCCAACAGCACAGTTCTTTTCTGAGTTACAAAGAAAACACTCAAGCTTTCTTAATATTATCTCTCTCTCCTCACCCACCGTATATTTTGAGTACAATATACTTTTTTTCACAAACACTTCTGAAAAGCAGCTTCTCTTTGTGGCTGTTGACTACCATGAAGTATTAGCAACAGTTGTATGTAAGCTTTTAACTGGCGATGAGCCAAGAATTCAAATGATTGACCTAAAAATTCAGCTTTTGTTTTAAATGCCATTATAAATGTCAGTACAGTACTTCAACCAGGAACCAAGATGAAAACAATGCATGCTCCTTGAAGTGTATCAAGTGCCCTGAGAACCAAAACTGAGTCCAGTAGGGGCAAGTAAGAATGATTGTCATGGTTTCCTCTTATTAAAATGCTGTATTCAGAGTCTGATAAGGATCTTCAGTCTGTGCATATTCTAAAGTATATTCATTCAGCTCAGTGTTGACTGGGAGTATCCCTCATCCTCCACATACATAAAATTGTTTTGTGTTTTGCAACAGAAGAATAGTAACCATTAAAAAAAACCTTCATAGGTATTAAATTTTTACAGGAAACATTTCTTGTATCGAAAACCTACTTTTCACATATGAGATTAAGTTCATGTAGCTGTTTTCATTAAGACTGTACAGCTGTTATATCATTGTATCATATACTATAACAGGGTTTCTTTCACAGTCAAATGCCTTGTGTCCCCAGAAATCTGCTTCTGAGCATTTGCAGCAAGAGAATCCTCTAGAATAGAATGACATAGGGTAAAGGAATGATATGCTATTTCTAAAACAACAACAACAAAAATCTGGGGGTACCACATGTGCACAGACTTGTGCAACAAAATGGGCTTGTGACCAAGCTATACTTTCATTGAACAAAATGCTATTTCTGAAGCTAATGTGCATCCAACCAAAAGATCACCACAATGTGCGCAAGCTTTAAAGATCTCTAAATCTCTTCTTCGGTCAATATGTTACAAAAAGCAAGGAGGGATTGAACTGATATTGGAATCATAGTGTTTGTATGATGTCTTGCAATGGAAGGATGTGCAGACATTAAAATGATGCTCTGCCAGGTGTTGTCATTGCTGAAGGATTTATGTAACAACTCCTAAAACCCTGAGAGCAAGAAGGGAGAGGGGAAAAAAATCTGTTTTAAAATATAAAATCCAGCTGTGCATCTAGAACCAGGAAAGTCACTCTTTACAGGAAACTTTTAATATTTGTTCATTGGTTTCCTCCCCGTTACTTACATTCAGCAAACCACGTATTGAGTATTCCTTGGCTAAGAAAACCCTGGGAAATTCATGAGACTGCTATAAGTGAACAGGCAGCTTGAAGGCATATACTGTACACACATAAAGACTTGAGAATTCAAATAGCCCCATCTGCAAGCTTCAGGGTTCTTTGTGCAGACAGTAGATTGGGGTTCTATGTGATTTTCTTTATTTCTAACCTCTAGATAGGAGCCCTGGTGGCGCAGTGGTTAAATGCCTGTACTGCAGCCACTCACTCATAGACCACAAGGTTGTGAATTCAATACTAGCCAGGGCTCAGGCTAGACTCAGGCCTGCATCCTTCTGAGGTCACTAAAATGAGTACCCAACTGTTGGGGGGCAATGAGCTTACAGTTGTAAAATGCTTAGACACCTCATAGTGCGGTCTGAAGCGGTATATAAACGAAGCTGCTTTGCTAGATAGAAACTACAGTAAATCAGTATATTTTAAATTTACAAAGAAATTGTAACACTTTGTCACTAATACCAGTCTCCTGACTTGACTTCAGTATTAGACTGCAGTTCTCATCATTTTCAGCCACCATAACATTTTTTCTTATTAAGAATTATAGTAAGACACCACATTTGGAGAAGATTAGCATAAAGAAATCAGTGTTAAGTGATGCTGAGGCTGTAGCTGAAGGCTGCAAATTTTGGGATGAAGCAAACAGTTCTGTAGGAGTGACCTCTGGCTGCTCCAACCATGACAACACTGGGATCTCTGTGACCACATATCCACTTCCAAAGTGGGGCACTCCACAGTCCCAAGCAGGTGCCACCAGGAGCTGGATTATTTCAACTCCTTAAAGATCTGGCTTTTACCCCCTTAGCACAGCCTCGGAGCAGCTTCTGGCCACTTTGGGGGCATGCGTCATGTAAATGCTATGTCCCCAAAGTGACTGGAAACAGCTTTATTTGGCCTGTGCATTTCAGGCTGTAGTTGCTGAAACTGACCAAAGCCCATTAATTTCAGCAATGTTTACCAGAATCCCTTTGACTAACAAGTGCTAAACAGTCTACAACAAAAACCAAGAAACATTTTGTTCATACTTGTACTTTTCAGGATCATAAAGGTTTAAGGGACATCAATTCAGACTGTGTTCCTAGTGTTTGCTTGAGTGGAGGATTTTCAAAAAATGTGCAGTAAAAATTGCCATTTGGCCTTTAGGGTCTTGATTGATGTGGAGCCACTTTTTTCTAAATATCATGCAGTTTTGACTATGATTCTTGGTTGTTGTTTTTTTGCAGTGTTAATTCAGTGTCTTTTCCTTGCAGCATTTTTTAATTTAATGACAGTCTTTTCTATAGCTTGAATGCACTGTGTACAGCAGGGTAGACATTGTAATGCTGGCTGTGGTGTGTGGAAAACAGTGCAAAATATTTTCTTAACAGATCAGTTTAGTCTAAGACAGTAAAAGACATTAATGTTGTCTTTGATGAATGAACAGGGATGATTATGACTGACATTTAAAATCAAATTAAGTTTTCTCCAGACCATTGAAAAGGTGTTACTAATATCTTGCATAAGTATGTTAGTTATTAGTATACAATAATATGTTGCTGGTGCTCTTTGTGTGGCAAAAATTATTTTAAAACATGATTTACTGTCAGTAGTATCATGCCCGTACCTTCTGTGGCTGTTATGTTGGACTGACAATATAAATCTTTGGGTTTCTGCAACAAAGGTAGCAATGTAGTGTACAACTGAAACATATTTATTGCTTGCCTCTGAAGGATATAAACTACACAGCTATGCAACAGTTTGTTTTTCTCATTAATGTTTAGACTAACTAGCAAAGACTACATCAGTTATTGTTTCCCCCCCTTCTTTCCCCCCCCTCCTATTTACTAAAGAATCCATTAGCTTCATATAATTAATATAACAATAAATATTTTAGCCCACATGATGTGGCATGTTTAATCTTTTTAATCCAGTTATTTACACAGGAACATTTAGTTACATGTCTTTAGTTTGCATAGGTGCAGCCTCAGGTGGTAAAATATAAGGTTGGTTTTTTAAAATTATTTCTGCTAATTAGGTGTTATTTATTCTTGTATAGTGGAGTGGTGGGAAAGTGTTAAATTTTACCAAGCATCTGCTGTAGGCTATATTTCAAAGGAAGGAATTGGTAAACCACCTCTGAATATTCCTTGCCTAAGAAAGCCCTATGAAATTAATGGCATCACCAGAAGTTGACAGGCTTTTATACATACACACATTTTTTGCTTCTGTCCTCTTGCACATGCAGGTTTCTGTAGCACACAAATGAACCCAGAAAATACCACGTTTTCTGGCTTTCCTGAGCATCTTAGGCTGTTTGTTAATCTATTGTATTAAAGGATATTTCAGTTGAGTTTGACTTTAGATTTTGTTTTTAAAATTATTAACAGTGAAGGGCTTTTCCAACAAAAAGAGAGAGGTTGAATACATTTTGATTAACTTGCATGTTACCTGCCCACTGTTTGCCATCTAAAAATGATCTGAACTAATCTGCAGATTTAGGGGGCTTTCAGTTTCCAGTTAGATCAATGAAATTATATGTTCACAAGAAACATGTATGTTTGGGATCGCTAGTTGGTTTTTTTAAACTTTGGCCAAACATAGGGTATCCCCATTTGTGTCCATCCAGCCATATTTTTGTGACAGTCCTCACATCTGCTCCTTAAGCTTTATTGTAATTGTATTGTTTGCCTACCCCTACTGCTTTTCCTGACCTGTCTCTAGTATGTCATACTTTCATTTAATTACTCCCTATTTTTACTCTTGCTTTCCCTGAAAACTGAAGAGCTTGCATAACTCCAAATATAAGCTATGATTCTGCACACTGTGATTCTGCACATTTACAGAAGAGCTTGTCTGTTCCCAGTGGGATTTTAGGTTACTTTTCCTAGTTCAGAAGGCATCCATAAAACAAACTGCATTTAAAAGTCCCCCCACAAGTCAGAAACCACACTTTGGTAAGAGAACTGCTCATGAGAGTGTCTAGAAGCTCCTCTCTGGATGTGAAGAACTAGTTGGTTTTATCCATTGTGCACACTTGAAACCAACAGTACCTCTAATATTCCATTCTTGGGCAAGGGTCTGGAATGAGTGGTTGACTCCCAGTTCCAGGGGTTTCTGGCTGAACTGGATTGTCTACATCCATTTCAATCTGGCTTCAGGCCTGGGTTTGGGACAGAGACAGCGCTGGTTGCCTTGGTGGATAGCCTATGCAGAGAATTAGACAAGGGGAGTGTGCGCCTGTTGGTTCTGCTGGATCTCTCAGTGGCTTTCAGTATCATCAGTGAGGATATCCTTCTGGGCCACTTCTCTGAGATGGGAGTTGGGGATTTGGAGGGGTGAACTCATAAGGTGGTGTTGGGGGGATTCCTGTCCAATTGCCTGTGGAATCCCACAGGGTTCTGTTTTGTCCCCCATGTTACTTAACATCAACATGAAACTGCTGGGAGGGGCCATTTGGAGTTTTGAGGTGCTGTGTCACCAGTATGCAGATGATACCCAACTCTGTCTCTCCTTTCCATACGATTCCAAGGAAGATGTCTCTGTACTGAAACAGTGTCTGTTGTCACTAATGGACTGGATGAGGACAGACAAATTGAAACTTAATCCAGACAAGACAAAGGTGTTCCTGGACAGTCGTAAGCAGATCAGGGAATAGCGACTCCACCTATCCTGGATGGGGTTAATTTTGTTTTTTGTTGATATTAACTGCCCTTAAGTTGATCTCGACTCATGGTGACTCTATGGATGAGATGTCTCCAAGACCCTCTGTCCTCCACTGCTCTACTTAAATCCTGCAACCCCATATCTGTGACCTCCTTAATAGAGTCCATCCATCTTCCTTTCTACTTCCCTCCACCTTCCCCAGCATTATTTTTTTCCCCAAAGAGTCCTCTCTTCTCATGATGTGTCTGAGGAACGACAGTCTCAGTTTGGTCTCATGATGTGTCTGAAGAACGACAGTCTCAGTTTGGCCTGAGAGAGTTAGGAATTGGAGGCACTGTACTTCAGTGGTTTCATTGCTTCCTCTCAGGCAGGTTCCAGAGGGTGTCACTCGGGGACAGCTGCTCCTCAAAAATGGAGCTCAAATGTGGTATCCCGCAGGACGCCATTCCGTCCCCGATGTTGTTTAACATCTCTATGAAGCCGCTGGGAGAGATCATCAGGAGACATGGGGCTGGGTGTTATCAATATGCTGATGGCACCAAATATATTTCTCCATGTCTTGATCAGCTGCTAAGACGGCATATGGCAGTTGTCCCCTCAATCAATGTCTTGAAGTGGTAATGGACTGGATGAGGAAAAACTGACTCAAGCTGAATCCAGACAAAACGGAAGTACTTACAGTAGGGGCCCCCAAACCAGGTATTGGGTTGCAACCTCCAGTCCTGGGCAGGGTCACACTCTCCGCTAAGGACTGTGTTCGCAGTCTGGGGGTGCTCCTGGACTCGTCGCTTCACATGACAAATCAGATGAATGCGACAGTCAGGAGTGCCTGTTATCAGCTTTGGCTGATACACCAGCTGTGCCCTTTCCTGGAAGTAAGGGACCTAGAAACTGTAGTTCATGTACTGGTAACCTCACAACTCGACTTCTGCAATCCACTCTACATGGGCTATCCTTATATCTAATTCAGAAACTACAACTAGTACACAATATGGCAGCAAGTTTAATCACCGGAACATTAAAGTCCCTCCACTGGCTACCAATTGGTTTCTGAGCACAGTATAAGGTGTTGGTGGTGACCTTTAAAGCCCTACATGGCCTGAGTCCAACCTATCTAAGGGATCGCCTGCTTCTATATAATTCGCCCCATGCCCTCAGGTCCTCTGAGAAGAAGCTGCTTCTACCGATAAAAACTAGGTTGACGGCAACCTCCAGAGGACATTCTCTGCCACTGCTCCCAGATTGTGGAATGCCTTGCCGGAAGAGATCCATCAGATAACAGCTTAGAAGGCTTTAAAAAAAGTGGTTAAGACGGATCTCTTCTGGCAAGCCTACCCAGAATAAACTACTCATCTAGCTTGATCTCCCCCTCGCCATATTTTCCCCCATATCCCCAGAGTGCCTATTGTTTTTAACTTTGTTTATGGTTTTAATCTTTGGTTTTAATTGACATCTGAATTTAATGTACTTTTAAGGTGGGTTAGTGTGTTTGTTTATATGATTTGTTGTTCACTATGGGGGTAGTTTTTGCATTATTTTAGATGTAAGGTGCCTTGACTGCTACAGTAAAAGGCGGGGTATAAATAAAAATTATGATTATGATTATGATAATTATCATTATCATCTTGGCTTCCAGGGAGGTTTCCGTTTGATCTTCTCTAGGACCCCCTTGTTTGTCCTTTGGCTCTCCATGGGATCCTCAGCACTCTTCTCCAGCACCACATTTCAAATGCGTTGATTTTCTTCCTATCATCTTTCTTAAGTTTCCAGCTCTCACATCCATACGTGATAATAGGGAATACAATGGCTTGTATGAGTCTAACTTTTCTTCTGAGTTGTATATCTTTGCATTTTAGAATCTTTTCTAGTTCTTTCACAGCCACGGTCCGCATGAGCAGTAGCTGTTCCATGGCCAGGGCGAATGCCACCAACATTTCTCCCACAGTGGTGGGGCCAACCCCAAATTGCTCTGCAGTCTGCTTATAACTGCTTTTGTGGGTGAGGGCCCAGATGGCCATGATTTTTCTCATGAGTTTCTGACCTCTGCAGTTCAGGACACAGTATTTTCACTAGCCTGTGGAAGAGGGTGCGGGGCTTTCGGAAGAATGTCCTCCATTGCTCATCAGACCAGATGGATGTGATGAATGCATCCCACCAATCACTGCTTCTGGAGAACATCCACCAGTGGCGCGAGCGTCTCTTTGCTGGCATCAGGAGGGCAGCGGCAGTAGTACACTGCGCAATGACTGTGGCATCCACTCTAGCAGCTATCTCTTCTGTTTCCTCTGAGTCATCACTATTGTTGATGCATGTGGCTGTTGCTGTGGTCAGTGGATTCATCATTATGCCGGCTCCTCTGCCCATGCATTGCAGGGTGAGTGCCAGTGCAGGTCACATGGGCAATGTGGCATCCATTATGTCGTTTCCTCTCACTGTGCAGCTGCACAGTGATGCCAACCTAGCTATTAACCTGGCAGTGAGTACTTCATTGTACCTGCACATGTGCACATGTGCCTGAGGGAGTGGGGGGAAATTAAAACAGTGCTGCAGCTCAAAGCTGCATTCACTGCTGCCCTGTGCAGTTGCTTTATCGGCCTTCACGGCATCCTCAGGGCCAGTGGTACTGTTGGTGGGGCTTGAATATGGCTTCAGAAAAGCCTCATTCATTCCCCCCCAAGTGAGGTTTCTCCCTCCACCTTCAACACATCCTCGGGGCCGGTGGTGCAGTTGCTGCAGTTTTTGGAAAAGGCAGCCTCAAGGTGCCGTTTCCTGCCCATCTGTTTAGCCCCATCTAGTCTCTGTTAATAGTATTGATTAAAGCCTTTAAATATGTGGTTGATTTCAATGTTTTCTACCTGGGTTTTTATCTGGGTTGACCGAGAGAAAAGAATGTCAGCCAAGGAAATGTGTCAGTTCACAGCCTTATACTCACTACTTATTAACTGAAGATAATTAGGCAAAAATGTCTGGGATCATTCACACTAGAAGAGAGTGAGGATTAATAAACTGAAGAGGGGGAGGAAGAGAATAAGAAAACAAAGCTAAAAAGAAGCCAAGTCTGTTTCCATTATTCCTTTTAGGCAAATGATACACAGGTGGGAAACATGCTTAGGAAATATACATGACCCAGTGTAAGTTCATTTTCTTAGGCTGCATCCTATACTCCCCATTGACCAACTATATTGTTTTACTGTGATTTTGCTCAAGGTGTTCTTAGGAACATGTTCTTTAATCTTGAAAGAGAATTAGATTGAAGTGTCTCAAGATAGACTTTCATATCAGGAAGCCATTTTACCCTAATTGGTCTTGGCACTCTCCATTATGTAATTTGGAAAAAAGCTATTACAGTTGTCCTCTTATGTTGAGGATAATTTTAACCTGGTGTCTTAAAGAAAGGGTGTTGTGTTTTTTTCAAAAAACCCCTGTGTAACTAGCCTAACAAATTCAAAAATACTGTTTAACTTGGCAGCTAACAACATTTATGTTATGCAGTGTCAGGTTATTAAAGAGTTATTGTGTCTAATTGAACTCTTACATGAAACAATATTAGAAATAGTTTTTTTTTAAAAAAAATTGACAACAGAGTTTTAAAAATAAAACAGAGTATAGAGTAGTTTTCTTTTGTAGCTGTGTTCCTACTCTTGCAGGATGTTGCATTTTGGGGTGATATATCATTTGTCTATTGTAATAGGTCTTTTCAAAATGAAGATAATATGAGTCACACATTTAAACTGTGGAGATGATAATTCATCCAATTTGCAGATCTTTGCATGGAGTAATAGACAAGTAATAATTGACAATGATACATTCAGATGATCAAATGTCAGTCATGAGAATTCCCTATTCATTTGTGATATATGGAGTGCAGGGCTGGTTCCATAGTTCCTCCTCTCTCCCCTTTTATCTTCACAAAAACCATGTAAGACCAGTTGTGCTGAGAGAGACAGACCAATTGGCGAAACAGTGTCTTTATGATTAGGGCAGAGATTAAACCCTCATCTTTCCTCACTACAGTATACATATACAGTATATGTACAGTATACAGTATGTAATGGATCATAATGGTTAAGTTGTCCTTGGCCCTAATGAGAAATTAAGTTTTTTAAAAAAAGCTTTTCAGACCTCTACACTGCAGCCCTTGTCCTCTTCCTCCCCGAACTGTTCTAAAGAGGCATTAAGCTCAGCATGGGTCAGCATTTTGATCCTTCATCTTATTGTGCATAAAATACTATTTATTTAATGGTGGAATAAAGTTAAACAGGAAAACTTTTTAAAAATTGTTTCCATGGTGGTTCATTTTTAAAACCCTGAACTGAACTTTCTTTGTATCTTTACCATTTCTGTTGATATTGAAGAATACTTCTAGGCATTGAAAGGCTTCAAAAGAAAATATTCAGAATGCAGAAACTCTGTTCATATCTTATAGCTGAAATCCAGAGGGCTGTCAGTGATTAAAAAACAACTCACAACCACCCATGTGTTTAGTTCCATGCACAAGGCCTTCTTCACAAATAAGTGGCATCTAATTAAAATTGACTGAAAGGAGTCTGCAGTCAAGAAATCAGAAGAAGACTAGGAATGGGAAGGCCAGCTATGAAAGAACTAAATAAGATCCTACAGTGTAAAGATATACAACTGAGCACTAAAGTTAGCATCATCCAAACCTTTGTATTCTTCACCACCATGTACGAATGTGGGAGTTGGACAATGAAGAAAGCAGATAGGGAAAAAACTCAGTTGAGATGTGGTGCTGGAGAAGAGCACTGAGGATACCGTGGATAGCCAAAAAGACAAACAAATAGGTAATAGAACAGATAAAGCCTGAACTCTCCCTGGAAGCCAGGATGATGACATTAAGGATGTCATATTTTGGTCACATCATGAGAAGGCATGACTCATACAAAAAGATATAATGCTAGGAAAGATAGCAGAAAGAGAGGAAGACTGCATGCCAGGTGGCTAGACTAAATCAGGGAGGCCACGGGCCTTAATGTGCAGAACCTAAGTGGAGCAGTGGGGGACAAGGGGGTCTTGGAGATGTCTTATACACAGGGTCACCATGAGTCAGGCCTGACTTGAGGGCAGTTAACAATAATGAAAGCTTCGCTCTTAATTCCTCTTGCCCAGTATTGTAAGTCTCATACTTGTAAGCCCCCATATTGCTCAGTATTGTAAGCCTCTGTCACATACATGCGATTGCCATAAATCAGTCTCGACGTGAGGGTAGTTAATAACAATGGAAGCCTTGCTCTTAATTCCTCTTGCCCAGTATTGTAAGAGGACTGAATAAAATAAAATAAAAAATTTGAATTAGGATGTATCATCTAAAATTTCTGCACAAAACAGAAATAAATATGGTCAGAATATATGCAGCCCATAGATAATTATGGATAGGCAAGTGCTACTAGGTTGTCATCTGCAGGCATATTAGACAGCCTTCTTGTTGAACCAAAGCAGGTTTGTGACTGGTCTCGGGGTGGAAAGGAGGACAGCTCTCTCTGCGTATACCACATTGAGTACCATGGAAGAAAGGGGTAAATAGATGCATAAAATGTATAATTCAAAAGTTTGTTGTTACAAGAGAGCTTAATCTGCATAATAGTTTACCTTGGAATCCCCATAAAACTTTGCAACACAGGTGTGGAGTTTCAACCAAGTTCTTGCTTGAAGTACAGCTCTTTGAGAAATGTCAGGTTATGGGGCAGTATTGGCACAAACATTTCTGGCATTAAGGTGTCAGCCTTACATCTAGTAATGTAATTTCTTTCGTCTAATTTTCAAGTCTAGCTGCACATATGTACTTTTCATTTAGGACATGATTTGAATAATGATGCTGCATTCAGTGCTGATTGGTTTGAAAAAGCAATTAAGGACTGTTTATAAGAATGAGTAGTGTTGTGTTGTGTGTGTGTATTAAATCTTCTTGGTTTTGTTTTTGAAGAACACCATGTAAACATATACATTTTGTATATCTAAAAATAGATTTTTATGAGCTCATCCACTGAAAAACAAATCTGAAAAGAGGCTTTGAAACACCCAGTAGCTGACTCTGATCTTGTTACATTTGGTATATAATAGGATTTCACAGTTTTTATGTACTTAGGTACAGTTCACTTTTTTCCCTTGCAGTCTTAACAGCAGCATACATGTTTACTCTTGAATGAATATAGCAACAAAAGGAGTAAATAGAGTATACTGTGTTTGATAATTTTTCAAATCCTTTTCCATTTTTCAAACAATGTACTTCTCACTATGAACAATTTTTGTAACAACTGTTTTAGTAGTTGAAGAGTGTCTTACGAAAAGGTACTACTTGGACTGCCATTAAAGGCTTTTCTTTAGTTTATGAAAATTAGGGACAAAAAAAGAAATGCTGAAATGCCTTATATGAGAATGGTGTTCTGCCTATATTGTATGTTGGAAATCAAGGGGTACTTAGATGTCTTGATTCACAAATCTTGTGATTAGAGATTCCATGAAATAGCAGCACAAAGAGAACCTTTGCTTGGTTTCCTCTTACTATGTTACATGTGCCGTAGTAGATATGTTATCTAATGTATTGCAGATTGTCCATATGCTTCCAGAAAATCTGTAAGGATTGGTACTATCTTCCATTCATCATGGTTCTAATCTACTTCAGATGCTGGAAGGCACATCATTATATTGGCAAGGATTTAAAAACCTACTCAACTCCCATGTACACAAGTGAGCTCTGGGCTTCCTTAAACAACACCTTCTCACATACTGAATGGTAAAACACTTTTGAAACTGTATGATGGTGCAGTAATCATGTAGTAACATAGTATGTGGTCTACTACTCAAAACAGGTGCACAAACTCAAAACAGGTGCACAAACTAAAACACATACATTACAATGAACTAAAAAAAGCCCTAATATCCTACCAATGAGCAGAGACTCTTGGGTAAGCTGCAGCTGCTGAAAATCCTTTAATTCACATAGTTGAATCTTTAATTCACAATCTTTAATTCACTTAGTTGATCTAGAAATGGCTTCAAGAACACAGGTAGCGTTTAACTGATGTTAATATTTTAGTCCAGTCTATAATGCAGCCTTTCCCAAATTGGTTATCTCTGGATGTGTTGATCTGCTGCTTTTATATTCCTCAGCCAACATGGCTGTAATGTGTTTACTCAAAGTAATTCCCAGTAACTTTTGTAGAACTTTTAATTTCTTATCAACATGCTGTATGTTTACTTATTTGATTACATATATCAAATACCACTCAGGGTAATGGCATTTCCATCAAATGGCATTCACATTCTAAGTGAGAGGGAAGGCAACTGAACAAAGAAGGGTAGATGCACTAACAGGATAATACAATACAAGTTGTGCCTAGTAGCTCAGTGAGAAAGAAAAGCATTGTAACAGGAAGCAGGAAGTGAGATTCATGTCTTTCCCCACATCCTTCTACACAGAATATTCTAACCATGACTACAATTCTGAAGACTAGGGTTTGAATCTCCACTTGGCCATAGAACCTACTGGTTTACCTTTGCCAAGTCACACTTTTTTAGTCTTAAGAGGAAGGCAAAGGCAAACTTCCTCTTAACAAATCTTGCCTAGAACACCCCAGGATAGCTTTTCTTTAGGGTTGCCTACTTTTAATCTACTTCAGATGCTGTCTGGAAGGCACATCATTATATTGGCAAGGATTCAAAGACCTACTCAATTCCCATGTACACAAGTGTTTTCTGGGCATCCTTAAACAACACTTTCTTACATGCTGAATGGTAAAACACTTTTGAAACTGGATGATGGTGCAATAATCATGGGGTAACATAGTATGTGGTCTACTACTCAAAACAAGCGCACAAACTAAAACACACAAAAGTTGTTGGAAACGACTTAAAGGCACACAACAAAAACAAGAACAACAACCATCCTCAGAAGTAGATAGCAGCTCATGATATGGGGCCTGCATAGTCTTCTTGTACAGTGACATATCCTATTCTCTCCTCCCACCAACTCTGTTGATTGGGCAATTCCAGCCAAGAGGTCCTGTATGGTACTGTAGCTCAAATGAAATAAGCATGCTATCTTAAGAGAACCCAAGTGAAAGAGCTGGCTGTAGATCTGCCCCCCACAAAGACTGAGAACACACATACCCATGTCTAGAGTAGTTTTGTTAAACATTAATATCATATCAGTGCCAAATAAAAACTTGGCTTTTATTAAAGTCTTCAGGCCTAATTCTTTTCATCCACACTGCATATATATATATTGGTTACACTATTTTAAATGGTTTTAAACAGGTTTTCTTTTAAAGTGACTGTTAAGGTTTATTGTTCTAAACTGATTTTAATGTAAGCTTCCATGAGATCTTCAGATATAAGGTGGGGTATAATATTTTTAAATAAATAAATAAATAAATAAATAACAAAGGGATCAGTCCAAATCTGTGGCCTTGTTAACTATCTTTCCCAATTGAGCCTTAGTATCCATTTCATTGTCCTTGTTTGTTTGCTCAGCCAGTTAAGTTTGCAAAGTTAGCCAGAACAAGATCCTTTTGGTCTTAGCCCTTTGTGTTCTGTATTATGAAACCCTTTGTTTTATTTAGATCAGAGGTAGGCAACCTTTTTGAGCCAGGGGCCGGATTGCTGTCCCTCAGACAATTGGGGGGGGGGGCGAAGCACCATAAATAAATAAATAAATAAAAATATTTTAAAAAAATTAAAATTTTTTAAAAATATGCATGCACACTTTCTCAGCCCCAGAAAAGCCATGGCAAAACTCCTGTGGAGATTTTGCCAAGAAAACCCCAAGAACAAGTAATAACAACAATAATCAATTATCATCATGGCGGGGGGGGGGGCGGGGGGGCGGCAGCCGCGGCAGGACCGGCCTGGGGCCGGTTCAAAGGCCTCCGGCCCATAGGTTGCCTACCCCTGATTTAGATAAAGGTACTGGGCTTCCTTCTACTCCATTCTGTAAGAACTATATAAAAGGAACAATGAATGGGGGGGGGGTTAACATAATTTTCACTTCATCTAAGTCATTTTATTTTTATTTTGCTAGTGCTCAAAGGCTTAAAAAATGAAAGAGGTAACTATAATTTGTCAGTTCTTGTGGTGGTGGGAATCTGAAATACCAGAAAGTTTAGAAATTTCCAAAACTCCTTCTTCCAACACCATGGTAGGAATAAAAAATCAATTCATGCACATTTGCTTAGTACTGCTAGAAAATATTCTGATCTGATCTGTACCTGGGAAACGGGGAGCAATTTGCTATTCATTCAAACAAAAAACATTATGTATGTCTTGATTGAAGAGGAAGCAATTTTTGCAACAAGTTCCTGGGTTGTTGTTTTTTCTTTGCAAGATGCAGAAGTGGAAACTTTTCACCTCTTCCCCCTTTGTTGTTACTGGGACAGCAGACATTTATCTCATGGGTGGTGGATGGAACTTTTTGAATATATTCTTTGTTGCCCCACTCAGTCACAACTTGTTTTGGATATTTTCAGATGAACCTTTGTCTGCTAGAAATCTACTTGCCAGTTGTCCCTGGGCAACTTAATATCTGCTGTTTCTTGCAAAGAATACTAGACTAGGTTCAATTTTGTCTGAGCTTTGCAGGGCTCATCAGCTTAACCCTACAGTAGGTGTCTGTTCATATGTATAAACAGTTGCCCCTCTGTTTTTGCAGACTTTGAGCTTGCATCCCTTGCCCATTCGCGGGGGGCAAATGTATGGGATTAAAATGGGGCACGTGCCCATGGCAATGGGGCTTGAATATTGGCATTTTCCTGTTTTCACTGGCAGTGGTTCGGAACGGATCCCCTGCGAAAACAGAGGGGCAACTGTAGTATTAGACTATTATCCATGTTGGCCCTTAGACTGTGGGTACTCAGCCTTTCCTGACTAGTCTTCCCAGTCATAGAGCCTGTCTTTTTGCACCTCTTCTTCCCCCCATCCCAGCTGCTATTATAGCTGTTGCCGCTGTAGCTGTAGTTATTGTATTTTGTCGGCACTTTGCCTTATTTTAAAAATTGTTTTAACTTGATGTTTGTTTAATAACAACTTTTAAGGCGTGGGAGGGTTGGGGGTTGGGGTTGATCTTATTGTATTGTATTTTTATGTTGGAAGCCTCCCCGATTGCTATGTGTGTGTGGGGGTTACAAATAAATAATTCATCATCATCATCATCATCATCATCATCATCATTAGATTACAGTTCCCACCATTCCTAAACACTGGTGATGCTGACTAGAAATGTAGAGGTGATAGTGGTGGAGTTTGCTAAACAAAAATATGCATTGTGAAGTCGAAGGCTTTCACGTTCAGTATCCATAGTTTTTTGTGGGTTTTTCAGGCTGCGAGGCCATATTCTAGAAGAATTTATTCCTGACATTTCGCCTGTATCTATGGCTGACATCTTCAGAACCTTCAAAGGCGAAATGTCAGGAATAAATTCTTCTAGAACACAGCTTCACAGCCCCAAAATCCCACAAAAAAATTATAAAAATGTGCATCTCTGCCCTCAAAACACGGCCATTGGGCCATGTTGAGAGCATGGCATTCAGATGATGCATGCCCCAAACACAGCCAGAAGCCACCCTGGGCTCTTTGCAAAAGAGCCTGCCCAAAAAGGAGCAGTAAAATACCACTCCTTTTTGGTGCCCAGTTCAGGACTGCAGTACCACCCTGGATTGATGCTGGTTGTGTGCTTCTGCCACCATCCTGGGGCGAACAGCAGCAGCGCAGTTCTGGCACAGACCTTTTGTGCCATCTGCTTCACCAGTGTCTTACTTTAGAAGAGAAAAACTCCCTATGGAAGCTTCTTGAAGCATGAATTTCTTAGGTGGTGGAGGCAAAAAAGAGGCTCTGGCCCACTAAAACAATTTGCAGGCACCACAGATGGTCCACAATGATTCCAACTCCTAGTTTAAAGTTTAGATGAAGATCTATCCCAGTCCTTCTACCTCAGACTGGTAGAACTGCAGATTCTTGTTAACTACCCTCAAGTCAACTCCGGTTTATGGCAACCCTATAGATGAGACACCCATCCTCCACTGACACCCAGATACCCATCCTCCACTGCTCTGCTTAGGCCCTGCAGATTCAGGCCTGTGACCTCCTTGATTGAGTCCATGCATCTGGTGTGTGGCCTACCTCTCCTTCTGCTGCCTTCTATATTTCTTAATATTGTCTTTTCTAATGAGTCATGCCTTATGATGTGGCCAAAGTATGACAACCTCAATTTAATCATCTTGGCTATTGGGGGTATTTCAGGCTTGATCTGTTTAAGGACCCATTTGTTTCTTTTTTTGGCCATATGGTATCCTCAGCAAGCTTCTCCAGCACCATATATCAAATGAGCTGATTTTCTTCCTGTTCACTTTATTATTCAGCTCTTAATATCCGTACATGGTGATGTGGAATACAGTGGCTTGGATGATTCTAACTTTAGTGCTCAGTTGTTTATCTTTACACTATAGGATCTTTACATTTTAGGATTTAGGATCTTCTTTAATAGCTTCCCTTTCCATTCCTAGTATTTTGATTTTTTGACTGCAGCCATTGTTCTGGTCAGTATTTGATTCAATGTTTGGGAAATCTTTGACTATTTCAATTTCCTCATTGTCTAGGTTGAATTTATGTATTTCTTCTGTGGTCATTATTTCAGCTTTCCTTATGTTCAGCATTAAGCTTGCCTTTGCACTTTCATCTTTGACCTTCCTTAGTAGCTGTTCCAAGTCTGATGTATTCCTCCAATAATGGTGTCATCTGCGTATCTAGATAGTTGATGTTCCCTCCTCCTGTCTTCACTCCTCCTCCTCCTGAGTCTAAACCTGTTCTTTGTATGATATTTTCTACATACAAGTTGAAGATGCCAGTAATTAAATCAAGTAACAAAATGAGTCTTGGAAGTCTTGACAGTGAAAGCTTCTTGGATGGGACTTTGAGTCCTTTTTGACTGAAGACCAGTGTTAAAAATTCTTCATATAAATAAATAAATGTACTTCTCCAGTGGCCCATTTTAAGCACAGAAGTTTTTGGGGTTGTATTATTTTATTGCAGTTTTAATGTTGTAAGCTGCCCCGATTGCATTGCAGAGGGGTGGGATATAAATTTATTATTATTATTATTATTATTATTATTATTATTTGTATTTAAATGCATTTTTCTGAGGAGAGGAGTCCAGAAGTTTAATCATATTTTTTAAAGGCGTCACGATCAAAAACAAGTAAAGAAGCACTGCTGCAGAGTTTTGCTGAATACCACTTTCTGGATTTCTCAGTGCAAGCAATTAGGAGCATGTTCTTCTTGCAATCTGCACATTTGCTGGTTAGTTTCATTTCTGCACTGCCTTTCACCATCACAACATTTGGCATTTTCTGAATCGGAAAGTTATGTGGCTACAAAAAAGGAAGTAGTTTTCTAAAAAGGCACAAGCTAAGGTAGTTTATAAAAGTAGTTTCTAAACAAAGAACTGTACAGTGAGGCCTTGGTATCTGCTGAGGTTTGGTTCCAGGGCCCCCTTGGATACCAAAAATCCATGGATGCTGACGTCCCATTATATACATAGTAAAATGTGCCCTTTATATAAAATAGCAAAATCATGGTTTGCTTTTTGGAATTTATATATTTTTTAAAAAATATTTTTGAATTGAATCTGAATATGAAGGGTTAACTGAACTTACTGTGGGGTATTGAGTCTTGGAATGAACCTAAAACTGGTGTCTGTTTTAAAACTGACTTACAATGTATAACAGTAGTTGTAAGTAGGTGAAAGCTTTTAAAAATAATTTTCAACCTCTGATAATAAATATGTTATGTTCCTTGGCACTGCATTGTTCCTGATTAAGTGGAACAGTTTAAAATATTTCAGAAATCCTTGTGTATGTACAAGTCACCCAGGTATAGACCAGTAGTTTCTTAACCTGGCTTTTGCTCACTTGTGATCTTAGTGGAGGACCCTTAAAGAACTCTGGAGCTCCATTTGGAGTGTTGGTGTTGGTGTAATATGTCTTTAAACAACATAAAAATATTTTGATTGACAGGTGACCATTGAGAGTTGGACTATTGGGTTGGTTGAGAGTTATGGTTGAAGCAGCAGTGTGTGGTTTGATTGCTGTGTATGTGTGGACTAGGTTTGGAGCTGTGAAGCAGACTTTGAAGTTGATTATAAGCTAGAGGGGTGTGGGTGTGGGTGGGGGGATGTACACACAGACACACACACACACACACTGAGTATTATATTGTACAGTCGACCCTCCGTTTTCATGGGGGATCCATTCTGGACCTCACACACACACACACCCATGAAAATGGAAATTTGCAAATAGTCAAGCCCCATACGCTTGAATCTGGTGTGCCCCATTGATTTAAATAGAGGTCGCCCCTCCGTGAATATGCAAAACTGCAGATCTCAAGTCTGCGAGAATGGAGGGGTGACTGTATATACGTTATAACTGAAGATAAAAGCCTCCAGGAACTTTGGATGAATCAACTGTTTGTGAATATTTCTTTTAATTGTGAAAAGTGGTCAGTACACTGCCAATACCAATAGCTGGGGGTAGGGGTTGCATTTATAGTCTGCTGTGTACATCATTTTGGCTGTAGATGGGTGATTTTTACCCAGACTGTGCCGGGAGTTAGCCTTGCCCAAATATAATTACTGGCTGACAGTTGTGTGGTACTGCAGCAGCGGGAATAGCCATCAACACAACTACCTGTCTGGATTCTGGCCAAAGGCTGCATCCACACTGCAGAAATAATCTAGTTTGACACCGCCTTAACTGCCATGGCTTAATGCTGTTGAATTCTTCACTTCGCTCCCATGCAGCAACTACCATTTTCCATTGCATTGAGCCATGGCAGTTAAAGCAGTGTCAAATCAGATTATTTCTGTGATGTGGATGTACTCCAAGAGTCCAGAACTGGGTTGTTCTACACTGTCACAATTCAGCTTAGTTAAAAACTAAGTGTAAAACTAGCAATAAGTTGGCAATTAAAAGAAGTGGTCAGAGTTATTTTTCCAGAGCATGATACAAACCCATTATTAAACTGTCAGCTATATTATTAAACCCATTATTAAACTGTGAGCAGTGAATCTAGCCCCAGGAGAGCATCCACGCTAAGTTAAATTAGGATTCCCATTCAGAGCCCACCTGCGAGTTCATGCATACAAATTGATGAATGGGAGATGCCTCTGAATTACATTCTGAAATGGAGAACACTCACCATCTATATTGTTTTTGTTGTCATAGGACGTGTCATAGGTTCACCATCACAGACATGCCACACGTGCCATAGGTTCACCATCATGGTCATAGGATATACTTTTTCTATAGGTTTTTGTAGGTTTTTTCAGGCTGTGAGGCCGTGTTCTAGAAGAATATATGTCTGACATTTTGCTTGCATCTGTGGCTGGCATCTTCAGAGAAGAAAAGACGGCCTCACAGCCCCCCAAAAAACCACAAAAACCTATAGATGGAGGCTGTGAAAGCCTTTGACTTCACACTATAGTTTTTCTATTTAATGCCCAGCATTTTTAAAAGGTCATCTCATTTTTTTCACTGTAGTCATAAATGAATGATATTTGTCATCTGATTATTTTCCATCACAAATTCTATGCATTTCTTGGTATTTCCCTCTTCTAATATATTTACAGATGCTATCTTTCTTCTTCTGCCTGCTCTGTGCTATGGGTTTCGCTTTTCAATTAAAAGTTCTCTGTGCCTAGGAACTGACTGACTGGGGCCAGTTTTTAGAGAGCACTGGAAATTGCTGTGGAGAAAGAAAAACCTTATGTTGTATTGGATTTTAGGCTCCTGCTTACATTTACTGGTATCTACTGACTTATAGAACACTTGATGTGCTACCAGATTCATAGCAAATAAATAAGTAAAATTTGTTTATCTCCTCACCTTCGAATAGCTGCTATGTCATAAGCATGTAGTCTCATTGGAAGCAGAATTCAGCTTTAGATCTTCCAGAGCTTGCAGTAATTTTATAAATTATTCATGTTAATGCCACTTGTGGGTTTGTTCCAAAGGATTGCATATTTCTGGCTTGCTTTCCTGCTACCCAAACAGTTTATAACTCCCACCTCTCTTGGTTAAGGAAGAATGATAATAAAATAACAAGTTTTTTATTGTCTGTGACAAAAACAAAGTAACACATCATTAAATGTCACATTATCCTCTACTCAGCATGTTTATGATGTGCTTTTCCTGTGATTTGTTAGTGTTTAAAGATCTTTCATTTTACATGACTGAGTTAATAAAACTTATGTCACAGTTTTCAAACGTTCTCTTATGATGGAACATGTGTGAATTAGACCCATTCCAGTTCCAGTGGACCACAGTGGTTAAATGCATTTTGGGTTGGCTTTTTTTTTTTAAATAGGGAATATAACTTCTTCTGAACCAGAAATGAGGATGAAAAAGAGCTATGTTGAGTCTCACTGGAAATCTCAGTATTTATTTCTGTGTAATTATTTAAATAAGACCAGAGCATTCAAAAACATTGTTGCATTTAGAACTAGATCTTTCAGCACTCTTACTTAATTTGAAAGGATTTTGTGGGAGGGATAAGAGACATGGTGGTTTTGCTGATATTCAGGCTTGTTTTGCCACAAATGTATTTTTTGTTTAACCCAAGTTAGGTATTGTGGACTTCTGGGTGTTTAACAACCAAGCTGTTGGTTTTTGTTGAGCTGGAATTGGGAAGAAGTGTCACTTATCCTTTGGGTTTATTCTGGTTCAAAGATAGATGGACAGTAGGATTTATTTGTTTAAGAGTGGACTATGTGACCATAAATAGCACATGATACAGCTGAATAAGCATTACTGGTGGTAGAATACCAAAAAGCCTGGAACTGTTTCTTACATTTTTCACCATTTCATGGCTTTTCTATAGTGAAACTAATTCTAAAGCTTGACTGGTCCTGTCTCTAAGACGAGCAGAAAGTGGATCAGACATCTGTTGGAATATGTCTGAATGATTTGCAGTAGATTAGTGAGGTTTTTTGTTGTTGTTTTTTAAAAAAAGAAACTTCCACAAGCTTAACAATAGGAGCAATGGAAAGTTCTCACCCTCACTTCCCATATCTGTGCTATAATTTGTTCACCCCTTATGCAATACAGATCCATGTATTTAATCTCTGAGTCACCAAATGTGGTGCTATTTAATGAGACAAAAATGAAAACTGTAATAGGGTTTGTACCAAATCCATCAATTACTTCCTGAACAAATACTTCAGATTTGCTCTGTGATCCTATTTCTCTCCCCTCCCTCATTCTTCGAACAATTTTTGACCAAACATGGTATTTACATTTGGGTTGACATCCTAAAAAATGTTATGCAAGTTGAGACTGATACACAAACTGCCCTCCTCCGAAAACTGCTGATTCTGGTCCATTTTGCATGAAACATGGGGTTTATAGGTGCTATTTGTCATACATTTATTTCATCTAAATCTTAAGCAAAAATCCACAAAATTGGCCCACAGAATACTAGATTCTAGTTCTAGTTACCAGTCAGCCATGAAACTCACTGCGTGATCTTGAGGCAGAATTCTCTCAACCTAACCTATCTCACAGGATAGAGTGGGACTGCGGTGAGTCATATGCAGCCCTGTGAACACATTGGAGGAGAGGCAGAATGGAAATATAACTAATAATAAAGAAAAAGTGCATATTTTTATATCAGATTCTAGTTAGTGATTCTGTCTCAGTATGCTTCAGGACTTGATGGAAATTGGGGATGAAAGTCTTGAGTCTTTGCTTGCATTATAATTTAACATTTCCACATGTTACAGTCTTTCTCTATCTTTGTGATTGCAAGCCCACTGCCTCAAACCTTTCAGTTCCCAAGTGAATGTGTGTATATGTATTTTTGTATTTGATTGAGAGCTATTACTCATTTAAATTAAGTAAAATGCTTATTACTGATTGAGATTAGTCCATATTTGAAGCAAGTGGTCAAATAAAACCATCACTGATGGTAAATTTCTGTGGGCTCAACATTATTTCAGAAGTCTGTAATAATGATTGATAAGGAAATTCTACAAAGGGCTGCTCTGAACTGATCTGTGCGCATCAGTTTCTTGTGTTTATATTTATGCAATTGACAGTGTATTTGGAAACTATATTCGTAAATTTATTATGACCATGTCATTACCATCACAATACATACATATCTATCTATTCATTGTACAGCCTTAATATACTGAAAATTCTGCCTTGGGAGGCTCAGAATGTGGTTGAAGCATGAAATAACTGAACTAGATCATATTCTTAGGTGAATGTAGCCCGCTGTGTTTCCTAGTATCATAGAAATGTAGGTGAAGTATTCTGGGTCAGTACAAAACCTGAACACTTATCTATTATACACTGAGGTTTTGTTTTAAAAATTAGTTCCTTTAAAATGTAAGTCCAAGTAAGGCAGTAGCTGAAGAGTTTCTGACAGAAGCTACCCTGTCACTTCACTAACTGACTGTCAGGGGGTGATAATCCAATAATCTATTCTGGTTGATGATGTTCCAACCTTCTCCTTACATTAAACATAGTAGAATTCTCCTTTTCCCCCAATAGTCCTTTCCCCACCATAGCATTAAAAATCTATCTGAAAAGTTTCATTGTTTCTATTTAGTTGACAACTAAGTTTGTTGTTGTGTGCCTTCAAATTATTTCCTATTTATGATGGCCCTAAAGCATGATCCCAAAGTGGACAATACACCTCCTGGGGGCAGGGGACTTTCAGTCAAAGTATTGGTGTGCAAGAAAGACAAAGGGAAACCAGCTGCCCTTAGGACCATGGTGGGGATTGCTTTGTGTGGTGGTATCACCCACTTTTCACTCCCCGCGTCTTTCACTAGTAGTGGTGGTTGGGAAATTAGTAGTAGTGGAAGCAGGGGAGAAGTGGCAGCTAAAAGGAGCTTTCAAATTTAGGACCCTGCTTAAGCTTTGTGAGTTTTGCCAGGACTTGGCTGGCAGGTCAGAGTTGCACTACTGTAGATGCTTTCTTTCATTGGACAGGCCAAGAAAAAAAGTAGCAGAAGAAACATTTTTTTCTGGGATGGGGGAGGGAAGGTGAACACTTGAAGCTGTGTGGGGAAGGTATATCTCTAGGGAAATAGGAGGATGAGTATCCGGGGTCAATTCTTAGAAAGAGTCCTTTGCCTTGGAGTAGCTCCATTGGTTAAAATCTCTCCCTTTCCCCATCCATGCCAGTCTTCAGTCCAGAGAATGTGGCCTCTGTAAACCTCCTACACACACACTGGTTGTGTCCCTGTCCACCCCAACGAAGAAGGATTCAGAGTCCTTCCTCGCCAGGGAGAATCCTATCCTTTTGCACTTGGTTACCTTGGGAGCAGCAACTGAGCAGCTGACTGAGCAGCAACTAAGAGGTCTCTAGCCTGCACTGGCCTTTGCCGCAAGACAGTGGTGTCACTAGGGTTGGCATCACCCAGTGCGATAACTCATGATGTTGACCTCCTCCCATACCAGACCATACAGAATCCTTAGTTATGTTTTTGTACTAATGTTACATCTTAATAATTCTATACCTTACTGAATGTAATGGCAATAGTTGTGATATAAATAACTCCTAAACATCATCCTTACTTCTGAAGCTGGAGGCTGCTCTCTCCCATTCACACAAGAGACTCCAGCTTCTTGAGTGAGGTAAAGGAGGAATCCAGGTATTCTTTCTCCTCTTACATCCTGAAGCAGAAGTCTGGTGTGTCAATGGGAGACAGCAGCATCCAGCTCCTGAAAGAGAGAGCAGAATTGACACAACAGCCTTCTGCTTTAGGTGTTATGAAGAGAAAGAATCTCTGGATTCCTCCTGCACCCCATTCCTGAAGCTGGAGGCTCTTGTGTCAATGGCAGACAGCAGCCTTCCTCACACACACTCTCTGATTCTCCTGCCTGCTTCTCCCTCTCACACAGATGAGGACAGGTCATACCAGGAGGATGGAGCAACCCAGAAGTCCTACCCTGTCTCCTCTTCTCCCACAGGGTGTGTGAAGCTGAGTGGGCAGAGAAAAAAGAGGTCTCATTTGCCTCTTTTTCTGGCCACATCTCTTCTGCTAAGTCCTCATGTCTTACGACGTATGTTAGTACTATGCCCTGTTTCTTCCAAAAGACAGATGTTTAGGGATCAACAGTGGCATTACTAGGGTGGTGTCTGTGGTGACACCCCACTTTTCAGGTCACCTAGTGCAGTCTGCACCCCTCATGCTCCTTAATGACACCTCTGCCACAAGGCTGGCACGGGTCAGAGGCTTCTCAGTGACTGCTCAGCCAGATACTTGGTTGCTGCTCCCAGTGTGACCTGGTGGCAAAGGAAGCAGTGACCAATATTGGTTATTTTGAATGTGCATTAGAACAGTAGATCTAATATAAAAGAAATACACGGTGTGTGTGTATGTGTGCTAGGGTTGTCATTGAAGAAGAAAGGAGGTAGCCCAAAGAAGTTTGGAGACAACTTCCCTAAATCAAAGCAATCATAGGTTTTATTCTTGGCAAGATTTGTTCAGAGCAGTGGTTGCCTTTGCTTTCCTCTGAGGCTGAGAGAGTGTGACTTGTCCAAGGTCACCCAATGGGTTTTCATGGCCAAACAGGGATTTGAACCCTGAAATCTAGAGTCACAGTCCAACACCAAAACCGGTACACCAGACTGGCTCTGTGCTTCAAAGTACCAATTTCTTCATTTAAGCTTCTGTTTCAAAGGTTCTTGTGTGAACTACTTTCAGGGGCTAGCTTTACAAATAAAAAATAATAAATCTAAAAACACACCTATTTCAATTGGCTTTTTCATCCCAGTAACGGTATTTTTTTTTCTTCTCCATGTACCACTCTGTTGTTTTTGGATTGTTTTCTGTTTCTCCCTGTTATTTCGTGATTTAGTTGATTCCTGTTTTCTTCCTTGACCAGTTTCGTATTATATTGTATTGTATTGTAGTATTGTATTATATTGGCCTTTTTAACTTTTGTAAGCCGCTTTGATCCTTTTTGGAAAGGCGGGGTAGAAATAAAATTTTATTTATATTATATTATATACAAATAATTGACAGCTGGAACAGAGTGGGAAAGAAAAGATTGCACTCATAGTTCTGTTCAGGGTTTTATCACAGATAACAATGAAAATATATTTCCACCATCACATTCCTTTTTCTTCTGTCAGATTTATTTAATCATCAGAATTAAAGCTGAGCATTTCAGTTTGAGGAAGAGAAAATATTTTAATAGAGAGGAAATTCCATCTTTAGACATGATAGCTGAAAATACCCGTTTTGCTTTTTAATGCTAAAAATAAGTTTAGAAAACAATACTTGATTGTAAGATTTGATGGGTTGACAAAATTTTTAGCATGCTATTGTTTTCCCTATCCTGCTTATGTTAACTACTGTTTTTAGACTGTCAGTTAGAAGTATAGATAGCTATATAATATTTTTTATTAAAGATTACACTCCTCAATTTTTGAGTCTGTACATACTGTACATAAAGTTTGTTGCTTTTTGAAGTTTCACTTTTATTTTCCAGAGATTTTGAAAGAGGTTGGGTGATTCTTAGATTCTGTACTCAGAATGCTTGTATGTAGAGTACTGGGTTTTTCCCTCTAGAGAAAAATCTTTACAGGAAAAAAATAAGTGTTTTTAGAGAGAGGCCATTATGTTCGCCATAGAATCGCTATGTGCTCATATAAGCATACTCTTTTTTATTGACCAGGAGTGCATGCCAGGGATAACCAGAATTATACAGTATAAATGTTTGTTTCAGGAGCTCCTTCTTATCTTTGTAAGTTCTGCATACTATCACAGCAGTTGGTGGGTCTAATGTAGATCTTCTTCAGATGAGAATAGAGTTTTCTGTGTTTGAAGAAAGTAAGTTTTTTGGAACCAGACATAGTCACACAGTACTCTTTAATGGAACATAGAAGATTTCATCTTCCTTAGTCATAGGCTATCAGATGATCATAACCAACTAGTGATGTAGTTTCTGATTTTTAATGTTCAACTTTCATTTATAGTGTGGACAGGAATCATGTGGTCCTTCAGATGCTGTTTTACTATGGTTCTCAATTCCTCACTGTTGGCTGTTCCAACAACATCTGGAGAGTCACACAGTCCTCAACCCTCATTCATAGTATTTTTAATATACAGTACAAGTAGAGATGATGTATGGAGAAATTATTTTTAAAATACATTCTTACAGCTACTTTTCATTCTGGAAAAATTCTCAAGAGTAAGACGAACTTGCAAATAGAGGGAATGGTAAGTCAAGTAGAGGGTATGATAGGTCAAGGGAGGAGGAAGTGGCCTCAAGAGCATGATAGATGAATTAAGGAAGTTGTGTTTGCAACAGCTTTTGCTATTTCAGAAGAGCTTCTGTTGGATAGATAAATATAAAAAGTGGACCATTGGTAGGAAACATGTACACAAACTCTGAATCCTCATGGTACATCAAGTAAAGGAACTTGTTTGTTGTTTGTTTTCTTTGCAAGTTTTACAAGTTGAAGAGGTTTAATATTGACACGAGGACTTCTGCTTGCTGTTGTTTTACAGAACGATGTATCTGAAAGCTTCATCATGCCTCACGTACGATTATTATTATTATTTTTGGTAGTGTTAGTCATGTGTAGGATAGTATACCTACCAAAAGACTGGTTCTCAGTCTTGGGTTGCCATTTTGGGTTAACATTTCTAGGATCCCTGACTGTTGACTGTTGACCATACTGGCTGGGATGTCCAGAAGATGAAATCTAGGGTGCTTCTACACTGTAGAAATCATGCAGTTTGATATCACTTTAACTGCCATGGTTCCATCCTGTGGAATCCTGGGATTTGTAGTTTTACAAGGTCTTTAGACTTCTGTGCCAATAGTACTGTTCTTCACAAAACTACAAATCCCAGGATTCTGTAGGATAGAACAAAAAACCAACAAAAGTCCCCAAGGCAAAAAACCAAGATGTGTACCAAAAGACCCAAAGAAGGGGTTATGCTGAAGGAGTAAAAACAACAATGCCCCATCCAACTTCAAAAACAATAATGTAACAAATAACCAAACCCTGGAGCAGAAAAACCTCTATAATTACTGAAAGGGTAAAATTACCCCACTAAATCACGTGCCAATAATGAAAATAAAATAAAAGGCACACACAAAAAACAAAAACAAAAAAACAAGGGCTGAATATATAAAAGGATAACCATGCCCTTAAAAAACTTATGGTTCAAAACCAAGCCAAATTACTAAAAGGGTAACATTTACCCCACTAAAAAATCTGCAAATGCAGAAAAAGGTAAAATGAAAATGCATAAACCAAGGCCAGACGCGTTTCGACTGCTGTCTTCCTCAGTGGCCTATGAGCAATTAATTTATATAAGTATTTATTTCACAGCTCACACAATGTGACTCTGCACTATTCCAAAGTAATAATAATGAGACGAACTCAAAACATTAAGAATATACTGGTACGAGCAAACTTTAATTTTCAGCCCTTGATTTTTTGTGCCTTTTATTTTATTTTCATTATTGGCACGTGATTTAGTGGGGTAATTTTACCCTTTCAGTAATTATAGAGGTTTTTCTGCTCCAGGGTTTGGTTATTTGTTACATTATTGTTTTTGAAGTTGGGTGGGGCATTGTTGTTTTTACTCCTTCGGCATAACCCCTTCTTTGGGTCTTTCTGTAGGATAGAGCCATGACAGTTAACGTAGTGTCAAACTGCATTATTTCTACAGTGTAGATGCATGCCATGTTACTTCTGTGCATTCAACATTTAGAATTATTCTACCAGAAGAAACTCAAAGAATAAATCTTAAACTGTACTAAGATTAATTTGGCACTGCCAGTAAAATTGCCCTCCGAATAGAATTATTGGCTTCACATTTCTAAGAAGAATAGTATAAGAGAACTCCATTGTGAATGAAGCCCTTATTAACACTTCCAGCTTTTGTGTATTGTGTTCGAAAACCATTTGGAATGTTTGACAAGTGACTTAGAAAGATACATATAAGCATGAACCACAAACAAAAATTGAAACTACAGTTGGCCCTCTGTTTTTGCGGGGGATGCATTCCAGACACACACACCCACGAAAATGGAGATGCGTGAATATTCAACCTCTATAGGCCTCAATGGGGTGCACGCCCTCAGGAGGGTGCCCCATTGTTTTAAACGGAGGTTGCCCCTCCGTCAGTATATAAAACCGCGGACAGGAAGTCCGCGAGAACGGAGGGGTGACTGTATATTTCTTAGTAAAGGGAAACAAATGGGGCAGTTTAGTGGAGTCCCATTTGTTTTTCTGCATTATTCTTACACAAAATATAAATTTTAGCACTCTTCCTTTTTTATTTTCTTTTTCGCTTTAAAAATGTAATGAAAAAATGTAAAAACTGCTGGTTGTGCAGAACCGTGTAAAAAAGAGTGCAAGCAGTTTTCATATAGAAAGTACTTAGAATGTAAATGAAATGAAATAAATTCTTGAGCTATAACTATTGATTTGTCAGATCCACACATGCCAAACTACAAGATTTGTTCAGAGGGGGTTTGCCTTTGCTTTCCTCTAAGGCTAAGAGAATGTGATTTGCCCAAGGTCACCCGGTGGATTTCCATGACAGAGCGTGGATTCGAACCCTGGTCTCCAGGGTTCATCATGTTGGCTCTCTCATCAGCACCATAAGTATTGGCAAGTGTCTTCTTCCTTCACCTGCAATGAGTTGCTAGCAGTGCTGAGGAAAGGCAAAACCACAGTGCAGATGCAAACAAATCTAGCACATTAGGTGGGGAGACCTTTCAGTTTCTTTCCTCTCCCTCCCTGGCTTTGAAAAGACAAGGTTGCTTAAGTGTGGGCCACCTTGAACAACTCAGGATGGGCTTTCAGGCTAGGGCTGATAGGCCAGCAAGAACCTTTTTCCTAATAGGAGCAACTTCTCTTCTCCAGCTGCTTGACAGCCACTCACAAGGTGAAGTATCTACATGGTACAGCCATTACTGTACCCTCATATTCCCAGTGAGGAAGAAGCAGATTTCCCCTCTTCATTTTAATTTTTGCATAGTTTACCACAGATGTCCAAACATTTTACCCTTGGGACCCCCCCTCTCTATACATCTACATGCAGATGTTACCCCCACTCAACGTAGTATATGAATAAAAATATTTAGTTTATTTAGTGTGTGTATTTTCATTTGCGTATTCATGTTTATTCATATTTTAACATGTTATAAGGAAGTAACATTGTTCAAATTAGAACAGTTTTGTTTAAGTAAATTCAGTATTTAACTCCATGCATGGGTGAACTTTACACATTTAAAAGTTTGGGAAGAGGAAAATTAGAACATTGGGAAAGAACAAGGGAAAGAACAGAAAAATTTACACGTTCACAAGATTTAAAAGAAAATTTATGGAAAATGGAACCTCAATCCAGCCAGAATAGCAAAAAATTATAATAAAAAGTCTAATGAATGCTGGAAATGTAAACAGAATGTAGGATCTTGGTATCACGTATGGTGGAGATGCCCAAAAATGAAAAACTACTGGGAAAGAATACATATCACAATTGAAAATATATTGAAATTCAAGTTTGAATTACATCCAGAGTTTTACTTACTAAATATGACAGATAAAATAGACCCAAATATAGAAAGGAAATATTGGAGGGTTCTTCTTTATATGGTATTGGCTGCGAGGATACAGACTGCTTCAAAGTGGAAACATGAAGAGATCCCAACAATTGATGACTGGCTTTTAAAATTAGTTGAAATGAAAGAGATGGATAGACTAACAAGACTACTAAATAATAAAGATCCAGAATTGACTGATGAAGTTTGGACTCCAATAGAAAAATATTTAAAGCTAAGATGGGAATAAACTGACAAAGTTAACAAGTAAAAAGTAAATTAGATATATAGAAAAATAATTGCTTAAAGATATGGGATTTGGGTATTACAAGTAAAGGTTTCAATTAATAAGCTAAGAGATATAGAAGGGTTAAATTTACAGGGGAAAAATGTGTACTTTTGAAGAACTAAGGAGAAGTGTATAGAAATGTATGTAAGTATTAGATGAAGATGACTAAATGTTATAAAGAAGTTATATTTTATGTATATTCATAAATTAATAAAAAGTAATTTGAAAAAAAAAAGTTTGGGAGGAGGAGGAGACAGCAGGATCAGAGTCTCCAAGTCTCGCATCCCCCTTGAGCAACTCTTGCCTTCCTTGGGGGTCCGTCCCTACCATTTGAGAACCACTCGCTTACTTGACTAATTAATAAATAAAGTCAGAGATCCTGATATACTTGCCAAAGTGAAAGACCCATTGCATACATTGCATTCCTCAGGAAATTTTACAGTATTCTTATTGTAGGACTGTAGTTTTACATCTGTTGTCACGGTGACATTACAGCATGTTAAAAAGATGCAGTGTCACATTAAGTGCCACATGAATGTTATAATTGTGAATCCAGCTGATTCTGGAAGAGAGATTTTTCAGCCATGGTAAATGACCTTTGAGTGGTTCCAAGCTTACCCTTGGTTTCAAAAGTTTTTTCTTCTTCATCTAATCATCCTCTCCTAAAGCTATAGTAGTTTGTATACTGATTGTATTCACATATTCATGAAAGAGACTTCTAAATAGTTTTCCTCCTACTTTGTTTTTATTTCTTATACAGGAAATAAAAAAAGATGTGAAGAAAGAAACTCTTGCCAGCAAAATACCAGAAAAGTCTATACATGAAGTTTCCAATGGAAGTCCTTTACTGTTGTCTGAGACAATTATTAGAACCTCTAAAAAAGGTATTGCATTCTATACTCTAATTAAATATATAGGTAGGGGAAATATATTTGCAATGTTTCCAGAAATAAAGTTATGCCTTTGACAGATGTACATATTTTCTACATTAAAGGTGGAAAAAACACTCAGATGGAAAAGCACAGCTTTATGAAGCAAGTTCAGCTATTCAGTCACTGAGATACTACAATCTTCCTGTCTGAATATACCATTTCAGTTTTTAGTTGGGGACTTCCTTACATTTCTTTAACACTGGCGCTTCATTCTTTACTAGAATTATTTTAATAGCTGTTTGGATTGATTTCTGGGAACTTTGATAGCATTAAATTCCTCTGTAAAATAAATGCATATCTAGATTCCTCCCCAATGGATATTCATCTTTATTGCACATAGGCTTTTAATGGTCACAGCACAGTGGAATTTATGTAGTACAGTCAGTCCTCCATTTCCATAGATTCTGCATCCACATCTTGAAAATGTTTTCTAAATTTTTTTAAAAAACCCTTTGATTTTTGTCATTTTACATAAGCGACACCATTTTAGTACGCCATTGTATATAATGAGATTTAATTCATGGATTTTGGTATCTGGGGAGGGGGTTTCCAGGAACAAACCTCAGAGGATGTCAAGGGCCCACTGTATTCAGTTATCATAAGGTACCTGTTCTGTCATAGCCCCACTGTTTGAGTTGATTCTACAACAGAGAAACAAAACGCATGGGTATTGTTTTTCCTAGCATATAGTCCTTAATTGAGGTATGCTTGAAAAATGGCTGTATGAATGAGAAAGGCAATTTCTCTATCTAATAGGACCTTCACATTTGAGTCACACAGACACTTTGTTGCAAATGCATGCTTAGGGGTCTACACGGGCCAGAATTTTTTTAGTTGGGTCAGGTTTTCTGGCCCCATCAGGGCTTAATTATGTTTGAGAAGTACATGCTTATTTCATGATAATACAATTTCACCTGTTACTTGGGCACTCTAGAGCAATGCTAAGTGGCTGTCTACATACATGTGCAGCCTGTTGTCACAAGTCACCCCCTCTGAGGTCAAAAACTGGCTGCTTAGCATTGATCACATGTCTGGGTGCCTTGTTGTGACCTCAGGAAGCGACTTGCAGTGATGGTGATGGGCAGCACAGCGGGATGTGCATATAAATAGCCACTTGGTGATGCTTCTGAGTGCACTGGATTTTCCAACAAATTTTGGAGCACACAGTGAGTTTTAAAAAATAGCCCAGATTCAATGTGGTCTTTCCTTGTGAAGACAATCCACAGTTGAATTGAGGCTTTGGCCATGCATCGTGTAGATAGGGCAACGTGAAGATGGGGATAAACCAGTGTATACATGCCCTTAATGCATGCATGCTTATTATGTGGATATGATGATACATGGGAAGCTGGTTCTCTCTAGTATATGTCTAAGGGTGAGAAGAATTTTCGTATACCACAGCCTATCCAAATTTCTGAACAAGAATTGAAGGACAGTTTTTAAAAAAACTTTGTTATATGCCCGAACGCCACAGATGATCAGTTTCCCGCACAATTGCATACTAATCTTAAAACTGGTGAGTAGTTTAAGCCACTTGGAGAGACACAACAAATGCTTCACTAGTTTTGTATGGTACCTTATTAGTAGGCAGTGCATTTTATATTTTATTGTTAAGTATACAACATACGTATGCATGTGTGTGCTTATGAAATGCATCAAATTCTTTCCCTCAGTGAATGGCATTGCATTTCATGTTGACTAGTATTACTTTTTAACTCTAGTCTCCTCCTCCTCCTCCTCCTCCTTCTTCTCTCTCTTTCTCTCCTATTGTATTATTGTAAAATGAGCATGTACTTTTCTAATATAATTAATCCCTGCTGAAGCCAGAAAACCTGACCCAGCTAAAGAAAATATATTCTGATTGGAAGAAAGCATGGGATTGATTTTGACAGATTTGTGATTGTGTTTTGGTTTGCTGCTGATTCTCGCTGGAGAGCATGAAACCAGTAAAAAAAATTACATTTCAAAAATAAATGCTGTATTACGCTATGCGAATTTACCAAGTCTATTTAAAATTTCAAAGCTAAATCCTTTATGACTACTAAAATGCATTTTGAAATATTCCCTTTAAGGCAGGGGTAGGCAACCTTTCCCCTTTAAGGGCCGAGGGACTTCAGCTCCCAGAAGCCTCAGCCATGTTGACCAATAGTCCCATGTTGGCCAATAGCTCCTGGGATTCTGGGAGCTGAAGTACCTCGGCCCTTAAAGGGGAAAGGTTGCCTACCCCTGCTTTAAGGTGACCAGTAACTGCCAATTATATTTTTAAAAATAGCAATAGCAGCTTCATTTATGTACCGCTTCATACTGCACTATGCAGTCTCTAAGTGGTTTACAACTGTAAGCTTATTGCCCCCAACAAGCTGGGTACTCATTTTAACAACCTTGGAAGGGTGCAAGCCTGAGTCAAGCCTGAGCCCTGGCTGGGATTGAACTCACAACCTTGTGGTTTGTGAGTGAGTGGCTGCAGTACAGGCATTTATCCACTGCATCACCAGGGCTCTCATCTTATTAGAAACTCTGGGATAAAAATAGAAGAAACTGAAGATGTACATCGCCCTATTGATTTGGTCCAGACCCAATTCAACAATTCAGACAATAGTCTGCTTCTGCTCAGACTAGATTGGAACAGTCCATTTGAACTTCTGTTAACTAATGGGGAAGGCAAAAATGCAAATTTAGAACTTCCTAAGGAGGAGATTAGTTCTACCAAATAACAGACTACAATGGGCCCTTGGTCCACTGGGGTTTGGTTCCGAGACACCACGTAGATGCCAAAGTCTGTGGATGCTCATCCCATTATATACAGTGGGATAGCAAAATAGTGTCCCTTATATAAAATGGGACAATCAAGGTTTGCTTTTTGGAGGTTATTGTACTTTGCTATATGGCCAGCATGCCTCCCCTGGATATATTTACAAAAATATGGTCACCACTTCAAATTTTTCTGTAATTGCGAATTAAAGTTGATTTTCTACTATGTCTGTTATGGAAAAAAAACTTGTATTTTTCTCATAGGGGCTAAGCAGACAGCGCAAAGCGCCATCTTCCGAGCAAGGAAGGGGAGGGGCAGCCACATGCTGGGCGCCCCAACCCCTTCCCCAAAACGTCCTCAGAGCAGCCGGCCCTCCGCACGGCCGGGGCTCCGAGGATGCTTTTCTGCTGCAGTGTCCGCACGCGCTGCAGCGGAAAAGCCGCTGAAGGTGCGCCAGCAGTCTTTTGCGGCGCACCTTCAGCGATTTGTGGAAGGAGCGCTATTTTAGCGCTCCTTCCAGGGGCGGCAAAACTGCACTGTGGGGATACCTCGCCCCCAATCTGCAGCTTCCTGGGGCGGCCCATGGCTGCCCGTCTGCTTCCCCCCATAGTTAACATTGTTGTAAGGCGATTGGCAATATAAAAATGTGACTACAGAAGCCTTAAATTACTTTGCAACTTAATCCATTCCTGAATTAAGTAAGTAAGGTACCTATTGCAGGAAATGACATTTTTACCCTTGAAATAAGAAAGACTACGAAGTGGTTTGGGCTGCTGTTGCAATAAATGTGCTGGCTTCTCTGTATGCTAAAACTGAATCTCATACTACCAGAATGAACACCAGCAGCTGACTTTTAAGTGTACCATGGTTTTGGTTTCGGTTTTTTGCTTAAGAATTGGGGAAGTAGTGGTTCCCATCTTTTTATGTTTTAATGAGAGTGAGCTATTTCCCTGTACAGTCTTCCATGAAAAACTGAATCCTCTGCCTTATGTGTAACAGGAGTGGGAATCATGTGGTCCTCTTTGTAGTGCAACTCCAAGCATTCCTCTCTGTCGACTATTCTGGCTGTGGTTACTGGACTTGTAGTCAAACAACATCTAGAGGGACACATGATTCCCCACTCCTCTCAAGTTTTACACTAAACATAGTGAGGGAAGAACACTTCAAGCATTTGGTTGCTAGAGCAATTGCATCGGCTCTTAGGTAGTGATGTGTTTAATGGAGCTGTAAAAGGCTTTCTTAGGTCTTCTGATTGTGCTGAGCAAGGCCAGTTCTGCAGGGAAACTGTGGCAGGTGGCTGCTTCAGAAAACAGGATACCAGGAACAGCAAATTTGCCATTTACCACCCACCTTAACATAATCCTACCATTCCAGAGAGCAAATGTATGATCAGAGCTATGCCTGTGGAAGGACTGTTTGGGAAACTCTGGTGCATTGTGGCACAGGTATTTAGTTACGGCCCCATTCTGTACAGTGGAGTCAGTCTTCCTTATTGTCTTCCTTCTGTGGTAGGGCAGGAGACACAGGCACCACAACCATATGGTTATTCTCCTCTTGTGTAGGAGTGGGTGTCACATCTTTCTGCTTGGAGGACGGGCACTCCCACAGTCACCACCATCTCTAATGGAAAGAGGAGTGTGGGGGAGCCATAGCGACCACAATACAATATTAGAGAAGGGTGTTTTGCTTTTCTTTGCAAGTAAAAGGAGAGCTTGGATACTCCCTGGTACTGAGATTTTTTTGAGGTTTTTAAAAATAGATTGTAGGTTATTTTGGATAAAGTAGCAGGACTAGTTTGTATACCATATTTTGTATTCCTGCATTGTAAAACTACAAAATTGAGGCAATTTTTTGAAATAACAGAAATCTCCAATAGTAACCTAACATTATACACACACTGATTATAGAAGAATTGCAGTGGATTAAAAATCTGTAATTTATATGTACAGTGATATCAGAGAGCACTGTGTTTTACAGAGTGCAAGAGGACAGGTCCTTGCCACAAAATACTTATGATATAAAATTTAACGCAAGGCAACACAGAGGAAGGGAAGAGAAGAGAAGAAAGAATAATCTGAGAAGCAGTATGTTGTTTCAGTTGTACATGCTTAGTTCCTAGTTACAGCCTTAGTTACAGTGGAGCATGGGAGGCTAGGTATCATGGAAAAGGGTGGGTTTTTTTAGGGGTAGGTAGCAATACATGAACTTATGTATGATTTTCCTACAACTGATTTCACTTGTAGCTTTTAAAAAAAATCTGTTTCTCAATAGTGTCTGTGTGTTTTCTTTTCTTCATTACATTTTTATCCTCTCCTTTGTTTAATGAACTCTAGATGTTTCTTTAGCCTTCCTATAGTTTTTCACCCTTCCTATGCTATGTGTTTCTTCATCCTTCCTATGATAACCTCTCTAGTGTTAGAAGATTACATTGAGAAATGTTGGCTTGCCTTAGGTTACCCAGGGAGTTTGTGTAGGAGTGAATAGTTGAACCCATGTCCTCTTGGTTCTAGCCTGGTACTCTAAAAAATAAATAAATGAAGGATTTATTCAGTGGAAGCATCTGTGAGAAAAGCTTTGAATATCCTTAGTAGATAAATGGCTCCTTTTTATTATACAAATCAAAAATATATTTTAAGCCCATAATACAAATAAAATGTTGTATAGAGGGATATATTACCTTCTTTATTCCAGTTAACTTGGATGTTGCCAAGGCTGCAGTATTGCTACTATATTATGTCTCTTTTCCTTCAATAATTTAGTGGTTCATCTGTTACCAAAATAATCTTCTGTCCCTAAAGTGGCTAGGGACAGGAAGACATCTTAGCTCCATGCAGACTATACAGTAATGTTTATGTAATCTTGAATAGGGCTGAAACACTTCATGTAAACTTTTGCTCTATAGTTTTAATCTGAAGAACCATGTACAAATTATTAATAAAATACAATATTGTTTTCTCCTGAGAGCTATGAATGAATGTTAAATGAACATGGATAATAACATTCTGGAGCAAGTTTATTTATTTCAATAACTACCGGTAATTGTTCATTTTCTTGCATTGTCCTGGGTGGCTCAGCAGAACATTGCTGTAATTTGGGCCCCAAACTTCTTGACATTGATGAGATTTTTATATTTACACTAAAAAGGATAATCTGTTCCATCAGTTTTTCAAGTATTTAAATCCAAGACAACCTCTTCCTGAAAATACACAGACTTAATTTCTCTTTGAAACTTAATTTGGTCTCAGCTAGATATTTTTCAAAGTAGCTTCTTCTTTGGAGTACCCATTTTCCGTTGAGAACTTGGGTCTGTTTTAGCCGCTGTCACTTGTGTGGCTTAAGTAACATTGAGGTTTAGGCTCCACGTTATGTTTGCTGATGCACCACTGCTGGGTTGTCCTCCCCTGTGTTGTTTTTATGGCTCTCTGACCCTAGACTGACAGCCCGTTTTTCTGCTTAAAAAGGAAGAATTATTTCTCCTAGTAGCCTCCAGGAGAGATAATTTGCTTGTATATCCTACACACTTTAATGCTCCAAAGTGCAAATTTTCAAAAACACATGTACTTTCTGGACACTTTTGTCCTTGTTTTCTGGCATTTTCAGCACCCCATGCAGCCACCAGAAGTTCCCAGGGCAGAAAATTTACCACCAGACCTGCCACATTAGTCCATCAGTTGATTATTTATACCTAGTTCAGATGGCTAGTCAGAAAACATATTACGCTAAACCCTGATCTTTTGTTTTCTCCCCCCTTTCCTGTTCTGTAGTCCGAAAGGTGTTTTAAAGGTTTTTTAAAAAAGGCCATTCGGTGCATGTCTTAATATAGATAAATAGAATAACCTTATTGGACACAAGAGAAATGCTATCCAGTAAATTTGGCTTATTATATGTACATAGGAAGCTGCTTTATGCCAAGTTGGCCTATCTGACCAAGAATAGTAATCTTTGATTGGCAGATTTGGTCGCTGTTCATGGGTTCAGGTGTGTTCTTTCCAAGACATTCCTAGAGAGCCCCGATAATCTCTCCCGGGACACTGTAACATAATTACAGCGCTTTGATCTGACTTTAACTGCCATGGTAACTGCCTATGAAATCTTGGAATTTGCACTTTAGAGATAAGTATTTAGAATTCTCAGCCAGAGAACTCTAGCACTTCACTAAACTACAAACCCCATGATTCAGTAGGATGTTGGCATGGCTATTAAAACTGAATCATATCACTATAATTCTCTAGCATGGTCTTCCATTCAAATTCTGACCAGACGCAACACTGCTTGACTTCCAAAATAAGAAAAGTTTGGATTGTAGTTAACAATCTTTTATTATTCCTCAACATAATGTAAACCATCCTGCTCAACTTACTGTCCCTAGATTTAAGAATGTTTATTGCATGGGCCAGGTTGAGTGGAACCTTTAGAGCAGGGGTAGGCAACCTTTCCCCTTTAAGGGCTGAGGGACTTCAGCTCCCAGAAGCCTCAGCCATGTTGGACAATAGTCCCATGTTGGCCAATAGCTCCTGGGATTCTGGGAGCTGAAGTCCCTCGGCCCTTAAAGAGGAAAGGTTGCCTACCCCTGCTTTAGAGTGACAGAAAAAAAGTCTATTGGTGTTCCAATTTATTAAAGACTCTGACTGTAGTTGAGGGAAAGTTAAACCCTTTTATGAATATTCTTGACATGTACTTTTTATAGGGAGTCTAGAGCCGAAACGATTTCCCCATTGCTGAAAGCAATGCAGAAGTTCCTTTTCTTCTGACAGACTGTATTTCTTTGGTGAATGAATCTGTGGCCAAAAAAAAAAAAAAAGAGTTATGCACCCTCCATAGTGTTCTATATTGTTTCATATTGTTTGGTCAGTTTGATTTTGATTACGGTTCTATATTGTATTTTCCATTTAAAGCTCTGTGATCAAAATAAATTATCATTCATTCATTCTAAACATTTAATCAGGGGTAGGCAACCTTTCCCCTTTAAGGGCCGAGGGACTTCAGCTCTCAGAAGCCTCAGCCATGTTGGCCAATAGCTCCTGGGATTCTGGGAGCTGAAGTCCCTCGGCCCTTAAAGGGGAAAGGTTGCCTACCCCTGCATTTAATCTTATTGCTTCTTAAATTGCACCAACCTCCCATTGCCAATTAAAAATGAACAATACTGTCAGGCAGTATTAAACGTAATTTTATTTTAAGGTTCATGTTGTTCACATTGTTATACTGTACAATATTTCAGGATTCCAACATAGTTTGTATAATGCATTCTTCACAGTAAATCAGGGAAGGAATGAATTTCTCAAGAATTGTACTTTTACTGTACTAGAAGAAAATGGAGAACAATTCTCTAACAATAATGAAACCTATGAATGCTGATTGAGATGAACCTGAAGAACACTGACATGACACGAAATAGTTCTTTAAGTATATGTAAAAGCAAGGGTTAGCTGACTTGGATTCTGTGAGGTCGTCAGGATTTTTTAATTACGAGGTTCTCTGTGGTTCAACAATGCATATTTACAAACCAAGAACTCATATTCAAGAGCAATCATGACATAAACCATTTGTGATCTTGGTTATGCTTTTTCCCCTTTATGTAAATAAATAAATAAATAAATAAAAAATGAGACTGTGAAGAACATAGTCTGGCATTTTATGCAAGGGGCTCAGCAGCTTCATTGATTGCAATTTATAACTGTACACTCCGGCATTATAATATCCACTTTTTATGCTTCCAGATTGCATAATCTGGTGCTAGGGGACTGTTTTTCAGTTTTTGGGCCTTTGATATGTGGGGATCCATAGGGCTTAATTCTATCCTCTGTGCTTCTTTAACATCTATGTGAAGCCACAGGGGAAAGTCATACAGAATTTTGAAGTTGGGTATCATCAGTATGATAGTGATACCAAGCTCTGACTTTCTTTTACCACTGATGCCAGGGAGGATGTGGAAGCACTGCAGAAAGACTGGATAGGGGTGAAAGAACAAACATGATCAATCTAGATGAGATATGATTGCTGTTGGTCAGCAAGAAAACCAACCTTGGTTTGGAATCTCAGATTGTTCTGGATGTGGTTGCAGATCTCCTGAAAGATCACATTTGAAGCTTGGGGGTGCTCTCGGATCCAGCGTTGCTTGTAGAGGGCCAGGTGGCTGCAGTGACCAAGAGTGCCATTGTCCAACTTTGGCTGAGGCACCAACTGCATTCTTTCTTGGGGCCCTGGTGGTGCAATGATTAAATGGCTGTACTGTAACCACTCAGTCACAAACCGCAAGCTTGCAAGTTCAGTACCAGCCAGGGCTCAGGCTCAACTCAGGCTTGCATCCTTCCAAGGTTGCTAAAATGAGTACCCATCTTGTTGGGGGCAATTAGCTTACAGTTGTAAACCGCTTAGAGACTGCATAGTGCGGTATGAATTAGTATATAAATGACGCTATTGCTATTGGGGAAAGCGGTTCTGGCACAGTGATTCATGCCTTAGTTCAAATTAGACTACTGTAATGTGCTGTACATGGATATGACTTTGAAAAACATTTGGAAGCTGAAGCTAGTGCAAAATGTGGCAGCTAGTTTGGTGTCAAGGTGCATTTTAGAGACCATGTAACACTAGCCTTAGAAAACTGCTCTGGCTTCCAATTTGCTTCTAAACTTTATTAAAGGATCTGGTTTGGATCTACAAAGCCCTAAACAGCTTGATACATGCAGGAGTAGCTGTGTTGGCAATTTAGCAAATTCAAACAAAAATTCCACCAAACAGTGATACCCTTATTGGCCAACCAAAATGCACAATATACTTTTTGCAAGCTTTCGAAGCTCCATTGGCTTCTCCATCAAGCAAGATGTTCCAAACCAAACAGGAGAAAAAAATGGAGATGTTAGTCAGATGCCTACATTTTGATGTTTCTGTCCTTAGTTAAGATGGTAAGTGGAGGATATCTTTTGCAGGCTGGTCCCTCCTCCTTCAGTCCATGTGGCTATTGGGAGATTTGCAAAGACCAGGAAATTTAAAGTCCATTTGCATCTCAATGAGGACCCCTCTCTTACAATCCAACAGCTTGAGGCCAGGATATCCGAAAAGTGCCATATACAGTTGCCCCTCCTTTTTCACGGCAATCCGTTCCGGACACACACACATCCGTGTAAAAGAAAACCACGGCTATTCAAGCCCCATAGGCTTGAATGGGGTGTTGTCCCGTGGCACCGCTCGGGGTGCGTGCCATGGGTGCATGCCCCATTCATTAAAGTGAGGTCGCCCCTCCATGAATAATCAAAACCGCGGATCCCAAGTCCGCGGTTTTGGAGGGGCGAATGTTAATCCCTAGTGGAACCTCTGTTGTGTTTCCCCTAAAACTTGTGAAGTTAGATATGTATGCACATATAACACATAACATTTCTCTGTAGGATCATCCCAATTATGTAACTCCTTGTCAAGGTAAGTTAGTATTATTTAAGGTTTTTTAAAAATTCTCTTTACTGTTCTAAATGCATTTAACTGTTGTACATTGCCCCAGGAACTCTTGTGGGCTGGGAGGCTATATATAAATACTTTAAATAAATAAATCAGTATTGGTGAGTCACATACAGACCATCCATGGGCTTAGTGTTGTTTTCACTTGATTTTATGGACCCCGAAACTCCCTGAAGCCCAGCATCACTCATAAAGCATCTTCTTTCATTATTTTTAAAAGGTAACTTCTCCAAAGCCTCCAGGGTGAATGGGTCTCCTTTTGACAAGGCAACACCTGTGCATTGTTTTGATAAAAAGAACGTTTGTAAAAAATCTAGGAAGTCCTGCCCCTCTCCATAGAATTTGCCTGCTTTTAAAGCAAAATCCACAAAGCTTATATTTGATTGGGGAGGGGGGGGCAGAACAAATGGAGACAAATGTGGCAGCTAGTTTGGTGTCAAGGTGCATTTTAGAGACCATATAACACTAACCTTACACCATCATAGTTGTTTACTTGAACCCTATTATTTAACAAAAATGGAAGAGATGAAGCAACTTCTGTAAGCATGGACAATATTTAGATTAAGGGGGGGCAATGTACATTACAGTGTCTGCCCTAATTTGCCACCTCTTCAATTTTAACTGTAGAATATGAAGCTACAATATAAATTTTTAAATAAAAGCCGACGTTGAACAATTTTCAAGTCATCAGCTCCTGCTAGCTGTTTTCAGAAAATCCTTTTTGTTGCAGATTGGTGTTGGATTTATTGAGATACTCAGAGAAAACACTTGACAGTCTTGAAACAAGTGATATTTGATGGATTAGAAGGAATAATCAAAACTTCACTAGGCCATGTTATGGAATTATTAAACTTTCTAGGTAGGAAAGCCATATTGAGGAAAATACAATACATTTTAGTCCATTAAAGCCAAAGATCCAATATAATTAGATATTTGATATTCATGAATATAGGTCCTGAAAATAAGAAACTGATATATCTGACTGTGACATTTTTGTAGTACCTTTTTGGTGTTCTCAGAGACTTGGCAATGCTTTTTGCATTGTACTTGTGGAAGTAATGGAAGGCTCCATATGGTACCTGGCAGCTGGTCCTCTGGGATCAGGGGCACTAGAATGAAAAGGAAGCACATTCTGTTATAACAGCAGCAACTTTAAATCCTAGTAATTTTAAATAGCTTTTTAGTACGCCTGGTCTTGTACTAACCATTTAATTTTTAATCTCCTTGGCAATTCCATTTTATGTAAGAGATTTTTAAATGTCACAGTATGCCAAAAAGTAGCAACTGACTAAAAAAAAGGAAAGCTGGGTAAAACAGGGAAAACAAGTATATCAAGTGCTAAGTTTTGTATAAAGTAGGTTTTCTCTCCCTCTCTGCCTTGTTCCTTCGCCCACCCTTATGTTGTGGGTTAAGTTATCTGTCTCCTTGAAGTATCACCATAGCCTTTGATAGGTTGACCCAAAGTGCTGCTGTTTTTTTTTTCTTTAAAAAAAAATCAGTCCATTTCCACATCTATGTTTAGTGCTAGCCACATATGAAGGTTTGTTTTAAGGAGGTTTCCTGAAGATAAATTATGCCAATTGCGCCCCAATTGAGGGTGTGAGATCTGTGAGAAGTAATGGATGTAATAAAACAGGGGCAGCTTGTAGGACAATTCACAATTAGCACTGTGATTCAGAAATATTTTCTCCAGTCCTGGATGAGACATTTGAGAGAGAATGAGTAAGTGGGGGGGGGGGGGAGGGCGAGAGAGAGAGAAAATATGCACATATGGACAAAAAAAAAAAAAAAAAAAAAAAAAAAAACCAACAACCCAGACTGTCCATCACTCCTGAGTCTAAATGAAAATGAACAATATTTTATCTTAAATGTTAAAAACAGTTTGCACAAAAAAGATTAAGAATTAACAAACAAAGCCACAAACAAACAAAATCCAAACATCTATTCCTTGTTGGTGTTGCTTAGTTGTGGCTAGTTGCATAGCAGTTTCTAAATTTGTTTTCATATTCCATCAGTTCTTTTGTTTTGAGAACTGTCCACATTTTACTGTCTCCTTGCATATCTTTTCTGGCCACTTCCTTCTCTCTATCTTTTCCCTTCAGTTGGCCCTTTTTTGTTGTTAACTACCCTCAAGTTGATGTTGGCGACCCTATGGATGAAACATCTTCAAGACCCTCTGTCCTCCACTGCTCTGCTTAATTCCTGCAACCCCTTAATACCTGTGACCTCCTTAATAGAATTCATCCATCTAGCATGTGCTCTTCCTATTTCCCTCCACCTTTCCCAAATTTAATGTCTTTTCCAATGAGTCCTTCCTTCTCATGATGTCTCCGAAGTACGACAGCCTCAGTTTGGTCATCTTGGCTTCCAGGGAGGTTTCTGGTTTGATCTACTCTAGGACCCACTTGTTTGTCCTTTTGGCTGTCCATGAGATCCTCAGTACTCTTTTCCAGCACCACATCTCAAATGAACTGATTTTCTTCCTATCATCTTTCTTAACTGTCCATCTCCCACAGCCATACACAGTAATAGGGAATACGATGGCTTGTATGATTCTAACTTTTGTTCTGAGTTGTATATCTTTGCATTTTAGAATCTTTTCTAGTTCTTTCATAGCCACCCTCCCCATTCTTAATCTTCTTCTGATTTCCTGAGTGCAGTCTCCATTTCTATCAATGTTTGACCCCAGGCATGGGAATTCTTTTACTATTTCTATTTCTTCATTGTCTAGGTTGAACTTGTGAAGATCCTCCTTTATGTTCAGCATTAAGCCTGCCTTTGTACTTTCTTCTTTGGTCTTCCTTAGTAGGTATTTGAGGTCTCTGAGGTTTTCTGCTAGGATTATGGTGTCATCTGCATATCTTAGATCGGAGTAGGCAGCCTTTCCCCTTTATGCGCTGAGGGACTTCAGCTCCCAGAAGCCTAAGCCATGTTGGCCAATAGTCCCATGTTGGTCAATAGCTCCTGGGATTCTGGGAGCTGAAGTCCCTCGGCCCTTAAAGGGGAAAGGTTGCCTACCCCTGTCTTAGATTGTTGATATTCCTTTCTCCTATTTTCACTCCTCCTTCTTCTGTGTCCAAGCCTGTTTTTCTTATAATATGTTCTGCATACAAGTTGAACGGATAGGGTGGAGGATGCAGCTTTGCCTGACCCCTTTGCCAAATTGGGAACCATTCTGTTTCCATGTCTTGTTCTGACAGTAGCCTCTTGTCCATTCCCTTCAGTTGGCTCCTAGTATGAGAAATTGACAGGATAGGCCCTAACATAAAGTTGAGTGAAGCATCCAACTCAAGCAGTGGATTTTGAAGGAAATGGGCAACAGCAGGAAGTTGCCTGGCCATTTTCTTTTGTTGGCAGAAAGAGTGGTGTATGTGCTACATGGACTGCCCTGATCAACCAACCTGGCCTATTGCCCCATGTATGGCACAGAATGCTGTCTCATCATCAATATTAAAGTATGATTCAATCAGCAATCCAATAGCTTCTGTTGAGAGGAGGGAACAACTTGTTATTTGCCTCAGGCAGCAAAATATCTGGGGCCAGCATTGCCAACTGGGTTGCTCTTTCACATTATGTGCTCCTTTGGTATAGTGTTCAGTGGAGTCATACAAATGAGAATCATTTATATGCAGCATTTTTATGTCACTCTTTTAAGTGTCGAGGGAAACCTTGTAGAGAAGTTTACATGAAATTGGTTTTTAAACCAGATGGTCCCAGCCGACAGGTTTACAGTCTAGAATACATGACATGAAAAAAAGAAGGAATGCTGAAAGAGGAAGAAAATAAACTTAATTCTTAAAATTGTCTAATTTTTTATTTGTTTTTTTAAATAATGACCATTTGGAATGGAAATTATTTAATGAGAGTTAGAATCCAGCTTAACTAAGCAAATATTGAACCCACTTCCCACTTTTCTTTCCTATATCTAGCTAGAGTAACTAATTCCAGGATATATTTATGGGTATATGCATGTTCCTTCAAGGCACCTGTCAATTTATGGTGACCCCATGAATTTCATAGATTTTTCTTAGGCAAGGAATACTTGGAGGTGGCAGAGAATCCAAACAGAGTTAGGGCCTTTACAGACTGCCAGAAATAGTGCAAATTGAGGCCACTTTAACTGTCCTGGCTCAGTGCTAGGGAATCATGGAAGCCTCTCATTTGTTATAAATCTAAAAAATAAAATGCAGAGTTACTAGAAGGACTATAGAATTCTCCTTAACCTTGCTCATACTCCCTAGACAGTTGTTAAGACCCAAACTGGAATGTTGCTAATTATTCACGTATCTTCATAGGTGAGTCATGTTCAGATCTTATTCTTTTGAGAAGACCTTAAGGGAAGCTACTTTCTGACATGACCATGCTTATTTACATTACTGCTCATCTGTTCCCCTAATGAATAGTGACAGAAGTTTATTAAGCCCCGGGAATCCCATTTTCTTCCTTCCACCTCTCTTTTATCTGAAGTGTGTTGAGATGCTATTGTTTAGGGACAGCTGTGAAGAATCACCTTTATCATTTTTGGACAGTAGAAATATCAAGTAGCATACCATTATTGAGTGAGAACTAGAGCTGAACCCATGGTTCAACAATCTCATTTTTGCAGGTCAAGCAAATTACCTTCCATTGCTGTAATTAGTTGCAGTGAGGAAGCAATACTATGAGAGAAGGTTGTATCAACTTTTCCCTGCCAGATAGAAAGACGCCAATAGGGCACATGCGGCTTGGTAGAGGAGATTAAATTTGGAATGCCTGTGTCAGGAAACTAACTGATGAAAAGCCAAGCCTGCTGTCCATTCAGGGAGCAGCTGTGTAGATCAGAATTGCAGGAGAGCTGGACTAGAAGGGGCTCATTAGGGAATGATAAGCAGCTGAGGGGGATAAAGACACACATGCAACAAAGCTTATTGGCTAGGGCAACAGTTTCCTTGAAGATGAAAATTGTGTCCAGTGTCTGAGACAAAAAATGAAAAAAAGGCATGGGCTGGTATAGAATAACGGAACGGGAAAAGTATACAATAAAAGCATGAGAGTGAGAGTGTTTGGTGAAAACCATTACAGACAAATTCCAGAGAAATATGGAAAAGGTCTACTATCTTTCTATTTAGATTTCGGATTTGGGGCCACATGATATTTGGCTAATCCTTTTATACATTTCTGGCAGGCATTTTGAAAATCCAGGATATTCTTGGACACAGATATGTTTTTGAAAGCATTTAAATAGAACCCACTAATTAAAAGGGGGTTACAAATGTTATTCTTTTTAATAAAATATCAGCAAATCTTAATTGGTTTTCAACCACCAGACCTTTGCTCCAGCCAGATGATGCTACAGCTAACCCATAAATAGGAGCGGCATGTTTCTCTGTAGTATGTTGAATTGCAGTTCCCAGTATTCCTTGCCATTGTCTTTGCTGGCTGGGGCTAATAGGAGTTGCAGTTCAACAACATGTAGACAGCTGCCCAATTCCCAACCTCACTCAGTCTAATCCATAAACATGCAGGGATAGCTGTGTTGGCCATTTAGCAAATTCAAACAAAAATCCACCAAACAGTGATATCTTTATTGGCCAACCAAAATGCACAATAGATTTGCTGCTAGCTTTCGAAGTTTCACTGGCTTCTTCATCAGGCAAGATGGTACAAACCAAACAGGATGAAAAAATGGAAATGTTAGTCAGATACCTGCATTTTGATGTTTCTGTCCTTAATTAAAATGGTAAATGGAGGATATCTTTTGCAGGTTGGCCCCTCCTTTTGTTCTTGTGGCTTTTGGGAGATTTGCAAAGACTAGGAAATTTAAAGTCCATTTGCATCTCAACAAGGACCCCTCTCTTGCAATCCAATATACAATCCAACCTCATAGGAATGGAGGCATATTGGAATGCAAGAGAAGGGTCCTTGTTGAGATGCAAATGGACTTTAAATTTCCTGGTCTTTGCAAATCTCCCAATAGCCACAAGAACAGAAGGAGGGGCCAGCCTGCAAAAGATATCCTCCACTTACCATTTTAATTAAGGACAGAAACATCAGAATGCAGGCATCTGACTAACATCTCCAATCTTTTCTCCTGTTTGGTTTGTAACTGAAGCTGCTTTGCTTTGCTTTAAAAATCTTGATAGAACCACTGTGTTTTTCTTGGTCTTCTACATTTCTGCCTGTTCTCTTCACTTTTGAGTGGCATCCATCTAAGCTACAATGTTGATTCTGAATTATGTATGGGTCATAGTAGTTCCCTTCCTTTACAGTAATTGCCCTCTTGTGGTAGAACCTGTGACAGAGCAGTCTTTATTTGATAAGCACAGAGAGCAAAAGTTGCACAAATGGGCACAGTTGTCTTGCAAGGTGTATAGGTAGCATTCGTGACAAGATTGAGAAGGGACTAATTCATCATGTCCACATAAATAAGCAACTTTATGCTAGATCACTGTGCAATGAAATAACAAATGAGCAAGTGAATTTTGTGATTCAAATGAAGATCTTTCTTTAACCTTTCCACATCATTGAACTTCCACATTCAGTACACTTTTTGTGTGTGGCATTGCTGTTGCTTTCTTATCCAAACATAATATGATGCTAATTTCTTTTAGTTCATGGGTAGAAGAGGCAAGGATCCAGCAAATTAGATTAGGAGCACCTTAGGGACTTGTAAATACTCAGTGGGATTCTTCTTTATTCTTTTCATTTGAACAGCAAGCAGTGTTGCAATATCTTCTAGTTCAAACAGTATTTTGTTATGTGGTGAGGTAGGACTGTTCCATGATTGTATGTAACTAGTATTGATCTTTGGATCTTGGCTATTCTGTTTTATGATGAAATAGCTACTTGTTAGAATGCGGAAATCCTAATAGGTTTACTGTGTGTTGCATGGGTGGGGAATTTCTGATGGTTTGGGAGATATTTTTGTTTTCATCCTGATCTTGCTAACCTCCCCCTCATCACTTCCAATTTATTTTTTAAAAAGGCATTTTTAGCCTGAAACAACAGAGTGGTTATTATAAATATTAAGTTATGGGTTTGGAAGAGGTCCTGAAGGAATGCTTTAGAGACTCCGGGCCCCATGAAGTCTGCAGGACACACCTTGCCCACCCCTATAGTGATATGTCCTTTTTTATTGTTTTCCTACAAGTGCTATTATAAGAAAAGATATATGCAAAGGTACGCAGCTTTGCTATAAAAACTTATGCTCACTGTCTTTTCACTATACAAAAAAAGTTGTGCAGCTTGCTGGGGCTGACTATATCCCTATGCAGACAAAGACTTGTGAAAGGTGTGATATCTTGGCACATTGGGTCGGTGGGAAAAATTAGGGAAAGCCAGAGAGAGACCTATATATATAGAGAGAGAGTTGAATGAATCAGAGTTTACAGTTGATGCACTTAGATTTTGACTTGTCAGGAGGAAGGAAAGATAAGCAATGTTATACAGCAGAAGAAGAAATACAGCTTTAGTGAAGTTGCAGTCTTTGCATGCTGCACAACCTAGATGTTACACTTGAGGAAAAGAAATTCAGGATCATTGAAGGTGCAGCTCTTGCCAGTTTCAATTTTGTACAATTTCATTTTCATGCTGAAACCTGCACAGTTTTCAGGGAGGACTGCAAAGTTCTCAGGAGAAGCTGTGTGAATTCTGGAAAACTGGGCAGTTTTCTAGGCAAGCTATGCAGCTTTTATGTGAAAGTAGCACAGTTTCCCCTTCATTGTAAGAAAGAAAATAATCCTGAGTGTCTTGAAGCTGCTTTTTGTGAAACAAAAACTTCATTGGTTATTATTCTTCAGTCTGAACTTTGAGTTGATTTTCTTATAAATGTAACATTCCAGACCTCGTTACTCACATTTGGGTCCTGAATGTTTTTATATATATTTTGTATTGTCTAGTTATCTTGTTCCTTGATGGTTTATTTCCTAACATGGGGAAATAATCTTCAGACATATTTAGAAACTTGTTTGGGGCAAGTGTGGTGCTCAAATTTGAAGCTCTCAAGTTTGATCTTTGGATCAGTGGCAGCTGTGAACACTGTGACTACAGCTGCGTCAACTGTAGGGCTATCAGCAGTATCCTATTCCTGTTTATCCCAAGAACACAGTGCAAGTTTATATATATGACCTCAGAAATAAACCTCTGAGTTCAACAGAATTTACTCCCACATAAATGTGTATGGGAGCACAACTTAAATCTCACTCAAAATTGGTTCAGAATTGTTCTAGTTTGTCTTTCTTTTTAAATCTCTTTAAATATTATAAATTGTGTCACCGTTCAGTAACCAACTTCTAGGGCAGCTAACAGCCAAGAAAAACACATTAAGTACAGTGGGCCCTTCCTATACATGGAAGATCCGTTCTGTTTCCCCCCCCCCCCCCCCCCCCCGTGTATGACAAAAATGTGTAAGCTCTAGCCCCGTTTGTTTTAATGGGCGAGTGCCCCCCCCACACACACCGGGGCTTGCTGTCCGCGTGACCTTGAGGCTGCATATGGCAAGCCCACCTATGGTGCAGGTGTGCTGTAATAATAATAATAATAATAATAATAATAATAATAATAATAATAATAATAATAACAACAACAACAACAACAACAATAATTTATATCCCGCCCCTCTGCAGAGCAATAGTAACACTGTCATGATTAAAATAGTTGAGGTCGCTGATGTGCACACACAGAATAAAATCAGATTCTATTGCGGTTGTAAAAGGGACTGAGGAGAGAATTGGTCTTTACATGGTACTGAAAAGACATCACAATGGCATTGGGTAAATCTTAGTGAGCAACATTGCAGAGACAAGATGCCATAGTCAAAAAGTTCCTCCCACCAAATACCTAATCTCAGTAGAAAGAGCACCTAGTATGTGGATGACAAAAGATGACCAGTAGCCTACATTATTTGATAGCCAATGTGGTGTAGTGGTTTGTGTATTGGACCAGGACTCTGGGAGACCAGGATTCAAATCCCCCCCTCCCTTTAGAAATGATTAAACTTTTCCAAAGAGAGATGTTCCCTAGAGTATAGTTTGGTTTGCAGAAACCATTGCAGTAGTCTTGTGCAGTAAAACATTCAAAGGTTCTTCTCTGAATGTACTTTGGTCTCACCCAAGTCACAAGGGACATTTGTGTGGCATTGCTGTAACATGCTACAAGCTTGTTCAAAAACTACTCACTGTTTCTACATCAGTTTACAAATCCACAGTTGAATCATACTGCTGGCTTAATATTAGCAGCATACCTAAGGAGCTTATGACAATAAAATTACAGTTGTCCCTCTGATTCATATGGAATCTGTTCCGGATACACACACACACACCGTGAATCAGAAAAACCGCAAATATCCAAGCCCCATTGGATATAACAGCCTTGTCCACAGTGTGCGCGCGCACACCATTTTGTCCCTCCTGGCTTCCCATCTGCAGAAATTCAAGACCACGAACAGGAAGTCTGCAAACTAGGAGGGATGACTGTATATGTATGGATAGCTTGCCTTTTTGGTGCTTAATACTTCATGTACAGCCTCTTCATTTTGGGCTTCTGGTCCAGATGGAACTTGTGGAAGAAGTACATTTGAAAGACCGCAATGCTACTTTTTTGGATATTATATTGAAATCTAGAAAAATCCAAATAAATTGTTCAGATAAATTGGATTATTAAATATTTGAGAAGATTTTGAGAAAGTGATGCTTTTTCCATTCACTAGTCACATCAAAAATGTAAATGAGGATATGATTATCTTTGCCTAGCTTGAAACAATCAAAATATTCAGATGAGACAAGGACATGCAATGCTCTAATATTTTATTTGCTCTTGTTCAATATTTACACATCTAGTTACTGACAGCACATAGTAGAGTTCCTCAACTGAAGAAAAAACAATGGAGCCAAAATTCCTAACTGCATGGATAAGTTGGAAGGTCTGAAAAACAATGAAGGAAGGAAAACAATGACCCAGTGTACTGCTGGTAAAAGAGTTCTTCACTGGTAATGTTCTTAGCTGGGACTAGAACAAAGGCAGGTGAAATGCGACCCTTTTCAAAATTCCCCCAATGCCTCCCAAAACTCTAGGAGACACGGGAGCACCTTTGCCACATTTTTAGACTTTTTGTCTAGTACTTTCACAGCTTCCCTTCGCATTCCTAATCTTTTTCTTATTTTTTACTGCCGTCTCAATTCTGATCAATGTTTCATCTAAGTATGGAAAATCTTTAACTGTTCCGATCTCCTCATTATCTAGATTAAATTTATGTAAATCCTCTGTGGTCATTTTTTTTGTTTTCTTTTCTTTAATTTTAACATTAGGCCTGCCTTTGGACTTTCTTCTTTGACTCTCTTTAGTGATTCTTCCAAGTCTGTGATGTTTTCTGTTGATAGTATGGTGTCGTCTTCATATCTTGGCTGTTGCTATTTCAGTATTAGTGCCATGTACTTCTCAATAGTTGCTGGGAAGCCTAGTAAGAGGGTACATTGGTACACTGGTGTGTGGGCTCCTTACAGTATCTTGTTAGACACTATGGGAACAGAATGCTGGCTTAAATAAATCTTTAGTCTGATCAAAAATTACTCTCTTTACGTTCTTATGAAACAAATGAGAGAATAATTGTGTGAAAGACGAGTGAAATGATGAGTGTTTCAACATTGTCTCTTGAGAGAGAAAAAAATCAATTTTGCATCTGGATCCCAATCTGATGCTGTTCAACTCAGTTTTGAATTCTGTGTAAGAACTGAGAAAGAAAACCAGCAGTTTCTGGGAGTGGGATCAAATATTAAAAAGCTGTGTTGGTGTATGGCAACACACCACGGTTATCAAGGTGCCGTATGCCTTTGCAACAGTTTTCAATCTCAAGTGGAGAAAGTGTTGAAATTCATTGTATATAACTTAAAACAGCTTTTAGGTGCTTATATACTACAGATTTTTTTCTCAGAAAGGTCTTTTATTAAGTGACGCTAGGTTAATTTTTAATAGGATGTTTAACTGAACCTTTTATAAATGGCTTAAAGAAGTAGAAAATGTAATTCTCCCTACCCACCCACACAATACCAAAAGGGTATTTTATTTAAATATTTAAGACTTGCTGATATGCTTCGTATTTAGTTAGAATTCTTGTGGGAAATGTGCTAACTGAAGTGAGAGTCATTAAATCAATGCTTATGTGGGCTACAAATACTATTTAGTTATACAGCAAACCATCCTTGCCCCAAACCTTTAGCTCTATAGAAGCTTACACACACAAACACACACACAAACAATACTGGATGAAATACAAAGTGCATGGCCACAAAATAAAGAGCACACTCAATCAAAACTTGCTTTTGAAATACCAGTTTTAAAAATTGTTTTCAGTATGGCATATACAGCCAATCTTCAAGAAGTAGAAATTCACAGGTTTCTTGTACAAGATGGGACTATAGTAGGATTATTTAGATCTTTCTTTATATATTATTCTTATGATCTTTATAAGGTCAGTGGGATTAGAAGCTTTATTAGTGGAGCATCTCAACAGTTTTAAATCTTACATGAAAGCAGGTAGATATTACAAAGAAAATATCCATACAGGTTTTGTTATTTCCCAATGTTAGGCTCATGGACTCTAATTATTTAACTAGTGCGAACCTGGGATCCAAATATTATTTAGGATTTGAGATTCCTTGGAATGGTAATTTATAAGGTTATAGTGGTTTGTGGCATATCATTTACTTACATACTAGCTGAAATATAGGTGGTACTGCCTAGGTCCTAGCTTAATACTCAAAAAGGGTCCCCGGGTGCCTGCTGTTTTCTTACTTCTGGTCCCTTTTAATCTCTTTACTTTTTTTTAACTTGAAAAAGCCCTATGGGTACCATAGAATTGGGCTTGTCACACTGTCTGTTTCTATGGCTGTTGGAGAAGGAAAGACAAGGGGAAATGTGGTACAGAAGGAAAACTCAAGAAAAGTAGAGCAATGGAAGGAGGAAAAGTAGAGTGATCTGGCAGGCCTCTTCTCTTTGTGGGCCAAGAGAAGACAAAACAAGAAGGGTGGTAATTGAATTGTCCAGGTGTCTGTTGCTTTTTTCCCAGGATCTACAGACTGCAAAATTGCTACTCCCTACAAAAAAAACAAAAACAAAGTATTTTTGAAAAATAGATACTTTGATATTAAACAGTGCAAGGGGACTGCAGCATTTTAAAAATATTAATTGCCACTCCTAGATTCTTTGAGGTAAGACAGTTCACTTTCTTTTTCTAGAAAAGTGGCAGGCCAGGGAATCTGCAGGGGTCAAGATACACAAAAACAGCCTTGTAGGAGCCATGTTGTCCCCAGGCTTGCACTCTGCAACCCTTGGGCTAAGAGTAAGAGAAAGGAATAACCAAGACAGCAGTAAAGAGTAGAAGGAAGTGGTCTGTGAAATTCAGAGGAGAGCCAGGAGTATAGAGAGATAGGGAAGGAAGAGAAAGATATATGAGAATATACCGTATTTTCTGGCGTATAAGACAACCCCCAACTTTTCCAGTTAAAATATAGAGTTTGGGATATACAGTATTTTCTGGCATATAAGACTACTTTTTAACCCAGGAAAATCTTCTCCAAAGTCGGGGGTCGTCTTATACGCCGGGTGGCAGAGGAGGAGGAAGGTGTGGCGCAGTGGGAGGAGGAAGAAGAGAGGAAGTCAGGTTAGAGGAGGGGGAGGGGGGAGGAAGGGGTGGCATAGTGTGGCGTGAGGCAGGAGGAGGAAGCAGCAGCGGATAAGAGGTGAACCCCTATCCTGGGGTTTTCTTGGCAAGACTGGTTCAGAGGAGGTTTGCCATTGCCTTCCCCTGAGGTTGAGAGTGTGTGACCTGTCAAAGTTCCTCTGGGTGAATTTATAGGTTATTCAGAAACAAAAATAGAATCTGAGATAGACAAAATATTTAGAATTAAATCCACCTATGCCAAAGAGAAAAAAACAGCAAGAGACATAGTAATATGTCTCACACAAACCAGAACAAGAGACCTAATTATTCAAAGAAGTTACGAGGCAAACTTAGTGATAGAAAATGAGGAAGTTAAAATTTTTAAGGCTATCCCACCATCAATTATGAGGGAAAGGCAAAAGTACAAACCTTTGATTCTAGTTCTAAAAAGAAGAAAAATAGAATACAGATGGGAGAGAATAGAAGGACTCTCCTACACTTGGAACCAGAAGAGACACAAAATCGACAATTTGACTAAGGCTACGGAGTAGGAAAAAAAACTAAATAAAATTGGAGATTCAAAAGAAAATAAAGGACCTTATCAAGCAACTCGGGCTAGAACCCAGCAAAGTAAAGAAGAAACAAAACAAAGTGAAGACACCATAAGAAAGACAAGACATAAAAGAAAAGAAGAACTAGATAAGGGACAAAAAGGGAGTACTCCAAAACAGGATTCACCAGAAATCGATACCGACACAGAGCTGGAAGGACCAGAAGAAGGAAAAGACAGCGAACCAGAAGAGGAAGACATATAAAGGAAAAGGGAGGAAAAAAAATCTTTTGGTGTGTGTTAAAAAATTCACATAAATAAAGAAGTGATAAATCTATATTCTGGGGTGGAACAATTAAATAACTAAATAACCAATTATTCAAAAACCCAAACAGCTTACTAGAACAAGTAAAACTACCACAGGAAAACCAGATTAAATAACAAAAATGACTATAAAAGCATTGTCCTGGAACATTAAGGGCCTGAACTCTAGATATAAGAGAAATATGGTGTTTCATTACTTGGAGAAAACAAAAAGCGACATTATTTGTTTACAGGAAATCAAAATAAGGGAAAAAGATGTTAAATATGTAAGAAACCCTAAACTAGGTAATTGCTTTACTTCAGTAACAGAGAAGAAAAAAAGGGAGTGGTCCTTTATATTAATAAGAAATTTATGGCAAAAGAAATCTTTAAGGATTCCAAGGGAGCATATATTGCAGTTGAAATTAAAAATAGAGAAATACAATCATTAGTTGTTGGAGTATATGCACCCTCTGAAGGAAGATATAAATTTTACGATTCATTAAAAATGGAATTAAAAAAGGTGGACTATGACAATATCTTAATAATGGGGGATTACAATGCGGTAATCGAACCAAAATTGGATAGACTATCTCACTCAGACAAAGCATTAAAAAAAACACCAAGGCAAGCTTCCTAAATCTTTTTTTGAATTAATGGAAGAACTTGAATTAAGAGACGTCTGGCGTTGGAAATATGGAAATTTGAATGGGTATACTTTCTTTTCAGACGCACATAAATCTATGTCCACGATAGATATGTTCTTAGCTTCTAAATTGCTCCAATCCAAAATTAATAAAATGGACATACTTCAGAAGATCTTCTCTGATCATTATCCTATTGTTTTGGAAATTAGAGAAAGCAAAATTAAGATTAGATGGAGATTAAACAGTCATATAATGAAGAATGATGAATATCTGGGAAAACTTAAAAGTGAACTTAAAGCATACTTTAAAGAAAACGCGTTAGATGAAATTAAGCAAAAAACAATCTGGGACACAAGCAAAGTGGTTGCTAGAGGAATCTTAATTGGGCTGAATGCAGAAGATAAAAGGAGATCTAGAGATGAAGAAAAAAGAATTATAGCAGAATTGAACTGTAAAGAATTGGAATGGAAAAAAGAAGGAAACAAAGATATATTATATGAAATAAAAAAATTACAACATCAATTGGAGAATCTAAATTTGAAAGAGTGGGAAAGAAAATTACAATTAGTCAAACAACAACATTTTGAATGGGGAAATAAAGCTAATAATATCTTAGCAAACAAAATAAGGAAAGTAAAAAATAGTAGAATTATAACTGAAATAAAAAAAAAGATGTGATCTATACAAATCAAGAAAACATTAAACAAACTTTCCAAAAATATTATGAATCATTATATAGAAATAACAACGACCCCTATAGGGAAAAAAAGATAAAAGACTACCTGGAGAAACAATTAATAATTCAACTGACAGAAGAACAAAAGGATGAATTAAATCGAAATATTACACAGAAGGAAGTCTCAGAAGCGATAAGAAAAATTAAGTCAGACAAAGCTCCAGGCCCTGATGGCTTTACAGCCCTTTACTATAAAAAATTGGAAGAAATAATATCCCTCCTCTAGAAAAAAATTTAATGCAATCTACAAGGAAGGCATTCCAGACACTTGGAAAAATTCATATATAACTTTGATCCAAAAGGAAGATAAAGACCCCAGATTAACAATGAATTATAGGCCAATATCGTTAATGAACGTGGACTACAAAATTTTTACATCAGTCTTAACAACAAGATTAAAAAAATTCTGCAATACATAATTCAAGAAGATCAAAATGGATTTTTGCCAGGGAGATGTGGTAAAAATAATATAAGAACTGTTCTGAACGTTATTGAATTTTTCGAAAAACATAATGAGAAACAATTTGCTATGATATTCCTGGATGCCGAAAAGGTTTTCGACAAGGTAGATTGGATCTTCTTGTTGGAAGTAATTGCAAAAGGGAATATGGGGGGAAAAATTACCAACTGGATCTCATCAATTTACAAAGAACAATATGCACAAATCATAGTAAACAATGAAACAACTTATATAATAAGAATTGAAAAAGATACTAGGCAGGGATGCCCTATTTCCCCATTGCTGTTTATAATATCTTTGGAGATATTACTGATCAAGATTAAAAACAATACAGATATACAAGGTATCAGAACAAAAGGTCATACGCATAAACTGAAGGCATTTGCTGACGATATGGTCTTTTCATAGAAGAGCCCTCAAAAAGTATTAACAAACTGATAACTACTTTAAAGGAATATGGACAGGTGGTGGGTCTATCAATCAACAAAGACAAAACAGTAATGTTAACATTAAACATGACTAAAGAAGAAGAAGAATCCCTAAAAGAAAAATCAGAATTTAAAGTAGAGAAAAAGTAAAATACTTGGGCATTACTATAACAAGAAGGAATGCTGACCTATTCAAGAATAATTATATCAAGGTCTGGAAAGGAATTTTAAAAGACTTGCAAAAATTGTCCAAGCTACAAATAATCCCTTATGGGAAGAGTAGCGCTAATCAAAATGAATGTATCGCCTAAGCTTTTGTATTTGTTCCAAAATATACCAATAATACATAATGAAACATGCTTCACGGTATGGAAAAATGCTATAACAAAATTTCTGTGGCAAGGAGCCAGCATAGTGTAGTGGTTTAAGTGTTGGACTACCACTCTGGAGACCTGGGTTTGATTCCCTACTCTGCCATGAAACACACTGGGTGAACTTGGACTCAGCCTCAGGGGAAGGCAATGGCAAACCTCCTGTGAACCAGTCTTGCCAAGAAAACCCCAGGAGAGGATCACCTTAGGGTTCCTTTCTTCCTCCTCTTCTCCCAAGTCATCTTCTCGCCCCCACCCCTATCCTCCTTGTCTTCTTCTTCTCCCAAGGCTTCTCCTCTCCCCCACCTCTGTCTTCTCCTCCTCTCCTCCCAAGGCTGCTTCTTGCCCCACCTCTGTCCTCCTTGTCCTCTTCTTCTCCTAAGGCTTCTTCTTGCCCCCACCCCTGTCCTCCTCCGTCCTCCTCTCCTCCCAAGGCTTCTTCTCGCCCCCACCGCTGTCCTCCTTGTCCTCTTCTTCTCCCAAGGCTTCTTGCCACCCCCACCTCTGTCCTCCTTGTCCTCTTCTTCTCCCAAGGCTTCTTCTTGCCCCCACCTCTGTCCTCCTCTACTCCCAAAGCATCTTCTCACCCCCCCACCCCGTCCTCCTTTTCCTCTTCTTCTTCCAAGGCTTCTTCTCGCCCCCACCTCTGTCCTCTTCCGTCCTCCTCTCCTCCCAAGGCTGCTTCCCCCTCGCACCTCTGTCCTTCTCCTCCCCCTCCCCTCCTCCTTATATCCGGTGTATAAGATGACCCCTAACTTTAACCCCAGGTTTTCCTGGGTTAAAAAGTCATCTTATATGCTGGAAAATACGGTAGTACAGAAAGGGAAAAAAGAGGTAGAGTGAGATAAAGGGTGTTTACATACACATGCACACCCACACCCACATACACACTCATCTTCATTGCTTCCAGTGGCATGGATCTTCAGGATTTTTATATGGGATTCCCCACTCTTACCATTGAACACAAAAATCTAGTCCCACAACCCACCAGTAAATGACGGATCGTGCACATCTCTATCAAGTGAACTGTATAGGTCAGGGGTAGGCAACCTTTCCCCTTTAAGGGCCGAGGGACTTCAGCTCCCAGCATCCCAGGAGCTATTGGCCAACATGGGACTATTGGCCAACATGGCTGAGGCTTCTGGGAGCTGAAGTCCCTTGGCCCTTAAAGGGGAAAGCTTGCCTAGCCCTGGTATAGGTGATGGATCCTGTGTTTTGCAAAAACATGGATATGAGGTCCAGGTCCTTACTTAGTCTCAAGATTTTTGCAAAGCATGCTGATCTCAAAAAGCAACACCACGCCATATGGCATTTCTATATCTACTGGTGTGATCTCTCTTGTGCTGATTTTGTTGGCTTCTCATTTAAGGATCTTGAAGAGTCCTGAGTACCTGTGCTTTGGATCAATGCCTTTCCTTCATGACAGTGCTGACAAGTTCCAGGTCCCTGTTTTTACAGTACACCATATAGGCACCAATGTAAACTTTGAATTTGAATCTGCTGGATCTCACCTATTCTTCATATAAAAGCACAAGTGGTGTGTGTGTGTGTGTGTTTCCTTTGGGATGGAAACAGGTGGGTTTTGACAGGAAAAGAAGAGTGGTATTTCTCTTTCTCTAAATTCCAAAAGTGCCTTTGGTTCCAAAAAGTCTGAGAATCCCTGGTTTAGTCAGTAGGTGGCATGAATTTAGTTGTATCCCTGCAGAGTCAAGAGTTTCCTTTTGCTGTCTTGTTCTTGTTTGAGAGAGATTATGACGATGCTGTCTAACTTTGTGACTGTTGTGTCCTTTAAACCAGTGGTGTGTGGGGTACCTTTGGCCCCTCCAGATGCTTTAGAGTGGAACTCCCATATCTCTTACCATTGATCATTCTGGCTTGGAGTTCTGGATGTCGAAAATATCTGGGAAGTCCATACATTTCCTCTGAAGACATCTTGTAAAGACAGCCTATTTACTTGCACAATCATCATCATCATCATCATCATCTGTGAGAACATTTCAGAGTTGTAGCTTTTGTTTCAGTTACCCAAGAACTGCTGTTGGTCAGTTAGAGAAGGATGATTTATACTAGACTTCTGTGCGACTCTGCCAGTCTGCCATAATAATTAATGATATCTTCATTACATTAAGCAGAAGTACTTATTTGACACAAAGATAAAAAGTAGAATAGCAATTGGGTCATGAGTGAGCTCATAGATTATTTATGTACATTTTATTATGAAGAGATTCATTTATCTCCTTTGGAGACGGTATAGTTTGGGTGCTTATTCACTACTGCCTTCCAGCTTCAAGTGGTCAAAGCAGGGATGGGCAATGGCAGAGGGACTGAGGGACAGTTTTTGCTTCATGCCCTCCCATAAACCATCACATTCTGGTGCATCAGAAGATACATCACATTATTTTTGGCTGCCATTTTGACTGATTTTAAATTTCCTTTGGGGAAACGCTTGGGAGGATGGGAGAAACTTTTTACCAGCTTTTAAAAAAGGAAGCTTTGGGTGCTCATCAGGCCCTGGGGGCTTTATGCGAACCACCATAGACATAGGTTAGTTAATTACATGAACATTTCCTTTTGTTTTTCTTTATCTGCCCTAACAGTACTTTTAAAATATATTTCAAACATCAAAGGCTACCTTCATAATGATGGTTTTATACAACTCTGAATCTCAATCAAAACTCAAAAATACTAAACATACATGCCTATATCCAGTTACTACTTCCAAGTAGAGTAAGCACATTGAATAAATGTGATATTATTGACTTACCATTCACCCATTGATTCAGTAGATCTACTCTAGTTGGGGCTAAGAGTTGGGACTTATACCACAAAGGGGTTTGTTGTTGTTGTTATTGTTGTTGTTCCTAAGATTTCTTGTGTGACGATTTTTTAAAAATGATTGGATGTGTTACATAATTTGTACTTTATTTGTGTACAAAATGTACCATCTGGAGGTTATTCAGGTGTGTTTGACATTTTTAAAATAATTTTTAATATGCTCAAGTTCTGTTCACAATAATTATTTGAGACCCTCAGACTAGCATTATGATCATTTCCTTTCAGGAAAAGCCCATAATCTTTCATTGGAAAATATTATGCTTACCTAAGATTTGTAAATAGCAGAGTAAGTTATTCTTAGCAGTGGCACCCAATAATTAAGGTTTACAGATTCCTTTTTGCTAAAAGCATGTAAAGGAAACTGGTAGTTAAGTACACATTTTTTTTGTATTCATGCATTTTTAAAAAAAATGCTTTTTGTGCTCATCCTGAAGCATCTTCAGACCAGACTGAACTTGCACCTGCGTACCAGATTAACTTGCAGTGTGGCGTGAAGAAAACATGGCAATGTAATTGGAAGATAACAGATACATAACCTGAAAACCTGTAGCTGAAATGATTGCATGAAAGGACAAAAAAGAAAAAGAGAGTCATGCTTGACAGTCAGAAATCAAATTGGCATTGCAGGACTATAAATCAAGAGGCAAAGGTGATGATTGTTTTATTCATAGAATCAAATATCTTAAATGGCCTCAAAGGACTACTGAGCCCAACTCCACTGTTTTAGTGCAACACAGCCATTTTTTAAATGACTGTGCATCAACAGAAAGAACTGTCACTTTTTGTACTACATCTCCCAGAATTGCTCAACTAGGCTATGCTGGCTGGGGGATTTGGGGCTCTGAGTTCAAAAATTTATTTTTTCTAGTACAGCCTGGTATTGTAGTTGAATAGGAATTGTCCTTGCTATTCTTCTGGACTTTCAGATTCAGTGGTGATAAAAAGCCAGTGGTACTGGTAGAAAGATGATGGACCAAACAACTTCCTGCACCAGGAAATTGTAGCAAGAGTGCCCTACAGCTTATTAGCAAGTTAATTACAAAATAATAAAGACAAAATAATTGAGACCCACTTCTCATGTGCTTTGGCCCCAGTGGCTGGTGAAAACCCATTCCTCTGTATTCCAACTGCCATGCCTCTGGTCTGTGATTTTCTGGGAGAAGTGTTGTGGTGGTGGAAACCTTTTTATCACTCACAAGACTGTAGACCTTCTTTCACTCTCCTGCATTGGTCCCAGCTACCAGCCTGAGAAACTGTTGTTCTTTTAGGCAACCTTACAGCAAACCTATTCCTGGGTTGTCTTTACAAGATTTGTTCAGAGAGGGTTTGCCATGGCCTTCCTCTGAGGCTGAGAGAGTATAACTTGCCCAAAGTCACCCAGTGGGTTTCCACAGCTGAGTGGGAATTCAAAGCCTGATCTCTTAGTCCAACTTCCAAACCATTACACCATTCTGGCAAAATTGTATTCCCTATATTTGTCACTGACATAAACCAGTTGCATAATGAGCGGGAGGTGAAAAGGCAGTAATCATCCTGAGGCTCTTCCTAAGTCAGGCCTCCTTGAGATGTCAAGAAATAGATCACAGCTAGAAGTTATTAATCATGTACCATGCTCTCCAGATGTGAGTACAAAGCCAGGGAACTTGTGTGAACCTCTACCTTATTTTAAAGACCCAACTAGCAACTGCATCCTTCTCCTGCCTTTTAATGCAAAAGTAAGCACAGCCACCCCAGTTCAGTTGACAGTGACAATTGATATGAATACTGCTAGGTCTTCTTTAATGATAATGATAATGATGATGATGATTATAATGATAATTTATTTATACCTCACCTTTAGCCGTAGCCATCAAGGTGGCTTACATCTAAAATCAATACAAAAAACAATTCCTACAATAGGTTACAAAACAATAAACTAACACTATTAACACTATTAACAACAATTTCTCTGGCTGCTAGCAAAATCCTTTCCTCTAGAGTGGTATGAAGCCTTGAATGCTTTGCCACTATTATTCTCCTAATTGGCTTGGAAAGTCCCATTACATTGCTAAATGGTACCATACTTCATTCAGTTTCTAATTGTGAGTATTCTGGAATACCAAGGTATAAGAGCAACAACAACAACAACAACAACAACAACAATATCAACTTTATTTTTGTACCCCGCCTTTTGCCTTTGGACAATCAAGGCAGCTCACAACAATTGCATATAAAACAAATCCAAAGCAATACAGTAATAACATAATAAAACAATTCCCCCCCCTTAAAATTACATATAATAGTAAACATATATTAAAATAACTGGCGAATTCACACCAGTAATATAAAATGAATTCCTAGAAGATAAAAGTCTAAAACATAAAAGCATAAGAACATAAAAAGAGGAAGAGGCATATATTGGATGCGGTCTGTTCTATTCAGGGAAGGCCTGCTGAAAGAGAGCCATTTTGATGTCTTTTTAAAAATTCTCCAAGCTAGTTGCTTGGCGCATCTCCTCTGGCAGGGCATTCCATAGTCTGGGAGCATAAACAGAGAAAGACCCCTGGGAGGTTGCTGTTAATCTAGATCTCCTTGGTTGTAATAAACCCCTCCCAGAGGATCTAAGGGTGTGGGGTGGATTATATGGGAGGAGGTGATCCCTTAGGTAGGTTGGACCTAGGCCATGTCGGGCTTTAAAGGTCATTACCAACACCTTATACTGTGCTCGGAAACTAATAGGCAGCCAGTGAAGGGATTTCAAGATTGGAGTGATATGCTCCCTTCTAGATTCCCGGTGACTAACCTGGCTGCCATATTTTGTACCAGTTGTAGTTTCCGAACTAGGTATAAGGGTAGCCCCATGTAGAATACATTACAGAAATCGAATTGTGAGGTTACCAGTGCATGTACTACAGTTTCTAGGTCCTTTATCTCCAGCTAAGGGCGCATTTGGCGTATATGCCAAAGCTGATAACAGGCACTCCTGACTGTCGCATTCGCCTGATGTGAAGTGATGAGTCTAGGAGCACCCCCAAACTGCCAACACATTCCTTAGCGGAGAGCGTGACCCCGCTCAGGACTGGAGGTTGCAACCCAATACCAGGTTTAGGGGCCTCTACTGTAAGCACCTCCATTTTCTCTGTATGTAAAATATAAATATACTGAAGTAGTTTGCACTCTATTTATTTTCATAATAATAGCTACAAAACTGAATAATGGTAATAGCATATGGGCCACTTAGATCCAAACCACACTGCAGAAATAATTCAGTTTGAGGCCGCTTTAACTGCCCTGGTTCAATGCTAAAGAATCATGGGAACTGCAATTTTGTGAGGACTTGGAAGACACACAAGAACAACAAAAAAGTCTGCAATTGTTTCATATTCACATAGGAATAGGAGTCAGCATGGTGTAGTGGTTTGAGTGTTGGACTACCACTCTGGAGACCTGGGTTTGATCCCCCACTCTGCCATGAAACCCACTGGGTGAACTTGTACAAGTCACACACTCTCAGCCTCAGAGGAAGGTAATGGCAAACCTCCTCTGAATAAGTGTTGCCAAGAAAACCCCAGGATAGGATCGACTTAGGGTTCCTCTCTTCCTCCTCCTCCCACCTCGTGACCTCCTCCTGCCCCACCTCCTGCCCCTGTCCTCCTCCTCCTCCTCCTCCTCCTCTTCTTCTTCCTCTTCTCCTTCCTTCTCCTCCTCCTCTTCTTCCTCCTCCTCTTTCTCTGCTCATCCAGACTCCCTTCTTTGCTGCTGAGGCCTTCCTTCCCCAATGAGCCAGGGTCCAGGGACCCCCAGGGCCTGCCCGCCTGCCTTCCTCCATGCTGAAGGGGGACTGAGGGGCGGCCGAAGGGGCCGCCTGCATTCAGTGCTGAAAGGCCAACCCTGGGGCAGCTGTTTCTCGGCCTGGGCTTTGATCGGGGACTTAGGCCAGAGAGCCCCGACGCTGTCTGCCCACCCTCCCACTAGGGCTGCAGGGGTCCTGGGAAGCAGCCACCTCAGCCAGATGAACCCCCGCCACTCCCGTCCAATGTAGGTTAAAGCAAGGCACCCCCAGAGCAGGGCAAGGGGACGCTTCTTTGGGAGAAAAACATCATCATCATCGTCATCGGCACACTTTGGGTATCATCAGCCTCCTTGCCTGGATCATAGTATGATGTGGGAAGAAGAGGGCCAGCCTCTTAGAAAAGGAGCCTCTTCCTTTGCAGCCTGAAGCTAGCTACTCCTTTAAGACCTAAAACCTTCCTCTCCTCCTCCTCTTCCTCCTCCTCCACCCGGTGTATAAGACGACCCCCAACTTTGGAGAAGACTTTCCTGGGTTAAAAAGTCATCTTATATGCCGGAAAATACGGTATTTATTTTTGTACCTGATCAGCAAGATTAGTCTAATGATTTTGTCCTAAATTATTTTTGGCTTAAATCCAATTGTCATTGTGATTCAAGAAAACCTATTGAATCAGTTGTGCTTGCATAAGTCTTAGCTTACTAACTTTTCAATGATTCAGTGGATTTAAAGACTAACAATTGGATTTAGACCTTTCGTTCCTGGAGTTATCACTTCTGTGTAATTGCTTGTCTTTTGCTGCCACAGTAAAAAAAAAAAAAAAAAGGTTGGATTAACCATCAAATTACAACGTAGTATATAAAATGCCCCTTTGGAATGGCAGGGTCATTTTTTGATTATAGCAATTGCTTCACTGTAGGTAGAGAAATAATGATAAATCTTTGAATATGAGCGTGCAATTGAGGTTTCTTCCTGGTGAGGTTTTTCTTCATGATGGTTAGTTGTGTAAATGGCCATGCTGCGTTGACCTGTGCTACTGCAGCTTTATTCTGAGAGCTCCTTCTGGACTGCCATGGACAAGATGGCAATTAGAGACCACATGTGTGTGACCTACAAGCTTCCCACTGAGGAGGAATTTGCTCTATCACACGGACTAAGACAGATACTAAAAGTATAATTGTTTATTAAAAGAATATTTCTTTCTAGTAGAAAATTGAGTAAAGGTTATGTTTGCGATCATGTGGAACAAAGAACCATATGTTTACAAGCCTGGGAAAATAATTATTATGTCCAGTAGTCTAGCTAGCTAGCTAGCTATTCCTCTATCTGTGGTATTTTGTGTACTCAGAATTTAGTTAGTATGAATCTTAGGGCAGCTATGTTAAAACAGTAACTCCATTTTTTTTTTAGACTGATGTAATGTACATCTGTCAGTTTAAAAAACACACCAGAAAAAAGTAGACATTGTAGTAAGTGGCTCCAAAATGTCAAGATGGCTTTGCCCACATGTGGTGCCTCTCAGTAATTTTCTTATGTGTTTACTAGTTATATCAAAATTAACTGTGTCTTCTGTAATATTTTAAATGGAAATAACTCACCTGGAAATACTGCGTCCAGTTCTGGACTCCACAATTCAAAAAGAATGTTGAGAAGCTGGAGTATGTCCAGAGGAGGGCAACCAAAATGGTGAAAGGTCTGGAAACCTTGCCCTATTGAGGAGCGACTTAGGGAGCTAGGTATGTTTAGCCTGGAGAAGACAAGGTTAAGAGGTGATATGCTAGCCCTGTTTAAATATTTGAAAGGATATCATACTGTTTTCTGCTACTCCAGATACTAGAACAAGGAGCAATGGTTAGAAACTACAGGAAAAGAGATTCTGCCTCAACAATAGGAAAAACTTCCTGGCGGTAAGAGTTGTTCAACAGCGGAACACACCCCCTTGGAAGTTGGTGGAGTCTCCTTCTTTGGAGGTCTTTAAACAGAGGCTGGCCATCTGTTGAGGTTGCTTTGATTGTGTATTCCTGCATGGCAGAGGGCTTGACTGGATGGTCCTTGAGGTATCTTCCAACTCTGTGATTCTATGGTTCTAACTATTTTTCAGTTGCAACTTAACACTAAATGTGATAGTCATACAACATAGTAATCATATCTGTTTTCCTAATTTTCTGATTGCAAATAGTGCTAATTGAGTAGAAATGTGAGCTTTTTGTTGCTGTGTAGGAAAGGCACTGTGGTGCGTTGATGTGAATGGGTATTACTCTTTGTCATAAATAGTGAGAAATGTAGTTAAAAACTTTCTTTAGGTGTAAATCATTTTTCCAGTTTAGTTAATAGAAATTGGTATTGAAAAAGGAAGGATACATTAGTATTCTCTAACTTAAATAAGCTGATGTAATAATATGTATTATGAGTTAAAATTCCTCCATTGGTTGTTGCTACCAGCAGGTAAATCCCTAGGCTAACCATGAACATACAAGTATCTTGGGTGTGCATATCCCATATAATATATAAATACTGGTTTACAAATGACTAGAAGATAGGATTAAAATCATGACCTAGAATATAAAACACACAAAAAAAGCATACAGAATAAAGCTGTGTTTTTCCCTATTTATTTTATTTATTAAATTTATATTCTGCTGTTATGCCAAAGGGGGGTATTATCCAAGGCTGTTTGTCTTCAGTCTTGTTTGTATATCCAAGTTAGTGCTGTACTTAAATGAGACTGGAAAAGTGTGATATACCTTATTTTCCTGCGTATAAGACTACTTTTTTACCTGCAAAATCTGTGGCTAAAGTGGGGGGGTCGTCTTATATGCCGGATATAAGGATAATGGGGATAGAGGTGCTAAAACTCTATATTTTGACTGGAAAAATGGGGGGGGTCGTCTTATACATGGGTCGTCTTATACGCCTGAAAATACGGTAAATGTTTTATAGTAATGTTTCACGTAAATGTTTGCTTTCCCTGAGGTTTTAGTTAAAGGACATTTACTAAAGTGCTGCAGAGACTTGACTCATTTCCTAATAGTTTGAAATTTATAATTTATAATTCAAGTACAAATGTACACTTAATGTTGTTTTTTTAAAAAAATTCAGGTGAGCGAAATAGACGAAGAAGATGTCAGGTGGCTTTCAGCTACATGCCTCAGAATGAAGATGAATTGGAGTTAAAAGTTGGAGACATCATTGAGGTTGTGGGAGAAGTAAGTAGTATTCTCTGGGATCCACCAGCATCCTCTTTAGACAGAACACTATGCAGCTTGTTGAGGCTTCAGTTAGAAGCAGAGGTGGGTAACAAGGCTCTTGGTACCATTTTTGTGCTCACAGACTCTCCCAAAACTACCATCCAAATTTTCAAATTACACTGCAAAAACCCAGTGGCAAACTGCCAAAAACAGGAAGGGGGAAAACGTATTGGACTTTTCCTGCTGGGTGCTGAAAGTCAGCAGTATATGACAGACAGGGGCCCATTCATGATACAGAGCATCCAGACAGTTCTGTGTACATGTGCAGGTAGATATGCAGCCATTGAAGAAAGTCATAGAGGTGAATGAGATATTGGTGCATCTCCCATAATGTGACCAGCTTTCTTTTTCCACACATATCAAGAGCTTATGGGAGTTTATGGGATTGGAGGGGTAGGAGTGGCTATAAACATGGAAAATATAAATGACTCTCCTATTCATTCAAATAGCACACTGTTTGTGTACCAATGCCTATATAGGGAAGAAGAGAGAGAAGTCAGGGTTCATTAAGATCTTCCACAAACATGTGGTAAATTTGCATAAAGAGACTATCCTTAGCATGTTCTCTTTTAAAGGGTATTTGGAAGACTTGAGCATCTGGATTCAGTAGCTCTGGCTGAAGTCCTCAGATTATTTACTCCAATGGTCTAAGCTGCTGACTGACAGAGTGTAAAAGTATCCTCATCTTGCTATAAAAATAGGATGTTTTGACAAAAGATAATTGAAATTGGGTATACTACTGAAACAAGACCTCTAGTTCACATTAGTAGCTAAAATAAAGCCCAGTGAAAACAGTACACAAATATGATGTATTTTTCCCTCCTGGACAGTTTTTTTTTGTGCTACTGTATGATAAAATGAATGAAAATTCATAATAATTCTTTTGTGTGTGTGTGTGTGTGGTTAAATAGGAAAATAGTGTGACCATATTTTAAAAGCAACAAAGCATTTAGTATCCAGCAGAACCAGAACTGCTTGCTTAGTAAAACTGCTAGGATACACATTAAACTAAGAAATCGTTCCATGCTTACAGAAATCTTCATGATTTCTTTTGTTTCTTGAAGTCAAGTTTTTTCAGTAATTGGGTACTGAACAATGCTTTTATGCTTCTATGTATTGGCCTTGAGATTTCTAATCTATTAATGGATTTTATTTGGCATATGTATTTGGCAATAGGCTGCTTTAATTAATAATGCATTTTCATTTGTATGCTTTTATTGGCTTCAGGGAATAGCACCGTTTCAAACCATATGTCACAAGGATTTTGCCCAATTTGGTTCTGCTAACTTGGCTTTGTGTAGAGTTTGGGGTGCATTATAATCTTTATATCTTTTAGCACTTTTAATTACTAATCTGTAAATATAACAACATATGCACACACATCTATAGTCATTTGTCATTAGGATTTATATAGCATTTCCAAGATACATTCTGCTCCCGATAGTCACAAATAAACAAACCTTAGTAAGGAGCTTATTTAAAATTCAAGAGGCTTATCATTTAAAATATGAGAGGCTTTGAAGGAAGAGGGTAGGTAGGCTGACATGGACGAATATGCATTCAGTTCTGTTTCATAAGTAGGCTTGTGTTTTAGTAGAGGATGAAGACTTAAGGAACAAAGCCAAAGACTATAGAAAAGCTCTGAGAGAAGCAAAAATATGTAGTGTCACATGAGTTTCTTGGGAGGGAGTTGTTAGATGTAAGGGACAGTAAAGAAGTTGGTGAGAGCCAGGAGTTATTTTACCGGCCTCAGAATGCAGGAGCTAGAGAAGCAAAAGTCATGGGCACTTCTATGGTTGAAGAGATAAGATGGAGCTACATGGATGTAGACAAGAGAGTTTATGCTAAATTTAAGATGGGGCAGGAAGCATTTAAAGACAAGTGACAGGACCTGTATAATCAGATGAAAGAGTTTGGATGATCAGATTTTGAATCAATGCAGTTGATGAAGTGTCAGAGACAAGATACAGTATTTTTGCTATGATCTACACAGGAAGAAGCAAGCTGGCATGACAATAGATTGACTATCAGGAAGATTATTCAGGGGTAGCCATGTTGGCCATGAAGCAAAAAACTACAAATTCACAAAACAACCATACCTTTACTGGGCCATAAAATACATCATGCAAGCTTTCAAAGCTTCACTGATTCCTTCTTAGGCAAAGATGTTAAAAATCATACAGGTGATGACATCAGAGTCACAGGCCTACATTTTTCTCAGATGTTACTCTGTTCGTCAGTTATGTTGACATTGAGGGATCTCAGTGCAAGAAGAGACCACACCACTTCTTGCCATGTGAAGATTAGGTGCAAAGAACAGTAAAAGACATGTAGTGAAATTTCAACTCCATTAGCAACAGAAAAGTGACTTCCCTTGAGATCCAGCTGTCCCTGACCTGTGTGAACCTAACTGCCCTTTTCTTAAGCAGACAACATTGAATTTCTCAGGATATCACTGTAGTGTTAATCTGGAAAAACATCTAGGTGCGGCATAGGTAAAACTTGTCATTTGTAGTCCAATGAAAGGGTTTTACCTTTGTTGGAGGTAGAAAACCTCAAAGAGGTAAGTCCCAATCCTTTGGCTCCCTCTTGTTTTCTGGATTTTGTTGTATCAGGAAGATGTGAAAGTTAATATCAGTGGTTGTCTCTGATCAATAGGGTGTATGGTTACACTGGTCATGCTCTGATGCCATAGTTCTTTATCCTAAAAATGCAGTTCAGTACATTGACAGTAGATCTTGTGATAGTACACAGGCTATAAAACCTATGATGACAATCAACTGGTCATCACAGGCTTTATAAAGCCTTTGTGCTGGTTTGATGGATTGTTACCTGATATTAAGCCAGAGTTTGCCAACTTGGATGTAATGCAAAGCTGGGAGGAAGGAATGTACACTCTGACACTCATCCACAGGTCTGTAAACCATTGCACCTCTAAGAACAAAACATGAGGAAAGGTTGAAGGTTGGTGTGCAGCTTGGTGAAGAAAAGACTGAGGGGTGACATGATACCACTCTGTAAATACCTCCAGTGTTGTCACAGGGATGAGAAGGAAAGCCTTTTCTCTTTTGCCCAGAGGATAGGACCCGGTCTATAGGACCCTGGTTTGAAGTTACAGGAAAGTAGAGTTTGATTGAACATTAGAAAGAACCTCTTGATAATAAGAGTGGTTTGGCAATGGAACCAGTCATCTGGAGAGGTAATGGGGTTTCCTTCTCTAGCCATCTTCAAAAAGAGGCTGGACAGCTATGTACTGGCAGTGCGGGAGATCCCACATTGAGCAGGGGGGTTGTAGGCTTGCAAATATATATGTATCTCTCTGTATGTATGTCTGTATATTTGGCTTGTTCTAGTCTGTTTGCAATGGGTAGCTACTGAATTTTTTAGATTTAAAAAAATGGAGTAACTGGCTAATTCAATGGTAAAGATAATAATAGACCACTTATTTTCAAATGGAATGGTTTTTTACTGTCCTTTAACAAATTCAGATATATCAGTGTGGTGTAATATATTTGTATATTATGAAAATTAAACAGTTTTGTACAGTTTTGTATGATTTCCTTTTGCTGTTGTTTTTTAAATATTCATTTCCTTTTGCTAGGAAGAGATTGCTAAAGCCATGTTAAAGACTTAACTTCCACATACTGAAACTGTCCCCTATGTCACTTTTGTACAGATGGGCAACGTCTGTTGGATATAAATTATTAAAATGTCAAATATATCCTTAGCTGATACAGAAAATGAGTCATTTCCATTCTGTCACATTATAACCCAAGGGCATGTGATATTTAGGGACTGTCATTTCCTACTAGGATGCTGCCATTCCATATGGAATAGATTGTCATAGAAGGAACTTAATCATTTTATGTGACATTTATTTTCTGCTTGTGATTATGCTATATTCATTTGGTGCTTTCCAAAATATATAATTTCTGTATTGTCCTTTCACAATCAGTGTTTTCAATTGAGTATATTGAAGTCCAATAGGATCATTCACATAATAAAAAAATGGAAAATATCAGTGTGAGAGAAAGTGAAATTGACAAATTAGTGATTGTGTGACTCCATCCAAAACTCACACAATCTGTACTCCAAGATCCAAAGCTGCATGCTTCATTTTGGGGTTTAATTTCACTCTCTTAAGTCTAATTAAGGCTAAAACAGCTTTGAGTCACTGATTAGAGGGAGAATGCTTCAGAGTCTGATGACATTAAAATAGACCTGCATGCCATCTACATATTAATGACGATGTGTCCTAAATTAACTGGCAATTTGGGTGACTAGAAGCAGACCATCACAGAGAGGTGCCATCCACTTCAAACCCTTGCTGGCAGTGTTGAAAAATTTGATTGTCAGTGGTTATACATTCAAAGCCATATGTATTATTACTTTAAACAGTTGTCGTATTTACCTTTAAGCATGAGAATGTTTGTTTTTCCTGTCTTGAAACAGGTGGAAGAGGGTTGGTGGGAAGGAGTTCTAAATGGAAAGACTGGCATGTTTCCTTCCAACTTTATCAAGGAACTTTCTGATTCTGATGAAGCTCAAACTATCCAAGAAGAGCAACTAATAAAACCAAGTAAGAATGCAACCATTTATTGTCTCCACTTAAAAATCTCAACAGTTTAGCTTTGCTGGAATTTTAAAAACCTATGATTGTATATCCTTGTCTTGTTCTGTGATATGTACTGGATTATATGTTAATGTGGAAAATTTAGATAGCTGCTGTAGATTGAATGGTTCCACCTGGTACAGATGTAATGGTCACCATGGTTTAGCAGTTGGGCCTGGGCTGCAAAATTGAGTGCTTCTTCCTCCTGCCCTTCTCTTCTCTTTAGATTACTCTGTTTCCCTCAACTGTGATTTGGGGTTATGTCTGACTCTGGAGGCTCCTAAATGTTAAAATACAAAATTGATTTTTAGAGTGGTGAAGGGAGAGTGTATGATCTGTCCTCAATCAAAATAGACTGGTTTGGATATTCTGATAAGCAAAGATTCTCTGATTCACTGGAACTTGGTTCATTATGACATCCAAACAAAATCTGTAACTTGAATTACTGTTTGGACATCACAGTAAGCCATGAGGAACATTTAAACATGCACCAGCTCTTTGGTGTTCTAAACTTTCTTTGACATTTACTATTGCATAGGTCAAAAAAGTTTTGTTACATAGAGGTTTCTTGTTCGCACAGAAAAGAGACTCCATTTCTGGAGAATGGTACGTACTGGTGCAAAACTACTTTATGGATTCAAAATTAATTATTTTGAACACTGGCAGAATTTTCTACAGGGATTATTATATACAAGATTCTCTTCACATTTAGTTTTGACATTGAAGAGCAAAAGTCTTTGAGCCTGTTATTCTTAGTGGTCCTTATGCTTATCTTTTGTCTACAGTGTTTTTTGTAAATGCCAACTTTGTTTCTCAAACTGCTACCTTTCTCAAATTGTTGTTTAGGAACAAAATACTCTATTTTTGACTTTTGCGGATTTGATTATTCATGGATTTGATTAATATGTTCTCTCTAGGAATCTCTAGTTCCTCCAACACAACTCTGTGGACAACATCTAAGAAGTCACACTGGAGGTCCTAGAGATTACTAGAGAGAACTCATTTCTAGGCATTTGAAGGTCCTCCTGTGCAATTCTGTGGTCACCTTCTGGCAGATGTTAACCACAGAGCTGCACTGGAGAGCCTAGAGATTGCTAGAGAAGTGTTCTGTAAGATAAATATATAGTGTTTTGTTTTGTTTTATTCACATTTTTTCTACTATCATGGGAGTCTTGTGCCCCTAAGCCCAGCAAATGTGGAGGGCCCACTGTAGATGTCATTTATATTCCACATAAATTTGCCTAGGTACATTAAGGATTTACATGCTTATAAGCCAGTTCTTTTCTTAACATGTAACACTGAATGAAGTGTAGATGTATATAGTAGTGTGTTGCTTCCAAGGTAATACATTTTCACTCTGATCATAAAAGTTAAATGTTTCATCTTAGTTCAGAAAAGGTCTCTCATTCTTCCTTCCTTCTTTTTCTTTTCTTTTTTAAGGAGGAGAGGTGGCAGCTGTAGCCCTTTTTTATTTGAACAAAAATAGTCTGTTCTTTTTTTATTATTATTCAAAGGCCAGTTTTTGTTTACTCCTAGGATTTTTTTTAAACAAATGTGTGTTTATATAATTGCACTATGATTTATAATGTTGATTATCCTTTGTAATGCTGTTACAAGAGAAACATCAGTGAATCTACTTTAGCATCTAAAAATGCAAAGGGTTTTTTTTTTATCTCCTCAGCAGCAAAAAATGGCACAATATGCATGTATGACTTCTGGAAACAACAGCCGCTTGTCTTGTTCCACTTCTCCCATCATAATGACTAATGCAGTTTACCTATGCACTGACATTCTGACATTGTGTTTTATAATCCTAGTCCACAATCCCAATCTGTCATGGTTTGATCCATTACATCAGAACACGGGTAAATTATAATAGATATTGCAGATGGGAAGGTAGGGACTACAGATGCTGTAAACATCTAGTTCCAGCCTCATCTGGCAACATTCATGTTATCTTTAGCACACTGGCAGGCAGATAAATTGTGCTACTTTCTTTTTTTTCTATTTAGATTTATCATGCTGTTCCCATGCCTGTTTGTACAATAAAATGTAGTGCAATATTGTCAAGATCTAGCTGTCTCCTCTCCTTCTGCCACATGGTATTGTCATTTTCGAGGAACTTTGTCAAAACAGTAGACACTGATATAACACTTTACATAATAATTTAATGGTGATCCTTACAACAGTCCTATAAAGCAAGAGTTAGGAATGAAATGGGGATGTAGAACAGAACAGAGCAGGTTTTATTGATTAGTCGACAGACCATATCAACAATAAAATACAGTATTTCAATTGCAAAATACAGCATATCAGAATACAAACAATAATAAAATAGTTCAATTCTAAAACAAATTTAAGATTGACTGGGGTTAAAACATATTCGATTAAATAAATAAATAAAATGGTATACAAAATAAGCTACAAGTACAGTATAAAATATGACGAGCTAAAACTGGGGGAAATGACTAAAGGGCTAAGAAAATTAAATAAACTCATCACCATGACATGACATTCTGTGCTGCATAATGAATTGATTTCTCAGATGGCTGGCTTTTATAAGAAATTTTGCCATACATCTCACCAAATGTAGGTTCACCCAAGAGAGAAAATAAGACAATTTAACAATAGGATCCCAATTAGTTGTTCTAGTCAGGTAAGATTGTAAAAAGTGTGAATATAGGGGATATAGTTGTTTGTGTACAACTTCCAAGTACGTTTATAGCAATGAGATTTTAACCAGGATTTTCTGAACCATAACACAGCCCCTTAGCCGTTACCCTGTACTAGCTCTGATCACTTTTGATGTTTAGCCACAGAAATCATCATGCATGTGTACCTGGTCATTTCAAATATACATATAAATACTTACCAAGATTGTATAGCTTCTGAAGAACTATGTATATCTAAAGAACTCACTGAATGCTTGACTCAAAGTATCCACGATCCCACCTCTACCACTCAGACTTCACTTCTGGGTACCCCTTAATATCCAACAATAGTGTGTAGACTACCTAGAAATAGTGCAAACAGCACTTACAAGGGAAAAGTAGGTCTTTTGTGCCAGGTATAGCGCCACAGGAAGTCTTCTAAAAGCAAGTCCTGGAAATGAAATGTTTTACTTTTTTCAAGTATAATATTACTATCTATTTAAAATAAAAAGAAAACGTGATTGAAAACGTATTTTACTATCGGTGCATCAATTTCAGATTGTCAACAAGCTAATTTTTTACATACTGTTGAATTTTAAATAAACATTACCAGGGATAACCATGTTGGCCATGTAACAACGTACAGTAACATCCAAAATCCACAAAACAGTTATACCTTTATTGACCAACTATTTGATGAATAAATGAAACAAACATTATACTTATGAATGACTGAAAGTAATTTGGTTAAAATGTGTCCAGTCAATCAGTTTATTTATATACCATTTTTTCCACAAGTGTGTAAGTCAAGGTGGCTTACATAATAAAAAGAAATAGAAATTTATAAAGAGGTAACAAGTGTTTTTATAGTAGAATAAAAATTGGAGAGAAAATATACAGAAGACTAGGAACGTGGAGCGGAAGAATCCAGTCTTGTGTAAATGGACATCCATCTATACAACAGTACTTTTTCTTCCTTCTTTTGCACCCTTCCTCTTTTACCCTTCCAAATCTGCTCCAGTGTTGTATTTGTGTGGGGTGAGTGGGAGGCAAAGTTGAGTACAATAGCAATCTGTTGAGTATCAAATACTGACAAGAAATGTGTATACCTCCATCTATATTTGGCTTTTTAGTCATACATATATAGTTGTAATTTTGCCCTTACCTGTCTGTTACGGATAATTGGAAATGATGTGGTAACCATCCATTTTATGATGTGGTAACTGCCCATGATGTGGTAATCCTTAGTAAAATGTTTACTTTCCTGTTTGAAATGCCTAGATTGAGACTTCTGAAAATCTTTTGCTGATGAAGTTTTAAATGCAGAGCAGAAATTAAAAACTATTCCTCTCCTTTCTTTTATTGTTATTCGATCCTCCTGTTCCCCCTTTTGGTTTTGTTTTCCTTTTCTTTCATTCTGCTGTCAGGAAAGTCTGCCTTTGAAGGGGCATTTCTGTATAAGGTGGCACCAACAAAGATTGACAGCTACAGACGCTATAACAGTGAGTTAATTAAAAGAAAAAGAGGGAATGCTAAGCTGAGGCTGCTCCTTGGTTCTATGCAATATCATCTGCTATTGAAGTAATGTCCACCCATTGCTCTGAGTCTTGGCTACTCTGTATATTTGTCTGTGAGCTGAAATAAGTCTAGTTTGCTTCCAGTTCCACAGCACATATGTACTGAGAATGTATGCTATTTACTTTAAGCATGTGTATGCTTGTATGTGCAGTGTTGGGAAGCACCCAAAGATGTATGGAGCTCTGTTGGATATTTAATTTCACTGCTTACCAGGTTGCTGTTATAGGCTCATATCTTTGAAAGGCCTATAAAGCAGAATAGAATATGTGCTTTGCATGCAGAAAAGCTTATGTTCAATTACTTGTTTCCATTTTAAAGGATCTTTGATTGCAATGCTTGAAACCTAGTACAGCTGCTGCTAGTTGGGGTAGACAGTGTACCAATGGAGTAGACCAGCTGTGGACAACTGCAGTGGGTCTAGGGGCCACTCTTTGGTCCCTGGGGCCATAGGGGCTGCCAAAAATTGCAGAAATGAAGGGCTTCCAAGAGAGGTACTCCACCCATTTTGGGCCAAGAAAGGGTGGTCCAAGGATTCTGGAAAAGTTTAGAGTTGCAAAAACAGCCTTTGGGATTTCTCACACACTCCCTGAACTACACTTTGCCTACCACTGAAGTAGACAGTGAACTAGGCAGACCAGTTGTTTGTACTTGTGTAAGGTAATGTCGTACATCTAAATGGGTGATGTTTGATTAACTTGTTGTGCACAAAGGTTTTTATTTGTTTGGGAAGTTTTTCTGTGTTTTTTCAAAAAATTATATTATGGTCAAGCAGCACATTTCCTCAGGAGTAATCTGTTAATATCTGAATGCTGGAAATAGAGTTGAAGCAAAAAGTGAATCAAAAACTGGATTATTTAGTGTGTGTTTTTAAAACTCAGTATATGTTCTAATCTTAACAATTATAGCCCTGTTTTATATGGCTGTTACTAGTGAACTGGGGTAGTTTAGTAATAGCCAAATGCTATCCAACTAGAATAGTTGCTAGTGCCAACTATTGTAAACCCACTGAATCACTGTTGAATGATAAGTCAGCACTAAATGTAAAATTCCCATTGATAGAATAGATACTAGCAGTTGGATCAAGTTGGATTTTACCCGTTTTAGAGATCTGCCAGAGCATTTCTAAAAGTGATTTGTTTAATTTGTTTCTTGCCTTTCTCCCATCATGGGGCCCAAGGCATGAGATCTTGGAAATATTATCAAGCTAGATATAATTGCCATGGGAGCCCATTCAAGAAGATTTCTCACCACTGCCTCCAGAAGTGTCTCCAGATAACCAGTCTGCATAGATTTTGCTGAAATAAGATTTACCTACTGGTCTGATTTTCACTGTAAAATAGCTATTAAATAATATGTATAGCTGGAGGAAGTGTTGCTATTTCATGTACAAAACATAACAAAGAAGATCACTGATTTCTTATGTTGTTTTCACTTATTTTCCCACTAAATCATGCATATCCCTTACACTTCTCTGCTTTCAGAAATACTGTATAATGTAAATGTAACAACACTAGTAAACGCATACAGAAAGGACAGTTGTTTTTATTAAAAATTAGCATGGAAACTAATAGTGCTAGGAATACAAAAGTATAGCTGGCAGAAGAACAGATATAAAGAGATGAAAACCCTGCCTCAGACTACAGAAAATGATATTTAGACTCAGAATGGAAAAGGTTTATGGATGAAGTGATGATGATTTTTACTCTTTTGTTATGTTTCTATCTGTAATGAAGTAAGGGAATATACAACTATATAGACTCAAAGAAAATTTAAAAGCAAAACAAGACGTAATAAACATTACATTACCAAATAATTCTTTGTTACAGTAATGGGGTAATGAGTCTGATTAAATTAGATTTTTAAAAAAAACATTCATATTCTGTGAGACTGCTAATGACTGCACATGATCCTCTTTTTTCATCACTGAAAGCAAACCAGTAAGATCAGATTATCATGTCTTTGTCTTTTTCAAATTATGTGTAACTTTTCCATCCCCATTACTTTCTTTACTAAGATTTATAGAGATGGTAACATAAAATGGGAATGGAAGGGTTGCAAGTTAGAATTTTAAAGGGATAGATTGGGAAATTCACCACCACAACATTCCAAGTTTTAAGCCGATCTTGGAATTCTACCATTGGGTTGCAAGTCCATTTCATCTGAGCAGAATCTTGAGCTTTGCTTGTAGTCAATACTTCAAATTTCCCTCTATACAAACTATTATTTTATATTTGTGTTCTGCTGTAGTGCTTGGCTTCATTCATTTGTGCAAGTCAACTAGTGCTATGTGAAGGCAATTTACCATGAGTTACCTTATCTTTAATAATGGATTATATGAGTTCATTCTAGGGTGGTTGATCCATGGTTGGATCTTAGCTCACCTGGGAGAAGCATCGTCTTTCCCCAGCAGTTCTACAGATTATATCCTGACTAGAGTAGACCCACTGATTAATTGCAGTTTATATAAATGTCAATTTACATTTAAAAACATGAATGGAAAACACAAGGTGGGACAGACTGGAGGGAATGACAGGATTGCATGTTAGCACTGCATGAAGGGAGGCAAAGATGAACTCCTTGCAAGACTCTCTCACCAAGAAATCCCTATGATGAGCCAACTCCAAATGAAACAAAAGGCAGGACTATAACACAAACAGAGAGTGAAAAAGAAGTCATGGTGGGAAATCAAAAATAGAGAGCTGATCAAGGGCACAGAAGAACATAAAAATAAGGGAATTCCAGAAGCACACATGTCCAACCATACAAATAATGTGAAAAGCAGCACCACACATATTGTAGAAACATGGAGTGTGAAAGGCATGAGCCATGGGAATAAAGACATAGTAAAGAAGGAAACATAATGCATAAACATAGCAATACTAGGAGTGTGTAAGGGTCCACCTGTGTAAGTCATTGCAGACTGGGACTTCTGGCTGCTGGAGTCCTGCGCCAAAGTCTTTGTAGGATCAGGTCTGAGCTGCCAAAGTTCTGGAAGGATCAGGGCTAACCAGCAAGTACTGCTGGCTCTCCTGCAGGGTAACTGGAGGTACAGCAATGTAAGAGTTGCATTGGCCTTTGAACCCTTGCCACAGCAACACAGTCTTCTGTGCTGCCTGTAGCCTTGCTGTGTTTAGACCTTGGTCTGTCTCCTGACTCTTACCTCTGGCCCATTGGACTCCTGGACTTCTGCCTTGTATTTAGACCTGGTCTGCTTCTGCCTCTTGTCCTGCTTTTGCCTCTGGCCCATAGGACTCCTGGGACTCTTTCTTACTATGCTCAGATCTTGGTCTGTTTACTGACCTTATCTCCCGCCTCTGGCCTGTTCGACTCTCTTAAGTTCACCATCCATGGTCCTGGCTCCAGCAGCCTGCCTTTGAATCCAGACCACCTATGCCTCATACCTTGACAGAGTGAGTGAACTAAAATGGACAGGAATGGGACATTTTGAGTCAGATAACTACAGAGTGTCTACTCAGGAAATGAAAAGAAATGACGAATCAGGTTGGCTTTCATAGTGTGGAGAGATATAGCAAAAGCAATCAAAGGATACAATGCAAAATTGGATCGGATCATATAAGACTTCAGGGACAACCTATAAAAATCACTATAATCCAAGTATATGCACTGACCATAGATACAAAAGAAGAAGAAATATAGAGATTTTATGATGTGGTCTAGGAAAAAACTGACATACACTAAACAGGATGGCTTGATAATGTTAAGACGATTGAAATGCTAAAGTAGATAGCAAAGAACTTTCAAAAACTAGGAAGATTCAAACTAGGAACAAAAAATGAAGCAGGAGAGTGACTGATACAATTCTGTGAGGCCAATTATCTGTTCATAGCAAACACATTCTTCATACAACCAGAGAGGAGACTGTACACATGGACATCATCAGGTGGCCAATACAAAAATCAAAAGACTACATAATTGGAAGCAGAAGATGGAGAAGCTCTATTCTCGCAGCCAAAACCAGAACAGGTGCTGACTACAGCACAGATCATGATCTACTTATATCAAAGATTAGAGTAAAGCTGAAGAACACAAAATCATCATCACACAACAGAAAATCAGACATGTTATGGACAGACAATCAAGGACAAATGTAGAAAGACACTATCTGAGGCCCAAAAGAAAGAGAAGAAACAATGGATAACAATGAAGAAACACTTCAAGCAGTAAAGGAAAGGCGAGAAGCAAAAGAAAAAGGAGGAAGGAACAGAACCTAAACCATGGATGCAACTGTTCGATGACTAGTGTGCAAGGATAAAGAAAACTATTATAATAATCAATGCAGAGAAATAGAAGGAAACAACAACAAAGGAAGAACAAAAGAGCTCTTTCACAAGATCAGTGAACTCAAAGTGAACTCAGACCAAGGGCAGGGATGCTGTATGTTTAGAAGAGGAACATACTGCACAAACAAGATGAAATAAAAAGATGATGGAAGCAATACACAGAAGGACTATATTAAAGAGATAAACAAATAATTAATACAAGGAATGTATTAATGCCCCAACCACCTCATTAGAGCTCCAGCAATATACAAAAAGTTATCACAGAATTTAGAGAGTACAGGTTAAAATTCAGGAAATATATGCATCTGTGGAAAGGTTAAAATACTTAAGGATTTAAAAGGTTGAACAAAGAATAGCATTGAAAGGGAAGAAGTTTATTGATGTTTGTGTTAAGATCTATGGGAAAACTGGGACTGAAGAAGACAGTGAAATGGTATAATAATTCCGGATTTGCTGTCTCCACATGATATTTTTTACATTTCCCCACATGATCTCTTTCTACACATCCTTCTCTGCATGGATATATGTGAAGGATTTTTTCAAAAAATTGTAACAATGATTGGTGGTATTATCAAAGTACACAACAACAAATAAATTGGTTTTTGTAATATACATTTGAGTTTGCAAGGTATAGCTAAGAGTTGGGTTGGCATTAATTGGTGCTCTTTTTTGTGATACTGTAATTGGGGTGGTTGCTGACTTTTTTGGGGATTATCTCTTACATGAATTAACAACAGTCTTTCCACCTACTAAGGCAACTTCAATGGGATTTTAATTTCCAGAAATATAGAGCTAGTTCTATTTGGGAGGGGGATATCAGTGGTTCTTCACAGCATACATCTTTCACAGGAACTTACTCCGTCCGTCCCCCCATCTTTCTAAAAAGCAAATCTTTTCCCCACATCCTTAAAGAGCTGGAGAGCAATTTTACAAAAGGAGCAAAAAACTTCCTCTCTAGGAATTAAAGTAGGAATTCAAAAGACAACTACAGTAGTATGTTCTTAATTTCAGGTGATTATTCAGTATTTATATAGTTCTGATATCTCTTTAATAGCTCTATGGGTTTGTTCAGCCATTCACACTGCAAGTGATAGTGTTCAGGCAGCTTGTATCAGCAAATGGCTCACAACTGAAATGGTATGCCAAATGTGTTGCATATCCCTAGTTTTTATCCTAGATGACAACAGCCACTGTGTCAATGCACCATTATTCAAATGTTTCCTTGTTTAAATGTAGTGGAGCTGATTGAGTTGAATAGAGAAAATCTATTTCATATGGTAAGTCTGTTTGAAAATCCCCTGAATCCTTTTTCAGTATAATTTGCTCCATTTTCCTTTGTATTTCAAGGAGGAAAGAGTAGATCTCCAGAAGTATATTGAAAGTTATTGTTGTCATTTTTGTTGGCTCTCATCCTATTTTATTAACTTTTGAACACACATAAAGGAAAAGGGGAATTGAACACCTATAAGAATAAGTATCTGTGGTCTGGAGAAGCACGTGCTTCTCACTGGACCTTGGTAGCTGCATTGTACAGAGCAGACCTGCACTACTTGGCAGTAGGTGGGGACCAAAATTAAAATAGGCTAAACTTCTTTGGGTAGATAGGTTTTAATTAAATATTAATTAATTAATATGTCCTCTGTCCAGACCCTGAGTAGCCCTGCCTGTTCTCCTCTTCCACCCGGATTTCCCCTCGGGAGAAAGTCGGGCAAAGGAGAAACCTTGCAGGGGAATGTTTGCCCATCCTCCTCTTCCATCCGTCGAAAGCTGAACAGCAGAGGAGCCTTGCAGGGTGGGTATTTGCCCATCTTCCTCTGCCACCACCGCCACATGGCCTTCTCCTCAGGACAAAGCAGGTGGTGGAGGAGCCTTGTAGGGCAAGCATTTACCCATCCTCCTCCATTGCCACCTGGCCTTCTCCTCGGCAGAAAGCCAGGCAGCTGTGGAGCCTTGAAGGACAAGATTTGCCCATCCTCTTCCTCCTCCTCCTCCTTCATCCAGCCTTCTCAGGAGAAAGCCGAGCAGTGGAAGAGCCTTGCAGGGCAAATGTTCACCCTTCCTCCTCTTCCTCTGCTTGCCCTCTCTTCAGGAGGAGGCTGAGCAGCAGAGGAGCCTTGAAGTTGTTCCACATCCTTACAGGCCACCCAATATCTTTTGGCAAGCTACATGCAGACCCCAGGCCGTGTATTGTGCAGGCCTGGTATAGAGTATTGGCAATAAAGAGCTAGATGTAACATCCTCAAAGATGTCCAGGTAAGAATTCTTGTTTCAACTGTAAACTGAACTGTTGCCCTTCTTAAATATGAAATGTTCAGAGTAGCAGCCTGGCAGTAAGTCTGTATTAAGTTTCTAAACTTTCAACTATTAGTTTTATTTTTGGAAACTATAGTTCACTTTGCTGTTATCACCATTGCTTACTATAGGCTAAGAACCATCTTTGTTACAGTCAGCCCTTCATATCCATGATTTTTTTTTAATCCATGGATTCAAGCATCCACAGTTTAAAATTAATTTTAAAAATATATAAATTTCAAAATCAATCCCTGACCTTGCCAATTTGTATAAGGAACACCATTTTACTATGCCATTGTATTTAATATGACTTGAGTATCCATGGATTTTGGTATCCACGGGAGGTCCTGAAACCAAACGCCAGCAGATACCAAGGGCCCATGTACTTGGGCTTGATACTTTATATATACCTACCTTTCCACAACTGGCCGTCCCTGTTTGAGGGCAAAGAACAGGCCCAATGGATCTAGGGAATATTTACAGTCGCCCCTTAGACTTTCAGCTTCCTCACCCTTGATCCTGGTCATGCTGATTGGTGTTAAAAGAGAGCTAGAATCCAATATATATATATTGTTCCAGATGCCCTCAAACACTCTCTAGAAGACATGCACCTTCTAGGGAGCACTTTTGCCATGTTTTGGGGCCTTCCTGGGCTATTTTAGTCCCAGGTGAACCCTTTTTTAACAAGAAGTGACTGGTAGTCACATCCAGCACACTTCCTGTTTCAAGAAAGGCATTTCCTAGGCTTAGGTTGGCTCATGGAGGCTGAAAATGTGGTGTAAATGCCTCCTACAACCCCAGTAAATGCCTCCTACTGAGGGCAATTTAAAAAAAAAATGCAAAAAAAAAAAAAGTGTAGTGCAAATTCCCTGCACACCCCCAGATACCATTTTATAGGATTTTTTTTATGTCTTGGGGACCACAAAAATGGCCCCAAGGGGGCACACTTTGCTCACCTCTTAGGAGGAGGGAAGTAATGTGTGGTTTGTCCTAAGAGGAAAACAAAGCAGGGGCTCTTTTCCATCTAGACTAGGGGTAGGCAACCTTTTTGAGCCGGGAGCCAGGTTGCTGACCCTCAGACAGTTGGGGCGGGGGGGGGGGGGGGGCAAAGCACCATAAATAAATAAATAAATAAAATTAAATTTTTTTTAAAAAAATTAAAATTAAAAATATGCATGCACACTCTCTCAGCCCCAGAAAAGCCATGGCAAACCCCCTATGGATATTTTGCCAAGAAAACCCCAAGAACAAGTAATAACAACAATAATTAATATCATCATGGCGGGAGGAGGAGAAGGAGGCAGGACCGGCCTGGGGCGGTCCAAAGGCCTCGGGGGCCGCATTCGGCCCCCGAGGCCTTAGGTTGCCTACCCCTGATCTAGACATTCCCTAAAGCAAAAGCAGAGCAACTATAGCAAAATGGTTCTCCTCTTTTCCATAACTCAGGGTGGGGAACATTAGTTCCATCTAATGTGTGTGTGAAGCATCTTATTCCTTGGATAGAAGTTTACAGTGGCATAACTTCTGGATTTAATATTCTATGTACAAGGTAACCCTTTCATGCTGTTGACAAGCTGTGTCATGACATTTGTGAACTGTTCATATGCTTGTCTTCCATACACCCATTTCTCCCGTCTATGCAATTATTGCAGAAGCTTTTGAAGGAAAGTGGAAAAAAGCTGATCTTGATGCATGTTGAATTTGTTTGCACAGAAGAATGTTTTGTATGCAGCCATAGCAATAAGATACCTATTTTCTGTGAAGAGGTTCAATGCTTTTCAGGAAAAACAAGTTATCTTCTAAGTTAATATAAATGAAATTAGCCTTTTTCACTAAAACTAGTGAAACCAATCAAGCTGTCTGTCTTGGTTGATCTTATTCATACTCAGGGTGTGGATATGTGCCTTTCTAACAAGATTGCCTCAGCTAGAGAGGAATGTAATTAAGTGCGTTGGCAGAGATAATGTTGTGCAGTATATTTGCTTGCATATTTGATTAACTACTGTTTAGCTGTCTACTTCTTTCTTAAATAATATATAATTTTGATTGCATAACTGCTTTGATCTGAGTCATACCCATAAAAGGTTCAACATATATTATAAATTAACTTCAAATATCATTTGAATAAGATTAGTATGATAGCAGGCTCAGCACTTCATTAGTTTTCTTATATCCATATACATATATTACTATTTGTATGTGTGCCTATGTAACTACACAAATTTTCACTGCACCGTTCAAAAGTAATTTCTTGAATCCTCAATAATCCCTTCCTTTGGGACTTTTACAGAAGTGTGAAACAAGGTAATCCTAATTGTTTTGGTGTAAAAAATATAAAAATACTCCTGTATGGGTTTTTCCCCCATTTATAAGCATTAATAGACTTATCTTCTCCTATATAAACCTGCACATATACCAACATCATCAGCTGAGATCCTAGTATGGATGCCCCCCCTTTGCAAGTTAAATGGATGCTACTGAGAACATAGCTTTTTTTGTTGTGTTGTCCCAGTTATGGAGAGCAATTCTCAAGCATATTCAATTTGTGTCCATACTACTTTTCTTTAGGAACTAGGTGGAAATTATACTATTCTCATAATTGTTGTTGCAGTTTATTTGTGGAATTGTTTATGGCTTTAACCCGTTACTTATTATTCAGTCTAACTGTGGTACTTTGTATTATGTTAGTTTTATATCTAATCTATATTGGAGAGCATTGATGGAAAGGTTGGGTGTTACTCTTTTAATTAAAATAAAATTTAAAATTACAGTATAGAGTTGTAACAGATAAAAGGTAAGATACAACAAAAGTTGCATCAAAGGAATACTTTAAAAATGATTGTTTGCCTTCAAGTCATTTCTGACTTAGGGCAACTCTAAGGTGAACCTATCAATGTTTTCTTGGTAAGATTTGCTCAGAGTGGATTTGCCATCTGGGGCTGGGAGAGTGTGGCTTCAATGGACAAGTGAAGATTTGAACCCTGGTCTCCAGAGCTGTAGTCCAGTGTCCAAACCACTACACCATGCTGGCTCTCAATTAAACTATACAGTACTCTAAATGATATTGAAGCCCTCAGGTGCCATTTACAGTAGATAGTAGTTTAGCCAATGTTATGGCAAACCTCTCAGCCAGGGGTAGGCAACCTTTCCCCTTTAAGGGCCGAGGGACTTCAGCTCCCAGAAGCCTCAGCCATGTTGGCCAATAGTCCCATGTTGGCCAATAGCTCTTGGGATTCTGGGAGCTGAAGTCCTTCGGCCCTTAAAGGGGAAAGGTTGCCTACCCCTGCTCTCAGTTGTTTCCAAGTAGAAGTCTGTTTATAGTTGGCTAGTCCTTCTTCTTTCAATAATAGGAGGACCTTAGTCTTCACAATTGTTGGGAAGGTAGAAACGTTATGCCAGTTATTAAATTCTGCATTAGCACAGATAAATGGGTGAACAATAAATTACAGAACAATTTCTTGCAATTACAATATTTCATATTGTAATCTTGTATATCTTCTAGATGATTTTTAGCTTGTGTCATGAAGCTCTCCTGGCATCGGTCAGAAGAAACAAGCCACGCTCAGTAAATAGATCACACAGTATATTTAAATACAATATTTAAAACAGACAGTTCTTTTTATTTGATTAGTGCGTGATTGAGAAACTGAATCATTACTGCCTATGGGAATAGCTAGATCTAGAATGGGGTGCACAGAGCACCTCAGATGGATTTCACCTCCCATAAGCCCTAGATAGCATGGTCAGTAGTAAGGTGTGCTGGGAGCTGTAGCCCAACAACATTTGGAGAGTTAAATGTCCTCCATCCCTAAGTTTGATCAATTATACCAAGTGTTATGGTACTGCTATAGTTTCCCTCCAGCCATACATATCTCTTTGGCTCAGTACCTGGAATTAGATCATTTCAGCAAGTAGAAATGGTGATCATGTACCACGCTGTGATTTTAACTGCAGAGCAATAAAGATCAGCAGTTTATTCATGACAACCGTAGACAGGTTATAGCCATCAAATAACAAAAATGGTTAAAACTTTTTAAAATTTTTACAGTCACCATTGGCTGTATAACATGTAAAGCAACATGTTTACACTAAAATTACTAAAATGTTTCATGCTAAACATATCACAATTTTCTGTAATCCATTCCAATTAGTATTAATTTATTTAATGCAGATTCCAATGCAGGCCTTTATCCTCAAAGTCTAAGTGTAGCTGCTTTCACAGCAAATCTGGCAGTGTTGAACATAACAGATTTAGCTATATTAGCTAATCAAAATTAGCAGTTCCATCTATTTCTCATATTTCAATTTGTAAAGGATCTAAGAGAATAATTGAAGCTCATTATTATTGTTTAAAATGACAATCCATACTTCCAACTACTACATCATCAATAACTTTAGTACAGCACAAATTGCTATGAAGTCAGTTTTGATAGGGAAAAAGTCTATTCTTTTGTAAAGGAAGACTGACTTGATGAATGAAGTATTCTGACCTGATGCATGAGGTGTTGTTCTGCTTTGCTTTTTTTCACTGCCAGTTTGTAAGTCTTAAGATTCTTCTTCCTTTGTGGCAGGTTTAAGAGATGCTACAGGCTCTGAAAGTGATGGTGGTGATTCCAGCAGTACGAAATCAGAAGGAGCCAATGGATCAGCAACAATTCAACCTAAAAAAATTAAGGGGATTGGCTTTGGTGACATTTTCAAGGACAAACCTATAAAGTTACGACCAAGGTCAATAGAAGTAGATAATGATTTTCTGCCAGTTGAGAAGGTACAGTATGTAACTTCATTCGTCATATATGCTTGGACCTTCTTGGATTATTCCTTCCTTTTGGCTGTTACATTTCACTCTTTGCTGTGCCAAGGTTAAAAAAACAGACACTCATTAAAAGATGTAGTTGATCATCACAACTGCTTAAAAGACAAATGCTTCATATCAGTGATTCATGCAATTCATTCCTGTACAAACATTTGTTTTGGCCTGGCTAACTATGGTTGAGAATCAATCCTTCATGGTCAGCCTGAGGATTATGCTGATACTGTCATAGGACTTGGTAATAGTAAGGAATTGTACCATCTTTCAAAGCAGTTTTTACCAAAGTTATTTTGCCAAGATGTTTCTTAGGTCGGGCTCACTTACAGTAGATCTGATCTGATCCAATCTGTACAAATGTGCAGCCCTTCTTTCCACAGTGTGTTCCTTGTAGCACATGCTATTTCAAATTATGATGTATATTAGGAAATATAACAAGTTTTGCTGCTCAGGGTTTTTATGGCAATCTCCATCTTCAATCATTATTTGTCATATGGGACAGTGTACAACCTGTGCTACCCTGTTGTGCAAAATTAACTTATCTGAAAAGTTGACATGGAACAGGTATAACTATTGTGGCAGACAAGAGGTGGGAGCTGTGTGTACTTATTTTGGGATACAATGATATGAAGAAGTGAAATAATTTAACCAAATATGATGGAAATTGTAGAGGAAAATGTCTGGTCTACTTCTATTTAGAAAACAAAGTGTTGTAACAGTGGGAAGATTTACAAAGGATCATGGAGGTTACACTATAGCTATAATAGATATATTACTGCAAGCTTGATCTAGTATGTTGTGTGTAAAATGTTCTCCTCCACTGTAGCCTCAAATGGATAAATGATTCCTTATCCACCTCCATTGTTGGGGAGATGATGTGATGTATTAGGAAGTAGTTTGCACTCTTGGTTTATGTGCTACTTGCTTTTCTTACTTATGTGTCACTGAATCTGAAGAGGTAGGAATCATGTGCTCACCCACCTCAGATGTTGGTAGATAGCAACTCACCCCACCCCTAGTCAGCGTAGCCAGTGGAGATGGATGCTTGGAGTTGCAGTCCAACAATATGTAAAAGGATGCTCACTCATGCCTTATAGGAGCATCTTCATTGTCTAGAATGTGAAATGTATGGTTGTTGTTTGTAATATTTTGTAATGGTAGTTGTGCCGTATACAAATAAACTGTTGTCTATTAGAACTAAGATACAGTGTTCCAAGTAGTTTAGCAGCAAAGATGTGTGACCTGAAAGGAGTTTGCTTCTTAATTCTGAAGTAGGTTGTTTCTGATTTTGAGTTCCAGTTGACAGTCGGCACAAGTCATATAATCAGAACTTGCATTCATCCCATATAATCTGCCCCATACAGACAGGTCCTCTGGCAGACATTTACTCCAGTCAGCCCGGACTATGTTGGCAACTGTCAGCTAGAGGACTTTTTCTTCAGCCGCCCCTAGACTGTAGAATAACCTGCTGGAAGACACTCAATAGCTGCATATGCTGTCTGAATTTAAAAGAGCTTTGAAGACTAGTCTTTTCTGGCAGGCTTATCCAGATGATTTTTAAATTGTGAATTTTAAATGATGAATTTTAGATGTTGATTGTTTTTAAGACATGAAGATCTGATGTCTCCTTTTAAATTGATGTGTGTTTTAACCAATGTATTTTAACTGATGTTGTTTGTTTGTTAATTGTTGTTATCCCCCTCTTCGAGAAGTGGGGAAGAAATAAATATCATCATCATCATCATCATCTTCTTCTTCTTCTTCTCTAGTCCTCAGGCAGTTGTAGTGGGAAATCTGTATGAAATAGTTTTGCTGCCTAGACAATTGGCCATCTATCACTGTGGCATCACCTATCTTCTACTTTAATAAAAGAGATTAATTGTTTGAGGTCTTACATATAGAGATTTTCCATTGGAACCACAATAATTGGCATTGTCAATAAAATCTGTTCAGTCTAAGCAACTACAGGTATTCTGGTCAAAAGTGCTTTAATCCCCCCTAGTTAACTACATAGTACTGGTCTAATTTAAAAGTAAATATTCTACTTAAAGTATTATTTCTCTTTAAAAAAACAGAAATGAAATTATGTAGGTTGATAGTCATAAACTTCCATTAATAGTTTGTGGGCAGTGTGTATACTTGATTCAGTTATTGTGTGGGATGGGATTGAATGCATGCTGATGAGAGTTATGTATGCTGAATTTTTAAGAATTTGACCTATGGGTGTGCTAAAAATCTATTCAGAAAGTTATATATATATGCATATATGGTTTTTTTTTAGCTGCCTGATTAGAACCTTTACACAAAAATGCATTTTTCTCATTTGGGTAATAGTTGCTAAGCCAACCCAATCCACTCAAATGTATCCATGGACAGGACAGTGGATTCTCTCACTGAATAAACAAGTGGCTGGCACCTTCAGAAGTATTTTTTTGTTTTTTTGGGCCAGTTTCCTATATTGCTCCTGTTGTTGTTTGTTGTTGTTGTTGTTGTTGCCCACAAGTTGACTTTGACTCATACCAACTTTGTGGATGAGATATTTCCAGGACCGCCTATCCTCAAATTCTCTGCTCAGGTCCTGCGAGCTTAGACCATGTCTTCCTGATCGAGTCTAACCATCTGGCGTATGGTCATCTTCTATTGCCTTCTACCTTTACTAGCATCGTTGGCTTTTCTAATTATTCATTTTTCCTCATGATGTGGCCAAAGTACTACAGCGATCTACCTAAATGGCTTTTATTTTTGCATGAGTTTTCATGGATATAACACCGCTTCTTTGGATGCTTATAGCTTATATGCTCAGGAACAAAGTATATACACTCCTCCCTCCGCATTTGTGGCTTTGACTTTTGCGGCTTTGATTATTAATAAATTTTATTAATATGTTCTCTCTAGGAATATCTAGGTCCTCCAGCGGAACTCTATGGTGAACTTTAACCAAATGTTAAAGGACCTAGAGAATTCTAGAGAGATTCTCTAGGTCACACTGAAGGACCTAGAGATTCCTAGACAGAACACTGCACTGGGCATTTGTAGCTCCTCTAGTGCAATTCTGTGGTCAATGTCTGGCAGATGTTGACCACACAGTTGCACTAGAGGACCTAGAGATTCCTAGAGAGGTGTTCTCTCAGGTGAAAACATTGTGTTTTTGTTATTTATGGTTTTTCCTCATTCACATGGGCCCTATGCCCCTAACCCCAGTGAATGTGGAGGGATGAGTGTATATACAGTTGTGGGACTGGGTTGGAATGAAACAGGATCCAGAAGGATGCAAATCATGACCCTTGCCTTAAATTTTCAAAGGGCTTCATACTGTGATAAAAGTCTCTTCTTTACAGTGGTCAGTTAGTGGTGAAATCAATGAATCTGTTTAACAAAAAAGATTCCTTTTGTTACAATAGCAAGGATTCTGAAATTAATATATGTAATGCACCATGAAGCCATTGTCTTTGTTCATACCTCTGCTAATGGACTGGAATTTGAAAATTCCAACCTTTACATCCCTATTTGTAACTCATAAGTGCTAGGTGTAAATCGTGATATCAGATGGGGGGATTAAAATGCCCATTCTACCTTCTGATTTCATTAAAACAAGATATGGATATAATCAGATGCATGTAATCAAATCATCAGCCGCTTTTTGTCTCTTCTCATAGTTTGTTTCAGTTGCTAGATGTTGCTTTGAGTTCATCACATACCTCCTTTCTGCAATTTAACCAGCATTTCCATTTGCTCGACTTGATTTGATAATGGTTAGTTTAGGGATTTCACAAGGTATCAGATTTAATGCCTATAAAAATGTCCTGTATGTCTGTCTGTCTAGAGCAGGGGAAGGCAACCTTTTTAAGACCTGGGCCGGTCTCCCGTAGCCCAGGTCTCGGCTGGGCCGAGGGGGGGGGGAATAGCGGTGCTCTCTCTCTCTCTCTTGTGCGCGCGCCCTCCACTGCCGTGCGCGACCCCCCTGCGCACACGGCCACCGCCGCGGCGCATGTCACGGCCGCCATTTTGATTTTCAAAATGGCAGCCACGGCGCATTTGCGCATGCACAAGAGCATGCGCAAGAGCACTGATTTCCAAAATGGCAGTCATGGCGAGCGCAGCCGCAGAACGGCAAAAAACGCACCGCAATGGCGGCGCGCGGCGGCAGCAACCTTCAGCCTGGGCCGGTAAGTCCAGGGACCGGGGCCTTAACCGGCTCCCGGGCCATAGGTTTCCGGTCCCTGGTCTAGAGTTAGTCCTACAACTCTCTCTTTTAAAAATATATTTTCCTATTTTAAAACTGAAATGTACAAGGACCTTTATATTGTAGAACTCAGAGGTGTACAACTTCTGAGGATCCAGAGTCTGTTAATTGTCCTTCCCTGTCTCCACTGATGTTTCTGTGCTGAAAAAAATTATAAACCCCCCTCCCCCATGATTTGCAGGAAAGGGCAGGGGATATTATCATGCTTCCCAAATGCCAAATCACTCATTTCTGAGAATGTGATTTGCTAGTCTTCTGAAAACTGCCCTCCTTCTCTCCCTCCCTCCCTCCCTCCCTCCCTCCCTCCCTCTCTGTGTCTTTAGCCAAAATCAGGCTGATGGGAATTACTTAAACAACAAATCACTTTTGTTTGCTTTGCTTTGCTTTGTTTTTGAGCTAGGGGCACAGTCAGAGGGCTTCATGGAGGGGTACATGCAGCCTGTGGCCCACATTTTGCTATCCCCTATTGCAGAGAGGTCGAATTACACCATCAACATGGAAGGTTTAGTCCTCACAGAAGAATAGTATCCAAAATCCTAAGTATTATGGGTGCCTTTGAGGGAATGGAGGAAGATGTGAAACCTTGCACATATCTGGTTTTGTACTGGTGCGCTCACTGTCCAGTGTGTAGAGATATTTTGCTATCTGTGTATTTAACTGGTACCATATTTTTCTGAACACGTACCAAGATGAAAAATTCACTGTAAATCAATAATTTAGTTTATGGGAATGGAAAGTCAAAATTATATGAGAAAATACTTTCAGGATGCTGATCCCATTGTTTGTTTCTCACTTAGTACTTTATTTAAATATTATCAATCCCTGTTCCTGAAAGCTCCAGGTAGATGAGAAAAAGATAAAACTTTAAATACAGAAACAAAACATTTACCTTAAAATTAAGGTTAAACAATTAACTGAACAAACCATCAAAATAACAAATGCCAACTTGAAGGAATAAATTTTATAAAACTGCAGCAGAATCAAAGAATTCCTTACTTCCACCACCAGGTCATTCAATATTCTACCCTGTTCCTATGCAACCATTGAAAAGGGCTTGGAATTAACACTGAGTTGATATTAGAAAATTTTATATATCATTTCATTGTATATAAACTTTAAAATTGACTAGTATCTTCAATTGGACGTGAATGAAAAGACATAGCAAAGGCAATTGATGCAAAGCAGTCTCTCTCTCTCTCTTTGCAAAGCAGCATATATATCAAGGGTCGGTGACGTTACCTTACCTGGGGCTGGTTGCTGGTCCCCAGGTCTTCCGGCGGGCTGGGGGGGAATGGCGGCGTGCATGCGCCTGTGCAAATGAGTCAAGGCAGCCATTTTGGGAAACAAAATGGTGGCCATGACGCACGCGGAGGCACTGAGGCAGGAGCGCGTGGCGGCGGGGCCGTAGGTTGCCGACCCCTGATATATATCTATATATCTATATATTCATATGTCCACTCCTGTAAAAAGAAACATATCTGCAGTTTGTATCACTTGAAATCCTGAGTCATTTTGAAGGGCATCCTCGCACAGAGTACAGAGTACTGAGGTCTGTAAATTATGGAGGAATAGATCAGTCATAACCACAAAGGAAGAATGTTTTCATACTAAGTAGTTCTTTTGGCAGCAACTGGCTCCTAAAGAAGCAAACGTCTACTTAGCAGTGTCAAACTCATAGTTTCTTAAAATGATCAGGTGAGCACTTTTTTGCTAGTAGGGCTGGCTATAAACTTGTTACATAAATTAAGATGCAGAAACAATAGCTTCAAGAATAGCCTTTAAAGCAGCTCAGATCCCTGGATCAGCCTCTTCCAACTAGCAACTTTCAAGTGACCCCCTTGGCACATATGAAAAGCACAGCGTAGCGTAAGCCTGATGTAGAGCATCTGTCCTTCCAGTATTAGCTTCCTTTTATGTGGAAAGTTTGGCCCACCAGGCATTTTGAGATACAGCTCGCATGACCCCTTACTATTGGTTATGCTTGTTGAGGCATCCAGAAGTTGATATTCCAAATATCTGGAGTGCAAAGGATTTTTCATGCAAGTAATTGTCTTTTAGGCAAAAATAAGCAGGACCACAATAAAAACAGAACCTTGTCCAGTACAGTGATTACAATATCCTATGCAAGTAAGTCAGCTCCCACATTTTCAGTCATTTTACCTTCAGTAAAAAAATTGAACAGTGACTAAATATTAGCCAGATCTCCTTTCATCCAAATCAAAATTATTTTAAAGTGAACTTCAGCATCAGAACAACCAAGAGGAATACATTTTACAAAGTTATTTATCACTTTTTAACTGTGTAATGTAGAACATAGTCTACTGTTTTCCCCCTAAGGAATGTTTCTCTAAGATCAACAACAAAAAATCCTGTGGCACTTTGTAATAGAAATACATCGCAAAAGTGGTCCCCAAACTTTTTTTGGCTGCCTCCCCCTTTCGTTTTGGGTGACTACTCTTGCACCCTTATGTCTTTTGGAGAGTTGGGTTGGGTTTTAAATTGGAGAGTTTATATTAGACCTATTGTTCGTGCAGTAGCCAGCTATGTCGGCCATGCCCAGCTCACCACCATGTCCTCCTCCTCAGCCTCTCATGTGTGAATACAGCAGTAACAGTGTCCCAGGCTTGCTGTTCCCAGAGTGACCAGGTGCAAAGAGAGCAGAATCTAGGCAGCCAGTCACCTTGGGAGCTGATAAGCTGGCTGAACAGCAACCAGGAAGCCTCTTGCCTGTGCTGGTCTTGCGGCAAAGGCTGGTGCAGGTGAGAGGATTCTCAGGCACTGCTCAATTGGCTGCTTTGTCACTGCTCCCTTTGCATTCGGTCACCCTGGGAGCAGCAACCAAGTAGTTGATTGAGAAGCCTCTCACCCGTACTGGCCTTTTGGTAAAGGCTGGTGCAGGTAAGGGGCTTTTCAGTCACTGCTTGACTGGCTGCTTAGTAGCTGCTCCCGAGGTGACTAGTGCAAAGAAAGAAGCCTCTCCCCAGCAAGGAAGGACTCTCAATATGAGAGAAGTGAGACAGAAGGACTGTTTTAAAGAATTGACCCTGGATAAAAGCTTATGCTGTATTACAGAATAACCTTTTGTGAACCATAGCCCATTTCATCAGATACATTGTGTTACCTTGTATTACAGGTTTATATACTCAGAATTGTAAATTGGAGAATTGAGTTGTAAACCATGGGGTCAGAATTAACTGAAATGCTGAAAAGTGCAAACATTGTAATTATGTTGATAACAGTGGCCATTCACAAGAGAGTCCTTTGAGGACAGCAGAAAATTCTTGCTTTGTTAAGCTAAAATCATGCATGTGATATGGTTAAAAAGGGGTGGAGACAGGGAGGGCAGCAGGTTAGGGAGAGGATATGATAGAACTGGGGCGGGCAAAATGCAGCCCTGGTTTTCTGGCCCTCAACCACTCCAGACTCAATGGATGCCCTTTCCTGCTCCTCCAAAAACAGTTCTCTTGAAGGTCTCAGATTCAGCTTTTGAATAAGTTTTCATTTTTCAAAAAGAGGGCTTGGCTTACATAGAGTTCTAATTGTGTTTTTTCCCCATTTTGAGACAATCTTTGTAGTCTGTGGGTTCCCCTGTGCAGTCGTGGGGCAACCCTCGGGGTTGAATTACTGTTATATATGTGCCATATTTAATATTACCAAGTCGTTGGAAGTGGCTATCAAATAAGGATGTATGGTGTTGATAAAAGAAGGGACACTATAACAATTCTACATCAGTTTATAGAAAAAGTAGACTGTTGAAACAGTAACTGCAATCTGCTTTCTGTGTTGCCCTATAGTGGTAGCATGAGGGCCAAGGCTAGGTCTTGGTGGGGGGAAGGTACTTGACATTTATATTGATAGCAGATAGAGCATATTCAGCCTATTAGACTGGTATATTTATTTGCATTACTTTTTTCAAAGTTGACTGAGTTGAGTTACATTTTTTTCAAGTTTGTGTCACAAACTAATGTATGGTTCAATATAAGGATGGATAAAAGTGTAGCCCATAGGTTTGTGTGGCCATATGGTCCCTCCAATTTTTGTAAACTTTGCTGATAAAGCCCTCCCTCAAACCTTTTCAGGGCTTAGGGGCAATTTTCCATGTTTGAGGAGGTTCTTGATTGTTTTAGGCTAATTACTATTTCTATTTCTGAAATGACTATTTGGAGAAAAGATCTCTCTTAAGCCTAAAACAGGCTGGTGAGAGACTTGAAACATGAGGGGGGGGGCAGACTGTAGAAGACACAGGGAAACATTTTCAGCAATTGAAAAAAAAATCAAAATTAGGTCATGGGGATATTTGTTTATGCTAGGCTTGGGGTAGTTAGTTTGCTTGTATGTTTGGGGGGATGGGCGGGTGGGTGAAGGAGGGACGGGATTTAATTTGATGTATTGTTTTTAAGTTTTGTAATGTTGTACGCCGCCCCGATTGCCTGGCAGAGGGGCGGGATATAAATAAAAATTATTATTATTATTATTATTATTATTATATCTGATAAAGTGTAAAGCAGAATTTATTTAGAACCCTTGTCATGTAATTGAGTTGACAAGTTGGTTATATAGTTCATTTTCTATCCATGTACACTTATTTAGTATTACTGTCTCTCAGGATAGGAGGGCTATGTTTATATGGATGCCGCAGACCTGTATTTTGTTGCCAATACTTAAGAACCCTACTGAATGAAAGTTGTTTTGTTCTTTGTCAAGGGCGTGAAGCACCTGATTTAGACCTACCCATAAATTAATTATGAGCTGAAGGTATACCATACAGTCATCTGTCAGTTGTGATTATTCTTTTGCAAGCTTGACCAAGTTGGGTTGGTCAAAATCTGTCATTGATCCATTAGTTGTTTAAAGTATGTCAAAAGAGTTGATGTGTTTGTTTATATAAACATGCATTTTTTTATTTTGTAGTATCCTCTTCCCAAATAAGTGTAAAACAGTTAATTTTTCTGCACGGTTTGAAATGAAATAAATAAAATCATAAAAAGTGCTAAACTCCCCACACAGCCACTGGAATTACCCCACCTATCAAGCCATGGCCATTTCAGTGCATATGCAATATATACATTCATAATTGTATTCTATCTCACTAGCCTTGAAAAGATTTCTTATTTGCCATTCATATGAGCCAAGCTTGCAAACCGGGCAGACAAGTCTGATAGATGGCTATACTGCCTTGGGCTCATAACTATTTCTGGGTAGTTTTGAATTCAGGTATGCCAAGTATAAGGCTGGCATTCTATCAACTAATGTTCTGAAAATGAGTTGTCATGCTATTTTTATGGTTAAGTTGATGGAAAACTGGAAGGTTATATTTTAGTGTTTCCAGTTATTATGTTCCATCAGAGGTTTGGAGTGAAACTCATCTTTTAGGAAACTGGGTTTGGTGACTCAGTGTAGGCGGCATCTTTAACCATGTGAGTCAGATCTGAACCTGTTCAACTGCATGGTTCTGAACTGAGAGTCTTGATGCTGGAGGTGCCTATGTGTGTCTGTGTGAGAAATCAGTCCACAGCTGTCATAATTTTGGTTTATTAAAATTTTAGTATTGCCTTTCCTGAGGCATACACAAACATGATTGGTAGCATGAGTGATTGCCTAAATTTGAACTTTGTATTTTTAATAATTATAGAGTCGGCCCTCTGTATGCATGGATTCTGCATCTACAGGTTCCTCCATCCACAGTTTGAAAATATTCCTCCCCCACAACAAAAATTCAAAAAGCAAATCTGGATTTTGCCATTTTATATGAGGGACATTGTTTTACTATGCCATTGCATATAATGAGACTTGAGCATCCATGGATTTTGATATCCATGAGGGGTCCTGGAACCAAACCCCAGCAGATACCAAGGGCCCACTGTATTCTTTACACATGTGGCCTTGTAATATCTAACTTTGGTGGCTTAAATATAAATTGATACAGGGTGAGTAATCTGAAGTACTCTAAAATTCTTTTGTGCTTCAACACAAATAGCATAGTACATATCTGTAGTGTATTTGTGTATCCTTGCATCTGTGAAATGGCGGTAATCCATGCCTCTCACCATTTCACAGATCCTTAGTCTCTCTCCACCCTCATTATGTCTCTTTATGTATATGCAAATGCAAATATTCCAAAATCAAAACAAAACAAAAATCTGAAATATGGAACACTTCTGGTCCCGAGCATTTCAGATAATGGATACTCAACATGATATTTACACTACAAAAACTACATCTATCATATAGTGCGCAATACAGCTGACTTCATTAAAATTTGTGATACAAACCTCTGTCTCTTCTGAGCTGCTCTGCAGAGAAAATAATTATTTTTCATTGTGTGAAAAAGAGTAATATCTTAAGGAACAGAGAAACATTTATTCTTCTTGTTCTGTGATTACATCATTTTTATTAATATGAGAATTCTTCTGTGGGTTTATTTCTGAATAGCTTTATCTAAAAGTATCTTTTTCTCTGGGCTATTCCCAAAAATTGTGTCCTCCTCTGCTCCTATTGTCCTTTCTACTTGGGGGGGAGGGAGCCGAAGAAGACCTGTGTTTCTCTCTGGGAAGGAAGAAAACCACTACTCTGATGTAGCCCAAACGGCAAGAAGGTCCAGGTTTCCTGTGAAATAAACAAATGGAAGCTTTGTTTCCTCATAGCTGGTATTGGCCTTAATGTGTGAGTCAGTTTTAGGCTTGGTCTCCCAGACTTAGTGAGCTCAGCACTTACAAGGAAGTGGGAGGATTCCCAGGACTGCTCTTGAACAGTTTGCTATAAACTTTAGAAAGGCAGCTTTACTTCACAATGGGAGAAGAGGTATGTCTTTCATTCCTTTCTACTTCTTCTTTTTTTAAAAAACAACAACACTACTTTGTGTGTGCACGCTTATATCTGCAACCACGTTGTAACTTGCATAATGTAGAGCACAGATGTTTGGCAACTAGGGCCTCTGGCTGACTATCATGGCATAAAAATGATGTGTTAAAAGTGAGAGACTTTTCACTGAAGTCTTAAAATGGAAAGCTGCTCCATCTGTCTTTGTGAAGTAATAAGTAACATATTAAAATACGTGATTCCACTGCAAAGACAGAACATGCACTGGAATTCTGTAGCTCCATCTCCCAAATTCCGCCTCTGATTTTAATTATTTTATTTTAGCATGATTTTCTAAAGGTTTGGACATTTCTTATTGTTCAGCTGAATTGTGCTGTCTTTCTAGTAAGTGTAGAATTATCATATCCTTATTTGCTGTTTAAAAAGAAGAAAAATAAAAATGGGGAAGGAAGTCCACTTCCAGAATTGTTTAGCTATACTTAAATTCTTGTTCTCTTCTTAAAGGGGGAAAAAAACATTTCTGGGTAGTTATTTTTGTTTTTAAAAATGTTCTTTGTTTAACAATAGGATTTGATTATATTTACATCTAAAATCTGTTAAAATAAATATTATAAAATAATGTTGACAACTGGTATAATTATATATCTGGGTAGATATTATCTACTATTGTTTTATTAGCCAATTCCAATAATTCTGAGATTTTTAAAAATATGTATAACTTTGCAGTCCTGTGTGTATATTGGTAATAGTCTATGATGTATGTTTGAAACATCTGAGGAAGGTACATAGATCCCTGAACAGATTTTTTAACTTTTATGTGGTATTTGTTGTCTTTTCCTGTTTGGAAGGGAAACAAAAGAGCATGAGGAAGATAGGGATCAGGGAAGAGTTTAATAGTTTGCTAAAGATGAAATGTCTGGAGTATTTTGGAGTTCTTTAGAAAGATATTTTCTTCCTTTACAAGGAATCCCTTGTTGCAATAAAGCAGTGTGCCAGAAAGTCGTGTCTGTGGCTTTGCTGTCTCTCATTCGTTTCAAAGAGGTCTGTGCAGAAGTTCCTAAAGAACTGTATTCAGACACATTTACTTGGATATTTCATTCTCAGTGTAGTGGTGTGAGTATGGCAATACAAATAACATAAGTGAAGTCTCCCCTTTCAATAGTTTGCTACAGACTGAAATGTACAAACTATTGTGAGTATCTTTTGACATAACACTGAGTTGAAAAGAAATACAGTAGCCTCTCCCAATTCGTGGGGGATCCATCCAGACCCACCCACCCCCGTGAAAATGGCAACTCACAGATATTCAAGGTCCATAGGAAATAATGGCATGCACAACCATTTTGTTTATAGCCGCTTGTCCCTCCCGTGAAGAACAAGACTGCGGATTCCAAGTCCGCGAAAAGGGAGGGACAAGTGCATAACAAATGAAAATTGATCACCACTCACTCTGCATGCTGCTCTTTGTTGCATTTCTCTGGCTTGGGTTTACATGCAACCGTAACTGTTCAGGGAAATTCCCAGTCCCTGTACACAAAATCAACTTCTTCCTTGCTGTCCCCTCTGTAGAATACACACTGTTGAGGAATATTAAGATCACACTGTTTTAGATGTCTGCTGTTTCTATTCCACATATCAGAGCAGCTGGCAAATTCCTGTCAGTTTCTTTTCCTTTTCATAGGCTATGGAAGAAGTTGACATTGCATGGTCTGGAAAAATGTGTGGGTTGTTTCCTTCTTCACTGTTGATTTATGTTAGTTTTACACAGATGTTACTTTATTTTTCTTAAAAAGCAAGCATACACATTTGCAGGGCAAGGATTGATGAAAGGAGAGAGAAAATGCAGTGGTGGGGAGAAATATCTGTCCCAACCCTGGGATTAAAACATAAGCAGAGAGGAGAGGAAATAGTTGGATAAGTAAACAAATGGAAGGAAATGAATGGAAAGAGTGTATTCTTGAAAACTTTATGCTTCTTTAGGCAGTACTGAAGGTGCATAGCTATATAGCTTATAGGACTAGTGTTAGATAGGTTCAGATTCTTATTCTATTTTCTTTAAATGGAATTAAGTCACTTTAATTTCAGTAGAATTTACTTTCAAGTAAGATTAGAAAAGATTGCTTATCAAGGCATGTAAAACAACAAAGATTCTTGTGGTACTACTTCAGGTATAAAATATAATAACCTCAAAATCCACAAAACAGCAATACCTTTATTGGGCCAAAATGCACAAAATACAGCATTCAAGCTTTCAATGCTCCACTGGCTTCTCCATCTGGAAAAGGTGCTGAAAATCATACAGGCGAAGAAGAAAAAAATGATGATGTTAGTCACAGGCCAACATTTTGTCAAGATGTTGTTTTTGTCATTGGACCTTATCACACGTGGCCCACAAAGCGATAATAATCCTGAAATGACAGATTCAAAAAAGAAACCGAAAATAAACCTTGATTACGCAAATAGTTTTCACACGTAATTACCTTCATCGCGCATTTAAGGAAAGCGCTCCCGGGAACCATATTTGCCCTTCACACACAAGTGAGAAAATCCCGTACATGAACAAGCAATGATGTTCTTGCACATGCGCACTATGCTCGCCGCGGCTGTCACTCGCCGCAGCTGTCACCCTTTCCCAGGTCGTCCTCGGTGCAGCCGGCCCTCCGCACAGCCGGCGCTCCGAGGAGGACCTCCCGCCGCAGCGTTCACCGAGGAGGTCCTCCTTGGAGCGCCGGCCCCGCGTTGGATCAGTGCTCTGAGGGGTTCCTCCTTGGAGCGTCGGTGCTCCAAGGAGGTAATGATGGGGAAATGCTCCCCAATACGTATTTGGCGATATGTATTTGGTGATCGTACTTACGGTAAAAGCGAAATGATTCCCGTCGCGCAATTGTAATTCCTGAAGAAACCGAAATTCAAAAGATCTCGGATCATTCCGCATTCTATCGAGGTTCTGTCAGGGTTCTGTGCGACGTCGTGTGGAAACACAGGAAAATAATACGTATTAGGTCGGGATTTTGATTGGATTCTGTCTGGATTGGGCCCCGTGTGATAAGGTCCATTGTCAGTTAAGATGGTCTGGAGGAATATCAATGCAGGCAGAGACCATTTCTCTCTTTCGCCGTTTGGACACTGGGAGACAAAGAGTAGTAGAATCCAGGAAATAAAATTTCAACTCCATTAGCAACAGAACAAGTAACTTCCCTTGAGATCCAGGCTGTTTCTCTCCTGGGTGAGGCTACCTGTCCCTTTCTCAAGGGCCAATGGAGCTTCAAAAGTTTCATTATGTAGTTTGTGCATTTTTCATTGGTCTGATAAAGGATGTTACTGTATTTTGCTGTAAGGCCGATGCAGCTACCTCTGGATATAATTCAGAAGCAGTTAGTGAAGTGGCCTGAAGTCCACAAACATGTACCAAAAGCTTGTTAGTCCATGCCACAAACTACTTAGTTGTTTTTGCCGTAGCAGACTAATGTAGTGACTACACCCCCCCAAAAAAAAAATAATGTGTAAAAAACACGTTGAACATATCATTATTGTTCTAAGGATTACCAAAGAATATTAACCATAGAAAAATCACTATCCTAGTAATACACTGAATGGCTTGCATAGCAGTTGTTGAAATTAGGCTCTGAGAACATAATTGTAGTGCCTTGCTTTGTTTATTGTTGTTAACTACCCTCGAGTCGAACTCGACTCATGTCAACCCTGTGAATGAGACATCTCCAAGACTCCCTGTCTTCCACTACTTTTCTTAGTTCTTGCATATTCATACCCGTGATCTCCTTGAGTCCATCCATCTAGTGTGTGGTCTTCCTCTCTTTCTCCTTCCCTCCACTTTTCCTAGCATTATTGTATTTTCTAATGAGTCATGTCTTCTCATGATGTGACCAAGTACGACTGCCTCAGTTTAATCATCTTGGCCTACAGGGAAGTCTCAGGCCTGATTTGTTCTAGGACTCATTTGGCTGTCTACAGTATCCTCAGCACTCTTTTCCAGTACCACATATCAAATGAATTTATTTTCTTTTTATAATTTTCTTAATTGTCCAGCTTTCACATCCAAATATAGTAATAGGGAATACAATTGCTTGTATGATTATGACTTTGGTGCTTAGTTGTATATCTTAGTTCTTTAGAACCTTTTCTAGTTCTTTCATAGTTGCCATCCCCATTAGGGTTTTTTTTTAGTTGTTCATTACATTTAAGATTTTATTGTACTGTCTTCATTTTATTTCTTAATCTTGAATTCTAATTAAAAAGTAAATCACAGGAATGTATCACTACTTACTTTAAGTTTCAAGCAATTACTCTTTCCCCTCAATTTCCCCATAATTTATTCTGCCCACTCACTGCTTAAATTGCCCACCTCTGGAAATTTCTAGACCCATTTTAGTCCAGTATCAAGTTTAGTCTGTGATACATTTTTTAATATAATAAATTCTACTCTGCATTTAGTTTTGAGAATCTTTGTATAAAGATATTTTTCTCTGCGGATTGGAAACTGGATTGTCCATATTACTAAATAATCTTCCAGAAGAAGGAATTTATGTCAATTTTCCAGTTTTCATTACCATCAGCCATGGTGTCCTTCTGGACCACTTGAATGGATGGGAATAGGAAACACTGTATTGCAGCAGTTACGGGGTTTAGAGGACTCCTGCTTTGCAGCATGGGAACTACCCGCTGGGATTCCAGAAAGTGTAATTTGTCCTGTGGTTTTTTGACATTTGCATGAAACTGATGAGAGAGCCTTTTAGAGGAGCTAGTATTCCTATTATATCAATTCTTATTTCCTGACAGATAGGTTATGTCTCAATAAGGCATTGTAATCCCTGAAGCACTGCCTGGAATCAGTAATGAGATGGAGCAGCTCAATAAATTCACTGTGTCCAGATAAGATAGAAGTTATGAAAGTTGGTAAATGCTAGACCAAATAATAGATTATCAACCTGCTCTTACTTGGGAAATAAATCCAGAAATACATCTTCGAAGCATCCTTATTTGTTTACTGTATTTTTTATCTGACCTTTTCATAGAATCATAGAGTTGGGAAACCACAAGGGCCATCCAGTCCAGCCACTCGCCATGCAGAAATGCTCAATCAAAGCATGGCCATCCAACTTCTATTTAAAAACCTCCAAAGAAGGAGACTCCACCACATTCCAAGCCAGTGTATTTCACTGTTGAACAGCTCTTGCTGTCAGGAAGCTCTTACTAATGTTTAGGTGGAATCTCTTTTCCTTTAGTTTTAATCCATTCCTCCATGTCCTAGTCTCAGGAGCAGCAGAAAACAAGTTTGTCCCATCTTCAATATGATATCCTTTCAAATATTTAAATGTGGCTATCCTGTCAGTTCTTAGTCTTCTCTTCCCCAGGCTAAACATACTTAGCTCCCTAAGCTGCTCCTCATAGGCAGGGTTTCCAGATATTTTACCATTTTGTTCACTTTCCTCTAGACATGCTCCAGCTTGTCAATATCCTTCTTGAATTGTGGTGCCCAGAATTGGACACAGTATATAGGTGAGATCTGACCAAAACAGAATAGAGTGGTACTGTTACTTCTCTCGATCTTGACACTATATTCCTATTGATGCAACCTAGAATTGCATTGGCATTTTTAGCTGCTGCATCACACTGTTGATTTATGTTCAAGCTTGAGATCTACTAAGACTTGTAGATCCCTTTCACATGTACTGTTGTCAATCCAGGTATCGCCATCCTTTATCTATGCATTTCATTTTTTTCTGCCCAAGTGTAGTACCTTACATTTCCCCTTTTTTTTAAATTTTTTTATTCTCTTAAGGTTATTTTGAATTCTGATCCTGCCCTCTGGGGTATTAGATACCCCTCCTAATCTGCAAATTTTATAAGAACTCCTTCTATTCCATAATCCAAGTCATTGATTAAGATGTTGAATAGCACTGAGCCAGGATAGAACCCTATGGCACCCCACTGGTCACTTCTCTCCAGGATGAAAAGGGGCCATTGCTGATCACCCTTTGAATTTGGCCGGTCAAACAATTACAAATCCACCTAACAGTTGCATTGTCTAGCCCACAGTTTACTAGCTTGTTTGCAAGAATATGATGGGGAACCTTGTCAAAGGCCTTACTAAAGATACACTACATTCACATCATTTCCTTCATCTACCAAACTTGTGATTGCATTAAAAAAGAAGAAGATAAGATTAGACTGGCATGCCTTGGACAAATTGGACAGGCAGACCTTGGCATCAGCCTTGCTTACTAAAAAGAGAAAATAAACAATGAAAAGAGAGTTGAGGAAACAAGTGGTGTAGGATATCAGGCAAGATATGATAGGTGGGCAACGTAGATAGTCCAACCAAGGCTGAGCTTCCTTTCCTGGTGTTCTGTTATTAGGAAGCAGCAGTTGTGCTTGTTCCTTTGGGAAGGGATGTGATCCCTCGCTATCCCCTTTCTCCTGTAGCTCCAAGATAACCAGCAGAGGGAGGAGCTAGTTATTATTTCTGGCCTTTTCTGATCCTTTTCTGGCCTACAGATGGCATTAGATTGGTTCCCTCTTGCTTCTGGAAGAAGACCTGGCACCCGGAACATGATGCCCGTTCTTGCTTCACCTGCAGTCACAATTTGGTGATCTCTGTGAGTTGGGGAACACACCTCATAATATTAATGCAGAGTTTGTGCTCCTTTTCATCACTGCTAAAGCGTACCTGCCATTCTGAGAATATTAACTAAAGGCCAAGTTAAACTTGATGGTGGCAACAATATTTGTTCAGTTACTTGTCCCTTTCAGGCGAATTATACATAGGTAGAGAAATGAAATAGTAGAATGCTGAAGAGGTAAAATGAACTCCGTCATTTCAAACTGCAAGCATTTGTAATACAGTGGACCCTTGCTATCCACTGGGGTTTGGTTCCAGGGCCCCTGTGGATACCAAAATCCATGGATGCTCACATCCCATTAAATGCAATGGAATAGTAAAATGGTGTCTCCTATATAAAATGGCAAAATCAAAGTTTGCTTTTTGGAATTGATATATTTTTTCTATTTTTTTCAAGATGTGGATGCTTGAATCTGTGGATAAAGGATCTGTGGATATGGAGGGCCAACTGTACTCCACTTATTAGTTCTTATTTCCTGTTTACTGTAAGATTTTAAACAGGATTTTTCCTATTACATGGGTAAAATCTTGAAAACCTGAAAAATATGTATGTCTTTTTTGCAAACAGAAAACTACGGTAGCATATTAGGAAAAAAGGTTCTGCCCTTGGTATATTATGCTGGTTGTGACTTTTGATTTCACAGGACATAGAGACTGAGTCTCAGGAGATATACAAAAATTGACCAACTGAATTTCAGCCAAGAAATCTTTGTAAGGCCATTCTCAGGGGGTGTTAAAATAAAAAAAATATTATTACCTTTTTAAATTATTGTAAGCTGCTTTGAATCCCATCTTGGGAGAAAAGCAGAATATAAATTCAACAAATAAATAAATAATAAAGGGTAGGGAGAAGCTATATGAGTTAATAAGACCAAAGAGGTACTCAAACCATGTGTGTACATATGCATCATATTTGCGCTATAGTAGCATTTGTGCTATAAATTGTGAGCCAGCATGGTACAGTGGTTTGAGCACTGGACTATAACTCTGGACCCCAGGGTTCGAATCCTGGCTCAGCCATGGAAACCCACTGGGTGACCTTGGGAAGCCACACTCAGCCTCAGTGGATGGCAGTGGCAACCCCCCTCTGAAAAAACTTGCCAAGAAAACCCTGTGATAGATTCTCCTTAGGATCACCATATGTCAGAAACAACTTGACGGCACACAACAACAAGTTCTAGATTATGTCAGAGAATATCAACATACCTACTATTTTACCAGAAACCTCAGTCCCAAGGGTTCATCACTCATTGGGTCACTGTTCTTCCTGTAAATATACCTATAGGATGATAGAGAACAGAAATTACAGTATATTAATTCATCTCCTCCTTTTCATTAACTTTGTATGGTTGTTGGTTCTGTTCATCAGTGATTCTAATAGAATTTGCTCAGAATCTGGTATTTTAAAAACCTACACCAACTTAGCTTAAGCTGTTGCATTCCACTCACTGCATCTATTTGCCATTTAGAAAGGGCAGCCCCATTAAAACCACCATAAGAAATAATTGAAGGACTAGCAACCCAAAACTTACAAGTACAGTAATTTTAGGACAACATAAAATTAGTTCCCCCAGTACTAGAGAATGTGAGGGGGATGTATTTTGCAAATTTATTAAACATTTAACTTAGGAAATATGAGTTGTACAATGCTAACAAGTTGGAAAAAAATACTTCCAAAATAAAACAAAACCTTCTAGTCTTGGCTTTATAATAGAGAAAGTGGATGATTTATCTGACATAGGAGTTATCTACCCTGAATCTTTTCTCCTTCTTAACGTTTTGTAAGGTTTATCTTAACTGTAAGATAGTAGTTCATGATTCAGGAACACACAGGCTCACCATTGTATGGTTACAACATCTGATTGTGAAGCATTTTGCTAAAGATTTGCCTGTTTCCTGCTAGGAGCCCATTAGTTCTTTAAATACTTGAATATTGGTTTTGATTATCTGTGCCCAACAAAGCCATTGGGAGATCAAACACAATGAAGAGGTAGAGTGTCAATGTCAGCTGATAGCACTGCATCATACTTTTAAGTGCATCTCAGCTATGAGAAAGCAAGCATCAGAAATACATTTGTGAATCTACCATTATAAATCACTTATTATACTTTCCGCTGCCATGTCTCCCAATGGACACGGAACAATGGATGCAACAAGCTACAGGAAAGAGATTCCACCTCAACATTAGGGGGAACTTTCTGACAGTAAGAGCTGTTTGACAGTGGAATACATTTCCTCGGAGGGTAGTGGAGGCTGGATGGACATCTATTGAGGATGCATTGATTGTAAATTCCTGCATAGCAGGGGAGTTGGGTTGGATGGCCCTTGCAGTCTCTTCCAACTCTGTGATTCATGGTCAAAAACACACTGCAAAAACAATCCAGTTTGAGACCACTTTAACTGCCCTGGCTCAATGCTAGGGAATTCTGGGAACTGTAGTTTCACGAGACATCTAGCCTTCTCTGTCAGAGTTCTGGTGCCACAATAAACTATAATTCCCAGGATTCCCTAGCACTGAGCCAAGGCAGTTAAAGCGGTCTTAAACTGGGTTATTTCTGAAGTGTGTTTTGTCCTGTGTCTCATTTGTCACCACTTTGGTGCTGTAGTTTGCAGCTGTGACCATGGGAAGTACTGTTTGGAGGGAATGGAAGTCTTTCCTCAAGTAAAATAAGATTTAATTCTGTGTGCTGGTTCTTCAGTGGTTCATTAGTGATTTACAGTGAGGACTAAAGCATTGCGTATGTTTGAACAGAGCAGTTAGGATAAATAACTTGAAAGCAGCTTTTCAAAACTATTTTCCACCTATCTTTCCTACACCAAGACCATCCAAAGTAGATAGCTGCTTATGCTTTTGGTTTTTCAAGAAAGCAACACCTTTTCAACTTGATAGGTCTGGAAATTTGATTTGACAAATTCTCAGTAAGGTTTTCCTTACAGTTTTATATTTGATTCTCAATGTTTTGACAGACTTTTCTGCATGTGACCTACACTAAAGGAAGCTATGCTGTGGAGGTTGGTTGACATGGTGTCATCAAGCTGTCCATGTCAAATCTCTGCCAATTGTCACCTAGTCATGTGTATTTTCTTCCATTCATATGATTAAGCTTTATGTATGCAATTACAAACTTGTGTGACAGTAAGAAGAATTCTCCATATTGTGATGGATGCATATCACTAATGAGTCAAAAGAAGCAAGTCTATAAAAACACTATTTTCAAGTAAGCTACAATAGATGTAGAGCATGTTTGGCGACCTTCAGAATGCAATTTTATTTATTGTAGGTAGGCCTTATATGTCAGAAAGCAACTATTACTCATTTATGTTTGATGCTCCTAGAAATTTCTAGATTAAGTCTATAGTTTTATAAACTTAGCTGTGAGTAAGCTTCACTGAACTCACAGGCTTATTTCTTGAGTAGGTGTGCATAGATTGCTCTGTAAATAGACTTTGTGAGAGAAAAGATACAAATATAAATAAAGAAATAAAGGCACTGACTAACAACTACCGTATTTTTCGGCATATAAGACGCTCCGGCATATAAGACGCACCCAATTTTAAAGGAGGAAAATCTAGAAAAAAAAAGATTCTTAACCAAATACTGTAGTAAAATATTTTATATCAACTTTATAAAGTTAACAGCAGTTTAAGAACAATTTTAAGTTGTAAATGTAAGTTTAAGCCAGCAGCAGGGCCAGGTATTGCACAAATTCCCTGCCCAATTTTCTTGCAAGTCTCCTGTCGCCTTATGGTGACTCCATGAATTTCTTAGGGATTTCTTAGGCAAGGAAGACTCGAGAAGTGGTTTTGCCAGTTCCTTCCTCTGAAATACAGCCTGCAGCACCTGGGATTCTTTGGCGGTCTCTCATCCAAGGACTATCCAGGGCTGACCCTGCTTAGCTTCCAAGATCAGATGGACTGGTACCTTTGGAGTTTTTAGGCCATTGTCTTATGGAGTAATTTATGGCTTATTTTGACCCTACCATGAGGGTTTTCTTGGCAGATTTCTTCAAGGGGGGGGGGGTTTTGCCATTTCCATCCTCTGAGGCTGAGAGAGTGTGATTTGGCCAGAGTAATCCAGTGCCTTGGAGTAATTTCTGGCTCATTTTGACACTACCATGAGGGTTTTCTTGGCAGATTTCTTCAGAGGAGGGAGTTTGCCATTTCCACCCTCTGAGGCTGAGACAGTGTAACTTGGCCAGGGTACTAATCCAGTGCCATGGAGTAATTTCTGGCTCATTTTGATCCTACCATGAGCGTTTTCCTGGCAGATTTCTTCAGAGGAGGGAGTTTGCCATTTCCACCCTCTGAGGCTGAGACAGTGTAACTTGGCCAGGGTAATAATCCAGTGCCTTGGAGTAATTTCTGGCTCATTTTGATCCTACCATGAGGGTTTTCCTGGCAGATTTCCTCAGAGGAGGGAGTTTGCAATTTCCACCCTCTGAGGCTGAGACAGTGTAACTTGGCCAGGGTACTAATCCAGTGCCTTGGAGTAATTTCTGGCTCATTTTGATCCTACCATGAGGTTTTCCTGGCAGATTTCTTCAGAGGAGGGAGTTTGCCATTTCCACCCTCTGAGGCTGAGACAGTGTAACTTGGCCAGGGTACTAATCCAGTGCCTTGGAGTAATTTCTGGCTCATTTTGATCCTACCATGAGGTTTTCCTGGCAGATTTCTTCAGAGGAGGGAGTTTGCCATTTCCACCCTCTGAGGCTGAGACAGTGTAACTTGGCCAGGGTACTAATCCAGTGCCTTGGAGTAATTTCTGGATCATTTGGATCCTACCATGAGGGTTTTCCTGGAAGATTTCTTCAGAGGAGGGAGTTTGCCATTTCCACCCTCTGAGGCTGAGACAGTGTAACTTGGCCAGGGTACTAATCCAGTGCCTTGGAGTAATTTCTGGATCATTTGGATCCTACCATGAGCGTTTTCCTGGCAGATTTCCTCAGAGGAGGGAGTTTGCCATTTCCACCCTCTGAGGCTGAGACAGTGTAACTTGGCCAGGGTAATAATCCAGTGCCTTGGAGTAATTTCTGGATCATTTGGATCCTACCATGAGGTTTTCCTGGCAGATTTCTTCAGAGGAGGGAGTTTGCAATTTCCACCCTCTGAGGCTGAGACAGTGTAACTTGGCCAGGGTACTAATCCAGTGCCTTGGAGTAATTTCTGGATCATTTGGATCCTACCATGAGGGTTTTCCTGGCAGATTTCTTCAGAGGAGGGAGTTTGCCATTTCCACCCTCTGAGGCTGAGACAGTGTAACTTGGCCAGGGTACTAATCCAGTGCCTTGGAGTAATTTCTGGATCATTTGGATCCTACCATGAGGTTTTCCTGGCAGATTTCTTCAGAGGAGGGAGTTTGCAATTTCCACCCTCTGAGGCTGAGACAGTGTAACTTGGCCAGGGTACTAATCCAGTGCCTTGGAGTAATTTCTGGCTCATTTGGATCCTACCATGAGCGTTTTCCTGGCAGATTTCTTCAGAGGAGGGAGTTTGCCATTTCCACCCTCTGAGGCTGAGACAGTGTAACTTGACCAGGGTACTAATCCAGTGCCTTGGAGTAATTTCTGGATCATTTGGATCCTACCATGAGCGTTTTCCTGGCAGATTTCTTCAAGGGGGGGACTCTTTCCACCCCCGTCCTGGGTGCTCCAATGGACTCTTCCTGGGATGGGAGGATGTCCTCTGACCCCAGGAAGAGTCCATTGAAGCACCCAGGATGGGGGTGGAAAGAGGAGGAGCACATTCAACTAGCCAGGAAAAGAGGACTCTTTCCACCCCCGTCCTGGCTGCTCCAATGGGCTCTTCCTGGGATGGGAGGAGCCCACTGGAGCACCAAGGCTCAGGCTGAAATGAGGCCTACTTTTAGCCTAGGCCTCGGCAGTTTGCCCTCAGCTTTTATATTCGCTTCATTAGGCGCAGCAACTTCCCCACCCTCGTTTTGGGGAAGAAAAAGTGCGTCTTATATGCCGAAAAATACGGTAACAGAATCAATTGAGGGAACAGCTAGTAAGATCAGTGGAAATCAATAAACAAACAAATAAGAATGCTCAGGTAGTCTGCTCTGATCATCAACGCAAATGACTCCTGGCATAATTTATGAGTTCCTTTTATTATACTCTAAAGTACCTGTTTTATTATAGAAGATTATGTGAATTATTAGCTACTCACAATTAGCCACCCACAACTTCCCCAACCAATGCAGATTATAGAGTACATACACACAAAGACCAGACCTGTAGAATCATAGGGTTGGAATGGAACCTGAAGGCTGTTTGCTCCTATTCCTGATGCTTCCTGATCCCTGTCAGCAACCTGAGTCCTCAGCCCTCGGGATGAACACAAAACACAAAGTCCTCAGTCAAACACACACAAAATATCTGAACTTGCAGTTTCTCTTGTACTGAGCAGTATTGTTCTTGCAGCATCATCACCAGGAAGGTAATGCTAACCTGTCTCATGACATTCTGCTGATGGAACCCATAATTATACTGTGTTCTTCTGTATTTGTATTGGTCTTTATATCCAGGTTGTAATACAGTACAATTGGACTTTCTCCTACATACATAGGCTATAGCATGTCAGCCAAAATTACTTTTCTAGCAGTGAAGAAACAAAAGGATTTTTTTTTAAAATTGGTGCAATTACTTGAATGCTCCATGGAGTGACATCTTTTTTATATCTTCCTTCCCCGTCACTTGTAAATAATAGTTAATTCTAAAGTTGACTTTCAGGATTTCTGAATGAGATAACCTGTTATACTTTCTACTCTTAAGTACCATACTGCATAGTTTGATCCTTCCTTTCAGCATAAATTATTGCTTTGTATTATATTTTGCAACATGTAATTTGAAAGGCTGAGCTCCAGCAGCCCCTACAACATTAGATATATTTATCCAAGCAGAAACAGAAGCATATCAGTAGCAGTCTTTTTAAAAAGCTATTTTAGAACGCAAAGATAAGGGTAGCTAGTTTTTTTGTTGCTAGTCAAAATTCTTCCAGTATTTGACAGATTAACCAGCGATACCATCTGCATAAAATGTACTTGTACTTAACTACTGAATAGTAGTTATCCTTACTTTCATCCATGGAAGAAGGGAGGCAGTAGTGTTTAGATCAGAATCAAGCACGTGAAAGGTATAGAACGCCAAAGCAAAGTCACCCTTGTGTTCAAACATTTGCTTTGGGCTTAACTTTAGCACTTCACACTTCTTGTCTTTCAGATGTTGCTTAATTTTTCCGAAATCTGTAGTAGCTATATATTATTTAGTGAATGCATAATGTAGGGTGATTTTACTGCACACTTATCTGATTATGAGCATTGATTACAAATGAGTTTTATTGTGTCTTGATAGACCTTCAAAAAGTTACTTCTTTGTGGTCTCTTTGAATCACATGATTGGAGCTTGCGCCTCCACTTTTGTGGAACGTTGTCTGGAGAACTATGGGAGTTGTAGGGTTTTTTTTAAGGTGACTTACCATGTTCTGCTTCTTGATTCATACTTCTTTGTTAGTGTGTGTGCTTTAATAGTATGATAAGTATGATAAGACTCAGAGGCTCTGATTTTCTGGAATATTTGATGTGATTCATACTCATATTTCTATCTGCAACTTGTCTGATTCAGCTTTTCTGTAGTGCCAGGTGATGATACAAGTTTTAAAAATAATAATAAGTATATGTCAGTCAGTATGTGCATTGTCATCCAAGCGTAGATATATGGAATAAATATGAAATATACCACTGTCATAAACTCATAGGTAGTTTCTGTGTTAAGGACATGCTTTATCTCTTAAATTACTGAGTTTGGGCTGTAAAAATAGCAGTTATTACCATATTTATTTTCCCATACTGTTCCAAAATTTCATGGCAGACATGTGTATATATTAGGTTTGCAGTTGAGCCAAACTCAGTGTGAAGAGCACAGACCTATGCAAACAGTTAAGACTGCTGCCAAATCTCTATAAAAGTAGTGGGCTAGGTAAGAGCAATGTAAAGTATGGTAAAGCTTGGTAGTTCAGGTTTAGCTGAATTCACCCAAGGATACCTACAGTAACTTCTTCCGAAGCCATTCAAATAAATATATCCTTTATTCTCTGTGTGTAGTTCTTTGACAGAAAGTAAATCCCACTAGAAGAAAAATGACTGTTAAAAGCAATTTAGATTTTTTTAAAAAAGCCTGGGTGGGTGTGATCATGCTATCCTCTCCCATGTAGCTGGTAAATTTGTTTGTTTATTTAAAATATTTCTGTAATCCCTCTCAGCCCACAAGGACTCCCAAGGTGATGAACATTTAAAAACAAATTAAGTCAGGGATAAAAACATTTTTAAAACACATTAAACTACTCTTTTAAAGCTCCTAAAAGCAGGCTAAAAACAATCCCAGAATCCAGTTATAAAACAGTTAAAACATCAATTTCAATTCTTTGTGGAACAGCGTTATTTTGGCTGCCTGCTGGGAGCTTAAAAGAGAAAGATGAGGGCAGCCTTACCTCCTTGGGTAGGGAGTTCCACACACAAGGCACTGCTATAGAGAAAGCCCTATTACATGTACCCACCAACCTAACCCAAGTTTCTTTTTAAAAAAAAAAAAAAATCTAAATTGCTTTTAACAGTTATTTTTCTTCTAGTGGGATTTACTTTCTGTCAAAAGAACTACACCGAGAGAATAAAGATATATTTATTTGAATGGCAGTCTTGTATGGGAGGAGGTGGTCTTTGAGAGTCCCAGCCCTAAGTTGTTTAGGGCTTTGTAGATCAACACCTGCACCTTAATTTGAGCTTGGAAGCCAGTGTAGTTCTTGTCTCATACGGTGTCTAAAATACACACAATCACACATCTAGCTGCTTCATTTTGCACTAGCTGCAGCCAGTGGTGTCACTATGGGGGTGTGGACCACACCAGGTGACACCCTAAGGGGGTGTGACACCACTGCTCCTCAAACACCTACCTTTTGGCAGAAATAGGCTGTGGCATTCACTTGCTTCCTGTTAAAATGCTTTAAAAGATGGTGGGAGTGGGGTGAAGCTCAGTGGGAGGAGAAAGGAGAGGTCCTAGAATTTTTTAAAATTCAAATTTAAAAATTTTAATTAAAAAAATTAACATTTGACTTTTTTTAAAAAATATATTCTTTTAATTTTTTAAAAAACATAGAACATTTTAACCAACTCTTCACTATGCATATGTAAATACATTTAGGTTGTGTATATGATATTGTAATTTGAAGGTATAATTTTAATTTTGCTAAGTTGTTTATGTCACAACTATTAGCATTACACTCAGTGGTATATGGGAATTATGATTTACGAGTAACATTAGTGCAAAAAAGCATTGCTAAGGATTCTATATGGTGTGAAATGGGGGTAAGTCAAAGGGGGTAGTGACACCATGAATTACTGCACCGAGTGACACCAACCCTAGGGATGCCACTGCCTGCAGCTTCCAAACACTTTTCAAGGGCAGCCCCACATAGAGCTCATTCCATTAGTTACTACAGAAGTAACTAAGGCATGAACCACTGTGGCCAGATCTGCCTTCCCCAAGAAAGAGCACAGCTGGCGCACCAGCCAAATCTGGGCAAAAACACTCCAGCAGCCTGGCCTTCCAGGTGCAGCACTGGATCCAAGAACACCCCATGCTATGAACTTCATCTTTCAGAGTGAGTGCAACCCCATTTTTATCAGAACAGGTCCATTGAGAAACATATGAACAATCTGAGTGATTTGAGATAGGATGATGGTAGTGGAGAGCAAACAATATGTGCAAATCCATATACAATTTGTTTTCACACGTCTCTAGTCTGAAACAGAATTGTATCTGTTGGTGGGTGGAAGATTCTAATTTAGACGAGAGCTGCATAAACAGGAAGCTTGGTATGATTGCTTCCTGAGCTTTCTATATAATTGTCATGTTAGGAAAAGAATGTGACAAAAAGAGTATTGTTAGTTGTTGTTTTTTTAGTCTTGGAACTTCCAAATCATAATGTATGCCATGAAATCCCCATCTCAGGTGTTTCAACAAATCAACAAAATTCCATAAGGATCCCATATGCCAAGACTGGTTCTGTGTATTTTCTCACTAATTCTGTTTGAACCACACTGAAGTACAATATCTCTTTCTTTCTGTTTGTGCCCCCCTTAAATCTTAAAAGTGCTTGTTATAATTTTAAAATTAACAAACTATTGTGTCAGCATAATATATATTTATGTTATTAGTTACATAAACAAAAACATACACGCACACAAAAATACATATATACACAAGAAAAAAAGGGGAATAAATAAAAAAGTAATAAAAACAGTTTATTATTGTTAGTTTAATTTATTTAAATTGATTTAAAGCCTAATTTGAGAAAGAGTAAAGAGGATTCTAATAGTTGATTGATTTAGCCACAGAATCTTGCACGTTTACATGGTTGCTTGACTTTTGTGTAGGTTAATGTGATTCTGTGTATAGATATCTACCCCAATTCCACTTGTTTTTCCTTTTGGGATTTTCTTGATTTTCTTGGGGACAATGGAAAATTAAAATTGAAACACCTGATATAATAATTCCATTGTATACTTTTTCAAAGGGTAACAAGGACCTGTACAGAACCCTAGCATCCATCAGTTCTCTGTCTAATGTTGGAGACAATATGGTTTATTCTGAAAGCTAAAGAAATATTTGTTCTATATTGAACAAATATGAAACACTGGAAACAAAGTGGTAAACATGGTAGAAATGAAATAAGGGAAAGTATTTTGTATGGCACTCTTAATCTAGGACCACTAGTACTTCAAATAGATTTTTTTTTAAAAAAAAACAGAACATCTGGCAACCCTTTTGACAGATGACATATAGAAGTAAGGGCTTTTAATTGACAGAGTCACCTCTTTGTACCTTCTAACATAAATCAGCTATTTCACTTTCCATACAAAACAGCCCGACAGAAAATAACTTACTCCCTTGAGACCATGAGTTCTTGTATGCAACCATTTTAGCTAATTAATTAAATTAGTTGGTGGGTCAGGTTTGTCTCATACCTCATAAATTTTGGGTTGTCTTGCTGGTCTCTGTTAATGGCATTTGAGATCATGTGCTCCCTGTTAATGAATTCTGAAACTAGCTCTTCGCCAACTAAAATCTAGGACCCTCTGTCCCTTCCCCATTCCCTCTGTCTCTTTGAGTATGTATGTTACAAAACAAAGGTGGACCTTCCCACATTTTATCTGTTTTGTCTACAGAATTGCTCTGTTTTAGTTGACCTGATTCAATATAGGAGGGATCATATTTCCATTTTGCTCTTCTGCTGTTTATGTTCATTTAAACAAAGCTCAGTATCTGATGCACTGCTCAGGACCATAATTTCTTGCTCAGCTGCATGTGGATGTAGATATGAAAGGGGCAATACTATACATATTCCATTCCTTGGCACAGTTTGTTAATTCATGTTGTTTTGTTCAGTCCTGAGGAATAGCATGTTTTGAATCTACCCAGATATTTGCCCTTCTTACTGGATTAGAAATGTCCATTAATTGATGGTGTTTCTCTTGCAGATGGGCTTTTTTATATACCAGGTTTAATATTATAGCATTACCACTCTTAAGCATTTACATAGTAGTTTACTCAGAGTAACACATAATTAAATTTGTCTTGATACTGAATTTGTTATTGTCAGTAACATTAAATAGACTTAAGAAATTAATATTCTGAGATGCACAAGCGTCATGACAGTTTTGATATGTTGGGTATGTTTCATATGAATACACACAAAACAAAACTTCTTTTGCACAAAATGAGGTAATTACAAGATTTCCAGGGACAATGAACTAATCAGTTAATACCTTGTGGGAACTATGATGGATTAGAATCTTTTCAATCTTAAATCAGTTTTTAATATTGCTGTTGACTTTATTCTTAGAGAAGTAAATATATGAATTATGGCATTTTGTTCATTAGGTACTTGTATTATTGAGTAATTGCTGAGATGAAATTAAAGAAAGAATTGTTTATATGTTTACAGACAGTTGGGAAAAAAATACCCACAGCTACAACAGTTCAGGAACCAGCAAAAATAGAAGTGGACAACAGAACAAAGGGTATGTCTTGCTGTTTCTTTTGGGGGTGATAGAGGCTTGTGCTCAGACTACATAGACATTTGGATCAGTTTGATTTCTCAAAAATGTTATAATTTCAAAAGTAAGAAAAATGTACCAAAGGGCTAAGTATATGAAGAAAAAAGCAAATTGTTTTACAGACGTAACACTGGCATTATCCTTTTATTATCTAACCTGATTTCTACTACTGAATTATATCTTATCATGAGACTTTTAGATCTTAGAGAAATCCATGTTTAAATAATTCAGATATGTCTTAGAGAATAAATACACACACACACCTGTTTTGTTGTCTGTGTTTACTACTTTTTACTGTTTCCATTTTTTTAAAAACATACTGTCAGGTGGTAGATTCTCCTAGAAGAAATTAAAATATCAGTAGAGTTTTTTCCAGCACTATGAACAATTGAGTTTAAAAATAGATACCGTATATACTTGACTATAAGTTGAGAACATGTAGAAGTCGAGGGCAGGTTTGGGGGCCAAAATTAAGGATTTTGGTTTGAGCCATGGATAAGTCAAGGGTAAAACTCTCAGCAACCACCTTATCCCTCCTCTGCAGCCCAGCTGTCCCTTCAGGAGATAGCCATGTTGGGGAGAGGCTTTGGGGGTGAGCACCTGCCCTGCCTCCTCCTCTGCACCTTAACTGTCCTCCATGGAGCAGCCATGGTGAGGTTGAGGCTTGGGAGGGGAGCACTTGCCCTGCCTCCTCCTCTGCAGCTCGACTGCCCCTTCGGAAGACCGTTGGGCTGGGGAAGAGCCTCTTATCATATTGACCCATGAATAAGTTAACCCATGTTTTTTGGGTTAACTTTTTGGACAAAATGTTTCAACTTATACACAAGTATATATGGTACGATGTACAATTATTTGTTTACATCTCCTTTGCTAATCTCTAAATTATCATTGGTTTCTCCAACACTAATTCTTATCTGGAAAACCATTATTATTAATAGCCTCTCCTCAAAATTGGTGTGAGCATAAAAGGAGTGACTTGTATTTTGGCAGTACCAAAAATCATTATCGTAGAAAAGCATCTTCCAAGACTCACTATGAAACAGACCAAATGGAATTTGTAAAAGCAGATAAGAAGACCAAAAGATGTGGAGTCAGTGATAGGATTTAAGTATGAGCTTTAGGACCTCAAATTATGAGGGGCTCTATTTTTTTTAAAAAAGAAGCCCTCTTAAATTTGATCAAATTGGGTTCTCAGTGATTTACTCTAGCTTTATGTGATCTCAGAGTGTTCGGAAATTTGTTTCACATCTTCATTTTTCATATAAACAGCAGCATTTTCTAATATGGTGTAGCATAAATGTGAGTAATGTTAGTTTGAAGCATTAAAGCAGGCCTGCATGGGGGGGGGGGGGGGGTCAGTCAGATGTCCGCTGATGCAAATCATCTCACTCACACATTCTGTAATTGTTATTCACATTATGGAACCGTATCGATCCACATCTCTGCAACTTCGGTTGTTTACACGTACAAGCATTCGAATAAAGATGTAGTTGATGATATGAATGCATTCAGGACGCCTTTTTTGGTATGCAGCATTTCCCCCCAGGTCTATTCAGGTCTATTTGCATCAGTTATTTACACTACCAATGATGTAGGTCTTCCAAAAAAAAAAAAAAAAACCCTCAGGGGAAAACCCAATATCAATTATCCCAGATTATCCCAGGGCAGCCTCTCCCCAAAAAACATACGTATCAGGTACATTTGGGATGTGTGTGAACAACAGAGATTTAACCTGGATTCATCCTGGATTATTTTCTCAGTGTGATTAGCCCTATGATTCTTACAGAAATGCTGGCAAACATAGGAGTTATGCCATGTCAAAATGCTATCTCACACAGGAGCCTTTGAACAGAAGCACATTAACATATACAAAAATCACATTTAGCCTTGAATGTTGGTTAAAAACAATGATGAAAAGTATTTTACAGAAGTGAGATGACACTTGCAAAACACTTCATTTCTGAAGCCTGATATGCACTAATGAGGAACTGAAACATATACAGTCATCCCTTCCAATTCGCAGGGGATCCATTCTGGGACACACACCCTGCAAATCAGAAATATTGCTAATATTCATGTCCCCATTGTTTTCAATGGGCACACATGCCGTTTTACCCCTCCCCACTTGCCGGTCTGCGAAAGGACCAAGACCACAGACTTCAAGTCCGTGAATGGGGAGGGAAGATTATATAACATAAATAACAGGTGGGAAACTGTGGATGAATCGGATGCTGCCTCAGGAAACCTTAGTCGGCCATACACCTGCTGCACTCTTTCCTCATACCAAACAGATTCAAATATTTTGGCACTAATGCCATCTAGGGGATATTGGGGGGCATTTCCACCATGTTTTTGGCCCTTCCTGGGGCATTTCAGTCCAGGAGAGGCCCATTTTGACAAGAGGAAATAAGCAGAAGTCACTTCATTTATTTCTTTTTTCAAAAAAAAAAAAAAAGACCTCTCTTTGGCCTAAATTGATCCAGCCTCCCTCCACTACCACCATGCAATGGAAATGCCTCCCACATTCCCAGAGGGCATTTCGGGGCAAAAAAAGGGAAGAATTTTGCAAAACTCCTGTTTGACCACTGGGGGCCACGAACATGGTGGGAATGTCATCCACGTACCCCAGAGAGCATTTTGGAGTTTAAAAAATGGAAAACAGATTTTGACCCCTAGTGGGTCACAAAAATATATACTGAACCATATACCACAGTTCAGTGGTGGGAGGAGTTTCTTGCATGTCCTGAAAACCTGTTACTAAGGGATGGGAAACCCTCGGGGGGTCTGTTGTTGTTTTGCAGGTAGGAGGAGTGAAGAAAGTCCCATTGCTACCCTTTACTCTTCAATTTTGGAAGATTCTTCCTTGTAGTACCAGATCAACTGGGTAGTACAGGGAAGGGGAAAACTGTACTCATCTTCTGTATCATCATGTAATCAAGTCCCTTCACTTGGTTAAATTATCCTCCCTAGGGATCCACAGAAGGAATAAAAGCTGTAGGCTTTGTAATGATATAATAGAAATATTTATTAAAAATTTAATGTGTTTATGTGCTTAAAACTATTAAATTAAAAACGATAATGTGTGTTTTCATTTGCCTTAATGACCTAGTGCCATGGTGAAAACAGAAAGGTTTCTTATTCCCTATGGGGATCCCTTCACACTCCCTTCCTGTGAGTGAGAAATGAACACAGTCTTTCCAATTAAAATAGTTTAATGGAATATTTCCGTCTAGAGTATTTTACAAAGCTGCCGTTTCTACAGAAATCTATATTTTTCACTATTATGCAAAGCTTTTTAATGTTTCATATTGTTTCTAAAGCCAGTTGTATAAACATTAGGAACCATACTCATTTTCACAAAATGTGCATGTTTCACAGTACAATGTATTAAAATACAGCCTTTTTTTCCCCTTTCAGTAAAGGAATATTGCAAAGTTATATTCCCATATGAAGCTCAGAATGAAGACGAGCTGACAATCAAAGAAGGTGATATTGTCACTCTTCTCAATAAGGTAACTGCAATGCTATTCTGTATAAAAAATAACTGTGCATTTTCATATCGAAAATGCCATTGACAACTGATGATAAACCAGCCAAAATGAGTGCTTTGTGTGATCATGATGAACACTTCCTCAATTTTCAAAAGGAGGAAGTGTCATCACAAACATACCACAATGACCGGTTGTGCCTTTGAAAGTGTATCTTTCTTTCTTATTTTAAATGGCACAGCTTTGCCACTGCATAATTGATTGGTTTATTATACACTGTAAATTTCACTGCCTTTTCTCCTTCACACATAAAGGTCTGAACTTGAAGTGTGAATGTAATCTGATCTACATTATTCTTGAGATGAGGTGTTTGATCCAATTGTGCCACTTCTAACTGCTAGTAGGAGGAGAAAAAATGTAATGTTCCACTACATGAGCTCCTTGAAAATAAAGATACCAGAGCATGGAATGTTCCTTAGAAATTGTAACATTTGACCTTAAATTGTTTGAGTACAATGTTAGTGATTTTCATAACTCAGCAATAAAAAGTAAAGTAACATTCAAAGAAGTAGCTTTGTTAGTTTCTTGCAGGCCTACAGATAGCCTACAGATCTTTAAAAACTACTCTTTTTATAACAAAATACACAACATGGATGGTAATACAAGGGCAAGACCCTGCCACAAACCCAGATGCAAATTCAGTCCCCACATCTGCTCTGGTAGCAATATTACAGGGGCCAGTAACATTACCTACATACAACATCAAAGGCTCATTTACTTGCTCTTCTTCCAATGTGGTATATGCCATCCTATGCTAGCAGTAGCCCAATTGGACAAACAGAACTGGAGATTATCAGATGATGAAAAAGGATGGGAGAGAAGCAGGATGCTCCTGTCCTTATCTTGTGATTGTAGGAAGATTATCAGATGATGTCCTGCAGCATCACTCTCATCCTGTCCTCCTTCTATCAGTGAAGTTGAATGGCCCTGTAACATTTTATTGACAGCAGTTTCCCATCAATAAAAATGAGAGCGATGCTGTGGGACGTCATGTGATAATCTTCCCACAATCGTGCAAAAAGGACAGATGCATCCCGCTTCTCTCCCATCCTTTTTCACCATCTGATAATTTCCACAGTCTCTGTGCAGGAGGATAAACAGACACAAATCTGACATTCAAAATTACAATACACAAAAACCAGTTGCAGATCATTTCAGTCTTCCTAGACCTCTACGGTAAGTAATTTACAGTCCGTGAACAAGGAAGTTTCAAAGGAAGACTAGAAAGAAACATCTGAATTGAATTACATTCACAAATTCTAATCCATTAGTGGAGATATGAACGAATGGCTTCATGATGCACTACATATATTAATACAAGAGTTTTTGTTACTGCACATATAACTGAAGGTATCTTGTCATATAGGGTTTTGAATCTTAGGAAGCTAACTTTTGATAAGCATGTTTATTGCTTTCATACATCAGCTGACCACTGTTAAGACCTGAAAGGCAAAGTATCACTTTGCCCAATCCTTTGAAAATTTAGGGCAAGGGACATGGTTTGCATCTTTCTGGATCCTATTACAGTCTGTCACAAACCCACAAATGTATAAATATGCTTTATAACCTGAGGCTTCAGTATCAGTCTCTGCTGCATCTGAAGAAGTGGCTTTATATCCATGAAAGCTCATGCTAAAATAAAAAACAGTCTTAAAGGTGCTGCCACATTCTTTTTTCTCCCCCTCCCTGCTTCCTTTTTAAGAAAAATCGCATGTTATTGCTGTATTATTTAAAGCGTTATTTTACTTTTTAGTTTGTGTATATTTACTTTTTAAATAGTTTTTAAAGCATCCCTTCAGTCTGCACCCAAATCCAACAGGACAGATAACTTACCCCCTTCCGCCTTCCAACAACAACAACCCAAACTTCTTGTGGCTTCTTTAAAAGCTGATGATGCTTTGATAGTCATCCTGGAATTGGAAATACATTTGTAACCAAGGTACAGGAGTCATCCATGTGCCTGACTTATTTGACTGGAAGCAGAATTCAAGGACAACCCTTAGGAACCTATTAATTTATTTTATTTATTTCATTCAAGGTAGATTCATGCTGCTTGCCTTCTGAGATGCCATATATGTCCTTATTCCTTCATACTTTGTATTAATTTAAAAGGAACTAGGGAGGGAAGAAGATTAGTTTTAACTATTTGGCACTAAAGTTGTTGCATTTGCCAGATTCTTGACGAGAGGAGGCCCCTGCCCCCCCAATCCCCTTCCAAAATAATGGCTGGTATTTGGTATTGCAGTTATGGATTTGTAACCTAGAGTTACGGATCCATACCTGGTATTTATTCATTTATCCTAGTATTCACAGCCAACCTTAACAGCCAGCAGCTTTTGTTCCACCTAAAGAACCAGCTGCCATATTGGGTGAAGGAGTTTATTCATCAGTTCTGCTCCCACCAGCAAAGGACCCTGCAGCCATCACCTTATCAAGCAGGTGGGAGGGAGTGGACATGTCATCCTGAATAGACCTCCTCCTCCGATCTAGCAGCTGGCTTTTAAGATGAACTAGGGGAGTCGAGTTAAGAGACATTACTGAGTGAAGTGTCCTTAATTAAGTAGCCAGTCTAGGACTCTGCTGGAGATTTGTGGAATAATTAATAAACATTATTCATTATTCCAAAATGGAATATTTGATCATTAATATTAAAGTACTAGTGTTGGTCCTCATTATTGAAAAAAAAAAAGTTACTGCTTTTAATTCATTACATCAAAACTCTGAGAGATCCAGTGGCAGAGGGCAAAGCCAGAAGCTCTTTCAGCTTAGTAATGCTAGTTTTTTGTTTGCAAAAGTAGATGTGAAGGTGGATTTACATCAAACCTGTGATCTGAAGTAGTACGTCTACTCTAGCATCTCAATTTTCTGCAAACTTATTACCACTTCACTCTGTTGCATGTGTATATCTAGGCTGAAACATGAAAAACAGTGGAGATAATAACACACATACAACAAGAAATTGTTTTATGTTTTGGCTTAATTTCTTATTTTTCCCATTGACCACACATATATAATGCTGCTTTCTTTTCTGAGTTTTCCCAACATTTCAGAACAAGAAATGATTTATAGTTCTTGTGGCATGGTAGCTTTTCCCCCTTCACATCAACAATATACCGTAGCTGATCTCTGTGTCTCTTACTGAAAAAGCAGTAGGCATAAATACGTACATGCATATGTCCCATCAGAGGCCTTTTTGAAGTACGGAAAAGGTGGAGGGTTACCAGTGTTCTCTAAGGGTCAACAGAACGAAGGAACTGGGGACAGAGAAAGATGTAGAGCATAGTAACATATCATTTATGAGATACAATTTCTGTTGCAGCAACATAAAATTTCTGTGCTGTTTAGCACAGGTCAGGGATGCGAAAATTCAGACTCTAAAGGACATTGTTCACTACCGCATGGATTCACCGTTGGTTCCACTACTTTCTCACAAAAACACTTTCACTTTTAAAAGGAACACTCAGAGCCTGGCAGGCAGCTTCCAGTCAGCTTGGGATGTGTTTACACATGCCATGCCCTCAAGTCGCCAGAAGTTGCGCTGGTGATTACATGCTGGGCAGCTTCTGGGTGACTTGGGGGCATGGCGTTTAGATGCCACATGCCCCCAAGCCAGCTCGAAGCTGGCTGAAGCTGCAGTGGGGTGACTTCAGTCAGCCCCATATAGGAGCAGATCTTTGTGGCTCCTATTTGTGCCGGATTCTGGCTGGATTGGGGCTGCGGTGTGTGCTTGCCACAGACCCAATCCAGCTTCAGCGGGAGCGGCTTGAAGCTGCCCCTTCTGCGTTGTCTGTTTCCCCCCTCAGTTTCCCCAAAACAAAGTGTGGGAAAGCTGTTGTAGCAGAGAATCTCACCCCTTGGATACTTTAGGAGGCACAATGTTTTGATTTTTGGAACACAAATGGGGTGGGGAGGGGGGATTAGATGCAGCCTGTGGCCTTTATGTGTCTGTTTGTGGTGTAACTAATGGTTCCTAATCAGTATATCTCATGCATTCAAATAATACTGTATTGTCAAAAAATTCACATACTTGACTAGAAAATTATATATTAAACAGTGAATTTGTAATATATTTTCATCTTGCATTTGATTTTAAAGTCACAAAAGCTTCTGATCCTAACAAACAGCACACTTGATTGTCGTGTTATCCAAATAATAATTGCATGCACAAAGACCCTGGTTCAATGAAAAATTAAATAGAAACCTTTCTAACTTTAGTCCTCTTGACTTGGCTTTTTAAATATTAAATCAGGAATTGGTATGTTATTCATGGATGATAATTTTTTTCTAAAAATACGTTTTTAATTACCCCTAGGATTCTTCTAATTAGATACATTTGTGCAGAAACAATCTACGCCCGTCCTCTTAGTTAGTACTTAGTTCTTGAAAAAAAGTTGCATTTAAAGGATGCATGGCAGGAAGGACATTGTACCACCACTCTTCTTCTCCTTTGAAGCCCCCAATAATCTCTGATAACTCTCTGGAATTGTGAGGGCTGTATTGCAGGGTGTTTCAGTGGAAAGGGGAATTGACCCTGCAATGGACAGAGGAACCTTATGCAATCTCATTGCAGTCTTACTGCAGTCACTCAGGGTAGTCTTTCATTATTTTGAGTACTTAATCCATTTAGAATGAAGTTCCTCATGTTAAATTCATTAGTGTGTAGAAAATGAATTTTGAAGATTGAGAATACTAGCTGGGAAAGGTTTATCACTGTAAATGACAAAGTTTAATTATGTTATACATTAAAAGATCAGCTAAGATAAACTAAAGGCTAGTCTCCTTGCAGCTTGACAAAATTATATTTTAAAGACTAGTGAGTACTAGCAAAAAAGAAGCATGCATTCTGCAAGCATATATATATATATATATATATATATATATATTGCAGTACTGAAGTACACAGTTCTGTGTATGTCGTTGTATGAAGGCAGCCTAGCCAACTATAATAGTCATAATGTTATATCATAAAAGAAATATGATTCAGTAAGGAAAGTAAATCTTTTCATTATACTTTTTAAAACAATAATTTGAAAAAGAAGTGCATCATAGAACTGCCATAAGTGCTCAATCATGGTAGATGTAACTTTTCTGAAACATAAAGGGCAGGTTTGACACTGCATATTAGGTTTCCTGCTACATGTGTAAGCAGCAGTGAGCCTTAGGTTTGTTTGTTCATCACCCCCACTCTTGTTCCTTCACCCTTTTTCATGTTTGCAAGAAGAAGATCAAAAGCTGCTGCTTCCTGTTAATGAAATAATCAGTGACATATGGCATGCAAGCTCCAAAACTTGCAGTTTTTTAAAAAACTATTGTTATTGAGAACATCCTAGGATCTGAAACTTTATAAATAGAATATCTATATGAGATATGAAACATTTATCCCTTGCAGCTTGCTCTAGAAAGCTCAAGACAGCTAACAAGAGCAGAGTGGGCAGCATAAATTAAACATTTAAAACAATTCCTACACTAAAACTCCTACAGTGAAACATTAAATTATTAAAATAAGAGCAAACGTTGATAGAAAACAAATTGCTAAAAAAAACAGAAATATATTTTTAAAACCCAATAAATATACTGTAATAAAAAAGCAGATTTTACCATCATGCAGAAAGTTATTAGACAGATAGATAGGGTTCTATTAGAAAGGAACTAAGCAAAGCCTGTCTTCCACAAAGTCTGTCTTCCACAAAGCCTGTCTTCCAAGTCCCAACTTGGAATGCATCTGAACTGCAGAAATAATTCAGTTTGACACCACTTTAGCTGCCATGGCTCAGTGCTGTAGAAATGTGGGCATTGTAATTTGTTGTGGCACCAGAGCTCTCTGACAGAGAAGGCTAAATGTTTCACAAAACTACAATTCCCAGAATTTAGTAGCATTTAGCCATGGCCGTTAAAGTGAGGTCAAAACTGGATTATTTCTACAGTGCGGATGCAGCCACAGTGTATTTCTGGGACACATCCGGAAGCCCTCCAAAGATTATCACAATACAGCCGCCCTCTGTTCTCACAGACTTGAAATCTGTGGTTTTACATATTCATGGAAGGGCAACCTCTGTTTAAATCAATGGGGCTTGCCCCACGGGTGCACCGCATTCAAGCCTGTGGCGCTTGAATATTTGCAAATCTCTGTTTTCACAAGGAGGGGTCTGAAATGAATCCCCCATGAAAATGGAGGGCCACCTGTATTTGGGCAATCTCATACAGGAGGAGGACTTTCAGATATCCCTGTCCCAAGCTTTAAAGGGCATCACTTTGAATTTTACCTGAAAACACATACAAAGTCAGTGCAGCAGCTTCAGGAAGGTAGTTGTATGCTGCCTTCATGGCATCCCTATTAACACCCTGGCCATCACCTTCTGGACCAATTGTTTCCCAACACTGATCTTAAGCAGTCTTATATAGAACACATGTAGAGCATATGCAGTTACTTTTTACATGCTCCCTCAAAATAGGATTTTCTTGAATAATAAGGCAAGTTATGCATATCTTTTCCCCCCTGTATTTCTGTGTTCTTCATTGTCCTTTTATAGATGACCCTGAGCACTGACTGTCTCATAGGACTGCATTGTGATGATGATGTTGGTGGCTGTGTGTCTTCAGTTCATTTCTGACTTCAACATTTCAACATTTGCTGCTGTTGTTGTGTGCCTTCAAGTTGTTTTCCAACTTATGGAGATCCTATTACAGGGTTTTCTTGGCAGAATTTGTTCAGAAGGGGGTTTCCCTTGCCTTCCTCTAAGGCTGAGAGGATGCGGCTTGTCCAAGCTTACCCTGTAGGCTCCATAGCCAAATGGGGATTCAAACCCTGGCCTCTCAATGTCTCAGTCCAACACTCAAATCACTACACCACACTGACTCTCTGGTACTGCATGTTATAGACAAAATGTATGTTTGCTATGCTGGCAACTGAGTACAGTGGGCCTTTGGTATCTACTGGGGTTTGATTCCAGGCCCTCCTGTGGATACCAAAATTTGTGAATGCTGAAGTCCCATTATATAAAATAGTGTAGTAAAATGGTGTCCATTATATAAAATGGCAAAATCAAGGATTGTTCTTTGGATTGTGGGGGGATATTTTAAAGCTGTAGATGGTGGAATTTTTATATACCTCTATAAGTTGCCTGTATAAGAATTGCTTAAAGTAGCACTGCTTTGCTTTAGGCCTTTCTGTTGCTTAAGTCTGTCATAATTGCAAAACCAGAAGCAAAACAAAATTCCTGTATGAAACTTCTTCCCGCTTTTGTGTAACTTTCAGAATCAGACATCTCATACTGTAAAATTCTCCCATTGTCCAGTTTCCTACTTCCATCAGTGGCTTGTAGCGATGTGGAGCCAAGTGCATTAACATTTAGAAAGTGATAATGCCATAAATGCATCATACTAGACTAAAGAGCCAACCCTACAATTTGACAGAGTGAAGCAGCAGCCACAAGCAAAAAAATTTGGATGGCATAAAAAAAAAAAGCAGTATAAGAGGAACTGTGCTGGATCAGACTACACACCTATCTAATCCCGTGTTCTGTTCCCCTGGTAGCCATTGAGATGTTTCTTGAAAGCCCACAGACAGGATGTGAGAGCTGTAGCAATTTCCTGTTCACGTTCCTAGCAACTGGGATTGAGAGGCATGTTATCTCCAATACTAGAAGTGATACATAGCCATCATATAGCTATCATAACTAGTACTCATCATTTATAGTCTTATTCTTCATGATTTTGTGTATTCTCTTTTTAAAGCCTGAGCACATCTTCTGATTGCAAATTCCAATCTTTGACTATGTGTTGTGTAAAGAAGCAAGGTTTTTTGTGTGTTTGTTTGTTCTGATTTTCCCATTATTTATTTATTTGCTTGTTTCATTTGTATGCCACCTTTCTCCAGAAGAGGCCCAAGGCAGCTCACAGATAAAATAAATTATTCAGGTTTATTGGCGGACCTAAACTCAGGTATTATGCAATAGGGAACAAAACTTGTCCTTAATCGCTTTCTCCATCCTATGCTTATCTCTATACACCCAGTGTTCCATTTTTAATATTGTGCATATGCCGTCAAGTTGTCTGTTGACTTATGGTAACCCCATGAATTTCATACGCTTTTCTTAGGCAAGGAGTACTCAATGGTGGTTTTGCCAGTTCCTCCTTCTAAAATACAGCCTACAGTACCTGATATTCATGGGGGGGGGGAGTACGCTGCAAATTCATATTAAATTAATCTTGCTTTGCTTGATATGTATTAGCTTTAGAGGCAGAGAGCAGTTCCAAAGAGCCCCTGTCCTCATTCATCCTTAGATCCCTCAAGAAACCAGAGTACCAAGAGTTAACAGTTTTTACCCTCAGTTTCCTGGCTCAGGAGGCTAACAGGGAGGAGGGATATTTCCACTTACGTATTGCTGGGATTATATATAATGTATAGATAGTTTTGAACGTATTCCACATGCTTCACTGCCAGCTAACAAAATAATAGTATAAAATCAAAGATGCTTTCAATTCATTCTAAAATAAAAATAGCAGTAGCTGTAACCAAAGTTATACCCAGAATATACACATGTACACCTCTCTAACAGCCTACAAGATTAGAGTTTTTTGTACTTGTCAGTTACAATCCTATTGTACCTTTTGGTGAGAGCTGTTTCTAATGTTAGTTTCATATAGTTGGATTTACATTTACATTTAGCTATGTAAAGACTTTTTAATATGAGAATAGCTATACTGATATTTATAGTTTTTTGTGGGTTTTTCGGGCTGTATGGCCATGTTCTAGAGGAGTTTCTTTCTGACGTTTCGCCAGCATCTGTGGCTGGCATCTTCAGAGAACACTGAAGAATACTGGTATTTGTTTCTGATAGATAGGTGAATGGACAGACAGAAGTGGAAGGTTCTTGCTTCTTCTCTGTGTGACACAACTCTGCCTTCTTATCTGTCTACCTTAACTTGATGGAGGTTAGTGGGGAGGACTGAATACATATGACAGATGCATTTCTCTTGAGGGTGGCAAGCACAGATAGGTTTATATACACTGAAGTCTCCATTTTACCAACCTCATCCATTCCAAATTATAGGAGTTGCAGATAGTTGTGCATAAATTCTTTAGAAAATAAGCAAACCAGAAACGAAGACTTTGAGGGGAGTGGCATAGTCATTTCAGTGATCTGGCATGCCACAAATTTCTGGTATTCATTTTACCTCTGTCCTATTTGCATACTGTGTTGAACACAGTATGCACTACCTGTTTGTGACTAATGATCTTATTTAAGCAGACACCCACACCCAAAGTGTCCTATATACATACATTCTGCCCCATTTATCCTCTTATCCATTTGAATTTATCTAGATTACAGTACCCAGTATACTATTGGAAAATGTATCTGAGAAGTCTGCCAACCCTGGTGGCGCAGTGGTTAAATGCCTGTACTGTAGCCACTCACTCATAGACCACAAGGTTGCGAGTTCAATACCAGCCAGGGCTGAGGCTCGACTCAGGCCTGCATCCTTCCGAGGTCGCTAAAATGAGTACCCAGCTGTTGGGGGGCAATCAGCTCACAGTTGTAAACCGCTTAGACATCCCATAGCGCGATATGAAGCGGTATATAAATAAGCTGCTTTGCTCTGCTTTGCTTTAGTATACATTTTTATTCCATCATCAAAATACCCATTTGCATAATAAAGTGTATACTGCATGTATCCATCTTTACAGTCAGAGTTCACAGCAGGAAAAAAGCCTACCATACAGAATGCATGTTCTGCAATATATGCTCATTATGTTCACTTCTTTTCTTGATGTATCATAGGAATGCATTGATGCTGGCTGGTGGGAAGGAGAACTCAATGGTAGAAGAGGAGTATTTCCTGATAACTTTGTTAAACTACTTCTTTCTGATTTTGAAAAAGAGGTAGGACCAGTTTGCCTTTTATGATGAAGCTTTACACTTGAATGTAAACCTTGAAACCTGTTCCTTTCTCTCTTTTAGAAAACATGCTGCTTTTAATAAAGCCCAAAAGATAATTCTTTGTAATTCCTTAAATTATTTTATGTGATGTATTGGTTACATAACTAAAAATAGCCCCTGTTCAACCTGACATTTTGCCATAGATTGGGCAGGATTGCAGGACCCAGATGTGCAAAGTTGAGACTTAACCAAGGGAACTTATAGGTGTAATTGCTGTCAGAGTTGCTTCTACTCATTATTGAGGAAGGGGCAGGTTGAGTGCCAATTTGTTTTTGTTTACTTAACTTTTGTGCCATAATAAAAAAACATTTTGTACTTTTACATTGTTGAGTACCTTTGACTACATCAAGTAGTAACAATGCCAATTAAATCCATTCCAGGTCCAAATTGTAGCATAAATGTGGATATACTCATGGAAGAAGGGCATTTTTTGCAAGGCACTGTATCTATGCATCAATCTATATACAGATGATAAACATTAAAAACAAATGCAGTAAAGAATATTTAGGTTTCCTATATACTGTTTATACAATTTCTCCTAACAACCTTTTAATAGATTTTGTTTCCAGTTGATAGAAAGTGACAAGTCACACAGTAACAAGTTTTCACAATAAAATTCATAGATGCTCTTATGATCAATCTTTTAAAAATTGTGTAATTTCTTGTTGTTAACTCTCTTCCCACCACCAATCTTATTTGGCTAAAATGCACTTTATTTTGAGAACTTTGACATTAAGGTGGAGGTGGTTTAAATGGATTAACCATCAGGAGTGACCTTATTTCTGAGATATGGTGATAAAGTTAAATAGTTGATATGGGAAAAACAAAAGGTATAAATGCCTCTAGGGTGTTAATAACCTTTTATATTAACGTTATCTCCTCTTCTTTTGAAATTTTACCAGGGGGAAATACAAAATATCAACATCCTGTATTAAAATGAGATGTTTTCCTTTTTGAAAAAAAAGGCTAAGTTTCTAAATGAGACTGCAGTGTCAATTGGATTAACTTTCTTGAAGCTGAAAATTGACCTGAATAAAAACTATTCAATTACCAATCATGCAACAGGATTTCTAAAAAAAAAATACTTTGTTTAAAACTATTTATAAACAGATACTGGGCATTATCTTAGGAAGAAGCTTTTTTTTTTTTTTCCTCCCATTCAGGTGACAATGCATCTTTCAGAAGGGTCTCCACTAGAGCAAGTTGAAAGTGGTAGTCTGTTGGCTGGTGCTGATTCATGAGCCATTGGCTGCCAGTGTGCAGCAAATTTCCAGGAAAACAAGAAAAACACAAATATGGTGCTGGTCCCTGCACAAATGCGGAGACCCTGCTTAAGTTACAGTGCTCTGGGTGAGAGGTGGGAATCATGTAGCCCTCAAGTTCTTGTAGGATTGCAACTCCAAGCAGTCCTAGACAGCATGACACCTGGGTAGGGATGCTGGCAGTTCTGGCTGAACAACATCTAGAGGGCTGCATGATATACCCCTACTCTAAAAACAAATAATTGTATTATTGTTTTATTTGTAATTAAATTTAATCAGTTTTTGTGTTGATTGAATGACATCTCTTTCTCCCTCTCTCAGTAAGTCATAGGAGGTATTATTAAGAAACATAGTCAATGAGACCATACACCAGGGGTAGGCAACCTTTCCCCTTTAAGGGCCGAGGGACTTCAGCTCCCAGAATCCCAGGAGCTATTGGCCAACATGGGCCTATTGGCCAACATGGCTGAGGCTTCTGGGAGCTGAAGTCCCTCGGCCCTTAAAGGGGAAAGGTTGCCTACCCCTGCCATACACATTTCCATGATATACTTTAAATATAAACATGTTTGCACCAATATCAGTGACTATTCACTCTGTTCTAAAATGTCTGCATATTCTGGGAATAATCACAGGACATAGATGACCAGGTGGTTATTGCAAACAAGAGTGTCTTTGCCCATGTGTGCCATTTGTGCCACTTTTTAGAGGACAGAAATCTGGCTACTATTATCTGTGCTTTCCGCACCTCCCACTTAGACTGCTGTAATGCTCACTCTATGTGGGCTGCCTCTGAAGAGTGTTTGGAAGCTGCAACTCGTACATAACCTTCTAGTTCTTATTTATTAAGACCTGTTACCTAAATAGCTTGGGGACCTTTTGTCAGGCTGAAAGGCAATTCATAAATAAGATAAATTGCCATCACTTTGGCATCTCTTATAGTAATGCTATCTACTTCAACATAGTGTGCTGTTAAAATTTGATATTCATAGATGAAGACATTTGTAGCATCTGTCAATTATATGCACCTGCCTTTTCTAGGGATCTCACTGGGCTCTTTGAACATAATTAATAAGGAAATTATATCTGCAAGTTCTGTAATCATATTTGTTTAAAAATCCATCCAGAAGATATATATTTTTGGATTAGAAGTGGGTGGGTTTAAGAGAGAAAATAATGACAAATAATAGATTGCTGGTGTATCTGTGTACCGGTAGTTTGTTTTCACTGAAAACCCTTAAACCTGCCCTTTTTAATACATTCCATAATGGGATAAGAGCCATATGAAAACAAAGTAGGGATTTTTTTAAAAAGGAACCTTGTGGTAACTTTAAGACTGATCAATATATTTTGGCATGAATTTTCCTGAATTGCAATCCACTTTGTCAGCCATATGTTGTGTTCATTTCTTGGTTTGTGGTAAGGGACAAAGGACTTATGAAGTAAATTGTTTTTCTCATTGAATTGTAATAATAAAATGAATACATCTAATGTAATAATAAAATGAATATGTCTGATTTAAATTCTTGTTGTTAATTATGTGTTTGCTTCCTTTTTCATTGAAGAGACCCAAGAAACCACCACCTCCATCAGCATCTGCCTTCAAACAAGGATCAGGTAATGCACTGCTGTCATCCAATAAACATCAGTAAATACACCTTACAGACGGTGTAACCACTTTTCTCTCTCTCTCTCTAATGAAAGCTCAGTATCACTATATCTATCATACCATTTAAAAAACTAAATTACAGGTGCTTTCTGGCTGTAATAGTCTGCTCATGGTATTCCAAAGCTGTTCATGACAATGAGGAACTCAAGACAGGCAGAGCTAGTTAAATACCAGTTTGGTTAAAGTAAAAAATGAATTTATTCCCTTTAACAAAATTACACAACATGGAGATGATTGTTCTATTTCTCCATTAAGGGTTATGGATCAATTCACTGTTATTCTTTTAAAACATTTATTAATGCATCATGATTTTTACTATTGACTGGTTTTAGTTTTGTGACTAAGTTATCATAACAGTCTAGATAGCTGAGAGACACCAGGTCTCATCTGATCTTGGAAGCTAAGCAATGTCAGCCCTGGCTAGGATGTGGATGGGAGCTGCCAACAAATACCAAGTGCTGTAGGCTGTATTTCAGAGGAAGAAACTGGCAAAACTACCTCTGCGGATTCCTTGCCTAAGATAACCCTATGAAATTTATGGGGTTGCCATAAGTCGACAGGTGACTTGAAGGTACATACACACACACAGATACCAGATAATTTCTCCAAATCATTCTGTAGTGGAAATACCACCTAATTTCTTTTGCCACCTAGTGGTTGTTAACAAAAAAAAAAACAACCCACTAATTTTATCTCTTATTCATTATAGAAATGAAACTAACATAGAGGAAGAGGTTGGTAGCATAAGCTTTTATAGACTTCTACCAATTTTTCTCTCAGTCTCAAAAGTAGTTCAAGATCCCTTTGCATAGTGACCTAGACTAACATGGCTATGCCTTTGAATTCTATTGAAATAAAACAATATTTCAGGGTTGTGATTTTAACTTGTTCTTTTTAATTGATGTACGCCGCTTCGATTGCTATGCAGAGAGGCGGGATATAAATAAAATTTATTATTATTATTATTATTATTATTATTGTTAAAAGTTTTGAAGTGCAATATCTAGTTTTATTGAGATTCCACAAGTACCGTACCTATTTTCATAAATGACAGAGTAATATACACTGAACCCTTTGTATATGCGGAGGATCCATTCTGGACCCACCCCCTTCATATGGCAAAAAACGCGGGACGTCAAGTCCTGTGTTTTTCCATGGTGCGTGCCCATTTTGGACCCCGGGCTTGCCATCCATATAAACTCAAAGCCATGGATGGCAAGGCTGCTTATGGTGCAGGCGTGCTGTATAATGAAGATGTCTGGTCATACCTTTTGTCATATTGGTCAAAGAAAGTCATAATCTGCAGTTGAGTGGTAGATTACTCACAGGTAACCCTCACTGTGCTTAGTAACCCCTAGTACTCTTTCATCTTTGTTTGTTTGTTCACCTTTGTTTTTCTTTATTTACTATGGTTATATCCTGTTTGTTCACCATCACATAGCTCGGCAGCCGCATAGTATTCCCATGTCCACATATTGTAAAGGCTAAGAATTTAGTAATACTTCAGTGAGTTTGTTCCAACATGCGGGGCCAACATTCTGGTAGGGATATATGCACATGTAAGTTTCCCTTATGCATGTGGATGACCATGGCCATGGGGGGCAGCTTTGGGAACTTTTCTGGATCCTGCCGGGGTTGACATTCCTCCCTACACAACACTTAAAGCCTCCCTCAACTTACTGAAAAGTTCCCAAAGCTGCCCTCCATGCCCATACCATATTTCTTGGTGAGCAGGCAGGACTGAGAAGTGCCTGGCTATATATGCATAACTAAATGTGAGATGATAACAGTAGCAATGTGACACCTGGATGATAGACCTCAGCAATTATGTCATTATCAGCAGTAGAGGGTCAGTGTACCATAGGATATTTGTGCTATGCTGAAAGGATGTTGGACTGTGGTTGTGATTTCAGGCTATACCCTTGCTTACTGGCCTTTAAAGAAGAATGGATTTGGGAAATGCAAGTGAGATCTTGCAACAAAATATTTCTGTAGTGTTTGTCTGTTACTTTAGCTCATGAGTGGTGGGGATCATAGCAGCAAAACCCAAGTTCTTGCTATAGATTTGTTCTTATTTTATTCATAAAATGTGATGTTGTTTTTGAATATTTAAATCAGGGGTAGGCAACCTTTCCCCTTTAAGGGCCGAGGGACTTCAGCTCCCAGAAGCCTCAGCCATGTTGGCCAATAGTCCCATATTGGTCAATAGCTCCTGGGATTCTGGGAGCTGAACTCCCTCGGCCCTTAAAGGGGAAAGGTTGCCTACCCCTGATTTAAATGAAGAGACCCTTTTTTCCATTATGCACTTACTCAACCTTCTCTCATAGTTAGCTTGACAAGTTTACCATTAAACTGTTGGGTCTTCTCTCTTTCCTTTTCACCTTCTCCCCATCACCATCTAAGATTCACAGAAGGAGAAGAGGAATTAAAATGGACTGGTTTTACTTGAAACCTTTTTTAACCCCTTGTGCTCAAACACTCCACTTTCATTCAGCCATGCCCAGTTTACCAGAATTTAAGCCACAGCAACTATGTCCTTTAAGTTGCCACAGAGGTTTTTTGATGCTTTCATTAACGTATATCTAAAAGTATATTTTAAGTGTTTGTACCTGGTTTGGTTACCATGTTCATGGTGACCTGCTTTGCCACAGTCAAAATATCCCTTCATAAAAGTAGTAGGCCCATGGTGGCGAACCTGTGGGCCCTCTCTGACACGCAAAGCCATTTCTGAGGGCATGCGGAGAGACTGGAGGACTGGGAAGAGGAGGAACAGGCGTGCACCTGTTCTTCCTTTTCCCCTTCCCTCCCGTGCCTTTAGTTGCCTCTTCGTGTATGATCCTCCTCTTCCCCACACCCTTCCAGGCCTTTAGCTGTCTCCAAGGAAGTCCCACTCCCGGAAGGCAGAAATCCCACCCCTGGAAGGCAAAAGTCCTGCCCCCCAGCACTGGATAACATCTGATGCAGGAACACCTATGAGTTAGGGCACTCAGTCTCTAAAGGGTTTGCCATCACTGTAATAGGCAGTTGCCATGCATGTGTGTTCCGTGTGCACAAATGCAAAACAATTTTTAGAAACAAGAAAAAGAAAGAAACTACATAGGCCTTTTGTCTAGTCCTGTATAATAGAAAGCCATTGGATGAATAAATTACATGTGCATGTTTTCAAGTTTTCTAATTATTTTCCTTTTAAACAATTGCATACTATTTTTGGCAGCTACAACAGATCGAAAGCATGAAATCAAAAAGGTACCTCCTGAGAGACCAGAATGTCTTCCTCATCGAACAGAAGAGAAAGGTAAGAAGTGTACTTCCAAATGAAAAAGTGTGCTTGGGTCTATAGTATCAGTTTTTAGAAAGAGTTCAAATTAAATTCCTTAATACATTTCCCATGCATACCTTGTGGTTCATGTTTAAATTGAGGGGACCAGAATAGAAAAGTTAATAGAAAGATGCTGCCATGGCATCTTAGATTGCTTCTTAATCAACATAGGAGAAGTCGTCTTTCTAGTTTATTAAATGCCATGGCTCATAGAGATAGTAATGTTTTTACCTACTCATCCTCTTCCTGCTAAGAGCTAGCAGTGAAGTGGGAAAAAAGTTCTGTGGAATGACAGAGCTCTTCTCTCTGCAGCTGGAATTGTTTTCTCATTCTCTCCCTGTAAGAGGTATAGAAATGCTAAGAGAATCATAAAAGTATCCCTTCATTGATGAATTTCAGGGGTATTCTAAAATGGTGTGTTATAAATGCAAAGTATTTCAACACTAACAATAGCAGTCTTCACTTTTACAAAAATTTCCTAGCATTTCTGAAGGCAAGTTATTGAATGGTTTTGAAATTACATTGTTACATACCGTCAACTCGAATCATTAATTTAACAGTGCAGGTCAGACTGCCTTTTAGGTTTGCAGCAAGAAAAGAATAAATATTATGAAACAGTAATTGTACCATGGACCTAAGTGATTATGCAAGGTTGTCCTTTTATTAAGTTTTGCCAATAGTCATAGCTGTTACATGCCAAATAATTCTGCTTAAAAATGCATTTATTCTTTTGGGTGAAAATTGATTTGAAGAAAGACCAGACAGAGAGCAAAAACTATTAGATTTACAGAAGCCTTCTGTTCCTGCTATACCACCGAAGAAACCTCGACCACCAAAAACAAACTCCTTGAACAGACCTGGTACGTTGCCTCCAAGAAGACCAGAAAGACCAATTGTGCCTATGACTCATACAAGGTATTTTATTGATCTGTTCTTTATAAAGAAATTAGTCTATGATAAACATTTAAATTGCACTTATGCTGCAGTTCTGTCCATGATTATATATACTTACCAATGCAATCCCAGGCAATTCTACCTGGAAGTAAATTCCATTGTTTTCAGTGGGCTTACTCAATGGTAAATGTGTATAGGATTGCAGCTTTCTCTACTTCAAAGTATACCTGTATGCAGGGGCTATAGCAATCCTAAAATAAAATAAACAAAAAATATTAATTTATATGATTAATTCAAAATTCTATAGCAATCCTAAAATAAAATAAACAAAAAATATTAATTTATATGATTAATTCAAAATCTATTTTAAGAAGTAAAAAAAATCTGAAACCAATCCTTCAGTAACGTTTTGGCACCATTGCATATTTTCATCTGTAATGTTGATCAGTTTTGTAAAGTCTTTTCATAAGAATGGTCTTCCATCACTGAGTATAAAGACTATAGATTAATCTTTATAGTAGTTTATGATGAGATGTCTAACAGCAATGGCAAGATTCTCTGTCTTGCTGCATTCCACCATGAGAGAGGAAGTATACATGAAATTGGTTTGCTAAAGAGGGATACAGTCCCTCCCTGCTGCTGACAATCATTTTGAGCAGTGTGATATGGCATTCTTGTATATACAGAGAAATCTGTCTAACTATATGACATCTCATTATCATGTTCCACATTCAACTCCTGATTGCTTAGAAATGAATGAGAGATATTAAAAAGGAAAGCCAAGTCGCACTCTCTCAGTGTCAGAGGATGACAATGGCAAACTCCTTCTGAAGAATCTTGCCAAAAAAGCCTCATGATCTGGCACCTTGGGTTGCCATAAGTTGAAACAACTTGAAGGCACACAACAAGAAGAAGAAAGTATGTGGTGATTGCAAACATTAAAAGTTAAATATGATAAATATTGAAAGTTCTAATGGAAAAAGGCACAGCCTCTGCCATCCTTACACCTTCCAGATGTTTTGGACTCCAAATGTCAAAGCACCAGCACCCATCAGAAATGGAGGAGGAGTTGTAGTTCAAAACATCTGGAGGGCACTAGGTTGAGGATGGCTGCATTGGGAAGAAGCATGCTGACTTTTCACGACACCTTATGTCTTAAGTGACCACCTCGCTCTGTCTAATGGTAGTGCCAACTCTTCTAAGAATAAAAGCAGTACTGGATGTACCCCTGAACTTTCAATATTTATCATATTTAACATGGCAGAGGCTGTGCCTTTTTCCATTAAATCCCCAAAATATATTTCACAACTCCCTAGAAGAAACATGAACTGTATCTGCCATTGAAACCACTTCTGCATCTCCACCTGAAAGAAGAATGCAAAACAAAACAAAACAAAAAACCCTGTTCCATGCCTGTAGAATCACAATCCATTTACACTGAGTAAACTTTAGAGAAGTATGACACCCTGCATTTTTTATTTTTTTAAACCTCCCTGGGAGTTAAAAACAAGGCTAAATACACAGCAAAACCAAGAAAAACTGTCTTTTTTTAATCAAATGAGTGGATGATTTCTGAAAGCACACAGCCTGTTAAAAATAATAACAGCATATAATATATAATGAAAAATATATTATACCATTTTTGTCTTTCTGTTACAAAAAAATTATATTCCTGTTTTGGTGCTTATCCAGGCTTACAAATTGAAACAACCCATATCTGAAACTGTCAGCAAAAAGCCATTAGTGATTAGAATCTCAATGAGGAAACCAATCATATTGAAGACTCTGCAGCCAGCAGCCAGAACTGGGGAGAGCCTAAACCCCATTATCACAGCTTGACACTTCATACCATTTCTTTCTCTTCTGTTAATGGCTCTGCAGCATATTCTGCCTTTCATAGCACTGTGATTTGGGGTCAGAAATTATTATTTTTAAAATTGCTTTTCAGAGGGTATCCTTTCTGAGTTTGTTCATCTCAAAATGCAGGTTAAATTTGAGAAATTATTTAGGACATTAGTGTGTCTAAAATTGGCCCTTTTGACAGGTGTTAAAGAGAAACAAGATAAGGTTAATCCGAGCAGCATGTTGGTTTACAAGAGATGATTCTGCCTGACAGTCAGCAGTGACTCAGACGCTGTGTATAGTGCTTCTTTCTTCCAGTTTGTGAGGTACAAATTAAAATTTTTATCATATTAAGAATTCCAGTAAACATCTCTTTTGCTTCTGGCTGCAGGAGTGATATCCCAAAAGTTGACCTAGTGGGCTGTACGTTGTCCAGCACCTTAGAAAAGGACTCTACAGATAGAAGCAATGATATTGGTAAGTTCTTCTTTTTATATTTCATCTACCTTCTAAATGCACATTAACTTTTCAGTGTTAATATGAGCATATAATGTTTAAAATCTCTAACTAGCAGATAGATTTTTTTTTCTGTTAATGGATCTTACAGCATATTCTGCCTTTCATATCACTTGAAAATTGTTTTCAACCAATCCTATAAAACAGAGAACTGAGCTGAAAATATTTTAAATGTTCGTGATCTCTTGTGCAGTTGTGTAAATCATTCTGTTTTCTGAGTTTATAAAAGCCAGGCTTTTTAATTACCTGAAATAGTTGCTGCTGTTTCAGAAGTAGTTGTAGATCCCTGTAGTTGAAAAGAAATTGATTAGATTTCTTGAAGCACTTGGTATTTAATTGTATAACCCACTTTCATACAATAAAAAATACAATCACATTGTCCACACTGGCAAAGTTGTAGTCCATAAGGAAGTTGTCCTCAGTTGGTAAGGTAGTGAACTTCTGCTAGAAAGTGTGGTGTTCAAACAGTGGTCACATATCTGTAAGCAAACCCAGCGTCATTTTCACATGGAAGTATTCAAATGTCATCTGCTTCAGTCACTCAGTTTGCTAACAACTGAGCTGCAGCAGACATGTTTTCATAAGAGGCAGAGTCTTTGTATCTTAAATTGTAAGCATTACTACATTTCGTTGGTAGCATGCACTGCTATTTTTATGTTGTGGTTTCTTTTTAGAGCACACGTTGATAAAAGGTTAAGCTCCAATGGCTAATCATTTTCTCTAGACATGACAGTTTTGCATTTCCTTGCAACTATTATGTTAACATTTAAAACCAAGTTTTTAATAATTAAGTTGAAATCCTGAACGTATTCACTAGGAACTAAGTCCCACTGAACTCAGTAGGACTTAATTCCAAGTAAATATGTTTAGAGTGATGTTATCAGTATGTTAAAAGACTTACATTTTCGGTTTCTTTTTTTGTGGTGTTGTTTTCTGTGTGTTTTTCTTCTCAGTGGATGCTGAGTAGCAAGGTGGCTGTTCATTCAATGCAGTGTGCTTTTTTCATCAGAACTTTGATTGAAAACATAACAAATTAATTGCAGATAATAAGTAAATAGTGTAAATTGAAAATAATAAGTATAAATAATTACAAAAATGCATGACATTTAAAATGGGCATATTCTATTATTTTGTACTGGACCTAAATATTGAATGTGTTTTTATAGATAATAAAACTTAGTATTTTCTGCTTTGCATTCAATGCCAGCAAGATGCAGCGTGTTTTCTACTTTTTCAGACATTTATTATTTATAGAATTTCTTACATAATGAAAATTTCACATTCCTAACAATGATAACAGAGTGAGAGATTATGGTTAGTACAGTGGATAAAGGGGTGAATTTCTAAGTAACTAAAATAGCAAATAAATAAATAAATAAAAATGGATCCACTGTTAAATATGGAACAGAGACTACTTATAGTGCACATAAAAATATAAAAATGGCTGAGAAGAACACACAGCTTTGTGGTTACTCACAAGTATTTTATTCTGCTCAAGTGTATTAGTTAAATCAAAGGATTGCAACATTTTTGTTAAGCATAAATAAAGATCAGAACAGCTTGCTTTTTGCCTTGACAAAACCAGACTCCTAACAACTAGAAATTAAAAGACCAAAATTAACACTTTATTGTAGAGCTTGACAGTGTTCCTGGTCTATTTCTGTATATATATATTTGTATTTATTAAGGAAACACTGAGCCACATATTAGGAGATTAACTGTATTAAGTCGGTGCACAATGCAGCTTGCCCATCATACTAGAACACTACTACCGTATTTTTCGCCCTATAGGGCGCTCCGGCATATTGGGCGCACCCAATTTTTAAGGGGGAAAATCCAAGAAAAAAGGATTCCTCCCTTTAGCCGGAGGCCGGGCTGGTGCTGGGATTGGAGACCGATCCCAGCACCAGCCCATTGAACTGAGGTCGCGGGGGGAAGGAGGGCTTCTTCCCCCCCGCGACCTCAGTCTTTCAATGGGCTGGTGCCGGGATCGAAGCGATCCCGGCCCCAGCCGATTGAAGACTGAGGCCGGCGGGGGAAGGAGCCTTCCTTCCCCCCCCCCCCGCCTCGGTCTTGGAATGGGCTGGTGCCGGGATCGTTTCGATCCCGGCACAAGCCCATTCCAAGACTGAGGCCGGGGGGGGGGGAGAAGGAGGGCTCCTTCTCCCCCCCCCGGCCTCAGTCTTTCAATGGGCTTGTGCCGGGATCGAAATGATCCCGGCACAAGCCCATTCCAAGACTGAGGCCGGGGTGGAAGGAGGGCTCCTTCTCCCCCCCGGCCTCAGTCTTTCAATGGGCTTGTGCCGGGATCGAAACGATCCCGGCACAAGCCCATTCCAAGACTGAGGCCGGGGTGGAAGGAGGGCTCCTTCTCCCCCCCGGCCTCAGTCTTTCAATGGGCTTGTGCCGGGATCGAAACGATCCCGGCACAAGCCCATTCCAAGACTGAGGCCGGGGTGGAAGGAGGGCTCCTTCTCCCCCCCGGCCTCAGTCTTTCAATGGGCTTGTGCCGGGATCGAAACGATCCCGGCACAAGCCCATTCCAAGACTGAGGCCGGGGTGGAAGGAGGGCTCCTTCTCCCCCCCGGCCTCAGTCTTTCAATGGGCTTGTGCCATGATCGAAACGATCCCGGCACAAGCCCATACCAAGACTGAGGCCGGGGTGGAAGGAGGGCTCCTTCTCCCCCCCGGCCTCAGTCTTTCAATGGGCTTGTGCCGGGATCGAAACGATCCCGGCACAAGCCCATTCCAAGACTGAGGCCGGGGTGGAAGGAGGGCTCCTTCTCCCCCCCCCCCCCCCCCCCCGGCCTCAGTCTTTCAATGGGCTTGTGCCGGGATCGAAACGATCCCGGCACAAGCCCATTCCAAGACTGAGGCCGGGGTGGAAGGAGGGCTCCTTCTCCCCCCCCGGCCTCAGTCTTTCAATGGGCTTGTGCCGGGATCGTTTCGATCCCGGCACAAGCCCATACCAAGACTGAGGCCGGGGTGGAAGGAGGGCTCCTTCTCCACCCCGGCCTCAGTCTTTCAATGGGCTTGTGCCGGGATCGTTTCGATCCCGGCACAAGCCCATTGAAAGACTGAGGCCGGGGGGAGAAGGAGCCCTCCTTCTCCCCCCGGCCTCAGTCTTGGAATGGGCTTGTGCCGGGATCGAAACGATCCCGGCACCAGCCCATTCCAAGACCGAGGCCGGGGGGGGGGGGGGAAGGAAGGCTCCTTCCCCCGCCGGCCTCGGTCTTCAATCGGCTGGGGCCGGGATCGCTTCGATCCCGGCACCAGCCGATTCCAAGACTGAGGCCGCGGGGAGAAGGAGCCCTCCTTCTCCCCGTGGCCTCAGTCTTTCAATGGGCTGGCGCCGGGATCGCTTCGATCCCAGCACCAGTCCATTCAAAGACTGAGGTCGCGGGGGGAAGGAGGGCTCCTTCTCCCCACGGACTCGGCCCCTTCGCCCTATAGGGCGCACTCACTTCCCCACGCATATTTAGGGGAAGAAAAAGTGCGCCCTATAGGGCGAAAAATACGGTAGTTTAAGAATGCTTTGTAAATGGTTTGAGGAGGAAGGGAGGGAGTAGAGAATTAAGTTTATTGTTTGTGATACTAAAATGTTGTGAGTGAACATGTTGGAGTACAAAGAACTACTCAAATTTATGTACACACATGGACTGAGGACAGATTAAGGGCAAAGGGAATTAAAGTGAAATGCATATGAGGTGACAAATGTTCACAAAATTGTCTCTGCTGTTTAAGCAGTGATAACTGCAGCAAGGAGGGAATATGCCTTCAGTTGCACTGCTTATAGCATAAATTGAGTGCAGGTTGGTCCAGTAACGGAAGCTTGTTTTGTAAAACAGAACCAAAAACGTGCAATGAATTATCTTAATAGTGGAGCATAGAGGTGCTGCATTATTTGCCTTATAATATCCTAGCCATGAGTTTGGAATTAGCTTGGGCAGGCAAGTTTTGTGTTTAACATCATGTTGGGTGGAAAGAGCATCATTGTTTGTGTGTGAACATGGCTCCCCAGAGGATGTTTGCTTGATGTAATTTTCTTGGCATGAAGACTTAGGGTATTTATATCTAATGGGCTAGGATTACTTAATCAGTGAATGTTGGCTAGGCCTGATTGAATGTGTGTTATTTGTTCATTTGTTTAAATACCAGCATCTAAAGCATTTCCCTAGCTTATCTGTGGCTCTCAGTTCCTCCTATTTCTTTAGAAAAGATTGTTAGTCTTATTGTTAAGTGTGTCTGTGGAAATCTATATTCCCTTTACCCCTCACACTTTTTTTTCCTTTTCTCTTCTTTTTCTACATTTCCAGTGGTGCCTTTCTTTTCCTTTCCACTCACATTTCTTCAAGCTTTCCCCATTTACATCCCTTTACCATGGGTAATTCTTCTTCACTCGATGATGGTAAGGCTGTTTTCCACCTTCTGTCTGTCCTATCATTGTTTTTCCTGAGAATGAGCAGCATATACTGCACTATTCTCTTGGCATTTTGTTGTTACAGATAAAGTAGTTGGGTGGAGTCAATGCATAATCATTAATTTAGTGCCTCTGAAAAAAAATATCATTTGCTTATACATACAATGTTTGTTTTTATTATTAAATGTGATGTCCTGCAGGTTTGATACACATTTTTAAAGCATCAGTATAAATTTTATCCATAGCATTCTTGAAGTGCTTTAAGCCTATCTTTAATATAAACCTAAAAATAACTTGGGCCAGTGTGAGTTGTCCTGTTAATAGACAAGAACAAGGAAACCACAGTACACCTGCAGCCCTGAATGCTCATTGGACAAGTAGTTTATGTTCGGAGAATGGATCCTTTTTTTTTTTTTTTTTTAATTAGGCATCCATGAGAATAATGTAAGCTATGACAGCAGCATTTTAATTTAGTTTTGGAAAGTCTTGAAGGTTGAAATCAATGTTAAAGGATGTCAATTAATCAAATGTATGAGCTCATCTTTCAAGGGCGTGAATTTTAAAATTATTAAAGAATTTATAATATGCATGGCTCAACATTTCAGCAAAGGGTTTATTTTGTTGAGATAGTGGCTGAGCAAGTGGTGAGCAAGTAAAAGAAAATTAAAATAAAATATAGGTTAAGTCTTCCTTATCTCAAATTTATGGGACCAAAAGTGCTTTGGATTTTGGATTTCTTTGGATTTTGGAATATTTATGTATATACATTATGAGATATCTTGGAGATGGAACCCAAGTCTAAAAATGAAATTCATTTATGTTTTGTTCAGTTCGTCCTTCCTATACGTGGGGGATCCATTTCGGACCCCCCACCTGTGTAAAGCAAAAAATGTGGGACATGCAGTCCCATTTGTTTGAATGGGCATGTGCTCCTGCACATGGCGCAGCCCCATTCATTTTAATAGGGCTCACCATCTGTGTGACCTTGAGTCTGTGTATGGCATGCCCACAGATGGCACAGGTGTGCTGTATAAACCTTAAAGACATAGCCTAAAGATAATTTTATAAATAATATTTTTAATAATTTTGCTCATTGTGTACACTGAACCATCAGAAAACAAAGGTGTCACTATCTCAGCCACTCACGTGGGCAATTTTGGATTATGGTGTATTTCAGAATTCAGAATTCTGGTTAAGGGTTGGTGGTAGTGTGTGCCTTCAAGTTATTGATGATTTATGGCAACCCTATCATGGGGTTTTCTGGCAAGATTTATTCATGCTCAACCTGTATACGTAGTTAGGGAATAATGGGAAATAATGTGATGGTACTGTTTTGCTGTTTCCTTATGAATGCTTGTGGAAACTATGGCCTGAATTCTACATGTGCTACTTAGAGGTGAAGCAGATGGGCCAAAAGGAGTGGCCAGAGGCCACTGTGGCCGCGATTAGTCCGGGACTGTGACAATCACACAAAGTGGGCTGCTGCCATGCTCTCAAACGAGTTACCAACAGGAGCAGATTTAATCTCCTGAAAAGGCTGGGTTTTGCAGCATTGGTGTGTTCTTGGCACAGCTTCCGGACGCTTTGGCGGCATGTGTCATCTGAATGCCAAACCCCCAAAGCAGCCAAAAGCCGCTTTATTTGGCCCATCTGTTTCAGGCCTTTGTTACATAACTACCTTTATTACATAGCTAAGTAGCATCTACCAGCCCCCCCCCCCCCAAAAAAAACCCTAACTTCCTGGGAAGCAAGTGATGAAGTTCTGTTCTTCTGCTGATTGGGACATAGCAGACTTATGTTTCCCTTCCTGTGAGCAATCTGGTGCAACAGACAGAAAAAGGAGCTGTGTCCCAGTTCCTCTTCACACTGGAGATCAGTTGCAGGAGGGGATTTGAAACATCAATCTCCTGTGTCCCAGTCAACAAGGGACCAAATGCCTGTCATTCACAGCAGCTGCTATGCAATGAGTCAGGATTTCAGGACTTTTAGAGTCCCTATATATTCTTTCCATTACTGAATACATAAAGGTCATGAATATGAATCCTTTATGAGTGTGTAATTCTAGGCTATGCTTTAGTAACTGCAATCAAGGCAACTAATCAGATAAAAAATAGCATTACAGGTTGAATCTTCCTTATCCAGAATTCCAAAATCAACAATATTCTAAAATCCAAAATTGTCCACATAGGTGGCTAAGATAGTGACACCTGTGCCTTTGGATGGTTTGGTGCACACAAACTTGGTTTTAAATTATTGTGTGTAAAATTACCTTCAAACTATGTTTATAAGGTTTATACTAAACATAAATGAATTTTATGTTTAGATTTGGGTCCCATCTCCAAGATGTCTCATTATGTACCGTATATGCAAATATTCAAAAATCTGTAAAACTCCAAAATGCTCTTGGTCACAAGCATTTTGGATATGGGAGAATCAACTTGTACTGTGAGTTTATTTAAAAATTGTCAATATTTGTTTTACCATCAGATATGGTAGTAGTGATGATTGGATTCAGATGAAAGTAGAAACCATTATTTAAAACAAGTCAGGATTCATAAGTCAATAACAGATCATGTTTTCAGATTGTTGCTGAATAGTAAAACACAGTTTGTGGCCAGGTGCAGGTTCATGTTTTCAAACAAACCATAATATGCAAATCAAATAGTTGGCTAATTGGCTAGCAATAACGGTAAATGTGGCCAGGTATAATTGCCAATACTAACGCAGACATTTTCATTCTTTTGAACACCTGGGAATTTCAAAATTTGGTTTTGAAATGTTTTGTAATTAAAACAGTTTTGTATTGCTAGCCAACTATTTGATTTGCGTATTATTAAAATTTCCTGAATGATAGTGCCAATCTAACTACTAGTTCATAGTAGTCACAATAAGAAGGTTGTGTACATCCTAAATGCAGTGAAGGATTGAATGTGAATGAATAAATTGTAGCCCAGGTCATACTAAATGGAAGTTCAGTTGATCATTCAGAAAGCTAGCTTGGGATTGTGGTTGCAACCTGTTCTGGATAGGGTTGCACACCTTCTGAAAGATGAGGCTTGTAGCTTGGAGGTGCTCCTAAACCCAGCACTACTCATGAAAGGCCAAGTAGCTACTAGGGCCAGCAGCACCTTTGCTCAGCTTTTGTTGGTGCGCCAGCTGTGTCCTTTCCTAGTAAGGGCAGATCTGGCCACAGTGATTTATGTGTTAATACATCCTCAATAGACTACTGTATGTGGAGCTGCCCTTGAAGAGTGTTTGGAATTTACTGCTATTAAAAATGAAGTGGTCAGACTATTGTAAAATACACATTTCAGAGACCACATAACATCAGTCCTACAATACATGCTCTGGCTTCCAGTTTTCTTCCAAGTTCAAGGTCTTGACCTATAAAGCCATAAATGGCTTGGGGCCAGGACAACTGAAAAATGGCTTCATCCCATCTGATATGGGATCCTCAGAACAGGCGTTATGTGTCCACCACCCTGAGAGACTAGGTTGGTGGGTACACATGACAGGGCTTTCTGTAGCATCACCGTGACTGTGGAATTTCTTCCCAAAGGAGGTCAAGCTGATGGCATTCCCTTCTGAGTTTGTAGTTGGCAGCAAAAGCTGTACTATTTTGCTTGGCCTTTGGTTCTTAAAATTAGGGATGGGATCCTATTTCCTCTGGTTGTCTTTTGCTGCTTTTTAAACTTATTTTAGTTGCCTGTGGTTTTAGAACTATTTTTTAAATTGAGTTTTAGTCTTTTAAATGGTTTTAGTTATGTATTTAGTATTTTAAATATTTTAACTCGTTATACATCACCTCTGGAACCTTGGTGTATTGAGAGGCAATAAAAATGCCATAAATAAATAACAGAAAGACTGAGTATGGGGAATCAAATCATATTAGGTTTTTTTGTTCCTCCAGCATTGCTACTTTCTGCTTCAGTTCGTATTTGACACCTCTAAACCTACACATAAACAAAGTAGTGAATAAAATATCAGTGGCCAGGATACAGAAGGGTTGTTCCATGAAAAAGCCATTTCTATGAGCAGAACTGCAAGGGAACTCTCCTACTAGCAGCTCCTTGTGCATTCTCAAAACCAGCTTCAGAGGCTTGAAAAATGTTCTAGGGCAGGTTTTCAGAAAGTACAAAATGCTGCAAGGATTTGGGGAAAGAAACTCCTTCTGCTGGGACTAGGAGACACCCACTGGCATGATGCTGGATTTAGACAGGTCAGAAATAAAGCCTGAGTCTTACTGAGTCCCCTCCCACTGGTGCTTACCAGCTGCACCTGAGCCCAAGGCTGCAGAGGACTCTGGCTGGGGATAAAAACCCTGCCCAGGCACCATCTCCTCTGCAGAAAGGCAGCGGAGGACGTGGGGCCTTGCCTGGTGACATCCCTCCCCCCTCCCACTGGTGCTTACCAGCTGCACCTGAGCCAAGGCTGCAGAGGACTCGGGCTGGGGATAAAAACCCTGCCCAGGCACCATCTCCTCAGTCGGGAAGTGGGCGGTGCTTAGCAGACCCAAGACTATTTCCCCAACATAGCAGCATTCTTGGCTCTGGATTAGGGTGTGCTTCCTGTTCTTCCCCCTGTATTTCCCTCAGAGTGTAATTTTAAGGGGTAATTGGCGGTCTGATTGTATTGTTGTAAGACCTAGGAGGTTGTGGGTTGGATAAATAGGATTATACCATCAGCCATAAAGTCCTTTGTCATCTGAGATGGGGTTAAAGGACTCGGTTTATCCAAAATCCCATTTACTCCATCTTATCAGTGGCTTTAAATCCTATCACCGCACCTGAGGCCGGGAATGGGACGGGGGCGGCTATTGGAGTTGTGTTGGGGAATGGGAGGTATGGTTGTAACAGAGGGAACAGATGTTACAAAAGAAGACGGGATCGCTGTTTGAAAGCTATCTCGCCTTCAGTTCCCCCTGTTTCCCAGAATGGCTTGGAGAGCAGACCAACCATTCCACAGAACCTCACTCTGCTCCTCTGCAATGCCAGGTCGGTAAAAAATAAGACCCATATCATCCAGGACCTCCTCCTGGATGAGGATGCCGACCTGGCTTGCTTCACAGAGACCTGGCTGGGGGAGGATAGTGCTGCTATATGGGCGCAGGCCCTCCCAGCCGGGTACTCTGTCAGTGAGCAGGTGAGGGGAAGTGGGCGGGGGGGGCGGAGTGGCTCTGGTTCATAAGAACACCTTGACCTTGAGCAGGATACCTGTCCGGAATACAGTCCATTTCGAGTGTATGTACCTTAGCCTGAAGACCAAGGATAGATTGGGGATTTTGCTAGTCTACCAGCCACCCCGTTGTCTAGCAGACTCCCTGACTGAGCTGACACAGCTGGTCTCTGAGCTGGTGTTGGAGACCCCCAGACTTCTAGTTTTGGGGGACTTCAACATCCCGCTTGAGACCAGCTTAACAGGCGCGGCTCGGGAGTTCATGGATACCATGACAAACATGGGCCTATCCTAATTGGTCAACGGGCCTACACATTGTGCGGGTCATACCACTCGATGCGGTATTCTGTACCAAACAGGCATATCCGTGGGCGGAGGTGGTAAGCACTTCCGCATTGTCATGGACGGATCATTTCCTGGTCAAGACAGAACTCAGAGCCAATTTCTGCTCCTCCAGGGGTGGTGGACCCATTCGAATGGTCCACCCTCGAAGGCTGATGGAGCCAATTAGATTCCAGAAAGCCTTAGAGGGTTTAATGGTTGGGAATGCCGGGGATCCTGTTGATGCTCTGGTCAATACCTGGAACACCGATCTCACCAGGGCTATCGACACGATCGCTCCCAAGCGCTCTTGCCATCCCGCTTCTAATCGGAGGCCATGGTATATGCCAGAGCTGAGGAGGATGAAGTGGTTTGGACAACGGCTAGAGCGCAGGTGGCAGAAGACTCGTCTCTTATCTGACAGAACTCGCCATAGGAACTTCCTTCGTTCCTATTGGGAGGCAATACGTGCAGCAAAGAGAGTTTTCTCCTCTGCACGTATTGCATCTGCAGAGTCCCGTCCAGCAGAGCTGTTTAAGGTGGTGAGGGAGATGACGCAGGTTGCCCCTGCGCCAAATCCCTTGCTTGACCCGGCGACGGCCTGCAGTGACGCATTTAACAACTTCTTTGCAAACAAAATCTCTCAGATAAGAGCCGACTTAGATGCCACCATTGAAACAGAGTCGATAGGCGAGGCGTCCAGTGACTCTGCCGATGTAGTTATACTGGATCAGTGGCAATCTGTGAGTACCGAGGACATGGACAAGCTGCTTGGTAAGGTGAAGAAGACGACTTGCCCTCTCGACCCTTGCCCATCATGGCTGGCCGTCCGGGGGGGGGGGGGGGATGCATTGATGAGATTCCTCACGGATATCATCAATGCATCCTTCAGGGAAGGACATGTTCCATCTTGTTTAAAGGAAGCGGCTGTTAGGCCGCTTCTGAAAAAACCTTCCCTGGACCCCCTGGATATGAGTAACTACAGGCCTGTTTCTCTGTTGCCATTTTTGAGCAAGGTAATCGAGAGGGTGGTTGCTCTTCAGCTCCAAGCTGTCTTGGATGAAGCCGATTATCTAGACCCATTTCAAACCGGCTTTAGGACAGGCTTTGGGGTTGAGACTGCCATGGTTGCCTTGACCGACGATCTGCGTCTGAGCATCAACAGGGGTAGTGTGACCCTGTTGGTGGTCCTAGACCTCTCAGCAGCTTTCAATACTATAGATCACGGCATCCTCTTGGATCGCCTGAGGGGGTTAGGTATCGGGGGCACTGCCTTGCAGTGGTTCTGGTCCTTCCTCTCGGGTCGGTCCCAGAGGGTGCTGCTCAGGGACTGTAGCTCCAGTAAGAGGAACCTGACTTGTGGGGTTCCTCAGGGGGCTATTTTGTCCCCAATGTTATTCAACATCTTTATGAAACCGCTGGGTGAGATAATATGGAGTTATGGTGCTGGGTGTTATCAGTACGCTGACGACACCCAAATCTATTTCTCCGTGTCTCGTTCGTCGGCCTCGAATTCCAATGGCATCTCTTCTCTCAATGAATGTCTTCAAGCGGTAATGGGCTGGATGAGGAAAAACAGATTGAAACTGAATCCAGACAAGACGGAGGTGCTCACGGTAGCGGCCCCAAAACCAAGAATTGGGTTGCAACCTCCAGTCCTGGATGGGGTCACACTCTCCTCCAGCGACTGTGTTTGCAGTCTGGGGGTGCTCCTTGACTCGTTGCTCCTGATGACAAATCAGGTAAATGCGACGGTCAGGAGCGCCTGCTATCAGCTTCGGCTGATACGCCAGCTGCGCCCTTTTCTGGAAGTAAGGGATCTCGAAACTGTTGTGCATGCACTGGTAACCTCACGCCTGGACTTCTGTAATGCGCTCTACTTGGGGCTACCCTTGTGCTTGGTTCGGAAGCTTCAGCTGGTACAAAATATGGCAGCCAGGCTTGTTTCTAGTACATCTAGGAGGGACCACATTACTCCGGTTCTGAGGTCCCTCCACTGGCTGCCTATTAGCTTCCGGGCCCGGTACAAGGCGTTGGTTATTACCTTTAAAGCCCTAAATGGCTTGGGTCCAAGCTATCTCAGGGACCACCTCCTCCTGTACAATCTTCCCCATGCTTTCCAGTCCTCTGGGAGGAACTTACTGCAGCCTTTAAAATCTAGGCTTGCGGCGACCTCCCAGAGGGCGTTCTCTGCTGTCGCCCCCAAACTCTGGAACGACCTGCCGGATGAGATCCGCCAGTTGACATCATTAGACAGCTTTAAAAAAGCTGTCAAGACGGATCTCTTCCAGCAGGCCTTTCCAGATTAACCATTCCGGCCCAGGCTTCCTGATCCCCTCATTCCTCCCGTGGCCCCATCTTTAGTGATGGTTGAGGATCCCCAGAGGGACATCAGGTTTTTTGTTTGTTTTAATTATGGTTTTATGTTTTGATATTGTGTTTTTAATTTGTCATATTGTTTAATACTTTCTTAAGGGGGGGAGGCATTATAATGTTTTAATGTTATATTTTACTCTTCTTATTTACTGTTGTCAACCGCCCGGATTGGTTTGCCATAGGGTGGTATACAAATTATTATTATTATTATTATTATTATTATTATTATTACTACTACTCCTATTCAAGGTCCCTAAAATGAGTTGTATTTCCAGAAAATTGATGAGGCATGTCATTGTTAACCTTCCAGTTCATCCTCTACTGTTCTTACAATACATAGCTACATATATGTATTCTAAGCTGCTTACTGGCCTGTATAAGTTAGTTTAACAGGCCTCTTTTTTTGTGCTAGGGCTCACCTTGTAAGCCACTGAGATAAGTCATGAAAGATGGAGACAGCATAACCGAAACATCTTTGCAGCTGGTGCCAGGCTGTTCCAGCCTTCCTAAAGATAAGAATACTGTTTTCATCTCAGAATAGGAAACTTCCTTTCCCCTATTACCTTTGATCAGAGAAAAGGATAAAGTCTCCCTTCTCAAACAGTGAGCTTCATTGCAGCTTCTAGAATGCAAACTTTGGGTTGGGTGGGGTCTGTAATCCCCACCAGTGGAGGTATTCCTGTTCCTCATTCCCATAAGGAAGAGAGCTGGCTGCACAACTGGGAGACATTTTTGCCTAGGAGTATGAAGCAATCCATTCTAACCGAAGACCAGAAATACATCTGCTGGAGGAATTTAAGAGAACTGCCTTTAGTTTTATTTCTATTACTGCATCCATTCACCATCTACTTACTGTCAATAAAGCTGTGTTTTGTATCATCAGTAGCTTTGTTTTATCGCAGTGAAACCTTGAACCTAGTTTGGCTGGAACCTAAATGGATCAGATTGTTTCATAGTATTACTTCCCTTTCTCTATATTAGTATGTCTCTTTATCTTTAAACCTGTGGAACAGGCAGACATTCAAACAGAGAATGCTTTCAAAAAGAGGGTTGTATGGCCTCTGTGTTGTGGGGTGAGGAATGGATGAATGGATAGATAGATAGATAAATAGAGGCATCTCATGATAGGAATCTAAATGTACACTACTATGAGAGAGTTCTCATAGGTACAGTGGGATCCAGTTGTGGAAATCATTTTCTCTAAAGAACTAGTTATCTTTTTCATACAACAGCTTCTTACTGGACCAATTTGATATTGGTAATATATAGGGGGGCTGTTCTAGTCCCTGCTAGAACACACAGTCCTCTTTAGTGATTTGTAAATCCCACCTCACTTGCTTGCTTACCTTGAAAAACCTTCATTTTGTGCTTTCACGGGTTCAAGAGTGGTGTCAAATGCTCAACAGGAATGTTCAAGGAATCTAAGTGGGTGAAGTATGCCCCCCATGTCAATTTGCACACAACAGAAATCAGAAAGCTTGACTTTTTCCAGAACCATGGTTTCCTTCCAGGAAGAGGGCCAAAACCCACAAACCGCATGATCCCCTGTGTAATTTTTGATAGACAGGAACAGTCAAAGTTACTTCAAATCAATTTTCAAGTCAAAAGCATAATGACAAAGCAGAGTTCACAGTGAAACCATATACAGTGTTCCCACCATTTTGACAAGCTAGCCATCCATGGATTGAAGCTCTGTGGATCGCCCCACTCCTTATTCACCAAAGGCACCGCAGGCATGCACATGTTGCTGTTCAGTGATGAATATGGCCTGGAGCTCTCGCATATTTTCCCATGTGTGGAGGGTCCCAGAACCAAACTCCTGCATGTGGGAAGGGGCCACTGTACTAATAAGTGTAAGCAAGCCAAAGAGTTTCTATTTACTGTTCAAAGTGGAGGACATGGTTCTTGTTAAGGAACATCTAGCCTCAGAAGAAGCTCTCTGTGTCTTTCTTTCTTGTACCATTGCAAAGCACAATAATAAAAACTACAATGGTCACTGCACAAAGCAGCACCCATGAAATAACAAGAAATGTTTCTCACACCAAGACCCTTCACAACATCCATGAAATACATGACTATGGAGATTATCGCATGCCACATCCCCACTGGCATACAGGCTGGTTTTAACCATCACCAATGAATCTTATACTGCCCCGTGCCCGGGCAGTAGGCAGCCTGAATACAACCTGGGCTTCTCCAGCAGCTTTTGAAGAATAGGAAAATCCCATTCATGAAGAGCTGTGTGAGAAGTCTGGATTGGATACGGGCTGCCTAGTACCCGGGCATGGAGCAGAGTGATAAGATCTGTCGATGATGGTTACAATCCATGCCTATCCCGGCCTGGATTTGGCATGCGATAACCTCCTATGATGACTTTGTACAAAGTGACAGTGCTGTTCCATCCAGCAGTCCAGCTGATCCAAATCCAGTCACTCCATGTGCCTCAAAGATGAACTCAGGCTGCTGCCAAACTGCAGAAATAAAGTGGTTTGACACCAGTTTAACTTCCTTGACTCCATGCTATAGAATTCTGCAATTTGTAGTTTGGTGGGGCACCAGAGCTCACTGACAGAAGGCTGAATATCTCACAAAACTACAAATCACAGGATTTCATAGCATTGAGTCATGCCAGAAAAGTGGTGTCAAACTGCTTTATTTCTACAGCACGGCAACAGCCTCAATGTTACCCAGCAAGGTTTAAACTCTCATGCTCCAAGCTATCTCAGTGTTCATATTATATAAAGGAAGCTTTTTGTGAACCTTGCATCCACCACAACATTTGTTTTTATGTTCCATTTATGTGCTTTTGTTTCCTGTACTGTGTAAGTTTATACTATGTCTTATAATTGCAAATATTGGTTGTTGTTCAATGTTCTAAATTGGCAATTATATTTCTGTTTGTTTTTTTAAGACTGGGGAAAAGAGAGATGTAATGTTTCTGGTAGGTCCACTCATTGATCCAGACCAGGTTTCTTAAAATGTCCTGGTCTAAGTGTATATAGTTGAAGTTTTCTAATGTGGTCTGGGAATCCTAGAATACTAAGCCTATGGCATTGAACAGAGAAGGTACCACGTTGTAGGAGGAAAATGGGACAATAAAGCACTTTTAAAGCATTTAATAAGTTTACATTATTAGTTTGAGGAAATCCAGGCCCCAAAACACAACATTCTGCAGGAAAGAGTTGCCTTTGAGAAATATAAGAAAGGGATGCTCGAGTAGTACATGTTGTAGAGGACATAATTTATAGCTATCTTATTGTTGGCACTGGAATTATCAAACTTAGTTTGGGTTTGTTGTTTTGCTTATTGTGAAAAATAGGTTAGGACCGTTAGGTCATACATTTGAAAAGAGGCTATAAAACCATGCTGAGAAAATGTGAAATTAGAGTTTAACCTTCAAATGCTGTCAGCATATAAGGACAGAGGGATGTGCACCTTGTAACCCTTTCCCAAGTGTGACTTACATGTCCTTAGATGTGTTTGTGTTGATGTAATTTGATTGCCCCATTCCAAAGCAGATTATGTACTTAATTGTTAAAAAAATATTAATAGGAATGATGGATAAATATATAGTGGCACATGGATAAACTAGTGCTTAATAATCATCTTGTCACTGAGTCATTTGCAGCCTATCTACAGTTAATTTTTGGCAAACGTTACTTGGTAATAATCAGAGAATTTTTATAAGGCATGGAGTGGACTGATAGCTGTGTGAGTGGAAATCTGATGCTCAAGGACATGCACAAGAACACTTTCCCGCCCCAGCAGCCTGAGCCCACCAAAAAGCCTCTCCTGAAAACTGAAGCTAGAGACTTTTGGGCAGGATAATCAAGTGGAATTTGTACAGAGTATCACAGGGATTTCTCTTCTGCCAAAAAGGTTTTTACAGTGGAAAGCAAACAAGAGGGAAGTCCCATTGTGTGTGTGCTTCTGGATCCAACTGATAATGAGCTAATCATTATTCTGCCCCTTCAATATATTGGGAGGGAGGGAGGGAGGAACACAATAGAAGCTGGGAGGGAGGAACACAGCAGATCCGAGTCAAGCTGGTGTCACTGAATATAATTGAGAAATAGCTCATCATGACCCCTTCTGTTTAGCTGGCAAATTAAGCATGAGGTATTAAAACAAAATTCTTCTTATTTTTCTGGAATAAATCAATTGAACTTCAGATAATAAATTGATATCGGTTTGCTTGCTGCACCTCACCAATCAGGCAAGAGGCTATGCCTCACTGAATTATTGCATCATCTTACCTTTGCATGGATCCACTTGCAACTGTATACTCTGCAGTGCCAAATATTTAGTGACAACATGTCTAACATTTCACTCTGGTAAGGACAGCTTGCATCCTGCTGGACCTGAAGGAAGGATTAAAAGCAAAAGATATCAGTTGCTCAGGCAGTTAAGGAGGCAGATTTCCTAAGTACTTCACACTTGAGATAACAGCATCACTTTGGAAAATGCCCTAACACTTTTGGACTCCTGTGTTTTTAAAAGGTAAAATATACAAGAGAATAAAGCCATTTTTTGTTAGGTGTTATGTACAGCTACACTTTTTTAGTTGTGGCAAAATACATTTCTTATCACTGTTTCTCAAAACGTTATTAGATGAGTCACTGATATTAAGTACAATGCTGCATGTATATTTTTTGTGACTGCTCATAGCCATTACTTTTTAAAGTCTAGCTGGAAATAAAGCAAAGGTGTGTAAAGTTCATTCACTCTTATTTTACACTTTTAATAACTCTTAAAATATCTAAATAATATTAAGTAGTTACCTTAATTTGTGAGATATAGAAATTATCAAACTGGATAGGAACCCAAGTGCCATCTATTCCAGTCTGTGCCAATAGAGGATTCTGCAACCAAAGCACATAAAATACTTTAAACTTAACCAGTTGTGAATACATTTATTGTATTGCTTTTTATATGCATTGTGCAGTGGCAGGAGTATTTTTTAAATAAAATAAGCACAACTGCTTTAATAAACAACTGTGAATAAAACTATCCTTCATTTAACAATATGGAAATCCTGTAACTTAATATACAACAGGATTTTAAGTGGTTTTATTGGTTGTCTTTGGAGTAAATTCAAAATTTATCAAAATAATAATCCAGTTCCTTCTCTGAATGTCTTTAAGATCTGGAAGGGTTTGATTCCGTAATACCAGTTGCTGAAAAACTTAGCCACCCAACAACTACCAGACCAAAAGCTACTGGCAGAAGACCTCCTTCGCAGTCATTCACATCTGTAAGTACTGCCAAAGAACTGCATATTTTATCTGTCTTCCTGATAAATTCAGTAATCCAAATTAACAACTTGGCTGTGATTTAGTTTTTCTGTGTTTGCAATGCCCACATATTAAGATTGTTATAGGCCCAGTGGATTTCTGTTTCCACTAGTCTGCTTACAGGAAATTAAGAAATATTTAGTCCAAGAATCACCAAATATATTTGTTATAGTTAGCATGACAGAAAACATAATGACATTTTGAATGAAACACTTGACGATTGCTGTTGTTATATGCCTTCAAGTCCATTCTCACTTATGGCAACCCTATCACAGAGTTTTCTTGGTTGCTTTTGTTGTTGTTCTGTTTAGAAAGAGGAATAGAGAAAGTCACATCTGATTCAAGACAGTGATTAGCATAGAACAATTTATTTCTGCTAATTTTTATAACATACTATTAAGAATCTTATAATAACTGTGCTAATTGTGTGAAATGACTTTACCTTAAAAGATATTGTGGGATAGAAAAATTAGTAGTTCTTTTAAACTGCAGAAGCATGACATTTTTCTGCAAGTACTGTTTTTAATATCTCAACATAGAACAGGGGAGAACAACCTTTTCAGCCCAGAGCATCTTATCAGGAATTGGTACAATATACACATGTATGGAAGCATTGTTCCCAGCTGCTGGCAGGTGTGAGATATGGTGGCAGTCAGCACACAGGGGCTGCATCATAGACCTTGGAGGGATGTACCTGGTCCATGGCACGTGGTTTGTGCCACTGTGCACTGAATGAAAGATGTTCTTCTGTTGGTGTAACTCCTTGCACAAGCAGAAGTATGCCAGGTGCTAATGACTGTGTATATCACTACAAGGAACAGAACAATATGACCAGAACTAGCACCTGTGTTCCTTCTGCCAACAATTATTTGGTTCCAACCTTAAGACTATTTTAAAAAACCAACAAAGCTGATTGTTGTGTTAGGCAGCAAAGGGGAAATAGTAGAGACAATGCAATAAATTGAATAGGGATATTCACAGAAATGATTCTATTTATCCCCTCAGGACTCAGTTTCAGTTTCCTGTTTAACTGGAATACTGAGAACTCATTCCTGTCTTAATCTGCACCACCACCACCCCGCCCATACCAATTTGTATGTAGTGCAGGAAACACTCTGTAATGGATTATATATTTCTTATTGGGGAAAGGGCTGGGACTGTACTGCTAAAAGACACATGAGATTCTGAAGGAAGATTAGATCAAGGACCTTTTCTTATATCAGGACTGCATCCACTTTTCCATCCACTGATGGAAAATGGATGGAAAGTGCAGTTTTCCCAAATAGGATGTTAAGACTTCCAGAATTAGAAAGTACAGGATAAGTGAAGTAGTGGTTGCTTTATCAACCACCAAAGAGAAGCCATTGGGCATTTGCATAAGGGACAAAGAAGGGAGCATTTTCAGGTTGGTGGTGGAAGATGAAAGTGTATTTCATGTATTCATATGCAGCCCACACAAAACACTAAGCTGCTTTCAGGTCAAGCACAGGGATTCCAGTGTATCCATGGGAAGGGTTCATGCAAAAGATCACAGGTTCAGTTCTTGGCATCTCTGGACAGAGCTGGGAAAGTCCTGTATCTGACTGCTGCCAAGCCCTGGTGGCGCAGTGGTTAAATGCCTGTACTGCAGCCACTCACTCATAGACCACAAGGTTGCGAGTTCAATACCAGCCAGGGCTGAGGCTCGACTCAGGCCTGCATCCTTCCGAGGTCGCTAAAATGAGTACCCAGATTGTTGGGGGGCAATCAGCTCACAGTTGTAAACCGCTTAGACATCCCATAGCGTGATATGAAGCGGTATATAAATAAGCTGCTTTGCTTTAGTATATACTCACTAGATAGGCCAGTAGTCTGACTTTTTATAAATGTATGACCTAACCTATTGCTGTCCCCAAATTGTTGTGCTATGTGGTGCTCAAAAGTCATTTAAAGCTTCCTTATGTGCAAGACTAGAAAGATTGGCCTAGTGAAAATAACCTCATTAAAATACATATTTTGATGCTGTGTTTTCAGGTGATCTCAACTTAACCATTGTGACTGTCCTTCCAGAAAAGAAAGACTTGTGGCTATCTGAACTAATTGGCAACTGTTGCAGTTACTTTCTGGGAGAAAAGTCATTATTTTCAAAGTTAATGCAAATCTGTATATCCTCTCCAATCTGACAAGGCTGCCACAACATATTCTCGCCCACCCAAAATGTTTTACCAAATTCCTTCCTATTTGGGAAATATAGTTCACATTCTGTAGACCAGGGGTAGGCAACCTAAGCCCGGGGGCCAGATGCGCCCCCCCCGAGGCCTTTGGACAGGCCCCAGGCCGGTCCTGCCGCCGCCGCCGCCACCGCCACCAGCCCCCGCCATGATGATATTGATTATTGTCATTATTACTTGTTCTTGGGGTTTTCTTGGCAAAATCTCCATAGGGGTTTTGCCATGGCTTTTCTGGGGCTGAGAGCATGTGCATATTTTTTTTTGAGGGGGTGCTTTGGCCCCCCAATTGCCTGAGGGACAGCAACCCAGCCCCCGGCTCAAAAAGGTTGCCTACCCCTGCTGTAGACAATGTATAAAAGAATTTTCACTTCCAGATTAGCAAGGATGCTCGCAGTTCAAACCAGTGTTGATCTTCAGCATCAGGCTCTGGTTCTTTGAACCTACCCACAATAAGGCAGATTGGACTCTTTTGAAAGCTGTTAAGCAACACTTTCACAGAACAGTATCTTGATACAGTCTTGCACTGAACACACAAGGCCTTCTTGGAGTACTGCCTGCTAGTCTACAACATCAACTTGTAGCCTTCATACTGCACAGCGGGCTTCCCAACATGACACTCTCCAGATGTATTGAATTACATCCTCTTTCTTACCTAGCTAGTGTGCCCAGAACTTGATAGAAAATGAATGATATAACCAGATGTTCCAGAATTGAAAAGGCTGCTAAGCATGCACATTGAATTGTTACTCTGGAAATATCCAGAGTAAGTATTGTTTTAGGTGAGCCAAAGTGGCATAGTGGTTTGAGTGTTAGACTATGATTATGGAGACCAAGTTTCGAGTCCCTGCTCAGCCATGAAACTCACTGGGTGACCTTGGGCATGTCACACACTCAAAAGACTCAAGGGAAGGCAATGGCAAGCCTCTTCTGAACAAATCTTGCCAAGAAAAGCCCTTAGGGTTGTCGTAAGTCAGAAATGACTTGAAGGCACACAGCAACAACAGTGGTTTTAGGTGACTTTGGGCATTACATCCAATCTTAATTGAGAAAGTTTAAATAATGAAGGTTGCTGTTGTCATATAATATCTCAGAGTAAGTCTCACTGGATTTAATAGGGCTTACTTCTTGAGTAGAAATCTATAAGATTGTATTTTAGATCTTCTACCTAAGGCTTCATTTCACTATATTAAATCTGTGCATCCAAGTGTAGCCCAGAGTAGGGTTCCCAGATCATTACTCTCCTTTAGCTGTTGTAATCTACTGAAATGTTCTTCTTGCCTTCCTCTTTTCTACCTCAACTTAAAAAAAAAAATGTGTTTCCTAGACAGTAGAACACTAGCAAAATTGAAATGGGGCAGGGGTTCATAGTTGAGCACATGTATTATGAATTCTTGCCCAAACCTACTGTAGTTCAAAATGATTTGTGAATTATGAGCTTCAGCAACTATTGTTATAAACCTCTCTTTTTTTGCAGGGGGGTAGTATCATAGTAATGTGTATATCTTATTAAACAAGTTTTAAGTTTCTTCTTTTTAAATATTTGTAGTAATAAACTGTTCTTGTGTTTCCACAGTCCTCACTTTCAAGTCCTGATTTTTTTGATTCACCAAGTCCTGAAGATGAGAAAGAAGAGCATGCTTCCCTTCCACCCAAAGTAGCTGAGCCATTAAAGAAAGCGAAGACTGTTACAATATCGCTAGTAAGTTAAATATTTTTATGTAGTCTTGGGGGGGTTACAAGATATTTTTCCCACTGACCCAGTTTTTGATGACATTCTTTATGGCCAGTAAAAATAATTCAGAATGAAATAATTTCAACATTATTCTCACTGGTTATGGTTCGTGGTAGGCTTATGTCAGCTTCATGTTAAGATCATTTTGGAAAGACGTAGGGGCGAAACAGATAGGCATAATAATCCCACTTCTGGGTAGCTTGGGGACATGGCAATCACATGATTCATGTCCTGAAGCCACCACATCCTGGAAAAGCTGCTTTCAAAAGGAGTGGTAAAAAATGCTTATTTTCAGAGTGTTGCCTGGGACCTCAGCAGCAAGGCAGATTGTCTGTTTGCTGTGGCTCGAGGGCGGCCTCAATCTGCCCTTGTAGGGCACTTTGTTTCATCCCTTATTTGATTTGCTTTAGAAACTTTTTCTGTTTGTTCCATAGCCAACTATATGAAACACCTGGATGGAGTTCCTTCAGTTTTGCTACCGAACAGAGAAAAAAACGTAGCTGTGAAATTTGAACTTTTCATTAGGAGTGTTCTACATTTGTGTGTGATTTTGCTGTCATTTTCCCCATAGGTATCTGATAATAAAGCTACATTGCCTGCCAAGCCTGGAGGCTTAACAAGTGGAAGTAATCTTCCATCTTCATTATCATCCTCATCTGCACTTCATCCAGTTACAGCAGGAACAACAGGTCATAGGTCAAATTCTCCATCTTTGTTCATTACTGAAGGAAAGCCAAAGACTGATCACTCCAACCAAGGTGAAGCAGCATTGGAAGAGCTGAGGGCACAAGTTAAGGAGCTACGAACTATCATTGAAACGATGAAAGACCAACAGAAGTGAGCATTAATAAGTCTATTACCTTGTATTGCTGTGGTACTGTGGACTGCCTCTTTCCATTTATGAATCACGTAGTCCATGTCTTGTTCTGTCCATTAATATTTTATGTGTTTGTTTGTCTGCTCCTTTCTCTTGCAGTGTGTTATGAAATATTTAGAGGAAATTGGAAATGTAGGAAAACATGGTTAGTAGGCCTACACAAGTGAAACCCCACAATAAATAATGGCAGTGGTTTTGTTTTTGTTTATTGCATGGGTATGTTATCTGAGCTTGTAATTAAAGGAGTGAAAAAAGAAACGATGTGTTAACAGGATTTGTGTTAACATGCAGATTTTTTTTAAAAATTGAACATTTGAAAATACGACTGTCTGGAAGGAGGGCAATTTTAAGGGGGGCAATTTTAGTAAACTGACCTTTGCTGCAACCTGAAACATTATCCAAATAGCCTTGGACCTGCCTCTGACCTACAGTTGCTCTGCAATGGTATACATTACAGGGCAGCTATCAGAGATCACTTTGAGCAGTAGGATTATTAATAGTGAACTACACTGCAGGGCTGTTGTATTATTGTTCCCTCAGTCCAATGTGCATTATGGCTGTAAAAGCAATGGATAACATGGCACAGTTTGTTACAAGTTACTCTTTCAAATTCAGTCCCACTCTCAAACTGTAATTGCTTTATATAACACTGCATAGTTGTAAACAACTGAGAACCTATACTGCTGTATTCAGTGTGAATTACACTGAAGGGCTATCATAAGCCATTGTCTGAGACTCAGCCCCATTCTAAATTGTAATATGGGTGGTGAAGTGCTTTATATGTTTCACTACTAGGTTCATATTTTAAATGTTTCACTACTAGGGTCGTATTTTAAATGTGTCACACTGAATAAAAACTGGGTTAGAGTAAGAGCCGATACAGACCGGCCTAAAGCAATGGCAGAGACCCGCAGCAGCTGGCTGCTGTGGCCCTGATCCTACTTTTTGCCACCCCCCCAAAGAGCATAAAAATGCTGATCCTTTTAGGGACAGCAAAAGGCCGCCCTTTCAGCCGTGGCGGCGGGTTTTTCACACCGTTTCGGTGCAGCATGTGCGCTCGCTGCGCCAGGAGGGTGTCCTGACGCTGCGTGCCGTGCAAACAGGCATGTGGCATCAGAATAGGGTTAGGGTGGAGTCAGGGCGGCTGGCATGTGGCTGCCCTGCCCCAACTCCACCCCCAGGCTGGCTCTTTAGGCCAGTCTGCAAATCCCTAAATTATCTTTATGGGCTCATGCTGAGATTATTTTAGTGTATGGGATGCCCAATCATAATTACATGAGAATCACTATTGATTTATAAGGACACTTCTCACTCCTGTCCCTGGGTAGAGGGCTTTTAAACATATCTTCCTCATGCAAACCAGGAAATCATGGGATGGTGATCTCTATGTCATTTTTTTTACATCTCTTTGTTTCTTACTTTACTTAAATGGAGTCATTCCAGTTAATCTCTGATATGATAAATATCCATTCAAAAGCAATAAAAGAAATTGCTCTGGAGTTTCAGTGTCTATGCTTAATCAAAGCTGAGTAAGAACTGAATTGATAAAAATACAGTATGACCCCCATATCCATAGTGGATAAATTCCTTGACTTACTGTGGAAATGTGAAACACAGGTAATAGTGAACCCTATTAAGATGAATGACTTATGGCACAAGCATACCATAGAATCATACTGGAGGATCAAGGAAATGCCTAGAGAGAATGTGTCTCTAGGAATCTCTATGTTCCCCAACATGACTCTATGGTCAACTTCTGGTGGAAGCATACCATAGAATTGCATTGGAGGACCTAGAAAATGTCTAAAGAGAACATATTTTTTGGAGCTAGGTAAGTGAAACCATGGATATGGTGGTCATACTGTATTGAATTTGTGAAAGACCTGTGTGTAGTGCAACATTTTTATTTTATTTTTAATTTAGCAACTAAAAACAGCTATGATATTGAAATACAGTCCTGTGTAATATATATGAAACAGTAATACAATCATTTCTATTTTTTTCCTAGAAAAGAGATTAAACAATTGCTTTCAGAATTAGATGAAGAAAAAAAGATCCGTCTGCGACTACAGGTACTTGAATCTTATGTGGCCTGGAACAAAAAACATTAAAAGTTACCATATTAAAGGAATTGTTACTGTTAACAGTGTTTTGTTTGGTTGTTTGAAAGATCCTTACCAATACTCATTACTCAGTATCCATTTCCATTATTTAGTACTTTTAATTCTCTCTTTTTTTTAATGGCCATCTAAAAAAAATAAGAAATTGGCATAAAAGTTGAGGAAAAACACCTTCTTAATACCGTGATTCGAAAGAAAAGAACAGTGTCCTAGATTTGAATCCAAATTCTTGCTGGCTTGTAATCTTCCTTCAGCCTCTCCCCATTTCTCATCTGTGATGAACTTTCTACTTTCTATCATTGTAGTAAAAACAAAGAGGAAGGAAACTATTAAGATTTACTTGTGAAAAGTGCTATGTAAATAAATAAACAACTGAGTCTGTAATGCATTCTCTTCCATTGGAGAGTGATAATATAAAATGAATTAATGACTATTCTAACTCACTGTCAAAACTCTTAATTAACTTGTAGCAGAGTCAATTTACGGAATTCAGTGAGCTGCTTAATTACTTAATACACTACTTGAAGACAGAAAGAAGAGTTAGAACAAGTAGGTGTTGCAATTTCTATGAGCACTGATTTTATATCTGTGTCTCTGTGGTTCAGTAAAGACTTTATCAAGTGGAAATGCTTGTACCTGACATGCTATGGTTATGCTTAAAATGAAGGCACCATGTCCAACACCTAAGTGAAGCAGAGTCACCTGAAATGTTAAGGATTTATAAAAAAAAAAAAAAAAAAGAACCTCTCCCCAGAAATATCAGAACTTTGGGACAGTTTGCAAATGGGGGGAGGGGGGAATCTACCTCTATATACTTGACTATAAGTCGACCTTATGTATAAGTCCAAGGCAAGTTTGAGGGCCAAAATTATGGATTTAAACATGACCCATGGATAAGTTGAAAGTAAAACCTAGGGGCATATAATGAAGGATCTAAATGAGGAAGCAAAGGAAAACAATGCCAAAAAACTTACAACATTCTAGCAGGCATAACTGTTTGTGCTCACACCAAAGACTGGATGGATGAGATAATAGAGGGGGTCAGTGTTTTCTTGCCTTTCATCCTTTGTTTATAAGAGTTAAAGTACAGTGCTTACCAATGTAAGCACCCATAGATAGATAAGTCGACTCAGGTTTTTGGGGTCAATTTTTAAAATAAAATTTATAGGTTTATTCATGAGTAGAGTAGTCATTAATTTTTCCATATTGATGACTGAGAAAATGATCTTGCTGAAGGAAAGCAGCATGAGGTTCATCTGGAGTGGGCCACTCCAGATGATACTTTAGAACTGTTGACTATGATAAATGACTTCTGTATTCTCTCATTACTGCTGTGAAAACCTATCAGTCTGATTTGTGTTCTTAGGCTCTCACTGTCATTTTCACTCATTGTCTCATATGTCTCTTGTAATTTTGTGCACATTTTTTTTCAAAATCTGACTGTTCTTTATATGTGTTTTTATCTTCAAGAGAAACATTATCAGTTTTAGAAATGCATGTTTTTTTTAAGCATAAGAATTCTTTCCCACTGCCACATCTGGGAAGTGCAAAATACGTAGTTACTTTCTCATAGAAATAGAAACCCGATACATTTCTTTTCCATCTGTATCTGTCATTGATTCCTTTTTGCTCACACATCTATCACTAGTGGCAACAGAAACATCGCTTGAAATGAACAGGTCCTTATAAGAATTCCCATCCATCCAATATTCAGATACTCCATTTTTCAAAAGCATGGGCAGCCCTCCCAGTCCATTATTACGAGGGCAACAGCATCCGCTATAACTCTTAATTGATTTTAGCAAGATATTTTGAGAACGGTTAAAGTTAAAAAGCAGTATACAAATACTGAAGGGGATAAATAGTGGTAAATATCACCCAAAGCCACTCTTAGAATTGTGATTAAGTGTTATTGAGAATGGACATGCACCACCAAATTAGAGATGTATGTAGAGAATGGAAACAACAGTTTATACCTGCTGCTTCTGTTTGTGGGATTGGCCCCCTGTGGAGAAATTCAAAAGATGACTGAACACCAAGCAGTACATCTCCATAAGGAGAGCCAGCACATTTTAATGGTTTGAGCATTGAACTGTGACTCTGGAAACCAGGGGTTGAATCCTCACTTGGTCATGGAGACCCACTGGGTGACTTTGGGCAAGTCACTCTCTCTCAGAGGAAGGCAAAAGCAAACCCCTTCAAAACAAATATTGCCAAGAAAATCCAGTAATAGGTTTGCCATAAATCATAAACAATTTGAAGGCACACAATAAAAACAACAATCCCTTAGGCTGAAGGATGAATTGGATGGTGTTACAGCGTGATAAAACAATTAATGGCGTAAAATGGCTTAATCTGAATCTCTCTCTCTTTTTTTTTTTCAATAGATGGAGGTGAATGATATAAAGAAAACTCTTCAATCAAAGTGAAAATTGGATAGATGGAATGTTGTATTGTTCATTGTGACCGAGACTTTATGCCCCAGACAAAATAACTTTGTGCCAAATGATTAAAGATCTGCCTACATCCCTTTGTTTGAACAACTAGCACAAGAGTTTGAATAGCACAACCAAATTCCAGTGAAGAGAGGAAATTTCCATGTGACACACTTGCTCAGCTATCACACTGGCTGTGAATGAAATTGTATTTACTGTGCTAAAAAAAATATCTTCTCTACTTCAAGTTCACAGGCAAATTGAAAACTCAGGCAGTTTAGTTCATAGTGGTACTATTTTAATAATATTTTCCATAAGTAAAATGTACTTCAGGTTTTATCAGTTTACAGGTTTTATGATTTTGACTTTTTAAATCGTCTTTTGTCACACAGATTCTTAAAATGTTTGTATAGCATATAGGCAGAAATGAATGTTGATATTTGGGTAAGGGGTTGGTTTGCTTGGTCTTTTCTCTTTCACTCCTTTGTCTCTCTCTCTCTCTCTCTCTCTCTCTCTCTCTTTCTTTCTTTCTTTTTCTTTCTCTTGCTACACATAGAGCAGCTTAACTTGTTTTATTTTAAATACTATTACATATGCAATCTTATGCCCAAAAATTATCTGCAAGATGAATCTTAAGTTTGTGTACAAATAGTTTACTTAAAAAGGAAAAAAAACATGAAAAGAAATCTGGTCTTTGCAATGATTTGTGCCTTCTTTTGCCAAACACTGATTGACACTGATGTGGGCCAGATCTTAGAAATGTAGCTATCACAATGAGGCCTATCAGTCCACTAGAGGTCACTCTTTCAGTATATTAGCTGCTTGTTCTTAAGATACTTGGTATTTTGTGTGTGTGTATGTGTGTGTGTCACTAAGGTGGTATAATGACCACAGCAGGTTGAAGCAGCTTTATTTCAACAGCTGTAGCTTTATAAAATTATTACTCAACTGAGAATTCCCTTCTGCTTAATTTGATTCAAACTTTTAAAACACCTGCTTTTATCTCCAATTTTGCACATCTAGGGTGAACAGAATTTGCATAACCTAAGAGTAACCATGAATAAAATATAAATCAATGAGAGAGAGAGAGAGAGAGAGAGTTGTATTATTTCATGGCACAGAATATTGTGCAATATTAACCTGATGTTTAATGTCAATTGCCACATTATTGTTGAGCTTGCTACTGTGGGAAAATGAATGATTTTGTGTAGTGATATCCAGCAGCACAATTTTCTTTCCTAGGATTACATAAAAAGCAGTGTTTACTTTATTTATGGGTTGTGAGAATTTCAGCTTTTGAAAGTGATGGAGTGAATGTGTGTGTTTGCATATGTATGTATAATCTCTGAAAATAGCTCATGACAAAAACTGTAGATGGGTGACCTATTTTCATAACAGATGATACTAACATTGCAATCTTAGGCATGTCTACTTCAAGTTTTTATTACGTTCAGTTGAATGACATTATGGGATTGTGGGCTGATGGGGCAACCCTAAATAAATTTACTAGGGAATAAATCCCACTGACTACAGTGGGACTTAACTTCAAGGATTGCACTGTTTGTCTCCTTGAAAACAATTACGCATGTGTGCTGCTGAAATGTCCACCTTTTGCTGTGTTTTGGCACTGCTGTGATCAGAGCTGTGAAGTTTACATTAAATATCACACAGTAAATCTGTTTTATCATATCAGCATTTCCCCCACAACTTCATGATTCCAGTCCAGGATTGTTAAATTCTAATTCTATAGACTGGAGGACTTACAGCATGGTGGTAGCCTCTATAAATATTATTAAAAAACAGAAATGTATTCAAATTTACATACCAAAATGGAACAAAATGTTATATTCAGTGATGCATCAGAATACTTACGTTAATCATGTTTGTCTCATTTGTTATCTTTAGCACAAGCAGTAATTATAAACATTTGTCACTGTGATACCTCTGGGATCTTAAAACAGCATTATGATGTTAATGTTACCAAACCTATCTTGATAAGTATCTTTTACATAGTGCTTTAAGATCAAAGGTACATCATAGATTCCTTGATCTTCACAACATCCATGTGTTTGATAGCTACTGTACGTCAGTAGTATGCAATATCATTTTACAGAAGGAGCTCTTTAACCTTGGTCCTAAGACTCCTAAAATGCTGAGGATATTGTGCTGCAATTAATATGATTATGCAGACTGTGTAATATACTGCGACGTATATACCAACCTAAGTGCTTGGGAGTGGGCAAAGGCTAATAGAACTTTTAGATGTGCACTTGAAATGCTAGCAGTCTGTGGGATTTGGCATATGGGCAAGGCTATGGTGTCATGCCATTTTGAATGTTTTCCTGGGAATAGGTGTGTTCAATATGCACATTTATTGTATACTGGGGGGGTTGGGGTCCCTGTGTTGTAGAAGCAGTGGTAATTAATGTGGCAAGGAAGTGAATATACACATTTGCCATAAGATAGAGCTGCTTTGAGCTACTTACAGTGTGTTGATTCATTCATTATTATTGCAGTATGGGAGCAGCTTCAGCATGGCTGCATCAGGCATTGATTGGATCACAATGGATTAGCCAAATCTTACATCAGGTGAAATAATTGGATTTTCCCCACCTGTCCATGCCCATATCACTTCTCCCTAGGTCCTGAAGAAACTGGCAAGAGAGGTAATAAGAGCTGGTCATGGTTCCCATATAGAGATGTTGCCAGTCCAAGGTGGGAACTGATCACGTTGGGGTGATTTGCATGCCTCAAAGAGTATTTGGACTTAAATCTAGGAGTGAAGTAGGCTCTGAACCAGGGTTTCCTACTGAGTCTTTGTAGTTCTCTTAAAAGTTTCCTAGCAATAAAGATTTATAGCTACTAACTTCAAAAATAAGAGAATTCAACAGATGGACAAATGTGCTTCTAATTTATATATATATAAATATATATATATATTTGAAACTTGGAGTTACAGGATAGCATTGTAGATTACCGATTCCACTCACTTGAAGATCTAACTGTAAATAATTACAGTGTGAATTGGAAGACAGGGCCTTGAAATATAAGACATAATTCTAAAATATTATTTTGAAAAGGAAAAAAAAACTATCTGAGTTATGCATTAACTGACCTGAAACTGACCTCTTAATTTCTTTTTCTCCTCCTGTTATGATGGTAAATTGTCATTTTATAAAACTGTATTGAGGAGTCCAACATATTGTGATTTTAAAATAAGATTAAATGAAATTTTGTGAAAATACTTCGTTCAAAGCTTTATTCTTGGAAAGATTAATTATCTTTTCTTCTGCATCACATTTACAAATAGCATTTTACAACAAAATTACATTTCAGTGCTTTAAAAAAGGTTAGCAATGATGCATTTACACCTGCATCATTCCAACCTAAGTTAAAAATATTTATTTTTCTGCCCCAAGAAACAGAAAAGTACATATTACAAATGAATCTTAAACTGATGTTGATTTGACTTTGTTTTTCTTTGAATTATACTATATTGATAAACTAGCATTATAATGGCAACTTTATTAAAGATCTTTCATCACTTTCTTTTTACTTCATATTGAAATTAAGCTGTGTTCAAATATATGGCTTTGATCAATGCAAATAGCTGACCTTTTGTTTTATAAACCATTTAATATTTAACTTTCTAGTTTACCATGCCTGATTACATGTCAGTGAAACTCTCTCTGTATTTAATTATTTATGGGTCCCTAAAAGATTAACACATTCATTATGGCAAAAAAATAACCAAGTCCACTTCATCCTACTAACAAAGTCCACAAAGATTTAAGACACAGTAAGTTTATTATAAGCTAGTGTCTTGTAGTGGTTTGGACATTGGCCTAGGACTCTAAAGACCAGGGTTTCATTCCCCACCCAGACAATGGAAATCCATTGGGTGACTTTGGGTGAGTCATATACTCTCAGCCCCAGAAAAACCCATGATAGGGTCACTTTATGGTCACCATAAGTCAGAAGTAACTTGAAGGCACACAATCACAAGTTTATTGGTCTTTAAGGTGCTACAAGATTCTTTTTAAAAAAATAAAGGACAAATATCAGTTCCTTTTTAAAACCTGCATCATTTATAGTTTTTGTCTTCCCTTGCCTCGTAGCCTCTAGATTTTTTGGACCACAGATCATATTAATCCAGGTGTGAGTAAAATGCAGGCTGTTGGCTTTATATGTCCTCCCCCCCATGCATACACTAAAACGTTGAAATTTTGGTTCAAGAGGCCTGTGAGGACAGTTTCATCATGTTCCCTCTCCTAGGTTAGTTGACACAACGAAGAGACCTATAAGTAGAAGGTAAACTGAGGGTATTTTTTTTAAAATTGGGGGTGGTGAATGTACTGGCCATACATCCCTCTGATGTACAGTGAGGGGCATTTCCAGCTCCCGGATCTTGGGTCATTGATCTTCCATGCATTAGTTCTAGCTAGAATGGCCAGCAGTCAGCAATGACAGAAGTAGTCATTGAAAACGTCCAGAGGGCATCACTTTGGGGGAGTCTGGTTAGAACTATGAGTTTTATTCTTTAGAATAATTGTTGTGTGCTTCAAAACATTTACAACTTATGGCAATCCTAAGGCAAAACTAGAAATACAGCAGGGTTTTCTTGGCAAGATTTGTTCAGAGCGGTGTTGCCTTTGCCTTCCTCTAAGGCTGACAGAGTGTGACTTGTCCGAGGTTGTCCAATGGGTTCCATGGCTGGGCAGGGATTCAAACCCTGGTCTCTAGGGAGCATAATCCAACACTCAAACCATTATATAACACTGGCTTTTTAGAATTGCCCCCCTCCAAATTAAGATTATTTGTATGACAGTACTGTGTTGTGTTACAAAACAATATAAACTCTAATGCTGAATTCAGTTTAATATGCAAATACATTAAAAAAAAACAACTTTATCATTGTGCATATGTTCAGAAGCATGCATGTCACCCAAAAATGTTCTGGCAAGAGACGCTGTGGAACTTGAGGGAAGAGGCCAAAAGCTTGTGATGTTCCTTTCTGAAGCAAAACCAACACTCTTGCAGGTTGTTTGCATACTGAGCATCCCTAAGCTCAGCCTTCTTCCCTCCCTATCTCATTTCACTGGTGCTCTGGGAAGGTTGCCCACTGCCTTACCTTTGGGTTGCTAAGGCTGTCCTAGACTGACAGGCAATAGGAGCCTGTCTGCATTCCACAATATAAACAAAAGCCCCTAGTCCTTTTGCTTTCTTCTTGGTGGAAGAAAGCTTCGACCTACTGCTACCACCACAAATCTTCTTATACTTTGAGAAGTCGCAGCCAAATAGATTTGAAGGAGCGACAAGCTGATGCTGACTTTGTGGCAACGAGGTCACTGTTATAATGGAAGCTGAAAACGTAATGGAGGAGGTCCAAGTACACTTCTCAATTCAGCTAGCTGTTTATGGTTTTAAAACAGATTTGATCTGTGCAACACATTGTCCCCTAAAGTCTTACCATGGGAAAGGCAAGTGTTAAGTCCCTTCACTGAGGAATTTTTACAGGTTTTAGGACTGGAGAAACAGTGAGCATATGCACAGATTCCTGTGCATTTTATCCGTTGTTTATTTTATAATTGTCATAAACTCAAAGAATCAGAGTTGGAAGGGGCCTCATGGGCCATTGAATCTATCTTCAGCTAAAGCATTGCCAGCAGGTGCCTGTCCAGCGTCTTTTTGAAGATGTCCAGAGAAGGAGACCCCACCGCCTTCCCCAGACAATTGGTTACATTGTTGAAACACTCTTACTGCCAAGACGTTCTTTATAATGTTCAAACTAAATCTACTCTCCTGTAACTTTAAACCTAAAGAGGGGGGTCATATCTTCCCACCCCCATGTCTTCTTCACTGTGCTGAACATGCAAAGCTCCATCAACCTCTCCTCATATGTTTTGGTCTCCATACTTTTTCTCATCCCTGTTGCCCTTCTCTGAACCTGCTCCAACTTGTCTATATCCTTAAAATATGGTGCCCAAAACTGAACACGATATCCCAGATGAGACCTGACCAGTGGATAGTATAGTGGGACTATAACTTCCTTCAACTTGGAAACCATGCTTCTCTTAATGCAGGCTAAAATAGCATTTGCCTTCTTTGTTGAAGCGTCACACTGCTGGTTCATGTTCAACTTATGGCCAACAATAATTCCAAGGTCCTTTTTGAATGTGGTATTGCTGAGCCATGTATATCCATCCGATACCCATGCATTTAGGTTTTGTGGCCTAAAATTAGAATTTTAATTTGTCAATGCTTGCCCACTTTTCTAGTTTATCTAGTTCTTTTTTAATTCTGTTCCTATCTTTCAATGTATTAGCCGACCTTTCTAGTTTAGTGTTATCTGCAAACCTGATAAGGATTCCCCTCACCCCTTCATCTATCTATGACTGAATTGTTAAAGAATAATGGCTTTGGGTTGGACCCCTGAGGTACTCCAAGACCTCCTTCCAATTTGAAGTGCAGCCATTTATGACTCCTCTATGAGCATGGTTTTCCAACTAGCTATTGACCCACCCAACAGTGTTGCCATCTATTCCACATGTAATCAAAATATTAGGGGGACCCTTATCAAATGGTATGTCAGGAATTTGTTGGGGAGCCTATGCTTAGAAGAGGGTCCCCATAACTACTAATTTCTGCATAACTACTAATTCTTGCATTTTTTAATATTTCTGAGATTTGTTTCCAAAAAGCATCATCCATCACTTCTTCTGGTGGCCTACAGTAAACCCCTGCTTCAACATTGCATTTATTGATTTCTCTATTTACTTTTACCCAAATGATCACTCTCATTGATTTCTGAACAACTGAATTTGTTGTTTAACATACGTCCCCTCCTTTTCTGCCACATCTGTAATATTCCAATCATGGGAGTCATCCAACCACACCTCCATTATGACTTATGAAGTCATATTTACCTTCCTGCACTAAAATTTCAAGCTCATCTTGCTAGTTTCCCAAACTCTGTGCATTAGTACGCAAAGGGATGTGTTGGTGTATAGACATTTGAAGCTTCATTTATTCCTACCTATTATATTTACTGCCAGTTTTTCTGTGGATCCCATTCTCTTCCTCAGCTTCTCTTCCAGAATACATAAGCTAATGTTTAAAGCTTTCCTTTGGACTGATGTTTGAACTGCTACCAACGACATTCTTCTTAATATTCATTAGGTGCAACCCACCTGTAGCTAGTAGTCCTATGTCTAAGAAGTGAAACTTATGGTCCATGAAGCCAGACCTCTCCACCATCTACACCAGCTGCATTGTCAGTCGTTCACTTTTAGTAACTTCTATCCCTGTGTTGTCTTATATCCTTCACTGATAGATATTGACAAGAATACCACCTGTGCCTTTAGCGTCTTGCCAAAAGCTTCACAGTCAGAGGTGATCTCAAAAATGTTCTTGGCCATGTTGTTGGCACCCACATGAATAAGAGGTATTTATCTATGTTCTTTATTAGTTTTGGCAAGTTGTCAGTGACATCCTGGATAGGTGTGCCAGAAGACAGCACACTTTCCAATTCATCTTGTCTGGTTGGCACACAGATGCCTCTGTGCTCCTGAGCAATGAGTCTTCAACCACTAGCACCTTTCTTTTCTTGTTGTAGCTGATGGTTACCTTGACTCCTTCCTTAGCATGCAGTATACCTTATTGTTAGTTTCCTGTTTGAGCATCTTCACTGCTGCTATCCTCCTGAAGACATAGGAAGTGACTGCTTAGTTGGAGAGGTTCTGTACATAGCTCCTGACAGTTACTTTCCTCCAGAGTTTTTCCTCGTATTATAGGCCTCTTAATTTTCCTTGTCAGTTCCTTCCAGTAGGATCAATTCTCCCTGTGCTCTATCCAGGAAATACTCAGGTTTTCTGATGCACTGAAGGGACTCAGCACATAGCTTGTAGGGTATAATTTCCTACCTTTTCTTCCAAGAGAGCTACCACTTTGCACTTGCTGCAGGTGTAGTTGGTGATGTTTTCTGGCAAGAAGACCAACGTTGTACATACATTGCAGCAGAGTATGGATCCTTCTGCCTCTATCTCTCCCCTTGCTCCCTTCTTTGCAGTCATATTGCTTCTTGTTTTTTCCTGTATTCCTTGAAATTTTCTTCCATGGCAGATCTTTGTTCCCATTAAGTTTAGCAACATTGACCCAATTTTTCCTGCTCCAGTATCACCAGGCTAGGTAAGGACCTGCACTCCCCAACAGAAAATAGTGATTCTGTATTTTCCTCATAAAATCATTCTAATGTGTGTTTTTTCCTTGTTGTTTGCATCTCGTATTAGGGAGCAGAATTTGCAGACAGGCTTGAAAATTGGCTTGATTTTAAAAGTGGAATTAAACATTCCCTATTAAGTCTCTTTTCTGTGCCAAGAATAATAATAATAATAATAATAATAATAATAATAATAATAAATTTTTATTTATAACCCGCCCCTCTGTGCGGCAATCGGGGCGGGGTACAGCAATATTAAAATAGAACAAAGTTAAAAACAGAACAAAGTTAAAAAAGAAAAGAGACTTAATAGGGAATGGTTTAATTCCACTTTTAAAATCAAGCCAATTTTCAAGCCTGTCTGCCAATTCTGCTCCCTAATACGAGACGGAAACCGGGGGTGGGGTGTGGAGTTAGAATGGGATTCTGTGAAGCAGGGATAGGCAACCTTTCCCCTTTAAGGGCCGAGGGACTTCAGCTCCCAGAATCCCAGGAGCTATTGGCTAACATGGGACTATTGGCCAATATGGCTGAGGCTTCTGGGAGCTGAAGTCCCTCGGCCCTTAAAGGGGAAAGGTTGCCTACCCCTGCTGTGAAGAAACTAATGGAATTCTGTGAAGAAATTTAGCTTGCCCCTAGTGGAGTTAATGTTCTTTAGAGCAAGCAGTAATTTTTGCTTGGTCTGTTTTCTCCCCCTCCCCTCCTTCTCTCTCTCTCTCTTTCAATTTCTCCCCCCCACCCATCCAACACCACCATCCGAATTGGATTTGTGCATTTCTGTGCTGCAATATTTGCTTTGTTGCTCAGAACATCTTTAAAGGAAGTAGATTGGGTAAGATTTTAAGTTAAATATAACTTTGTCTCAACATTATTGCTTGCACAATAAAGTTTTTTTTTCTGCACTGAAGGGTTTGTTTCAAGATACTTAAAAGTATAGGTTGTTAATTAAGGGCAAAAACAGATGTTCATGTTCGCAAAAAAGAAATCCACATATAGAAGCTACCATGTCACAAATTTTAAATCTTGGATTTTTGTCTCTCCTCTCACCCATTCCATCACCCATGGCTAGTGGTTTGAGTGTTGAACAACGAGTCTGGAGACAGGGTTGGGATTCTGTCTGGACCTTAGCAACCTACTTGGTTACCGTGGGCAAATGACACTCTCTCAGCCTCAGAGGAGGGCAAATCTCATCTGAAGAAACTTGCTAGGTTCATGGCCTTAGGGTGGCCATAAATCAGAAATGACAGAAAGGTACACAACAACCACTACAACAAGCCCAAGGCACATGCCAGAAGTGGGCTTTCCTACAGAAAAAGAGATTCCATTAGGAAGAATTTCCTGATAGTAAGAGCTGTTTGACAGTGGGACATGCTGCCTCAGAGAGTGGTGGAGTCTCCTCCTTTGGAAGTTTTTAGGCTGGATGGCCATCTGTTGGGAATTTGGGATTGTTTTGATTATGTATTTCTGGACTGGTTGGTCCTTGTGGTCTCTGCCAACACAGCAATCCCAGCTGTAGCCATCCACCATATTTGTTTTCTCACCCTATCCTGAAAGATAACTAAGTGTCCACCATGTTTTTATGGTGGTAGCCAGTGCTGCTGGAATATTGGGAGAAGGATAAAACAGCATCTCCATGGAAAGTGCACCTTCAATCCAGATCAGAGAACTTCTTAGCACCAAAATCCTGTTACAAAAACAGGGAGTGAATATTTCCTTTGCCACTTCTCCCCTCCTTCCCCTCCATTCCCTGGGAAAGCCACAAAATGGAAAATGCTACTTGTGGTGGGTGGGCAAGAAGGGAGAAGCTTTGGGAAGAAGGCAGAGGAGGGAAGGCAGAAGGGGGTGGGCTCACTCAGCTTTCACCCAAATCAATGAGAATGGGGCTCTGGCACCACTTGGACACAGACACGGACACACACACACACACACACACACACACGTGTGTGAGTGAGAGAGAGGGAGAGAAAGGGAGGGAGCTACATAGTACCATTGCATGGTACCACTGCAGCAACAGAGCAACAGAGTTTCTGGAAATGGTCTGGATCTCCCTGACAACTTCATTTCCTCACCCAAAGTGTGCCCATTGACCAATCAAAATCAGCAGAAAAGCACTATTGAACATTCACATTGGGAATCCTATATAAGCATTAAAGGAGGTAATTATCAGATAATTTCTGTAAGTAAAAAGAACTGTTTTTACAATGGTCTCTTTTGCTATACAGATGGAGCAGCACTGCCGACATGCAGAAAGGGCGAATCGAACACACTGTTACACTGTTAACTCCCACTTTACTGTCCTCATACAATAATCTCCTAGGTCTTTACATGTCATCACAAGGTTTAAATTCAAACTGAAAACATATTGGCAGCCATTACAATTTTTATAAAACCAGTGTTGTACGGTTTCCATAATATGTTCCTGCCATCAGTCTAGCTGCTGCATATTACATTAGCTGCAGCTCCTGAGTCATAAAGAGATGGTTCACTCTTTAAGAATGTCATCCCCATTTAAATGGAATGTGAGAGTGGCAAATAACCTTATTTCAAGGAGACATTTTCTTTATTACGGTCTGCTGTATCCTTCAAACTGCAGCCAACTTTGTTGGCACTTTGTAAGCATCTCTCTGGAATTATCTGCCAACTTGGTACCCAGCTGAGTTCCACACATGTCATTCTTATCGAGGGGAACAATTGTTTCACATGATACTTCTAAAAATAGTATTTGGAAAAGATGCAAAGAACCAGGCAACTATTTCCACAAACACAGAGTGGATCATTTAAAAAAAAAATAACAACTAGATACAGCTCTAATCTAATTATATGTCAATACAGTACTTTTACAATAAATTAAGATCCATTTCACCAAAGGGAAGAAAGGTGCTAAGCCAGTTTACATTTTGAATATAAATGGACCTTTTTACTATCATCAAATAATTTCTTATTCATTTTCTTAAGGACGTGCCTTGTAGTTTGAAATCTAAATGATTCATAGATAACAATACAGGCCTTAATGCAGGGACTGTCACACACAAGGTGGTAGTAGGATATGTGGAATGATCAGAGTACAAGGAAATCACCAACTTCTCTCCTGTATTTCACAGTTTGATTAATCTTGTATTCTGATCATTCCACATATTTTAAGATATGTTAGTGGTACTTATATAGATACTGCAGCCAGTGAGGAAGGGTTGAAATGCGTCTGGCTAAAAACTGTACTGGATTGGAATCACAGAACATTCAAGGAATTCATTCCTCACTAAGTCTCTCAACACAGGCTATGTCTTTCACGGCTTTTTTGTGATATTAGAGACTGCTTATTGTTTTCTCAGAGAACCTGAGTTCTTATTTTATGTGTATTCACCAACCTAACTTCACATGGTTTTGGGACACATAACAGGGCCTCCTCTGAAGATCTAACATTTCTGACAGGTTCAGAAAAATTATGAAAACCAAAAGCAACAATGGTCCACAGACTAGAAACTCTCAATATATGTTCCAACATCCAACAAAGCAAACACCCCAACATAGACTTCTACCATATATGAAGTGCAAAATGGCAAATATACAAGATGGATTCAGAAAAAGAAGAGTCACTAGATATAATATTACAAACATATATGTTGGCTAATGAAATGTACAAATTAATTTCAGAAGACAATCAACATGTGCTTTATAGATTATAGCAAAGCCTTTGCGCAGATCATGAACAATATGGACTGATTTGAAAGAAATGAATGTGCCACAACATTAAATTGTCCTAATACATAACCTATACACTAGACAAAAGGCCTCTTCAGAATATGAAGGAAGAGAATGACTTCCAATTGGCAAGGAGGTCTGACAAGGGTGAATTTTATTACCTTGTCTGTTTAATTTATGTGCAGAACATACCATATAGGCTGAAGGAGTAGACAGAGGAAGGAGATGTGAAAACAGAAAGAAAGAATGGGTAAAATAATTGTAAAATTAAAAATAGACAAAGTAATTGGAAATTTATAAAAGTAGACAAAGTAGATATCAAAATAGTTGAAGATTGTCTATATCTTGGTTGACTCATAAATCAAAATAGAGACTGCAGTCAACAAATCAGAACAAGACTTGGAACAGCAGCCACACAGGAACTAGATATGATCCTTAAGTGTAAAGATATATAATTAAATCCTAAAGTGAAAATCATCCATGACATAGTATTTCCAATTTCCATGTATTGTTGTGGAAGCTGAACAGTGAAGAAAGTGACAGGAAGAAAATCAAGCTGTTTCACGTGTGGTCCTGGAGGAGAGTTCTATGGACACCATGGACTGCAGAAAAAGCATGTGATCCCAGAACAAATAAAGCCTGAACTCTTGTGAGGCTGTTGTACTTTGGACACATCATGGGACAACATGGCTTACTGGAAAATACAGTAATGCTCAGTAAAATAGAAAGTGGTAGGAAAAGAGGAAGATAGCGCAAAGTTTTTTTCCCCATTTAATTGTTACTAGGATTTTAACTATGTTGTTGTTTAATACTGTTTTAAGGGGGGGAGGGACATGTTTTTACTGTAATTGTTTTATGTTGTAAACTGCCCGGATTGGGCAACCATTGGGCGGTATATAAATAAATTTTATTATTATTATTATTATTATTATTATTATTATTATTAAAGTTGATTGATTTAAGCAAGGAAGCCATGGTCCCTGGTTTGTGCAATCTGAGTAGGGCTATTGATGACAGAGACCCTTGGAAGTCTCTCATGCACAGGAGTCAAATTGATTATGATCGACAAGAAATGCAAAGGGATCCATTCACAAAATCCTGCCTCCAGAGCAGAATTTACATTTGTGTAATGGGGGAATATATTTCTGCCATTCACACTACTTATTGTTTGTGGATAGATTTTCTTAGAGGACAGAAAATCAGGAAATATATTTTCAAGGAGAGTAGGGATAGAAAAATACTTTGGATACCTTTTTGCTTTTTTAATAATGAATCCATTTGTGAAGTGTGAAATGACAGCATCTTCATGGTTATGAAGACAGTAATTAGTCTAACTGCAGGTAATTTTCCTTTTCTTGGGTAAGTACATCATTACACTAACTTAGTATTTCTGTTTGTTCCATCATTAAACAAAATGTACTATTTACAGATAATTATGTACCAGAGGATAGGAAATACAAAAAGTACATGAAAGAGCTGTGCCGGATTTCTGCCATTTTAAAATTAGAGGCACAAAAAGCGGTAGCTGTCTTTTGGAGATGTAATTGTCCATTACATAAGAAATTTATTAGGTAAAGCAGAAAATTATATTTAACAACTGAACCACATATGGACACAAATGGAATTTCTTAAGGAGACTTCCAGACAGCATTAATGGATCTTGAGCCATTACCTGGTGTACTTAAACAAAACTAGTTACTTTACAAAAATGTAATCTGGAAACAGATGCATTTTTCTGCTTCTTCTCTGGTTGATTTGAACTGCCAAAATGCTCTTGCTCTTGAAAACATTTGAATTAAAATTAATTAAAGCTCAATAAGCTTGCAAGGAAACCACAGGTTCTTAAAATCTGACTTAGAAATTGCAACTAGAGTGTAATTTTTAATATTTAAAAATAATTTGATTTAGAGCAAAGATCAAGATAAAGGTAAAAGGTAAAGGTATTCCCTGTTGACAAGGTTGTCAAGTTGTGTCTGACCATAGGGCGCGGTGCTCATCTCTGTTACTAAGCCATAGAGCCAGCATTGTCAGAGACTACTCTGTGATCATGTGGCCAGCATGACTGCACAGAATGCTGTTTACCTTCCCACTGAAGTGGTAACTATTTATCTACTTTCATTTGCATGCTTTCAAACTGCTAGGTTGGCAGAAGGTGGGGACTCGTGATGGGAGCTCATGCCATCATGCAGCACCTGGGCCTTGAACTGCCAACCTGCCGATCTTGCAATCAACAGAGTCAGCGTCTTAACCGCCAGAGCTACTGCATCCTATCAAGATAAAGAAGACACGTAAAATAACCTACAAAAATCACAGGAATTTTAAAAATTCTGCTATAATCAGAGCTGTAGCTACTCGAAGGGAGGGGGTCAAAATTAGAGCACTGCCCCCAATGAGAAGTCTTTTCCTTAAAATGAAATTTTCCTTCAGTCCTCCAAATTTCTCGAATTGCAGAGTAAGACATTGAATATCGCCCACATCTGGAGCTCTTACATTTGCTGTGTTCACATTCTCTTGGTAACTTTCCCTTGCCCTTATGTTTTGAAGCATAAACTGTATTTCTAAATGCTCAACTGAAGATTTAGGTTCTGGCAACACCAGAAATATTGGTATGGAAGGAAAATTTTATTTGGGGGGCAGAATTCTTACCCGGACAGCAAATGCCTTCGTTCTACCCCCTTGTAGCTGCATCCATGGTCAAAGCAGATCATAGAATCATAGAGTTGGAAGAGACCACAAGGGTCATCCAGTCCAACCCCCTACCATGGACATGTTTCCACCAAAGCAAAAGATAAATAAAGATGGTGCAAGGTAGTTCTGCTGGGGCACAGTGTTTCATCATATGGTTGCAGCTACAGGCGGCTTTCCCTCCCACATCCTCACCAACTAAGGCAGATAGGTAAGTTATACTGAAAGGTTCCCTTGGACATGGAAGGTAATGGAAGTTCAGCTGATATGATAGTTCTTTAGGGAAAGCATATGGTAGGTCTATATATGTCTGATATGCAGTTGTTGAACAACAGTGGCAATTAAGAATTAGTCACCTTAATACTCTTAAAGAGAGAATGAGGAACAAAGAATGGATTTTTGTGTGGGAGCTCAATCCTGTTGGTAAGTGCACAAAGTTAATAAAGACTTCGATGCAACTGAATGTATTTAATTGTTACTAACTCCTGCTGAAACAAATAGGTTAGCCAGGGTCCAAAACATACTGCAGAAATTATCCAATTTGAGACCGCTTTAACTGCCCTGGTTCAATCATAGGTAATTCTGGTTACTGTAGTTTTGTGAGATATTTAGCTTTCTCTATCAAATACCTCTGGTGCCACAATAAACTACAGTTCCCAGGATTCCCTAGCACTGAGCCAGGGCAGTTAAAACGGTCTCAAATTGGATTATTTCTGCAGTGTGTTTTGGATCCTAGTGTCTTGCAGTGGTTTGAGACTATGTCCACACTGAGAACAAAAAGTAGTATGTGACAATCACAGGAAATGAGATTTTCCCTCTCTGCCTTGAAGGAAAGCCTATTCCTTCATTTTCTTAGCTTCTTTCCTTTCACTTTCTCTGCACAGATTATTGGACAAGAAAAATCAAGATCACAAAAAGCCAACTTCTTTCTCTAATTGCTTAATTAGAATTTTGTATTTTTTGACAAATACATAGTATTGTGTGAGGAATACACAGGTAGCACTGAAGTGTTTACTTTTTTAAAAGTTAAATTTAGTTGGTAGCTATAAACACAGATTTTTTTCAGTTGCATTTTTAATGGTATAGCTTGACATCTTCCAGGGTCCTTGCCCAGGTAGTGCCTGATAGTGCCTTGTTGAGCCTTCAGGCTCCAGCTCCTCCACACTGGCAGCATTGTTGAACTTCGAAAGTGCAGCTCCCGCCTGTAAGAGAGGCCAGCTTCATACTTTCCTGTGTTTTGAAACCTCAGGATTAGGTAACCAGCTCATGTGAAAAACAAAACATTCCTCCTCACAAAGGATGTCTCTTGTTATACATCAGTTGTTCCTAACAACAAGCAAACATCTACAACAGGGGTAGGCAACCTTTTTGAGCTGGGGGCCGGGTTGCTGTCCCTCAGACAATTGGGGGTCCGAAGTACCAAAAATAAATAAATAAACAAATAATATAAATAAATAAATAAATAAAAAAAATATGTGTGCACACTCTCTCAGCCCCAGAAAAGCCATGGCAAAACCCCTGTGGAGATTTTGCCAAGAAAACCCCAAGAACAAGTAATAACAACAATAATCAATATCATCATGACGGGTGGTGACGACGGCGGTGGCAGCAGGACCAGCCTGGGGCCGGTCCAAAGGCCTCGGGGGGGGGGGGGCGCATCTGGCCCCCAGGCCTTAGGTTGCCTACCCCTGGTCTACAAAGATAATCTAAATGACTTTAAGGTTTTGAGGCCAGTCCAGACACCGGATATGCAGAGTGAAACAGCCCAGAGGCAGAAACTGAGGGTGTCATGTAAGAGAAGCAAAGGCTTCATTGGTTTGTTATTACAGAGTTCCTTACCTGAAATGCTTGGGACCAACAGTGTTTTGAATGTTGAAGTTTTTCAAATTTTGGAATACTTGTATTTGTGTATAGGTACATAACATCTGTTATGCTATAATGAGAGCCGGCACAGCATAATGGTCTGAGTGTTGGATACAACTCTGGAGGCCAGGATTTGAATCCCATCTCTGTCATGGAAACCCACTGGGTGATCTTGGGCAAGTCACATGCTCTCAGCTTCAGAGGATGGCAATGACCCCCCCCCCCCCCCCCCCGCAATAAACTTTCCAAGAAAACCCCAGCCTCAGGGTTGCCATAAGCCAAAAATGACTTGGAGGCACATGACTACAATAACAAACATAATGAGATATCTTGGAGATGGGACCCAAAACCTAAGCACAAAAATAATTTCTGTTTCATATACCCCTTATACGCATAGGGTAACTTTATGCAACGTTTTAAATAATTTTGTACATGAATGGTCAGAAAGCAAATGTATCACTCTCTCAGCCACCTATGAAAAAAAGTTCTGAAATATTTTGAATTTCAGAATTCTAGATAAGAAAGAGTCAACCTGTACTTATTTCAACATTAATGAATCAAACCAGCTACCAGGCCATGGGGAAAGATCTTGTAGCACCTTTGAGACTAACTGAAAGAAAGAAGTTGGCAGCATGAGCTTTTCTTTCAGTTGGTCTCAAAAAGTGCTACAAGATCTCTCTACATACTGATTCTGTATAGACTAATAAGGTGGCTATGGTCCAAAATACACTGCAGAAATAATCCAGTTTGAGATTGCTTTAACTGCCCGGACTCAATCATAGGGAATCCTGGGAACTGTAGTTTTATGAGATGTGGAGCCTTCTCTGTCAGAGAGCTCTGGGGCCACAATAAAGTACAATTCCCAGGATTCCCTAGCACTGAGCCAGGGCAGTTAAAATGGTCTCAAACTGGATTATTTCTGCAGTATGTTTTGGATCCTAGTGTCTTGCAGTGGTTTGAGACATGCTGAGAACAAAGAGTAGTAGGTGACAATCACAGGAAATGAGATTTTCCCTCTCTGCCTGGAAGGAAAGCCTATACCTTCATCTTCTTAGATTCTTCCCGTTCACTTTTTCTGCACAAGTTACTGGACAAGAAAAATCAACTTGAAAAGATCACAAAAAAGCAACTTCCTTCTCTAACCGCTTAATTAGAATTTTGTATTTTTTGGACAAATACATAGTATTGTGTGTGTTTGGGCATGAGGAATAAATAGGTAGCATTTAGCCATCTGTGTCAGAGAGCTCTGGGGCCACACAATAAACCATAATTCCCAGGATTCCCTAGCCCCGAGCCCTGAGGGCAGATGAACCCTCTTGAACTGGATGACTATTTCTGCAGTGGGTTTTGGACCTTTAAAAGATAGCTATATCTGTGAAGTCTGCTCAAGGGAAAGGGGCTTTTGGGCATTTTTTCCTCTGCCCCCTTGAGGGACATCACTTCGTTTCCCACTTTTGGGGCCCCTCAGCCCATCTGCCTTGAAAGGGGTCCCTGTGTCCCTCAGGACAGGAGAAGAAGAAGCAAGCTCTGACCCCACAACAAGCAGATCCTTCCTTCTCCAAGCCATCTTGAGGCAAAGATGCTCTGAAGGGTTTCTTGGGATACTCAGCCCTTTTGTTGAACATACTAAAACAAATGACAGTACTTGCCCTTAGAGAACCATAGGGAAATACTTGCCCATAGACAATCATTGGAGAATTTTTGCCCATAGAGAATCACTGGGGAATACTTGCCCATAGAGAATTACAAGAAAATACTAGTATTCCCCAATGATTCCCTATGGGCAAGCATTCCCTTATGATTCCCTAAAGGCAAGTATTTGCCAATGATTTCCTATGGGCAAGTATTCCCCAATGATTCTCTATGGCAGGGGTAGACAACCTAAGGCCCGGGGGCCTGATGCGGCCCCCTGAGGCCTTTGGACCGGCCCCAGGCCGGTCCTGCCACCGCCACCGCCGCTGTCACCCCCCGCTGCCTCCCGCCGCTGCTGCCGCCGCCCGCCATAATGATATTAATTGTTATTGTTATTACTTGTTCTTGGGGTTTTCTTGGCAAAATCTCCACAGGGGTTTTGCCATGGCTTTTCTGGGGCTGAGAGAGTGTGCATGCATATTTTTAATTTTTTTAAATTTTTTTATTTTTTTAAAAAAAATATTTTTATTTATTTATTTATTTATTTATTTATTTTTGGTGCTTTGGTCCCCCAATTGTCTGAGAGACAACAACCCAGCCCCCGGCTCAAAAAGGTTGCCTACCCCTGCTCTATGGGTAAGTATTCCCCAATGATTCCCTATGGACAAGCATTCCCCAATGATTCCCTATGGGCAAGCATTCCCCAATGATTCCCTATAGGCAAGTATTCCCCTATGATTCCCTATGGGCAACCATTCCCCAATGATTCCCTATAGGCAAGTATGCCTTCCAAATGGGCAAGTCCTGTCATTTGTTTTAGTTCGTCCCCCATTTGGTTAAGCGGGCAGTAGTCAAAAGCTAAATAAAGGACTCCGGAGGGACAATGTATTTGCTCAAGTAGCAACCCAGGCAGAGAGAGAGAGAGAGAGAGAGAGAGCCGGGTCCTCCTCCTCCTCCTCCTCTTCCTCCTCCTCCTCCTCCTCTTCTTCCTCCTCCTCCTCCTCTTCCTCCTCCTCCTCCTTGAGGTCAGCCAAGCCCTGGCCTCTCCCTCCCTTTCTTGCCAGCCAGTCCCCCAAAGAGGGCGAAGAAGGGAGCTAGGCGCTTTGGGGCGGCCGAAGGCGCTCCTCCTTCTCAGGGCCGGCAATTCCTCTCCTTCCCAGCCCTGAGGGGGAGCCTCCCGAGGCCGGTCAGCCTTGAACCAGAGTCGGCCGGAGAAAGAGAGAGAGGGAGAATAAGAGAGAGAGGCGCCAGTGGGGCTCCCTCCTCCTCTCCTCTCCTCTCTCTTCCTTCTCCTTCCCAAGTTGCCAGCTTTGCGCCAGAGCTTTACGCGCGGGATGCGCAAAGCCCGCCGCGCTCTGCTGAGAGTCCCCAGGGCCTTGTAGGGCCAGGAAAGGGGCGCCCTTGATGGAGACCCCCACCACCCCCTCGGCCCCAGGGGCTGGAGAGACCCCCGGAGGAGGAGGAGGAGGAGGAGAGGCCGAGGAGCTGCTCAGCGGACCCGACTCCCCTGAAGCTGCCGGGTTTGGAGAGGTCCTGCGCCCTGCTCCTGGTCCTGGTGCCCCTGCTCCCCCTCGGGCCCTCAGGGCCGTCTATGTCCTCAATGACCCCAGCGGCCCCAAAGGCGGCTCTGGGTCCCGGAGCCCCGAAAGCGGGGCCCTGCTCTGCCTGGTCAGGGCTTGCGAGGCCGAGGGAGCCCAGCTCACCACCCTCAACTTTGGGGAGCTGGACTTTGGAGAGACCGCCGTCCTGGACACCTTCTACGACGCCGGTGAGTTCAGGCTTTTTTTTGGGGGGGGGGTTGGGGGGGCTTTGGGGTTTCTTGGCTCCAGGTGTTGTGGGTTTGTTTGTTTTGTTTTTTGGAAGGGCTGGGCTACTGGAGACCAGAGTTCGAGTCCTCCGTCTCACTCCCCTTGGGTGGGTCGGGTGACACAGGGGGGTTGCAGACTGCCAGAAATAGTGGAAATTGAGTCCACTTTTAGGGTTAGGGAATCATGGGAACTGTATTTTATTGTGGCACCAGAGCTCTCTGACAGAGAAGGCTCAATGTCTCAGAAAAAAACAATTCTCATGATTCCCTAGCACTAACCCTAACCCTTAAAGTGGACTCAATTTGCACTATTTCTGGCAGTCTGCAACCCCCCCACACTCTCTCAGCCTCAAAGGATGGCCCTGGAGGAGAGGCAGACTCCCTCTGAAGATGACCCTTGCCCTGAGGGACACACTCTCTCAGCCTCAAAGGATGGCCCTGGAGGAGAGGCAGACTCCCTCTGAAGATGACCCTTGCCCTGAGGGATGGCCGTATGTATGTCCCCACTTTGCCACATGATACTGTAGTGGAGAAAAATGGAGGGCATGCCCAAACGAAAGCGGGGGAAAAAAACAACACACTTCTATAAGAGAGAAATGCTTGCTTCTTCCTCCTGCTCCAAATGGAGGAGTTTTTGGAATCCCTCCTGGACAGAAGGCTGAAATGGAGGACATCTGAAAAGGAGGACATCAAGAAACCCCTGTGATAGGGTCCCCCCATGTCAGAAACAACTTGAAGGCACACAACAACAAAAGTGGTTGAGCGGAGGTCTGGTGCTGCAACAAACTACACTTCCCAGAATTCCATAGCATCGAGCCGTGGCAGTTAAAGCGGTGTCAAACTGGGTTATTTCTCCAGTGAAAATGCAGAGGAAGATAAACAGCTGCTGCTGGTAGAGCCCTTTGAAAGGAGGGGCAGGAGCAGCCAGCCAGCCAGCCACCTCCCTAGAACTGTTTGGAGTGAAAGCTCATGTCTGTTTGTTTGTATTTCTAGAGAGTGCCTTTGCTGACCAGGGCCTTTCAAGTAGTAGGGGCTGTGCTCTGGTTAAGTCCGGCTTTTCTCTTCCAAATGGCCTCCTTCAGCATTGGGCCAGCAGGACTTTTCCTGGGTAAGGTGGAACTAACTCCCTGCTTCTCAAAACAAGGAAGCTCTGGGCGTTGTTATTACTCATAGTTGGGGGAACTTCCTCAGGGGCCTCTTTTCCCAGCACTGCCACCCAAAGGGATGATGCAAAGGGATCTTGCAGCCAGAGTGGCTGGGTGTCCTCACCACCAAGGAGGACAAGGCGCCGCAAAATGGAGCACCTTCAAGAAAAATTAAGGACATGACAAAAGGAAAGCTAAAAACACTCATATCAGTGAAAGTCAGTGCTTCTTAGTCGTGCTCCAAATGGAGGATATTTTGGAATTCCTCCTCAAGGTTGATATGTAGGACAGGTCCAGGAAAAGGAGGATGTCTGGTCACCCTTCTTAAAGCACTTTTGAGATGAACTGAAAGATAGAAGTTTGTAGCAAGCTACCAACTTCTGTCTTTCAGTTTGTCTCAAAGGTGTTGCAGGAGCCCTTTGCGTACTGATTTTCTATCTAGACTAACACCGCTTTTTAAAAATAAATTCTAGCACTCTGAGGGTGAAGAAGCTGCTCCTGAAACCCATTCTTCTACTCAGCACTTAAAAAGTACATGGGTCTATTCCTCACTGCTTGCAGCTGCTGTAAATCCCATGTGCAGGCTGTGCTGTGATTTATATTACCTGTGAATATGTAACATTTGCAGCCAAAACATCAAAACGAGTGTCTCCTGTGGCACTTTAGAGACTATCTCCTTTTATTATGGCATACATTTTTCTTGGACACTTTCTGCATCATCAGATGATCTGCCCACTGAGGCAACATTTCATGCATCTGGTGCAATGGAGAGTGCCCATGTCATACTAAAATGTACAGCTTGCCCTTCATATCCATGGATTCTTTATCTATGGATTCAACCATCCACAGCTTGAAAATGTTAAAAGAAATCCAAAAGACAAACCTTGATTTTGCTGTTTTATATAAGGGACACCGTTTCACTGTGCCACTGTATTTAATGGGACTTCAGCATCCACAGATTTTGCTCAGAAAGTAGCCCCTCAGAGCTATGTGAAACTAACCCCTGGGGAAGTGCAGACTAAGAGATTCTCAGAAGTTTGTTTCATCTAACAGGACTCTTTGCAATATAGGCATGGTTGTTATAAATGTGTGTATGTCTACTCACTCAAGCTGCCTTATGTTACACTAATGTGTTACATATGTTAAGGATACACTAAAAGTAAGTATTCAGTTTGTTATATGTGCAGACCACGACAACAACTTTTATTGTGTAATCTCATTCATGTGCATTCAGATATAAGTACCAGACATAACATCAGTACCTGGCAAATGGGTATTTGCTAGGACCTAAAAGGATTGATGCATTTTCTGGTGCTGCTGAATTCACACACCTGAATTTCATGAATAATTTTTTCCCTCAGTCTCAAAAGCTGCTACAGGTTCTACCTGCCCAGTCAGCTACTTGCTTCTAAGTAAAACACATCTAGAGTTTAAGCTTTGTTTGCTATCGTGAGCCTTCAAGTTGTTTCTGACTTTTGGCGGTCCTAAGTCAAATTTATCATAGGGTTTTCTTGGCAAGTTTCTTCAGAGGAGGTCTGCCATTGCCATCCTCTGAGGTTGAGAGAGTGTGACTTGGTCACCCAGTGGGTTTCCATGGTCAAGCCAGGATGGGTAATGTGTGGCCTTCCACATATTGTTGAACTCCACCTCCCATTGACTCAGGCCAGCATAACCAACAGTGAGGTAAGATGGGAGTTGTAGTTCAACAACATTTGGAGGGCTACATGTTCACCACTTTTGGTCTAAGGAGTGGGAATGGGGAAAGCTGAAATTCCCCCTGCCTTACTGTCATTTTTTCTTCTTGAAACAACACTTCCAGTACAATTTTGCAACAAAGCAGGTTGTATCACACAGCAGAAGTTAAAAGTCCATCTTTGAGACAAGGTGTAACACACCCTCAGTGGGGTGAATGTGTTCTGAATGCATATAGAGGCCTTTATTGCCCCTTTCCAGACTGGAGAAAGGGTATGGGAAATAGACTTCAAATTAAACCCAGGGAAAAAAACAGAATGGGAATTGGAGAAACAATGGGGAGCTGCTCCTTGGGCCATGTATTTCAGTCGTAGCCCCAATTTGTACCAGAGGAAATAGTAGAGGCTAGTTGGATTATCAGGACATCATATAATGTTTTACCAGTTCCAGTGTATTGTAAATTAGAATTAATATAACCTAAGATACAGCCTAAATACTAAAGGCAGATCCTATCTGATCTTGGAAGCTAAGCAGGGTCAGCCCTGGTTAGTAGTTGCATGGGGCTTCAACAATTCATACCAGGTGTGTATTTCAAAGGAAGGAACTGGCAGAACCATCTCTGAGAATTTCTTGCCTAAGAATATCTTATAAAATTCATGGGGTCACTATAAATCAACAGGTAAGTTGCCAGTATATTGTAGTGGTTTAAGCATTGAACTTTACCTCTAGAGATCAGGGTTCTAATTCCCGCTGGTCATGGAAACCCACTGGGTGGCCTTAGGCAAGTTACATTCTCTCAGCATCAGAGGAAGGCACTGGCAAAACCCTTTCTGAACAAATCTTGCCAAGAAAACCCTGTGATAGGCTTGCCTTAGGGTTGCTGTAGGTTGGAAACAACTTGAAGGCACACAACAACAACAAATGTGAAAGCACACATGCATATACACAAGTGTGCACACAGAGTACACACACACACACAAGATGGCATCACATGTTTCAAGAGTGTACTGAAACCAAGTGTTACATGTTGCTGTATGTACAGACAACAACAACAACAACAACAACAACTTTAACTGTGTAATCATATTCATGTGCACTCAGATGTAAGCATCAGACATGATGTCAATACCTGGTAAACAGGGGTATTTGCCAGGACTTAATAGGAATGATGACTTTCCTGGTGCAGCTGAATTCACACACCTGAATTTAATGAACAACAACTTCTTTTGCTCAGTGGGGGCCATTCACACTATGTTATAAACTGGTTTAAAAGTTGGTAATTCACATTGGCGCCAGGCTTTGCACACCTGAATAGGGGTGGACCTGGGGCAAATCCCCCCATGTCTTTTGAAAAAAAAAAGTGTTTTGTCAGGGTGCTGCCAATGTGAACTTGTCCCCGATCCTATTTGGGCTTCCTGAAGAGGGATTAATGACCAGAGGGTGGGAAGAGGGGCAGAACATGCCTATCCCCTCTCACAGGTCAGAATGCATGGCAAGCACCATTTTTGTACTTGCTCCTAGTTGCCGGCTCTGATGATTTCAAATTCCCGCTACCGGGCCCTTTAAACAACCGCTCAGCTGTTTCTCTCTTTCCTGCTCCCCCCAACTCATGTCATAGTCCAGATCTTCAGACATTGCCCAAGCTGGCAAAGGAGGGTCTTTGGGGTTTTTTATATTTTTATTTTTATATTTGACAGAAAGTGTGGATTTTTGTGTTTCTGTGGCTTCAACGCATGGTGATTTTATTCTCCAGTCTGAGGCTGGCAGGCGGGATCTCCCCAAGGAGAAGCTCTCATGGGGTATCATGGCAAGAGGTCCTCCAAAAGGCTTGTCTTCCCCATCCTCCAAGAATGAGGGGGGGGGTTTCACCCAAACAGTGTGATGTAGATGTGCATCATTTGATTGACAGAACAACAACAACAACAAAACCCCAATATTATCGAATGCGATTGATAAGGAGGCTCCATTTTTAATTGTCACTTTGGTCAATGTGAACTTGACAGGGTTAAATTGCACCAGAGAGATTTGATCAGGGTAAACATAGTGTAAATTTCTATTTGGGCTAGATTCTGTATTGCATCAACGAATCTGCCTGGATCTACCCAGCATAAAAGCATAAGTATGAATGGGCCTTAGTCTCAAAGGTGTTACAAGTTCTCTTTGCATACTGATATTCTAGACTAACCAGACTATGCCTCTAAAGCCTTATGTAAGTAAGGCTCCAGTGATACTCACTATTGATGTGTGTTGACTACAGGATTTTGTTTGGATGCAGACTTACTTCGAATTGATTCAGAGGCCTCCCAAGTTGACTGAGATCCAATTCCACAACTTAGGTCCAAAACATACTGTAGAAATAATCCTATTTGAGACCACTTTAACTGACCTGGATCAATGCCAGGGAATTCTTGGACATTTAGCCTTCTATATCAGAGCTCTGCTGCCACAATAAACTACAGTTTCCAGGATTCTGTAGCACTAAGCAAGGACATTTAAAGTCTCAAATTGGATTCCTTCTGCAATGTGTTTTTGACCTCAGTTTGGAAATCCAAGTCTTTGTATCTCTTGTTGACTAACCATTGAAGCACAACAGATGCTTATAATTCCCCCCCCCCTCCTTGTCAGGACTAGATGAAATTTTCAAGCTTAGTAGCTCCATTTCAGAGGAATGGAGTACCCCTTTACAATTAATATTAGGGAAAATCAAAGAAGAAGGATTGCCAGATTCTTGGAGGGAAGCGAATATAACATTGATCCCCAAAAAGAATAAGAATTTAGAGGATCTAGCAAATTACCGCCCTTACTTAATGTAGATTATAAGAGCTTTGTGGCATTTCTAGCAAAGAGATTGAATAATTGTTTAAATACGCTAATAAGTGATGATCAAAGAGGGTTTCTACCTGGCACATATATAAAGAATAATCTAAGATGTATCTTGAATATTATTGAATATTATGAAAAACATAGTGATAAAAAATTGGGACTGATATTTTTTGGTGTCATGTGTTTTTAAATAACTGGGTTACATGGGGTTTCTGCTAAATGCCACCTTGTTACATAAGTTTAAAAAGTGTATTCATTCTCCTATTTTGTATTGCTCTAAAAATGATGTGAAAATATAGGTGTCCCAATTAAGAAACCTGGAAGAAATTCAGAAGGACAGATAGAAATATATTTGGGTAAATTTGGGGAAGGGAGACTTACTTTCAGCCAATTTAATTCTATTATTATCTTCTATGGGAACAATTAGTGGACAAGACGTATAGAAATTTCTTGACAATCCATTTTCAGATTTCATAAAAGTTGTTGCATTATGAAATTTGGAAATAGACAGTTGCTCTGGAAGAAGCCCACAATAAGATTAGTTAGCTCAAACATGTTGGGCATTTTCAGCAAATATCCCCTTCTACCTAGCTGTCTATATATTTTAAAACTTGGTTTGTCTTTTTCACTAAGGTCCAAAACACACTGCAGAAATAATGCAGTCTGAGACCACTTTAACTGCCCTGGCTCAATGCTGGGGAATCCTGGGAACTGTAGTTTTGTGAGATATTCTCTGTCAAAGAGCTCTGGTGTCACAATAAACTACAATTCTCAGTTTTCCCTAGCACTGAGCCAGGGCAGTTAAAGTGGTCTCAAACTGGATTATTTCTGCAATGTGTTTTGGTCCCAAATTTCATTGCCTGTTTCCAGTTCCTATTGGTTTTGATATATTGCAAGACTAGAACTTGGAAAATTTATTATTTGTGCCACCACTCCCATTATGCTGAAACCAACATGGCCACTCCAAAAAGTAACTTTTGTAAGCTCTATGCAAGATAATACAGTGCTCTCATGCAAGCTATGAAAACCTGCAGTAGTGCTCAGATATTATAAATACCAGGTACTAGGATGTAACTACTAATTTCTCTCATTTTGTGCATGAGAACAAGAACACATAATTTTTCTCTTAAGCTGTGAGAATTTTCCTATCCTTCTTGCTGACAGGTCTCCTATTGGCATGAACAATTTCGCCATAAATTGTGCAATTGCACAATTGAGCAAATAGGTAAAGCTATGATAGCTGCAACAGTTAATAGTGCAAAACTATGCTCTTTTTTCACCAGTCTTCCTTTCCTATGTCTTTTCATCTATCAATCAGTCCTTCTGTGCTTGCTCTTTGTTTGCATGTGTGCATGTACACACCCCACCTTGATTCACAAAAGGACAAGACCATCATTTTATTCAGAGTCAAGTTTTTGGCCCAAATTGTGGAAACTTCATAGAAAAGCAAAATTTCCATCTTGTTTGTATCCTGGAGGCAAAAATGAGTCTGGCAATTTTTCTATGAACTGTATAGGCCCTCTCATTTTAATGAGAATTTTTTCAAATAGTTTTTTTTTTCATGTCCTTACTCAGGCACCACAATGTTTTGCTGTGCACTGTGTATTGTTGAGATCTTACACTACTTTTCATCCGTCGTGATTTTCCGACACTTTGCATCAAGAGCCACATGGAATGGATTGTTGTTGTAGACTCAATTAACTAACTTCAGACCAACATGGAATGACAAACTGAATTCTTACCTTTGTTTTTTAATGGACTAGCACAATCTGTTCAAAACACATGAACTGTCAAAACAGTGCAAAAATTACAAACCAACAATTGACATAACAAGAAAAATGGATCATTATACAGTGACAGCAGCAATATGAAAACATAACAGGTGTCCTGCCAGGGAACACCTAATAAAACAGCCATGTTTTAATTTTTGTGAACAAATAATATAAAATGTTGTGATGTGGGCTTCCCTGCCTGGGCATAAAATCCCAAAGACTGAGGGTGACTACTATGTTAACCCTTTCCTCCTAGCTAGGATATGAAAATAGGGTTGCCTCTAGACAAGAGGTGTTGAATGTGTGGCCTTTAGGCCACATGTGACTTCTAACTCCCCTCTGATTTTTGGTCCTAAATGCCCCTGATGGGGTATGTGAGGCAATTTTGGCATTTTTTGGGGGGGAGGGCGAAGACGCTGGACCATTTTAAGACCAGAAGTATTTTTTCTACTAGGGGAGTGACCCAGAAATTGATTTCATATCACTTCCTGCTGAATAAAAGGCCTCTTCTGGGCTTAAAATGTCCTGTAGAGAACCAAAAGATCAAAGAAGAAAGTGCTAAGGCAGGCTTTATGTTGAACATAAAGAAAACAAAAATAATGATCACCGAGAACCTTCACAAGTTCAACCTAGATAATGAAGAAATAGAAATAGTAAAAGAATTCCCATATCTGGGATCAACCATTGATAGAAATGGGGACTGCCCTCAGGAAATCAGAAGAAGACTAAAGAGTTTATCACATGGGACAGATCCTGTGATGAAACTGGATTTAAAGTGAAAACAACTCGCAAAAGTGGGTTGTTTTTCACATGCTGTTCGAGGTTAACCCGAACAGAAAGTAGAAATAACCCACAAAAGCGGGTTATTTTTCACACAACATTGGTGTCAAGGAGAAATAATGCGACATTATCAACTGTGGAGAGTGAATAGCTACACAGTTTCTCTTGGTTGGTAGCATAAAAATTTACACATTGTAAACTGCTTAGGGATTGTTTAAGTGCACTGATAAGCGGTACAGAAATGTACTTGCTGTTGCTATTAAAAACCCTTGTTCTGCAAGTACCCCAGAAATCAGATCTTGGTTTCATATTTTGTTAAGGTTGCCTGTGCTTTACCAGGTCTGGCTCTGGGTGATGGGGCACACCTCCAATCATTCCTAGCTAGAGTCAGGGCTGAGTGCAAAAGTGTTTGTGTGTTAAGCTTCTGTAATGTTGGGGCTGTGTAACAGTGGTGCACCCAAATGCTGGGAGTGAGGACAGGAGGGGGGAGGCACGGAAATAGCGAACACATGCAATTATTCCAGTTCTGGAATAATTTGAAAAAAAGCAGGAAATGACAGACCAGTTCCACAGCTTGTGAATTTTTCTTTTGTACTATTTCTATTGACTGCAAGGGCCTAGGGCCTAGAGGAAAAAATAACTCCTCTGGTGCTGAGCTTCATTCCAAACTCCTTGTTCAAATTTGGTAATGAGTCTCATTCACAAGCCCTAGCAGCAAAGTAGGCCCTGGAAAATCCCGGCACGTGCTGTTTGTAAGGCAGCGAGGGATGTGAGCCCTACCAGGATTGGAGGCAACTATTGTAGCTGCTGAGTGAATTGTATTGACTGCCCAGCTGCATAAAAATGCCTCCCCCCCGATTGCCAATGCCATATTACTTTGCTACCTGTTTTTCACCCAATTCTGGGCCAATTTACCTAGACTACATGTTCATTTCTACAATCAGCAGACTCTGAGGCACTTCTAGCCCACTTCATGTTACAGAGACTCTTTCTTGGTATGACATTGCAAAGGTCCTCACCCATGACATTCAAGCGCTTGCCCCCTGGTCTCTGGTTTTGTCCCAGCAGTTTTAGAGAATGAGATGCTGTTGATCTGTGTGTCCCTAATTGTGATTAATAAACAGAGATAAAGGTGAAGGCTGAGATTTGTTTGTTTGGACAAGCCCAAGGATAAATATTGTGGGACATTTTGCCAAGGCCGAGGGTCTGGAAGATGTTAAGGTTTTATGGACTAGTTGTTTTTTTGTTTTTTGTTTTTTTGTTAGCTGCCCTCAAGTCGATCTGGCGAACCTATGGACATGAGACATCTCTAAGACCCTCTGTCCTCCGCTTCTCTGTTTAATTCCTGCAACCTCATACCTGTGACCTCCTTAATAGAGTCCATCCATCTGCCATGTGGCTTCCTCTTTTCCTACTTCTCTCCACCTTTCCCAGCATTATTGTCTTTTCCAAAGAGTCCTCCCTTCTCATGATGTGTCCGAAGTACAACAGTTTCATTTTGATCTTCCTGGCTTCCAGAGAAGTTTCCAGATTGATTTGCTCTAGGACCCATTTGTTTGCTCTTTTGGCTGTCCATGGGATCCTCAGCTCTCTTCTCCAACACCACATCTCAAAGGAATTGATTTTCTTCCTATTATCTTTCTTAACTGTCCAGTTCTCGCATCCATACATGGTAATAGAGAATATGATGGCTTGTATGATTATAACATTTGTGCTGAGTTGTCTATCTTTGCATTTTAGAACCTTTTCTAGTTTTTTCAGGCCCTCCCCATTCTTAATCTTCTTCTGATTTCCTGACTGCCATCCCCATTTTTATCAATGTTTTATCCCAGGTATGAGAATTCTTTTACTATTTTTATTTCTTCATTGTCTAGGTTGAACTTGTGAAGGTCTTCAGTGGTCATTATTTTAGCTTTCTTTATGTTCAACATTAAGCCTACCTTTACACTTTCTTCTTTGATCTTCCTTAGTAGGTGTTCCAGGTCTGTGAGGTTTTCTACTAGTACAGTCGCCCCTCCATTTTCGTGGGCTTCAAGTCCTCATCCCTCCCGTTTGCGGGCAGCAAATAGAAGGGGACTAAATAGGTTGTGGGCCTGCGGGCACACACCGCCATTCAAGCCTATGGGGCTTGAATATTTGCAGTTTTCCATTTTTGCAAGGGGTGGGTGGGTCCGGAACGGATACCCCACAAAAATAGAAGGGCAACTGTATATGCATTTATTTTATTTTATTTTATTTTAAAGACTGTGGTCCTTCATAGGGAAAGGATTATGTGATTTTTCATAGTATGTCTTCTGTTACACATAATGACCTTGAGGGGGTAGTTAAAAACCTCTGTAACAACAAAATCTGTCCTGTCACCTGTTTGACTCTTTAGGTGATATCCTTAGCCAACTGAAATGGATGGTAGTTTCCAAAGGTTTTAAAGGAGCAGGTCTATTTTCTCTCTATATATTTTTAAACAAAATAAATACAGTTAGTAATTTTTGGAGCAAATAGTGAGATTGCCTTTAAAATAAGCTTGTAGTTATATACTAATAGAAACAAATTGTTGTGAAAGCAAATGCAGTACACTTGATATCTAAATATAGGAAACGAGCAACATTGCTATTTCTAGCCACTGATGTGTATAGCAGGAGAATGATGATAGATGTAGTGCTCGGGTACAATTGTAACTTAACACTGTAGTCTTAGTATATATTTAGGAGAAATCATGTTTGATTGTGCCTATTCAATATGTTACCTAAGGCTGCCTTTGCAGAAAAATCATAGACATGATCAATTCTGTTTTCTTTAACTGAAATTGTGACAATTTACAGTAGGAGAGGATCTGTGGTTGCAATGCAATTATAATATTATGTATTATATTTACATGTATATGTTTGGTAAGGAGTAACATTTAATATTTCTCTTTTCTGTATTAGGTTTTAATTATGGTTGTTTTGTTTACATATATGCAAATCCTACATAAATGTAGGGTTGGAAAGGATCCCAGCATAGAAAACCCACAGTATGTACACTGTGTTGGTTTTGTTCTGTATTGATTTGTTGTTGTTGTTAGCTGCCCTTGAGTTGACCTGGACTCATGGTGACCCTGTGGATGAGAAATCTCCAAGCCCCACTATCTTGTACTATTCTGACTATCCTGCTTAGTTGTATATCTTTGCTCTTTAGGACCTCTGCTTCTTTCATAGCTGTGCTCCACATTCTTAGTCTTCAGATTTCTTGACTGCAATCCCCGTTCTGATCTATGTTTGATCCCAGGTATAGGAACTCTTTTACTATTTCTATTTACTCATTGTCTAGATCAGTGGTTCCCAAACTTTGGTCTTCCAGGTGTTTTGGACTTCAGCTCCTAGAATTCCTGACTGTTAGCCAAGCTGGCTGGGGCTTCTGGGAGCTGAAGTCCAAAACACCTGGAGAACCAAAGTTTGGGAATCACTGGTCTAGATTGAAGTTGTGATGATTCTCTGTGGTCATTTTTTTGTTTTCTTTATGTTTAACAGTAAGCCTGCCTTTGCACTTTCTTCCTTGATCTTCCTCAGTAGTTGTTTCAGGTGTGTGAGGTTTTCTGCTAATAGCATGGTGTCTGCATATCTTAGATTATTGGTGTTCCTTCCTGCTGTTTTCACTCCTCCTTCTTCTGTGCCCAGGCCTGCTTTTCTTATAATATGTTCTGCATACAAGTTGAAAAGATAGGGTGAAAGGAAGCATCCTTGTCTGACCCCTTTGCCAATTGGGAACCATTCTGTTTCTCCATGTTCTGTTCTAACTGCTGCTTTTGTCCTGAGTTCAGATTCCTCATCAGGATTACTAGATGTGTTGACACACCTAATATTTTTAAGAAGTCTTTAAGGCCATTCCATAGCCTTTCATGATCTGTGCAGTCAAAGGCTTTGCTATAGTCTATAAAGCACATGCTGATTTTCTTCAGGAATTCCTTAGTGCGCTCAATTAGCCATTGTATGTTTGCATTGTGGTCCCTAGTGCTTCTTCCTCTTCTAACGCACACACCCCCACCCCTTGGACCACTGGCATTTCTCTTTCCATGTATGTTTGGAGTCTATGTTGCAGAATTTTGAGCATGATTTTGCTTGTTTAGGAGATTAGTGCTATGGTCCTATAGTTGCTGCAGTCTTTTTTGTCTCCTTTCTTGTGATGCAGATGTAAATTGATCATTTCCAATCCGTTGGCCACCATTTTGTTTTCTACATCTGTTGACATACGTTATATACACATGGCATCCATAATTTAATCATCTTGGCCTCCAGGGAAAGTTCAGGCCTGATCTGCTCAAGGACTCATTTGTTTCTCTTTTTGACTGTCCAAGGTAGTCTTAGCACTCTTCTCCAGCACTACATCTCAAATGAGTTGGTTTTCTTTTTATCCACTTTTTTCAGTGTCCAGCTCTCACATCCATACATGGTGATGGGAAATACAGTGGATTGAATGATTCTAACTTTAGTGCTCAGTTGTATATCTTTACTCTTTAGGATCTTATCTAGTTCTTTCATCACTCCCCTTCCCATTACTAGTCTTGTTCTTATTTCTTGACTGCAGTCTCCATTCTGATCAGCGTTTGATCCAAGTTATGAGAAATGCCTAAGTATTTTGATTTCTCATTGGCTAACTTGAACTCATGATGCTCTTCCATGGTCTTTATTTTGTTTTCTTTATGTTCATCACCAGGAGTAGGCAACCTTTCCCCTTTAAGGGCCGAGGGACTTCAGCTCCCAGAAGCCTCAGCCATGTTGGCCAATAGTCCCATGTTGGCCAATAGCTCCTGGGATTCTGGGAGCTGAAGTCCCTTGGCCCTTAAAGGGGAAAGGTTGCCTACCCCTGTTCATCACTAAGCCTGCCTTTGTATTTTCTTCTGTGATCTTCCTTAGTGATTGTTCCAAGTCTGTGATGTTTTCTGCTAGTAGTATGGTGTCATTTACATATCTTAGATTACTGATGTTCCTTCCATCTTCACTTTTTCTTCTAAGTCTAAACCTGCTCTTCGTATGATATTTTTTGCATACAAGTTTAACAAATAAGGCAGGGGTAGGCAACCTTTCCCCTTTAAGGGCCGAGGAACTTCAGCTCCCAGCAGCCTCAGCCATGTTGGCCAATAGTCCCATGTTGGCCAATAGTTCCTGGGATTCTGGGAGCTGAAGTCCCTTGGCCCTTAAAGGGGAAAGGTTGCCTACCCCTGATCTAGATCTATCAGTCTTTGGAGACAGTGCAAGAGTTGCCCTAATGAAATTTTGATTGCTCTCATGGAGTTCCATCGTCCAATGTTGATCTTATTCAGGGAAATACAGAGTGCGACCTTCTGTGTTTCTAATATGTGTTTTTGTTTACCACAGGTCTCCTCAACTGTTCTATTATTGGAATTAGCACGGGGGTTACCTCCTTCTATCTTGTCAGAGAGTTGGATTCTGTTGATACTGTTATCGTTAGGGCATTGTTTGCTTTTATCAGTCTGGTTTCCTCTAATAACTTGCCTTTTAACTGCACAGATATCTGAGATCCTTCTCTTTTCCATGGCTTCTGCATTTTGTTTGGTAGTAGCAGCAGTCAGTTTAAAGAAAAAAGCTTTAAAATATTTTTTTAGCATGTCCAAGGGCCTTTGCAGACTGCCAGAAAAAGTGCAAATTAAAGTTAATGTGGACTAACTGCCCTGGTTCAGTGCTAGGGAATCATGGGAACTGTATTTTTTTTTCTGAGACATTGAGCCTTCTCTGTCAGAGAGCTCTGGTGTCACAATAACTACAGTTCCCATGATTCCCTACCACTGAGTCAGGGCAGTTAAAGTGGACTCAATTTGCACTATTTCTGGCAGTCTGCAAAGGCCCTTAGTTGTATTTAATGTCAGATAATTGATTAAACAATGCAGTAACAGTTTGAGCTGTAAGAAGGCATTGTTTGGCCATAAATTCAGTTGTATTTTCCCAGGGAAGTCTCTCCAAATTCTTCTTATCTATCTTACTTTTGAGTTCATTTCCCTTGGGATTGGGAGAGCTACCTAAACGATTCAGAGATCCAGAAAGAGAGTCAATAATATTCTCAGTTTTATTTTCATTTGACTCATCCCTAACAGAGGTCAATAATAATGATAATGCAGGGGTAGGCAACCTAAGGCCCGGGAGCCGGATGCGCCCCCCCGAGACCTTTGGACTGGCCCCAGGCTGGTCCTGCCGCCGCCGCCGCCCGCCATGATGTTATTGATTATTGTTGTTATTACTTGTTCTTGGGGTTTTCTTGGCAAAATCTCTCACAGGAGTTTTGCCATGGCTTTTCTGGGGCTGAGAGAGTCTGCATGCATATTTTTTAAATTTTTAATTTTTTTTAAAATTTTTAATTTTTATATTATTTATTTATTTATTTATTTATTTTTGGTGCTTCACCCCCCCCCCCCCCCAATTGTCTGAGGGACAGCAACCCGGCCCCCGGCTCAAAAAGGTTGCCTGCCCCTGTGATAATGTATCTGACAGCTGTTGCTTATCAAATTTGATTTGAGAATTCCATTCAATTAATTCTACTGGCTCAGAAGGTGCTGTTGAGAGAATAGGAGAAGCTTTTGTTTTACTTACTATAATTTTTTGTATTCTATTGAAGAATTCTTCTATTTTTGGTTATTTCGCAGCCATTAGTGGGGAGAGAAAGGGAGAGCGTGGGCTGTTTTAACAGCAGCTCTTCCTCTTGCTCATGGTACCCTGAGTTGTTTCAAACTGTTGACACCCAAAATCACTCCCTCTCACAATTGCTGCTAGGCTCAGCTGGGTGGGGGAGATGCTGCTTGCTGCTGGTCTAAGTTCCCAAACTTCTCTGCCTCAGCGTTCTTTCAAGAGGGAAGTGGGTTTTTATGCCCCAAACTCTCTCTCTCTTTCTCTCTCTCTCTCAGGTGGTCAGGGGAGATGCTGCTGCTGGTGGTCTGAGTTCCCAAACTTCTCTACCTTAGCTCCCCCCAAAAATCCACATAACTGATACCTTTCTCCTGTTTGATTTTTCACACCATTGCCCAATGAAGAAGCCACAGTTGAGCTTCAAAAGCTTGCTTCACCTATTTTGTGCATTTTGGTTGGCCAATAAAGGTATCTCTGTTTTGTGTATTTTGGATGTTATTCTGCTTTGCTGTATGGGCTAGCCAGTATGGCAACCCCTGAATATGATACCTAGAATAGGGGTCTCTCTTAGGGCCTTTGCAGACTGCCAGAAATAGTGCAAATTGAGTCCACTTTTAGGGTTAGGGAATCATGGGAACTGTATTTTATTGTGGCATCAGAGCTCTCTGACAGAGAAGGCTCAATGTCTCAGAAAAAAGACAATCCCCATGATTCCCTAGCACTAACCCTAACCCTAAAAGTGGACTCAATTTGCACTATTTCTGGCAGTCTGCAACCCCCCTTAGTCTCATAACTGTTTGGGAGGTTTTCTCCCTCCGTAATGGAAATGAGGGGGGGGAACCCACCTTTTCTAAGTTCTCTTCCAAGTGGCTAGAATTCACAGGCATAGGTTTACAGAAATAATGCACTTCAACACTGCTTTAATTGCCATGGGTCAATTCTGTGGGAATCTGGGATTTGTAATTTTGTGAACTATGTATGCTCTGGTGTGACAACAAACTACAAACCTCAGAATTACATTGCATTGAGCCATGGCAGTTAAAGCGGTGTCAAACTTCATTAATTCTGCAGTGCAGATTCAACCATAAGTCATGTTACTCTGGAATATCAGTATGCTAAGGAACCTTTGAGACTAACTGTGTGAAAAAAATTGTAACATAAACCTTCATAGACTTGCACTGAAGTTTTATGGAAGAGAATTATGGCAACCCTAGTTGCAAGAAACTTTTGCTCACCATTCAGGGACAGGACAGAGGGAGGCTGAATGGAGAGCTGCACGGGAAACAAGCTGTGTCTGTCCAGACTGAGAGGCAAGAGACCTAGCATGGCGCCTCCATCTTTGCCTCACCCTGGAACAGAGCAAATGGACCCTGTCCTTCCCTTGCTCCCTCCCCTCTTTGGGCATCAAAGTATTTTGATGCCCACCTTTTTCCTGAAACTGCTCAGCTTCCCCCTACAAGGAGCCCAAGAAGGAAAGCTTCTTTAAGTAAGAAAGTCACTGGCTGGTTCCAAGGCAAAAGAGATGTGGGGGCAGGCATGCACTCTTCTTTCCCTTTTGCCTTAGTTAGCTAATTCAAGCCAGCTAGCCAAAGCAGAAGGGAAGAGAAGGGGGCAAGCTTTTCCTCTGTCCCCCTTGTGTTGGATACGGTCAATGCTCTGGTGACTCCTGGGTTTCCTTTTCCTTCCCCACTTTTATTCCCTTCTCCTTCCCTTTGCCAGGGAGAAGAGGAGGAGGAGGGTGGCTACAGGGATATTTCTTGACATAGGCTGCCCAGGCTGTCATGCAGCCCTTCCTTCCTGCTGAGCTTGCCTGCCCATCCGCCCTCTTTGCCATGCACCCCATTAAGACAGTGTTGTTCCTTCCATAGAGGGTCCTCCCTCTTACACCTTTCCAAGCCACCCCCAGCCTCACCTTCCTCCCCTCAAATACAAATTTTGGGGCTCCAGGCTCCCTTTCAAACTTGGGCTGGCTAGCAGCAGTTATTGTTGTGTGCCTTCAAGTTGTTTTGACTCATGATGACCCTAAGGAGAACCTATCATGAGTTTTTCTTGAAAAGATTTCTTCAGAGGGGGTTTGCCATTACCTTTCCCTGTGGCTGAGAGTGTGACTTGCCAGGGGTTACCCAGTGAGTTTGCAAGGTAATCAGGATTTCATTTACTTCATTTGCAAAACTACCCAAACACAGTTGCTTCCCTTGCTTAGGATACTTTCTTTCTTCTCTCCCCACCCCCAGTAGAACAGTGGACCTATTACCAAGAAATAGGCATGGGGAGGCACTAGGGTTATCACTCAAGAGGAAAGGGGGCAGTAGCCTGAAAAAGTTCGGGGACCACTGGCATAGATCACTATGGAATGCACTGCGCTTGCTGACTAATGACTATTGCTGTAACAGGCAGTGGACTGATAATCGTTTAGGAGAGAATATTGGGGAGGATGAACTTTCACAATTAAAGCCATGAACTGTAATTTTGAACATTTCAACCCTGTACGGTCTGCTGCTTACATTTTTGTACAGCCTATCTGAGGTTGTTTAAAAATTTTGAAAATATAGCTTGATTGTTTTGAGTTCCCCAGATGCTTACGTAGTTGTCATCCATAATGCTCAAGACTGCTTTCATTTGTTTACATAATTCCCTAGTAATACTTCAACTATGTTTTTCTATGTTTTTCTGGAATTTCATATGAATAATATAGTTGTGTATTTATAATCTGCTTCAGGGTTTTCCCCCAGAACTTAATTGTGATAGTTTAAGATAAAATCAAAGTTGATTGGCACCAGTGTAGACAGTTCACTCGGATCATTGGGCTGTGAATAAACCTTGGCACTGCTAGGCAGTTTGCTGCAACATGTTGGATAACATTGAGAAAGCTGCTGATTTTTTAATCTTAAATATTACTCCATGGTAGACCAGAGCCTGGAACTGTTACTTTTTGGACTAAAACTCTCTCATACTCCCAAAGTACGTGCCAGCTGTAGGCTTCTGGGAATCCAGAAGAGTAACTTTTCCAAGATCTGTCTAAAAAGCAAATTGCTCAAATTTTAAGGCTGTAATAAAATTCATAGGGTATGTAATAAGTTTACTAAAAATTCACAACTTCTTTCATGGTGCATGATATTGTGTGTGTATGTGTGTGAAGATGTATGTGCATATGCACATAACCACAAATGCAGAGGGATGTGTAGTTGGGAAACACTTGTTAGCCATGAGTGGGTAGCATTGCTCCCTACAGAGTCTTAACTGGCCATAGATGCTATAACAAATATGTATTAATTCATAACTGTGGTTTGAGAAATATATTTTTGGTTGCTAATTGAAGCTGTTTCCTAATCTGTTTGCCCAAAGAGGGGTTTTTTGTTTTAACCAATGTGCAGATGACAACAATAAACAGGGGAGTGCTGTTGAAGAAGGGTGGGCAGCAGGAAACAAATCAGATGATATCAGGATAAATGTCTTGGAGCCTTATCTCATGAGAAAAGAAGGCTGAAATAGACCAGGAAAGTAGCGGCTTTCTCCATGCCTCTCTGCATGCAGTTGTAGCACTTCCATTTTCTTTCCTAGGGAGAAAGTTGTAAAAGCATGCTTTTTGTCAAATGGTTTTTTCCAGTATGGGAAAAGGCACACTTTTATGACTTTTTCCCTCTGGAAGAGAAAGAAAGTGCTACGGTAGCACATGGGGAGGCATGGAGAAAGTTACTACTCTTCTGTACTGTTTTGGCTTGCTTTTCTCATGCGATAAGGTTCTCTTAGTAACAACACTTTAGTCTCAGTGCTTCAAATTTATTATTTCCTTGCCAGTGGCAGACATTGAGCCAGTGTGGTGTAGTGCTTAGGTGTTGAACGTAGAATCCTGGAGACCAGAGTTTGAATTCCCACTTGGCCATCAAAACCCACTAGGTGACATTGGGCAACTTACACTCTCTCAGCTGCAAAGGAAGGCAGTGGCAAAATGCCCTCTAAACAAATCTTGCCAAGAAAACCCTGTGATAGATTTGCCTTAGGATTACCATAAGTCGCAAAATAACTTGAAGGCACAAAACAGCAGCAAATGTTGAGTTGCAAATGTCAATTTTTTAAAAGTTTTCTCACTATCACTGTGAATAATAGTCTCTTTTGGAGATCGTCGACGACCACTGCTAAATTCTGTATATTTCCCCCTGGCTGCTATGTTGATCTGTATGTTTTTTGTTTTTGTTTTTTGAGATAAAATTGTTCATGTTCCTAACTAAAGAATGTACTTCTCAAAGGCAAGATTTGGTGTTGTTTATAAGAAAAGGTGATTGATTGAGAGATAATGCTGCAGAATTTCCCCCCATCCTAGCTTGATCAAATTGTCTTATTGCAGATGTGGCTGTTGTGGATATGAGTGATTTTTCCAGACAGCCATCACTATTTTATCATCTTGGAGTACGTGAAAGCTTTGATATGGCCAATAATGTTATACTCTACCATGACATAGATGCTGATACTGCTCAGTCACTGAAGGTATGGCCTCCGTTTATTCCATAATTACATTAGAGATTTGTGACTAAATTTTAGAATTAAAAATAAGTTTAAGAGAAGGGACAACACTTGTTGCTAACTGCTATCAAATCTTCTTTGACATATGGCAATACTATGGACGTTATCACACGGGGGCCAGTTAAAGCGGATAGAAACTGGAAAAGAACAATCCCGCAAAGAAAGCAGAAAAGAGCTTAATTGCGGAACTGTTAAATGCGAAAAAAATATGTTATTACCTTTCAGACGTAATCTGTAAATGTGACCAGACTCCTCCCCAGAGGCTCCACCTTCCCGGCTGCCTCCTCCTCCTCCTCCTTGGCCGCCCCCCGCCCCCTCCGGCTCCTGTGGCAGCTGTCAGGGCTGCAGGGGCTGCACACTCTCTCAGCCTCAGGAGGAGAACATGGCAAGGGCAAAACCCTCCTCTGAAGAAACCTTACCAAGGAGAGACGGAGGGGGAAAGGATAAGGCAGCACTCCTGAGGGAGGCCTTCCTCCTCCTCCTCCTCTTTGGCTGCCCCCCGTCCCCCTCCGGCTCCTGTGGCCGGAGAGAGAGAGAGAGAGAGAGAGAGAGAGAGAGAGACGGAGGGGGGAAGGATGACAGCACTCCTGAGGGAGGCCTTCCTCTTCCTCCTCCTCCTCAGCTGCCCCCCGGCCCCCTCCGGCTCCTGTGGCCGGAGAGAGAGAGAGAGAGAGATGGAGGGGGGAAGGATGACAGCACTCCTGAGGGAGGCCTTCCTCCTCCTCCTCCTCGGCTGCCCCCCGGCCCCCTCCGGCTCCTGTGGCCAGAGAGAGAGAGAGAAAGAGAGAGAGAGATGGAGGGGGGAAGGATGATAGCACTCCTGAGGGAGGCCTTCCTCCTCCTCCTCCTCCTCCTCCTCCTCAGCTGCCCGGCCCCCTCCGGCTCCTGTGGCTGGAGAGAGAGAGAGAGAGACGGAGAGGGGAAGGATGACAGCACTCCTGAGGGAGGAAGGATGACAGCACTCCTGAGGGAGGCCTTCCTCCTCCTCCTCCTTGGCTGCCCGGCCCCCTCCGGCTCCTGTGGCTGGAGAGAGAGAGAGAGAGACGGAGATGGAGGGGGGAAGGATGACAGCACTCCTGAGGGAGGCCTTCCTCCTCCTCCTCCTCGGCTGCTCCCCGGCCCCCTCTGGTCCCTGTGGCCAGAGGGGGGGGGAGAGAGAGAGAGAGAGAGAGACGGAGGAGGAAAGCCTGAATGGCAATGAGGAGGAGGAGGAGCTGGGATTCTTGCCTCTCGGGAGGCCACTCCTCCTCCACCTTTAATGCGGATTTGGTTTTCAGACATGGCAATTCCGCAATTACTTTAAATCCGCAAATGCATTTCCTCTAAACTACCGAACTTAAAAAGATCCACTTTCTGTCCACTTTCTGTCCAGTTTCTGTGTGACGTCGTGTGAAAACATGAGTCTCAAGTCCAGTTTCTGTTCGGGATTTGTGTGGAATAACAACGCAAATCCCCCGTGTGATAACGTCCTATGAATGAGAGACCCCCCCAAGTGACCCTGTTATCAGCAGCCCTCCTCAGGTGTTACAGACTCAGAGCCATGGCTTTCTTTATGTAGTCTATCCATCTGGAATGCACTCTTCCTCTTTTCTTGCTACCTTCTATCTTACCACGCATTATTGTCTTTCCTAGGGAGCATCATCATTTAAGATATGCAGATGACACCATAATACTAACAGAAGACAGCAAAGACTTGGAACAATTACTGAAGAGTTATGATTTCACATGAGTCATGGCTTCACATGATATGCCCAAAGTATAACAGCTTCAGTTTATCTTGGCTTCTACGGATACTTCAAGTTTTATTTCCTCTGGGACTGATTTATTTCTCTTTTTAGCAGTCAACAGTATCCATATAACTTCTCCAGCACTACATCTCAAATGAGTTGATTTTTTCCCTATCAGCTTCTTCACTGTCCATTTTTAACAAACATACATAGGAACTGGAAATACCATCCTACCTTTAGTGTTCCTATATGACATAGCTTGACACTTTAAAACAGGGACCAGCAACCTACGGCCCGGGCGCCGCCGTGCGTTTTTGCCACCGTGCGGCCATGAGCACCACGACTGCCATTTTGGAAATCAAAATGACAATCGTGGCACGTTTGCGCATGCGCAGTACTCCTGCACATGCGCAAATGAGCCATGGCCGCCATTTTGGAAATCAAAATGGCGGCCGCAACTCGTTTGCGCATGTGCAGGAGTACTGCGCATGCGCAAATGCGCCACACCCGCCATTTTGATTTCCAAAATGGTGCCGGCGGTGCGCGTGGAGGCAGCTGCGCGGTGGCGGCGGCGGGAGGGACTTCGCGGGACCAGCCCCAAGGTAAAAAAGGTTGCCTACCCCTGCTTTAAAATCTTGCCTAATTCCTTCATAGCTGCTCTTCCAAGTCCTTGCCTTCTTCTGATTACTACTGTCTCTATTCTTATTAATGACTGAGCCAAGGTATGGAAAATCTTTAACTATTTAAATATCTTCATTGTCATCTGTGATCGTTATTTTTGTTTTCTTAATGTTCCACTGTAAACCTGCCTTTGTGTTTCCTTCCTTGACTCTCTTCCATAATTGCTCCAAGTCTTTGCTATTTTCTGCTAGTATTATGGTGTCATCTGCATACCTTAAATTGTTGATGTTCTTTCTTCCAATTTTCACACCCCCTTTCTCCAAATCTAATTCTGCTTTATGTATGATACGTTCAGCATACAAGTTAAACATAGGGTGATAAAACACAGCCTTCATTCATAGGGTCGCCATACGTCCAAGACTTAATGGCAGTTAACAACGACAAAAATTGTGGTAAAGTGCTATATCTTGTCTAGTTTATACTGATATGTCCAATGTATTTCTTGATATGTCTTTTATAAGTACTATTTTTATAATATTGCCCTAGAAGACAGTTTCTGCATTTATTAAATAAGTTGGATAGTGAAGCAGAACCTTCCAGTTTCCAGAGAAATCAGAGAAAATATTCGTGATTTACACCAATTCAAATATTACAAGTTTTTTAAAAACTATATATACAATAGTGTTAGAAAAAGAGTTATAACTCCATCATTTGGATCACTATGTATGGGTTCTTATGCTCCTACCCTATATATGTCAGTGTTAAAATTGAAGCCAGAAGTCAAAGTAGTTGCTCTTCTTTAAAAACCCATGATACATGAAGGAAAATCTGTCCAATTTTTAATCTACAGCAATTCATTGGATTTCTTCCAGTTCTAACCTATATAAGTTACCTGTAAAAAATGTATCATCCCCCCCCCCTGCAGATGTTTTTAAGACTATAATATCCACAATCCCTTACAGTTGGCTGTTGTTGAAAAGGTCAATAGCAGTTAAAATTTAACCATATCTGAAAGGGTAAATGGTAAAATTTCCTTCTTATAAAAGCTATAGGTAGATACACCTAAGTGGAGAATTAACACTGTGAGGGAGGTACATCTTTGATTGCCTCCATGATGAGAGCCCAGAATGCTTTGTGTGTGGCATTGTGCACCAAGACACTGCATGGGATGGAGTGCAGTCAAAGGTCCCCCTTGTGCCCTCTTTGGATTATCACATCTTATAAAGGTTAATTAATAGTGGTTTTCCACCAAAGCAATGAGAGTCACAGACCAGAAACACAACCCAGAAAAGTACATGAATGTTTGAAAACAAAACAAGAAGTTCAAGTTATGCTTGAAGAGAATAGTATGCTTATTATCTTGCTTTTCAATTTCAGTATCATTTTAATTTTTTCCTTTCTTTTACAGGATATGGTGTCTCAGAAAAACACAGTAAGTGTTTAATATTCTGTGTTTTAAAACAAACATGAAGAATACAATAAAAATGCTTCCTAAAGGACATTTAAGCAGAAAAACAGCATAATTTGAAGTCTCTATGAGACAAGTTGCTGTGACATTATTTGTAATGCTGCAAATTATGGCTATAGCATCCATGAAATTTTGAGATCAGTCCACTTAAGCAGGCCTGTATTGTCATTGACTTGTATCCTGTTTTATGGAAAGAAACCTAGTTCCTAAAATAATATTCTGCATTGAGCAGAGGGTTAATTTATGGTCTGCTTCGGCCCCTTTCAACTCTTCTAGGATTTCAAGAAAATCATGCTGAAATCCTCTTATTGAGAATTGTTTTAGATGCGACTTTCATTTTGATAACAAAAGTTATTTGAAACTCACAAAGCAGCCAATGGAAATACCACCCAAAGAAGTCAGTTAAAATCTTAAGAGATTATCTCTTTTATATCCCCCCGCCCCCGTGTGTGTGTGTGTGTGTGTGTGTGAGAGAGAGAGAGAGAGAGAGAGAGAGATTTTCCTCCATAGAAATGCAAAAATAATGAAAATTAATGAAATTGTGCATTATATTCTCTTTGGCAATTATTTTTCACACAGATACACACCACTAAGGCAATCTGAAAAGTCCTGGAAACAAGCATCAGACTAAATTAAAAGTCTGTATTACACCATATTGCATGCAATTTTTTTTTTGTAATTTACCCTGACCTTTCAATGTAGGGTGTCAAAATAAAATAAAAATTACAAATTATACTATAAGGTGTAATTTAAATGATAATATTTTACCAGTTTTTTTTACCAATTTTAATACTTGGTTTATGAACTATGGAGTATCTTAAAAAATTGTATTGACACTAGTGTATGTAGAAAATTAAATAAAGCCCATGCAGAGCCTCTTTTACGTAACTGAAGATATAAAATCTGCCTTTCATTTCTTTTCAACAGAGGAGCTTCAAAGGGCAGTGGGTAAAAACAGCCACAGTATCTGTGTAATTTCTGAACTGAACTAAACCACAGATTTATTCCCTATAGTAGTTTCCATATAATTCATACAAAAAAATGTATTTAAGATTCTGTGGTCTTGTTTGGGTCTGCTGTGTGAAACTGTAGAAGAAATTATAATGAACAGTATTTGTGTTTTGAGAGATGCATTTTTTTAAAAGTCAACTTTGTGGCCTATAAAGGCTACAAAGCCTATACACAGGGTTGTGCCCTGCCTGGTGAAGTTTAAAAGAATGGATAAAAGGGGTTCAGCATAATTTTTAGTGGTCAGGAGACTCAGCTTCTGTATTCTACCTTTATCCTTCTCTAAGAGCAGTAGCAGAAAATATATATACAGAGATAAGAAAAACATGCAGTTTGATACAGCCCTGTACACAAATGTCAGTTGAATATAATCAAAATAGCTTACATAAGGCATGTTTTTGTAATAACTGATTTATCTTTCAAATATTCAGCAATAATTAATTCAGGCAGTTTTCCATTATTAATGTGATTCTCAATGTCCTAAATACTCTAAAGGCTCCAGATCTCGTCTGATCTTGGAAGCTAAGCAGGATAAGCCCTGGGAGATAGCCAATGAATACTAGGTGCCATAGACTATATTTCAGAGGAAGGAACTGGTAAACCCACTTCTGAGTATTCATTACCTAAGAAAACCCTATGAAATTCATGGAGTCACCTTAAGTCAACAGGCAACTTGAAGGTGCATGCGTGTGCACACACACATGCACACACAGCATGGCAGGACTCCCAGTGCAATGTACAGCAAATAGAGACAGAACAAGTACAAACACTTTTAAAACCAACAAAATACTTATTTTAAATAAACCAGCTTATTTTAAAAAAATTACATGCAGGTAGCCAGAAAAGCCACCCTGATTTCAGGGACAAAGAGCTTTACCTGCACACTTGGAAGCTGAAGAGGGACAGAGCTAGTCTGACTTCCCTTGAGTGTCGACAGGTGACTTGAAGAAACACACACATGAACAGTGATTTCCATATGAGAAAAAGATTTTTTCTTCAGATGCAGGGAGACTGGAGAATTTAAATTTCATGACCAAAGACCAAGCACAAGTAACAAGCTTAAGCTATTGAACCTGGGTCCCTTATAGGCTGCATCTACAGTGCAGAATTAATGCAGTTTGACACTGCTTTAACTGCCGAGGCTCATTGCTATGGAATTCTGGGATTTATAGTTTTGTGAGATATTTAGCCTTTTCTGTCAGAGAACTCTGGTGCCACAACAAATCCCAGTATTCCATAGGAAGGAACCATGGCAATTAAAGCAGCATCACAGTGTGGCAGCAGCCTGAGTCTTCATTTCTGTTGTATATATACTATGGTGAGCAAGAGGACTACAGCTCAATGGCAGAGCATTTGGGGATAAATCCAATACTGCAGTGGCAATCTCAATGGGACTTGCTTCCTCACTGTCCTCAAGCCCTCTGGAACTCCCCCAAACTAGCTCAAAAGACTTTCCCAGCCCTCCAGAAATGGTGTAGGTGTGCATAAGAGAGCAGTTATCATTTCTCAGTTTCACTAGACCCTGCCATTCTGCCAGTGGAAGTTCATCATTAGGTTCTCACCCACAGTTAACATGTTGAAGATCCTGAGTTCAGTCCTTGGCATCTTTTGGTAGAAGGATCTGGTAGCAGATGAAAGACATCGGCTGGATAACTTTGTTTTTCTGAGTACACATCTCTTATTCTGTATTTTCCAAATATCACATATACTTTGTATTTTTTTACACACACAGTGGTACACAGAATAGTTCTTTTAAAGTACAAGCCCAAACACGATTGAGCAAAGATGTATCTCTGAATTTTCAATTCCACTGAGGTTATATGCCAGAATATTTATGGGCTCAACAGTGCCAGTTTAAGGGCTATCTTTGATACTGTGCTTTCTTGGTTTTGTTTTAAGATGGAAATACTTAAGAAAAAATCTATTGAGTATTCTCCAGGGGGCACTCTTTCAAGCTCTGCTCACCAAACATCCTGTTTTCCCTCAGCAGAAATGTTAACATCATTTTCACTACATATATGGAGTCTGTCATTGTTGTTATTTTATATTTACATAAAATCTTCTGATAAAAATATAGCCAAATGTTCTTTATCTCTGTGGAACTACCAGCTAGTAACAGGCAAGCTGTCCATGCATTTCTTGTTTTCACACTGAATTTTCTCTCTAAAGGGGAAAGCACTCATGAACTGAGCAAAACTGAATTATTGAAATCAGTGTTGACATTGACATCTCCCCCAAGTCTGCAGTATAGAGAATTAGGAAATGTAGAGAACCCAATTTTTAGTATTATAAGAGAGGTTTTTTGTTGTTGTTGTTTTGTTAATTTCTGCATGAGAAATAATCTACAAAACTCTTGTCATTTCCTCTTAAATTAAAGAGTGTAATTTCCAAGTGCCTGAAGCTGATTTCTGAACCTGGTCCCCACAAACTCTGCCAGCATCTCTTCTACTAGCTTGCCTGCAGGGCTTTAGATTCAGTTTGGATACAGTACAGGACAGCCATATGATTCTACACTGCATAAAAACAAATAGAAATGTCTGTTGGTGATTCAATGCATACCACACGGTTGACTTAATACTGCTGTGTCTTTAAGCTTAATGTTGGAAACTGGATGGAGGTGATGATTCAGCATTCAACTTCCCAATAAAAAGTAAATGATTCATGCAGACCATACTTTACTTTTGGTCTTTAAAATATTGTTAACTACTTTCACTCTTGAAAATGGATTGGATTATATAAAATAAATTGAATCTATGTATAATGGTAGCAGATGTGGGATAAAGGAAATGTGTAATGTACAATAGTAGAGCAGTTCAGTCTTTCTGGAAAAAATATGTGAAGGGGTGATTGTTATTTTTACTATTAGAAACGTTGTTTTGTAAATATCTCTGTTACCAAGAATCACTGAAGCAGAAAAGTATTGAGGGCTATATAAGGTGTTGGAGAGAGACACGGCATACTTGTGTGTGCATATTGCATACCCACACACATATTTGCACACATATCACATTGTACAGTTGCATACATGTTGCACTTGCATCCCCTCCATCCTACTGTGAGCAAGATCCTTTCACCTCATCCCCAGCCAGGTGATATGAAATTGTCTTGATGAGATGGAGGCAAACCTAAGGCCTTCTCACTTCCATAGCAAAAATGGTCATACTTGGCTGAGGGATTCTGGGAATCATTGTACAAAAAAGTAGCTTTTACAAACAAAGTTCTTTACCCATTCCAGCAAATGTGTTCCAGCAGATCTATGATGCAGGAAGTCAGTACAGCCCCCAAACTTACTACAACTATACAAAGCAGTGAATACAATCATGTTTTCATGACTCTCATGTAAAAATCAGTGGACAACTTGTCTTATGTTTTCTTATTTCCTGTTCCTCCAGAACCAGCAATGGATTGGCATTGCTGGGCATTTGTCCAGACCCAAACCTAATCATTTGTAGGTGACCCACAGCCAATCCTTGTTGCCTCCTGGATCTTATGTTCCTTCTCCTATCTTTTTCTGTCCTGTTGTCCTGCCTCTTCTATGAAAACAAACAATGAGAGGAGCAAGAAGGAGGAACAGCAATCTCAGTATACGTTGTTTCCTCTGAGAAATGGTATGGTATGGTACTAAAGGACTTTCTGTTTTGAAAAGAGCCTCTGTACATTTTGAAAAAAATGGTCTGTACAAGGATTAAAAAAAAAGAGGTCAGGAAGGATCCATAACAGCTGAAATCAGCAAAATAATCAATAGTGCTCCCCAGAAACTTAGAGGAGCAATATTGGCCATCTTAAGAGAGAGAAATAAGGAATGAGAGCCATTGAAGATCTGCAAAGATGGCCTTTGGTGGTGGCTGTGCTCATCCCTGGACTAAAGGAAGAAAGAAACAAACATGCAATTAGAGTAATAGCAAGGAAGTGGCAGCAGGTCCTTTTTTCAATTGTTCATGACACTAACGGCATCCTAGTATAAGATGCAATCTAATGCCACTTTGAAAGAGGCAAAGAGGCACTCCCTACTCCTCTTTGCTGTTAGCAGCTTTCCTCCTTTCATCTTTCCTGTCTTTTCTTTCTATGGTAGGGTATACTAGAAGCTTTTCCTGCTCACTACAAGAATTAAATTTATAGCTATCACTGATTGCTGTGTTTTGCACACATCTGGTCTGGTTAGTGAAGCTCCTATCTTTATATTAGGATTGTAGACTGCTTATGTCTTCTACCATCTTTGTGATGTAGTGAATTTTATCTCCCATTATGTGCTCCTTTTTCTTCTAAAATGATATACAAGAAATGAGAGACAGTATCTTGTAACTTCTGGAGTGACACATTTAGACTGCAGGGCTATGAAGCATAGTTGGAGATATTGAACCCGTTACTGCTTTATAATCTATCATGATAATAAGATGGACTGAATCACATATACATTCTCCTAATGCTACTTTGTGGGAAATATGGATTAATTTTTTTTAAAAAAAATGTTATAGACAAAAATGATTGGTATGAACTCACTGGAGCAACCTTCCCTTCCTTTGCAGGTTGACTTGGCTCTAGCATTTCCACATACTGAGAAGTCAGTGCATGTTCCCTTATGCTTTTCTAGATGCCACTTTCCATTCTATGTCTCTTGTCACCAGGTTACTCCAGGCTTGAGTAGTGGGGAGCCTTGAGTCATGGGGCTGGAGAACTGGCGAGAAAAACAACCCATGAGTGGAAGGAAACATGTACAGACACTCTGGTCTGCACACCATGAAGCATCTCTGTCTATGCTGAGGATTGACTCAGCATTGAGACAGAGAACAGCTCAGTTAGATCATTTTCTTCGTCCTCAACAAAGGTCAGGTGATGATGCCAAGGATTCCTTTAACCAGCCCAGTTTGTTCTGGTGTTTGATACAACATAATTACTAAATGGGTGATTTTTATCTGGGCACAATCTCTACTCTTTTCAGCCCTACACATGCCTGCAGGACTATGTAATCATTAATCATATATGCGTAATTCTGCATAGATTCATTTTCTGTACTCCACTCTGGCATTTACAAGCTTTTGTTCTCACTGTTGTGCAAACACTAGTCAATGCTGTACTTTGTGCAGACATATGACTGCATAAGTGAAGGGGACTGTGTTGAAAGTTAATGGAGAAATTAGACTTCTAATCATTGGTAGTGAAAAGAGTGTGGAGACATCTAGATCTTGTTTAGAATCCAGGTGGATCTGACCTTCAGTTCTTACTTCTTTCCTTCCCCCTATATTTCCACTTATAAAACCTCTCAAAGCAGCTAGCAAATATTGCTAAAAACTAATTAAGCAATTAAAACCAGCACAATGTTCAATAAGCATTGCAACAAGCATGGAAGATCTGTAAATTTGTTTGATTCTAGCTGGTATGACTTTTAGCTAGTGGATATTCTCTAGTGTGGGGTACATTTTAGTTCTTCGTTTTTTTATGCATGCATGGTAGTATTACTAAGTAAAGAGCACAGAAAGAAGAAAACAATTCATAAAAGGAAAGAAAGGAATTTTTATTATCTGGTGTGCAGACAACAATTTTACTTGCTCCCCCCCTCCCCAATTAAAGTATGTTTAAAACAGAGGAGACATTTTTTGAAAGGAAGGAGGAAACAGATTATGAAGCTGAGAACAAAAGTCAAGCAATGGAATCATTAATGTATAGGTTGGGACATGGCCTTTGAGCCTAGCTAAGCTAAAAAAAATATATTTCTTGGTAGTTTTGAAGGTGCTCAGAATGATAAGGCTGTAACCCCTTACAAAAGGGTAAAGACCTTAACTGTTTTTTAAACCCCCCTTATGTTGTTGCAGTGATGAAATGTTGTGTGATCAGATTAAGATGAGATGTTATCCTCCTTGACTCCCACAAAGCAAGCCATTAAAATTCTGTATTGCTAATTTACTGCTCCACTGAGAGTCTTACATCATGAAGTTATGAGCTGCTCCTTACATCCTGCAGTTCAGTTCTCAAAACAGAACTGGTCTTGCATGTAATTAAAGGTCATAGTTTCCTATGCCCCTTTATGTTGCTGAAGCTCCTTGGAGAGTTGAACTCTGACTGCCAATTTTAGTCAGTGATGATGGTGTATAGCCGACTCTGTTGAGCCTGTCAGAGCATTTATCTGCAAAATAAATTACAAATACTCAACTTTGTGAATTTTTAAGGGGTCAGCTTAATGTGTCTAATATATTTTTATGGTAGGTCATGTTAGGTTTCCTATTTTCTCATGACTACCTAAAGTGCTAAGGCAGGCTTAATGTTGAACATAAAGAAAACAAAAATAATGACCCATGCCTGGGATCAAACATTGATAGAAATGGGGACTGCAGTCAGGAAATCAGAAGAAGATTAAGAATGGGGAGGGTGGCTACGAAAGAACTAGAAAAGTTTCTAAAATGCAAAGATATACAACTCAGCACAAAAGTTAGAATCATACAAGCCATCGTATTCCCTATTACCATGTATGAATGTGAGAGCTGGACAGTTAAGAAAGATGATAGGAAGAAAATCAATTCATTTGAGATCTGGTGCTGGAGAAGAGTGCTGAGGATCCCATGGACAGCCACAAGGACAAACAAGTGGATCCTAGAGTAGATCAAGCCAGAAACTTCCCTGGAAGCCAAGATGACCAAAATGAGACTGTCGTACTTTGACACATCACGAGAAGAGAGGATTCTTTGGAAGAAACAATAATGCTGAGAAAGGTGGAGGGAAGTAGGAAGAGAGGAGGGCCACATGCCTTCTATGGACTCTATTAAGGAGGTCACAGGTATTAAGGGGTTGCAGGAATTAAGCAGAGCAGTGGAGGACAGAGGGTCTTGGAGGTGTCTCATCCATAGGGTTGCCATGAGTCGAGATCAACTCAAGGGCACTTAACAACAACAAAAACCTAAACCTTTATTGTTGAGACTACAGATGGATATTTTATTGAAAACATTAAAACAGAAAAGCAAAATACAAACCTTACCATATTACCACATGTAATGTTACAGAAAACCCAGAGAACATTGTAGAGGGACAGCTGAGCTTATGCACCAAGACAGAATAGATTTGTTTTTTTATCAGTTATTTTGTTTTGTTTAGAATGGGCAGGAATTTGATTTCTTAGAATCTTTTAGACAGATGGATAGGCCCTTTTCTCTGAAGTCTGATTAGCTAGAAATGGCCAACAGCCGAATCACGTGCATTAATTATATGTGGAGCACACACATATTTAATCTGGAATTTTGAAACTTGTTCATGTTCTTCACATAGGGTTATATCAATATGTTATACTGTACAAGTCACACAATTCATTTAGAGATTAGAATTCTCTAACAAATTATATAGGATTTAATGTTCTTCTGAAAATAATTAAGCAATACTTCAAACTAGTGCAAAGCTCCAGAGTCCTTTTACTGTCCCTGCCAAGTTTCAGATGGCTGTCTCTCACAGTTCTGGAATTCTGGCAGACATGAACACACAACATTTATGTATTTATTTCTCCTGAGATGGAATTAATTTTTGTTGCTTTAGATTTATTTGGATTATTCATTTAGATTTAGTAAAACAAGGTTCTTAACATGCCAAACAACTTTCAGATTTTATCTAAAGGTCCGTGGCTGTGTAGGTATATCTCAGATCCAAAGAACCATGATTCATTCAAAGCAAGAGTAGGGTTACAAAAAGCAGTGACTTGTTTCCAGTAATTAAAAACAAAACACCACTTTTTGGAAAGCTTAGGGCCATAATGTTGTTGTGTGCCTTCAAGTAATTTCTGACTTATGGTGATCCTAAGGTAAACTTATCACAGGGTTGTTTTGGCAAGATTTGTTCAGAGGGGGTTTGTCATTGCCTTTTTCTGAGGCTGACAGGTTGTGACTTGCCCAAGGGCACCAATGAGTTTCTGTGGCTGAGTGGGAATTCAAAACCCGGGCCATACTATGTCAAGTGTATTGTTAGTAGGTCTAATTTCTAACTAAAAGATGTGTATTATATTGTAATACACTGTACAGCACTGACAATATTAGTCTAGTTTAAATTTTAATATTGCATTTATTTATTTTAAAAAATAATACCTTTTAATAGGTTATAGACATTATGTTATACCAGATATTAAAAAAAACCCACAAGTTAAATTTTTTCTGAGGGGTGGTTTAAAGATGCAACTTTCTTGCTATTTCTCTTTTCATACATTTTGCACTAACTAGAATGTGTTGCTTGCTTCCCCCAACAACTGTCCCACATGAAATATCTTATAAGAAATAATACTATTGCACTTAGTTGAAGTCCTTCTCTAGCTCTGTGAGTCTTCTGATGATGCTCATCCTTGCCAGTTTCTGCCATCAGTGATAGAAGGAATGCTACCCAGTGTAACGATTGATTTTGATTCTGATACGCAGGACTGACCATTTTTATTGTGACTGTTGAGACCTAGGAGCTATTCACATGTCATTTTTTTTTTAGTGTGATCATGCGAATAATCTCACACATTCCAGTTTTGTTGTTCACATTATGGAACTGCATCTGTGTGCATCTGTCAAATTCTGTTGCTCACACATGCCAACACTTGAATAAAGATGGAGTCGATAATGCAAATGTATACAAAGCACATTCAAGGCATGCAGAGTTTTATCCTGGTTTATCCCAGGTCTATTCAAATTAGTTGTTCACACAGCCGACAATGCGAATCTTTTAGAAAAATTTGGAAAAATACCCAAGATCAATTATTCCTGGTTAAGTGGGGTTTTTTTGGCAGCCCCCCCCCCCCAACTTAATTGGATGCATTCGAAATGTATGTGCACAACAAAGATTCAACCCAGATTCTACCTGGATTATTTTCACCATCTGGATAACTGCTTAAATTCCCTGATGTCACCAGATCCCACCTGGTCTTCAAAGCAAGAAAATTCAGTCCTGGTTAGTCTCTGTGTGTACACATATGTGCCTTTAGGTTACCTGTTGACATATCACAATCCCATGCATTTCACCAGGTGCTGTTGGCAGTATTTCAGAGGATGACAATGGCAAACTATCTCTGAGTATTCCTTGACTAAGAAGAAACTCTGAAATTAATGGGATTGCCATATAGCAACAGGTAACCTAAAAGCGCATATGTGTACACATACAGACACACACATTGAGACTGCACATTCTTGCTTGGCAGTTAAAGAAACATTCCTGTACTCCATAAAGTGACAGTAAGGATCTCTTTCTAGTATCATTTAAAGACAGAAGTAGCCATTCAAACATTTTGCAAAACATAAAACTTGGTCAGAAAATGTAATTATCAAACATGAAAATCTTAAATTGTGCACAGTGTAATAATTATCTCTGAAAGTTTCTGCTCATAGTGACAGTAGTTGTAATAATAAAAGCAGCATTTTTATTGTGTGACAATAAAACATAATAACATGAAATTAAAGCAGTTATCAAAATAAACTGCAGAAATGAGGTATAACATGCGCTAGACTCCACACATTTGAAGTCCATATATATGGAATTATTTGGAATCTCTGTGTGGACCCCTTCATGTACTTTGGTTTTCTACAGTACCAGTTCAGGCTCTTCCTTGGTTTTTGAAGGTATAACATGTTGACAAATGCCCTGTGTAACTTTGTAACCTAATGAATTTTTTTATTGCTGCCTATTTGTTGCCATCTGTGTAAACTCTTGGACTTCAACCCATATGTTTAAACAGAAAGTACACAGCTGAGCTAATCCAGTAGGTTGAATAAACTGTATAACTTTCATGGTTTTTTCTTCCAGGCAGAAATAAATAATACAGTGAATTGAAGTACAAGTTGAGTAACCTTTATCACAGATGTTTGGGTCCAGATGTGTTCCGTATTTCTGTTTGTTTGTTTGTTTTATTTCAGAATACCTGTACAGTCAGCATTCCTTATCCATGGATTTTTTATCCATGGTTTCAAGCATCCATGGCTTGAAGATATTTTTACATTCCAAAAAGCAAACCTTGATTTTGTCATTTTATATAAGGGAAACCAATTTAATGTGCCACTGTATTTAATGAGACATGGGGGGGGGGTGGGCTGGTCCTGGAACCAAATCCCAGCAGATACCAAGGGCCCACTGTATTTGCATATACATAGCACACAGTACACAACACAAGTAGTGTAGTATGTACTGTATTTGTAATGGTGGGGAGAGCTGCAAGGCTTGGGAGACTTGGCTGGAGAGGGACTGTAGATTTGTGAAACATTGGGAATCCAAATGTATGCTCAGTGTGAATCCACACCTTCCGTGATTTCACAGATCCTCGTATCTTTCTCCAGCCTTGCATCTTTTTCCAGCCTCATGGCTTGGTAATTTCCTATTTGTGTTGTGTGTGAGATACGAGGTTGGAGAGAGACTAAGGATCTGAGAGATGAAGGGGTAAGAGTGCTGCAGTCTCCACCTCAAAAGCAGAAATGGGCAGCTGGCAGCAAAAAGTTATTGTTCATTGCTTTGGCTATTGCTTTTATTGCATTTGTGGATTTTTGGTAACAATTATATATTTTGTTCCAGATGATAGACCAATATATATTCATAGTAATAAGTTACTCCTGCCCTGTAAATTTCTCAAATTATTGTGATATTAGTTCATTTGGTTATTTACACATACTGTAGTGTTCTTCAGGTATAATTATGTGAGGATATTGATCTCATAACAACAGACTTAATATTTTTATTCCTAATGAGTATCTTTGCTGTTTCATTATAAGTTCCATAAACATTTTATAGCCAATATATTGTTACTGTATGTGTTTACTCATATTTCACTGTTATCTTCCTTTAATACTTTTTTTTGTTGTGTGTCTTTTCTTTGAAATATGCCTACTTCTGTGATCTTCATTTTTCCATAATATTCCATTACAATTTGGAGTAGGCTGCATTCGCTGCCAACCAAAAAGCTTTCCTACGACTACAGCTACCTCCAGAATATCACAGTGGTGGTATGATGGGCAAAGTATGTACCATTCTTCTATTGCACTTGATGTTTTTAAAGTGTCACTGTGTGCTTCTTTTTCTTTTGTGCTCTTGAAAGCTTGCTTGCTTGTTTTCAAATAGATAGTTGTTTCTGCCTGTTTCATAATAAAAAGGAAAGGTTGGGGAAGCAGTCTGCCAGCACCTTTAAGATTAGTCGATCTATTTTAGCATGACATTTCTTGGAATTCAGTTCACTTGCTCAGATATACTGATGGAGTATAATGTTAAAACAACTAGTATTTAAGCTATTACATAGTTGTGGCGATTGTATCAGAGGCATTGGGGTACAGAAAGAAACTGGCCATAAACCTTTCATAGAGTTTTATAAACTGAGATGTGATTGTTAAGCAGCTGCCCTGTTACTCTAAAGATGTCAAAGCAATACATTCTGCTTACTTATTAAAGTCCATTCCTTTGAAGAAAAACCTTTCTATGGGGGATTCTTTTATTACATGTGCAATTGTGAGGATCCATATATTAATATGTGCAATGTGACAAGAAAGCAGTATCTCTGTTTATATCTCTGCTAAGAGATTGGAATTTGTGAATATATTCCAATTCACCTATTTCTCATCTTAATCTTCCTTTGATTTTTTTTTTAAATTCTGGAGTGGCTATTTGAAGAATGGTGATTGTATATCCAGGAAGATTAAATTGTTCTGCCACTGGTTTGAGGATATTACTATTTCTAATATATAATTTGTGTCCATTTGTCCTCTCAGATACAATCTATCCTGTTTGTCTAATGTAGTGTGCAGAAAAGTATTGCTGTCAGAAGATGTATATATTTCATTGGAGGATGAGCAAGTACTTTTCATGTTGTGGGTGAGGCTATTGGGATCTATAATGTTGTTGTCTTGATAAATGTTGAAACAGATTTGGCATCTAGGCTTATAGTAGGTTTATGGCATCTCTTCATTGTATTTTGTGTCTTTTTGTACATGAATACTTGTTTGATGTTGGGGAGGCTGTCTAATCAAGGAGTTCTCATCCTCCAATGTGGTGTATGTCATTTTCTATCAGAAGTGCCCCTCTACACTCTACAGTGCATAAGCAAGACTTAACATAGGGGGGTTGCAGACTGCCAGAAATAGTGCAAATTGAGTCCACTTTTAGGGTTAGGATTAGTGCTAGGGAATCATGGGAATTGTTTTTTTTCTGGGACATTGAGCCTTCTCTGTCAGAGAGCTCTGGTGCCACAATAAACTACAGTCCCCATGATTCCCTAACCCTAACCCTAAAAGTGGACTCAATTTGCACTATTTCTGGCAGTCTGCAACCCCAGGTAGTTCCTTCCCACAATAATATTAAGATCAAGGCTTGGAAACATTGCCTTTTTTCAGACTATAACTTCCAGAGCCCTTCAGCGAGCATTTCCACAGTCTAATATTGCCCCAGCTGATATGGGAGAGCCATAGCCAATATTACCTTCCAATGTATGAAGGAGGTGAATTATAGTCTTCCATGTTGTCAATGTAACATTAGGGCCAAATTGTCTTTAAAAGGTAAAGATATTCCTTGTTGACAAGGTTGTCAAGTCGTGTCTGACCATAGGGGGCGATGCTCATTCTATTACTAAACCAAAGAACCAACGTTGTCAGAGACTAGTCTGTGATCATGTGGCCAGCATGATCACACAGAACGCTGTTTACCTTCCTACCAAAGTGGTACCTATCTATCTACTTGCATTTGCATGCTTTCGAAACACTAGGTTGGCAGAAGTTGGGACTAGGGACAAGAGCTCAGCTCATCATGCATCATGCTAATTGTCTTACATTGATTTAATAATAAACCTCTACAAACTTCTCAAATGTAGCTTAACTAAAGCAAGATGTTTAGATGACTACTTAGTCATGTTTATTTATGTGTGTTTTAATGAAAACAGAATAATTTATCTAGTATTAAAACATTCCTTAGTCCTTAACATTACTAATAAATTGAAGTTTTGAGCATGCCTCCCACAAGTAATGCATTTTAATAACTGTTTAAGTCATTTTAAAGAACAGTACTTGTCTGTGCTTTGCTATTATTTCTAGTGAATGGTGCCTACCTAGCCTCTGTGTTGTTATTTTTTATTTATGATGTTATGTTAATACAATGTGTAAAAATGTTTGACTTACAGTGTTTTGGCCGAGAGGTGAATTAGTTACCTTTGTTTGCACACAGATAGTCACATACATCCCCCGATTTTTGAATATGATTGTTTCCATAGTGAAGTGATTGCTTATGCTTGAACTGTAGAGATTTCATATATACTTACTACAATGGAAAATAACATGAAAGCATTATTTTCTGTAGAGTTCCTTTGCTATATTTAGGATGAAGGCTTACACCCAACAATTTTATCCCCTGGTAAACATGCCCATCTGTACCCTCCGAAGCCCTCTATCCCACTAACTGAAGTAAAGTAGATAAGAATGAGACAGCTTTTTCTGTTGCAGCACCCCATCTGTGGAACCTCCTTCTTAGAGATTCACCTGCCACCATCATTATTTTATTTTTGGCTCTGGTTTTTCATTTCTGTTTTCATTGGTCTGATTATTTTTAAATTTTACCAGTAATGTTGCATTTTATTGTGAAATTATTTTATAGCATCTGCTGATAACTTTTATTGATTTGTTGTTAGATTTTTTTTATTGGTTGTTTTATTTTCTGTAAATAACCTAGGGGGTCTTGTCAGCTGAAGAACAGAGGGAAAATATCCTAAAATAAGTTAAAATAAAGGGTGAAACTAGCTCACCATTGCCAACATGGTGAGCACAATGGATGGGGATTATGAGAAAAGTAGTTCAACACTTCTGTGGGAAAGAAGATTAATCAGGGCAGTAGTAACAAGTGCATTCTGTACTAGCCACCACATAAGATTCAAAATTTCATATATCTGAAATGACTGTGCCACTTGGTGGCAGAAAGATACCCGTACTATGTAAATCTGCTTGGGCAAGGCATTGTCATTGATTGGGTGCCATCTTTCAGGAAGTCCTGTCTTGAGTCATCTGCCTCTAATCTGAATATCTGAGACCTCTCAGAGAACCTTATTGTAAGATTGTGACCAGTGTAAGATCTTGGCAGATTCATATTGTATAAAGTAGTCACCAGGATTCAGAAGACAGCACCCCAACCTGGGGTGAAGAGGGAGAGTTGTCCTTATGGTTATCCCCAGGACACAGGGCACTGACTGCTGGAATAATGCCATGGTTGACTTGATAGTAGAACCAAAGAGGATGATAGCTAAGAATAGAGCAAGTTTACATGGGAATGTGTGATTCTAACACTTATGGCTGTTGAGACACTGTCAGAAAGCATGGCTATGTGAGCCAGTGAATGGGTGTGGTGAGGGACTGAGTGCCTTGTTAAACATGTAGCAGCTGAGGGTTTTGCCAAGCATGTAGCTGACAAAAAAAACTAGCTAGGTCCATTAAGGAAGGCCAGTTTAAGAAAAGAAGAAATACATGAATACAAAGATTAAATCTCTGAGATTATAGAGAGAATGAGAGAGCAAGAGTTGAGGGCAGGTGGAGAAAGCTGGTGCATTTGCATGGTAGAAATAATGCATTTTGACACCATTTTAACTCTCATAGCTCCATCCAGCAAAATCCTGAGATATGTAGTTTTGTGAGGCACCTGCACTTTTTGGAAGAAAAGGCTAAAGATGTTGCAAAAGTACAAATCCCAGAAATCTATAGGATGAAACTACAGCACTTAAAGTGATGTTAAACTGCATTATTTCTACAATGAAGATCCACACAAACATGAGTTGTGCTTTGGTCCCTTTCTTTCTAAGGTCTGAGTTAAAGCAGCTGTGGCACAAGGCGCCCGCTCACTTACTCAGTGTTCCTTATCCTAAGGCTTAGCTTTTCAGAACTTTAAATATTAACACCAGCCCTTTTTGGTGAACCCAGAGTGGGTGGAGAACTGATGCAGTTGCTTTGAGCCTGATGGAAAATACTTGACGCACCTGGTCAGAAGTGTAGCTACTAGTTTGAAGGATATGCTGCTTCTGAGCAATACTCAAATGCAACAACATATACAAGGAACTGCAGAATCTGAATGGGATATTACCAGAGCATAGGCAAAAATGGCCATGCTAGCTTTCTTGGTAACAGAAGAAAGAGCTCTGTTCACAAAAGTTTGCATGCATGTAATTGTTCCTTTCAGATGAATGAAATTTCCTGAGCACTTGGGGAATGCCCAAGGTGGCACCAATTAGAGAAAAACTTCTTCGATATATAGGTCTTAAGCAAATCACATGGAAAGTGATCTCATTCATTATCAGTGGACTTTCCTTCCACAGAATGTTCTTTGGATTTCAGTTTAAGATGATACTTTTTAGGGTATTTAATCCTGTCTATGTTTTGTACTGCGAAGAAGAACATTTTTATCATATGTGAATGACTTGAGGGAGTTCTGGAGGAGTTCTGGGAATAATGTAAAATGTAAAGGACACCAGAACTTGAACATAAATCCATTTCCCTCATTTTGTGGGGAAAAAAACCTATGGCATATAACAGTGGGAGTAGACAGTCCAAGTAGATGAACTGCAAAAACACCTGTTTTCTCACAGCTGCAAGAGAAGCGGGGTGGGTGGGGGTGGAATCAATGTAATGGAAGCATCAGGGCAAAGATAGTTAATGACTTTTGCGTTTCTTGTAAAAAGCAGTATGACCTAGTTTCTACTAAATAAAATAATCAAATTAGTTACCTTATAGTGTTTATTCTTTGACTTCTGTTTATGTGTGTGTTAAAAATCCTTTCACTAATCTATGTGTTTGGAAAAAATAAATTAATTTTCCTCTTAAGATAAATTCTGAATGGAACAAGGGGAAATACAGTACTGGAATTATGGAGGAGAAAGATACAAAGAACTTTAATGAAAATAATGTACCTTGAATCTGAAAAAAAAGTTAATACTACTTGCTTTTTCAGAACAATAATTTGCACCCACTTTTAGGAAATAGTGCAGATGCACTTTACTTTTGACAAGTGTTGTTTACAACACATATTGGCTATGCATATTTGTTATCAGAACAACCTTTCACTTACAGTATTCTCATTTAGGTGCTGTGCAAAATTATTACCACAACTCTCTCAGTATTTAACATATATGTGGTTCATGATATCCCATAATTTGCAGAATAACATGTAAAGATGTAAAATATTTTGAATTTTTTATGCCATGAGGCAGGGGAGAAGGAAACAGTTGCCCTCTCCATTTTCTTCCAGGGAAAAAAAAGAAATGTTGGCAAAAATGGAAAAAATATGTAAACTTTACATCTGTCTAAGAACATTTTACATAACTAAAGCCCTTTTTTTATTTTGATAACACAGGATCCCTTATGTAGAACTAGGTTTGCTTGTAAAATTAGTATGTTTATATATATTCAATTTAAAAATATAGATTATTAAGGACATGTTTTAAAATTTATTAATTTACCAATCAATTTTTTAAATATTATTTTTAAATATTTTTAAAATTTTGTTACCAAAGTTGCTACAAGATGCTGAATTTTTAAGAAATCAAATGTTTCTTCTTCTTTTTTTGAAAAACTAAGAGCTTTTGCCAGTTTATGAGAAGGTGGCAAAAAGTTAAAGTTGAAAACATCACTACTATAATAGAACAAACATTGTTACCATGTAGTCATGGTAGCCAGCATGGTATAGTGGTTTGAGTATTGGACTGTGACTCTGTAAGCCGAGGTTCAATTCCCTGCTTGAGCATAAAAACCCACTTGGGCAGTGGCATCACCAGGGGTGTGTGGACCGCAACGGATGACACCCTAAAGTGGAGGTGATACCACTGTTTCTCAAACACCTACCTTTTGGCAGAAACAGGCTGTGGCATTCACCTGATTCCCTTTAAAATGCTTTAAGAGATGCTGGGAGTGGGGTGAAGCTCAGCGGGAGGAGAAAGGAGTGGGCCCAGGATTTTTAAAAATTTTAATTTTTAAAAAAATATTGATTTTTTTATTATTTTAATTTTTTATTATTTTACATTTTTCTTTAAAAACATCACATTTTAACCCAGTCTTCACTATGTACGTGTAAATAAATTTAGATTGTGCATATGATATTGTAATTTGAAGGTATAATTTTAATTTTGATAGTTGTTTATGTCATAACTATTAGCATTACATTCAGTGATGTATGGGGATTATGATTTATGAGTAACATTAGTGCAAAAAAGCATTGCTAAGGATCCTGTATGGTGTGAAATGGGAGGAGGTCAGTGCGGGGGTGACACCATGAGTTACTGCACTGGGTGACACCAACCTTACAGACGCCACTGGCCTTGGGCCTCAGTAGATGGCAGTGGCAGATCTCCTCTGAATAAATTTCCCAAGAAAACTCTATGATAGATATGATCACCATAGTTTAAAAAAAAGACTTGGTGGCACATAACAACAGTCTAAATTTATTCACTTGGGCAAAACCAAAGTCTTTGAATACTGGAAATACGCAGCATTGCATATCACAGTTTCTTCATGGGAGCCGGGAAGTATCCAGCTCCATACTCCTCCACTGTTACGATATTTTGTAGAAGGTGACACGTATAAAGAGGTAAGGCACTTGTTTGCATTAAGATTCTTGCTCACATGTAAAAATGTCTATGCAAATAGGAATTTCTCTCCTTCAGATACAAGATTTTATTCATCATTTTACATTTCCCCCTAAAAAATCTTAGTTATCCAGGAAGGCAACCAGAAACAAAAAAAAGGTTTGAGGGAGGGTTTACCCCTTGAAATATTTTATTTTATTTTATTTGCTAGCCTTCACCTCTTTAACAACCACCTTGTGCTGTTAGTAGTTGATGTTACTCCATACTAACAGTTTGGGGATACTTATTAGTGGTTGTCTGTATCATAATAGTTCTGTAGATTATGAAGAAAGTAAGTGGCTCAGTTCTCATGGAACTATAATGTTTTGGCTAGAGGTTGTTGATTTTGTACTCTCTTTTACACATATACATCCTCATACATGGGAAGCTAATACAGCACACCCACGCCATATGCGGGTGCGCTATATGTGGTTTTAGCCTTATGTGAAGGCAAGCCATGGCAGGAACCACAGGGCGCATGCCTGCGCTGCACACACCACACTGTGCATGGGAGCATCCCCCTCCATTATTCTCAATGCATACACGATTAAGGATACACAATTTTTGCCTTATGCCGGGGGGTGTGTGTGTCTGGAACAGATCCCCCTCATATGGCAAGGGCCCACTGTACATTAGGAAGAAGACTGAATTTATCTCCTATATGACATCACATCAGTAATGTAATTTTCCTTGTGACATTGGATCACAAGTGATATCAGAGCCAGCATGGTGTAGTGGTTTGATTGTTGGACTATGACTCTGGAAAACAGTGTTTGAATCTCTTGTCAGCCATGGGTGACCTTGGGCAAGTGACACTCTCGCACCCTCAGAGGAAGGCAAAGGCAAGCCCCATCTGAACAAATTGTGGCAGGAAAACCCCATGGTAGAGTTGCTTTAGGGTTGCTATAAGTTGGAAAGGACTAGAAGGCATGCAACAACAACACTAATGAGAATATGTAGGTTAACTATGACAATGTCCATCCTGTCATTAATATGCATGTCCTCATAAACAGTAGGAAACATGCTTCTTCAAACCAAAATGATAGCTGGGAGATGAAGTCTGATAGGAGAGAACCTGTGGCACTTCAGAAATTGGGATCTAACTCCTTTCACCCCTATTGCTATTATTATTATTATTATTATTATTATTATTATCATCATCATCATCATCATCATTATATTTATTTGTATCCCACTCTTTTCTCAGAGTGACTTCACAATATTAAAAAAAACAATACAAAAAGCATAGAAAAGAGGTGCATTAAAAAGGATCTAAATTATTAATGTTAAAATATATAGTTATTAAAAGAATAAAATAAATTTTAAAGAGATAAGACTGTATAAAACACTTTAAAATGATACAACACCCCAAGCCGGTTCTTACACACATTCCATTTTAAAAGTCTATGTGTATAGGTAGGTCTTAGCCCACTGGCGGAAGGCCAACAAGGAGGGTGCCATTCTGGTTTCCCTGGGAAGAGAGGTCCAGAGTCTAGGGGCAGCCACTGAGAAGGCCCTCTCTCTCATCCCCACAAACCGTGATGGAGAGAAGGGCTTGTCCGGGGATCTCAGAGCCCAGGCTGGTTCATACAGGGAGATATGGTCCGCCAAATAGCGTGGACCTGAGCCATATAGGGCTTCATAGGTCATAACCAGCACCTTGAATTGTGCCCAGAAACAAACTGGCAGACCCCTAGTCTACATACCAAGTGGTAAGGAATGATAGGAATTATAATCCAACAACATTTAATTTGTTTGTGTGTTCCTGCATGGCAGGGGAATAGCCCTTGTGGTTTCTTCCAACTCTATGATTCTATGAACTTTTTCAGGGCCATCAAATCCTCACCTCTAGTTTATTGCTCTGCTTTAACCAGGATAAAGGAGTGCTTTTGATCCTGAAGCCATTCAAGTATTCTATTTTTGTGTTATCTCGTTTTTTCCTCTCTTTTATGGGTCTGTTAAGAGGTGTAAAACTGCTTGGTACCCATAACTCTTGCAATATAGAAATGGCAAGAGAAAGCAGAAGTACTTGACTCATCAAGACACATCCTTGAAACAAAAGTTTTGATGGAAGCTTTTTGTTAGTGAGAAGAGTGGTTCGCTTGAGTAATTTGGAACACTGGGCTTGTTATACTCCACCCCACTTTACATGGTTTATTTCTGTAAAATGTCCAAGCCAGTATTGTTGAATTTAGAGATTTTTCCTGTTCTGCTGAGTGGAGCCCTGGATGTCACCTCCAGCCTGAGTGTGTCACGGAAACTTTTTTGTGCAGGACCAGCTATGTGTGTGATGTATGTGCATTTTGGCATGCCTTTAAATTAACCAGATAAGACGGGAGGCTCTTTTTGTGTGTGTGGTACCTATATAGTCATCTTTGCAATAGTTATGTATCTGCAAAGGCTCTTTCTCTTTGAGGAGTTGTGTAATTAGAACACATGTTACAAAAAGAGGGATTAACAGTAAGGGTTTGTGGAAGTTGGTTTTCTTGCCTTAAAGTGCAACATATTTATTGATGATGTTTCTTTTTGTTTGCTTTGTTTGTGAGCTGTCTTGAGTCCAACACTGGGAGGAAAGGCAGTATGCTGTCTTGAGTCCAACACTGGGAGGAAAGGCAGTATATATATTTTTCCTCCCAACACTGGGAGGAAAGGCAGTATATATATATATATATATATATTTGTTTGTGAGCTGTCTTGAGTCCAACACTGGGAGGAAAGGCAGTATTTTTTGGGAAAACAGAACCATTATGAGTTTAAAACAATTTTATATATATATATAAAATTGTTTTAAACTCATAACGGTTCTGTTTTCCCAAAAAAATTGAAATGAACCATAAATACTGTTGCATTGCTACAGTATGCATCCCCCCTGTGAAACAAATTACAGTGGGTTTGCCCCTAGACATATATAGTTTAGCAGATCTTGAAAAAGTTAGACTCTAATTCCCTGAGTCCTCAAGTAGGATATGTAGTGGCTTTGGAGAGCTGTAGTACAAAAACTGAATTTTCTCAGCTCTGTGTATAGCAGCTCCAGTGTGTTAATAGATTGGGAGTGAGTCACAGAATATTGAGCTCTTTCCTCAAATCCCCCTTTTCTTCTATACTTTTCATGCTATGAACAAGTGTTAACAAGCTTTATACTGGTATGATTGGGTTTTCTTCATGAAGAACATTTGTCAGTTTGCTAATTTTGGTTCAAACACTATTTATGATCATGGCTGACTAAGGTTAATATTGGAATTAATGTAAACTTGGCCATGGTAAACACCGAGGAAGAATTTTTACAGGGGTCAGGAATAAGACTGAAGAGGTTGGGGAAGTAGTACTTGGTTTACTGTTAGTTAATTCTTGAAGAATCAATTGTTGTATCTTGTGCATGTCTCTCCTGGAGCAAGTTCCACTGGGTTTAGTGGGATTTACTTCAAGAAAAGCCATATAGCCGGGACAGGAAATCTATGGAATGTAATTGTAGTTGACCCTAGTCCAGCTTTGCCAGTTGGGTGGAATGACAGGAGTTACAGTTGTATAATGTCTAGAGGACCATAGCTATCTTCCCTGGCACATAGGATGTCATCCAAATAATGTTGTCTGCACCTTGATTGATCCCACTGTCTACAGTATTTGTAGTAAGACTATTATGTTTCTTCCCCCCCCCCCCTTCCATTTCATTGTCACTCAGCACTGGTATCCCATGTTATCACTGGGCCTGAGCTTCCATTGTCTACAATATTATAATCAGTTCTTGAAACCATCAGACATTTTCAAGATGGTACTGTATTTGGAACTGTGTAACTTTACAGTGCAGGTATTTTTTGTTTCAGCCTGTGTTTTATCTTTAAAATTAATCAAAAGTTTTTCACTGTTTCTGTGAGCAGCTGAGCAGACTATGCATGGAATGCAAACCAAGCATGTGAGAATGCTGGCTGACATATGTTTCTGCATACATTGTAGCCTGTTCATTGCCCCATGCTTCCTCAAAAGTTTCAAACTGAGAATTGTCATGGTTATTATTGTCACTTTGTTCTAATAGTTGAATGCCTTGTCTTCTTTAGGCTTCAAGTGGCAATTATTACTTCATTCCATACATTGTAACACCCTGTGCTGATTATTTTTGCTGTGAAAGTGATGCCCAGCGGAGAGCCTCTGAGTATATGCAACCTAACTGGGACACTATCCTGGGGCCTCTCTGTGTTCCTCTGATGGACAGGTTTATCAGCCTTCTCAAGGACATACATGTCACATCATGGTAATTTTTACCACTTTTTTTCTTTCTTACTTACTTAAACTGTGTGTGTGTGTGTGTGTGTGTGTGTGTGTTAAGAAACCCCAGGACCTCTGTCAACCATCTTCTTTTCCTGCCTAATACATTCAGTGTGGTCTTAATTTCATGACAAATTATATCTCTCTCATGCAGCTGTTATAGTAAACTCACCATAGTGGATTATGATTATTTTCCGAGGTAACACTGATCAGCAAGTAGTATTGTGGTTGCAGAAGTATCCCTTGGGAGAAGATGGAGATATAAATAAACCTAATATGAATTTCAATTCCCGTGGTTGAAATAAGATGCATTAAAACTTGTATTTTTCCAAGTGGCTCATGTATACTTCTCCTGCAAGGCTGTAACTTAACTCTGGCAGAGCCAGCTGTACATTCACTTATCTCACAGCCATTTGTAAGAGGCTTCACAGTTTTCTTAGTAACAAATATTATAAAACTCATTGCTTACTTAATACTGTTAATTTGCTGGTGGTGAAAATGCTTCTTAGCATGCTCATTAAAGAGACTGAGGAAGTGAAGGCCAGATGAGAGAAAGGGACTTGCAAATCACATGTTAGCTACAAATGATAAGTAGGAATCATGTAAACTATTAAGCCTGTGTAATGAAATACACATAGAGATACTGTAATTACTGTCTGTTATATTTATCTTGCATTTCTTATTTAGCCATGTTCTGGGTTTAAATATTTTGTCAGTTTCATTTGCCTTAGGGTGTGATTCCTTTTTGTAAGTGACATTTTTAAAAAAACTTTCTACAACTCCTAGGAGAGCTGACCTTTTGTTGTTCTTGTTGTGTGTCTTCAGGTCATTTCTGATTTAGGGTGACCCTAAGATGAACCGGTTACAGGGTTTTCTGGGGCTGAGAGTGTGTGACTCGCCCAAGATCAACCCAGTGAGTTTCCGTGGCTGAGTGGGGAATCAAACCCTGCTCTGCAGAGTTGCTTAGAATCATAGAATCATAGAATCATAGAGTTGGAAGAGACCACAAGGGCCATCCAGTCCAACCCCCTGCTATGCAGGGACTCCCAATCAAAGCATCCCTGACAGATGGCCATCCAGCCTCTGCTTAAAGACCTCCAAGGAAGGAGACTCCACTACTCTCTGAGGGAGTGTGTTCCACTGTCGAACCGCCCTCACTGTCAGGAAGTTCCTCCTAATGTTGAGGTGGAATCTCTTTTCTTGCAGCTTGCATCCATTGTTTCGGGTCCTAGCCTCTGGAGCAGCAGCAAACAAGCTTGTTCCCTCCTCGATATGACATCCCTTCAAATATTTAAACACGGCTATCATATCACCTCTCAGCCTTCTCTTCTCCAGGCTAAACATCCCCAGCTCCCTAAGTCGTTCCTCATAGGGCTTGGTTTCCAGACCCTTCACCATTTTAGTTGCCCTCCTTTGGACACGCTCCAGTTTCTCCCCATCTTTTTTGAATTGTGGTGCCCAGAACTGGACACGGTATTCCAGGTGAGGCCTGACCAAAGCAGAATAGAGTGGCACTATTACTTCTCTTGATCTAGACGCTATACTTCTACTGATGCAGCCTAAAATTGCATTGGCCTTTTTAGCTGCTGCATTGCACTGTTGACTCATGTTCAACCTGTGGTCCACCTGGATTCCTAGATCCCTTTCACATGTAGTCTCATTCAGCCAGGTGTCCCCCATCGTATATCTGTACTTTTTGTTTTTCCGCCCTAAGTGCAGTACCTTACATTTCTCTGTGTTGAATTTCATTTTGTTAGCTTTGGCCCAACTTTCTAGTCTGTTCAAGTCATTTTGAATTTTGATCCTGTCCTCTGGGGTATTAGCTACTCCTCCTAATTTGGTGTCATCTGCAAATTTGATAAGTATGCCCCCAATACCATCATCCAAGTCATTAATAAAGATATTGAATAGCACTGGGCCCAGGACACAGCCCTGTGGCACCCCACTGGTCACTTCTTTCCAGGTTGAAAAGGAGCCATTGTTGAGCACCCTTGGGGTTCGACCAGTCAACCAATTACAAATCCATGTAACAGTTACGTTGTCTAGCCCACATTTTACCAATTTGATTGCAAGAATGTCATGGGGAAGCTTGTCAAAGGCCTTACTGAAATCAAGATATACTATATCCACAGCATTCCCTTCATCTACCAAGCTGGTAATTTTATCAAAAAAAGAGATCAGATTTGTCTGGCATGACCTGTTTCTCTGAAACCCATGTTGACTTTTTGTGATTATGGAATTACTTTCCAGATGTTCACAGACTCTCTGTTTAATGATCTGCTCCAGAATCTTTCCGGGTATTGATGTCAGACTAACTGGACGATAATTGTTGGGATCCTCTTTTTTCCCCTTTTTGAAGATGGGGACAACATTTGCCCTCCTCCAGTCCGCTGGGACCTCTCCTGTTTTCCAGGAATTCTCAAAGATTATTGACAATGGTTCCGATATTACATTTGCCAGTTCTTTTAATATCCTTGGATGTAATTCATCTGGTCCTGGAGACTTATATTCATTTAGAGTAACCAGATGTTTCTGTACTATCTCTTTACTTATTCTATGCTGAAATTCTCCTATTCTGTCCTCTGCTCCATTATACTTAGGTTGAGCACCCTTTGCCTTTTCTGAGAAGACTGAAGCAAAGAAGGTGTTGAGTAGTTCTGCCTTTTCTCTGTCTCCTGTTAACTTTTTGCCATCCACTCCACACAGTGGCCCTACCATTTCCTTCTTTTTCCTTTTGCTGCTGACATACCCCCAAAAGCCCTTTTTATTGTTCTTAACCTCTCTAGCAAGCCTGATTTCATTCTGCGCTTTAGCTTTTCTGACTTTAACCCTACACGTGCTAGCTATTTGTTTGAATTCCTCTTTGGTGATTTCCCCATTTTTCCATTTCTTATACATGTTCCGTTTAAAACATAATTCAGTTGCAAGTTCCTTAGTCATCCATCCTGGTTTCTTGAGACACCTCCCATTTTTCCTCCTCGTTGGCACGGTTTGAAATTGTGCCTTCAGTATCTCTCTTTTGAGAAACTCCCATCCTTCTTGAACTCCCTTCTCTTTTAGTATTCCTGTCCATGGGATCACCCCCAGTATTTCTCTAAGTTTAGTAAAATCAGCTTTCCTAAAGTCTAGAATGCGTGTCTGACTATGCCTGGCTTCTCCTTTCCACTGTATAATAAACTCCAGGAGGACATGATCACTCCCGCCTAAGGATCCAACCACTTGCACCCCATTTGCACCCCATTAACTAGGTCTTCCCTGTTAGTTAGGATCAGATCCAAAATAGCTGACTCCCTGCTTGGTCCACTACACTACTACAGGGTTTGTTGTTGTGTACCTATAAGTCATTTCTGACTTAAAGGTCTCAGAGTACTGTTGGACAAAGCAAGGGAACTGCTTCGGGGAACAAATGCAACAACAGTTTCTTAGCAGTTCCTTTTAGGGCTCCTGACAGTTCTCCTCCCCAATTAAAGGCCAGTGTTCCACTTTGTCTGTTCCCCTAAACTTGATATGTCATCCCCAGTGTCAAAACAATGGTTCAGCTGGCAACCCAGACAACATCTGCATGTAATACATAGGGGGAAGGGGCACACCATCACGTCCTTCATTTCAGGTAACAAAATGTCATGAGCCAGCAGCCCTGCTCCCTTCTTATTTCATGCTATGGTGATAGGTGATTGACTGCATTTAATATGCAAACACAGACTATTTTGAGTGTAGTACTGATGAGATTTTAGATAGTTATTCTGTGAGTGTTGCAGAATAAAATATATTTCAAAGGGTTTTGTATTGTCTCTGTCTCCTCCATTGTTATTATCACCACCACTATCATTATCATTATATCTATAACCTATTTCTTAATAGAATAAAACAGTATATGAGTCTTTCCTCTGAGAATGTGGATCAAGGTCAGGTTGGGATGTCCATGCACACCTGATCTCCCCTTCACCCCATTCATGGTTCCCATTATGTCATCTGCAGAGAGTCTCTAAGGTAACTAGACAGAAGACACAGCATCTCTATGCTTCTGAGCTTTTGTAATAGTTTTTAATATCAATATTTGCCATCCTTCCAGGTACCAATCAACAGTGATCACACCATGGAAATGAAATTTTCTTGTTTTGTTTTGGCGTTTGAGTTAAAAACTAGTCCTAAAGCACAATTTAGATGGCATTATTTTTTTCTTTCTATGCTTAATTTTTAGTACATATTATAAGGAAACTCTGTTAAATGACATTAGAAAAGCAAGAGAGAAATACCAAGGTGAAGAATTGGCCAAAGAACTGACTAGGATTAAACTACGTATGGATAATACTGAAGTCCTTACTTCCGATATTGTAATCAACTTACTTCTGTCATATCGAGATATTCAGGTATCTTATGTTTGTTATAAAATACATAATGCTCATTTTTTAATATTATTTTATCAGGTTTTTCCAGCAGTTTATCCTCAGTTTTTTGAAAAAGGACAATTCATTTGCAGTATTTTTGTGTTAACATGAGATTTACACATTGAAAACTACTTATTTTCAAATCTGAGTTTCATTTAATGTTTCCTCATACTCAGTGCCCTTCAGTTTATAATTACATAATTTATAAACCAATGCAATCCTGCAAATAATCTTTCCTTGCCTGGGAATAAAGAATCACTTTCCAGTTGACACTTCTCTTCATTCATCATTCTGTTGCCAACCTGGGAGCAGGAATATAGTGAAATTTTTGAAAGCCACCTTATAGATGATCTTTTGGTTACAGTGTGTAAACAGTGTGTAAATGATTAAGTGGTCATTTAGGAGAAAGAGAAAGCTTGAAAAATTACTATTTGGCCTACAGCTCCCAAAAACATCCATTCCACATGGCCATACTTGTTGGGGGACACTGGGAGTTGTAGTCCAAAAAAGTAACCTTTCTGAGCTCAGGAGAAAGACTATATGCATCTTCCATAAGAGTTATGGTAATTTTTGGCAAAGTAAGGGTCGTTGCAGACTGCCAGAAATAGTGTACATTAAATTGAGGCACTGCCCTGGCTCAGTGCTAGGGAGTCATGGGAATTGTATTATTTTCTGGGACATTGAGCCTTCTCTGTCAGAGAGCTCTGGTGCCACAATAAATTACAGTTCCCATGATTCCCTAGCACTGAGCCAGGGCAGTGCCTTAATTTAATGTGCACTATTTCTGGCAGTCTGCAAAGGCCCTAAGACAGTACAAATTATGTTCTGACTGAATTTTACTTACTAATACTTTCTTTTATTATCCTTTCAAAATGTTATTAGGACTATGATGCTATGGTAAAGCTGGTAGAGACACTGGAAATGCTCCCTACCTGTGATCTGGCAGATCAGCATAATATCAAATTTCACTATGCATTTGCACTGAATCGGTAAGATTAAACCCTGACGCATGCATTTGTGATCATTAGAAATGGGGAATTACTTCATCAGTCAGTGTCACTTACAATTTAAACTATAATTGCAACCATAAATTGATACATTAATTATTTGGAAAATGGCTGAAAAGGCCTTCTCTGCTCCCTGCTTCTTTCTTCTTAGATTAATAACTTTACAGCCACTGCTCATATATTTTTTAAGTCTTTCTTATTTGAGGAAAAACTATTTGAACTTCTTTCTACAGATATTATAAGATTCCACTTATTAGGATGACAGTGTTCATGTGTATAGTTTTGACAGTGCTGATGTAACAGAAATGTACTTTTAACACTGAGTTATTGAACAACATATTTCTAACAAGGTTGTGAATTTTTTTTGGTCTTGCAGGCTGTGGTCTCTTGATCTTGTTAAAATAAAATTGACTAGCACCAAGGATGGTCTTTCAGTCAGCCATCTACTTGTAGGGCAGGCTCAGAACTTTGAAGCATTCTGTTATTTCAAACTATTGCTAATTTTATTTGTCTGTTTGTGCACTAGTGCTCCATTTGCACACTAGTGATGGGCAATTTCCCCATAACTTACCTTGGATTGGATGTCAAATAAGCCAGTCTACTTCTTGGAGGTGGGTGAAAGGAAATTGCTGGTTTATTTATAGTCCAGTCTGAATTATCTGTTGCAGGGGTAGTTAGACTTCAGGCTTATGGTCTCTACTTTTGTGTTTAATAGACTGCCAGGATCCACCAGCTGAAGCTTAATGCAAAAGACGTATGCTTAGGGTTAAAGAATTCTAAACCCAGTACCTGAACTGGATGTCACATGCAGTCCTTACTCACAAAGCACTTGGACTTTGCCATTAACTTGTCCCAAACTCATTTCCCCAGTACAATGGAAAATGAGAACAAATGGATTATTGCTATCGTTGTACAATTCAGTGTCAGAAAGCCTTTTTGATCACATCTTATGTGTGAATGTGGTCCTGGTCCTCCATCATATCATGGATGTGGCCTTTGTGGCCCAAAGGGTTTTGGAGGAAAGAAAAAAGAAACAGGAGGACCTGGGAATATACTTACTATATAGCCCTGTTATTCTGGAATATCAGTATGAAAGGGATCTTGTAGCATCTTTGAGACTAACTGAGCAAAAGCTTTGATACATTTGGTTTGCTTTCTCAGATGCAACTCTGAAGTTGCAACCCTCATGCATCTGATGAAGTAAACCAAGTCTACAAAAACTCATGCTACAATTTTTCCCTTCAGTTGTAAAAGAGAGAGTGTGCCTCAGGAATTTAAGGAATAAAGCATTGTTTTCTACATCCCAAGATAGTTTCTCTTTTGCATCCAGATTGCTTTTGCCCTGACACACCACAGGCCCTATCCAACTCCTGTACAGCCCACAAATACCATCTCACTCCTCAGTTGATAGATCAGCCATCCTGTATCTGGATGCTCCTTTGTTGTTTTCATCTCCATTCTGCAGTGGGACATGAATGAGGGGAACCCTGCAGTCCTACTGCAAGCCTACATACCCTCTCCTTTCCATCTGATTAGTGCTGGAAACATCCTCAGAGTGAATTGGGTAGCTGGAAGGCATGCAGTATGACAGATGAGGTTTATGTCTCCACAACCCCATGCACTGAGATGTAGGATGGGTTACTATTTGGGGGAAGTGGGGTGGGGAAAGGGTATATGTCCCTTGTGCATTGGAAACTAATTCTTTTGTTATCCAAAGTAATATTAAATTTGTCTGTTCACGTATCAAGTTATACAGGAGTCTTCATTGGGTATTTCTGTTAAAGAATGCTTCCACCTTTCTGTGGTCTAGTCCTCTGAATGAAATATATGTGCAGTGGCCGCAGACACTGTATGACAATCTTCCTCAACCTGATGTTTTCCAGGTGTATTGGACTGCAGTGCTCATCACTCCTAACCAGATTCTCAATAACAGCATTCACCTTAAGAAAGCATGATAGCACAACTCCTTTCCTTCCCCACTCCCATACTTGTATATTTTGAATATATTTCAGAGAAAGGAACTGACAAAACCACTTTTAAGTATTCCTTGCCAAATAAAATCAATACAAAAAATTCATGGAGTTGCCATAACTTAACAAGTGACTTGTTATTTATTAATAAATAACTAAAAGTGCATTATCATGGTACAACATGAGTTTGAGGCAAAACCTATCTATTTTAGATCATAATATGAAAATGGTATGTGTGCTTAAACATCATTTACTTTGTGAATGGTTTTTGTCATACTGTAGGTTCAGCTGTCCTGTATTTTCATTACTGTGAAATCTAACACTGAGGTCATGTTGTTTGTATATAACTTGGGAGTAAACTGTTGGTGACAGCTGTTTTCAAGCTGAAGTCATAAGCTAAACATCGATCTGTAGATGAACATGATGAAAAGATGGTCAGATTGACTGCCAGGACTACCAAGATACACACACAATTTAACCCAACACCTCAGACCCCCTTTCAGCTGTTAGCTGAACAAAAGTGTTGACTAGTTGAACTAGCTGAACAAATGTGCTAAGAACAAAAAGTGTTGACTAGCAGGATTCACAAATATCTTGTGGTGGCCATAAGCACATTGTATTGCAGTCTAAAGATACACACACACACACTTATAAATACAGCCTTTCTTTCTCTATAATTCTCTAAGTCTAAAGACAACAAAAGAAAAAATCCATATGATCATGTTCTGCATGGGAGTTCCTGCATGGCAGGGGGTTGGACTGGATGGCCCTTGTGGTCTCTTCCAACTCTATGATTCTATGATTCTATGTTGTTTTGCTTATAATGTTATGTTTGTTTGTCTTCCATTGGAAGAAAGTTGCTGGAAAATTATAATATTTTGTAATATTTTGGTTTATTATATGGGCTAAAAACTGTTAGATGTATATCTTCAAAATTTAAACATATGATTAATTTCTACTATCCCTGCTTAAGCTCTCTAGAGGAGAGTGATCAGCACTATAAGCTTCTTATAGATCCAAAACTTAGTTCTTTAGTACAAAACACACTACAGAAATAATACAGTTTGAGATCGCTTCACAGTAATTGCCTTGGCTCAATGTTAGGGAATTCTAGGAACTAGTTATGTAAGACATTTAGCCTTCTCTGTCAGATAACATTTTTAGCAATAGCAATAGATTTACATTTCTATACTGCTTATCAATGAACTCAGCATTCTCCAAGTGGTTAACAGTCTGTAAGCTAATTGGCCCCAACAAGCTGGGTGCTGATTTTACTGACCTTACTAACCTACAAAAGGATGGAAGGCTGAGTCAACCTTGGAGCCCTGGGATCGAACTCACAACCTTGTGGCTGCAATTCCGGCATTTAACCACTGCACCACTAGGGCTCCTGTGGTGCCACAATAAACTACAATTTCCAGGATTTCCTAGCACTGAGCTAAGTGAGTTAAAGTGTTCTCAAACTGGATTATTTCTGCAGCATGTTTTGGACCTCTGTCTCTTCCTCTTGGATTCAGATGGTCTGTTACTCTTTTTGACCTAGCTAAGACCAGCATCTTTAGGTGCATGTGGGGAAAGTTTTCCCTTCATTCCTTTGAAGTGTTTCAGAATACCATACCATGAAATAGCTAGGCAGCTATTTAGTTCCTATGACAATTTACCAAAGAAAAGAATGTGCTGGGCACAATTAATTCTGTCTTGTCCAAACTCATAACAATAAATACCTGGTACAGTTTAGGACAGGGACCAGCAACCTACAGCCCCCGGGCCAGTTCCGGCCCAGGTCGCCGGACTTACCGGCCCAGGGAGACTCCTGCCACTGCCGCCGCCATTTTGATTTGCAAAATGGCGGCTGCGATGCATTTGCGCATGCACAGTACTCCTGCGCATGCGCAAATGTGTTGCAGCTGCCATTTTGAAAATCAAAATGGCGCCCGTGACATGTGCTGCGGCGACTGCGCCCGTGCACGCCATGGCGTCGTCGTCATGCATGGCGGCTGAGGGTGCGCGAGCATGCATGAGCGCACGCGGTGCCATCCCCCCCCTCGGCCCAGCGGAGACCTGGACTTCGGGGGGCCGGCACAGGTCTCCAAAAGGTTGCCTATCCCTGGTTTAGGATTTAGACAGCAACTTTTAGCATGTTCAAAGACTTGTATACAATTGTAATGTTTAAAAGCTTTTTAAGACTCCCATCTGTGCTTATCATACCCAATTTGGGGTGTTCCCTTAAGGTACTGTGAGAGTATAGGTCCCCTGCCAAGTGGCAGGGGAACCACACTATGGCTTCCATCAATGTGGAATCCCATATTTGTTATTCCACATCTAACCAACAAGTAGGCTAGGAGAACTGGTTTCTGCAAGCTGGCAGATGGGTCAACCGATGCTGGGACTGGGACCCATACTGCCCAAATGTCTTCAGTGATAACCAGTAAAAGTGTGCCCTTTTAACTCCATCAAACATAGTTGGTGTTCATTTCTTGCCAAATGGAGCCTCACAGTCCACATGTGCCAGTTAATGTTCAAGATTCAATGCATGCTACAAATAGTGTGCTGGGCTTTGTCTGACAAATGTGACAGCTGTTTATTGCCTCTCCAGAAAACCACACATTCCTTTATGTCCAAGTAACTCTACAATGTGTGTACAATTACATTATTGGATATTGGAGTTGTATATTGATCTGGCAATGTGTACACAGCTTTGGTTCCATTATAAATGACAGTGTTTGGTCATCAGCAGAATATAGATAATTGGATGTAGGACAATTAGATGCTTCTGTTCGCTCTATAATTAAGTAATGTGGGCTACATAAAAATAACTTAATGCCATGGGTAGTCCTTGAAATTGGACAGATATTTGTAATCTGTATAGGTGTATTTCTGTTGATATTTTGCCACCTTGACATGCACAGAATAATGCTTTGCACTGTAATCCTGTGTAGATTTTCCTGGATTTATTATCTTTTGATTGATTCAGAAGCTGAAACAATATTTCCTTTTCAAGGGTAGAAATGGAAAATGTTCGCATGCCACTGACTTGTCTGATATCACAAATATACCTGTTTTAAAATATAAGCATATTTCCTAGATACCTTGGTATCATCAGCTCATCAGCCGATCAGATAACTTATTTGAACTTTGTTGGAGATTAACAGGATGTTTTGAAGTGGCTTTTAAGCTGCAAAGTGGTGTTTGCTTTTTACTTGCAAATAGTTTTCTTCTGTTCACATGGATATGTCATTTTTATGTCAACATGGAAAGTGAGTTTTATGTTCATTTAACCAAGATTTGCATCTCCATTTATTCAGATAGGCACTCAAAGTAGCACTCTTAATGAAAAAACCTCCATAACGTTTAGCATATTGGGCCCCTTTGCTTTTGTTTGTCATTATAACAGGCAGTTTGATATATTAAACAAAATCTGCATGGTTCCCAACATCATGTAAGATGCAATAACATAAAAAAAACAACCACCCAACAATGATACCTTTATTGAGACAACCAAAATGCACAATATACATGTTGCAAGCTTTGGAAGCTCCACTGGCTTCTTCATCAGGCAAGGTGATAAAAAACATCAGGCAAGGTGTTAAAAACCAAAAAATAAACTACAAATAATGATATACAGTTGGCCCATTCCAACAGGCTTGCCATCTGCTGATTAGAAGATCTACAGGTGGCCCTGCCCCATTCTCCCAAATAGTGGTGCATGCAGGCAGTGCACTGCCATTAAAACCAACAGGATGTGAGGTCCCACAGTTTTTGGTATCCATAGGAGGGTGTGGAATGGAAGCCTGTGCATACAAAGGGCTGACTGTATTTCTTTACAGGTATGGGTGCGGGGGGGAACATTGCATTTCTCCAAAATAATGCAGCCCCCTAGCTTTCCACAGATGTTTATCCCTGCAATCGTATGTTATGTTTAAATGGTATATGTGTGTGAGAGGGAGAGAGAGGAGAGGAGAATGAGAGAGGGAGTTTGCCTAAAGATGCTCATCAGGTTTATCTTGAGTGATCTGGTAGACTCGCCATTGGCAATCCAGAAAATTAACAAGCTTAATGAGAAATTAGAGGAAGAGAGGTATGAGAGTTCACATTCTTTTTATGTATGCTTTGCATAAAATCTATGTCATTTCATGTTTTGGAAAATTCTATCAAAAAGGGGGAAATGCTATACACTGATATCTATCAATGGCTGCCACTGATTAATCAGAATTTTTCCATGTTGAAAAAGTATATCAGATGTGTTAGATTGTGATTTCTCTGTGCAAGCTAATGTGCATAATTTTTTGCCTGAATTCCAGAAGGAACAATACGGGTGACAGGGGTAAGGCACTACAAGTGATGCTACAGGTCTTGCAGACATGTGATCATCCAGCACCAGATATGTTCTGCCTATGTGGAAGAATCTACAAGGATATATTCCTTGATTCAGATTGTAAAGACAACAGTAGCCGAGACAGAGCTATTGAATGGTAAGTGCTGTATGTTCCCATGGCTGCTGCATCTATACTGTAAAATTAATACAATTTGACACTGCTTTATAGTTTTGTGAGATTTAACCTTTTCTGTCATAGTGCTCTTGTGCCACAACAAATTACAAATCCCAGGTCTCCATAGGATGGAGCCATGACAGTTAAAGCAAATTACATTAATTCTGCAGTATAGTAGCAGCCCTTGTTATTGTAAAAAGGCAAACCAAAGTACTCCATAACAGTGCTCAGTTCTTTATCAACCAACCATTTTGGGTGGCAGTTAACTTCATCATAAAAAGATAAGATAAAATATAACTAGATATCTTTCATGCACTTCTGATTCTAATGGCTGAGGCTTTGTGTATTCATTTCATAGAATCACAGGATTATTACATTTGAGGGAACCCCTTGGCCATGCAGGAATACACAGCTACACCACTCCTCAGAAGTGGGCATCCAACCTCTGTTCCAAGACCTCCAAGGGAGGAGAGTCCACCACTATCCAAAATAGTCTCTTCCACTGTCGAGTAGTACGTGCTGGCAGGAAGTTCTTCCTAAATGTTTACATGGCACAGATGTATATGCCATTTTGTTTTTGTTGTTTTGAACAAAGTAAGGAAAGAGTGGCTTCCTACAACATTAAATAGTTTAACAGTACAAAATTTCTGGGTGTGTCAAACCACAAATAGGTTTTGTTGAGTTTAATGAGACTAACTGCCCTGTACCTGTGTATAAGATTGTAGCATTAAGTATAGAAGCCTTTGGGTTGAATTTACATCAGCCCTCCACATCCATAGATTTTTTAATCCATGGATTCAACCATCTGTGGATTGAAAATATTCCAATATATATATATTCCAAAAAGCAAATCTTGATTTTGCCATTTTATATAAGGGGCACCATTTTACTATGCCACTGTATGTAATAGGACTTGTGTATCCATGGATTTTGGTATCTACAGGGGGACCTAGAACCAAACCCCAGTGGATACCAAGGGCCCACTGTATATTTTGGAAAACGTCCCATTTCACAAGTGGAATTTTTTTAAATAAGGACTTGAATAGAGGAAGTTGTACTGATCCAACACATAGTTTTGATATGTAAAAAATAACATTTAGCATGCGTAGGTTTACCTTTGAACAATTTTAACAATATTTTACAGATTCAAGGCTTTTAAAATTAAAGGTTATTGTTCTCTCACATATGTAGATTGATCCCATCTTTCCAAGATAAGAAAACAAACCAATCTGAATAGTGTGGAACAATGGAAACATATTGTATTCTTTTTAATTTGTATTGTTTTTAAATTTGTTGTTAGCTGCCTTGAATCCCTATATTGGGAGAAAGAAGTGATATAAATATATTCTTCATGGCAAGTTAAAGGTCTGAGATGTAGTTTTTTGTAATTGGTTTCTCTGTTTTGTTAAATTTTGTTTCTGCAGGTATCGTAAAGGGTTTGAGCTCCAGTCAACTCTGTATTCTGGAATTAACCTTGCCGTCTTGCTGATTGTTGCAGGGCAGCAGTTTGAAACCTCCATGGAACTGAGAAAAATAGGTGAACAATATGATAGGAATATTGTTGCTGTACTGAAGTTGTTTATTCCTATAGGGGCGTTAACTTTACAGACTACATTCAAAGGTTCCAATATATGATAGAGCAGGGGTAGGCAACCTTTCCCCTTTAAGGGCCGAGGAACTTCAGCTCCCAGAAGCCTCAGCCATGTTGGCCAATAGTCCCATGTTGGCCAATAGCTCCTGGGATTCTGGGAGCTGAAGTCCCTCGGCCCTTAAAGGGGAAAGGTTGCCTACCCCTGTCTTTGAATGTTTGTGTATTGAATGGGGCATTTAACAATGGTCATTATAGTCATTGTGAAGCATATGTGAATATCCTACAATTACTTGTACAAACATATCTCAGTTAACAAAGCCCCTGAGACCAAATTTATTTTTTCTCCAAAGGCTTTTAATGCTTCCTTAGTTTTCCCTCCTTGTTTTTTGTCTAGCTAAAAGATTTTTATTAGCATCAGCACTGGGGAAGGTGAAGAAGGGCTAAAGAAACACTGACTTCTGGTGTTGGGTTGCAGTAGCAACCATGTCTGAATTAAACAATGCAATAAAACTTGATCTGGCAAAGAGAAGGATTCTAATGTAGCCATGTACACCTGCCTACATACAACAGGCATGTAAGCAGCAGCTTCCTCCAGAAACTATGCATGCATGAACAACAAAACTGAATAAATAATCCTGCCTCACTAGGTATGCCCAGCTTGTTTTTTAAAAAGCATAGATATTTAAGTCTGGACAACAAAATGAAAATCAAAAGAAAAGTGGAGGCTAGTAAAAGAAAAGAAAAAGTCATCTTTGGATGCATTTTGGAAGAAGTCTTCAGATGCCCCCTTATTTACTTCTGCATGGCTTACCTGACCCGGTTGTTCCATTACACATGTGGGTATTGTTAGGTTTGAGTAAAAGCTTTTCTGAAACATGTTTAACTGTTCTTCTTTTTGTGGGGAGTTATTCTATTTTTTTCCATTTATTTCTGTCTCTGTACCAAATTTTCTGTTAAAGAAGTAATGCCCAGGAATTACTAAATTGCCAACTGAATTATACTTGTGCTGTTCATTTCATAGTTATTATAATTTCCAGTATTAACATTTGAAAAATGAGGTTTCTGGGGTTAATGACTTTGACCTAAGGATGGAAAGAACATCTGAATGCTCAAGAGAAGAACTTGCTGTGTTTCTCCCGCTGCATCAGTGTGGGTGCCCTTTGGTCCACATTTCAATTGCAACCATCTTCTTTAGCTGTTCCTCCTCCTGACTGTCTTAAGATCTTGTAGATAAGGCATCCCTTTGGATCATGCCTTCCCAATGGAAATAGGGGCAGGGTGAATGAAGAGATTTCCCAAGTATCTCCGAACCCTAACAAGGAGAATTGTCCACAAACCCCTTTATTTTTTTCCTCCACTTTCCTTAAATTGACTCAGCTAGGACTACTCCATCCTCCCTACCCCAGATTCACCTATTTCCCATCTGCCTAAGCCAAGAAGGCAAGAGAGTGCCCAGCAAAGAGGCTAATCATTGTGGGCTGTATTCTGGTAGCCAGTTGTTGTTGTGTGCCTTAAAGTGCATGATGAAAATATCGGCATCACTGTGAACCAGCCACCAGAACACTGGTGGCAAGGCCTGCCAAACATTGAGAGCCTTCCTCCTGAAGTTGTATAGCATTGGAAAGGGTGGAAGCCAGGTGAGTATCTTGGAAGATTATAGCCTACTGAACCTCACCTGCCTTCACCCCTGATGTAACATGGAGTGTGTATGTGGGGGGGAAGCTCCCCTATGTTGTGTGTGACAGTCCAGGATTGGATACTGAAAGGCTATACTCTGACGGTCCTTACCTGCTTCCCTCCTCCCCCAGTGTTGCATGGGGCAAACAGGCAGATAAACAGGATCCCTACTGTGAGGCTGGCAGTGGGGTGAAAATTGCTTACATTATCCATTGTAGGAATGAATAAGGCAACACAGCACATCCCCACATGCAAACTTCATTACTGATTTGCTCTTAAAATGAGTGCACAAGGAAGAATGAAATCTGCCCCATTTTCTTCTCATGATAATTTAGTTGTAGATAAAGAGTTCATGTCTCTTTGCACGTTTTGTAGAGTTTTCTTCTGCCTAATACTCTTTGAAGTTATGTTCCCCATGGTTCAAAATGTGTCCTGTCATCCTTTCAGTCTTGGGCCAAGAGTTATTGCTTTCCCGTGTTAACATAATTTTTTAATTTGAATTTATCAAGGTGTGCGTTTGAACAGTTTGCTGGGAAGAAAAGGGAGCTTGGAAAAAATGAACAATTACTGGGATGTGGGGCAGTTCTTCAGTGTGAGCATGTTGGCCAGTGACATTGGCAAAGCTGTGCAAGCAGCAGAGAGGCTGTTTAAGCTGAAACCACCCATTTGGTATGTATCATTACGTAACTGAACCTATACATTCTCCAAAGCACAGAATTTGGTATTCTTTATTGCATAACAATGATGAGTGCTGATATTTGCATTCTCAGGAAACATAAAAATGAAATAAACAAATAACTCTGTCCTTTTCTTCAACTCATATATACTAGAACATGTTATGGAGAACATCTGTTCAGAGGTTCGGCTGAGTTCCAATAGTCTACTTGTGCTTCTTAGCATGATCAATATTTTAAGGGATAGGGTTATTTCGAGTAACAGATCCTGAAAGAGTTCCTGTTCTCTTTAATATATGGGAAAGTATTAATATATGGGAAACTGTTCCCTCTGTTTCTGCCACTTTCTCCCATCATTTCAGCTCATCTCTGTGATAGGATTGAACATCTTTGATGAAACTCTCAATTTTATATAAGCACTAAAGGTAGTGACATCTATTAATGTGTTTACTAGCAACCCTACATTTGGCTAAATAGGATGGTCTTTAGCTACCTTGGCAAATTATCAGTTTATTTAACAGTTTTGTGTACACACACACACACACACACACACACACAAAAGTTTAAATTTTATATTGTATAAGGGAGCAATTTGCTTTTGGAATACAGGATAGAGGGTATGTAATCTAATGAGAATAAATCTACTCATAATCTACACAGATGTAATCTATGGTTCACATTTAAATGTAAAAATGCAGAGTAGATCTATGTTTTTTTTCTTTCTCTCTGTACAGATGTTCACATGTTAACCAAACTCAACAATGATTTCAGATTTCAAGTTTAAGTCTATGTACAGCTTGTTGAATGGTGCTTTAAAAAATACTCATTGTAAACTTGATTTCCTAATCCATGAAAAGAAATTGTTTTACCATTAACTTAGAAAACAATTGCTATTTTTTGGTTGTTTCATAATTTATTTACATGTGATTTCAGGTATTTGAAGTCCTTAGTGCAGAACCTGATGCTAATTCAGCGTTTCAAGAAACACACCATAGAACACTCTCCTAGACAAGAGAGATTGAACTTCTGGTTAGATATCATTTTTGAGGCAACCAAAGAAACAACCAATGGCTTGAGATTCCCAGTAAGACTCTGTAATGCGCAAGCTGGTGTAGAATGTATTTTGTTAACGGTGGCTACAATTATATATATTCATTCTTTCCTGGAAGTTAATGCTATAAAACTAGGATTGTGCCTTTGAGTAGATATGCAGAGGACTGCATGCTTACTATTGGATTAAAAGCAAAGGAAAATTATGCTGTGGTGTTTGGAGCTGCCATTTGAACTAGCTCAGTGTTTCTTAGCTATCTTATGTGGGGAACAGGCAGTTATTCCCCCCCCCCCCCAGTGTGCCATGGACTGGGACCATATTTGTGCCTGTCAACTACAGTTGTTCCTTTGTTTCCTGGAAACTACCCAGTGGAGCACCACCATCAGTCCAGGGATCACCACTTTGAGTAGCACTGAACTAGATGGTAACAATAAGGTTGAGAGCTAAACCTGTCATATCCACTCCTGTCTTCAGAGTAGGCTAGATTTGACTGGTCATATCCTGCTTGCCAGGCAAGTGAAGTGGACCCCAGCAGCAGTGGTGCATCTTATGGCTGGCTCTTTTTCTGCCAAAGCTGCTGTGTGGGACAAATGCCATATACTTGTAGCAGGTAAACCTTGTTCTGTCATCAAACTTTTGTGAGCAATAGGCACCCCCTCACCTTTTTAGAAAAGTATCAGCTGCTATAAATCTTTTTTTTTAATGTTCTGCCACATGTTAATAACATTTGCACCATAATTTGTTTAAGCTAGATAAGAAGCAGATGGGTTTTGCATAAGCAGAGAAATGTTAAACAGCACCGAGTAGTACATATACATGCATGTTATATCAGTGGTAGCCTGGTGCTTCCAGATGTTTTTGTATTATAACTCCCATCAAGCCAGCCAGTTTGGTTAGTGATCAGGGATGAGGTGACTTGTAATCCAAAATATTTGAAGGGCACTAGGTTGTACTGTTGTTGTTCTTCATTTATAGTTTTGCTCGCAGTTGCCCATTCAGCAAGCTTCCTTCCAGCTGTGCTGAGGCTAGTAGTACAGGGTGAGTCTTCATTATTCAAAATGTTTGCGACCAGAAATGTTTTGATTTTCTAATTTTGAAGTATACATAATGAGATACGTTGGGGATGTGACCCAAGTCTAAACATGAAATTTATTTATGTTTTGTATGCACCTTATAAAGGTAAATTTATACATAATATTTTTAAATAATTTTGTGCATGAAACAAATTTTGTATACACTGAAACATCAGAAAGCAAGGGTGTCACTATCTTAGCCACCATGTTGACAGTTTGGGGTTTTGGAAGGTTTTAGATTTCAGAATTCGGATAAGGGATACCCAGCCTGGAGTGGTTCCCCACACGTGCAGTGTGAAGCCATAGGCTAACAGGAAGACCACCACTATAGTGGTGAACAAAAACCCAGGGAGGTCTCAGAGAAGGAGTTAAAGGGGAGCAGGAAAATGGCCTTACGAGGTGGTACTGCTTCTCTCTGCCACTTAGGACAGTGAGTGACTGAGCTGGGCTGGGCAAACAAGCTCAGTGAAGTGATGCTCCCCTCTTGAAGGGATATGAATAGATCAAGCCTGTCCTCTCATTTTGTCTTTGACCACCTCCCAAGGGCTACAAGAAGTGAAAGGGAGAGAAAAGAGAGAGAGAATGTACATCTTGGTAAATGTCATTCTCGCAGACAATAACAAATACTTTTACCATTTCTCCCACCCTGTGAGAAAGTCATTGAATACTGCTGGTTTTAAAGTTTGGGGCTTGCATTTTTTTAATACAGAAATATTATTTTCTGCAGAAAATGATTTCTGTTGTTGTTCCATATATTTGTTTAGAACTGCATGATTTCTCACAACTGCTGATACCCCCATGTTGTGGTAGCTATTTTGACTACCTAACACAGGGGTAGGCAACCTTTCCCCTTTAAAGGCCGAGGGACTTCAGCTCCCAGAAGCCTCAGCCATGTTGGCCAATAGTCCCATGTTGGCCAATAGCTCCTGGGATTCTGGGAGCTGAAGTCCCTCGGCCCTTAAAGGGGAAAGGTTGCCTACCCCTGACCTAACAGTTACCACACAGTTTGTTATTTGTATATATGGGAAGTGGACACGGTATGGCCCTCCAGATGTTGTTGAACTACGGCTTCCATGAGCAGTAGCCAATATAACCAGTGGTAAAGGAGAATGGGAGATGCAGTCCAACAACTTTTGGAAGGCCACACCTTGCACATTCTGGCATATAAATGGGTGAAATTACATATTACACTTGGCCCTCCACATTTGTGGCTTTGACTTTTGCAGATTTTATTATTTGTGGATTTGATTAATATGCTCTCTCTAGGAATCTCTAGGTCCTCCAGAGAAATTCTGTTGTAAGTTGACCATAGAGTTGCACTGGAGGACCTAAAGATTCCTAGAGAAAAGGTCCTACAACATGGTTCTATCTATGGTCAAATTCTGGCAAATGTTGACCACAGCGTTCTGCAGGAGGACCTAGAAATTTGAGAGAAGTCTTTTCTCAGGTTAAAAAAGTACTGTTTATTTATTTGCATTTTTTTTTCATTTTCATGGGAGTCCTGTGCCCCTAACCCCAGTGAATGTGGAGGAACAAGTGCATACAAGAAACTTGGAAGAAGGAGTCAGTACATGTATGAAGCCTGGTTGTGTAATGAGTTATCCATTTAGTGATTGCTGAATGAAGAAGGGAAAACGTATCATTATTGTAAACACATTTGCAGTGCATCCTAGACATCTTTATTTCATAGTAAATCCCACTAAGTTTAAGGGGACTTACTCCTTAATGAGTTTAGGATTGTAGGCTCAGGATTAACACTGTGCTGCTCATATTGCAAAGTCTAAGCTTTGGCTCTGAATAGATTTCACTGAACAATCTGTTTTCTTTAGGTTTTAGTAATAGAACCAACTAAGGTCTATCAGCCTGCATATGTTTCAATCAACAGTGAAGCAGAGGAGAGAACTGTTTCCCTTTGGCATGTGTCTCCTACTGAAGTGGTAAATTTAGTATTGAATTCTCTTTGCTTCTTTATTTTAATTAATCACATACCAGCTTCTTTATCAAGAATGCTTACAAGATGCTTCCCAAAAATATTGTGGGAAACAGAGAATATCTTCCTAACTGCAAAGATGGGAAGACTGGGGTGTTAATAATAAGGAGGGAATTTCATGGAGAATACTGTATTTTAGGTCCAGTATGAAGGAAATGGCTTCAAGGCACACAATAACAATACTTTGGAATAACTCTGCTCTCCTTCAGCTCCTTCCAATTCTAAGATTCTGTGATTCTATCATAATGTTTTATGGAATATGAAATGAACTGAGAAGCAGAGGGGAGAGATTGAGGACCGGTAGAGACAACCTTGGAACAAAGCAGAGGTGTCATTGTGCCAAGGCAGAAAATAGAGAGGATGATGGAGGGGAGACAGCTGGCGGTGGAGCTCTGTGTTGTGTGTAAATGGCATGGTTAACTCTGAATAGTTGTTGATATCATTGCTGAGGAGGGGCGCCAGACCCTTTTCTTGCTTGCTTGTCCTCCTTTGCTTTTTTTCTCTCTCTCAAAAAAGGGGGTGAAACATTTCTGACAGGAGATTGGTCTGCTCCCAGCTGGAAAGGAGGAAAGCTGCGAGGGAGAGAGAAGGGCAAAGGCTGGCTGGCTGGCAGCTCCACTGTCTCTCAGTCCACTTCCTTCCTACAGTGGAGCAACCACATGACAGGCAGTGCTCAGGCCAAGCCAGACAGACAGCCTTTGCCTTGGCTCCTGCCATGTAGCTGCTGTGCTGCAGTGAGGAAGCGGGCTAAGCAGCCTTCAAGCCTTCCTGGATCCCCTGTGAGGACATTGGGGGCCCTTGGGGGTCTGCAAACCACAAGTTAAGAACCACAAGCCTAGATGTTTGTCTTACCAAGGTAAGCATGTTTGGGCCAATTGTCAGTCTGACAGTCTATCATGAACAGCCCAAATGTAATATTTGTTGGAGGAGACATGCCAAAGGCAGTCAGATTTATCCTGGCTCCTTTTATTCTCTCCTTAGTGCTGTCCAAATTATCAGTTGTCCAATGAAAATAAATCAAAACCTTGTTTATGCTTATCCAATCAAAACAATGATCTTGATCTGTGACTCCACCCACTATACACTTGAAAACTTTTGCTGCCGACCATCTGGATTACATCAGCCATTGCACCTGCTCTAAGCTTATTCTTGGTCAAATTTACTAAACCTCCTCTTATCTTGATTACCAGAGAGTACATTACATCTGCTAATAGTTGTTACAGGTCACATCTGCTCACATCTCAATCATGCTTTGTTGAGATTTGAGTAAGTGTTTTCCCAAACTTAATCTGCTGCCAAGTTCCCACTAATACAGTGTAATACATCTAGTTTCCTGTATCTTATATACTATATTCTGTATGTTACACTAGGTTACACTCTGTACTTTATTGGTCTATCCTCAAGCCAATAAAATATTTGAGAGTCTAAGTATGATGAGATATGATTTGTAATTTTACTTTGAATGAGCTTAATTTTTAACATCAATTTGCAGAAACAGATTCATGAATGGAATTTCACAGCTTCCTCCATTAGAGGAATAAGGTGAGTATGTTTTAGATGGGCTCATTTCTTTGAAAGAGATTTAACAAGTACAGCAGAATAAGGTGGGATCTAGTCTTAGCCAGAAAGTAGACCCATTGAATCAATGGAGCTAAGGTTAGTCACAACTACATTGTCATAGATCTTAAATAGATCTACTCTTAAGTATTACTTATTACTTATTAATTACTAATTCTGGATCCAACCCATAACTAGTGTTAAGACTGGTAGTACTGGGCTGTGGGGTACATATAAGAAGGGAAGTGGTAAAATTCTTTCTCCATTCCCCACCATTACACCTCTTTTCACCAGTGTTTAAATGTGATGTAGGATACATCTACACTGTAGAAATAATGCAGTTTGACACTGTAGAAATAATGCTGTTTAACTGCCATGGTTCATTGCTATGGAATCCTGGGATTTGTAGTTTGTTGTGGCACCAGAGGAAGCTAAATATTTTACAAAACTACAAATCCAGAATTCCATAGCACTGAGCCATGGCAGTTAAAGTGATGTCAAATTGCACTGTTTCTGTAGTACATATGCAGCCCTAGTTATAATAAGTTCAAATACTTGTCTCATTGCCCCAGTATATAACTTTAAAATATTTTATTTCTTATTCAAAGACAGGTGGTAGGTCAGTTGTTGCTAGCTTTGCCCAGCACAGGCAGTCTACTTCAATGGGGAAAAGAGTATAAACTATCCTAAAGTCAAAGGTCTAAGAAAGTTTTTTTTTTAATGGATAGTCCAAAGGAGTGGATTTTTCCTGATATTTGTTTTAAAATAATTACTGGCAAAATTATCTAATTTCCTATAATTTTCTTAAATGCTCCCTTCCATTCTTAAAAAGGAACAAAACAATGTAATTGTGGGTTTCATAAGCTTCCAAATCAAATTAACAGATTAATATTTTTCAATACTAAGCTGTTAAATCTTGTCCAGTCATAAACAAAGAGCATTTCAAAATTTTCTTTTAATTACTTTATAATATAAAGGCTGCGTAATATTTTAATCATTGCTTAACACAGTGGCTTGGATTTTTTTTTCTTGTTCCTGCTCTTCTCCCGTTACATTGACTATTCTTTTAAATTCTACTACTTTAAAAATCAAGTATTCCTTATATTGCTCAAGTTCATACTATCATTGCTGGAAGAATTAGTTTAATCTTTCTCTCCACGTACACTGCTGTACAAAATGTTATATTTAGATTGGTAAATTGGAAACTCAGATGGATATTGATTAGCTTTTCTTGCATAGCCCTTTACAATTGTCATTGCTTTCTCCTCTTGCTCATATAGTGTGACATGGATTTATCTGTCTCATGCATATAGCACTAGACAAACAGTGCCTGCAAACTTCAGCAAACTGAATTGCAGAGATTTTATACTTGTCATGGGAAAGACAGTGCGGCTGGAAAAGGAGGTGGAAAGCACTGTTCTTTTGACCCCTGTAATACTCTTTCTTAACCAAGTGTAAATATATTTTTTCTGCGAATCTAAAAATACCTTTACTTTTATTGGATTCTTAGTCCGAGTTTTAAAAATGAAGTTAGTAACAAGGCAAGAAACTTGAGACGGAAAAATCAGCAAAACAGTTATGTATCTATATTGGTTGAGAAACATATTTTATGACATCTTTCTAATTTGAAGGTCACCTATCAGGGGATGTATGTGTGCTACACAGTCATAGAAAACCATTCCGCTAACCATCCCAGAATTTGTAGTTCAGTGAAGTGCTTTGGATTGACTGTTAGAAAACTCTAATGCTGTGATTAAGGGAGTTAGAGTCTATCAGACATGTGTCCAGCAGAGGGTTGTACGTATCTGACCAAATTGCAAATCCTAGAATGGCTTAAGGTGGAGTCATAACACTTACAGTTATGTAGTAATCAGTGGTATCTGATTACTACAACTGTTCCCAGAATTCCACTATGCATGTTTTTACAGTTTCCTTTGCTACAATTATGTACAGTGAGCCCTTGGTATTGGTTAGAGTTTGGTTTCAGGGCACATCATGAATACCGAAATCTGTGGATGCTCCAGTCCCGTTATATACCAATGGGATAGTGCAATGATGTCCTTTATATAAAATAGCAAAATCAAGGTTTGCTTTATGACATTTTTTTTAAAAAAAATGTGTTTTACAAAAAGTTGATGGTTGGATCCATGGATGCAGAAGCCATGGATATGTCGGGCTGACTGTGCTGAGCCTTTCTTACCACTGCACTTTCCCTACCATCATTTCCCTTTTTCATCTTCATAGTTGGGAGCCCTGTCATTATAAGGATTATAATGTCATTATAAGTAGTCATCTCGCCATGTACAGTTGGCCCTCTGTATCCACAGATTTTGCATCCATGGATTCAAACTTGAAAATATTTTTTAATTCCAAAAAGCAAATTTTTTGCCATTTTATAAGGAACACCATTTCAGTATGCCATTGTATTTAACGGGACTTCAGCATCCACAGATTTTAGTATCTTTGGGATGGTGGTCATGGAGCCAAACCCCAGTTGAATACCAAGGACTTACTGAACCTCATTCAGCTACACATCCCAGAGTGCCATAGGATGGAGCCACAACTGCTAAAGTGATCTCAAACTGCTGTAACTGTGTAGTATCCCCACTTTCATTCTAGCTCTCCCTAGCCATGCTTTGCATAACTTTACTTTCACTTGTCTTTCTGCAGCATATCTAAATTTGATGAACGATGTTGTTTTCTGTATGTCCATGACAACTCTGATGATTTTCAAATCTACTTTTCTACAGAAAGCCAGTGTAGTAGGTAAGAAGTTTGTTTTGCTTTGTTTTTCATAACTATTAAAACAATCCATACAAAAATTAAGAGTATTCTGTAAACTGTGGTTTATTTTTACATAAGAAACAAAATATTATTTATGGATTTATTTATTTGTTTGCTGCTTTATGTTTGATTTCATATCCCAGACATCAAGCTTTTCAAAATTTAGGATCAGTGACCAAAGGTGGATTGAATGAGCAGCAACACTGATATAGTTTTATATCGATACATTATTTGTCTCTGCTCTTCTACAAAACGTTATCATATGATACTAGGCTGTTCACAGTGCCCTATAGTATTTTTGCGGTGAAAGAGGTAACAAGATCAGTGCTGCTTCAGATGTAATAAATAGAAAGTTGCTTACATGGGACTCAGGCCAAACTCTTACATTCGTATCACCTTTACATTCACTCTTGATTAGTTTCAGAGAGTATAATCATCAGCCACTCGGTAACTGACCATGTTTCCATTAATAAAAGTTATAGTCATGCCACGCAAGCATATTTTAAAAAAGAAAATCTTATCTGATACTGAAGGTACATATTTAAATCACTCTCAGTATCACCTGGCTGACAGTCTTGCATTTGTGGCATGACTTGTAAATTGTTTCCCCTAGTGCTAACACACACTTTCTGCATGCACAAAGACACACACATGGTCTTTATACTGCCATTTGGGCTTTGCTTTACACAGGAAAATGTTTTGGGCTAGTACTGATTGAAAGTGATTAAAGCAATCGGACAAAAATGTTTCACAAGCATATTTTTGGATTACTGAATACTTGGAAGCACAAAACTGAAGCAATAATGATTTTTGGAAAGGATGCGGAGAAAGGAAGTTTGCCATTATATTTCCATTCATATGGATGACAAAGATTTTGCTATTTAAAACACAAAAACATCTTTATTTCATGTGGGATATATATTGCTTTCAGATTCTGTGCTTTGGTTAAAGAGATTTTAACGGATGCTGTGGGAAATACTCTGGAACTTGAAGGAGAGATTGATGGTGATACATTGGAAGTAAGTAATTTTTACTGAGAAATAAAACATTTTTGTTTTAAAAATATGTAGGAACTGTGTATCTAAAACATGTAGTGTGAAAAAGGCAAGACCAATCAGATGGTATTATGATATGAACTTCATTTTTACTTTTTTTTTTACTTTTTTAAATATTTTTTTGAATTTTATTATTAAAATATAACAATTACATCCATAACACATTTACACATCACAAACATAGTACATTTACATCATCCCCCCTTCCCTATTCCCCAACACTTAACTACCACCCAATCACCCTAAACAATAAAAATATATACTTTCAGTATGATTATTTTTGAATGATTTATATCCTTCTGATATATGAAGACTTGCCTTAAATATGTAACAAACCTATATGAACCTATTCTAGACTTACTTCTTGTAATCCACATGTCATCTTATATTCCAATAACGTATTCCCTCTCTATTTCCTTATCCCATAATTTCAGCAATATCATTATCCATTATTTTGTCCTGAGTTTCATACCAAGCTTCTTTCCATATTTATTCTTGTTGTTTTCCATTATAATATTTTCTAAATTTTTTCCATTTTTTAACCACATCTTCTTCCGTTTTATTTTTTAACAACCCTGTTAATATGTCCGACATGAACTTCATTTTTACAAATTATGTTTTAGAGACCTCTTATAATCAGTCTAATGTCAACTGCACTGACTTCCGATTTGCTTCCAACCTCATTTCATGGTGCTAGTTTTAACATGTAAAGTCCTAAATGTCTTGGGTCAAGGATATCTGAAAGGGCTGCTTTCTTCCTTACAAATCTACCTCAAAATTGAGCTTCTCAGCAAGGCCCTTTTGTGCATCCCATTGCCACAGAGAGCCAGGTTGCTGAGTGCATGAGATGGGGCTTTCTTAATATCGGCAGCTCCATTGTGGAACTTCTGTTAGGCATGGTAACGCAGCGCGTGGAGACCACGTAACGTGATGCACCAGGATCCAGACTTCTCCGATGAAGCAGGCTGCTTGTCAGCTGGAGAAACTCCTCTCCCCTTCCAGATAGAGCACAGAGACTCCACAGATAGACGTCTCATGAATGAGGCTTTAATCTTTGTTGCTCTATATACAGATATGTACAGCTGCACCAATGCAACTCCAACAGCAAAACAGCCATACGCAATCCACCATCAACAACCCACACTTCACATGTGTGTCCAGAGGCTTGTGCCTTATATAGCCTGTGCTCCACATGGCTTTCTGGCCCTGCCTCTTCCTGCTGGATCTGTCACTCACGTGAGTGACACTGCAGTTTTTCAGCACTTTTGCAGCAGTTTCTGTGCTTTCCAGCACCAGGGACTACCCCCATGATGTCATGTCCTGTTACATCAGCATGAGGCTGCATGACTCAGCTGTGTCCAAATGCTGTGTCATCATGGCTGCTTCACTATCCCACAATGTACATTTTCCCTTGGGACCCAATCCTAACAACTTCCTCTCAAGAGAAGCCAGACTGGCTCCATACATTTTGAGCTTCTGATAAGCAGCTAAGAACACATTGTTCTATATGGTCTTTTAGGTGTACGTGTGTGTGTGTGTGTTTAAAGCTAATGTTAATAATACTGTAGTTTTAAAATTATTGCATTTTTCTGGGGCTCTATTGGGCTTAGAGAAGATAAATATTTTAATAAAAATAATATTAAGATAGAAATGAAAATAAAACATTGGATTTCAGTAATATATGGAGCCTCAAATAAAAGTTTCTGTAGTTGATAACTGCCATTTTATGACTGAAAATATCTGTAACCTCTCAAATAAATGATAGGGTGAGAGTCTCCTTATTTTAGGACTTTTCTATACATCCCCTTTGAGCATGGCAGCCACCTAGGCTGGCAGCAGTTGGCCACAGCTATAGCTGGTAACTTTAATGAAACATGGGATTGTGTATGCAACATTTTAAGTTAATTGAATTTTAGCTTCTTCCTGCAAATGTTGCATTAAAAACAACTACATGTCAGTTTGTACAGTACAGTACAATGTGCACAATATTAGTTAAAGATTGATGGCATGTTTATTTGTGGATAAGGTAATCTGTAATTTATGGCCTAAAACCAGTTGCTAGTCCTAACTAGACTCACAATCAATTAATTAAAGTGTAGCTGCTGTTTTAAAAAAAAATCTTATGTTACACATACCTGACCTGTTCTTCCACTTATTCCACAAAAATGCCTCCACAGTGTGATGTTTTCCCCCTTAGCAATTGATCCCATGCTCTGAATAGTGCATGAGGACCAGCATGGTGTAGTGCTTTGAGTGGGGTGGAATAGACGGGCACGAAAGAGCAGCCCAGCATCCCACAGTCCGAAGGTGGGCCATGGACACAGGGTCCAACCAGTGCCTCCAGGAGTTGGACTATCCTGGTTTCTTTTTGCTCTGGTGTGGCTTCTGGTCGCTTTGGAGACATGCATTGTTTAAACAGCACACCTCCAAAGTGGCCGGAAAACTAAGGTTCTGACTCAGTCATCTAACCCACAGGGTGATCTTGGGCAAGTCACACTCTCTCAGCCTCAGAGGATGGCAATGGTAAACCTCGTCTGAAGAAACATACCAAGAAAGCCCCAAGATAGGTTCACCTTATGGTCACCATAATCAGAAATGACTTGAAGGTACACAACAATAACAACAAGAATCTTTAGTACAGGATTGCAGGACCATTTCTCATGCTGACTAGAGAAGGTATGGGTTGGAACCCCACAACATCTGGAGGGACACACGGGTTCTCTATCCCTGCCCTAGTATTTAGTACTTAAGCTTCAAAGACAAGAGAGAAGATGGTTAGATGCATCAAGATGCCCCATTGAAAAAGCAGATAACCACTCTCAGGGTTTTTTTAGGATGGGGCAGGGGGATTTCAGAACTTTGCTTGTGAAATATATGTTGATGTAAAACAATTTTTCTAGAAAAAGCATTGTGTTTTGCAAATGAAAGTGGGGGTATTTTTATATAAACTATCAAAATGTGAAATATTATTGAAAAATGAATAGAAACTCTCACAGTCATTTCCAGCAAGGGGAATTTTTTGAATTTTTTTCCCTCTTTTGTGTGAAAATAAGTAAATACATCCCTAATCATTTTTCATATAAAGCCTAAAGGATAAAATGAATAGGAAAAATGTCACAGACAAATTAAACTAGACATGCAGTGGAACTCTTCAGTGCCCTGTCTGTACAATAAAAGCTATTGCTAATTCAAAGAACTTTATATTTGTATGCTCATTAACTTCTAAACATATGTTGTAAGGCTAACATAGATTTGTTTGGGGGGGAAAAGTCAGTGTTTGAAATGCCTTCATTGCTTGTTGTACTTTGATTGAAGTATCACTTAGAACTGGATGGTAACTGAAATTTAGTGACAGAAGCCATAATGCAGTGGCTCAAGTGGTTAAGATGCTGACTCTGTTGATTGCAAGATCGGCAGGTTGGCAGTTTGAGGCCCAGGTGCTGCATGATGGGCTGAGCTCTCATCACTAGTCCCAGCTTCTGCCAACCTAGCAGTTTGAAAGCATGCAAATGCAAGTAGAGAAATAGGTACCACTTCAGTGGGAAGGTAAACAGCACTTCGTGCTGGCCACATGATCACAGACTAGTCTGATAATGCTGGCTCTTTGGCTTAGTAATGGAGATGAGCACTGCCCCCAACCGTTGGACACGACTTGACAACCTTGTCAATGGGGAATATCTTTCCCTTTTACCTTTAGAACTGGATGGTAACTGAAATCTAGCAACAGAAACCATGCTTAGCAAAAATTAGAGGACACTAAGGGGGGTTGCAGACTGCCAGAAATAGTGTGAATTCAGTCCACTTTTAGGGTTAGGGTTAGTGCTAGGGAATCATGGGAACTGTTATTTTTCTGAGACATTGAGCCTTCTCTGTCAGACAACTCTGATGCCACAATAAAATGCAGTTCCCATGGTTCCCTAACTCTAACCCTAACCCTAAAAGTGGACTGAATTCACACTATTTCTGGCAGTCTGCAACCCCCCTAAGTGTGTTGTGGTTTCTCCTCACCAAGTGGGATTTAGTTGATATATCTGTATGTCTGCACTCTAGATACAGATGTCAACAAAGCTCCAGCATTTCAACAGCTGTGGTTGAATTCCAAACAGGGTATCTCATGAACTTCAGATAAGCGGTCATACTTTATCCAAGGTCATTTAGAAGATCAATGTATTCTGCTTCTTTACTCAAAATGAAGTTTGCTACAAGGGCCAGGTACTATAGTATAAATTTCTTAATATTTTTGTTTGCTTAAAAATTAGAACACAATAACTGTCATAATACACAGACTGTTAAATCATAATACACAGACTGTGGAATTGCCTATTGGCCAGAAATGTTATCTTCTGATATTTTGCATATAATGAGAATGATGTCCTGTGAACATTTATCTGAAAGTAAGTCCCACTAAACGCAGTGGGACCTATGCATAAACATGCAGAAGTTTGCCCTGTTTAGCAATGTGCTAAAATGATATTTGAGTTAGCATTTACTAAACCCAGTTGCTACCCTCAAACCACTGCTATCTTCATTTTTATAGCCGTGAAATGTGGGTGTGCTGGGGGGGGGGGGAATTACCTAGTTTGTCATTCGGGTAATAGCACATATCACATAGCAGCTCAATGCTATGAAGTGTGAAATGCTGAAACATGAAAAATGAAACTGTTTGAAAGGTGAACTAATTTGGTGAGGAGGTCATGTTAGGATATACAAAGTGTCCCCTGGTATACTCTGTATGAAAACATAGAGCTTGGCAATCACTTTTAAAATGAAGTGGGGGAAATTTCAAGGACATACTGACAGAAGATTTGCACAGAAGTGAGAGATACTTACAGGTGCCTGGTTTTCACAACTCACATAGAGATACAGAAAAACAGAGAGCCCTATGGAGAAATAAGACTGCAACAATCAACATCTTGCATTTTATGAAATGATACAGCTGTCTATACAGTAGCTATGTTTTGGAATGTGCTATCATCATATACCAGGTTGTTTTAAAAGATCTTCCTTCACATGACATTCTGTGCCCATTTATAACAGTTTTCGTTTTACCATATTTGGTCCCATTCTATATTCTACACTCAATCAAACATCCTCTTCAGCTACTAGATAATATATACCTTGCAAATGATTCCACTTACATTCTGTATGGTATTATGGGCAGCTACTTATGTAGTGTAAAAAATGAACACTGTTTGTTGAATTGATTCTGTCAGACTGCTTATAACTGCCTATTGCTTTTATCAGACAAAAATATTGCTTTTGGCAGGTTTATCACCTCAAGGAAATTTTAAAAAATACTAATAGCATATGTTAAAGTCTAGTTTATGCTTTGACAGTGTTCTTTGTTTCTGAAAGATTAATTCAGTGCGCTTGTTTTTCCCTTTTCTCTTTCTGCTTTCAGTATGAATATGATTATGATGAAAATGGAGACAGAGTGGTGTTAGGCAAAGGAACCTATGGGATAGTTTATGCTGGAAGAGATCTTAGCAATCAGGTCCGAATAGCCATCAAAGAAATACCTGAGAGAGACAGCAGGTGAGTCTTGGTATTATATCCTCTTCAGGTATGTCTGAGTATTGAGTAACTCTTTGTAATCTTTGGGACATGTAACTTTGGAAAAGCAAGGTCCACTTTCTAGCTCCCAGACATACATAAGCTACACCAGCTTCTCCTGGTGAAACCAGAATCAAATTAAAGGTAGGTTTTACTTTTTGCTAAAATAAGATGTATGGGTGGATGTTGCTTTAGAAGAGAATTCTGTCTTACAGATGTATCATTCTTTTAGTTTCCTTTTCAAAATATATTTTGGGATGTGTGTCACTAATACAGGGCCTTTGCAGACTGCCAGAAATAGTGCAAATTGAGTCCACTTTAAGGGTTAGGGAATCATGGGAACTGTATTTTATTGTGGCACCAGAGCTCTCTGACAGAGAAGGCTCAATGTCTCAGAAAAAAACACAATTCCCATAATTCCCTAGCACTAACCCTAACCCTTAAAGTGGACTCAATTTGCACTATTTCTGGCAGTCTGCAAAGGCCCATACTGGGGAAGGGTGCACTGTTATGTGTCACAAAGCAACCTGTGAGTACAGGAACAGCTTTGAGAAACACATAATTCCCACCCCTTATTTAGGAAGTGTTGCCTTGACACCTGTGTGTGCTCCTTCTTACTTTGTCACACTTGTGGTGCGTTCCACTTATATGGTATTAGATACCATTACCTTGAATTACTTTACTCTTCCATGGCTCTATAGCACACTGGGGCAGTACAGTTTGGGCTCAGTTTAAGGAAAGTCAGTTTCCAAAATCTATCCAAACCACTTGTGGTATTGGAACCACAATTGGGAAAGTGCTTCCAAGAAAATACTTGGCATGCATGTTGATTGGAAGCTTCTCACAACACTTGTAGTGTTCTCTTTAATGGTTTGAAGAGGAAGGAGAATGAAGGGACGATGGAGTACAAAGAAGGTGTTTTTTTTTTACTTCAAGTAACAACACCCCTCCAGGCTAAAGCCCATATCTACTTGCTCACAACTAGCGTTTATTCATTGAATCAATTGCTGAATGGTAAGTCAATACTTACATAAATCCAGTTACATCAGTTTTGTTGTTATGTGCCTTCAAGTTGTGTCTGATTTATGGTGACCCTAAGCTGACTCTTATCGGGGTTTTCTTGGTAGAATTTCTTCAGAGGAGCCTTCCTCTGAGGCTTAGAAAGCCTGATTTGCCCATGGTCACCCAGCTGGTTTCTATGGCTTAATGGATTGCTTCAATAGGTCTAACTCTATTTAGGCCTAATGGTAGAACTCAATAGTCTATTTCTTTTAGGTTATTGGAAGATAGAGGGAAGCAGCTGACCTTGTCACTAATTATCCCAGGTTTTCTTTGTGTTATGTGGAAAATACAGTGAAACTGGATTTCCAAAATAAAGAATACAGGGCAAGTTGCAGAAGTTTCAATGTTGTCCTCTTAAAGGGACAAAAAGCAAGCATCACATCAAACAAGGTACATAGGCCTTGAAGATGAGACCAATGGGTTGCTTCTACAAGCATGGATATGCCCATTTAAAGGGACTCCATCTTCTACCATAAAATTTTTTGAGCAGCTCCATCTGTGGTGTTTGGTGGGTAGGAGTATCACTTTGGTATTTTTTTAATTGTACTGTTTTTTAATATTGTAAGCAGCTCTGAGTCCCAGATTTGGGAAAAGTGTGGGATAAAAATAAATACAGTGGGCTCTCAATATCTATGGGCTTGTCATCCATGGATTTAAACATCTGCAAATGGCAAGCCCCGTTGCTATCAATGGGCACGCATCATTGCGCAAGTGTCATGCCCACCATTAAGGACAATAGGTATTGAGGTCCCACACATTTCCTCATCTGCGTGGGGGCGGGGGGGAGTCTGAAATGGATCCCCCAGGCATATGAAGGATGGACTGCAATAATAATAATAGGCATCTGTTCTGCTTTCTAAAAAGGAAGGATTTGGTCTTAAATTTGATGTTATATATTTGACAGTAAGTAACAATTATCAAGTGAAGTTGGTCTGGTATAGGAGAAGAATAAAGGGTGCATTTTGAGGCATGAAAATGATTAAGGGGGTTGCAGACTACCAGAAATAGTGCAAATTGAGTCCACTTTTAGGGTTAGGGTTAGTGCTAGGGAATCATGGGAATTGTTGTTGTTTTTTCTGAGACATTGAGCCTTCTCTTCAGAGAGCTCTGGTGCCACAATAAAATACAGTTCCCATGATACCCTAACCCTAACCCTAAAAGTGGACTCAATTTGCACTATTTCTGGCAGTCTGCAACCCCCCTAAGAGACACTATCCAGCTTGAGAACTCTGGTAGGGGCTCACGAATTGGACAGGCATGGTAATGGTATCATGGTCATTTTAGTGTTCTCCAAGTTCAGCTGCAGGAGTGGGCAAATGCACATGGGACTGAGTCCATTTTTCACACATACATGAACCCCATTTCATGAGCATCACCTCTCTGCTGCACGAAAATTGGAAGTGATATGGTATCACATCTATTTTTATTTTTGACTGTTTTTCAGCTTTTCAGGGATGTTTGGAGATTTGGAGAATTGGGCCAAAATTACAGTGCTTTGCTCCCTCTTTGATAGTTTTGGGATTAAAATGCTCCCCCCAAAACTATGAGGGTTCTTCAAACTTATAGGGATGTTCTGAGAGACACAAAAGGGTTTGGGGGTTGCATGCAACCTACATGGTGTCCTTTCTCTATCCCTGCCTTAGGAGTTGCGACAGTGGGAGACAAAGAGTGAGATAACTATCCCAGTACTTGAACCACTGTTAACTGACCAATGTAGGAAGGGATGCTACTACTTAGCAGCAGGTTCATTCACACAAATTGAATGTTTGGAGAATGTTTGACTATTTATATGCCAGTTTAATTAGTTACATGCAATGCAAATCAGTTAGTGCATTTTCATAAAGTTGTGGCCCTTAGTACAATCCATGTAATGTATTTTGTGGTTTCATTCCTGGGTGTTGCGGAAGAGAAGCAAACTACAACTATCCCGGTTTGTTTCTGTAACTAGTGTCTTGTCCTATTGCAATTTTCCATCTCCCAGCAGTAGCTGATTGCTTGATTTTAATTGCTGAGGCTGCCACTGAGGAGGTGTGGATCTTTGTAGGGAGTTTGCTTGGCCATCTGGTGACATTATTCCAAATATATGCAGCCACAGAGATTGTAGAGCAGTAGGTTTTCTTCTGACTTGCGTAAGTTTCATCTACTTTTCATTTTATATGTTTACCATAGGTATTCTCAGCCACTGCATGAAGAAATTGCTCTACACAAATATCTAAAGCATCGAAACATTGTTCAGTACCTTGGTTCTGTTTCAGAAGATGGATACATTAAAATCTTCATGGAACAGGTTCCAGGAGGTTTGTATTATACTGGCATTGCTTTATGTTATTCTCTGGGAGTCAGGGAGGATGATTCACCTCTCAAAAATCCGTACACTGTTTTAGACATCTACTTCAAATGAAAATGTGAGTAATCCAGATACAGAAATCTATGCATATATTATTTGTTGAATCAAGAATTGTGTATTCACAGCCTGATGTAACTAGTCTCACATGAATACTATTTTTACATGTGTCAATGGATGCATCTGTGCTCTAGAAATAATACAGTTTGACACCACTTTAACTGCTATAGTTCCAAGCTACGTTTGTAGTTTTGTGAGGCACAGAACTCTTTGGCAGAGAATACTAAAGAGCTGTAAAATTATAAATCTCAGGATTCTTTGGATGGAGCTACAGAACTTAAAGTGGTGTCAAACTGCATTATTTCTACAGTATAGATGCATCCAATAATTTGATCATGGTGTTAGACTTTAATGATCAGACAATAATAATAATAATAATAATAATAATAATAATAATTCCTTACCTGCCTCTCCCCATGAATCGAGGTGGGGACAACAACAATTGACAAACAACATCAGTTAAAACACTTGTTAAAGCACACATCAATTTAAAGGACAAATAAAATGCACACATACTAAAACAACCCACATCTAAAATTCAACATTTACAATTTACAAGTGAAAAATCATGAGGATAAGCCTGTTGGAATGCTGTCTTAAATTCAGATAGCGTATTCAGCTGTCGAATCTCTTCTGGCAGGTCATTCCACACTCTAGGGGTGGCTGAAGAAAATGTCCTCTGGCTGACAGTTGCCAACCTAGTCCTGACTCACTGGAGTAAATGTCTGCCAGAGGACCTGAGCGTACGGGGCGGATTATATGGGAGGAGGTAATCCTGTAGGTAAGACTTTCCATTTCTAACTGGGTCCATGTTAATTCTCTGGAGAGAACTGCCTGTGCTGGAAAGGCTCATTCTCAACCCCATGCTCACATACCATTATTGCAATCATAATTATTTTAAAAGAGCATAAAATTTCAAGGCATCCTACCAAAATTAAAAACAAAAGTACATTCCACATTTTGAGTCTTTTAAGTCTGAATTTCACAACAACACACACTTTGCAGGGAGAGATGGGGGAAGAAAAGAAGTGGAAGGAGAAATTTATTGAAGAAAGCTGAAATGAACAGATAGATGTGTCTTAAGGGGGGAAACTAGAGCCAGAGGTCACCTGGAAGGGCATTCCAATATCAGGGAGCTACAGGCAAAAAGGGATGGCAGAGAGAAAAATAGAGGCTGCTATTTCAGGTTTAGGTGACCTAGAGAAGAAGTGCAGTAGAGAGATCAGCTCAGAAGGTTATAGACCTAAAACATTTTAATGAAGCCCATTTGTTTGAGGGAAGATATGCACAACCCTAGGATGGTAAATTGAATTTTCCCCCAGAATTCAAACTGTGATGAAACCTTTAGCCTTAACTCAAAGTGACCTTGTATTAAAAAGTACATTTGGTAGGTTTTATTACTAATTCTGTCTTCTTTTCAGTTTTGATCTGATTTTTAAAGAAACAAATAGACTAATTACCTCTAGCATCAGGAATATGGTATTAGGAAATCCATTTTCGCAAGTATTAAAACAAAGAAACACAGAGAGTATGTTTAATTTGTTGCAGATTCTTGTGCCTGTGGATAGGGCTGTAGCTCAGGCTGCTGCCACACAGCAGAATTAATTCAGTTTGACACCACTTTAAATGACTCCATCCCATAGAATCCTGGGATATGTAGTTTGTTTTGGCACCAGAGCTCTCTGACAGAGAAGTCTAAATATCTCACAAAACTACAAATCTCATAATTCCATATTCATGGCAGTTAAAGTGGTGTCAAACTGCATTAATTTTGCCATGTAGATGCAGCCTCAGTGATAGTTTATCTCTCTGGCATGTCAAACATCTTAGGTCCCATTCACACTATGAAAATAATCTGGGATGAATCCAGGCTGCATCCTTGGAGTTCACACATGTCCCAAATGCAGTTGATGCACTTTGGGGTGGCGGGGTGGCAAGCTACTTAACCTGGAATATTCAATATCAGGGTTTTTTCCGGGTTTTCCTGAAAGATCCGCATTGATCCACATCATCAGCAGTGTGAATATACTTCCAAATTGATTTGGATCGCTCTGTATCGTTAAAGGAAGGGAGGCATCTCTATTTTAACTCAAAATGATGACATGTATGAATAACACAAGGGTTAAGGCAGGGGTAGGCAACCTTTGTAAGCTGGGGGCTGGGAGTCTGTCCCTCAGACAATTGGGGGGGGGGGGGGCGAAGCACCAAAAATAATTAAATAATTAAAAAAAAATTAAAAAATTAAAAATAAATAAATAAAAATATGCACACTCTCTCAGCCCCAGAAAAGCCATGGCAAAACCCCTGTGGAGATTTTGCCAAGAAAACCCCAAGAACAAGTAATAACAACAATAATCAATATCATCATGGCGGGTGGTGGCGGGGGGGGGGGGCTGGGGCCGGTCCAAAGGCCTCGGGGGGGCGCATCCAGCCCCCGAGGCCTTAGGTTGCCTACCCTTGGGTTAAGGGAACACAAGGGAACAACAAACCCGATATGCATCAGCGCAGCGATCCACATCTCATTGGGACAAAAAAAATGAGCGTGAATGTCCCCATTAGTTTCAATCTCTAGGAAGAGCGGCAAAAGATGCATTTCCTGAAGTCCTGGAGAGACTCAGTGACTCAATATAGAGCAACTTTATATATTACCAATCAAAAGTTTTCTGCACTTTTGAGAGAACAAAATGGGAACTCTTATTAGACTTGCAGAATGCTAACTGCTTTAATCTATTGGTAGTGTTTAGAATTATCTTTTTAGGGGTGTACACACAATTCTCTGGGCTATAGACATATGGGATACAATTTCAAAGTTTTTAAGTGAGCCTATATGTTCAATCACAGACTGAAACCTTACAATGTAAATGGTAGCCCTGAATCTAGGGTGGGAATCATGTCGTCCCCGTCCCCCCCATGTCATTCATTGAACTGTATCTCTCAACATTATTTATCATTACCTATGCTATCAAAGGTTGATGTGACTTGCAAGCCAATAACTGAGTATTTGCTGATTCCCATTCTTAAAGTATTTATGGAACAAGAGATTCATTTTTAAGAGTTCCAGATAAACCGGACAGAATAATGTATTTTTTCCCTTTTTTGCCTAAACACAGGAAGTCTTTCTGCACTCCTAAGATCAAAGTGGGGCCCAATGAAAGAACCCACAATTAAGTTTTACACCAAGCAGATCCTGGAAGGCCTGAAATATCTCCATGAAAACCAGATTGTACATAGAGACATAAAGGTCAGTATGTCTATACTTTGTTACACAGGTTTATTATATTTGATACAGTGTATTTCATCATCCCAGTATAGCAAATTACTCTTTTATGAAGGCTTAGTAAATTCCTTGCTAAAAACTATTAACAAATATAAACAATGCAAAATTCAAACAAATCTTGACAGCATTTATCATGATTTGCATACCTGCATTTTCATCTTCATTTTTCTTTAGGGAGACAACGTTTTAGTGAATACATACAGTGGAGTAGTAAAAATTTCTGATTTTGGGACTTCCAAACGCCTTGCAGGAGTCAATCCATGTACGGAAACATTTACAGGTAAAAGGAAAAAAGGAACTTTTTTTTAAAAAAAATGTTACTATTATTAAAGTTTTTATTGGAATCTGTTTTTATTGTTTTCTCAATTCTAAAAAATGAACTAAGATTGATGGGTAGCTTTTGTCTTCAAGGATAGCAACATGATGCCAGAAGTGCCAGATTTAGTTCTCTATGGTGTCCTGGAATACATTATTTCTGCCACAGGCCAGGCTTGTACAAGTAGGCTTTAGAAACACATACCCTCCAACTTCCTACTTTGGCAGGAAGACCCTGGTTCATTCCCTGCCATCCCACTTTCTAAGCTGGTTTTGATATGCTCCAGTTTCTCTCTCTTCTTCTCACTTTCTTCTGTTTTACATCAGTTGCTGAAAACTGAGTTCAAAATGCAAAGTAGATTCAATTAACTCAGCAGGAGGGAGAGGAGAGGAAGGGATGGAGTCTTGCCCTTCCCAGTAGGTTCAGGCTATCCTAAACTATTTAAGCAAGCTTTTAATGCTTAAGCAGGTAGGTTCTTAATACAGATGATTTGTTTTAACTTTTGTATGATTTTTAATCAGATTTATACTGTTTTAATGTGGTGTTTTTAAATTGGGTTTAAAACTTTTTTTAAAAAGCTTTTTAATTTGTTGTTATGAAAGCCACACTGGGTCCCAGCTTGGGAGAAAGGTGACATATAAATAAAGTAAATAAATAAAATGTGGGGTTTTTAAAGGGCTCATTTGTTTGCTGAGGCCCTCTTCTTAGGCTCCAAACAAATAAAGTGACTCATGGATAATTCAAGATACTAGCGTCAAGGATATCAACAACAGCCAGTGTATTTTGAAATTAATGAGGAACTGGGTATGTATAGTCCACAATATGTTTTAGCCACTCCAGATCTTATGCACACATCTGTAAGAGTATCTTCTATGAGATGGCCAGCCCAAGACATTGTCCATATGCAAGACAAGGGAGATTTCTGCACGATGTTTTAAAAACAAAACTAAAACGGGATTGCCACAACTCGTAAAACATCCTATTGTATCATGTCCTGTTCTTCCATTGTTATATCGTTGCATTTGTGTTGTTTGTAGAGCTATAGATCATCAACGATAGGAAATTGGGAATGAGCGTCGATTGCTGTAATCCATTATTGCTGTAATTGCGGAGCTCTGTGAGAGTGGAAGACATTAGCACAACTGCATCCGCAGGATGTCTTATGTATTAAGTGGTGTCAGAACATAATTATTTCATTTTGCAATGAGGACACAGCTTGGAAAAGGCTTCTCCCATTTCCTCAAAGCAGTAAATTATGCCTTTACAGTACTCATCAGAAACTACATTTTCCAGCATGCTCTGCATCCGCTTAGGGATGCCTTGCAAATTCTCAACCTCATTCGTTCCTCTTAGGGGACAAAAAAGTGGCAGAAAGGCTATAAATCTATTGGGCTCTGTTTTGGGATGCATTAATAGATTGAAAGACGATCCCTAAGTCGCCAAATCCCCAGCCTGAGGGGCAAAGAGGAGGCCTGGCGATGAGTTACCTTAGTGAAGGCAGGGGCGAGGCCGTTAGACTGCTCTTAGATGTGCAAGTGGAAGGTGGTTAATGTTTTAAAGAATAAAGCTACAGATCCCAGAATTTCCTAGCACTGAGCCAGGGCAGTTAAAGCGGTCTCAAAATGGGTTATTTCTGCAGTGTGTTGCATGCACAAGAACTATAAATGCAAGATGAGTGCGGAAAGCTCATGTGTTACACAACTGTTAATAACCAAGTGCAATTCTGGATTGATATGGTAATGCAGAAAACTGTGTTTCTATTGCGTTATTGAGGTTGTTATACTTGTGCTAATGTAGTCGTGCTATTTCACCACTATATCACCTCTGTGTAGTAATCTCCATAGTCTAGTATGGAACTGTCATGCCAACAATAGTCAAATAAATGATAGCCATGTTATGTACTGTAAGTAAGAAACTTGATTCATGCATCCCAGTTTTTTAATTGAGGCACCCAATATTATGCTCCTGCAAAATGGTCAACAAACAGGTTGGAACTCTACTAGTATCTCATTATTAAATCATGATATTCATATAATAAGTTTTTCCTTGTTCATTTAACACTATTTACGCAGCTGGTAGCTTGTTATTTATTACTTGGTTATATCACTAAATCTAGTACCACTAGATCATATCCAGTGTACTACCTATACAATCAAACCTTCACATGTGTAAAAAAACATGAAAATTATATTCAAGGGTAATCTTTTCAATCTAGTTAAATGGACTAAATGGATTTTCTTCTTTTTGAAACCCATTGCATAAGCAGAGGCAGCCATCCAGAAAACTTGTGATGAAATGCAGTCTAGCAGCTGTGAGTTAGTGGCATTGGCACTTATCCATCTGTTAAGTCCATCTGCATAGTTAAAGGTGTACTGCAAAGCACATAATGAAAAATCAGACAGGTTCAGTGAGGGGGAAAAGGTAACTTGGTTACCTATTGTTTCTTTCCTGGTTTTAGGTACCTTGCAGTATATGGCTCCAGAGATTATTGATAAGGGACCTCGAGGCTATGGTGCGCCAGCTGATATTTGGTCATTGGGTTGTACGATCATTGAAATGGCAACAGGGAAGCCTCCGTTTCATGAACTGGGGGAACCACAAGCAGCTATGTTCAAAGTAAGTTCTTAGCCAAATGAACCAAAACTTGAAAAAACCCTCATGGCCATAACCAGTAGCATCCCCAGGCTTGGTATCACCCAATGCAGAGGGGGCTGCTGGGGGTGGCCTTCCCCACTCACTTGCTCATCCACCTACCTGCCCACCCAGAGCTGCGGTGGGGGGGAGAGGAGGGAGGTTTGCCCTTCCTTCACCTCCACGTGGCTCCTTTGTCACAAGGATGTTGCATGGCGGTGAAGCCAAGAGAGCCAGACTCTCATCTTCCTTGCCTCCATGCAGCTTCCTCCTCATGAGGAAGGTGGGCAGAAGCAAAACAGGGCCTGGTTCGCCCCTCATTCACCTTCACCTCTGCCCGGCATCCTCATGAGGAGGGAGCCATGTAGAGGTGACACCAAGAGGGGGCCAGGCTCACCCCTGTTCTTCTGCTTCCTTGGCTTCCTCCTCAGAGAATCATGGTAGCAAAGAAGAAGTGCTGGTGTGAGGGAGAAGTAGAAGGAAATGTACTGTCTAAGATGCACGAGGCCAAAGGTGTGAACTGCCTTAACAGTAAGGACCAAGCAACTTGAACTGAGTCTGAAGGTATACAGGAAGTCTATGCTAGTGTAGTACAATAAAGAGTGTCAGGACTGGAACTTGCGAGAACCATGTTCATATTGGGTCATGCTCACTTGGTGGCCTTGGGCTGCCACACTCTCTTAACCTGGATTTTTGAGAGGATAAAATAGGGTGGAGGACTGCCACACACATCACCTTGAGCTCATTGGGGACACAACTTCCAAACTGTCTTCATGGAGTGATCAAAACAGAACAAGTTATTATATCAAAATGGTGGTTAGAAAAGCATGAATTAATGTTGCAAGATTTCCTCTGTCTATGAAACATATGAAACAGATGGAAAGCCAGTGGTGTTGTGGTACTTTCTGAAGCACACCCTCATTGTGACAGTTCCTATGGCAACATCTTCAAGGAAAGTCCAAAAATGCAGGAACTGTCTACCAGGAATGTTTTCTTTTGTAAAGCTAATGGATTTTATACACTTAAGACCAAGCCACCCCTAAATACTTTGGATTGCAACAAGGGTAGCAGATAACAATACATTTTTGCTGGGAATGTCTCAAAGCTACTGAAGAGATTGCAAATGATCTTAGAAAGAACAGAAGATTCCAAGAGGTGATAGTAATAGGGGATGTCATAGTCCCTGCTTTTTTTTTTTAATGTCCCATAGCTTCAGCCTGCAAGTCCTAACACCACTGCACCAGTGTGGAAAACACAACAGCAATGAGCTTTTCAAAAAAGTAGGAGTGCAGCTCTTTCCAATTCTATCAAATCCATATTCTGACAGATCTCAGGAGATCCCAAAAGGATCGGCTCAGTTTTTCAGTTTCTTAGCCCTTGTCTCCCTGCCCACAGCTCTTATGAATTGATCGTGAACAGGAACTTCATTCATTACACAGATGTTTAGTACTTGAAATGTATGAGATCTGAGCATCATGAGGATATTAAAGGTACTTTGCTCCCAAACCAGGAATAATCTCAGCCAGCTGCTCCATATGTTTAAACAATGCTGGTGATAAAGACAGCTGTAACTAAGCTACTATGCAGTATTGGTGAAATATCACTATTAACTCCTTTGCCGCCCATCACAGATTGCCCTTTTTCCAATGGGCGTGGCAATGTAAAGTTGTTAGCCAAGTGTAACTGTATGGCATTTCCTATACTGCAGAAAGTACAACCCCTGTTGAGTGAAGGTGGTGATCTGAATGTAGGTTAAAATTCTGGCTTAGAAACAGTTAATGAACTAATAGCTGGTGCTGTGACTCAGACACTTCTGTTCATCATTTTTGTCTCAGCCAACAAAACCAGCAGACTTTTTGTTGCTTGTTGAAAGCAAAATTGCTCTTGTAGATGTATAATACTCCAAGCTGACTCAATGCTAGTCAAAATGCTTGATTCTTTTGGCAGGTTTTTGTGCCTGTTTCACATTTATCTACTATTATAGTCCACTGGTCATTACCCCACTTGTTTTCCAAAGGACATTTTGTGTAGCTGTTTTTGTAGATTGAAAAGAATGTATTATGCAAACTTTACTTCAGAATCTGTGAAATGGTAGCCAAGACAGAGCAGGAACATTCAGAGTCTTACTAAGTTACTGTGAAGTGCTTAATTATAATTAAAAATATATAATCAACTTATATAAGTACACTTTGAAATACTCTTAATATACCAGTCACGACAAAGCATGGCACTGCAAAAACACCAAGTAGAACAACAAGAAAGGACTAAAGAGAGTAGAAACTTATGAAAATGTTTAAATGTGAACTTTTGTAATATAATAATAGCATGTCTTGTTAGACATACGGCCTTTGCAGACTGCTAGAAATAGTGCAAATCGAGTCCACTTTAACTGCCCTGGCTCAGTGCTAGGGAATCATGGGAATTGTATTTTATTTTTTTTTGAGACATTGAGCCTTCTCTGCCAGAGAGATCTGGTGCCACAATAAAATACAGTTTCCATGATTCCCTAGCACTGAGTCAGGGCAGTTAAAGTGGACTCAATTTGCACTATTTCTGGCAGTCTGCAAAGGCCCATAGTCTAGTTTGAACTATACTTGCCATGTGGTAGTAAAACCAGGGCTCACAGGGTTGGAATGCAAGAATCTTTTGATTAGCAGGGATTGTGATGTTATCTGCTGCCACCCATTTGCCCAGTTCCCTATTTCCTCTGAAATTATCTGCAACCCTTAAAGTGGCTGGGGGAAGTTAATATTTCCAGCAACAATATATTGCTGTGAGCTATGTTTGCTCTGGTTGTTAGTGAATGAAGCTATGGGGAACACCAACAAAAAACTGAAAGCTACACAAATTCAGTCAGATATAGTAATATCTGCAGTATCCATGAAAGCTCTTCCTCTGTCCTCCCTCCATTTGATAATACTAAGGGGTTGGAATTGTGGAGCCTATGGGCCACATGGATTTTAAGACCAATGGCCCACCAGTGACTCCATCAACAATCAGTATCAAGAAAAGATGATTGTGAAAAAATAGTATTTTCTGCCAAAAACATTGGACTAGGCATTGATCAGTAGGTCCCCTGAGTGTTGTTTTCAAAGCCTCTCCATCCCAAAACATCCAAAAATAAATTTAAAGCATGAATGGAAATATGTAACTGAAATGTCACTTGAAATTTCAAGTACTGGCAGATGTGTACCATAATTACTTTTTGACTCACTGAGCATGCCCCGTTCTGTTGCAAGAGAAGTAAATCAATACTGTGGCTGTGTGGATTTAGTTGTGAGGTGTTATATTACCTTACTGCACACAGTGGAGCAATTCAACTTCAAATTAACTTTCCTTGCTCATATAACGTAGACCTTTTTCATTGCTTGCAGGTTGGGATGTTTAAAATTCACCCCGAAATCCCTGAATCACTGTCAGCTGAAGCAAGAGCTTTAATTTTGCTCTGCTTTGAACCTGATCCAAATAAGCGGGTCACAGCATCAGATTTACTTAAAGACCCATTCTTGAAACAGGTGAACAAAGGCAAGAAAAACAAAATTGCATTCAAGCCCTCAGGTAAGGAATTATCAGGCTAAATATCTATAGGATAACTAAAAGTTATGTAAAGAGATTTTAATAATTCTTCTACTCTATAATTCTGGATGTTTATACCAAGAAATCCACAAACTGGACTCTGAGCTTGCCAAGAAATCTACATACTATGAAAAGTACCTGAATGTTTAGACCAGGGGTAGGCAACCTTTCCCCTTTAAGGGCCGAGGGACTTCAGCCCCCAGAAGCCTCAGCCATGTTGGCCAATAGTCCCATGTTGGCCAATAGCTCCTGGGATTCTGGGAGCTGAAGTCCCTCGGCCCTTAAAGGAGAAGGGTTGCCTACCCCTGGTTTAGACTAATGCTAATGTACCCAAGTCAAGAAATAACAAATTGGGAGAAATGCGAGTCAGTCAAGGAGTAACAAAATTGGGATCACTTGTTCTAAAGCAGCGGTAGGCAACCTTTTTCCCCTTTAAGAGCCGAGGGACTTCAGCTCCCAGAAGCCACAGCCATGTTGGCCAATAGTCCCATGTTGGCCAATAGTTCCTGGGATTCTGGGAGCTGAAGTCCCTCAGCCCTTAAAGGGGAAAGGTTGCCTACCCCTGCTCTAAAGAAAGGAGTTTTTACTGGAGAAAACTTAGAACAGTGGTGGGCAACCTGTGGTCCTCCAGATGATAATTAGACTCCAATTCCCATCAGGCCTAGTTAGGAAAGCCAGAGGTAAGGGATTGGAGTCACAACATTCTAGTAGAGGATCACAAGTTATTCATCTCTACCTTAAAAAACAACAACAACTTATTACCCTGCATTGTAAACTCAGTGAAGTAAATCAGGCTGTTTACCACAAACCCTAAAGGCATCAGATCCCATCCAATCTTGGAAACTAAGCAGAGTCAGCCCTGGTTAGTATTTAAATGAGAGACCACCAGTGAATACCAGGTGCTGTAGGATATATTTCAGAGAAAGAAACTGGCGAAACCACCTCTGAGTATTCCTTGCCCAAGAAAACCCCATGAAATTCATAACTTGACCGGTAGCTTGAAGGTGTGTGTATATATGTATGTATGTGTGTGTGTACACACACACACACACACACACACACACACACAAAGAAAAGCAAAAAATATACAAATGCTACCACAATGACTTCTGTGCAAGCACTCATTTGCCTTCATGAGACCAGAAATCTTATACAGATTGCTGTGCTGGAACAAGCAAGGTTACAAGAGGAGGTTGCTTATCAGAAGAAATTCTTTCAGTGACTGGGGACCAGATGCAGTGTCTTGCTATAGCTCACTTCCTAGGTGGATGAACTAGCAAGGTTAAATCCTCTTTAGTTTTGTGTTTGAGAAGAATTTTGCATTCATACAAAAAAGCCATTTCCCCCACTTTCATTTTAGTTGATAGTAATGCTATTTGTTCAGTATTTATTATAGTTCATTTGCTTTAAAATGAGAGGACTTGCTTATTCATTTTTCTTTTTATATATTTTGTCCCAGATTATAACCGTAGCACATCTCTCCCTCTGCCAGTCCAAGGGGAGCAAGCTGGCAGCAGCAGCAGTGAACACGGCTCTGTCTCCCCAGACTCTGATATGCCGCATGACATGCTCTTTGAAAAAGCAAAGCGCTCTGTATCAGAGATCCAAACCAGGAATCACATTTCTCACTTGCTAAGGTAAAACCTGACATACACAGAATTAAGTACCTAGATAAGTGAGCAAAAACCTATTGTGCTTACACTTAATGGTCATATTCTAAAAAGCTAAATTCATGTGCAATATGTAATATAAATGTCAGTTAATGATGAAGTCCTTTTTCTTATAGACCCCTAAAACCAAGAATCTTTATAAAGGAAGTCTTGTTAAAATACGTGATCCTATGAATAAATATAGAGAGCCAGAAGTATATGGTAGTTTGAGTGTTAGACTAGCATCTAATCCAGAAACTCCAGAAATAATGCAGTTTGACATCCTTTAACTGCCATGGCTTAATGCTATGAAATTCTGGTATTCGTAGTTTTGTGAGGCACCAGAGCTCTCTGACAGAGAAGTGTAAAAATCTCACAAAACTACAAATACCACAATTCTATAGCATTAAGTCATGGCAGTTAAAGCTGTGTCAAAAGTGCAGTAATTCTTCAGTGCAGATTAGACCTAGGAGACCAGGGTTTGTTCAGCTATAAAAACTCATTGTATAACCTTTGGAAAGTCATACTCTCTCAGCCTTAGAGGAAGGCAATAGTAAACTTACCAAGAAAACTGTAATAGGGTCACCTGATCAGAGTTGACTTGAAGGCACCTAAAAACAAACAGCAGCAAATGAAGAACAGGCATTGTGGAATCTTCCAATTAGTGTGTTCGACATTCATGTGTCTTGTTACTAAAGTTGAGTTTGTAGCTAACTCTGGGCCTTTGCAGACTGCCAGAAATAGTGCACATTAAATTGAGGCACTGCCCTGGCTCAGTGCTAGGGAGTCATGGGAACTGTATTTTTTTCTGGGACATTGAGCCTTCTCTGTCAGAGAGCTCTGGTGCCACAATAAATTACAGTTCCCATGATTCCCTTGCACTGAGCCAGGGCAGTGCCTCAATTTAATGTGCACTATTTCTGGCAGTCTGCAAAGGCCCTCTGTGTCTGCTGCATAGTGTAACACTTGGGTGGTTGGCGTTCATTGTGATATACCACAGATTTGGTTCTTTTATTTAAAATATCTTTTAAAATTACTTTAAAATTGGATTATTTCTAGTCATATCCTTGATCCAAAACACACTGCAGAAATAATCCAGTTTGAGACCACTTTAACTGCCCTGGCTCAGTGCTTGGGAATCCTGGGAATTGTAGTTGATTGTAGCATCAGAGCTCTCTGACAGGGAAGGCTAAATGGCTCACAAAACTACAGTTCCCAAAATTCCCTAGCATTGAGCCAGAGCAGTTAAAGCAGTCTCAGATTATTTCTGCAGTGTGTTTGGTCCCTTGTTAAGCCCGCTTGATGGTTTGTAAATTCTAATGGTTTTGCCACTTTCTGTTCTAGCATTCCTGATGACAATTCAGTTTCAGATGAACGAAGCACTTCCCCTTCCCTTGAGGAAAAAGATTCTGGCCTTTTCTTGCTACGAAAAGACAGCGAACGGCGTGCAATTCTTTACAAAATTCTCAAGGAAGAGCAGAATCAAGTTGCTTCCAATTTGCAGGAATGTGTCGCCCAGGTGATACTATTCTAAGATTATTTTGTTGGAAATTTGGAAATAGGCTGGGAACATGCAGGGGGTCTGAGGGCCATATTCACATCCTCTTGGCCTGTCGCAGGCTTCATAAATTCCATTACCTACAACCAGGTCCTTCTGGTTTGGATCCTTCTGCTCACTTTTGAATTTTATTCTTGGCCATTTAATGGTGAGGATACCAGAAATAGTGTTTAGGGGCAAAACTGTGCCCCGAAACACAAAACTGTGCCAAGGAGTAATGGCCTAACAATGGTAAAACCAAAAGCCTCCCCCACCCTTGCTTTGGGGAAAATGCATTCTCTAGATTTTTTGATAGGCTTTCAGTGTTTCAGATGGCTCTACTATCACAAGATGAAAAGAGAATACGACTTTTAAATCATGTACCATATACATAAAATGCCTTTGTACAGGCTAAGTGAGGAAAGATGGCCACCTTTTGAGATACAACATGGTTCTTCCAAGGAAATGCAATTTAACGAGAAAGAGAAAGTGTCTTTCCTTATTTCCCCTTTTTACACACATATACTCTGATAATGGAGCCTTGAGGTCTCCAACTATAAACGCAAACATGATCATGTAAAGCTGTGTAGTTTGTGGGCATTCAAATGGATCTAGAGTTATTTCAAAAGTAGTAAAGAAGACAAAAATATTTTTATAGAAGGATATGAGCCACAGAGTACTATCCAAGTAGTTTTAGTGTGAGACAAAATGTCAAATAGAATGGCTAGAAACCAAATAATTTTAACTTCCTTCTCCTTTCACTCTTGCTGCGAATTGACGTAAGAAGTGGGGTTTGCTATAAAAGAAAGCAGCACTTGCTAGTGTTTCTAGCATGCAATAAATGTCTAATATTAACAGGCTGTTTCCAGTCCCAGTGCTAATTGTTTTCTGTCAGTGGCTGTACAAGAAGCAGGAAGAAGTCAATATGTGATAGGGTTAATTAAAAAGGATCATGGCAAACACAGATATGAGGTCCCTAAATGCAGCTAGAGCGGCAGAGGATGTCTTGTGTGATTACCAATTGGAGGAGTGTGGATGACAACCTTCCTCTTTCTTGTTGTTGTTGCTGTCACTGCTTCCTCTCAATATGGCATCCTGCTGTTGTTCTCAAGCATTTTCTCTGGATACTTCTTGTTATGTAAAATGAAAAGGAGACAAGAGAATTATGTAAAGGTTAGTTTTTAATCCATAACAACTGTTATACATGCCCTAGTGAGTCCTATTAATAGTCAAGGCTTTCTGTGGTTTTGGCACAGCAGTTTCTACAGCCAGTGGGACCAAACCGCATTGTTAAATGCTTTCATTTTATAATACTCAAATTTGGATTAGGCATGGCCAAGATCCTGCTCCATCTTTTCCTGTGACCCCCTAAAACCCACTTTAAAAGCCAGCTTGCTGAACCGAGCAATGGAGTCCAGTGGCACTGGTGAGAAGGATGCTGCAGGATGGTGTGACCAGCCTCCTCTGCCACTAAGTGATGGTGTGATGGCAGATTCCTTCTTCTGCTCCTTGCACTATTGTTCACTAGTGGCCATTTCATGTCATTCTGCAGCACTCTGCTTGCCAGCACCACAAAATTCTTCCATTTGGGAAGCTTTTAAAGTGACTTTTAGGAGCATTTATGTGGGAAGGCATGATGAGCAATATGATCTGCACCAAAGAAATTGAAATGACTCCTACCATTTTAGTTGAAGCTCAGTCTTAGAGCTTGATTGCATTATTAGCTTCTTTTCTGCCTGTTTTCTTCCTAACTGGTTTAATCCATGAATCAGAGTAGTTGGGACATGCCTAATGGAAGACTGCCATCTGTTGTTCATAGCATAAACTGACAAAATGGCAAATGACTCTTCCAGAATGGAAGACAGACAGACAGATGTTTTATAAATCAAACACTACAGACTGCACCAACAAGAACTGTCGTCTCCTGGCACATTTGTCCTGTCCTGTCCTTGTGGATCCCATAGTGTTTACAGCATAAAAAAAGAAAATGCCTGTGTATCTAGGTATCTAGAACCGCATTTATCTAGAACCACATTTAAGACTAGCTGATTTATTTCGGCATGAGGCTCTGTGGATTTCAATACATTTCTTTAGATGTATGGTATGCTTTTTAAAGGAGCTACTAGATTCCTTCCCCTTGTTTTAATTCCAGAATGGTTGATGACAAGGTTGGAAAAAATGTCCCTCTGTACACTACAAATTTATTTATTTATTTATCCGTAGTATTTCTGCCTTGCCTCCCAGCCCACAAGGACTCCCAAGGCAATCAACAATTAAAAACCAATTTAAAACAATACCAAAATTAAAACATTTTTAAAACATCAAACTGATCTCTGTTCTTAAGGTATGTTTGGGAACATAGTTCAAGGGTGCAAGCACTAGTCTTTAGTAGAGAATTCCTAGGACCTCTCCAAACTATAAATTCTCAGATTATATAAGATGGATTCATGACAGAAACTAGTATCAAACTACAGTAACTTTGTAGTGTAGATTGTTAATAACAGAATGTTGTTGTTGTTGTTGTTGTTGTGTGCCTTCAAGATATTTCCAACTTATGGTGACCCTAAGGCAAACCTAACATGGGGTTTTCTTGTCAAGATTTGTTCAGGAATGTTACCTTTAGCAACTTGCCCAAGGTCACCCAGTGGGTTTTCATGGCAGACCAGGGATTTGAATCCTGGTCTCCAGAGTCATAGTCCAACACGCAAACTATTCCACCATGCAGGCCATTTATATCCATGGAATTTATGGTTTGCTGATGTGAAGGTTGTTGGGTTTCTTTCATTTTGCATATCTGTCTTTTTCCCTCCAGAGTTCTGAAGAACTGCACCTTTCAGTTGCTCACATCAAGCAGATAATTGGGATTCTGAGAGATTTCATACGCTCTCCTGAACACAGAGTTATGGCATCAACAATATCCAAATTGAAGATTGATCTAGACTTTGACAGTACTTCTATCAACCAGATTCATCTAGTGTTGTTTGGATTTCAAGATGCTGTATGTTATATCAAAGTATATTTAAAATGTTGGAAAGACAAATGTTCTGCTCTTATAAACTAGATTCATGGATACATAGTTCCCTTGGGCCAGCTAGTGGTCATCCCCAATGAGTGTTTTTCATGACCTGTTGTTGTTTAAGCAGGTAAATCCAGAGTTACAGTATGCTACTAGAGGGAGCAGGGAAACAGGAAAAAAACAAACCAGTAGAATATCATGTAGAGACTGCTGACTTGCATGCCAATCCCTACCACAAGATCCAAGATACCAGGAAGAATGAACAAAAACAAATCTTCAAGACATTTTATTTACTCCCATCAAATTGCAAAAATGAGTCTTATCGGTACTGTGTAGCAAAGCACAGTATTAAGTAGTAGTCCTAAAGAAAATGAAGAATCTGGTACTTATGCACTTCTACTATAAATAGAGCATTCTGTCTATAGTAACTCCATTTCTGGAATTACTGGTTACTGTCTAGTAACTCCATTTGCCTCAGCTGTAATGTAGTTGCAAATAATCACAGTAAAACTTATGAAATAGAGATGCTTCAGCAGTAGGCTCAATCGGTTGAATATTATTTGTAAACTTGAAAATTGTCCCTGTAAAAAGTAATTATGCCAACTATAGGGTATACTTGGTGGGTCTCCATCTGTTGTTGGGTTCTTAATTCCTATCAGTCCTACTCCGTATGTTCAGAGATCCTGTTAATGATATTTGCTTATCATGGACAGGACTTTTTGATATATATTTCCCCTGTAATGACTCCAGTCCCTCAAAACTCACTGTCCTGTGTCCTGCCCCCAACACAGCCAAGCTGTGACCAGGAGAAAGTAAGTGTGTGTAGGAAACAACATAGGATCGCCCAGATATGTCTCTATAGATAGTTGGATAACTACAGAGAGGGAAGATCTGGCATAGTCCCATATGAATGAAACTTTGATGCTCCATCTCTTAATGCAGGTTCTCAGCATATAAACTCCTCAGTGCAGCAGCCTCTTTTTCACTTATTATCCTGTAAAGCAACATGGGCATCAATGATGCTCTAGAAACATGTCCATTCCAATAGAAAAGACTGAATTTGCACCACAAAGCAAAGCATCTTTTTCCTTACAATACATGATCATTGTTAGGTGCCTTCCTATTCTAATATGACCTCAATTGCAGGAAATGGCAGTTGAGCCAAATGAAATTTATGTGTCAACGGTAAACTGACACTTATCTATACTTCTTCTTCTGGCTGGCAAATGGATAATTACGTCAATTTATTTTATTTTGCTTTGTCTTTATAGGTGAACAAAGTACTAAGGAACCATTTGATCCGGCCTCATTGGATGTTTGCTATGGATAATATAATACGACGTGCAGTTCAAGCTGCTGTCACTATTCTTATTCCAGGCAAGTCAAAGCAAAGTAATAAATAGTTAAGCATGAATGTTTAAATATGGTGTGCACAGACTGGTGAGATAATGCATACTAGTGTTATCAGAGAGAACTGTTACTATACTGTGTAAAAGGAGATTGATTTTTTTAGTGAGCCTGATGTACCTATCCAGAGAGTAGGCTGTTTGCTGCATTTCTTCATAATTTATTATTATAGCCTTCTCCTTTTCCAATCCACTGATTGTAGGCAATATTTTGCATCTCTCCAGATCATTCAGTCATGAGACAAAGAAGAGGATTGTTTATGTCTCCTTAGAGGAGGTAGTGACTGATATTGATAAGTAGGAGGTGAATTCCTGAGAGCAAAGAGTCCTTAAACTTTAGATGCTCTAAGATAAAAGTTTTAAGTCTGAGCATGTTGTGCCTGCTGGGTTGGGTGAAAAGTATAGTGACACCACTGTGAAATCTTATGTACCCAGTTTTCCTGTTGGTTAAAGGCCACCCCAGAATGCTTCTGACAGTAGTTATTATGTTGGTGAACCAGGCAACTACTGGAAGCAGAAGTTTCATTCCAGAAGTCAAGGTGCTGCCACTAAACTACGCTTATCACACTGAAACCTGATAATACTGCTTGCCTGGCTGGCTGGCTTGTTTCGCTTTAAAATATATGTAGACATTTACATCTTACTCTATTGTGCTGCTTACTTTCATGTATAAATGGAACACTGAGTGTATTTCTAAACTAGCAACTCTCTTTCTTCATCTGTCTGGTGACTGTGGCACTGGAATAAACATATCATTCAGTCTCTCTACAACCAGATCACTCAATATTTTAATTTTTATGTTGGAGAAAAGGCCACTCCTTTCTCCAAGTCCTGGCTGCTATAGTTTTAGATTTCCTGCATTGTCACAAGATTGATGAAAGAATTCTTTAAACACTGATTCTAATACAGCACTCAAATTTAATGTAATTTTTTAATGCTCCTTCAACCATCTCTATTGTTTGAAAAGCGTGTAGTAGTTGTTTAATAAACCAATTGTTGTTGTTGTAGTGTGCCCTCAAGTTGTTTCCAATTTACAGTGACTGAGAATGTGTGACTTGCCCAAGGTCACCCATTTGATTTCATGGCTCAGCAGGGATTCGAATCCTGAAGTCGAATCTCTAAAGTCATTGTCATGCACTGAAACAACTACAACATGCTAGATATTTTAAAATATATAGATACAAGTACCAAGAAAAAATGTTGATTTGATGCAAGATATATAAAAGTAAAAACATTTGCTTTAAGATTTTTTTATTTTACGCAGAACTTCGAGCTCACTTTGAACCAGCATCAGAAACTGAAGGAGCTGATAAAGATACAGATGAAGTAGAGGAAGGTTACCAACAAGCAGAGCAAAAAAAAGATGAACCAGTTGTAGCATCTGGAGCGTGCATGCTCCCTTCTTCTGCACCTCTTGATACTCAACAGCAGCTCAGCTTGCAATTAAGCAAGCTTAAGCAAGAAACTAACAGGCAATGAGCTCTCCTCCAGTATTTCCATGTGCATTTTACGTATGCTTGAAATGCCATTTATCAATTTTCCTGACCATCTTTGTGGTGTATATGCTGCAATCAGGTGAACCTCCACTACTCAAGACTAGAGTTACACAGCCACCCAACATTGTGGCTGTTTGTTTTATTGTTATTTGCCATTAAGTCAACTTGTTTATACAGTGTTAATTTACTGTTCACATTATTTCTTCTGGTCTTTCGAATCTTTACTTGTATCAGCTGGGGTGTGGTTCCAGGACTGCCCCATGGATAACAAAATCCATGGGTGCTCAAGTCCCATTAAATACAGTGGCACAGTGAAATAGTGTCTCTTATATAAAATAGCAAAATCAAGGTTTGCTTTATGGATCACACACACATATATATAATATTTTAAAGCCATGAATGGTTGAATTCATCTATAAAGAATCCATGGATACAGAGAAATGACTGTACATCTCATTCTGCAGCAATATAGACTTTCCTTTTCTCCTTTCATCTAGCCTTAGGACTGGACACATCAGAGAGAACAGGTGTGCACTCCAGCGTTCATAGCACAGGCCAACTATGCTATGTGGGTGTGCAGCTATTTGTTTCAGTCCAGAGATCATGTAGGAGTGTGGTGTGCAGTATGTTACACGTGTATCTCATTTTGGAAGGGGCACAGTGGGCTAGCAAACAGTCCTGTTCTCCACCACAGCTGTCAAGGTCTGGGAGATGTCACTGCTACTGTAAGGAAAAGGAGAGTGTACTCTACCTGTGAGCACAACACACTTGTTTCTTCCCCCCTTTGAACTGAGACTAGCTGTTTTTTCATCATCTGAATTGCTTCCCTCCCCGTAGGATGGCTTGATAGTTGCCAGGGCAAAGGAAGTACGGTACATGGAAGTACATGGGTGGAACAGTACATTCTGCCCACTTAGGATCTGTCATTGATTGCACAAGCCTTTCTTTTAGCCACCACTGTTTTGAAATTACTGTAATGGGGTGGGAATTTTACAGTCTTCTTAGTGTTATTTTACTGCAGTTTCCAGCAGCCTTCAATAGCATAACTGATGATGAAGAATGCTGAGAATTGCAGTTTAATAATGCCTGGAGGGTCAGTTTCCACCTTGTGCTGGGCTGACAGCCTGAAATTTGGTTCCTTGTCACTATTGTAGCAGCAAGCTTAAAAATAAAATAAAATAAAATAAAATAAAAATCCATAAAATTCTAGGTGGGCCAGGGCTAGATGGAAATGCTGAACAATTTCAGGATAAAAATGTAAGTTTGATAGCACTGAGCAGTCAAGACTACTGAACTAAATTTTGAACTAATTCAAAAATGAGACAATGGCCATAATCCTGTATGGTCTTTACTTATGCATGAGCATCACAGTTATAGTGCTCTACATTGAGTTATAGTGCAACCCCCATTCAAAGGGGTCTGTCCTCCTGTTGCTCAGGAAGCAGCTAGCTGATGGTCTCAACCCTTCCTGTGAGAGATCTCCATTGTGTGAGAAAAAGGATCCCTGTCACAATTTCCCCTCACACCAGTTCATTCACATATGGGGTGGGAATGGCACCCAGCTGCTTCCAAAATAACAGGGGAACAGACCCTCATGATTGTGGTGGCTGCTCTCTGATGAATGGTGACTGAGGACTTTCCTAAGTCCTAAACTGAGGATATTTCAGGACTGTGACTATGCAATTGTCACAAGTGTGTAACTCTAGGTTATATATTTGTAACTGATATATGATTCTGGATAATGATCTGAAGTAAGGTATATGGTAGGAATAATAGCCTTCTTAAGGCCATTAGGTATATTGAACTCCAACAACACATAGGTTCTAAGGTAATTCGTTATACCACTGCACACATTCTTTTTAAACGATGAACTTGTAAATAAATATAGGTTGAGTGTCCATTATCCAGAATTGTAAAATCTGAAATATTCCAAAATCCAAAACTTTTCAGGGATGGCTGAGATAGTGACACCTTTGCTTTCTGATGGTTCAATGTACACAAACTTTGTTTCATGTAGAAAATTACCTTCAAGCTATGTGTATGAAGCATATAGAAAACATAAATGAATTTTGTGTTTAGACCTGGGTCCTATCACTATATATGCAAATACAAGTATTCCAAAATTAAAAAGTAATAATCCAAAATCCAAGCATTTCAGATAAGGGAAACTCAACCTGTATCACCATTACATATTTTAAGGAGGAAAAAGAGTTAGATTCAACTCTGATTTCTGTGTTATTGTATAGACTACTGGAAAATCTGGTAAAAAAGGAGACAGAATATCAGGCGCTCTTACAGCAAACACTGGAGCAAAAAAATCATGATTTACATCTCCTTCAGCTACAGTTGAAAACCACTGGTAGGTATGGAAATGAAAGGTACTGTACATTTACTTGTAGATGTTGAGGTGATAGTAATACACCTTGAGCTGTATTTGTTTTGAATACACCAAACAGGGAGTTTGGACATAATGTAATGTAATTATTTACAAAATGTCTCTGAATTGTTTCAGAAATTAAGACATCCTCCTCTCCTCTTGACCATAATGTAGATGAAGAACTTATTGAGTGGTTAAAAGAACAAAGAGCTGATTCAGAAGCAATTGACAAGGTAAGATTAAATACAGTCACTCCTCCGTTTTCGCAGACTTGGTGTCCACGTCCCTCGTCTGTTTGTGGGCGGCAAACAGAGGGGGACAAAATGGAGCGTGCGCTGCCATTTGCAATTTTCTATTTTCACATGGGGGAGGGGGGCTGGAACAGATCCCCATGAAAACGGCATGGCGACTGTAGATTAAAAACTCTGTTTTTATCAAATAGTAACTCTGGCTAGTATTTTTAAAGGATGAAATAATTTGTTTTTCAGTTTGTTCAAGAGGATTATACACTCAGTGATATTCTAAACCATATTACAAAGGATGATTTAAGACTCCTAAGACTTCGGTAAGAAAATGATTGCATAATTCTAGAAGTAAATGCTTTCCAATAGCTTTTGAGACTAAATTATTATTACTTTCCCTTCATACAGTGGTGGTCTTCTCTGCCGAATTTGGAATGCAGTATTAAAACACAGAAAATTGAATAATAAACTCTAGGAAATGGAAGATTAGAACTTCAATTTTGCCAAATGCTAGTCTGAAGAAAAAATGGGTACACATTCCAACTAAGTTATTACTTTTTGTATATATGCCTTATAAAGGTCCTGTACGTTTTACACAAAATACAGATTAAACAGGCTTTCTATGGAAGTATTATATTTTAAAAACAGGAGGACCACAATACTGTCATAAATTGTGCTGTGATTTCTCTTTGGAAGTGAGCCATATTGTACTATATTGTTTAAATTTAATAGAATACACAATGATCTAATCATGTATTTTTTTAAATATGTACATAGCATTTTTGTTGTTGTTGTGTGCCTTCAAGTCATTTTGACTTGGTGACCCTAAGGTGAACTGATCACAGGGTTTTCTTGGCAAGTTTCTTTTGCCATTGTCATCCTCTGAGGCTGAGAGAGTGTGACTTGCCTAAGGTTACCCAGTGGGTTTCTGTGGCTCATGTATATAGTACAATAGCTGGAAAAATGATTTAGATCTAGAACCGAAATTGAGCTGATGCACTTTACTATTTAAATATAAATATAGCACATGTTTCATGAATAACAGCAGCTCTTAAACATGTGTTTTGCTAACTCTACTTTATGATTAATATAAATCATGACTCTAGTTTTTTCAAACATTAGAGTACCTAAAATTGTGCAACTACATATTCAGTCGAAGAACATACTTGAAAGGTTAAGGTTAAAAATAAAGGTTAAGGTTAAAAATAAACACACTGAAAGCAGGTTTATTTTCCTTGGGGGATGAGGAGGGTATAGTAGAGAAAATGTACACACACTCCAGGAGAAAAATCTGTTCAGAAAGTTTTAATGTGCCATTTTTACTGTACATAATATGATTTTAGATGAATAGCTTTCATAAATACAGTATAACCAAAAACTTAGATATAAATTAATAAATTCAGTTTTTTCTTCAGCAGAATTGTATGTTTGTAACTTCTTTCCCATCCCATAATAAAATGTCTATTTTGCTGCCAAATGGATTTTTCCCATCTAAATGTGCAATGATCTGACTTTTATACTGTAGAATAGATAGAATTAAACTTCAATAAAAAAACAAAAAAACCCACCAGTATGACTGGTGGATGCAGTACAAAACCACTTAGCAAACAGATTTGTACCTAATCCACTGATTTGGGCCACGCACCTCAAAGGGTGGCTCCTTATAATAGATATGATTGCCTAGTTCTTCCAGAGGTGGTTCAGGGTCAGTTGTGGCAAATTGTGCTGCATCTTCAATCTCCTTCCTTACTTCCACATCAATCTCCTACACAGAAAAGGGGGAAAAAATCAGAGAAAGAAGAAGGCATCTTCCATCTAAATTCGTATGTATCTACTACGCCAGCACTGGGTGCTTTATAAATAGACTCACAGTATTAATAAACTGTTTACTACTTTTACTGCTTACCACTATATATAATACACAGCAATGGAAAGTATACAATGCAAAGTCACAATTTTCCAACATGAAATATTGATTTACAAGCATGCAGTTCATATGTAGCCTCTACTGGACAGTGGCACCTCGCTATCTGTGGGCTTGCCATCCACAGATTTAAGATCCATGGACAGCAAGCCCATTGTCCCCAGTAGTGGCACATGCAGTAGTGGCTACATGCATATCGTACTGCCATTAGGGACAATGGGACTTGAGGTCCCGCAGCTTTTCGTATCTGGGGGACGGGGGTCTGGAATGGATCCCCTGCAGGTATGAAGGTCTGACTGTATTTGGATTGACTATCCAGTAATTAGCTGTTATAGCAAAGAAGCTCAAGTATGTGGCACTGCAGAGTACATAAGGGGTAGGTTATGTGAACCTCCGTCAGAATCCAACTGCCACCAGTTCTAGTTAGCCCAGTCATTTCAGAGGGGTGATAAGAGATGAACTTCAACCATGTCTGAAGGGACACATGTTCCTATCTCTGAATCCTCCCTCCCAGGAAAGGGGCAGGATATTTAATTAATTAAAAACTGAACTATAGGTTGGAAGCCCAATTCAAAACTCTCCTATATCTCATATGAGGGATGATGGAAAGATAATTTTGTGTACACTGCCTAGGGACAACAGAGGAAAGTAAATATTAAAACATCACAAATTAAAGTCAATCATAGTACAAAACAGCTCCCAGAAAAGAATACTGTCTTCTGCTAGACAATTCTGATAATTTCATGCTATGCCAGAAATGTGTTTAAAATGAGTTCTGGTTTAGAGTGATTTTACACTAATTTAAACACATCCTTTTATGTTAGCTGTGCAAAACTATCTGTATGAAGGCTTATTACCTTTAATTCTTCCACGCTAGCTAAGTTATTGTTCACCATTCTGTCCTTCAAGAGAGTAATGGGATCACTCTTGCTTCTCACTTCTTGAATTTCTTCCCTTGTTCGGTAACTGTAAAAAAGACAAACCTATGATAAGCAGTGTAACAAATAGTAATAGTTTTTCTTAAGAATTTAAGTATTCCCATGACAACATTATTCATTTCTTCCACACGGACTAATTCCAAAACAAAACAGAAATTATGCACAAGTGCACACACACATTTCTTGAGAAGGTGCCTCAAGCAGTCTCTATACATAAAAGACAAATGGACAGGCATATCCATCAGTGGCCCTATGCTTGTTCCAGTAATTAATAAAAGGAATCCAGTCTTCCTCTAGGGCTGGAATGGAATCCATCTGACCCGTTGGGAATGACATGGAAAAAGTGATTTTGTACTTAAATGTAACGGTCCATATTTTTCCCCAACCCCCACAGAGTGAATTCTGGATGTATATCTCCTCACCCAGTCAATAAGATTAATACAGTCAGTAGCATATATGACATAATTACCCTGTAGATTTTGGGTATGTGAGCTATAATGTGCCATAGAAATTTAATTTATAATTATCTCCTTTTTAAGATTGTGCCACACTGTCAGTACAGAGGGGGAAACATACCTCTTCTGTTTCTACAGTACCAGCAAAGGCTAAAAACAGCTGGATTGATTTGACTGTAGTAACCTCAGGCCACCAAGCATTTTTTCCCCAAAAGCGAGGGCACATTTCACTTGTTTAAAAATAATTTACTTTTGGATTAAGGATCACACACACACACACACACACCGAGAGCATATGCTGTGTGTTTCCACATGACTCACATTTCTGGGCTTGCCTCCACTAACATCAGGGAATTATGCTGAGCACTGAGAATATCTGATTGTGCAAGAACTGATCCAAATACATGGCAGAACCACCTCCTCTCTGGCTGAGCAGCTAGATGGTTTTGGGTCCCGAAAGCTTACACCCTCTCAAGAGCTATTCAAAGTAAGAAACCCATTCCTATCTATGGTAAAACATACAGCAAAGATGTAGTGAAAATTGATTATCATAAGTAAGCACATTAAGAGTTGAGAGAAGACTAGGAACATCTGAAAATGCAGCTATTTTGTCCCTGTGTATACTAAAAGATGCAACAAATTAATTTCTTCCTCCATCTTAAGAACAATTTGAAATGTGGAGAGAAGCAGTATACCTGACTCCAGGATCACTCATACTATGTCCATGATAACGATATGTTTGTAGCTCCATCACAATAGGACCCTGGTAAAAAGAAAGTTCAGAGGTTTTAATAGCTCTGAAAATATAGCAGATATATTTTGCTAGTAAGAGGTAAAGACAACCATGTTTGAAATTTAGGATTACTATTTAGATCTCACTTTTAACAAAACTGGTTGGCACCAATGCTAGTGTTGATCAATACATTTGACTTACCTGATCTGTAGTGCTTTCTTAGCACAAGTCAGAGAGAACTTCCTACTTACTTCCAAACATAAAGACAATCAGAGTTCCTGGCCTCACTCACACTCCCCTTCTTTTCCAGATTAAAAAAAAATGTGCTGGGAGTGAGTGCAATTGTGAACTATTACCACTGTTTAAATACAGAAGCAACCACATAGTGAGCTGTGTGTGTAGCAGCTCACACATGAACAAAACTATTTCCAACATGCTACTGCTAACATCCAAAAAGTTAGTAGTGGCATGATGAAAGTCACCCAAGTTCAAGTTGAATCACTAGACTTAAGTAGTTCATGTCAGTAATGACTATTACCTGGTGGTCATAGCATACCAAGTAATTCTGTTATGACATTTTAAAAAACAAATTAGTTGTGCCATTCCTTGTCTTGCCACATTCTTTTATAAAAACAGAATGGCTTTTGCAATCTTCATTTGTTGTTATTAGCAAAAACATTTATCTTGAATAGAAATCTATGGCTGAGATCCTGTGCTGGGTACCCCACCTTAGTTGACCACGTAAACAGTGCATCCCCTTCCCTAACACAGCCATTGGGGGGGGGGGGCAGAAGAATGAGAAGGAATGTTTCCAGCTATTTTCTTTTAGCTGCACAACAGGCATCTGCAGAGACATCCAAGATTCCCATGGGCCCTGGGGATGTTTTTGCAGATGAACTTGCAGGACATCCAGCTACAGACCTGCCCAATAGCTCATCCCTGCTCATCTCTCCACTTTCTGACAACATGGAAATAGTTGTGTTAGGGCAGGACTGCAGTCCTTAAAAGGATGGGAGGGATTTTGTTTTCTGTAAATCAGAACAGACATCCAACCTCCATAGTGATAAGAAAGTAAGGTAGGAGTCTGACTTACACCACCATAATTCACTGACAGGATGCCAGCCTGCATGTTTACTGTAACTGCTGCTTCTAGTAACAATTTTAAGATAATTTTCCTAATATCTTGTTCCAATTTTATCAATAATATAATGACTATTCACCTGCAATATGAGCCTATTCTTCATTCCTTATTTGTGCAACAGCGAAAAGTAGTATCTATGAAACTATCTTAAAAGCACTTTTTGTTAACATCAGAGACAAACATTTCAGTGTACTAAACTTCTAACAGAAAATTACACAACAGATGAGAATTGGGTAACATCTTCCTGCAGCATGGGATGACTTTAAATCAACGATGTAAATTAGCAAACAGATGGTTTAAATCAAGTTTCCTACTGGCACTTCACATATTTCCTAAATAATGGTTCTGACCATGAAACCATGGTACAGCCACAGTACAACCACATTTCTGCCACAAGTTTATAAATTCTGTATGCTTTCCTTTTTATTCTGAAAGAAAGGTATTAAAATATTTCTAAACGTACTTGACCCAGACATATGCCAACATGGTGGTACATAAATAAATTTAATAAAGTTGACCCTCTGTATCCACAGAGTCTGCCTACATGGATTCAACCACCCACAGCTTGAAAGCATTACACACATAAATCCAAAAAGCAAACTTTGATTTTGCCATTTTATTTAATGGACACCATTTTACTATGTGATTGTATATAATGATCATCCATGGATTTTGGTTATCCGTGGGGTGTCCTGGCACCAAACCCTGGCAGATACCAAGGGTCCATTGTACCACTATGAATACAATACAACAAAAATGAATAAAAATCCAGCACACAAGAGGCAAATGAAACTATAGAAATCAGACAGCCATCAGACAGATATTACAAATTTAAAAAATAAGTTGTTAAAGTCATCTGGCACTAAAAAGACTGTCACAGCACCAGACTAATGACTTTGGTGCCAGTATAGAAAAGGCTCCCTCCCTCCTTTGCAGATGCACAATGTACTCCCCACAGAAAGCATGCAGAAAAGAATCTTTCTCACAACCAATATCCATGATAGTTTCTGTATGCCTCAGATAACAAAGCCTCCGACAGTGAAGTGCTTTTTACAAAGGCTTTTTATACATGCCTGTTTTTTTTAAGCAGTGTTGACATTAAGAATATGGTGAAGGGGTGGAGAAACAGACTTATCGGTGTCAAAATTCAGCAGTGTTAACAATGTAGTAAAGCTTCAGCAGGGAAAGATTTTACTCGCTAATCCTACTGTAGTGATGTGTGCCTGCCCATAACAGGCATGATGAACAGCAGCTGCCTGCAGAATCCATTAGCACCGGGGGAAAGCAAAACCAAGCAACAATGGGAGAACAGATAAACCTGCCTTTCTAAGCTACCTCCAGCACAGATCTAAAAGAATAGATTTGGGAGTCAATAAAATGGAAATCACAAGAAATGTGGAGGCTGGTGAAAGAAACATTATCTGTGGATATATTTTGGGAGAAAAGGTGTCTAGACGGTTCAAAATGCCTGACCTGGCTGTTTCATTTCACCTGTACATATTATTAGTTCTCAATAAAACATTTCCTGAAACATGTTGAACTGATGATCTTTTTGTGGTATAGGAACCTATCCCTATTGTTTTAAAATTATTTCTGCCAATAGTAACAAAGTTTCTGTTAAGGGAGTAATTCCTTTAACTGAGGTAGATGTCATGTAGATAAAGTAATACAAGCACCTGCCCTCTGGACATTTTGTCATCTTCCTGCATTATTTTGCTTTGGCTCAGCCATGAGAAAAGCTAAGTAGCAAACAATCTGCCATGTCCATCCCTAATAATGAGAAGTAAAGTCTGATAGTTACCGGACATATATGAGCAATTTCTTTCAGGAATATGGTTATTTCTCACATATAAATAATTTCCACTGTACTATAAACATCATCTTCTCTCCTTATGAAAACACATTGCTCTAATCAAATTATGGCAGACTGTAAATATTGAGATTAAGAAAATGATCATATTTGTTCTTCATGTACATAAAGTCTCATTTAATGCAATTCATCTCATGCATTTCAGTTGGCTTAACATACTTATAACCAAATTAAAGCAACTATATTCCTTCTCATGAATGTTGCTCTATATATGCACCTGTACCTCTCCTCAGTCCCTTAATTAATTTTGCAGTAAATTACAAAATAAGAAGTAAGGCAATGCGATAGCTACAAAGGCTTTTCCTTAAATAAATCTTTGTGATGTAATTGGTCATTTAATGAGGGCTGGAAGGAAGCATGTTGGATTTGCAACTGCAAATACATAACCTACAGTTACGTATTTGCAACTGCTACATATTCACAATCCCTAAATAGCCTCTAGTTTATTCCCCTAAACCCCTGATTTACTGATAAAACAGTTGCTGGGACTGATAGGAGTCCACTGGGAAGTTGTTGCCCAACGTTCTCAACTCTTTCACACAAGCAATCTCCAATGCAAGGGGGATTTGCAACAGGGGTTCTTTTTCTGCCTGCTGCACAGGAGATTGCTCAGGAGTGGGAATGCTACATATTGGGTGTACAGGATTCTGGCAAAAAACCTGCATATGTTTTCATATGACTAAAATAAACAATTGTGAATATGATAACACACTTGTTTTTATATATAGGAGACCCTTGGTATCTGCTGGGGTTTGGTTCCAGGATTTGCTGTGGATATCATAATCTGTGGATACTGAAGTCCCATTATATACAATGTGTAGTAAAATGATGTCCCTTATATAAGATAGCGGATATGGAGGCTGTACATCTGTGTGACAGCAGGTAATATTTTAAAAGAGAAACAAGTTCTTTGTTTGCAACTTCAGATTCTTAACAGCTTCTTTACTATTCAATCCAGGGGCCATCCGTGTCAGTTTCATATACAAGCCATGGCTTAAAGTAAAGTAAGAATGCTTTCTGATTTCACAGTCCTCTCTTGTCCTTCCTGAATACTTAATGTAGTGCATCTTGATTTAACTAATCCACTGTTTCCTATGATGTTCAATCTGTTCTTAATTTGTTGTTGTTTGTTGTCAACTGCTTTTGTGTCAGTCTCGACCCATGGTAACCCTATGGATGAGACATCTCCAGGCCCCCGGCCTCTACTGCTCTGCCCAGCTCCTGCAAACTCATATTCGCGGTCTCTTTAATAAAGTCCATCCATCTAGCATGTGGCCTTCCTCTCTTTCTACTTCCTTCCACTTTTCCTAACACTGGGCCTTTGCAGACTGCCAGAAATAATACAGCTTGAGGCTACTTTAACTGTCCTGGCTCAGTGCTAAGGAATCATGGGAACTATAGTTTATTGTGGCACGAGAACTCTCTGACAGAGAAGGTCCAATGTCCCAGAAAAAAATACAATTCCCATGATTCCGTAGCACTGAGCCAGGACAGTTAAAGTGGCCTCAGGCTACATTATTTCTGGCAGTCTGTAAAGGCCCATTGTCTTTTCCAGCAATTCATGCCTTCTCATGATGTGTCCAAAGTTACGACAGTCTAAGTCTTGTCATCTTGGCTTCTAGCGATATCTCTGGTTTGATCTGTTCTAGGACCCATCTGTTCGTCCTTTTGGTTGTCCATGGAAACCTCAGCCCTCTTCTCCAGCACCACACCTGAAATGCATTGATTTTCCTCCTATCTTCTTTCTTGACTGTCCAGCTCACAACCATACATGGTAATAGAGAATACAATGGCTTGTATGATTCTAACCTTTGTGCTGTGTTGCATATCTTTGCATTTTAGGATCTTTTCTAGTTCTTTCAAAGCTACTCTCTCCATTCTTAATCTTCTGATTTCCTGGCTGCAGTTCCCGTTCTGATCAATGTTTGATCCATTCTTAATGGCCTAACACAATCCTAGTTTGCAAGCTAGTATTTCTTACTTAGGTTCCCACTACAAATGCAATGGAAAACTGTGAATTAATAAACCTTGGAAGAATTGTGAGGCAAGTGCAAGAAAAAAAGGAGGAGCAGAAAGAGCAAACAGTCACAAAGACACCAGACTGAAATCATTGTCCTAAGGAGGCATTAAGTGAATTTGACTAAATGGATGATCCTTTTAATGGCATTGTTGAATTCTATATATTATTAAACTCTACCTTTCCTTCTCCTAATCTATTACTGTTCTAATAAACTAAATGCTGGACTAATTTTCAAGTTAACAAGGTAGCTACAGAAATATGAGTACCACCTATACATTGTGCAGATAGACATACTTTTTTTTAAAAAAAATAATCCACCTCTCCCAACTATCTGATTCATCATATGAGACAAATCCAAAGTACGCATGCAAACTACAACTTACTTTTCCTGATCTGCAGTGGTCAGCAGCAAATTTTGCTGCTTCTCTGACAGCAAGAACATCCATACCATCAACCTGTTGGCAAGAAAACATAGGTTTGTTTTAAATGTATCACTTCTATGTTATTTTTTAAAAGATGGAAAACCAAATTATTCTTACCCTAAGACCTGGTATAAAATCTCCCCTTTTATAGTAGTCTGTACTGGCTGCAGCTCTCTCTACAGAAGTACCCATTCCATATCGGTTGTTCTCACAGATGAAAATACAAGGCAATTTCCACAAGGCAGCCATGTTAAAAGTTTCAAATATCTGACCCTAGAATAATAAAAGGTTAGCATGTTTCCAATTCTCTCATCTGGCTATAGAACTCTCGCTGTATACATATGCTTAAGTATATGTAAACAACAACAAAGTAAAGCAGGATATAGCTCAGAATGTATTTTTTCAACATTGAATACAATTAATTTCATTGCTTTGCTGTATGATTTCCCCCAAAGCCACCATATCCACATTTTCCATATTTAGTTATTGTCATTCCTGTTCTGAAAACACTTAGCACCGATTACTAAATTAGTATCATCTGCCCTTGGTATCCACAGTCTTGCCATTTGAGGACTCAAGCATCTGCAGATGGGCAGCCTGCATGGCTACTAATAGTCCCTAATGGTGGTATGTGCACTCATATGCACCACCATTAGGGACAACGGGAGCTTACCTGATATCGCTTTGTCCCTAATGGCGGGTGGCCACATGCATGTGCTGCCACTGAGAACAACAGGAGCTGTCCATACAGAAGTTGAGCATCAGGGGATTTTGGTATACTCCCGGGGGGGTGGGGGTGGATCTCCGCAAATACCGAGAGCCACCCGTATGATCAAACTGCTACAATCCAAACATTCCAACCTGTGACATGACCTGGGATCCTAGGCTAAGCTGCTTCATTCATGAATGAGTAAGGGAATTAAACTACATTTGTCTGTTTCTTTACATTCCCTAACACTAAGGCATGTGGGCATGTGCCCACAACTTAATCTTCTAAGAGGTATCCAAGCTGGCTCAGCAGCTCCAATCACACTTCTGGGAGCACAGGGAAACAAATGTGGCACATACATATTTTCTTAAATGAAGGGAAGTTGCTTTCTTCAATAAATGTGTATTTGCCCCTCAAAGCAATGCCTTATATATTAGGTTGAAGATGCTACCACTATCATGAAAAGGGGAGAGGAAGAGAAGAAAAGACAAGACAAAGACGATAGATCACTCATCTCTCCTACTTCTTGCCCACTGCTGTCACACATGATGGAGCAAAACACAGAGAAATGTAACCCACACATTCAAGAAAAAGAAAAGATGCATTGTTTCTATTCCTGTCACCCCAATATTAACCTCCCTCCTGCTATAAGGGTCACAGAGTTATTCAAATAAGAAATACAAAAGTATAAAAGCAGCATATTAGATAAGTATCTACTATACTGGCATATTAGATAAGTATCTTGGCACAATATGGTGGTTTTTTATATAGGGAAGTACAAAAACAGTATTCAGTAATACTTTTATTGTGCAACTAAAATATTATTAAAAGGTGAGCTTTTGAGTCCTCCAAAAGAATTCCTCAGGCACAAGGGGGAACAGAAAGGTCCAAAAATCATCTTTATTGTTTGTAGGAGTTGAATGATCCATAGCTAAGATTCCATCTTCCTCTAGCCATTAGATAATATTCTTAATTTTGCTTTAATTGACTGTATATTTATATTGCCCCACCTAAATTTAGTCTCCAGCTGTTCTGATATGAAGATTGTCATGTTTCTTGGTGCTTCTCTTCCCAATCAACACAGGAGCCACATGCTTCAAATAAATACAATGGAGAGTTCACCGAATGTCTGGCATCCCTTTCTCTAGAGAAATGGAAAAAGCCAATTGTTTCCACATCACAAGGAGAAAACTGATACTAACACTCCTAAAATTAATTCTTCCCCCTCCAGGTTCCATTTTAGGACTTCAGGATGATTTGGGGATTATGCTATTTCTTCTCTCCCCACTTACCCAACCTGAAGAATCCTATAGGACTCAAAAACTTGCCCTTTTGTGGTATTCTAGTGTTACAGTAAAGATATTTCAAAACCTTGTTTTTGGATTTTGCTCATGGACAACATAGCTGTGCTTCTTTTTCATATGGAAAATAACTTTGGCATATTGTCAAGTCAGTCCAAGAAAATTGATTTGACACTATCCAGATTAAGAAACATGGTGAATGCAAAGAATATTATGACTAGTATTCTTTTTTTCCCTGTAGCTTCTTTAGCTCGTTAAATACATTTTCTAGTCTATACAGAATAACCGTTGAATGCCTACCTGATTGGCAGCACCATCACCATACAATGTCACACAGATCTCATTTTTATTAAAGTATTTGCATGCCAAGGCAATACCAGCTCCCAAAGGAACCTACAATGAATTGTATGCAAAACAAGTAAACAGCACCATTTTATGAAAAATAATGACAGACAGCTGGCAAGAATAAACTATAATTTTTTGTTAGCACTTAGATGGGTATTCTTAGGGAACATAAATTCCTGAACTCCGTGTTTCTAATTCCCATCCCACACAAACAGTCCAGAAAAATAACATAGGGGAGAAACAGATGGTCAAAATGAAACAGCTTTTAGCTGCTTTGGAGGTGTGGTGTTTAGACAATGCACGCCTCCAGTGTCTGGAAGCCACACTCCAATCCCATGTTCACGGTCCGCCTTGGGAGTATGCCTTGCAGTCAGTGGGATTCCAACCTGCTTCTGGCCAGAATGGACTCGGGCCACTCTTTCATGCCTATCTGTTCCGGTCCAAAGTCAACAGTACTGAAAGATGCTTAAAAGTCCAGAAGAATCACCGAGTTCATATTCACTAGTTTCTTTCTCTCATCAGAACTTCAGGGCTACAGAGATTTTACAGTCCCAATTCAGGGCAAAAGTCTTATTGAAATGAGTCTTAAAGATATGATATATATCCAATATTTTAGGAGAAAGATTAATTTCATGGAATAATTCAAGATCAGTGATTAGGAGTAGGAAGTCATGTGTTTCTTTTTTAGAAATATATTTGTATGTTTTCGTTGAGTATTTGTGTTTTTATGTGTTTTAATTAATAAAAATTATTTTAAAAAAAGCCTTATTGAAATGAGTATAGATTAATCACTTTTATTGAGGAATGCATTTAGATAATTGGCCATATTCAATATAGGTTATGCTGGGGTTAAATGGTATAACTACTAAGGGGTACAAACAGATTCATCACTAATACAGACATATGTAAATCCATCACTATAAGACTAATCTATGAAAAGAGAGTTTCATTTGTGGTTTTTTCTTACCTGGGCACCAACAATACCATTACCACCATAGAAGTTTTTGGTATACATGTGCATTGAGCCTCCTTTGCCTTTAGCACATCCACCTATCCGACCTGAAATGGTTAAAAATTGATATTTTATATCTGATATGCTGTATACTAAAGACAGTATGAATACACAAAGCTCTGCTATACCTATAATCCACTAACCAAATGCATGAATTTTAAGAGTCCACGATGGGAAATAAAGAAGATGAACTTGAACTCCTACCAAAACAAAGCAAATACGATAAAATAGGCATCACTGAAACCTGGTGGGATGAGTCTCATGATTGTAATGTAGGAATAGAGGGGTATAACCTTTTTAAGAGAAATAGGCCAAACAGGAAGGGAGCAGGAAGTCAGGGATGTTTACACCTGTGGAGAGATCCAGGACTTAAATCCTGGAAATGAGGTGGAGAGCATCTGGATAAAAATTAAAGGGGAAGGAAACTACAGGGATGTTATAGTGGGAGTCTACTACAGACCCCCAAGTCAAACTGAGGAATTGGATGATGCCTTTCTAGAACAGATGACCACACACTCAGAAAGGAGAGATGTAGTAGTGATGGGTGACTTCAATTATCCTGTATTTGCTCAAAGTCAAACTCAGCCATACTTCAAAGTCTAGCAAATTCCTCACTTGCCTCGCAGACAATTTCTTGTCCAAAAGGTGGAAGAGACAACAAGGGAATCAGCTATTTTAGATCTGATCCTAACCAACAGCGATGACCTGGTCAATGGGGTGCAAGTGGTGGGAACCTTAGGTGGGAGTAATCATGTTATCCTAGAGTTTCTTATACAGAGGAAAGGAGAAGCTAGGCATAGTCAAACAGTCATTCTAGACGTTAGGAGAGCAGATTTCAACAAACTTAGGAAAACACTAAGGGAGTTGATGGATGGGAGTTTCTCAAAAGGGAGATACTGAAGGTACAATCTCAAACTGTTCTAATGAGAAGGAAAAATGAGAGGTGTCTCAAGAAACCAGGTTGGATGACAAAAGAACTTTCAACTGAACTAAGTTTTAATCGGGAGATGTATAAGAAATGGAAAAGAGGTGAAATCACTAAAGGAGAATTCAAACAGCTAGTACATGTAGGGGTAAAGTCAGGAAAGCCAAAGGACAGAATGAGCTCAGGCTTGCTAAAGGGGTTAAGGGCTTTTTTGGGCATGTCCGTAGCAAAAGAAAGGAGGAGGAAATGGTAAGGCCACTGCACAGAGAAGATGGAGAAATTCTAACAGGGGACAGAGAAAAGGCAGAACTACTCAATATCTTCTTTGCCTCAGTCTTCTCACAAAAGGGTGCTCAACCTGAGGAAAATGGATCAGAGGACACAATAGGGGAAATGCAACACAAAATAAGTAAAGAGGAAGTACAGGAATACCTAGTTAACCTAAATGAATTTAAGTTTCCAGGACCAGATGAACTACATCCAAGAATATTAAAAGAACTGGCAAATGTAATCTCAGAGCCACTGGCGATACTCTTTAAAAATTCCTGGAGAACAGGATAAGTCCCAGCAGACTGGAGGAGGGCAAACATTGTCCCCATCTTCAAAAAGGAGAAAAAAGAGGATCCCAACAACTGTCGCCCAGTTAGTCTGACATCAATACCACGAAAGATTCTAGAACAGTTCATTAAACAGAGAGTCTGTGCACATTTAGAGGGGAATGACATAATCATTAAAAGTCAACATGGATTTCTCAAAAACAAGTCATGCCAGACTAATCTGATCTCTTTTTTTGATAAAATTTCCAGCTTGCTAGATGAAGGGAATGCGGTAGACATAGCATATCTTGATTTCAGTAAGGCTTCTGACAAGGTCCCCCACGATATTCTTGCAAACAAAATAGTAAAATGTGGGGTAAACAATACAACTGTTAGGTGGATTAGTAACTGGTTGACTCACCAAACCCAAAGGTTGCTCAGTAATGGCTCCTCTTCATCCTGGAGAGAAGTGACCATTGGGGTGCCACAGGGTTCTGTCCTGGGCCCAGTGTTATTCAACATCAATGATTTGGATGATTATCAATGATTTGGATGAAGGAATAGGGAGCATGCTTCTCAAATTTGCAGATGACACCAAATTAGGAAGAATAGCTAATACCCCAGAAGACAGGATGAAAATTCAAAACGACCTTAATAGATTAGAAAGCTGGGCCAAAGCTAACAAAACGAATTTCAACACAGAGAAATGTACGGTACTGCACTTAGGGCACAAAAATGAAATGCATAGATATAAGATGGGGACCACAAGTTGAACATGAGTCAACAGTGTGATGCCGCAGCTAAAAAGGCCAATGCAATTTCAGGCTACATTAATAGAAGTATAGTATCTAGACCAAGGGAAGTAATAGTGTCACTGTATTCTGCTTTGGTCAGGCCCCACCTGAAATACTGTGTCCAGTTCTGGGCACAATTCAAAAAGGATGTTGAAAAACTGGAGCGTGTCCAGCGGAGGGCGACTAAAATGGTGAAGGGTCTGGAAACCATGCCCTATGAGGAACGACTTAGGGAACTGGGTATGTTTAGCCTGGAGAGGAGATGGTTAAGAGGGGATATGATAGCCCTCTTTAAATATCTGAAGGGATGTCATATTGAGGAGGGAGCTAGCTTGTTTTCTGCTGCTCCAGAGAACAGGACCTGGACCAATGGATGCAAGCTACAGGAAAAGAGATTCCATCTCAACATTAGGAGGAACTTCCTGACAGTGAGAACTGTTCGACAGTGGAACATACTCCCTCGGAGTGTGGTGGAGTCTCCTTCTTTGGAGGTCTTTAAACAGAGGCTGGATGGCCATCTGTCAGGGATGCTTTGATTTTGAGTTCCTGCATGACAGGGGGGTTGGACTGGATGGCCCTTGTGGTCTCTTCCAACTCTATGATTCTATGATGTACAATAAATAAAACCAATTTTTTAAACCAATGATGACAATGAAAGTTCTTAAGAGGAGACATATAGTACAAAGCACAACTGAATATAAATGCTGCTGGTTTACATGTCAACACAAAAGTTTTAAACCATGGCATTGTTGCAATGAGGTATGGAGAAACTACACCCGTATATAACAATAAACTCTGCTTTCTTAGAATAAAGGCAGAATATCCATGTAACAGATTCAGTGAAAGTCTAACAGAAAAACTAGCTTGGGATTTCATAGGTGAGAAGAAATTTGAAGCTGACCCTCCTATACCTATCCACTACAGTCCCATTTCTTCCAATGTTATACACAGTATTTTTATGGAGCACAAACCTGTCAGTTCAGCAAGAATTTCACGAACTGAAACACCACGGGTATATGTAAAGCCATGAGCCCGGTAAGCAGTAATCAAATGGTCTGTTCGATTTATGGCTGCCTCGAGCCCAACACAGCAAGCTTCCTATGGTATGCAGTAAAGAAAACATGATGCACAAAATACCATAAAATGAAAAGAAAGAAATTTTAAAATTTACAAAATCTAAAAATCTAATATTCACGAAGCAAATGGAAAAGTTATCTGCATTGGAAGACTACAGTCACCATAGAATACATTACATGATTTCAAAGCTAAATGCTAGCAATGAAAAATCTGTATATCTACCACTTTATTAATACTATGGACAACAAATGGCTGCCTTTGTCAAATTTTTGGAATGTTGTAAGATCTGTATAGGCATATTCACATAAAGAATGCTAATGGGGAGAATACAACCTGAAGGAGATCGGTATGATTTAAGTCACTGGAACAACTTCTACCATAGAGAGAACTATGGTCCAAATCACATGCAGAAATAATCCAGTTTGAGACTGTTTTAACTGCCCTGGCTCAGTGCTAGGGAATCCTGGGAATTGTGGTTTATTGTGGCACCAGAGTTCTCTGAAAAGGAAGGCTAAATGTCTCACATAACTACAGTTCCCAGAATTTCCTAGAATTGAGCTAGGGCAGTTAAAGCGATCTCAAACTGGATTATTTCTGCAATATGTTGGACCTAAGTAATATAGAACTAAGTATTAAGAATAGGTTTTTGTTTTTTGTTTAACACTAGCCCCCTTTGATTATGTTTTCTTTTGTATATTAAAGAGCTGAAACACCTCTCCATTAAGCATTTCAAGCAGGGATGAAAACAAATGATATTCTCACAGTTACATCAGATATGGAATAGTAATCAAGGGTACTCTTAAAGAAAGTGTCAGCCTTTATTCATGATGGTTGGAACTTGTTGGGGATTTATGTATGTGTAAACACTGTGATTACAGAGCTAGACAGTGAATCTCATCCTGATCCATTGAATCCTAACTTACCAGGAAGCAGCCACTGCTATGAACAGAGGTCTGTTCCTGTTGATCAAGAAGCAGGTCACTGATGGTTCCAACCCTCTTCTAAGCGAACTCCACAGTGACAGGCAGAAGCAGGGAGTCAGGTGCAATTCCCCCTCATGGTAGAAATCACTCCTGCAAGGGGGTGAGTGGGACCATAGCCAGCTGCTTCCCAATCAACAGGGAAACAGTCTCCAGTTGATTACAGTGGCTACTTCCCAGTAAGTTGAGACTGGGGGACTTTCATAGTCACTAGGTAGCTGCTAAATTAGGGGCTATGTAGAGACTGTGAATACAAAACAGTCACAACTGCATAACTCTAGGTTTTAATGAGAAAAAGACAGAATGAGGAAGAGGTGAAAAAAAGGAAAAACCAGTATGCATTTACTTTTAGTTTTAATTTTGTTGCAATTTGCAAGCCACCTTGAACCCAGTTATGGGGAAAAGATTATAAATAAAGTTAATGATAACAATGAACTCTCAGCAACTTGCCTGAGTATGTGCATTGCTATTTTGACATTCTGTGGCCCTCAGAAACTCCTATGGGCACAAAATTGACGCCCACCCACCCACTGCATTTACCCAACCAGTGATAAATCATCAATTCCCTTGAGAAATTATTATTAATTTATATATGTACAGTAGGGACATGAATTTTTCAGATATGTGCTTTATTATAATTAATTAATTACAGTCGAACCTCCATTTTCATGGGGGATGTTCTAGCCCCCCCCCCCCCCCGCAAGAACAGAAAACTGTGCATATTCAAGCCCCATAGGCTTGAATGGAGGTGTGTGCCTGCAGGTACATGCCCCATTTTGTGCCTCTCCATTCGCCGCCTGTGGATAGACGAGGGATGCAGATCTCAAGTCCACAAGAACGGAGGGGCAACTGTAGTTAATTAATGAAAATGAAGCCTTAAAATATTCAGGGTAGTCTCTCAATTTAGCCACTCACCTGGCCATCATATAAATGACAGAAACCTCGAATAATCTTCTGTTTATACAACTGGTCTGCTTTCAGTTCCATGCGCCGAATTGTTTGCATAGTCTTGTAATACTGCAGACCTTGTTCTCGAGTCATCACAGCTGTTGTAGGTGGGCCCTCCTCCAAACGGTGGATATCATGTTTCTGAAGAAACAAAGTTATACAATCATACATTTTTTTTCATATCACAGTGGCTCTTTAAACCTGGCTGTGTTCAAGCAGTAGGCTAATCCTGAATAAAATCATTGTTTCTGCAAATGCTGCTCTATCCACTCTCTGCCTTTTACCCACTGTGCCTATGGAGTCCAGGTTGATATTCAATCTAGTTATTAGCTGCCTTGGCTGGTGTTTCCAGTTATTGTGCAAACACCCTCTTGGGAATGGAACGAAAGGCCAACAATTTAAGTTCTGTTATCTTTGGGAGGGGGAAACACTAAATGGGGGAAATGAAAGGGATTTACAAAATAAGCATGGCATAGCATTAAGTACAGTTGTCCCTCCCCATTCACAAACTTGAGGTCCGCGGTCTTGCTCTTTGCAAGGAGGGACAACAGTTATACCTAAAATGGTGCACGTACCATTAGTTTCCATGGGGCTCGAATATTAGCGAGCCATCATTTTCATGGGGGGAGGGGGTCCGGAACGGATCCCTCATGAATTGGGAGGGGCAACTGTAGTATTACATAAATATATCTCTAACAAGTGAATACAGTATTACCAAACAAACTTACCAGTAGGAAATTCAGCACTTAACCAAAAAAAGCCTTTTTCGCACAACACACATTTAATTCACACAATTGTTTGTTGCCACAAAATTTGTTGCCACACTATATCCACTTATTTAGTTGTCTTTAGAAATATTTAATATTCAGACACAGACCTATCCATGAACTAAATAAGCACCAAAACACTGGACACTGTATTGGTGTTATATTACTGAAAGCCCCCTTGAGTCCAACTTATCAAAGAAAGGTAAGCTATGACCTAAATAAATGAATGAGTGAATGTTGAAGGGAAATCCAGCTAACTAAACAGTGAGCTGAATCCCTCTATGAACTTGGTGGCACAGAACAACCCTTCCCACAGAAAGAAAATTGAAAAATAAGTATTAAATTAAGCTGTGCAAATGAATGTCTATATCAGGGGTCGGCAACCTATGGCCGGTCCTGCAGCCGCCGCTGCGCAAAAGTGCGGGCGCCATTTTGGCATCCAAAATGGCACCCGCTTTGCGCACATATGCGCACAGCGGCAGGCACCATTTTGGAACACCCAATGGCGTTGGCGCCGTGGCGCCGTTGGCCGTTCCAAAATGGCGCCCACTGCTGTGTGCAAGCGTGGGTGCCATTTTGGACGCCGAAATGGTGCCCGCCCTTGCACGCGCACAGCAACAAGCATCATTTTGGAAGGCCCAATGGCGACGGCGCCATTGGGCCTTCCCAAATGGCGCTCCGCATCGTGCGCGCATGCACACGTGACACACCATCTGGGAAGGCTCAACGGCATTGTGCGCATGGCGCCGTTGGGCGTTCCAAAATGGCGCCCCCCCACATGGGCATGCATGTGCACAACGTGGGAGTTGTGCACATGCACGCGCGGGGGAACAAGCGCCCGCCCGCCCCCAGCACCATTTCCCCCCCCTCCCGGCAACAAAAGTTGCCGACCCCTGGTCTATATCTATGTCACCTAAAACACAGCTTATACTGCACCATCACAATATTTTAATCACAGGTATATGTTCTTTTTGAAATCTGTACATTTGGCCCAACATACTGGAGACAATATTTTTGCACTATTTGAATAGTATAGCATCAAGATCCACTATAAACCAACATTAGCTTTCTAAAAGAAATCAAGGTGCTTACCTTAATATCAAATGTAGCCTCAGTTGCAAAATCTGCATAATTGCGAGAAGCAACAACCACACGGGCAACCTTTTGATAAAAAGGGAGAGGGGAATGCAGTCCATCAATTTAAAACTAATGAAGACTGCAGCATGTATTATACACCATTATTTATCCATAAACAAACAATATTTCTATATTCAAAGCAGTTAAACATTAAGAACCATCCTCAATTAACTTGTTACACTATTAAAGACACAGAAAAGCTTAACCGTCTCTATCAAGGTGCTAGGGAAATCAGTTGTTGAGGGTGGGTCAGTGAGGCATATTAATAAGTCAAAAAATATATTGGGCTACATTTCTTGGAAATATTTACATGCTGACAATTTATATCAGTAACAGATTGATTTGTGACTCTACAAAGCAAATGGACAGAATTCAACAGGTGGACCTATTGGCTAAAATGTAAGGAACAACTGTCAGAGAATGCAATAGCCCAAGAAAGATTCTACAGACTAACATGGCTATATCTTTGAAAAAGAAGAGGAGGGTATGAAGAAAAATCTAGGTTTGAAAAATTTAGGAGAAAAGGGAAAATATGATCATGATAAGTGTAAAGTGGCACCATAGGAGCAAAACAGAAAGCCCCTTTGTGGTTACTTCCCTGTGGCTTGGGGGGTGTCGTTTAGACGACGCATGCCCCCAAGCTTCTGGGAGGCCATCGTGAAGCTGCCCAGCCCTTTGCATGGCAGCAGCTTTTTGGCACTCCGGCGGCATGACGTTTAGATGCTGCAGGAGTGCTGAAAAGCCGTGGCAGCTGCAGAAAAGCCGGCTTTTTGCTGGCGCAAAAAGGAGCAGCTTCTTCTTATATATTTATTGAATTTTAAAACAAATACATTTCACTTTAAAAATATACACACATACATACATATATACAAATCTAATCTTATCATCTTGTTCTTACATCTCAGTTTTTAGACAACTCTTCCCTAGTTCTATAACTTCCTAACTTTCTTTCATAATTAATCTACTTCTCGGTTACATCTTTGTTTATAACCTTTCATGCTCTTTCTTTCCTCTCTTTTTCATTTCTTTACCTTCTCACCTTTTACAAACTCTCTTCTATATATTTCCTTATGTCCCACCTTCCTTATTACCTTCTACTTTTCTTCCATCCCTATTTCTTTCTCTATTTGAAGTTCTACAATAATGTCTCTTCTTCTCCTTCTCCCTTCACCTCAACTTCTCTTCCTCCTTCCTTCCTCTCACCTCCTCCATTCTTCCATTTACATTCTCATATCTTCTACTCACTTAATCACATTCCTTACCTCCTATTCTATTACCCTTCTACATTTTCACACAATCCTTCCTTTCTATTAGTTGATTTATACTTGCTTATTTATTGACTTTCAGCTTTTCTTGATTCTCTGAAATCTCATTTACATTCTATTTTCTTTCTTTTCTCTCTCTAATCTTACATCTTCTTTAGCTTATTTACAACGATCTCATATATTTGTATCTGATAAATCTCTACCTTCTCTTTAATGAGCAGACGACAAAAGATCAGATATTCCTTGAGGATAAGGGACTTCATACTTTCTCCATTATTAATTCACCCCATATCTCTTTTAGATAATCAAGTACTTTCTTTCAGTCATTGTTAACCTTGTCTGTTGTTTCCACTTTTAGCAATAATGTTAGTATATCCATTTCAATGGCATCATAAACTTTCAACAACCATTCTCTTTTGTTGGGGATATCTCTGGTTTTCTATTTTTAAGCAAGCGTAATTCTTGCTATTGTGGTCATGTAAAAGAGTAATTTACCATACTTCTTCTCTAAATTTTCTTCAGACATATTTAGTAAACAGAATTCTGGTTGCTTTTGTATCTTGATACCCAGCGTACTGCTTACTGTTTCGTTTACCATATCCCAATATTCTCTTACTTTTTTGCATGAGCACCAGCAGTGGAAGAAGGTTTGTATATTTTTGAAATCTTTTCCGGAGATGTGTACCAACACCAACACCAACAAAAGGTTTGTAATAGTTTTCTCTCAATCTCTGTGACACTGTATATTTGTTTATTTTACTCCATGATTTCCCCATCTGCTTAGTTCCAATGAGTGTCCTATATTTTTTGCCCAGTTTATCATCACCTCTTTGACTATTTCATCCTCCAATTTCATTTTTAACAAGGTGTTATATAATTTCTTAATTAATTTTGTTGTTTCTTGGAGGAGGGTATGAAGAGTTCCCATTCTTTATTTTTGTCTTCAAAACCAAAGATTTTTTTATTCAAGGTTCCAAGATTTGTCTATATGGAAACCAACTTAGGGCGTCTGCAGACCGGTCCAAAGAGCCGGCCTGGAGGTAGAGATGGGGAGGGGCAGCGCACGCCAGCCGGCCCAACCCCATGCCGGCGGCATCCTGATGCCGTGCGCCGTTACGCATGGCGTGTGGCATCAGGACATCCTCCTGGTGCAGCGTTTTGATGCACTGTGCTGGAAGGGGGACTAAAGAGCCGCATGCCGGCTCTTAGGGAGGCCTTTTGCTGCCCCTGAAAGGAGTGGCATTTTGCCACTCTTTTGGGGGTGGCAAAAGGGGGGATCAAGGCCGCGGCATGTGGTTGCTGTGGCCCCGATCTGCGGCTAGCAGGGGCGACCCAGAGCTGCCCGTCTGCATAGCCCCTTCATTTGTAACTTCCTCAATTAGCTCCTCTTGGGATTTCATGTGTATTTTACCCTCATGTTTTTTAACAAATTTTTATATGTAGGCCAAATTTCTTTCTGTAACATTTCTCTTCTTTGGAACCCTTCTTGTGGTGAAATGAGTATTTTATCCATTATTTTTAAAATATTTTTTTCCATGTGCCTAATAAAGCTCTCCTAACACAATGACTGTAGAAATCTTTGTTAACTCTTTCTTTTTCATATCCCAGATACACATGCAACCCGAAATGTAAACCCTCGCCTTCCAATTTGAGTAATCTGTTATCCTCCAATGTAACCCAATCTCTTAGCCAAGTTAAACAGCATGCCTCATAGTATAATTCTAAATCAGGAACTCCCAGCACCCCCTTCTCTTGAATCTTGTAATATTTTTAACTGGATCCTTGGTTTTCCCCTCCCCATATAAATGCCAAAATTTCTTTATGCCAAAATTTGAATATCTTTCTTACTGTAATTATTGGAATCATTTGAAACAGAAACAGTAATTTTGAAAGTACTTTACTAACATTTTTATCATAGAAATTCTGTCATTACTGATAAATTTATTTGATTCCATCTTATTAAATCCTTTTTTATTTCTTTCTAGGGTTTCTTGTAATTTTAAAAAATAAATCTATAGTTTTATTTGAAATGTATATCCCTAGGTACTTCACAGTTTTCTGTTTTTATTTTTATTTTTCTGCTTATCTCTGTCTACTTTGCTTTTGTTAAATTTTTTGTCAATACTGTTGATTTTTCTTTGTTTATTTGACATCCCGTAATCTCACCGATTATTCTAATAATTTTATCAGGAGTTTTGCATTGACACATGGATTACTAAATCATCCGTGAATGCACTGACTTTGAAACTATGTTTTTTTTAATCTGTAGACCTTGCCTCTCCTCCTTCTCTTTGATTCTTTTTATGAAACATTCTGTTACCAATAGAAACAGCAAAGAAGACAGATGGCAGCCTTGCCTTGTGCCTCTTTCTATTTGGAAACTCTTTAATCTTTCTCCATTTGTATAGATTTGGGCTTTTTGCTTCTTATAAATATCATTCATCCATGTTATATATTTGTGTCCTAGTTTCATTCTATTTAAAAAAGATTATCTTTCAATTTACTGAATCAAATGCTTTTTCTAGATCCACAAACACTAATTCTAATTTCTTTTCATTGTGTCATTTGTATATTATAGGACATTCAATAGAATTCTTATATTTTCTCTCATTTGTCTTTTGGGGAGGAATCCTGTTTGGTCATCATCGATCCACTGCTGCATATACCGGTATGTTTTCAACGTATTAGCCAAAATACTAGTAAAAATGTTATAATCTAAATTTAAAAGTGAGATTGGTCTAAAATTTTTGGATCTGTTATGTCAGGAGAACTATTAAATCCGCTTCTTTCCATGTTTCGGGGATACCTTCCTTTAAATTATAATTCATTGTTATAATTCATTGTTAATTTTAAGTGGATAATCAGTTCTTCTATAAATAATGTATAATACTGTGAGGTAAATCCATCCAGACCGGGTGCTTTCCCGTTTTTACATTTTAAAATTGCTTTTCTTATTTCACTAGCTTTAATTTGTCCATTTAATTTCTGATATTGGTCATCGATTAGGATAGGGAATTTAATTTCATCTAAGTACTTAATTTTATCCACATTTGATGGATGTTCCCTATACAATGCCGAGTAAAATTTATAGAAGGTTTCTTTTATTTTGTCTTGGAGTGTATACATTTCATTATTTGATTTAATCTTTGTTGTAGTTCTTTTTCCTTCCCCCCCTTAGTTTATGAGCTAACTGCTTTCCTACTTTATTAAAATGTTCAAAGGTTTTTTTGGTTTGTCATTTTCAATTTCTTCTCTATATCTACCACAGTTTCTAATGATATCTGTTTTTGCACTATTTTAATTTCCTCAATCACTTTTTTGTTAGTTGGATTTTTCTTCAGTTTTCTTCCAAAGTATTAGTAAGTTTTGTAATTTTTTCTCTTTTTAAATTCTGCGTTCTGTTGCATAAAATGGCCCCTTAGTATCGATTTACTCACATTCCAGGTTGTTGCCTTCTTCAATTTATTCAACATATTTTCTTTTAAAAAGAAATTGATAGTGTTTTTGGTCTTTGTGATGATTTCTTGATCTTGTAATAATTCTTAATTTAATCTCCAAATATATGGTTTATTATTTGTGGCAGCAAAACGCCGGGTTGGGGATGTGGCTTGTGGTTGCTGCGGCCCCAACCCGGAAATCAAAGGGGCAGTGTGACACCACTCCTTTGGGGCGGGCTGTTTCGCCCCATAGTATCTTTTGTTGTGCACCTTCAAGTTGTTTTCAACTTATGGTGACCCTAAGAAAAACTCGTCAAGGTTTTTGGCAAGATTTGTTCAGAGGGGGTTTGCCATTGCCATCCTCTAAGGCTGAAAGAGTGGGACTTGCCTAAAGACACCTAGTGGGTTTCCACAGCTGAGCAGGGATTCAAACCCTCATCTCCCAGAGTCCTAGCCCAACACACAAACCGCTACACAATCTACTGAATATCATTTAATAGTTTTTAACATGCTAATAAAGAAATTACTGTTCTTCTGAAATAGTTAATACAGAAAGACTTTTGCAATGCGCTGTACACTGGGCTACTATCTCAGTACCAAGTTCAGAAACTTCAATTAGTGGAAAACATGGCAGCCAGATCGATGACTAGGAGTGACCATATTACACCTATATTAAAATCACTCCACTGGGTGCCAATTAGTTTATGGGAAAGGTACAAAGTGTTGGTTGTTAAATTTAAAGCTATACATGGATTGGATCCAGGTTATGTACACGATCACCTTCAGTCCCATGCACTCAGGTCTTCTGGGGGACATTTACTTCAGTCAGCCAGGACCAGGCTGGTAACTGTTAACAAGAGGACTTTTCCCAAATTGTGTAATGATCTGCTGGAAGACATTTGATAGCTGGATATGCTGTCAGCATTTAAAACAGCATTAAAGACCTATCTATGCTATCCAAATGTTTTTAAATTGTGAGTTTTTAAATTATGAACTAATTTTAATGTGTAAACTTTTTAAACTGCTGTATAGCTCTTTTAACTGATTATGTATTATTAACTGGTGTTTGCTTTTTAATGGTGTTATGTGTCTTATTTGTTACTGTCTTTTAATCTCAATCCATAGGGGGAGACAGGTAAGAAATATTATTATCATAAAAATATTTTTTAATAATAATAATAGGAATAATATAATATCCCACCCCTCTGCAGAGCAATCAGGGCGGCTTACAACATTTTTCTCTAATCACATGAACTCTTCTTTCAGTTTATTTTAACAAACCCAAATTATTACTTCCATAAAGTCATATTTGGCACTGCTTTTTCATATAAGCAGGGATTCTTGCAATTTAAGATACTCCAGTTTATTTTCTCCAAAGAAACCATACACCAGCTGTTTGCAAAACTAAATAAAGTGAGTAATAATAAGAAAACAGATCCGAAGGTAACATCTCTTCATCAAATTATGTATTATTAGTTACATTAAGGGAAGATTATGCAGGTAATATATGAGCAAAGGTCTTACCTCACTAACAGCTCCCTACAGCAGGCAAATTGGAAGGAAAAGATAAAAAGGGAGATCAGCTACTGTTATGTAAGGTTAAGAAAAACAATTGCTCTTAAATAGTCTAAACTGAATTTAATGACTTCTTTTAATGAGCAAGATAATAACCTATTACTCTTGAAATCTTTGAAACAGAGAACAAGAAATGGCAACATGAGTTTTAAACTGTTAATCTAATTCTGTAGTACAGTTTCTTCATGCAACAAAACTTTGAAGAGCAGAGGACAATGCCCAATGTTTTCAAAACAATAAGCAGGTTCTACAATTCTCCATGTTTCTTTAAGTCTGTCTGTATGTGCAACAATCTATATTCAAGTAATGTGCTCAAAACTATTCAGAAATATTTCTTTGTGCAGGGAAGTCACTACAAATATTCTCCCTTATATCTTAAAACTCAACATTTGGGCTACTAGATGAGAAAAAAAAAAACTTAATATAAATATCCATGATAACTTTGATATTGGAAAACTGACTATCTCAAACTACACAAGTCAAAACTAGTGTGCACTGCTCAAAGCAGATCTCATTAAGAATTTGTAAAACTACCAAACACAACCTAACATATGTCAATGTATGGAGATTTTTTTGTATTATTTTAATATCTGCTTTCAAGATTGTTGTATATGTGAAGATTACACACAATAGCAAAAAAATAATTACACGGGAAAACTCAGACAAAGAGCAGAGAAAGATGGAACATACAATAATCTTTGGAGCAGATTACTGGTCAATCAATCAGATTTGTCAAAAAAATAAGTGGAGAACTTGCCCGTATCTCTCTCTCTGTTACTGATCAATTCACTTAAATCTTAACCTCTGTTGACATCAATGGACAAATATATATTGAGTTATTGATCTTTTGAATTCTGTCCATTAAATAGTATTCTTAACATAAGTGATGGAGACTATAACTGCTTTCCTATGGATCTAAAGTAGTAACCAGCCATTCACATCAGCAGAACATAGCACCTGAAGCAGTTCACAAACCTGTGAAGCCTTCAATATTACTCTACCAGGACTCACAAAATATGTTTTTAGTATAAACTCTTATAGGACAACTGCTTCAAGGAAACAAGACACACCTCTGTATAGTTCTGCAACAAAGATGGATTTGCACACAATGCACAGACCACATGTATTAATTGGATTAGGGCTGGCCACTGTCTGTGCCTAAGAGCCTTATTCTCTTTTCAAGGCAAGGGTCAGAAGTGTAGTGTGCCACACAGACACAGCTCTCTCAGCATGATCAAGACTGAGATTTGTTTTTCACACACAGCACGATTAAAGAGTCATTATCCCGGGAATAACCAGGCAATAAACAGCATCAAATCACACACAGGAGTGCCCCGTGAATGATTTCTTGCTGTTTCTTGCCTGGTTATTCCCGGGATAATGGCACTTTAATCGCGATGTCATGTGAAAATCTTTATTGCTAATGCACGATTTTCACAGGATATTCCTGAGATAATGGTGCTTTCATTGAGACGTCGTGTGAAAATGTTAATCGCAAATGCGCCATTTTCCCAGGATAATCACTGTTTAAACTTCCAATTGGACCCATGTGATATAACAAAGTCAATGGCAATGCCATCTAACACTAAGGGATTATTTACAGAGCATACTCAGAGGGAAACATGGCATTCCATGAAGACCCAAGGGCAAAATCAACACCTAGGAGTTATTCAGACAGTAAAAATAATACAGGATGAATCTGGGTTGAATCGCCGTTGTTCACACATACACCCAAATGCATCCAATTAAGTTTTGGGGGCTGCCAAAAAAAACCTCACTTAATCTGGGATAATGAATATTGGGTTTTCCCTGAGTTTTTAAAAAAGATTTGGATCGTCGGCAGTGTGAATAACTGATGCGAATGGACCCGGGATAAAACTCTGCATGCCTTGAACGTGTTTGGAATGCATTTGCATCGTCGACTCCATCTTTATTCAAGTGTTTGCACATGTGAGCAACCAAACTGGCAGAGATGTGTATCGATGCAGTTCCATAGTGAGAAGAACAAATCCAGAATGCTTAAGATGATTCTATCATTGCACTAGAAAAAAAAAAAAAGATGCCTGAATGACCCCTTAGCCTTCATATTTCCCCCACAAAATGCAAGGGAGACGTAGGTCCAAAACACTCTGCAGAAATAATTCGGTTTGAGACCACTTTAACTGCCCTGGCTCAATGCTAGGGAATTTGGGGAATTGTAGTTTTGTGAGACATTTAACATTCTCTGTCAGAGAACTCTGGTGCCACATTAAACTACAATTCCCATGAGGGCGGCGGCGGCGGCAAGAGCGGGAAGCCGCGCCGCGCTCCAGGGCCACACCTGCTTCTCCTCCCTCCCTCCAAGCGGCGCGGGCGGCGGCGGCCGAGCGGCCGATAGAACCGGGCCCATAAAAAGGCCCCAACGAGCCCTCCTTTGGCAGCGGCGGCGGCAAGAGCGGGAAGCCGCGCCGCGCTCCAGGGCCACACCTGCTCCTCCTCCCTCCCTCCAGCGGCGCAAGCGGCGGCGGCCAAGTGGCCGGAAGAACCGGGCCTGAAAAGGCCCCAACGAGCCCTTTGGCGGCGGCGGCGGCGGCAAGCTGAGGCCGCGCTCCAGGGCCCCACCTGCGCCTCCTCCCTCCCTCCAGCGGCGCAAGCAGCGGCGGCCAAGCAGCCGGAAGAACCGGGCCTTGAAAAGGCCACAACGAGCCCTGAGTAACGCGGGGCAAGCCTGGGCCCCACCCACCCCCCAGAGGCTTCTTTAGGCCCGTTGGGGCCAGAGAGAGGCGGCAGACCAGCGGCGACGCCCGTGCGGGACAAGTCTGGGCCTCACCCATCCCCCAGAGGCTTCTTTAGGCCCACTGGGGCCAGAGAGAGGCGGCGGAGTAACGCGGGGCAAGAGGCTTCTTTGGGCCCGTTTGGGTTTGGTTTAAGTCTTTACATTTTTTTATATTCATTTTATATTTTATACTCTTATCCTATTACACTGTGAGTTTTGAAGTTCCCCCTTCTGTGTTAACAATTGTTTGTTATTCTTACTGTCTTGGAATAACCATTAAAATGGGCACTAAAAAACGTTCTAGAACAAGCCCTGATATAAATAAACATAATAAGGCCTCTAAACAGCTTAAGATCGACGATTTATTAGCTAATGAGGAAACCCCAAGCTTCCCAACCATACCTGTAAACTCTAATTTGGAGTTTGCAATTCCAACTGCTAATAGATTTCTTCCTTTGGATAAAGAAAATGAACTTTTATCTGAGCATACAGTATCTCCCGGAAATGAGACAGTGGTCTCTTGTGAAGATGTGTCCCTAGAGCTAAATGAGTCCATTTGGGGAAAACTGACAGATATAGAAAAGAAACACTTTACTAAACAACAACTAAATCCTCCTGATTTTGTGACTAAACAGTGTCTTTTGGCAGCCCATACTGTTATCTCAATTTATGAACGACTAGGGAAGATCATGCACCAGGTGGAGCTTCTCAAACACTCTATTGAGACCTTTAAACAGAAACCGATAGTGATAAAGGAAAACCAGGATGATATCAATAGAGTAACATCTAGTAAAATGGGGAATCTCAATATATGTGACTCTAGGGGCAACTTATTATCTAAGGAGAAAGGAAAAAGAGATTGTACCAGGGCTTTACAAGTGAATCAAGTTGTGTTGCAAATTGCCCATAATAGAATAAACAATGGCAGATGGGGGTCAAAAAGAATTATTAAATCCTCGTTGAGCCAATTATTACAGGTACCCTCTTATGATATTGACATCCTCACTGTGGAATGGCTACCTAGCATACTAGCTCATAAGCGTATTTTGTTAACCTTTGATCAATCTACAATTCCTCTTATGTTGATAAAAATGAAACCTTTTCTATATAATTTCCGAATAACTCCAATACAGGTTTTCCGAGATCAAACAATAGCTCCTTTATTTCTTTATAGGCATAATAGTGAGGAACTTACTGAGCAAAATAAGACCCGCTAGACACTTTCTAAAGGAACTCCCAAAGAAACCATATTAGAGTTAGGTTCAATTAAAATTTCCAACATCAGGACTGAGAGTCAACCCACAGAAAAACAAATTATAGATTCAAGGAATATAATAACTAATGTAGAACAAAATGACTCTATTGTTAGAGTGGACGATCTGAAAAATATGTTGCTCACCACTAAAGATCTGGCCTTACCATTGTTGAATTTAATACCCTCTGTAGAAGCCCCCGATATAGAGAGGGTTCCACTCAAGAATCTTATTGACACCTTATTATCAATGAATGAGAAAGATTTTACAATTACAACTTCAATGCAACTCTTAGAACCCACGAGAGCTAATATTACATCTGCCCAACATGAATTATCCTGCAGTTCAAAAGTCATAGCTCAAACAGAAATTTTGGATATTGGCGATGATAAGGCCTTGATTACATCAACTTGACAATTAAATTTGTTAAGTTGGAATATTATGGGCTGGGGAAATAAATTCTATGATGCAGATTTTGTAAACTATCTACAAAACTTCAAAATTCTTTGCCTACAGGAGACATGGGCTCCCGAAACTAATTTACCATCTTTACATGGATTCCAAGCATTTTCTGTTCCTGCAGTTAAAACCTCCATAAGAGGTCGTGGAAGTGGTGGACTTACAATATTCATTTCAACTGATTTACATGCTGAGATCCACCCAATAACTAGTATATCTCCGCAATATATACAAGTGTTGTTTATTAAGAGCAAGTATTTTGATTCTGTAATTTGTATAAACATCTATTTCCCGCCTAAATTAGCAAAGAATGTAGGCCCTAACAATATCTGGGATGGCTTATCTGAAACCTTGACCTCTCTGGAAAATCAATACCCCTCCATAAAGTTATTAATGTGTGGAGATTTTAATGCTAGAATTGGAAATGATTTAAGGCAAGTGGAGAGCACTAATCATGGGCCAGCAATTCATGGTGTTTCCATTCCTAGAGTCTCTCAAGATATGAATGTTAATAAATCTGGTTTAAAGCTAGTAGAAATTCTATCTTTACATGGATTGCAATGTCTTAATGGAACGCATTGTGACCTGACATTGGGTCCTTTTACTTACGTTACCAGTAGGGGAGCAAGTACAATAGACTATATAATAGTCTCAGCAAATTTGCTATCTGATATTTGTAGATTAGAAGCTGTTAATCGAGCTGAAAGTGACCACTTTCCATTGTCATTACTATTTAATTGCAGGCCGCTCTATCCTCCAAATACTCTCCAAAATTTAAATGGAATCCATATAGGAGAACGGAGAATACGATGGACAGTCAATTTAAATACTTCTATCTCCAAGACCTTGGAGAGTTCCATCTTTAAATCTTTACAAAATGATATTCTAAATAATAACTTGGATATTTTGAAAGTTTTTCAAATTATAATTCAAAAACTTAAGCCCAAGCTAGTGAGCAATAAACAATTTAATCCCAATAAAATAGTAATTAACAGGTGGTTTGATGCGGAATGCCGAAATGCTCGGAGAGCGTTAATGAACTACTCTCGCCAGATACTTAGAAATAATAACAACAGCTCCCCTGAATATCTAGCCTCTATGAGGCAATCTTACAAGGTACTTCTAAAACAAAAGAAGGACACATATGTTAGATCACAATGGAAACAACTAGCACAGGCGGTCTCAGGAAGAAATGAAAAGCAATTTTGGGACATCACTGCTTTAGGTATGAATAGGATTAGACCGGTCATTGTCGGACATATTACATCACAGCAATGGTATAGTCACTTTAGTAAACTTTATGGAGATATAGGTGTGGAACATCATTCTTCCATTGCTCAAAAAAACTAATTGCCTGCCTCACTGGTTCCCTGTATCAGAGTCTGAGATAAAAAAGTTGATAGCATCCCTTGCACTGAATAAAGCTCCAGGTGAAAATATGATGCCCCCCGAAATATTTAAAAATTTTCCTGATTGGTGGGCTCCAATTCTAGCTAAGGTCTTCACTCAAATAAATAACACAGGGATAATTCCATCAGGTTGGAAACAGAGTGTAGTTGTTCCAATATACAAGAAGGGTGATAAGCAAGACCCCAATAACTACCGGCCTATAAGCCTGTTGGATGTGGACTCCAAGCTATATAGTAAACATCTGCTAAATAAATTAGAGGAATGGGAATCAAATAACCAAGTCATTTACCCAGAACAAGCAGGATTTAGGGAGGGCCAGAGTACTATCGATCACTGTTTAACCCTCTATTCTTTAGCTCAACAAGGAATCAATGGCCCAACAAAACATCTATTTGTTGCCTTCATTGACCTAGCTGCAGCTTTTGATTCAATCGATAGAAATTTGTTATGGCTCAAATTGGCCAACACTAATATGGATAATCGTTTACAATCTTTAATTAGGGAACTTTATTCTAACACAACAGCGAGGATAAGAGTTGGTACTTCTGGTTTATTAACTGAACCAATCCCCATAAACAAAGGAGTTAAACAAGGGTGTCCTCTGGCACCATCACTCTTTAATTTGTATTTAAATGACATCATTCCAGCACTCTCAGGCCCAGAATTTTTCCCTCCCACACTTGGGTCAAAAAAGATATCTATTCTGTTATACGCAGATGATATGGTGTTGATTTCACTTACGCGTATAGGCTTGAGAAGATTAATTTCTAAACTTGTAACTTTTTGTTCTAAAGAAAAACTTATCAATTATAACAAAACAAAAGTGATGGTGTTTGGGAATAGACACTCTGACTTCCACTGTTCTATTAATGGTCACCGGATTGAACAATGTAGGGAGTTTAAATATCTTGGTATTTATTTTACGGAAAATCTCTCTTGGAAATCTCATATTGAGGCTACCAGAATAATGGCAATGAAATCTATTGGAGCAATCCTTAAATTTTATAATCAAGCCGGGGGTCATTTGGTTGCACCTGCTCTAAAAATATTTCAGAGCAAAGCAATAACTCAAATTCTCTATGGTGCTGCTGTGTGGGGATGGGATGATTCTCAATTGGATAAATTGGAAACCCTCCAAAATACATTTCTTAAGAAATTACTTATCCTCCCGCCTGGCACACCGGCAGCTTTAGTCAGAGCAGAGGTTGGCTTACCTTCCATTAGAGTCCGTATCTATTTTGCTTTATTTAACTATTGGAAATCGGTAAAAGATTCTACAATTAAGGTTTTCCCTAAATTGTGTTTTCAATATCTACCAAAATGTAAAACCTGGAGTTTGAAATATCAAAAATTGTTGGAATTATATCCTGCTTTAATTGAAAATCCCTCTATCTGGAACTCAAAAGAAAAGTTACGCGAATATATTTACAATCACGGTGTACATTTGGACAGATTAGCTATTAATAATTCAAAGTTTTCTGAATGGTTCAGGTTATATAAACTGGATCATCAAATGGCCATCTATTTAGAGAAGCTCACATTTCCAAAGCTTAGACAAGCTTTTACAGCGCTTCGTTTTCAAACAATGCCCTCGGCCATGATTGATGGAAGATACTTACGTATACCAAAAGACTCCCGTCTGTGTATTTGCGGAGCACCAGAAGTTGAGGATCTGCCTCACTATTTGTTTTCTTGTCCACTTTATATAGAACCGAGGACTAAATTTCTGGGATCTATTTTGTCTAATTTACAGTGTAATAGCACTTCTGAAAAGATATTTTATCTGTTATCTGATATTAATTCTAAGGTAACTTATAAAGTCGCAATGTTTTCCACAGCAGCAATCAAAATTCGGGCTAGTGTTATAGCTGATATTGCAGTTGATTGCCGTGGTGATGATCGTATCTAATTTATTAGGTTGTTTTTAATGCCGATTTAGCTAATTGTTAAGAATATTGATTTAGTTGTGTTTTTTTTTCTCTTCTTCTTTTCAAATTGTTTCAAATTTGTATACTAACTGCTTAACTAATTGATGTATTTCATTTTATAAACACTGATGTATTTTATAATGTTAAAATTGCGAATGGCCTTTGGCTTAAGCAATAATAAAGTTGAAGACAATTCCCATGATTACCTAGCACTGAGCCAGGGCAGTTAAAGTGGTCTCAAACCGGATTATTTTTGCAGTGTGTTTTGGACCTTAACGTCATTTCTGCTCTTGGATTTCCATGGAATGCCATTTTCCCGTCTGTAAATGTGTAAACTCTTTACTCTTAGGCTCTGATGCTAGGTTTTGGGGTTGCTTTTTTTCTCTAAATGTGTAAATCCCTCACTGTTAGGTTCTGATCTTAGATTTTGGGGTTAGTTTTTGTTTGCTTTTACCCCCCACTGGCTTAAAATTGGGTTACAAACAGAACACAAAGCACTATTTCATCTAAAAAGTATATTATTAGAGGCAATGAGCTGGGTGTCAGACACATAGTGACCCTGCACACAGGTAAGGTCAGCAAGGGTGCAAAAGAGGACAGAGAGGCGCCACATCTTTCTGTTGTTGTTGCTGTGTGCCTTCAAGTCGTTTCCAAGTCACAGTGACCCAAAGGTGACCCTATCATGGGCTCTTCTTGGCAGAATTTGTTCAGAGGTGATTTGCAATTGCGCTTCCCTGAGGCTGAGAGTATGTGACTTGCCCAAGGTCATCCAATGGGTTTCATGGCCAAGCTGAGACTGAACCCTGGTCCCCAGAGTCATAGTCCAAACACCCAAACTGTGCCAAGGTATGTGCCTGATGAGATATCTTCCCTTCCACAGAGATGGAAAAGAATGGGAAGAACCCTGTCTTATTTTTGTATCTGGCCACCTGAGTGTGCTTCAAGTCACCTGTTGACTTATGGGGACCCCATGAATTATTTTATTTATTTACTTATTGGATTTATATCCCACCTTCTTCCCAAAATGGGGTTCAAGGTGAATAATCTCACAGGTTTCATTAATCTCATAGGTTTTTCTTAGGCAAGGGATACTCAGAGGTGGTTCTGTCAGTTCCTTCCTCTGAAATAGATCTACAGAAACTGGTATTTCTTGGCAGCCTCTCATCCACATCAGGCTGACCAGACATCCGCCTTTTTCCAGAATGTGTCCTACATTTCAGGAGGAATTCCAAAATTTCCTCATTTTGAGCATGACTGAGAAGCATGAATTTATACTGCTATGAGTATTTTTTAGCTTTTCTTTGGTAATGACCTTCATTTCCCTTGTTCCTGAAGTGCCTTGTCCTCCTTTTATTTGGTCACATCCTACATTTCCCCTGTCCCTGCAGTGCCTTGTCTTCCTTTCATTTGGCAATGCCCTACATTTCCCTCTGCTTTCTGCAGTGCCTTGTCTTCCTTTTATTTGGTCACATCCTACATTTCCCTCCACTTTCTGCTGTGTCCTCCTTTTATTTGGTCACATCCTACAGTTCCCTCCGCTTTCTGCAGTGCCTTGTCCTCCTTTTATTTGGTCACATCCTCCATTTCCCTCTGCTTTCTGAAGTGCACTGTCCTCCTTTTATTGGGAAATATCCTACACTTCCCCTCAATTTCTGCAGTGCTTTGTCCTCGTTGTATTGCCTTATCCTCCTTTTAGTTAGTCAGGTCCTACATTCCCCCTTCCCATTCTACAGTGCCATGTCCTCCTTTCATTTGTCCCTGTCCTCCGCTTCCGCACCGCCTTGTCCTCCTTTTATTTACCAACGTCCTACACCCCCCGCTTTCAGCAGTCTCTTGTCCTCCTTTCATCTGCCAACGTCTTACATTCCCCTCAAGCTCCTCGTCCTCCTTTTGTGCGGCCATGTCCTCCACCTCCACATGGTTTCTGCAGTGCCTTGTCCTCCTGGGAAATGTGTGGGGACATCCAGTCACCTTCCCCTACCCCCCCCCGTCCTAAACCAGGGCTGCCATTCCTCAGCTTCTACCAAGAAGACCTGTGTGTATGGGGAGGTGCCTTGAGAGGGCAATAGTACTTTAAAAAGGAATAATTCACTAGCGCTGGGGGGGGGGGGGGGAAGGAAGAGGAGGGGGGAATTCATTCCACTGGAAGCGGAAGGGCCGTTGGAAAGGCTCTCAAGGGCCGCGGCCCCTCCCCCTCCCGTGTCCGCGCGGACCCCTCTGGCGGCTCGCGCCCAACGGTCGCCGAAGGGGCAGGAAGAGGGGCAGCCGCCCCTGGCTCACCGGTTTGTGGGCAGCCGGGCCCTGCAGCAGGCGGGAGAGGGCGGCCAGCATCTTGCGCATGGAGGGCGAGGCGGTCACCAAGAGGACCGGGCCTTCTGCAGCCCACCCTGACGGGCAAAAAACTAAAGAAGGCCTCGCCCGAGTCTCCTTCAGCTGGGCCCGACAAGGAGCCAATTGCCCAGAGTGGCTGCCGAGAAGATGGCGGCGGCGGTGCGGCTCCTCCCTTCGCTCGCCTGCCCCCTAGCGGACAACGACGGAGGCTTCTTGTGTGGTGGTGGTGGTGTTTGTTTTTATATACAGTTGGGCCTCCGCGTTTGCGGCTTTGACTTTTGTGGTTTTGATTAAGAAGTTCTCTCTAGGAATCTCTAGGTCGGTCGGTCCTCCAGCTGCCAGAAGTTGACCATAGAGTTGTGCCGGAGAACCTAGATGTTCCGAGAGAAAAGACTTCCCTAGGCCTCCAGCCGGATTCTGTAACCAACTTCTGGCAGGTGTTGACCATAGAGTTGCACTGAAGGAACTCGAGATTCCATTGGGAGACTATTACTCTACACTCTTAAAACGGGGCTCCTGTTGCATTCTGGAACTTGTAGTTTAAGAAGGGTTCAGCCAGAGAGAGCTCAACTGAACTACAAACCCCAAAATGCAACAGGAAGCAGAGCAGTTAAAGTGACCTAGCCCCGTTTTAACAGTGGTGTGATAAGCTTCTCTAGAGTGGTGTTCTTTCGGGTAAAAAGTATTTTTTTTTAAAAAAAAATGCAATTTCCCCCCTTACACTTCAATACTGTAAAGAAAACTTAATTATGTAAGGATTTATATAAATGAATGTATTGAAATATTAATAAAAATGTGCTGTGATATTAATGAAATATAAATATAAATGATCAAAGATGTTAAAGCTGGTTATAACACACAGAGGATAATTGATATAATACATTGATTGTGAAGACAGTAAGAGTAAGTTGAAAAATAGTTGAGGCCAAACTGGAGGTTCAGTGGAAGTCAATTGTATATATGTAAATATAAATTGAAAATGATATCAATATTTCATTGTGTGTGTGTGAAAGAAAAGTACTTTTTAATAAAAATTCAAATTTAAAAAAATTGCAGTTTTTCCACGTTCACCGGGGCCCTTCACCCCTAACCCCAGCGAACGTGGCGGGACCACAGTATTTATTTCATTTGTATACCACCTTTCTCCCCACAGGGACCCAAGGTGGCTCACAGACCAAAACATTTAAAAATCTCAGTAAAATTAAGAACAGTTAAAATCTACACACCATATAACATCACATAAAAATATATATAGAACTTAAACGTATAACTACAGTCCGCCTGCCCCATAAAAACCACCGCGGTATGACTTATATACCAAATGTCTGCTTAAATGTTGTCATGGTGTGTCCCTTCACGTTGTTTCCAATTTATGGAAACCCTAAGATGCTGAACTTAGGGCAAGTTTCTTCAGAAGGAGTTCACTCTGGCCCAGGAGTAGGCAACCTTTCCCCTTTAAGGGCCGAGGGACTTCAGCTCCCAGAATCCCAGGAGCTATTGGCCAACATGGGACTATTGGCCAACATGGCTGAGGCTTCTGGGAGCTGAAGTCCCTCAGCCCTTAAAGGGGAAAGGTTGCCTACCCCTGCTCTGGCCATTCTCTGAGGCTGAGAGATTGTGACTGCCCAAGGCAGGTGTGACCAGATGTCGTCACTGCGAAGGAGGACAAGGCACTGCAAAATGGAAGACATTCAAGATAAATGGAGGGCATGACCAAATAAAAGCTTTAAAAGAACACTAATATAAATATTTTTATATTCTGACCAGATGTCCTCACTGTGAAGGAGGACAAGGCACTGCAAGATGGAGGACATTTGAGACAAATGGAGGGCATGACCAAATAAAAGCTAAGAAAATACTAATATAAATATTTCATAGGGCTTATTTACAGCTGTATTACATATGCTGTATTTTATTATCTACTCAAACATATTTTTTATGATGAACTTTGTTAAAATGCCTTGTTGGCTTGCAATATACTTATAGGACTCTGAGCAACAAAAAGGCTTAAAATTGTACTTTACTAGCAACAAAGCCTTGTCTGAATCTACATATAAATTCTCCCTTTCATTGGTTCATTGTGCTGAAATTCCAACCGCTGCACGGTTTCCACAAGCAGCCCATTGCGTAAAACATTTGCTATCCTTTTCCCCTCCCAGAAACAAACGTGCCCTGAGCTCTGGGTGCGAGTCTTGTCTGCTGCTGCTCCTCCTAGAAAACAAGAACTCTATAAGGATCCATCCGATCCTCCTGTTTTCAATGAGAACAGGTTGCCAAGCAGACAGATATCTCAAAAGGGAATGGCAAACAAGGTGTTCCTCAATGGGCCTCTGAGTCCTGCTCAAAATGGAGGACATTTTGGAATTCTTCCTGGGCAGAAGGTTGAAATGTAGGACAGGTCCTGGAAAAGAAGGACCTCTGGTCACCCTGGCCCAAGGTCATCCAGTGAGCTTCTAGAAAAAGCCTTTTTTTCTGGAAAAATGGGGAGGGGGAGAATAAGAGGGAATAAAAATGTGTAAGAAAGTATTCACATATTTGTTGTATGCCTTTAATTCATTTCTTACGGTAACTTTTAGGCAAACCTAGACCAGCAGGCATAACTGTTTGGGCACTGGACTATGACTCTAAAAGTCAGAGTTCAAATCCTTGCTTGACCATTGAAACTCACAGCGTGACCTTGGACAAGATGGTGGGTGGCGTCAGGGTGCTCCTTTGGCGCAGCGTTTACACATGCTGTGCCAAAGGACCATCAAAAAGCCACGGCGGCAAGGGTGGCTTTTTGCTGCTCTAAAAAGGAGCGGCATTTGCCAGCTCTTTTTAGAGCGGCAAAGCACCAGATCGGGGCCGTGGCGTACGGTTGCCGTGGCCCCAATCCGGCAAGGAAAGGGGCCATCTGTTCAGCCCCTTAGTGTCCTGGTGACCAGTCCAACACTCAAATCCCTACACTCTGGCTCTTGTACACATATTTACGGTTGCAAAATAATTTCTAAAAACTATGTAAGAGGAAGACTTAGGGCCTTTGCAGACTGCCAGAAATAATGCAGCTTGAGTCCACTTTAACTGCCCTGACTCAGTGGTAGGGAATCATGGGAACTGTAGTTTATTGTGGCACCAGAGCTCTCTGACAGAGAAGGCTCAGTGTCTCAGAAAAAAATACAATTCCCATGATCCCCTAACACTGAGCCAGGGCAGTTAAAGTGGACTCAAGTTGCATTATTTCTGGCAGTCTGTAAAGGCCCTTACTCTTGTAAGACTTATTATGTAAACTACCAGATCATTACAGCTCCTGTTCTTGATTTCCACAGCTCCTGTTCTGCCACACAAGGAAGCTGCTATTTCCTTTTCTTAGTTTTTTTATGCATGCCTTACATCTACTTGACACCATGGACATCTAGTTGAGACGAATGTTACTAATGTTGATGATTTCTTCTGTTTTTATGACAGAGGGTGTGTGCTTGCTCCTCAAACTGGCAAAATCAAAGAGATTTCTTATTGTTCAGGTGGTCCTTACAGTTCAGGACCTTGTAGCTACATTTGTAACATTTTGAGGTGTTTTGTTTTTTTTAAAAAAAAAGTTAAGTTGAATTTATATTTATATTCTGAATATACTGTACTTTTAATATATACAGTATCATAACTTATAAGTTATATATAATGCATTTTATGTTCCTAAAGTAATAAAATGACTTTCCATCTGTAAAAGGTGCTATTTTTTTTCAATTTCTTCAAAAATATCTTTTTTTTCCACAAAAAAAAAATACAGTATTTTTTCCCAGCTTCAAAATTTGATTTAATTTTACATCTCTAGGTGAATCACTGGTGGAGAACGTCCAGAAAGGCACGGGGCATTTATGGAGTGGATGCTGGTTATGGTAGCAGAGATGCTCTTATTTCTGTTTCCACAAATATTATGCCAAACAGCTTTAAAAATCCAGACCTTTGGAGGCGAAGCAGTGGAAGCAGACTCTCAGGGCCTTACACATGAAGGTACCACAGCAACATTACCAGGTTGGCCTGTCCCAGTGCTTGCTTTATTTAATAATAATAACAACAACAATAATAATAATTTTTATTTATATCCCGCCCCTTTGCTAGGCAATCGGGGCGGCGTACAACATTTCAAAATATTTCAAAACATTTCAAAACATCAAAACAAACATCAGAAGAAATAAATCAAATTCAAATCCCATCCCTCCTTCCCAAACCCACCCATCCCCCCTATTTTATTCCTGTATTTAAGCAATTAGGGTTTCAGAAACCTAAACTGATCCCAAAATATTGATTAGATTTGGCATTGGACACCTCAACTGATGCCGGTGTAATATGGTGGGCCACCCTAAAAAGTTCCATTTCATGGCTATCTGAAGTCACAATGATTGTGTCCACACTGCACAATTAAAGCAGTTTGACACCACTTTAATTGCCATGACTCTATCCTACAAAATCCTGGGATTTGTAGTTTAGAGAGACAATAGACCTCTCTGACAGACCAGACTGAATACCACACCAAACTACAGATCCCAAGATTTTATAGGATAGAGTCATGGCAGTTAAAAATGGTGTCAAAGTGTGTTAATTCTGCAGTGATTAATTCATACACTCAATGAAGGCAGCAAAATACACCTTTGCTGCCTGTTCTGCCCCACACTAGAAAACATTTATGTGCTCTAACCAGTATTTGGTCAGCTTCAAATCTGGATTCTAGTCATTGGCTTGTTATATTACCTGCAGCTCCTTCCACTGGATCATTCAGAGCTCTTGTCAATAGTTCAACACAACTTACCATTCCATATATCAAAAAAATTCCCTTTACAAGTACGATCCAATGGAAAACCCTTGCTTCCTGGTCTCAGAAATCCATTGGATTTCATTAGTGTTCAGAAAGGGGTCATCCATATAAGTCCTTCATTAATTGCTATCTGTCATCCAAACTTTTACGAGATCCTCTTACCTCCAGATTACTTGAGACAAAACCAAAAATGAGGATATTGCCCATTTCCCCTTTTTTGGGACCGATGATACTAATAAGGAGATTAGTTAAACTCAGAGAGAATGAGAGGGCCAAGATGATGTAATTGTTGTTGTGTGCCCTCAAGTCATTTCCAACATATGGCAACCCTAAGGTGAACCTAACATGGGGTTTTCTTGGCAGGATTTAGTCTGGATAGGTTTGGCAACATGCCCTCCTGGACTGAAAATGCCTCTGCTCAACGCCAGATCAGTGAATGGAAAAACATCCCTGATCCAGGACTTGATCCTGGATGAGCATATTGACCTGGCTTGTATTATTGAGACCTGGGGGCAGGGTAGGTAGATTGTCAATCTCTTCCAGTTTTGTCCCCCTGGGCTTTCTGTATAGGAAGCAGGGAGATGTGGTTGCAGGAAAATCACAGATTAAAGAGACTTAAAAATGTCCCAGCTGGCTGGGCCAGTTGAAGCAGCAGATCCTAGATTTTTACTGTTTAAGGATGTGAAAGTATAACACCAGGCTCCCCTTCCACAACAGTTGTTCCTCTCCCTTCCCCTCCTCCCTAATGAAATGGGAAAGTCCTGCTGTGAAAGTGAAACCTTGATACCTTCCTTTATTCTTGTAGAGCACCAGCTGCAGACTGTTCTTTTTTGCAGTGGGGAAGGACTGGTTGGTTTGGTTTAGTTTTGGTCATTCTGAACTGACACCCCGCTCATAATACTAGACCTAATGACTTCAAAACATACATCAGAAAAAGGAAAACCATCAGTGTGAGCATTGCAAACTAACAACAACACAAAAACCACCTTGTTTTCTATTTGTGCTAGGGCCCTATGGCAGAACTCAGCTGGCAGAGCCGTCCCTTTCCATCCCTGCAAACACATCCCCAGCACCACCCGGCCTAGAATAAGAAGAACCCTCACTTCTTAAAGGATGGGTGGGATTCGGGATTTTATGTTCTGTTTAATGTATGAAAATTGTAATGTTGTAAGCCGCCCCAATTGCTCTGCAGAGGGGCGGGATATAAATAAAAATTATTATTATTATTATTATTATTATTATTATTATTATTATTATTATTATTCTCTACAGTACTAGGAAAAACCCCACCTCTTGGTTTTTGCTTGGGTTTGCCTGTCTGCCATAGTGTGTTGTGGTATTAGCACCAGAGCTCTCTGACAGAGAAGACTAAGGGCCTTTACAGACCTGCCTAAAGGGGCGGCACAGAGCTGCCCCTGAGAGCGGCGGATCGGGGCCTCGGCAACCGTGTGTACATGCTGCGCCAGGAGGGCATCCTGCCGCCATGCACTGGGCAGATGGGCAAGCAGCGTTAGGACAGCATCGGGGTTGAGTTGGGGTTGTTGGAATATGAATGGGTTATACAGTCAAAGGAGTAATGTAGAGATGTGTGTGTGGAAATTTCCTCATGAGAACAACATCTAGAGAAACAAAAAGAACTCGACAGTAGGTGGCCAAGAAGACACAAACAAATACAGTTTTAGCTGGGAAAAAGATAGCCAGTACATCAACAAGGTGAGCTCATGGGAAAGTAGTCACATGGGGGATGATGGACAGCTAGAGGCTGGGTTAAAACACATCATACAGGCATTATGCAGTCAGCATAAGGGTAACACCTTGAAGGTGGAGTATGGGAAGGGCCAAAGTATCCTTTGTTTGGGTTTGTTTATATATACAAGCACTGTGTGTGCGTGTGTGGTCAACTATGGAGTTCGTTTTTGGCTTTTAGTTTTTGAGTATGCTTATACTGCTTTTGCAATGTAATTCCTGGATCTGGAAACATGGATCTGTAACTTTTATTTTCTACAACATCAGCAAGATGTGATCCTATGGTGGATTGTATGTTTTTCTTTTCTTATTTACTTTATGGAACAATAAAGCTCTACTTTAGAACTACAAGAAGTGTCTGCATGCTTTTAGCATGGGAGAGGCTGATGAAGGAAGCTGTTCTTCACTATATTCTGCTGTACTCTGTACTCTGCTGGATTCTGCACACCACATCCAAATATCAACAGGGGTGGCTGGCGTGCAGCTGACCCACCCCAACACCACCCCAAGCTGGTCCTTTAGGCCGGTCTGCAAAGCCCCTAAATTTCTCACAAAACTATAAATCCCAGAATTCCACAGCATTGAACCACAGCAGTTAAAGTGGGGTCAAACGGGAGTATTTCTGCAGTGTGGATGCAGCCATAGTTAAATGTTGGTGATGAAATACTGATAATGAGGGGATGGAATAACTTAATCTTTCTTGGTTATTTTTTTAAACCCCCCTTCCCCCATTTTTATCATCTAGTGGAAGATGAAATTAGTTAAACTCACTTCTGGTGTGGAAGGAAGAGGGATTTGTTCCGAGTGGACAAAAAGGCTTTCAAAGTAAAGTTTACAAGGCCACTGCCATCCCCCAAACAAAATGCCTTATCTCAGGGCCTAAACCTGTGTACATTAGGAAGTTGGAATATTGATGGCAATAGAGTTAAACCCCTGGAGTCTCCATATAAACCCCATCAGTGAAGAAGGACCCTCTGCCCCATCTTAATGTCTTTCAGAAGACCATCTGATAGGATAGGATTGCTCTGTTCATTGTTTACTGAAACAGACTAACATGAAATTGCTTGTGCTCTGAAAATTTAATTAGAATTAGAATTGCATATAAGGAAAGTGGTTAAAAGGAACAAAATTTGTAAATAATATACATTACAGGTGAAAATTACCAGACTCTCATTTTTTAAAAATCCTGTTTGCTTTCTATTTGTAACATGATGGAAAGCTGCTTTTCCAATTCAGGTTTAGCTGTGCAGTTGAAAAAAACAGTTTGAGATGACATCAAGATTAGGGAGCGAGTCTAGAGTTAGCTTTACAATAAACATGTGTTGGATTAATGCTCTAATTGCATGTTAGTTCATATCCTGGCACTTTAGAGGACCGAAGTTGCCAGGAAAAGGTAAATATATATATACATATTGGAATTCAGTCATTACTAACATAACATTTAATAAAACCCTGAAAAATACATATATACACTTCTAATAATTAGTAAAAGAATGTCAATGAGAAATCATAACTATCAGTACAATATTTTTCAAAGAATCATCTATGATTCTACCAGATTAAAATAACTGCTGCATGTATTATCTAATTTATTGAGCAATAAGCTCTGCAATGTGTTAGTTTAGTATTAATGCACCCAAAGGACTGTAAGAGGTAAAAAAAATGTTCATTGTTTTCAATAATCCTGGGTGGGAACTTAAAATACCATCATGTTTTGGATGGCCTTACAACTCCTAATTTTGCTTGTCACATAATAGCCTAAAACCTATTCCTCATTTTTTAGGAAAAAAGGTTCAGATTTCCCTAGGCCCCCATTATAAAACAATCTGTCTTTTAAAAAAAATGTCTTGGCACATCATAGTAATAGTTGGATCAGATTTTTGAAAACGAAGCCCTTTAAAACACTTTAGTTTCTATCCTGTTTTAAGCAAAGGTCAAAACATATGACCACTTTTGTGTGTGGTCGTGTGCTTTGTTTTTCAAGCTCAGGAAGTGGTGCTTGTCTTGTCTCGTAAACAGATTGTTGGGAGGAAAAAATCCAAAATTCCAAAAATCGATCATTCATTCATGCACTAACATTAGGAAAGTGTTGTGACAACATACACAATTGCATAGAATAAATGACTGGAATTTGGGATGTTACTTTTTGCTCAGGATGGCTGTGGCAATCTCTTGTCCAAAAAAGCAACTTTCCTAAGTTCTGAAAATTCTTGAAATGCAGTATCTTTTCTCTATATTCCTTAAAAAAACCTGTCCATGCATAGAAAGCAACACATCAAAAGCACCATAAGGGGGAGCCATGATTTAAGGAATACAGCTTTCCTTCCCCTTTCCTCAATTTCTCTTCCAAAGACAAGCTAATGGTAAAAGCAGTGATTCATGTGTTTTAGGTTGCCTAGTTACTTGAAAAAGTACTATTACAAGATTATTAATGAGACCATAAGAAAATAAACTTGTATAAAGGGTGTGGTTGTTTAGCTGAAGTGACCATTTACTGTTGTGTTTATTATTTTCTTTTGGCCCAAGGAAATATAGCTAAATAGTAAAATCAGTTTTGTTTCCCTTTCCTGGAGATCCAGTGTCTCCAAGTGGATTTTCATTTTATTCCCATCAAGGACTGCCAATTGCAATGTCCAATTGTTCGGATGGATATTGAGGCCTGTTTTGATTGTGCAGCAAGCTTCAGCGGCAAGGCTTAGTGATGGTTTAATCTCTCCAATGTGCAGGTTGCAATTTGTTTTAGTGATTTACACACAACTCTTTAGTATTAATATTTATTAATGTATTAACCTAAATTCAGATAATAAAATCCCATACATGAGCAAAAATAAGATAATGAAAAAAAGAACAGCAGATAAAGCAGTATTTAAAAATAAAGCTAAGGTCAAAAGAACCTATGAAGAGCATTCCACAAACAACACCCAGATGATCATATGTAACAGAGGCTCTCTAATTTTTATCCTTCAGAAATTTTGGACATTAACTCCCAAAATCCCTTGCTAGCTGGGACTTCTGGGAGTTGGCCCAATACATCTGGAGGACCAAATCTTGAGAATCCCTGGCCCAAAACATCTTTCTTTCCATTGCTACCCACCATACATCATACACAGCAAAGGGCTTTCGAATACCTCTGAATATGGACACAGGTATTCCTATCAGATCATGGAAGGGTTAAAAGATAAACTATGGCTTGTTAGTGATGATGGTTTTACACACATTACAACAAGCTGGATTCAACAAACCACTTGCGACATGGCAATCATGATCAGTGAAAGTCTAAGGCTACATAGGCCTCAAAGCAGAACTTATGTATGGTTATAAAAAGCTAATGTGCCCTAGGCTTGAGATCAGGCAATTTCTGCAGTTCAGTGAGTGCATGAGTTTCCAAAAAAGCAAAAACATTCCTTACTTGCTGGCAAAAATAGTTCCTTCACTTTCACAAATCACTCATAATAAACAAAGCAAGTTCTTTCTCACTGACACACGTAGTCCTGAATTGTGTCAAAGGATAGATCCATAGATTGAAACACATACTAAGAAAACTTGATGAGCAACAGAAGTATACACTGAGGAAAGTGTTACCCACAGACTGCCCTGTTCGCTTCGGCTGCATCTGCACTGGAGAAATAATCCAGTTTGATACTGTTTTAATAGCCATGGATCAACGCTATGGGATGATGGGAATGGTAGTTTGTTGTGGCACAGAGCTCCGCTCCGCTCTGGTGCCACAACAAACTACCATTCCAGAATTCCATAGCATTGAGCCATGGCCATTAAAGTGGCATCAAACCAGATTATTTCTCCAGTGCGGATGCAGCCATAGTGTGATCTTTGGATTCCAAGTACTGTCTAGGTATGCATTTTGCAGAAGAAGCCCCAACGAGCAGCCCCCAATCCTTTCTCTAAGTCATTATTCTGTAAATATCAGCACTGGCAAAGGGTGAAGACAGGGTGGGCCAAGGGAGCAGGAACATGCAGAAGCAGGGAGTAATCAAACAAGAAATGTGCCAAGTTGTCCAGCTGCTTGGGAGGACTGAGAAAGCCCAAAGGCTTTGGGAGTGGCAAGAGCTCTGATCTTGTCTCAGCACCTGTCTCCTTTTCACTCAATATCTTCATATCTTTAACACTGTGAGATGTAGACGCATGGATCTGGGATTGCATCTCCGTGTCAATATTCTGCAAAGCAAGCAATAGTCTTTCCTTAGACATACCACAAATTAGTTGGGAGGGAACAGAAAACTTGATTAAATTAGATTTTTTTTTAAGAGTAACTTGTTTTATATTAATATATTTTGAGGATAATGGAGTTTACATGATAAAATAATAAAGTGTCTTTAAAATATTCAAAATATATAACAAAGTTGTTTTATTTGCAAATAGGAGGAGCTGACTATCATAAAATGCTCCAGATGTAGCCTCTCTTGGGTAATGAGTCATTTGTGGTAATAAATTCAATTAAATGATAGCTTGCCTCTGACACACTTATTTTGCCATTATGATCCCTGATACACAACAGTGTGTTGGAAAATACATATTGTTTTCATGCTGTACATAGCTTTGTACATATGAAAGATTAAGTGGTTTCCATTTAAGATATTCCATTCTAATAGAATTGGTAAATATATTTGTTGTTCTTGTGTGCCTTCAAGTCATTTCCAACTTATGGTGACCTTAAGGTGAACCTATCATTGGGTTTTCTTGGAAAGATTTGTTCAGAGGAGATTTACTATTGCCTTCCTCTGAGGCTGAGAATATGAGACTTGCCCATGGTCATCCAGCGGGTTTCATGGCCGAACTAGTCTCTAGATTTTCAATCCAACATTCAAACTACTCTGCCACACTAGCTCTTATACATATATATAAAAGCATTGTTTAAATTAAAGATGGGTGAGCATTCACAGAGCAAGGGGCATGTTCAACCTACATTTAAAGCCACCTGTCTCTCACATGCCAGCACCATCCAGATGTGTTGTACTACAACTCCCATCATTCCAACTCAACTAGATCAGAATGGTAGGAGTTGAGGTCCAACACATCTTGTTGTTGTGTGCCTTAAAGTCATTTCTAATTTAGGGTGATCCTAAGGTGACCTTATCATCAAGTTTTCTGGAGCTGGGAATGTGTGACTTGCCCAAGGTCATCGTGGGTTTCTATGTGTGAAGGGGAATCAACCCCTGGTCTCTAGAGTTGTAGTCCAATGTTCAAACTACTACATCACACTAGAAGTGTGAAATTAGTGAAAGCACCTTATGTTTTCCCTGTGTATGTACAATAATGCATCAATGAAGGAAAGCAGGTTAATGATCATGACAATTTCCTATAAACCTGAACTGGTGATTTAACCCAATTGCAAGAGACCTGAAAGGAATTTTCATAATATTCTGCTCAAAATATATCCTAATATTCTGTTATTATTATTTTAAAGAGATAATGTTGTTTGACTTCACATTTTCCTCATTCAGCTCTTCTGTCTCATTCTGTTCTTTCTTGAATCTTCTTAGCCCAGACCCAAATTGAGTAACTTCCTACTAGCCAGTGCAATGGCACAACTCATCAGTATCGGTTTTAGGATTCTAGCTCGGGGAAAAGGCATCAACTACAGCCTTTTGCATGACTAATAAACAGATGTAACCAGTAAACATCAGCTTTATGAGAACTTTCAGGGCCAATCTAAGTCCATTTCTAGCAGTGTGCAAACCTACACTGCCAAAGATGCACATTAATCATGCAGTTAATGTTTAATTACTTGGCTGTAAGCTCACTGATAATGGGACTCAAGTCACAAGAAACGTTTATTGGATTGTAACAAAAAGTGTTTGTTTGTTGTTTTCCTCTTCTTCTGGTCAATAGGATTATTTAAAGAAGTACCCCAGAATTTATTGCTTATACATAAATGAGTAAAACAAAAGGAAGTAATTCTTTAGCTTTGATAAGATGGTTATTTTGTATTTCATCAAACGTTAATGCAGGGTTGGTATTCTAAGACTATTCCTATTGAAAGAACAAGAGATTCCAGAGTATTATAGTTGTACATCCTAGTTGACAGTCTTGGATTATTCACAAAGAGTGTGTTTGTCAGAAGGCTAGCAAACTCAGTCTACTGGAAAAAATAGATGAGATAGTTCATGTTAGAGACATTACTGAAAATTAAAAGCCTTTGGCTGCTGTTGTCATTTACTGCCTTCCAACCTTTAAAACAGGTAAGCAAATGAGAGGCTGAACTAGGTATAGTGTTTGTTTTCTGTGATTATTTTTAAAACAAGTTTGGGAAAGAGAATGTTATTGGCAGGAGTGAGAAAAGGCAACATGTTGGGAAGCAGATGGGCCATATAGGATGAATGGATGGGAAATGCTGCTGTTGTGTGTCTTCAAGTCATTTTTGAGTTATGGCTACTCTAAGGTGAGCCTATGGGGTTTTCTTTACAGTACAAGGCTGGAAAAATCATAGGAAGTTTTAAAAATGAGGACTGTAAACTTAAAGTGTATGCTAATATAAAGATTTTACAAGGACAGCATGCTGAGGGAGATAGAAATGAAAAACAACTTAAGGCATTTTGAACCTACTGGAGAAAGACAACAGCAAGAAAGTTCATACACCCCATTCTTTTTCCATTGATTAATATTTACCGAGGGTAGGCAAAAGATTGTATGTTTGGCAGAATGAGATTTCTACATAATAAGGAGAATGTAGCTTATTAAATGCTGAGGGGATGGAAAAAAGGGGAATTTGTCAATGTGTAAGTCAGAAATTACATCTTGCATATATGGTTTCTGCATTATTTGTTACAGCATGTCCTCCTTTTTAGATTCAGCAAAATCATTGCACTGAGAGAATCTTGATGCGTGTGCATGTGCATGAATGAGAAAGTGAGAGATCCTCTTTCATCACACTTCTAATCTTATTGGAAAATAAATAAAACAAAATCCATTTTCCATCTATATTTCATCTAAAAGGAATTCTGATATTAAAGCTCTTGTGGACTACTAAAGATACTTTCTGTAAGTGGGAATTGCATCCATCCACATAGAGAAGTGCAAACTATTACTATTTATGTTTCCTATCAGGGAAATCAAAAGGAAATAGATGTGTGGGAAGCTTTCATGTACCAGGCTGAGATTTTGCATTTGTGGTGCAGCAAACGCCCTTGATGAGGAAAAATGGAATATGGAAAGAAATGAATGATTCAAACAGATGGCCAGAGGCACTATCTGATGGAAACTTCTCATTAAGTCTAATGAAGTCTTGTACAAGTGTATTATACCCTAAGGAATCTGTTTAATATATTAGTAATTATATATTCCATCTTTTAAAAAATAAAAACAAACATAATAGTCACTTCTGTTAACATCAGACAAAACCATATAAATTTGATGTATATAATAAATATAAAAAAAATTCATACAAAGCAAGAATACAGGCAAAGTGCAGTCCACCAGATGCTGCTGGACTGCAGCTCCCAGTGTTCCTCCCTACTGGCTATGCTGGTTAAGGCTCATGGGAGTTGCAGTCTAGCAACATCTGGAGGAATGCGCCCACTTTGCCCACCACTGAGGTAAAGCATTTCAGTGTGGGCACCTTACAAACCTTAACACAATAAGATGGATTTTAGGACCAATATAAAGACATTTTATAAATATATAAAATGAAGTGTAGCAGGGAGTTCCAGAAGAAAATAAATGGGTGCTTTGTAGACTAGAGCAAAGCCTTTGACTGCATAGATCATGAAAGGCTATGGAACGCCCTTAAAGACATGCCAACACATCTGATAGTCCTGATGAGGAATCTGTACTCATGACAAGAGGCTACTGTCAGGACAGAACATGGAGAAACAGAATGGTTCCCAGTTGGCAAAGGAGTCAGACAAGGCTGCATCTTATCACCTTACCTATTCAACTTATATGCAGAACATATTGTAAGGAAAGCAGGCTTGGACATGGAAGAGAGTGAAAATAGGAGGAAGAAATATCAACAATCTAAGGGCCTTTACAGACTGCCAGAAATAATGCAGCTTGAGGCCACTTTAACTGTCCTGGCTCAATGCTCAGGAATCATGCGAACTGTAGTTTATTGTGGCACCAGAGCTCTCTGACAGAGAATGTTCAATGTCTCAGAAAAAAAATACAATTCCCTAGCACTGAGCCAGAACAGTTAAAGTGGCCTCCAGCTGCATTATTTCTGGCAGTCTGTAAAGGCCCTTCAATATGCAGATGACACCATAATACTAGCAGAAAACCTCATAGACTTGGAACACCTACTAAGGAAGATCAAAGAAGAAAGTGCTAAGGCAGGCTTAATGCTGAAAGAAAACAAAAATAATGACCACAGAGAACTAGCACCACACATTCAAACTAAACAATGAGGAAATAGAAATAGTAAAGGATTTCTCATATCTGGGATCAAACATTGATCAGAATGGTGACTGCAGCCAGGAAATCGGAAGAAGATTAAGAATGGCGAGGGCAGCTATGAAAGAACTAGAAAAGATCCTAAAATGCAAAGACATACAACTCAGCACAAAAGTCAGAATCATAAAAGCCATTGTATTCCCTATTGCCATGTATGAATGTGAAAGCTGGACAGTCAAGAAAGAAGATGGGAGGAAAATCAACGCATTTGAGTCAATGTGGTGCTGGAGAAGAGTACTGAGGCTCCCATGGACAGCCAAAAGGACAAATAAATGGGTCCTAGAGCAGATCAAGCCAGAGACCTCCCTGGAAGCCAAGACTGTCATACTTTGGATACATCATGAGAAGGCATGAATTGTTGGAAAAGACAATTTTTTTTGTGGGTTTTTTGGGCTGTGTGGCCATGTTCTAGAAGAGTTTCTTTCTGATGTTTCGCCAGCATCTGTGGCTGGCGTCTTCAGAGAAGTGTCAGAAAGAAACTCTTCTAGAACATGGGCCACACAGCCAGAAAAACCCATAAAAATCTATGGATGCCGGTCATGAAACCCTACGACTTCACAAAGACAATAATGTTAAGAAAGGTGGAGGGAAGTAGAAAGAGAAGAAGGCCACATGCTAGATGGATGGACTTTATTAAAGAGACCATGAATATTTGTTTGCAGGAACTGGGCAGAGGAGTAGAGGACAGGGGGGCCTGGAGATGTCTCATCCATAGGGTCGTCATGGGTCGAGATCGACATGAAGCAACAACAAAATAAAAACAGTGTGGCTTAGTGGTTTAATTGTTGGACTATGGGGGGTTGCAGACTGCCAGAAATAGTGCAAATTGAGTCCACTTTTAGGGTTAGGGTTAGTGCTAGGGAATCATGGGAATTGTTTTTTTCCCCCCCTGAGACATTGACCCTTGTCTGTCAGAGAGCTCTGGTGTCACAATAAAATACAGTCCCCATGATTCCCTAACCCTAACCCTAACCCTTAAAGTGGACTCAATTTGCACTATTTCTGGCAATCTGCAACCCCCCTATGACTCTGGAGACCTGGCTTGGCCATGAAACCCACTGGGTGACGTTGGGCAAGTCACACTTTCTCAGCCTCAGGGGAAGGCAATGGCAAACCTTTGAATAAATCTTGCCAAGAAAACCCCATGATAGGTTTGCATTCCACCATAAGTTGGAAATGAGTTGAAGCAACAAACAGCAATAAAGACAATGTAGTTGTTTTAATTTTTTTTATTGTTTGGGTGTTTGAAGTGACTCTTCTGGGGTCCCCCTTGGATCCCACTTTGGGAGAAAAGTGACATACAAATAATAATAATAATAATAATAATAATAATAATAATTTTATTCATTTATATCCTACCTTTCTCCCAGTACAAGGACTCAAGGCAGCTAACAAAATTTAAAACAGAACAGGTTAAAATGCCCTGCAGGAAAATGCAGTTAAAACTTTAAGAAAGAAAAGATAAGTTCAGGAAGAAATTAGGAAGATCAAAATACATTGTATATTATCTTAAGGGATAGCCTGTTAGAACGAATCCTGATTTATGGCATGGTAAGTGAACACTTTCTATTTTAATGTTGACAAATAAATTGAAAAGCAGGTTTGTGATATAGCTGGGTCAGAGAAGATTTTTGGCAGGGGGAGGAGGGATCCTAAAATTCAGCATGGGCTGCAAAGGACACAGGGGACTATAAACAATGAAATGACTAGCCTACATATTAAAAATAGATCAAGATGTTATTGATCAGATGATTTAGACTGAAACTTCTCCACCCACCCTGAAGACTCAGGGGAGGCAAACAAAAGTGGAAGTCAGCAATACCAAATCACATTCAGTCCAAGTGTTCTTATTTACCAAGGTAAGTCCATATTTTCTAGTAATTACATTGATAAATGCTTGCCCAGCTTTTTGCCTTTTGGAGAGGTTTTATTAATGTATTGTTAGTGGATGTCTCTTGAATGGAAATCTTCCCATGTTGTTTAGGGAAAGTTCATATCTCAACTGTTGATAACTGATTCAAAACACTTAATTGACTTTTAAAACAGTGGGAGAGAGTCATTGCAAAGTAAACAAATGTTCACAGAAAGAACTCAACGTTTAGCAACAGGCATGAAGTGAGGCCTTGAAATGAATCCTTGATATGAATGTCCTTATGAACAGTGAACAAAGTGAATATGAAAAATCTTTGCATGATGTAGTTGGATCACAACTCTGGAGACCAGGGTTGAAATCCCTGCTTGACCATGGAAACCCACTGGGTGACCTTGGGCAAATCACACTCTCTCAGCCTCATAGGAACACAAAGGCAAACGCCCACTGAACAAAACTTGCCAAGAAAAAATGGTGATAGGGTCACCTTAGAGTCACCATAAGTCAGTACCAACTCAAAGGCACGCAACCACAGCAGCAGCAACAACAATTAATACAGGGGTGTTGTATAGAATAAAATTGTATCCAAATTGATAATTAATTACATTTCCTCCATATTATCAATATTTTACTGTGACACTCACCCACCCCGCAACCCAGCACAAACAACTAGTTCTTACAATGTTTCTGAATGTGCTCAGGCGTCATTCTTAAATCTTTGATGAGGTGAAACTCAATACCCTCCAACATTTTGCAGATGAAAACTGGGACTTGTGGCCAAAGCAACAGCAGAATGTGCTCAATTTGGCAGAAATTACCAATGAGGAAGAGCCTACATGTTAGAGAGACTGCAACAGTTTGCTTTTACCAGAACCTACTGGGAAGTACAAGACTCTTTCCCATCTTTTTGTCGCTCTCCCTCCTTGATTTAATTGAGTGCAAAGGGAGAAATTGGGAAGAAGAGAATGAAACTAGGACATTTTTAAAGCCGCTGAAAAAGTGCAACAACAGAGGATTAATTGGGACTGTCTCTGCCACACTGGGACAGTTGGAGGGTATGAAATTCCATAAGGAGGGAGGAAATAATCAAGAATTCATCACCATATTAGGATTTTAAGATCATCCATCTATCCATCCATCCATGATTCAGGGCAGGATCATGAAATTTTGTTGTGTGAAGAAGAACAGAAAGTAACAACCTTCCCCAGTAATAGAACCCAAGGCTGGCCAGGTTATTTTGGCTCTTGAGGCAGAAAATTTTACAAGTCGTCCCTCCAGTAAAAATGCTACAAAAATTACAATTTCAAATGACTAATAATTTGCTGCTTGAGGGAGCTGCTTCATCCTGTCTTATGGCATAACCATCACTGCAATCAATATGCAAATATAGATGTTTCTCTGAAAGGGAATACAGTCTTGATGGAAAGTACACATTAATCTGGTATCAGCTAATACACAGCTAGGGAAAACTTAAATTTGAGATTTATCATTTCACAATAATTCTAAAGCAGGACAAAGATGATATCATATAATATATAATGTACCTTCACTCCTCATTTTAGTTTGTGTGAGACACTGGGAGAAGGATAGTGTAGCATGTAATTTTTGTAGCATTACTAGGACTGACCTGAGACAAATATTTGATTTATGTGGGAACAGTGGGTAGAAATGTTTTTATATTCACAGATATGGTTAGCAGTCAAGTTCAAAGCTGTCTCGAATCCTCTGGTTTAGGTGAGAGTTGCTTTCATTGCTGTCTTGAATTATGTACTAATTTGCTATTTTGTGCCAAGACTTTAAAGATGATCTGGATAATGCCCCTAATTTTACTATTTGAACTCTACTAAAGTTGTAAGATTTATAAAAATGCACACAGCCAAACAGCTTCTAGCTGGATATACAACTGAGAAAACTCATGAGTATAAATTATTCCAGCAAAAGTCTGGAATATATTACTCAACAAATTACCTCCAGATCCACCATTTTTCCCAGACATTAGACTAGGAATAAATTATTCATTTGGTTAAAATAAGGGACAATTTCTAGCCAAGTCTTGCCCCTATTGGAACATGGCCATCAGGACTAACCCAAAAGACATGCAGATAGGAAAACCCAGCTCTCGCCCACGGAAGTGATTATTCACTGCAAAAAGCCTGGCTGTGTTATTTCAATAGAACTTCATACCAAGGTTGCTAATAAATATTCTGCTATACTGGTTTGCCTAGTGCACATGCTAGCACTATAGGCTTCCTACAGCTTTGAAGATTGTATAAAAATAGATGGTTGCCATGTGATTGTTTTCATCACACATTGCCTCATTTTCAAAGGAGAAACAAAACCTGGGTGTTTCAATTTTTATGCAGCTCTAAGCAGGAAAATCATACAGTGATGTTAATTTTTTTTGTATCAATAAGAAATATTCCATAAAGTGTAAAATCCAATATCTATGCTTAATTGCAGTCTATTGACCATGATAACATATGTGATAACATATGCACTGAACATCTTGACCTTGAAAATAGAAATTCAGCACCATATTTTCTGTGTATAAGATAAGAGAATTGTGAGTAGTAATTTCTTTTTGCTTCACTTTTTTTAAAAAAATGTGCAGTATAAACACATGAGAATGAGCAGTATGCTAGTCCTGTCCCTCCAATTCCATAACCCCCTGTGTGTGAAGGATGACTTTGACAGCGTGAACTGAAGATTGTTCACTATCTGTGGAAGCTCTCTATAAGAGTTGGAACACTGATTTTTCATAAGGAGAGCTTCCAAGGGTAACAGAAGCTCTCCACCGTAGATCTGTTGCTGTTCATGTATAGAGGGTAACATGTTGATACAATATGATTTCGAAATGCCTCAACAGATCTATTATTAGATCCTAATGTCTAGTATATGTCTTCACTGTCATTATATGGGCCATCCCTGCATCAGTCAAGGAGTCTAGCTGCTTAATTTCTTGACTACATTTGCATGTACCCAACTGAAGGTGTGCATACATACAAAAATGTTGAACTAGGCTCTGAAGTAGCATTTGTGTATTGTAAAAAGAAACTTATTTCTGAATGGATTTCCTGTTTCCTCTTCATGTATCCTATTCTGCTGCTCATTGAAAATGCTTTTATGAATTCTGCTATGTATATCAGCCAAACAAATATTGCACTTAATCCTGTACTATAACTGACAACCATAGTAATTCTTTGTCAACTCTTAAATATGCTGATTAAGACATTCAGTGAAATATATATCCCCTGATATTAGCTTGCCTTTCCAGATGACAATAAGCTTTCCACAGAGCTGTATAATTCAGCAATCAGAATGGCAAATTAGGTCTGTGTTTACTTTACAGTGACTAAGAACAAAACAAAGTACCTACCTTTGCAAGATGTGGACCTGAGGAAAAGCATGTGCTAGACCAATTAATTCTTCTTTTATTGTTTAAGTGAGCACCAGTTTCAATTTAGAGTTAGTATTATCTAATTTGAGTCTCAGACTTTTTCTTGTACTTCCTCTTCCTAGTTTATCTGTTCCCTCCATACCTAAAAGGTGTGTGTGGGGGGAACATTGGGGGTCCTCCACCAGTAATGTCAGTGTCTCCTTGAAATTTTGGAGAAATTATATCTCAAGTGAGGGGGGATGCAGACGAGGGCGTCGGAGACGCCCTGGTCCGGACCGCCGCCGGAGTTCAGCCTCCGGACGGCGGCGCATCCCCGGCGCATCTAAAAGGACCGCCAAAATAGCGATCCTTTTAGATTCTGCCGAAAGTGCGCCCTAACAGCGGTGGGCGCACTTTCGGCGGCTCAAACGCCGCGGCGCGTTCGGCTGCCGCGGCGTGAGGGCAAGCCGCAGTCGCCGGCCGTGCGGACGGCCGGCGCTTCCGGGTGCGCCCTCAGGAAGATGAAGAGCCACTGAACGTGCGGCGGCTCCTCCTCTTCCGGGCCTCGGAGACGGCGCAATTAGCCGTCTGCCGAGGCCCTGAGGCATGTAAGAGGAAGGTAACTTCAGGGATCTTTTCACATATGTGTACCAGCATTAACTGTAGAGAGTACTCCAGTTTTGGTTAATAGAAGGGTTTTATTTAGAAATGTGAAAAGGCATGTACAAAAACCAATGGAACCTCAAGAACCATATAAGGCTATCAGAAGGAAAGGTGTGGAAGGTTGGATAGAGAGGAACCAGGGGTTCACAAGGGGGAATGATCACCAGTCCTGAAAAGAGGTCCACAGAAAATGGAGAGTGGCTCAAACAGTGTCTGAGTGTTACACAGAGATTCCCCTGTTGAACAGATCCAGGGCCTGTGAACAAAATAGCTATGACTGAGTCTGATATTTATATTCTATTTCATAACCTTAAGGACTGCTTCATGCTACCACATGGTATAACAAAAGCTTTGATGGTTTTCCCATAGAGTTCACAAAAGGGATCCAGAACAGCTGATAGCTTTAACTCTGGAGTGATAAAACATAGATTGGATTTGAGAAATTCCCTGGAAAGTCAGACAGGGAAGGTGAATAGGAACACAGCATGGAGTGAGGTGGAAGGTGTGGTCTTTGACTGAGTTTGCATTGGGACTCACTTTGTCTCCATTGCAAGAGGAAATGCAAAGAGCCTGAGGGGTCAAACTGACCAGAAAACCCATATATCATTTATTTTACTACTATCTAGGTCTCTCACATATCTTTAGTTCAGTAGTGACTCTTTACACACGTACCTTTCTAGTCTCCACAAGTCATTGTGACCTTTCAAAACACAAGATATTAATTATAAAACCACATATTCAACAAGAGGGGTGTAGGGTATGCTGACATCTTTAAATATTTAGTTCAGACTAGATCTAGGAATCTTCAGGTGAGTTCTTCCCCTTACTCCAAAATTTAAAAGATTGGAAAATTTCCACTTTTCTCTATACTGCAGAATCTACACTGCCATGTAACTTCTAAGCTCTTCAAAATTTAAGAGTCATTTTTAAAAATAAGCTAACCTTCATTTCAAAAAAGAGTTGAAAGCTGTGTGGAAGCTGGCTGGCTAAGCATACAGATGGTGAAACTGTTTTATTAAGCAAGAAAACATCACTCTGCACTCTGGCTTCAATTTCATGCAGAAATTGAAAGAAATTGGAAAATGAGTCTACAAAAAGCCAAAACTAAGGACAGATAGAAGCTTCTGCTATGTTCTACCCCATAAAAGATTTTAGTCAATCCTCTGTTCCTTGGAACTGAATTAGAACTTCAGAACCTGCTGCATCCAATAATCAGCTTATAGCTGTATTAATATATATGCAAATTCCTTGTTCATATCTTATATATTTCCCATTCTCTATCTAAATGATGGGTTTATCAAATCCAGTAACCTCATTCTGCAATGAGTACAAGCAGGACATAAGATCCCTGTAGTTAGCTCTCTTTTCCTTTTGCCATAAGGGTTAAGACCTTATGTAGGTAGGCTTTTGGTTTGAAATCAATATTTCAAACCAAAAGGGTTCTTGGTGGGGTTGTGTTTTTTTTTAACTTTTTAAAAATTAAGATCTGTGTTTTTATATTGTTTAAACTGCAGCTTTTATTTGAATTGCAATTTAAATCTTTTTGAACTTTTGTATAAAGAATGTTTCAGCCATACCATGTTTTTTAAAAAATTCTGTAGGCCACCTGGGATCCTGCATAGGGACAAAAGTGGGATATAAATCAAATGAACAAATAGCCAACCAAACTAAGTAATACAAATCTATAGCTAGTTGCTACCTTTTGTACCAAAGGTATAATAAAGTCACATTTCAAAAGTAATATAATGAGGGGGAATAACAACATATTTTGTGGCAGAAAGTAATGCTTTCTCATTCATTTTCTGGGATAGTTTCAGAGTTAGTATTCTTTGTGAGCTCTTAATATGCAGTACAAGAAAAGTAGACAGAAATAGCTCTGCCTCATAGTTATGATGTTTACTTGTTAGTGGTGGTGTGCAGAGATCAGGTATTGAACTTCAGAACCTAGAAATGTGGCTGTTTACTAGTTTTAACAAAGGGGATCATGCAGGAATCGATGTAAAGAAGTCTATTTTTGTATTTCATCCTTCACACTAAAATCAGTCAAAGGGAGATTACCTGTGCCTCATTTTGGAATGGGGTAAAGTTGTGCCATGAGTAGGGATGTGGCAGTGGAGTTATAGGGAATAAGATATGGTATATGTCTCCCTAGCCTTGCCTCTGATCTCTCCCATTACAGCCTCTCACCATCTTTTTACCAGCTATGTGCCATTCTGGCAAAAATGTCTCACAATGTAGGGGTTCCACTGTTAAAGATGTTTGCTATTATGCACCTTCAAGTTATGACTATTCTATTCTAGGATTTTCTTGATCAAGTTTATTCAGAGGAGGTTTGCAACTGTTTTCCTTAAGGCTGGGAGAATGGGACTTCCATAGGGTCATCCAGTGGATTTCCTTGGCCAAATGGGGATTCAATCTCTGTTTCCCCAGAGTCCTAGGACACAATGCAGACCACTATACAACGCTGGTCTCACAACATGCTTGTTACTTCCCACCAAGTCAGATTTATGCGAACTTACTTCTTTTTTTCTTTTCAGTTTCAAGAATCCTTCAGCCAGCATAGGGCAAGTCCAAAAAGGTGAAATTTCCAAGTTTTGCCTATAGCCTTTCAGCAAGTATTATGCTTAGATCAGGACTGTGCCCTTAATATGTCTCTTTCTATGCATGAAAAGTTTGCCATACCAGGTTGCAGCTTAATGTTCCCCTGCTGAGCCTTGGTTCCAGAAATGATTGAGTCACCTCATTAAAAAGGTAAATTAGTTTGCTAATTGATTGTTTAACCTTAAAATGTGAACAAAGATACATGTTCCATGGGAAAAAATCTTTTAATACTCTCTTAAAAGCCTCTGTAAAAATAAAGCAATGCATATCAATCCCATTAGTAATGGAAAGGAAATAAGTTTTCAAACTTGCCAGTGCTCAGTGAGTTATATTTGGAAATGTAAGTGTTATTATCATAACCAAAAGGGAAAAAATTGCCAGGGGCTTATAAACGCAGACAGAAATAGAACACTTGCTGCCGAGTTTATGTCTTCCTATTAAACTCCTAATTTAAGTCTAATTAAGCCTGCTTTGCCTTTGACTCATTTAAAGGAACTGCTCTTTGCCATCTGGTTTTGTTTTTGAAGCATTAGGCTTAGTTTTTATAAATGAAAATGTGAGGGAAAGTAAAATTTAATACATCACATAGTAACAGTTCAGCATAAAATGAGAGTTTAAATAGCAATGAAATGAAGCTGAGAACTAATTTGACAACAAATCTGTAACATGCACTGCGTAAATTCACCACAGAACTAACTATCAAACAGTCTCCAGTTGCTTGCAGATTGTACTTGTTTATACTACTAACCAAGAGCAACAGTGCAGTGGTTTGGTGACTTGGGAAATAAACAATCAAGATTTAGATTTGATTACTCAAGGCTTTGAAACATCAGTTACCCATGGCAGAGCTCGGAAAAGCTGTGGGCTTTTTTGGACAACTCCCAACATTGCACAGGCGCTAGCCAGGAAGGTTAGAGAATTGTGGGAGTTTTAATCTAAAAAGTAACATTTCCACATTTTGTTTGGAAGCAACCCCACTGTCTCAACTTTTCAAAACCCAGAAAAGGGAAATTTCGAGGCATTCTTCACTCTGGCTGCATCTCCACTGCAGAGATAATGCAGTTTGACACTGCTTTAACTGCCCTGGCTCAAATGCTATGGAATTCTGTTTTGTAGTTTTGTGGGCTATTTAGGGGGGAAGCAGACGGGTGGCACGGGGCCGCCCCAGGAAGCTGCGCCGCAGGGCCGAGGTATCCACACACCTCGGCCCAGCGGCGCAGCTTCGCCGCCCCTGGAAGGAGCGCTAAAATAGCGCTCCTTCCACAAGTTGCCGAAGGTGCACCACAAAAGGCTGGCGGCACACCTTCGGCGACTCTCCCGCCGCAGCGTGTGTGGACGCTGCGGCGGGAAGACATCCTCAGAGCGCCGGACGTGCAGAAGGTCCAACGCTCCGACGATGCCTTCAGGAAGGGGTTGGGGCACCCACTGTTCGGCTGCCCCTCCCCTTCCTTGCCCCCAAAACAGCGCTTTGCGCCGTCTGCTTCCCCCCTTTGTCTTCTCTGTGAGAAAGCATTGGTGCCACAACAAACTACAAATCCCAGGATTCTATAGCATGGAGGCATGACTGTTCAAGAGGTGTTGAACTGCATTATTTCTGCAGTGTAGATACAGCCTCTGTCCTTATAGGCCATCTTCTGAGCCCTCTGGATCTGCTGTGTTCTCTCTCTCTCTCTCCTCTCATTCTCTGTGGTAATTTTTTTAAAAAAGTATTTATTTAATTTATATACTCCTTTATTTGTTTATTTATTTAGCATATTTATATACCTCTCTTCAGCCACAAAGGCTCTCAGAGTTTACAAATTCTAAGTTTGTAAATTCCCCATCCTCAGGCTTACAATCTAAACAAGACATAACACACAGCAAAAAGGGAATGGCAATGAGGGATATTTGTCCCAATATGGGACTCAAGGCGGCTCACAATATTAGTCAAAACAAAATGCAATTAAAACAATGAATAATACAATAGTTTTCAAACAGTTACACCAAAAATCCTATTAAAAACCTTTATGTCAAACAAATTTAAAAAGCTGTTAAAATATATTCTGTGACTTCATCAAATGTGCTTGTGATGGTGGTGGCATCGAGAGAAAGCAATCCCTTGTTGTGGTGGTGGTGGTGGTATGCCTTCGTCATTTCTGACTCATGGTGACCCTGTGTTGGTACTGCCAGCAACTTATGTTTTCAAGTCATTAGATGTTACTATTTAAAAATTGGATTTTGCCAACCTTCTTTCAGTTGATAAGGAACTGAATTAAAAAAAAAAAAAAGAACCCCCCCCCCATACTTTAAGGCTTTAAGCTAGCAACTCACATTTCAAAACATTTGTGAAGATCTAAAATTGGTAGAGCAAATAGGGCTTGAGCTGTTGCAGTAATCAAAAGCTTGACTTCGAAAAGGAGTAGAGGTGGTTTGCAAACTGCTCTGCTTTTATTTTTTTTAAATGTGATAATGGACAAAACATAGCATTGTTTCTGAAATGCCTGTGAAAATTAAATTTTGAGAAGACAGGAAAAACTTGTAGATTAGATTTCAAAGTGCCCTGCCCTCAGCACACTCTGGGGGGTTGCAGACTGCCAGAAATAGTGTGAATTCAGTCCACTTTTAGGGTTAGGGTTAGTGCTAGGGAATCATGGGAACTGTTATTTTTCTGAGACATTGAGCCTTCTCTGTCAGACAACTCTGATGCCACAATAAAATACAGTTCCCATGGTTCCCTAACTCTAACCCTAACCCTAAAAGTGGACTGAATTCACACTATTTCTGGCAGTCTGCAACCCCCCTCTGACACACTGTAAATCATGTCATTTCCCCCATAGAATAGAAACCATTGAGAACAAATTTCTCTCTGATCCAGAAATCTTTATCCCTTTTATCTGTAGAGTTTTCCCCAGATTCTTCTCCATGGTTATGTCAGAAAGCATTGCAGAGATGACACTTAGCAATTTACCTTCAAATATTATTTATGTTTAATCCATTTTATATATATTGCTTATTTAAATTTCATAGTGAAGTATATTGGGAGAGGACTGTGAAAGCATCCACAGTTAATAACATTTGCAATGTTGTTGTCCAAAGGAACAAATACACATTGAGCGATTTTTAATTGCTACCAAAAGTCACACTGTCTTTAGAATATGTTTCTGCGAGTGTTTCAGTTTCAGTGAAAGAATATTGACTCATCCTAAAGAATGTATTCCATTACAGCTTTGTTGGCTTGCACCTTCACTTTATGTAGAACCAGTTACTTACCATGGCAACTATGGCCAACACACAGACACAGTCAAACCAGGAACTTTTTCAAGACACTTTGGAGCATTTTCCCTAGCCATACCCAGCTCAAAAGCATCTGCAATTGTTTTGATTCCACCCTACTTTCACACACAGAGGCATGAAGGTCTTTAGTAAAAGAAAAGAAAACCACACATTCTCTTCCTTCCTCTGAAGCCATCAGTTCATATTTGTGTGCAACACAAGTATTAGGATCCATCTACACCGTAATGCAGTTTGACACTACTGCTGCAGCACCATCCTATGGATTCCTGGGATTTGAAGTTTTACAGGTCTTTACCCTTCTCTGCCCAAAAGTGTTGGTGCTTCACAAAACTACAAATCCCAGGATTTGTTAGGATAGAGCCATGACAGTTAAAGTGGTGTCAAACTGTATTACTTCTACAGTATAGATGCACCCTTACCCAGTTTTCCATTGACTGCTATGCATGTCTGTGTGAAACAGCAATAACAACAGGCCTTGATAAAGGGAAAAGCCTTTGTCTGTCCCCTGAAAGAGAGCCGAGAGAGAGCCAAATCGAACTTTTTGTGGGAAGGAATTCCACTTCTTGGAGCAACCACCAAGAAGACACTCTTCTGTGATCTCATCAAATGTGTCCCAGCAGTGTACCAACTCCTGTGCCTCCTAAATTAACTTGCCACATAACTAGAGTTCCTCATGATATGTGTGACTTAGATCAATGGTACCTCTTTACCCAGGAAAGTATTCCCCTTCCAGCACAGTGGTCAGATCATTTGATAACTATTTTTCAGTATCAGTAATATACTGGAATGTATTACTGATATACTATCAGTATATTCAGTATATTACTGGAGTATATCAGTAATAGAGAGCCAGTATGGTGGAGTGGTTTAAGAGCTGGACTAGGACTCTGGAGACCAGGTTTTGAATCCTTGGACAAGTCACACTGTCTCAGGTCCAAAACACACTGCAGGAATAATCCAGTTTGATACTGCTTTACCTGCCCTAGCTCAGTGCTAGGGAATCCTGGGAATTGTAGTTTATTGTGGCATCAGAGCACTCTGACAGAGAAAGCTAAATGTCTTACAAAACCACAATTCCCATAAATCCTTAGCATTGAACCAGGGCAGTTAAAGTGGTCTCAAACTGGATTAGTTCTGCAGTGTGTTTTGGATCTCATCCTCAGAGGATGGCAATGGCAAATGCCCTCTGAAGAATCTTGCCAAGAAAACCCCATGATAGGTTCACCTTATGGCTGTCATAAGTCAGAAATGACTTGAAGGCACACAACAACAACAACAACAACAACAACAACAACAACAACAACAAATCAGTAATATGGACCTTGAAAAAAGTTGACAGGAAGAGAATCAGTTCATTTGAAATATGCGGCTGGAGGAGAGTTTTACAGCTATCATGGACTGCTAAAGAGACAAATAAATGTTTCCTAGAGCAAATCAAACCTGAACTCTTACCAGAAGTCAAAATGACTAAACTGAGGCTGTCATAAGCCATTACAGACCGCCAAAAATAATGCAGCTATACCTTGGCTGTATCATGAGAGGTCAGCAATAGGCAGCTTGTTACGTTATAAACCTTTGTCACTTAATACACATATCTATAGGCCTGATCTTATGATGCCCTGATAGCTTATTTTTAAAAATGAAATATGAAAGTTCTGCTTTTGCACACTTTTGAATGTAATGCCATTAATCATTTCATCCTCTGAGAAACCCAAACAGAATCCTAGTCCAACACTCAAACCACTACACCATGTTGGCTCCCACAAGAGAGTGTGGAGCCACTTTATTCCTAACAGAATAAAGAGCAAGGGGAGTGGGGTTACTGGAAAGTGATCCTCACTCTGTTGCAGATTACATCTTGAAGTTCAGTTAAACTAGCAGAAAGACTCCAGCAAGCTTTGGCTTAAGCAAAAATCAATAAATGTCATTGGTATTAGTTACTCTTTCAACAAAATATTTTGAGAATTTATGCATCATTTTAAAATGTCCAAGGTGCATCAGATTCATTATTCTAGTATTCCATACAATAATCCCATATATGAGCACATAACCATGAGGTCCGTATTACATAAAATAGGCTAAAAGTGCAATGAGAGTTTTAATATGCGGGTGCATAGTTGGTATGAGGGCTTCTGGGTTCAAAGAGTAATTTCTTAGGCTAGGGCAATACACTACAGTACACTTCTGTTGTTAGTAGTTACTTTTGCAGATATTGCATTCCAAAGAACAGCATCAGTCAGTGAGATCCAGATGGACAGATATGTTTTCTTGTTTTGCTATCTTTCTGAATTCCATTCTGATGACATTAACAGATCTTACATAAACTACCATTAAGCAGGTGGATAGTTATATATTGGAATCAATGGCTTTACAAAATGCCTTTAGGTGAGTTTCTCAATAATTAATCTTGTCTCAGCCACAACCCATCTCCTCCCATTTTTATATGCTGTATTTGTTGCACAATATAGGGCCATTGTTTGTGTATTGTTCCTCAGAGAATTATGTTTGCCCAATCAGCCGCACTGTTATGATGCCCAAGAAACAAAATTCCTTATTTTGCAAAGGTATACCAACATTTTGCAAAGGTATACCAACATTTTCACATCCTATTTGATTCCAGTTCTATAGAGCAGTGGTCCCCAACCTTTTTATTGCTGTGGACCGGTCAGGGACGTCACTCATCTTTCACTAAAGCCACGCACAGAAGCCCTGCCCCCACGCTGATCAGTTGGGCCGGGGCACGTCGGCAGACGCAGGAGTCCCGTCCCTGTGCTTATTATTGGGACTTGCAGGACTCGCAAAAGTCGCAGGACTTGCCGCTGCCGCTGCACAGAAGACGCAGTAGCAGGGCGGCCCGGTACCATTTGTTCTGCAGACCGGTGCCGGGCCGCGGACCGGGGGTTGGGGACCACTGCTATATAGGATATTGCTGTATGATATATTTGGAGTATTTCAAATGTGTTGGAGTATTTCAATACAGGTTGAGTCTCCCTTATCTGGAAGTCCAAAAGTCCGAAACAGCCACATGGGTGGCTGAGATAGTGACGCTTTTGCTTTTTGACGATTCAATTTTCACAAACCCTTTTGCATGCACAACATTATAAAAAATTTTGTGTATAAAATTACCTTCAGACTATGTGGATAAGGTGTATACAAAACATAAATGATTAGAATTGAGTCCCATCTCCAATGTATCTCATTATGTAGATGCAAATATTCCAAAATCCAAAAATCCAAAACACTTGTGATCTCAAGCATTTTGGATAAGGAAGACTCAACCTGTATGTGGATATGCTCCTTCATAATTTATCTGTCAACCTGCAGTACCACCTAGCTGAATATTTTAAAGAACTGCTATGTGTTAAGTAGTTTTAAGAAAACAGATATTTATCTGGACATTTTTGTCAGCCCTTGCTGTTGACTGTTTTAAGGCTAGTATAGTTCCTTCCCACCTGGCATCTGCCAGATTCCATCAGCCATGCTTCCATCAGCCATACCTATTGAGGATAATTGGATTTAAAGGCATCTGGAGATCTGGAGGGTGTGTGTATGTGGAAGCTTCAAGACAGTGGTAGTACTGAAGATACTGGTGAAGTTGGAAGTTGGGCTAAGACTCAGAGATTAGTACAGTGTCCTTCCATAACTTCTTGTTGTAATCTTTTAAAATTATACTCAACAATTCTTACTTCTTAATGCCACAGGGAGAAAAGGAATATGATTGTGTTTTAGGTAAACATGTGATAAATAACCACTTTCTGCAACACCACCAACAATGAAAGTGAGAAACATTCCTTCTTATTTATATAATTTATGGGATCTTATCCAAGAGGATTTCTCATCTGATTACAACAGCTTCTTCTAAGGAAACATGAACACACACAAGCCTTACCCTTATCCTTAAACTAGCACCGCAGTTTTACAATAGCCATCCACATTTGTCTGCAAGCTCAACCCCTTGTACCAGTCTGTCCACAACAGTTACCTGGATTAATTTGGAAGCATTTGCACAGCCAAAAGACAGTCTGGATACATTTTAACTGTACAACACTAGAGGCCCATTTAGAGGATAAATAGTTTGCACATCCATTCCACTAATTTAGAAATATGGTTAATGCAGGTCCAGTTTGTCTCCTCCATCCTGAAAGGTAAAGGTGCATAGTACCCAAGGCTGGTCAACTTATTTTGACAATTGGTAGAAAATTCCTCTCCTCTCTTTAGAACAATAAAAATATAAGAGTAATACACTGATTGCAATATTACATCCACTTCCTTGGGACTCAGCCCCATTCATCTCAATGGGAAATGTCATATACAGGACTGCAGTGTAATTTACTAACTTGCTGCCCTTTCATGACATCAAAATCAGTTATGTGAAGTACCTTTTTCACTGCCTTGTGCTGGGATAGGAATCATGCACCCTTCCAGATAGCCTGCATAGGCAATGCTGGGAGATCCAGTCCAACAACTTCTAGAGGGCCATATGATTACCACCCTGGCCAGACCCAAGTAGACAAGAGGGGATCTTAGTAAGTGTCTTGTATATCTGAGAAAAGCATCACACTCTAACTCATTCCAATAACTCAGCTATTTGTTTTTGCATTTCTCCAGGGAAAAAAATCAGGATGGAGAGAAAAATATTGATTGGTGAATGGATGTATATTTATGTTGTTGTTAATGGCCATCAAGTCCACTTTGATTTATGACAACCCTATGAATGAGTGACCTCAAGACACCAAGAAAATTAGCTGATCATTGCTCCATTAGTTATTCGTTTAGGTCTAGGATGAAATATTTGGGGATGGTGGGGAATTCTGGTGGGATGGGGATGGGCGAGGTTGTTTTGTGGAAAAATTGTCCAAATACATGCCAGAAAGTTGGGTGGGGGAGAGGTTGGAAGCTTTGGGGGATGGATGGAAGGCTTCATGAGCTGCAAAAGTGGGGTTCAGGGGTCACATGTTGCCAGTGGGTTGCACTGTCTCCGCCTCTTCTTCTAGGATTCCAGTCACATCTGTGGCATTTATAATATTTCTTAAAGATGTTTAGTTGAACTGAGCAAAGCAGATTGTTTATTCTGCTCCTTCGTTTTAGATTTATGGCAATGAATTAGGCTGTGAACTAGTTTCTCCTGGGAAAAACTGTGGAAGTCCAGTTTACTGAGTAATTCAGAACTACTCTGGACAATATGCTCAAATTTATATTATTGTGGGGACAAAATGTGGAACTGGCAAGAAACAGAGTAGTTGACCTAATCGTGTTTTCCATTTCTAGCTTGTGGCTCCACAACTGATAACTGTAAAATAATGCCATATGAGAGACAATAGCACTCCAGATGTTCTCTAAATTCAGTGTCATCTCTCTTCTTCATTTTATCACATGTCCTTTGGGCAACAATTTCAGAAATCATCAGTACATAGGAAATAATTTAGGGTGTCTGTATCCAGACTTCATAATCCAAAACAGAAGCATCAATCTTTTCAAATATGCATACAACTAAAAATGAAAATATTTAAATATGAAGCCACATTGCCTAATTCCCCCAGAAACCAGTGAACTGGTGTTCAGAATGCTGACCACACTGGTAAATAAGTACTGAGAGTGGAGCATAGTACTGCTGTATTTGTGGAATATCATTCTCTCATGACACATTTACATATTACTTTTCAATTTTTAAAAATCCCAAAGAACCACACATTAGACTGTAACTCCTGACAGCAGAGAACTGTCAAATTAGTGATTCATAAGCCACTCTGTGAGTCTTTTTGGCTGAAGGACATGTATAAATATAAATATAAACGAATGAATAAAATGTTTGTGCAGATGCATATATTCCTCTCACTTTCCTCTTTTGTCCTCAGCTTACTTCAATTGCTGCAGAGTTCAAAGTGCAAAAGTAGTTTGCACTGTTAATTGAGGGAGGGAGGAGAGGAAGGACAGATTCTTGTCCTTCCCAGGAGACTCAGGCAAAAGCAAACATCTATAACGTCCCCTAGTTTGTCTTTTCTTCCTCATCTTGTGTCACATGCCTTGGTGGACTGTGTGAGGCTGCTTTTTAAGGATTTTAAGTAGGTCTGCCATGTTGGCAAGAGAAATTTAAAAAAATCACCATAAGACTTTAAGAAGAAATACAAAACTTTAAGAACAAGTGTAAAATACAGTGGGCTCTTGGTATCTACTGGGGGTTGGTTCCAGGACCTGCAGCGGATACCAAAATCCATGGATACTCAAGTTCTATTTAAACAATGGCATAGTAAAATGGTGTCTCTAATATAAGATGGTAACATCAAGGTTTATCTTGGAATTTATATATTTTTTGAATATTTTCAAGCAGTGGATGCTTGAATCCATTGAGGGTTACATCATAGGTGATGAGATGGCAACTGTCCAATGAGATGGGGAGTTGGGCAAAAGCGTGAACCTTCAAGGTGGTTCTAAGGGAGAGGTTTTAAAAAGCCTGGATGAAACTTGAGGTTTGAGTTTGTCTTTTTGGGTCTGGCTGCGTGGATCTGCCTGCCTGCCTGCCTCCTGGCTGGGCTCAGCCTCTGACTCTCCTGAGGCAGACTATAAGGAAGCTGGTGGAGCTGGACAATGGAGTCCAAGCTCCCAGCTATCCAGAAACACCAAGGACAACAAATCCCATCTGAGCTGTGAGTAAGATGAGGAATATGTATTAGTCAGTGTTAGATTTTTGGTTTCATTTATTGGTTTGGCTGAAATGATTGTATTATGTAACTCACATTTTCTGTTTGTGCCTGTAGGACAAGTTGGTCTTTCATATGGTGATATCCTTTTGCTCTATAACTCCTTTAGTTAGAATACAGTTTTCTTTAAAGTTAAAAAAATCAGTGACTATGGAGAGCTGATTGTACTTTTAAGAACTTTTATAAACAAACTAAAAATATTCCTTTAAAACAATTTTGAAACAAACAAAACAGTTTCAAACACCAAAAGCCATGCTGAACATTTCGGTTTTAGCTGTTCGTGGGAAGCTCAGAATGTGCACTAATCTAAATGGCCCATCATTCTGGCTTTATGCAACAAAGGACGTTATCACATGGGGCCTAAAGCAGTCCCATCCCCATCGCATCCCCGTCCCATTGCGGTTCCTAACTTACTGGCATAAGAAAGCAGCATTATTCCGGTATCGTTCTGGTCGCGGCGACAATGTTAATTCCCAAAAGAAACCGGCATTCAAAAGAACGGGGATGATGCCAGGCGATGCCGCAATGGGACGGGGATGGGCGGGGTTTCTCTGCGACGTCGTGTGAACACAGGGGAAAAGGAAGCGTAATGGGACGGGGTTGCGATGGGGATGGGACTGCTTTAGACCCCGTGTGATAACGTCCAAAGTAACACACAAATCTTTTGAATCCAATATGGAGTAAAATACTGCCCCACGCAGTGTCCCATGGGATTACAAAGAGCCATATTTTCCCATTGCCTCCTCAGTGTTATTTGACTGAGCAGAGATCGGAGAGAGCCATGGGGGACATGGAAAGTGGATGCAAATATTCCTTTCCCTGAGGTTCTCACACTCTGGCACAGTATAGCATAATAGTTCCATGGGTGAATTCACATTACATCTCTCCCTCCAACTATAAAGGTAAAGGTAAAAGTTTCCCCTTTGATGTGATTGTCTAGTCATATCCGACTGTAGAGGGTGGTGCTCATCTCCGTTACTAAGCCGAGAGAGCCAGCATTGTCAGAGACTACTCTGTGGTCATGTGGCCAGCATGACTGCATGGAACACTGTTACCTTCCCAACAAAGTGGTACCTATTTATCTACTTGCATTTGCATGCTTTCGAACTGCTAGGTTGGCAGAAGCTGGGACTAGTGATCTCACTCTGTCACACAGTGCTTACGTCTTGAACTGCCAACCTGCTGACTTTGCGGTTGTCAGCGTCGGAATTTTAACTGCTAAGCCACTACGTCCCCTTCCTCCCAACTATCCAGACTCACAATTTAGCCTCTCCAGCTTCCCCCATGCCATTCAGTAGCTGATGGAGTAGGATGGGGGTTGAAGAAGTGTCTGACTATATATTCCAATAGCCTGATACAGACTGATGCCAATTTTGGATTTTGGAATATTTTGGATTTTAGAATTTCAGATAAGAGAGACTCAACCTGTATTAAAAATAGAGAGGGTCTCGGAATAAAAGGTGGCAACTCTAAACCAGCACTAACATGATCAAATACACAGGGATTAAAGCTCAGACATTTTACTCAAAACTTTGGATATATTTTGGTTTCTGGCACATTCCAGCTTTTTAAATTTCTCAATCTTTGGCTGCTGTTACACTGCACAATCAAAGCAGTTTGACACCACTTTAACTCCCATGACTCAGTGCTATGGAATTAAGGGATCTGTAGTTTCGTGAGATAGGCTTCTCTGTTAACCACAAAATTGCAAATCCCAGCATTACATAACACTGAATCATGGCAGTTACAGTGGTGTCAAACTGCTTTATTTCTACAGTGTGGCTGGAGTCTTAGGGGGGTTGCAGACTGCCAGAAATAGTGTGAATTCAGTCCACTTTTAGGGTTAGGGTTAGAATTAGGGAACCATGGGAACTGTATTTTATTGGGGCACCAGAGTTGTCTGACAGAGAAGGCTCAATGTCTCAGAAAAATAACAGTTCCCATGATTCCCTAGCACTAACCCTAACCCTAAAAGTGGACTGAATTCACACTATTTCTGGCAGTCTGCAACCCCCCTTTATCTTTCTTTCCATGCAAAATATGAAGAAATATAAAGAAATCTGTGAAGTTTGGTAAACATTTATATTTTAATTATAAAAAATGAGCTGAAACTAACATTTCATGCATCCCTAGTTAGAACTAGAATTGTCTACTACCTCATTGTTTTCCAGTGGCCTATCAATTAATATTTTAACTTATTACATTCAATACATTTGGGTGCATTTCTAAGGGCATCCTGGTCTCTATCTGTTTCAAACTGTTTAAAAACAGCAATAGCAGTTGCACTGGAAACATATAGGGAGCCCTTGAATTACTTCCAGTCCTGGGAAAACATGGTTTCTTACAGCTTAAACCCACTAATAAGCAAGTGGCCACATTCTGACATAACTGAAGCAACCAGATGTTCTTTAGAGATAGCTCCATATACTTTCTGCTCTTCTTGCGAGACTGTTTATTTAGACATTTTTCCCAACATGTGTTCAAAGCATCTACCAGTTATTTTTAAATGCCAGTCCTAAAAATCTAGTAACACACCAATGTCTAAGGAACCAGGTCCAATGTCTAAGGAACCAGTAGTAATGGAACGTCCAAGACTAAAAAGATCCAAAACATATTGTATAAATAATCAATGCTAGAGCATCCTGGGAATTGTAGTTTACTGTAGCACCGGAGCTCTCTGGCAGAGAAGACTAAATGTCTCATAAAACTACACTTGCCAGATTTCCCTAGCATTGAGCCAGGGCAGTTAAAGCAATCTCAAACTGGATTATTTCTGCAGTGTGTTTTGGACCTAAGTTCCAACATTGTGGTCTCATGTTCCAAGAGGTAGTCCCCCTGGTTAGATTGGTCTAAGAAGACCAGCAATAAAATATTTCCCCATCCCTTTTGAGGTTCAGACAGTATACCAGGAATGCCTTTTCAACTGAATTTTTTCCTCTCTTTTTTTGTCTTTCACCAGAAACTGAAAACATTGGTTCCAATTCTATATTGCAGCCTAAAGTTTACAGCAACTTTATGCATACTTAGCTATATAGCAAATGCACTACAGAATCCTCTTAGTGAACTGTGAAGATGCGTATCAGGGCATTGGGAAGAGTGACCTGATGTTCCTCAACCCCAATGTGCCCCAATGACATTCCCTACCTATTGTCTGGATGGGCACCAAGAGTGCCCAATACACATCAGCAGTGCTCAATGCACATCAGTTTTAATGGACAAGGATTATTTCATTGGCTCCTCTTGTAGTAACTTAATGGAAGCCCTTGTTGAATAAGGATGTTGTGAAAGTGCTGAGTTCTATTTCCTGCAGACGCAAGTCCACTTATATAGACATAAGTCGCATCCTGAAGTTCAGCCCTTTATTTTAAAGAACTTTTTAATGTACATTACAATGTGGCTACATTGCATAACTTTTTAAATGCTTAAGTTCTAAATTCTAAAATTCTTAAACTTTTAAAATTCTTAAATTTTAAAATTCTTGTTGCTCCTAGGCTTGTGCTTTGTTTGAATTGGAATTTGTATTCCTTTTATTGGTTGTAGGTTGTTATTATATTATACAGGCCTGAATCCTATTGTTAGAGTAGACTCACTGAATCAGTGGGGTTTACCTTCATGTCAGCTCACCATTCAACAGATGATTTTTATGGGTCTGCTTTCATTGGGACTAATCAATAGGATTCCAGTCAAAGTTTTATAATGCTTGATGCTATTCTAGCAACTTTTTTTGGGGGGGGGGAAGGACATAAATAAATAGATAGTAATAATTAATTCTGTTTCCATCCCAAAAAGTGAAGGAAGGGTGTGTCATTCAAGGACAGATACTATTGCTTTGCTACCACTTTATCCACTATTTTGCCTAAAATTGTCACAAATTTATAATTGCCTTACATACTCCTTGTTCAAAGCTGTTTTTTTACAAACAAGGAGGAGCAGGTCACTGTCTCTTTTAAGACCTACAACACACACAAAACAGTTTTCAGAAGAGACTATTGAATTACCCAACAAAATATTCCCTCAGTCTAGTTTCACTGGTTAGGATAGATCAGGGTCTAGAACACAGCCTTCACAGTACTATCCATCTTGTTGACATCTTTAGGGGAAACCAGACTGAACTCTTCCTTAAAGACTCTGCCCCAATAGCAGTCCAAGTTAAAATGGACTTTGTGTGACTTTATAGTCAAAAATGTGATCAGGGTCATCAGGGCCTTAGCCACACTGCAGAAATAATCCAGTTCGACACCACTTTAACTGCCATGGCTCAAAGCTATGGAATTCTGGGAATTGTAGTAGAGTCACTTAGCCTTCTCTGTCAGAGAGTTCTGGTGCCACAATGAACTACAAATCCTAGGATTCCATAGGATGGAGTATGTGTCTTGGATGAGTATTTAGTCCAGCTTGGGTTATATCAAACTGGGTTATTTCTGCCATGATAAGCAATGAACCATATGGGAAATGACAACCTGGAATTAATCAGTCCTGACACCCCCAGCCCCCCTTTCTGCTGGGAATAGTTAAATAGCTGATGGCATAGTGACTGGAGAAAAAGTTTTTCCCCCCACCATCCTTGCCACTAAATTGTACCGACTGGGTAAAAGACATGCCCAGTCATATTCAAGGCAAGTTTTTTGCCACTGTATTCATGCCATCTTCTAATTCCCTTGGATTTCTCCAAGTAAGCACCTAGGTCAGCAGCTGAGCTAGGCTCTTAAGCAGTTGCAACACAATATGCCAGAAAGCATCAACATCTCCTGTAAACCTTAAATTCTACACAAGGGCCACAACACAGTCACAACCAAAAGAACACCATATTGGTTTATTTTCAGAGTTTATTATGCTTCTTTGTTTCTTCATTTAATAGCAATAGCCTTTTGAACTTTACTTCAGCTATGTTTTTTCCTAGTTAACAGGCATAATATTTGATGGTATCATATTTGCAATTGGACAATGGACAGAGAGGAAAATTGAGATGGTGCTCAGTGCTGGAAAGGGAATACAAGGTTTTTCTCCTGACTGCCTATTCTCCAGTTCAGATTTAGTTCCCCTTTCTTTTTGTCTGTAAAGCCAGAGGTTTTCCAAGCTGGGCTAAATACTCATCCAAGACACATTTCCAGCCAAAACACTTCTTCACTCAGAGTTCCCTCCATAGCTAGGCTTCTGAGCCAGAACCTGTCTCATGAGAGCATGATGATCACTTTCCTTCTTGCTTTCTGCAATGTACTTTCACTTAGTCCAGACTTTCTTAAAAGTTTCCTCTCAGATTCTGCTTTGGAACTGTACGTACAGGTTTCACAAATAATCGAAGTTCACAATGGTTTTTAAAAGACTTAAGTGGTCCACTAGACATCAGATAATCACAAATCAGCTAATCACAATGGACAGACTAATTTAATTACAATAAAAATAGACTTTTTCATGATGCCTGACACTGACTACATAATATGCTATTACATAATCATTAAATATGACTAAACATACTATACCCAGCAGCTTCCAGCCATCACAAAACAAGGAAGGAAGGATTTCACCCCTAGTTGAAAGCAGGGGGCAAAATTTGAGGGCCACAATAAAAGGTGTTACCTCTCCATCCTGGTTTCCTTGCTTAGCTGATAGTCTGCATATTAAATCCTATGCTTAACAACCTTGGTGGCACAGACTGGGCAAAATAGGGTGGCCATACATGCATGTAGGCAAATCTCAGACTCACATCAGCATTGACTGGACTTTGACCTACAAGTAAACAACTGCAAAGACAAAACTATTGCACCTCACTCCCACCTCCACAAAAAGAGGCCAGAGTGAAGGCTTTCTCTAAAAGTTTAATCTCAAAACCGGTCCAGCATATTTTTGGGAGGCACTGGATGAGCCTGGCAAGCACAGGGAGGTAGATGGTCTTATAGCATGTGGCAGAGGAGCATAGGTCATGTGTCACCCCTCCAGACCATAAATGAAGACTATGAAGACCTACACAAAGTGGGAAAGCTGTGGGTTTTTACTAAAAACTGAAATGGTTTCAAGATAGATGGTCATTGTCTGACAGGCAAGGCTTCATTCCTACAAGGAGACCAGGTGCCAAAGATTCAAATGCTGCCCAGGTGCTGAATTCTGCTGCTGAAAAGCCAAAAACCAGCCAGTCCCCAGGTACAAAAGTGAAGTGTGGCAGATGCAAGAGATCTGAGTATTCCCTCTATTGTAGTTCATTTCCTAGCAACAAGAGACCCACTGGAAAGAGGTGCAGTCTGCACTGGGAGCTAAGGCATGGGACCTCTCCCTGGTAGTTCTTGCACAGTCTGACTCCTCACATCCTCACAAAGCTTTCTTCTGCTCCTGTTGTTTGTTGTGTATTTTTCCTCCTTCTGCCTCATAAAGACAGAGCCTTAACACAACTATCAGAGCTGCTGGAAGGGGAACCTCATTTTGTGCTGATCCTTGGCTTGGACCAGCCTCCCTTGGGTTCCTGGAAGGATGTGGCTGGAACTTCTCCTGTGATTCCAGCTGGTGCTGGTGCTAAGAATCCCAACTATTTAGCCTGTTTCACCAAATATACCAGTATATGGACATTATCACACGGGGGTCTAAAGCAGTCCCATCCCTGCGCCACCGCGGTTCCTTTTCCCTTGCGGTATAGAAAGCTGCATCATTCTGGCATCAGCAAAGTAATTCCCAAAAGAACCCGACATTCAAAAGAACGGGGATGATGCCGGGTGATGCCGGAATGGTGCAGGGATGGCGCAGGGATAGATGGGGTTTCTCTGCGACATCGTGTGGAAACACGGGACAAGGATCCGCAATGGTGCAGCGATGGCGCAGGGATGGGCGGGGTTTCTCTGCGACGTCGTGTGGAAACACGAAAAAAAACCTGCAGTGGCGCAGGGATGGCGCAGGGATGGGACTGCTTTAGACCCTGTGTGATAACGTCCTATGTGTCTTGCCCGATTCAGCCAGTGGTGGTTGCCTTGATGCCATTATCTTCACAGGTACTACAGAGCATGACAGGAGACAGCGGGGCTTCAGATTTCCTGCTATGGTCAGTGTATCACTTAGTGATGGGGTGAGACGAAAATGACTAAGAATCCTTTGCCTTGGATAGCTTCCTTTGAATTTCTGAAATGTAGATTCTAGCAGGAAAACAAGATTGTGGTGAGCAGCTGCCTGTCCTGAGCCTACAAAGGAGAAAGGGGACACAGAGCTACAGTGGATAAAAAGGAACATTGGACCCACTATTTGAAAAATACATGACCTCTGAGGACCAGTCCCTTAGTAGGACCAGTCCCTTTCAGATTTCTGGTGTTCTCTCTCTCTCTCTTACCTTTACCAATGAGATCAATGGCTTGATAAAAATCCTGACCTGAGGCAGATGGGAAAAAAGGTGAGGCTTACTCTGAAAACCTTGGCCTAAAACTAACCACCAGTGTGGTATTAAGGAAGTCCCTAGCTGCTGCACTCCTATAAGGTCCTGCTGCTTACCGAGCAGAACCTTATTTTAGCTCTCATCCAACTACCAAGGGGGGGGAGGAGTATTAGCAATGGCCTAGATCTCAAAAAGGAAATGGGGGTACAGGAGCTTCCAGCTATGATTAGCATAAAAATAACTTTGTGGAGCTACTTTGAAAGGGCTTTGGACAAAAACATGAAGGCTGTGCTAGCTTCCTGAGGACACCAGGAACCCTTCCTTTCTAGACATCTCCAGTCCATTGCTCTGTTTTGCCCTCTGTGACAATTTCAGGTTTACTTTGGATTCTCAGACTCCTCCAGTCTTCTTGTCACCAGCCATTCAGCTGCTCTGGGCCCACATGCTTTTCTTTGCCCTTCTGCTCTCGTTTCCTTATCATTTGATCCATACCAGGGGAAAGCCACAGACAAAACAAGTACGGTAGCGGCTTGGAGCGCACCAAAGAATTCCAAAAAAGAATCAGCATGTGTTTCATAGACTACAGCAAAGCATTTGATTGTATAGAAAATGAAAAAGTATGGAATGCACTCAAAGACATTGGGGTGCCACTACATCTGATAGTCCTGATAAGGAATCTGTACCAAGGACAAAAGGCCACCATCAGAACAGAATTCGGGGAAACAGAGTGGTTTCAAGTAGGCAAAGGCATCAGGCAAGGCTGCATCCTATCATCCTACTTGTTTGACTTATATGCTGAAAACATCGTAAGAAAAGCAGAATTAGAAACAGAAAAAGGAGGAGTTAACAACCTAGGACATGTGGATGACACCATAATATTAGTAGAAGACATTCAGGAATTGAAACAGTTAATAAGGAAGGTCAAAGATGAAAGTGCAAAGGCAAGTCTAATGCTGAACATAAAGAAAACAAAAATAATGACAATAAAAAAAAATACACAAATTCAATCTAGACAACGAGGAAATTGAAATAGTTAAAGAATTCCCATATTTAAGATCAAACATTGACCAGAATGGAGACTGCAGTCAAGAAATAAGAAGAAGACTAGCAAAGGGAAGGGCAGCTATGAAAGAACTGGAAAAGTTACTGAAGATCAAAGACATACAACTGAGCACTAAAGTCAGAATTGTTCAGGCCATTGTATTCCCAATTACCATGTAATGGATGTGTGGATGTGAGAACTGGACAGTGAAGGAAGCAGACAGAAAGAAAATCAATTAATTCGAAATGTGGTGCTAGAGAAGAGTAGTTAGAATACTGTGGACAGCCAAGAACACAAACAAATGGGTTCTTGAACAGATCCGACCAGACCTCTCCTTGGAAGCAAAGATGATCAAGTTGAGACTATCGTACTTTGGCCACATTATGAGAAGGCACGGATCACTAGAAAAAACAATAATGCTAGGAAAGGTGGAGGGTAGAAGAAAGAGAGGAATACCACAAACCAGAAGGATAACCTCGATCAGGGGGCTATGGGCAAGGGCTTGCAGGATCTGGGCAAGGCAGTGAGGGACAGGGATTCTTGGAGATGTCTCATCTACAGGTCACTATGAGTTGGAGTCGACTTGAGGGCAGCCAATAACAACAAAGTGGCTTGAAAACACTTTTATTCCTGTATGGCAGACTAAAGAGGAAAGTTCTTGTCTGCAGTTACCCCCAGCCAACTGGCTTGTCCCTTCCTGGCTGACTGGGAGGAAGGCACATAGGAGTCCTTGTAATTTGTACAGTATCCTGGAAAGAAGATGCCACAAAGGTTAGGGAAGATGGAAGCACCCCCTTCCCACAAAACATACATTCACCTTCATGAGGAAAGAGGAACCCAGTTAGATGAGACTCTTGTATGTGGCCATACTGGCTAGTGTATTCTAAAAGATTTAGTACAAAAAAGTAGGTTTTCTAATCCCTGGATTTATGGTCATTCAGAAGGACCAGCATGCCTCCCTTGAACTATGGCTTCCACCATTTAGCCTGACAGATTATGGACAGTTTGTGGCATCTTGCATCAATAGAGAACATCACAAGCACGAGGTATCCAGGAACTCCGTTGATGGCACTTTACTGGATCAGCTACAATCTGTGAGTACCGATGATGTGGACAAGCTGCTTGGAAGTGTGAGAAAGACGACCTTCCCCCTCGATCCTTGTCCATCATGGCCGGTTGTCCAGGGGGGGAGACGCGTTGAGGGTGTTCCTTCGGGACACAATCAACGCGTCATTCAGGGAAGGCAAGGTACCATCTTGTTTAAAGGAGGTGGCGGTAAAGCCACTCCTGAAAAAGCCTTCCCTGGATCCCCTGGATAGAAACAACTATAGACCAGTCTCCTTGCTCCCTTTTTTGAGCAAGGTGATCGAGAGGGCAGTTGCTTCCCAACTCCAAGCAGTCTTGGATGAAACCGATTATCTCGACCCATTTCAAACCGGCTTCAGGACAGGATACGGAGTGGAGACTGCCATGGTTGCTCTGACCGATGACCTCCGCTTGAGCATCGACGGGGGTAGTGTGACCTTGTTGGTGCTCTTGGATCTCTCAGCGGCCTTTGACACCATAGATCATGCCATCCTCTTAGATCGCCTGAGGGAGTTAGGAATTGGAGGCACTGCTTTGCAGTGGTTCCGTTCCTTCCTCTCGGGCAGATCTCAGAGGGTGAGGCTTGGGGACAGTTGCTCATCTAAAATTGAGCTTAATTGTGGCGTCCCTCAGGGCGCCATTCTGTCCCCGATGCTATTTAACATTTACATGAAGCCGCTTGGTGAGATCATTCGGAGGCATGGAGCTCGGTGTCTTCAGTACGCTGATGACACCCAGATATATCTCTCCATGACCAGATCATCGACTCAGACTTCAGATAGCGTCTCTCCCCTTGATGACTGTCTCAGAGCGGTAATGGGTTGGATGAGGAAAAACAGATTGAAGTTGAATCCAGACAAAACGGAGGTACTTGCAGTTACAGGCCCGAAACCAGATTTGGGAATACAGTCTCCAGTCCTGGATGGAGTCACACTCTCCTCTAAGGACTGTGTTCGCAGTCTGGGGGTACTTCTAGATTGATCGCTTCACATGACTAGTCAGGTGAATGCGGTGGTCAGGAGTGCCTATTATCAGCTTCGGCTGATACGCCAGCTGCGCCCTTATCTGGATAGAAGGGATCTGGAAGCTGTGGTACATGCCCTGGTAACCTCTCGTCTGGATTTCTGCAATGCACTCTACATGGGGCTACCCTTGTGTCTAACCCGGAAACTTCAACTGGTACAAAATATGGCAGCCAGGCTAATTACCGGGACATCCAGGAGGGAGCACATAACACCTGTGCTTAAATCCCTCCACTGGCTGCCAATTAGTTTCCGGGCGCAGTACAAGGTGTTGGTTTTAACCTTTAAAGCCCTACATGGCTTGGGTCCATCTTATCTTAGGGACCGCCTCTCCCCATACGATCCCCCCTGCGCCCTTCGGTCCTCTGGGAGGAATCTGTTACAGCCTATAAAAACTAGGCTGTCTCAGACCTCCCAGAGGGCCTTCTCCGCAACCGCTCCCAGACTCTGGAACGGCCTGCCGGATGAGATCCGTCTTATTACCACTCTTACTGCTTTCAAGAAAGCAGTAAAGACGGATCTCTTCCGGCAGGCCTTCCCGGAATAGCTGTCGGCCCAAAAAAGGGGACCCCCATTTGTCTGACCCCTTTGTGATATTCTGTTTTAATTTATTATATGTATTTTAATTCTCTTTGGTTTAATCTTATTTTAAGGGGATGGGTGGAGGGAGGTAGGGATTGGGGAGAGAGAATGTTTTAATGTTGTTTTGTTTTAAACGCTGTTGTCCCCCGCCCCGATTGCTCTGCAGAGGGGCGGGCTACAAATAAAAATTTATTATTATTATTATTATTATTATTATTGTGACTGTGATATATAGTTAGATCATTTTACTTATTAACTTGGAAACTATAATACTGGTCACTACTCCTCAAATGTCATTGTAGTGCTTTTATTTTCCTATGTAGCAATTTCTATTTAAAGAGTGCATATATAATGGTGGGAAGGTAAACAGTGTTCTGTGCAATCATTCTGGCCACATGATCACAGAATAGTCTCTGACATCTAATGTCTTCAGATTAGTCATGGAAATGAGCACTGTCCCCTGTGGTTGGACATGACTTGACAACCTTGTCAATGGGGAATACCGTACCTTTTATATAATGGAAATAGCAGTTTCCATTATATATCATTATATATCATCAAAGCAGTTTACCTGTATGAGGTCATAGCATTTGGGTAGCACACTTGCTTTTATTCTTTGCTGTTTCATAAACTCCTTTTTGCTCAAGTACCATTTTTGAAAATATCTGCAAAGCTAAGTGATTTTAACTATACCACGTGTATTTATATACACACACAAAAATAGAAACACAAACAAATACATTTTGAAGGCAACATTATATATAAAGACAATCTGTTCATAGCCATTTATATGAGGACATTGCTCCTGAAAGAAGAATAGTCCCTAAACATTATGAGCAGATGGCAAACCTGTTTGAAATTTTTATTTGTGCAAACATTTTACAATAAAGGACTTCTCTGTGAGTCAGCTATATGCAAACAGTTGTTGTTTAGGAATCAGAGACAGACCTGAGTATGACTTGCAGTCATATCAGTGTTTTCATAATGAGCAGTGCAACAATTGACAAATAAAAGTATCATCAAAATGGGGATAGAACAATACATGAGTCTGAAAGGAATGTCAGCAGACTTGCAACACAGACTAGTTGGTCTTGAGACCTAAGACATTGCTTGGATATATCTGTGTCTTAGGACGTTATCACATGGGGGAAATCTGTAGGTTAATCCACACAAATCCCAAACAAAAACTGAATTTGTGCCTCACGATTTCACACGACGTCACACAGAAACTGGTCAGAAACTGGACAGAAACTGGTATTATCCGAGATCTTTTTAATTTTGGGAGTTTAGAGGAAATGCATTTGTGAAATTACAGTAATTTCGCATTTACTGTAATGTGAAAAGCAAATACGCATGGACAATTCTCTTTTAAAACCTGGAGGAAGGCCAAGAGGAGGAGGAGGAGGGGCCTCCAGGGAGGGAGAGTCCCGGGTTCCTGCCATGCAGGGAAGGGAAGGCAAGGCAAGGCAAGGTAAGGCAAGGAGAGGGAAGTTTGGGACAGAGGAGAAGTTTGGCATTTGGGATGGAGGGAAAAGGAGGGGAAAGAAGGCTTCCCTTGCAGCAGCTGTGGGTGGATGTGGGTGCAAGTGTGGGGTGTGCTTGTGGAGCAACTTGGAGCTCCATCTCACCATGAAGTTCTGCCCTGCAGGTCCTACAAACGGGAAAGGCTTATGGGGGGGCATGGGAGCTACCTCCAGTTTCCCCCTCTCCTGGGCATCATCCAAGGCTCTGGCTCTCCCCAGGGAACACCCAGCCCTTCCTTCCTTCCTTCCTTCCTTCCCTTTCCTCCTCCTCCTCCTTCCCTGCCAGCTCTGCCTGTGATCCTACCCTCCTTGCTCATCTCCCCAGCAGCTGACAGCCTCCAATGCCAGGAAAGGAGAGAGAGAAAAGGGAGGCTGAGCCATCTCAGTCCCTCCCTTGCCTTGCCTTGCCTTGCCTTGCCTTTCCAGCCTCCTCCTCCTCTGCTCTCTTGAGAGGTCCTAACCCCAACGGACCTGTGCAGGAGGACATGACCCCAAATGTAGGACAGTCTGACATTTCCTCCTGGGAAATGCAGGACCCGCCCTGGAAAAGGAGGAGTCTGGTCACAAAACACACCCATTTCCAGTACATGTACGGGTTCTTTTTACTTGTGTATGAAAGTTAAAAACGTCTTTTTTTCGCTTTTAACTTAATTCCGTTATTACCATAATTAAGTGTGAAAAGCTTTTGCGCAATTAAGCTCTTTTTTCGCTTTCTTTTCGGGATGCTTCATTTCCACTTTATTATCTCTTTAACAACGAAACTGGCCCACGTGTGATAACATCCTTACTAACAAATTATTGCAAGCCATTTTGCAGTCTTATTCTGCCCCAGAGCACAGAAAGCAGTGTATGTTTGTCACATGTTGGAATCACTATCATTTGTTCTTTAGTTAGCCGTTTCCAGCATTTATTTAATGACACAATAAACTAAGAACATGCCTGGAAGAGAATTTCATGTATCTAGAGTTAGGGTTTTAGCATTAAAAAGATAATTAGATGTTACAGTATTGGGATAATATCATGCTGGTTTTGCTCATTCTTGGCCTCATTACACTAAGTGTTATGGTAATAAATTTTGGAGACACTCATTGCCAAAGTCATTATTAGCTATGCCCCTAAAGACAGTCCAAAAATACAAGCAGTTGTATGTATCCATATCAACTAAGCAATGCCAGTAAGTTTCACCTCCATGAGAAGCCAATGGGCAGGAAGTGCCTATTCAACACCACTTCACCCCCAAATATTTTGCATTATAACACATAGCTCACAACATTATATTGCTGCATGAAAAATCTAGTCCACTGTTCATGGCCCAGCTAATCTGAGGATTACATCTAAATTCAGGAGGGCTGACAGATTATGCCATCATCTCTGTTCACCAAAAAGGCCAGGCACTTAGCCCTGTAAGCCCTGGTTCTTTTGCAGCTTTACTCACAGCAGCTGAGATGGCAGGAGACTAAAGACAGGAGAGAACAAGTGCTATGTGAAACTGCAGTTCAGCAAAAATCTAATATTCTTTAGCATCAGTACACTGAATAGAAAGGTTTTAAAAAGAGAATGTAGGGGGGTTGCAGACTTCCAGAAATAGTGCAAATGAGTCCACTTTAAGGGTTAGGGTTAGGGAATCATGGGAACTGTATTTTATTGTGGCACCAGAGCTCTCTGACAGAGAAGGCTCAATGTCTCAGGGGGGGAAAAAACAATTCCCATGATTCCCTAGCACTAACCCTAACCCTAAAAGTGGACTTGCACTATTTCTGGCAGTCTGGTTGTTATGGTGGCCATGAGGTGACTCTAACACAGGGTTTTATGGGGCTGAGAGTGTGTGACATGCCCAAGATCACCCAATGGGTTTCCTTGGCCAAGCGGGGAATCGAACCCTGGTCTCCAGTATTGTATTCCAGCACAAACCACTACACATGCTGGTGCAATAAATAAGCAGAAAAAGAAACTAAAAATAGCAACAGTGGCCGAAACCCTGTTAGTTAGTTACAAATACATAACCGCTATAGTTATGAAAATACACAGTGAATTTCAGCCCAACTCCTCCAACCCTGCTTACCAAGAAACAATTGCTGCAATTGAGAGGGATCCCCTCTTGCTTGGGAAGCATCTGGCTGACGTTCCCACTCCCTCCTATGAGTGATCACTGTTGCAGTAGGCAGCAGTAGGGTCCCTATTTTCGCCTTGTGCCAGAGATTGCTCACATGATTTTTTTTTGGGGGGGGTGGGGTAGTGTTAGTTCCAAGTTGCAGGGGAGCCCCATTGATCTCAGTGGTTGCTCCCTGTTAAGTGGGGATTGGGGGACCTTCACCTACATGTTCCTTAAAACAGAGAACACATAGGAATCATAAATCTTAAACAATTTCAAATGTGTAACTGTCAGTTACGCATTTGTAGTTGTCCAACAGGATCCTGGTCAACATCATGCAAAGGTAGATTTTTCTCATGAAGGATAAATCTTCAGTATGGCATCACGTAGAGCTAATGTGGTGCAGTGGTTTTTAGCATGGGAATCGGACTCTGGGAGACTAGGGTTAAAATCTCCTCTCAGGTATGGAAATGCACTGAGGGGGGTTGCAGACTGCCAGAAATAGTGTGAATTCAGTCCACTTTTAGGGTTAGGGTTAGTGCTAGGGAATCATGGGAACTGTTATTTTTCTGAGACATTGAGCCTTCTCTGTCAGACAACTCTGATGCCACAATAAAATACAGTTCCCATGGTTCCCTAACTCTAACCCTAACCCTAAAAGTGGACTGAATTCACACTATTTCTGGCAGTCTGCAACCCCCCTGAGTTACCTTGAAAAGTCATATTCTTTTATTTTAGCAAACTTCATCTAAGTAAATCTTGCCAAGAAAATCGATCAACAGAGGTGCTGTAAATTAGAATTGACTTGAAGGCAGCAAACGCCTGAGGATGGCCATGGGATATAGCCCTTAGTTTCTTATTATCACCCTTAAATGAAAAGTAGGGCTGCCAGGACAGAAGCATCCCAATATATGAGATTTCATAGTGAAAACCTGAAATTTAGTGATATCAGGGGCAAAGCACAGCCATGCCAGTTAAAAAGGAAAGGTAGTAATATAATTGTGTGATGTGAAAGTCCCTCTGGTCCTTTCCCTGGCCACTGGACATCATGGTATATTAAGCATCGTTAATCATGGTATATTAATCATGGTATATTAAGCATCAACTACAAGGGATGTTGAGAAGGTGGAGTGTGTCCAGAGGAGGGCGGCCAAAATGATGATGGGCCTGGAAACCATGCCTTATGGGGAGAAACTTAGGGAGCTGGGTATGTTTAGCCTGGAGAAGAGATGGTTAAGAGGTGATATGATAGCCCTGTTTAAATCTTTGAAGGAGTGCCATATGGAGGTTGGAGCATGCTTGTTTTCTGCTGCTCCAGAGAGTAGGACCCGTAGCAGTGGATTCAAACTACAAGAAAAAAGATTTCACGTCAGCTTTAGGAAGAACTTCTTGACAATAAAAGCTATTCGACAGTGAAACACATTCCCTCGGAGAATGGTGGAGTCTCCTTCTTTGGAGGCTTTTAAGCAGAGGCAGGATGGCCATCTCTCAGGGGTGCTTTGACTGTGTATTCCTGCATGGCAGAGGATTGGACTGGATGGCCCCTGTGGTCTCTTCCAACTCTATGATTCTATGAATCTATGATTCTACAATTGCTTAGAGCAGGGGTCCCTAAACTATGGCCCGCAGGCCAGCCCCGGCCCGTCGAGCCCTTTTTACCGGCCTGTGGCCGGTCCTGCCACCACCGCTCTTGCGCGCCGCCTGCCACCATTTTGTATTCCAAAATGGCATCCGGAGTCGTGTGCATGCGCCCGGCATTGTGTGTGCATGCGCACTACTCTGGGCGCCATTTTGGAACACAAAATGGTGTCTGGCGGCATGCGCATGCCCATGCAATGCAGGGTGCATGTGCACGACTCCGGGCGCCATTTTGGAACACAAAATGGCACCCGAGTAGTGCACATGCACACGCGTGCATGCGCACATGCCTCCGCCCCCCCCCCCGAAGATATGGAGGCCAGCGAACCGGCCCCCGCATCAAAAAGCATGGGGATTCCTGGCTTAGAGCATGTCATCCACATTTTTTAAAATCCACAAATATTACAAAGGAGGGAAAGGAGGGAAAGGAAAGCCGGAGTATTCTGGAGAGCCTACAGAAACTACTCCAACGAAGCTGGCAGCAATAGCAGCCGGCAGCAGCCACTTTAAAAAGAACTGTAAATCATTATTTTCAGGGCAATGCTCTTGCCCTGAGATTCCCCCCTCCCCCCCCCCCCCCCCCCCAATCCTGAGACCACTAGAAGTGGATCTGGGCCTTGAGGGTTAGGGTAAGGCCCTACTGGGAACTTTAATGCAAACAGACAATATTATAATGATAACGATTGACTCTTTCAGTACATAGGGAAATGTTTACACTCTCATATGATGGGTTTTATATAGCCTGGGTTTTACAAAAGTTCCTTTTGGGCCACAGTTCCCAGAATCCCACAGCTCTGGGATCTGTAATCCAAACAGCAGTTCTGCTTTTGCCTAAAGGATGCACCTGGAAGGCATGAAACAGAATGCAGCCTGTGAGACCATTGGAAAGGGGTTTTGGTGCTTGTTCATCTTGAGTGAAACATGAGCTTTGCTGAAAAAACCAGGGAGGGCAGCCGGAAAGAGAAAAATGTCAAGGTCACCGCATGACCAATTGCTTTGATAAGCAATAACAAGGGGACATGAGAATGAGCTAATGGCAAAAGGACATGAAAAATTAAACAGGAGGTATTGATTTAAGAGGTGCTGCTATCGCAAAAGCAAAGGAGCACTAACTATTGACAAAATGGGAGATTATATATTTCTGACAATGCATGCAGCAGCCTCTTTAGTGTTTATCAGCTCTTCCAGTTGTCTTGTAAATGTTACATATTCGGTATTTTAGCAGGACAGTTTGCATCTAGTTTTTAAAAACATCATAAATAAAGGGAATGGACAGGCCAGCCTTTTCCAAAGTCATTGCAAATGCTAATTAGAACTTCTGCTTTTAGAAACAAAAAAGAGGATGCACATTTTTTTTTTTTTTTTTTTTTTGGTTGCTGCTGTTTTGGAAACATGCTTCTTTAAATAACCGGTGTCTAAAAGAGACTTTTAAATATCAAATACTGATTGGCTTCATTAAATAGAATCATAGAATTATAGAGTTGGAAGAGACCACAAGGGCCATCCAGTCCGACCCCCCTGCCATGCAGGAACTCCCAATCAAAGCATCCCTGACAGATGGCCATCCAGCCTCTGCTTAAAGACCTCCAAGGAAGGAGACTCCACTACTCTCCAAGGGAGCGTGTTCCACTGTCGAACCGCCCTTACTGTCAGGAAGTTCATCCTAATGTTGAGGTGGAATCTCTTTTCCTGTAGCTTGCACCCATTGTTCTGGGTCCTAGTCTCTGGAGCAGCAGAAAACAAGTTAGCGCCCTCCTCAATATGACATCCCTTCAAATATTTAAACAGGGCTATCATAAACCCCTCTTAACCGTTTCTTCTCCAGGCTAAACATACCAATTCCTTAAGTCGTTCCTCATAGGGCATGGTTTCCAGACCCTTCACCATTTTAGTCGCCCTCCTCTGGACACGCTCCAGTTTTTCAACAGCCTTTTTGAATTGTGGTGCCCAGAACTGGACACAGTATTCCAGGTGGGGCCTGAACAAAGCAGAATACAGTGGCACTATTACTTCCCTTGATCTAGATACTATACTTCTATTGATACAGCCTAAAATCGCATTGGCCTTTTTAGCTGCTGCATCACACTGTTGACTCATGTTCAACTTGTGGTCTACTAGGACTCCTAGATCCCTTTCACACATAGTCTCATTAAGCCAGGTGTTCCCCATCTTATATCTATGTATTTCATTTATTTATTTATTTATTTTGCCCTAAGTGAAGTACCTTACATTTCTCTATGTTGAAATTCATTTTGTTAGCTTTGGCCCGGCTTTCTAATCTATTAAGATCATTTTGAATTTTCTTCTGGGGTATTAGCTATCCCTCCTATACAGGATGATCCGCTGTAGATTATGGAATTTTAGGCATACTTCATGAACAAATGGGGAGAAAAACCTGTGGTTGTTGAAATTAGTTCTTCTACTTAAGTAATAAAACAGGTCTGGGGATTCTTTGGCCTGTCAAATGTTTTGGTGTTTAAATAACCAGAAGTTCTAATGAACAGTAAGGGATTGTGGAATGTGTAGACCAAAATACCAAGAAGACGAAAGATTGCCCACTTCTGTAATAGGGTTCAGGAGTCTCACTGTCTTTGATGGGAATATTGGTGAAAGTCTCTACAGAAGAGGGAGAGACATTGGCTCCCATATTTTGCCTATGTGTGGAAGTGGACAACATGCCTGGTAAATACGTGATTTTCCATTGTACTGTGTACTATGTATAATTTTCTAATGAGATATCATTTCCTTTAGAGCCAGCATGGTGTAGTACTTTGAGCATTGGACTAAGGCTGCTGCCACACTGCAGAATGAATGCAGTTTGACATTGCTTTAACTACAATGGCTACATCCAATGGAATCCTGGGATTTGTAGTTTGTTGTTGCACCACAGCTCTCTGACAGAGAAAGCTAACTATCTAACAAAACTACAAATCCTAAAATTTCATAGCATTGAGCCATGGCAGTTAAAGCAGTGTCAAACTGCATTAATTCTGCTATGTAAATGCAGCCTGGACTCTGGAAACCAGAGTTTAAATCCCTGCTCAGCAAGTCAAACTCTCTCAGTTTAAATCCCTGCTCAGCAAGTCAAACTCTCTCAGCCTCAGAGGAAGGTATAGATAAACCCTTCTGAACAAATCTTGCCAGGAACATCCCCTGAGAGTCTTAGGGTCACCATAAGTTGGAAAGGACTTGAAGGCATGCAATAGCAGCAACAACAATAACATATGGAAATAGATTTGGAAGCATACATTTGATTACATTGTGTTAGAACATAAGAGAAAGCATTTATAAGAGGTTGAAAAAGGTTGAAAGGTTGAAAAAGATTACTGAAGATAATACAAGACTGAATAAGATTACCCAATTGCTTGAAATGTAGAGTAGCAAATTTGAATAATTTTCCCTTATTTGGGTCATGCTTATTAATAAGAAAGGAATGGTTTCTGTTTTGAATTAAATTGAAAATATGTCACATTATATTTTGCCATACAATCCTTCCCCTTTGTCCCCAGCTTACTTCACTTGCTGTAAACTGAGTTCAAAAGTGCAAAAGTAGTTTGCACTCATTTAACTGAGCAGGTGGGGAAGGAAGAGGTAGACTCTTGCCCTCCCAGTAGGCTCAAGCAAAAGCAAACTGCAGCATCCTTTCCTAACACATGTGTTCTTCCTCTATCATAACTTTTGCCATATTGACCAAACTCTGAAGTTGCCTGGCTACCCTTATTTTTCATCTGTGAAACGTCGAACACTATGTATCTGTGTTGAACTGGTTAATAGCCAGTTTCTCCTCCTCCTCCTCCTGCTTTATCTTGTCAACCATTCCTTGGTAGGCAAATTTGTATTTAATGCGCTGCTGATGTCTTATCAGTGGGAACTAATTGGAATTATTTCCTGTTAAGTAGGGAATTGCCTGAATGATATTCCTGTAAGAAGTTAGAAAATATGACAGACACACCCAACTTTAAGGGAGAGGACATGCTTATGGCTGCATATGTGTGTGTGTAGTATGAGTGAGAGACAGGGAAAGCAAGAGAAAGTGGTTTAACAGCAATTAGCTCTGGCAATTTAGAAGAGAAGGATGAGAACTGAGAGCCAGAATCCAATGGAGCCTAAAGGCATAATTAGAAATTATTTCGGGCTTCTATAATTAATAGTATGTACTGGAGGCCTTAATTTCAACAATACTGTGATATACAGGGAAAGGAGGTGTAACTTGTTCCTCTGTAGCTAAGATCTTGATGAAAAACACCTCTCTGTGGTTTGGCAGACTCCAGTTTGCATCAATGGGAGGCTAATACCAACTTAAGGGATTTTGTTTTAAAATTGGTGTTATGACAGGAGAAGAAAATAATGAACCACCCTTCCTCACACACTCTCACACATTTGAATTGTGCCTTCTTGCATGTGTAGGTTCCTTCAAGTCACCTTTTAACTTATGGCGATAACATGTTTTTCACAGGGTTTTTTTTTTAGACAAGGAAAACTCAGAGGTAGTTTGGTCATAGCTTTGCTCTGAAATTTAGTCACAGCACCTGATATTCTTTGGTGGTTTCCCATCCAAGTACTAACCAGGGCTGATCCAGTTTAGCTCCCAAGACCAGATGGGGTCTGCTGCCTTTAGGGTATTTAGGGCCTATCTCTTATTCTTGCTTGGCCATGGAAACCCACTGGATGACCTTGGGCAAGTCACACTCTCTCAGCCTCAGAGGAAGGTAATGGCAAACCCTCTCTGAACCCCCTTAGTGTCACCACAAGATATAAATGACTTGAAAGTACACAACAACAACAATCCCTAATATAGTTTCTAGCAGTGAATTTAGCATCATGTGTAGTTTGAACTTGAGGTTCTCTAGCTACGGTTATCCGGAAGGACCAGGCAGTTGGAGCTGTCCAAATTGTTCTCTGGAGGATCTGTTGGTTTGTAGGTTTGGCAGTTTGTTCTGTGTATATATTTGAAGGTGTAGCATATATTACAAAACATGTGGTAGGTCTCCAGTACTCTTTCTCCCACCCTCATCAATGTGGTTTGTGCTGTCCCCGGAGCATCTCAACACTTGGAGAAATGGAAAGCTTATCGTGGGATGCATATGTCACACTTGTACACTCTTCCTGTTTAAATTAACCTTTAAGAAAAGCCTTTATATTTCCTAAGTATTGTTAGACTCTAGCTCTCTTCATTCCCAGTCAGCATTCTCAATTGTCAGAAATGGCTGGAGTTGTGGTCCATCTTTATTATCATTTTGTAGTTTCCAGCCTGTCTGCCACCAATCTACCTATCAAGGAGGAAACAGGTATTACTACTGAAATTTACTCTTGATTAATATATCCTAGGAACCAATTATATATTAATTAGTAAGAAATACGGGCAGAAAAAGCAGTATTCCTCTTGCCCAGCTAGCCTTAAATTCTAGGACAGTGTTTATACTGTTAAGAAAGAATAAAACAACAGATGTCTTATGCGTGCCATTCAAGCAGAATCCTTTCTTCTGTTTTTAAAATATTTTTTACATTAATACAGTAATTGACAACCATGTCCCTAGTCCCCAATCAGATGAACGTGTGAATGATAAAGTTAATACAGTGGGCCCTTTGTGTACATAGGGGATCCATTCTGGACCTGCCCTCCCGCCTCCCGCATATGGAGAAAACTGTGGGACCTCAAGTCCCATTGGTTTTAATAGCACCGCACTCCTGAGTAAGCTGCCATGGGCGCACATGCCATTTTACCTCCCAGGTTTGCCATCTGCGTGACATCAAATCCACGTATGGCAAGCCCGCGTATGGAGCGGGTGCACTGTATAAGGAAGGAACAGAATAATGCAATTTTTTAACCAGTTTAGACTGGAACGGGTATAAAATCCCAGTTTCCTTGTCAAATAAAACTCCGCATTAACAAATCAAAATTTTCTTGAGCAACTAAACTTTGAATGGGAGAAGCTAGATCCCAGTCCATTACTAATCAGTGTTTTATGCAGTATATTTATTAACTGACTGATAAATATAAAGATGATACACAAGGAACTTTGATGGAATATAGATAAAGTACATTTTTCTCTGTGAAGTAATTCACCATGATCTGAACTATATGTATGGCTCCAGTAGAGCAATCCTATACTCAGAAGTTAAGTTTCATCACATTCAGTAGGTAAATTTTCAGGTAAGTAGATATAGGATTGTGGTTTTATTCAAGCACAGAGCTTTGACAAGAGAAAAGGCTGTCACAATCAGGACAAGATATTCTGTAAGGGGAGAGCACGCATGGTGTAGTGATTTGAATGTGGGACTATGACAATGGAGATCAGAGTTCAATTCCCTGCTCAACTATGGAAACACACTCTCATTTCCAAAAAAAACTCATGATAGGTTTGCTTTGGAATCACCATAAGTCAGAAATGACTTGAAGGTGCACACCACCACTACCACCAGCAAATTCTATAAAGGAGGTCCCCCCATCTTCTAGCCTCTTGGTGTCTGAAGATCCAGCCTCTTGGTTTACCTTTCCCTTCACGCTCTTTCCAACCCCATTTTCTACGTAATCTTTCATTCTTTTCTCCTCATCTTTCCCAACCCAGCTGGATTCAGTCACTCTAGCTGCTGGCTTGCATAGGGAGTGGCATCCTGGAACCTCTCATATGAACATTCAGTGGATCCAAGACCACTTCCAATGCTTCATCTTTTGGCCTTCAAACAATGGAAACATTGATGGCAGTGTAGATACATCCTCATATATTTCCATGGAAGTAACTGAAGCGTGGACAACAGGCAATACAGACTGGGGGATGCTGGGACCCAATTAAAAAAACACACACCCAAGCTCTGAGAAGGATGCTATTTCCTGCTGGCAAAACCCTTCTCTGTCACCTACCCTCCTCCTTCCAAGACTCTAAGAGGGTTGACAAGTTCTGTTAGATATCAGCTGTTCATAACTTCACATTCTGTTAGATTTCTAATCCATCAGAATTGTAAAACAGCATTGACTGCTGTTTGTGTGTTTGTGTGCTCCTTGCAGAAAACTTTAAGTGCTTCCTTAGAATTTTGGTTTGTTTCCTTTTCAAAACATGCTGCCACTGATACATATCTCACTGGCCCCAGGATTTGAAATTAAATGAATCAATTTTTAACAAGATTCGTGAGAGATGTTGATTTAGCTTGAAATTATATTTACAGACGCATGAAGACTTGTGGTATTTTCTTGTTGCTTTTGTCAAAATAATACATCCAAAGATTTTTTTTTAAATCTAGACAATGTTTTTTTTTAAATCTAGACAATGTCACATCATAATTTATAGCCAGCCTTAACCATAGATTACACATTTTCTGAGATTTCCTCATGTGAACGAGGATTAACGTCTGCATCCATCAGTGCCTTGGAATTCTTATTATTTAATTGACATTAGCAAGACGTTCAGACAGAATGGGGAACACCCAAACATGACTGTACAGAATCTGGTGGAGACATGAAATGCTACTCTTAACACTGCAGTAAACTGAAGTATTACACTTTGCTTGTTAAATGGTAATTTACCTTGATTGCTTTTTGAAAAGCATTCCCCTCCTGCAGCTTAAAGTATTCTGAAAAATTAGAAATTATCCTCAATAAAGTTTTAAATACTTCCTTAAGCATTGCTTGTTACTTTTGGTTGTTTATGCATTATTCATTGTACTTATTTCATAATGTTTCAGTCAAAAATCATTTCAGTCACTTTAGTCAATTATTTCAAGGAGTAGTAGACAACATCTCCATTTTATACACCCAATTCAGCTGTATGAAAATCTTAAACAGAACTGTTGTAGCAACCCACAAGTGGCTTCACATTACAGTTCCATATTTTCCAACATATCACAAATGAAAACTTGAACACAGTGGGCCAAGCAACATCAGAGTATGGTGAATACAGCAAAAGTTACTAATGAGTAGGAACATTCATGCTAGTGGAGCCTGCAGCAGTTTGCTTTTGCTTGAGCCTTCTGGAAAGGGCAAGAATTCCTCCTCTCTGAATTGAGTGTACACTACTTACATTGAAGTAAGTCTGCAGCAATTGAAGTAAGCTGAGGACAAAGGGGTAAAGTGGGAGGAGGGGAGAGACACTGGGATATTTTGAAAATAGCTGAAGAAGTTGGACAACAGAAGATAAATTGGGACTGTTCCAGCCAAATTGGAACAGTTGATGAGTATGCAGTTCTATTAATCATTTATGAATTAGTCAGTAAGATTTTTGTTGTTGTTGTTTTTTAGTAGTTTACAGCAAAACCTAAGATTAAGAAGAGCCTTGTTGGATCAGAATGAAGACTTATCACATTCAGCAATCTTTTTACGCAGTGTTTGGACAATTGCCCTCAAGAAGGACATGAGTGCAATAGGATGACCTTTTCAATGAATAATAAAATACAATCAGTTTGTATCTAGGGAGGATTATGCTTTTTGTTGTTAACTGTCTTTGCGTTGGTCTCAACTCATGGCAACCCTATGGATGAGACATCTCCAGCCCCCCCTGTCCTCTACTGCTCTGCCCAGCTCCTGCAAACTCTTATTTGTGGTCTCTTTAATAAAGTCCATCCATCTAGCATGTGGCCTTCCTCTCTTTCTACTTCCTTCTATCTTTCCTAACATTATTGTCTTTTCCAACGATTCATGCCTTCTCATGATGTATCCAAAGTATAACAGTCTAAGGGGGGATGCAGACCAGGGCATCGGGGACGCCCTGGTCCGGAGCGCCGTGGGATCGCAGCCTCCGCACCGCGGCGCTCCTGCGGCGACCCTAAAAGGAGCTCCAAATTGGCGCTCCTTTTAGAAGACAGGGAAAGTGCGTCCTAAACGCGTAGGGCACACTTTCCCTGTCTTTTCCGCCGCAGCTCGTGCGGTCGCTGCGGCAGGAGGTTGCCCCGGAAGCGCCGGCCGTGCGGAGGGCCGGCAGCTCCCAGGGCGACCTCAGGAAGAGGAAGGAGCGTCGCTCGTGCGGTGGCTCCTCCTCTTCTGGGTCTCGCAGACGACTCTTTTAGTCGTCTGCCGAGGCCCTAAGTCTTGCAAACTTGGCTTTTAGGGATGTCTCTGGCTTGATCTGCTCTAGGACCCATTTGTTTTTCCCTTTGGTTGTCCATAGAATCCTCAACACTTTTCTCCAGCAGCACATCTCAAATGTGTTTATTTTCCTCTGAAATCAATGGGATTCAGTTTACCTAAATTATGAGTGATATTCATTATGATGTGAATGACATCCTTTGGACTCCATAAAGTAGCTTAAAAAAAAAAGAAAAAAGAAAAAACTTAATGTAATTAATATCTAAATAAAAATGATTTTCTCCTTTCACCAGAAAGCCAAGAGGAAAGATGTTAAATAAGCCTTTCTCAGCAGTGATGAGGTACGGAAGGCTTTGGATCTTAGAGTCACTTGCTATACTCTGTAGTCATGCATTCAATTTAACAAACTACATCTAGCCGGTCTAATGTAACAAACTATATCTGAGCATAGCGGGGTAGGGGTCCAGACAAGGCCCACTCCCAACACCCCCTTTTCTAGTCATGTATAACAAGAACAACAACAGTAGTAGTAGTAGTAATGTTTCTCTTCCAAAGAGAGTTTCTAAATTCATTTGTCTGAACTGGCAAGTAGCATCCTTGTGGTTAGATGAGGCTGTCCACACACAGATGGGAAGGTGATGTGAAGTTTATATGTGAATCTCTGCTCCAAATTGCTTTCCTTTCTCCTCACATACCCTCCAACATTTCACAGATGAAAACATGAAAACATGTGGTCACGTAACATCAGAGTGGATGATGATGGCAACATTTACCAATGAGAAAGAACACACAAACTAGGTGAGGCTGCAGCAGTTTGCTTTTGCATGGACCTACTGGGAAGGGTGATGGGGGTTGCAGACTGCCAGAAATCATGCAAATTGAGTCCACTTTGGGGGTTAGGGTTAGGGTTAGGGAATCATGGGAACTGTATTTTATTGTGGCACCAGAGCTCTCTGACAGAGAAGCCTCAATGTCTCAGAAAAAAACCAATTCCCATGAGTCCCTAGCACTAACCCTAACCCTAAAAGTGGACTCAATTTGCACTATTTCTGGCAGTCTGCAACCCCCCCTGAGATTCTCCTCACTGTTCCCTCCCAGCTGAGTTAACTAAGGGGGGGGAAGCAAACGGCGCAAAGCGCTGTCTTCAGTGCAAGGAAGGGGAGGGGCAGCTACACCCTTCCTGAAGGCATCGTCGGAGTGTCGGACCCTCCGCACAGCTGGTGCTCCAAGGATGCCTGTCCGCCGCAGCGTCCGCACACGCTGTGGCGGAAGAGGCGCCGAAGGTGCTCCGGCAGCCTTTTGCGGCGCACCTTTGGCATCTTGTGGAAGGAGCACTATTTTAGCGCTCCTTCCTGGGGCTGGGATGCTGCGCCGCGGGGCTGAGGTGTACGGATACCTCAGCCTCGATCCGCAGCCGCCCGTCTACTTAGCCCCAATGTGCAAATCACTTTTACAGTTTGAATTCAGTTTGCAACAATTGAAGTAAGCTGAGGACGAAGAGGGGCAATGGGAGAAAGGGGGGGGGGGAAATAGACACTGTAAAAGCAGCTGAAAATGTGGATTACAAAGGTTTAATCAAGTCTGTACTTACCAAACTGAGGCAATTGGAGGTATGCACACAGGAATATTGTTTTAGTATTCACCATTTGAAAACTATGAAATGAAATTAGAAATGGAACACAAGACAAATCTTAAATTTGAATGATTCCTATAATCTTATAACAAAAGAACAAAGAGAAGATCAGAACCATCTGCTACCAAGATTAGGATGGTAGCCGGAATTTATTACCATCTCTTCTGTGCTTGAGCGTAATCCTATTAGCACCTATTGGTACACTTCAGCAAGCTTTCTTTATGTTTCTTTTGACCACTTGAAAGAAACCATTAAACATTCTGAAAAAGAGAAAAGAAGAAGATGAGGCTCCAAAAAAGGAACCAAGCCAATGTAGTGCATCAAAATAGAGGAAACTAGACCTATAGTCTTGATGGATCCATACATAAATAATACTTTTTTTTACAATTTTACAGAACTGTAAATTCCAGAAAAGGTAGCATTATTTACTCATATGGAAATCAGCATGTTGGACCACCTGCTGGTGCACAATTGTTTGCTTGTGGTTTTTGTACTCTATTTTGGTATTGCTTCCTGATTTCCTCATTAGACTTCGACAGAGGGGAATGAAAGCAGTCATGATGGGAAGCAACAATAATAACAATTTATTTACCAGCTTTGACACTGACTTGCATCTGTGAGAGGAAGGGTAATGAGGTCCCACTGAGAGAAGGGCACTCCTTAGTCAAAGCATTCAGAAAGCAGGGGCCTTTTCACTCTACACATGTAGCACTATAGGTGCATCTATGCTGTAGAAATAATGCAATTTGATACCACTTTAAAAGCTGTAGCTCCATCCTATGGAATCCTATTTGTAGTTTGTAGTTTTACAAGGTCTTTCACCTTCTCTGCCAAAAAAATGCTGTTGCCTCACAAAACTACAAATCCCAGGATTCTGTAGGATGGAGCCATGGCAGTTAAAGAGTTGTCAAGCTGCATAATTTCTACAGTGAAGATGCATCCTTAGATTCTACTTTAACTGCCGTGGCAACATCCTGTGGAGTCCTGGGACTGGCAGTTTAGAAAGGGGCTTTTATAATTCTCAGTGAGAGAATTTTAGTGTCTCACTCAGTTATAAACTGAAAGATTTTGTAAGATGCAGCCATAGCAACTGTAGTAGACTCAGAGTGCTATAATGTAAAAGTGCCCCTGAGCTTGGAAATTTATTTTTTTAGGAAGGACAGGGCCACTGAGAGCTGGTACCAGTTTGGGGCAAGATGCATGATCAGCCTTCACCCTGCCATTAAACTTTATTCAGAAACATTGCTGCTTTTTGGTCTCTTGAAATGCCAGAATTTATTTCACAATGTATTGTTTGGGCTCTTGAAATTTTCTCCCATCATGCCTGCCTGTCTTCAGCCCTGATGAAGGAAGTATATAATGATGGGAAAGCCGCCTATATCTGAAGAATGATAGGATGAGTTAGAATATCATTATCAGATTACTCCTACTATCATACTCCTGCTCAATATGAGTGGCTTTGGCAGGTAGGCCATTATATTAATTCTTCTCAAAAGTAAAATCTCAAATTCTACCCGAAAAATGGATCCAGCATTCTCTATAAATAAGGAAATATGGCCATACTGTTTGGATTTGCTTTCTTTGCAACCTCCTCATTGTAACATCTCATGGCAACATCTTGCTGAAATCTGTGGGGCTTAATTCCATCTCATCATTCCTTTTTTATTTGTTAATACAGAAGCAATACCAGCAGGGTAGCTTTTGGTATGTCAGAACATTAGTCACCCTCTTTAACCTAAACCTTTTCTTAATAAGGCCTATGCACATGCAGGTTACAAAATCATGCATTAATTTTCTTCAGCTTCTTCCCTCATTTTCCCCAACATTGGCAAAGACATAAAAATTGTTGTTGTTACCCATGGCCACATCTTCTCTTACCTAGATTATGTTAACTGTTTCAAGTTCTAGAGCCTTGGTTGCAACTTGGCATTAACCATTATTAAAATCTGTACTTTTGTTCCAAGGGTGGGTTCCGATTGTGTACAACAGGAAGCAAACCATGAGAGGAGGACATATAGAGCTACAGTTCCCAGGATCCTTCAAGCCAGCTTGAAAACTGGCCAAGCTGGCTAGGGGATTCTGGAATGTAGTCAACAACATTTCAAAGCCCTGGAAACATGCAATCCTGCAGTCTGCTTCCAATTTCTAAAATATAGTTAGCATCATCATTTTATCAGTACCGGCTCGTTGCTCTTGTGACTTGTAGTGGACCTACACTGGCAAGAATACTCTGGGTTGCTCCCAGAGTATTCTGGCCCCAGAGCTGCCCCAGATTCCTCCCTAGTACTTCCGCACTCAGGAGTGATACCAGGGGACTGTTTACACATGCATCTTGCTGTGCTTCCCAGTGCTGCCACTGCTGCTGGCACAAGTCACTCTCTCTGAGGTCAAAAACGAGGTGCCCAGCATTGATAATGTGCCTGGGCACCTTGTTGTGACCTTAGAGGGAGATACCCATGTCAACAGCAGTGGCAGCACTGGATAACACAGCAAAATGCATGTGTAAACAGTCACCTGGCATCATTCTGGAGTGTTCTGGATTTTCCAGAAAAATCCAGACCAATAGGTAATTTTAAAAATCCTATTTAAGGGAGGGATGGACCAGATTTGGTATGGAACTGGCCTCATGTCATGAATACAGCTTTGGACATGCTGTGAAGACTCAGTGCCATAGGGGTGGGGGTGGTTCAACTGGCTCATGTAGACATGCCCTTGCTCTCTAATGCCACCTTGGCTATACCCCTATACTTGGCTATACTCCAACCCCTCTTCCTGTGCCTGTGCAAAATAAGTACTTTGGAACTGAGAGGATGGAAAATTGGACACTGCTGTTCCGTTGCGATTGTGAAATTTTGTGGTAGTAGATATAACTTTGCACCTTTTACTTCTGGTAAAATTAATTATTCTGTTTACAAGGTGTTGGTAACTGGCACAGAAACAATAATGCACAAGGAGAACTGTTGTATAAAGAAATTCTATGTCAAAGGTTTGTTTTTTCTCTCCCTCCCTTGTTAGTCTCTTTTTTTCTAAAATTTCCTTTCTGATCTCTGTGGAATAGGGCTGTACTGCAAGGTACAGTGGGTGATGGCTCATGCAGCTGTTTTTCAAATTGTTATTTATTTAGTAAATTGTTAGTTATTGAATTTGTTATTATTATTGTTGTTGTTGTTGTTTTACTCTTGGGGAGGCACTTGTGGGATTTTCTATCCCAATGCAAAAGTTAACATTACTTTTGCTTTTACCAAAACCGTAGAGCTCTTCGCACGGCACTTACAGGAACGAGAACAGAATGGAAAGGAACGGAACAGAACAGAACAAGAATGCACGTTACTGCACAGGAGAACGCCACCGATGCCTCTGAGAGTCCCCAAGCCGTTCCCCAGCCATTCCTGGCAGTTGATTTTGAAGTACGGTTCAAAATAATTCTTCAAAATCGACTCCCATAGCATGGATGGAGGACTGCTTGGGGACTCCCGGCGGCATCGGTGGTGTTCTCCTGTGTGGTAATGTGCGTTTTTGTCCTGTTCAATTCTGTTTCTTTCCTTTCTGTTCCCGTTCCTATAAGTGCCGTGCAATAAACTTGACTATTACAATGAGGTCTTAAACATAAGATGAAGCCTTTACTCAATACTGAGTGACTAATAATTTTCTTTTATTTTTAAACATCCCCTCCACCCTCTTAAAATACTTTTTAAAACCACAGTAGGAGGAGAAACCACACCTTCTGCCCAGATGCACTAACAAAAGGGAAGGATATTTCCTAAATGCTGCACATTGTTCTATTCCTCCCCCCCCCCCCCGCTTCATTTTCATTTGGATTAGTGCCCAAATATATTGTTTTGGTGGAACAGAACCTCTGATCAGAACATTATAGCTAACCATTAGAATTCCTTGGTGTTTCAATTCAATATTGCCATCTTCTCTTTTAGAACTATCTTGTGTGGTCAGAAGAGCTCATTATCACATGCAGGGTGCCATTCCAGCCTAGCTGACAGGAGATGATAATTGAAAACAAACAAGACATCTCTGGCATTTTGATAGCCCTGTGTTTCTTTTATAGTGGCTTCTTTCAGTGGAGGTTGATGCAAAGGCCTCTTTTGTTGTTTCTCCCAACGGTAGCCAAACCAGCCTTAATTGTTATCTTGCAGAAGGAAAATTGCATGTTTTGTGCCATTGAGAAGAGGCCGAACTTTGAAAGTGTCCTTTTTGGACTATGAAACACCCATAATTTTAAGTTTCGTAGTTTAAAACCTGGTCTCTGTCAGGAAGGTTAAACAGTAGTTGCGGCTTCTTTCTTTCTTTTTACCTTGGCTGTTGAAGCGTTTTTAAAAAGAATAGTAATGAAGGTGAGATATTAATTTTATTAGCGCCATCTGACCAAAACATACCTGTATCTTTGCAGTTCTGTATTCAGAAGATGCCTTTTTGATTGTCACCCTGTATACAGATGAGTGGTTTTAGAACAGCAGCAGCACCAGCAGCAACATCATCTTATTAATTGTGTCGCATGACAGCACAAATAATTCCCTAGTGATCAATACTACCAACCCAGAGTTTATAAGTCAAGAAAAAAAGAACACCTATGGTTTTAAATTGTGTTTGGTGGCTGGCAGTTTATCTGTCACAACAAGCCAGATTTCTACAGGCTACACTTTCACAGCATGTAAAAATGATTACTAAATTCTGAAATATTAATAGACTTCATAGGGCAGGGACAGAGCTTGTTAAAGTTACTATTTTGGATAATAGCTACTATAGTACTTCAGCTAGTATGAGTACTACTGTCCAAAACAAGTAATTTTTCTAAGCTATAGGCAGAGGATATGCAACAGAGCTTCTCTTGGTGATTTCAGTGGAGGTGAATGGCCATATCCTTCAGACAGCCAGATCTTAAATCATTTTCTTTTTTCATCATCATTCATCTCAGTTTGTTCAACCAGAAATTGTACACTCACACAACTTGCAAATCTCTCCCCTATCTTAATGGTCTATGACAAATTTTCACCCCCTCTCCACACGCCTGAATAAAATACTAACCCAATTATGGGTGGAAAATGCTAGAAGAGTTGCAGTATAAAATTAGTTTGAGCAAACTGAAATATCTCTGGGTTGCATATCCAACAGTAGGCTCTGTACTTCTCAGGCAAGAAAGGGTACCTGATTTTTGCTGATGCTCTTCTCATATACAAGAGCCCCGTGTATTGCATTCTGTACTGTTTCATAGGCTTTATGGGAAGATTGCAGTTGGTAGGAAACAATGGGGGAAATGGTTCTCTTTCTTGGAGGAGCAGAATATTTTTCTGTTGATACAAAGTCACAATTGGATATAACCCCCCCCCCCTTTTTTTTTAGTCAACAATAGCCACTTTTCAGAAATAAAATCTGACAATACCATTCTGTGCATGTTTATTAAATTCAGTCCTATACAGCCTCAATAACTTCAGCAGGAGCTTTTTGTGTCAAGTAAGTGTGTATCATCTTTTGCACTTCATTGAAAATATTCCTCACAAGTTCAATGTAAGCTTGAATTTTGTATCAGCCAAACTGGACTCGATTTGCTCTGGGGAGTGATACATAATTAGGAAATTTTGAGCCAAATAAGTTTGAATGTTGACAGAAAGTAATTAAAAACAACTGTCCAGTCTCCAGCATTAGCAAAACAGCTTGGGATACATTGCATAACTATGCCAGCATATCCACATATGTGGAAAAACAGGAGATGACTAAAATGTTGTACTAGATGCAAAGCACAGATTTGCTTTAATGAAGGAGAAGTTGTGTGCATTTTAAAGAAAGTATTCTCATCTTAGTTTGTCTTTTAGTCACAAATGGCCTAATTCCCAGTTCAAAACTTGGGATTTCTTGTGTTAGACCTATGATCCATAAACCCTTATCACTCTGCGATTCTAACCTACATAGCTGAATACAATTGTTTTCTCACATCACTCAATAATCTACTTGTCATGAACAAGAATGGGAGAACTAGTCTACAAGATAAAACAAGATAAAATTTTGAATAACAAGAGAACAAATGCCAGTGGAGGCTGGAGGTTCTGATATCAGTACATCTTTTGTCCAAATTTTAAAAGAAGTGTTTATGGTGCTGGGCTCTGTTTTCCAAACACAATACAAATATTGGAGCCACCATGTTCCACTGTCTATGCCCCACTACTCTGTGTTTTATCCTAAATGTAAATACATTGTGTAATATACATACAGCACAGTTTCAAAATATATCCTGGCCAACTATGGAAAACAACATCAATAGTTACTTGTCATAGATTTGCAGGTTATACCCAAAATGCTGGACTCTGCTGTTGCCATTGAATTGTCTGGCGGAAGAAACTTTGTTGTAGACTTGTAGCCCTTGGATACTATGATTTAATCCTATCACAGTCCATAGGGAACAATCATTCCATGTAAGTCAAGGAGAATTTCTGTCACAGACTGGCACCAACCAGATCTCTGTGCAGCTAATCACACTATATTGTCTGAAGTGGTAGCACCTTAAACCATTTTGCTATTAGTTTTGGAACTATAAAATGCAATGGTCTGGAAAAGAACAGGCAAGGAGGAAATGTTTCAAGGAAAGGCATTCAGCTCATAATAAGCCATGCCTCTGATGTCTGAGCCACCACTCATGTTAAGATAAATAAGAGCCCAGCTCATTTGAAGAACAATCACACTTGTCCAGTATTATGGTAGAACCCATCATATGGGGATGTAAGGCTGGAAAATGGGGTTGCTGCCCTCTTTTCAAATGGTGTATTTTGGATTAGTGCATATCTGGCTATCTGCTGTGGGAACCAGCATTTTTCCCCAGTCTACCTGTGACTAGCACCATATTTGTGTCCATTAGCTACATTTTTTTTCTTTTCTGGAAACTCACCAAGGACTGGTGTCCAGTATTTTTGGGAATGAAACTAGTCCAGGGACCACCACTTTGAATAGCACTGTTTTGGGAGGATTCAGTTGCTTCTGCAAATAGAATAAGGAGGACAGAATCCAATCTTTTCCCCCCTCCAACATCCCACATACATCCCAAAATAGGATGTGGAAAATTGATTATATTCACAGCACTTTTCAAAGCTATGAAGTGCTTCAGGTGGAAGAGAAGGGGACAAAAATCTCGATTCTACTGATGGAAATAGCAGTATCCTATGGGAATGCACCTTTGATCCTGGCCTCTATTATCATGAACCAATAGAGGTTAGACATTTATGAGTGTTATTTTTTGGAACATGAGAAATGTAACAGATTGTAAAGGATATATATTTAGAATAATAGTTTTCTTTTTTCCATCTCAGTTCATATTACCCCATCTTCTTATCCTACTATTTGGTACCACTTTCTTGATTGCAATTTTGACTCTCTCTTGTCATCCTGTATCTCACCATTTGATGTGTGTATTCTGTAAGTAGTACACATGTGGGATACTATAAAATATTCAACAAATAAATAGCGGTAAAAAGAAAGTGGGCATGACAGGGCCTTTTTGACAATGGCCCCTGTGGATCCCTCTTTCAGTTATTTTTTATAGGGTTATTGTATATCTAGTGCTGTTTTAGTCTTAATTATTCATCTGTTTTTATCATCCTTGATAGGCAAAATGTTATTTGTAGGTGTTACTAGTGATTCCTATCAATGTTCTTATGGTTTCTATGGTTTCAGATTTATTTGTGTTGATATTTTGTAAAGGTAGAGTGGACCCTTCCCATCTGTGGGATTTGATTCAGGGCCTCCACAGGGCAAAAAAAATGTGAACAGCCATGCATCTATGTACATTCTGTGCCATTGAATAATATGGGATGTGGTGATCCACAGATGGTCAGATCCTCTGGTTTCCAAACCACTAGTAGGAAGGTTCCACAGTGCATGTCAAAAGTTTCCTTGTAATAGTTGTATCCTAAAATGAGGTCTAATTTAAATGAATAAGAAGAAATGGAGTTTGTAGCAACTGTGAAACTGAAAAATGAGCAAGGATTCCTGTCTTTTAGAGTTTTGAAGAACAGCAGCACTCAGCTAGAACAGTTTCGGGTCAACACCACAATGTTGTGGAGGTAATAAATTGGCACACAACACAACGAATCTGTTTGCAGTTGAAAGAATTAAATCCTTAGAAAGATTAATACACATCTCTTGTATCATTTCTGGTCAGGATTGTCCATGCCGTTGTCAGGATTGTCCAAGCCACTGTATTTCTGATTTCTATGTATGGCTGTGAAAGCTGGACAGTGTTAGTAAAAGTCCTCCATTTTTCATATATATTTTGACTATGCAGAGTCCCCTATGACTCCAGCCTGATCCCTGGGAGATAAAAGCCATAATCCCCTAAATGTGAAGTCATGTAAGCAAGTAAAGTTACAAAAGACCACCGGAAAAGGCAAGTTATGGGAGTTGTCCTGGGGAATATCCCATTATGTTGGAAAAGATACCTCCTAATAGTGTTTGTTTGTCTCAGTCTCACACTTGATGAGACAGTGATTAGATTTGATGGCACCTCCTTTCTCTAGCTTCCTTTCCTTGATTGCTTTGATACCACATGCATTGTTTAGACTATGCCCAGACTTAAGTAAACAATGAAAAGCCCATCACGCCTTTGTCTAGCTATTGTCCGGCCCATGGTTAGAAGGCAGAATTTCCCTATAAGAACCCCCGGATTTTAGCAGACCTCGTGCTACCTTGGAAGTGCATGCTGAAACTCTGTCGGAATGTGCTCTGAGATAGTTCCCGTGACCCCCCTCTTGCCGGTTGTGCCCCTTCCACGGAGCTCATCTTCATTCGCTGCCAAAGCCCAGAGGAGTCGCTCGGGTGTAAGTATATCCTCTGTCCTGGTCTTTCTCTCTTTGCCTTCCCCGCTCTCGCTCTTCCCCCGCTTATTCTTCTAGCGTGTGTGTGTGTGTGTGTGTGTGTGTGCCGCATTTGGATGTTTGCTTATTTTGTTAATAAAATATTTCATACTTTAATTGGAGCTTGGTCAGTCTCAGTGTCTTTCCTAGCCAAAAACTCTTATATCTCCCGTAGACAATTGGATAAGATCTTAGAAGCGAAGTTGGGTGCTTCCCTCTCATTTGAGCTAATTATAATTTCCCCAAAATTAGGTCTTGGTTTCCCAACAACAGTGAAAGAAAAAAGAAAAAGATAAAAGTCTAATTTGAGGTATTTTGCAGGAGGAGAATTCTGTGGATATATCACGGACTGTTAAAAAGACAGATAAATGGATCCTAGAGCAGATGAAACCTGAACTTTCCCTAGAAGCCAAGCTGAGGCTGTCATACTTTGGACATACCATGAGAAGACATGACTCACCAGAAAACACAAAAATGCTTATAAGAGAGAAGGCAGCAGGAAAAGAGGAAGACCACATAAAACTTTAAATGCAGATGGACAGACTCAGGGGGGTTGCAGACTGCCAGAAATAGTGCAAATTGAGTCCACTTTAAGGGTTAGGGTTAGTGCTAGGGAATCATGAGAATTGTTTTTTTCTGAGACATTGAGCCATCTCTGTCAGAGAGCTCTGGTGCCACAATAAAATACAGCTCCCATGATTCCCTAACCCTAACCCTTAAAGTGGACTCAATTTGCACTATTTCTGGCAGTCTGCAACCCCTCTCAATCAAGGAAACCACAGCCCTAAGTCTGCAATATCTGAGCAGAACTGTTGATAGGATGACTTGGAGGTCTCTCCATTGGTTGCCATAAGTTGAATTCAGCTTGATGGCTTTTAACAAGAACTTTAATCATATATGAATATTTGTCACAAAAGGATGCCAAGGCTTGATAGAAATCAGTAACATAAGGCCAAGAAATGAGTAAATGCATACATTCACACAAAAACATGTTTAAAATTGAGGTAATATAGTTTATTTCTTTTTTGCCAGTTGACTGTACTCTAGTTTGTTTATCTCTCTACCATTATTTATCTTGTCTTCAATTAAAAAACATTTCCTCACACTGAGTCATTTCTATTGGAAAAAATTCAATAGGCTTGCAAAATAATATTTCATGGAAAATTGGAAACTTTAAAGAAAACACCTTCCATTTTAGATTTCAACAATATCACTTTCACTGAACACCCATTTTAAATTCCCCCCCCCCCATTCATTGGCATTACTGTTATACTTTTATCATGATTTAGTTTTGAATTTTAGTATTGTTATATGCCTTGAACATCTTTTGTTGCTGCTTTTGTTGGTGTTGAAAAGGTGGGATATAGATTAATTATACCTTTATGTGCCATTAACCTGTTGACTTATGGCGACCCCATGAATTTCAAAGGGTTTTCTTAGGAAAGGAATATTCAGAGCTGCTTTTGCCAACAGTAGTCCTACATAATGTATACCCTTTTGAATCAATGAGTACACTACACCTAGGATTTACACTGCATTTATCCCCAAATTTTTTTATTTATTAAGATTTAATATTATAAAAAATACTTACAAACCATACAATATATATACAAACACAAGAATATATACATTTATACATATATAAAGAAAGAAGGAAGGAAGAAAAACAGAAGGCAAAGAAAACAAATAAAGGTTTCTTATACAACTAATATCAAAAAAGAAAAGCCTAAATATCTCAAAACACAAAAAAGAAAAAAAGAGGAAATACTTCCTGAGCTCCGACTCACTTGCTTTATAACAACATCTTTTTATCTATCTCTGACGCTTATCTTCTGCGAAAAAGAAAAATAATGACAATTATGTCCTAGATTAATGTTCCCTTCATAACTTATTTACACGGAGTAGTACAGCAGACAAACCCATACATTTATCCCCAATTTTAAACAATCAGATCTGTTCTTTTCCAGCGCAATGACTGTCCTGAAAATGAAATCCCAGGACCAGGAAATAATTTCAGTACTTGAGATTCGCCCTGGGTTTTTACTGGACCATTGACCTCAATGAAGCGACCTGCTCTATTGTCACTCAGGAAGGTTTTGGTATTGCCAAATCAAGTGGAAAATCCCCTTTGATAGAGAGAAGAGTTTCAAAGACCATTTGTGGTTTTGCATGGGAGTGAATTCTGCTGTTCAAAGAGAAACATTCCAGAATCCCCTTTGGCATGTTAAAGTCATTGGATGCACCTTCTGAAGCTTTTTGGATGCTGTCTATTATCTCTGCAGCTTGCTGTAGAAGAGCTGGCCAGGGAAAGACAAATGAGACAGTATACAGATGTAATACGGTATTATTCTTTAAATATGCCAATGCATTATACTCTCAGGCTTTTCTGCCTGAAATGAAATGAGTCACATACAATTAGAGCTGAGATGAGTTCTCCTAAACCCATCTTGGATTAAACTGGAAGTTATCCAAGATCAGAGCCTGAAAAAATTACCTTTTTGAACTAGCTCTACCTTAGATTTTCTGGGAGCAGGGAATGAGAAGATCTCATTATATTTTTTCTGAACTAATTCAAGGCATGTATACCACTACCACAGATAATTCATTTCTGAGGTCAGGATGAGGCACCCAGTGACACAGCTGGCACCGGACCTCAGAACGAATTATCCATAGCAGCCACAGTAGCATGGGAACAGAGGGCTCCATCCAGATCTTCCTGGAATCTTCCTCCAGATCTTCTTGGGTGACCTGTCGAGCCGCCTAGTGTGTCCAGCACTGCTGTGGATCACTCATTCTGAAGTCATTGGGCGCATCATTCTGACATCAGAAATGAGTGACCAGCAGGGAAGGTTAACAGTTTGTGTGTGTGTGTTTATGTGCATTCAAGCCACCTGTTTACTTATGGTGACCCCATTCATACGGTTTTCTTAGGCAGGGAATTACTTACAGGTGGTTTTGTAAGTTCTTTCCTGTGAAATATACCAGTTTTGTTGTTGTGTGCCTTTAAGTCATTTCTTACTTATGTTGATCTTAAGGCGAACCTATCATGGGGTTTTCTTGGCAAGATTTATTTAGAGGAGGTTTGCCATTGCTTTCCCCTAAGGCTGAGAGATTGTGACTTGCCCAGGATCACACAGTGGGTTTCATGGACAAGTGGGGAATCCAACCCAGTTTACTTCTTCAATATTAGTGGCTTTACTTTTCAGACACTGTCATGAGGAATGGGAACAAGTAAGTTTTAAAAAGTGATCTTCCAAGCTCCCGATAGCTTATCATCTGGTTCAAAGCACTGTGGCAAGAAACAGCAGAATTGTGTATATTGTATGGGAGTATATTTGGTCATCAACCAAAGTTCACCACTGAAACTGCTGTCCACCCACCCACAGAAGTAGTTGGTGGATTTTATAGCTGTTCAGAAGAACTCACAGCATTACTTATGTGGCATCTTGTATCTAATTGTAAGTTTAAAAGCTCTATTATAGCAAACCAGGTTTATGATTTATTAGATCTGAATTAATTCTAACTTAAAAAATTGAAACTGGAAATTGCTAAGTGCTCCAGGATGAAAGCTTCTTGCCAAGTTCCACCCTACATGGATTTTTATCGCCAAGTTATAACTAATTGAAAATATGTTTGCATAATCAAGTGTTTACAAAGTGCCTATAAAGTACTATCACTATAAAGTACTGTAAGCATCCAGGACTTTATAGAGATCTCAGGTGCTGTCTTCTGTAGCTACTCCAGCTGCTTTTGGCAACCTTACTCCCCCCCCCCCCCCATGCACCTCATTTCTATTTGGCTGTACCATCCACTGGTCTTTGGATAATGTCAACCTTTCAACACTTTGGTGGTTACATTAGCAATGTTGCAGTCCATTGGCAGTAACTTGGTAGAAATGCCTTCATTTTTAAGGCTGAAACCTTTCCTGGATGCCAATGAAAAGGGGAGTTGTCATTCTCTCTTTTTAACTTAAAACCTACAACCTTAAAACTGTATCTTGCCTGGTGTTAAAGATATGCTGGCAATTCCTTTGTTAAAACAGCTTCGTTTGTTGGTTTCCAGAGAGAATTCAAAGTGCTGGTCTATACAGCTTAGGTCCAAACTATCTGAAAGATCTCTATACTAACTCTTGGCCCATCACCATCACAGGCTCTCTTGGTGGGGAAATGAGAGAGATCCTTCTCAGTAACTGCTCCCACTCTCTGGAACTCCCTTCCATAGGCTAGTCTCCTTCCTTTCCTTTTGCAGAAGACAAAAACCTTTTTGTTTAAACAGGCTTTTAAAGTGTAACTATGCCAGGAAGGTTTTTTAATTGGAGTGGGTGCACAATATAAATACAGAGACACACTTAGTTTTGTATCCTTTTGAAATAATTTTGTACTATTTTAATGTAATGATTTAAACTGTTTCTTTTAAAAAAAATTGTAGGATTTTATAGATTCCTTTTGTGAGTCACCTTGGATCCCCAACCTGGAGAAAGGTGGCATACCAATGAAATAAACAAAGAAAGACAAATTCCAAATTCTAGACAATGAGAATGTTTTGAAGTTAACCTTGCACTTACTGTACATGCAAGATTATGATGATTCTGGGCAACCATTCATAACCTATTGGGTTATTATCTAACATATCTGCAGTCTTTTAAAAGGAAATACACAGTTTTACTTGATTTCATTATATTTGTGTGAATCGATACTGACACCACCAGCTAGCTGACTCACCTTGATGTTATGAGGAAATTTTCTACAGATATAGGCTAGACCTGGTTCCATTTTCAGAAAGCACAGAAGTTTAAAAACTGCATATCCCACAAGTTGTACTAGGGTTCCAAAGCCACAGTGGCAGTGAGATGATGAATCCACTCTAAGTTTTAATCTGAACATGAAAGGAAGCATTTAAAATGCTGAAACTCTTTCATGCATAAGGTTCACCACCTCGCATAGTCCTTTAGATTTTAGACTAAACTGGAAAGGATTCACTGCCAAGGTGACGTAGCAGTCATTGGCCACCACTTAAAAGCAGACTCCTGTCCAAAAACTGCTAACTTGTAAATAGTTAGTGCTTTTCCACTGGAGGCAGCAAATTTGTAACAAGAGGTAAGGGAATCATACTCTTCATATTTATATGTAATAGAGTTACCTGTGTTAAATGAATGTAACAGTTGGTGATGGCTTTGACTTCAGACATTTATTTCTCTGCCTAATTTGTATTGATAGTTGTTTATAGACTGAGAGGTATTTGTTTTAAAGCTGCTAGAACTTACATTTCCCCTTATCAGTAACCCCCACGGCCATCACCAGACCAATTATAGGTGAGGGTTTGTTATTGTTTTCAAGCCATGATGAAACATATTTTGTAAATGCTCAAGACTCAGACTAATCCTGCTATCAGGCAGAGGGAGGCAAATGCCTCCAGCAGCAGATGCTGAAGGAATCACCAATGTCAGCCTCCTAGATGTTCCTTATGAAATCTTTGGATGTTCTCTTCTGGTGGAGAACACAGTTGTATGCTCCATACAACCTGTTCTGGACTCTTTAAACTGATCTGCTGCCTTGAGTATGAGACACATGTGGATGCTATCCCAGCACTAGAGTTGAAGAAAAAATTGTAAGCTGAAATAAAATGCAAGTCTAGTTTACTTTCAGAAAATCGAAACTGGAAGAGATCCTGAAAGTACAGCAGTGGAGCTCCATTGTTATAGTTACACCTGATCATACCACCCTCCAAAACCCTTCCTTTTCAGCCTGGCAGCACCTGAATGGAAAGATTTCTGAGGTGCTACAGATCAGGGTGCTATGCCTGCAGTGTTCATATCAGCATTTGTGTCCCTCAAAGTTCTGGTTATGCTTGCTAGTCATTAATGCTGTGTATCAATGCATTGCTTTGCTTTGTATTATTGAATGATTGGATATGTCTTACCTTTGTTGTTGTTGGGTATAAGGGATCCTATCTCTCCTGGAGTTGGGTAATTAGCAGTTGTGAAGGGGTGGAAATATGCATTGTGGCCAATCAAAGTCACTTCCGTGGGAATGCCTGGTACAGAGAGAGGCAATGGGAAAGGGATGCTTTGGTTTGGGGATGAATGGGTTTGTTTGAGCACGTGAAAAGTTTTGAATTGCTTTGTATTTTTAATATATGGTGTAACACTGAAACTGCTTTAGTCCTAACAACATCACCATGCTGTACACAACTTTTGTTTTCTGAATGAAGCTTTCTGTTTTCTCACTGAGGCTTGGATTTCTGAACTAAGGTCAGCCAGTACATGACAGCTGTTCCAGTTGCTGGGCATACCAAGAAGAGGCAACCGGAGGTCCTGGCATAACTGTTTGGCTCAGTGCACCCCAAGACTGGGAAAGTGCTGCAGATGTCATTTCCTAGCATCCTGATGTGCAGTGCTTCAGTAACCCTTCAGCTGGGTGCTTCCAGGCTGAAAGGTTTCAGCATTCATGTTTTGTTGTTAACAACCATAAAACATGAATCCTCAGCAATTATAAGATTATAACTTCAGTTTACAATCTCATGACTGCTAAACAGAATGGCAGCCACTGTTTTTAGGAAATTTATATTAAAACTGCATCTGTCAAACTCAGTCAAAGGAACACAACTGTCATTTTCAGAAGGTGAAAATCATTCATACAAATACTCTTACAAATAACTGGCAAACGTAACCTAATTTAGACAAGGCTCCTTGGGCAATCTTGGAAACAGTGTACTTGTCACTTCTTTTTGGACGGACTGGCTTACTTCAGTTCATTCAGGGAGAAAGGGATGATGCTCCCTATCTGGGTGGTTTGGCATACAGTGTCTTGTCAATCACAATTTGATCCATATAGTCATGATAAATTAACTGCATGGAACAATCCTAATTTTGAAAATGGAAAGAGAACGCATTTAGAAATGGACTGATTTTGTGATTCATGCTTTTGATCAGTTGCTTGGTCCAGATCTAGATTATTTTTTTATTTCTATTTTTTTGCCATTTTCAGTATTACAGTCTACTTATCAGTAACCCCCACAAACACTTAGGCAAGATTTACAATTGCAACATCTTTCAGTATCTATATATGGACAATCAGTTCTGAGTGTTTCAGCCAGAAACATTGCTGTGTTAGAAATGTTATTCATAATCTCAAAAAAAAAACCAAAAACCAAGTCTACTTTACAAATATTTGTTGGAAAACACTGTTTGATGTTGACAAGAGTTGAGCAAAATAAAGAAGCAGCTTGTTCTCTGCAAATTAAGCAATGGAAAATTGTCCTAGCTAAAATCTCTCTTGAACTAAAACTATATTAGATCCAGCAAAAATGGATGCTTCAAGTGAATTTGATCCCATTTTGGTAGCATATAATGTGGGTATGTTCAGTGTTGTTGTTGTGTACCTTCAAAGCGTTTCCACCTTATGCTGACACTAAGGCAAAGCTATCATGAGTTATTTGTTCAGAGGGGGGTTGCCTTTACTTTCCTCTGAGACTGAGATGATATGACTTGCCCAAGGTCACTCAGCAGGTTTTCATGTCTGAATGGGGATTTGAACTCTAGTCTCCAGAGTCATAATCCAATGCTCAAACTACTACACCACACCAGTTTTCTGGATATGTTCAATGCTTACTCCTTTTTGGTTGGATGTGTTACAGCAAAATAATTTGTGTTAGAAATTTTTTTGGCATCTGTAGATGCACTTGTTCATTTAAATTATATTTCTGTGACATGGAATTTAACTGAGAGTCAGCTTTGTTGGATTCTGGATGCTTTTTCTGTTGCAAAAAAACTTCAGGGTTGGAAAGATAAATATTCACTATGTTCAATGGTCAAGATAGTTTTACTGCTTTAGCTACACATTAATATGTATTTTATAGATATCAACTTCAAGAAAATTTATTCTTGGAAATATGGTTAGCTTAATGCCTGTGCCTAGCTCTTGTTCATATCATATGTGTTTTCCTTTCTCTCCCTCCCTGCCTCGCTCACTTTTTCTTTTTCTCTAATTCCCCCTCCCCTATTTTTCTTCTTTGTAATCATACTTAAAAAATCTATTTTTTTTCTAAAGAAAACTGGATATGTGTCTGAGTCAGTGAACTCCTGGCAACCCTAGATGTGGGAGCATTTATATGCCAATGTTCCTTACAAAAAAGGACGGCAAGCTGTCAAGATGATAAGTAGCTATTACAATATTAGCTATTAATGCGTTCTACTCTATTTGACAAAATGTTCTTACTTTTTCCAAGACTGATTACAATACTGATTACAATAATTCCAGAATTCTTCTCTACCAGTTAAAGTTCATTCACATTCTGTAAGATGCCATGTGAATTAATTTTGTAGGGACCTTTCTATTTGAAATATGTTGGATAGTTTCTGCATGGAATGAGGTTCTGTTCAGTAAGCATATCAGATAGGAATGCTGCAGTCAGATTCACACTTGATAATCCCATGTGTATGATTAATACGTTATTGTTTAAGTGATTATTACCACTTAAACCGAAGTTGTGAACTCAGCATAGTCCCTTTTATGTTGTCCAAAATTGATTTGACTGGGAACAGAGAGAGGGCCTTTTCAATGGTCACACCCAGACTATGCAATTCCTTGCTCCACAGAGATATTTACCTCGCCCCGTCCCAGATGGTCTGCCACAACGATGTGGAGACATTTTCTTGAAGGAAGACCTTTGTTTATTAAGTGGACTCAGTTTTAGTGACCTTCAGTTCAAGAGTTTTCTTCCATTGCTGTTTTTATGATTATATTCTTCTGCCTTTTGTGGTTTCATTTCTTCTTTTAATTATGTTTCAGCGTACCTTTGTTGTATTTGTAATCTATATTTTATTTGATTTTATCTGTATTAGTTATAGCTCATCTTCTTACACTCTGAAGTTTGTGGAAGTGTGGGATATAAAATAAATAAAACAACTCCAATTCATCCAGTTATATAAAATGGTAGGGTCAAACTTGCGAAGGATCATCTGTACTTAAATGACCTCAAAGCCAGATAGAGGGTGACAAGTCATTGATTGCTCAGTGACGAGGAAAAAATGATTCTGTGTGAGTTCAGAAGCATTTTGAGGGTTTTTTTTTTAACATGTCCTGCCATTAAAAAAAAAAAAAGCTGGAACTGAACACAGGTGACCCTTGGACTAAATAAAATCCTGGCTTCAAGAAGAGATGAGGCACCACGCTGTTTCATCTTCGTTTCCTACATTATGTTTTGCATCTTTGCTGTTATTGCAGTGTTTTTGTTGTTTTCATACTCATCATCCTTCTCTCCCTCCAGAAACTCAGGCAATCATACTGTCCCCCACTCCCTTTTATCCTCACAACAACTCAGTAATGTAGGTTTACCTAAGACAGAGTGACTGTCCCACAGTCCCCCAATTGGCATTAGTACTGCACTATAATCACAATTACATACTGGCTCTCTTTCAGGCAGCTTTGTCTGATGACTCTATATACCCCTGGAATCAACTCCCAAAGGGAGATTGCCAGGCCCCTTCTTTGCACCTCTTCAGGAAAGTTCTGCAGACAGGCTTTTCTATTTTCACTGGCCTTTCTTTAGTTCTGGAACCACTCATTTTATTGGAAACTCTTGTTTTATTATTATTGAACATCTATAGTGCTTTTTGTTTTTATCTTGCATGATGCCTTGGGATGACTTTGCACTTAAAGGCAGCCTACCTAACAACTTTAAATAAACAAGTAAATAACTTCCAAAAATATTCATATCACGGAATATCTACTGCAACTACATTATCATGCTGCTACACCACTTCATCCTGAGTGTACTCAAGATAACAGCTGTCATTCTATTCATTCATTTGCTAAATACTGAAACAATAATGACAACCTAGAATGAGTACATCATTTTAGAAAGCAAATGGTTTTCTTACAAATTTTACAATCAGACAGTTTGATGGCTTTCTAAGTTCCCTGTGTTTTGCTGTTGTGGCTTAAGGGAAACAGATACATTTTTACAATGGAAACATTTTTGGACACTCCATAGCCAATGTGTTTTATATAATAAACATATGAATTCATTTTGATATTATTGTGGTACTTTCTGGAAAACCTTGGAAGCCTAATATGAGTAAAATGCCATCCATTCACTATTTATACAACCTATGATATTTGCGAATTGTACATTTTTCCATAAATTTTCATGGCATTCAGAATGAGATTATTTGGATACGTTTCTGGATTTGTATTTCAAACAATTATTTAGATTTAGACATAGATTTTTTTTGTGGTTCTAGGAAATCTTTAGCTCTTCATGGAGAGGTGTCTCCCACAGAGAAATATGCTGTATGAAAATGCTTGCTTTCAAAACTGATGACAAACTATTGCTGGATTAACTCCAGTCATTTCACTGGCTACTACCCAGTTCTAGAGAATTATTTTCCTGCAGCCAACAGAAATTACTACATTTTATCTTTTGTCCTGGAAAGCATGGTTTTTTTCTTCTTGGGAACTAACTTTTAATTAAAGGGCCACTGCTCACTTTACCCTTTCTCATTGTGATTTTCCAGTATTCCGTTGTATATCATTTTATCTCTCTCTCTCTCTCTCTCTCTCTCTATATATATATATATATATATATATATATAATTTCAGAGTACTGGTATCAAGAATTCTTGTAAGTACTATGTTCTGTCACAACTTGTGGCATGTTATGTTCTGTCAGGCAACTTGTGGCATAGGTAGCAGGAATCTGCGACATTAATAAACAAGACCCATTACACTAGCAATGGCAGAATCACCTGCAATTGTAGTTTCCTTTGTACTGCACTAGAAATCTGCATGCTTTCTTTGCATAGTTACACTCTCCCTATTAACCCAACAAATCCCCCATAAAGTAGGGTTGCTGAGAGGTAATGGTAGCCCAAAGTCACAGGTAGCCCAACCAAGCAGGGATTTGAATTTGAGTTCCTGTTTCAGCACTATAAATGTTACTGTTAGAACAATGGTTTTAACAGAGGTTACTTGGGGGGGGAAAGGAACCAAAATTTGAAAACACAGTGGTAAAAAAAAAAATCCAACAATTAATGTGCTGAATTCACAAATAGTTAGAATACAAGTTAGCATAAAATGCATAATTAGAATAATTTTCATAACATTCAAATTAAATGCCTAGATTAGAAGACCTGAAATATGGAAATCTTAAATGTAAGCAACCAAAAGGATTTGGGCCTTTGCCCACTGCTTTATTATCATTATTGAAGTTTATTTACAAAGCGCTGTCAATGTACACAGTGCTGTACAAAGAGACAATCAAAGCATAAAATAGAAATAAAAACGTGCCAAAGACGTACAATCTAAAAATACAAAACAATAGAAAAATAATCAAAGTTAATTAAAAGCATGGAACAATTACAACAATTAAACAACAACATCCACTGTCTGCCCAAATAACAGAAAGAATAAATGTATATTAGAGAGTGCCTTGGAATGCCTCCCTGAACAGGGTGGTCTTTAACTCAATTTTAAAAGTAGACAAAGAAGTAATGACCCGTGTTTGAAGGGGAAGAAGGTTCCAGGAGTGAGGGGCGGCAAGCGAGAAGGGGCTTTAAACTTATCTCGTCCGACAACAGCAACAACAGTCTACCTGAGGAGTTAGTATTGTGTGTGTGTGTGTGTGTGTGTGTGTGTGTGTGTGTGTGTGTGTGTGTGCATTGTCAGCAATGTTTGTTCAGACCTTGTAACCTCCTGAGCCTTTCTCTTGCCTTATTTCTTTTCTAGGTTTTGTGGAATGTATGATGTGTGTGTGTGTGTGTGTGTGTGTGGGAATCTTGGTAGCCTTAGCAAAAATAGTAGTGATGTTGGGGACAGAGGATAGAATTTTAAAAGTGAAAAGAATCTCTTCAAAGGATAAGGGTACATGGCTTTTAATTAAAAAGAAGAAAACATGAAACATGTACAAGTGGTAGCTGGTATAACAAATATGCAATTGCAAGGTACGCATTCTAAATGACATTTTAAAAAACATAGGACGTTATCACACGGGGAGTTGTGGGGAGAAAGTGGAAATAAACGGGACGAGCGGAAGTCTTTAATTTACGGGATTTGTCCCGTTCCGCCTCGTCTGATAACTAAATTTAAATTTAAAAGGGGGTTAATTCGAACGAAAACCTGATCTTTTCATTTTCGGGATTTTTGAGGATTTGAAAAGATCAGGTTTTTGTTCGAATTAACCCCCTTTTAAATTCGAATTTAGTTATCAGATGAGGCAGAACGGGACAAATCCCGTAAATTAAAGTCTTCCGCTCATCCCGTTTATTTCCACTTTCTCCCCGCAACTCCCCATGTGATAACGTCCATAGTTGTATATGTTTTGGAACAGGCAAAAGACATGGACTGGAATTGTGTAGGCATCATCACAGCACTCTTAAAGCACCTAGACATTTGACCAAATGTTTAGTAAGTATTCTGCTAAACATTTGGCCAAATTACTGAGTCTTACTCAGGCTTTATAATCTTCCAGAATTTCCCCCTTCCCGACTTATGTGATGCAAGGTCTCAGATGGGTGTGTGCACATGGAATTTGGAGCTTGTTCCAGACTCACAGATGAGTAGTTATGGCATTAATGGCCTTTTCTCATAGTTTGGACTTGACTTGTAGCATACTTGCCAAAACACTTTACTACCATTGTTCTACTTTATTAATCCTCAGAATACATACCATGCTGCTTGCTCAAAGAATAACAGCCAGTATTCTACATCAGCTTCTCCTGGCCTGACCCACCAAACCTGATGGAAATGCCAATCACCAGCAGAGTGGACCTCCTTTTCCCCATGCAGCTTATACTTGTTAAGTAGGTTGGGGACAGGGAAGTTACAATCATGGCAGTACAGTTACAATCATGACACAGGGCCTTTGCAGACTGCCAGAAATAGTGCAAATTGAGTCCACTTTAAGGTTAGGGTTAGTGCTAGGGAATCATGGGAATTGTTTTTTTTCTGAGACATTGAGGACGTTTTCATACACAAACGTCCCATCCGCCTGGAGCCATTCCGGAACGGAGCCTTCCGCTCACTCCGGAATGGCTCCGGCGGCAGCGATCTAATTCCTTTTAAAAAAAGGAATTACAACTCCGGGGCTTATGCCGGTGGGCGTCCGGAGTTAGAGCTAAAGGGGGCGGGGCTTGCTGCGACGTCATGTGAACAAGCGCAGCAAGCCCCGGACTGACGCCGGCTAGCGCCAGGGATGGCACCGGAAGGGGCGGGGCTTGCTGCGACGTCGTGTGAAAAATTTGACATTTTGCCGGAGTGGGGCCGGACAGAGGCCGGCTAGCGTCCTCCAAAAGCCCCGTGAAAACGTCCTGAGCCTTCTCTGTCAGAGAGCTCTGGTGCCACAATAAACTACAGTTCCCATGATTGCCTAGCACTGAGTCAGGGCAGTTAAAGTGGACTCAATTTGCACTATTTCTGGCAGTCTGCAAAGGCCCTAAGTCCATCAGTACATTTAACTAAGTAGTTGATGGTAGAATACCGGTCAAAAGTTTTAACATTGCCCCACTACACTGTCAATGCATGGCCTTTACTGAGAACATTACTCTTTGGATCTTTGATCATCTTGTTTATGTATGTGTGTATGGGGAGCGGGGGGGCGCTACTGCTGCTTTCAGGGAATCTGACAAAACTTCCATCTCAGTATTGTCAGGAGAAAAGCAGAAAGAACAGGTTGCTCTCCCCTATAACTGGAAGACCTATAAACAGAGAATGGTGTATCAGCTCTTAAGGGATTTTAGAATTTTCAGATTCTAAAGGCATTGAGGTATTATGAATTTTCAGAAGGGCAAGTCTTAGCAGAAGGCACTGTAATGAAAGAAGAAACTTTTCCAAAAGAGAAAAGTATTATCTGTCCTGAATGACTTGTTAAAGACTAATTAAATGACTCACCAGATGATAGCTCAGAACTTGGTCTTAAATGCATCAAGGGAACTCAGTGCATTAGTTGTTATCCAACTATGGTCAGGTTATTGCCATTACTGTTAAGTGGATGTGCTTGTAACATGTTCCATTATGCCTTATCAATAAATTAACATCAGGCTTATTCCATACTCATTTATCTTCAGAATAGAAAGCTTCCTCTCAAAGGTTACCCCAAATCCAGTGTGGGTCAAGCCCATCAGCACCCTCTTCCCCATATTGCCAAAAATGGATCTGTTTCAATAATAGGATCATATCCTTGGAAGAGACCGCAAGAGACATCCAGTCAAAAAGATCCCTACCATGCAGGATGACACAATCAAAGCACTCCCAACAGATAGCCATACAACCTGTCTTTAAAAGCCTCCAAAGAAGGAGACTCCACCAAACTCTGAGGCAGCATGTTCCACTCTTCCAACTATATGATCCTATTATTCAAGCAGATCCATTACTACCATCAAGAAATTCTCCTAATGTTCAGGTGGAATCTCTTTTCCTGTTGCTTGAATCCATTGCTCTGTATCCTAGTCTCTGGAGCCGGAGAAAAAAGCTTACTTCATCCTCTATATGACATTCCTTCAAATATTTAAACATGACTATCATGTAAATTCTCAACCTTGTCTTCCCCAGGGTGAACTACTCCTCATAAGGCATGGAAATTCCAGACATTTCATAATTTTAGTCACTCTCCTTTGGACATCCTCCAGTTTGTCAATATCCTTCTTGAATTGAGGTGCCCTATCTGGACACAATATTCTAAGGGCCTTTGCAGATTGCCAGAAATAGTGCAAATTGAGTCCACTTTAAAGGTTAGGGTTAGTGCTAGGGAATCATGGGAATTGTATTTTTTTTCTGAGACATTGAGCCTTCTCTGTCAGAGAGCTCTGGTGCCACAATAAAATACAGTTCCCATGATTCCCTAACCCTAGCCCTTAAAGTGAACTCAATTTGCATTATTTCTAGCAGTCTGCAAAGGCCCTTCGTGAGGTCTGACTAAAGCAGGATAGAGTGGTACTATTACTTACCCCAGTCATAATCTAGGAGTTACCCCAGTTGTGTGTAATTCTGAAGTTGGATTCTATCACACACACCAGGAGCCAGGCGAGTGCAAGCCAGCTGCATCCTGGATCTCAGCCGCGCTTAGCCGGCATCTTTTCAAAACCGGACGTCTGCCAATTTTGAAATGATGTCAGCTAAACTTTGGAAACTATGCAGGTCTCAGTTTAAACAAAGATAAAACTTGGATATTAACTAAAAATATGACCAAACAAGAAGAAGAATTACTACAAAAGAAAGCAGATTGTAAGTTAGGGGGGGGAAACCCTAGGGTTATGGTTAATGAATAAGAACATAGATTTATTTAATAACAACTATATAGTCATGTGGAATGATATACAAAACAATATCCATCGCTGGAACAAACTGAACCTGTCACTGCTTGGGAGGATTGCCATTATTAAAATGAATGTACTCCCTAAATGTATCTTTTTATTTCTAAACCTTCCAATAATTGACAGAGACAAGATTTTTACAGACTGGAATAAAGAATTGAGGAAATTCATTTGGAAGAGTAAAAAGCCTTGAATAAATTGGAACACTGAGAGACTTAAAGGAAGAGTGTCATGGTCAGCCCTGAGGAGGACTCGGAGGAGGATGGGTCTCCTCCAGAGAAGGAAGAGATGCAGGCTCCGCCTGGTTCTCATTCTGCTCTCCCAGCCCCAGAGCAGGAAGAGATACAGGCTCCACCTGGCTCTCATTCTGCTCTGCCTGAGCCAAGCCCGGTTCTCCCAGCCCCAGAGCAGCCAGGTCCTAGTGCTCCTTCCTTGGAGGCTCAGCTGCCTAGTGGGGAGAAGCAGGAGGATACAGCAGAGCCAGTGCCTTCCTTTAGGCAGAGGAGAGCTGAGAGTGCTGGCAGTCGCAGGTCCAGGAGACTAGCTGAAAAGCAGCTGCTGAACAAGCCTCAGCTGGCACTGAGGTAGGATTTGACTATTTAAACAGTTGCAAGAGGCTTCCTCAGTGCTAAGACTTATTGTAGTTTTCTTGGGAGACTATGGTTAGTGTGGCTCCTTGTTTTCTGCTTTGTGCCTCTCGCTCTTGCCTTGTGGAACTCTGTTGCCTTGACCTTGGACCGGACTGGACCTTTGCTGATTACTGCCTGCCCTGACCTTAGACTGACTGACGCTGATTTCTGGACTCTGCTTTGCTGGTGCTTCAACTACAGGAAGGTTTGTGGCTGGCCTTGCTGTTTGCAGCTCACCCTTTCCATCCCTAGCAGCTGTGGGAACTGAGGCTGGCTGTAGTTGAGGACAGAGAGGGGGTTGCACACTACCTTATTTAAAGCTATATTATCAAGCTTGCGTCACACTTTGGATCCAAGATTGGATAAAATTAACTAATAAAAAACTTTTGGATTTGGAGGCAGCAAATTTAAGATTTGGTCTACATGCTTTCATTTGATAGAACAAGATTAAGATAAACAAAGATTTTAAGAACCACTCGATAAGAAGAGCACTATTAAATGTATGGAGCTAGCTCAAAAAAAAGTTTTATTCAAAAATCCCGTTGTGGATATCAGTCCAAGAAGCCTTTTCCAGAAGGAGGGAGAAACCTCAAGAATGGTTAACTTACAAAGATCTACTCAACAAAGGAGAGGAAGATAAATTAGATTTAAAGAGAAGATTTAGAAAAAGAAAACAAAAGAACACAATGGTTTGGCTACCTCCAAATTAAGAGAAAATATAACAAAGATCTTAAAGTGGGGTTTGAAAACAATCCAAACGATTTGGATAAAATCCTTTGGACTAAAGATAAAAGATTTCTAATATTTATAAATTATTACTTGTAAGAGAAGTAGAAGCAGACCTTATTAAGGACTCGATGATAAAATGGGCCAAGGATTTCAGCAGAATGATCCCACTGGAGATGTGGGAGAATACTAAGAATAAATCTAATCATTTCACAGCTTTGCAAGACTTAAAAGGGAAATTTTTTAAAAAAAATCTAACAGATGGTACTACACATTGTGGAAATTAAATAAGATCTACAAGACTAGCGACAATAAATGTTGGAAATGCTGCAAGGAACCTGGATCACTATTTCATACGTGGTGGTCCTGCCTGATTGTGAAAACATTCTGGACAAAATTACATGCAGAAATACAAAAAATATATAATATTCAATACTCATTTAGCCCACACTTTACCTCCTGAACATAATGTCCATACTAAGGAAGGAAGATGAAAATAAATTTTGGAGAACCTTATTATACTTAGTGATGGCAGCCATACTGATTATTGCCAAGCAATGGAAGACAAACGACCCTCCTTTAATTGAAGAATGGCTACAAAAAATTATGAAATGTAAGAGATGGAGAAATTGACAAATTTAATAAAAGGTAATCCAAATGGGAACACAATAAAGGACCAGCAACCAATAGTACAATTTTGGAAAGAAAAATGTGGATACACTATTTAAGAAGCTTAGAAACAACAACTGTGTCAAAAATTTAGAGATACAATATCAAAATATTGGAATACATAGTTACAGATAAAGATACAATAACAACAAGGTACAAACTGTACAAATAAGTGATGGTATTTGTATATGTATTGGTATTTGTATATGTACAATCATGTAAAAATAGAATCGGTTTAAATGACGTGCAAATAGAATTTAGTGGCCTTTTAAGTTACTGCTTAACTTCTGACCCATATTCAGCATGTGGTCAACCAACTCATGTTCAGTTACACTCTTTCTTTAAACCAAAAATCCAAAACCCAAAATATACAAGACACATACAGTTCCTTCTTACGAATAAAGGAAGCTTTCCAGGAAGCCTTGCAGAACTGCTAGTGGTGGAACTTCTGGAAAATGTCATGACTCCACTATAATATAACTCATCAATGTAGCCCCCAGAAAGCAGAACCCCTCAAGACCTACAAGAGATGAAGATCCAGGAAGGGGATACAGCAGAGAATGTTGAATTTCAGTGGTGTGGTGTGCTTGAAAATCCAGCAGAGTCAGGAAACAAAAATCCAAACTTTTAAAAGTAGACCTTTATTGTTTCAAAAGGTAAAAATAATCAAAGAAAAATACAGTCCACCATAGGATCACATCATGCTGATGTGGTTGAACAAAAGAGTTACAGATCCATGTTTCCAGATCCAGAAGTTACATTGTAAAAGCAATATAAGCATATTATTGTCCAAGAATTAACTCCATAGTGAGATCCATTGCGAACACACACACAACCAAGAAGAAACAAGAAATATAAACAATTCTAGACAAAGGATTTCTCAGCCCTGCCCTTTCTCCACCTTCTGGGTGTTAACCTTATGTTGATTGGATGTTATGTGTATGATGTTTGTTAACCCAGCCCCTTGCTGTCCATCATCCACCACGTGGTTTTCTTTCCCAGGCTAACGATGTTTTGGTTACTGTTATCTGTAACTCGGCTGCCTTTCCCAGCTAGAAACTTCTGATGTTATGACTCTCTGGCCACCTGGACTAGGTTGTTTTTGTTTGCCTAGATGTTGTTCCCATGAGGAATACTTCAGGCACACATCTCTACATTTCACCTTTGACTGTATAACCCATCTATATTCTAACAGAGAATTCACTCCCTGTAGAGCATGGTTCTCAAACTCTAGTCCTCCACATGTTTTGGAGCTCCTTAGCTCCTATATCTCTGACCAACAGCTAAATTGACAGGGGCTCCTGGAGGCTGAAGTCCCAAACACCTAGAGGATCAGAGTTTGGGAATCTCTTCTGTAGAAGTTTTCCTGCAGAGTTCTGCAGGAGGTTCAAAACCAGAACTGCTCCTGTGATCAGTGACACTTAAAAAAACAACTAGGACTAGAGGCAGGAAGGGGTACATCTACATTGTAGAAGTAATGCATTTGAACGCATTTTACCTGCCATGCTCCATCCTACAGAAACCAGGGATTTGTAGCACTCTTTGGCAGAGAAGGCCAAAGACCCTGTCAAACTATATAGTCCAGGATTCCATAAGATGGAGCTACAGCACTTAAAGCGGTGTCAGACTTCATTATTTCTACATTGTAGATGCACCCAAGGAGTGATAGATTGCAGCAAAGAACACACAGAAAGTGAAAATCTATAAAGATACCTGAGATCATTTTATTTTATTTTTTTATTTATATCCTGCTCTTCAGAAATGCTCTCAGAGCAGTTTATAAATTGTTAATTTAACAGTTCCCTGCCCTCAGTTTTATAATCTAAAGAAACATGACACAAAAGGAAAAGGAAATAGCAGTGGGGAAGGGGATCAAGTCTAGTGGATACTGCTGGTTTTTCTCTCCAAGGTCAAGACAATGGCAGGAGGAATGGAGGAAGGGCCTTTCATCTGCCTCTGGGGCTAGACATGGTGGAGCTGCGCTTGCTTCGTTTTCTCTCCCTCCAAGGTCAGGGCAAATTAGATAAAGCTGGATTGTGAGCAGGGAGGGAATAGAGAATAGATAGCTGTTGATTGATTTATGATTTATACTTTCAGGATACAAATGCTCAGACAGCTTCCAATGTTATTTTTGAAAGTCTAGTAAATATGCAATGACTTATACATACTAAAATATAAATTAAATGAATCACACTATCTAAATAGAAAGTAAATTAAAACAGCTTTGAGCTCCACACTAATAATAAATAGGAATTACAATATTAAAAGTCCAGCAGCACATCCATCTAAAATCCCGAACTGTAACAGGTAGTCAGCTGCTGTAAGTCTGCCTGAAGAGTTTTTACCTGTTAGTAAAAGGAAGCTAGCCCTTTTTCCCTGGAAGGGAATTCCATAATCTGAAAACAGCCACCAAGCAGGCTGTCTTATTTATCTGCATAAGATGTACCTCTGAAGGTAGTAGAACGGAGAGAAGGATTTGTCCTGCAGATCTCAAAACATGGGTAGGCTTTTGTGGGAGCTCATGACCTTTCAATAGGCTGGATCTAAGTTGGATAGGCTTTGAGATCATTACCAGCACATTGGCCTGTGACCAGAAGTAAAATGGTAGTCAGTGAAGCTGTGGTAATAGTACAACTATATGTTCCCTGTAATACATCCCTGTCAAAAGTCTGGTTCTGGAGCATTTTAGATCAGCTTTAGTTCTCTTCAAAACCAGCCCTATGTAGAGCATGTTACAGAAATCCAGATGTGTTGTATTTAAAACTTGTCTCACATTGGGCAGACATCTCTAGGACTGGATGCAGCTGGAACACTAGATGCCATTGTGCAAATGCATTCCTGACTACTGCTGAGCCCTGGGAATTCATGTTCAGGCTTGAATCCAGAAGTTGCAAACCAAATTGCAAACCTTTGTCTTCAGGTATGCTGTAACCACATTCTGCATAGGTTGATTTCTTTTCCCCTGATTGCTTTTCAACAGAACAGGAAATCTCTGTCTCATCTGGATTAAGCTTCAATAAATCTACCTCAGCCAGTCTATTACTGGCACCAGATACTGGTTAGAATTAAACTGCTTTCATGGAAGTGACACAAAACTTCAATCCTCTGGCAAATTTTCCTCAGTGATTTCATGTCTTGGAGAGAAGACAGAAGGACCCCATAGGTCAAGGAATCCTGCAGCACCATCATGTGACTCTGTCCTTTCAGGAGAGACTAAAGCCACTGCAAAACAGTGCTCCAAGTCCTATCCCACAGAGATAGTCCAGGAGAATAGCATGATTGAAAGATATTGAGAGATTTGGCAGACCTTAGTTCCTGGTGTAGGTTTCCCACAAAGGTGGTATAAGTTGCTTTCCCCACCTATTCAGTTCCCTTCCTCTTGCAAGTGAGAAAGGACAAGGATGTAGTACTCACATGAAACTCACCTCTCCAAGGATGTTGTCTATATTCTTTAGCTTCAACTGGAAAGTTAGCAATTACTGTTGAACAAAACAGCAATGAAATTACATCCACAGGGACTGTATCAATTACAGTTTCCAAGTCAGTAGGGATCTTAAAGTTTTTAGCAAAAGAATATAATTCATATAACAACAACAACAACAACAACAATTTCTTACCTGCCTCTTGTGGCTTGAGGCAGGTTACAACATAGTTAAAACACAATTGTTACATAAAATACACATATTAAAAATGCAACTCTACACAATGTTTATATTAAAATACATAAAACAATGATTAAATATAAAATTCATGATTAAAACTGCCTGGGTAGGCCTATATATATTCAACAAAACTTTCAGAAGAGAACATAAATATAAATAGTCTTTAAATGCTTATTTAGTTATGGATAAAGTGTTGGCTGGAGTTACAACTGAAGAGTTCTTTCTGTGGTAATTGATTCCCTGTGAATAACAAAACACAGTTTTTAGTTTGTCATATCCAGGAAAAACCTGAAGATTGACAGTCAGCATAGACCAGCCTTCTGCAACTTGGTGTGATGAAATACAATTGGCAGTGACCATGATACTTGGGGATGATAGAATTTATAGTCCATAACAACTGGGAGACACCACATATAGACGATACCCAAGCTAGGTGAACCTATGGCAGGGGTAGGCAACCTTTTTGAGCCGGGGCCAGGTTGCTGTCCCTCAGACAATTGGGGGGCCGAAGCACCAAAAATAAATAAATAAATAAATAAATAAATAAATAAATAAATATTTAAAAATTAAACAATTAAAAATATGCATGCACACATTATAAGTATTATATACATTATATACATTAAAACACATTATAAGAAAAGCAGGCTTGGACACAGAAGAAAGAGTAAAAATAGAAGGAAGGAATAGCAACAATCTAAGATATGCAGATGACACCATAATACTAGCAGAAAATCTCACAGAGCTGGAACACCTACTAAGGAAGATCAAAGAAGAAAGTGCAAAGGCAGGCTTAATGTTGAACATAAAGAAAACAAAACTAATGAACACAGAGAACTTACACACATTCAAACTAGACAATGAGGAAATAGAGATAGTAAAAGAGTTCTCATATCTGGGATCAAACATTGATCGGAATTGGGACTGCAGCCAGGAAATCAGGAGAAGATTAAGAATTGGGAGGGCGGCTATGAAAGAACTAGAAATTATCTTAAAATGGAAAGACATACAACTCAGCACAAAAGTCAGAATCATACAAGCCATCGTATTCCCTATTACCATGTATGGATGTGAGAGCTGGACAGTCAAGAAAGAAGATATGAGGAAAATCAATACAATTGAGATGTAGTGCTGAAGAAGAGTGCTGAGGATTCCATGGACAGCCAAAAGGACAAACAAATGCATCCTAGAACAGAAATGGGTCTCAAGCCATAGCTATCCTTAGAAGCCAAGATGACAAGACTTAGGGCCTTTGCAGACTGCCAGAAATAGTGCAAATTGAGTCCACTTGAAGGGTTAGGGTTAGTGCTAGGCAATCATGGGAATTGTTGTTGTTTTTCCAAGACATTGAGCCTTCTCTGTCAGAGAGCTCTGGTGCCACAATAAAATACAGTTCCCATGATTCCCTAGCACTGAGTCAGGGCAGTTAAAGTGGACTCAGTTTGCACTATTTCTAGCAGTCTGCAAAGGCCCTCAGACTGTCATACTTTGAACACATCATGAGATGGCATAAATTGTTGGAAAAGACAATAATGTTAGGAAAGGTGGAGGGAAGTAGAAAGAGATGAAGGCTACATGCTAGATCAGGGGCCCGCAACCTATGGCCCCCAGGCCGGTTCCGGCCCAGGGCCCTGTGCTTACCGTCCCAGGCGGACCCCTGCTGCTGCCGCTGCCGCCGCGTGTGCCGTGACCGCCATTTTGTTTTCAAAAATGGCAGCCGCGTTGCTTTTGCGCATGTGCAGGAGTACTGCGCATACGCAAATGCGTTGTGGCTGCCATTTTGGAGAACAAAATGGCAGCCGTGACATGCGCAGTGGTGGCGGCGGCGGCAATCGCAGTGCGCGCGGGGGGGCGTGTGCGGCAGCGGGGGTTGCACGCGCACGCATGAGCACACATGCCGCCATTCCCCCCCCGGGCCTGCCGGAAGGGACGACTTCGGGGGATCGGCCTCTGGCTCAAAAAGGTTGCCTACCCGTGTGCTAGATGGATGGACTTTATTAAAAAGACCATGAATAGTTGTTTGCAGGAGCTGGGCAGAGCAGTAGAGGACAGGGGGCCCTGGAGATGTCTCATCCATAAGGTCACCATGGGTTGAGATTGGCATGAAGGCAGTTAACAACAACAACAAAAACTTCCATTTCCAGTATTTGGTAGTGTGCTGGTTAATTCCATGGCAGCAGAAGCATGGGTGGGATGACAGTATGGCTTATCTATCCTTGGAAGTTTGTTCACCACACTTTGTTGCTTTTCAGTGTAGCAATAAACTGTGGTTAATGTCAAAGAGGAAGTTTGTGGCTGCACCAGGGGTTCACTATGTAGGCCAGAAAGTGTTGGGGTTTCATCTTAGAGCTTTTGGGAGTGCTTGCAGCACCCTATAAACTTGCATGCTGCATTAGCACGTAAGAGTTTATTTCCACACCTGTTATGCAACAGTAAATGACTATTGTGGTCATTTATTGATCTGTACCTCTTCATCTACTCCAACACAATAGATGATTAGGCTGCAAGTGGAAAGTTTGGTCAGGTTAATTTATCTAGCAGTTTAGCATTACTGCCAAGTCTTAAGCAAGCTCATTCATCAAATGTCTTGGCAAACCTATGAAATTCAAGTTGAACAAAGAGATCTTAGGGTCCATCTACACTGTAGAAATAATGCAATTTGGCCCCACTTTATGCTACAGCTCCATCCTATGGAACCCTGGCATTTGTAGTTTTACAAGGTTTTTAGCCTTCTTGGCCAAAGAATTCTGGTGACTCACCAAACTACAAATCCTAGAATTCTGTATGATGGAGCCATGGCAGTTAAAATTATGTCAAACTGCATTATTTCTACAATGTAGATGCGCCCTTAGTGTAAAAGAATGCAAATGTCCAATCACTTTGCAGAAAAGCAAAGCAAAATAAATCTTCTCTTCAGTTACCTTGCCAGTGTCATGCAAAAAGTAGTGGATTGAATTATTATTACATTATTACACACGGCTTTTAAACTATGATTTCACAGGAAAGAAGCGGTTTTGGCCATGCTCATCACATGCCACTGCCTCTGACCCATAAGTGTCCTGTCTCCAATCCATCCACTTTCATTCACAGGGAAAACCTGTGAATGACTTGGCAATCATGCAAGTCCTTAGGTGAGAAATGTTGCTCCTGGGGCAGGAGAGTGATTGCAAGACACATGGTGCAGGGTGACCTGATGTCCTCCTTTTCCAGGCTATGTCCTACATTTCAACCTTCTGTCCAGGAATTCCAAAATGTCCTCCATTTTGAACAGAACTAAGAAGGAGGAATGTACATTGATATGAGTGTTTTTAGCTTTTATTTGCTCATGTCCTCCATTTTTTGGGAATGTTCTCCATTTTGCAGTGCCTTGTCCTCCTTTGCAGTGATGACATCTAGTCACCCTGCATGTGGTATCACTGTCCTATCCTCCCCAGTATCCCTCCCCCTTGCTATCCCCAAGCACCCTGATTATCTTAATTTTTTTCTGTTTATTTTCTTTTTTTCTTATTTACTTTTAAATTTAATTGTAGCAGCAGAGCTCCAGAATTACATGTGGAAAAGGGGGAAAAAACCACAAAACAAAATCCTAAAGGCATGATGGGTAGGCCATATTGCAGGGAGGCAGGGTTAAAGGAGAGAGCAGGAAGGGAGTGTGATGGAGTTGGCAGCCCCCAGTCGTATGAATGAGAAGAGGTGTGGCGATGGCTGCTCTACAAGCAAAATGTTACCTTTGTTTTATCAATTGTGTGATTGCTGCAAGAACGGGGCATATGCAGAAGAGTCTGTCAGTAGTAACGGGATGGATGGACTTAGGTACACCACTGCCTAAATGGCCCCTCCGCTGCTGCTTCTGACACCCCATCTTCAGCATCTAGGATACGTTGCCAAGCTGTTGCTGCTTTGTGCAGGCACATGAGGCTAAAACAGAGAAAGAGAGCGCAAGTGAGTGTGGATACAAAGTTCACTTGCTTGGACACTCTTATGACACTTGTTGCAGTCCGAGTAAAGGAGCACTGGGGCAAAGTAGCAACCCTGCTCTTTCTCTCCTCCCTCCTTTCAACATTTGGTGATCCTAAGGTGACCTTATCCCAGGGTTTTCTGGAGCTGACAGTGTGTGACTCACCCAAGGTCAGTGGGTTTCTATGTCCAAGCGGGGAACTGAACCCTAATATCCAGTCATAATCCAACGCTCAAACCATCTCCAGAGTCATAATCCAACGCTCAAACCACTACACTGCATAGAACTATAAGGACCAACAAGGGCCATTTATAGCAACCCTCTGCCAGTATAGGAATTCACTGTTAAAATACCTCTGTGAGGGGGACATCCAACCCTTGTTTAATAATCTCCAGAAGAATCCACTATCCTCCTAGGTAGTCCATCAGGAAGCTCTTGCAAATATTTTGTCAGAATCGTTTTTGTAATTTGAATCCATTGCTTCAAGTGCTAACCAGTGGAATAGTAGAAAACATGCTTACTCCATGTGACAATCAATCTTCTAATGTCTGAAGATGGTCATCTTTTTTCAGGTTGTGCATACTCATCTTTCTCCACTATCCCTCATAGTATTTGGCATAAATACCAAATATCTATTTGGTCTTTGCATTAATCATTCCATTTCCAGCAAATTGATGAGTCCTGGTGAAGTTTTAGGATCACCAGAAATTTGAAATGACCAGCCTTACTTTTTTGTCCTTGAAGAGTTTGCTCCAAAGTATTCCATGGAGCTTGTTTGATTATTGCTGCTTTGCATTTCACCAGGGAAAATAAAAGAAACCAGAGTTAGGGAATATAATAGAATTCTGTTCCCTCACTTTTAAAAAACAAAACATATAGCTTTTATATAATTTTTCTGTCTGTGTAACTTGTTTTTAAAAAGACTTCCTAAATCACCTGCAGTTCGCTCAGCTCTCCCAAAACAAATCTTTAAAGAGATTAGGAAGTGTATACATATATGCACAGACACAAACACAGGTTACTATGGTTTCTTTAACTCACTTGTAAATCACAGAACATACATATGTGTGACAGCTCCCCCAGGAGGCTAACCTTACTTTCAGGAATTAGGAGGGTATACAAAGGATTTATAAGGCAAATCCTATATATACATATGGAAGAGAAAGTTTCATTGTGTTCAAAAGAGATTTCTCTCAGGTGAATCTGCATAGGACTATAGCATCCAGAAAAATACAAAGCTTTAATAGTAGAATTCATAATACTAACAGGCCAAGCTCGGTGAGAAAGCAAAAGGGCACAGTGAACAAGAAGAAAACTGTAGCAAACTCCTCTTAAAGACAGTTACATAGACTCACACAGTGTACAGTTATTCTATATATGATGAGTTTTCAGCTGTATTCCATACCAACCAGTATTTTTTACTTAAAAATGATTCAGTCTCAGATTCAAGACAAATTTATTTTAAAATGATTTGAATGAATGTGGACTGCAATGTAATATAATGGATTGTTATTGTTGCTGTTGTTGTGTGCCTTCCAGTCATTTCCAACTTATAGTGACCCTAAGGCAAACCTATCATATGGTTTTCTGAGGCTGAGAATGTGTGACTCATCCAAGGTCATCCAGTGAGTTTACATGGCCAAAAGAGGAATTGAACCCTGGTCTCCAAAGTAATAGTCCAGTGCTCAAACCACTACATCACACTGGCTCTCATAATATGCTATATTATATAATTATATAAGCATTATAAATATATGTGTGTCGTTTTGTATTATATATTACACTTGTCCCTCCACATTCACTGGAGTTAGGAGTATAGGACCCCCATGAATGTGGAAAAACTGCAAATAATAAAAGCACTATGTTTTTACCTGAGAGAACTCTTCTCTAGGAATCTCTAGACCTCCAGTGCAACTCTGTGGTCAATATCTGCCAGACATTGACCACAGAAATGCACTGGAGGAGCTACAAATGCCTAGAGGAGTGTTCTCTCTAGGAATCTCTAGGTCCTTCAGTGTGACTTTTGTTTAAAGTTGGCCACAGAGTTGCACTGGAGGACCTAGATATTCCTAGAGAGAACATATTAATAAAATCCATGAGTAATCAAATCTGCAAAATCCAAAGCCACAAATGTGGAGGGACAAGTGTAATTATATAATATGTAATCAGAGTGGCAAATAGCATAAATAATAGACCTTAAATTAATGATGTGGATTGATTTAATAGATGCTTTCACATACATATGGTTGCACAGAGCACTGACAGATCCCTGTCCTTCTGCAAGTTGTCAGAGTCTCCCAGTAGCTTGGAAGCTAGAGCTCTCAGAATACTGTTTCCATTTTGCACATTCTAAAAAGAAATCTACTTAATAAATAAAATTATCCCATAACCTACCTTTAAATATACAGTGGGCCCTTGGTATTCGCTGAGTTTTGGTTCCAGGAGTTATTGTGGGTACCAAAATCTGTGGATGCTCAAGTCCCATTATATAAAATGGCATAGTAAAATGGTGTCCCTCATATAAAATCATTAAATCAGAGTTTGCTTTTTGAAATTTATATTTTTAAATATTTTCAAGCCATGTATGATTGAACCTGTGGAAGAATGGTGTTCAGACCACACCAGGTGACACCCTAAAGGGAAGGTGACATCACTGCTTCTGAAACACCTACCTTTTGGCAGAAATGGGCTGTGGCATTTACCTGCTTCCCTTTAAAATGCTTTAACAGATGGTAGGAGTGCTCAGTGGGATGAGAAAGGAGAAAGGAGAGGCCCCAGAATTTTTTTAAAATTAAAATTTCAAATTCCAAAATTTTAATTTTTAAAATATTTTAAATGATTTTTTAAAAAATATTATTTTAAAATTTTCTTTAAAAACATCACATTTTTAACCAATGTATATGTAAACAAATTTAGGTTGTGCATATTATATTGTAATTTGAATTTATAATTTTAATTTTGCTAGTTATGTCACATCTATTTGCATTACGTTCAGTGGTATAGGGGAATTACAATTTACGAATAACATTAGTGCAAAAAGCATTATTAAAGATTCTGTATGGTGTGAAATGGGAGGAGGTCAATGGTCAGTGACACTGTGAGTTACTGCACCGGGTGACACCAACCTTATTGACACCACTACTGTGGATAAAGAATTTGTGGATACACATCTATTAGGATAAGCAACACAAAAGCATATGTTAATTTCCAAAAGGTATACTCCCTTGGCATATTTCATCCAGTCTACTAGCATCCCTCTGATAGATAAACTGGGTACAGAATCCAGATCACAGTAGAAGGAACAATATTGGGGGGGGGGGCTATGGTCCAAAACACACTGCAAAAATAATCAAGTTTGAGACCACTTTAACTGCCCTGGCTCAATGCTAGGGAATTCTGGGAACTGTAGTTTTGTGAGACATTTAGCCAGAGAGCTCTGGTGCCACAATAAACTATAATTTCCAGGATTCTCTAGTACTGAGCCAGGGCAGTTAAAGCAGTCTCAAACTGGATTATTTCTGCAGTGTGTTTTGGACCTATATCTTCCAGAACCCTCTCCCCAGCCTCGAAAGTAGCTCTCAAATGCTAATAGGTTTTGATGCACAGAAAACAATGCTGTGAAACAAGAAACTCAATGGTGCTGTTGGCGTCAATGTCAGTGGGCAGTGAATATGCTTCAGGGCCACATTTTGTTCTGAACTTTAAGAGAGAGCTATAGGTTCAGCAGCTCGGACAGCTCCTTGAGCTAAAACATGAACAGATTAACTGGCCACATGGAAGCCACTGGTTGCTACTTAAGAATAGATAAAAGGGAAAATAAACAAAAAAAGAAGATGACTCCTTGGAAGTGACAGAAATGGTCCTTCCCTTGCAATAATTACTTTTTAGTGGTTTTCTACACATAACATCAGCATTACATTCTTAGCATTCTGTTCTTGGCATTCTTCTCTTTCCAAAGAAGAGTAGGGAAACTGTGGTTTTCTAGATATTGTTGCTTCTCCACCGCCTCTGGCACAGGGTGACTAGAGGTCCAGTTTTTTGTGGGTTTTTTGGGCTATGGGGCCAAGAAGAGTTTATTCCTGATGTTTCGCCAGCAGCTGTGGCTAGCATCTTCAGAAGATGGCATCTTCTGAAGATGCTAGCCACAGCTGCTGGCGAAATGTCATGAATAAACTCTTCTAGAACACAGCTGCTGGAGAAACACTAGGAATAGATAGATAGATAAATAGATAGATATACATTATTTATTACAGGCATAGACCAGTAAAAGTTACAAGTCAGGAATAGACTCTTCTAGAACACAGACTCATAGATGCCAGCCACAGCTGCTGGAGAAATACTAGGAATAGATATTATTTATTACAGTCATAGACCAGTAAAAGTTACAAGTGAGGAATAGACTCTTCTAAAACATGGACTCATAGATGCCAGCCACAGCTGCTGGAGAAACATTAGGAATAGATAGGTAGATATTATTTATTACAGGCATAGACCAGTAAAAGTTACAAGTTAGGAATAGACTCTTCTAGAACACAGCCTCGTAGCCCAAAAAGCCCACCAAAAAAACCTATGGACGTCGGCTGATGAAAGCCTTTTGACTTCACATTGACCAGAAGTCCTCACTGGCAAGGGGCATTGAAAAATGTGTAAGCCACTCAAGGGGGGGGGGGGGGGAGTAATACATTGCAGAACAAAAGCTGGAGAGAGAGAAAAAACAACCACCCTCAGATAAATTTGATAAATCGTAGCCATGCTCAAAATGGGGGACATTTTGGAATTCCTCCTGGAGGAATGAAGGAGGCTGAAAGGTAGGAAAGGAGGGACGCCTGACCATGCTGTCTCTGGGCTAGTCCTCCTCTGCCTCTCTCTGCAAAAGAGGTGTATAGTATATTTCTCTTTTTATTTCAGTGCTTGAGGAGGCTCTGGGGCAACACCCCTTGGCCCCTTCCCCACCTCCCGCCCACACATTCCGCAGCAATGCAATGCAATACCTCTCTATGGGGCACACTAGGTTTTTCCTCCTCCTCCTCCTCCTCCTCCTCCTCTTCTTCCCGCCTTCCTCCTCCTCCTCCTCCTCCTCCTCTGCTTTGGCAGCAATGGCATGAGCGGCTCAGCTGCGCCTTCAGGTTCCTCTCAGGAGGAAGAGGAGGAGGAGGAGGAGGAGGAGGAGGGCCAGGGAGACTTGGGGGTCTCCAAGGAGGAAGGAAGGTGGGACACCCCCAAACCCGGAGCTGTGGGGAGGAAGGCGGACAAGGAAGGCTCTTTCCGGAGGAGGGAGAAGGGCTGGCTCTCCAGCCCCCTGGACTGAGGTGAGAAGTGGGGACCACCATGCCTTCTTCCTGGGGGTCCTGGGAAATGTCGGGAAGGTTGGCTGTGGAAGTTTAGGGGGCTTGTTTTCCTTTGAAGCCAACATTTGTTGGGGCAGCCTCAAGGGAGGGTGAGTGGAAGGGTGCAGGATGCATCCGCACTGGAGGAATAACTCGGGTTGAGACCACTTGAACTGCCCTGGCTCCATGCTAGGGAATTCTGGGCAGGGGAGTTTGTTGTGGCACTGAAGGCATGGAGCCAGGGCAGTTCAAGTGGTCTCAAACCGGGTTATTCCTCCAGTGTGGATGCAACCAAAGGGGGGAATTCAGGAGAGGGATTTGGATTTGGATGAGGAATGGGGACAGACTTGTCCAAGGAGGTGCTGGGGAAGCTTCCTTTCCCTCCCCTTTCTTGGAAAGGTTCAGATCTGGAAATCCTGCTTCAGTTTTTCCTTCAGTCCCTTGATGGAATGAGGAGGGGAAGGAAAAAAGAGAACAGAAATGGGAGCCTGGCCAGGAGTCAAACCTCTTTTTAAAAACCCCAACAAAGCTCCTAACTCAAAAGACATTATAGGCGGCTTAGGTCCAAAGCACACTGCAGAAAAAAAAAAATCCAGTTTGAGACCGCTTTAACTGCCCTGGTTTAGTGTTAGGAAATCCTGGGAACTGGAGTTCATTGTGGCACCAGTGCTCTCTCTGTCAGAGAAGGCTCAAGTGTCTCACAAAACTAGAGTTCCCAGATTTCCATAGCATTGAGCCAGGGCAGTTCAAGCGGTCTCAAACTGGATTATTTCTGCAGGGTATTTGGACCTCAGTCTTAGTAGACAAAGGGATCTTGGAGCACCCTTTGAGACTAATGGAAGAGACATGTTGATGGCATGGGCTTTCCTTATTGTATGCATCTGACCAAGCCTAGGAAAGCTCATGAATTTCTCTCTTTAGTCTCCAAGGTGCTACAAGATCCCCTTGCAGACCAAAGTTTCACAGACAGGAGTTGTTCTGGCTCAGAAGAGAAAGGCAATTCTGCTGTAGGCATGGGATGATGAACAGGTGTAAGGATTGTTTTCCACCTATTAAAATAAATTGGTTTCTTCCTCCCCCCTCCACATTGCAATTTATAGGCAATAAATCTCAGGAAATGGTGGATGATGCCCAGTTGGAAGGATACTGTTGCCGTCTTTTTTTTTTTTTTAAATACCAATTTAATTTCATGCCTCATTCTTCTTTGTTCTTGAGAGGCACTGGAAAAGTTTGTTTGGTGATTGCTGGACTTTCCACTCTTCCGGAAATAAAGCCAGTGGATTAGTGTATCTACGGTAATCTGTATTACTGACTTTTGAGAGCATGCCAGATAAAATTAAGAAAGAATAAACAGAGTAAACTGGATGGTAGCCTTCACACATACACACACCCCACCCCTCAATATTATGCTTCAAAAAGACTTGGGATGATAGATGCCTTCTTAGCACTATTTAATAAACCTAGGTAAATAAGAAATGTGCTGTGGTGTAACTGTTTGAGGTAACTGTGGAAGTGTTTTTCACTGTGGATTCTAATAGGTCACCTTGTACCCAATAAACATAGTATATGTATGGACAACAATAGATGCCATTAATTTCGATGGGGTATAATTAAACATATTAAGATTGCAGTCCTAAACTTACCTTTCTAGCAAATTTTAGTCTCATAGAATTAATAAGCAGAACTTACTTCTGTGTCAGTGTGGACATACAGAACAAATGTTTCCTTTTGAAAGCGTGAACCCTACTTTTAAAAAAGTACAGTGAAACAAAACAAAAGCCATATTATGTCCTGTTGATTTCAGTTAGAGAGCTGAGAGGAGCTGTCATCTCCACCTGACATAAACGAGACATGTAATCTAGGTTGTGCATCTTTACACAAGAATTAGTCCCACATCATTTCAGTAGGCTTGTTCCCAGGTATGTGTGCTTTGCCAGGGTGGGAATCATGTGGCGTTCCAGATGTTGGATTGCAATGTCCAGAATTCTTCACCATTGGTTATGCCAGTTGGGGTTGCTGGGAGTCCAAAACATCTGGTGGACCCTATATGAGTTCCCCCTGGCTCTGTAAGCCTTAATGGAGGGAAGTATAATACAGCGGTAGAGCACATGGTTTACATCTAAAAAATTCTAGGTCCTGCCAAATGTGCTCCGTGTAAGACTGAGGAAAACCCTTGTAGGAAATCCTGGGGAAACTGTCTCCCATCAGACAAGTGTTCAGTACAATACTGAGCTAAATGGATCAATGGTATAATATGGGAAGTTTTCTTTAAGAGCCTGTGTTTCTACAAGACCAAGGTTTTAAGGTGGGCCATAACATCTGTCTCACTGAGAAAGAGTTTTTAAAGATTTATTTATTGGATTCATGTAATATATTTCTCCTCTAAATGAGACTCTGGCAGGTCATAGCAAGATATGATTAAAACACAGGCAAATCCCAATAGTAAAATACAAGTATATTACAATAAATTTAAAAGAAGTAAACACAATTTAAAACATAGAATTAAAGGGAAAAAAAACAGAGCATCCACATTGTAAAAATTATCTTTTGGCAAATGGTTAGTTGCCAAAAGTCTCTCTAGAGTTTGTTTGCCTACTGGTCGAAGGAGTTGAGAGGCTGTCACCCTGAAGGTCCTGTCTGATGTTGGAAGCTAATGTTTTTAGATGATTTTAATTGTTTTGAATTTTGATGTGATGTTTTTGACTTTTTTTTGTCTGTGAGCCACCTTGGGTCAGGTTCTTTCTCACCTTCAGGGAGAAAGGTGGCATACAAATTAAGTAAATACAATAAAATAAAATAAATAAGCAGGGCCAAGCCTGGTTAATTATTGGATACTGGAGACCACCAACAAGTACCAGGTGCTGTAGGCTAAATTTCAAGGGACAGTAATGGCAAATCATCTCTGAGTATTCTTTGCCTAAGTAAATCCTGTGAAAATCATAGGGTATCCATAAGTCAACAGGTGACGTGAAGGAATACATGCACACTCTAGAACCCCTAAGTAGTGTTTCAGAGCCATGGAGTTTTCACCAAGAAGATCTCCTCTTATGTTTTCATTAGATGTGGCTCTGAGGATGGTTGGACCAAAAGAAGGCCCTCTTCTGAAGATCTCAAAGTCGACTGGCCTTGTGAGGAACAATGCAGTCCTTGAGATAGCTTAGTACCAAGTTCTATAAGGTTTACATATCATGCACAGTATTTCTCTTTTTATTCCAGTGCTTGAGGAGGTTTTGGGTCAGTGCTTTGAGTTAGGACTGAAAATAGGAAGCCACTGAAATTGTCATAACAAGGGAGTAGCTTCATCTTGCTTCTTTAAAAAAATGTTTAAAGTCTACTGAAATCTGAGTGGCTTACATGCAATTTCCACAGGACATCTGAAAGGCTGCAGTAAAAAGACCCATAATATTTGTCTTTTAAAACTCTGAAGAAGGCAGCACATTTCCCAATCTCAATACATAAGTAGATAATGAGTAGTACTAAGTAGTAAATAATATAGATAGCATGGGTGGTGAAACAGGTTTTTCAGTATGTTTAAGGATAAGGTGGGAGAGTTTCTCATTTTAATGAAAAGTATTGCAACTCTACTTCTTATGAAAGGAGAAGAAATGATTTACCAGCAGAAACAGTGCAAGCACAACCCACAGAATGAATGCCTTGAAAAACAGGTGTTTTAATGCCTAATAGTTTTGCTGTGGGAGAACTAAATGCTTAACTCTACCATTAAAATCAATGAAATACCCATGTGTTAAACTTTGACTAAGGGCCTAAATACCCCAAAGGTGCCTTATCTTGTCTCATCTTAGAACCTAAGCAGGGTCAGTTCTGGTGGTGGTGATGATGATGATGATGATGGTAATTTCTTACCTGCCTCTCCCCATGGAACAAGGTGGGGAATAACAAAAATTAACAGACAAACAACACTAGGTAAAATGACATCACTTAAAACACATATCAATTTGAAAGGACAAATAAGATACACATATATTAAAACAATCCACATTTAAAATTTATCATTTAATATTCATAATTTAAAAATCAGGATAAGCCTGCTGGAAGAGACTGGTCTTTAATGCTGTTTTAAATTCCAACATCATATTCAGCTGTTGAATCTCTTCCGGCAGTTCATTCCACAGTCTAGAAGTGGCTGAAGAAAAAGTCCTCTGGCTGACAGTTGGAAACCTAGAGTCCTGGTTGACTGAAGTAAATGTCCTCTAGAAGACCTGAGTGTGCGGGGTGGATTATATGGGAGGAGGCAATCCTATAAGTTACCTGGACCCAAATCATGTAGAGCTTTAAAGGTAATAACCAACACTTCGTACTTTGCCTGGAAACTAATTGGCAGCCAGTACTCTATCATGGGGGTTTCTTGACAAATTTGTTCAGAGGAGGTTTGTCATTGCCTCCCCCTGAGGCTGAGAGCATGTGACTTGCCCAAGGTCACTCAGTGAGTTTCATAGTTGAGTAGGGAATCGAACCTTGGTCTCCAGAGTCATAGTCCAATACTCAAACATTGGCCCAACATACCACACAGAAATATTGAAGCACAAAAGTTGGGGTGAAAGCAAACAGGATTTCATCACTAATTCCAGCTTATTAAAAACAGTGCAGTTTATAGAGGTGAGACCTATGGATAAATGGAAGTAAATCCCATACAGTTAATGGAAAATACACGTTAGTAGAGAAGGTAATACTTATATTTGTAGCTGAGCATGTTTATATTCAGAAGCAAGTTTTTATTAAATCAGTGGGATTTGCTTCAGCATAAGTAGTTACAAAAAAGAGGCTGCATGTTGAACAACACTATCAGAATGCTACTGTAATATTTACTATAGCATATTGTGATAGGTTCAGATTAAAAAATGAGGAAATTGAAATAGTCAAAGATTTCTTGTACCTAGGATCAAACATCGCCCAGAATGGAGACTGCAGCCAAGAGATAAGAAGACTAGGAATGGGAAGGGCAGCCATGAAAGAGCTAGAGAAGATCCTAAAGAGTAAAGATATACAACTGAGCACCAACGTTAGAATTGTCCAGACCATTCCTAATCACTATATATGGATGTGAAAAAAGCAGATAAAAAGAAAATCAATTCATTTGAGATGTGATGTTGGAGAAGAGTGCTAAGGATACAGTGGACAGCCAAAAAGACAAACAAGTGGGTCCTTGAATGAATCAGGCCAGAAATACCCTGGAGGGCAATATGATTAAATTGAGGCTGTCGTATTTTGGCCACATCATGAGAAGGCATGACTCATTGGAAAAGACAATAATGCTTGGAAAGGGTGAAGATAGAAGAAGGAGAGGTAAATCGTATACCAGATAGCTAGACTGAATTAGGAAGGACATAGGCATGAGCCTGCAGGAAATAAGCTGAGCAGTGGAAGACAGGGACACTTGGATATATCTCACCCACAGGATCACCATGAGTCGAAGTTGTCTCGAGGGCAACTAACAATAACAACAACAACAATAAATGTGAAAGAATAGAAAAATACTTACGATAGCAAGAAACACCATTCCTTCCACATCTATTTTCTCCCAGCATTTTCTGTGGCAGAGTTTAATGCAATAGACAAATAGATGCATAAGACAATAGATTGTGATGTGCATCTTTCAGCATGTTATGTTGTTTTCTTGGAAGGTGTCAACATTACAAGCCATAGCTGAGCAAAAGCTAAGCACCCTGAAGTACTGTTTATTTCAACTGGAGATTGAAGAACATGCTTATTAAGGGGGGAAGCAGACGGTGCAAAGCGCCGTCTTCAGGCAAGGAAGGGGAGGGGCAGCCGCACGCTGGGCGCCCCAACCCCTTCCCAAAGCCGTCGGAGCGCTGGACCCTCCGCACATCCGGTGCTCCGAGGATGCCTATCCGCCTCAGCATCCACACACGCTGTGGCGGAAAAGGCGCAGAAGGTGCGCCGGCAGCCTTTTATGGCACACCTTCAGTGATTTGCGGAAGGAGCGCTATTTTAGCGCTCCTTCCTGGGGCGGCGAAGCTGTGCCGCAGGGCCGAGGAATGCGGATGCCTCGGCCCCGATCCGCAGCTTCCCGGGGCGGCCCCGTGCCACCCGTCTGCTTCCCCTGAGTTAAGTGCTCAGCATTAGCAGAATTATATCTTGATTTACCAATTTATGGTTGTGCCTTTGATGCCACATCAGGCATAAAATTGTCTCTTATGTGGTTTGGGATTGAATTACACACAGTGTGTCATCTGATCCTTCCTTTCTATTTCTCTTGAAATCTAATATGTAATTTCCTTGGTCCTGCTTTATTTTCTTTTTATTTCTGCTATAGTGCACCTGCAGCTGAAGCTGGAGTCAATAAGATGCAAATGGAAAAATTCACTGTTAGGAATTTCCACAGTTTTAGATCTGCATGATGTTTGTCCAATTGATAAGACTGGGACTATAGGAGAGGACTCCCTCCCAATGGCAAGTACTCAGGGTGATGAGTATCCACTGGTATCCACTGGGATTTGGTTCTAGGACCTTCCCATGGATAACAAAATCTGTGGATGCTCAAGTCCCATTGAATACAATGTCATAGTAAAATGGTGTCCCTTATAGAAAGTGGCAAGATCAAGGTTTGCTTTTGGGAATTTATATATTTTAAAAATAATTTCAAATTGTGGATGCTTGAATTCCTGGATAAAAAAAATCCCTGGATACAGAGGGCTGACTGTATAGCCTAACAAAATATTAAGGCCCAAGGTTCCCCAGTCCTGTGTTAGGGTATGGGAACCAAAGTGTTGTATGAAAGGCTTTAAAGAAAATGTTGGTTTAGGTCATTTTAAAGGGGCTTGAAGGGAAAATGAACAGTGGCATTGTTCAGATTTCTAAGGAGTAAGTCTAAACATAAGGTCAGCAATGGAGTAAGAATGGACTTCTTCAAGGAAGCAGGAAATCTTACTAAGACTAAGGGTGATAGACTTGGAGCTCAGGGTTATGGAGCAAACGTCATGGGCAGGGAAATAGAATATTGAATGAAAGAATGATGTAAGGTAAGATAAGGATAAAGAATTTGGTTGGACCTGGGTCTTTCAGAAAGACAGTGTAGGGATTTAAGGAAGGGCTTATGGTTCAATGAAAAATATTTTTGTGGCAGATGTCAAATTTATTTTTGCTTGATGCCAAATACAGGTGAAGCAGATGTATTCCTGGATTTTACTACTTTAATAGAAACTTTGGTACCAGAGATAGAAATAACATGGAAAGATTAGGGATAGATTCTTATATCACAAGAATGAACAGTTTATTTCAGGAAACATTTTATTCACTACGGACAACGTGCACATGTAAAATGATACAACCTAATCAACTAAGCCTTGCATAAGTAAACAGGAACATTTTGAATCTTTTAGAAACCATTTAAAGCCTTCTTCCAAAATGCATCCTTTTAACAGTCTTTACTTGTCTTATGATTTCTGTTTGGTGGAAACTTTAATTTTGTGTTTTTTTGTAATGTCCAGGTAGCTGGTAAGGCACCTTAACTTGCTTTCCCCTTTTCTTTGTGTGTTGTTCTTCATACGTGCTCAGTGATTCTATAGGCAGCTGTTCACATTTCCTATGGTACATAATCACACACAGTTACCAATAGAATTCAGAGGCATATCCATGTTAGTCTGGAAAATATCAGTATGCAAAGGGGTCTTCTAGCACAGGGGTTGGCAAGATTTACTTACCTGGGGCCGGTCGCTGGTCCCCAGGTCTTCCGCTGGGACGGGGGGGATGGCGGTGGGTGCGCTCATGTGCGTGCGTGCAGCTGCCGCCAATCCCCGCCACCACCACACGCATCACGGCCACCATTTTGTTTGCTAAAATGGCGGCCGTGACTTGTTTGTGCATGTGCAGTACTCCTGTGCATGCGCGAACAGGCCGCGCCCGCCATTTTGAAAAACAAAATGGCTGTTGTGACTCGTTTGCGCATGCGCCGAGTCGCACCCGCCATTTTGTTTTCCAAAATGGTGGCTGCAGTTCATTCACACATGCACAGGAGTATTGCGCATGTGCAAACGAGTTGTGGCTGTCATTTTGGCAAACAAAATGGCGGCTCTAACATGCGGGGCGGGGGGGCAGCCGCGCACGGGGCGGCGGCGGGCGGCGGCAGCAGGGGTAGGTGGCGGGCTGGTCAGTGGGAGTCGGCTGGTGGGGGTCGGCGGGTTGGGTGCGGCCCGCGAGCCATAGGTTGCGGACCCCTGTTCTAGCACCTTTGAGACTGTGAAAGAAACTGTAGCATAAGCTTGGTCTGCTTCCTTCAATGCATGGAGTGAACTGGTGACTAGGGAGGATCTTTATAATCTGTATGATTAGGCATAGAAATGCAAAATATGTGGGTATGGTGATGAGGTGACAAGTTCAGTTTTTAATAGCCCCAGGAAAATCACCTAGAGGAGAATCCCATTTGTCTCCAGGTCAAGCTTTATTGCATTGTTTATTGCAGACATGCAGCTGCAACCCAACACCGAAAGTCTGTCTTTCTCACTCTCTCATTTGTCATCCTCCAATGCCAGTGCTTCAAAACAAACAAACGAACAAACAAACAAATGCCCAGCCAGACATTTAGAGTTACTTTTCTAACTGAAGTATGCCTATATCAGAGAGAAAAAGTTACAGCAGTGAACAAGTTTTTTTTTAAAAAAAAATCCAAAGCAGTATTTCTCAGTGTTGTGACAGAGAAGAAATACAACTTATATCTTGACAACACTATAGATTTTTTAATTCTCTGGCTTTGAGATTATTGATTCATAAATTCCAGGATTTTCAATTATTTGTTTCAGATTGGTTTTAGATTGTTTGCTATTGATTTTTGTGTTTTGCTTTGTTTTTATCTGTTATGATTAAAAAAAAGTTTTACGGTTTATATGGTTCAGCTATTTTGATGTTTATACTCGGTTGCTTTAAATTGTATCTCTAATTGAATTGTGGCTTTTTGATTTAATGTGCCTATAACCCATTGGACAATATCCAACCACTTTGAAAAGTAGCTGAAAATATTTTAAGTAAATAGATATATATTGTTCTGAATATGAGGAATAAAGAGGAGAGAGAAATCAAGAGGTTGTGTGTGTGTGTGTGTGTGAGAGAGAGAGAGAGAGAGACATGAAAAGTTTTCTCTTAATATATTGAGTATGAAATGATGCAAGCAAGGAGAAATATCAAAGAGAAAGCTGAAGAAGTGGTCATATCCTCTTGCTATTAGTGGCTATTTTTATAGACCAAAATTCCTAAGTAAAGCAGCTGGATGGATGTCATAAGTGCCTAGATGCTTAGATACTAATAGCCATAGGATTTGACCAGGGGGTTATTCACAGCTTTTGTTTTGCAATGCGACTTTCCAATAATCTCACTCACACATTCCCGATTTGTTGTTCCCACTATTTTTAAAAATCAGAACTGCATCTATGTGCATCTCTGTGATTTCCGTTGCTCACATATGTCAACACTATGAATAAAGATGGAATCAATGATGTCCATGTATTCAAAACATGTTCAAGACATGCAGAGCTTTATCCTGGGTCTATCTGCATTAGTTATTCACACAGCTGACAATGTGATTTTTCCAGGAAAACTTGGGGGGAAACCTGAGAGTGATTATCCCAGGTTTTTGGGCAGCCCCCCCCCCCAAAAAAAAAACTTAATCAGATGCATGTGAAATTCATGTGAACAACACAGATTCAACTCATGTTCTACTGGGATTATTTTCACTGTCTGAATAACCCCCAGGTCAACAGGGGACAGTGGCCAGGACCAGTGGAGATCCCACACTGGGTGTCACCCGCTGCAGGGTGGGGACTTCTGGGGGGTGGGACTTCCAGGGGTGGGAAAGGAGCTGTGTGGTTGGTTGAAATGCCACTCAGGCCAGGGAAACAGCTGCGTGGGGCACAGAAACAGCTGCCTGCCTGGGCTGGAGACCCTTCCTGAGGCCCGGAGTGGCACCTATTCAGCCCTGAGGGGCACCTGCGGAGGGGTGGCGGGGGGCTGATTTGGTGTCATTCCCCTCTTCTGGGGTGTTACCCGGTGCAGCCTACACACCCCTGGAGAGGACAATAGAGGGCTAGGAACAAACTTCTGTTGGAGCTCATAGATAAATCACAGATTAATGTGGAAATGAGAGGCTGAATTTATGAGTACACATTTGTGAAGTTCATAGAAAATGAAAATAGGCTAGTCTTAGCTGGTCCTTTCTTAGCACTATTTGGTACAGAAACAGAAAGATTTTTCAGCAATGTTGTAGTGGCTCTAAGGTGAAGTGCCAGAACATTTCGATTAGCTGGGGCAATGATATCATTTGCTGTGAGAGAAGTTCTTGGTTCAGGTGGAAAAGGAAAAGGAGTCAAGACTGGGAGGGCTTGGATGCTGCTTTGTAAAGACAGTTAATGAACAGTTCTTTGCCTGGTTGCCAATGTGTCTGAGCTATTAGTAGAATACACCCACAGCTTTGAGTAACATCACACCTGCCATGCCACTCTGGCATTCCATTCCCTTTAGGTGGAATTTCCAATCTTTTTCTCTAAATTTTTCTCAACAATATATATATTTTCTCAGCTCTACCTCTGTGTGTCTTGTAGACACACACATTATGTTTGTGTATGCATGTGCACTTACTTTCCATCTGTCCTGTTGTTCCATTTTCAGCTGTTTTTCAAATGTCCCAGTTTCTCCCTCCTCCTTTTACTTTCCCCCTTCATCCTTGATTTACTTCAGTTGGTGAAAACTCAGTTCAAACTACAAAAGTAGTTTGTTCTCAATTAACTTAGGAGGGAGGAGGAAAGAAGGGCCAGAAACCTGCCCCTCTCAGTAGGTTCAGGCAAAATCAAACTGCTGCAGCGTCTCCTAATTTTGTCTTTCCTCATCATTAACTTTTGTCATCAGGACCACACTCTGATGTTGCTTGGCCACACATGCCCCATTTTCCATCTGCAAAATGTTGGAGGGTATGTGTCTGTATGAACCACAGAGACATACAGATATGGATCACAACAGCATCTTGAATTTTCAAATTCTCTTTGTGGGCATGGCTATGGACACTGTCATGATGAATAACTGTGTTTTAGAATTTACCACTTTATAAATGGTTAATGGTGTGCAGTGGTTAAATGCCTGTAAACTGTTGTTTGACTTTTTGTTGTTTTTTTCTAGACTCAAATGGGAATGGGACTAGTTAATTTCTTTTTTTTAAAGTCTTATTTATTCCATCATTAAGGCTACTATTTCCAAGTCCACTCATCTCCATGAATGTGCAGTATGTGATAGAATTATATGACTTATGTGCCAGAGACATGAAAGTTTCTGAACTGGGCCTTGGAATTTCAAAAGAAGCAACAGATTTTTTTTCTTCATATTTGCTATAATTCTGCACAATGTACTGCCAACAACCCAATAAGCAACTAAAGAAGAAGAAGAAGAAGAAACAGCAACAGCAGCTGCCATCATTTCCTTATTAAATGGGTTTGGGAGCAGTGCTCTTGACTTCACTGAGATGTGGCTTGCTTTCTTAGTGCCTCCTGGAAAAACCTACAGAAAAAAAAAATTAGGGCAACATTTTATAAATAAGTTGCTTCTTTTGCTATTAAACCAATGCCAGTTTTCACAGTGACATAACGCTTTCCAGTGTTTGTACCTTCTACATTACATCTACTTTCTTGGGCCAAACTTCTTTTAAAAATAAGTTTGACGATTTTTGTGTGCCAGTCTGGAAACATATGAGCAGATTCACATTCTAATAAATACAGAAAGTAATGGGAAGAACAGGCAAAGACTCTTTTAGTGCAATATCAATTGCTGGATCAGTTTTTATGGTTTTTGTCCATGTCTTGACTTAGAACTGAATAACAAATGGCAATTAAAACATATTATAAGAAGAAGAATGTAATGCCTTAGAAGCTGAATGTAAGCTCTGGGTAGGTTCTCATAGGACAATGTAGTTTCTCATATATCCTAAACTCAAGCCAATTTAAAGGGATTTCTTCAGCTAGCATGGGTTCCCAACCTGCTAAGAGCTGCAGAATGGCAAAGATAAAGGAGTCTGCCATTTTCTGTGTCTGGCATCTCACCTTCTTCCCAGAGAGCTCTGTGGCATGCAGAAGCTTCCTACAAATAGCCAAAAGGCCAGTCTGGAAGATGGTTGCTGGCTAGCGGTGCACTTAAGTCCTCTGGGAAGAATTTACTACAACTAAAGAAGATCAGACTATCTATGGTGACCCAGAGGACATTTTCATCTGCTGCTCCTAGGCTCTGGAATGACCTGCCAGACGAGATCCATCAGATTACCACCTTGGAAGCCTTTAAAAATGCTATACAGGGGGGAAGCAGATGGCTAATTGAGCCGTTTTGGGGCAGGGAAGGGGAGGGGCAGCCGCACGATCAGTGCCCCAACCCCTTCCCCAGGCCATCCTCAGAGCAGCCGGCCCTCCGTACCTCGGCCCCGCAGCGCAGCTTCCCGGGGCGGCCCATGGCCGCCCGTCTGCTTCCCCCCTAAGACGGATCTCTTTGGGCAGCCCTTCCCAGACTAGCCTTTTTGGTTTCCCCTCCCCTCATTGTTATCATTGCTTTCATTGTTATTATCATTATTAACAATATCACTGATATCATGCCCTCTGCTTTCTCTCCCCTAGGAAAGCACACCCCTCTCCCCCTAAACTGGAAATTTGAATCTGGTATTTATTCTTTTATCCTATCCAATATACAACAGGAATTTCTGCGTTTTAACTTTTGCTTGGTTTAATTCTCTTTTAACTGGGTTTTTAAAAATTATTATAATGGGGGGAGGGTTGGGATAGGGGATTCTCCTTTTAACCTTGATTGTAATTTTAATCTGTATGTTCTATATACCATTATTATTATTATTATTATTATTAGAGGTGGGATTCTCCAGGTCAGATGGAAGTCTTTATTCCAGTCCTCCTGGGGAGCATATAAATTGAATTGAAACCTTTGTGTCTGCTTCACCACTTTAATGGTCTTCTTTGACGATGGGGAGGGGGGAAGGTGGTTGAGGCATTTGAGGCAGCCAGCTTGGGGACATATTACTGCCTAGTCCCCTGGTGGCAGTGGGAGTTACACAGTAGCTTCCACTCATAGATCTTCCCATGGCACCCAGACAATGGTACTCAGGCATTAGATGGTACATGCGTCATCTGATGCTTGGATCCATGCTCTATGCTGCACCAAAGCTGAAGCAGCTGTAACCAATAAAGGTATGGATATTTAATTTTCAGCATTGCATCTTGCATGAATGAATGCAGATCTTTTGTCCAAGTCTTCCTCTTCATTGCTAGCCTGGTAATGGAATATATTAGGAGACTATTCTGGAATAATTTTAAATCAGTTCTGTCTTTTGATCATACTTTGTTTAAAATCATATTACTCTAATTATGGTAAATCTTCTGTCTCATCTCATAATAAGATTACAACTACTACTCTTATGGAGCAGCATTACAGAAAGAAATCATCCCACTTATACTATCCAGGAAATACAGTCCCCCCGCTACATGCAGCTCTGACGTTCGCAGATTTGTTTATTCACAGCTTTGATTAATATGTTCTGTTTAGGTATCTCTAGGTCCTCCAGTATGACTGCTGGAACCTGGCCATAGAGTCACACTGGAGAACCTAGAGATCCATAGAAAAATCACTTCTCTGGGCATTTGTAGGACCTCTAGCATGATTTATGGTCAACTTTTGGTGGATGTGGACCATAGAGTTGTGCTGGAGGACCTAGAGAATCCTAGAGATTTGTTCTCTCAGGTTAAAAAAAATAGTGTTTTTTTATTTGTGTTTTTTCTACTTTTAATGGGGTCCTGCACCCCTAATCCCAGTGAATGTGAGAGGGCATTGTATAGGTGTCTGAATAACTTATACCTGATACAAGCCACACAAGAATGTTATGGTCCACATCCACCAAAAGTTGACCATAAATCATGCTAGAGGTCCTACAAATGCCCAGAGAAGTGATTTTTCTATGAATCCCTAGGTTCTCCAGTGTGAATTCATGTCTTGTTTGTGGGCTTCCAAGAGATAAGTGATTGACTGGCATCCCACTAGATAACCTTGTACAAGTCACACTGTCTCAGTAGAAAGGCAAAGGCAGACTCCACCTGAACAAATCTTGCCAAGAAACCCTGTGATAGGGTCAATTTAAAGTCACTATAAGTCAGAATTAAATTAAACCCATACAGCAACTGGTGGAAAGAGAGTGTTGGTTGAGAAAGAATTTGACTTGATGTAGTAGGGAAGTTTTTAAAAGTTTTAAACAAAAATGAAATATTTCAGGACAAAGGAGCTAAGGAAATAATTGAACTGTGAGTTCATTTTGCACATTAACCTTCACAGTTCAACAAGGTGCAATTCAGACTTAGCAAAAATTGCCAGTTCTCGTCCTGAGGGCTTGTTCTTTCTGGTGTAGCACTTAGGAAGGAAAGAGTTTCTGGAAACTGTTTCTTCAGCATTCCTGATGCAGTGACCCTTCCTTCCTGTCTAGCATTTATGATATCAGTTCCATTTTACAGCAAGTGGGAAGGCAACCTACTGCATAGCAGACCTAGGATAATTTTCTATAGCACCTGTTCAGTGCCTACATTTCTCAGCTGTGCAACCTGTGAAACAGTGGTAACTGAACCAATAGCTGTTTTCTTAACTCCCACTCTCCAAAGACAGCTGCCTTGCTTCTGAGGCAGGATTTGTACAGTAGAGCATACATTATACTTCTCAGCAAGATAGAAGAAATTCTGGAACCTTTTGCGGTTTTTCCCAAACCTTCGTCTGCCATCAGTGTAGGTATTTATTTTGGATTATTATAAGTGTAGGTTTAATTTATTTATTTGGGTAATTGTAAGTATAACATTGGAAGAAAAAGAATCCACAATTTAAGATACACAGATGTTACCATATTATTATCTGAAATAAATTTCTACATCACCTCCTAGCCCACAAGGGCTCTTGAGGCAATGAACAAATAACCAATAAAAATGTTTTTAAAACAAATTAAAATACTTTTTTGAAGCTCCAAAAAGCAATCTAAAAACAATCTTAGGTCCAAAACACTACAGAAATAATCCAGTTTGAGACCACTTTAACTGCTCTGGTTCAGTGCTAGGGAATCCTGACAACTGTAATTTATTGTGGCACCAGAGTTCTCTGATAGAGAAGGCTAAATGTCTCACAAAACTACAGTTCCCAGAATTCCCTAGCATTGAGCCAGGGCAGTTCAAGCAGTCTCAAACTGGATTATATCTGCAGTGGTTTTTGGACCTTAGAATCCAGTTCTGAAACAGTTATAACAACAATTTCAACCACTGAATGCTATGAGGAATAGCACTGTTTTGGCTGTCTGCTGGAGACTTAAAAGGATGGGGTACGGCCTAATTCCCTTGGGTAGGAGTTCCACAATTGAGGCATTGCTACAGTGTAAGTCTTGTTAATGTCCCCACAACCTAACTTCAGAAAGTGTTGGGACACAGAACAGGGCCTCCTCTGAAAATCTAAAAATTTCTGTCAGGTTCATATAGGATGGGGAGGTCTTTCAGATATCTTGACTGAAGTTGTTTAGGGCTTTGTAGGTCAACATTAGCACTTTGAATTGAATTTGGAAGCAAATTGGAAGCCAGTGCAGTTTTTGTAGGTGTTATATGATCTCTAAAACGTATACCTGACACCAGCATTTAGCACTAGATACAACTTCCATATACTTTTCAAGGGCAGCCCCAATTAGAGTTCATTACAGTAGTCTAACTTAGGCATGAACCACTGTAGCCAGATTTGACTCAGCCAATAAAAGGTGCAGCTGGCGAACTAGTTGAAGCTGGAGAAAGGCATTCCTGGGCACAACAGCAACCTAGCTTTTCAGGAGCAGTGCTGGATCCAGGAGGGATCTTTCAGAGGGAGAGCAAACCCACCTAGAGCAGGCTGTGATCCCAATCACAAAACAGAAAAATATTGGAATGACTGCTGATGAAACACAGCTGAATATGAGGAGGGCAAAAACATTGACAGAAATATTTGCACAACTATAAAGTGGATTCTGAAGTCATCAAAACTAATTTAGGGGCGAAGCAGACCACGCTGAAGGAGCGGCTCTGCACTGCCCTTTTGAGTGCTGGATCAGGGCCACAGCAACTGCATACTGCAGTCCCAGTCTGGTGTTTTTCCAGCCCCCCAAAAAGCTTTGGAGTGGGGAAAAAGCCGCCCTTGCTGCCGCCGCGGTGGCTTTTCTGCGTTTCTTAGGCACAGCATGCCTAAACGCTGCATCGCAGAAATGTCATGATGCTGCCCGTCATCTGGTTGGGTGGACTGTGAGGGCAGAGTCAGGACACCCCCACGCTGCCCCCAATCTGGTGCTTACTGTTGGTCTGTACAACCCCTTAATTAATCAAAATGGAGACTGTAGCTATGAAATCAGAAGACGACTAAGGATTCCTTCAGGTGAATTTTGGGCTATTATGTTTCTGGGTTGCACAACTTGTAGTGATTGTTCCCACCCCTACTCTTGGCTTATCTGTATTCAAATATATACAGTTGTCCCTCTCTTTTCGCAGACCTGGAATCTGCATTCTTGCTCTTTGCGGGAGAGAGAAGCAGCCATTAATGAAATGGCTGTGTGCACCTGCACGCAGCTGTGCACCTGCACCTCAGGCGCATGCACCATTATTTTCTATGGGACTCAAATATGTGCAAGTTGCCATTTTTGTGAGGGGGTCTGGAATGGATCCCCCATGAATTGGGAGCGGCAACTGTACCAAGATTTTGTCCTTTTCAATTGAGGGTTCATTCACACTCACATTTTTGTAGCAAGTAGATCCGAGCAGAAACTGATGTTGCGATTCCGAATCGAAGTTCACATTATTTTACCCTGATCGAATATCTCTGGTGCAATTTAACCCTGTTGGAGTTCACATTGGGATTAGTATCAATTTAAAATGGAGCTGCCATTTCGATTGTTCTTGCATTTTTTAAAAAACTACCAAGCAAATGATGTGCACCTAAGCATTAATGCATCTCTTTTCTATGTTTTTAATTGTATTGTTTTTGATATTGTGAAGCCGCTCTGAGTCCCAGTTTTGGGGAAAAAGCAGGATACTATTACTACTACTACTACTACTACTACTAATAATAATATGTCACTATTTGGGTGAATCCCCCCACCCCCCTTCAGCCTTGGAGGATGGCGATGGCAAGCCCCTCTGAAGAAACATTGCCAACAAACCCTGGAATAGGTTCACCTTTGGGGAATCCACACTCTTTCAGGCAAGAAACCCCCACGGATTTAAATGTGGGGTACAATATGTGCTTGAGAGCTTTGTTTGTACCAACTTGGGAGCAGAGTCTGCAGTGATTTTATTTCTGAGGAAAGAGGAAAAAAACAACCCCTTACCCCCCACACACTAATAGGTTGTGTTTTTTTTAAAGTCAATCAAATCATGGGCACCGTTGTCATATCGATGATGTGAGTATGTAAAGGTACTGTCTACTGCAGCTATGCAATTGCAAAGATGTGCATAAGCTGTCATTTTACTTACCGTATTTGTTTTTTACAAATACACTGATGATGTTCCTGAGAGAGCCCCCTCATTGGCTTTGTCTTTGGCTGGCAGAGAGAGGGCAAAGGAGTGGGCATGATCCGCCTCCTGTGCATTAACCTCTCCCTTCCTCTGCTCTGAATTTAATCAACATCCAATTCCCATTTATGGCTGGTAGATAAAGACTGGTTCTTTTCAAAAGAACGCTAAAATCTTTGTTTCCGAAAACCCCGGATTAAGTGGGATCTGCACCCACCCCAATTTGGGTCGGAAAAACCAGTGCAACTTTAAACAACCCACTTTTAAACCGGTTTGCAAACCAGTTTATAACATAATGTGAATATTCCCTGTGTTTAGTTGAAGTATGGTGTGAATAGGGTTTCTTCCCCTCCTTGGAAATATAATGAAGGAAGGAAAATCAACATGTCACCAGTGATACCTTTTGGAAATAAATGGGGGGGGGAGAGAGTATGGAGCCTGATATGCCAATTAACTGTGTGCATTAGAATAGTTTGGGAGTAATCTCACCTTCTGCACTGGGTTTCAAAAAGCATGGTTCAAATTGATCAGTCAAAAAAGTCAGGGTCCTGAATGTACAAGACCTGAGCAGGGCTGCTACTAACAGAATATTTTGGAGGGTTCTAATTTCATAGGATCACCATATGTCAAAGTCAACTTGATGCCACATAACAGCAAGAAGTGCGAAGAGCAGCAAATCTCAATATTCTACTGTGATTACTCATAGGTTTTCTCTGTCTGAGGCAGACGTCTTTTTACATGGAAAATGGCAGGGATTGAATGCAATTGCCATACTAATGAGCATTAACTTTCTTTCCTAAGTTTAACCTTCTCTCTTAAGTTTAAAGTCTAATGTTACTTTTCACAATTCAAGAAGTCTCTCCCCCCCCCCACTCAGTCTTTTGCATGCATGTACACAATACAGATTTTCTTTCTCAATATATCTAGATATATAAATTAGGTGATGTTTTGATGCACTGAAATGTAAATATTGGGCCCAAAGATAACAGCATAGATGTAAATAATTACATTAAGAGGACATGTCCAATTGAATGTTATAACTCTTCACTTCCTCTCATGAACAGCAACTGTCATCTTCCAATTAATATCATAAACAGCATTTAAAAATTTCAAAAGCAGTTTGTACTCTGTTATGAGATGTGTGTATGTGTGTGAGAGGGGAGGATAAATAATAATAATAATAATAATAATAATAATAATAATAATAATATTTTTTATTTATATCCCGTCCCTCTGTCAGACAATCGAGGTGGCTTACATCATTAAAACTCAATACAATGTAAAATGCAGTCCCAGACCCATAAACCCTCCCACTCCTTAAAACAAAATTAAACAATGATAGAATTAAAACATAATACTTAAAAACAACTTAAATTAATTAAAAACCTAATTGATGGTAAAGGACTGAATAGAGATAGCAGTTCAAGTAGGGATAATGGGACTCTGGAGTCAAAGCAAAGCAGCTTCATGTATATACCGCTTCATATCATGCTATGGGATGTCTAAGCGGTTTACAACTGTAAGCTCATTGCCCCCCAACAGTTGGGTACTCATTTTAGCGACCTTGGAAGGATGCAGGCCTGAGTCTAGCCTGAGCCCTGGCTAGTACTGAACTTGCAACCTTGTGGTCTATGAGTGAGTGGCTGCAGTACAGGCATTTAACCACTGCGCCACCAGGGCTCTTATGCCGGGAGATCTAGTCAGGAAAGGCCTGCTGGAAAAGATCTGTCTTCACAGCAATAATAATAATATTATATTTGGGGAAAAGAATACCAAATGTGTTTTAGGTGGCTGATCCCAAATGCATAGACTGAATTGCAGGAGAATGAAGCTGGAGACCCGCAAGTAGGTATATGAAAAACCAAGACAGTTATAAACATACGAAGGGCATATATATGTCTGTCCCTGACTTCCACTCCACCAAAAGCATCTGAAGAAGTAGACTAAAGTCTACAACAGCGCATGCTGCCAACCTCTTTCTTTCAGTTAGTCTCAGAAGTGCTACAAGATCTCTCTACATCTGGAAAATTAAATTACTGTTAAATAGTAACATAGTTTAAAATTTCACATGAAGAAAGCCACTTGAGTATGCAGAAATTCAATGCATTTCATGTTCAATTTTTTTTTAAAAGCACACCATGGATAAAGGCAGACTGAATCATAAAAGATGCCCAAGAGCATTCAGAGTAACATATACTAATGAATTAATGAAGCTTCATAATTAAACTTTGTGCTCTCTGTGCTTTCCAAGCGCAGTCTAGAGATAAAGATCTCTGGTGTTTAGTAACTTTTCAAAACTACATTTTGTTGGTTGTGAATGCACACTCTAGTACTGTGTTCTGTTATTTTCAGTTGTAATGTAGGAAATTTGACCTCCAGTTAGATAAGTGTAATAGTTTTCAATCGTAGGTGGCTGTTTGCACATCAGTATGGTTCTAGATTGCATCAGTAGGAGTGTAGTGTCTAGACTGAGGGAAGTAATAGTGCCATACTATTCTGCTTTGGTTACACCTTACCTGGAATATTGTGTCCAGTTCTGGGCACCACAATTCAAAAGGATATTGACAAGCTGGAGCATGTCCAGAGGAGGGTGATCAAAATGGTGAAAGGTCTGAAAACCATGCCCTATGTGGAGAGACTTGCTGGGTATTTTTAGCCTGGAGAACAGAAGGTTAAGATGGGACGTGATAGCCATGTTTAAATGTTTGAAGGAATGTCATATAGAGGATGGAGCAAGCTTGTTTTCTGCAGCTCCAGAGATTAGGGATGTTATCACACCTGCCCCATTCTTGCAGCAGTCACACAAGAAAAAAATAAAATGGCAACATACTTCTTTGCAGCTATTCATTATTGCACTCAGTCAATCACACCAAGTAGTCCTGGAGGACCCTAGACTGGGAAAGGCTATTTCAGGTCATATGTTCATTTCATGTGGCGGTTTGGATTGATAGGCCTGTTGGGCTTCGCTGTTATCCTGCAGAAACTGTGTATGTGACTAGGGAGTTTATCATACGGGGAGCCCCGTGCAGAAACAGGCTTTAAAGTAAAAAAAAAACCGCAAAAGCGGAAGCTTTCAATGAACGGGATTTCTCCCCTTCTGCCCTGTGTGAAAAGTGAAAGCACTGTAAAAGGAGGTTAATCCAAACAGAAATTAGACAAACACTGCTTCTTTTTACTTTCGGGATCTTCCGAAAATAAAAAGAATAAGTTTTTGTCTGATTTCCGTTCGGATTAACCACCTTTTAACAGCGACGTCGTCTGAAAAAACACCCGTTTTTGTGGGTTTTGTTTAATTTAAAGCCCTGTTTCTGCATGGGATTTCCCCCGTGTGATAAACTCCTAAGAACAGCAGATACTCTCTTGTGCCTGCACACTGTGATGTGAACATGGCAGGATATTCAGGGAAATATGTCCACTATTAAGGATCTTCTTATGAGCTTTCAAGAAACCTTTGGACACCCTCAAACCACACATTGAAGAGCTCTGATATAAATTAAGGAAGAAAAGTGCTCCCTATTTAGGATGATATTTTTGACTATTTCTTTTGTGTTCTAGGATTTTTTTTTTATAACTTTACAAAAATATGTTACAAAGTAATGTTTCCTTTTCTTTTCAGTTATTTCCCCCCAAACATTACCGGTATGAATTATCATTGAACTTCCTGTGTTATTACATGGTTTTCAAGTCAATAAGAGAAATTAATACAGATCCCATATATTTTTGATTTATGTTCTTGTAACTTTAGTCTTTACATTCTTATGATGTTTCTTAAACTATATTATTAGCTTATATTTTCTCTGACCATCGGTTTTTACAATAATTTTTCAATTTTACCCAGCCTGTGTTTGTCACCTATATAGACTTTCCTTCTATCATGTTTGCTAATTTGTCCAATTCTATATTGTCCAAGGATTTTAATAACCAGTCTTCTATTGTTGGCACTTCTTTTGTTTTCCATTTCTGTGCTAGAAGGATTCTAGCTGATGTGAGCAAATATAGCAAAGTTTTCCAGTGCTTTTTTGCTTCCGTGTCTGATATTTTATTAGTCATATTTAAGAGATAGATTTCTGGCATAATTGAGAATTTTATATTAAAAAATTTTTGAATTTCTTTATGAACATATTCCCAAAACTTTTTGTTCTTGGAGCATTGCCACCACATGTGGAATCAGTTACCGATCGCCTTTTTGCATTTCCAGCATTTATATTCCTTATTTTTATAGATTTTGGCTAACCTAGGTGGAGTAAGGTGCCATCTGTATGCCATCTTCAGATAATTCTCTCTGACACTTTGGCTTCTTGTAAATTGGAATGCTTTCTTTCTGGAATTTTGCCAACTTTCCAGATCTGTTTCTCTGCCAATATCTTTGGCCCATTGAATCATGTCTCCTCTAATGATTTCTTATTCTTGATTTCTATTTAGAAGTACTTTATATATTTTTGCTGTTTGTTTTGTAACCCTTTCTTCCAGTATTATATCCAATTCGTTCTTTTGCAATTTGAAACCAAATTCTTTTTTATCTGTTTTATATCTTTCTGTTAATTGGTAGTAGATCAGCCATTGGTTTTTAGATTAAAATTCTGGGATTTCATCTGCTGCTTTCATGACGTATTGTTGTTGATTGTATTTTTCTAGTATGTCTCTGTATCTTAACCATCTTCCACTCAGTTTTGTTCTTTCCTTTAGTACCTCTTGGGGGGGATAGCCAACCTGATATCTTATTATAGAAAGCTGATTTGATTATTTTCCATATCCTAATGATATATTTTGAATGAAGTGGTGTTCAAAGTTTTTGTATATTCGTTCTTTACCATACCAAAGGTAGGCATGCCACCCAAAACGTAAATTAAATCCTTCAAGATTTAGTAATTTTTGGTTGCTTAATTTGATCCAATCTGACAGTACAAATATAGATCTGGTAAGTTGCATCCTCCGTTAGTCTTGTGTCAGTTAATGTTTTCCATCTTACTCTGTTTTTTTTTTTCCTTCCCAGAGAAATTTTTAAAGTTCCTTATTCCAGATATCAAACAGTTTACTGTTCATTATTATTGGCAAATTTAAAAAGAGAAAATTAAATGTAGGTAGTATGAATATTTTAATTGCAGCTATTTTTCTTAAAAAGGATAATTTTAGTTTTGTCCATTTCTGCAAGTCCTGTTGAATGCTCCTCCAGGTGTTTTTATAGTTATTATTATACAAATCAGTGTTCTTGTTGGTGAGCCAGATATTGAGATATTTTGCTTTTTTGACTATTTTACATTTAGATTTTTCTTGTAATAAGTTTTTTTCTGAAGTGTTCATATTTCTTGCTTTGAACACTGATTTGTCTTTATTGATTTTGAAGCCCGCTACTGTTCCAAAATCTGTTAGTATATTCATCAGCTTTTCTATACAGTGTAATGGATCTTCCAGAATTATTGCTAAGCCGTTTGCGTAAGCTCTGAGGGAGTATTTCCTGCCTTTGTCTTTGTTCCTGTTATCTCTGGATCTGATCTTATTTTGTTGTTTAACATTTCTAGTACAGTAATGAAAAGAAGAGGGGATAAAGGGCATCCTTGCCTTGTGCCTTTTTGAACAGGAATTGGTTCTGTTTTTTCTCCGTTTATCATTATGTAGGCATATTGTTCTTTATATATGCTTTTTACCCATTTCAGAAAATTATCTCCCACATTGATCTTTTCTAATATTCCCAACATACAATCCCATTTTAAGTTATCGAAGGCTTTCTCAGCATCTGCCAGGAACATGGCAGCCAGGTTAATTACTGGAGCATCTAGGAGGGAGCATATAACACCTGTGCTCAAATCCCTCCACTGGCTGCTGATTAGTTTCTGGGCGGAGTACAAGGTGTTGGTTTTAACCTTTAAAGCCCTACATGGTTTAGGGCAGGGGTAGGCAACCTTTCCCCTTTAAGGGCCGAGGGACTTCAGCTCCCAGAAGCCTTAACCATGTTGGCCAATAGTCCCATGTTGCCCAATAGCTCCTGGGATTCTGGGAGTTGAAGTCCCTCGGCCCTTAAAGGGGAAAGGTTGCCTACCCCTGGTTTAGGGCCATCTTATCTCAGGGACCGCCTCTCCCCATATGATCCCCCCCGTGCATTTCAGTCCTCTGGGAGGAACCTGCTGCAGCCCATGAAGACCAGGCTCCTGCAGACCTCCCAGAGGGCCTTCTCTGCGACCGCTCCCAGACTATGGAATGGCCTGCTGGACGAGATCTGTCTTATTACCACTCTTTCTGCCTTTAAAAAGACAGTAAAGACGGATCTCTTCCAGCAGGCCTTCCCGGAATAACCGCCCGGCTAACTGGAGGTGATATGCTATTTACCCCTCTTCCCACCATGGCATGTCAGCCAAAAATTGATTTTATTGTATTTTATATGTGTTAATCTGATTTTAATTCCATTGCAGTTTAATTTTGTTTTAAGGGGTGGGAGGGCTTCATTCCAAGTGGAATGAAGGAATGTTTTAATTGTTGTCTTTTTAATCTTGCTGTACGCCGCCCCGATTGCTGAGCAGAGGGGCGGGTTACAAATAAAAAATTATTATTATTATTATTATTATTATTATTATTATTATATAACAATGCAAATTTCTTTTCATTATTTTTTTCATAATATTCAATTACATCTATAACAGTTCTTGTATTGTCTTATAGATGCCTTGAGGGAAGAAATCCTACTTGGTCTTCATGGATTATGTCTTTTAATACTTCCTTAAGTCTGTTTGTTAATATTGCTGTGGATATTTTATAATCTGTGTTAAGAAGTGATATGGGGCAATAATTATCAATTTTTGTTTTTTCTTTTCCTTCTTTGTGAATTATTACAATGTTGGCGAACTTCCATGATTCCAGAACTACTCCTATGATAATTGAATTAAGCACATCTTTTAATGGCGGTATGATGACATCTTCAAGTTTTTTGTAAAAAAGGGAAGTGAAGCTGTCTGGTCCTGGGGCCTTATCAGGTTTTAATTATATATTTTCTTATACGAAGTTGTTAGTTGCTTTGGGCTTCCTTTTGGAAGGATAAGCAGGATGCAAGGATATTTTCACAACAATGATAACTGCAGTTATATACGTGAAGGAGGAAAAATTCATCCCATTTTAAAGAATTACTATTTATTTTATTTAGTTGTATTTAGACATTTTCTTTTGTGTTCTAGGATGTTTGCCAGGAGCAGCAGTGCTGACAAAATATGGGAAATCCTGCTAAAACATAAGGTTTTTTTCTCTCTCATTTTGCTTCATTTGTGTCTGGCTCCTTCAGGTAGAGGTAAGATTTTATGTTCTATGTAAAGTAAAACATTGTATCTCTAAATATGTTACTTTTAATTAAAATTTTAAAAAAATATTCTGAATTAATTATATTTTCACAGAAATCAAGTTGTAACCATTGCACAGAATAGTTGTATACAGTACCTGATATAATCCAGCTGTTTTAAAACAACGTTTCATCATATTCAGATAGAACCCTGCTTTAGCACTTTCTTTCTAAACTTTCATCAGTAGTAGTTCCAAGTCTTTGCTAATGCGGTTTTGTTGCTGTTAATTGCAATCCATGATGACCTATGGATGAGACATCTCAGACCCTCTGTCCTTCACTGCTCTAGTTATTTCCTGCAAACCCATACCGTGACCTCCTTAATACAGTCCATCCATCTGCCATGTGGCCATCCTCTGTTCCTGCTTCCCTCTACCTTCCCCAGCATTCCCCTCCTCCCAAAGAGTTCTCCCTTGTCATGATGTGTCTGAAGTGCGACAGTCGTAGTTTGATCATCATGGCTTCCAGGAAAGTTTCCAGCTTGATCTGCTCTAGGACCCACTTGTTTGTCCTTTTGACTGTCCATGTGATCCTCAACACTCTTCTCCAACACCACATCTCAAATGAATTGATTTTCTTCCTATCATCTTTCTTAACTGTCCAGCTCTCACATCCATACATGGTAATAGGGAATATGATGGCTTGTATGATTCTAACTTTTGTGCTGAATTGTATATCTTTGAATTTTAGAATCTTTTTTAGTTCTTTCATAGCCACCCTCCCCATTCTTAGTCTTCTTCTGATTTCCTGAGTGCAATCACATTTCTATCAATGTTTGATCCCAAGTATGGGAATTCTTTTACTATTTCTATTTCTTCATTGTCTAGGTTGAACTTGTGAAGGTCGTCGGTGGCCATTATTTTTGGGTTTTTTATGCTCAACATTAAGTCTGCCTTAGCACTTTCTTCTTTGATTTTCTTTAGCAGGTGTTCCAGGTCTGTGAGGTTTTCTGCTAGTATTATGGTGTCATCTGCATATCTTAAATTGTTATTATTCCTTCCTCTTATTTTGACTTCTCCTTCTTCTGCTTTTCTTATAATGTGTTCTGGTTGAACAGATAGGGTGAAAGGTTGAACAGATAGGGTGAAAGGATGCAGCCATGTCTGACTCCTTTGCCAACTGGGAACCATTCTGTTTCTCCATATTCTTTCCTGACAGTAGCCTCTTGTCCTGAGTACAGATTCTTCATCAGGACTATCAGATGTGTTGGCTAATATGGTATCTTCTATATAGATAAAACTATTGGTTTTCTTTTCTCTGATTTTCATACCTTCTTCCTCTGAGTCTAATCTTTCTTTATGATATGTTCTGCAAATTGATTAAACAGATAGAGTGGTAAAATGCAGGCTTGTCTGCCCTCTTTACCAATTGAAAATCATTCTGTTTCTCCATATTCTGTCCTACCAATGGCATCTTTTCCTGAGCATAGATTATGCAGCAGGATGTTGTAGAAAGCCATTTCTTTCATTAGTTTTTCATGATCAGCAGCAAACACTGTATTTTCTGGCGTATAAGATGACTTTTTAACCCTGGAAAATCTTCTCCAAAGTCGGGTGTCATCTTATATGCTGGGTAGAGGAGGAGGAGGAAGAAGAAGAAGATGACGGGGGACGCGGGAGGAGAAGGAAGGCTAGGTGAGAGGAAGAGGAGGAGGAGGAGGAGGAGGAGGAGGAAGACAGCGATGGGGGGAGGCAGGAAGAGGAGGAAGGCCAGGAGAGAAGAGGAGGAGGAAGAGGAGGAGGAAGAGGAAGAGGAGGAGGAAAGGAGGAAGAAGACAATGGGGGGAGGCAGGAGGAGGAGGAAGGGGAGGAAAAAGACAATGGGGGGAGGCAGAAGGAGGAAGAAGGCCAGGTGAGAGGAAGAGGAGGATGAGGACGAGGAAGAAGATGACGGGGGGAGGCAGGAGGGGGAGGAGGAGGAAGAGAGGAGGTCCAGGTTAGAGGAGGAAAAGGAGGAGGAAGAAAAAGTAGTGGTGCAGGAGGAGGAGGAAGAAGAGAAGAATGAAAAAGAGAAGGATGGAAATGGAGGAAGAGGAGGAGCCATCCATCCATCCCACTCTACTTGCATACACTTTCCTGCTGGGGAGCAGCCTAATGTTCCCCTAGGTCAGGAATTTGGGGAGGTGGTGTTCTTCTTGTTTCTGCTGCTGCTATTTGTTCAGAAAGGGTTTGCCATTGCTTTTCCCTGAGGCTGAGAGACAGTGACTTCCAGGAATATTGTTGTTGTTATTGTTGTGTGCCTTCAAGTCATTTCTGCCTTTTGGCAACTCAAAGACAAACCTATCCTGGGGTTTCCTTGGCAAGGTTTATTCAGAAAGGATTTGCCATTGCTTTCCCCTGAGGCTGAGGGAGTGTGACTTCCAAAACTGTTGTTGTTGTTGTTGTTGTTGTTGTTGTTGTTGTTGTTGTGTGCCTTCAAGTCATTTCCAACTGATGATGACCCTAAGGCATCATCAGTTGGAATAGGTTTATCATGAACCTATCATTTCTTGCCTGTGTGTTTTTTGAGACAGGGTTTGACTTTGCCACCCTCTGAAGCTGAGAGACTGTGACTTGCCCAAGGTCACCCAGGGGGATTCCATGGCTGAGCCAGAATTCGAACCCTAGTCTCTAGAGTCATACTCCAATACTCAGACAGGGTGACCAAATGTCTTCAATGCAAAGGAGGACAAGTCACTACAAAAAATGTAGGACATATAAGAAAAAAATGTAGAGAAAGCTAAAAACACTAATATAAATGTAAATCCATGCTTCTTAGCCATGCTCAAAATGGAGGATGTTTTAATGGTTAAAATGGTGACTTTTAACCTTATCATGGGGTTTTCTTGGCATGTTTCTTCAAATGGGGTTGCCATTACCATCCTCTGAGGCTGAGTGTGTGTGACATGCCCAGGGTCACTTACTTGGCTGCAAATTGTACATACCCCAGAATGCATCACCTAGTATATTGGCAGTCCTTCCCCCCAATACTTTCTCATTTCCCCCCAACCATCTCACAGCTGGGAGATGGAAATAATTTTTAAAGCACCATTTAAATCTGGACTATTTTTTTAAAAAAAGTAAGGTCCAAAACACACTGAAGAAATAAATGCTATGGAACATGGGAGCTGTAATTTGTTGTGTTTATAAGTGACAGTTTTCCTGCTAAGTACCTGCATGTCATAAGCATTTGAATTAAAATTAACATATTGAAATAAAATCTGATGTTTTTTAAATTTTTATTTGCTGTGCGTTGAAAGAGGGATAGTCTTATTATACAATGAGTATATCCCAAACTCTATATTTTAACTGGAAAAGTTGTCTTATACGCCCAGTCGTCTTATATGCCGGAAAATAGGCAACTTATTATTGCATTTATTTTTCTTGTGTATTTACTACCAGAAATGAGAACAGATGGTAGTGCAAAATTTTGCCTGGCTTTTGGTAAAAGGCATATTGACTTGGGTGACAATGGAGTACCATTTGCTCCTTCACTTCAAGTAGCAAAATGTATTGGGTTGGGCCTGGCATTATTTAAACTGAGTTTTTATTTGAGTACTGTTCTTTCCTGTCGCTTGAATGTAAAAAGCAATGCAGTTACATTTAATGGTCATATGTAATGGTTACCTTTTTTGACAAGGGATTATTTCAGGGATTTTTCAAATTTTATACAGTTTTATTTTGTCATAGGTTTAAATGAAGACATATGTATAGAATCATATTGCTGCAAAATCTTGCATTTTTAAAAAAGCTTGTTACCCCCTCGTAGCTCAGGAGTTTTGTCACAAGATTAAATGACAGATATATGGAATCATTGTGATGTGCACTCTTGTAATTTTAAGAACAGTTGTTTTCTCCTTACAGCTGAAGATGGTTTCTTAGGACGATACAGAGCTGTGTTTAATACTTCATGTGATGATGTCTGGACTTTGTCACCTGGAATTTCTGTGCCTGCACTTACTAACTTCACAGTCTGTGTTTATCTGAAACTGTACAGTCTAAAACATTCCTGGACGGCTTTTGTCTACAATAAGGTACCTGATGGCAATGCATCAGGATCAAACCATTATGAACTTGGACTCACAGGAGGACATGACAAATTGACAGTATGGATATTTGGTAAAGAAATAACCTGTACAGAAAAACTGGATGAAAACACCTGGTACCAAGTATGCATAAGATGGAAAAGTGAAGACCAAGAAGTTAGTGTATATATAAATGATGAAAAAAAGAAAACCGAAAAAATATCTAAAACTAGGCACCTCCTTGCAGATGGGCAACTTTTACTTGGTTGTTCACAAATTCCTGGAATGTCCTCATCTCCTCCACAAGGAATGGTTGGTGAACTTTACATGTTCAGAATGTGGGCAAATGGAGGAATAAATTATACACAAGATTGTCGAGATGGCACCATTATACGCTGGAGGAAGGACAACTGGGTCTTTAATAAGACAGCAGAATATAGCAAATCTTTGCCTTGTGGTAAGTAATGCTGAATCTTTATTTCTGATCATAGGAATCTTTTGGCTTAATACTGATAGAAAACAAGTCACTCTAAATTAAGTAGCCCATATTAAATCATTAGTTGCTTTGTGGAAGACTCTGTTCACAACACACTGTCACTTTCATGTAGGCCAGTTAGATAAGGTTAAATGTAGAACAGCCAATCAGGTATGCTGCCCTGTCTTGCTATCAAATCTGTTTGATATTTCTGTATTTCTTAGTTATGTTTGCATTTGCAATATCAATGGGTAATTTTTAAAACATTTTTTAAAAGATGTCAAGGGAAGAGATATAGAAAATTGTAAAAAGTAGTGCTATGTGTTTAGAAATATAATCCTGGTAGGCAGAGCAGCTGTCCATCCTATGAACTAATTTATCGATCCTTTATGGAACTTACGTGGTATCTTTTCAAACACATCTCTGCAGCCATGAGAGCTAAAGTAATTACTTTGAAAAAGAAACAAATATTAAGGTTCTCAGAATGCTTTGTCAGATTCTGTTGAATGTGATGCAGCATGCAGGGGCATAATATCCCCCTAGACAGGTTTATGACTACAGAACCATCACGGCAGCCCAATTACAAGGGCAACACTTTGCATTGTACATCTGCAGAAAGCACTGCCATGTCTAGGGTAACAGGAAATCTAAACTTACTTTGTCAGCATTACCATTATTTTTTTTCAAGGATCCTTTTAAAGTTCCTATGAATACGTATGAAATGCAGAGTTCAACAGCATGTCAGAGACTCTGCATCCTGGTGTCCAACCAGAAGGGCATGTTAACACTGGTACCACTAATTAAAGGAAGTTGGCATGCATTGTATTGCTTTCTTTAGCATCCTATTCAGCTGTGTAAATGGGTGTGTCACTAGCACAGTCTAAAATCCTCCACCCATGGAAACAGATTTAGAGAAATTGGAAACTATTGCATTTTTGAAGACCTGTTAATGAGATTAATGAGATGGGTCACACATTGCAACATCTTTATTTATATCTAGGAAAGCTGCTTGGAAATACACGTAAAATAAAGCTTTCCAAATTATAAAATACTTTGTTAAACTCTTATGTTCACTGCACTTGTTTGATCCTGTTGAAGGTTATTCCATTTTGTTAATGGGAACAAAAGTATCTTCAAGGCACACTGAAAGTCAGGGTGCACACAGCGAGCAATTTTCTTACATATTTCCCTGTTCAAAATTAAGCATGTCTGCAATTTCCATGGAGGTGAGTGCCTCAGTTGAAATGGGTAGAGTTCTTTTTTTCCTATATACGTTGCAAGTGCAGGTCTCCTGATCTGGCTTGGACTTACAGTGGGGTGGTAACAGGGGAATAGGGCTCTCCCCCCCCCCCATACTGTAGTCCTGATCCAGCTTGTATCCCCTATGTTTGCTTTTAAAAATGAATAAATTAACACAAGCCTGAGAAACACGTGTGTGAATGTGAAGCACATATGGATCTCAAAATGTTGTTTGTTGTTGTTTGCCTTCAAGTTGTTTCTCACTTATGGCAGTGACCCTAAGGTGAACCTATCATGGTTTTTTGTTTTTTTTTACTGGGGGTGAGAGTGTATGATTCGTCCAAGGTTACCCACTAGGTTCCCATGGTCAAGCAGAGAATTGAACCCTGGACTCGAGGGTCATAATCCAGTGCTTGAACCACTACACCATACTGGCTCTCAAAATATTAGATGCAAATCTTGGCTGGTATTCAGCATTGCAGTTATGGATTTGTCGTCAGAGTTACAGCTCTGGAAGACTACAAGACTACGTAGTCTTACTGGAAGCCTATATGAATGCCATCCTAGTCCACTTTAAGAGCCAACATCCAGCGAGGGCAAACAAGGTCTGTTCAGCTTTCTGTTGGGGCACAAAGAAGGTGATTTTTCCAGTCCCATTCTGCCAGTGAGCCAACCTGCAACAATCAGAAACAGGGACCCTATCATAGCACAACCTCTTTTGCTGGTGAGAGGGAGTGGAAATGTCTCCCTTGTGCCCCAGTCAAAAGCTGAAGAGACCTTGTTTGCCAATATATTTGCTGCCTCTTAAGGTGGACCTGGGGGAGGGGGTTATTCCTACATAAAAAACAGCAGTGTTGCAATCTTTCACAACAAACCCACATATGGATACAGATTTAGGGCCGATGCAGACCGGCAGCTTAGGCTGGCCTGGGGGTGGAGTTGGGTCAGGGCAACCGCACACTGGCCACCCCGACTCCGCCTTGATGCTGCGCACCTGTCTGCATGGCGTGTGGTGTCAGAGTGCCCTCTTATTAAATTATTATTATTAAACTTTATCTCTAAAGTGCTGTCAATGTATACATGCTGTACCAAAAAGGCGCAGAAGAGCCGTGGCGGTGGTTCTAAGGGTGGCTTTTTGCTGCTCTTTTGGGGATGGCAAAAAGAAGTGGCATTTTGCTGCTCTTTTGGGGGTGGCAAAAAGGAAGATTGGGACCGCGGCATGTGGTTGCCACGGGCCCGATCCACCACTTCCAGGAGTGGCCCAGAGCCGCCCCAAACAGGCCGTCTGCATTGGCCCTTAGTCAGCCCAGGTTTCTTTTCCTTCTGCATAAAATTGGGGTTGCACATTTTTCAAACGAGCAATGTCTGCAGCCACAACATGGAATACATTTCCATGTTGTTTGTATAGGGGTAGAGTGTATAATTTAGTTTTGCATTTTTTGCACTTTTCCGAAGGATATAGTGAAAAACAATGTAATCGGGTGAGGGTTCTTTCCTTGGGAAGATGTGCAGTTCTCTGTGCACAGTAAAAAAAGACTGTGAGTGTAAGTTTTGACTGCAAAGCTTCACAGTATCTCAAACTCTCACACAAAAACTGTGCAGTTTATGTTGTGCTGGGAATAACACACACACGCACAAAAATACTCCTGCAATTCATGTGCTATTTTAATTCCTGCTTAGGTTTCTTGAGGGGTCTGGAACTCAAAATTCGACCCCAGTCTGGAAACTGAGGGATTCCCATTCTATCCCTAATTGAAAATGGCAAGGACTAAGGCTTGTGTGTCTCTGTGTGTGTTTGTGTGTGTGTATGTATGCATTTGTATTGCTTTGTCATCTGTTTATGCTGTGGGCATTGCTGAAACATAAGCTACTTCTCCCTGGCACATGACAAATGGTGAATAATAGCAGTGGGAATCTTTGTCATCATTACCATGTACTTGTGGCAAATGATTCCTGGTATTGTTTTTATCTGGTAGAAGCAGCTGGATGGTATGCATCCATAACATTGAATGTATTCTACTCTGCCTGCAACACTGCCTCCCCCAATGTAGAAATTAAAAAAGTTGTATGCATTCAAAGGATGACTAACATGGGAAAAATGCTGCAGCACTAGAAACCCTACTTGCCAGTTCACATACCTACATCTTTGCGAGCTATCAAAAGAAAGAGCTCAAATAATATGACCTTTTTTCCTTTTCATTGTTTTGTTTTGTTATGTTTTTGTGGGGGATTTGCTGTCTAAAAACCATCTTGCCAGAGAGTGAGGCACCTCACTCTGTGGTTCATGCAAATGGGCCTTGTTCCAGTGAATAGTCCACCCATGTGCAATAAGACCTTTATTTAGAAAAGGTACACGTAGCCCTTGCCTGTTGGCATCTTGCTGTTTCTAAAATGCTGCTGCCTGAATAAATATTCTTTCATCATACCTTTTGCAGACTACTTCATCTATGGCCTGTACAGTCTGTGATCAAGCCAAGAGCAACAAAAAGAGAGAGGCCAGGGGTGGGGAAATGCTTTGATCCTGCTCCTATTCTATTCTTCCCAGGACTGAACACTCTTCACTGTGTTTGCCTGTAAGGCTAAACTTGTGGCTAATGCAATTTCATTGTCTTCCATTCTAAACTGTAGTTTAAAGTTATGAAAATGATCCTATACAGGCCATAGACCTACATACTCTTTCCACCTTTTTTCATGCATTGTGAAGAGGAGGTTCAGATGTCTTTGCTTCTGGTTTTGATTAGCTGCAGTTTGCAGTGTTCCCTACACCTGGATGAACAGTGATTATCTTTGCTAACATAAGCACAAACAAGCCAGATTTTAATCACACTTTTATGAAGCTGGCTTGTTTTCACTAACCATCATTCAGATTAACCACAGTTTAGCTTTCTGGTGGTTTACTAAACTGCAGTTATTCTAAACCATAATCACTTCTGATCTCTAGCATAGCCATAAGGAAGACATGCGAGGAAGAGAACACAAGCCTGGAGAAGAGAGACTCATTTTCATAGCACTAAACCAGAGTTCTCCATACCGTCTGGATGTTCATAATCCATGCAGCATGGTTGTGAAAACAACACATCTGAGACATTGTATTTCAGGACAATACTGCACTAAACCATGATTTATCATTACAGTTGCTCCTCCGTTTTTGTGGATTTTGAGCCTGTGTCCCTCACCCATTCATGGGTGGCAAATGGGGAGGGGGACAAAATGGGATGTATGCCTGGGTGCATGCCCCATTAATTTCAATAAGACTCGAATATTTGTGAGCTGCCATTTTTGCAGGGGAGGGGGTCCAGAACAGATTCCCTATGAATTGGGAGGGGCTACTGTATATCCAAAGTGACATCTGAATTATGTAACTGCCCATATGGCAGATGTTAAGTGATGTTTTGGGGTTGTTGGGGTGGTTGCCCCTTAATTGTGTTTTTCATTAATAAATCAGATGTTCTGAAAAGTAGCACTGGAAAGGAAGGCAGTATTTGCATATAATCAGAACTGTTGTAGCTGTGTAGTTACAGAACTGCTTGCTGTTCTATGCCCAAAGGAAGCTGAAACTTTCATGGAAAGCCTGGAGGGAGGTGGAGCCTCTTAAACTACATCCTTTGTAAATACAGTTTAGTTCTGAGAATATGTGTGCAGCCAAAAATTCATAAACTCAGTCAGCTATTTGGATTACTGAGGTAGCCTTGTCTCCATAGTTCTCCAGAAATGTAGGCAACGTTGAGTGGTTTTGTGGTGATGTTGCTCCTGAAAGTAAGATGACTGATTATTCCTCGGGTTAAGTTTCAGGGCCTAAAATGACCCTTTTGTTTAGGACTGTGTGTTCTCTTACTTGAGAATTCTCCAATCTTGCTTGATAGGCTTTGAAACTGAGACATGTTATTTTATTTCAATAAATTGACACAATTCTCCACCAGGTTTCTGTTGGACAAAACAATGGGTTGGAGAAAAAAGTCCATGAGATCTATGGACAAGTGTTAAGCACAGTCTTAAGAGTCCTTCTCTGATTTCCATCAGCTTTCTGAAAGGAGACAGGGAGTGACAGGAGAAAAAGCCCTACTTGCTGTGCGTTTTTTAGCATGGAAGGCTCTTCACAGAGAGTCTGACTGTCATCAGGTCTAATAGTCTCCTTAATGTCAAGATCTTTTTTTAAATTCACCTGACTCTGTAATATTCATTTAAAATCTGTTTTAATGCTGGAGTTTTTGTGGTTTTATTGTTCTCATATTGTGGTTTTAAATTATTCATGATGTTATTCATGTTTCTGCAACATAAGCTGCTCTAAAAGTCCTTGGACAAAGAGTATCATGAGGATTAGGACAAAGATGAAGCCTGCCACCACATTCACTACGAGGTTTGCAGAACTTAGGCTGTGTCAAAGTTGGTGAGGAGATAGTTCACCCCATTACCACCAGAGTTCCATTACCTAGAACTCTCTCATTAGTTGAAGGAAAGATACTTTTCATATTTCCTCATCCCTAAAGATGCACTTTGGTCATATGTCCTCACCAATATTGTTTTCTGGTACTACCTCTTTTTCAAAGAACTATCCTGAAAGTACAGTTAGCATCAGCCAATGAGAACAGAGTGTGTAACGTATTGGTATGCTAAGTACTTTGGATGCATAAGGTCCCAGGTTCAATCCCTGGCATCTCTGGATATGGCTAGGAATGACCCCTGGTGAAAACTCTGGAAAAACTTTGCTGTGAAATATTGGAAAATTTGAAATCAAGTGTGGTGGCTGCAGAGAGCTATTTCCTGCTCAGTTTTGTAAAACTGTGGGTTTGATCTATATTATCCACACTATTGAAACCAACGTGAGGACTTATTTATTTTTTAAATTCCACTAATTAAGTCCCATGGAGATAATTAAACAAATATTAATCTGGATCCACTTGTACATATTTTCTCTACATTTAATCTTCAGATTGAACCTTCCACAGTCATTGAAATTATGGCAAGAATATTCACTGCATTTATTTTAAAAGGTCCTCTCTCCCTTGTTTTGCAATAATTTTAGGCATTGGAATTAACTAGAAAATAGAATTATATTACTAATCTTTATTTCCAAAGACTAAATAAAGTAATTATAATTATCCTCATTATTTTGTGTGCATTTGAACCCAAGTTAGAATTTGATTTTAGGTTTCTCTTCCTTTTGTTACAGTAATTGTTTCTGTCTAGAGTGAAAGAGGAACTCCTTTGTGTTGTTTTTGTGGGAATTATGAGCAATTGGGAAGACATTCTTCATTCTGCATTTCCTGTGTCTAAGGGCGGGATCCTGCAAGGTGCTGAGTTGTCTTGGATGAAATACACAAGTCCTTTGGAATGTGTAGGATTTGAGTTTTCATTGGTAGCCACTAGAAACATTCACTCCTCTTGGAACTCATGAAAGTTTCCTGTGACATCTTTTTTATGCAAAAACATTAGTTAAAGTAGAACATTTTTGCAAGCATTGTACTGGATATTGTGCTTAAATGCCTTAGTGATAGGCACATGAGAAACTTGATTTTATCCACAGAGGATTCAGTTTTGCAGCAAGTGGTAATCTATTTTTTCTGCCTTTTATTAAAATAACTGAGTATATATTTGTAGATATAGATATTTCTCCATATCCATGATTGAACATACAGCAGTCACTGACTCAGTTTTTGCAACAAATTATTTTAAAAGTGGTTGATAAAATGAACTACATTTGTGAGACACCCCTAGTGTAAACATGTAATATTTAAGTTGGTGACACTTATAAAAAAGGTTACTACACGCCTCAGTGAGCTAGCATGGTGTAGTGGTTTGAGCATTGGATTCTAACTCTGGAGATCAGGGTTGGATTCCTGGCCACATTAATGTACTGAGTGGCCTTGGGTGAGTCACACACTCTTGGACCAAGAAAAAAAAACATGATAGGTTCATCTTAGGGTCACCCATAAGTCAGAAACGACTTGAAGGCATACAGCAGCAGCAGCAGCAAACTTCAATAATTTATGATACACTACATTAAGCACATGCTTTGTGGCCTAACCATGCTTGGTAGTATTCTTCCACCCTACCCAAATATCATTTTTGTATATCAGTTGAGAAGAAAAGGTATGATGAAATACAATCATCCCTCTGGATTCATGGGGGTTAGGAGTGGAGGACCCTCATGAATCCAAAACATTTGAAAATAACTCTGTCCCCTCCCTGTTGCCCCAAAGCTGGTCCCATTGAGCTGGCTAAAGGGTGGCAGGGAAGAGTGACGGCCTTGGTGGCCGCAAATGATCAGAACCATGTGTACCAAAGCCATGAATCCAGAGGGATGACTGTATTGGTGGGATGCTTTTCATTTGGTGGATGTAGATCAGTTTGTGCAGCATAAAGACCTGAATTTCTTAATTATAGTTACAGAAAATGATCACTGGTACCTGTCTATTTCAGAGTTCTTCTTTCATTGAGTAGTGAGACTTGAGAGCCAGCATGGTGTAGTGGATGGACTACGACTCTTTAGGTTCAAATCCCTGCTCAGCCATGGTAACCCACTTTGGGCAATCAGATGCTCTCGACTTCAGAGGAAGACAATGGCAAATATCCTTTGAACAAATCTTGCCAAGAAAATCCCATGATAGGGTCACCATAAGTCAGGAATGGCTTAAAGGCATACAGCACCAAGTGTGATTTACAGGCTTTAGGTAGCTGAATTTGTGATGAGTCTGCAGCATTGGGGATGGTTCAGATGCTCAGTTTGTCTTCTGAGTTTGCCCTCAATATATTTCTGTGTATGATTTCTTTTCAAAAAGAAGAAGAAACTTGCTTTTCTAACAAATTACTTTCATGCTCAAATGGAGTTGCTTTTTGCCTATAGTGGCCAGGCTGTAATACACTTCTTTTCAATGAAAAGAGAACCAGAGGAGTGTGCATGGACTTAGTCTTAGCCATGGAAATGAGAGGAAGAAACGTCACATGGATTATAATCTTGTGCTGAACTCAGGAAAGATTATTTTGTAATATCTTTTTACATTATTCTCAGAATTTCCAGGGTGCAATAAAGGAATTGACTTCTTGGGAGAACCAAACAGTGTTTTCTAGTATTTTACAAAGGTGCAATTGTAACAGTAACTGTTAACTTGCTAATAAATAGTAACTTTTTGGGACCTCAAGGACAATTTTTGACATGTTGGATGGGCAGAGTAAAGAGTCAAGTAACTAGCTCTTTTCAAAGAGCAACATTACAAGCTGTGTTTCCATTACTACAATGTTACTTTTTCTTTCTTTCACTGTTGCCACTGGAAACAAACCCCAACTGCAGAATGCAATGTGTCATAATATACAATAATTCATCTCTGGAGTAAAAGAAATAACTATGAAAGACTCTTTTAAGTATTCCTTAAGTGGCATGAGAGCCTTAAAAAGTGCCTTGCTAAGTAGCTCAAATTATGTTATCAGGCTCTTTATATCTTTACAGTGAAGGGAAACTTGGCCTGGGCTTGTAAGCTTGTTCAAACAGAGCAAGATAAAAACTTGCCTTGAGTACTTCCTTTTCTAGAATTTACACCTAAGTATTTATTTATTTCATTTTTTTAAAAAAAAATGCTGAAATCAGTGTGATGTAGTGGTTTGAGCACTGGACTATGACTCTGGAGACCAGGGTTCGAAACCTGGCTTGGCCATGGAAATCCATGGGGTAACCTTGGGCAAGTCTCAGTCTCTCAGCCTCAGAAGATGCCAATGTCAAACCTCCTCTGAAGGAATTTGCCCCCCCAAAAAACAAACCCATTATATGTTCCCTTAGGGTCACCATAAGTTGGAAATGACTTGAAGGCACATTACAACAACAACAACAACAACAGCAGCAGCAGCATTTATTTGCTATTAGAATTTGGCCCTAATACTTTGGATTTATATCTTTTTATCAAACAACAGGAGCCAGTCTAGAAACATTTATATCCATTTGTCATTTAGATCTGTTCGTCAATTAAAAATAGTTGGGTGGAGTTGACTAAAGCAAAAGGATGAAAAAACTGCTGTCAGGTAGGATAGTAATGATCCCTCAAGGGTTGTTATCTTGCCATGGGTATGCTTTTGCTGTATGGTATATTTGGAGCCATTGTATTCCCAATTACATCAGAACCGACTTGAGGGCAGCTGACAATAACAACAAATATTTGGAACTCACAGGGAATAATCACTGCCTTGTTTCAAATTTGACAGTTGTGTGCATTAAAGGATTATATCTCCAAACTATCCCCAACAGTCATTCCTCTTTTCAATAAAGTCAAAGAGTAAAAGACTAGAAATTTGATGAGATGTCAATACAGTGAACAGGAAAAAGCATAGAGAGAGCATGGGTCAGCAATATGTCCCCATTTGTGGATGATTACTTTTTGATTGGGAAAAACCCCAAGTGCCTCACCACATATTTCTTCTGAGCATGAGCACTCATTGCATGATAGTTTAATGAAAGTAAACCACCCAGCCTTCCAGGGCTCCCAATGCGATCCCTGCAGATAAAAACAGATGGAAACATTATTTAAAAGCATATTTTAAAACCAATGTAAAAAATCAGCTTCAACAACAATACACAATTAAAACAGTCCCAAAAGCCAACGCTTGTTTAAGGCCAAAGACTATACAGTCTTGATTGTTTTCAAGAAGTTCAGTAGTAGTAGGGCCAGCCTGATGTCCCTTGAGAAGGAGTTCCACAACTGAGTTGATGCTACTGAGAAAACTCAGTCTCATGAACTCACCAATCTTGGGCTGGTGGGATATCTAACACACCCTCCTTTGAAGATAACAAATTATGGTCAGGCTTGTATGGAGTGTGTGGGTTGCGGAGGACTTCAAGATATCCTGGTCCAAACATTTAAGGCATTTTTAGGTCCTTCAGCACAATTCCATGATAAGCTTCTGGTGGAAAATGACCGTAGAGGACCTAGAAATGCCTTGAGAAGTGTTTTCTCTAGGAATCGCTAAGTCCTCCAGTGTGACTGTATAGTCAGCTTTCTCTGGATGTCAGTCATTTCAATAGGGTTCACTGTTATCAGTATTTTGCATTTCCATGGTAAGTCCAGGAATGTATCCACCACAGATACGGGGATTGTACTGTAGATGGTAAAAAGCACAAAGGACAGTACTGAGCCTTTTGAAACATTAGTGGCCATGAGGCTACTCAACAGACATGAAAGAGGCTAATCTAATGAGATTTGTACAAAGTTGGGAACAGGTTATGGAATATATAAGTAAAAAGTGGGGCAAAACTATGATTTCAGGATTCACGGATTAAGTAACTAACAATTAATGGAGTAAAGGGAGAAGAAGGGAAAGACAAAAAATTTTTTTCCCCTACTCTCTTTTCTTTTCCTAGCTGCTGGCAGTAAATATCTAAGGATATAAGATGGGATTGAAACAACATATATTAATGATAAGAACAGCTTTATTATTGAATAAGCTCTAGGTATTGATAACACAGAAGTATTTTTTATTGTTTGCTTTTTGTTCTTTAGCTCTTGGTTTTTCTGTGTTTTTGTTTATTTTTTGTTTCTTTAATAATGAGGTGAGTGTAAAGAATGAATGTAGTATATGATATTTTGATGTTGTTTTTGTGTTGTTGTTTATTTGTACAGTATTGTTGTTGCTGTTGTTTATTTTTTGTCAATTTTTAAATAATAGTAAATATTTTTTAAAAATAACTACAATTTATCTAAATACCTAGAACTTATTCATAAAATAATTGGAGTTTCACTCTAGTCTGACCACAGTTACATGAATACAGGTATCATATGCTCCTCATTTTGGTCACATAGCAAGAAGAGCAAGAATAGAGGGTTAAATAATTCTAGCAAATTTTCACATTCTTGACAAGAAAGTGTATTATCTTGACACAGCTAACACCCAATCAAGAAAATGACCAACTGCTACAATATTTATTTATTTTGCAATTTGGGACTTTTGGATGAAATATTGTTTTCATGAAAAATGAAGGGTTTGTTTAAAAAAAAATTGCACAAAACCCATGGCATCTGGGCACAAATGTTGCAGGGTTTGCTGCAATTTATTTATTTTTTCCTTTTATTCATAGAAGGCAATTTTATTCATGCACAGATATAGACATTTAGATATGGCCATGCATTTTCTAGAGTTTTGTATGTGAAGGAGTGGTTTATGGATAGGGGAGAGATTTGGCTTTTAAAGTACAGAATAAATCTCTTTCAGCAGCTTTTCTTTATTCTTTCGCACATTCCACCAGCTACAAGTGCAAGATCAACTTTTATCAGCAAGTTGTGTATGTGTTTTCTGCCAGTGTGGTTTTCCCTGAACCTTTTTTGTGTGTAGTTCCAAGCAGTTTTGTAGGATTTTTTAAAATAAAGTTACAGTCTATATTATACAGTTCTGTGGTGCCCTCTTGAGGTGAATAGTGTAAGTTAACATTGCTGGACAAGAAAGAGAATTTAGAAAACAAAAACTTTGTCTTATAGCCAATGCTGTTGATCTTTCATTAAGAACTAGAAAGACGTCAAGCACACCAGGTATGTCTATGGGTTTGTTTTTTTCAATTTAATTTAATCAGATTATCATATAATGCCCACTTTACAATTTATAAAAGAAACAAATCACAATATTTGAAGAATATTATACGAGGGAGTATTGTAAAGTTTTAATTATCACCTTGAAAAAAATTAGACAGAAAGTTTGTTTTGATTTGTAGTTGTTAATTTATATCTACGTAGTCACATCCAGATTTACACATTTTCCCCAGAGTTTCTTGACCCTCCGAATGCCATTATTGTAGAAGTCTGCAGATTGCACCTTATGAGGATTTTACACTTTAGTCACTTCTGGCACAACCTGTCACAAAAATAAATGACACAATGAGCTGATTTTCTCAACATCATGCACTTAGGGGCCAATGATGACACTGACAAATGTCATCAATATACCATAATAACTTCTGGGTAATAATTATTACTTTATGATACCCTCTTGGTAAGGCGCAATCTGCAGACTTCTACAATATCAGGTATTCGGAGGGTCAAGAAACACTGTGAAAAATGTGTAAATCTGGAAGGTGACTATGTAGATATAAGTTAACAACTACAAATCAAACAAACTTTTTGTCAAATTTTTTTAAAGGTGATAATAAAAACTTTACGATAACCCCTCATAATGACCTGCTAGAGAGATTCATTCTTGAATAATGGTAGGATGATGGTTCACATCCCAGGGCATCCTCCTCTTAGCACTGCTCGGTCATGAATAGCCTCAGCACGTCATTTTAGCATGCTTCTTAAAGTGTCTTTCCAAGCACTGGGACTAACCCTGAAAATTATTGTAATGCCAGGTATCAGTCCATTGAAAAACTGATTGGAAGCATGATTGTGGGCAATATATATCTTACATATACCAAATATATATCATATATGCTTAACTATGTCAAGACATTTTAGTCTAAAAATTTACCCTGAAAACCTGGGTCAACTTATCTATTGGGTCAATGATGGTTTCCATAGGAATCAAGATGAGAGTGAAGTGGGATGGCTTTACTTTGGATAAATATATCTCAATATAGTTGAAAGTTGCAGAGGAGAATGCTGTTACCACGCAATGCCTAGTTTCCTGGAAGGCATGGTCTATGCCTCCTCTGCCTCCTTCACCTCCACCTCCTCTTCCTCTCCTGGGCTGGAAGACATCCACTAACTAGACACCTCATTTTCTTTGGTCACTGCCTAAGCAGGAGCCTTCTCTCTTCACCTGCCCCCTTCACTTTCTTCCTCCTGTTCCCTCTTCAATGAAGCTCTGATTGTCTCCACCTCTCGTTCCCCACACCCTGCCATGCTGCTCAGTCCTGTCACTTTCCCTTCTGTACCCCTCAAGCCCTCCTTTCTTTCTCTGTCTTTCCTTAGCAACACCCTTCACTATTCCTGTCCTCTTATCTCCTCCCTTGACTCTCTTGCCTCGATTTCTGTCCATCTCCCACCCTCCTGCACTCACTTCCTCTCTCTTTCTCTTTTCCTCTGTCTCTCTTTAGCCCTTTAGCAGTATGCCTGGCACCATTTCCCTATCTCTCTAGCCTCTGTCCCATTCCTTTGGCAGTGTATGCTAGATGCCTGGCTCCATTTCCCTTTTGCTATCCAATTCCCTCAGTTTACTACTGACTGCCTTACATGCTTTGTTGCTGCCTCTTCTTTCCCGTCTCCCTTAGCTTCACCTCTCCCACCCACTCAGTGGACCAGAGACAGTGTGCTCTTCACTCTCCCTCTGCACTGCCTCCATGCTCTCTGCATCTCTTTTGCTCCTTCTCATTCTGTTCAGAGGCTGGGCAGAGGCAGAGGGTGAACTGCTGACTACTGATTGACTCTGCTGCCACTCATTAGCCAGCCTGCTAGCCTCTCCCCTCCTGCACACTCCACATTCCACACTCCACAAATGAAGGTAGGACACTTGTGTATGTTGGTCAGCTTTTCCAGGATGTGGGGAAAATCTGGCAAAATTATCCAATTAAATTTAAAGTCTGGAATCACTGCTAACATAAGCCTGAAGCAGATGGGTGGCAAGAAGCAGCCCCCGGCCACTTCAGCCGCAATCGGGCTGTGATCAGCCTGGGACCGTGGCAACTGCATGGCCCACTCTCAAAGCGGGCCACCACCACAATCCTAAGCCAGCTGCCATCAGGAGTGGATTTTTTCGCTCCTTTATCTGGCAGCTTTGGGCTGTCTTTGGCAGCTTCAGAGTGACCCCTGGCAATTTTAGTGGTGAGCGTCATCTGAACGCCATGCCCCTGAAGTGTCCAGAAGCCACTTCTTTGTGCCTTTCTGTTTTAGGCCTGAGGGCCTTTGCAGACTGCCAGAAATAGTGCAAATTGGGTCCACTTTAACTGCCCTGACTCAGTGCTAGGGAATCATGGGAACTGTAGTTTATTGTGGCAGCAAAGCTCTCTGACATAGAAGTCTCAACGTCTCAGAAAAAAATACAATTCCCATGATTCCCTAGCACTGAGCCAGGACAGTTAAAGTGGACTCAATTTGCACTATTTCTGGCAGTCTGCAAAGGCCCTAGTCACCATTTTCTTTGTTTGACTTTTACATCCTAAGTTTTATCCTTGATTCATCCATGGATCATAGCAAAGTCCATAATTTTGGGCCCCAAACATGCCCTCAACTTATTCACGAGATCGATTTATCATTGGGTGTGTATGGTAAGCAAGACGTTCACCTACAAATAATTCATCATGGATCAAAAGTTGGCTATGTGCAGTTTTACTTAAGGTTGTAAAATAAATATAAATAAATAAATGTAAGAAATGAAAGGAAGCAAGGTCTAAAATAGTTTCTGTGAAGTCAAAGGACACTTTTCAGGTTGGCCAAGTGCTCAAAGACCAATTTTCTTTGGGGGGTTTTAACCTTTGTTAAAATACATTAAAATTATCTACATATGTGTAAAATAGATTAAACTAACTAATAAATAAATATTCATTCAGTGTTATTAATTTCATTAATTAAAATCAGTTACTCATACTTTTTGAATTATTATGAAATGTATATTTCTATATAAATGAACTTTGTTATTAAATTGATTTCAATATGATATTGATTACTCATTAATTATAGTGCACTTATAATGCATTAATTATAATGTTTTCTTATGGACTGTTCTGCATGTAGCCATTTAACACTGAATTTGGGTGGTAAATCACTTGGTCAACTCTTTTAAAAATTAAAAATTTGGATGTAGTGGTAAAGACACTGAGGAGCCTTTTAAAAAGAGCTTTGGGTCCACAGTTCCACAGTTTTCCCATCCCTGATCTAGAATAAAAATATTATAATTCAATAAAATAAGCTTCTCAGATTTATAACAGGGACTGTGTAAATTATGATGGCAATTTTGCTAATTATGAAAAAGCAGTAACAGCTGATGCAAGAACAGCTCACATTCTTTCTGCATTAACACGTGAATGTTAATGTTCTCTATAGGGGAATGTGTATACTCTTGTTTAATGTATAGAACCTATACATCTCTTGAACAGGAGATGAAGAGGTATTCTTGTCAATGAAAAGATTTGTAACACTGGAAGCCATCTTGAGTCTTGATGTCCTCTAAACATACTGTACACAAGGAATGTGGATTGTATGGCCTTCAGATGAAGTTGGACTCCAACCTGTACACAACCAATGGCAAGGCATTTCCAACATCTGAAGGGCCACTATTCCTTATCCCTGCTGTATAGGGACATATAGAACTCAGTATAGGTAGGATCATATAAACACAACCACATTTTTAATTAGAACCCCATCACTGAGTACTTCAACTTTCTGAAGCTCATAGAGATGTATAGTTTTAAAGCTGAAAGAGATTTTCAAGATCATATGGCCAACCCCTCAGCTTAGTGCAGGAGTTGTAGCTTAGGATGATTGTGTAATATCCCTGACAGGAGATCTTCCATATTCTACTTATAAATTACCAGTGAAGCAGAGCCACCATAGTATAGTGGTTTGAGTGTTGGACTAGGACTCCAGGAGACCTGGGTTCAAATCTCTGCCTAGCCATGGAAACCCACTGGGTGACCTTGAACAAGCCACACTCTCTCAGTGCTAGAGGAAAGCAATGAGAAATTTCCTATGAATAAATCTTACCTAAAAATCCTAGGATAGTTAGTGGTAAACGCACTGAGGAGTCTTCGACTTGAAGACACAACAACAACAAAGGAGAGCTTACCAGCTCCTTAGACAAATAATTGTTGTTGTCAAATAAGCATACTAGTACACTTGTCCCTCCACATTTGTGGATTTGATTATTCACAAATTTGATTAATACGTTCTCTCTAGGAATATCTGGGCCCTCCAGCGCAACTCTGTGGTCAACTTTAACCAAAAATTGCATTGAAGGACCTAGAGATTCCTAGAGAGAACACTCCACTAGGCATTTGTAGCTCCTCCAGTGCAATTCTATGGTCAATGTCTGGCAGATGTTGACCACATAGTTGCCCTGGAGGACCTAGAGATTCCTAGAGAGGTGTTCTCTCAGGTAAAATCTTAGTATTTTTGTTATTTGCAGTTTTCTCACATTCACAGGGGTCTTGTGCCCCTAACCCCTGAGAATGTGGAGGGACGAGTGTATTAGGGAATTTCTCTTACTGCTTAGGCAAAAATCTATTTTCTGTATGTTTCCACTCACTGACAATAATCTTGCCCTCTAGACCAAGTGCGGACAAGCTCCAGAGATCTATGGCCATTCTTGCAATCCCAATGGCTACAACAGCCCCCCTTCCTTTTAAAACACTTCTAGCTTGGGGAAGAAATGGATTTATACTCAAACAATAAATAAGGAATGGGTGCACTCATGGTTTTAGCAGAGAACTGTGCCTCCTGGAAAGAAACATGGGCCCATAAAATTGGGGAGTGGGGTTTGGGTGGGTCTGCATGCCAGCCACATAAGTCCTACTTCTGCTATAGAGCAACAGAGAGCATAATAACTTGTTTATATTTCATTTGCATTTTTTAAAATAAAAAATATTTCTTTATTTACAGCAGACTCATCTATTGTCACTTTTGTCACCTACCCTAATGGTGCTGCAGGCAAGACATCATTAATATTTTTACTATAGAGTAGGTCTTTAGTAGGTTTAGTTTTGAAATCACTTTTCCTCCTTAATTTGACCATTTGTGATTTTGTGTTCTTAGATTCATCTTCTGAAACCCTTAATCCTGCAGGTAAGAATCACTTGCACAGAGGATTTATTTATGAAAAGGCTTATATAGCGTTTTTAATTGCAGTGGAAACGGGGCTTGCCTTTTATTAAAAGCTGAAATGCTCTCAAAGAACTATATCTATTGTTGACACAAATTAACTGTTCTTTTTAGATTAGGGATGGGAATCTTGTGAAGTTTCAGATGTCGTTGGACTACTGTTCTCATCGGCACTGACTTGTATAGATAACAGTGAGTGATGATGTGAGATACAGATGTTGTCCAACAATGTCTGCAGGGCCATGTGTTGTCTATCCCTGATTTAGATTAAGGTCACAACAATTCCATTACAATCATTATTTTATGCAAACTGGAAAAATGTCAATAATTATAGGTTATAGAACATGTGCAGAGTGGAGGACCTGAAATCCTAGAGTATATAGAATATATCCCTTCCCATCCCCTCACAGGAACCCTGTCAGTGAAGGTCCACTAAACAGGGGTAGATTACAGTTTGGTCCCTTAGTGCTATAGAGTCACCAAGTTCAAAGCTTCAGTTTATGTTCCTCTATGTGAATGGCAGCAATCAAATTTATATTTGGAGAAGTAAAGAGGGATACTTATGGACATAGGTGTGGTGGGAACTAAATATGGTCCTTATCTGGTGGCCATAGTAGTTTATTAGTGTTATGTCAGAATATTAGCTTGCACACATTAGGGGGGATCCTGATCTGAAACACTCTTCATATCTTTTTTGCTGAAGGACTACTGAATCACAGGTGACTTGGCATTTTTCATTTAAAAAACAACAACACATAATTGTCCCAGATAATCAGGGAACATGTAACAAATGCTATGCTATCATGAGGCCAGTTCATAGTAAGGACAGTAGTACTTGCCCTTACCAGAGCTTGAAATTTTACTGAAATAATGGGATTTTGGGGTTCCAAAATACTGGGCCATGGCTGAACATTGTTATTGTTCACATTGTCACTGACAGTTTCCACTCATGGTGTCTTATTTGCAGTAATTTTTAAATTATTGTTTATGCTGACTTTAACAAACTGGGGTCAGCTTTGTCCTTTTTGTTTTTTTCAGGGAAGCAGCATGCACTTCACCAAAGCTTTGTACTCAAGTCCCAAAGACTAACTTTTTAAAAACTATAACAAGTAAAATCAGTGGTTGCAATCTAACCTAGTGGTCACAATCCATTAAAAAGGCATTATACAAAACAATATAGATCAAGTGGCATTAAAGACACTAGTAATCAGTGAATAGAAAATGCCTATAAGACAAAATAAATTATCTTTATTACAAGAAACTTTTGATTCTAGAGAAACATGAGGGGGTACCTGCCATACCCCAACAGATAGAGTATATTGTGTGACAAGAAACAATGGCACAGATTATCAAGATAATTTGCTTAACTCCAAAACTTCAATACAAAAATTCACCATTTATAAATTATTTTTCTTTAGAAGCAACTTGTGGGATACCACTGTCGTCAGCAACAACTGGTATCTTTTTCTCATTATAGAAACCAGATTGTAAATTTCTCTGTTTGCAATATTGTTGTCAGCTTGTTAATATTATGATATTTGCACTTAAATAGTAATGGAGCCCATACTTATTTCTGATTGACTTTGGTTATGTAGCCTTGATTTGATAATTGATAATTATATTTGTTCATTGTTCAATAAAGTAAACTCATTTGGCCTCTGATTAAACTACTTTCAGTTGCACAAGAAGGAAGGCCTTGCAATAAGCCAAGATTATTAGGTCTAAACTTTCAAAGCTCTGTCACTCATACAGCTTAAAGCATAAGATTAACTGCACCTTGCAAGGTATCTAGCAGTACTAAACATCTCCAGAAGCAGTAGGGCTTTTTCTGTGAGCAGCCATCAGCAGTCACGGACTTTCTTTGTCACTTGACAATTTCTCCATGTGGACATAATATAGTTGAAACACTACATCATTTTCTTCTGTGTTGAAATTTTTACAGAGATGATTTGATTTCTCCTTTGTCTTGTTTATTCCTAGGAAGATTACATATTACATATCTATTACATATATCTATTAAGCACATATATTCAGATTAATAAAAATGTAGCCAATCTGTTTGCTGCAAGTAAAAGAACACAGATACAAAACAGTAATTTTAAGTGTGTTTTATTGTCCTTTTTGTTATTTTAGATCCCCCCCCCCATGGATATGCTTTTATTTCATTCTTCTATTTGTTTATTTTATTATGTCGTATTTGTTCTATGGAAAAAATATGATATAGCAAAATTCACTATAAAACATTCTACTTAATTTTATAATTTGATTTTCTTTAGGAACAACTAATCAACAGGGACTTTTCTCAGTGACAACTGGGATGGAACCTTTTTCTGGTATTCTTTTTATCACTGTTTGCTGCTATGACTGAATGTAAAACCTTCAGCATGAAAAGTATCAGGTTTACCAGTTTCAGATATGAGAAAGAACATTGCCAGTTAGCAGCACAAGTCATTCATCAATTTTCATTCTTTTTCTTTCTTTCTTTCTGGATTAAGAAATTCTGTAGAAATGTCTGGCTAATATTTTTGATGAAATGATGTTACAGCTGATATCAGAAATTTAACATCTAATCTCTAGGAAAACTCAGCCAGTGACAATTGTACATGGCCTGTGTTTGTAGGTATAACAAACATTGTTAGATCTAGTTCCCTGAAAACAAATGCTGTTTTATGTCAACATGAAGTAACGTGTGCTTTGTATAGAAGCAACTGACTGATAGTAGTTCAAATGTTTTCTGGTTTATGATGATCTCGTACCAATAATATTTTACATTGTTTTCATGGTGCCAATAGTATAAATAAATCTAAATCAAATGCATAGCAATAAGTAATCCACATAGTTCCATATAGTAGTGCAATAAATGTTAGTCATAATAGCAGTAGTAGTAATACTGGGCTGGGTCAGCTGAAATTGTGCTTACTTCCCCATTCCACATTTAGGATTTAACTTTTAATTAATACCTTTTGCAGATGGTGGTAAGTGGTCTCATTTGTGGAGTCAAAATTTGTAACTGTGACACTATGTTCTGTCACCTCAATGTAGGCTCTTGGCATATAATAAAGCAAAACAATTGTAATCAAACAATAATTGAATGGTTAATGTATTCTGTAAGTATGCTGGGACCTGGATGTTGCTGGCCTGTAGGCAAAAGATACATTCAGCTTTATATAGTCATTAACCCTTAGCTTGTCAGAGTGTCTGCAGATACTATCCAGTTTCTTATCAGGTACTTTTTAGCATGTTCAGTGTCTTTTCCTGCTAGGTCATTTCGTAGGAAATGTTCGGTTTGTACCATCAGTCCTGCACATTTTGTGTCCCTTTGTGGGCATGAGACATACATAAACTTCAGGATGTTTCGCACACATATTTCTTTTTAAAAGAGTATATGGCAGATCTAAGACATGACTTTCCTCCCCATTTCGATAGAAGCTTCTAGTGGTAAACACAATCCAGTTTGGTTTTGTAGAAGCCAAAATGGAACTTTTTTGAACCCTGCTATTTGGGAACAACTAACAAGGTATCAGAACTTTCCTTGCTTGACTATGGTACTCTACAGAAAAATCTATGACAGTTATCCCTCCCTGTACTCAGACTTCGAGTCCACGGTCTTGCTTTTCGTGGGGAAGGACAAGTGGCTATACTTAAAATGGCTGCAAGTGCTTGCATTTCCAATGGGCCATTTTCATGGGGAGGGGGGTCTGGAATGGATCCCCTGTGAATTGGGAGGGGGAATTGTATATGTTACAATTCTTGATTTCACAACATTTTTTCTTTTTCTTTTTCTTTAGAAGCAACTACAACAGGAATACAACAGTTACCATCAATTACTGGTATGTCTTTTTATCTCTGTGGAAACGAACCTGTAATTTTTTTTCTGTCTTTACAAAATTATTGTTATTCAGCTAATATTTACAGTAGATATTTGTGCTTGGATACTGCTTATGTCTTTAGCTATCTCTTATTTGCCCTAATTATTTATCACTGATTTTAATTGACAATTGTCCCTGACTGAAAATTGTCTATATACAAAAGTAAAGTAAATCAATGGCTTCCATGTGGACAGGGAAAAATGATTTTATTAAGCAAAGATTATTAGAGATAAACTCATTAGAATTAAATTTCCCAAATGTTATTGCCTCAAGTACAGAATTGTTGTTGTTGTTATTATACTATATTATAATGCAAATAAAACTCATATTACTAAAACACACTAAAGTTAAAATATCATTAAACTATCAATAGAATAAAAACAATTAAAATATATCCATTGAGGAGAAACAAATATGAACAACGGAGCACATTATTAAAAGTCCTTTTCTCATAAATAGTCAGTTGCCAGAGGTCTTTTGAAATAAAAAGTCGCCACGTGAAGAATGACTTGGGTCCAAAACACACTGCAGAAAAACACTGCAGAAATAATCCAGTTTTAGACCGCTTTAACTGCCCTGGCTCAGTGCTCGGGAATCCTAGGAATTGTAGTTTATTGTGGCACCAAAGCTCTCTGACAGAGAAAGCTAAATGTCTCACAAAGCTACAGTTCCCTGAATTCCCTAGGATTGAGCCAGGCAGTTAAAGCAGTCTCAAACTGGATTATTTCTGTAGTGTGTTTTGGACCAAAGAAACAGCCAGTGTAGCCTCTCTAGGGAAGGGAGTTCCAGGACCTGGGAACAGCTACCAAGAGGGCCCTTTCCTATGCCCTGCTCAGATGTACCTATGAGGTTGGTGGGATGGAGAGCAGAGCTCAAACCACTGGCTCATATGGAAGGATGTGGTCTTTCGATAGCTTGGACCCAAACCTTATAGGGGTCTAGAGGTTATAATCAGTACTTTTGAATGCTATCCTCAAACAGATTTATAGCTGGCAATGCTGCTATAACAAGAAAATTGTGTGTTCCCATAACTACCCACAGTCAATAGTCTGATTGCAGCAGTTTGGCCAGCTGGAGCTTCCAAAGATTCTTCAAAGGCACCACTACATAAGGCATGTTATATAGCCCAAATGGGGTGTAACTGAGGTATGAGTCACTGTGAGCAGATCAGATATCTCTAATAATAACCACAGCTGGCATAAAAGCTTTAACTACGCTACAGCAGAAACCTGAGCTTGAATGTAGGAGATCACTCAAACTGCAAATCTATGTGTGGTATAACTCCATGCACCATCCCTATTCTCTGATCTGCTTTCAGCTGACCAGGAGCACATCTGTCTTGTCTGGATTAATTGTCACTTTGTTCATCATGCCCATTACAAATGACAAGCATGAGTTTAGAATTGAAACAGCTTCCTTGGCATTAAGGGAAAAGGAGAAATAGAATTGGGTGTCATCTGCATACAGATGGCACTGGGACTCCAGAACTCCAGCCAGCCTCTCCCAGGAGTTTCATGCATTTATAAATAGCATGGTACAAATTCAAACCCAATGTACTAGAGAGTCCAATGGCCAAGGAGTCAAACAGATTCCCCCAGCACCACTTTCTGGGCTTGTCCTTCAGAACGAAACAGAGCCACTATAAAACAGTGGCCTTCCACAAAGTTGACCCAGAAGGCTACCATGCACAATGGTATCAAAAGCTGCTGATAGGTCCAGCAGAACCAACACACCTCCTCTATCCTGTCCATAGTGTAGATTGTCCATTAAGGCAACCATGTGCATCTATACTGCAGAAATAAAGCAGTTTCACACCAGTTTTACTGCCATTATTCAATACTGTGGAATTCTGAGATTTGTAGTTTCAGGACAGATTTAGCCTTCCCTGTCTTAGAGCACAGGTGCCCCATCAAACTACACATCCTAGAATTCCATAGCATTGAACCATGGAAATTAAAGTGGTATCAAACTGCTTTATTTCTGCATTATGGCATCAGCCAAAGCTGCCTGAAACCATTGAAATGGATCTGAACCAGTGGTACTCAAACTTCTCCCCCCTCCCCCTGGCTCCCCTTTATATCTACATACAGACATTGACACCCTCCCTCAACGTAGTACATGAATAAAAATATTTTGTTTATTTAGTTAGTGTGTGTATTTTAAATGATACATTCATGTATATTCATATTTTAACATTTTATAAGGAAATAACATTGTTCAAGTTGGAACAATTTCATTTAAATAAATTCAGTGTTTAACCCAACACATGTGTAAATTTAACACTTAAAAGTTTGGGGGAGCAGGAGGAGGAAGGATCAGAGCCTCCAAGTCTTGTGCTCCCCTTGAGCAACTCTTGTGCCCCCTCTGTGAGGCTCCCACCCCATGGTTTGAGAACCAGTGATCTAGACAGTCCATCTCATTCAAGAATCTTGAAGCTGGGAGAAGACCACATCCTCAGTATCTTGTCAAAGAAAGGGGTGTTGGAAACTGCAATGGGATCTAGGGTGGTTTTTCTCAACAGTGGCCAAATAACTGCCTCCTGAATTCTTTACCATTAGCACTCATGGAAGACTTATTTAAAGGTTTCCCCTGGCTCTTGGGAGTTTGCCCATGTGGAAGTGGTGCAAGTGACACACTATGCCATACTCTTCTGCATTATGAATTTAACAGGGATGTAAAAGCCCATTTGACTTTCCTACTGTTTATTCATACCCAGGAGTTTCTGATGAGTTTTATATCTCTGTATTATGAGATACTGACTAAACAGTTGCTTGAAAATGTAACCAACTTTGTTGCTGCAGTTGTCACTTGAAATTTAGAGATATAGCCATGTTAGTCTGTAGAATAAGTATGTAGAGAGATCTTGTAGCATCTCTTTCAGTTAGTCCTAAAGGTGCTATTTAAAAATTAATTGTTTTGTTTAGGTTTAAAAAAATAAATATAACAAAAGCATGATGTGCCTTTCTTGTACGAATGGAATGGATATGTTTTTATTTTCATTTAAATTTTATATCTATCTTGTCTATTTTACAGCCTGCAGATTGTAAATAGATGATGGTGGTGATTAAGAATATGATGATGACAAAAATGGTTGTAAAATGCATGTATATTACTAAATTTAACTTTAATTTCTTTATTTTTCCATAGGAGCATCTAATGGGCCGGTATCATTATCAGTAACACAAGGTACAGTATATACTTGACTATAAGTCAACCTCATGTATAAGTCGAGGACAGATTTTGGGGCCAAAATTATGGATTTTGGTATGATACATGGATAAGTTGAGGGTAAAGCTTAGGGGCATGTAACAAAGAATGTAAAGGATGATGCAAAGGAAAATGATGCCAAAGAACTTAGAAAATTCTGGCAGGTATAACTGTTTGTGCTCATCCTAAAGGTTGGATGGATAAGAGAGTAGATGGGATCCATACTTCTTTTTGGTGTTCCCAGGATGGACTAAGCTCTCTCACCTTTTACCACTCTATTTAGAGAAAGGTGATGGCTCCTTTTTATATATATAAGAGTTAAAGTACAGTACAGTACAGTTGACCCATGGATAAGTCGACCCAAGTTTTTTTGGGTCAATTTTTTGACTAAAATTTCTAGACTTATACATGGAGTATATACAGTATATATATTATCACTGGGAAGTGGAAAAAATTCTGTGTTTCTTTATTTGTGTTCAGTATTGATCTCACCCTGCTATTATTCAGATGTTTATATTTAAATAGTCATTTTGTCTTTATAATTTTTTTCTTTAGGTACAACTAGTGAACTTCAACATTTCTCAATGACTACTGGGATAAAAAATTTCTCAGTCTCAGCTGGTATGTCTTTTTACAAATGTGGGATGCAAACTGTAAACCTATGAGCTTGTTTTTATGTTTTCATAGCTGTTGTCAGCTAACTAGTATTTGTATATTTTTCTGTGGAAATTTCCCATTGATCATAGCAATTTATTGTTGATTTTAATTGATTACTACATATTATTGATTTTAAGTTTATAATTTACTTTTGTTCAGATATAACTAGTAGGCCCAAATATTTCTCAGCAACAACTGGGACAGAAACTTTCCCAGAAACAACTGTTATGTTTGAAAAATGTGGGTGCAAAATTGTAAACTTTTATGTATTTATCTGTTTGCACTTTCATATTATTCTGTAGAGTGCTGTTAAATTAATTTTGTGATGTTATTCTGATGTAATTCAGTATGCAAAGGGATCTTGTAATACTTTTGAGACTAACTGAAAGAAAGAAGCTGATAGCATGGACTTTCGTAGACTTGAGCCTACATGCATGCATCTGAGGAAGCATGAGCTTTTGTAGACTTGAACCTACTGCATGCATCTGAGAATGTAGACTCAAGCTTACAAAAGCTCATGCTATCAGCTTTTTTCTTTCAGTTAGTCTTCAAGGTCCTATCAGATTCCTTTGTGTACTGATTTTCCAGACTAATATTTCTATGTCTTTGAATCCTGATGTAACTGTTACTGGGCTCCATTCCTTATTTGCTGGTCTAGGAAATATTAGGATGAGCTTAATGGTTTGTATTTGAGTGCAATAAAAAGAATGGGTGTGTTACAAAAAATGTTAAAGCACTTTAATGAACCAAATTCAGACAGTAGTTAAAGCAAGCCACACTAATATCAACTGGGAGCTTCCTCCCAATGATTTTGTGCCAATTACACATTCCTTGGAACAATGACACATTGTGGCTTCTATTTCAGTTGGGTGGTGAATCTACTCCAGGTTCTAATCTGAGTTTTAAAAGAGTTATCCAAGGTGCTGAACAAGTTTGAGGATATGGTTTAATAGTTCCTTTAAAGTTCAAACTAAAACACAAAGAAGATTCACTGCCATAATGAAAGTCACCAGCCATCACTGGTGACACAGCCACAGATATACACATGATTTCTAAGCTAACAATATTAAAGCCCATACTTCAGTGGCATGATGGAATTTTAGTCTTTGTTTCTATGCTATTATAATGGAACTACAAGAAAGGAACTTGAGATACGTATTAAGAAAACATTTCTTTTGGAATAACAGCTACAAACACAATAATGAATACGAGAGAAGGTGCTTCATCAGCTTCTACTAATGTGGTTGGTAAGATATAAAATTAAAACTTATATAGTAGGATTGTGTGGCTTTTTCTTCTCCTTATATGGTTCTTGATTGAGCTGGGCATATGCTTAAATGATTTGAAACCTAAAACCTATCTGTATCTGATTCTGACACCTTTCTGTGTACTGATTGTGTGGTTGGGTATTACCACAATTTCTAAACTATGTGACGACCATTCACCCAGTCTTCCCTAGATGGTACCCTGCAATTGTTTTGTACTATAACCCTGTCCTCCTCAGCACATAGTCACTGACACCAAGAGAGGAGGAGATAGTGAATGGCTACCATTAAATATCATATCACATCATTGAAACTGAGGAGTGTTAGCATCACTTTATTTATTTATTTATTTGTTGCACTTATATCCCACCAATCTCCCAAAATGGGATTCATTAAGGATTACAAGCATCTGCTATTCCAAGGGCCTCTTACAATAAATGACATAAATATTTAAAGGGTAATTGTCATCACCAGATGAAACCAGAGAATGATACATGTGCACTGACAAAGCAATTAGATTCTTATAGGATGTTAGCACATACATACAGAGAATGGATCTTTCTGCTAGGGAATAAAGTAATGGAAACAAATGTTCTTTCTTTCCATTTTCAGTTGATTGTTCTATATATTTAAATGTTGTAGGCCAAAGTGAACACTCCATTCAACTTTTTAAAAAGTGTTCTTAATCTGATCAATTCTTTTATGAAGGGAAAACTATTTGCTGATTGCTGCATCCAGGGAAATTTTGAATAGGAAACCAGTACAGGCCCACTCAAGCCCTATATGTTTGGGCCAAACAAATGGCCTGTCCCCATCCTCCTGGCAAGGAGATCAGATGATGCATGGCCTAGCCCTTGGTTCTGGTGTGAGTGGATGTAACAACGACTGGTCCGTTCAGCACCTGAACCAGGGTATAACATCCTTAACACTCATTATAATAACTTACTCTTTGCTTCAGATGTTCCCAGAAGATCTGGAGCCCTCTGGATAGGTTTTTGAAACACATCCCACTCTACCACCTGGTGCACCTACCATTGCTGCCACTTGCTTGGTCTGAGATCAGAATGAGGTATCCAGACATGGGATCGAAGCTGTGTGCCTCATTTTGACCTCAAAGTGAAGTGATGCACCACTGTCGTGGACACACTAGGAGGCGGAACAGGACACACATGTGATCAGCCAGCCAGCATTTGAATGGGAGGGCCTTTGCAGCAGGGCAGGGTTGGGGCAGCTCTGGAGCAAGGATACTCTGGGTTGCTCAGCACCAGTGTAGACAAAAACACTTTTCAGACAGGAATTATACACCCTGAATTTGGATGTTTTTTCTTCAAAATACTAGTGTCTGGATTAATGTTTCTTTTTAAAATAGCATGTTTAAAATACTATGTAGTTGGGTTCTTTGATAATGTTTTTCTAGATTGGATGCATGAATAAGTAAAATAAATTCCATTTTGTTTCCTCATGCTCTAACTCCTTTTTTTGTCTAGATCAGGGACCAGCAACCTACAGCCCGGGGGCCGGTTAAGGCCCCGGGCCCCGGACTTACCAGCCCAGGCCGTAGGTCGCCGCCTCCGTGCGCCGCTGTCAGGACGCGTTTTCAGCCGTGCTTACTGCGGCTGCCATTTTGGAAGTCAAAATGGCGGCGCGGCGCGTTTGCGCATGCACGGTACTCTTTGCGCATGCTCAGTACCGCCATTCCCCCCCCCCTCGGCCCAGCCGAGACCTGGGCGACGGGAGACCGGCCCAGGTCTCAAAAAGGTTGCCTGTCCCTGGTCTAGATGGTTGCATTGCTTTGCAAGCTTCTGGGATTTCAGATATTTTATTTCACCAGTTCTGATACATTAAGATGTAGCCATTTACTTAGAGCCAGAACAGGCAGCTTCCTGGTGGCTTGGGAGTATGGCATTTACACACCACATGTTCCCAAACTGCCCAGAAGCTGCCCAGCCATTTACACAGGGGCGACTTCATGACGCTCTGGTGGTCAGTGTTTACATAGTACATGCTGCTGGAGCGTTATGATGCTCTTTTCTGGCTGTGGCATGGGTGCAAAGCCAGCTTTTTGCCACCTGAAAAAGGAGCGTCTGTTTGCCGTTCCTTTTTCAGGCAGCTTCAAGGCTGATTGGAGCTGTGGTGTATGGTTGCTGCAGCCCCAATCTGCCTTTGGAAGGGGCGACTTCAAGCTGCTCCTTCCACCAGTCTGTTTCGGCCCTTAGTTTCAAAACTGTATCATTCATATTTAATCCTATGGTAGATGGTGACTTAAAATTAGGAGGGAAAGTGTGGGGAAGTCATTACTTTAAAATACAAACTTATTTTACCAACTCTTGATTTAACTTCTTCTTACTGTTATTTTTTGCAGGAACAAAAGGTTTAGACAATAATGTTTGTAACTTATCAGCCCTCTGTAATGATACAGGTTAGTAATATTTTCATTTTTGATTTTAAGAAGATATTTTGAGTTCAAATCCCTCTAATTAGATTTTGAACTACAGAGTTTGTTCTAAAGTTGAAAAGGAAACTTTTGATCTCCACTTTTCATGCAAGGAATATAGAGAGATGAGACTCCATAGCTTATTATATATGTTCTTGTAGTAACACACCTATAGATCAGCAAGCCTAGCATCTGTACAAAGAACATAAGCTCAGATGAAACTTGCACAAGAAAACCATCAGTTTAGATATTTCTAAACAAAGCTATTCCTAATGATTTTTTTCTTTCTAATTTTATTTCTTTTTAGTCTTCTATATGGGCACTATAAACTTTCAGACCAGTGACAACAGCTCTGATACTTCATACAACCTAAAAGTGGTAAGACTTTTTATTGTGATAATTAGCTTAATTGTAATTCTGTACTTAAGTTGTATTCTTTAGTAATTTCATCTTTTCAAAGTTTTGGAAACATTATATGTTTCGACCAGGAAGGACCCACTGGGTAGATGCTTATCTGAACCTGAACTCAACTTGCACCTCACTGAAACAACTAGACATAGTTCATTTTTTCTATCAGTCACTAAGGGCCTTTGCAGACTGCCAGAAATAGTGCAAATTGAGTCCACTTTAACTAACCTGACTCAGTGCTAGGAAATCATGGGAACTGTCGTTTATTGTGGCACCAGAGCTCTCTGACAGAGAAGGCTCAGTGTCTCAGAAAAAAATACAATTCCCATGATTCCCTAGCACTGAGTCAGGGCAGTTAAAGTGGACTCAATTTTCACTATTTCTAGCAGTCTGCAAAGGCCCTAACTTTTCAATGCCAGCTCAGTTAATATCAAGGACTACTCCTTCAATCAGATAAGCATTCCAGTGTGGTACAAGTTGAGTCTCCCTTATTTGAAATTCCAAAATCTAAAATACTCCAAAATCCAAAATTGTCGATATGGGTAGCTGAAATAATGACACCTTTTCTTTCTGATGGTTCAGTGTACACAAACTTTGTTTCATCCACAAAATTATTAAAAATATTGTATATAGAATTACCTTCAGGCTATGTGTATAAAGCGTATATGAAATATAAATGAATGTTGTGTTTAGATTTGGGTCCCATCTCCCATCATGTATATGCAAATATTACAAACTCCAATCATCATCATCATCATCATCCAAAATTCAAAATAGTTCTGGTCCCAAGCATTTTGAATAAGGGACACATGTAGAAGAAATACTAAGTAATTACTACTAGTATAAATACTAGTAATTACTTCAGTTATTTACTTTATTTTAAATAACAGTAAAGCTGCACCAAGTTTTATTCACAGTATTTAGCTTATTGCTATTATACTAATTCATAATATCCTTGTTTAGTTACTGTTTAGTTACTGTGTGTGCCTGAATACATGGAGACTTCAAATGGATTGAAAGTTGGGCTTGCACTACTCCTGGCCAGAACATGAGCAGAATGTGACTGGGAGCCATTCTTTATCATGGTCCCAGCTGACTGAAACATTCTACTCACACTGAATTGAATGTGAACATACAGATCCCTTTCACACTACACACATAGAATAATGTAATGCCACTTTAACTGCCATGGCAACATCATGCAATTTTCAGCTTTGGGAGAGTCAGTAATATACCTGAACAGTGATACATCATTATGATGAGAAAGACCAAACATACATTGTTATAAACTGCCACTATCTTGGTAAGTTGGAAATATATAGAAGGATGCAGTATATTTATGAGTTCTTCATTTTTCTAGCACTATCATGACACCAATCAGTACCAATTAAAACCTGCTTCAACTGCACTGCCAGAAATGAAGTAAGTAATTTATAACTATTTTTGCATAAGACCAATCTTTTCTCCTTACATAATTGTGCATTCAGATCACGTCATTTTAAATATTGTTTTATTATAATTTATTCAGATGACCAAAAAAAAAGGTATACCTCTTTACATTATGTTAGATTTGTTACAGGTCAATTCAAACCTATATATATCTACTCAGAAGTAAGCCCCACTGAGTTCAGTTGGGCTTCTTGCCACATCAGTAAGTAAAAGTATTAAAGTCCAGGTGTGCAAGAACCTGGATCGGAATTAACTGAATGAATGTTACATTCACAATTAAGTTCATAATAGAGCAGCTCACCATATATTTACATGCATTCTAAGGACTTTATTGTTATATTTATATCCAAGAATCCAGACAAATAGAAGTGGTTATAGACAAATGACAATAGCCCTCTAAATCTTCTTCATAGACACATTTATCTTTGACTTGGATCCAGAGTTCTGCAAGTGAAACTTTACTTGCACAACGGGGCTTTCCTGCCTCTTATTTATTATTACAGGTCCTTACCTCTCCTGAAAAGTCACATTGGAAGAATGGTGATCATTCTGGAGTGGCACAGATGTAGTGTTGCATGTTATAGTGTTCTGGGTGGGAATTGGTAGAAATTGAAGTGGCTTGAGGCAGTGGTGTCCCTTCCGTCATGTTACCCAGCAGGGGGGGGATTGGGGGGTGGCAGCCAAAAGGTCACACTTGGCCTCATGCTCTGTCCTCCTCACTCTTCAGTGGGAGAAGGGCCAACCAGGTGTCTCCCGTTTTCTGGGATGTCACCCACTGCAAGCCACAACCTCTGCAACCCCCGTCTAGTGACACCACTGGCTTAAGGATAATTTACTAGTGATAAATCATGCATAAAATTTATGATTAAACTATTGATAATTTACTTTAGAATTTCAGAATTGAACAAAACACTTCAGAGGTTAAGTCAGGTGAGTAAGAAAGCTTATTACCATAATGAATTATTGTGGACCAAATCCAAATTTTGAATGCCATTACTTGGTTTTATTTTCTTTTAATTCTCTTGTAGTCATATCTCCTGCAATGTGATAAAGTGAATGAGAGGTATGTTATTTTACATAATTGCTTTACTATTTCTGATGCTACAAATGGGTACAAGTGTAGTAAGAAGCACTACCACTTTCAAATGGAAGCAGTACTGATTTCTAGACAAGTGTGTACAGGACTGTACCCTAAGTTTCTGTAATGTGTGCAGAATCTCTTTTAGCTCAAGAGTCAAAGTCAATTTCAGAGACATTCTTGGGGTATGGGATGCATTCCAGTGGTGGGTGATACCAGAAAAAGTATTTTAGCTCAAAGCTTTACTGCTGTTAATTATACAATTTTGAAAGAGTTTAGAACTGCCTGGAATAAAAAAAAAATATTTTCAAACAGTGGGAATACTTTTGATGAAATGTTCGAGGGAAGGATGCCATCTCAGTCTATAATTAAAGCACGAACTCCAAAATAGGCTGCCATACCTTCAAAAATCCCAGTAAATATTGAAATTATTGATGGGAGGAGGAGATGAAAGTCATCTTGATTAATATTTTCTGAGCAGATATTTATTTTTGATTCATACCAAAATATGATCTAAATAATATCTCAACAGAATTTACTGGTAACATAAGAAACAGATTTGCATTACTAAGCATTATAAACAGAGAATCGGAGGAACTATGGTCTGAAGCCAGGGACATAATAAAAGAAGAATGCAGAAAGACACTTTCAATAAATAAAAAGAAAGAGAAAAAACCATGGATGACAGAAAAAATACTACAAGCAATAAAGAAAAGAAGAGAAGAAAAACAAAAGGGAGATAGGAGCAAGCTAAGAATTATGAATGCAACAGTACAACGGCTTGTGCGGAAAGATAAAAAAAATTACTACAACGACCAATGCAGAGAAATAGAAGAAAACAACAAAAAGAACAAGAGATCTATTTCACAAGATCCGGGAAATCAAAGGAAAATTCAAACCAAGGACTGGGACTATCTATGACAATAAAAATAACATAATTCAAAACCAGGAAGGAATAAAAAGACGTTGGATGCAATACACAGAAGAATTATACAATAGAGATGACAAAATGACACATCTTACGAGGAGCCATATGAAGATGAACCCCAAATTCTAAAAAGTGAGGTGGAAACTGCAATAAGAGAAATAGTGAAAAACAAATCACCAGGGGGGAAAAAATGATATTCCAATTGAACTACTGCAATCCACACTGAGTCAACTCTAGTGCTAACCAACATATGTCAACAGATATGGAAAACAGAACAATGGCCAACAGACTGGAAGCGATCAATATACACTCCCATCCACAAAAAGGGAGACACAAGAGACTGCAGCAACTATAGAAACATAGCACTGATCTCCCATGCAAGCAAAATCATGCTCAAAGTTCTGCAACATAGACTCCAACCATGCATGGACAGAGAAATCCTAGAGGCCCAAGTGGGGTTTAGGAAAGGAAGAGGTGCGAGGGATCACATTGCAAACATACGATGGCTAATAGAGTGCACCAGGGAATTTGAAAAGAAAATCAGCATATGCTTTATAGACTTTAGCAAAGCGTTTGACTCCATAGATCATGAAAGTCTATGGAATGCCTTTAAAGACATGGGAGTGCCAACACATCTGATAGTCCTGGTGAGGAATCTGTACTCAGGACAAGAGGCTACTATCAGAACAGAACACAGAGAAACAGAATGGTTCTGAGTTGGCAAAGGAGTCAGACAAGGCTGCATCCTTTCACCCTATCTGTTCAACTTGTATGCAATACATATTATAAGAAAAGCAGGCTTGGACACAGAAGAAGGAGGAGTGAAAATAGGAAGATATGCAAATGACACCATAATACTAGCAAAAAACCTCACAGACCTGGAACACCTACTAAGGAAGATCAAAGAAGAAAGTGCTAAGGCAGGCTTAATGTTGAACATAAAGAAAACAAAAATAATAACCACCGAGGATGTTCATAAGTTCAACCTAGACAAAGAAGAAATAGAAATAGTAAAAGATTTCCCATATCTGGGATCAAACATTGATAGAAATGTGGACTGCAGTCAGGAAATCAGAAGAGGACTAAGAATGGGGTGGCTATGAAAGAACCAGAAAAGATTCTAAAATGCAAAGGCATACAACTCAGAACAAAAGTTAGAATCATACAAGCCATTGTATTCCCTATTGCCATGTATGGATGTGAGAGCTGGACAGTTAAGAAAGATGACATGAAGAAAATCAATGCATTTGAGAGAATGTGGTGCTGGAGAAGAGTGCTAAGGATCCCATGGACAGCCAAAAGGACAAACAAGTAGGTCCTAGAGAAGATCAAGCTGGAAAACTCCCTGGAAGCCAAGATGACAAGACTTAGACTGTCATACTTTGGTCACATCATAAGAAGGGAGGACTCTTTGGAAAAAACAATAGTGCTGGGAAGCGTGGAGGGAAGTAGGAAGAGAGGAAGGCCACATGCTAGATGGATGGACTCTCTTAAGGAGGTCACAAGTATTAAGGGGTTGCAGAAATTAAGCAGAGCAGTGGAGGACAGAGGGTCTGGGAGATGTCTCATCCTTAGGGCCACCATAGAGTCTCATCCATAGGGCCATGATCGACTCGAGGGCAGTTAACAACAAACAACAAACTGTCAATCTATTGTCAAGATCCAATAACTAGCAATAAATATCCACTGCCCTAATGTCAAAACAAATGATAGTACATACTTGTTGTGTGATTGATAAGAAAGTGAGCAGTGACACTATTTCACTATTTATAAATAACATATATATACAGAATAGTCAGTGATATAGCTTTTGCATTTCTTTTTCCTCCATCTTCTAGTAGTACATCAGAATGTAGTTTCATAATAAAGCTGCAGAAAAAAATGAATATAAGTGCCATATTGTCCTATTTGAAAGAAAAAGCAGAAATTGGCCAAGCTGGTAAGTAGTCACAAATATCCTTTCATTCTAGACATACTAATTAACCAAAGACACAGCATTTTCCTGTGTCAATATTTACTAAAGGATAGTCTTTGCATTGAAGAACATTCCCAATGCATTTGGGAAGCTGGGGGGAGGGGATCGAAAGAGTACACTATTTAGCCACTGCCTCCCGGTAGTGGGGTGTGGAAGAAACTCATATTCCTGTCAAAAGTTACTACTATGTAATAATGGAGTAAAGGAGATTGGCTGAGTCTACATAGCACTGAAACATTAGCAGAAAGCATAGAGAATGGTAGATATCACCTAGCATGGACCAAGTCATACTGAGCATTCGGTTCTGTTCTGACCCTCCTCTGACAATTACACAAGTTCTGCATTGACTGCTGCTCTGCGGCAGACGATTCCAAGCCCCTAAATATATTGACACTCATACAAGTTACCTAACATTTAATTTTTGTTTGTGTGTTGTGGTTCTTTTTATTTATTATATGAAGTTTCTATCTTTGGCCTAAATCAAACATGGTGCTGTGACTAGCAGCTCCAGTTTGATGGAACTACCCTTCTCTCACCCATTATTGGAGCTACCTGAAAACAGTCTCCGGATAGTTTCTCTGGAGTAGGGACTGAAATAATATTCATTTGAATCCGAAACAAAGAAGAATCCTGTATGGACAAAAAACTTTGTTCCTTGGGACTTAATTTGGTGTAAGTAACATGTGGGGTGTGCAGAAAACTTTCTGCATGGAAAACAGTTTTCCTGCTCAGAAAACATGGTTTTCTCTGCAGAAATTCTCTCATGCTTGGATTTTTTGCAGAGTAAATCCTGAACCGTGAATTGTTTACATAAACTGCTCAGTTTTCTAGGACTTTGTGGCAGTGGAAAGATTAATTGTTAAATTATTCCCTTCTTGCTCAAAGAATGAAATACAGGCATATATCACTTAACAAAACCTTTGACAAAGACAATCCTGTTTTACGAAGTCCTTTTACACTTGCCCAGACCCCCCTTCCTTTTCATCCTCTGTCTGCTGGAATTTTTTTATTGGCATTGACACTGAGAAGATGGTGAAGGAGGGCTGGCAGAATACAGATCTTTGGCATTTCATTGCAGCAGCATGTCTGCAATAAACAATGCAATAAACAAAGCTTGAGAAAGAGATGGATTGTACTCTAGCTGGTCCTACTGTTGCTGTGTATGCCTGTTTTCAACAGGCAACGTAAACAGCAACTCTGTCCACAATCCCTTACTGAGCATGCACAAACAGAAAATGAGAAAAGAGAAAGCAGATAGGTCTGCTTCAGCAGCTCCCCACTAGCATGTTAAAAGAAGCATAGATGTGGTCACCAAACAGCAGCTAGGATCATTTTGCACAAAAATGAAAAAAATGTGATACCCCAATAATTGATGACTAGCTTACTAAATTATATGATATGATAAGTCTAGATAAGTTAACAATGATGATTAAGGCAGAAGCATTGTCCAGACATGAAGAAAATTTAGAAAGAATTGATACTGTGCTGGAAAGAAAAATGGAGTCAGATCTGGAGATTTAAAGGAATAGTAAAATTTGAATATGAATTAGAAAAAAAATGCTTTATAATAGGTTGATTAAAATTATTTTAAATGTTTTAGATAGTGGGATAATTTTCAAGTTAAAATAATTTTAAAAACAATGTATAAATAGTTAAAAATAGTGTGACATTTCATAATTTTTTGCTGAAACATAGATAAATAAGCTGAAAAAATGAAATGAAAGAAGTAGAGATAATAGACAGATATTATAATTAATAAATAGAAATTAAAATATGCATTTTTAGACCCAGTTCAGAGGAGAAGACGATGTTATTCCTGGTTAACTTGTACTAGATATGTTCATGATAAGACTATTTTGTTATTTTCATTATTTTATTTAAATTATGTTAGTATGATGTTGAAGAAGATGATTCTCTGTATCTTCGAGATATTATTTTGAGAAATTAGTTTAGTTCGTTTATTCTTTTAAAAAATAATAATAAAAAGATGTGGTAACCAAAATGGGAAACGTACGAAAAGTGGAAGCTGGTGAAAGGAAAAAAATCATCCCTGGATGCAATCTGAAAGAAACCTTCATTGGTTTCTTTCAGATTGTTTCCAGAAGGGTCAACATGTTTTTTGTTTTCTTATGCAAGGCTTACTTGGTCTGGTTGTTTCATTTCACATGTGCATATTCTTAGTTTTAAATCAAAAGTTTGCTTAAACATGTTGAAGTGCTCTACTTTTTTTGAGGTGTAATAATGTGTGCACTAATTTATTGCTGATTAGTAAATTGAAGTGACACATATTTTAAAACTTGCTATTACAGAGTCATGCTGTTGTTCATCTTTGGATCCTCACTTTTGTCCCTCAACCGTTGAAGAGCTGAGACTACTGCAGTGGTAAGTGTGACATAAAAATACTCCTGCTTAGTTTAGGAGTTAGAATAGAACCTGGTTTCCTATACATATTTTGAGTTCCAGCTTGGGAATGTGGTCAGGGCAAAGGGTTAGCTTAGGTCCTCTCCAGATGTCACAATCTCTGCCTATATTGGCACTTCCTGGCTGCTGTTTAGTGAAGAAAATGAAGCACACAAGAACCACACTTCATGCAATGTGTAGTCTGGCCCTTTGTAGCCATGCAAGTTCATAGACAGTATGATGGCAGTTTTATATCTCACAATGGTTTGCAAGTTCTAGCTTTCCACCATCCTAACAAAAGGCAATGAACAAATTATCAGGAATAGGAAAATATATTTTGTAGTCAGAAGAAAATATGAAAAATAAAAAAGGAAGAATCTGTCTTAATGTGTGGTGGTGGTGGGGGGTAGAGGCATAGAGCTTTGCTTTTCTCTTTCCTCCCCTATTTGAATATACATGGGCTAATGTGAAAGCATCACTCTGTGGCATTATGGAGACTGAAAAGGCTGAGCACACTTCCTATATGTTCACAAGTACATGCTCAAACCTCTTCAATTATGGTCTAATATGATAGAGCATGTAAGTGTACTCTGAGGAAGCAACATGTTCTCAATGACTGTCAGTATGTTTAAAGAGAGTAATTTCATATTTAGTTCATATTCTTACTGCTAATGTGGTTAATACACTTGTTAACAATTGCATTTACAGTTGGCCCTCCATATCAATGGGGGTTTGGTTCCCTCCCCAATACCAAAAACTGCGGGACCTAAAGTCCCATGATGTACACACGGCTGCATTGACGCAGTTGTGTGCATACACCACTATTGACGATAATGGGGCAGGGCCATCCACTGATGTTCTGTGGATGGCTAGCCCCCCAATTCAGAGGGCTGACTGTAGTAAATAATATCCCTGGAGGCATGACAAAAATTAAGAATATTAGAAAACATAAATCTAATCTTTCATTATTTTAATCATAAACACATATAAATTATCACTTCTTAAAAACACTTTTTAAGTGTATCTTTTTTGACTTCAAGTCGCTGCTCAGCCAGCACCAACTCTTAATGTGTGTTTTTTTTCCAACAGTGGTATGCATGAAACAGTTGCCTGCAGTGGCTCTAGTACTCAAGACTTACCAGTTTCACCTGCGACTCCTTCCACTGTTGTAACTCACTATAATGCTCCTTCCTCTGAACAAGACACCGTCTCTCCCACTCCTCTCACAGAGCTGACAACAGCAGATATTTCTAGTGGATCTGCTATTCATAGTACAAATACATCTCTTCCTTCCACTGAAGAGAAAACACTTGTGCCTACGTCTGCACCACCTACAAAGTCAGTTACTTCTTCCACTTCTTTTGAAACAACTAACCCATTCTCTTCAACAACGTCATCTGTCAAATCTACTGCTACTTCCGTAAAATATTCTACCACACCACTCACTGTAGTGTCTGCCATGAACATTTCTGTTGATGTGCCTTTGACTCCTGACAAAAATGGAAGTCTCAATAAATCCAGCACAGGTAAACCTGATTTTAAATTGATTGGAAAATGGTCTTGCCAATAGATCTGGTGTATGTTTGCAGGCCAAAGTGTAGTACAGGGGTCGGCAATGTTACCTTACCTGGGGCCAGTCACTAGTCCCCAGGTCTTCCGGCGGGCGGAGGGGGGGAATGGTGGCGCATGCGCTCATGTGTGTGTGCGCGGCCCCCACCGCACGTGCTGCTGCCGTTGCCACCACACGCGTTGCTGCCGCCATTTTGTTTGCCAAAATGGCGGCCGCAACTCATTTGTGCATGTGCAGGAGTACTGCACATGTGCAAACAAGTCGCGGCTGCCATCTGTGATGCGCAGCGGCAGGGGTTGGTGGCGGCAGCAGCGGGGGTCGGTGGGGGCCAGTTGGCAGGGGTCGGCGGGCCGGGTGCGGCCCACGGGCCATAGGTTGCCAACCCGTGGTGTAGTATGAGACTGGAAATTCAACCTTATAGAGGTTGTTCCATGTGGGAAACTGCAGTCTGAATGCCTTAGCATTCTATGATGACTAGTGAGGTCATTTGCTATGTGAGCAGTCTGAAGGCCATTGCATAGTGATAGAGATCCCAGGTCCAATATTACTATGCACAGTGTACAGTTGCTGAGTAGATAGTAATTGGGTATGGAGATAAACTTCTGGCATTAGCAAGGAAAGTTTGTAGTCACCAGTTGTGGCTTCAGCAGGGACCATTTCTGTCTCCAATTACCACAAGGTTAAAGTGAGATTTCTCTTTCCCTCTCTATTGCCACCAGTAATAAAGGGGACCATCAGTGAATTAATCCAATGAATTAATCCATTACACATTAAAATCACCCAGACATACAATTTAAAATACACTAATTTAATATTCATAGTTTAAAATTGACTGGGTAGGCATGCTAGAAGAGATACCGGTAGTGGATTATATGGGAGGAAGCAATCCCATAGGTAATGGATTGGATTATATGGGAGGTATGTGATGGATTGTATGGGAGGAAGCAATCCCATAGGTAACCCGGATCCAATCCATGTAGGACTTTAAAGATAATAACCAGCACTTTGTATTTTGCCCAGAAACTAGCTGGCAATCAATGGAGTAATTTTTATATTGGTGTGATATGATCACTCCTGGATATCCGAGTAACCAGTCTGGCTGTCATGTTTTGAACTAACTGAAGTTTCTAAACGTGGTACAAAAGGCCAGCTTTGAGGTTACCAGCACATGCACTACCATCTTTAAGTCTTCCTCATTAGCACTTGTATTTGAGTTATATAAATCTATATCAATCAATAGATAAAACTTTAAATGTATTTCTGTACTTGCATTGAACATTAAATGTGTTTATGTATTGTACTTAATATATTTGACTATTGATAATGAATTAAATGAAGCTAATTCAGCTATGGTATTGCTGCTAATTATGGTATGGTAGCTTGATCACCTGTAGTGTGTTCAATTCTCTTTTTCATTGATTACAGTTACTCTTAGTTTGCCACCGAAATGTCGTTTTTTTTTAAATTAAAAAAATTGAAATTATGAGGAATACTGGAAGTCCATTAAAAAGAAACTGCATACAACTGACATGTCATTTTTTGCCTACTTGTGTCTTTAGAGTAGAGAACTAGAGAAAGCCATTTGCAGCAGCCACCTTGAGATTTTTTTAATCCACTAGAATTTAGTGAGCTCCTTTTGAAAGCCAAAAACGAACACAAAACAAAATAAACTACTTTCAATGTGTAAATCTTCATTTTATGTATGTCTGTTGTTCACCTTTGTGCTTAGAAACATACTTCTCCCCCCACCCCCGTTTCTGTCTCTTGTAGAACATGTATCACAAAATCGCTTCAATGATACTGAACATAGTAATGCTACAGATTTTGAGAAAATAGTTTCTCAGCTGGAGAACAACTTGACTGCTGAAAGTATAGCGCCATCCTTTGCAAAATCAATGGTGGACAGTGTTAGTTTTCTCTTGGATAAGCCTCAATTACAGATATCTCCAATGTCTAAAAGGTATGTCTTTTTGTAATTTAAAGAGCATTTGTCATTTTTATCATGATACTGCTGTATTTATTACATGTAACAGATAAAGATATACTATTAGCCATAATCTTATATTTTATCTATCTATAAAAAAAATCACTTTACCAAGCTCAATGGAAGCTTTTAAAGAAGGTTTAAAAGGGGGAAGTAGATCAAGTTGTTATATTAATAGCTAAAATAGCCAGCTTCATGTGGGATGCTGTAAAAATAATGCAATTTTATAGCATTTTAACTACCATGGCTCCATCCTACAGAATACTGGCATTTGTAGTTTTGTGAGGCACCAGCACTCTTTGCCAGGGGAGGCTAACAACCTTTGAAAACAACAAATTCCAGATTCAATAGGCTTGAACTACAGCACTTACAGTGGTGTGAAACCACATTATTTCTATAGTGCAGATACATCCTGGGAATTGTTAACAACTTTGCCACCCTCACTCCAGTACCATTTCTTCACTTGTGTACTCAATAAAACTCTTAATGCTCCTGCTGTGCCTTTCCTTTTGCCATCTGGTTTTTAAATTCCTCTTCACTTAAACTCCATTTCTTCCTTGCTGTCTTTCTGTCCCTCCCCTGCTCCACTCGATCAGCCTTCTCATCTTTTAACTCCTTTTCCTAGCTTTACCAGGCACTCCCTCTTGTTTTCACTCTAAGGATCATCATATTCTAGTCCTCCAAATGCGACAAGCTCATTTGCATAGTATTCCAAAAAGGAGTGGCAAAGTGCTAGATTGGGGCTGGGGCATGCAGTTGCCGTGGCCCTGATCCAGCAAGGAAAGAGGCTGTCTGTATAGCCCCTTAGTGTAGTAGTTCCAGCGCTGGAGGCCAAGGTTCAATTCCCCACTCAGCCATGGAAATTCTGTGTGACTTTGGGTGAGTCAACACTATCAACCCCAGAAAACCCCATGATAGCATCATCTTAGGTTTGCCATAACTTGGAAACAACTTAAAGGTACACAACAACAAAAGTAATTCCATCCAGGATTAGTTGACACACTTCCAAAACCAGGTTAGGAATTTTCACAATAAGCACCTCTGTCTTGTATGGGTTTGGCTTCAGTTTGTTTTTCCTCATCCAACCCATCAACTTAGCTAAGGCTATTTTTGCATGGAGTAATATATTGGGTGTGATCAGCATACTGGTAGCACCCACCCCATGCCTCTGGATGATCTCTCCCAGAGATTTCATGTGAATGTTAAAAAGCATTGGGGATTGAATGGCACTTTGTAGTATGGATGGCATTCAAGTAAAATTCAGCTAACTAGCCAATATAACAACTATATCTTCCACTCTTTCTTTCTTATTGTACTTTCTCTTCCTTCAACTCTGTGATTCATTTAGTGCTTCCTTCATCTCTGTCCATGTATCAACCACTAGGAATTCTCATCCTCTCTTCTGACACAGGCAAAGTTCATCAGGCAGCTGGGTTACATAAAAGTAAGACTTGTGTTGTTCCAGCAGTGACAAAAGTGTCACTGGGGTGTGAATTGCTTGATCTTTTGGCTCCATCTAAATCAGCTGCAAGCATCTGGACCAAATACCAAAGGTTCCTACTTGAATCTTGTGGAGCCAGGTGTCTACCACTTAGTAGTTTATCGCACCACACTCTTAAAACGGGACTAGTTCGCTTTAAAACCTCTGACTGCCTCCTGTTGCATTTTGAGTTTGTAGTTCTGTGAGGCTTAAAGGCTCTCTGACTGAATATTCTAAATGCCTCTTTCGAAACTACAAGTTCCAGAATGCAACAGGAGGCAGCCAGAGCAATTAAAACGACCTAGCCCCATTTTAAGAGTGTAGTGCAATAGTCTCCTCAGTGTAGTACTATGGGCTACAGAGAGCTTTTGTTTAATTAAAAAGAAATGGTTTTTAAAATAAAGTAACCTCAAAATGCACACCGTCAAATTCCTCCAAATTTGTGCACCACATTTTAGGGATATCAGATTCCCAGTGAACACACATACATATTCTTTAATTATTACAGCAAATTATTATATCATTTGTGAGAATTACATCTTACTTTTATTCCAAATATGGCATTCAAGATGGCTAACAGTATTTTAAAAAACTCACACAAACATACTTTTTAAAAAACCTCAGTGAATTGAAATGGAGTTTAAGGGATTCTGAATTTTATTTAGACAATTTTATTGCAATTTCTGCATTGTCTTCAATTTTCAGTTATTACAGTTCTCATAATTTACATTAACCAGTTACAGACTAAACAGTGCAATGTAATCTTATGTATTTTTCCCTAACAGAATAATACAAATAGTGGATGCAATTGGCTTAAAACTGAACTTCTCAACAGAATCTATTAGTCTGACTTCTCCTTCCTTGGCATTGGCAGTCATTAAAGTCAACAGCAGCTCCTTTAACAGTGTTTCTTTTGCTGTAGAAGATTCCTCAGACCTTCAGGTAAGCTCATTTTAATTGCATGTTCAATTTTTTTTGAGGAGGGGGGAGTTGGTCTATATATTGATGAAATCACTAAAATGAAAACTCAAACATGTGGAATGTTGTTAATTTCCCAAGCAATGCTGTACTCTCTTATAACTATTCATATTATTTTCTAATTTTTTATGTTAGTTCTAATAACAACACAAAGGAGATTATTGTACAGGAAATCTGTGCCGGGATAGATGCAGGTTGTAACCGTCTAAAACGGATCTTATAGCACAGCCGGAAGCCTGGGCAGTAGGCAGCCCATATCCAAACCCATATCCGGGCTTCTCCAGCAGCTTTTAATGAACGGGGTTTTCCTGTTCTTGAAAAACTGCCAGAGAAACCCAGGTTGGATATGGGCTGCCTACTGCCCAGGCTTATGGCCATGTGGTAAGATCCATTCCAGACAGTTACAACCCGCATCCTGTGCGATAATCTCCAAAATATTAACACAAAATGATAAATATAAATACATCACCATATGGCAAAATCCTCTCAAAAATAGAATCAGTTTTCCAGAACAGTATATAAAAGGAAAAAACTTAAGCAATAGCATAATACACAGATAAGAGGAATTCTTGATCAGAAGGACATTTCATACAATCCAGCTCAGTAAACACATTCAGTAATGATAAGCCAACTGACTAAGAACCATCTTAAATACAACAGAAAAAGGCAAGTAACAGAATGAGTCCAGTTATGTGACATCTTTTATATAAATCAGGGATGAACCATTGTCACAGGGAATTCTTTGTTCCAAAATGATCCCCAATGTGTCAGTTTTGCTACATTGTTGACCCTGCCCAGGTCATTTTAAGCCCAAAAGAGGCCCTCTTTGTAACAGGAAGTAACCTGGAATTGACCCCTCTCCCACCATTTTATGCTATTCCTACCATCTCCAAATGAATGTCGATATTTCTTTATTGGCCTGAATAAGTGAGGATGAGGTCAAGTGGAGTCTTACCAAAGAGTAACTTCCACACCTTCCAAATGTTTTCCAGCTGGGCACTCAATCCACTTACAAAAAGGAAAAACAACTTGTCAGGTCTCTTGTGGGTACAACATCATTTTGTGGGCACTGTGGCGCAAGTGGGTGTTGCACTAGGAAATCCATGACTTGACTATGTGCTATGAAGCATGTGCAGAAGTCCAAGTGATTGTTATATAGGCAAAAGTATTCTTTCTTTCTCTCAAGGTTGTTCTTGGAACTCAAGTACCTAGAAAGAGTGTTGGAGCCATAACAGTTCCATCATCAGTGATAACAAATTTGTCACCTGAAGATAAGCACCAGGCTTCTAGAATTACCTTTAACTTCTTTGAGAAGACAACTCTCTTCCAGGTAATTTTTTGGCATTCAAAAATATGCATGTATGTTTTACTTTAGTGTCATTTTTCTAGCAATAGATTTTAATGCATTCAATTAATGTCTGTCTGTCTGTCTCTCCCTCTTTCTCTGTGTATGTGTGCATATTTTTTCCAGGATCCTTCACTGAAAAATGTGTCATTGATCAGCCATGTTATCTCATCAAGTGTTGCTAATCTCTCAGTTACCAACTTGAAGAAAAATGTTACAGTCACGCTGCAAAATGCTGGACCTAGTCAGGTGTGTCTCTGTGTTTGTGCCTTCAAGTTATCTGTTGACTTATGGCAACACCGTGAATTTCAAAGGGTTTCCATAGGCAAGCAGGTACAATGCATATATTAGAAAACTGTTTAGATTAATCAGATACTGCTGTATTATTGCTTCATTTCCTGTATTGTTCCTTGCCTATCTGAATACCTAGAGATTCTTTATTGTTACTTTACTTGAACACTCTTACTGTGGTGCTAGCAGTGAGAAGGTGGCACAGTGCAAATCAGAGACCTACAAAAACCACATGCACAAGTGAGGATGTGGCAGTAACAAAGTCACAACCTTTGATGGTTTATAGTTATGCAGGTCATCAAGGCATGTGGCGCAGATTGAATGAAGCAATTTCTTGATCAAATGGCCCACCTGCCATTCAATCAAAACCAAATCTCCTGCCCCAGTGCTAGGTGACAAGCAATGAGGTTATAGAAGAGTAAGCCACATAGGTGCACTGCCTCTATGTGATTTCCTACCATCAAGAGGTGAGGCAGGTCCATGCCCCACACTGGCATAACCTGGGTGCATACATCCTCTGAGGTGCCTGATGGGGATCCTAACACCAGATCACGTCCCATCTCATGCTGCCCATAAGTTGTGACAAAATGAAAAGCCCTGGTGCAGACTAGAGGAGAAACTTTCAACTTTGCTCACCCCAGGCACTGATTAGTTCCTTCCCCCAAAGGCACAAAAACACACGGAGGCTCTTGAGAAGACATTAGCACACTGGGGAGGGAAAATAGCAGCTCCCTATTGTCCCCATGCCAGTCATTGCAGCCCACAAATGAGCTTTCGTAGACTTCAGTCTACTTCCTTAGATGCATTTGGTGGAGTGGAAGCCAGGGACTGACATATATATGCCCCTGGTGTCTGAGAATGTAAATTCAAATTCAAAGTCCTTTGTGTATGGAAATGAAATAGCAAGTCCAGTTTTAATGATGGTCATTTGTGGACAAAGACATAGCCATTGGGTACAGAAATGAGGTGGCAAGACCGGTTTGGCCTTGGAAACTAGCCTGTACGTGGGGAGAATAAATGAGTACAGTATGGCCCCATGAGAATGGGTCAGATAGTGTTGAAATGTGTGTAGTGAGCCAGGAAGCCATTGTCCCTGTTCAATCCATTGCTGAGGGACTGCAGTTTATGGATGAATTCCAATTCTGCTGTTTCTCTTTCCAATCTACCTTTGTAGTTCTTTTGTTCGAGGACCGCTGTTCTGAGGACTGAGATGGAATGCCCAGGGAAATTGAAATGTTCAGCCACTGGTTTTGGTGTCTTCCCATTCCTAATGTCTGATTTATGTCCATTTATTCTCTGGTTCAGGGACTGGTCTGTTTGCCCAATATAGAGAGCTGATGGGCATTGATGACATAGTATGGCATAAATCACATTGGAGGATAAGCACATGGAGGTCCCCCTAATATTGTGGGTGATGCCATTAAGTCTTGTGATGACATTTCCTGGATAAATGTGTGGACAGAAGTTTTGGCATCTCTGCCAACTTCTTTGTTTCAGTTAGTCTCAAAGGTGCTACAAGATCTCTGTACATACTGATTCTACAGACTAACATGGCTACATTTTTGATTTCTAAATGTGATTATTAAAAGAGCCCTTTGCATTTCTGCATCAAGTAAAATTAAGGCCATCTTCCCCCATTCCATGGTTTTGTTAATGAGCAAAATTAAGGCATTTGAGGGCATCCCACATTTACTGTGAAAGGGGATTGGGCATAGTCTCAATTTAAATGCGTTCATAGGACTAGTGTTTTGCAAGTGTTGCTACATGTACATGCAACTTACAATTTACCAGGTCGGAAAAGTGGAGACGTGGCTTAGTGGAGCTTACGTTTTCCTTGAGATATACATTGGGACTACATGCAAAGGGATTTTGTAGCACCTTTGAGACTAAATGAGAAAAAGGAGGTGGTAGCATAAACTTTTGTTTGTTACCAATTTGTGAGAAACTGCAGAATTGAAGTATATCTAAAAAGCTGAGCCCATTGACAGTGGGTTGAACAGAGACATGATTTCTTGGCACACTGCACATATTATAACACAAGTTAACACTCTAGCCTCAACAGGTCTGTCTTGGACAGTTTATCACATCTCTTTTCTGATTTGCAGCCACCATCATATTTCATTTTAATAACTCCTTCCACCATTCAAATGGTCATCTACTCACCTTGGCTTTAGGCAACATCTTTCCTACTGACCATTGTTAAAACTGAACTTGTCAGTTCATCACCATACTCACAAGTTTTGCATTTTTATTGCTATTCACACATACAGTCAGCTCATTTTCAGCTATAAAGGTCTGCTCCTAGCCACTTCACTCCATGCATCTGATGAAGTAGACTTAAGTGTGTGAAAGCTTATGCTAGCTACCAACTTTTTTCTCTCCATCTCAAAAGTGCTACAAGATCTCTTTACATATTGGTCCAGACTAAGGGCCAGTACAGACCGGCCAAAAGGGCCGGTTGGTGGGCAGAGTGGGGTCGTAGCAACCACACGCCGGCTGCCCCGACTCTGCCCCCAGGCTAGCGTCATGCTGACGAAACTGCGCAGCGGGCAGCAAAAATTTGTTGGATGAGGAAAAACAAATTGAAGCTGAATCCAGACAAAACGGAGGTGCTCACGGTTACAGGTCCGAATCCAGGTTCGGGATTACAGCCCCCAGTCCTGGATGGGGTCACACTCTCCTCCAAGGACCATGTGCGCAGTCTGGGGGTACTCCTTGACTCGTCGCTTCCCATGACTAATCAGGTGAATGCGACAGTCAGGAGTGCCTGTTACCAGCTTCGGCTGATACGCCAGCTGCGCCCATACCTGGACAGGAAGGACCTGGAAACTGTGGTGCACGCACTGGTAACCTCACGACTAGATTACTGCAATGCACTCTACATGGGGCTACCCTTGTGCCTAACTCGGAAACTTCAGTTGGTTCAAAATATGGCAGCCAGGTTAATCACTGGAACATCCAGGAGGGAGCACATAACACCAGTGCTTAAATCCCTCCACTGGCTGCCAATCAGTTTCCGGGCACAGTACAAGGTGTTGGTTTTGACCTTTAAAGCCCTACATGGCTTGGGTCCATCTTACCTTAGGGACCGCCTCTCCCTGTATGAGCCCCCCCGTGCCCTTCGTTCAGCGGGGAAAAATCTGCTCTCACAACCTAAAACGAAATTCAAGCAGACTTCCCTAAGGGCATTTTCAGTCGTTGCCCCTAAACTGTGGAATGGCCTGCCGGATCAGATACGCCTTATTACGTCTCTTACCACTTTTAAGAAAGCAATTAAGATGGAGCTCTTCCGGCAGGCCTTCCCAGAATAACTCTGTACAGGGATATGCACAGCTGAGCCACTTATCTGGTCTCTCCACCGAGAGTGGCATTTTGTTTTATCTTTTATTATTTATTTTAGTTATATGTCTGTTTTTAACTCTATTATGTTTAATACTGTTTTAAGGGGGGAGGGTAGTGGGTGAAGGGCAAGAATGTGGATTTTAACTGTAATATTTTAATTGATGTACGCCGCCCCGATTGCCGAGCAGAGGGGCGGGTTACAAATAAAATTTATTATTATTATTATTATTATTATAAAAGGGTGTGTATTTGGTGCAGCATTTACACATGCTGCGCCAAGAAGCGGACAAAAGAAGCAGACCAAAGCACACTTTTCAGCGTAAAATGGAGCCGCTTTTGCGGCTTCTTTTTGTGCCGTGGAAAGGTCAGATCGAGCCGCGGCGTGTGGTTGCCACAGCCCTTATCCAGCAAGGAAAGGGGTGGTGTCCTGCCGCCCCTTAGGGGCCTTCTGTACAGCTCCTATCACAGCTATGTCTTTGAATTTTACCAATTGAGACTACATATCCCAAACAGGAAAATAACATTATTTGTACCAATTTCTCCTGATAGAGGTTTCTTTTGGGGGAAGTAATGTGTGTTTGTCAGTTTTCTCCGGTTCCCGGGAATGCTGGATGTGTAGTCAAAGGACACATCTTAGCAGGAAAAGATTGTCCACTCAGTAACTCTGCATTCAGCCATTGCCTTTCCATTCTCCTGCCCTGGATAAATTGGGAGGAGTGTTGACAAGTTTGATCAGTTCTTATATTTATATAAAAGTTTTATATTTGCTGTTCTTCACCTCTTAGAGATTGTTTTGAATAATAGATGATTTAGGAATTTTTTTTACATACATAAAGATCATTTACACAGTTCTGCATAGTTTTGGGGTTGACTATTATTATTCTACAAAGGTTTAGTGCTGGGCAGTCTAAAATATAGAAAATGTACTGTATTTTCATATTAAAAAGAAATTATTATTATTATTATTATTATTTATATTTCCCGCCTCTCCCTACGGATCGAAGCGGGATAACAGTTGATATAAAAATACAAAACATAGGATATATAAAAACCAAAACACAATATCCCCCCTCCACATAAAGCCCCATAATCCCTCTGCTAAAACCAATACCCTATCCAGCGAACCGGTTATCATCCACTTATTCTGCATCCAGGGATTCCACAATCCACTGCTTGAAAATATTCAAAATAATAATAATAATTCCAAAAGGCAAACCATGATGTTGCTTTTTTATATAAGGGATATCATTTTACTACGCCATTGTCTATAGTGAGACTTGAGCATTCATGGCTTTTAGTATCCATGGGTGGAGTGGGGGTTCTTGGAACCAAACCCAATGGATACCAAATGCCACTGCAGTTTACATTAGATACATGGGGATGGAAGAAGAAGCATGCAGATTTATATGGGGTAGGAAGAAGAAGTTGAGGAATATATGGTAGTAATGGGGTAGATGAGGAAATCGTATAGTTGTATAATATATAAGGAACAGATTCACCCATATGCAAGCAGAACATTATTTTTGTTTTTAATATTCTTCTCATACAAGAATGTATGAAGTACTTTGAAAGGTTAATAAATGGTTTTATTATTTATCTCCAAATAGGAGAATTCAACTGTCAGATGCGCCTTTTGGGACTTCAGTAAAAATGGTATGTCTGTGCAGTCAATGTTTTGTATTTGCTCTAATTTAAAGTAGTTCAAAACTGTACCACTTCTATTTTGATAATGGAAGCTTTTGATTTTTGGCAGGTGGGAATGGAGGCTGGGCCTATAATGGGTGCATAGTTAAAGAGAGAAGAACAAATGAAACTGTCTGTAGCTGCAACCACCTCACTAGTTTTGGAGTTTTACTGGTAATGCCTGTACTACATAACCAAAAAGTGCATACAAATGCTACATTTTGTTCTAGTTCTTGTTACTTATACAGGCTACAGATTTTTTTTAAAAAGTTTTTCCCTCTCATGTTTAAAAATATTTCATTTTCATTCTCAGGATTTGTCAAGAAGTGCCCCTCCATCTCCTATCCAAGTGCTAATTCTAACCTTCATCACATACATAGGCTGTGGCCTTTCAGCCATTTTCCTTTCTGTTACTCTTGTTACATATATTGCATTTGAGTAAGTACCATCTTAAACCAAATTATATTTTGGATGTTCCTTTATGTACACATCATATACAGGCAGAAGTATTGCAATGAAGACGCTAAGGTTTTTAGATATGGACTTGGCCAATGTAAGGCACATGTCTCCTAGGATAAAACAAGAAAAGTCACAACATTTAAAAAATGTTGAATCAGAGTATCATGGTGAATGAAGCATGCAAAGGAATGTCTGAAACAAATTTTATGTTATATGGCAAACTTCATCAAATTAATTCCATTTGCCCTGATGGTTGGGAACGACAGAATGACATGCAATTTGCCATGACAGTTGGCAATGTAGTCCACCGCATTTAGAGAGTATCATCTGGAGGAGAGCTGCCATCTGGTTTGCCTTTCTGATTTGCTTTGCTTAGTTTTACAACAAATGTACAGTAAACAATTGATGTCACCTGGTTATCTGACACTTTGTCCAGGGACAAAGGAAAATTCCATTCAATTACCCACCTCCTACTCATCTCTCTTGTATTATCTTGTTGTTTACCTTCCTATTTATCTGATTGAAAAGAGAAAAAAAATGGTTATACAATAGTTCCGTGAAGCCACAGAGAGAAGTAATTTAATCATTAAATATATTTCCCCCCCAATAGTTATTCATAACCAAAAGTAAGAGTGCATCTATGTGTTCATTTTTCAAAAATTTCCCCTGATTTATTGATAACAAAAATATTATTTATTTTATAGTCTTTCTCATTATTGTTGTTATTGAAGGTGAAAGGGATATTAGAAAGGGATAAAATAATTTTAAAATCGACATATTAGAAAGGATTTTTATATTATTTTAGAATTTAGAAAAAGTCAGTTTTTTAAAGCTAATAAAACAGTTAGCTGCTAAAATAAGTAATTCTAATATTATCTTTTACAATTTGGCAGTGTTCTGTTTAAAATGCAAACTTTGATAATGTGTAAAATTTTCATATAATCAAAAAAACACATTTATGCAGATTAGTATCTCAGACATGTTTATTAATTGCTATTTCATCATTAGATTTCTCCTGTAAATGTGATCTTTGAACTGCATTTGAAAATTGGTGCAACTAGTGTTCCAAGTTGTGTTTTGATAAAATAAATACACAATTAATATTGCTTGCATGACATGTACCATTTCAAAAATAATATTAAATAAATCTGGCAGTTTATAGCATTTTATCTTTTTGCTTTTACAGGAAAATCCGAAGAGATTATCCTTCTAAAATCCTTATTCAACTATGTGTTGCATTACTTTTACTGAACCTAGTTTTTCTTCTGGATTCCTGGATTGCACTATATAATATCCAAGGATTGTGCATTTCAGTTGCTGTGTTTCTTCACTATTTCCTTTTGGTTTCTTTCACCTGGATGGGACTTGAAGCTTTTCACATGTATCTTGCCCTTGTCAAAGTATTCAACACCTATGTCAGGAAATACATCCTAAAGTTCTGCATTGTTGGTTGGGGTATGTCTATCTTTTTTGTATTTATGTTTAGAAAATATATTATCTCTGTATGTATGTGTGCCTTCAGGTAACTTGTAGACTTAAGGCGACCCCATTAATTTCATAAGGTTTTCTTAAGCAAGGAATACTAAAGAGTGGTTTTGCCAGCTGCTTCCTTTGAATTATATAGTACCTGATATTTTTGACAGTTTCCCATCCAATACTAATGAGGCCTGTCCCTACTGAGCTTCCAAGATCAGTCGGTATCTGGTGCCTTTAGGGTATTTAGATCCTTATGTATCACCTACATGTAATTTATTTAGTGCTGAGAGAATCATTTCTCAGATGCAGTTTATCACACCCCCTAAAGAAGTGTTTTACCCCTTCCGGCTTCAATCCTTGATCAGGGATACAGCCGGAAGTTATCAGACATAATTCACCACCAATTCTGCTGCGATGCTGCTGGCTGAATGCAGACCTGCTGGAAGCCGCGTTCAGCTGGCACTTTTTCAGAAATAGAAGTTTTCCGACTTGAGAAATTGACCGGCTGAGTGGTCCTTGGACCTGGGCTGCATTCGGCTGGTGGCATTACAGCAGAATCAGTGGCAAATTATGTCTGATAACATCTGGCTGTATCCCCGATCAAGGATTGAAGCCAGAAGAGGTAAAACGGCTCTTTAGGGTGTGTGATAAGCTCCTTTGAGTAGACCCACTGACCTACTCAAGTTTAGAGTAAAGCCACTGAGACTAGCAGTGCAAGTTAGACTTAATTTCTGCTGTTTTTAATAGATCTTAAGTGTGATTATGTCTAAATGCAGCTCAGTTGGACACAGTGGGTTGGAATTCAACATTGGGGGGAAGCAGACGGCGCAAAGGGCCATTTTGGAGGCAAGGAAGGGGAGGGGCAGCCGCACAGTGGGCGCCCCAACCCCTTCCCGAAGGCATCGTCGGAGCACTGGCCCCTCCGCACGGCCGGGGCTCTGACAATGCCTTTCCGCTGCAGCGTCCGCACACGCTGCGGCGGAAGAGTTGCCGAAGGTGCGCCGCCAGCGTTTTGCGGCGCACCTTCGCGACTTGTGGAAGGAGCGCTATTTTAGCGCTCCTTCCAGGGGTGGCGAAGCTGCGCCACGGGGCTGAGGTGTGTGGATACCTCGGCCCCACGGCGCAGTTTCCCGGGGCAGCCCAGGGCCACCCGTCTGCTTCCCCCCATTGATTCAGGCAGACATACAGTACATTCAGATCATCTTTAATGTTCAGACCTTTGTCTAGTCTTAATCAAGTTAGTGTGTGTGTGTGTATTGCTTAACCTACTACATCATAATGTTGCAAGTATAAAATTATAAAAAATTATAAAGTATAAAAAGTACAAAGATTATTCTATGTATGTTGTAGTGATGCTTGATAATTCTTAAATAAGGGGGTTATGATACTAATTTTCAAGGCTGATTATATTTACTTTCATTACAAGTTAAGAACCCATTATCTGCATGCTCTTTCTCTACTGTTAATTAGGAGGTTATCTTGAGTTGACGTTCTACTTTTGCATACTCAACAGTGATCAACTTAGGCCAAATGGCACTTTTGGGAAATGTTTGTGTGAGGGTATGTGCCTTTAGCTGCCTGTCAACTTGTGCCAACCTCATAGGATTAAACAGGATCTGGTCCCTCAGATGCATAGAATGTAATTATTCCACCTTCCTTTCTTACTTTGCAGGTGCATTTTGGTTCAATCTTCCTAAGCCTCTTGCTTGGATGAATATTCAGCTGCTGAGCTGCTAACAGCTGGTCTCAGCTACTGTAATTTGTGCTTTTGTCAAAAATACACACTGTTGTTGTTAGTGGCATGCTATCAGAAGATACAGTGGTTGACATCTGTAGGGATCAAAACACCCGTATCTAGAAAATCTACCACACTGTAGCAGCAATAGCAATAGCAGCTTCATTTATATACCGCTTCATGTCACATTAAGCAGTCTCTAAAGAGTTTACAACTATAATCTAATTTCCCCTATCAAGCTGGGTACTAATTTTAGCAACCTCAGAAGGATGCAAGGCTGAGTTGACTCTGAGCTCCTGGCTGGTATTGAACTCGAGTGAGTGGCTGCAGTACAGGCATTTAACCATTGCGCCACCAGGGTTTATACAACCAGCTCATAGGACCTTATCACACGGGGTCCAAGCAGTCGCATCCCCGTCCCATGGCGCTTCCTTCCGGTCGCGGGAAATGTAATTCCCATTTCGACCAGGAATCCAAAAGAACGGGGATGCGACGGGGATGGGTGGGGTTTCCCTGCGACGTCATTTGATCACCCAGGGAAAGGAAGCGCCATGGGACGGGGATGCCACGGGGATGCAACGGGGATGGGCGGGGTTTCCCTGCGATGTTGTTTGATCACCCGGGGAAAGGAAGCGCCATGGGACGGGGATGCCACGGGGATGGGACTGCTTCAGCCCCCCGTGTGATAAGGTCCATACACTGTATAAGACTGCTGTAATGTAAAGGGTACTCTAATAATGGCCACATTTGCACAGAAACACTCAGCCAGAATTACTGAGATAGTGCAACACATTATCAGTAATGTGTATCATGTTGTTCAGTTACTTCTACAGTTGTCCCTCCATTTTACCGGACTTTCAGTCTGTGGTCTTGGCCCTTCACAGACCGGCAAGCGAGGAGGGTAAAATGGTGTGTGCGCCTGCAGTGTGCATGCAAGACCACACGACCATTCAAACCAATGGGGCTTGAATATTTGCGAATTTCCATTTTTGCGGGGAGGGGGGTCTGGAACAGATCCCCTGCAAAAATGGAGGGACGACTGTTTTTGGCTTTTCCTCCAATCAGGAATAGCTAAAGTAACCATAAGCTTACTAGAGCTTAAAAGCTTAGCAGTATGTTTTAACCTGGATTCTTGGCTTCACAGTCTTCTTTCAATATCAACAACAACAAAAATTATTGTTCTTATTCCTCCAAAAATGGGACTCAAAGCAACTAACAACATATTTAAAACAAGAAAAATTTAAAACTATACAAAAGCATTAATAAATGTATAAATGTTCCTGCAAGAACTTAAATTAGCATTATTTAAATTTATAACACAAAATGGAAATGGCTATGAAAATTATTTCATGGAATATAAAAGGACTGAACTCAAAACATAAAAGGAGTAAAACATTTCATTTATTACGAAAACAGAGGCCGCAAATTATTTGTTTACAGGAAACTAAAATTAGAAGAAATGAGACAAAATATTTAGAAAATAAGAAACTAGGGCAGATGTTCACATCTACAAACGAGAAAAGGAAAGCTGGAATTGTATTATATATTCAAAAAAGCTATAAAGCGATTTAATTATTTAAGGACCAAAAAGGACATTAATAATGGCAGAACGACTAAAAAAAATACTTTCACAAATAATTAAAAAAGAACAGTCGGGATTTCTACCTCAAAGATATTTAAAGGACAATATAAGAACAATAGTAGACGTGATTGAATATTATGAAAAAAATAATGACAAAAAATTGGGACTTATATTTTTGGACGCAGAGAAAGCCTTTGATAATGTAAATTGGACTTTTATGACAAAAATATGTGAAAAAATGAAGCTGGGAGATAAATTTTGTAATTGGATTAAAGAAATATATAGTGAGCAATCAGCAAGCCTAGTGATAAATGGAAACAAATCACAAAGAATTACTATTGGCAAAGGGACACGTCAGGGATGCCCGCTATCACCTCTTCTTTTTATAATGGTGTTGGAGACATTACTAAATCAGATAAGGGGAAACCCAAACATCAGAGGAATGAAGATTAAAGGAAAAGAATATAAGCTACGTGCCTTTGCCGATGACGTGGTATTGATATTGGAGGACCCAATAGAAAATGTAAAGGAAACGTTCAGAATGATAGAAGATTTTGGGAATAAGGCCGGATTTAAAATAAATTATGACAAAACAGTAATAATTACCAAAAACATGACAAAAAAAGAAGAAACAGAATTAGCAGAAGAGACGCATTGTAAGGTTGTAAATAAAACTAAATATTTGGGGATATGAATATCCAAAAGGAATGTAGACTTATTTGAAAACAATTATAAACCAAAATGGAGAGAAATTAAGAAAGATATGATAAATTGGAGTAAAATCCAGCTATCATTATCAGGAAGAATTGAGACGACAAAAATGATGATTTTACCCAAATTAAATTTTTTATTTCACAATATCCCGATAATACATAACAGGCAAATATTTCAGGAGTGGCAAAAAGATCTGAGAGAATTTATTTGGAAAAGTAAAAAAGCGAGAATCAATTGGCTAACAATGACAAGACAAAGTAAAGATGGAGGGAGGAATGTACCAGATTTGGAACTCTACCACAAAGCGAACGTCTTAGATTGGCTATCCGAATGGATAACATTAGAAGACCAGGATATATTGAATTTGGAGGGATTCAACAATAGATTCGGATGGCATGGATATCTATGTTATGATAAGGATAGAGTTCACAAAGAATTTCAGCATCATGTAATAAGAAGAAGCTTACTTAAAACTTGGAAAGAAGTTAAAAAAACAATATACACTAAAATACCTTTATGGACTTCACCACACGAAGCTTTTTTTGGAAGATGGACAGCCCTTCAAACTTGGTTAAAATATAAAGAGATACTGGAGAAGACTGGAAACCAATTGGAATTAAAAGCCATGTCTGAGATTCAACATTTAGATGATAAAATGCACTGGTTATTATATACCCAAATAAAGGAAAGATTTAAAATGGATATTAAGCTGCAAGGGGTGGAAGAAGAATTGAAAGACATAGATAAAATTTGGATGGAGACAAGAGAGAAGAGGATAAGTAAATTATATAAAATATTAATGTGTCAAAGACAGGAAAAAGAAATAATATCAGATAATATGATCAAGTGGACAACAGACATTGGTAGGACAATAATGCTAGATCATTGGGAGAAAGCAAGGAAAATGACAAGAAAATTTACTTGTTCTCAAGATATAAGAGAAAACCAATGGAAAATGGAACAAAGATGGTACCTCACCCCTGCTAGAATGGCAAAAATTTATAAATTACAAACGAACGAATGTTGGAAATGTAAACGCAATGTTGGATCTTGGTATCACGTCTGGTGGAGATGTCCCAAAATGAAAATGTATTGGAAGAAAATACATATGGTGATGGAAGATATACTCAAAAATAGATTTGAACTATATCCAGAATTATATCTATTAAATATGACATACAAATTAGAACCGGATATAACTAGAAAATATTGGAGAGTAATACTTTACATGGTCTCGGCAGCAAGATTACTAATAGCTTCCAAATGGAAACAGGAGACAACTCCAACGGTAGATGAATGGCTATTGAAACTGTCAGAGATGAAGGAAATGGATAAATTGACAAGGTTATTGAATAATGAGAATGTGGAATCGGTTGAGGAAGAGTGGGCTCCAGTGGAAGAATATATAAATAGAAAATGGGAACAAAGCAGCTAAGTAGTTATTAAGATTGTGTAAATGAACTGGATTTGTGATGATGACAGAACTAAGAGACACAGAAATTATGTATGCAAAATGTGAAAAAAATGTACTTACTTTCAAAGAACTATTGAGAAGTTTGAATTATGGGCAAACATACTGTAAAAATGACTAAGAATATATTTTAAATGGTTTTTTTATGGGTTTTTTTTAAAAAATAAAATTCTATTTAAAAAATAAATGTATAAATGTAGGATTTAAAAAGCAATTAAACAATTTATAAAGATTAGACATTAAAATATTAAAATTAATTTAAAAACGATATACCAATATTTAACAGCCAGCCTTTGAAGTTGGTTTACAAATCCAGAGAAATAAAGGTGAAGAATCCAAGTTATTAATGCTAAGCTTTTTCACCCAGGTAAGCTTCTGACTAGTTTAGTTGTTCCTTTTTGCAAGAAGAGCCAAGGAGGAGAAAACAGAGAACGTGCTACTCAATATGAAATACACAAACCTCTCAGCAAAGTCTGTCTGAGTTCTGGACTGGGGAAAACACCAGATATAGTAAATAAATATCCTCCTCTTCTCCTCCTCTGAATCTTACTTGTACAATTGGGCTTTTGTGGCTCCCCTGCTCCCCACTGCTGCCACTACAGCTTTTCCTTACAAAAAGAAAAGGGTTGACAGACCTTTTTTTGAACAGCATGGAAAATCACATGGGGATGTGTGTGTGTGTACTTGTGAAGCAGGATGGGGAAAACTGGAGGAATTCAGCCTTCCAGTAGTTAAAGTACTATTCTCTTGCCATGAAACAGGTCTGGATCCAAACCAGTGTTCCCTGTTGCCTAAATGCTCGCTAATGCATTTCCAATATTCTTTCCAACCTGTGTGTTGTTGTTTTTATCTTTCAGGGGTACCAGCAATAGTGATAGTTATTGTACTGGCAATATCTCCAAATAACTATGGACTTGGATCATATGGAAAGTTTCCCAATGGCTCAACTGATGAATTGTAAGTCAAAATCAGGCATAGATTAAGAGTATGAATTTAAGTGGTAGTGTATGAATAATTTTTGTTCCTGGAAATGCATTAATAAGCAACAACAACCCTATGCATTATGAATTGCATGAAATATAACTTTAGAAGCTAAAGTTTAGACAGAAAAAATGGATAGAAGAAAAAAGAAGAAACATTATAAAATATGCCTGCAAGAAAATAAAAATAAATAAATTTGAGTAGTATAACAAAATCACTATCCTGCAGGTGGGCTTGCTCTTTTTTTTCTTTCCTTTTCTTTTTTCTTTCCGTCCCTCTGCCCTTCTTTGTATGCACTTAAATAGAGATATAAAAAAGGCAGAAAATTAAATGAAAATTTCATTAATCAAGAAAGTTATTTTTAAATCAGTAAATGCAATATTTGCTTAGTTACTAACTGCAACAATTAAAGATAGAAATGTATAAAATCACAGTTTGAGGCCATTATTTCAGATATTAAAAGGAGTTTTTGCCACATTGCATGACAATATGGTATTTGAATAGCAAAATGTCATGTGGCTTTCTGCATTTGATCCTCAGTCTTTTCATTTCAAAATGTATATAATACTGATTGATATTTTCTTTTCCCTTTCTCTTTTCTGTATTTTTAGCTGCTGGATTAACAACAATATTGTATTTTACATCACTGTGGTGGGATACTTCTGCATGATATTCTTGCTGAATATCAGCATGTTTATAGTAGTGCTGATTCAGCTTTGCCGAATCAAAAAGAAGAAGCAACTTGGTGCTCAGCGAAAAACCAGCATTCAGGATCTCAGGAGTGTTGCTGGCCTTACTTTCCTATTGGGAATTACTTGGGGATTTGCCTTTTTCGCTTGGGGTCCTGTAAATCTTGTATTTATGTATCTCTTTGCCATCTTTAACACTTTGCAAGGTATGTAGTGAACTTTTTCGTATGCAGAAAATACTTTGTGTATGTGTGGGTCTCTGTGTGTATTGGTCACAAGATATCAGACACAAGCTACAGATGCACACACGAATATATAGCTTTCTGTCTGGATTTTTCAAATGTATCTCATATTGATTTGTAATGACCAGAAAAGATCTCATTGATTTGTAATGACCAGAAAAGATCTCATATTGATTTGTAATGACCAGAAAAGAGAAGCACTCTAAATCTCAAACAACCCTCACCACAACAAACACATTCAAAGAACCAAGCACTCACTCAAATTCCATGATTTCAACATTTAATACATTTAATATATTTAAATACATTTACGAATGTATATGAAAACATTGCTCCACCGTATTGATATTGAAGCAAGGACTTTATTAGAAGTGAGTCATTTGTCAACACAGCAGAACAAAAACTGACATATTTTGGTTAAATATTCAGATCCTATCAGAAACTTTTTTTTATAAACATGATTAAAGTATGTAGGATCAAAAAAATCTGAGAAAATCTGAGGTCAAACATATGGGAGAGAATCTGAACATCTTTGTATCTATGGTGATATGGACAATTTTACAATGGGAACACCTCCATCTCTAATGCCTTCCTTTAATTCATGTTGTTCTGTGAATTTCAAAATGTATTAATGTTTCAAATAAATATTTTCAACACGTGTGTACATACACACACAAAAAAACAAAGAAACAAGCACACATTTCACTATTACATACTAAATAAATGGCAGCATGAGCTTCCGTAGACCAGTCTAGTTCCTCAGATGCATCTAAGGAAGTAGACTGAAATCTATGAAAGCTCATGCCAATTTCTTTCTGTTAGTCTCAAAGGTGCTACAAGATTTCTCTACATACTGATTCTACAGACTAGCACAACTATACCTTTAAATAAGTATGTCTTTTTTAAAAATATATATTTACACGATTACATATTTCAACATGATAAATGTCAATGAAAGATTGGTTGTATGAAATGGCTGTGAGCTCTTATACAGTAATAAACGACTTTTCACCAGGTGAATGTGATTTCATCACTAAGGAAGAAACCTAGCCACAGGTAGGCGAGGGGGAGAAATGATATACCAGTTTTGTTTAAAATAGAACAGGATACAACACATTTAAACATCTAACATATTAATTTTTTTTAGGATTCTTCATTTTTATTTTCTACTGTGTTGCGAAAGAGAATGTTCGGAAACAATGGAGAAGGTATCTGTGTTGTGGAAAATACAGGCTGGCTGAAAATTCTGGTAAATATGAAAAGATTGTTATTTGAAATTATGCAGTGTCCAGTGTGGCATAGTGGTTTGAGTGTTGGACTATGACTCTTGAAACCAGGGTTCAATTCCCCACTCAGCTACGAAGCCCACTGGGTGACCGTGTGCAAGTCAAAGGCTCTCAGTCTCAGGGGAAGACAATGGCAAATCTCCTCTGAACCAATCTTGCTGTTAAAACCCCATGATAGGTTTGTCTTAGGGTCTCCATAAGTTGGAAACAACTTGAAGGCACACAACAACACAGTTACAGAGCTGGATCCCAAAATGTATTGTTTCTCCAAAAAAGTCCTTAAGTTCAGCCTCTCATTGTGTCTTTCTATGACCTCGTGTGAAGATATTCCAGAGCCCCCTCTTCAGCTTTTTGGGGTGAAAGTGGGTACAGTGGGGGGGGGGGGTTCTTAGAAAGGATGCTGGTACAAGCAGAGTTTTGCTCATGTTTTGTGGTCCCATTCAGTTTACATTAGTTATTGTCACCAAGTAAATTTTCCAGTAAACATCAAACTTCGGTTTTTGTGACTACATTTACGATTCATATATGCAGTTGGATAAAGTTGCTACCTTTGCATGTGAAAATGACAGAAACTGTCCTACAGCTTTTATCAAAATGAGTGGTTGTTGGCCTGGGGTTTAAAAAAATTAATAAAATTAGATTTTATCAGTAAAGTCAGAGAACTTTGGAATTGCAGGCATGGAAAGATGGGGGTTGAATTGAGCTTCATTACATAGAGATTATATGGATTTTCAGTCTACTATAACTTTAAACTTTACAATAATAATAAATACTGTGAATTCTGAAAAATTGGCAAAAATTAGAGTGATAAAATGCCATAAAAACAACAGTTGTATAAGTAGTAATAAAATGTATCTTTTGCATGGGGCATTAAAATCTAACATTAATTCTGTTATCTTTATTCTGTAGACTGGAGTAGAACGGCTACTAATGGTTTAAAAAAGCAGAATGTTAACCAGGGTGTGTCCAGTTCTTCCCATTCCTTACAATCAAACAGTAACTCTACCAATTCCACCTCAGTGCTAATGAATAATGATTATTCAGTGCATGCAAATGGGAATGGTATGTATGCAAAAATATTCACTCTTTCAAACTATTATTATTTTTATATTTAAAGGGACTGTATATAAGAGGAAAATGAAACAGTGGAACAGACAACATATTTATTAAAACCAGGTCTTTGTTTTGTTTCATATCTTCAAGTACCACATTTTATCCTATGAATTAAATGCTGCATACATAATCTTTCCCCCCATTTTATCCTCATAACAACCCTGCAAGGTAAGTAAGGCTGAAAGATAGTGACGGGCCTAAGGACGCCCTATTTGCGTGGGATTAAAAACCGGGTCTCCCAAATTCTAGCTCAGGTTTCCTAGCACACTCTAAAGCACTGGATATACTGAGACAGCATAGTAGTACAATTAAATGTGCCTTGTTTATTCTGAAACTTAACTTCATGTGGTTTCCTTTTTCATTATATAACAGTATATATCAGAGCATATCTGTTTGGCTTACTGACTAGAAAGAAGCAAACAGAATAATTCTAAATCTTTCCTTATGATTTGTCTCCATTTACATGCAAAAGTAAGATTTATTGAAATATTGCTCACTGATTTCTGAGAACGTCAGATGTTATATCCAACGTGGGATAGCTGCTAAAGATGGGAAGTTGCTTATGACACAACCCTCATCTAAAAGGGATTTGCTAATGTGGTTAAAATTAATAAACCCATACATGGAACCATTTCTGAGGATTAATATATGTTGCTTGAGCTGATTCTATGTGATGGTATTCCACATGGTTATAGATCAATAGAAATTAGATGTGGAAGCATCCCCCTGATTCCATTTCTACTGTTACCCAAAGAACAGGTGAGGGGCCTGGGTATCCCCACCAGCTCTCAGTGATTCTTCAGATGTTGGGGAAATTAGTTTTGCAAGAGGCTTGGGTAACCTTTGAACTGTGTACACCAGTATATACCAGTACTAACTGGGAGGACTTCTGGTTCTGGTTAATGAAGAAGGTTTTTATTTAGAAAAATATGCAGCAATACAAATACAGCATACAGAGCTAACCAAAATGGAAATATGGAATGGGAATAGAGGAGTTTTAAGAGGTTGTAGCGGGGTTATAATTACCTATCCGAAGAGAAGACCATGGAAAGCTGGAGTGGCTCAGACTGGGTCTGAGGGTAACACAGAGCATACATAGAGTGCAGGCATGTATGCAAGTTGGGTTGTGTGTACAGAGGTTAGGTTTTGAAACCTTATTTATACCTTTAAACTGGCCCTAAGCCATTAGGGCCACATAGCGCTATTGGCCGCGTAGCAAAGGCCGAGTGACTTGTCTCAGGAATCAACAGTGGGATTCTGGACTGGTTCATGGTTTTAACAAAAGCAGTGATTTCAGGATAGCTCTGAGATGGGTGGATAGAGATGTTTGGCTGGAATCAAAACAGGGAGCAGAGAGAGAGGTTGGCTTAGTGTTTTATGTACCAAGAGATCCTTTATCTCAGATTTGGAGAATAAATGCAGATTACTTGGAAATGCAAAGGAAGCAACACTATAGACTTGATAGTTTTGTTTGTTTGCTCGGGTGTACACATGCCTCGGGGAAACAATCCTTTTTTTTTTCCTGGGAACTTAAGCTAGTGTTTCTGAAAGGCCACTGATCTCTCAAAAACATGCTATTTTCAGATATGAGATATCAAAATATGAGGATCCAAAAATATAGCGTGAGGTATGCAGGGGTGCTGAACACTACCATATACAGAATATAGCATCTGAATTGGACCTTTGGTCATGTGTTGGGGTTGGGGGAGATGATCCTGTGTAGCAATGATCTGCCATGATGAAGTTCTAACAAACTTCTAAAAAACATTTCAGGTAATGTGTCTAGTGAAAAGAACGGTGTTTCTTTCAACGTGCAGAATGGTGATGTGCGACTTCCTGACTTCTCAGCAAAACAGCTTACTTTTCAAGAGAACAATGACATGGGACAGAAAAAATCTTGCATTTCATTGCGAAGGACTTCAAAGAAGGGGAGCCTGCACTTCATTGAACCTTTGTGACATTTAAAAATAAAATAAAATGTTCTCTTGTTTCACAAAGTGGCATGCAGGTTTATTTTAACTGTTTAATATAATGTGAGAAGACCAAATTGTGAAAAGACCAAAAAAGACATTATTTAATATACAAAGCTTTAAGGCAACATCAGTTTGTCAAATAGTTTGTATTACTCTTTCTTTTAATGTCATTGTATTAATTGAAAAGGTACTGTAGACATAGCATTATAACTGGAAAACATGACCAGCATAATTTGAGTTTTTTAAAATGATGGATTTTAGAAGATCCTTTTACAATTTGAACTTGCGGCTGAAAATTAGGAATAACTCAAAACTTTATGCAGTAATGTTGTATTAATATAGAAAATTACAAGCTAAATATTGAAAGAGTTACTTAAAAAATAATGTGATGCCTATGCCTTCCTTTTAATAGGATACAGTAACAGACATCATAGTATTGTATATAGTCTAAACAACATCTACCCTCAATTATCTTATAATTTTATATTTATTTCTTGTAAATTAAATTTAATATTTCTTTGTATAGAAAAAATAGTTGTCTGGACTCTTGAAGCTTTATTTTAACTATATATGTGTAAAAAGTTAATTATTCCAGTTAACTCATTGATGTTTACATCAATTTGGGAAGAAGATCAAAATGTAAATATAACTCCTCTCACTAAAGAAGCTGTAACTCCTTGCTGGTTGATCAAGTATATTGCCAACAATGAATAATTGCATAGCATATGAAAAGTTGAGAGGAAAACAGTAAGAATAATAAGTCCCTCCTTGGTCTATCCACTCAGCAGAGAGACATGCACATGAGCTGTCCATGAGTGGAATCGGGATCCTGTGGAGATGAAGGATAATTTTGACAACCAAGTATCCACTCATTCGCAGATCTGGTTTTCAGTACATCTACATGTTGCAGACTGATTTTATCTACATATTGCTTGTGTAACATAGAACTAAGGACTGTCTTGTTCATTTCAATATTTGCACTGTACCTTAGTGGTTTTAAAATTACAAACAACAACCTAGGTAGAAATGTACCGTATTTTTCGCCCTATAACACACACTTTTTCTTCCCCAAAACGTGCGTGGGGAAGTCAGTGCGCCTTATAAGGCGAAGGGCCGAGGCCGCGGGGAGAAGGAGGGCTCCTTCCCCCCCCGCGGCCTCAGTCTTTGAATGGGCTGGCGCGGGGATCGAAGCGATCCCAGCGCCAGCCCATTGAAAGACTGAGGCCGCGGGGAGAAGGAGGGCTCCTTCTCCCCGCGGCCTCAGTCTTTCAATGGGCTGGCGCTGGGATCGCTTCGATCCCAGCGCCAGCCCATTCAAAGACAGGCCGCGGGGAGAAGGAGCCCTCCTTCTCCCCGCGGCCTCAGTCTTTCAATGGGCTGGCGCTGGGATCGCTTCGATCCCAGCACCAGCCCATTCAAAGACTGAGGTTGCGGGGGGAAGGAGCCCTCCTTCCCCCCGCGACCTCAGTTCAATGGGCTGGTGCTGGGATCGGAGAAGTTCTCCGATCCCAGCACCAGCCCATTGAACAACCGGCCTCCGGCTAAAGGGAGGAATCCTTTTTTCCTGGATTTTCTTCCTTTAAAATTGGGTGCGTCTTATATGCCGGAGCGCCTTATATGGCGAAAAATATGGTACATGTTAAATAATGTGAGTTGCTTAATATGTTAGCATCCACCTAAATTGCTGCTGTTGTTATTTGTCATAAGCACCTAATATTTCCTAGGTGATGTACAAAGATGACATCAAACAAGATTTTATTTCTTGTTTAAAATATTTATTTATTTGTGGAGATTATCGCACAAGCATAAAAACGCGACTTACCTCTTCTGAATTCAAGTAAAATTCAGGCTGCATCCAGGTCTTCCGACTTTTGAAAAATGGCCGCAAAGTGAGTTAAGTGAGCCAGGCTGCACTCGGGCTGCATTCGGATGGCAGATTTGGCAACAAAAGCCAAATAGGACCAGATGCAACCCGAATTTTCCTTGAATTCTGGAAAGGAAAGTCGCGTTTTTATGCTTGTGTGATAATCTCCTAATTCAAAGATTTATATCCCGACTTTCTCCCACAATGGGATTCAAGGCAGGTGTATTAAGAATGCGATGGCTATGGGAGCAAGGACTGCCCTGTCCTTAAAGTACCATCCCTCAGGATCATCAGTGTAAAACATCAGGTTTTCTTCTCCACTACCTTTCAATCCTAAAATCATACAGTTGGAAGAGACCTCAAGACCCATCTATTCCAACCTCCTGCCATGCAAGAATACGCCATCAGAGCACTCCCAACAGATAGCCTCTGTTTAAAATCCTCCAAAGGAGACTGCACTACTCTCCAAGGCAGTGTATTCCACTATCAATCATTTCTTCCTGTCAGGAAGTCCTTCTTAATGTTTAGGTGGAATATTTTCCTGTAGTTTGAATCCATTGCTCCATGTCTTGTCTCTGGAGCAACAGAAAACAAGCTTGCTCCATCTTCAATATGACATTCTTTCAAATATTTAAATATGGTTATCATGTCACCTCTTAACCTTCTCTTTTCCAAACTAAAGATACCCAGCTCTCTAAGCTGCTTCCCATAGGCATGGTTTCCAGATCTTTCACCATTTTGGTCATACTCCTCTGGATACATTCCAGCTTGTCAGTATCCTTACAGAAATGGGTGTGCCACAACACTTGATAGGACAGAGTGCAGAGAAACTGAATGGTTTCCAATTGGAGAGGGGTAGAATTCAAAGATATAGCTGTATTAATCTGTAGAATCAGTATGTAGAGAGATCTTGTAGCACCTTTGAGACTAACTGAAAGAAATTGGAAAAGGTGTCAGGCAAGGTTATATTCTGTCACCCTATCTGTTTAATTTGTATGTTGAGAACATCATACAAAAAGCAGGATTGGACTCAGGAGAGAGGCATGAAAATAGGATGAAGAAACATCAACAATCATAAGATGTGCAGATGACACCATAACTCTAGCAGAAAACATCAAAAGATATGGAAAGATTATTGAAAAAGGTCAAGGCAGAAAGGGGAAAGGCAAATTTACATTTGAACATAAAAACCCCCAACAATAATTATGACCACAGATGATATACATATTTTTAAAGCAGACAATGAAGAGATCAAAATGGCCCAAGATTTCAAGATTTTCCATACTTAGGCTCAATCATCAATCAGAGCGATGACTGCAGTCAACAAATCATAAGACTAGGGAGATTGTCAGACAGGGATGGGAGCGAAGCGTATCACTTTTCCATCTTTATCCCATCCTTGTCACGATTGCTAGAAAGACTATCATACATGTCGTGCTTATCCAGCCATTATCCAGCGAAGTGCAATTGTCCTGTCACTAATATTAACGGGTTGTCCTGTTATTAAAAAATGAAGAGAAATGATGGGACAATTCCACCTCACTGACGGGACAATGATGGGATCCGTGTGATGGTATCTTGTGCGCGATCATGGGCAATTGCACTTCACGGATGGATAATGTCAGGATAAGCGCAACATCGTTTGAAAGTCTCGCCAATAGCGTGATAAGGACATCCTTTCCCTGTGTGATAATCTCCTAGGACTTGGCAGGTCAGCTATGAAGGAACTGGACAAGATCCTGAAGTGTAAAGATATATCATTCAATAACAAAGTTAGGGTTGTCCATGCCATTGCATTTCCTATTTCTATGTGTGGTTGTGAAACCTGGACCGTGAAGAAAGCTGATAGGAAAAAAATCAGTTCATTTGAGATGCTGTGTTGGAGGAGAGTCGTGAGAATACTCTGGAATGCTAAAAAGTCCAATGGATGGATCCAGAGCACATCAGGCCCAAACTCTCCCTAGAAGCAAATATGACTAAGGTTGTCATATTTGGGGTATCTCATGAGAAGAGAGGACCCACTAGAAAAGGCTATAATGCTTGGAGGGCAACAGGAAAAGAGGAAGACTATATTCCAGATGGACAGACTCAATCAGAGAAGCCATGGCCATGAGTCTGCAGGAGCTGAGCAGGGCAGTAAAGGATAGGATGACTTGGAAGTCTTTCATATCTAGGGTCACCATGGTTCCAAGTCAACTCAAAGGCAACGACAATGAAGTGTTTTCCTGGCGCCCTTTTTGGCACAGTGCTTACAAGAATTAGCTGAAGTGCCACTGCTTTTGTCACTGGAAGATCCTCCCTAAGTATCATCCCCCACCATCACACACGCAATAATGCTGCTGCCCAGTGTACATTTAATAGCAAACCCAGCAAAAGCCTGTCTAAGGTGGTAGACCTCACCAGCAGCACTGCTGCCATCAGCACAACCTCTTGCTCACAGAAACATGCAACCTACTATGGAAAAGTAATGTCAAGGTGCTGGATGTCGGTGTTGTGTACCTTCAAGTCATTTCTGACTTTTGGCAACCCTAAAGATCATGAATCGTTTTTGGCAAGATTTGTTCAGAGGTGGTTTGCCCTTGCCTTCCTCTGAAGCTGAGAGTGTGTGAGTAGCCCAAGGTCACCTGGGAGTAGGGTGACCAGATGTCATAACTGCAAAGGAGGACAAGGCACACTGCATTATGTAAGACATTCAAGAGAAATGTAGGATATGTAGGATGCATAAAAGCTAAAAACACTCAAATATAAATTAATACTTCTTAGCCATGCTCAAAATGGAGGACATTTTGAAATCCCTCCTGGACAGAAGGTTGAAATGTAGGACATGTCCTGGAAAAGGAGGATGTCTGGTCACCCTGCCTAAGGAGTTCCATGGCTGAGCACGGATTCAAACCCTGTTCTGCAGAGTCGTAGCTCAAACTACTACACCACAGAGTGACATAAATAAGGACATCAACCTAAATAATAATAATAATAATAATAATAATTTATAGCCCATCTGTCCCCGAAGGATCGAGGTGGGTAACAATTATACAAATACAATACAGCTATAAAACAACTTAATAAAATAAACTTATCCCCTTGCCTTCAATTGAAACTAACACTGCATCATAAAATACATTCAATGAATAAAATTAACTAAATTAAACATAATTAAAATGTGGCATCATGGGACGAACAGGGCAGCCTACATTAGTATCATGAAACAATCGATCAGTCGATCGATTGCTAGCCCAGAGTAGAGCCACTGAATCATGCAAAATTATTTAAGTGTTGATTTACTCAGTTCCCATCCAATGTGCCTACTCCACATGCCACTAATATTTGGATGTAAGCCATCAAACCCAGAGTGCATCTACACTGTAGAAATAATGGAGTTTGACACCACTTTAAGTGTAGTGGCTCCACCCCATGACACCCTGGGATTTGTAGTTTAACACGATCTTAAGCCTCCTCTGCCAGAGAGTGGTGATGTCCATTCATATAGCCCTTCCTTTGGTTGTCTGAGGAATGTTTGCTATTAATAAACTGTTGCTTCCCAAAATGCAATCTGTCCCTCTCCTGCTTAATTTCTTGACCCTAGGTCAAATTCTCCTACAATGTTTGGTTCTGCACCATTTTCTACCTTGCATTCCAGTCACCTATGGTTGTTAACATGCCATGCTTTGGGGTGTGATCAATTTCTTCTTGGATTCCCCATGTAGAGTCCTTTCTCTTCCCCACAAAACTACCAATCCCAGAAGTCTGTAGCAGGAAGCCGTGGTAGTTAAATTGGTTCCAAACTGCATTATTTCTACAATGTGGATGCACCCCAAGCCTTCTTCCAACATACAGTGACCCTAAGGCGAACCTATCACAGGGTTTTCTGGGCATGTTTCTTCAGAGGGAGGTTGCCATTGCCATCCTCTGAGGTTGAGAGTGTGTGATTTTGCCCAAGGTCATCTAGTGGGTTTCCATGGCTGAGCTGGAATTCAAACCTTGGTCTCCAGAGTCATTCAGTGTTCCTTTTCATTGACAGGGGAAACCGGTCAATAACAGAGTGACCAGATATCCTCCTTTTCCAGGGCATGTCCTACATTTCAGCCATCTGAGTTCCTAAATATCCTCCATTTTGAGCATGGCTGTGAAGCATGCATGTACATTTCTAGGAGTGTTTTAAAACTTTTTATTTTTGTCATGTCCTCCATTTGTCCTTGAATGTCCTACATTTGGCAGCTCCTTGTCTTTCTTTGCAGTTAGGATTATCTGCTCAACCTGGTTAATAAGTTCCCAATTATGGGCCTTTGCAGACTGCTAGAAATAGTGCAAACTGAGTCCACTTTAAGGGTTAGGGAATCATGGGAACTGTATTTTATTATGGCACCAGAACTCTCTGACAGAGAAGGCTGAATGTCTCAGGGAAAAAAAAACAGTTCCCATGATTCCCTAGCACTAACCCTAACCCTAAAAGTGGACTCAATTTGCATTATTTCTGGCAGTTTGCAAAGGCTCTATGTTCCATTTTATGGAATCCTGGGATTTGCAGTTTTAGAAGTTATCTGAACCCTCCCACAAAAACTACAAATCCCAGAGTTGTGTAGGATGAAGCCATGGCAATTAAAGTGGTTCCAAACTGCATTATTTCTGCAGTGTGGATGAATGAAACCACCCCCCAGTGTCCAAACTCTGCATTATGGTGATGTTAACATGTCATTTATCTCCCAAAAACTTTTTATTGTTAAAAGTATAGCAATAAAATAATCTTTAAAATATCATTTATGATACATTTACACTCATTTATACAACCCAAACAGGGCACACCAACCCAACTGCCTCTTTAGAACAGTACAGCGCATGCGCGCTCTTCCCCCTCCATTTTAATTATGTAGACAACCTTAGACTTCTGCTCTCGCCTGAGAGAGGCGGGCTGGCAACCAGGGTCCTGGCAGCAATATAAACAAACCTTGGTCAACCCACAACACTTTCAATAAACCAAGTAAATTAATCCCCTTAATTTAATGGATACCAGTAGCGACTACACTCCTCTTCTTATTCCTTTTTTTTTGATTGGGGGTTAGGAGATGAGGTCAATATTTAAACCTTTTTTTACTACTCTTTCAAGACCTGCCTAAAAGGATTAAAAAAAAAAGAGGCGGGCGGCTTCGGGCATTTACGGCCGCCGGCCTATTTGCTGGAGCCGTAAACAACTTAATAGAGGGGAAGGGGCATTCCTTGGGAACCCAAGGGCGCGCGCCTGCTGGCTTGTCCTCTTGCAAGCTGCCAAGGAGTTTGCAGCCTCTGCTAAGAAGCAAAGCAAAGAAAGAGGGCTTCCAAGAGCTGGGTGGCTTTGGGGCTGCTCCTGCCTTCTAGATAGCCCCTTGGGGTCCCTCATTCATCGCCCACCCAGTTCTTCCATCCTGGAGAATGGGAGCTGGAGGAGACCCTGAGCAGGTATGCACTTTCCCCCATTTTGTTCTCCCTTCCTTGCATTGCTTGTGGTGCTTTTGCCCCATGGGGAAAGGAAAGGGTATCTGGCTGTACCTTGTCCATGGAGGGGATTGTTTTGGGGAAACATTAGGTGTTTTCTGCAGCAGAGGCCAGGAGGACTTGGAAGGCTACTGGACTTTCATTGAGTAATTTTGCTGTTGGACTGAGCATTTGTTTATTTGTTTATTTAGCATTTAGAATACCAACAATCTAAGATATGCAGATGACACCATAGTACTAGCAGAAAACCTCACAGACCTGGAACACCTACTAAGGAAGATCAAAGAGGAAAGAAAACAAAAATAATGACCACTAATGATCTTCACAAGTTCAGCCTACACAATGAAGAAATGGAAATAGTAAAAGAATTCTTATACTAGGGTCAAACATTGATAGAAATGGGGACTGCAGTCAGGAAATCAGAAGAAGGCTAAGAATGGGGAGGGTGGCTATGAAAGAACTAGAAAATATCCTAAAATGCAAAGATAAAAGTTACAATCATACAAGCCATCACATTCCCTGTTACCGTGTATGGATGTGAGAGCTGGACAGTTAAGAAAGATGATAGGAAGAAAATTAATTCCTTTGAGATGTGGTGCTGGAGAAGAGTGCTGAGGATCCCATGGACAGCCAAAAGGACAAACAAGTGGGTCCTAGAACAGATCAAGCCAGAGACATCCCTAGAAGCCAAGATGACCAAACTGAGGCCGTCGTACTTTGGACACATCATGAGAAGGAAGGACTCATTGGAAAAGACAATAATGCTGGGGAAGGTGGAGAGAAGTAGGAAGAGAAGAAGGCCACATGTCAGATCTTCTTTTTTAATCTTCCTTAGTAGTTGTTCCAGGTCTGTGAGGTTCTCTGAAAGCATCATGGTGTTGTCAGCCTATCTCAGATTGTTGCTATTTCTTCCTCCTATTTTTACTCATCCCTCTTCCATGTCCAAGCCTGCTTATAAATCATAGTAGTTTCTGTAATTGTGGGTAATTACATCAGTAATACATTAATTTGGATTTGGGAGAACCAGGTTTTAAGATTGTGATACAAACCGCTGGCCATCCATGAGACCTAGGGAATTTCTTGGGTCTAATCATGACATCTCTCCTCCGCCTTCCTTGCAAGATTGTTGTGAGGATGAAATGGGAAGACACCACCTGAGCTGCCCTAACTTTCCTAACGTAAAGGTGAGATACGTACATAGGAAAGAAAACTTATTTCCCGTGTAAATATATATCCAGCACATTTTTTTAAAACTATAGTATAAAGACATGATAAACCAACCATAAGCTCCCTTTTTAAAAAATACCCAGGAAAATCTTGGGATTGGTTTTTAAAAATTTTATTAGATGACTGACAAAAAACTAACCTGAAGAAGTAGCGAATTTTTTTTTTGTACTAGCTGTTAATAACCGCAAAGCCATGTAATTTTGTTTCGATAATGTGTAATGTATTTTATAATGTATTTTAATGCTTTTGTTTTTGCCTTACGTTTTGTTAACTGCAATAAGGATGATGATGATGATAAACCAGTCAGTTATTGTATGCTTAGTAGTAGCTGTTGAGCATATATAGAAGAGGAGAGCTTTCTTCCACATACAGGAGACTTCCAAATGCATTTTTGTTGACAGCTGCTCTATTTATTTTGGAACAAGGATGCCTGCTGCCTGCAGGAGCTACAGCTCAGCCTGCTGAGAGATGAATGAGAGCAAATGCTAAAATCTGCTGCAGCTGAGTACACTTTTCTCCTGGAACAATTTTGAGTACTATTGAAATGAGGAGCAGAAGCAACTCGGGAGTCCGCTTGGATAGCTATGCTCGGCTTGTGCAGCAGACCATTTTGAACCAACAGGTCAGTGCAGGGCATACAGGTGAATGAACCATTCTCATTCCAAAAAGCCTTTTTATGTCTTTTTTAAAGCAACCATTGTTTTATTCATATCTGCCTTTTGATCTGTGAGGTTTTTAAATTAACTAGGGTCCAAAACACGCTGCAGAAATAATCCAGTTTGAGACTGCTTTAATTGCCCTGGCTCAGTGCTAGGGAATCCTGAGAATTATAGTTTATTGTAGCAACAGAGCTCTTTTTCTGATAGAGAAAGCTAAATATCTCACAAAAGTACAGTTCCCAGAATTCCCTAGCATTGAGTCAGGGCAGTTAAAGTGGTCTCAAAGTGGATTACTTCTGCAGTGTGTTTTGGACCTAAATGTTTATGTCAGTGTGTGGATGATGGGTGTTGCAGTGATGCTCTTTGACACCCAGCAGAATCTGCAGGACAAGCTGGCTGCTGTGATCCATCTCTTACCATCAGCTGGCTCAGCTTCCCTTCTTCAGGATCCTGTCTTTCTCAGTCAAGAAGACACATTGTAAAGTCCAAAAGCATAGTTTATTAATGTGTATAAAGAAAAATAAGATAACTAAGTAAAATCCATTGTGATGAACTAATCCAGTTCAGCCATGAGAAATTACATCTTTAGCAATCCTAAAAGCATAGGATCCCAACTTGTTGCAGTTGAAAGTTAAAAAAGAAGTTACAGATCCATGTTTCCAGATCTAGGAGTTACATTATAAAAGCAGTATAAACATACTAGAAGCCATCTCCTAACTCCATGGTTAAAAATCCACTACCAGGCACACAAGCACTCACATCTTGAATTATGAACATTCTTAATCAAAGGATTCTCTAGGCCCTTCCCATACTCCACTTCTGGGTGTTAACCTTATGTTGGTTGGATAATGCCTGTATGATGTATATTAACCCAGCCTTTTGCTGTCCATCATCCCCCACGTGGTTTTCTTTCTCAGCCTAACGATGTTGATGTATTATTGTTTACCTTTGTGATATCTCTTGCTTCCATAACAAAATCTGTGTCTATGAGTTGTACCTTTGGTAAAGTACATGTTTATGACTTCTTGGCCATCTGGTGTTAGATTCACCTTGTTTCTCTAGATCAGGGGTAGGCAACCTTTCCCCTTTAAGGGCCGAGGGACTTCAGCTCCCAGAATCCCAGGAGCTATTGGCCAGCATGGGACTATTGGCCAATATGCCTGAGGCTTCTGGGAGCTGAAGTCCCTCGGCCCTTAAAGGGGAAAGGTTGCCTACCCCTGCTCTAGATGTTGTTCTCATGAGGAAAATTCCACACACACATCTCTACATTTCACCTTTGACTATATAACCCATCCATATTCCAACAGTTTAGACTATTTGGAATCATTTACATGAGTTCTTTGATTTCTCTGGGGGCAGATTTTTGCTGTTGGGTGCCAAAATATGGTAGAGACATATAACTGGAACCATTTGCAAGAAATCACTTGTATGTATTTCCAGGTATTCCAAAATGCCTACAGCTTGAAAAATTACTATTTTAAGACTGTACAGAACGTCCTGCTAGATCTGGGAGCTATAGTCCCAAAAAGTGATGTTTCTGAACTCCAGTGGTTCCCAAGTACAGTAATGATACTGCTGTGTACCGAGGTTCTCTGTGGGAGCTGTCAGGCTTTACATCGCTGGCAGATTTTAATAAACAGGACATGCTGTCCCCTCTTTAAGGTAACACAGTGTTGAACACCTTCTCGGCTACAGTCCTCTGTGATCTTCATCTCCAGTTATGCAGAAACCTGCTGCTCCTGGCTCCTGCTTACTAGCTGGGTTTGTGTCCTCCCCTTACTATGACATTTTTGGTGATCTGAGCAGCTGATGTGGAACATTTTGCCTCCTGCTGGGATCTCCTTTGCACTAGTCCTGCATTTCTTTTAGGGCTTTCAAGTAGTTTGTTTTCTCATTCTGACCTGTATCCCTCCCAACCTGCCTGTTTCTCACATTAGAAATCTGATCTTTTGGTTCAAGTGGCCATAGTTTAAAGTGGCTGTCGCCTTTGGGGCTTTTTAAGACTGTGGACTATATTTTTCTCCAATTCCTCTTTTTCAGGGCATCTAGAGTATGTTAAGTTTCACCTAAGACTGTAGCCAAAAGTTTTTGAGTCTCGTATCTATATGGAACCTGACATATTAATAATAATAACTTCACTTTCTGTTGTCTAGGCTGTAAGTGCTGTTGATTATATAGCAAAATGGTACCAGGTATCAACAGATTTGGGGAACACCAGGGTTTGCAGACATAGTAAAGCAAACAACAGTCCTAGGATGAAAAGAACTCTATGTGAGGGAGACTCTTGGAGAGCCTAATGATATGAAGCTGCCCAAGACTGCAGAATAGTACCTGACTTTTGAAGGAGTGGGAATGGAATGAATCCGGACTCAGAACTCAGTTTTGGCATATTCATATTTCAGATACCACTTGTGTTAGTGTGACTGGTAGCTTTATTTTAGCCAGTTCATAACAATTAAATATACTGCTTACACATAAGCAGTATATTTAATTGCCACCCCTCTCCCTTGTATTGTTGCTGCTTCCTGTTTTTATTATATTTTTATATTTTTATTGTACTATTGTATTTTAATCTTTGCTTGTTTAATTCAGTTTTAAGGGGGGTGGGTTGGGGAGAGGGTTGAGGGAATGTTTTTAACTGTTGCCTGTTTTAATATGTTGTACCCCGCCCCGGTTGCCTAGCAGAGGGGTGGGCTAGAAATAAATTTTTTATTATTATTATTATTATTATTATTATTATTATTATTATTATTATTATTACCTTTGATATCTACAGAAGTCACATATAATGTCTTAGAGGACAAAACATGCATGATTGTTCATTGTATGAACTTGCATAAAAAAGATACTGACAAATACAAATGTACATGGTGTATATACACTTTTCCTGGTGCAGAAATGGTAGACTTACATCTAGAGGCCCCTAGAGTAGACACTAATCTCAGGAAATGTATAAATTTTGAGTTGCCTTTTTTATTTTAATGAGTGGCTGTTCACATTTCTTACATTGTTGTAAAAACAACAACAGACAATGTAAAAATTGATGGGCAAAAAAGAGCTAGACCCAGTGGGTTAGTAAATAAACATAATTGTCTAAAGTAATGAGCTGAGATCATTAGAGCATTGGCCTAAATCCAGTTCTTTGTCCTAACTAGAACAGACCTACTGAATCTTTATGAATAACTTCAGACAAAGTCATGGGAAGCTGAGTAGGATGCTCTGCAGCAAAGAAAAACTTGTTTTTAGACATACTGTATATTATAACTTTAAAATTGGATTTATTTACCAGTTTATTAATTGGATTGCTTTACTTAATTTGAAAGAAACCTTAAAATACAGAATTAGGAAAAGCTGTTGGATCCCACATTTTACATAGCAGAGATCCACTGTGTGATTGCAGAATCCTTTTGAAGTAATTAGGGCTTCATGAAGATAAGACACAGTACGGTATGTGCAAGTTTGTTCAGCCTAAATATCCTAAAGGCACAAGATCCTGTCTGATCTTGAAAGATGATCAGTGTTAACTTTGTTTAGTACTTGGATGGGAAACTGCCAATGAATATCAGGTGTTGTAGGCTATATTTCAGAGGATGGAACTAGCTGAGTATTCTTTGCCTGAGATTCATGGGGTCACTATATGTTGACAGGCATGTACTCCAGTTTCATATGCACGTTTGTTGTTGAGAGTAGCATCTGCCTTTTCTCTCTTGGCTTCAATCCTATCCTCCTTTCAAGACTGAGTTATTTCATAAATACCTTTCCCTTCCCTTTTTCCTTGCTTAAGTGAACATCAGTGCAACATGATCTTAGAGAGAAGAGGATGCTGTATGTGCACCTCCAGTATCTGTACCTATCTTGACATCTCTGTGTCTTGCAGGTTACTTGTGCTCTAGACATGGTTAGCTTGCAGCTGGAGAGAGGAGCTGATGGCAGTATACATCTGGACCTCTTATTCCATTAATGCCCCATTGTGCTGCTTGCATAAACAGTTGAGGATGGAGGGATGGGAATAAGGATAAGTGTGTGTGTGTGTGTGTGTTTAACAATACATTCAGTGATCCCATATTATCTGCATTTTAAGTGGAAAAAGGCATACATTCTTTATTTCAGTGCGGAGGTTGCTCTAGCATCATTGCAGAGCTACAGGAATCTGTTATTATGTAAGTTCTTGTGTTTACCAGAACTGTACAGGAGGGCTGGACTCTTGACTCCAATACAGTTTATTTAGTCATTAAAGATTTCATCAAAGGCAGTAGAAATACAGAATCATTACACAGGTTTAATTGGGAGTCCTATCAATCCATTAGTGTTTTTGTAATGTGGTGAATGTCTTTTGAATCTGAAAGGGACTTCAGTGGAGAAAGATAATGCCCTTACAGTCCTCTATAATCTTCTGGTTTGTAACTTCTCTTTCTGTGTGGACAGATTTGAGTTGCTTCCCTCAGAATATAGTGGTGGAAACACAGTTTTAATCATCTCTGTTGATATATGGTCTCAGTAAGATCAGTGCAACAGAGAGAGCCCTCATGATTTTGCTAGGATTGCCTTTGAAGTAAAACCTACTGATTGCAAAATCAGTTTCAGTTTTGGAACCATAACAGCTGAATGTGAGTTTTGTAACTATGCTGTCATTACCTAACAGGTCAATAAGGCACATGGGTGAGTTGACATGTTTGGACAAAGTGCCAGCCTTGCACCCATCTGTTCTGGCCCACATATCCTCACACTGCATCCCACCCACTCTCTTACAGTTCTCTTTGTTGGCCAACTTTTAAAAAGCTCCAGTTCTGTAGCACAGCCTTGTGGCCAACAAGACTGTCTTAATATTATAGCGCATGTCCCACGGGGGAACTTCACAGAACAAGAGCGCTGTTCTGTTCATGACTTGCTAGCTTCACTCATCAGCTTGAAGGATCACGTTGTTCCCAATAGGAAATGTTTTTGTGAAATAGAACTCTGGAGTTTATCACACAGGGGAAATTGGGAGTTTAAATAATGATTAATCCGTGAAAATCGTGCAGTTGACATTAAAACATGCTTAAAACGACATTAACACAAATCCCATGAAGAACCAGGGAATAACCAGGCAAGAAACAGCAAAAAGTCATTCACGGGGAAAACAACAGTAACTCATTCACGGAATTTCCCCGTGAATGACTTTTTGCTGTTTCTTGCCTGGTTATTCCCTGGTTCTTCATGGGATTTGTGTTAATGTCGTTTCTTCATGGGATAATGGCATTTTAATCACGTTTTGTCTCAACATCATGTGAAAGCCATTCGCGCATTTGCACTCAAGTGTGGGTTAATCACAAATTCTGCACAGGATAACAGTGCTTTGCATGTGAAAACCATCTGCGCAATTGCGGGTTAATCACGGGTTAATCACCATTTGTACTTCCAATTTCCCCTCCTATGAATGGTATGGGCACTGCCACTTTGAGAACAGCCTCTATGTTGATGTCCAGTTAACAATCTCCATGGTCAGCTAAAACTGGTTTGTTTTGGCTGCTGGCCAACGATGTCAGTAGGTATGTTGTTTATTGTTCACCAGTTGAGGTGTCCCATTGCCTGAACTGGTACATACTGGGAGTTAGGGCTGGTCCAAGACATTTTGCAGTCCTGAGGTGCTCCGCTCCACTCCAGTTCACCCAAACTAAGTAGCTTCCTCAGGTAGAAGATTCAGGGTGTCATGACAAAAGGGCAATAAAATTTGCTGTTTAATTATTTTATCTTTAATCCTGAGGGTGGAGAGAAGTGGGATTTTATGTTCCATGTACCAAAATAACCTGCTTGGCTTTAGTTGCTATATACCCCTTGACTTTTGCTGGTCTGCTTCAGGTAGCGAAATGTCTTGCGTTGATCCCGATAGCTGTATACTATATATGTGAGCTAGGTTTTCCCTGGCTGGTTATTCTTTTTCCCTAGATGTTTGTCATATTGTTTAATTTGTTTTTAAAATTGTTCATTGTTTAATTAGTCTTAATTAAGACTTGTATTTAATGTATTTTTAATGGGGGGGGGTTAATCGTATTAGTTTGTATTGCTTTGTAGGGGATGTTTTATGTACTAGATTTTAGATGTAAGCCGCCTTGATGGTTATGCCTAAAGGCGGGATATAAATAAATGATGATGATGATGATGATGACCTGCTGGAGTTTTAGTCGAAATCTTTTCTTCCACTGTGCTGTGCTGCTGGAAAGAGAGATGGCTGTGGGCATGTTTGCCGCTGATTTCAATGAGAACATCATGATCCTTTCAAGTGTAAAGTTACTCTAGTAAAGAGGCTGGCCACGAGCTTTGAATAGCTATAAAATATTTCCGGCATGCCTTTACTCCCTCAGATGCCTGTGCTCTTCTGTCCTGCTGGCACAGAAAGGGGCATAATTATGTCAAGCTGGTATAGTGCCATTCCCACCAGGATGGTGTGCGTCAGGGGCATTGTGTCCCTATTCAAATACTGTATTGCACAAATTTATGCTGATGTATTTTGTGCAATACAGCATTTGAATCACTGACTGGCTGCTGAGGAAGGGGCTTTCTTTAATAAAGAGTTTTATACTGCTCCCTATTTTTTTAAAAAAATGTTTTAAATTGTTCTGAATATAGCTGTAGTTTTAATACATAAATACAGTCGTTCTTCAGCATTTTAATATTCTATTGTCTTGCTCTAAATGAGTGGTTATCCTTGTTTTATATGTAAAAAGTGTAATAACAATTTTGGAGGCGAAAACTAAAATGCCCTGTAGCAGTGACCTTGATGCAGTGGGACAGTTCCTAATAGAAGTTGTGGCTCTGTAGGATTTTACAACATGCTTCTCTTGAAATCTTGGAGCCTTTGCAGAGACGATTCCCCAGAATGTTCTTTGAATGTTCCTTTGCTTCTCTGGCACCAAGCCCAGGCCAAAACTGTTATAATAAAAAAGCAACAACCCGCCTTCTCTTTCTTCCCACAGCAAGAAATTAATGCTCTGATTGAGATACACCTATGCCTAAGATTGCCTTTGGGCAAAACTAGACATGACACAAAGCAGCTTTTCTCTTTTCTGTGAAGGTGTGGTCTGTTTATCTTTTAAAACATTGCTGCAGGTTTCAGTGGAGGAGCAATAGGGGTGGAGTGACTATTTCTAGTACTTGGACTTTATTTAGTGCTAAAAGCTATAAGCCATCACAGTCCCATGTACTTTCAATAAAAGCCAAATGGCAGAATAACTTTAAAATTTGGCACCAACTACAAAATAGAAATGATAAAACAAAAGAACACAAAAATGCCAAAAATAAAAAATGGAACAATTTTATATAATTTATAAAAATGTAACTAGTTTAAGGCACTGTTCTATTTCTAGTAAAAAAAAAAAAGGTGTTTTCCATGAGTCCGCAGAGGTCCTTGTATAGTTCAAAAGAAAAACTTGGAATTCGGAGTAAGGCAGTTTCCTATGTATTCTTTTCTTCCTCCTATTGGTATGGTTTTATTATTATTTTTAAGTGTCTAAGGGGTGGGCAGGATGAAGCAGCTTGAAGCTGCTTTTTCCGAGAGTGGGTCAAGAAACCACTGACCGCACTGCCCACTCCCAAGGCGGCCTGAGTGCACACAGCATTACCATATGGTGCGCCATCAAGCCACACTGTTGAGTAATATTTTAAAAACAATTTCCCCACCATCCATGCGCACTATCGCACACGACTGCCTGCTGCCTAGATGTCATCCCATTGGATGACTGCCCCCTTTGATCATGCACACAGTCACACCTGCAATCCTCCACTGGGGCACTGACAATGCACAATCATGTCTCCTCCACATGCCCCCTGTTGAGCTGTTTGGTTTGTGTATGTTGTAATTACATCCATTCAAGGTGTCACACTTTCACACTTTCACTTCTTTGCATTGCCAACCCAACCACTTGGGCTCGGCAGATCCGCCCTTTTTAAATGAGCACCTGCATAGGGGCGTTTACATTCAGCTTTAGGGTTAGGTTTAGGATAGATCACTCCTTTACAACTGCTCTGGCGTTGGGGCATTTGCATGCATGGTTGAAGGTGCGCACTCTCTCAGCTAGGTTGGTTTATTTCCGCTTCTGTTTAGTCTGGCTTTTCCCCCCCTTTAGTGTGGCCACGGAGCAATTTCAGGCCGCTTTAGCGGGGTGCGTCATATAAGCATCATACTCCCAAAGCAGCCTGAATCCTCTTCTTTTGGCCTGTCTTTTTTGGACCTGGAGAGAGATGTAGCTGGAGAAGAATACTGGAAAGTGAGCAGGAGTGCTTCAGCTGCCGCCTTGAAGGCTGCCACCACTTGTGCAAAGTTTGTGCAAAGCTGCGAACTCAGCCATGCCGTTTCCCTCCCTCCAACTCCTGTCCTCTCCCTAGAGGCAGGGGAGCCTGAAGAATGTGTACCTGGAGTCCAGGGCTTGCCCTCACCTCCATTGCTGCCCTATGCCATTTCACATACCTGTATTCCAAAATCTGAAAAACTCCAGAATCCTAAACACTTCTGGTCCCAAGTATTTTGGATAAGAGATACTCAACCTGTACTAACAATCCCCATATCTGGGCCAGGATTATCTCAATATAAAGGCAGGATATATAGCGCTGAAGCTGAAGGATGTGGCCAAAGTCATCTGCTTTTGTTGTAGGGGTGGGATTTGAAAGAGGACTACTTCCTGATTTACAGTTCAATCTCTTAATCACTATGGAACCTCTGATAAAGATAAGGCATTTTGTTGAATTGTTTCGGCTTTTTTGTTTTGTTTTGTTTTTTGTTTTTTGATAAACAATGTTTGTTTTTAAGAACCCGGTTACAGGGCTGCTGTCTGCCAGCACAGAACAAAAGGATGCTTGGGTACGAGATAATATCTATAGTATTTTGGCTGTTTGGGGCCTGGGGATGGCCTACAGGAAGAATGCAGATCGGGATGAAGATAAAGCCAAAGCATATGAATTGGAGCAGGTATGTTTTTTAAATCCTTATTTATTTTCTTGTGTATAATGTGCAGATGAGAATATAATGCAATATAATGATAGATCATTCCTTTACTACTTAGTCTTAGATTGGGGCAGGAAAAGTGCAGCCTTCCACAATGTGAGGAAATTGCCCCAAGTCCCCTGGGATGAGTTGGGGGACACTGGAAAAATTATTTGGGGGGGGGGATTTAGGACACAGGGGGTGGCCCTCTGAGGTCCCTTGCCCAATGAGTCCCTTAACTGCCAACTGTTGTTAATCCCCTCTCTTAGATGGGTGTGGCCTCAGGGCCTATCCCAGAATTTCTATCCATCAATAGTAATAGCAATAGCTATAGCAGCTTCATTTTTATACCGCTCCACACCACATTAAGCAGTCTCTAAGCAGTTTACAGCTGTAAGCTAATTGCCCCCATCAAGCTGGGTACTCATTTTAGCAAGGATGCAAGGCTGAGTTGACCCTGAGCCCCTGCTGGGATTGAACTCACAATCTTGTGGTTTGTGAGTGAGTAGCATTTAACTACTGCACCACTAGGGCTCAGTTTAAAAAAATACTCAGTTTAAAATGGAAAATGACAGCCTCCAGAAGCCTCCCAGTGTGGTGATTCTTCTATAAAGAAAGTACTGAAAGAAACCTGTTCCAGTGGTTCTCCCCACTCCCCTAATAAGGAAAGTTTCTCACAATGCAATATTAAAACCACAATATTATTTAATTCTATGACAACCCATTAACTTCTAGGAGTCATGTAAAGTAATAGCACATTGTACTAAGGGTCACAAGCTATGAACAAGGTGTTTTCTGATATACAAAGAATTCTAGTTCTTCAAATACACTGTTTTTAAAAATTATTTTAGAAATTGGCTCCAGATAACTGATACAAGTACAAGGTTGACTGTTCACTGTTTGTTTTTTCTCTCCTTATGTACTCACAGAATGTTGTGAAACTCATGCGAGGACTTCTGCAGTGTATGATGAGACAGGTAATATTAAACGGATTGATGTCATTATTGTTTTTTCAGTCACACGACTAAACCTAATTTGTGGGGTGGCACATAAGAAAAAGCAGGATAGAGTCAACAGGAGAGAGTCTAGAGTCAACAGAATAGTCAACAGTCCTTGTGCCTGTCAGATTCTTTCCCAGCAGTTCCCTTGAAACTATTTCAGTTTAGAAAGTGCATTTTGGACTTTGTACATAATTCATAGGTAAAGGTAAAAGGTATTCCCTGTTGACAAGGTTGTCAAGTCATGTCCGACCGTAGGGAACGGTGCTCATCTCTGTTACTAAGCCAAAGACCCAGAGTTGACGAGCATGAGTCCACAGAATGCTGTTTACCTTCCCACTGAGAAGTATTGATCTACTTGCATTTGCATACTTTCGAACTGCTAAATTGGCAAAAGCTGGGACTAGTGATGGGAGTTCATCCCATCATGCAACACCTGGGCCTCAAACTGACAACCTGCCGATCTTGCAATCAGCAGAGTCGGCGTCTTAACCATTTTAGCCACTGCATCCATTCATAAAGGATCATAAATAATGAGCCTTGCTAAAATAATTTAAAAAGCAGCCTGACATAAATGGCTATTAATACAAAAAAACTCTTTGAAGTGAGTGTTTGGTTTATATGGTATGCTCTTTTTTGTGTGAGTTAAATATTTGCATGGAGTAAGAATGCTTAAGGGGCTGAAGGAAGAGTAGAGCTTAGAAAAGTTCCTTTTTAGACTGCAACTTCCAGGATCCTCTGATCATTTTGATTGCTGGGATTCTGCTGGTAGTTGAGATCCAGAAAATATTATTAAAATATCCCCTCTATATAAAGATCTCAAGGAAGTGTACAATAAAATCAACTTGACTAACTTAAAATTAGGTAAACAATAACAAGATTTTAAAAGGGTAAAAACATATTAAACAATTTAATAAGTTAAAAGAAATCATGCACGTGTATTAATTTGTATAAAATTAATTAGGCCTTAGAGGTTTTAATAAACGATCATGTTTTTACTTGGCACTGGGATGACAGCAGTGTTGGCACTGATAAGCTTCTAAGGCTAGGATGTTTCATAGCTGACGTGCCAAAGTAGAGAATGCCTTCTGCCATGCCCTCGTAAAGCATATTGTCCCATCAGAACACCTCAAATCTCAGAGAGGAACTTCTTGTCACAACTGGCAGGATACCAGGTTCAGAAATCCAGGCTTCAATTATTAAAACTAAGAAAACCTTTATTAAAAAACTATAGTTCCAGTCCAGAGCTTTAATTGTCAGAAGTGAATAGCAAGTGTAATTAAACTGTGCACAACTTCAAATTTACAGCAAGCTTAATTCTCATTCATTATATTTTATAAACAAATTTTATTCCCCAAACTCCCTTTCAGAGTTAGATTCTCCCACAGAAACGACCTTGAGCAATCTTGACTCGTGCTTGCCTCCTTTCTGATACCAGCTCAGCACCTATTTCTGAGGGGTGAAATTGATGGGCCAAAAAGCACTTTCCAACTGCTTTGAAGGTGGGCCATTTAGATGACACATGCCTCCAAAGTGGGCAGAAACTGCATTGGGGCTAAAACCTAGAGCAAAAAGAAACCATAATACTCCAACTCAAGGTTAAAAATGTGTGTATTTGCATTTAAACGCCACTATGCAAGTGCGGGAATGCAGCAAAGAAAACAAATGAAAGTGTGTTAACTCCAATGGATGTAAGTACAATATACACAAACCAAACAGTCCAACAAGGGGGCATGTAGGGGGAGGAGCACTCCATGATTTATGTTTATCAGTAAATCACTCACACACTGATGCACCAATGCCCTGTCCAGGTGGAGCATTGCAGGTGCAACTGTGTGACCAATCAAAACTGTGACCATCCAATGGGATGTCATCTAGGCGGACAGTGGGAGGTACTTGGGGGTCAACGGCAGTCTGTATGCAATGGTGAGCATGCATGGTGGGGAGCCAACAAAAAAATACCCAGTGGCGCAGCTTGCTGCCTTAGGAGTGGGCTATGCAGGCAGTGGGGTTTCGACCCACTTTGGGGAAAAGCATGATCGAGCCACATTTTCCTGCCCACCTGTTCCGGGCCAGAGATTACCATGTCTCAGCAATAGCTCTTTTTACTGTATAGCCCATCACACGTACTTCCCAACATATTGTGGCAGACAAGGTGGACATGCAATTCCTGACATTTCTTCAAGTGTGGTCCAATGCCATTTCGGGCTTTAAATGTCCTTACTGGCACCTTCAATTCAAACTGGAAGCATACAATAATAATAGTAATAATAATATTTATTTATTTATTTATTGACTATCCCCATGGATTGAGGTGGAGAACAACAACAAATCAACAATTAATAACATAAGTTAAAGCACATTAATTAAAACATGCAATAGTTTAAAAGCCCAAATAAGACATACACATTTTAAAATAGTCTACATTTAAAATTTGGTATCTTAATTCACTATTTAAAATTATCTGGATAAGCTTGCTGGAAGAGACTGGTCTTCAGTGTTCTTTTAAATTTGGACAGCATATTCAGCTGTCGAATCTCTTCCAGCAGGTTATTCCACAGGCTATGGGCGGCTGAAGAAAAAGTCCTCTGGCTGATAGTTGCCATCCTAGTCCTGGCTGCCTGGAGTAAACGTCCACTAGAGGATTTGAGCATACAGGTTGGATTATATGGGAGGAGGCAATCCTGTAGGTAACCTGGACCTGGACCATGTAGTGCTTTAAAGGCAAAAACCAACTCTTTGTACCTTTTTGTACTAAATCTTAAAGAATACACTAGCCAGTATGGCCACATACAAGAGTCTCAACTAACTGGGTCTGCCTAAATAAAAATGTCTTCAGCTGCCAGTGAAAAGAGAGCAGATAATGCTCTTGATCGAGTAACTCTGTTTACCAGTTCCTGTGTCCCTTTCAAATGAATTCAAGTTGTAGACTGGTATAAAGGTTTGATTAATACATTAAACTTGATGACCTATTGCTCAGTCAAAATTGCTTGTTCATTTTAAGAATTAGGACATTGTTCACTTTAATCATTTTACTTGTATCAGAAACTGGACACTTAAATAATATTATGTTCTTTAAAATGCCCAAGCTTCTGGAACCACTACAAAATGTTGTATGTTTTTCTTAGGTAGATAAGGTGGAAAAGTTCAAGCACACGCAAAGTACCAAGGACTGCTTGCATGCCAAATATAACACAGCTACTTGTGGAACAGTTGTTGGTGATGATGAATGGGGGCATCTACAAGTAGATGCAACTTCCCTTTACCTTCTCTTCCTGGCTGAGATGACAGCATCAGGTATGTTGTGAAACACACTGTAGTTCTTTCAAGGAAGAGTCCAACATTGTTATAATCAGCACATTATAAAATATTAGAATTACAAATATAATCATTGTCAGCACTGTAGGAGACAGCATGGTGAAGTGGTTTCATTGTTGGACTATGACTCTGAGATCAGGGTTCGAATCCCTACTCAGCCATGGAAACCCATTGGGTGACACTCTCCCAGCCTCAGTGGAAAGCAAAGGTAAACCCCTCTGGACATATTTTGCCAAGAAAACCCTGTGAAATGATTGTTTTAGGGTTTTCGTAAGATAGAAATGGCTTCAAGACACAACAACAGTCTGATTATGAGCAGGCAAGCTGCTATACTGACCCATGCTAGCTGGGGAATTTCTGGGAGTTATAGTCCAAAACAGTAACTTCTTTCAAATTCTGGATCTCCTGTAGTTATCTAAAGAGCTTGATCTTCTCTGGAATAAATATTCAGAGGATTCCTTACATGGGAAAGCACACAGTCATGGATTTGTCTTTTTAAAACTGTCTGCTCATGAGTATGTGCCAGCACATATTTTCAGTTTGTTATGAAAGACACTTGTGCTACAGATGATTGACTGACTACCCATAAAGCAGATAGTCATTTCAGCACTTAACAATCTGCCCTTTAAAAACCCTCTATATTGCTTAAGCATATTTATTGCCTTAGTTACATGTTTATCTGGCCTGTGACCAAACACGGGAGAAGGTCTGGGGAAATGCAGCTATATCATAGAGTTCTCACTTAACAGAGCCTGAAGTTAACAGAATAGAATTACAGGCAAAAAATAAATTCCTGCTTAAAAAATGAACACACTTTTTATTTGCATTGTTCCCAATGTAAAACATACATTGATGCTGGAATCTTCTTTCTTTGCTTTTTGTTTAGAAATGTATAATGTGTTGGTGAAAAAGCATGATGAAATAGAGAATTTGCCTCTAATAATCATAATAGATGATATGTTTTGGAATTGTGCTACATGAGATTGAAAAGGCACTCATTATAGGTGAAATTTTGGAATGGAATCCTATTGGTACACATAGGATCCATAAAAATAATCTGGTTTGACACTACTTTATTTGCCAAGGCTCAGTGCTATGGAATTCTGGGAATTGTAGAGCTCTGGTGCCACAACCAACTACAGTTCCCAGAATTCCATAACATTCAGCCATGGCAGTTAAAGTGGTGTCAAACCAGATTTTTCTGCAGTGCGGATGCACCCTAGGATACCATTTGCCCTTTTTCAGTGGTCACAACGTTATGTATCAGTTGTGAGAGAAGGCGAATAAAATCTGCTCCATGTAGTCTGTGTCTCCGATACCTTATTTCCTTCACTGCTGCTGGGCTCCTAGCCTTTCTCTTTCTGCTGCCAGTGCTATGCCTGTGTAGGCATGTTGTCACTGGGCACCAGCAGAATTCAACTTAGTGTAAAGTATGTGTGTGTATATACATATATAGTTACACACACACACACATGCACACAAACAAACACATGAGACAATCAGTACTTTTTTAGATACAGGTTTTTTCGGGAGGGGGGGAGGTATGAGAAACTCCATGCAAATGTTTCCTTGACTTATTTACCTTTTCATGACTGAACCACGAATGTAAACCTGTTTAAATGAATCTCATATTATTGTAGCTATAGCTGAATATTGCAATCTAGTGATGGTTTTTCTTTTCTTTTTTAATTAGGATTGCGCATTATTTTCACCCTTGATGAAGTTGCCTTTATACAGAATCTTGTGTTTTACATAGAGGCAGCTTACAAAGTTGCTGTAAGTATATTTAATTTATATCCATAAACTTTATTATTCGTGTTGTGAATCTACAACCACTTCCTAGAAAATATTGTCTGGTGTATAGTGGTTTTGAGTGTTGGACTAGACCTCTGGAGGCCAGGAATTGAATCCTTGCTCTACCATGGAAACCTACTGGATGACTTTGGGCAAGTCACATTCTCTCAGCCTCAAAGGAAGGCAAAGGCAAACCCCATCTGAACAAATCTTGCCAAGAAACCCCTGTGATAGATTTTCCATAAATTGGAAACAACTTGAGGGCATACAGTAATAATAATCTATCTCTTGGATTTTATTTATTTTTCCTTATGTAAATAGTTGAAGACACTAACTATCCTTGACAATAATGTGTGCTGTGATTTTTACAGTACTGAAAATTGCTTGCTATTTATCCTGATGGTTGTGAAAAATAATCAAAATGAAGATAATGAGTGCTTGTCATTTCCTAATTTGTCAAAGAACATGTAATTCGATTTAGTGTTTTGTTTAGATTTATCTATGCTTCAGTGGAACTTCCAGGGTGATGTATTTAAATAAAACAATACATACATTAATAAAATATGATAAAAGAGGAAGTAAACTTCTAAAAGTCTGGGAGAATAATGATGTCTTTATCTGCTACCAAATGGAGTGCAACAAGCACAACATTTGAAATTGATATTCATTAAAACATTGTTTTCAGAATGAAGATATTTGTTAGAAAAGATATTGCTGTAAATGACAGTTCTTGTGTTATCAATATACATGTGCCCGTTTGAGAAGTATGTGCATTGGCTTATTAAGGCAAGCTGCGTAAGCCTTTGCAATCTTGCACACTCCTTTCTTGTGCTGTTGCTTCTTTACTCAGCACACCATGATTCAGCTGCCTGGGTTAATTAACAATTTCCTGTTGTGTTTGAACCAGGAAACTACCAGGGCCTGGATCACAAGAAGTCAGGATCTAAGCAATTTTAAACTGGTTTAAGATTCTGGATTGTTCTGCTCCTGGTAACTGGCTTGGATTTAAAAGAACAACAGTTAATTGACCCTGGATGTATTGATTCATGATGTGTCACATACTGGATAAGGACTGGATGAGGGAAAGGGTAGCATGAGAAAGGAGGGCACCAGAGTTATGCATATTAGTTTAAGAAGCCAAAAATTTGTCTGCAGATTAAGGCACAGAGTTGTTATTCTCAAACCAAGTTAGGTATTGCTTGCATAGTTTTTCCTTTCTGTTTGTAATAGTGCATGGACATGTTCCTGTTACTGAATGCATATCTAAGAATCTCTTCTCTAAAAATCTTTCTGCTTTCCTCTTTTGTTTCAGGACTATGGCATGTGGGAACGTGGTGATAAGACTAATCAGGGTATCCCTGAACTGAATGCAAGCTCTATAGGAATGGCCAAAGTGAGTTTTTTATTTGTTTGTTTCAATATGTAGATTAATAGCTTTGTAATGTATTTGGTTGCTTTGTCGCACCCCTATACTTCTACTAAAAAAATTATAAGTTTCTGTGAAATTTACAGGATTAGTGCACGGGTTTTCATTCCCATGCTAGGCGTGGGTTGTAAATGCACAGGGACAGATACTATCACACAGCTCTGTCCTGGACCTTTTAAAGAATGGGATTTTCCTGTTCTTTAAAAGGTCTGGGAGAAGCCTGGGTTGCCTACTGGATGAGGACTGCCCAGGGACGGAGCTGTGCAGTAGTATCTGTCCCTGTGCATTTACATCGCACGCCTAATGTGGGAATAAAAACCCATGTGCTAATCTCCTTAGGCTGTTATCCCATTCACATATACCAAAGAGTAAATTCCATTGAACTCTGTATGCATACTGTTGATTCCAGCTCATTCTTATACAATCAAAGTTAGGTTTTAGGTTGTCTTCTCTGCCATAACGTATACAAGATTCCAAGACACTAATCAAAAGTTTGCCCAGTATATATTTTCTTATCTATAGTCGGCCCTCCACATTTGCAGGACCCTTGCAAAAGTGCATAAACCATGAATATTCCCAAATATGCATGCAACAGACTACAATTCCCAGCTGCTGCAGCAAAAAATTCCTTCAGTGTTATTATCCTTCTCTAGAAGAAGGACAACAATGACAATGAAGGAGGTTTTCACAGCAGCTGTGGTAGTTCTGGGCTGATCATGCCTCATTCTCCTCTCCATTTCCTTTCTGGCCAACAGTCATGGCTCATTACTCCCTTGGCCACTTTGGTACCATGATGCCACTGGACCTCTTGTCACCTTCCCCATTTCCAAGCTTTCCCCCCTCTGCTTCCTAGGACCACAACACTGGAGGGGATTTTTGCAGCCATGGCACCTGCCTCTACACTGTCTAGGTGCCATGGAGGAGGGAAGGCTTGGAGACCAGTGAAGGTGCTGGAGGTCCAGCAGATGTGGCCTCAGAGTAAAATGGAGACATTGTGGTGCCAAAGTATGAAGAGAGAAACATGCCGCGGCTGTTCGTGGGACAGTAGATCAATAGGAGGAGGAGGATGGTGAGGACAAGCTGCCGCTGCTGGACCAACCCTGTAAGGTATCCCAGATCTAAGGCCTTCTGGGGCCAGATCCAGGTCTGCCGGTGGTAAAGGCAGTTGCTCCTCCTATTTTTTGTCCTGCAGATGGGCCAGACCTTTGCCCACTGCTTGCAAAGCCTTGGGATAGTCCTGTGAAGTGAGTGAAGGGATAACATCATGAGGAGGAAGGAGGAAGGGAGAGCCAGTGGCCCCTGGGAGCAGGTCCCACCATCACTCCCTACCATTAGTGTCACCACTCAGGCAGAAGGAAACAGGAGAACAAGGCCCGCATGTATGGTACGAACTAACTGTCGTGAAAGGGGCAGCGTTAAGAGCAATGTAGCCGCTGCTTAAACTAGTTAAGCAGTGATTACAAGCTTGCAAACAAATCTACAGAAGTTAAACTCATGAAAGTTGAAGGCTGACCATAAATACACACGCGCCTATATGTGTGTATTAAGCATACACAACTTGCAAAGTATCAACTTGTACCTTGGGATGGCTAATACACCCCATTTAAACACACCATTGTCTCACTACAAGGATACTGGTTGAAAGTTGGTATCAAAGTTCCTTCTTTATTGCTGACTGCATATGTGTTTATGTTGAATAGAATTCTGGAAGTGGACTATATTTTAATCAAAGAAACAAGTTGAAGTACTTAATGTTATTAACGTGTTAAATATTCCATGGTTGACTAGCAGAACTAGCTAGCTAATGCAGAACTAGCTAGCTCACTTGCTTTTCTCCTTTCTCTTTCTGTTCTTTTTGTTATTGTTAAGAAAAGATTCATGTTTTAGTAGAAACATACAAGAACAAGAAGTATTAGGTGAAACTGAAAAGTGAAAGTGGTAGGTTGAATTGAAAGCTGTGAATATCTGTTATTTTGTCACTAAATATGTCTCTGATGTAGAGAGTGCAGTGGACTAGGGTGGGAAGATGGTCATACCACCATATAAAGCATGTCCAACCTGCTTATGGTTGAATTTCTTTAGGACAGGTTATCAACAACTGTCAGTCTTCTGCAATGGGAAAAATAGAAATTTGTCTCTTAGGATGACTGCAAGAAAAAATAAAATAGAGTCTAAAAGCCTTTGTGCCCTGTAGTAGTATATGGATATTTTTTATGTGATACATGACGAGCTGGCTCTACTCACATATCTGTTTCTGAAGGCTGCATTGGAAGCGATTGATGAATTGGACCTTTTTGGAGCTGGAGGAGGACAGAAGTCAGTGATTCATGTCCTTCCAGATGAAGTTGAACATTGTCAGGTAAACCACAAATTGTTTCACTTGGGGATCACAAAGACACTATAAGGAATCACATACTGTTCTTAAAGCTGTTAATTCAGACACCTCCAACCAGATGCCCTCCAGAGGTTTGTTGGACTTCAAGTACCATCATCCCCAGCCTGAAGAGATATAAGATGTAGTCCAACATTCTGGAGGATACTAAGTTTGGGAGGGATGCTGTTTCTAAACAGACTTTCTATCTTTATCTTTATATACTACAAGTAGTGATAATAATAAATTGTACTTTTTACCCGCCTCTCCCCAAGGCTGAAGGCAGGGTACAACGCATAAAATCATTGAAACACTGTTAAAACATATAAGCACTGGACACATTAAAACCATCCAGCATAATTTAAAATATTCAAATTTAAAATTCATAGTTTAAAATGGACTGGGTAGGTCTGCTGGAAGAGATAGGTCTTTAATACTCTTTTAAATTCAGACAGCATATTTAGTGGTTGAATCTCTCCCAGGAGGTCATTCCATAGTCTAGGGGCAACAGATGAAAAGGTCCTCTGGGTGACAGTTGCCAGTCTAGTTCTGGTTGATTGATGTAAATGTCGCCCAGAGGACCTGAGTGTATGGGACAGATTATACTGGAGGGGGCAATCTCATCGGTAACCTGGACTCAAACCATGTAGGGCAGGGGTAGGCAACCTTTCCCCTTTAAGGGCCGAGGGACTTCAGCTCCCAGAATCCTAGGAGCTATTGGCCAACATGGGACTATTGGCCAACATAGCTGAGGCTTCTGGGAGCTGAAGTCCCTTGGCCCTTAAAGGGGAAAGGTTGCCTACCCCTGATGTAGGGTTTTAAAGGTAATAACCAACATTTTGAACTTTACCTGGAAATTAAGAGGCAGCCAGCGGTGATTTTAATACTGTTGTGATATGCTCTCCCCTAGATGTACCAACAATCAATCTGGCTGCTGTGTTTTGAACTAATTGAAGTTTCTGAACTTGGTACAAAGGTAGTCAAATGTAGAGAGCATTGCAAAAGTTCAGCCTTGAGGTTACCAGTGCATGCACTACCATCTTTAGATCTTCTGATTCTACATATATGAAGCTTGGCTTCTAATCCATTATCCAAGTCTACTAGATCAGATCAAAGCAGATACTATGGAAACCAAATACCAGTGCATACAAGCACTGCATATCTGATAATGGGAAATTCCTAGCAGTGTTCATAGGTTTCAGTAGCTAGATAACCTAATTCTGTTAACAAATATGTTAGGCATTGATGATAGCATATTTGGAGATAGCATATCTTTGGATTTGGAGAGTCAGCCCTCCAAATCCACAGATTTTTTTCATTCATGGATTCAAGGGTCCATGGTTTAAAAATATTTTTAAAATAGATAAATTCCAAAAAGCAAAGCTTGATTTTGCCATTTTATATAAGGGGCACCATTTTCCTATGCCATTGTATTTAATGGGACTTGAGTATCTACAGATTTTGGTATCCACAGGGGCTCCCAAAACCAAATCCCAGCAGATACCAAGGGCCCACTGTAGATTACAGTAAGGAATACAGTAGACATTTGTGAATAATAAATACACTACCTTTTTCATATAAATTAATTTATTTTAAAATAGTTTATACTTGTGTTTCAGTTTTGAACAAGGTATTCTTTCTACATCTGATGAAATATCTTTGAATGAAACTAATATTTATTTTATCTTTGATCTATCTTCTTTCTCACGGGTGCTCATATATGTTCTTTTCAGTCTATTTTATACTCCATGTTGCCAAGGGCATCTACATCAAAAGAGATTGATGCTGGACTCTTGTCCATTATCTCTTATCCAGCTTTTGCCGTAGAGGATATGACTATAGTTAATGCAACAAAAAATGAAATTATCACCAAACTGCAAGTAAGAATTTTTAATTTGGGGTTAAACATCTTGGGTTAATTTTTAAGCCTCTTCTGTTACTAAAGAAGGATGAGTTTTTCTGTGTGATTAAGAAGAAAAGATTATATCTGCAAATGTTTTTCATCTTTACAGGGGCGATATGGCTGCTGTCGTTTTCTTCGAGATGGCTATAAAACACCAAGAGAGGTCATGTTTCTGAAACTATCAAAATGTTATCATTTATTTTAAAATGTTATTGTTTAGTTTTATCTATAGTTTCCCTACAGTGGACTATGTTAGACTGACTCACATTAAACACCAGGTATCAATATTTCATATCATAAAAACATTTACTTCAAAATTGACTGAATTAAATGTAAATGGAATGAAGTCAGAATGTCAAATTCAAAGTCACAGTGAAGTGTTACAACAGAATACAAAATCAAAATGAAGCAGTAAAAAATAATAATAATAACCCAGCATCTGTGACTAGGGCTGTTTTTTATGTTCTCCACAGGGCTTCCACAGTAACCTATATTTGGTAAAGTTCAGAATACTGATATCACAAACTGAATGGACCATCTTGCTTTTTATCACACTTCTTCATGACAGTTCCAACTCTGATTTGAATTCTCTTAGAACTGCTTACTGGACATATTAATTAAAACTACACAATGTATACAACTCAGCACAAAAGTTAAAATCATACAAGCCAGTGTATTCCCTATTACCATGTGTGGATATGAGAGCTGGACAGTTACGAAAGATGATAGGAAGAAAATCAATTTATTTGAGATGTGCTGGGGAATAGATCTGAGGATCCCATGGACAGCTAGTGTTATATATAAGTGCCCTGAGGGCAGTAGCATCCCGGGGGGGGGTGCGAGGTGCACAGGGACACCCCAGAAGGGGGGTGACACTCAGTTGGCTCCCTACTTCCACGGTTGCTGCCCAGGCCTGCGAGGGTGCTTCTTGGGGGCTGCATGGGTGCCTCTTGGACCCGTGTGGCTGTGGCTCTGGCCCTTATGGGCACTGCTTTGGCCTTGTGGGCGCCATTTCAGCCCATGCAGGTGCCACTCCCTTTCGCCCCCGGAAGCCCCACCAGAAGCCCCACCCATGGAGGTTCCACTCCCCACACCAGGTGACACCCGGTGTGGGATCGCCACTGCCTAAGGACATTATGTTTGGATTTCAAGACTTATTTCAGATTGTTGAATTCATGTAAGCCTTTAAAATCTTGGGGCTATACATGACAAAATATGGTTTATGCTATCTACACTAGACTGTTTCAGGAATCAGCAGGAGACATAAATTACTAGGAAAAGCAATATTGTGGACCATTAATAATATCTTGTACAATGGAATGTTTGTACAATGCTGTGAAATAGTAATAATAAACCATACAGTGAACTGTTGTATTTCTAGGATCCAAATAGATTGCACTATGATCCTGCTGAGCTCAAATTGTTTGAGAACATAGAATGTGAGTGGCCTGTATTCTGGACCTATTTCCTAATTGATGGTGTGTTCAATGGAGACAGAATTCAGGTAAGGGAAATAATATAAGTGAGGCTGTTAGGAAGATTGTGGCTATTAATCACAAATCAGTTAAGCTGTAATATGTAGTGGATGATTTCCCCATCCATTAATGTGTTGCCAACTGAGGCATTCCTTACAATCTCTGCTTAATGGCACAATACTTCATTCATATTTGCTTGTTCGATTTATTCTACTGAGGCATATTCTCAGGTAAATGGGTAGAGGAATGTGGCCTTAAAGGAATTTGTGTACTAAAGTGAGGGACAAAAAAAAAATCTGTTCAAGATTTTGAAAACTGCTGATACTTAGAAGAATTTGACTATGTCAGTCTATGGTCTCAGGTAATCAGAGCTTAGAAAAGTTACCTTTTTGACTAAAACTATTAGAATTTGCTAGGATTCACTTGCTGTTCTAGCAAGGATATTTATACCTTTAATAGATCTTTTTCTCCTGTTGCATTTGGTCACAGACATTGATTTTAAGTTCTTGTTTTGTATTTCTCCAGGTGCAGGAATACAGAGAAGCCTTGGAGGGGATACTCATTAGAAAAAAGAATGGGATACTTCTTATGCCAGAACTGTATGCTGTTCCACCAGATAAGGTATGGCAGTAAAGTAAAACATGCCTGAAATGCCTGACATAATGTGTTGTTGGCCAAATATGTAGCAAGAGAATTTTTCCATTTTTAATTATTTATTGTGTATGGTTTATATATGGGATTGTTTTTTGGATTTTGACTTTAACAATGATGTTGCCTAATACATGTGTTGGACTATTGAAAGGAACAATTGAATTTGGAGGGGACGTCATAGACAATTCAGAGTACAGCACATATATACATTGCCTCTTATTGGAAGTCTTCTCACATGCCATAATTATCCGATTGGTCAAAGAAAATTTGGGAAGGAGTTGTGTTGATTAAAGTGACATACTTACAGAGTGAATGTCTTTTTTTTTTTTTTTTACATTAAAGTGAGTAAACAAAATGAATGCATCCTTCTCTTGTTCGCTCTTGCTTCAATGCGGTTTCTTCCAGAAGTGAATATTTCTTTTCTCATACCAGACATGAATCAATCTGGGAAGAAAAATATTTTTAGCAGTAGGATTGTAAGGTTCATTTCATATAAAATATAGACGCCTCAGCCTAAATACAATGTTTAGTTTCAAGTAGGGTAGGCCCATTAAATCAATGTGCTTTACCTTCATGTTTACTTATGGTTCAGCAGCTGATTCTTTTAGTCTGTTCTAGTTGAAACTACCCATTGGATTTCCATGGCGGAGCATGGATTTGAACCCTGATCTCCCAGAGTCTTAGTCTTTTTTCCCCTTTTAAATTTTTTTTAAAAAAATTATTAGTTAAAAACTTAAAACATACATGCATTCACTAGCTCATTATTACATATTAGTATTCTTTTACCTTGTTATTATAACCAACCATCTTAACACAAATTCATAGTATAATCCTCATTATTCCAACTTTTATATTTTGAAAAGTTATCTTGCATTAGTTCGTTATATCACTTAATTATTGAATTGTTCTTTTCTTCCATACTATTGTGTTCTGTTCCACTTCCATTCATTCACTTTCTCCTCTTCATTTTTCATTCTCTTTATTCTCTCTTCTCTAATCCTCACTTTCTCCTGATTACCCCTCCACATTGTTTCTTACTTTTTTACACCTCCTTCCCTTCATTCTCCATCCTCTCTGCCTCTCTCCTTTTACTACATTCTCTCACTTTCTTCAATTTACCTTTGCCCTCTATATTCCCCTCCTTAATCACTCCTTTATTCTCTTCTCATCCTATCATTACCTAACACTCAAAGTATTACACAATGCTGTCTATCTCATTGAGTAATGCAGATGGATTTTTGACCAGATGTTAATCTTTATCTCACCAAGGTGAATGAAGAGTATGAAAATCCTCACACAGTGGACCGTGTCCCAGCTGGAAAGCTTCCTCATCTGTGGGGCCAGTCATTATACATTTTGAGTGCCCTCTTAGCAGAGGTAATTCTGCCCTTTACACCATTGGTGACCATCTTTTCACCTGTTTCTTTGCCATTATCCTAACTTGTAGTTATGTTGAAAATTCATTGCTTTGCAGAAGGGATCTTCATCTGTGTAGGAGCAATTCCACCTGAATTGTTTCCTAGGTGCAAACAAATATTCCTCTACATGCTACATACAGGAGGCAAGATTGTAGCCAATGAAATCTGTCTTGATTTTGTTTATCTTCTCTTCCTTCCCCGTTTCTCAGGGATTTCTGGCAACTGGTGAAATTGATCCCTTAAACAGAAGGTTTTCAACTGCTTTTAAGCCTGATGTAGTTGTTCAAGGTTAGTGGCTACTGTTATGCATTTTTGCCTCTGTTAATAATTACAAGCAGAAGAACATCCTCTGAACTTGATGAGTCTGCTATGGTCAAAAGGACTTGGAGTAAGAGACAGTGACTCCATCCCAGCTGTGAACTATCTGATACTGCTAGTTGAACAATGCCAATTGTTTTACAATTTCCAGTAGCCTAATACTGAATGCAAGTGATTTCTGATACATCCACTGGGCCTACTGTATCCACAAGGCCTGCTAGAGAATTCTTGTTCAAAAGAGTCTGTATCAGAATCTTGTGCCATGCTTAGAGATTAAAAAAAAAAAAAAAGCATCCACAGTATTTTTGAGTGACATGCCTGCATTGGCATTACACCTGATGAGATGAAGGAAAGAGAGAAGCCCCAGTGCTACTCCAGGTAGACACTAGTCGCAACTGATATGTTGCATTGGTGTCAAGGACACTCAACCTTGAGTGGCTTTAGCTGCATTGTATGTGTGGTTGCTATAGTTAATATGTATTTGGAAAGAAAAGAGACAGGAGGGGTTCACTTTTCTAACTCCAAATGCTGTGTATGGTTTAGAGTGTTGTATGAGGTGAATAGATTAGTAAGAACATAAGAGGAGCCCTGATGGATTAGACCAAAAGCCTATCTTTGTCCAGTAGCTGTCTCCTACAGTGGTAAGCAAGATATCTAAAAGAAACCCTGCAAGCAGGTCATGAGTTCAGTAGATCTTTTCCTCTGTCGTTCTTCAGTAATTGGCATTTTGGGACATGCTGACTCTGTTTCTGTCCATAGCATAATGACTGGTAGCGAATCCAAAATAAATAAATAAATGAATAAATAAATGTCTATTTCCTATTAAATAAAACTCACTAATTCAGTGACCATCACTCTATCATGCACAAGCAAAGTCCATAGTTTAACTACACACTGTACAGAAAGACTTCCATTTCTAGTATTAGGAAAGAGGAAGAAAAACAATCTCCCTATTCACTTTTCCCACACTATACAAAATTTTATATTTGCCCTCTCCCATGTAAAAAACCCGAAGCACTGTATGCTTTGATCATATAGGAACTGCTCCTGCCCTGACCATTTTCATTGCCAGTTCTACTTTTATATATTTCCATTACAAAATGTCCAGAAATGTAAATTTTATACATAATGTGCTTGCCTTAGGTAGTCAGATGCCTGATCATAGGATGAAGATGAATGTGATTATATATAATAATTATATGTGCATGTGTATGTATTTCCAAAGACAACTTCTGTTTAAAGTAACTGTTGCTCTTTTAATTGTTCTTGTGTAGTAAATGTTGTAGCAGAGACAAATGAAATTAAGAAACTTCTGAAACGTCATGGAATCAGTGTCCAGAGTATTGCTGATATTAATCCTATTAGAGTGCAGCCAGCACGGATTCTGAGCAACCTCTATGCCAAGCTTGGTAGGCATTGTAACACCTTACTTGCTTCCCTTCATCTCTTTTGTTTGTTTTATGGAAGTTTCAATTCCAGTTATGCTTTGAGTGGAAATTGTGGAGATTATGAATAGCATGGCCCAAATTTCCCCACGGCTCCAAAGCGCAAATGAAATTCCATGTTCTTTCTATTCCCTGTGGTGAGGAGTGTGTCTTTTTTGCACTATGTTGGGAACTCAGCATGATTAGCTTAATTCTCCTTCATTGTTTATTCATATGAAGGGGTTGTCCTTCTAGTTCCTCCTCCTTCATTCTGTACACATTAAACCAGGGACAGGCAACCTTTTTGAGACCTGGGCCGGTCTCAAAAAGGTTGCCACTCGGCTGGGCCAAGGGGGGGGGGGAAATGGCGGAGCACGCACGCACATGCGCGCACACACTCTCCTCCTGCGCGCGCAACCCCAGCGCATGCTGCCGCGCAGCTGCCATGGCGCATGCGTGGCCGCCATTTTGGAAGCCAAAATGGCGGTCGCGATGCGTTTGCGCATGCGCAAAAGTATTGCGCATGCGCAAACACGTCGCAACCGCCATTTTGGCTTCCAAAATGGCGGCCGCGACAAGCGCGCCCGAAAACGCTCCCCAGCAGCGGCGCATGGCGGCGGGGGTGGCAAGCGGCGGCAGCGACGGCGGCAGCCTTCGGACGGGGCCGGTAAGTCCGGGGCCCAGGGCCTTAACCGGCCCCCGGGCCGTAGGTTGCCGGTCCCTGCATTAAACAAAGACCTAATGGGGAGGTTAGCATTTAATTGCTTGAAGGAGCCTTTGTATACATACCTTTTCTCAACTGTAATTTGGTGATCAAGCAGATAATTGAACATTTACTAAAAACAAACCTTGAGTTTTAATGTCTGTGCTTTTTTTTGTTACCTGTCTAAGTAACAGCAAAAGAAAACACTAAAGTAAACACAGCTGAAGTGTGTTGCTGCTGTTGTATGCCTTCAAGTTGATTTCGACTTATGGCGATCTCAAGATGATCCTATCACAGGATCTTCTTTGCAAGATTTGTTCAGAGAAGGTGTGTCATTGCCTTCCTTTGAGGCTGAGAGAATGTGACTGTTTTCATAGCAAAGTAGAGAGTCAAATCCTGGTATCCTGGAGTCTTAGTCCAACATTTAGACCACTACACCATACTGGCTCTCCACCAGCATGGTGTGCTACCCAGATAAGCCTATGTGTAAAAAATAGAGCACTGCCTCATTAGTCCAGCATGAAATTACATGAATAAACAATGGCTAATTGACAACTGGGAGTGGTGAAAAGTTGGTAGCATATACTGTGGTAGAGGAGTGGTTTGTTCTGGAAGAAAGAAAAAAGGTATAAATGTTCTAGAGGACCTGATCCACTTATGTCCTACTTGCTTTAGATTCAAGGGTCACGCTGAAACCACTGATAATACAACGTATAGATTTATTGATTAAAAATAGGAAGGAGGCAGTAACAGGAATAAAAGAACAATAATGAGTCCCCCCCCCCCCATTCTGCCATGAAAACATTTTTGGAGATGAGTGAATATTGAAAACAGTGTGTTGTTTTATTCCCCTAGGAAGCAACAAGAGCCTGAAACTGAGTGGAAGACCCTACAGACATATTGGTGTCCTGGGAACATCCAAACTATATGTAATAAGAAATCAAACATTTACTTTTACTCCTCAGGTTAGTGTGAAGAAAACTCTGCCCTCTTTTCTAATTGCCTGCTTCTCCTATATCATTTTTGACCTAATGTGCACTTTGTTCATGGAAGTACATTGCAGTAAAACAGGAATACTGATCGATCAGACCCATTTAGTTGTTATTTTGGCAGCCTTTGGTATCCATAAACCTTCTTTCAGCACCACATTTTTTCTCTCTCAGCTTTTTCTGCTGTTCAGCTTTCACACTGGTACATAGAAATTGGTACTACTACTATAGCATGGGTATTCCTGACTTTGGCATTCAATGGTATATCTTTACACTTGAGGATCTTATCTAGGTCCCTCATAGCTTTCTAAATTTTAGTCTCCTTCTTGTTCCTTAACTATGATCTCTATTTTTATTAATGACTGAACCAAGGGATGGAATTAAGTTTCAGCGTCATTGTCACGTGTTTTAAAATTATGTAAATATTCTGTGGTCATTATTTTTGCTTTCTTAATATTCATCCTTAACTCCAATTTTGCACTTTTCTCCTTTAACTTTCATTAATAATCATTCCAAGGCTTTGCTATTTTCTGCTAGTACAGTAGGCCCTTTGTATCCATGGTGGTTCCGTGCTGGATCCCCCTCCCTGCATATGCCAGAACTGCGGGACATCAAGTCCTGTGGTTTTTAATTGTGGCATGCTGTGTGCACACACCACTATTAGGTACAATGGCAGGGCCATCTGTAGATGCTCAAATCTGTGGATGGCAAGTCCATAAGGAATCTGCTCCAGCCATTAAAATCTAGGCTGTCTGCAACCTCCCAGAGGACATTTTCAATTATCGCCCCCAGATTATGGAACAGCCTGCCGGACGAGATCCGTCAGATTACGAGTTTAAGCAGCTTTAAAAAGGCTGTGAAGACAGATCTCTTTTGGCAGGCCTTTCCTGATTAGATCCCCGGCCTCAAGAGTTGCACCTCCCTACTTCTTTCTGTTTTTGGCTCGCCCTGTTCTTGTTTGCTTGTAGTCGCTCCAATTACCTTATTTTATCTTGATATTTTATGTTATGATTTTTTTTGATGTGTAGTTTAATACTTTTTTAACGGGGGAGGGTGGGGCTTAGGGGGGTTTGTCTGTATTTTTGGTGTAATTTTAATTGTTGTAAGCCGCCCCGATTGTTTGACAGAGGGGCGGGGTAATAATAATAATAATAATAATAATAATAATAATAATAATATGGCAGACTATGATAGAAAAAAGAAAAAATATGAGGGTGAGGGGCTTTGGGGGATTGGTGGGGAGGGTGTTGGTATCGCAAAAGTAGAGTCCAAGGAATGTATGTGGCTCATGGGCCGCACTTTACCAACCCCTGGTTTAGACAATATGTTTAAGGTCACTGTGTCAAAGCCATTGCTGAGAATGAAATCTTTTAATGGTTACCTTTTAACTTACTGCCTTCCAGTTTACAGATCAGCATCACTTCTACCTGGCATTAGACAATCGCATGATTGTGGAGATGCTGCGAACCGAGTTGGCTTATCTCACTTCCTGCTGGAGGATGACTGGAAGACCAACCCTCACTTTCCCAATCACCAACACAATGCTTGGTCAGTAACATGTTGTTTTCTACCAAAGAATTGACCTTCCTTCTTTGAATTCATATGATGTGCAATAACTGCTTTTCCTCTTTTATGCCCTGTGCCTTGCTGGATTCAGATATCACAGGACAGAGAAATAAGTTACTGTCTTTGCACAGGTTTTTAATAACATTTTGAAATGAATTTTACTTTTCTCAAGCTGAGAGTTACTTTGGCCATTGTGTGCTCCCACTCATGGAAGCTGGGGCTGAATCATCTGTGTATTCTTAGGTTCAAAACCTACTGCAGAAATAATTGAGTTTGAGACTGCTTTCTGCCCTGAGTCAATACTAGGGAATTCTGGGAACTGTAATTTTGTGAGACATTTAGCCTTCTCTGCCAGAGAGCTCTGGTGACAATAAATTCCCAGAATTCCCTAGCACTGAGCCAGAGCAGTTAAAGTGGTCTCAAACTGTATCATTTCTGCAGTGTGTTTTAGACCTTAGATTAATATTCTAACACACAATTCCTGTAATGAATTACAAAGTGTTGGTTTTTACCTTTACAGCCCTACAAGGTTTGGGTCCAGGTTACTTACAAGATCACCTTCTCCCATATAATCTATCCTGTACACAAAGGTCCTCTGGTGACATTTACTCCAGTTAGCCAGGACTAGGTTGTCAACTGTCAGCCAGAGACTTTTTCTTCAGCCACCTCTAGATTATGGAATGACCTCCTGGAAGAGATTTGACAGCTGAATACAATGTCTGAATTTAAAAGAGCATTAAAGACCAGTCTCTTCTGACAGACCTATCCATATGATTTTAAATTGTGGAGTTTAAATATGGATTATTTTAATATGTATGTGTCTTTTTTTCTTTTAAACAGATGTGTGTTTTTTCATTGATGTTGTGTATTTGTTGGTCTGTTGTTGTTCCCCCCGCCTCGATCCATGGGAAGAGGCGGGTAAGAAATAATAGTTAATTATAATTGTAATAGTATATTGTTAGTAGTAGTAGTAGTAGTAGTAGTATTAACACTATCCTGTTGGGAAGCCTCTAAAACTGGAATAAAGAGATTTAATCAGTGAAGATGTTTGCAAAAGTACAACAGCTGTCTATAAAGTACAGATGTTATGCTACTTTGTTAGCTCTGTCTTTTTCAACTTTCATAGACAATCTTGAGTTCCAAAGTTGGAGAAAAGGTGACAAATAAATAAATCTCTCTAAAAACATTAATTACTTAAAATGAATACTTAGAAATAAGTCACCTTGAACTCAAGCTTCCAGTCATATAGACTCAAACTATGTGATCTGGAATTTCTGAGTAAAAATCCTCTGTGATATTACAATTATTTCTCCATCTTTATCTTACTTATGAAGAAAAATCAGTCTGCATAAATAAAATCATGTTTTTCTCAATCTGTGTATTTGTTTCTGCATCATGTGAAAACATCTGGATGGATTTCAACCAAATTTGGAAGGGGAGGATAGTCTGACTTCGATTAGATTATATGGCATACACTAAATCCACCTTAGGAGAGCTCCTGACAGGTTATCCCACTAGTTTCTTCAAAAACAGCTAGAGGGATTGCTAACAAATTTAAGAGGCATATGGGAGGTTCTGATTTACATACAGGCTATGTGGCATATGCAAAATCCAGTTTTTATATGGTGCACCCGACTAAATTTAATCAGATGGTACCCCACTTACTTCACTTGATGGGGCACCCCACTAATTTCATCAGAGGCAACTAAGGGCTTTACAGACTGCCAGAAATAATGCAGCTTGAGTCCACTTTAACTGCCCTGGCTCAGAGCTAGGGAATCATGGGAACTGTAGTTTATTATGGCACCAGAGCTCTCTGAGAGAGAAGGCTCAATGTCTCAGAAAAAGCTACAGTTCCCATGATTCCCTAGCACTGAACCAGGGCAGTTAAAGTAGACTCAAGCTGCATTATTTCTGGCAGTCTGTAAAGGCCCTAAGTGGATTAGTACCAAATTTGGGGAATATCTGGGGAAGTATCTGGGGGAGTGCCCAAGAAATTAAACCAGGTAAAACAGGGCAATTATTTAGTCAACAATATATTTCAAGCATAGCTTATTGGTTTGGGGATATCTATGTTTGATTCCCTGCTCGGCCATAAAACCCACTGGGTGATCCTTGGGCAAGTCACATGCTTTCAGCTTCAGGGGAAGGCAACAGCAAACCCACAAATCATGCCAAGAAAACCTCATTAAAGGTTTGCCTTAGAGTTGCCATTAGTTGGAAATGACTTGAAGACACACACACACACACACACACACACACGTATATTTTTAACCTGCAGGGCCATATATGATACTGTATGCTTTTAAAACATGTTGATGAAGAATCCTTTTTATTAAGATGCATTTTTACTTCTTTTTTTAGTTGATGATGGCGCTGATATTGATCCAGCAATTCTTGCTACTGTAAGAAAACTTGGGGATGGATACTTTGGAGGGGCCAGGTTAGTATTAGTTGATGACTGAGACTGTTCCTCCTTCTCTGGTTTTGACACATGGTCACAAGACTTTCCTGTTTCATAAGTGATCTTTTTAAAAGTGGTTTTTTTAAAAATGGGAGATGGTTGTAATTGGAATTACTGAAATATTTGCATTTTTTATTTGTAAAACTTTGTGTCCCTAGAAGTCTCCAGGTAAGGCTGTGAAAAGCCATAGAGAGGTACTTCCAATCAGCGTAGAACAGAAGCAGGCAATTGTTGCTCTCTGGAAGTATTTGGACTGCGATTCCCAATATCTGTAGCCAGCTTTGCCCAGCATAGGGCTGATGCAGACCGGCCTAAAGGGACTGACTGGGGGTGGAGTTGGGGTGGGCCAACCGCACGCTGGCCGCCCCAACGCTGTCGTCAGGGTGCATGGCGTCAGGGCGCTCTGTTGGCTCAGCATGCAGACATGCTGCGCCAAAGGGGCACAAAAGAGCCGTGAAGGGCAGCTTTTTGCCACCTCAAAAGCTCTAAGGGCAGCTTTTTGCCACCTCAAAAAAGAGTGGCAAAAGGAGAATTGGGGCTGCGGTGCATGGTTGCCATGGCCCTAATCCAGCACTCCCAAGGGCTGCACGGAGCCACCCTTTAGGGGCCGGTTCGCATCGGCCCATGGTAAGGGAACTGCTGTACAATATCTACAGAACCACAGTTGCCTATGATAAGCCAGTAGTGTACTAAATTGATCACTGGGTTCTTATAATCTTGCCTTTACTTGGCCACTCAGAAGTCCTTGAGTAGCTGAAAAGAAAGATGCAATTGCTAGCACCTGAGAATCAAAGAGGGCATACCTTAAAATGAAGCTCATATAAGAATGATCTGTTAAATCACAATGATGGTCAAAAGCACTTCTTGCTATCTTGCATTTGCTGCCTGTAGTGATTCTAAAAAATGTTTTCCTATCTTTTATGTTAAAATTGGATTTATTTCTATTTATTTAAAATATTAATAAACATATCTATAAAATATTGAAATCTATTTTTCTTCCTTTTATTCTTCTTCAGAGTGAAGCTAGGCAAACTTTCAGACTTTCTGACTACTTCATTCTACACCAACCTGAGCTTTCTAGATCCTGATTGTGATGGGAAATTATTTGATGATGAGAGTGAAGGTTATTCTAGCCCAGAAGGTGGCTATGAACTAGAAGATTATGCAGACTTCTGTCACAAAGGTAGTAACTTTTTTTTTAATTTCTTAGTGGGTTGTTTCAATTTGTATACATTACTGCCTCAGTAAGTACCTATATCTCAGAGCTACAGCTGAATAACATATCTTGAATTATATGGTGAAATAATTATTATGGCTGGTTTTGTGAAGAGCTCCATGCTATTTTTGAATTGTCACTTAAAAGTCTGAATACCTCAGTGAGGAAGTATAATGGGCTCTCGGTATCTGTGAAGGTTTGGTTCCAGAAACTGCCCTCCCCCACCAATACCAAAAACCATGCATTGTCAAGTCAGTATTTAATATTTAAAATTACTGAACACCAGGAAAACATTCTTCCTGCACTGTTTCCCACTTTCCCATCATGAAGGCTCTGACTGAATTCATACCCTTTCCTGACTCTGTTTCCCACCTTCTCAACTTTCCCATCACAAAGCCTCTGCTAGATTTTATATTCCTTTGCTTCTGATCCACCTCTTGGAGGGGCAGCAGAAGGAGTGGGGCAAGGAGGTGTATCAGTGAGAAAGGAGTTTAAATTCTGGCAGAAGTTTCCTTGTGAGAGGTGGGATATGGAGTGAGGCAAGGGTTTAAATTCTGGCACTGGTTTCCCTGTAAGGATTTAGAGTGAGGCAAGCGTTTAAATTCTGGCAGAGGCTTCCCTGTGAGAGGGTGAGAAATGGAACAAGGCAGGGTTTTAAATTTTGACAGCAGCTTTGTGATGTGAAGGTAGGAAAGAGAATGAGGAAGAGGTTTAAATTCTGACTATTGACTTCCATCGGGGAGAGAAGTATCGGCTTGCCCAGGTCTTGCTACAGCAGCCTTCACTATTGCCCTGGGACTGCTTCTCAGCCTGGTCATTGCAGGCTGAAAACAATTAAATGTTTCTTTGTTTCAATCTGTGGTTGCTCAAATCCACGGATATTGAACCCGTGGATACCGAGGGCCCACTGTATTACACAAGTTTAGATTGGAAAATGGAATTGTTGGAAAGGTGAAGTATGACGTGCTGCTCTTGAATCACTTAAGCCAACTGTTTCTTCACCTTTGCTACATGAAATTTAGCTCTAGATGTCCAGTGCTTGGAAAAGTTGCTTTTTGGACTGCAGCCACCAGAATCCTCCAGCCTACATGGCAACACCCTGTAAGACATAGGTGACAAATATATTCTACAAAGATGGCTACAAATATGTGCTTAAGATAACAGGGTGCTTTAACACAGCAGAAGTGGTACTCTTAGAGAGAAAAAGCTAATAGGCATCAATATAGTGCATAATTATGTCAGCTGTTCAGAGACATACAATAGCTAATTTTAGAATTGTATGTGTATGTGTATAGTCTGAACACTAATTCAGTAATCTGGATTACTATGCAGTACATGTAGTATTGTGCTTACCTGGCTCAAATTTTATTAATGATAATGGCTTTCAACTTTGTCACTAACTAAAATACCCTACTGTGGTCTGACTAAACCGAGGATGGTAAAATCATCCATCCAGATGTTGGGGTGGAATGCCTCACTACTGGTTACACCAGGTGATCTGATCAGTGTTGCAGTCCAACAACATTGGGGGGTGGGCACCTTCAGCTCCCCTGTCAAATTGCCCTTTCTCTTGAGCAGAGAATTTTATGACTACTATTTAGCGGTTTACATTTTATTGTAATAATAATACTAAAAGGTAATGACAATGAGAACAAAACATAGGTCCACTGTTTTTCAAGCCTTTTCTCTCTTTCTTCCTTTGCATGTCGTGACAGAAAGCCAGGATGAACTGGACCAGTATATACAGAACATGTTACAGAGTACTGCTCTCAAATCATACTTGCCTCCAGTCACAAAAGTTTCCAGCTCATCCTGTGTGTTTAGTGCTGCTCATTCCACTAGAGAAATTCTGTCAATCATGGCTAAGACAAAGGGCCTGGATGTTCCAAGTAAGTTTCTGCACCTTTCCACTTTTTCCACAAATAGAACATCTATAAATGCCAAACTCTATTATGACCAAGAAAAGTTATCCCAGACTAATTATATTTGCCAAGTGCTGTTATGGTGTTATTCCTACAATGTTTACTGATAATGGCATAAATAATATCTCACTACTAAACAAAGTTTGTGATCAGGGTTGATAGTATAGCATATACAGTTTTCAGATTAGGCAATTTACTTTCAGTTTTTTTAGCTATCCATAGTCGCTGGTAATGAGCGTGACATTTCATGGGTAATGTCAACAGTATGAATCTAAAGCAACAGAGATGTCTTTATTTTGCTGGAGAATAAGGAAAGTGTGTACATAATCAGACTTCAAATAATAAGGAATTGCCTGATAAAAATAGAGGAGAAGGGACAAGACAGTGGCTGAGATGAAACAAACTGAGTCATTTCTTCATGTGGTTCCTCATTTCCTTGTGAAAGGTGAGGCAATCATGGTTAGAGGTCTACTTCATTTTTATGGTGCTAAAAATATCTAGATTAGAAATGAGACCATATAGAATTAAATGCACCTAAGAACTATACAATATGATTGTTGGATATGCTAGAATAAAAGCAAAGTTACTTACCCTAAAGCTTTTTCAGCATCTTGAACAAGTTACTCTTTTGGATTCTTGAACTATCCAGCCATCATATGGTTCTGAATTATGCATAAAACTCAGCATGTCTCAAGTAAGATTTAGGCCCATGTGAGACTTAGGTCCATGTGTTTCGTTCTTCTCGTTAATATGGGAAAAAGACATTAGCAGCTTTAGTTTTACTTGCCCTGCATGTTTCCTTGTGGTCTAGAGGAGGGATTGTGATTTATGACTTGTTCTAGTTAGACAAATCAGCTTCAGAAACTACACTGTAATGTTAGACAAGAGATCAGAGTTTGTTATAAACTATGCTACCTAGACCAGACAGTGCAACAAGCCACAGTTCTGCGAGAGTGAAAGTAAATTGTGCCAGAATCCCTAAAACGAGGGAAGAAGGGAAGGTTTTTAAACCCTGGGTCCCATTCAAGTCTCTTCAGCTCTTGCATGTAATATTAAACTGAATTTTAGCATTGTGTGTGAATGTGGCCAAGGTGAAAATTGAAATTATGTGGACATATCTGGGAGTACATATACCCAATAATCAGCATTTTTCCCAGTGGCAAAAATAAAGTAAGCTGACATGACAAAATTTTTATGTATTAATATGTTATGTTTTTCCATAGTGTACATCAGTGATCTGATTTTAAGTGGGAGAAAACTGGTTTCTTTTCATAGCTGCATGTTACACAGAAATATTTAATTAAGAGCTGACTTAAAAGTGATGCATGACTGTTACCCCACTTCCTTCATCTGCATTTTAAATCCTCTTTAATTAGTTTTTCTTGAGGAAAGGCCTAGTGGCATTCAGTTACACAGATTTAACTGTGCTATATTGTTAGGTCCTCAATATCATTTTATGTTTCGATTTCTGGAAGACTTTGGATTTTTACCATAGTGCTTCTGCAGACACAGAATTGTCTCATTTGTTTCCTTTTCAGATGTTTCAATGTCTTTGCCTACAAAGGTTTTAAATACTCATCGGAAATCTCTAAACCTTGTTGACTCGCCACATCCAGTGATAGATAAGGTAAGCTGCTATAATATTTAGATTTGCAAAGTGTAGTGATTGTTTTGTAGAAAGCTTTAGCCTTGAAAGAAAAAAAGTAGTAGCTAAAAAGCATTAAGCCGCATTCAGGAAAGAAATATACTTCATTTTATTTGTGCAAGATTCAGAATTGTTATTGAATTAGAATTGCTCTTGCCAAAATGTTCTCAGTATGGCTTTATCAGCTCTACTATTAGAGTGAGACAATTACCTCAGGCAGCAGATGTGGGAAAAGCAGTGACAACCTCCCACATGTTCCTCATAAACTCTCTAGGAGTTCTTTTTCTGGTGGAGAAAAGAGTTGCCTATGTTGTACAACCTGATCTGGCTTCTTAAACAATCCATCTCCCTCAGGCTTGGTGGGTGGCATGTTGAAATATTATTCAGGTACCTGTTCATTCAGCTTCTGTGAACTGGGAAGATAGCACCATCCTGCCCTTTCCGTCATTTGGTCTGGATGTTAAGCATAAAAAGAAGATGGAACTTCTTCTGTTGATAAGATGTGAGAAGATAGTTGCACTCTCTAGTCTGTTATTAAAAAGCTAACCCACTAATGAATTCATGGAGCAGTGATGGCTTTTAAAACACTTTTTCCTTCATGATATCAAGGTGGGCCAATGCATATGCAAGCTATTAATTCCTTGCTTTTGGGCAAGCCAACTACTAAAGACAGATCCTTAAATTCTAAGAACTCTGGTGACAATCTATAGATTATATTCTTGCATCTGTAAAACCGAATAGTTGGCACACCATTCATTTTTGGGGGCACACAATATAAAAGAGCAGGTCTTTGATTTATACGCACACCCTCAAGATTAGTGTAACCTTTTCTTCTTTGGAATAAGACATTATCATACCTTTCCTTGTTATCTCCATTCTGTTCTATTTCAGAGCATTGTGACAAAGGGGGGTTGCAGACTGCCAGAAATAGTGCAAATTGAGTCCACTTTTAGGGTTAGGGTTAGGGTTAGGGAATCATGGGGACTGTAGTTTATTGTGGCACCAGAGCTCTCTGACAGAGAAGGCTTGATGTCCCAGGAAAAAATAATTCCCATGATTCCCTAGCACTAACCCTAACCCTAAAAGTGGACTCAATTTGCACTATTTCTGGCTGTCTGCAACCCCCCAAACATATGTATATCATTCTCTCATGTTTAACCCCATAATGTAAGCAGCTGTTGTTCAGAATAGGTGGCTTTAAAAGCCACAACTAAGACTGACTTCATTAGGTAGAGGCTGTATTTATCACAGTAAATACTGCACTTGGGTGGGGAAAAAAACATATGGACAGCAAATCACAGCTCAAGGATAAACAATTTAGCTCCTTAGTAGTGTAGCATTACAATAATCACAGTATCTCATATATATACACACCTGTATTTAGAAAAATAGTTACATGGTCATATTTGGTCTTAGAGGGAAGGTGCTATTTTTATTTTTGTTTAGTTATATTACATTCTATATTTTAATTTATTAATTATGAAAGGATTCCTTGTTCCATTATAACTAGTTAGTTCTGCCTTAGATATCACAAAAATGAATAAAATACAAGTAACTAATTGTTCGAAACATTGTCTTAACGTTTCTTTGTGGAAAGAAATGATTCATACCAATATGAAGAAATGGAAACCTGTGCTTTCAACATAATTGATTTTTATTTTATTTTTTTGTAAATTTATTTTTGTTTATTTCATGTCTATCCTGCTTTTCTTCCATTATGGGATCCAAGGGTACTTACAAATTACCTAAATAAAAAAACCCATTGCCTGCAGAGAGGGGGGGCAGCCTATACTATCATGGGAAGGAGTTCCACAGGCTGGGAGCCGCCACCACAAAGGCCCTCTCACATGCTTCACTGAATTGGCCTGTGACCGTGGTGGGAATGATAGTCCTCCCCTGAGGTTTTCATAACTTGAGCGAGTCCATAAGGATAGATAACAGTTAGGCCATATATGGCTTAATAGATAATAACCAGAGCTTTGAATAAGATTTTCCATATTTTTAATGAGATGCATGTTATGTTTTGAATAAGATTTTCCATATTTTAATGAGATGCATGTTATGTTTATTTATTCTAGAGATGTGTCTGGCTTTTAACTGGTTATGAAATTTTCTAGATGTTTTTGGTAAATGCATCATTTTTTAAAATATATTACACATCCTAGCTTGACTGTAGAAAGGGGAGGGGGAACGGTATCAGGGATCAGTGAGTGAGCAAAAAGCAACAACATCTTAACCCAACTTTGAGCTTCCCAGATTTGTATCTGGCTTGTTTGAATAAAGTGATATGAACAGAAACTCTTTTCCCAGTGTTTAATTGCATTTCTATGCCCCTCATATTTTCTGGAGTACAACCAGAGCTAATGAGTTATGGAGTAGTCTTTCATGTCCAAGCCCTTTTGACTTTTGGTCATTTCATGCTTGTCTTTGATTAACAGGAGCCTGGGGCAAATGTTCTTCAGCATTCTCCAAATATTCTTCATTTGCCCAAGGATGCACATGGAGATTTGGACTGTGAGAAATTAGTTGGGCAGCTAAAGGAATGTCCTACTTTACATGACCAGGCGGATATATTATACATCTTGTACCTATTAAAGTACGTTTCTTCCCCCCCCCCATATTTTATAAACAGTTCTGCATTTACTTTTTTAACTATGATGTTTGCAAGAAGAAAAAGCACCAAGCCATGCTTATTTTATGTGAGATTGCTTTTACACATGAGCCTGACAGCTACAGCCACACTGTTTTCCTCTGCTCTTCATTGTTGAAGAACAGATATATGGCTGCAGAGGCTTTGTGGAGATCTTTCTTGTTCTTATCAGCCAGTAAAAAAAGTTTTATGCCTACTGGCCCCAGAAGTTATAACTTTCATATTAATTTATCTATTAATAATGTTCTAGACCTTTTGCTTTTTAACACCACCACGGAATAATTTGAAGTGACACCTGGTTTTTATTCAAATATTCCATGTTAATTTGTGGAGCTGACCATTCCACCTGACAGCACAGAACACAATTAAAGTGTTACAGCTACTTGCTGTTCCCTTGTGTTGCTATTTTGGGACTTGGAGCTACATTCATGCAAAGATCTTTTGAACATGAATGGAAGAAGTGTTCAAGTGCCTGTTCAACACTGGAGCAAAGAGTAATGCTCTCGACTTCATTGAATTGTTCATGTGTCTAATCAAGAACAGCTTGCTGGGATTTTCAAAGGGACTGTGGGAAGTTAAATGTCAGAAACCTATTAATATTTAATCTGACTTGATTTGTCAAGTGACTTCAAAATTACAGTTTTTGTAAATTTCAGGAAGGGGCTTTCAGCTATTCCCCTAGTCTTTCTGAAGAAAATATCTCAATATGTGTGCTGCTTTTCTTAAAAATATATCTAACCACTAATGTCACCCCCCTCTCTTTCTCTGTCTGTCTTAAGAGGTCTTGACTGGGAAACACAGCTCTATGGTCAAAGTGGAGTCACAGTTCATTGCCTCCTCAATGAGCTCTACAGCAAAGCAGGCCTGAACCAAGAATGGGGATTGATTCGCTATATTTCCGGCATACTCAAAAAAAGAGTGGAGGTCCTGGCTGAGGTACACAACAAATATATCTCTTTGACCAGGGTTAGACAACTTGGTGCATTTCTGATATTGGGCTACAAATCCTAACAGCTGCAGTCAGCATGGCCAACTTTTAGGGATTATGGAACTTGTAGTCAAAAATATCTTGAGGACACTCAGCTGCCTACCCCAATAACCCTTTCCATTCCCTCTTCTCTCTACCTGAAGCTGAGGAGGGAACATTCCTAGGTTACTAAAATAATAGGCAGTGGCATCACTAGGGGGATGTGGACCCCACCAGGTGACTATTCAGAGGGGGTGTCATCCTGTGAGGTATCTGCTTTCCAAGTCCCATGTGGCAACCACCACATGAGATTCAGAAGACTTCCAGGAGCCAGCAGCTGCTCCCTTCTAAGAGGGCAAGTATGACCCCCAGCTTGCTACACCACTCCATTCTACTCACAAATAGAATGATACCGCGGCAGTGAGGTGTGGACATGCCCTTTTGGCCTCCAGTTGACACCCCAGGAGGGGAAACCACTGATAATTGGCATTTGATTTATTTATTATTTATATAAATTGGTCCTATATTTAACATACCCATGCCTCATGTAAGAGTATCATGCATATCAGGCAGCTCTGCAGATGTTGGTTTGTAACTCTCAGCATTCCTCACCATTGGCTGTTCTGGTTGGGACTACTGGGCATTGCAGTCAAAACAACCTTGGAGAGGCATGTCAACAATGAGCTAAGTAGCTCAGAAATTACAGTTCCAAAAATTCCATAGCATTGATCCATGACAGTTAAAGTGGTCTGAAACTGGATTACAATCGACCCTCCATTCACACGGGATCCGTTATGGATTCCCCCCCGCGAGAATGGAAAATCCCTTTTATTCAAGCCCCATAGGCTTCAATTGAGGCATGTACCCATGGGCGTGTGCCACGTTTTCTGCTCCTCTGTTCATCGCCCATGGATAGGTGAGGGACGCGGATCTCAAGTCCGTGAGAATGGAGAGGCAACTGTATTTCTGCAGGGTGGATGCAACCAAAGTAGACCTTCCTTTCCTTCTTGTCAGCATTAGCAGTGGCAGCTAGTTTCAAGAAACAGAACCAAGGGTCATGACATAATTACACAGGTGTTATTTTGCAAACTTGGAAAAGCATGGCATTAGCTGGGATGTTCAGGGAGTTGAAGTCTGAAAAAAGTAACTTTCCTAAACTCTGTTTTTAATTTTTGTTGTTGTTGTTGTTGTTGAAATGTAATGTAATTTAAATTAACATACTGTTTTGGTTGCTGTATAATGAACCTACTGACTTTGCTTGCTCCTTTCTTTATCCTGGGCTAGGCTTGCACAGACCTCTTGTCACATCAGAAACAACTAACTGTTGGTTTGCCTCCTGAACCTCGTGAAAAAACAATTACAGCGTAAGTGAACATATTGCTCTCAAATTGTGGCATTGCTTCTCACCCTATATTTGAGTTTGTTTTGATTTTCTTTCTTCTAAAAATTAAGCTGAAACATCACATTCTGACTACATGATATGACCCTACATACTGCAGCATATTTTGAGGCTGAGATATATTTAGAATTTTGTGTGAGAGGTGTAGTAAAAGTCATGCTTTAGATTGTCTCTACAATACTGGGTGCAGGACAGGGATTACATTAGACCTCAGCAAGTTTGTTAAACACATTGGGAAGCAAGAACAGTGTCACAAGGCATGAAGAGTAAAGGAAACTTTATTAGCAACAGCACAGTTGTCACTTAGTGCTTAAAGAATAACATGGACCTGTTGGGTCCCATTCTTTTTGCAGTATAACTGCAGTTTAATACAGGGTAACTGGATTGAGATGCATTATGGATAAGTTAGCCTTTTCCAGGAATTATAGCACCTTTTTGTTTTTACATGGGGGTGGGAAATAATAATAATAATAATAATAATAATAATAATAAATAATTTTTATTTATATTCCGCCCCTCTGCTGCGCAATCGGAGCGGCGAACAAGATTAAAACAGAGCAAAGTTAAAACAATTCCATCTCCCCCCCAATCCCTGACCCACCCACCCCATAAAAATCGAATTAAACTGTATAAAGAATAAAATACAAGTTAAACAGTAGTAATTTAAAACCATTAAAACAAACAATGGAGGATGGGAGCAAAGAAACAATCAAACTCAAATTGGTTGGGAGACATTACTAGAGGTGGGATGCAAACATTGACACACACCCCTCCCAGATCTGCTGAATGGCAACAGTGATTCTCCCCCCCAATCCCAGTTTTCAGATGGGATTACTTCAAGCTGACTGGCTCTTATGGGAACATGTGTCAAGCAAGGCATGTACTGTTGTCACATAGCTTTAAAGGAAAACTGTGGAACTGCTTTAAAGGAAAAGTGCTGCAACCCCCATGTCAGTGGAGAGTCATATCTCCCCCTCCCAGATGTCCTGCATGCCATGTTACATTATATGGGCTATTTGCCTCTTAACAGGCTGGTGATTTTGGGGGGCTTGGGTGGGCTAGTAACGTTTTGTGGTCTTTTTTGCAAGCAAATCAATGGAATAATTTTCCAAGATAAATAACAACACTGTAATAAAAACTACTATAGAGAATTGCTTGTTGGTTAGACAGACATTTGATTAGACATTAATCATTGTTTAGCTAGAGCTGGGACCCTTTCATTGTTAGAGAAACTGATACACAAATTTCACCTTGCCAGAGGTAAAATAGCTGAAGATAGTTTCAAGACTCATAGCATCCATTCAGGACATATGTAACACCTGCAAATTCTAGACTGGGCCCACTATTGAGCCACATTATATTCTGGAAGCTATCGTTATGAGCACTTTTTAGATATTGTTTTTGATTACATTACCTGATCATATTTTAAATCATGAAATGTTGTCTCTGCTGAGTGTGAGTAGGGGATAATTTCCTCTTATATCATGTAAAACATTAAATTAAAAAGAATTGCTGGCTGGACTTCATTCTTGAGTGCCCAAAGAATTGCTCTTACAATCTTTATTTATTGGTTCATTTCCTTTTAGCCCACTGCCACCTGAAGAACTTACAAAACTCATCTATGAAGCCAGTGGCCAAGATATCAGCATAGCAGTCCTTACACAGGTAACACAGAAAAACATTCTTGCACCTTCAAGATTGGGCTACTCTTAGTGCTGCCGTTTTCATAAACACAGTGAGAACCTTTAAAATCAGTGTTTGTTCTTTCCCCTCCACTTCCCTTGATAGGAAATCATGGTCTACTTGGCTATGTACGTCCGATCACAGCCCAGTCTCTTTGCAGAGATGCTCAGGCTCCGCATTGGGCTCATTATTCAAGTGATGGCCACAGAACTTGCTCGCAGCTTGAATTGTTCAGGTAAGGCTGGTCTCTTTGCCACAACTCAGCAATAAAAACAGATGCAGGCCACAACTGAAGTTCCACTCACAGAAAAACTTTGGAGTAGGATTGTTATAAAAATGAATTAGGGGGAGGGCAGACACTGTAGATTTTAGGGCAGTACAAAGGAAGAATTCTGAAGTTCATCAGAGCCTGACAGGATGAAACAGGGATGGTGCTAGCACACTGGGAGGCAAATTAGAGTCCAAGTGTCTATGTTCCACCATTTTCTTAAAAACCGTTGCCAGTAGCAATGCTAACTGACTGTTTTTTATGTCCCTCTGAACCTCCTGCTCATTGCTTGTGACCAGCTGGTGGCTGCAGTCCATATCACTTGTATTTTCAATCCCGTTCCTTTTTAAAGATTTTTTTTTGGTTCAATTGCAAACAAGAACTAGACATACATTGATAGCAACATCTAAATATTCAACAATGATTGGAAGCATTTGCGTTTGTATGAGCAACAATAATATGACTTTATGCAACATCAGAAATTAAAGAGAACAGTTTTTCTAATGAACACTTTTGGCTTCCTGAGTATAATCCCCCTTCCAGGGTCTGTATGGTCCAGAGCATAAATTAAAGCATTCACATATATAAATACAAAGGGTTGTAGATAAGGGAAATGAGACACTCTGTTACAAAGACTGAAGGTCATCTTCCAGGGGAAGGTTCACCTTAGGGTTACCATATGTCAGAGACAGCTTAATGGTCAACAAGTGGAATATCAGTGGTTCTTTGAATTTGGTTTTGTTTTCTGGTGGCGATCAGGATGAATTAGGGGCAACATATTATAGGCTCTGACAATGCAATGTTATACAGTTTTACTCAGAAGCAAGTCCCACATTGTTCAGTAGGACTTAGTCTCAGGTTCATAAACAGGATTGCAGCTGTAATTCTGCTCATTGCATTGCTCCACCCTTAATCTGTTAACTCCATATAATTAAAGCTCTCAAAGTTCATATGAATGGAAAATATCGTGTTCTCTGCAGATCAGACAGATAATACTTTTTACAAATGTTCTTTTGCTGTTTATTCCTTCATTGTACACCACTTTGACAAGATCCACTGCATATTTCATAAGTTTAGTGTCTAAAGAATGAAAGAACTGTGGGAGGCAAGCAAGTTAGACAATTTTAATTTAACAGTAAATACCATTATTTATCTGAATGTCTAATTTTAGACACAGGTCAAGAACAACTTTAAAGCAGACAATGCTGTTTGCTGTGAATCTAGATAGGAACCTGAGTTCTGTGATTCAAAGGTGCAATGCTGCTGTGGCAGAGAAAGAGAAAAATAATGCTACTTATCCTCACTGATACAAAATAGTACAATTATGTGGGCTTGTCAAAGGAAAAAGCTATGAATATTATCCAAGTGAAAAAGATCACATCAACAATTTATTTTTAATGAAGTAATAAAGGCTGAAGCCAATGCTTGACTTTCATTTGGTGAGTCAAGAAAGAATAATGGAGCATTCATTCAGGTAGAATTATCTATGCTTTTGACAACATGTTCTCATATTAAAGACAGTTGCATTTGTAACTTAGGCTTTTCCTGTTTTTTGTGATACAGGTCAAGAAGCCTCTGAAAGTTTAATGAATCTAAGCCCCTTTGATATGAAGAACCTTCTTCATCATATTCTCAGTGGGAAAGAGTTTGGAGTCGAAAGAAGCAGTAATATACTATTCATTATTATTTTAGAATGACACTTGTACAAGTTACATTTTTGTATCAAACAGGCTACATATCTTGTCTTTTCCTTTCTATCCTGTTCCCCACAAGTGCGTCCTCTTGATTCCTCTACATCGAGCCCAGCTATATCCATTCATGAAGTGGGACATACAGGAGCAACTAAAACAGAAAGAAGTGGTATCACTAGGCTGAAGAGCGAGATGAAACAGGTGAAATTACATCTCTCTGTTTACCTTTAGGCACCTAAGGGCAAGTTTCAGAGAGCTCATTACTCAGGTCAACACAACTAATAAATAACTTTAATCTAAACCCAAAGTTTAAAACCAGTATGTGAACCAGTGTACTTCGACTAGGGCTCTGGGAGACCAGTGTTCAAATTCTTGCTCAGCCATGGAAATCCAATGGCTATTTTCAACCAGAACAGACTAACAAAATTAGCTGCTGAACAGTAAGTCAACATATAGGTAAAACACAGTGATTTGATATATTCAAATCCCCACTAGGGGATGGAAATCCACTGAGTGGATCTGGGCAAGTCACAATGTCTCAGCCTCAGTCTTTCTGTGGTAGTGTAGCCCTCTAGATATTGTTGAATTGTAGTTCCCATCATCTCTTACCATGGGTTATGTTGAGTAGGGCAGCTGAAAGCAGCAGTTGTGCGTCATCTGAAAGAAGACGTATTTCCCAGTCCTAATCCAAACTCTCCTGAATCTTAAAACATATTCTGGTGGAGAAACCCAAAGGGTTTCCTTTGACCTCCCACATTTGCCATGGATTTCCAGCCCACCTTTCCCCTCATTGTCCCTCATGGCTGCTGCTCTTTAATCCTCCCAAAGCAGCATCTGATGTAACATGAGGGACTGAAGAAGGGATGGTCACCTAAGCCACCATGCACATATACATTAAGTATGTATCAATAACTTTAAAAACCAAAAGCCTTCCATACACCATTTCCAAAGATAAATCTAGGGATCTTTTCATGCTGCACAACCATAGCACAATTCCAATTTATCTTCCATGGCAACATCCCATGGAATCTTGGGATCAACTTTTTTGGAAGAGGCATTTATAATTCTCAACCAGAGCTCTAGCACCTAAACAAACTACAAATCCCAAGTTTCTATAGGAAGCAGCCATTACAGTTAATGGAATCATAGTGCTATAGTTATGTAGCATGAAAGAGAAACTGGTAGTAGTTTTGTGTCTGAGGTAGGAGGTAGAACTCATGATTTGCTTCCCAGTAAGTCCTTATTCTGTTGCTCATGTGCAGTGAAATAATTCCAGATTACTTAGTTTTTTGCTTTTGTTTTTAATTTTCAGCACCTGCTTTATTGTTTTCTTTCTTTCTTTATTCTAGAGACATAGGAGGCAAAGTAGTGATCAGGTGAAATGACAGTGGCACACATATATATGAAGCTGTCAAATCTGCATGTTTATATTTGATAACTGCTTGTGTGCAATTGAAATGAATGCATGCATACATACTAGGACATACTGTTTGAATTTGAGTGAAGAATGGCTAATGTGGGATGTGTGTGAGAGAGAAACAGAGAGAGGGAGGGAGTGCTTGAATTTTTCATTGCTTTGCTCTTACTAGCGTGGGTTCTCAGGCTGTTTCCAAGGTTACTAATTCAAGAGTGCTATCCTAGTGTCTTGCTGTGGTTTTATTTTTTTAAAAAAATTATTGTAGCAGATGGTAATTTTAGCATAGCACCATCCTTTCCTGGGCCATGTCACACAGAGCCTGAGATCTGTGGGGAGATGCATCTCCTGATTTTTATCCCCAGAAACTCACCTTGTAAGCATTGCAGAGAGAAATTCTCAGGATAGACTCAATCGGGGGGGGGGGGGTTATGTGGAAGGGCTTGAAGGATCTGGGCAAGGCAGTGGAAGATCAGGTTTCTTGGAGATGTCTCATCCACAGGGTTGCCATGAGTCGGAAGTGACTTGAGCGTAGTTAACAACAACAAAGTATCGCAGTTCCCTCAGCATGGCCATGTTGTTGAAGAGTGGGAGGATGCAATTAGATATTTTCCTGTTGCTGCATGCACTGTGACATGCATTCCTAGAGACTTCCAGGGATCCTTGGAGAAGGTCTCTGCAGATAACTTCCACGCAGTGCATCCAGCTACCGGGCAATAGCTGGACACATCCCTGTTCATCCCCCCCATCCTCCAGTAAAATAGAAATGTCCATGTTGCAGGGTTGTGTTGCTTTACTAAATGAGTTGTAGGGAGATATGAGTTGGAAATGACTTACAGCATCATAGTTCACTAACAGGATGTGAGGCATTATGCTTCTAATTTCTTAATCCAAATGTTAGCTCCAACCACCAACTGGAGTAGAGCGATTGAATCAGTAGGAATGTACCAAGTGGACACTTATGTAACTTTGATTGATTGGGAAGGTCTACTCTGTTTGGGGGTTAACAATTGGATTTATCCCACTTAAATATGTGAAATGTGAATGTGGATATCAGGTATTTGAAAATGTATATATAATTTAGGTAGTCCAGGACTATCTGGAATGCCCTGTGGCCTGTTCATTCAGTGTCAAAATTTGGGATATAAAAAGTACAATCAGCCCTCCACATCCATAAATTCTGTATACACGGATTCAACCATCCGTGGCTTGAAAACAGTCAAAAGAAAATTCTCAAAAGCAAATCTTAATTTTGCCATTTTATATCAACATTTTAGCCTTGTATATAATGGTGCAAGAATCCACTGATTCCACAGGGGGCCCTACAACCAAATCCCAGTGAATACCGTAGGTCCACAATATATCAAATAGCGCTTAGTGCCTGTGAATCTTTATTGCTTATTCTATGGGCCTTATCAAACGCTGGCCAGGAAGCGAAAAGAAAGTGAAGACAAACCGAAGTGACTAACCTGCGCGGTCTTTCCGTGGCCTTTCCGGGTCCTTTCCGGGTCCTTTCTGGAGGAGGCAGAGGCGGCGGCGGCGGAGGCTCCCTCCCGCGCCTCGCCCTCCTCCGGCACTTGCCAGCCCTCCAGCCAGCGCAAGGCACCGGCGGAGAGGCGGCTCTGGCCGCAGAGGAGGCGGCGGCAGAGGCTCCCTCCCGCGGCTCGCCCTCCTCCGGCACTTGCCAGCCCTCCAGCCAGCGCAAGGCACCGGCGGAGAGGCGGCTCTGGCCGCGGAGGAGGCGGCGGCAGAGGCTCCCTCCCGCGGCTCGCCCTCCTCCGGCACTTGCCAGCCCTCCAGCCAGCGCAAGGCACCGGCGGAGAGGCGGCTCTGGCCGCGGAGGAGGCGGCGGCGGAGGCTCCCTTCCACATCTCGCCCTCCCAGCCCTTGTACTTCCCCAAAAAACCGAATGTCAAAAGATCCCCTTTGACTTCGGTTCATGGGGAAAGAAAACGTTTTGGCTTTGGATTGCCTTTGGATAATGTGTGGACACAAGGAAAGGAAAAACGTATTAGCTTTGGATTGCCTTTGGATATGTGTGGACACAAAGTAAGGAAAAACGTATTAGCTTTGGATTGCCTTTGGATAATGTGTGGACACAAGGAAAGGAAAAACGTATTAGCTTTGGATTGCCTTTGGATACCTTCTGCTTCAGACCCCATGTGATAAGGCCCTATGTTGACTGTGTTCACAGTTTGGAGGTAAAAATAATTAAGATTATTGGCTGTAGTCTAAACAAGCTACTTAGTAAGTTCCTTGGAATACAGTGAGCTGTATGGATTTGTCTTATGTCATTATTCTCTTTTGCTGAGTGTTTTCTACACTATGGACGTTATCACATGTGGGCCAGAAAGCGGAAATAAAACTGGAAATGAGGCATCCCGAAAATAAATGGGAAATAGCCCTTGTTTCCGCATACGTCATTACCTTCATTGCGCATTTACAGTAAGTGAATCGAACGTCCACACACAAGAGAAAAAAACCCGTAAATGTAGCCGAAATGAGCCTCTTGCACATGCGCAGAGAGAGGAATGCTCGCTGGAACCATGGCAACAGCGGGGAAATGCGCCACAATACGTATTTGGTTATCAGACCTATGGTAAATGCGAAATGATTCCCGTCGCGCAATTGCAATTCCTGAAGAAACCGAAATTCAAAAGATCTCGGATCATTCCGCTTTCTGTCGGGGTTCTGTGCGACGTCGTGTGAAAACACGGGCCAATAATACGTATTAGGTCGGGATTTCGTGTGGATTTTGTTTGGATTGGGCCCCGTGTGATAACGTCCTATGTCTCCTATAGTGTTCAGAAAGAGATCTTTCCCTTTTGACTGTACCCAGGCCTTCTAAGGATTTAGCCTTGAAACCTCAATGACATCACTGAACTAACTCCCCCCCCCCCCCCCCACACACACATCTAATTTAATATTTGTACCATATTTCAGCTGGAATTTACCTAGCAGAGTTAAGATTGAAGCATATTGATTTAAGGCATCTCTAATTAATGAGTTATATAGGAACCCCATATAAAATTACTTTTTCCTATTGAGGTACAGGTTGAGTATTCCTTATCCAAAACGCTTCAGATTTTGATTTTTTCCCCCCTGGATTTTGGAATATTTGTATATCTTGGAGATGGGACATACATCTAAAAATGAAAGTCATTTTATGTTTCATATGCATCTTATGCACATAGCCTGAAGGTAATTTCATACAACATTTTAAAATATTTTTTTGTGCATGTAACAAAGTTTGTGTACATTGAACCATCCGAAAGCAAAAATACCACTATCTCAGCCAGTTTTGGATTTTGGAGCATTTGGTATTTTCGATGCTCAACCTGATAGAGATAGTAAATTGATTGAGAGAGGATTCCTTTTGATGTCAACTCTTTCATGCATGGTTTGTCCCTTTGTAAGTCCTATGTCCCCAAAATCCCTCTACATTCCTTTAGTTTCTTTAATGTACAGTAAAGATGTGTGTTTCCTTCAAAATATACAAGTGCCCACTAGAGGTCTCTCTAAATTTCCTGTTGTAACAGCTGCATTGTGAGCAGTTGTAAATAAGATTACATTTTTAAAGATGAAAAATATTTTAATGTTACTTTAAAAAAAAAAAAAAAGGACTGGTTTAGTGAGGTATGGTATAAAGACCAAATGAAACATTTTATGCTATACATTTATGTAATCTTTGCTTTAACTAGAATCATAAAATAGTTGTTGTTTTACACTTTATAGTACTAAATAGTAGGATATGGGCACTAAACCCTGGACGTCCTTCAGTGGCCCTTTATTCTGAATTTTCTGTTCCTGGATTTTTTGAAAGCACAGGTCAACTTGCTCAACTTTGATGCCCCCCAGATGTTTTGAACTTCAACTCTCATCAGTCCCAAGCACCATGACCAGTGATCAGGGACAATAAGATTTCAAAATCTCTGGATGATGAGGTCTGAAAAAATAATCTATGTTTGCTTAACAGCTCCTCCAGTATCTTCATATATTAGTCCAAATAGTCAGATGAATCACAGATGACATGTTGCTGTTTGTGTTTGTCACTTGTCCTTCAGCTGAGAAGCATCTCAATGTCACAGTAAATCTGTTACCTGCAGAAATAAGACAGGTTCTAGATTCAAACATAATAAGTCATACATTAAAGACGCCAGGGCTAATAATCCATCAACAAACACATGGCATCTAATTGTGGTTTGTGTCTGGCTTACAAACCACAGTTCGTTTGGATGTGTGTCTTTTAGTTATAGCAAAAAGCCAGGTTGAGCAAGCCATAACCTGCTTACTTTTACATTGCAAGCTGGTCCTTCTTTCATTTTGGATACTTATGTTGTCATGCTCCCCTCCTTCCAAGCACACAGAGGAAAACAGAAGATGATTTTCAGGAACCAGCGGAGAATTTACAGAAGATTGAGTAATCAAAGGGGGGGGGGAGATTATGATGCAGCCGGACTTGTAAAATTACTCAACTGGGAGTAACTATGGTCATTGGGCACAGAACACTGACTGATTATTGAGGATAGAAACTGAGATTTTGGGGAGCAAAAATGAAGTAGGTTGTTCCTGGAGAAAGGGCATGGCTAGTAAGCTAGGACTTTGAACACAAGCAAGCTTCATAACAATATTTTGTTTTGAATCCAGTTTGTTTTTCATCACTGTTAGATACTTGCCTGTAATTTTGAACACAACATCAGTTTCAAAGTCCATCCCAGGTTTCATGATTAAAGCTGAATGTGCTTCAGAAACATTCTTCATGGTCTCCAAATACTGCTTTGGTAATCGGACATATCACTGCTTAATTTGCTTGACCTCTCTTTTGCATGCAGCTTTATAGCATGAAAAGAAGTTGAAGTTATCAAGCTCATTGCATCTCACGTTTTGTCTGTCGGTGACTGTATTTCTGTTTCCTTCATTGCTCCCTGCTATTTGAAACAACCATGCTGAATACAGAATCTGGAACTGTTGCAAATTATTGAAAGCACCTAGAATATTATACATTTAGGGACAGATTGGATGATGGTACAAAATGACAATGATTCCTCTGATGCCAGGAATATCAAAATAGAACTTCATAGCAGGGTTCAGCAAATGAGGGCTTGCAGGCAATCGTTTATGTGTTGTTGTTTTTATGCATACCTGTACATTAATTTCATTTGGCTTCCATATTGAGTTGTTTAACTGATTTTTTTCACCATTGTTACGTTTTGTTTTGTTTTGTTTTTTTGTAGTTCTTCTATGGGGGCCATTCCACATCCAGCAGCTTACATTCCTCCAGGTCCATGGTAATCCATCATTCAGAAAATTGCATTTTCTTTCGCCTCCTCTTTGTTGGGATAAGATATATAGCAACATTCATTTTCCTCCTTGTCATGTATTTAAATACAAATGTAACTACATTTAAATGCCTATTATAAATGTTGGCCTTCTGATTTACAGAAAAGCTATAGAATCATTCCATTCCCTTATCAATTTGGATTAATTTGCCTGCAGATTAATGTGTGATGTGTTCATAAACCTATGAATGAAATGTATTATTTTATTTATTAATTGAACATATTTAAAATTTGGCAGTAGGGGAAGGCACTAAGGGCAGCTAACAATGCTGAAATGTAAAGTTAAAAACTAAAGTTAGATTTTTTAAAAACAGAAGAGCCATTTAAAATTGAATCATCAGCTTGAAATACATGTTCCAAAATAAACCTAAGAGGAAAGAGACAAAACAGGAGGTAATGGCTTGTTGTCAGTCTGCAAATCCTTTTTAGCCAGTGACAGCAATTGCTTTGATAACCACAAAAAGATAACAAAAATGAATCTTATTTAATTGCAGTTTTTACCGCTTTTGCATTTGAGTTGCTGTATAATAAAAGTACTTCAATGCAGCAAACAGAAGGGGGTGTAACAAATTAAACTCTAAAATCAAGATGAAGCCATCTAAACAACTCATTCACATCAGTGAGTATAACAAGCAAGAGAGTGATTACACACAATACTTAAACATTACAATAAACCAAGACTACAAATAAACCAAGACTACATTTTTGTCAAGACCTCGGTAATACAATAATATCTTCAAAAGCTTAAGAGACTCCAAGTCTTTGCCTATTGTCAAAAAGATATCAAAGTAGGCCCCAGGCATGCCTCTTGGTGTACAGTATTGTATAACTGGAGGTCCCCATCAGAGAAGGTACTCTTCTGTGTAGTTCCTCAGGGGAAGTTCTCCACTGACTATCTTAAGATTCAGTGATGGGTAATAATACCAAAAATCAGGGTGTTTCATTTGGTAGGAGACTATATTTTTATAACATAAGGAGAGCCTCAATAGATCATGTCATCTAATTGGCCAGATGCTTTTGAGAAACACAAAATAGGCTTTGAGAGCACCAGCCAGTCCTGACTATGAGGCTCATAGCAGATAGCATCTCTGAACCTAGTGCATCAAGGTACCCTTTGTGGCTAATATCTTTTCATACATCTGCCTTACAGATATTCACACGATCCCCTCGTAAAAGCAATTTAAATCTGTAGTTATCCTCACATTCCTTAACAACACAGTTTATCAATTAATCATAGGTAATGATACTGAAGAGTATCCTAGTTGTGAACTTTCAACTAGTCAGTTGGATAATCCCAAATTCTAGTATTGGAGAGAAGATATATATTTTTCATCTCCATTCTGCTTTTTCCACAATATAAAAAGGGCTCAACAGCATCCAATTATGAGAGATGCTGCTGGAAGATTAAGCAGGTCAAAGAAAATGATAGCCCTACATAGCTAGACCTTGGAGGACACAGGCTCAACAAAAAACAAAGCCTGGAACACCGATGGCTTATAGCAATCTGTTTGAGAAGCACAGATGTCTAAAGAATTAAAGGGCACTCTTGGCTCCATTCCTAAGTAACAATATTTCCTGCTGTACCAGTTGACAGTTGCATCCCAGTAGCACCTTTAAATTTTCAATAGTCTCTAATCTGTCTTACTACATTTCATTTAGGAGATTTTAAAAGGATTTTGTTTACAGGTCTTGAGGGCTAGAGACTTGTCCTTTCAAAAAGAAAATAAGGATGTCAACTTATTTTAAGTAAGGTTGTTTATGATAAGAAGCAGCTTAGAAATAGTATAATTTAATACAGTATTGCACCCTCTTAAAAGCCCTTATCTTAAAAACCTTCTAAAAGCATGTCAGAATAAAACATAAAATGATACATTTCTTTTGACTTCAACTAGGCTGCATTCTCATGTTAAATAGTTGCATGGAAGAGCTATGCTGTTTTGCACACTCATTATCAGGACCCATAATTCATCTGCAATGATTTATTAGCAAAGGATATGTTATCATTGTAGGCACAGAAAACAGAACCTGCAGAAATACACTAATTACTTTGGCATTGTTGGCACTTCCACTGAACCATACTGTGATCACATGCCGTTTCTGCTAATAGAATAGTACCTAACTCATACAACAGTCCAGACCAAATAAGCACTGTTTTAATGCAATAAAGGAAAAATCTCTCCTTCCTCCCTTTTCTTCCATTTAATGGAAATTAAAACAGACTGGTCATTCAAAGTCTAAAGCATCTTGTAGTATAAATAAATAAATAGGCCTTGACCTGTCTGAGATATTTCAAAGGATGTTTGCCTGTTTCAAACTGGCTTGCTTTTGAAAAATATCCAGAGCAAAGAGAGCTACCCAAATCCTGTCTAATCCTCACTTTATATTCTACCTGAACACAGAAATGCAACATACATTCCACAAAGGACTGTTTTATGGTCATGTCAGGAAGCATAAAATATATGTGTACCCAATGCATGCCCAATTCCTTAACATTTGGTAGGATGATTATGCAAAACAAACCAGTGTTGCCCTGGGGCAGTTTGGTCTTCTGCACCACTATCTATGATTCGAGAACTGTTGAAACAGTGTGTCTCTCCATCAGATATTGGGAAACAGGCAGGCTAATATGAGAAGAGGAAGTCCTTAAGATACCCTGGACCTAAGCTATTTAAGACTTGAAAGGTCATCACAGTAGTTCAGGCTTTGTAACTTCATTCTAAAAGCAAGCAGTTCATCCTGAATACAAGCACCTGTTCTCATTGCTAAATTCTGAATGAGTTGCAATTTCCAAAGACATTATAGGTGGCATCTGCACTGCAGAAATAATGCATTGACACTGCTTTAAATGCCATGGCTTCAATACTATGAAATCCTGGGATTTGTAGTTTTACAAGGGGCATATAGGATGCCAAAGAATGCTGATGTCTCAGTAAATTATAAATCCTAGGTTTTCGTAGCATTGAGCCATGGCAGGTTAAGTGGTTTCAAACTGCATTATTTCTGCAGTGAGGATGCAGCCTCAAAATCATAACATCTTAGAATTGGAAGTGAGCACAAGGGCCATCTGTTCCAACTCTTGCTATGCAGGAATACATAGCTAAAGCACTCTTGAAAGATGCCATCCAGACTCTGTTCAGAGGGATTTGAAGTGTAATCTGTATCCTGCTACTGGTATATTCCAAAGGCTCAGTAAGATAGCAGCATACTCTTAAACATAAAAAAGTATATATTTTGTGGATGTTTGTATTTTTAAAATCTGGAATCTGCATTTGGAATATCTAAGGTGGTATCATTTATGTTTAAATTAATTCCTATCGGTTAAAACTGGTACGATTCATTAATGTACTCTTACACAAAGATCAAATTCTGTAGGATTAGGTAGGGGATTAACTGCACCATGGGTATTAATTAATGTGGGATTCGGTTAATGAGCAGTTTAATGAACTAGGTTGCAGTTCCAAATAAACTACAAATCCACTACAGATGTACAAAAAGCCAAGGTCCAAATTTTTGTCCAAATTTAAAATTCCAGAAGAAAATGCTAAACTCTGTATACCTATATTTAGCTAGCTCACATGGCAAGAAATACTGTGATCTGTGTTCAGGTTCATGAATTCAGTAGCATGTACTTCTGATGAACCATACAGAGGATTGTATTGTTATTCATCAAAATGCATCATAACACTTATTGTAAGGAATAGCTGTTCATTTAAACTATATTTAAACAGTAAGATATGTGTAATGGGGAAAAGAAAATTTGTACTGCATCATATAAAACAGTGAGGAAATTAATCAAGTTGCTGCTGTGTATAATCATAAGATATGTTGCAGAGACTCATCCAAATATTGGTGCTTAGTTCAGTTTCTCTTATGCTTCAATTATATTAATACATCAGGCTTTTGACTGTCCCTTAATTACCAAGCAATGGATAGCTGAACAGTACAATATTATGAAAAAATACTCCTTCATTCTCAAGGCCTATGGTTGCTTTTAGCCCCAGAATGGCTACAGATATCAGTGTTATCGAAATAAATTAGATTACAGTATGAAATCCATTTGGACAAATCCACAATATTAAATAGCAACAGAGATGAACCTGGATATTCAGAGCACCTTAACACTGAACCAAAAATGGAGCTTGAGTCCTTAGCCAACGAACTGGCATCTCTGCTTCAACCAAAATGCTCTAATTATTGTTTCATATTTTTATGCAAAATACCATTTGATTTTTGTCTGTGATTTTTTTTTAAGTTAGTAAATATGTCTGTGATTTTTATATTTATGCCAAGGGAGCTGTTCCTTATTCAGATTTTAATTCTTTTATTTTTAAGTTGATGATTCATTTTCAAGCTTGAAGTAGTAAACATAGAGACAACTGTAGAAATAATGGGGGCAGGGGCAGCAATTATCATAGGGGGTCTTTAATTCATGGTCATTTATTTCAATAAAGCTACTTTCATTTAAATACTAGCAGCAGTGGGTGGTGCGCAGTAGTGAATCTGTGACATTAGATTATTGCCAACAAAAGTGTGCTAAAGAATTTGACATGCTTTCTCTCATTCCGTAAGGACTGGGAGCTTTGTTAACAGAAAGCAGAGGTGAGAGGTGCTTAACTTGCCCTATCAGCAGCCTCTTTACCACAAAGGACCACTGTCCCCAAGTAATGTCTTATGGGGTGGATTTTTTCCCCCTGAGAATTGCTTACATCTTGTTGAATGAAACATGTCTTTATTTTCAGAGATGCAGCAGCCCATCTTCTCCTACCAGTACCTCATCCCTTACGGGTTCTGGTGGACATTGTATCAGTTGGGGTGATCGACAAGGGCAATGGCTACGCAGAAGGCGGCTGGATGGTGCCATTAACAGAGTCCCTGTGGGTTTCTATCCCAAAGTCTGGAAGATCCTTCAGAAGGTAAATTAGGAGCAATAGAAGACAGAAAATGCTTTAGGTTGGCTTTAAAGATGTCCTTCGATTTGGCTTTAAAGGTTGTCTTTAAAGGATGTCGTTTGATTTAAACAACCTTGTTAGCACCAAAAAGTTAGTGAAATACTTCACAAAAATGTTCAAAAATTCTGCTGAAATAATAACAGTATGTTTCCCACCTAGCACTGCTAAATAAAATAGACAGATTTTACTTTCTTAAAAGGCAGCATGGTGGGAAGTGTGCCCAATTGCCTGTGTCTGTATGTATGCACAGCAAGTTTCTTTATTCCTGGCTGGCTGGATGCCAATACTTGTTTTATAAATATATTCTTTTGGAAGTAAATTTAAATTTAAAATGGAATTTGATTACTTGTAAGTAAGGTCAGGGTGTACATCTGTGTCCCTCCCTCCACCTCCCCATAGACGACAACACACACACACAAACACACACCTTTTTTTTTTAAATCTGTTGATTTTGTCTATTTAAAACATTTATATTCAAAACATTTAAAGTCCATATTAACTAAGAGTATGAAAACAAGTATGAAAAACTATCAAAAATGTGACTGAAAGCAGAATTAAAAGCCTAAAAGCTATAAAATAAAATAAATACAGCATACATCAAGTGATATAAAGAGAAACAGATAAAGCAGGGCAGGGGAAGCCACAGCAGTTTTAGGGCTGTCATTGCACCTCTCCCATTAAAAAATAAAATAAAAATCCCCTTTCCCTCAGAATGCCTCCCACTGAAACATCATTACATTTTTGCCCTTTCCTGGCTGTTTTAAGCCCAGGAGAAACATTCTTCTAACTAGGAAGTAAGTTTTGGTGTGGTGAGTGAGCAGGAAGTAAACTAGGTAAACCGGAAATGTGGTAAAAGTTTGTCCCCACATTTGTTGGTGAGGTAGCATGATCCTCCAAGGTCTGTTGGGCAATGTGACCCCTCAGCTTTGGCAGTAACCCAGTCCTGAGATAAAGTTTTAGCACATATAATAAGTTATGACAGAGTATATAAATAAGATGAACATGTCTTAGGCCCCAAACTAGGGGTAGGCAACCTTTCCCCTTTAAGGGCCGAGGGACTTCAGCTCCCAGAAGCCTCAGCCATGTTGGCCAATAGTCCCCTGTTGGCCAATAGCTCCTGGGATTCTGGGAGCTGAAGTCCCTCGGCCCTTAAAGGGGAAAGGTTGCCTACTCCTGCCCCAAACACACGGGCCAAAAGAAGTGGCTTCCAGCCATGTTGGAGGCACGCCATTTATACGAATGCACATCTCCAACATGTCCACAAGCCAAGGTGAGCCTGCGCTGTGGTCCTTTAAACCGGAGCAAAAAGGAGCCAGGCCATGCGGTTACCGTGGACCCAATCAGCTTGTGGACGGAGTGGCCTTGGGCTGTGCTTTCCCGGCCGTCTGCTTCACCCCTTAGAAACCAAAATCCTTCCTGAAAAGAAAGGGCAGGAAACAGTTTTAAAGAGAGGGGCAAGGAGAGCAGACTCTTTTAGGCAGGAGCACCAAAGCCAACCCTTCCCTGATTTCTACCAGAATAGTCTTTCAGGGTCAATTGAAGATAGTCAAATATATTAGGCCTAAGCCATCAAAAGCAAACAGTCATCTTCAACACTTGGAATTGGGTACAGAAGCAATTGGGAGGCTGGTGCACTTTTTCCTGCCACAGGTTTATGTCTGAGTCACTACACTAGGAGAAGCACAGCGTTTACATTTCTGAATTCATAGAAAAAACTTCTTAACTGTGTTCTTCTCAAAAGTTTTGCATGTTTGTAACTCATTACTTTAACCAAACATTTTCCTGTGATCTCACCCAAGTATTAACACGTTTCTGGAGCATAGAAGGATTGTTCAACTTTCCTTGTTCTTAATCCTATCAAATAAATATTTGGGGGAGCAGATGTATTAATGTAATATTACACTTTGTTTGTTTGTTTTGAATCTGTCGTATTTTACAAAACAATTTCAAGGAGTACTTGCTTAGGCCAACAAGTTCTGCTCCAACCCTCAGATTCCCATAATTACCTTTTGAACTTTCTAGTTCCTTTAATTAATTTTATTTACTATACTTTTAATACTGTTCTTGTTGCAGTGTCATGGTCTGTCCATTGATGGCTACGTCCTTCCTTCTTCAACAACGAGGGAGGTAAGGCTTGAAGAAACCTCATAGGATTTTTGTTTAGGAGATTTGTAGTTTAGTTTCAAACTTGATTTGTAGCTTAGTTTGAGACATTAACACTCTGTTTGTAGAACTTTCTTTCTATCTAGTGACAGAGCATGAGATATACTAGAAAGAAATGGCTGGAGAGCAGGGGACATGAAACACATTTTCAGTCAGTTACCAAAAAGAGCATTTTCTCCATTTAGAAAATGGATTATTTTTCTCTGTTGAGGTCAAGAATTCAATCTCCATTTCGCTGTTTCTATTGAGAAAATGGTAGGTGTGCTGAATGCAAAGTATTGTTATTTGGACTAATTTTACCTGAAATAAGATGCAGACTTTTGAGTCACACAGCACTTTTCTTTAGGCAGAAAATAATGCCTAATTATCGAGATGATGTGATTAAAATAAATCTTACAACCTCTGTACATAGCTTTGCTTTGAAATTGGTTTTCCTATGTAAGTATGTATAAGATTGCAGCCTTTGAAAAAGATATTCCTTTTCCTAATCAACTTGGTATGTTTTTCAGCTCATTTTACAGGCTGTTGTGTTTATTTTATTCTGTTTTGCATGCTGAAGAAAGCTTGTCTTATATTTTACCAAAGCTGAAATATATTGATTTGAAGGGCTTGCATTGCCTCTTCTGGTTTCCAAGGGTTTAATTATTCCTGACCTTTACCGTTTCTGACTGAGGATTTTACTTCAGAGCACAATGTGAATTTTCAGTCCTCTTTTCAAATCTTAACAGAGTAGTGCTTTTTTTGTACACTGTTATGCTGTCTAGTTTTTCTTAGAACAGCATTTCTTACCTGCAGGTGTGTTATATTTTGTGTTTAAACTCTGAGCCTTTGTTGCAGGCAGTGGTTCAATTTTTGTGGCAAGGTATCAAACAGCCATTTGGCATTGAGCCCCAATTGTCTGCTGTTTCCTGACTGCAGTGAAAAGAGGAGAAATATATTATTAGTAAAAGGCAGGGAATATGTTAACTTGCATTGACCAAGTTTTCATAATTACAGCTTAATAGGTCATTCTAATTTTAGAGGCACATTTATTGCAGATTATGTCCATATGGAAAATGGAAAAATGGTTATTGACTTCTACAACCCTAGAACCTGAGGATGATTTAAGGTTTCTTTAGGAAACCTTATTTTCTAAATAAGACCCCTTTATAATTTTTTTTTTTAAAAATCTTGGGATAAAGTCATCCTTTCTGAGTTTAGTCTCTCCTCTTTCTTGCATCTAATGGTGGCATTCCAAGGAGGATACCCTTTCTTGCTACAAGTGGCTGGGCAGTAAAGCGTTGTCTATGAAACCCAAGGGAAGCTCACAAGAACTATAGAGATCAGAGTAATAATTTGTTGATGACTGGCAAGTAGGATGGCTAGGTGCAAAACAGGGCAAGGCTCCTGCATGCAAGCCCACCTGTTGAAAGTACATTGGACCCTTGGTTTCTATGGGGTTTGGTTCCAGGACGCACCTACCTCCACAGGGATACCATAATCCGTGGATACTCAAGTTCCAGTATATACAATGGCGTAGTAAAATGAAGTCCCATATGTAAAATGGCAACATTAAGGTTTGCTTTTTGGAATACATTTTTTGTAGAATATTTTCAAGCCATGGAAGGTGAAATCTGTGGATAACAGAATCCATGGATTATTTATTTATTTGTTTATTTCATTTATATGCTGCCTTTCTCCCTGAAGGGACCCAAGGCAGCTCACAGATTTAAAATAATGAGGGTTAATTGTACCCTTCTGCACAATCATTAAAGGTACAAGAGGGCTTCCCTGTTTTTCTGCTTGCAGCTCTACTCATTAGTATCAGACTCAGACACTTGTTATGGTCTCATGAGAGAGAACTATACCAAATACCCTGCCCCCAACACGCAAACATCTGAATACCATAATTTGTTAAATTTATGGAATTGTGCACATGACTATCACTCTCAAAAAAGAATGTGCTTTTTCTCAATTCTTCCTCTAGGAATATTGATTTCATTTTGATTGCATTTGTATGGTGCCCTTCTGCCAAAGAGTTCAGAATACTGCACATCAGGTATAGGGGTGGCCCTTTGCCCTTGTCTTACCATGTTTGCTGGGGCTTCTGTTAGGTGAAGACCAAAAGATATGGAGTGCCAGAGGTTTTCCACTGCATGGGTCTGGCTCACACAAACACACCCATTTACTCTTACACTAATTGCATAAAGTAGCATACACTAACAGGAGATGGCAACTATGGTCACCCAGTAAGCTTCAAGGCTGAATCCTGTCTAGACTCTGGCATCACCAGAACTTGAACGTGCACTTGTTTTGTACCGCACAAATAATACTACAGGTTGAGTACAGGTTACCTAAATGGTACAGGTTACCTGAAATGCTTGTGACCAGAATGTTTTGAGTTGGGATTTTGTAAAATAAAAATTATTGGGTGTTTTTTAAAAAAAATAAAAATTGTAATGCACACGTAGTGTAGTATGTGCCTGTACTATATTTGCCAGTTTGGAGAGAGATGAGAGGATCTGAGAAATGGCAGGAAGTGTAGATTTGTACTAAGCACTCTGCTTGGATTTCCACCTTTTTCATAGACCAGGAGTTCCCATCCTTTTTGACTCGCGGAGCCCCTTTTAGAATCAATTTCTATGGCAGAGCCCCTAAGAGGCCTACCCTATGTCTTACAAGTCATTGGTGTTTTGGAGCAGTGTTGCTTTTTGTTTTTTATTCTTTAATTCCATTCAATTTTAATTTTTTTCCTTTTCCTGGAATGGCCACGGACCATCTGGGAAGTGCACGCAGAGCCCTAAGGGATCCTCGGAAGACAGTTTGGGAACCACTGTTCATAGACCCTCAGTATTTCTCCAGTCCCATGTCTTTTTGCCACCACTTGCCAGAACTTTCACTTCTGACTTCAAGGTGGCAGCTGTGGTACACCTACTCATTTATCTCTCTCTAACCTCATGTCTCTCTCCAGCCTCACATCTTGTTCATTCCCTACTTGTGTTGTGTATGAGGAGTGAGGCTGGAGAGAGACAGGATCAAAGGCCAAAGCACATGGATGATGGTAAAAAAATGGTTTGGGGAGATTTTTGGATTTCCAGATTGAGGGTGCTCAATTTAGACTACTAGTACTACTACTACAGTAGTAGTGGTGGTGATGATGATGATGATGTTGATGATGATGATGATGATGATGATGTCTATTCTCAAAAATGTCAGCTCTCAGGCATGAAATGTGCTCTGGCTTTTATTTTATTTTTTTGTCTTTGTAATGTAATTTGTGTGGAGAAGTTTAATTATTTTCACTGCTGTGAGATTTAGAAGAACTCAAATCCTTTTAACAGGTTTGTCAGAACTTGGCAATATCCAATTTTGTTGCTTAACAGGGATCAAATTTAATAAGCACAAGATTTCCTGAGACCAAATGATTTCATGTGACATCTGAACATTTTTGCCAGAACAAATTAGGTTGCTTGGCTTTCCTTGCTGCTGTGATGAGCAGCATCTTCCATATCCATGTTAGCCAGTTTATTTATTTATTTATTTTTTTAAAAAATCTCTGCATCAACCCCATCACTGCTGTGTAAACATAAGACTTGAAAACTCAGATCTCTTAAATATTAAACATTTATTTGAAAAATTGCATCCCTTCTTTCCCCCACATATCACTGTTATGTTGATGGTAGGATAACTGCCAGGGCCAGCCTTAGACAGGACATTTTGAGTGCAACAATAAGGGTATTAAAGAGCTAGTTACTTATTATGCAAGAATGGGGAAGGGTGTTCACGGATTTTTTTACCTTGCATGCCAAAATAACTTGGCTAGATTTGGGTGTTGTACACACAGGTTTTGAAATCCCTAGGGGAGGCTTTCTCTTAGGCTTGCCCCCATCACAGGTAAGGGGCCATGAGAGGCCCTTCTTAGAGGCTTCTCCTTTGGGAACTGTTACAATAATTATAACAATACAAGATTACAATATTATATAGTACTATAACAATTTTAAATTATTATAATATAACAAATTATAATAATATTAAAAAAATGAACATGTTTAGACCTATCCAGTGACCACCAGGTGAAGAAAGGGTGACAGTGAACTCTCTGTGAAAACTATTAGTTTCAAGACAGCAATTATATACAAATCTGACAGAATTTGGAAAAATTACTGGACAGTGGCTATGCTGGCTGGGGGATTCTGGAGTGGTAGTTGAAAAATATAACTTTTCCAAGTTCTGATATCTGTGGTTTCCTTTCTAAAAGGAAATGAGTGCAGCAACTGCAGTAACTGAACAGGAACCATATATAGTATGCTGTTCCAGAAACATCCTTAGAAGTATGTATTTGGAGTGTGGGTTTAAGATAATGATGGTAATAGTGATTGTGATGGTGATGATAAATTTTATTTCTTCCCCACCTCTCCTCAAGGCTTGAGGTGGGGTACAACATATTAAAATACGAAACAATTAAAAACATATATACCCACAGTTAAAATACAACACTGTAAAATCATTAAAATAGAGCACATATACAATTAAAAAGTCATGATTTAAAATTGATTGGGTAGGTCTGCAAGAAGAGATATGTCTTTAATGCTGTTTTAAAAGCAGTCAGCATTTTCAGCTGTCATATCTTCTCAGTTTGGGGGAAGCAGATGAAAAAGTCCTCTGGGAGACCGTTGCTGGTCTAGTCCTGGCTGGTTGGAGCGAACATTTCCAAGAAATGTGGGTGGGTGGATTTTTGGATTTTTCCAATAAGCTGCTGCTATTTTTGTAGTGTGAATCCTAGGATAATATCAAGATACATCTAACTGTAGAAGGAAACAGTTGATAGTCCTTGAACATCTTCCTGTATCCCACTATTACTCCTGTATCCCACTATCCATGAGACAATGCAGTATTTAACTCACACTACTAGAGGTCTTATAGCCCTCATCATGTGTAAATGTTTGATATGCTGAGTTTGGAGTGCCCTCAAGCTTGTCTCTTTTTCTTTTCTTTTCCCTTCATATTCATTCCACTATATACTTGCAGATGACTGCATGTGAAATCAAATTTGCTGTCCACGTGGAGTCCGTGCTGAACCATGTACCTCAGCCAGAATACAGACAATTGCTAGTGGAGGCCATACTTGTTCTGACACTGCTATCAGAAATCGAAGTGAACAGCATTGGGGGTATAATTCATGTGGATCGGATTGTGCACATAGCCAATGATCTCTTTCTTCAGGAACAGGTGTGTGTGTGTGTGTGTTGAGTTTTTTTCTTCTGTTGTCTAAAGAAGATTCCTGACAGTGTTGGCTCCAGGTTCCAGGTGGCCATTGGAAAATGTGCTCTTAGGAAATCCCAGTGCCTCAAACGTAGCCCCATATTCTCCTTGCTGATGCTGTTGGCTGTTTATTTGCATGGGCCCAATCTACATCCAGAGGGAAAGGGCAAGATGAGCAGAAGCTATTGTTCCAGCTTGTTGCATTCACTACTCATTCCCTTAAAGAAGGCAGGTAGATATCCAGGAGGAAAGTCTGGAAGCTCTGTAGATTGATAGTGGATCTTGACAAGTACTTAATTGTGTCAGCCCTTAATATGATACCTTCCTCTTAAGAAAATGTTGACCTCCATAATTGCTGCAGAAGTGGTATTAGCTTTATTCAGTAGTAGGCCTCAGGGACACCATCATAGTCACCCAAGTACACGTGAATGTTGGGTCATGATATGTATAGTTGGAGAAATAGTTAATGCACACTTAACAAACATTGACAGCTTATCTATCTATTTATATGTTAACTGTCTGTCTAATATCTTGCCTTTCTCCCAATATAGGGCCCAAAGCAGCTTACAATATATGATACAAAAGTTTTTAAATACTCATAAAACTGCAGATCCAATGAAAACTTTAAAATACTTAAAAACACATCCAAAATATGGTAAACAGTACAGCACACTCATTAAATATCCTTCTGTTTACAGTCTCTACTACAGGGACTGCCTTGAGTTTACACATGTTTATGCAGTAAAGATAGTTCTGCCACTGTTGTTATACTTTAATAATAATAATAATAATAATAATAATAATAATAATAATAAAATTTATTTATACCCCGCCCAATGGATACCCAATCAGGGCGGCTTACAAGAATAAAAATACAATCCAAATAAAAACATATAATACAAGAAGACCCCCCCCTTAAAACAGTATTAAATCAAACAGGATTAAAATCAACATAGTTAAAATTTAAGATCCAAACAGAATAACTAAGCCTTACTAGATGATCCCCTCCATCTGACGATGGGGCCACGTAGGAGCATCATTTATGCGGCTGCTTATGTCCAGGTGGGGGTTAACTAGTCCGGAAAGGCCTGCCGGAAGAGATCCGTCTTAATAGCCTTTTTAAAGCTATCCAAAGATGTTAATAGACGGATCTCGTCCAGCAGGTCGTTCCAGAGCCTGGGGGCGACAACTGAAAAAGCCCTCCGGGAGGTAGCCGCAAGCCTCGATTTCTGAGGCTGCAGCAAATTCCTCCCGGAGGACTGAAGAGCGCGGGGAGGATTGTATGGGAGTAGGCAGTCCCTGAGATAGCTTGGACCCAAGCCATTTAGGGCTTTAAAAGTAATGACCAACACCTTGTACTGGGTCCGGAAACTAATAGGCAGCCAGTGGAGGGATCTCAGAACCGGGGTAATGTGGTCCCTCCGAGATGTTCCCGCTACGAGCCTGGCCGCCATGTTCTGCACCAGTTGTAGTTTCCGAACCAGGCACAAGGGTAGCCCCATGTAGAGTGCATTGCAGAAGTCGAGGCGTGAGGTTACCAACGCATGCACAACGGTCTCGAGATCCCTTACTTCCAGAAAAGGGCGCAGCTGGCGTATCAGCCAAAGCTGATAACAAGTGCTCCTGACCGTCGCATTAACCTGATTTGTCATCAGGAGCGACGAGTCAAGGAGCACCCCCAGACTGCGAACACAGTCACTGGAGGAGAGTGTGACCCCATCCAGGACCGGAGGTTGCAACCCAATTCTTGGTTTTGGGGCCGCTACCGTGAGCACCTCCGTCTTGTCTGGATTCAGCCTCAATCTGTTTTTCCTCATCCAGCCCATTACCGCCCGAAGACATTCATTGAGAGAGGATATGCCATTGGAATTCGAGGCCGACGAACGAGACACGGAGAAATAGATTTGGGTGTCATCAGCGTACTGATAACACCCAGCACCATAACTCCGTATTATCTCACCCAGTGGCTTCATATAGATGTTAAATAATATCGGGGACAAAATAGCTCCCTGAGGGACCCCACAAGTGAGATCTCTCTTACTGGAGCTACAGTCCCCGAGCAGCACCCTCTGGGACCGACCCGAGAGGAAGGACCGGAACCACTGCAAAGCAGTGCCCCCGATACCTAACCTCCTCAGGCGGTCCAAGAGGATGCCGTGATCTATTGTGTCAAAAGCCGCTGAGAGGTCTAGGAGCACCAACAGGGTCACACTGCCCCTGTCGATGCTCAGACGCAGATCGTCGGTCAAGGCAACCATGGCAGTCTCCACCCCAAAGCCTGTCCTGAAGCCGGTTTGAAATGGGTCTAGATAATCGGTTTCATCCAAGACTGCCTGGAGTTGAAGAGCGACCGCCCTCTCGATCACGTTGCTCAAGAATGGCAGCAATGAAACAGGCCTATAGTTCTTCATATCCAGGGGGTCCAGGGAAGGCTTTTTCAGAAGCGGCCTAACAGCCGCTTCCTTCAAACAAGATGGGACATGTCCTTCCCTGAAGGATGCATTGATGATATCCGTGAGGAATTTCAACAATGCATCCCCCCCCATGATGGGCAAGGGTCGAGAGGGCAAGTCGTCTTCCTCACCTTACCCAGCAGCTTGTCCACGTCCTCGGTACTCACAGATTGCCACTGATCCAGTAAAACTACATCGGCGGAGTCGGTGGACACCTCGCCTATAGACTCTGTTCCAATAGTTGCGTCAAGGTCGGCTCTTATCTGAGAGATTTTATCTGCAAAGTAGTTGTTAAATGCGTCACAGCAGGCTGTTGTCGGGTTAAGCAAGGGATTCAGCGCAGGGGGCACCTGCGTCAGCTCCCTCACCACCTTAAGCAGCTCTGCTGGACGTGACTCTGCAGACGCAATGCGTGCAGAGGAAAAAGCTTTCCTCGCTGCACGCAGTGCCTCCCTATAGGAACAAAGAAAGTTCCTATGGCGAGTTCTATCAGATAAGAGTCGAGTTTTCCGCCACTTGCACTCTAGCCGTTGTCCATGCCGCTTCATCCTCCTCAGCTCAGGTGAATACTATGGCTTACGATTAGGAGCGGGATGGCAAGGGCGCTTGGGAGCGATCGTGTCGATGGCCCTGGTAAGATCACTATTCCAAGTGTCAACCAGAGCCTCGACAGGGTCACCGGCATTCCCAACCATTAATCCCTCTAAGGCTTTCCGGAATCCAGTTGGCTCCATCAGCCTTCGAGGGCGGACCATTCTAATGGGTCCACCACCCCCGGCAGGGCAGGTGTTGGTTCTAAGTTCCGACTTGACCAGGAAATGATCCGTCCATGACAATGCGGAGGTACTTACAACCTCCGCCCACAGATATTCCTGTTCCATACTAAAGACCGCATCGAGTGTATGACCTGCACAATGTGTGGGCCCGTTGACCAATTGGGATAGGCCCATGTTTGTCATGGTATCCATGAACTCCCGAGCCGCACCTGTTAAACTGGTCTCGAGCCGAATGTTGAAGTCCCCCAGAACCAAAAGTCTGGGAGACTCCAACAGAAGCTCAGAGACCAGCTGTGTCAGCTCGGTCAGGGAGTCTGCTAGACAACGGGGTGGTCAGTAGACTAGCAAAATCCCCAAACTATCCCTGGTCTTCAGGCTGAGGTACATACACTCGATGTGAGCCGTGTTCCGGATAGGTATCCTGGTCAAGGTTAAGGTGTTTTTATAAACTAGAGCCACACCGCCCCCCCCGCCCACTTCCCCTCACCTGCTCACTAACAGTGTACCCGGCTGGGAGGGTCTGTGCCCATACAGCAGCACTTTCCTCTCCCAGCCAGGTCTCTGTAAAACAAGCCAGGTCTGCGTCCTCATCCAGGAGAAGGTCCTGGATGATATGTGTCTTATTTTTCACCGACCTGGCATTACAGAGGAGCAGAGTGAGGTTCTGTGGAATGGAAGGTCTGCTCCCCAAACCATTCTGGGAAACAGAGAGGACAGAAGGTGGGATAGCTACTAAACAGCGATCCCGCCTTCTTTTGTAACATTTGTCCACTCTGTTCCGGCCATATCTCCCGTTCCCCAATGCTACTTCTATAGTCGCCCCAATTCCAGTTCCCACCTCGATGACAGTGGGTGACGCTAGCTGAGAAATTATAGATCTAACTGAATACAATTCCAAGATGTTTCGACCTATATAGTCTACCTGAGCCTATAGAGGTGTTACAAAATTGCTCAATGCAGTTCCAAGATCTTTCAACCTATATAGTCTCCCTGAGCCCATAAGGATGTTACAAAAATTGCTCAGCTATGTTGTATTACTAATCAAACCCAGCTAGTCCTTATCTGCCTCTATATCGTCCTAACCCCACTAGGGGTCAGGCAACAAGGTAGAGACAATCTATAACACCCAACTTATCGAGTCCTCCGCAACCAGTTCTTTTCACAAGCTTATATGTATAATTCTGTCTAGGATCCGGAGGCACGGATTCTATCTCTACTGGTGGTATCTGCAGCTTAATACTTCTGTCCCATCCGCGGGGCGCTTCAGGGCCCACACGCCCCTCTCTGGGACTGCCTCCGCCGCCGCTGCTGCCGCGCCCCCGCGGGCTGGTCTTCCGGCAGGCTTTTTATGCCTGTCCTGTCCGCGGGGCCACGCCCCCAGCCCCGCCGGTGCTCCCGAGGTGGAGAAGGGAGCCGGGCGCTTCAGGGCCCACACGCCCCTCTCTGGGACTGCCTCTGCCGCCGCTGCTGCCGCGCCCCTGGCAAGGTTGTGAGTGTGTATGTGCCTTCAAGTTGCCTGTTCACCTATGGCAACCCTATGAATTTCATATAATTTTCCTAGGCAAGGAACCCTCTGAGGTTTAAATGCCTGTACTGCAGCCACTCACTCATAAACCACAAGGTTGCGAGTTCAATACCATCCAGGGCTGAGGCTTGACTCAGGCCTGCATCCTTCCGAGGTCGCTAAAATGAGTACCCAGCTTGTTGGGGGGCAATCAGCTCACAGTTGTAAACCGCTTAGACATCCCATAGCGTGATATGAAGCGGTATATAAATGAAGCTGCTTTGCTTTTGCTTTGCTTTGAAATAGCCTACAGTACCTGGTATTTGTTGCCAGTCTTCCATTCAATTACTAACCAGGGCTGACTCTGTTTAACTTCCAAGATCAGACAAGATCTGGTGCCTTTAGGGTATTCAGGCACTATCCTATGGTTACAAGACATGGATTGACCATTGGAAGTTCAGCCCACCTGACTATATACTAAGTACAATTGGATTTAACTCTGAAGTTAAAAGGCCTTTGTTTAAATGGTTTTTGCATAATACAGGAAGGTTTAAATAGCCATGATGGAAACATTTGTGCTGTTTAAGCTGCTTCCTGAGAAAAGAGAGAAAGTAAACTGTCTTCTGCCTCACTCTGCAGGAGGGGGGGAAAGCCCTCAACTATTCTCACAATTTCTGGCATCTGAAGTCTTGAGTCTGTGTCATGGCCAGCATGCAGGACAGTGCATTGGTTCATATCTCAGTTGTACCTGCTACAGTTTGATGTGAATTTCAGGCAGCATTATCAAAGACAAAGCTGAGGAGTCAAGCAGGAGTCAAAGCTGAACAGACCATAGATACGAGGCAAGTGCTGGCAGGTTAGAGAAAGAGGCAGCCCAGAATATGCTGAGTCGCCATCCCATTTGTTCAACAACAGATAGATGATTTGGAGAAACCTTAAAAAAATACCACCCTAAGTACTGGGGGGTATTTTTCTTTCAGCACTATGTAAACCCGTGGTTGTTGATGGTCACTCCAGATGATTCATTAGACCAAAGCTTTGTCTGGACAGGTGACCATGCTTACAATCCACTGTTGAGATGGAAGGCAGGGATGGTTTATTTTTTATAGATCTATACATCTGCAAGTCCTAGTCATTTGCAGCTGGATCAGAAGAACTGCATGGTAAGCACCTGTTTCCTAGATGAGGGCAGACATAACTGGGCCATGTGTTTTGTGGAGCAATACCCTGTGTTGTTTGTCCATGCATAACTTTTCAAGGATTGTGTTGTTCTGAACATTCTGTCTCAGTCTCTCTGCCTTGTTTCTTCTTCTTCTAGAGGGCCCTTGGAGCAACTGATGGCTACTTGGAGCAAGACCTGGGTACGGGTATCTGTTACTTCTTCTATGACAGTGCCCCAAGTGGTGCTTATGGAACAATGACTTATCTGACAAAAGCAGTGGCAAGTTACCTACAGGAGTTTCTTCCAAGTACAGGCTGCCTAATGCAATAAATTGTATAAAATACAAGATTATTTTTTAAAAAGTCTTCCCACTGTTCCCTCTCTGAAATGTCACCCCCTTAATTACTCTGTGTCTCTCCTTACTCTACCTCAACACTGTGTATATCATTTGACCATTTAGAGAGGAGTTTGGTCTAGAGGTGATACCTAAGATATTATTGTAAGCCGAACTTCCTGTCCAGTAATTTGGATCTGCTCAGACTCAGGTACATGAAATTAAAATTTGAGTTATTGGTACAAAAAAGGCATTCCTGAATGTCAGAAAAGTGCCTCTCTAACACAAACATCCAATTCAATTTCACACTGTTGTTTTAAGGCACACATAGCATATTAGTATTAATATGGGATCAACCCATTGAACAGAATTCTTCTCCAATACCAAGCAAGAGAAACAGCCAGATGCAAAATATAGCTGTTTTAAATGGAAATCTTTCAAAGTTAAGACTGCTTTAAATTGGGAACAAGTAGGAGAGGAAATATAAATTCCTAAAAGAGTAAGACTAGAAGTGTACTGTATATTATATTTTTACTGTTCTTCTAGCCAGGAAGCTCCTGTGCAGAATAATAATCACCATAAAAACATTGGCTGAACGACTGGCTATACCATTTAAAATTAGTATCTGATGCTATTAATTTTTTCACTAGATGTTCACATGGCATATACATGCTGGGACAGTGTGGCCAGTCATATGGATACTTTCACATGTGATGAAAATATATGTAGGGCTGACAGACCTGATGGTCCATGTGATGCTTTCATGTTGATTATTGCACTGTTTAGATAGAGATCTTACAAATGTGTGAAGTAGTGTCCCTTCCTCTTACCCTGCCCCAAAGATTTCAACATTTTCAAAAGCTTTCTTCCACATATGCTGTAATTAGTTCAAGCATTCACACAAGCACATGTCATACAGTTTTCTCAGGACCATACTACTTCAGAATGCTGTTTGGGGAACTCCTGCATTTGAATTCCCATGGTGCAAATGCCTGCCAGTTGGAAGGCATCAGATAGAAAGAGTTTTTGAGAAGGGAATTTGTTGCTTATTATTTTGTCAGGTTTGCCCATATTTATTTCTTCTCACTCCATCCTATGTCTGCTGCTATTACATTCACAGGAGATAAAACTCCTACAAATGGCATGCTTGTGAGAAACCCAAACTGCAGATAAAGCTTACATAATTCATCAGCTGAAAAAATGCAAAACCCTTTGGGATCAGAGTTGTCTTTTTATTTCTAGTTTGTACTTTGCTTTTCTTTAAGGACCTTAGCAAGTGGGCTGAATCAGCCATGTTCAAAGGTGCCGCAGCCATAGGCCCTGACCAGATGTGAATTTGAAGAGTTGTAACCCTGAGTAAATTACTAACTTGTACATGTTAAAATAGCTATTCCATTAGATTTTGTTTAACCACATCACTGATGGGCGAGTATAGAATATTAACCTGTAACTCACAGCTTAGCAGAGGAAACAGCATTAAAAGAACTTTGTGAACAAACTTGCAATTCAGAACAAAGCCTTTTCTGTCTTCCTTCACAGATCTAACAATCCTAGACAGCACTTGCTTGTAGATAAATGATTACATTGAACTCAGAGGTACTGATTTCAAAACAAATATATGGGGGATCAAAATAGAAGGGCATCTTGAGCTTTACAAATACAACATTGTTCACACATAGTTTGTATATATCATGTTATGCATGCACAGTTTAGAATGTGATCAATCAGAAATAAAAGGTACCAATACAATCAGAAACCGGCTAAGCGCTAATCTTGGCACAACTGTATATGTCTGGCATAACATAATCCCAATGTTTTGTAACCATCTTCCCCAAGCATGTATTACATAGGCTGAAAGATACTCTGTAATGTACTAAAGAGCTAGAAGAGCTGCAGTAGTAGTACTCTCCTAAAGAGCTGTGCATTTATACAGAATTATGTACCCATGACTCTTGAAGGTATCAGGGTTTCTCAACCAGGGTTCCCTGGAACTCTGTGGTTCTGCTAGAGGTCACTAGGAATTTCACAAGAGATCATAATTTTTTTTTAAAAAAACCTAAATGTGGTAATGTTTATACAAGGGTTCCTTGAGATCTGCACATTATTATACAAGGGCTCCTTGAGACCTGTGTAAAAAGGCTGAGACTGATGAATATTATGGTGTTTGGCCAACAAATTCACCATCATACAAATGTGTTTTAAGAAGAACTTATTGAGACCACAGTCGTGAATTAAGAACCCTGACCTCTTCTGGAGTAAGTGAATGTAAGTAACCACACTCTTTTGGACTGAGGATGGATCTCCTCCTTGAGTGAGTGTAGTTTTATTTATAAAAGTATTCCACTCACAGCCAATTAAATTTTTTTGGCATACATGTTGACCCCTGAGTAGCATTTTCTTCCTGTGAGTCATGGCTATAAAATAAGAATTATTTTGGTCCAATGGAGCCAATGTACTTTTCCAAAATTAAAAGTTCAATTTTTGGTAGATTTTACAAAATCCATTATACATGCATACACAGAGGGAAAGGATATTTGCACAGTTGGAACTGAAAGAATATGAGCCTTAATCTTGTGGTTTTTCTGTTTTGTGCTTGCAGAAATGAGAGTACAATTAATGTATATGAGTGTCCTGGATGTGGTAAACATTTCTTACATCTGAGAAGTACTACTCATATCAGATCAACACACAATCCGAGATCTAATGTAGTATTCCCTAATGTGAAATTTACATGCTTCTTATAGCAAGCGAGATTTGCATTTGTTGAAACAGCACCTGAAGTAATATTTCTATACTTTGATGACAGATCAAATATATTCCTTATTCTTATATTAAGGCTGGTGCAACTGGTCAGGCAAAGCAAGGAAGTTACAATGTAGAGTTCCTTATCTGAGATAATATATCACTGGTAGAATAATGCTCCCCACCCCAAAGTAATTTACAGATTAGTCTCTTTTTACTGCTCACCTTGTTGTCCTCTTCCATTTTAACTGGTAATACTAGTGATTTTCTAAGCCCAAGAAAAATACACTCACTTCACTAAAAGCTCTGCTCCCCATAGTACCAAAATAGGATTAAAATTTTTGGGATAAATGGTAACCTGCACAATAAAATTTGGTTTGAGATCTGTGTTGCTAGAGCCTCACATATCAGAAAATACGTATAAAGCAGTGATGGAGAATGCATGGTCCTTCATATTTGTTAATACTGCAATTCCCATCATCATCCTGTCTGGGTGTGATGGGACCTAGAGACCAATACCATCTGGCAGGCCACAATTTGTCAATCCCAAATTAACCGGCATCCAGGTATTCTATCTTCATGATACTAATAATCCCCACGCTCCAAAGAAAGTGCTGCTATTTAGTTAGACTTCAATATTTTAGTCTATTTTGGGCAACTGGCTTCTCAAAGCTGTCAAACACCTGCGTGGATTGAAAAATAAGCAAAGGTGTTAAACATTGAATGACTAGCTGGAGACTCATTTTACGGAACACAGCTAAGGATATAGATTAAGCATCTTGGAAACAGGCTATTAGAATGAAAATAGAACCAACCCAAGTCAAACAAAATGGCTGTACTGCAAGAAAAGAACCACCTATACTACTGATTTGTTATGCCTGACGTATGTGGGGTGGGAATCAGTTTGGCTTGAACCAGGGTATTAAAATTCCCCATCTGACATGAAAAATGCCAATTATTTTATCACCCAGCCCAGCTTTCCCATGCAAGAGATAGGGAATTAGTCCCTAAATGGTTCTGGAAGGGTGAATAAATGACACATCAGCACATGTTACAATTATTCTAAATACATTTTGAAGTCCCTCTGTGATTTTCAACTGAATTAAACCTAGACAAGATGGTTAGGATGTAGAAAGCCACTGTGAGTGTTTCACTGGGAATTGAATGTGCCTGATGAGATTTTATTGTAAGAGGAAGGTCTTACCATATCATAAAGTGGTTTAGAAGTTCATCTCGACTTCAGAAGTATTTGCCAATGAGGGAACAACAAACAATTCAAGGTTCATTTCACTGCCCAATTCTAGTGAACGGTGATTAAAAACCTTAATGGATCTTCCTAATCCAACTGTTCATGTTCTTGCTCATTGTCTTGCTAGAAAGTCACAAAGCAGATTTGTTAGGTGTGGGGAAAAGGAGTGCAAACCTGTGCAACTGCTTTCCCCATCCCTCAGCAGTCAGTGAGTTACTACCATATTTCTGGCAGGTGCTTTGGTATCTGATCATGAGAAATTAACACATGTAGAACATGCTAATGTACACATCTCTTCTTGGAGCTATGAATATCGATAGAAACTGGTTTTCTAACTGGATCACAACATTTATGTTCATCAGCACCTTTTGTTCATCTTGGGTGACTTGAATGTACATCCACCTTGAAGTAAAACCTACAAAACTTTATGGGAGTTGATTTCTATATAAACAAGAATAGGATAATTCCATTAATGTTTATCTGATTATAGGAAAGAACTAGATAATGGAAAAGAACAGATGAACTTGCAGAAGGTCTGATTTTCATCATTGGCTATTTTTGCCCTGATCATTCCAGAAAGATTTACCATATATAGTTGACTATAAGGTGACTGTATGTCTAAGTCAAGGGCATGTTTTGTATCCAAAATTAAAGATTTTGATATAACCCATATATCAGCCGAGAACAAAACTTAGGCAAAACATGTAATAAATGATGTAATGGTCAGCAAAGGAAAGCAATGTTAAAGCATACTACTGTTTTCCCACTGAGACATTTAAAAAGGCCAGAAGCAATGCCGTGGTGAAGAGAATAGAGGGAGATCAGTGCTTCTCTTAGGTTTTCTTGGGATGGACTAAGGCTAAGCTCTCGCCTTTCACTATTCTACTCAGAGAAGGATATGTTTCCCATTTTGATGAAGAATACAGTACTTACATTGACCCATGGATAAGTCAACCCAGGTTTTTGGAGTTATTTTTTGACTAAAATTTCTAGACTTATACATGAATATGTACAATATTTTGCTTTGCTTAATCAGGGAAGCATTATTGCTTATTAAGGACAAAAATACATTTGAAGCTTGATCCTGTAATTATCAACATTGCTATGTCTGAGGTCTTGAATAGGACAGAGCTGAAAGAGATCCCCAAAAGTGATCTATTCCACCTGAACATAGTAAGATACTTATCCATCAACTGCCCAATATATTAACTGAACTCTCATGCATGTTTAATTTATTTTTAATTATGTGCCCTAGCTTTCTTGTATTAAAAAGGTATCTAAAGGAATAGGTTAGAAAGAATGAAGGATACTGTCCTATAACACCTGTGACCAAGCTCAGTTAACTCTTCTTTGAGTATTTATTGCAGTGAAGCAGATATATCCAGCTGACAACAGTGAATAAGTGACCAAAATAAATGAATAATAGTGACTACAACATGTGTATGTGCATATAAAACACACACACAGTCCCATCATGTATAGCTATGGTTTTCATTGTAGTTTATAATTTTACACTATAACACTTATATCATTTATTGATATTCCTATATGTACCAGATGATGGAGCTGGTTTACATATTCAACCACTCATTTATTTATTCTTGTCAGTTATCAATTAGTTTCAGCTGGGTGCATCCCTTAATTCAATTCCTTCCAGTCAGCCCATCTCCCCCACTTGAGATTTCTTTCCAACGTTTTACAAATATTTTAAAGCTCTTGATTTATCTGAACAACTGCATCTCCCTATGTGAAATTGCCTGAATTTTGAGATCCTTGAGAGAGGGGTTTCTCCCAGTCCCACCACAATGATAGAAAGATTTGTTGAGGACACAAAAGAAGGAGCCTTCTCCATCATTGCTCCCATACTGTAGAACTTCCTTCCATGGGAGGCTAAGCTGGCTCCTTGTTAGTCTTCTTCTGCTGGCAGGAAATTACTTTTTTCAGTCAAGGCTTTTGGCTATTAGTCGGTTGTTGCAGATGGATCTTTTGATAGGGCATGCTTTAAAACTTGTATGCCTTCAAGTCAGTTCCAATTTATGATGAACCTAAAGTGACCCTATCACAGGTTTTTCTTTGCAAGATTCAGAGGGGCAACCCAGTGGGTTTCTGTGGTCAAGTGGGGATTTGAACCCTAGTTTCCAGAGTCCTAATCAATGCTCGAACCACTACACCATTCTTGCTCGATTAAACTATTTTACTTTAATGCTATTTTTTAATAGGATTACTTGTTTGCTTTAAAATTCTTTTTATTATGAATTTTTTATTTCATGTTGTGAGCTGCCTTGAGTCCCATGTTGGGAGAAAGGCAGGATATTAACTAAAGTAATATAAATTAATTGAATAAAAATAAATTGGTATGTAAATTCAATTAAGATTATTTGTTGAGAGCAGCTAAGAATCAAGTAGGCGGTGCATGCCTTCATTTTTTCATACTGCTATAATTATTTTTGTCCACACAGAAACATACAACTTGGTATTAACTACCGGTAGTTAAAAACAACTATTACAATTATAATGTAGCTTCAAAATTATTCACTCTGTGGAAAGAGAATTATATGGCTGAAGTATTGGCACATTAAATTGGATAGAGGGTAGTTCCCCTCCCCATACTACACATCATTGTTCTGCCTCATCAGTTCTTTTTAAAATAGCTATTTACATAGCTATATTAAATAGCTATATTGATATTCTTACATGTATGGACTTGAAATTATTACTGCAGCCAATTGCAGTGGGTGCTTGGTTTCCTCTGGAGTTTAGTTCCAGGGCACACACACCCTGTGGATACAAAATCCATGGGTGCTCGAGTCCCATTATAATAGCCTAGTAAAATGGTGTTCCTTATATAAAATGGCAAATTCAAGGTTTGCTTTTTGGAATTTATTTTTTTAAACTATTTTCAAGCTATGGATGGTCGAATCCATGGATACAAAATCTGTAAATATGGAGGGCTGACTTCTAAAGGAAATGTATAAGCTCTGTGAATATACTAAAAGTGAGTCTGAGCCAGAACAGAACTTTTGACTATGCAAACAAGCAGGGGTTAAAATCAAACAAAAATTTAACATGTATGAAAATTAAAATAGTTAAAGATTTCCCATACTTAGGATCAAACATTGATCAGAACAGAGTCTGCAGTCAAGAAATCAGAAGACAATAGGGATGGGAAGAGCAGCTAGACAGAATCCTAAAGTCATATTTGTCTAAGAAGCCATGATATTCCCCACCACCATGTATGGATATGATTAGGGTTTAAATCAGCAAATATCAACTGCAGAAATAATACAAGCAATAAAGAAAAGTAAACCAGGAAAGACCCCAGGTCCTGATGGATTCCCTGCAAATTATTATAAATTGTTACAAGAAGAACTAATAGCCTCTATGAAAGAAGTTATGAATGGAATATTAAAAGGCTACTTCCCCAGATCTTGGGAGCAAGCAAATATAACACTTATTCAAAAAGAAGATAAAGACCACATGGCATACAACCCATTTTTCCCCCCGATTTCACTGTTAAACACAGACTATAAAATCTTTACAGGTATACTAGAGGAAAGGCTGAAGTAGATTTTGGTGGAAAAAATACATATAAATCAGAATGGCTTCTTACCAAAGAGATACGGTGATGATAATATAAGACACATTTTGAACTTTATAGAGTATCATGAAAAAATATCAAAAAGAAACTGGCTCTCATATTTGTGGATTTGGAAAAAGGGTTTGACAGTGTAAATTGGAATTTGATATTTGGAGTATTGGAGTGTCTATACCTGGAGGGAAATGACATAAAGTGGATAAAAGTGATATATAATACACAGCAAACTCAAATTATAATTACTGGGGAGAAAACAAAGCAGGTAGAAAAAAAGGGCATGAGACAGGGTTGCCCCCTATCACCATTACTATTTATTTTGACCTTAGAAATTCTGTTAACCAATATAAGAGGTGATAAAAATATAAAAAGGATTTGAATCAAAGGTACTGAATTCAAATTGAAAGCCTTTGCTGACTACATAGTGTTATCTTTAAGTGATCCAATAAATGATGTAAAACAATTACTAGATAAATTTGAGGAATTTGGTAAAATCTCAGGTCTACAGATAAATATAAGTAAAACAACAATGTTAACAAAAAAATTAGAAAATAATGAGAAAATCCTGTTGGAAAAACAATCAGATTTTAAGATAACATAAAAGAAAATATTTAGGTATTGTGATAACAATTAAAATTTAGGTTTATTTAATAATAACTATAAGAAATTGTGGAGAAGGATAAAGGATCAGCTTAGAAAATGGAAAAACCTACAACTGTCCTTATTCAGAAGGATAGCAGCATTTAAAATGAATATCCTACCTAAAATATTATTTCAAAAGCTGCCGATGATAACTAAGGATACACCTTTTAAAGAATGGAACAGAGATTTGGCCTCTTTTATTTAGAATGGGAGGAAACCAAGAATCAAAGTATCTACAGAATAGCCAAGAAAGGGGAGGATTGTGTACCAAATTTAAAGCTCTACTTTGAAGTATCTTGCTTGAACTGGATTAAAGAATGGATTCAATTGGGGAAAAATCTACTTGTAGAAGGTGCTGATTTACGTTTCGTTTTCATGCATATTTGTTTTCTGAGAAGGTGAAAACCAATAGAGAATTTAACAATCACTTTATAGAAAACCATTATTAAAAAATCGGGCGGGGGGGGGGGGGAAATATAGAACATACATATGTGGGGAAATACCACAATGTAATATCTGGGGCAAGGGAATGTTTTAACGTATCCAAGGGAGTCTGGGGCCCTTCTAAACAGACAGTAGAAGTTCAGTTGTTTTATTATGCAAGTCTATCCCACACATCACAGCCCTCTTTGAACGCTTCCTTTGGATTCATGGAGATTATTTATAGATAGCCTAGTCCCCCAGAAAGAAGCTTTAGCCTCTGGAGATTTTGAATGTGCTCTTGTTTTGGTACGAGCTTTTATTTATTGCATTCCTCTGTAACTGCACTGGAAATGTTTAGCTAGCATGTTAACATTGCAATATATAACCCAGTACAAACAGCAGAAAATGCATGCTATATGCACTCGATGGTCTGTCCATTGGTGCCAAATAATCATAATAAGTTTGTCATGTACTGCATTTGTATACTGAATTAAATTATGCACCAAACATTTGTATGTGTTGGATTATTTTGGACATCCATATTGGGAAAACATATCAGGGAATATTAATAACTGCAAGTCAAGGAAGGATCAGACTGCCTCCTCCCATTATTTTTTACTGAGCTTGAGCTCACGCTGTCAGATGAACAATTAGAATTAGTAGAAGAAGCAGGATTGTGTAAAGAGGTGGGCATATTATACAAGCACATATGGATAAGAAAACTAGAAAAGTAAGTAACCAGTGCCATAAAACTGGGGGTAATCAGATAATGTTCTTCTGTGATCCAAGTTCAGAACAAGAGGAAATGCCTGACTAGTAGCAGCTTGTTAAGCTCTCATCAGAGATGGGAAAGTTATTGAAGTGTTATTATGTTACATTTAGATAGGAAAGTTGTTGAAGTGTTGTTATGTTACATTTAGACTAAAAAAACCTTTTTTTTAAAAAAAGTTTTAAGATAACCATATTTATTTTAAAAGTAGGACATGGCATTTAAATTTACTTCACAATGTGGCACTAAAAACCTTATCAGATGACAGATGAAAAGTCCCATGATTTCCACTCTTTACATCTTCCACCTATCCTATTTTGAGCCTAGAAGGAAAGGAAACGATTGCATACGTTTTGGAAAACCTCATTCTTCTTCGTGGTCTCTGTGAATCACACAAATGGGTTATTCTGCGCTTGCGCAACCTGCCCTTTTTCATTCTCATTCCAGCCTGTCACTGTAGATCCTGTCTTCTCTCTCTGTATATTTCCTTTCTCTTCCTCCACTTCTCTCTCTCTCTCTCTTTCCCCAACTCAACCTCCTCTGTTCATATGCACCATCTCTCTCACACCATTTTGTTCCCATCTTTTTGCTCTGTTTCTCACAAAACAATTCCCTTTCCATGGGCCATGAGGCAGCACACAGGAGACTTTCTCTTCCTGCGCCTCCGTCTCTCCTTTTTCTTTGCTTCCTGTCATAGATGAAACAGATGGAGGAAAAGTGCCTCTTTGTTGCTCAAGTTCTCAGTTTGAAAAAATGAACAAACAAATAGATGATGTTTTCCTTTTCACAGACTATTCAGAGTAGTTCCAAGGGGAAAAAAGATCTATTTTAATCTTACAAAAAAAAAAAGGTTCTTTTTATTTTAGGATCATTTGCAGCAAAAATTTCATTTTTCAAGCAGCCCAGTTAGTGAATTTTGAATCTTTTTTTTTTTTTTTTTTGTACTCTGGATAGGACAAGGGAACACATGGTGTTTGTGCTGGAATAATAAGATTGTTCTTTTTTTAAAAAAAAAGAAATTATAAAGACAAGCCCATTCAGGTCTCTGGAGCCAATAGTGAGCAAAGACAATGAAAAGATCATTCATTGTCCAATTTTCAGTAGTGTTATGAAATCTGAATGTACACAGATGTCTCCAGCTTCCTCCAGCCTTCTCCTGCCTTGCAGCTGGAGAGGTCCATGTGGATTGAAAATGGTTTTTCTAGGAAATTCCAATGGCTGAGAAATGGCCCTTTTTGTGGTGAGATATCTAAGTTTTTAAAATTAGTTTTGCCACACCTATATTTGCTGTTGAAGCCATCACCTGCCACAGACTGGAAAGATCTGATGAGGATTTCCAAGAAGACAAAGGCGGAGGGAGGAGAAAACAATATAGTAAACATAAAAATGGAAACCAAGTGTGTGCTAGTGCACTTTCTCCTTTTCTGTGCTTAAGCTCCTTCAATCAGGGATCTGCTTGAGCCAATGTTCATCCTTAGAACTCATCCTAAAATAGAATATATAAGAGATGTTCATTAGCAAATATTGGCCAGAATCCTGTTGGGAGTTATGAATGGGTAAACATCATAGTTACAGTGCTATGCAGTGAATCCTATCCCTACCCATCCCCAGCAACTGACATTCCCATCCCCATTCCCTCCTGGGAGTGATCTCAAGTGCAACGGAGGAGCAGGAACCCTGTTGTGATTCCTCCTTGTGCCAGAGATCGCTGTTTCCTGAACAATGGAAATACAGCTGCCACCATTGATCGTAGCAGCTGCTGCCCTGAAAGAGGGAATTGTGGGGGGGGGGGGCTTTCATGGTCCCCATGTATCCCCTAAACTAGGACCTATGTAAAGATCACGAATACAAAACAGTCATGAGTGTGTAGCTCTAGGTTATGCATTCATAACTGCCCAAGAGCCTGGCCATTGTTTCTGATCTTATAGAGACTTCGATAACCTCTTTGCTGAGTCTCTATAGGATGCATAGGAAGAGTCTTGAATTCAGTGTGTTCCAGAAAGATTTGCAAATGATGCAACATGTTCTTTTCCTGACTTTAAATATGGATTTATTATTTATTCAGTCCATTTACATAACAACTTTATTCCACCATGGAATTCCAGGCAGACTACATAGGCACCGAGCACATACAAATTATTTGCTTCTTTTCAGTAAGGAGGCTGCATCATGCACTATAAGACGAGGCACAGGGACCTAATGAGCTTTCTTCTTATTAGCACAATCACAGAATCATAGATTCTCATGATTCTATGGAAGAATCATAGTTGGAAGAGACCTCAAGGGCCATCCTGTCCAATTCCCTGCCATATAGGAAGGCAAAATCAAAGCACCCCTGACAGATGGCCATCCAACCTATGTTTAAAAACCACCAAAGAAGGAGACTCCACCACTTTCCGAGGGAGTGTGTTCCACTGTCAGGAAGTTCCTCCTAATGTTAAGGTGGAATCTCAGGACAAAGAACAAACAAACTTTTAAAAAATACACTTTAGAATAAACAATGTGGTTCTAGAACAAAGCTCCCATGATGAAATAACACAATTTTTGAAACGTTTTAGCACAGAAAAAAAAAACTAAAACAAATAAGCAGGGTCCAGGACATGAGAGAAGTAAAAAAAAAAAATGCATGGTGTGGAAGTACTTTTTTCACAATAGAAGTATGGTACTTCTTCACAAAGCACAGTTAAATTGTGGGATTTGCTACCACAAGATACAGCAATGGTTGTCAATGTGAGGGGCTTTAAAAGAACATTGGATAATGTAATGAAGGATGGGAGTCTCGATGGTTAACAGTTATGATGGATCTGCCCACAGTGCTGCCTCTGGCTGGACACATCCTTACTCCTGCTTCAGATCCAGGCCTCCAGTCGGTGTAACAAAGGGCCTTTACAGACTGCCAGAAATAATGCAGCTTCAGAACACTTTAAATGTCCTGGCTCAGTGCTAATGGAATTGTATTTTTTTCTGGGACATTGAGCCTTCTCTGTCAGAGAGCTTTGGTGCCACAATAAATTACAGTTCCCATGATTCCTTAGCACTGAGCCAGGACAGTTAAAGTGGCCTCAAGCTGCATTATTTCTGGCAGTCTGTAAAGGCCCTAAGACAATGGAGCTTTTTACTCCACCATCTTTATGTTAAATCTCACCCATCATTTTAGATATGGCAAAGACATATATACTATTACTGGATCCTGGTGTGTGTGTGTGTGTGTGTGTGTGTGTGTTGTGGGTTTTTCGGGCTATATATACGTACACACTTGCCCCTCCGTTTTCACAGGGGAATCCATTCCAGACCCTCCCCCCCCATGAAAATGGAAACTTGCCAATATTCAAGCCCCATTGGCTCGAACGTGTGGCCCTGGTGCATTTTTTAGCCAATGGAGCTTGCCCCTCCACAAAGAATCAAGACCATAGACTTCAAGTTTGCAAAAACAGAGGGGCGAGATATATATCTCAACAACGATTGTAATAAACCTTCAGAGTATCAGTATGGCACTACTGCAGTCACTGTTAAGAACATGGCTTATATGGGTTTTTAGATGCATCTTCCCTTCCATCTGCCTGTACATCTCTGTCTCTGAGAGCAAGTTTTCACATTATAAACAATTACTACTTTCTTCAGTTTTTTTAAATGGAATGCTATTGATTCTAGCTATCCATATTAAGGCAGCAAACTTTAATTTGTGCCCCAAACAAATTATTGTGAGAAGCCAATCTTCTTAGGAGCTGTACCTATCCTCAAATTTATGGACCACATGAAAAGCCTCTAGAAATTCATTGAAGTCAATGCTGCCATCTTTGTTGAAATCAATACAACGGGCTAAGCTGTCAATGGATTCATCATTAAGATCAATTTTCAGATGCAAGTTAAAAAGCTTCCATGCCTGGTGGAACTCATCAATCGAGATAAGACCTAAAAAAAAAAAAAAAAAGGAAAAAAGGAAAATGTTTTTATTTACCATCACATATAAGGAACCCTGTAAGTTTTTAGTTCTATGATAATAGTCAGAAAATTTAGAGATGTAAGAAAATCCAAATGCATCTGCATTGGAATTTGGACTAGCCATGGAATTGCATCATTGGTGTGTGGCCACTTCAATGAAACATGTTTCCCAAGGGATGGATGGGGAGATCCTTCTCAATATTTTAAACTACCAGTATTTTAAGCTGGCTGGAAAGCTGGGTGGGCCATAGATTCCCCACTCCTGGTCTAGAGACCAAACAAGAGGAACAGAGGGTCTTAACTGTGCCTAAACACTAAACCAACCATTGTGCCAAAATATAACTTGAAGAACATTGCCATGGAATGTAACGATAATGAAAGAAATAGATTTATACTATTAAACTGAATTGACTGGGAGCCAGAGGAACTCAGGATTGAAGCCAGGGACATTGTGAAGGAAGAATAAAAAAAGGCAGTATCTCTTGTTTAAAAGAAAAGAAAAGAAAGAAAAGCCCCATTGGATGATAGGTGAAACTCTTCAAGTAGTTAAGGACAGAGGAGAAGCAAACATGAAAGGGGAAAGAAGTAGGGTGTTAAGAACAATGCAATGGTTTCACTGGTCTTTTGGTGGGGAGCTCCTCCAGGCACTAACTCTCTGCAGGACCTTACAGGCTGAAGCAGGGGTAGGCAACCTTTCCCCTTTAAGGGCCGAGGGACTTCAGCTCCCAGAATCCCAGGAGCTATTGGCCAACATGGGACTATTGGCCAACATGGCTGAGGCTTCTGGGAGCTGAAGTCCCTCGGCCCTTAAAGGGGAAAGGTTGCCTACCCCTGGGCTGAAGGTTTTAAAAATTGCCAGTTAACCAGAGTGACTCCAAGTAAGAATGAGGTAGAAGGATAAACTGGTTTACCGGAAAAAAACAAAGCAAACACAAAAAGCTGTTGCAAACATCTCTCAAACTTTGTTAACCACATAATATCTGACAATGCTACCTGTGTACCACCTCTCCTTTTCATCCTTTGATATGCTACGCTGGAAAACTGAATTTTATCATACCTGAATGATCTCTGTCAATTGTATTAAAGATAATCTCCAAATCAGTTTTGTATTTACATAGCGTTTCCACCAAAGACGGCTGAACCTGAGGAACAATGTGTTAAAAATGAGAATATACCCAATCTGAATATGTAACAATTTCATAACCATGCCATTACTGTTAAAAAGAAGCCACTCCTACATTTATGCAGGTAGTTGTTCTGTGTCAAATTGCCACCTATGTTCCAAATTCCAATACTCTACAAGAAGACATAAGTATTGCTCTGCCTGTACCCTAATGGGCTCATTTTACCAAAAACAAACAAGCAAGCAAACAAAAACCCACAATATAACCTGAGAGGTACAGATTTACATCATCTAGTGGGCATATAAATGGGCAAGGATTTGAACCCAGGGAGAGGTTCAATATGCACCATACTTGCTGATCAGCCCCCTTTTCCCAGATTCTTTTGCACAATTTTGTGCACTTGGATGAAGGCATGGAAGGGACTAGCATGTGGGTTGAGGGAAGGATTGGAGGAAGCCTGGATATAGGCTTCGCTCCAATCCTCTTCTTGACTATAAATGCAGCTGCTCACTTCTATGTAGGCCAGTTCTTTGCTGAACATCATTCCACTAATGTCTAATTCTTATTTTTGTTACAATTTTAGGGAGTTTGGGCATGGAGTCTGATTCCAGTTTAAGGGACAAGCAGGTCCTGTCATAGCGATCTCCATAAGGGACCTTGGGCCAGAGGGAGGAAAGTCATGTCCAGCTTGGAGTCAGAGGACTTCTTCCCCCTCTCAAGTGACAGGAGAAGCACACAGTGGCTTTGCCCATGTGGAATCCAATTTCTGTCAACCTGGAGATACCCTCAGGCAGGTTGGGAGGTTGTTTCCATTGGGCAGCAGCAGGTTGCCTGATATTTCGATCCAGACCCATCCCACCAAACCTCTTCATCTGTAATCAATAAAGTTGTGGCCTTTATTCCAACCTTGGTTTGCTGTATGTGTTTGGGAGCCTGTCTCACTCACTGCTGATTCCACAAAGACAGGACTGCTGATTCAAGGGGGAAATTACATTTATCAGAAGTATTTTTAAAGTATCTTAAAGTATCTAAACAGAACTACAGTTGCCCCCCCACATTTGCTGGTTTCCCTTTCATGGGGTTGATTATCCATGGATTTGATTAATTTGTTCTCTCTAGGAATCTCTAGGTCATACAGAACAATTCTATAGTTAGTTTCCAGTGGAAGTTGACCATGAGGTCATTCTGGACCATAGAGTCTACCAGAGGTTGACCATCGAATAGCTCTGGAAGACAGAGAGATTCCTAGAGAAATATTCTCTCAGGTTGAAAAAATAGCATTTATGATTTTTGTTTTTATTTTTTTATATTCAGGGATTTTTCCACTTTTGTGAAGGGCTTGCACCAGCCCCCACAAATGTGGGTGGCCAACTGTATGTAATACAACAAAAAGCATGTCATAATTTTGATTAGTCAACTTTCTAAATAATTTTACCTCTTTGATTGGTAGTTTGATTTCAAAATCCTCAAAAGATGAAAGGTATTGAACATTTCCATCCTGTGCCATATAAACCAGCCTAGAACGTAGGGTTCGCCAGGGAAGGTCAAGCTGTAGAACAGATTCCACTGCTGAAACCCATTCACTGGGAGAAATCTTTCCTACAGTAAATTAGAATGAAATAAACAATTAAAAGCACTTCATGATGACTAAAAGACCTAGACATGAACATTTTATTCTTCATTATTCTACCATATCCAGAAGTTGTATTTTTACTAAGGAAGTAAATTTAAAATAAAAATACTATTGCAGGAAAAACCCTGTAGTTAAGATGCCCAACACACTTGAATAAACGAATGGCAAAACAACCATAAAAAAAAACCTCCAGTGCTTAGTGGCTTCGTTCCTAAAATGATGTTTGCCAGAATCCTGTATCACCATTTACTTAAAGTAACTTTGTATGTACTTAGCTAAATAGCAGAGGGGTTAAGAAACTCTGTTAGCGAACTGCAATGATCCATAACAGGACAACAGCAAGAGTGCTCAATGTGCATCAGTTGCATCGCACAACATTATCTTTGTTGGTTCTGCTATGCAGCAATGCAACAACACCCCTCTGCTGGATACAAACGTTACAAAACTGCCCAATTCTAATTCCCACAGACGTATGCCTATTTACAAAGATGTAACTTCCATACAAGTTTTTGGCCATTATTATTATGATTATGATTATTAACCCTTCTTTTCCACAATAAATAGTGTTCAAAGAAGCTAATTCTAAGGGGGGAGCACATTCCACAAGACAGTCAAAGTTCTCCCATATGTCCATGAAGCTAGCCTCTACAGGTGCTGGTAGTCCCATGAGGACCTCACTTGAAAATCTTAATATGCACACCGGTTCATCATGACAAGCCATGGGCACCTTAGGCAGCTATGCACCAAGCTATTTATAGCTTTAAAGTTTAAAACAGTCCCATTTAATTGGATCCAGGAAGCAACTGCCATGGATTTTGTAGTAGCTATAGTTACTAGTTCAGGAGCCATGCTTTGAGCTTTCAAGACCAAAACTTGAGCCCTAGGCATGAGTCCTGCTGATCTTGTTCAGCATGATACATGAAGTATCAACCACAATTGCTCAGAGCACTTACTCTCCAACTTTATGAATTTGGCAGGGGCAGCCCCAATTAATCTTCTGTGGTCCCACTTTTTCAACTGCTTTTAAAATGTTGCTATTCCTCTCTCTTCCTCCTACTCTCCCACTTGTCCTGAGATTACTTCAATGGCTATAAACTGAGATCAAAGTGCAAAAATAGTCTGCACTCAATTCACTCAGTAGGAGAGAGGGTCAGAATCTGGCCCTTCCTAGAAGGTTCAGGCAAAAGCAAACTGCTGCAGTCTCTCCTAGCTTGTGTATTCTTCCTCATTAACAACTTTTATGTTATTGATGACCACACTCTGATGTTGCTTGACCACATATGTCCAATTTTCATCTATGAAATCTTGGTCCCCATGCCATTCAAACCATAAACACCAAGACTAATAAATGCAAAAATATTTATCTGGTGGGAAATTAAGTTTTCCAAGCTCTGAATTGAACAGAAAATACAGTTTTCCCACCTTTGTTTTAAAGATCTTTACAAGTGCTACTTTCTTTTTTCCCCCATTATTTTTATTATAGTTTTAATGAATTTATACATACTATTACAAACTAAATAAGAGGGTTACATAAATATAATTTCTTACATATATAAAAACTAGACTTTATATCCTGTATTAAGTGTCCAATATAGCTTTAAATTCATACATTTAACTTTCCCCTATACTTTAATACCAACTAAATCAATCTAGCGTAACTAATTCCCATTTACTTTCATATTGTTGGAATGTTTTTCCTGCTATATACATAGACTATTTATCCATACATATCAGTTCATTCAATTTGTTTTTCCATTCCTGTACTGTAGGTGTTATATCAGATTTCCAATGTTTTGCCAATACCAATCTTGCAGCTGTTACCATATATAATATAACACTCTTTTCCTCTTGCTTCAATTTATCTTCCAACACATCAGTTATATTTAAGAGAAACAGTTCCGGTTTAAATGGGAGTTTCTTTTGTGTTACTTTACACATTATTTTGTGAACTTCCTCCCAAAATTCTTTGATTTTATTACATTTCCACCACATGTGGTACATAGTTCCAATCCCTTCTTTACATTTCCAACATTTGTTTTCATTGTGCTTATTTATCTTAGCTAGTCTGGCCGGAGTCATGTACCACCTATGAAATATTTTGTGAATTTTTTTTACTATATTACATATAGTAAATTTATTACTATTTGTCCATGCATTTTCCCAGCTTTCTAGGGATATTGTATTACCAATATCCTGCATCCATAATATCATATATTTTTTCACCACTTCTTCACCCATTTTTAGCTCTAACAGCCATTTGTATGTCTTCTTTATCCATTGTTTCCCACCGTCTTTCAAGATTTTATCAAATATTTTTATTTCCTCTTCAATTCCATATTTCTCAATATCCTTTTTAAAATCTTCTTTTATTTATATATACCTTAACCAATTTATATCTATCCTTTCTTGCTGGCACTCTTCTCTAGTTTTTAATCTAAACCTAGTTGAAGATTTAATCAACAAATTTGCATAGGTAACCCAGTTTCCTTTTGTATGATATTCCTTACTATGGTATGCTTCCTGTGGTGATGTCCAAAGTGGTAGTTTATTATATATATATATTATATCTTTGCCAAATCTTATAAAGTCCTTTCCTTATATAATGTTTGTTAAATCTATTACTTGATGCAGCACTATCATAACATAAGTACCAGTGCCATCCTGATCCCATATTCGTACCTTCCAAAGCTAACAATTTTGCATTTTTAAGTAATATCCAAGCTTTTATCCATAATAAGGCACAGGCATCGTAATATAATTCCAGATTAGGAAGGTCCAGACCACCTTTCTCTTTTCTGTCTTGCAATATTATTGTTTTGATTCTGGGCTTTTCCCCTTGCCAGATGAATTTGACAATGTCCTGATTCCAGATCCTAAAAGGTTCCTTTTTTGACATAATCAGTATGGTTTGAAATAAGAATAGCATTTTAGGTAACACATTCATCTGGATTGTAGCTATTCTACCCATTAATGAAAGTTGTTTTTTGTCCCATGCCTCTAAGTCTCTTTTAATATTACTCCATGTAGGTACATAATTATTTTTGTAGAGATCAGCATTATTTTGGGTGATTACTATTCCAAGATATTTTACTTTGCTATTTGATATCCTGATTTTTTGTTAAGTTCTTATTCTTCTCTTTTTGATAAATTTTTTGTTATAATTCCACTCTTAGATTTGTTTATTTTTAAGCCTGTCATATTGCCAAATTCTTCTAATACTTCCTCTAGTCTACTTATATTTTTCGATGGATTCTCAAGAAATATAACAATGTCATCTGCGAACGCTCTAAGTTTAAATCTGTATTTATCTATTTCTATAGATTGGATCTTGTTATCATTTCTTATTTTTGTAATAAGTACTTCCATTATAATGATAAATAAAAGAGGAGACAATGGGCACCCCTGGCGTGTACCTTTCCTTATACTACACAAGTGCTACTTTCAAGAACACAACACAGGAGCTGTAGTCCAGCCAAAAAGATTTCTGCTTTATACAACAAATGTACTCCCCAGTCTGCATTAGCTGCTCCAATGCAGCCTGCAGTGGTGGAAGGGGGAGCTAAGTGTAGTAATATACATGTGTTTCTCAAGGCAATTCTGTTGTCCTGAATTTCCAGGACAAGTAAGTGTCCAAATTACAGTGAAAATAACCTCAAAGCAGTTATATTCAAATTCTATTACCTGTACAGTTCCGATCATACTGTCTAAAAGCTGCAATCAGTTCCAATTTGTGTGTGTAAATTTTTTTTCGCAAACACTTTAAGGCAGATAGCTCAATTGTGGTCACTCTGAAAAGAATGTGATGAGAATAAGCAAAGGCATAAAAAGCTTACTTGATACTTGAGTATACTGCTACCTTTCCTAGAATCTCCAAAATCCTATATTTATATATATATATATTAGAAGGCCTAAACTTATTAGGTAGATAAAAGAAAACTAATCTGTAGTACACAATCTCGACAGACTGAAGAACAGAAACCTGAGAAACTGAGAACATTTGCATAAGCAGAATAATGTTATCACTTATTGAACCAAATTTAGTTTAATGTAATCAGGGAAAGGATATTTTGTTTCTTAGCCTGTGTATACATTCTGCACACTAAATAAAAAGTGGCAGGTGGAGGAGAACAAAACAGTATTTTTCACTATAAGCACACATGGCCAGAGCTATTCACCATATTTCCAACCCAATCAATCAATCCATCAATAATTTCTTGTTTCCTACAGCAATGTATGTAATGATAAACAAATAAAATATCATAGCCATTTTAGAGTAAACAGGCCAAATTGTGCTGCTGTTTGGCTGCAAAATCCTATAGATCTACTCTACTTGCCAACTGACTATTGTAATTGTTGTTAGCTACCCTCAAGTCGCTTCCGACTCATGTTGACCCTGTGGATGAGACATCTCCAAGAATCCCTATCCTCCACTGCCTTATCAAGATTCTGCAAGCCCTTCCCCATAATTCCCCTGATTGAATCTATCTATCTGGTTTGCGGTCTTCCTCTCTTTCTTCTACCTTCTACCTTTCCTAGCATTATTGTTTTTTCTAGTGATCCGTGCCTTCTCATGATGTGGCCAAAGTATGATAGTCTCAATTTGATTATCTTTGCTTCCAAGGAGAGGCCTGGTCTGATCTGTTCAAGAACCCATTTATTTGTCTTCTTGGCTGTCCATGGTATCCTAAGTACTCTTCTCCAGCATCACATTTCAAATGAGTTGATTTATTTCTGTCTGCTTCCTTCATCTGTACATGGTATTTGGGAATACAATGGCCTGAATGATTCTGACTTTAGTGCTCAGTTCTATGTCTTTGCTCTTCAGTATCTTTTCCAGTTCTTTCATAGCTGCCCTTCCCATTCCAAGTCTTCTTCTTATTTCTTGACTGCAGTCTCCATTCTGGTCAATGTTTGATCCTAGATATGGGAATTCTTTAACTATTTCAATTTCCTTATTGTCTAGATTGAATTTATGTATTTCTTCTGTGGTCATTATTTTTGTTTTCTTTATGTTCAACATTAGACCTGCCTTTGCACTTTCATCTTTGATCTTTCTTATTAACTGTTCCAATTCCTGAACATCTTCTGCTAATGTTATGGTGTCATCCGCATATCTTAGGTTGTTAATGTTGCTTCTTCCTATCTTAACTCCTCCTTTTTCTGTTTCTAATTCTGCTTTTCTTATGATGTTTTCAGCATAAGGGTGTTACGATGCAGCCTTGCCTGACTCCTTTGCCTACTGGGAACCACTCTGCTTCCCCGAATTCTGTTCTGATGGTGGCTTCTTGTCCTTGATACAGACTCCTCATCGGGACTATCAGATATAGTGCCCCTCCCCATGTCTTTGAGAGCATTCCATAGTTTTTTGTGATCTATACAATCAAATGCTTTGCTGTAGTCTATTAAATACACGCTGATTCTTTTTTGGAATTCTTTGGTGCGCTCCATTAGCCACTGTATGTTTGCAATGTGGTCCCTAGTGCGCCTTCCTTTTCTGAATCATGCTTGCATCTCTGGAACTTCTCTCTCCATGTATAGTTGGAGTCTATTCTGCAGAATTTTGAGCATTATTTTGCTTGCATGTGAGATTAGTGCTAGTGTCCTATAGTTGCTGCATTACTATTACTATTACTATGTAATACCAGTGCACTATTAACTGCTTCCTATTTTCTGAGGATGGGAAAACATGCCACTCAGATCTGTTGCTAAAGTAACAGCTGTTTTTGGGCTACAGTTCCCACTATTCTTCACTCTTGCCTTGCTTTGCAGAAGTGATGGGAGTTGCAGTCCAACAATATCTGGAAGGCGACACACTTCCCACACTTGTTCTACCATGGTTACTTTTCTTCAGGTGGAAATATATTGGACACCTAGTAACCAATATCTGTTTATTTACAAACACACAAGGAGAACATATTAGAAGTAAACAGACTGTTAAAACCAGCCAAGACAATCACCAGTCCTGCAACAAATGCCCAGATGCCTACAGTTTCTGATGCAGAAATTTGCATCTTTGTTTTAGCTAACTCAAGCTAAAACTCTCAGTATTCTGCCTTCCACTGGCTGAAATCTAACTTACAAAGGCAGAGGGAAAATATTTTTTCAGTTTGGAATGACATCAATGGATATTTTCTAACCATCACCAATCAACAAAATTTCACAAAGGTTGGTCTCCCTGCAACTCCTGCACCATGTCTACTGATGGCGCACATTCTCAGTTTCTTTCCATATATTTTTGTTTTTAATAGACCTTCTCTCTTTATCCTACCTCTGATGCAGAGTCTGTTTACATGTTGATTTTCTGACTTGATACTGAACAAAACGAGGTATCAAATCTGGATTTAGTTTGATGTAAGCCCCACGATTACTTCCCTCTTCGTAGTAATTTGAAGCAGAAAAAATAGTGACAACCTTATTTTTAAAAGGGAAATAAGAATTAATTTTAATTAATGAGGATTTCAAACTGGTTCTGCCCATAATCTGGAAGAAATTGTTAAATAAACCTAGAAACATGCAAAAAACTGACAAAGATTGCACAGCAGTCTTAAAGACTGTGAATTTATATGTTCTGCTATAGAAAAGGGTACACAAGCAACACTTTCAACTCCTAGTCCTATGAAATCTGTGCAACGCCCATGGGGCTATGTGTTTAATAGTGTACAATACAAAACAAAGATCCAGACCTGGGTGCAATTTTTCCCCCAAATTGTGGCCCTGAAAGGCAATCTGATAAACATATCTGTTCAGTTCAAGGAAAATTAGCTATACACATATGACTACGTGTACATATGTTGCTATTCTCTCCATCAAACCTGCTGAATGGAAGAACTTCCACATACCTTCAAATGGTTCAGGTTAAAATAGGAAGAGAGAAGTAAACACAGAGGAAATGTGAAAGTGCAGCAGGCAGTGGCATAGATCTTCACTGTGACAGTTCTAGCAGTACCTGCCACCAAGGAAACTCCAAAAATGCAGGTGGATGTGTTGATATATATATATATATATATATATATATATATATATATATATATAATACCTAAAAGTTTTCATCTCTACCTAAAGCAGGTATTTTGCAAAGCTAATGGATCTCACTCACTTGAGACCTAAATACCCCCTCCTTCAATAATCCAGATTACAAGAGATATTGATCATGGCAACACATTGCACCTAGGGGGGAAAAAGCATTTTCCCTACAGTTCCTGTGGGAACTCAGGTAGAGCAGGGAAACTTGAGGGGAGCGTCAGATGAGGTTGCAATCTACTCCCTGTTAATCAAAAAGTTCCAGGGTTTTGATCCTATAAGCCCTGGTTCCACTACTGGTGGCAAGCTACTTTGGAGAATGGCCAACTGAGAAAGCTATTGCCAACCTACATAATCATCCTTTCATCTGTTCCCCGGGCCTCTTTACCTGAACCTGGGCACAGCACACCAAGTCATTCCTCCCCCTCCCCCCCCATATTTCTCACTGGGAAAAGAGGAACAGTGAATATGAAGCAAGAAAACACTATGTGCTGTTCCTAAGTACATTATGTATGGGTAGTGATTCCTCTTTTGGTGCCAGTAAACTTTAAATCATTCATTACCTTTCCATTATGGCTGATCTCATAGCCTTCCTGTTTGCATTCATGAGACCTGATGAGCATTTTCAAATTGTAACGTTTTAGCAACCTGGCAGTAACATCTGGTCCAAAGTAGCAACCTCCTCCTCGGTATTTGTTTGGTGTACAGCCATTTTGATGTTTAGGATCACTCCAGAGAATATCTATTACCTTTGAATAGAAAATAGATGCTAGTGACTCTCCATCACGGATAAAATAAATTGTACAATTAGAATTTGAAAGAAATACTGATGTTCATTCTTCTTAGGTGTAGTTGGAAATATTTAGATTTTACTGTACTTGCAGCAATTAAACCTCACGGCTAAACTGGCGTGGTAGGATAAGATGTTGGATGTTTGCGGTCCAGCTTCACTGAGGGAAGGGGAAATTTTCTGTTCAGCTGGGATTCAGATCTCATGGTGATGGTCAGGCTGATATCTGGGAACTGGTTGCAGGAAATGGGAAAGCTAAAGGGCAGGGGATCCAGAGGTAGAGTGGATGGAAGATGGATTAAAAGTAGGCACTGAACTGTGGAAGCAAACACTCAGTGGAATGGTAAATAAGGGATGCTTCTGAGCAGAGACAGTAGAAAGACTGTATTTTACACATGAACAAACCCTACTCACATGTTCACTGGGAGAAGGGGAGGGTCATTCTCATTTACCCTGGGGCCTGCAGTTTATGCTCATGGTGTACCAAAGAGAGCCTGTGTGTCTACAGAGTATCCACATAGAGCTGGTCCAGAGCTTCAGTGCATGTGCACTCCTAGGCATGGAGGGTTCCTTTCATGAATACAAAACATGTGCCCAGAAGGGACCATAGCCCACCTTCCCTCTCAGCACACAGTCTTTGAACATCTTTATTTATTTATTTATTTATTTTGGAGTATTTATACCCCACTCTTCTGCCACAAAGGCTCTCAATTAAAAAAAAAATTAGGGTAACCAGCCAAGTGTTCTGGGGTCCAGCAAAATCACTTGCCATCCTTGTAATTAGTAGCATAATCATGTGACGTTAAACCCATATTTTTAATGTTCATAAAATTATGTCTCAGATGTTTACATTGTAACAAGCCATATTCTGGGAGATTCTAGTCCCTGAAATACAATTTCGGCATACCTGCTTCCACTCCTTTGTTGTTAATTCTGGAGATGTATATGGTGTGGTAACACTGTAAGGCTTACAATATTGCACCTCTTGAACTGAATGAGAAGTAGTTCTGTCACAGAGGTTGTCAAGATGCTGTCCCTTACTGTATTGTCTTCTGTCATTTGATGCTGACGTAGACCGCATGGCTTCTTTACTCGAGATGTGAGACCCAGAACTGCCCTTCTTGACTTCTACTAGGTGGGAACAGGCTCCTGTAAGACTAGTTCTCTGTGAATCATTGATTGTTTCAGTATTTGACTTTGGTGGTCTAAGCACAGACTTCAGCTATAAAGATAAAATACTCAGTTACCATCTTCAGAGCAAATTTATGGGTGCGGACAGCCACATACATATCATATAGAACATAAAGCTTCCTGTGAGAACTAGCATGGTGTAGCATTTTGAGTGTTGGACTATGACTCTGGAGACCAAGGTTCAAATCTCTGCTCAGCCATGGAAACTTATTGGGTTACCTTAGGCAAGACACACTATTTTAGCCTCAGGTGAAGGCAAGAGCAAACCCCCTCTGAACAATCTTGCCAAGAAAACCCCATGATAGGTTTGCCTTAGGGTCACCATAAGTTGGAAATAATTAGAAGGCTCACACAGCAGCAACAACAAGACTTTTCTATAGCCTTTTCATAATATGAAACTATGCAATAACAGTTCTAGCAGACCATGATAAGTAATAAACATATGTAGGGTTTTGTGTAAAAGAGTTTTGAACAAAGGAATTTTAAATAAAAAACAAACCAGCATAACCCTTGAAGTTTTTTTTTAAATTAAATGAGGATCATAATGTATAATAAATCGGGTACATTAATTGATTATTTTTTATACCAGACTTGAAGTGATCCTGATTAATTAGGCACAATTTTTAAAATATATATATTTAATACAATTGCACTGTGACAACACCATCTTTAGAGAAGCATTTCCTTTTAACTTGAAGTGATCCTGATTAATTAGGCACAATTTTTAATATATATATATATATATATATATATATATATATATAATACAATTGCACTGTGACAACACCATCTTTAGAGAAGCATTTCCCTTTAACTGACACACAGAAAGGAATACTTTATGTAAGATTATGTCTTCCATGACTTGTGTGCATTATATTAACATAAAGATCATTTTTAACCAATCTAATTGATAGCATCAATTGACTAAATGTCAGTTTTGATTAACCAATTAAAAAGCCTCAGATTGGGTTGTAGCCTCTTAAGATAAAATCCAGAGAAAGTCAAGTATGCATAATATGATGCAATAAAGTGTTTAAAAAAAATCTACAGTGATTTCTTATCTTTGTTTCTTAAAATCTACAAAATGCTATGACATTTTCAAGATGAACAGATTTAATTATCATTGGTATCAGATAGGAGAGTGCCTAGTGTGATATCTTACCTTATTTCTCTGAAATAAATTCAGGAATTTCAAATCAGTTGTGTCCGAGATTCCACCATGTACGATAAGGACTTTGCTGTCAATTATAGTTGCAAGAGGAAGCCAGCTGTAGACATCTTGAAGAAGATGTAAAATTGTTTTACCATGGCACTATTAAGCGGAAAATGTAATTAGATTTCATTCCTGAAATGTTCAAGATTTTGATCTCATGGTGATAGGAATAAGAGTATGAACATTTGCTAAAATAAATGAGTAGCTACATGTTGATTTTATTATTTCAATGGTTCTAAGAAATCAAGAAGGCACTACAGTGTTATTGCAGATCTACATACAATATCCTAAATAGAACTAAGAACAACAACAGCATCAACAACAAAAACTTAGCTTACAATGTAACATCCTACATATATCAGCTTAGAAACAAAACCCAATATTCTCAATGAGTTTTAGCTCCAAGGAAGTAGAATTGTATCCTTAGTCATTTAAATAGAGACTACACAGAAAGTGACATGACAAACATAATGGGAGGTACCAAAAAGGAATGAAAGTACTTACCTGGTACTTTTTCATAACTTCTTTTGTGAAACCATATCTGAAATAAATGAATATATAATAAGAAGTTTGAATAAAAAAAAACATTTCAATAGTAATAGGCTGGTCCCAGATCAGTTTCATCACACATAAGTAAGGAATTGTTCTTTCTTCCATGTTAGGTATTTATGATTGGGTATGGTTCCAGCCCCTTAAGACAAAATCTCCCACAGAATATTATATAAATAAGAGATTGTTCTTGCTCCCACATTACATGTTTATGAATTGGTTATTGGGGTGATCTGTCATTCTCATTGCCATTGGTCATTGTTATAATAAAAGAAGGCACTAATAATTCCAAGAGATCAAAAATGAAGGCTTCTCTATTTCCTGATACGTTTTCCCCAATTGTTTATTATATCGGTATGAATCCAGTAATTCCATCCTACTTTGGTGTATTTAATTTGGAGAAGGTAACATTCCTCCTCCTCCCAGTGTACAGTTTAAAGCCATGGTTCTTAACCTATAGGGGCCCATTGTACTACAGTTTCCACAATTCTTCACTACTGGCTATGCTGGCTGGGGCTCCTAGGAGCTGAAGTCCAACAACATCTGAGGACTCAAAGTTGGAAACCAATGGTCCAAAGAGAAAAAAAGATAGATTGGGTATTATTTACAGATTTTGCAACACTGAACAGTCCTTCTATGTCAAATTCTCTTCAAGCATCAACATCAATCTTCAGACATCAATACCATTTCCAAGTAAGTGGCTGAATGCAAATTCAGTCAAAATGCCCCACAATAATCTGAGTTCTGTTTCCTAGGGCTCATTCCCACGATGGTTTAAACCGATTTGTTGATTGGTTGATATGTGCCTCATTCACACTGGAAACGATTTCAGACCCAACTGCATTTGATTTGATTTGGGGAGAATTGAGGTGAAGCGAGGTAAATGCAAAAGAATCACATTTTTGAAAACGGATCTTTTGGTGGAATCATTTTGCAAGCGTGTTCAACAAATGTGAATGACATTCAGAGCTCAATCGCATCGCAATGGAGGGGAGGGACTGGCAGAGGGTTGGCAGAGGGGTGTAACCTGGGATGCCTTGGGTTTTGGGAAATCCACCATTTTTTTCCTCTCTCAGCGCTGCCTCAGTGCTGTCTTTTTACTACTGTGGGGTCTTTCGATTTTAGATTTTAAACACTGCCAAGTGGTCCCTGTAAATCTCACTGGTCCTGATCTAGTTGTTTTTGCATTTTTTCCTGGTTGTGCCGGAATATTTTCAAGAGGTAGGATAACTCGGGGGGGGGGTGCTTTCCTTGGGGAAGGTTTTTTTTTTATTATTAAATGATGGATTTTGTGATCACTCACATTTCTGTGGGTTTTCTAGAGTGAGTAATGGGTTTCCTGGTTGCATCACCAATGACACGTAGATTATCATATGATTGACATTATTTTTTAAAAAAAGGCAGGATAGATCGCATTCGATACTAAGCATGCATTTTGTAGTAACGCAAATCTAGTGTGAATGACAATCATGTTAAAAGACACTAATGCATGGATTAATTAAATAATTTGCTTCTGATAGTGGGAACTACACATTGGTATGAATCAATTCAGCAACCGTGTGTCAATGTGACTCGCAAACCAGTTTAAATGCAAGTGGGAATGAGCCCTCTAGTAAACTAAACCTCACTTACCTAAGCAGGGAACACATACATGCTACTGATATAAAATTCTAAGCGAGAATTCCTGTTGCATCAAGATCCTGATAGATGGGCATACAACTAAAGAACAGATCATAAAGGTATTGGGCTTCTAGCCTACATTATCTTGTCTGAGATTAAGCCCTATTTAGATCAGTGGGGTATACTTAATATGCACAAATCTATAGGATTGTCCTACAAATGATTTCCTTTCCAATATGGGTAAACACTGCAAACAAACTCCTGCAAGTTACTATTCATCAGATCCAATTTTAGGCTCTGGAAAGGTAGCACATCTAGTTGTTCAGACTTATGAAAGATTATATAAACAATGGTGATACCTAAGATTCATGAGGTAATCCTCGTGGTTCCCTCTGTTCAAGTGTAAATGGTTAGGATAGACAAGCAGAAATGCAAACAGGATCACAAGTATTTCTATGGAATTTTCCCCTCTGTCAACGAAATCACCATTAAAAATGTAGGGATTTTCTTCTGAAGGGAGTCCATTCTGTAGAAGAGAGCAAAACAAGAGGATCTAGTAGCACAACATTATATTAGTATCAGAAAGGAGCTGAATGGTCAGCATTGCACTTTAAAGCTATGCAGAACCTCTTCTTTTACCTGCTGTCAATGCAACATAACAAAATGTGCATCTGTAGCAGTGCCACTTAGCATTACTGTACCTGTATGTGTCTGTATCCATGCGTGTATGTGTGTGTGTTGTGTGCCTTCACATTGTTTCAGACTTATGGCAACCCTAAGGTGAACCTATCATGGGGTTTTCTTGGCAAGATTTGTTCAGAGAGTTTTGCCATTGCCTTCCCTGTGGCTGAGAGTGCGTGACTTGCCCAAGGTCAACCAGTGGGTTTCCATGGCTGAGCCGGGATTCAAACCCTGGTCTCCAGAGCTAGGGCTCTATTAGATCCTGGTGGCAGTGGCAGGATGAAATCATCAATGGTGATAAATCTAAGCTAATATATCCACCTAGATCATAAAATGAATCATTCCATAATGTGATTACTAATATTTAAATATTATATAGGTAAAGATAAAGGTAGTCCCTGTTGACAAGGTTGTCAAGTCATGTCTGACCGTAAGGGATGGTGCTCATCTCCGTTACTAAGCTGAAGAGCCAGCGTTGTCAGACTGCTCTGTGATCAGGTGGCCAGCATGATTGCACAGAATGCTGTTTACCTTCCCACTGAAGTGGTACCTATTTATCTACTTGCACTTTTACATGTTTTCAAACTGCTAGGTTGGCAGAAGCTGGAACTAGTGATGGGAGCTCAGCCCATCATGCAGCACCTGGGCCTCAAACTGCCAACCTGCCAATCTTACAATCAACAGAGTCAGCATCTTAACCACTTGAGCCACCGCATCTCTATTAAGTATTATATAGTATTTATATATTTATATTTGTATAAAATAAATACACTAATATTTAAGAATTAAATATATGTCTTGTCTTTTCACTAGAAATATTTTGTTATTGTTATTGTTATTGTTACTTTATGCTGCCTTTCTCCCAGAGTGGGGCGCAAGGTGGCTCACAGCAGAAAACCAATCAAAATCCACAGTGCATTCTTAAAAACATTTAAAAGTCATATTTAAAACAATATAAAACCCTTTAAAACATACAGAAGTTTTAAAAATAAATAAAACACCCCCATTTTAAAAAAAAGCTTTTCTAGTATGATTACATTTTAAAAACTGTAAATGTAATCATTTGAAACAAATAATGATCCATAGTGGCTAGGAACAATAGACGATAAAATTCAAAATTTAAGTGCATGATAAAATTAATGTAAATGTAAATGCAACCCAGTTTATTACAGCTCAGGCCCAAGTTATTTGAAGTACTGTATTCTTTGTACAAGAGCCAGCATGGGAGTGGTATGAGTGTTGGACTATGTATGACTCAAGAGACCAGGGTTTGATTCCCAACTCGGCCATGAAACTCACTGGTGACCTTGGGCAAGTCACACACTCTCAACCTCAGGGGAATCCAATGGCAACCCCCCCTCTGAACAAATCATGCCATGAAAACCTCATGATAGGTTCACCATAGGGTTGCCATAAGTTGGAAATGACTTGAAGGTACACAACAACAAGAACAGTTTTTCATACAAACCTGCCTGTGTTTTGAGATCTTCTGGGGTGGCCCTGTGCTCTGTCCCACATCGGGTTATCACATCTGGGGGAAATAATATTATTTTCCAACCGGTTCCTCGTTGTCAGATAGTTTTCCCTTTCTTTCCCTCCTTACCTAGAGTGCCACTTGTTTTAATCTGTGTTAGATGCTTCAATGTTTTATTGTTTTAAATTGTATTTTAATGCTGATTTGATTTAATCTATTTTTAAGGGGGTGGTTATATGCTTGTTGTATTGTTTGGGTTTTGTGACTGATTTTACATGTAAGCCGCCTTGATAGCTTTGGCTAAAGGCGGGGTATAAATAAATTATTATTATTATTATTATTATTATTATTATTATCCCAGAAGAGGATCTTCTCAGTGGCTGATACCAAGTTGTGGAACTCCTTCCCCAGGGAGGCTATATTGGCACCTTCCTTGATAGCTTTCTGTGGGCACAGGAAGACTATTTTGTTTTGGCAGGCCTTGGGAAACTGATTGTCCAAGAGAGAAAGGACCTTGTATAACATGCTGGATATTCTATTTTCTGGGGTTTCTTAAATGGTTTATGTTTTTTTTAGTATTCATATGACCTATCCATCAATATGAAGATGTGCCTGCTGGCTCCTTCTCCTGCCCCTAAATCATCAGAAGCTCTTCCGAATTCCCTTGAGGAACACTGGACTGGAGTGTGTTTCCAATAAACAAAAAAAACCTTGAATTCAGAGGCTCTCAAAAACACACAGGCTATGTTCACTTGCCTGGGAAAGCTTTTTGCAACCAAAGCTTTTAAGGCAGCTTTACACTTGACATTTCACTTACATCTCAAATACAAAAATGGCATCTCCTTAAAAATATGAAGCTGCTACGCTTGTCTCAGTTTGCTTTCTAGTTATAACTAATGGGGGTGGGGAGAGGAAGGGAGAGATGAAATTATCATCTACGGCAGCAGGAAAAAAGAGGGAAAAATAGCTTTCCGATGGTTTGTGGAATGGAGAGTTGCTACTGTCTCATTAGAGAGCCTTTTGGGTATGCATTTAATTAGCTTCCTTTTGTCAATCTGGCTTTTAATTCCACTCCAGGATGTCTATATGCATAGCATCAATTTAACACAGACTAATTTAGCAACTGGCAATTTAAAATAGTATGGGCTAATGTTGGGTGATTTTTTTTTTCCTCCAGGAAAAATTATGGGAAATGGTATCATTTAACAATGAATCAAAATATCTCAAACTGTCTGCTTTAATTAAGCAAAGGTGTTATGCATAAGATAAGCAATTTAAAAGCATTAATGATACCTTATCTAGCCTAACAGGCTGCAGACAGTGTTAGGGTCGTCATTTAAGGCTGTTAAATGGCTTTCCTGCTTCTGTTCCTCCGAAGGGGATGTTGGCTTGTAATCAAAGCAATGTGTGGCACCTAAATCAAAGGCTACAAGCCACACTAGAATCTGAACCAGAGATTGTGAGCTTTAGCAGACAGTTCACCAATTATCACATGCTTACTTTGCACCAAAGGCTCAGAGCACATTAATAATTTTACAATGAAAGGGAGGGAGGGAGGGAAGGAGGAAATATACTGAATGCTGCCACTGGATATTCTCAGAAAAAATTAGGCAGTGAAAAGGGAAAGCTACAACTACAGACTTTTTAAAAAATGCCTTTATGTAGCTCAAAAGCCTGAGAAGTTGTGACTCTAAGCACTACATCATGAATCAGTTTAAAATTTGGATGGCTTGGCAAGTGTGGCATCTGGTGGTTTCCAAGCCAATGGGACAGTGAATCTGCTCCAGGCTCAACTCTGAATTATAAAGGAGCTCTTCAAAGCTCTGAACCCTACCTCAAAATACTTTTTGGATAGGTCTGTCATGGTTTGACTGGGACCCAGCATGTTGGACTATGACCCTGGGGACCAGAGTTCGATTCCTTACTCAGCCATGGAAACCCATTGGGTGATCTTTGGTGAGTCACACACTCTCAGCCCCAGAAACCTCATGATAAGTTCAACTTAAGGTCGTTATAAGTCAGAAATGACTTGAAGGCACACAACAACAACTATTCACAACCCCACTCACATGGTGCCACCGCTTGACAGTGCATGGGTACAATGATAAATGTGGGTATATTGCCCGGATGGAGCATAACTGTCTGTCTGTGGCATTCCACACTCCTCCCACTACCCCTGGAGGCAGTTTCCGAATATCTGGTTTGCTGCAATGGCCATTTATTGACTGGGGGAGGAAAGGCATGAGGCCCATAGGTAGCACCTGGCTGCAGTTCTGGAGCTGGGAGAAGAGAGTGGAGGTACTATTCCTGGATAACAAAGGGGAAATTTTCTTTAATTTCCCCTCCATACATAAGTTCCCAAAATGTGAAAAATAATCAAGAGATGTACAAAAACTCTTATAAGCTTATCCAGCAGGGAGAAAAATTTAGAATTTATTTTTTACTCTTGTACGTAAAAACAAAGTGTGTTAAATTTCCATCCCTAGTTCAATATTATTTTATATTAAATTAAATGCTTAGTTTTCAGGTGAACAAAAAGGATGAGGAGACAAGTGACGTCATTCTGGGCCTTTGCAGACTGCCAGAAATAGTGCACATTAAATTGAGGCACTGCCCTGGCTCAGTGCTAGGGAGTCATGGGAATTGTATTTTTTTCTGGGACATTGAGCCTTCTCTGTCAGAGAGCTCTGGTGCCAAAATAAATTACAGTTCCCATGATTCCCTAGCACTGAGCCAGGGCAGTGCCTCAATTTAATGTGCACTATTTCTGGCAGTCTGCAAAGGCCCTCTGTTTCATAATGAGCTTCAGTAGTATGAGTAAAACAATGGAAGGTTATCAGATCTCTCACTGCTTAAAGATATAAGAACAGAGAATGATGCCATGACCTGGGGAAACATTTCTCTCTTCATAAAGAACAACTTACATTATAATACAATTTTATTTCAGAAAATAATTGAACACTGAAGAGTTGATGGAAGTCACAAGTTAAAAGAAGTACACACAGTATTTGCTTTTAAGGATTGGATAATGTACACATACATACATACAGAATCTTCCATTTTGTTGTCTCAGAATTTTTTTAAAAAAATTAGAAGTTCTGAAATGATGGGGGGGGGGAAATCACAAGGTTTTTCCTTGCAGAAACAAAGGATACCACAGAGAAAAGCAAAAGTCCAAGTGCAGTCAATAATATTTTAGGGAATGAAGGACTCTGCATGTTTCAGGCTAGTCCTCTTTGGGGGGTTGCAGACTGCCAGAAATAGTGTGAATTCAGTCCACTTTTAGGGTTAGGGTCAGTGCTAGGGAATCATGGGAACTGTTATTTTTCTGAGACATTGAGCCTTCTCTGTCAGACAACTCTGATGCCACAATAAAATACAGTTCCCATGGTTCCCTAACTCTAACCCTAACCCTAAAAGTGGACTGAATTCACACTATTTCTGGCAGTCTGCAACCCCCCTTTGTCAGGTGCCTCCAAGGGCCTCTATTGAGCTTCCATGTTTTAACATTTCTTTGGGTCTTTGGATTTTAGATGGCACACCAGGGAAGAGCTTTATTGCACCAAGGGACATTATTTTATACATCTCCCTTTCCTTCAGCACCTTCCCCTAATAAATAGTTGATAGCACTCTGGGCTTTGGGTCTTCTCATTCCTATTCTGTGGGAGACAACCCAAAATATTTCAGGTTTTACTTTTATATTTGTATACTTTTAGAAAACTCATTTTGTTTCTCCCAGTCTCTTTCCAACTGTGTTCTCCATTTATCATTCAGTTATAGTTAAGGATAGAAAGTTGGTCATAGGCCAAAAATTGACACCACAGAGTGATAATGATCAGCATACAGGCTAACAAATTCATTTGTGTTGAAACACCTCCCTAAGAGCCCCAGGAATCCCACATTTACTTACTTTATAGAAAATCAGCAAAAGGTCATCCAGCTTCCCATGCAGATCACCTATGAAGAACACAGTTTTCCATAACCAATACACCAAGTAAATAAACTGATAGTACAGTCTTACCCAGAAATAAGTCTCACAGTTCAGTGACACATAGGTCCTGGCAACACCATAATAGTTGATGTCATTATGGTATCTTCCCATCTCCAGCTGCTATTTTCCACCCTTACCATGCTCTAGAGTCAGTAGACAAACTTACATTGTAGTGTTATATTTCTGCTGGCAGTGGTAGGGTGCCCAAATCGGTATTGGTAGGGTGCCCAAATTCACCTGGGAGATCAGTTTTTGATCTTACCTACTGTTTCTATCTACCCTAGTTCTCATTTTTCACCACAAACAGTGTACATTTTGTGTAGGCATGCAGACACATATATCATAATCAAATAACAGCAGCAGGAACTGGGCTGCTGCAGCTACACAAAAGTATGAGGGGAGTAATGGAAGCAGTAGACGTATTAATAAGAGCATAATGGGACAATGAAGTTTTAGAAGGGACAGCCCTGGGAAATAACAAGCTTTGCCATATTCAAAATTAGCAAATCCAACTTTCATTTTGAGCCCTGTTATTTGATAACACTTTAACTGCCACTGCTCCATCTCAAGGAACACTGGGGTCTAATCTGCACACTGCGGAAATAATGCAGTTTGAGACTGTTTTAACTGCCTTGGCTCAGTGCTATGGTATTCTGGGATTTGTTGTTAACCGTAGCACTAGAGCTGTCTAACAGAGAAGGCTAAATAGCTCACAAAAGTTAGGTCAGGTGTCATTCATTTCAATAGGGCTCACTATTATTTGTGGTTTCACATATCCATGGATAAGTCTGGGAACATAGCTCCATGTACGTATATGCTCAACCCCCCTTCTTCACCACACCAAAGGTTTATCATAGAACTAAGACAAAAATTCTGAGTGAATATTTAAGTGCACATCTCAATGCAGAGAATTGAAAAGGATTTTCAGGAAGTGAGACAGAGCTGGTTTGGAGGTAATCAACATTTTGGCTTGAACTTCAGTAAAAATGGCACTTTCATCTGTCAATAATCACATGGCTGGCTGCAAAAACCATTATTTGCTTGGAGAACAGGTTCCAATCTCTCTTAGATGTTCTTCCAATTGTGCAAATGAGGACACCAATGAAGGATTATATATACTTTGATTTGAAAAGACATTTGAGAATAACTGTAATGCCATCTAATGTGGGACAGAAAATCTCTCAGAGGTTCTTTCAATTGTGCAAGTGAGGATAGCCATTGAAGGATACACATACATTGATTTGCAAATGCATGCTTGTCTTTGAGAATATTTAAATCAAGGGATTCACAGTTTTTGGAAGTTATCATGATATTTTGTATGCATAGCCATCGCTCACTCACCAGAGCTCACTGAACTGCATAAAAATATAAATGCAAGATCCCTGGCTTATTTACTACTGCACTGAATCTTAAAGCAGCTTTTATTAAAATGTGGTATCACCCTAGACCTGCAGCAATACAATTAATTCCATTTTATAGTTGCTCCCTTGATTTGCAGATATAGCACTAAACATCAGAGTTACTAATGTAATATTTATTCTGCCAACCTCCTTCAGGAAACCCAGAAGTATCACACTCTCATCCATAATTTATAAGAGTGAAATCAAGGGCAGTTCAGCCGAAGGCCCTGGTATTGTTACAATCTCCACTGCAGGTAGAAAGGAATGCTTATATCTTTGTCGGAATAAATACAGGGAGGAGGAACAGGTAGGCCAGGGGTACAAAAATTGGGCTGCAAGAGAGCTCTAAATCTCACTCAAAGTGTTTTCAACAGTGGCACAGGAGAGATTCTGCACTTTAATGTTTGGTTTCTGCTGCCCACAGCTTATCTCTACCTCAAATTCATACGTCATTCTGTTATTATCTATAATTTATTTATGGACATTTTATGCTACTTTTCATTTTTTTAAAAAATCCCAAAGCAATTTACCACAGCAACAAACAAAAGAATATCCTTCCTTCCCTCAGAACAAACAAAAGCTTGGAATTAACTACTTACAAATAACTAGTTATTTGGCATTAGTCTCTCTCTCTCTCTCTCCCCCCGCCCCCATCCCAATAACAACAGTGTATGTACATTATAATTGTAACTTAATGAGGAGTTTCACTCTCTTGTAGTATAACAATAACTTTTGCTTACTTCTATGGTAAAAGGTATGTGGCCTCACTAAATGGCAGAGGAGGAATATCACCTGGTTCAAGTGCTGGCTGGTGTTGTGGTTTGCTATGCTGCCTTGAGCTCTGTTGTAGGTGTCAGGATGAAGGCAAAGGGGATGGGAGGGCAGTATGATGTACAATATCGCTTATAGCATTCAGATTTCTCAAATGAAACTATAAGCAATGTTAGTTACTTCATAACTGAGTAAGGTTACTTTTGAGGAATGGGAAAGCAAAGTGTTACTTTGCAAATTTGGTTTGGAATGATAACTGTAACCAATTATTTTTAAAGTAAATGGCCAAGCTCCGAAACAAACATTTCATTTACATCAGGGACATCCCATCATCCCAATATGTGCATGGGCCACTGGTATTTTGCATACTGAACTGCATTTCATAAATTAGAAAACTGAAAGCTGCGCTCACTTGCCACTGAGATATTCACTCTTATCATAGAAGGATTTTTTTTAATGGCCTCAGAACAAGTACAACTGAACACTGGTTTCTTCCCTCATGATCATATTCAGGAAACATTTGTTTGAGTACTCGGGGGAAGGCTAGAGGTGAAAGAAATTATTTACCACACAAAGTAGCATTTTACAGATGGAAAGGCAGCTCTTTTCTTAAAAGTTTGCCTGGTTTAATCACTGATTCACTGAGCAAATCAGACAGAAAAGAAGTGGGAGGAAGCATTTGGCATACTTAAAATATTTGCCAGAGGATGACTCATCAGCCTTTTTTTTTAATTAAAAATAATAATTATAATAAAGGAAAGACAGGAAGGATGGGATGGAATGGGGAGAGATGCTAACATTTCAAAGGCATCAGCTACCAGCAAAAGTGCTATGTGACCTTGCAAATTCAAAATGCAATCTAGATGTCACCTTGATGCCGTGTCTCTCTTAAAAAGGGCACTCATCACTTACCACAGATAGTGATTTCCTTGGCATAAGAGGTTGACAGATGAGTGATGTTTGGCATCTGCTGAAGGACCTTTCTGGTCTCATGCAACAGTTGGAGCACATATCGAGCATGAAGCTGCTGTGGAGAGACATGCATGGAGACAGAAACAAGAGATTATAACCTTTGGCAGAGTACCAAAGCCCCCCAAAAGAAGCTTCCTCTACCCTGACACCCTTCAAGGTGTGTTGAGTTGCAATTCCTATTTCCATCATGGGACTGGACATTCTGAACGGGGGAGATGAGTTGTGTAGTTCAACACATCTTGGGTTGGGGTGATTAAGGCTGGTTTAACTCATATGCCAGGGATGCAAGAATCTGCAGCTGGCTGATATATTGTTGGGTTGCAGTTTCCATCATCCCTCACCATCAGCTATGCTGGCTAGGGCTAATGGAATATGCTGGAAAGTTATGCGTGCCCCACTTCTGACCATTTTGCAGTCATCCCACAGAAGTGAGCAAATATCGATGTCCTGTATTTTAAGCATTTGAATGCTTAAAATAATGTTTTTATTAACTTTAAATAAATACAAACTTTAATGATTGTTTTATTTTTATTAAAATTAAAATCCCCCTCATATTGCAAGTCTATAGATAAACAAACAAAATGGTTCAGAATAACTAAATATGGAACAAAAAACATGATACTAGTGAGTACCAATCAAATCAGCTATTTCTTTCTCATACATCTTATGGATATCACATATTCTGGTTTTTAAAAATGATTGTGGAGTTTGTAATAATGTCTCCACCAAGTGTTTGAGTATACAACATCTTTCTAAAGATCTTGGTGGTCTTCTCAATACAAACCAAGACTCCCTTATTGAGAAAGGGCACCCATTTATTGATTTTGTAAATACAGATAAGTACTTGAGAGGAGACTTTAATGATTTTATATTAATTTTGAACAGAACAACATTTAAAAGAAAAGAAACACGCCATATTATTGTAATATTTTAGAAATGCAGACTTTTCTGCATATGAAAATACTGATATCCACAGGTATATTTTTTACTATAATGTTTGTGTGAGTGTGTGTGTGCATGTATGTGTTCATTTTCAAGGATCCATTTTTTCTTCCAAGTTAGTGAACAGAATAGTTATAGTTTCAATTAACAGTTACATTTTATTTTTATTTTTTAAATATTTTTGCAGAGTAAAAGCTAATTGCCTTGTGTCCATGTATATAGTTTATTGAGAAAATGATGTCTTTTATTTCTTCTTGAGCATATTATAAATATTTTTAAAAGTAAATGCCAAATAATTTCGACAGCGGAACACACTCCCGTGGAGTGTGGTAGAGTCTTCTTCCTTAGAGGTCTTTAAGCAGAGGCTGGATGGCCATCTGTTGGGGATGCTTTGATTGGGAGTTCCTGCATGGCAGAATGGGGTTGGACTGGATGGCCCATGTGGTCTCTTCCAACTCTATGATTCTATGATTCTATAATTCTTTCCTTTGAAGATGTTAATAGAAATTCTGTAAAACTGCTTTTCCCATCACACACACTTTCAAATTCTATACTCTTCTTTTTTAATCACATTTATCATGTCCTTACGATTATGACATACACAGTTTATTTATGCCTTTATATATAAAATATAATACTGTTAATTTAATAGTTAGAACTTACCTGACGATGCTTGAAAGCCTGAAGGAGTACATGAGTGTCAGCAACAGTGAGGGGAAAACAGAGACGAGGACCATGGTAAGAGGTGGGTACCTCTATAGTCCGTTCATACTCTGTCATGGCAGGATCTGAGCCTGCCATACTGTAATTTCCCATAATGGAGACGAAGTGAGAACTGATGTCTATAAAAGAAGCAGAAAAGCAAGTTATAAACACTTTGACTGCTACCACACTACAGAATTAATGCCGATTGACACTTTTTTAACTGTCATGGCTCCATTCTGTGAAATCCTGGGCTTTGTAGTTTGTTGTAGCTCTGGAGCTCTCTAACAGAGAAGGGTTTCTCACTAAACTACAGATCCCAGAATTCCATTGCATTGAGACATGGCAGTTAAAGTGGTGTCAAACGGCATTAATTCTACAGTGTAGATGTAGCATTAGTTTAGCTGACAACTAACTTTTTGATGCACAATAATTTGGTCCTAAACTTTCCACCAGTGGGAGGATGACTTGAAAAGAGGTCCAGACAGTAAACGGGTGGTAAGTGACTTCATCAATTCTCATTTCTTCTTCACTTCTCACTGCTCTGGAAGTTGCCCATTTCACAAACAGACAGCTCTTCCCACTGATGTTTAGTTTGAATTTCTTGTAAAGTAAACTTTGATCCTAACTACTACAGTGGCAGGGGGACAAAGCTGTCCATTTTCCATTTCTTATCATATCACCATATATTACTCTCAGCCCTTTCTTTTCCATGCTAAACACACCCAGCTTTCTCAAATATTTGTCACAGAGCTTGATTTCCAGACCCTTTATCATCTTCATCACTTTCTTCTGAACATATTCCAGATTGCCAATATCCTTCTTAAACTGTAGTGTCCAAAATTCTAGGTGAGATGTAACTAAAGCAGAACTTGATGTTTGCCCCTTGATCTAAAATACTGCATTTGAGGAAGTAGACTCAAGTCTACGAAGCTCATGATCCCAGCTTCTTTCTTTCAGTTAGTCTTAAAGGTGCTACTAGATCCCTTTGTATATCAATTTTAATTGTTAATGTAGCATATAGCAGGAAAATGCAATTGATACTAGAACCCTAAGAACCTTTCACTCACATGAAAATGAGAAAGACTCCTGGTATCTTAAAGTATGGCACAAATTAAAGCTTAAATTATGCAAAACAAGTAGATTGATGAGTTGCAATGATAATCCACTCATCTAAAACATGCTATGTTCATTAATTAATTAATGTTAATTAATGTGTGTATAAAGAGAGGACATGGTCAAACTTTGAGAAATTCTATGAGAAATTCATCTTCTATGAGTTTAGACTCTGTAGGCCTGGTCCACCGACACAAAGAGAGAAGAACAGGATCTATGTGAACATTCCCCCCCAAATGTCATGAAACTAGGGGAAGGGGAAGAAACAAAAGAGTAGGGCTAAAATTCTATTGTTAGTCGGAATTAGAGTAGACCAGTTGAAACAATAAGATTAACTGACTCAGTGTTCAACAACAGATTCAATGGAGTGTTCTCTACTTGGAACCAACCAACACGATTCAGGCCAAAAACAACTACAACAGCCTTGAAACAAACAAATAACCTCCCGGGATTCCAGCTGTAAGATTCCTTTGCTTATCTCAAAAAGTTTTTTTTTAATATATATATATATATATATATATATATATATATATATATATTATTTTATGTTCAATTCATGCTGGAACATGGTCTGGTCTCAGTTCCTCACTACCAGGCACATGGTATCCTTAGTCAGTCCAGTAATAGGTATTAAATCCAGTATTAATATTTTAATATTAAGCTTAAGATATTAAGATATTAGGAGATTATCGCACAAGCATAAAACACGACTTACCTCTTCCAAATTCAAGTAAAATTTGGGCTGCATCCATTTTTCAAAAGTCGGAGGCTTCCAATTTTTGAAAAATGGCCACAAAGTGAGTTAAGTGAGCTGGGCATTCAGATGGCAGATTTGGCAACAAAAGCCATGCAATAGTACCCGAATGCAGCCGAATTTTACTTGAATTCAGGAGAGGTAAGTCACGTTTTTATGCTTGTGTGAAAATCTCATTAGTCAGAAAATCTCAGATGTGCCTCTCTCCTTCTTTGGGGCCTCCTCTTTTTCCCATTCCCTCCTTTAAAAAATTAATCTCAGGAATCTTATTAAATTACCACAGCTTTCATCTACTTTCCCAACCTTTTTTAAAACCTTAGCAGCAATGCCTCAAGGAACATTCTCTCGTTTTCCAGCTTTCTTTTAAAAAATTCCCTTCTTTTTGCTTACAACCCCCCCTATTATCAATGTTGACTTGAAATTCACCACTACAATGTGGGAGACAACCAAGAACACTCTGTCAAATTTGAGCCAACTAACTCAATGTCTCACTGAGTCATAGCTTCCACAGGCACAGAGGCATCTTCTTTTATTACCACTTTGTGGGGAGGAGGATGTCATGCAGCCGGAGAGCTGACTATGGACGTTTTCACACAGGGCTCCCTAAAGCCGGCTGGAGCCCTTCCCCTAAAGCCGGCTGGACCCTGTGCCGCTGACACCGGAATGACTCCGGCAGCGGCAGGCTAATTCCTTTTGCCACCCGGAATTACCTGAAGCCGGAGTTAGCCAGGAATTAGCCTGCCGCTGCCGGAGTGAGGCCGGACTTAGGGCTCCGTGTGTTTGAACACACGGAGCAAAAAGCCGGCCGGACGCAGGGATGACACCGGAAGGGGCGGGGTTTGCCGCCGTGTGTGTGTGAACACACGGGAAATGGAGCCGGAGTGAGGCCAGCAGGAGGCCGGCTAGCGTCCTCCTTTTGCCCCATGTGAAAACGTCCTTAATCCATCATCTCTTTGATTTTCAGCCTAAGGAATCAAACACTGGTATCTGAGCATGCAGTTCCTTTAATGCAGGGGTAGGCAACCTAAGGCCCGGGGGCCGGATGCGGCCCCCCCGAGGCCTTTGGACCGGCCCCAGGTCGCTCCTGCCGCCGCCCGCCATGGTGATATTGATTATTGTTGTTATTACTTGTTCTTGGGGTTTTCTTGGCAAAATCTCCACAGGGGTTTTGCCATGGCTTTTCTGGGGCTGAGAGAGTGTGCATGCATATTTTTAAAAAGAAAATTTATTTATTTATTTATTTATTTTTGGTGCTTCGGCCCCCCAATTGTCTGAGGGACAGCAACCCGGCCCCTGGCTCAAAAGGTTGCCTACCCCTGCTTTAATGGCTATATATTCATGCACTGGAAATTCTATTTAGACACTTAACTGTATAGATGTATAGTAGTTTTTATAGACAAAATGCACACCTGCAATCATTTTGGAGAAAATATTAAACCTCACCTGGATTGGACTCATTCGCTTGAGTAAAATTGTCCAGCATGAATGTGAAGAAGTTGGACAGCTGGATAAGAAAACATATCATTTAGTTGGAAAATAGAAATGCTTCTAACTTCTTGCCTATCCTCCCACTTGTAATGCCTTTTGAACTGTGCAACTGTAACTTTGGGCAATATTCCTGCTGAGAGTGCCCATTTAGAGGAAGAGGAAGATTTTCCTTCCATACAAAGACTATCCTGTGCAAGTGCTGAAGCACTTGCTTCCTCATAAAACAGAAAGTTTAAAAGTTACTGTTTGCATAGATACTATTTCACTGAGAAGTAGAATAAAGCATTTGTAATGATATAAAATTAATCAAATTTACTACGTAAAAAGGCATTCAAATACAAAATAGAATCAAGCAGAAGTCCCATTCCAAAAGCCTGATGCAATGTAAATAACTAAATCCCCCCCCCCCTTCAAGTTCAGACTAACATCTGGAATGGATTCACTGCCCTACCAACATGGAAGCCACCAGCTACCATTGGCTGGAGTGAGATGGCTGCATCAGGCAGCAGGTGACATGGAAGGGCATCAAATTGGTGTTTATCTGTTATTATTGCATTTTAAAGCATTGCAGAAGGAGAGGTGCTTGTGGGATTTTCAGTGTTATCCAGGACTTTAGCTACAGGTGGGGAGCAAAAATTAAAGTTTTCTTGCCCGAATAAGAATACTGCCCCCATGACATTTTTCTTTATTCCTCAAATTTCTACCATTGCAGTAACTTAAAACTTCAATTAAGCATTTAGAAATACAGTTTGAACATCGAAAGGAAAAAAGGCAGGCAAAGTTACCAAGGGAATGAGAACACAGTTCTAAGTGCCAGTGATTTTCAGTGTCTCATTCTCTGCAATGCTAGAATTTTGGGTCATTGTTGTTGCATACCTTCAAGTCATTTTCAAACTATCATGGTTTTGTTTGTTTTTTGTGTGTACAAGATTTGTTCAGAATGGGGCTGCCTTTGCCTTTCTCTAAAGCCTCTCTAAGGTCACCCAGTGAGTTTCCATGGGTGAGCATGGATTCAAACCCTGGTCTCCCGAGTTATAGTTCAATACTCTACATCACACAAAAATTTAATGGGGGCAGAATTGTTATCTGGGAGGACAAGATCTCATTTTGCTGCAGGGACTGTGCACCTTGACTCAGGTAGGAAGGGGCACTATTTTGCTAGTCTCAGCCATCTTGGACCAGCCTTATATACACTCAAGATTATATTTTAAACATCGTTCAGAAGGAGAATACAAACATACAAGCTACATTATACATGAAGAATATCATTCGTAAACTCAGCTTGTTGTGATTTACTGGTGGTTTGTGTCAAAGGAATTCCACAGAAGTCAAACCTGTAGCTGTGCTTGTTCTTCTGCATATTCAATTGATTGAAAGATGCTAAGGGAGTATTGCCGCTTCAGCTCCATTCGAGCCATGTATGACCGATACCACCTTTGGATGAGGACAGCTGCTTTGATGGCTGACAAAACATACAGTGGCCAGAAAGAAAAGAATTATTATTATTCACAACTCATTATGCAGATCTTTGGCTTCTGTTGGAGCTTGTGCATTTTTCAAAGTGCCTATATTTACACAAAACCTGTATTTTCAGACAATCTGAGAAAGTAACCATAGTTTGCTCACTAATTCTAGGGCAACATTGCATCTAAAGGTCCAAAGAACCTGGCTTTCAGTGCACTGTGAATGTAAACTAGATCATGTGGCCTGTGGCCTCATGCATTTGAAAGATGAAATACACCCCACAGAGATCTGTATATCTGATTTTCTTGTGATTTTCAAGACTGCATACATAAACCCTGTTATGAATCTGATTTTCTTGTGATTTTCAAGACTGCATACATAAAGCCTGTTAGGAGAGAAATCACTCACAGACCAATTCCACATCTTGGAAAACCTGCACTGTTACCATATTAGTCCTGTTTTATTCAGGCCTTGAAACTCAGTAAAATCCACAACTGGGAAAGGACAAGATTAGGACGGGACTGTTAACTTTGTTGTTGCTGTTGTGTCCCTTCAGGTTGCTTCTGGTCACCCTAAGGCGAACCTATCATGGGGTTTTCTTGGCAAGATTTGTTCAGACAGGTTTTCCCTTTGCCTTCCTCTGAGGCTGAGAAAGTGTGATTATCAAGGTCAGCTAGTGAGTTTCTATGGCTGAGTGGGGATTCAAATCCTAGTCTCCAGAGTCACAGTCCAACTTTGAAACCACTACACCATGTTGGCTCTCACTGTTATCGTAGGAGAAGATAAAAGAACAGGAGAATCTCTTGACACCTCCTTTGCATGAGCAATAGAAAGATAAAATTATTTTTTCCCCTTCCTGTGAAGTCAAGAAACATGTTTAATCCCATCAGTCTCTCATACTGTTGAGTTCTGTATTGCTTTGTTAAGAGGTAGACCCAGAAGACCTATGAACTGTCAGGCTTCGTGGATTTAACAGAAGAGAGCACTTTCATTTTGAGGCAGAACCTAGCAAGAATAGCTGATGCTTCTTTGGAGAGCAAGGACCCTGGGCCCATTCATTTAAGTTTTATGTTTTTAAAATAAGACATTACTGTATCCTTTGCTCTCTATGAAGATCTCTGTATATAGTACTGCTTCCGATACAGTATTTAAAAAATCAAATACACTTTTCCAGGGTGAGATGACACAGGGATCAAATTGAATTCATTGTACACATCCCTGATATTTAAATATTTGTATCCTGTAGTACTTAAAATGATAGAAGTGACATTACAATAGGTTAAAACCTACTGTGATTCATCACACCTTCACATCTCTCTCTACACATCTTTAAAAAGTATTTTATGGATATTTGAGTCACTTCAACAACTTGCCTGGAGGAAAGACAACTCTCAAAACAAATAGTGCTCAAAGGCTGGTTCAATGATTCTAAAGAAAAAAATAGTATTTAGTAGACAAATTATTGCAAAATCGATATTACAGAAGACCTCCAAAATATGATTTCTCCAAAAGTTTTTATTTTTATCTTTATCAACGTATGTTTGTAGTTTTCGAGATTTTAACATGTTTGAAATGTAGGCAGCCATAGTCTTTAAATGAGTGCTTCTGATTTACATTAGTGAATAGTCAGTAAACATGTCACAACAGAAATTAGACCTAACACTAGACATACTGTGGAAGTTGTTATTGTGTGAGCTAAAATAATGTGTTGAACAGTATACATACCCTGTGTTATTAAACAAGCAGTAACCTGTTTTTAAGATGATAGCCCTGACAGAGGGATGCACTTCTCTTGGAACGTTGCCCTTCCTATAACTCTTGTGTTCATTATTTCAATTTTCACTCAAGTAGAAGTGCTGCTTTGTCATTTTAAATACATTTAATTAAGACTCAAGAGACCTTGGTCAATGACGTCAGCCCAAAGGGAATAGTCAATATTTCCAGAATCTATTTGCTGTTCCAGAATAACCAAAGGAGTGTTTCAGAAGAGGTATGAGGGAAATATATTCATGAACAGGCATTGTTGAACTTTAACAGAGTTAATCTAAATATGTGAATGTTGAGTACTATGAAAATATCCAAGTGTTGTCCCAGATATCTAATGGTTAAGGGAAGTGGAACCTTTTAGTCTATTGGGGCTTGACACCCACTGCTATTTTCAATTGGCCTGTCCCTTGCTTCAGTTGCCAGTATAATTCTGTTCCTTCCTCAACTCAGATATGCTCACCTCACCTTAAACTAATCTTCCTTTGTGGCCAGAGAGTTTTTCAGCACATCCTGCACATCACTCCATCATTTCCATCATTTTTCAGCAAATAGCTGAAACATACCTCTCCTGGTAAATTTTGAAAGCATTGCTGTGTTGGATTAAATATTCTTTGAGTCTGGGGTATATGGATAATAACAAATTATATGGGAGGAAGACTCAGTAAGTTTCATGGGAAGGATCTCTCTCTCTCTCTCTCTCTCTCTCTCCCCCCCCCCCCCCAGTATTTGTTTTATTGATGTCAGAAGAGGCAGCAATATTCTTAAGTACTATTTCCTCTAACATGTCCCATTGGAACAATACCTTGACGTACAAGTGAGCTCACCTGAAAAATAGATAATTTACCATTCAGACTGATCTGAGTATGATCAGATCTCTTGCTGATAAAAATGGAATAGGGTCTGTGATAGGGTCACCTTAGAGTCACCATAAATTTGAAATTACTTGAAGGTACACAACAACAACAACAATTAGACACATGCTGTATAGGATTTAAGTAGAGCATGTGTCACCATGGTCAGATTAAACATCACCAAGAATGGGCACAACTGACCCACAAGTTTTAGATGTACAAAGGGACTCCAGGCCATCACAGAAATCCAAGCTTCCAGGCTCAGCAACGAACCCAGTACAAACCTGGTAATGTAGGGCATGGGGAATGTAACCCTATCTAGCAGGGGATGAATCCTGTTCCCTGATCTGCTTTTCAGTTGATCAGAAGCACCCTGTATTGTCTGGATTAAGCTTCTATTTGATTTCATCCAATCTACTGCTTCCTTCTTCCTAATTTAACACCACCTGGGATGCCCTACTGTGAAATCTTCAAAATTTAGGAATATTACAAAAGGATTATTTTGTTATGACACCACATCATAGCAGTTATGCAGACTGGTTTTACCTCGTTCTGATTTGTTCTCCTGGTTCTTCTTTATAGAGATACCACATCCCATGACTTCAGAAGAGACTTGGTATCTGATTTACATTTTCCTCATAGGTGATGTTTTCCTTTCAGTCAATGATGGTACAACCCATACCTTCTTTATGTTCATCTCAATATACTACAATAAGCCAATTCTAGACAGAATCAATCCTTCTCTTTGTCCTAAGAGCATATGGTAAAAATAGAGTTTATATCATTAACTACCAAGGTACAGCAGAAATGATGAACTGCACTATCTATGCACTAGTAAAAGCAGTGAGGAGCACATCAAGACTCATTTGTTAATATTAGTCATGAACCTGCAACTTTTGGTACCACTGGCCCAATGCGTCTCCCCCCCCCCCTTTTTTTTGTTTTTTGTTTTGTTGTTGTTGCAAGACTGTAGACTGGATATCATGCAGGTACTGAAAGCAGCCTTTTGGTGAGCTCTATACATGGAGTAGGCTGTTTTCTTAATGACTCCGTGTTGTGTATGACATAATGTTGACTTTTGGAATATTACCAATAGGGAAATGGGATTGTGACATGGAGACTAAAGGTCCTGTCTGCACGGACCAAATAAAATAGCTTCCTTGCATCTTCTTTGTGGGGAGACCGTACAACACATGGACAAAACCCTGATTCTGGTATGAACAGACTGGACAATGTCTAGCCTGTTCAGTACCAAAATGGGGCATATTCCTCTTAGCACATATTCATTCATTAGATGTCTCCATTATGTAACTCAGCTTTACTGTACTAAAAGCTTTCTCTGCCTTACATAGCATTAATACAGCTTTTATTTTTGCATAATTTATTAAATTAACTACAGTATTAGTGTTGTCTGGGAGGCTCTCCTTTTATAAATCCTGTTTATAAATCCTGTTTATAATCTCTATTAGTATATAAAATTTAAAAAAAAAATCTCTTTTCTATAACCATCATAAAAATAATCAGTACAGTTGTATGCTGCCAGGAACTTTTTCTGGTCATTACATCACTGTCACTTCAGCAATCAGCCATTACCTGGCACAGATTGCTGTAGACCAGGGATGAGTTTAGTCCCTGGGTTCAGATCTGGCCTTTCTGGGCCAGCTCTGAATCCAGATCTCTGGGGTCTACCAAATGGCCACAGCACCCTCCCAATAGTTTCCTAGATATTGTAGATTTTTTTCCCCTACTCCTAATGCTTAGGTTGGGTCCACATGGGCCAAAATACTCTGGGAGAAGCACAGAATATTCTGGCCCTAAAGTTGCTCAAATGTCCCCCCACCATTACCTTTGGCACTCCGTTGTGACACTGGGAGGCTGTTCGCACATGTGTTCCCCTGTACCACTTGTCACCAATGCCTCTATGTGAGTCACTTCCTCTAAGGTCAGAATGAGGCACCTAGCATTGATCGCATGGATGGGTACCTTGTTCTGACCTCAAAGTGACCAACTCGTGCCATTGGCACCAGGTAGAACAGCGAGATGTGTTGTAAACAGTGGCCTACTGTGATAACCAGGACTCCATATCTTCCAGGAAGGTCTGGAGCAAAAGGTGATTTATTTAAAACCGTTTAAAAGGGGTATACTTTGGGTTTGGTGCTGAGCTGGCCAGGCATCGTTTGGACAATGCCCAACCAAGTTTGCACCAGAATTGGGGACTGGCCCCTGCATAATCCAGATTGGTCGCTGTGGCACTGGAGGAAGAACATTTTATTTGGCTTGAGTTACTACACGGAATACTTCTAAACTAAAATATGCTGGAATTTCTTTGGCCCTGCCCACCATTGGGATGTGTCTTCTTCCATCCCTCTCCTCCCAAAATCCAACTCTGATACAAAATTCATCACTCCTGTTGAAAGAGAATTCCTTTCATAGGCTGATAGACCAAACAAGCCAAGTCTAACTAAAAGGATAATTACAGTGATCACAGAGGTCTTACAGTGCTTAGCTATTTATCCATCTCAAAGATAAATAAAGTAGCTTCCAAAGACAGAACATTTCCCGCTGTGGCACCCAATTGTGCAATTACGTCCCCCACCCCAAGCATCTGTTGAAGGACTCTTGGGTTAGCTAACATATTAGAAATACTAAATACATATATGGGAGCCTTTGGACTTAGAAGATTTTTAAAATGTTGTCCACATTCCACAGAGACTTAGATGCATCTGTGCTCATTGAAATCAATGACTTAAGCATGCCTAACACATGGTTGGGCATTGACCTGTGTGTTTCCAGATGTTGTCAAGTACACAGGAGAACCATCTGTGCATTATTTTTAGAGATTGTGAACATATGTGTTACAATAGCCCTTTGTTTGTTATACCAACGTCTTCAGGCTGACCTATGCAGTCATCAGAGGGTACACCTACCCGGCAGAATTAAAACTGTTTGACACCACTTTAACTGTCACAGCTCCATCCTACTGAATGTATCCTGGGATTCAATTTTGTGAGTCACCAGCACTCTTTGGCAGAGAAGGCTAAAGGCCTTGTAAAACTACAAATCCCAGTATGCCATAGGATGGAGCTACAACACTTCAAATGGTGTCAAACTGCATTATTCTATGTGTAGATGCAGCCAGAATTGGGCATATTGTTCCAGTCTTGTCTGAGTGATGTTAAGGATGCTGGGATCCATAGTTTTGACTGCTGCCATGGTACACTCCTACTGAACCTCCTGAGGGAGAGGTCTGCCAATACGATGCCTATGAAGGGAACTGCTCCTTAACAGGGAGAACGGGTAAACTTATAACCCTCAGACCGTTCCCTGCTGGTTTCTAACAGGAAACCTATATGTTGGTTGTGCCCTCACAACAGTTGCAAATTACCATCTTAATGAGCAAAGTGAAAACCCACTGATTTTTATGTTGTTCACAAAGAGGGAGTAACTGAAAAACAAAATATGTCTGTATTTGTCTTAAATAAATAAGGATATTTGAGGCTTATGGTAGAAAGAACACTTAGGTTCTCTCCCCTCTAGCAATACTCGAATCAGAGCAAGCATTGATTAATAGCAACACATGATAAAAATGGGTTTTGCTTTCTCTCATTTCAGAGTTAATCTGGGGAAATCGGAAGAAGATGTGGTTTGCAAAAATCTGGGAAGAAAATGAATACTTTGAAGAGGAATTAATGTTTGGAATGGGGGAATCTGAGAGACAAATGAACCCATAAAGTTTTTAGTTTGTTTTTAACTTTAGTATATTTTATATGATTTTATATTGGATGTAACTCTTTTAATTGTTTTGAATTTTATTGAAATTTTAAAAGTTTTACCTGTGAGCCACCTTGGGTCCCTCTGGGGAGAAAGACAGCATATAAATGAAATAAATAAAATAAAATAAAGCAAGAAAATATGTTGAAACTGCAATTCTATAGCCATTTTCTTGGGAGGAAACCCAATTTAATTTAGTGGGATTTACTTTTGTGTAGACTTGATAGTAAACTTGTGATGTTAGTACATATGAGGCAGGAAAATGGTAATTTTGTCTTAGTTGTATGTTGTTGCTATGTGCCTTAAAGTCATTTCTGACTTATGGCGACCCTAAGAGGGGGGGTCTGAGATAGTGAGTAACTCACCCAAGGTCACCCAGTGAGTGGGTTTCCATGGCCGAGCGGGGAATTGAACAGAGTCATAGTCAAACACTCAAACTACTATACCACATTGGCTCTTTGTTATATATCACTTTGATAATTATCATGATTTGGCCAGGCAACGTCTATGACCCAATATTCTTTACCCTCTTTTGAGGAGCAGTCAACCAGATGCTTATTGTCGTGGCCTTTTTTAGTCTACCATCTGGAATTCAAAGATTAACAGCTTCTAAACATGGAGATGCTCACTTAATTTTCATGCTTGATAAGAAGGCCTTCCATAGACAGAGAAAAGTTGAAGCACATGGAAACAGCCACACTAAGAGTCACTTCGGTGTGGCATAAAGGAGTCACTCATACTTGTGATGATACCTACTATTTGGAACAACCAGATACTTTTGTCTGGAACCATTTTGAATTTCATTCCTCATATTTACCCTTTGAACTGTACTGAAGAAAAAAGTCACAATGTATGAAGTCACTTCTCACCACTGAAAAATCAACTGCCTCAGTGGTCCTCCAGGTCCTCAGCTATTTTTGGAATTCAGTTCTCCAGCCAAACTACCCAATGGCCAGCATGGTCAATGGCGAGGGATAGTGAGAGGCGCAATCCAACAACATTCAAGGACCCAAGTTTGAGAACCACTTTAGCTACCAGATTTAAGACTTCTGTGTGTATGTGATGCGGAAAAGAAAGTGATTTCGAGGCAAGTCTGAACCTCAGTTATTCACTTTCTAGAAATGAACAACTACTTGTATTAAGGGGATGGCGTGAGGAAAGCAGAAAAAGAAAGTTAAAACAAAAAGAAATAAAAAGCTGGAAGAGTGGTACTGAGTGGATACTAATACGTATATAAGATTTGTGACTCGTGATCAGGCTTACCTTGAAACGGGGTGGAAAGGAAAAGACAATAGTGTGGTGTTTTTGTTTTTTTTATTAAGAAGTCATTGATTTGCTAAGGAGCTATGATTTTTTTCTACACAGAATCTAAACCAGGGCTAGGCAACCTAAGGCCCGGGGGCCGGATGCGGCCCTCCGAGGCCTTTGGATTGGCCCCTGTCCGGTCCTGCCGCCTCCCGCCATGATGATATTGATTATTGTTGTTATTACTTGTTCTTGGAGTTTTCTTGGCAAAATCTCCACAGGGGTTTTGCCATGGCTTTTCTGGGGCTGAGAGAGTGTGCATGCATATATTTTATTTTTATTTTTATTTATTTATTTATTTATTTATTTTTGGTGCTTTGGCCCCCCAATTGTCTGAGGGACAGCAACCCAGCCCCCGGCTCAAAAAGGTTGCCTACCCTTGATCTAAACAGAAGAATGCCACGACCATTGCTTTTTCTTTGTTTTGTTTTTAAAAAGAGGTTGCAAACATAGATTTTTAACAAGTATAATGTGAAAGAAGATCAATCAAGAGTCTTATAAAATATGTGAATGGATCTAGCACTACACTTAGTAGTGCCTTTTCTCAAATGATGGATGCTAGAGTAAGAATCAGTCATGATTTCAAATTTGAAAAGGGAAATGATAGTCTTATATTGCAAAATTGATTCTGGAAGTGAGTGATCAGATCACAGAGAAGGCAGCTTCTGTATCTTTAAAATTGTTCAGAACAGAAAACAACTGTTGACATATGTAACTCCTTTTTACCTTCTCATTGTTAGACTATCTCTGCCACAATTCCATTTTCTACACTATTATGAAAGGGAAAGGACTTCTATCATCTGCATCTTATTTATGGCCCTTAGTAGGTAGGACAAATGTGTGAATGAACAGAGGCACACACAGAGGAGGGAGGAAGGGAGACTAGGACTACCCCAAAATACAATAGAAGTGTACAAAACTAATAAACTAAGGATGCTTCAAGTGTGGCTCTTAATTCAGTGGCCTTATGAAAGGCAGTAGAGATCAATCTGGGATCTCTCTTCACTCAGACTGCACATCATAAATGTATTTACTTAGAAATAAGTATCATTTAATGCAACAAGATTTAATTCCAAAGATGCATGTTTGGAATCACAGTCTTTGTTATAGCATGCAATGTTTCCAACAACTGACATTGATTTGCTTGTTAAAAATGACTAAAGTATATCTTTTCTTAAAAAAAAAAAAAAAAAGCACACACACATACAAACATTACCTGCTTTCTTCCATTGTATCAGCAAAGAGGTTTGTTTATAAGTGTTGTAAACAAGCCAGCCGTCTTCCCACACAGAGTGTACAGAACAGGACATGAAATCGACACTCCAGCTATCTCCACAGTGGGTCACATCTTATGTATAAATGGATTTCCCATGCACCCCACTTTAGCAAGGAATAGATTCAACAAACACCTCCTTTCTCTCTTCCAGCCTGAAACTAGAGCTCTGTACAAATACAACAGCAATGCAGGCAGAGAGGCACGGTGATGTATTGGACCTCTGTTTGTTACCACACTCCCTGGATCTCAGGCAGATAGGGGGATAATAATTGAAGTTATCTGTCTCTTATCAGGAGCTCTGTGGTCTATTTTCCTCAGCAAACCCCATTATTGAAATGACTAATGGTAAAGCAGAAACTGATATTATAGCAGCCATGTCATAAGCTGAAATGTTGAGTGAGGCTTTGGTTTGGGAAGAGATACTAAAAGCAGTAAAAGGGGAAGAGGCTGCATCTGCACTGCAGAAGTAATCCAATTTGACACCACTGTAATGGCCATGGCTCAGTGCTATGGAATTCTGGGAACTGTCATTTGTTGTTCTGAGGTCTGGTGCCACAACAAACAACAGTTCCTAGAATTCCATAGCATTGAGCCATGCCTTCTAAAGTGGTGTCAAACTGGATTATTATTGCATTGTGGATGCAGCAGAGACCATGTAGCTTCCAACTCACTGTCTTCATTGGTTGCAGCAAAACAACAATCCAGAGGCATTTTAATGTTGAACACATTGATTATAAGCATAAGCTTTCATGTCCATTTCATCAGATGCATAAGTGTTCTCCTGTGCTGTATATACATATATTTACATACACAAATGATTGAAGTGGGAAGAAATAAACAGTGAGTTCAGTGGGAAATGAAATGCAAAACATACAGACAGTAACAATTGTAAATCATAGTTATTACGGTAATATTTTTAGAAACAAATTAACTTTGAGATTCCTGGTACTGGGGATAAACAACTTTCAACAGAGGATCACCAACTACCTACTTCATTAGGTCATTCTTGAGAGTTTCTAAGGAACATTTTGCTTGCCAGTTATTGGAAACACAGTGATGGAACCAATGAACCCATGGTCTGATACAAGTCTCTGATTTACTAGACATTATAGACCCAGTGCGGTGTAATGGTTTGAGTGTTGGACTGGAGACCAGGGTTTGAATCTCTGCTGAGCTATGAAATCCACTGGGTGACCTTGAACAAGTCATACTCTCTCAGCCTCAGAAGATGGCAATGGTAAAACCTCTCTAAAGAAATTTACCAAGAAAACCTCATGGCAGGTTCACCTTAGGGTCACCATAAGTCAAAAAAATGACTTGAAGGCACACAACAACAACAACAACAACAACACTATTATATCCTAAAGATTTTACTTGCATAAAACAGCAAAATTTGGGTATCAGTAAAATAATACTGATAGATTAGGGTGGGCAAATTACACACCTGAAGCTAACAGTGGTCTCCAATTTTGTTTTTGTGGACCTCAGCTCCTTCAGATTCCTCAGATTGCGCCCTATTAAAATGTTGTCTAACAATAAAAAGATGAATTGTTTTTCTTGGAAGCATTCAGGAGCAAAAAAACTACATTTTAATAAGGTTGTGGTGGCTTCTCAGACTTTTTTAAAAGGACTTTTCAAAACCAGAAATGGGTTTCTGGCCACTTCCAAATTTGTTTCCTTTTGTTATTGCATATTTTGCAAGTATGTCCTGGAGGTTCTTACAGCAGAATCCTGACCTTGGATACCAAGCAGTTGCCCACCTCTGCTATAGATTATATAGGTATAAACATGTTTGAATAAATCTCAGAACTTAACATAACAAGTTTCCCTGGATCAAATATCTAGCCTGTTGTCTGGACTAATTTATACTTTGTTCCTTTGCTTCTGTGGAGGACTACCTACAAATAACTGGAACAAGAAAAGGTGAAGACTTAAAGCTGCACCTCAGGTTGCCTACATAGAAGATCATGATAGCTTGCAACCTGAGGAAACAATTTAATTTCCAGGTTAACTTTTTCTTGTCTAGAGGCAACTGGCTTCATACTGCACAGTAGAAGTAACACATCAGCTTACTGAGAAAATTCCTATGTTTTTTAAAAACTGTGTGGCATGCAGAAATCAGTATGTGAAGCTTTTCTCCAGTATAGTAAACATAACCAAGCAGCCTTAGAGGAAATCTGTACATATGTTTTAGTGCCTTTAACCATTCTTCCCCATGTGGGGCTAGGGAATCATGCAACTACTGTATGTGTGCCTAAATGCCTTCAAATCACCTGTTGACCTATGGGAACCTCATGAATTTCATAGGGTTTTCTTGGGCAAGGAATACTTAGAGGTGGCTTGCGATTGCCCTCTTCTGATATATTGCCTACAGCACCTGGCAATCCTTGACAGCCACCCATCCCAATACAAATCAAGGCCTGACCCTGCTTCACTTCCAAGATCAAACAGGATCTGATGCCTTCTGGGTATTTAGACTCTCCATGCAACCATTAGGAACATCAACATTCTTCCATTTGGGTACTGCAAATAACTTGAAGCATCATGGATTGTGATGAAGAGAAAATGTCATTCTGGGTACAAGTAGAATGAAGGGTTAAAAACTAGTGCTGTCTGGAAATTCCTCTTAGGGCTCTTGTGCCACTGTTAAGCCATATGAAATATTGCTTCGGTTCACAGATGGAGCACCTCTTGGGTACTATGAAATCATTCCTATTTCATCTTTGCCATTTCAAAACCTTTTATATTATTTACTAAACCTCTTAAACTTCATTATCCTTGGTGCAGATAAATGGCTTGAAGTCCCTGCTTTCAGGTTTCTGGTATCATTTCAATAACCTGCAGAAAGAAAGAAAGAAAGAAAGAAAGAAAGAAAGAAGATAGAAATTCTGTTTCTGTATATACAGTATATTCTTTTTCTGGTCTTCTGTAAATTTGCAGGTTACCAGAAGCCATATATTACTCAGATATTTAACTCGTAAGCTGTGAGTTGGGTAGAATTCAACTGATCTAGATTTTTAAAAGGTAAAAAATAGGGGGGGGGGGGTTAAGGTAAAAAAATATAGTGTTGGAGAACCAGCATGGCGTAGTGGTTTGTGGGCTGGATTTAGATTCTGACTCAGCTTGGTCATAAAACCTACCGGGTTGGGCAAGTCACATGCTCTCAGCCTTAGAAAATGGCAAAGGCAAATCTCCTCTGAACAAATCTTGCCAAGAAAACCCTATGATAGTTCACCTTAGGGTCTCCATACGTTGGAAATGACTTGAAAGCACACAACAACAACAACAACAACAACAAACAACATATAGCAATTTTTATATGGAGCAATTTAGAATATTGGTCTGGTTAATCCAACAAGGAAACTACTAAACCAAAAAGAGAAAATATGTAGGCTGGCAAACTAATTAAGTTATAAAATGAGCTGCCAAAAAGTTCGGGATGAGACCAAAATACAGAGAGTTGTCCAGAGTGGCATGCTGCAGAATACAATGGAGTTGGGATTTGGTGCATCCACCATTACTTCCAATATGGATGCTGTAGCAAGAAGTTAACATAATTCCTGCTCCCTCCAAGTCTGAAACTATGGAGATTATCGCACTCAGTTATAACACAGTTTACTTGAGCCGGCTTAAAATTAGAAGTGGGAGGCATCCTAATAGTATCACACACATATTTAGACACCAAAAATCACTGCACAGCGGCAGCCTGGCTCCATTGCCACTCGGAGGGCACTCTTGTGGCCATTTTTTCAAGCCGGAAAACTCCTGGCTTCGAAAAGAGGCACAAGGAGCGTCCGTTGGAGCAGCAATGGAGCCGGGCTGCAGCTGGGTGGTGATTTCGGCAGCTAAATGTGTGTGATACTATCAGGATGCTGCCCTCTTCTAATTTTAAGCTGGCTCAGATAAGCCACATTATAACTGAGTGCGATAATCTCCTTATTTTAGTTTTTTTCTCCCCCTTCATACATGTGCTGATATAAACGTTGGCTGCCTTACTATATCATCATTTTTGTTATAAATAGCGTGTGTGTGTGTTAGTAGTCATGAGCCATGTAAGAGCGGTGATACTGGTTTTTATTTTATTTTGAGAACAAAAGCTGTTTCCATGCTTGTGTGAAGAGGATGGAGCAGAAAGGTGCAGAGAGAAGAGTGGCATCACTATGGCTGGCGTCACCCCCAGGCTGGCAGCCACTCCACAGCTCTGGTCAGGTGGAGCTACTGGTGAAGAGAAGGATCTGGTCTTGGTTGCCTCCCCCATCGGTGAAGCAAAGACAGGGGTGAGAAGGATCCCAGACTGGGGGCTCTAGAGACCCTGCAGAATGGGGGAGGGAGAGTGCAGAAGAGGAGGAAGATACCATGGCCACCATCCTAGAAGCAGCTCAATCTGGTGTGATGCCCCAAATCCTCCCCTGGCAGATAGTGCCAGGTGCATACCCTCCGTACCCCACTACCATCATAGTCAGGGTGATCAAGTCTAGGGAAAGAGCAGGAAGGGAAGGAGCCACAGAAAGAAAGTGGCATCAGGACCTCTGCCTCCTGCCTCTCTTGCCACCACCCTGCCCCAGCCTGCATGGCATACCATCTGGCTGCCTCCTCCCTGGCAAGCAGGATGCTTCTGCTGTCCATCTGCTATGGCTGCTGGTGGGCAGCCCCTTCCAGGTATGGCAAGGCTGCTGGCAAGGCTGGGAAAAGGAGGCAGCAACAGAGGTGGAAGTGGCAACCACAGACTCCACAGCTTCTGCCAGCACCTCCCTTTCCCAGCCCTGCCAATAGCCCTGCCAGGCCTGGAAGAGGCTGCTGGGCAGCAGCAACACCCATTTGCAGGCCACAGCGTTCCCTGGGTTCCCTGACTGGCATCAGGGGGAGCTTCCAGAGGAGGGTCTTGAGATGGACCATAAGGAACCACTCCATGAGGTGTTCAACCCCTCTAATGAAGCCTCCTGGTGCAGTCCTAGTAATGTCACTGAGGTCCAAAACACACTGCAGAAATAATCCCACGGCAGACCACTTTAACTGCCTTGACTCAGTGCTAGAAGATCTTGGGAACTGTACTTTATTGGGGCACTTCTGCAGTGTGTTTTGGACCTGAGACAGAATCTCCCTTATATGAGAGATTGTCATGTTGTCACAGTAAGATGTACACGTAAAATAATGAATGGTGACACACGTCCCTCCACATTTGTGGCTTTGACTTTTGCGGCTTTGACTAATCACGGATTTTATTATTATGTCATCTCTAGGAATATCTAGGTCCTCCAGCGCAACTCTATGGTCAACTTTAACCAAAAGTCGCACTGAAGGGCCTAGAGACTCCTAGAGAGAACACTCTACTAGGCATTTGTAGCTCCTCTAGCGCAATTCTATGGTCAATGTCTGGCAGATGTTGACCACAGAGTTGCACTGGAGGAACTAGAGATTCCTAAAGAGGTGTTCTCTCAGGTAAAAAGATAATGTTTTTGTTATTTGTGGCTTTCTCACATTCACGGGGCTCCTGTGCCCCTAACCCCAGCGACTGTGGAGGGATGAGTGCACTCTGGAGCAAAACAGAACCTCAGGACAGATCCTGCCCTTCAAGATGTTGGTCTCATTTTTGTTTCAAACAAGGTATCTGCAGTAAACTGCAATTATGGATGTGGGCACAACCTGAAAACCTGCTGATTCCTGTGGGAACCAGAGGAGTGGTTTTAGAAGAATTACCATTATTTCTTAAATGGAATCCTTTTTTTATTATTATTATTCATCAGCTTGACTGAAGTTTTATGGAAGGGGAATTAGGTCGACTTCTGTTTTGTATACTGCAGGGAGCTCTGTTGGTACGATACACTTCCCCATGGCATTAATTAGTTGCAAACTAAGAAAATGCCTTCAATTTAAAAAGAAAAGAAAAGAAGAATGGGCATAATCCTACTCGTGTTCTTGTGCGGTTCTTTAATACTTCTGAAAAGCCTGGTGGATTGTACCCCTTATAAGGAGGAGAAAGGGTTTTTCTAAAAGTCAGTATCAAAAGCATACAGTATTTTCTCCAGCACAAGGATGTTCTTCATATTTCATTCCAAGCCAGAACATTCATCTTCTTGTAGATTTATTCTGTCATTAGTGTAATATATCTAACTTGGGTTCTAGCCACAGTGTGTCCAGTGTCTATCCATTTTCTAAGGTTTTCTAGACCTCCTATGTGGCTGAAGCACTAATAAGGCTGCATCTACACGGCAGAATTAATGCAGTTTGACACCACTTTAACTGCTCTGGCTCAATGCTATTGAATTCTGAGATTTGTAGTTTTGTGAGATGTTTAGCTTTCTCTTTCAGAGAGCTCTGGTGCCACAACAAACTACAAATGCCAGGATTCCATAGGATGGTGCCGTGGCAGTTAGAGCAGCATCAAACTGTATTAATTCTGCAGTGTAGATGCAACCGTAGCTATGTGCACAGCATTCTTTTTGTGGTGTTTAATGGCACTGATTTTCCTCCTTGCCACTAGGTGGTACAAACCTCCATTCCTGTTCAGGAGGTAATCATTCTGGTGGGGAAAAATAATAATAATACCGTTTTGTTTCCAATAGGTTTCTAGTCCTGATGTGGAATCAGCGTGGTTGAAAATGCAACAGCAAAATTGCAATTGTAGTCTTCAAAGGTGTTCCTGCTGCCGTCTGTAGAGTTTGTTCAAAAGATCACTGAATTTGCTTCTTGCTTTAGATTTGGGCATCCATGTTCCACCCACATCCAGAGACCTGAGGATGTATCTGTTCAGTGTACATGGCTGGGGGGGGGGGGGGGGCGGGGGACACATCCCACCAATAAAATGGGTGCCAGGAGGGTTCTGCAGTCCTGCTTCCCTACTGGGAGGAAAGGAGGGTTACAAGAGTCCATCTCAACAAGCCTCTGCAGGGCTCCAGATTTGATCAGGTCTGAGATGCTGCACTCTTCCAACTTTAATTTCCTACTGCAATACAAGTATATAGTCTGTCTCCTGAACCACTTCAAAAACATGCTTGTTTCCAACATGCTAGAATGTGCTTGTTTGTTTGGCTGGGCCTGGGAGGAGCCTTGAATGCTTGTACACACACACATACACACATTATATATATATATATATATATATATATATATACACACACACTACACACACACATTATATGTATATATACCCATACACACATACTATATATATATATATATATATATACTCTCTCTCTCTCTCTCTATATATATATAGATATATGTATGTATACACACACACACACACACACACATCTATATCTATATCTATATCAAAGGCAATCTAGGTTCCTCCCAGCCAAAAAAAACAAAAAACCACCCACCATTTAACATGTTTGAAACAAGCATGTTTTAGAAGTGTTTTCTTTGGCTGGGAAGAGTCTAGAGTGCCTTTAAAATACACACACAAACACACACACATATATAGGCAGTCTAGGCTCCCCCCCAGTCAAAACTGATGGGATGATGGGAGTTGTAGCTCTTCACCTCTGGCTCTAACTCACCACCTTGTTATGCAGCAGAGCTGACCAGCTTTGATCAGTGGTTGATGCTTCTTTCCCAAGTAGCAGAGTTTCAGAGAATAGGCTGAAGACCCTGACAAACTCTCCAAGCCTTCTCACTCTTCTTCCTGAGATGTCTCCAAACTTCTCCAGGATTCTTCTGGCTCTTGTATCTTCCCTCAAGACACCAGACAACTCAGTAGTCTTCTATAAAAGATCTACTTTATTCTACTATATACATAAATACTATATGCCCTACAAATCACAATCTCTACACTTCACAATATCTCCAAAACTACTCCACAATGTACATTAGCAAACATTGCAATTTATAGCCATTGTTAGACACCACCCACCAGTCAGTTTCCACCCAGTGGGTGTGTACATACATCTTGATTGGTCCACATAGATCATCCCATACCTAAGACCAACCCAAGTGTTTCATCACTTTACCTTGACCACTTAATGAGTCTCAGGTGTTTGCAATCTATCACAGGTGTTCTCAATATACCTTCTATAACTTTGTCCTTGGCTCTCAAGGCTTCTTAATTATATTATCTTTTTCACCTGTGTATCTTCCTGATTGCTCCTGCTTAGTCACTTTGACATTCACATACATATTTTTATTTCTATTACTGTATATCCCATGTTGCTTTTTCCTTAACAACTATATATATATATTTATATATATACTCTCTCTCTCTCTCTCTCTCTCTCTCTCTATATATATATGTATGTATACACACACACACACACACACACACACTATATCTATATCTATATCTATATCTATATCTATATCTATATCTATATCAAAGGCAATCTACGTTCCTCCCAGCCAAAAAAAAAAACAAAAAACCACCCACCATTTAACATGTTTGAAACAAGCATGTTTTAGAAGTGTTTTCTTTGGCTGGGAAGAGTCTAGCGTGCCTTTAAAATACACACACAAACACACACACATATATAGGCAGTCTAGGCTCCCCCCCAGTCAAAACATTCTAGCATTTGAAGTGTTTTTAAATATAAATATATGTGTGTTTGTGTTTGTATACACACACACACACACACACACACACACACACGCGTGTGTGTGTGTGTGTGTGTGTGTGTGTGTGTATCCAGTATGGGTTGGAGTTACTTCCAAGTAACATCCCTGGAACCCCACTGGGTGACCCTGGGCAAGTCACACTCTCTCAGCTTCAGAGGGGGACAATGGCAAACCCCCCTCTGAAGAAACTTGCCAAGAAAACTCCTTTCGCCATAAATAGGAAAAGACTTGAAGGCGCACAACAACAACAACAATAACAACAACAACAACCATCCCTTCTTTCTTTCTAATGATAACCATGGAACAAGAATAATCTTATTTCTGACTCTGGAGCCAAAAAAAATAAAGATAAAGCAGGCAGATCTGTGGAATTGTGTGTGTGTGTCCACAAATCAAACAAATATATGCATTTGGGTGTATAGAGCCTGGTGTGCTGGGTGCACACAGAGGTCCTCCTTTCCCAGGACGTGTCCTCCATTTCAGCCTTCCGTCCAGGAGGAATTCCAAAAATGTCCTCCACTTGGAGCAGGACTAAGAAACAGGGATTTACATTGATATGAGCGTTTTGAATTTCTTTCTTTCTTTCTTTCTTTTTTGGCTTGGAAGTCCTACATTTTGGGGTGCCTTGTCCTCCTTCTGGAGGGTGGTGGAAGAAGAAGAAAGACTTTTGACAGATGAAAGCTAATGTGAGCGTTTTAAAAAGCAGCTTTGCCAAGAGTCTGCCCAGGGAAAACCAGCCCTTCTTGACTCCTGATAAGGATCTCTGATGATGATGATGATGATGATGATGATCAGCTGGCTGCCTCTCTTTTGGTGACAGGGCATGATGCCAGGGAAGAGGAGGGACCACAAGAGGAGGAGGAGGCGATCCAGCTGCAGCAGCAGAAGGAGATTGGCATAAAGCAGCAGTGTTGTGTTGGTTCCATAGTGTAGTGGTTATCACGTCTGCTTTACACGCAGAAGGTCCTGGGTTCGAGCCCCAGTGGAACCAAGGAGGGTGCCTTTTTAGTTAGCCCTGGCCATAAATCTCCTGGAGGCACCCACTGCAGCCAGGAAGAGCCATTAGTCTCCACTCTGCAAAGACCACCCTGCCAGGCTGCATCCACACTGCAGGGATAATCTGGTTTGAGACTGCTTTAAGTGCCCTGGCTCCAAGCTATGGAATTCTGGGCAGGGTAGTTTGTTGTGATACCAGAGTAAAATGAACCTGGTTTTGTGATCCCTTAGAGGTGCCATGCAGGGTAGCTGTGTTGGCCATTTAGCAAATTCAAACAAAAATCCACCAAATAGTGATACCTTTTTATTGGCCAACCAAAATGCAGAATATACTTGTTGCAAGCTTTCGAAGCTCCATTGGCTTCTTCATCAGGCAAGATGTTACAAACCAAACAGGAGGGGGGAAATTTGGAGATGTTAGTGAGATGCCTGCATTTTGATGTTTCTGTCCTTAATTAAAATGGTAAGTGGAGGGTATCTTTTGCAAGCTGGCCCTTCCTCCTTCTGGCCATGTGGATATTGGGAGATTTGCAAAGACCAGGAAATTTAAAATCTATTTGCATCTCAACAAGGAACCCTCTCTTGTTGAGATGCGTTCTCAGAGGTATATTTTGGTGAAGTTGTAAAACTCCTCGTGGTGCATCTACACCAGGGGTAGGCAACCTAAGGCCCGGGGGCCGGATGCGGCCCCCCGAGGCCTTTGGACCGGCCCCAGGACGGTCCTGCCGCCGCCGCCGCCGCCGCCCGCCATGATGATATTTAATATTGTTGTTATTATTTGTTCTTGGGGTTTTCTTGGCAAAATATCCACAGGGGTTTTGCCATGCCTTTTCTGGGGCTGAGAGAGTGTGAATGTATATTTTTTAACTTTTAAAAATATTTATTTATTTATTTATGGTGCTTCGGCCCCCCAATTGTCTGAGGGACAGCAACCCGGCCCCGGGCTCAAAAAGGTTGCCTACCCCTGATCTACACTGTAGGAATTATGCAGTTTTACACCACTTCTCGACTGCCCTGGCTCCATCCTGGGACTTGTAATTTTGTGAGGCACCAGCGCTTTTTGGCAGAGAAGGTTATAGACCTTGTAAAACTACAACTCCCAGGATTCCATAGGATAGAGCTATAGCACTTAAAATGGTGTCGAGCTGCATCATTACTACAGTGTAGATGGACCTCTAATACAGTGGAGATGCAGTGGAGATGCACCTCTTTTGGTGACATGGCATGATGTCAGGGAAGAGCGCAGCGCAGGCGACACACATCCAGCCCTCACAAGTGAAAGGAGCACCAACCTTTATGCAGCAGCTCCTGGCGTTTATATTGAACATGAGTCAACAGTGTGATGCGGCAGCTAAAAAGACCAATATGATTCTAGGCTGCATTAATAGAAGTATAGTGTTTAGATCAAGGGAAGTAATAGTGCCACTGTATTCTGCTTTGGTCAACCTGCAATACTGTGTCCATTTCTGGGCACCCAATTCAAAAACGATGTTGACAAGCTGGAGCGTGTCCAAAGGAGGTACCCTACTGGGTACCAAAATCCAGGGATGCTCAAGTCCCATTCTGTGCAATGGCAAAGTGAAATGGTGTCCCTTTACAGGGTGACCAGATGGCCTCACTGCCAAAGAGGACAAGGCACTGCAAAATGTAGGGCATTCCCCGAAAAGGGAGAGCTAAAACACACTCATCTAAATATAAATTCATGCTTCTGAGTTATGTTCAAAATGGGGAACATTTTGGAATCCCACCTGGATGGAAGGCTGAAAAGTAGGGCATGTCCTGGAAAAGGATGATGTCCAGTCACCCTGAATATAGGACCTTCAAAGAAAATGGAGGACATGGCCAAATCAAAGCTAAAAAAACCCAACACTCATATTAGTGTAAAATCTTGCTTCTTAGTGATGCTCCAAATGGAAGACATTTTGGGATTCTTCCTGGAGAGAAGGCTGACATGTAGGACATGTCCTGGAAAAGGAGGACATCAGGTCCCCCTGTCCTTCTATCAAAAAGCAAAACCGATTTGCTTTTTGGGATCTACATCTTTTGGGAGTGTTTTCAAGCCCTGGATGGTGGAGTCCGAGGAGAAAGGCCTATCTGTATTGCCTGCCTTCTTTCCTTCTCCCTTCTCCTGGTCTGAAGCCAAGCACCCTCTTCCAAGGAAGGAAGGAAGGAAGGAAGGAAGGAAGGAAGGAGAGTCCTCTAAAGCCTCTGGGCCCAGAAAAGGCAGCAAAACAGGCATCCCACTGAAAGGGAGCGGGGAAGGAAGCTTGTCACCACCACCATCATTATCATCATCACCATCATCTCCATCATCATTGTCATCATCATAATCACTATTATCCTCATCACCATCATTATCATCATCATCACCATCCTCATTATCATCATAATCATAATCACCATCATTAATATCAACATCACAATCACATTATCATCATCATCATCATAGCCATCATCATCATCACCATCGTTATTACATCGTCATTATTATCATCATCACCGTCATCACCATCATCATCAGGAGGGGGGAGCCTTTGCTGTCTAAATGAAGCCGCCATCCTACTATGTATTTGCATCTTAGTGGTTATTCACTCTTTCATTGCATCCACTTCTCTTCCTGGAGGGAGATGGAGGGAGGGAGCCACTGGTTCTACAGACCATACGGAGGGAGCTTTGTTAATGAGACCATTTATTTTACCTTATTTTTAAATGAGGCTACTGGTCTTTGTACTTTGGCCACATCATGAGAAGGCATGGCTCACTGGGAAAGACAATAATGCTAGGAAAGGTGGGGGGTAGTGGTTTGAGTGCTGGGCTACAACTTTGGAGACCAGGGTTTGATTCCCGGCTTGGCAATGTCTCATACACAGGGTCGCCATGAGTTGAGCTAACTAGAGGGCTGTTAACAAGAAACAACTGGCCTGGGATATCAGTATAGAAAGGGATCTTGTAGTACCTTTTAGACTAAGAGCCCTGGTGGCGCAGTGGTTAAATGCCTGTACTGCAGCCACTCACTCATAGACCACAAGGTTGTGAGTTCAATACTAGCCAGGGCTCAGGCTAGACTCAGGCCTGCATCCTTCCGAGGTCGCTAGAATGAGTACCCAGCTGTTGGGGGGCAATGGGCTTACAGTTGTAAACCACTTAGACACCCCATAGTGCGATATGAAGCGGTATATAAATGAAGCTGTTTTGCTTTTGCTTTTAATCCTGCCAAAGAAGTTGCAGCATAAGCTTTGGTAGACCTGGTCTGCCTCCTCAGAGGCACGGATTTCCTTGGCAACTGGAGAAAAGAAGCTTAAAAACAAACAGCCAAGGTGGTCCATTGGTTAGGAGGCTGGACTGAGGTCTGGAGATCCAGGCTCTATTCCCCACTAAGGCACAAAAAACTCCCTAGTAGACTTGGGGCAGTTAGGGCCTTTGCAGACTGCTAGAAATAGTGCAAATTGAGTCCACTTTAACTGCCCTGGCTCAGTGCTAGGGAATCATGGGAATTGTTGTTGTTTTTCTGAGACATTGAGCCTTCTCTGTCAGAGAGCTCTGGTGCCTCAATAAAATATAGTTCTCATGATTCCCTAGCACTGAGCCAGGGCAGTTAAAGTGGACTCAATTTGCACTATTTCTGGCAGTCTGCAAAGGCTATTACTCTCCCTTACTTTCTGTTTCTCTTGGCCTAACCATGACGGTCTTGGAGGAAAGGCATGAGTACATGTTATGTGTCTTCAGTTGAATTCAACCTATGGTGACCCTATCCTGGGAGTTCTTGGCAAGATTTGGTCAGAGTGGGTTTGCCATCGCCTTCCCCTGAGGCTGAGAGAGGCTGAGTTGACCAAGGTCACTTTGGGCTTCCATGACCAAGTCGGGATTCCACCTTCAGTCTCCCAGCCTCCTAGTCCAACGCTCAGACCGCTCCACCAGGTATGAGCAAAGGGTGGCCCTCCAGATGCTGCTGGACTCAGGGCAATTGCTCAGGGCCTCTCAATGGCTGCTGAAAGAAAAAGGTGCAGCTTGCTTCATCTTCCCCCTTTGCTTGCTGAATCTCCTGATGCTGCTGTTATCAGCACTATGGCAGAAATCCTGCATGGCACAGCTTAGCATGGAACTTCTGACTGTAGAACTACATTATAGCTGGTCATTCAACACCCTTGGGCTTACTGTTGAGCTGCTCCATGGCCATTCTGGTGGAGAAGGTGGGGATGAGTGCGGTCTCTGACTGGGTCCAGATAGCCAGATGCAGAATGATTGTATCATCTGCTGTAGTCTTCTGGGATCCTCCAGAAGTCTCCGTGGCGGATGAAATCATTTTACATCTGGCTACAGCCACTTCTCTGATGCTCTCCTCCTCCACCAGCCATGGGATAACTTGGGTGGGAGGGGGTCTGCAGCTTTTCAATGGAATATCTGGGGTGGCTTTGGTTGTTGTGGAGAAAGGAAGGGAATTCCGACTATTCCCAACAAATGACATGCGCGCACGCAAGCATAAGGTGGACTTCACACTTCGTGTGCCAGCTCTTTGTTGCCTGGGCAACTGACTAAAAATGTGTGGGAGCAGGATGTTTGTCTCACTGAAGCTGCAAATGAATTCACACATGAAGATTTTTGTGCTGCTGTCTGTTGTATGCTGTATTTCATTCTTCATCCATTTTCACTGAAATGCTGTATCACCATTCCTAGAATAGCTCACACCATGTGCAGAAAGGAGGCCCTCTCTCTGTAATTGCTCCCAATTCACCTTTATCCACCCATGGCTGAACTGCAACTCCCAACAGACCTTGTCAGTCTGACAACATCTGGAGAGCTATACAGACACAATAAATATATAGTGGAAGGGCAGATTAATTTCCAAGTAAACATGCACAGGAGCTTTGGATTTCCCATTGGCATATATTTGGATACTGTTTGAACAGGGTGGTGGACTGGACTGGTTTGATTCAGGATCCAATAAATCAGTGATCCAATAAATCAGTGGTATCAGTGATCCAATAAATCATGGCTTGGCATCCATATGCTGTTGGCCTGCAGCTCTTATGTTCAGCCCAGCCCAGCCCAGCCTTGCCAACAGTGAGAAATTATGGGAATTGCAGTACAGAAAGTCATGATTGCTGCATAATTCCCATAATTTTTGACAATAAAGATGTTACTCAACCCTGATTTTTTGTTTCTCTAATAAACTGCCATTTGAATTTCCCTCTGAGGCATACCTGGTGAAGTGGTGCTGTTTCAGTTTTTTAACAAGGGAAGTAAAAGACATAACAAGGGTGCGAAGAAAGTGGATAGGAAGAAGTTGGATTTTCTTACTTTGTCATCATACTGAAACCTGGGGTCATTCCATGAAGGTGAGTGGCAAGAGATTAAGGATTTGCAAATAAGAGGAAATACTTACTCACATAGCACACAGTCAAACCATGGAATTTACTGAAAATTTAGTGACTTGAACACTGTCTTTAAAAGAGGATTGGACAAATGCAATATTAGTCAAGATGGCTATATACTGCCTCTTAGGAGATTTTCAGACGGGGAAAAGAAGCAGTAGGAAAAGGAATGCTTCCGGGAAAATCACAAGATTGCACAGATTAATATTTTCGCACAACGTCATGATCATCTGGTACTTCTCCTGGTAATAAACATGAATGCTCTCAGAACATTTCATTCATGGGGAAATGCTGTGAATGCTTTCGCAGTCGCACTTTAATTGTGTGATTACAAAGGTGTGAAACCTCATAGCAATGCAATTGTGTGATTGGAATGCTGTTATCATCTTCTTTAAAAAATAAAATTGTCAAGGTGCTGTTTCACTTCCTTTGTCACTTTGCCATCCCAAGAGCATTAGATTACTCGCTGCTGCGAGGGTCTTACATCCCATGTTCCCTTGCATTTCTTTTACATGCTGTATTTCTTGTGGATTTAAATGTGTCTGGATTTCCCTTTCATATTTTGCATTGCTTATTCTAGTGCAGGATGGAGGCTGCTAGTACTGGTACGTGTTTGGAGTGGTCTAGCAGCCAGGGCAAATCTGTCAGATTATATTTTTGATTACAAATTAGATTATACGTATTCCATTTCATAATGCTCAATATTCATCATATGTTTTCATTGATTTTCAATGTGGTGCTTCACACTGAAAAGATTTCAAAATCTACTATATAAATGAGTACACATATACTTTTATTTTTCAGGAGCCATATGTGCACATATAATCGTATATACATATAATCTAATGTCTTGGTGTGTGTGTGTGCGCGTGTGCATGTACACACACACACACACACAGGGTATGTATGCATATATATTTTTTCTCCCAATTATTTACCCATGCATATGAAGATACATCTGCATATGCCACTTGCAAACTTTGTGAAAATGAAAGTTGGGGAGATATTACTATGTATGTATATGTATATATACATGTGTGTGTGTGTATGTATAGCTTTATGTCTTTCTTTTGTGCAACGCATGTGTACACCTGTTCGCATATATATGTCACTTGTCTATATGCACACACTGATGCATATTACTAGTACACCAACATCTGGTTCCATATATTTGTAACATGTTTTTTATTCGTTGTCTCTAATATAAACACTTAACTTCTTTGAAACATATAGGTGCTGGGATTCAAGCATGCATGATTTGAAAATATTTCAAAAATATGTACTTGCAAAAAACCAAACCTTGTGTACTCCATTTTATAATACTGGCACTCTGCCATTGTATCAAATAGCACTGGCGCACCCACAGCTTTTGGTATCCATGGGAGCAAAAAGGAAACCCTGGACTCACTGAAGAACAAATCACTGTGTGCTGCGTATGCAGCATATAATGTAATACTGAGAGTTTACACTCTCCACCCTAATGTGTAACCTTTTTTTTTTCCATGGAGAACAATGAAAGGGACATCACAAACATGTTTAAACTCCAAAAATACATTTTTAATAGTAAATATATATTTTTAACATTTGTAGTACTACATGGATGTCTTTACTGGGACACATACACACATTCTCTCACACATTATGGTACAACATTAAAAGAATAATTGCAACAACAAAAAAACAGTGACTGTAACGTTGCAGATCACTGGCCAAATTAAAAAAAAAATTAAGTGTTACATTAACTGGTGCACAGAGGACCACATACAAGCACCCAAAAACATTCACATAAGCTCCTCAAGAAAAAAAAAAAGATAAGGTGAGGACTGGCTAGCCTGGAAGTGGGTCACCCACATGGAGAACCACACCACGTGGATTCCAGGGTGGCCATCCTCTGCTCAAAACGCTCCATCACAGTCCATCCTTAGCTGTTAACGCTTCATCACACCATCCATTTGCTGTGCTAGTTCACTAAAGGGGAAAAAATAAAAGTACCAGCATATCGACATAACTTGCCCATAACATGAATGCACCACTCAGGAATGGCACATAGATGCATTGTGGCCCCAAGGAATGATGATTTTCAAATTTAAAGCAGAAAATCAAAAATTAAAATTTGCAAATTTCAATTTTAGAAAACTAATAGTCCAGTAGCAGTGCTGTCTTCCTCCACCAGCGACATGGTTCTGGAGCCTTGGCTATGTAAGGCAGAGTGTCATTTCTGTCATAGAGCCAATGAGAGTGCAGTATGTGCATAGAAGAGATCCCCCCTTGATACCTTTCAGATGCTTCTACAACTGAAATACCTTCCTGTGCCTTTGCTCCCACTTACGCTCCATCTCCAGATAACTGGAAAAAAGATGGATTGTCTGTGTGATCACACAAAGCATGTTCTCCATGTTCTCCATCTCTGTGGAAAGATTAGGGTAGTTGCCATTGAGAATGGTGAAATCTCAAACCCACAAAAGGAAGAGGAAGCACAACACTGGAAGTAAAAAAAAAAAACAACTGAGAAAACTGCTGTTGCACAGGCCACTTCAATGAACACATGTGCAAGACTGTTCATTGATGAAACTATCATGCAAAACTACACCTAGATGTGAAATGCAAAAGCGTGATTATATCATCGTCTTGCAATTGGCAACTGTGTGAAACCATATGGTGCTATAGCACGATTGTATTGGTATTGGCAGAAAATGGGTTAATTGCAAAATTATGCAGGAAAAGAGCCTAATGTGAAAATCTCCTTAGTATCATTTATTGAAGAGCTGGATGTGCTATTGTACCCTAGTTCTGAGCTCTACACCAGCAATTGTTTGGTTGCACTATATGGGCTATTAGTCTGGTTCAGCAAGACTCTTAATTATATTCTTCTTTGTGAATGGGATATGAAGATAAATGCATCTGGTCTCAAAGATATTTCATAGAATGATAGAATCAGAGTTGGAAGGCCCTGCTCAGTGTAGGATCTCCATCTAAAGCAGCTGTCTAGCCTCTTTTTGAAGACATCCAAAGAAGGAGACCCCACTATCTCTCTAGGGCAGGCAATTGGTTCCATTGCTGAACCGCAGTCTAATGTTCATTCAAAATCTACCCTCCTGTAACTTCAGACCATTAGACCTGGTTGTACCTTCTGGGACAGCAAAGGATAGATCATCTCCATCCTCTCTGTAACATCCCTGGAGGTATTTAAAGAATAAAATTGTGTCACCCCTCAATCTTCTCTTCACCAGGCTGTACATACCAGCTCCTTTGTTGTTGTGTGTCTTCAACTCATTTTTGATTTATGGCAGCCCTAATGCAAATCTATTAAGGGATTTTCTCAGCAAGGTTTCTTCAGAAGGGGGTTGATTTTGTTTACCTCTAGGCTGAAAGACTGTGACTTGCCCAAGGTCACTCACCCAATGAGTTTCTATGGACGTTACCACACTGGCCCTAAAGCAGCGTCATTTCAGCCTCATTTCAGCCTCGTTTCAGCCTCATTTCAGACTTTTTTTCCGTGTGTTCTCACGACGTCGCAGCAAACCCCGCCCTTTCCTACCTCATTTCAGCGTCATTTCAGCCTCATTTCAGTCCTTTTGAATTCCGAGAGTTTTAAGGAATACACTCGAGCGGTCGGCACTATGCCGGAATGATGCTGATCTCGGCATAGGTATAAACACGAGATCCTTGTCATGCCGCATTTCCTCTTCTTATGGCCCATGGTTCCTCACGGTATTCCCCAAGGATTTGAGGAAGCATCTTATGACGTGTACTTCCTGTTTGGAGCGGGCAACAAACGGGACGGGTAAACAATGGTCCTCTCTTCTATTATTTTAAGGCAATCTAGAGCTTTCTATTGGGATTTGTGCCGCCGCGCGACCAGGGCTTGGGGGGGGGGGAATCATTATTATGGATGGCTTTGTAGCCCAGAATTCGGGGGGGGAATATCTGTATATATAGTTGGGGGGGCAGTGGAGGCGGTAATTTGGTTGGAAGAATTCCCCGTGGGTGATGGGTACATGGATATAATAGTGATAATATCAACAATAATAACAATAATAATAACAATAATAATAACAATAATAATAACAATAATAATAATAATAATAATCTTTCTTTTCTGATGTTTCTCTTTCCTCAGGTGTGGATACCTGGCTGCCAGCATCTCAGAGGCCGTGGTACCTGGTCGTGTGTGAGTAGTGTTATCTTGAATAAATGTGTTACATCTATTCCTTGGGCGCCCAGTTTGTATATATAGTGGGGGGGGCAGTGGAGGTGGTAATTTGGTTGGGAGAATACTGTGGGTGATGGGTAGATGGACATAATAGTGATAATAACAACAACAACAGAAACAATAATAATAACAGTAATACTTGCTGTTATTGTTGTTATTGTTGTTATTGTTATTTTTATTTATAACTCGCCCCTCTGCACAGCAATCGGGACGGCTTACATAATAACATAATCAATAACAACTAAGAGCGATTACGACCTCCCCCCATAAAATTTTTTAGATAGATACATAGATAGATAGGTACATACAGGGATAGAGGGATGGAAAGGTGTGCATATATATATATATATATATATATATATATATATACATACATATATATATATAATATATATGTATATATACACAATATATACATACATGTATATATATATATATAAATACACGCATATATATATATATATATGTGTGTGTGTGTGTGTGTGTGTGTATTTGTTACATGCGCATTTTTCCATGTATCTATCTACTTTTACTATATATTTACATTTACATTCAATATATATCTACATATTACACCTGACGTGCATGGGTGACTTATCAAAGCACCCCCGAAATGGGCTCTTCTTTTGTACGGTGGGGGAAAAGCAGTACGTCCATCCACTTCTGCCTCCTGCCATGCAGGAATGCCATTTCTATGCACCACCCCAAGGGGCCCTTTCCGACTGTGCTTCGATGTGCATTTCAGCGGAGATGGCTCCACAAATGGCATAGCACATGTTTCCCTGCTTGGGCGCCCGGTTGTGAGGGGAAGTTTTAACAATGTTTGTTTGGGCGGTTTTTTCTTTTGCATGCATTTCACAGCTCTTGGCCCTCGGCTAATAAGCGAGACATATCAGGTAGTGCCCTTCGCCGATTTGAAAAGTGGTAATCGTTTCACCTTTTCCTCTGATCAATTGAACTTTTCCTCAGCTCCCTTTCTTTTTGGCCTGCCAGGGAATGCTCTGTCTTCTAATATCTTACAGTGTGTAAGAGAAGAGAGACACTATTGTTAATCTATTCTCGTGGTCCATTCCCTTCTAGTTCTAGTGATTTCCCTGCTTTCTCTTTCAGATACACTGCGTCCTAGATATCGAGATGCTGGTGCAAAGGAGTGAAAAGGGCGCGTTGAAGAGTCTATGTTTTCCCAACATCCCACCTCAGATAATTAAAGAAAGATGCCATGCAGTATTTTTGACAAAAAATATAGTATTTATTTTAACGATATGATTCCTGTTGTTTTTATTTATACACATTCATTACTAATGATTTTTAAAAGAAACAATGGGGAGAGAGGGATGGAGAAATTAATAAAAAATAAAAAACCTCTGACTGTTCTCGCACACGGCAGAGGGGGGTGGGATGGACGCCAATTGATTGGGCTGCAGAGCTCCAATGTAAGGCTTCATTAGCCATCGCCGCAAGGGATACGCCCCATCCGCAATTATCAAGGGAGGCACCTGCACCCCCGATAGTGACCGTGGGATTTCCGGGGACAAAAGCACCCTCATCCATCGCCTGGCACAGGGATGAATGCCGGAAGATGAATGCGTCGTGGTTACGGCCGGAGAAGCCAGCCTCGATGTCAAGGAATACACCGTTTGCCGAGCTCAAGGCCTGCAGTACTATTGAGTACCCATATTTCCTGTTATAGTAGTCCTCGGCATTGGCTCTTGGAGGGTGTATAGGGATGTGTGATCCATCCAGCGCGCCGACACAGTGGGGGAAGCCCAGCTCTTCAAATCCATCCATGACCTGCAAGGTAAGAAAAAGGAAAAAAGAGAAAAAGCCTTGAAGAGCAGGGTAAGAGCAACACAATGCCTAGGTGTCTGGTAAGTTCTCATAATTGTAGATGGTTTTCTCCATCCATAGCTACATACACACATATATACTGCTACAGAAGAAGCCCTCATTTCCGCTCTCCTTGTAGCTCCCTTTCAAAATTAATGCACCCCTCACACCAGCCCCTTCAGTAATCTGCTTATATATGTAGGCATGCATTTCTGCAAATCGCACATACAAGAGGTAATGTCACGTAGTCAAGGGAGGTAATAGCAAATTAAGGAATTGTCCAAAAGGAAGCCTGAAGCCATGACCCCCCCCCCTTGTTATGTGGCACGGCAGGAGTACTTTTTCCAAACTAATACTGTACAGTATTATTTGACAGCATAGATTAATTTAAATGAAGCAGAGGCCAAGAACACAAGAGAGGAACCTACCTGGCGATAGTTTCCTAGGCAGACTGTTCTTGGGAGAAGTACATCCACAATAGCCTGGATCACCTCAGTACAGATTTTTGCTGCTGTGGACACCCCAATCTGGAAGTGCCGTGCCACTCTCCTGTAATTGAGGGGGGCAGAAAGCCACCATATGGTGATTGCCACCCTCTCTTCCACGGAGATGGCCCTCCTCAGCAAGGTGTCCCTGGCCTGGATGTGAGGGCGCAGAGCCTCAGCTATCTCGTACAGTGTGGCCCTGGACATCCGGAAGTTCCGGATCCACATGTCTTCATCCCAAAGAGGGATCACCTCCTCTGCCCACCAGTTCCTCACAACCTGTGGCCTGACCCACCAACGGTGTGGCCGGGGAACACTGGTGGCATGGAAACCCTGGCCAACGCGGTGGCGGAGACCAAAAAACCTCCATAACAAGGCATGGGCTGTGAAGCCAGTGATGCCACGCCGCCTCATAAAGCGACGGACGCCAGCCAGCACAGCCCTGCGCCTCCGCTTCTGTTGCCGATCCAACTTCTCCAGCTCCGCATGCAACACAGAAAGCATCACTGCACCAGACCCCTCCATGGTCAGAGCGGTGGCACACACGGAAGAAGAAATGGCGATCTGACGGAAATGGCGAGCAGACGGAAATGACGACATGACGAGAAGGGGGAAGTGACGAAAATCTCATCCGACCGACTCGGCAAGCATTCCTGCTTCTGCGCATGTGCATGAACATCCTTGTCGGATCGAGGTAGGGATCTTTCAACTTGTGTGTGAACAGGAGATACGGGCCCCCGGAGCGGAACCATTCCGGCATCTCACATTCCTCACTGATTCCATTCTAGTGTGGTAATGTTTTCCGCTTGCCGGGCACATTCCGGCATGAGCCCAAAATGGTTCCCAAATGATTCCGACCAGCTTTCTCGCCGCTCTCTTGCTGCAAGTGTGATAACGTCCTATGTTGAGTGTGGATTCGAACCCTCATCTCCAGAGTCATAGTCCAGTGTTCAAACCACTACACCATACTGGCTCTCACCCAAAGATCTACATTTTCCTAAACCAAATAATTTGTGAAATGACTGAATATGTGTGATACTGAACTGCATCATAATTATACTAATGTAAGGAGAGCAATAAAAGAAAAAAGAGGGAAATGTGTGTCATTGATAAAGGCTATCTTTCCCATCTGGAATTATTTGTGACAAGAAGATGTAGTTTTTTTTTAATATATATAGCTACCCCATGATTTTAAAATGAGGAACCGTATACAATTAGGCCAGATCTTTATGCCTTTGGAACAAAGAATTATGCAATGAATCACAAAATCACATTCTGGAATCACATTCTAATATTTAGCTCTTTGATCAGCATTCAGGTTTCAGTTTATTATTAAGCATTAGGCTTTTCAGCTCAGTGCATAAAAATTTCAGTTCTTGTGTATATCTTCAGCAGAGTGGTGCTTGTTCTTAAAGGAAGGTGCAAGAAAGATAAAAACTGTAGAATTACATATACAAAAGTATATAATGTTTTTTTATGCCAGGATCATTTTAAAATGTTTAAATACCCTTGGTATTTCCTTCAAAACACAGTTTAGCTTACTATAGTAAATTAGCGGCTGTCTTGGGTAAACCCTCTAAGCTAAACGAGAGTAAGGTGCTTAAGGAGACTATGCTTAAGTTAATCTTAGCACTTTCCAGAAAGCAGTGCCACACACTAAATGTAAGCCATTGTTGAAAGGGGAAGGAAAACAAAGATGCATTTCAAGCTAAGAAGTGTGATTCTGTGCCTTCTTTTCTGGTTTAAAGGTAAGCACCGCTCATGTCTTTGAGCCTTTGAATTATTTGTTTCTCTACTCCAACATGTGTCCAGATGAATTTTGTTTGCATTCTCCAAATGAGGAACAGACACTTGCAGACATCCACCCAGATGCTGCTGGGACAGAGAAAAGGTTGTTTGCCCTTGCAAGAGATGTTAACTTTCTACTGTAGGGCTAGGAAATATCCTACCCGAGAGCCATGATTGACCCTCAGAGTTGTTTTTGTGGCCTCCATCCTTTCAAATTTCCTGGAACTCTCATTTACCGGCTAAAAAATAATAATAATTCCTCACTAGAAGCAACACTTCATTTTTTAAAGTGGTGACAGCCTGCTCTGACACTGATTGAAAATAATCTAGTACCCATTTTTCAAAACCAAAAGTGAACTCCCAATCCCTTCTCTCGGAGAGGGTGTTTTTGGCACTCAGTGTAGCCCCTGGAGGATTCCAGGGTCAGAAAAGTGGCCCCTGGACTCAACACAGTTGCTTATCTTTTTAAAAATAACTGCATGTAAAGGCAAAATGTAAGCTTCCAGGATGGAATTTGAAAGGGGAAGAGGGAACTGCTGGCAAGGGCTATGGTTCACGTAGCTGTCTACACTACACTACAGCTAGGTCTCCATGCCATAACACAAGCTGCCTTTGAATTCCTCTGAATTTCAAAAGCACTGTGCCATGGAAAGCAAGAGAGCTTGTGGAACTAGTTGGACAGTTCTTTGGACCCTGGACAACATCTTTAAAAACAGAGGTACTATTAAGAGGATCTGCAGGGCTATATGAACATCTCCCAATTTATCATTAGGTAAAGGCTGGTTGGGATTTCTGATAGCACATGAACTCTCCTTCACATTATCTTCTAGAAGATTTTGTTTTTCCAGGCTTTTCCAGGACCAGTTTGACAATCAGAAAAGATTTCTGTAAAGCCAATCACGTAACCACTATAGAGGATGGAATAATAAAACCAGGGGAGCCAGATCTACGTTGCTTTTTACTAGAGCCCCAAGAATCACCAACCAGAGCTTGCTATATTTTTGTCTGCTTATGGACTTTTAAAAAAAGAATTAAATTAATCTGTGCCATTCTGTTTTCTGTTTTCCTTTTTTAAATAGCAGAGATAAATGAAGCCCAAAGGAATTAGTGGCCAACAGGAGCGGAACCATGTCGGTGCTTTACAAAATAGAAACATTGTGTTATGTTTTATATGTTGTAGTGTGTTTTTCACATGGGTGCACAAGGAGAAGAAAGAGAAACCCTTGGAGACAACAGGACAGCTTTCTTTCCTCAATGGGTTTCTCTACTTTTTCCACACAAACACACCTTGCCAGTCACTGCTGCCCTCATGGCCTTTTTATGCTTCCCGTTGCTACCGCCTTGTCACTGCTACCTACCGCAACTTCATTAGTCTGTCCAACAAAGTCTTGGTTTGTCTGTTCTCACAGGAATCCATTAAGAATTACCCTAAACTGTCTTCATTTATGGAGTGTAATTCAGGGAAAAGGGAGGGAATCGTTTTTGTTGTTGTGGTTTTACCCTACTTACCCCCAGAACTGGGACTCATGAAGGTGGCTTACAAATTAAAATGCAATTAAAACATATAAAAGTTCAACAGTAAAATGGAATTAAACTACAAACATCATTTTAAAAAATAAAACATAGTTTAAAATGCTGTAAAAAGCACTTAAAAAAAACAGTACAGTTGGCCCTCCATTTTTACAGGGCATCCGTTCTGGACCCCCCCCCCCCCACGAAAATGGAGATTTGTGAATCTATAGCTTGTGTGTGCCCATGGGGGTGAGCCCCATTGTTTTAAATGGAGGTCGCCCCTCTGTGAATATATAAAACCACGGACATGAAGTCTGCGAGAATGGAGGGGCGAATGTACATTTAAAACAATAAAAATAAAAAAAACAATTAAAATAGTACAGCTTTTTCTTTCAAAAGCTCAATAATAATAATAATAATAATAATAATAATAATAATAATTTATTATCATAATAATAAAAAAGTCTTTTCTTGCCAACAAACAGCCTGCAAGTAGGAGGCCATTGTAGCCTCCCTAAAATGGGAGTTCAGGAGCCTGGGAGCAGCCACAGAAAAGGCCCAACTTCATGTCCCCATTCTGTGGTGATAATGTTAAACTGCTAAAGATCTACTGGCAGATTTAGATTTATTTTCTCCAAACCCCTGAATTAAAACATTCTCTTACACAGATCTAGGTTTCATATTTTCAGAAATTAAAATAAATGTCTGAGGAAGTCTATTTTATCCTGGGATTATAACTAGTCAGGTGCTTTGTACAGCTTTTACAATTCTTGTGTGAAACATAGATAAACCAACCTGGCACATGTGTTCTGGAGGTCATGATGTTAACCTTTGCACAGTTGGAATATTTATCTCTGATTTACGCAGAATTCGTAATTCTTAAGCATACATTGTAATATCATTTAGTGTAGATGAATGTAATATTTGGGGAATGGGGGGAGACATGTCTCATCTTTGTCATTCATTACTTTGAACATTATGTTCCTTAATTATCTGACATCTTAACATTCTTTGCTTTGCTTCCTTTATTAGGGAAACACTTTCTCTGTGAACAAATGTCATGGTTTGTCAAAGAATTTGGATGCGGATATTCCTGTGCTCATTCTGATGCTTTCTCTATATTACTGTGACTCTAATGTTGCTGTGTTTGGCTATCAATATGTTTGACTGTTTGACGAATGCAGAAATGATTATTCTGTGCTCCGACACACTAAAATTTCTGCCCATATATTTCTTGTTCTGTTATTCATGTCTAAAGTATCTCTCACATTTCTCCCTTAGCATGCTAGTTCTTTAATATAATGATTCAATATTTTTTTTTTAAAATCCCAACCATTCCTTTATATAAAGATAATCAGTTTAACTTAGCATCCCAAGAGGTACTGTCAGGTCGTTCACATAAGCTGAGAGCAATTATCTTGTTCTTTGGAGTAACCTGCTTAGAAGTTCTTTTCAATTCGGCACGCAGCTCAGAGAGGAACCTTTTCCTGGCTTTCCTTCTTTGATTAATTCTTTTATTTATGGAGTTTTATAATGACATACATTAACCAGTAGTATGTGTTGCATAAAGGCTCTTTTTCTTCATGCAAGAAAACTTCAGTGTGAATGTAATTAATTGCCAAGATCAAATATTGTAAAGTAAAATTGTAAAGTATTGTTTAATAATTTGTATTGTGGCTGGCAGGATGCTTAAAGTGGCAATCCTATGTGCATTTACACAATAGGATTTCTACTCATGCAAATATGCATATTGCAAAACAATAATTTGGGATGATTTGCTCTGTAGTTAGAGTGGAATCATAGTGTTGTAGCTGTCTGCTGTCAAAGGACCCTTAGATTTCTGCAGTGCCCAGTTCCTTTTACTATGTGGCTGTAATAAAGAGAGAAACTGGCTTGGGACAATTAGAAATGAAGAGTATACAGTAAAAGATATGTTTCTCATGTGGTTGAAGGTTGTCTTAGGTAATGGGCTTAGATCCACAACTGCAGTGAAGGAGGAGATTAAAAATGTGTTCTCTGAATAACTGAATTATGAACATGATTAGTTACCTGTAGAATGAGGTAATATGAATGAAAGAATGATAAAAAGCTGGACGTGAGAAATGGGTTCAGAAGAGGAATTCTCACTATTTTTTGTGCTGTGCATAATGATACACATATTCCTTCCTGTGATGCAATCTGGAAACAGATAAGCTTGATAGAAGAGATGTGTGCTCATATTTAAATGCAATACAATATAAATTTCTATACCATAGCTCAGCTTTCCCAGGACTGAACAAATTGAGGAAGTAGAGGAATTCAACCACAACAGATAGACTGAATATTTTGTTAATGTTTTGTTATAAAAGAAGAAGCAACATATATGAAGTAGTCCTTTACATTCTCAAAATATGCAGGAAAAAGGTTTATTAGTGCAGTTTAGTACAATTAAGGTCTCCGAAGATGCCAGCCACAGATGCTGGCGAAACTTCAGACAGAAACTCTTCTAGAACATGGCCACACAGCCTGAAAAACCCACAAAAAACAATTAAGGTCTCAGTTTAGTGAAATTATGATCTGTCATCTCATCTGTCTATGAACTAGCTTGTCCTAGTGAAGTGCTATATCAATACATCCCAGTCTGATCCTAGGTACTGTTTTAACCTGAGTGTATCAGGGTAGAGTATGTGTATGACACACTGAGGTCCTGATGGCTTTTAAATGTCCCATAACACTCCTGCACAACATATTATTATTCTAACTGAATCAAATTAGAAATAGTTATAACTAATAATGATAAACTTGAAGTTCAGCACATCTCCCCCGCTCTGAATATTTAGAGGCCCCTTATAATCTGTGGCCTTACACCATAATTTACATAGACATAAATAATCCAATAGCACCTTTCAAAAGAACAGGAAAGAATAAATTTCTAGTTTAAGCTTTCTGATGAAATAGACTTCTTATGCTAGAAATGCTTCTTCCCAGTTCATCTCAAAGGTGTTGCTAGATCACTTTATGTGTTTTTATGCTAAAACATACTAACACAGCTATCTGTTTGAAAACAAAATTTGCAAGGTTGGTGCATAAACTTGGAGCTGTTGGCAGCCTTGAACACTCCATCTGATCTGGAAAGGCAGGATATTAGAAATTTTCAAATGCAGGTAGCACTGCTTGCTTATGATTTTGTACAATCTAGTTTGGAATCTAATTAACAAGCAGAAGTAACTACATTTCCCTTCTTCTCCTGTTTTTCTAAAATCTGAATCATTATTGCTGGTTTTAAGGGGCATTAGCATTTTACTCCAAAAATGTAGTTAAGAAGTGCTGCATGATATAATTTTGGTAGGCTATGTGTATTTGCAAACACCCAGTGTACTCTCCTTTCTTTTCCTAGTTGAGCTGCATATGTGTCCTTGTGTCCCCTCCTTCCAAGAAATCCGATATATATTTATTTGTTGTAATGTACACAGACAGATGCACCTCCAGCTAATCTGCAAGCGGTTTAGACTGATCTCTGTGGCTGCTCCTGTTAAGAGTCCAGCTACCAGACTGAACCTCTCTGCACTGATCTGAGAGAGCTTTCCTGGGGCAGCTGGTAGCTCAGCTGAGTGCAGCTTGTTTTGCTCTAATGATGATGCTTTCTGCCAATTTTCACAAGATTTGGCTGGACTCCCTAGAAATATAATGATAACACAAACCTGATGGGACATAAGTTTGCATAAGTTAGGCCTTAGTTGTGATACAACATCCACCATTATTCCAACCCCACTGTAGGTCTGTGGGCTGTCAGTCCTGCCAAGTAGCTCATTGTTGTTACACCCATTTTATTGTATGTAGGTAGTGTTAGGTTAAAGTGATCTGTGATACTCCTACTGCTGCTCTCTGTAGCAAAGCGGGACACATTTCAGAGCCTGGAAGTCCTCACTGACCAATTTTGGACCCTTCCAGAGCTCTGGAGGGCCAGAAATCATCTCCAAATCACTTCCAGTCATGTCTTGGGTTATTTGATGTCTTTTTGGCTGTTTGAGAGTGACAAGCTACCTGTGACAATTTAATCCCATACATTTTTTTCATTTAAATTGTGGTTGTGGCTTTTGGGGGGGGTGTCAAAATCCACTTTTAGGGCCAATTTTGGGGGGAGGTGTGAGAGCTTTGGGGCGGTCAATGGGGACACAATTGCTATTCCGGACCCCTGCCCCATATGCAGCCTTTGGGCATACAATCCTCATTTATGCTCTGTAGACTGTACACTGTTCACAAATCTTTCAAGAATGAAGGAAATTGTTCTATAACTGACATGTTTTTGCCCATGCATCTCCTCTAATTTCCTGCAGATAGCATGACATATATATGTACATGTGCACACTTTATCTGCAGGTTTGAATGTGTAATAAAAATAATTAACTTCTCACATTCTTTACAGCTGAAAACTCTCCTAGTTTAGAAATAGGAAATGCTGGCTTGGATCTGGATTTATTCACCATATACTATGAACTGTCAATGAAATTCATTAAGTCCCATTCGTTGCAATGTGCCTACTGTGAGTATGAGTAAATCTGGATCCAACCTGTTTACACACACACACACATGATTCACTTTCATTTACAGTTAATTAATCAGGGACATTACCTCTCAGTTTTCTTGTAACAGTTCTCAAAGGTTAGAAACTGTGTTCCTCAATTTTCAAGATAAACAGAAGGGCAAAAAAGCGTATGCAAGGATATGGCTCCCATTAGAAAGGACATCTAAAAATAGCTCCCATTAGAAAGGGAAGCCATTTTGTGGAAAGTTAGATCATCAGAATTGAATCAAGGAACCTGCTGTTCATGCCTCAGGTTACTATCATAGTGTCATTTTATTTCTGAATCTGTAGGGAAACATCTGCATCTGCACCAACTGGTTTTCTGAGGCTATATTTCAGGTACAACTGCCACAATTCATACCATACATTTAGGGCACAACTTGTCAGTTTTATTACTGGGAACTGAGTACATCATCACTGCTTTCTCACAACTATCTCCATAATGTTCTGCAGCAAATATTTGTCTTCTAGGTTTCCTTCTGTCAGGAGCTGCTCAAATTTCTGTGACCTTAAAATGGAAACGTAATGTTGCTTATTGTTTCTGTAATGTAATATTTGTCTATTTTTAATTCTATAATGACATAAAATACAATCTGAGTAAAGATAATGTAGGCAATCACAAAACTGATATCAAATTGGATTGTACTAGACTGGCAAGGGTATTTATTGTTAAATCACTTGGAAAATTTTATTTGATCTAATTTCCTATAATAATATGATTTGTAAGTATATTTAAACTTATCTCCTCACTACTTAACATTAATAGTATTGGACTGGATCCAGACTACTGCAATTCACTCTTCACATAAACCCACTGAAATTAGTGAGGCCTAAATTAGTTGTTGAGAGCCAGCATGATGGTTTGAGTGTTGGAGTACAACTTTGGAGACTAGGATTTAATCCTTGCTAAACCACGGAAATCCACTGGGCAATCTTGGGCAAGTCACACTCTCTCAGCTTCAGATGTAGGCAATGGTAAACAAGTCTTGCCACAGAAACCCCATGATAGGTTTGCCTTAGGGTCTCCATAGGTCAGAAATGACTTGAAAGCACAGAACAACAACAAATTAGTTAAATAAGACTAAACGTGGATCAATTCCGCAATGGTTTCCAATTGCACGTGGAAAAGGATTATTGTTGTTGGTTTTAAAAATAACAACAAGAAGTAAATCTCAGTATCTCCCTACCACCATGACCGTATGGGATTCTGGAAACTGTAGTCTGAAAAAACTAATATTTCCAAACTCTGGTATCAAACCCTAGGTAAGTTAATAATTCATGGAGTAGAGTTATAAATGCCAAATTTGTGCAGCATTTGGTTTCAGTGCATCTACGTTTGCAGCCTAATTGGTGCCAAGGCAATTCTAGAGGTCAAAAGACAGAGGGCATTTCAGACCACTTGGCTGTAGGGCTGTTCTGTGCGATGGAGGCAATTATAAATTACCCAGGCTCTCCATCTGACCTATATTTCATAATCTAATTGCGGCATGTCCTCTAGATTTTAAACTGTGGAGGCTGTCGATGCTAAGCACGTAACCTTACAACACCACATTAGCCACTGTTCAGGTCCTGACCCCCTTTTATCAGACGCTGGGATATTTTTAGTGTTTCTCCTGGCAGGGCTAGTCTCTCTTTCTCTCTTCATGTGTGTGTTTTTTGCTCTCTTCGTGTGGAAAAAGCAGCCACCATTCCCCCCCCCCCATCCCGAATTGACTGAGAAAGTGTCAATTTGCCGGAGGTCTTCTTTCCTTGGCTAATTAGTGTGACTTGTGATTGGAACATGTATTTGACTCTCCTGCTGGCTGTAGCTAATTTATATCACCAACTCGTGATTAACTAGTTTTGATCAGAGAGAAGGTTCATGCTGTAACATCCCTGCCGAAACAAATTTCACCACAGGATTTCCCCCCCCAAGGGATCCATCTCAGAAGCCCTCCTGTGAATGCTCCAATTGGTATGAAAAGGAAAAAAATACATTAATGTATCAGTACATATGAAAAGCATAACAACAGATATAGGTGGTGCACCTGAGGTCCTCCAGAGTTATTGGGTACCAACTGCCATCAGCCCCAGATAGCAGGGTCAATGTTCAGAGGTGACTGGACTTGTAGTCTGGCTACGAGTTCCTCAACCATGCATTGCAGCAGAGATAACAACTACGCAACACTCTGAATGATATTGAACTGCAACTCCCAGCAGTCCTAGGCAGCATAATTGATGGTGAAGAAAGCTTGGCATCAGAATAAGGTTGTTGTTTCCCTTACGTTGTTGCTCCTGTGTGCCTTCAAGTGTTTTCTGACTTATGGCAACCCTAAGGCAAACCTATCACAGAGATTTTTGCAGAGGGAGTTTGCCCTTGCCTTTCTTTGAGGCTGAGAGAGTGTGATTTGGCCAAGGTCATCCTGTCGGTTTCCATGGCCAAGTGGATATTCAAACCCTGGTCTCCAGAGTCAGTCCAGTGCTCAAACCACTACACCATATTGCCTCTCTGCTTCCTTATAGCCAAAAACCAATAAACTATTATGTACGGTGGTCCCACTTTTCCATCTCCTGAAGCTCCCTCTCCACCAAAGCCCCCTGAACTACTCACATTTTTTAAAAAAATTGCACAATTTTCAGGAAAAAAGTCTCCTGAAAATTGTACTCAACCCCTTCAAAATGCATGCCAACATGCAACTCTCCCTCCATAAGCCCCCACCCTCTGAAATACCTTGTTTTCCCTGTTTCTCCTTCAAGATGGCAACAGGAAGTGACACGACATCACATCCAGTTGCAATTTTAAAGAAAAAATGGAGAAAGAGAAGGCATTTTGGCAGACTCTGGAGGGGATTGCTGAAGGGGAGGGGGGGTCATTGTGGAAACTCCCATTCCTTGATTGTCAGAGAGAAAACAAATGGTCCAGGAAGGGAGAATAATAGATGACAAACAGGACAAAGAAAAGGGGCTTCCTTTTCCTGTCCCCTTCCCTATATGCTTTCCTGTTCTGGCTCTGATGACAGCTGCCCACTTTTCAAGCAGGAAAATATACTGCCCAGAGGATTGCCACAGTGATCATCCAGGTCTTACAGTGGCTTTGTGGACTGAAAGGGATGTATGTCTACAGCCCTTTAACCTCCATTTGACCCTGGGGAGACTTGGCCTGGCTTTAATGGATAAACCCAGCGAGGGACTTGGAAGGCTTCATGGCCCACCAGTTGGAAAACTAGACAATAACTCCATAGTTTATTTCCAACAAGAACACTACACTAGTAGTGAACACCCAGATATGCATGAAAAAAGGTGGTGCAACCTCATGAGTAAAGAATGTAACAACACTATCCACAAAGCAAAACCAGTTTATCCCATTATCTCAACTTCTGCAAGGACATGGCTGAAGACAACTCTAAATTTGAAAAAAAAATGTTTGCATTGGCACCTTACTTTTACAGTCGTCCCTCTTGATTCACGGGGGATCCATTCCGGACCACTACCACCCCACAAATAGAAAAACTGCAAATATTCAAAGCCCAGTGGTTAAAATGGGTGTGTGCTCCTGTGTGTGGTGTGGCACTGTGTGCATGCCTTGCTCACATGTGCCATTTTGTCCCTCCCCGCTTGCTGTCCGTGAAGGAGTGAGACCGCAGACTCCAAGTCCACAAATGGGGAGGGACAAATGTAATTCCTTCTTAGGATTTACCTTTTCTTTTATTCACCTTCATTGCATAGCACGCCTATGATATTAAATCTTTATATATATTTTTCATGGAAAAGCACTCATCATTGAGACCAGATGAAAATAAGGAGGGCAGTGCTATACCTCTTAACAGTTGTTTATGGAAGAGGGAATTTTGTCAGATGCAGCTTCCCCTGCAGACTAACAAAAACTGTTATTACTCCTCTTAAATCTGCAATCAGACTAAAATATCCATCCTTTCTCGGTTAAATCTGACAGTACTGAATATATATACAGCTCTCCTGTCTTGTAGGACAGATGTTAGAATCTTTGATTTACTCTAAGGACCCTTCCACACTATGCAATTATAGCTTTATGATTCCACTTTAACTGACATGGTTGCATTCTATGGAATTCTAGGATTTGCAGTTTCAGTGTGGAATTCAGTATTTTCAATCAAAGAGCTCCAGTGCCTCATTAAACTGCAAACACAAGAATTTCGTAGGCTGCTGCTATGGCAATTCAAGCGGAATCATAGTGCTGTAACTGTAGTGTGAAGGGCCTTGGGATATATGAAATCAGCCTTTCTCGACTTGAAGCTTTCTTGGTACACAAGGAAGGATTTCAATTCCAATCCTCTCAGCCAACATTTTTCAATGGCCATGCTGGCTGGGATGACAGTAGCTATCGGAAATTCACTTGAAGTCAGCCAGGTTGGAGAGACATCTGACTAAAGAATGTTTCATGGGGAGGGAGCGAATTCTTAAATCTTTGACAATGCCAGTCACTTGCATGGAAGGGGGAAGGGAAGAAGAGCAAATTCAGATATCCCTTCCAGTCAGGGATTAGCTCTGTGGATGCTGATCTTCTTTTCATCAGCAGCAAGCTGTCCGTGTGTGACACTAAGGGCCACGTACACCCATCTGCTACATATGAAGAAGCTCTGTGTGTGTGCGTGTGCGTGTGTGGACAACATCCAAACAAAATCAATTTAAACTATTTGAAAAATTTAAACAGTCTAAAATCATACTTAAAAGTTTAACTGTTCAAAGCAAGTTAAAACCTGTACATACAAATGTACAGATTTGGGAAATACAGTGGGCCCTTGGTATCCACTGTGGTTTGGTCCCAGGACCCACTGTGGATATCAAAATCTGTGGATGCTCAAGTTCCATTAGATACAATGCCATAGTAAAAAGGTGTCCCTTATATAAAATGACAAAATCAAAGTTTGCTTTTTGAAATTTATATTTTTGGATATTTTCAAGCTATGGATGCTTGAATCCATGAATAAAGAGAGCCAAATTAAAAGCATGTGTTATAACAGGGCTTTCAAAGGGAGGGCATTTCTTGGTGAGGGTGATGCAGCAGATCCTCATACAGTGTATGAGGATCTGCTGCATCTTGGGCAGCTTTGGCATTTCAGCTGGGATACCTTTGTCTCCTAGCTACCTAAATCCACTTAAGGTATGATCATTGGAGACTTTAATGCAAATGGAGCAGTGAATCCACTCTCAGGAGTTTATCACATAGGAGGCAAAGTGCACAAATCCTGTGCAGAAATGGGATTTAAAACCCGGGAAAAACCCACAAAAGCAGGTTGATCAGACACATCGGGGTTAATGGGCATTAATGCGACATTAACCTGGACAGAAAGTCGACAAAACGCGCCGCTTTTTACTTTCTGGATTATCCAAAAGTAAAAAGCAACGTGTTTTGTCGACTTTCTGTCCAGGTTAATGTAACATTAATGCTCATCAACCCCGACATTGTCTGAAAATCAATCTGCTTTTGGTTTTCCCCCACTTTCTGTCCACTTAATGTCAGACATCGGCTAAAAATTAATCTGCTTTTGCAGGTTTTTTTCTGGTTTAAATCCTATTTTTGTACGGGATCCCTCTCATGTGATAAATTCCTCAGTTGTAGGAGTTGTAACATGAAAGATATTCAGATCTGTCCCAAAAATAGGTTCAGCATCTTTACATTTCTGACTAAAACCTGAAATTGGATTTACTGTTCTACTAACATGGGAACCACCAGCTTCCTCTATACTCAGGTAACTTTGCTTTATTGGTTCTTGAGTATCCTGCAGTGAATCTGTGGTTCCAAATTATTATTTTTTAAAAAATCCTTTGTTCTTCTATGCTTTTAAGATGTATTTTTACAAGAAAGGCTGAAGGGCTCCACATATCTCTTTGTCCTTCTTCCTTGATATTCTAATAAGTCATGAGCTGCTATTATCCTTGCAGCCTTTTCTGAGAACAGGTGTGCTTTTTTTATGTCAAACTACTTTTCTTTTTCATTTTGGCAGCTACTTTTCTTTTTGCCTCCTTTTTTCAGTAGAAGATCAAGACTATTTTTGAAGGAGGTTTAAACGCCAGGACAAGTCCAATCTCCCCTCAGTATCTACCATTACTTCTACAAAGCCTATTCACCTAGAAGTCATTTGCAAGTGGTGCATAATTTTTTTAAACATAAATATAATTGCACATGCTGTTCACCTGTGGTATTTCTTTTCCATCTTCAAAGGTCCAAAGGCATCCACTTGTTCCACGTGCACTTCACCTCATTTTGAGTGTCCTTGATAGCAATTTGTTATTAAATAAGCAGAATACAAGAAGCCCATTGTTATTATTTAAGTAAGAAACCCATTTCTTTCCCCATTTGTGTTATGGCTGGAAAACTAAAGCAGTAGCCTCGGACCTGGACCTTTGCTGCAATGTTTTACAGCATCAGATGGAAAAACTCTTGAGTGAGTAACTGGCTTTGATCAAATACTAGCAGTTAATAAGTTGTGCTAGATCTTGCATGGAAAGACATACTGGCCATCAAAAACTCACCTTGTAAGCATCAGAGCACCCCAGCATGCCATTTCTGTGTTGCTGGATAATAGGGGGACAAGCTGAGCTGCATCTGGCTAGTTTCCTGTAGCTGGATACAGTATAGCCAGCATTCACAAGGACTTCTGGGGTGTCTCTGGGAAGTCCTTGTAGATAATAGCCTGGGTGTGCATCTAGCTACATAGCTGGATATGTCCCAGCTGATCTCCATGTCTCTTACAAGAAAATAGTCAAACTGTCATAGAGGAAACAAGGCAAACAGTACAGGGACCCAACACTGGGAGGCAAAAAAAATGTGCACAGGCAGCAAGTAAAGGGGACACATGGTCTTAGATGTCTCTACACTAATGCACAGAGCATGGGAAATAAGCAAGATGAACTTGAACTCCTAGCACAACAAAGCAAATATGATATAATAGGCATCACTGAAACCTGGTGGGATAAGCCTCATAACTGGAATGTAGAAATAAAGGGGTATAACCTTTTCAAGAGAAACAGGACAAACAGGAAAGGAGGAGGAATAGCATTATATGTCAGGGATATTTACACCAGTGAAGAAATCCAGGACATCAATCCTGGAAGCCAAGTGGAGAGCATCTGGATAAAAATTAAAGGGGAAGGAAACAACAGGGATGTTAGTGTGGGAGTCTACTACAGACCCCCAACTCAAGCAGAAGAATTGGATGAAGCCTTTCTAGAACAGATGACCACACACTCAGAAAGGACAAATATAGTAGTGATGGGTGACTTCAACTATCCGGATATTTGCTGGAAGTCAAACTCGGCAAAATCCTCAAGGTCTAGCAAATTCCTCACTTGCCTCGAAGACAATTTAATTGATCAAAAGGTGGAAGAGGCAACGGGGGAGTCAGCTATTTTGGATCTGATCCTAACTAACAGGGAAGACCTAGTTAATGGGGTGCAAGTGGTTGGATCCTTAGGCGGGAGTGATCATGTCCTCCTGGAGTTTATTATACAGTGGAAAGGAGAAGCCAGGCATAGTCAGACACGCATTCTAGACTTTAGGAAAGCTGATTTTACTAAACTTAGAGAAATACTGAGGGTGATCCCATGGACAGGAATACTAAACGAGAAGGGAGTTCAAGACGGATGGGAGTTTCTCAAAAGGGAGATACTGAAGGCACAATTTCAAACCGTGCCAACGAGGAGGAAGAATGAGAGGTGTCTCAAGAAACCAGGATGGATGACTAAGGAACTTGCAACTGAACTATGTTTTAAACGGAACATGTATAAGAAATGGAAAAATGGGGAAATCACCAAAGAGGAATTCAAACAAATAGCTAGCACGTGTAGGGGTAAAGTCAGAAAAGCTAAAGCGCAGAATGAAATCAGGCTTGCTAGAGAGGTTAAGAACAATAAAAAGGGCTTTTGGGGGTATGTCAATAGCAAAAGGAAAAAGAAGGAAATGGTAGGGCCACTATGTGGAGAAGATGGCAAAAAGTTAACAGGGGACAGAGAAAAGGCAGAATTACTCAACACCTTCTTTGCTTCAGTCTTCTCAGAAAAGGCAAAGGGTGCTCAACTTGAGGATAATGGAGCAGAGGACAGAATAGGAGAATTTCAGCACAGAATAAGTAAAGAGATAGTACAGAAACATCTGGTTAATCTAAATGAATATAAGTCTCCAGGACCAGATGAATTACATCCAAGGGTATTAAAAGAACTGGCAAATGTAATATCGGAACCATTGGCAATAATCTTTGAGAATTCCTGGAAAACAGGAGAAGTCCCAGTGGACTGGAGGAGGGCAAATGTTGTCCCCATCTTCAAAAAGGGGAAAAAAAGAGGATACCAACAATTATCGTCCAGTTAGTCTGACATCAATACCAGGAAAGATTCTGGAGCAGATCATTAAACAGAGAGTCTGTGAACATCTGGAAGATAATTTCATAATCACAAAAAGTCAACATGGGTTTCAGAGAAACAGGTCATGCCAGACAAATCTGATCTCTTTTTTTGATAAAATTACCAGCTTGGTAGATGAGGGGAATGCTGTGGATATAGTATATCTTGATTTCAGTAAGGCCTTTGACAAGGTTCCCCATGACATTCTTGCAAGCAAGTTGGTAAAATGTGGGCTAGACAAAGTAACTGTTACATGGATTTGTAATTGGTTGACTGGCCGAACACAAAGGGTGCTCAACAATGGCTCCTTTTCAACTTGGAAAGAAGTGACCAGTGGGGTGCCACAGGGCTCTGTCCTAGGCCCAGTGCTATTCAATATCTTTATTAATGACTTGGATGATGGTATTGGGGGCATAGTTATCAAATTTGCAGATGACACCAAATTAGGAGGAGTAGCTAATACCCCAGAGGACAGGATCAAAATTCAAAATGACTTGAACAGACTAGAAAGTTGGGCCAAAGCTAACAAAATGAAATTCAACACGGAGAAATGTAAGGTACTGCACTTAGGGCGGAAAAACGAAAAGTACAGATATACGATGGGGGACACCTGGCTGAATGAGACTACGTGTGAAAGGGATCTAGGAATCCAGGTGGACCACAAGTTGAACATGAGTCAACAGTGCGATGCAGCAGCTAAAAAGGCCAGTGCAATTTTAGGCTGCATCAGTAGAAGTATAGCGTCTAGATCAAGAGAAGTAATAGTGCCACTCTATTCTGCTTTGGTCCGGCCTCACCTGGAATACTGTGTCCAGTTCTGGGCACCACAATTCAAAAAGGATGTGGAGAAACTGGAGCGTGTCCAAAGGAGGGCAACTAAAATGGTGAAGGGTCTGGAAACCAAGCCCTATGAGGAACGACTTAGGGAGCTGGGGATGTTTAGCCTGGAGAAGAGAAGGCTGAGAGGTGATATGATAGCCATGTTTAAATATTTGAAGGGATGTCATATCGAGGAGGGAACAAGCTTGTTTTCTGCTGCTCCAGAGACTAGGACCCGAAACAATGGATGCAAGCTGCAAGAAAAGAGATTCCACCTCAACATTAGGAGGAACTTCCTGACAGTAAGGGCGGTTCGAGAGTGGAACACACTCCCTCAGAGAGTAGTGGAGTCTCCTTCCTTGGAGGTCTTTAAGCAGAGGCTGGATGGCCATCTGTCAGGGATGCTTTGATTGGGAGTTCCTGCATGGCAGGGGGTTGGACTGGATGGCCCTTGTGGTCTCTTCCAACTCTATGATTCTATGATTCTATGATTCTATGATTCTACAACACAGAAATGGCCTCTCTTTTTTTTGGGAGGGGTGGGGGACTATGCTGCTTACAAGGTGAGGTTGAGGGTATTTTGATCATTGTGCAATTGGAATGCAACTCTGATCTCTGCAACAGCTGCAAAAGTGAGTTGTGAGGTATAAGTCCAACTTACAACATCACAATTTACTAAAAGGATACAAGCCTTTGTTTCATTATATTTTTATTGTACAGTTCTGCAATCCCGATTTGTGAGGTTACATCTAAATGTAAGATGTTTTAACCTGTCTTGATTTAATACTTTTTAAGGGGGGGTGGGTACTGGGGTTCTGATTGTATTCTGTATTTTAATATGTTAACCGCCCCGATTGCTCTCAGAGGGGCGGGATATAAATAAATAAATATTGTTGTTGTTGTTGTTATTATTATTATTATTATTATTATTATTATTATTATTATCTTCCAATTCGCAGGGGATCCATTCTGGACACACACACCCTGCGAAAATGGCAACTCACAAATATTCAAGCCCCATTGAAAATAATAGTGGGCATGCCTGTGGCGCATGCCCAGGGGCGCACCTCCATGTTATCCCTTCCCACTTGTCCTTCCCATGAAGAGCGAAACCAAGTCCATGGACGGGGAGGGGCGACTGTATTGGATTTTATTTCATTATTTTATTTTAATTCCCGCCTTCCTCCTGACATGAAACCCAAGCTTACAACAAAGCTAAAAGAAGTAAGGGCTAAATAGGGCTTATTATGAAAAAGTTGAAAGAGAAATAAACAAGCTATCCTATTAAAATGCCATTAATTTTTCAAAATTCCTGTCAGGAAGTAAAGAATGCCTGAACTGGAAGTGGTCCTTCTGGGGGCATTCTTCAGTAGATGCCCATGCCTTCTATGCCAGTGAAGTAATTGTTTGTTCCAGATTGTAGTCTAAACTTTAAAGGAGCTATTTAAGGTGGTAAACACTAACCCCCCAAATGGGTTCAGCATGTTGGAGATTTCCTTGAATATTCAGGCTAAAAGTCAGAGAGGATTCACTGCCCCACCAACATGGGAGCCCCCCAGCTGCCACTGAGCTTCTCTTAGCTAGAAGTTCCATTCAGACTGTCCTTATATTGTTGTAGTTGTGTCTTCAACTTATAGCCACCCTAAGATTTATTCAGGTGAGGTTTACTGTTGCATTCCTCTTAGACACAGGCAATGTTGACCTGCCCTTCTTGGTGAACAGAGATTCAAATCCTGGTCTCCCCAAATCCTAGTCCAGCAGTCAAACCACTACAGCATGGTAGCATGTCCTTACAACAGGGGTGAGGCACTTGGGAAGAAAATGCAATGGTGGAGAGGGAACAAATACCCAAATATCAGCCAACAAGAGCTGGGAATTGCTGCAAATGACATTGGAGGCAGACGTAATTATGGACATGAGATGATATGGTTGTGTGTTGTTGTTTTTTTGGTATCCCCTCTTCTTTTTTCTTTGCCAGGCTTTGGTAGACCAGTCAACTGACTTCTGGATACCCTAACTGGCTGGTGACTCAGGCCTTAGCCCATGTGGCCTATTTATGTGCCTGCTGTCCAGAAGTCAATTGTATTGAGCTAAGAGCATGTACTATGTACATTCTGTGCAGTCATGCTGACCACATGACCACAGAGTAGTCTCTGATAATGCTGGCTCTTCAGCTTAGTAACAGAGATGAGCACTGTCCCTATGGTCGGACAACCTTATCAACGGGGAGTACCTTTACCTTTAAGGGCATGTAGTGGTTTGAGCACTGGGCTATGACTCTGGAGACCAGGGTTTGAACATCTTCTTGGCCATGGAAACCCACTAGAGGCCTCGGCAGACGACTCAATTGAGCCGTCTCCGAGGCCAGGAAGAGGAGGGGCCACCGCACGCGCGGCGGCCCTTCCTCTTCCTGAGGTCGCCCTGAACGCTTCTGGGTCACCGCACGCCGGACGCGTTCAGGGTGACCTCCCTCCACAGCGTCCGGACGCGCTGTGGAGGATAAGTCACAAAAAGGGCGCCCGCCGCTTTTAGGGCGCTCTTTTTGCGACTTATGAAAGGAGTGCCTTTTTGGCGCTCCTTTCAGGGTCGCCGGGGAGGCGCCGTGGTGAGGCTGCCATAGCCCCGCGGCGCTCCGGACCAGGGCGCTCCAAACGCCCTGGTCTGCATCCCCCCTAGGTGACCTTGGAAAAGTCTCATTCTCTTAGCCTCAGAGGATGCAGCGGCAACCCCCCTCTGAAGAAACATGCCAAGAAAACTCCATGATGATTGGTTTACTTTAGGGTCGCCATATGTCGGAAATTACTTGAAACCGCACAACAACAAACAGTCATATACCAATTTTCCATGGGCCTTTTAAATGTTCAATCCTTCCCTTTTAAAAAATGTGCAAAGCATTACAACTTGTGACAAGCAAATTTATGGAACTCTAGAATATAGTTGTGAGAGAGTATAGCTGCTTCTTATTGTGTTGATTCCTGTAAACAAGCTCAAATGAAAATACATTTTATTCTCCCCTTTTGTTCATGTCCACAGTTAGACATCTATCTAACAGTGCAATCCTTAGTGTTGAATGAATAACCTTGATTTTTGGAAGTTTTACATTCATTTTTAAAATCTTGCAAGTCCTTGCTTTAAGTGTTGTCTTTTTATTTCTCCCTCACGCTGCCTTATCTCTCCCTCCAGCCCTACTGGCATTGTCACCTGCAGAGGTAGGTCCTTTCAATTTCATGTTATGCTCTCCAAATACCTCTTTTGGGCTTTATCCTGTGCTGACTTTTCCTGTGCTCACTGAGGAGAGTATTGTGTTGGTACCCAGACTTTCTATTTGTTCAGAGATTCCTGAAAAATATACAACTTTAACACAGAATTGGAATACCTCTATTTTTTTTTTAATTACAAAAATGCTTTAAAGTAGACATTGGAAACCTCTGGCATGCAAGCTGATATTGACCCATGGGGATGGTGCTCCAATCCCACCAGTCAGTTTCTTACCAGTCCCCATCCTTATCTTTCCATGTGAGGAAAGTCTCTTGTTTCTGATTAACTGCTGATCAGAGGTAAGAGCAATTGCTGCCCCTCTATGCTATTTTTAAAGTGTTCATTGGTACAAATGGAAGGATGCAGCTGGGGAAGGAGGGCTAGCCAGCCCCAAAAATGCTGTGAGTCCCTCTAGAAAAATTATCTCATGTTGCGAATGGCCTTTAAGAAGCCTCTGCTGATGTAATTAAGTTTTTTAAAAAACTGAATTCTTGCACTGCGGAGGGGGATTTTGGTGTGAATGACAGGTTGTTATGTATATGTTTGTGAAAATTATGCATGTGTGAATGAGCAAACAAGAGAATGATTGCTGGGCCTGTTTGTGTGTGAGTGGTGAATGGGTTACAGCAGGGGTCAGACTCGGGTGGCACTGATGTCCTTGCCTGGAGGGCAATTTAACTCTTGAAACCTTCCTCCAAAAGTTCCCCCACCCCTGTTTTAAAAATAGAACATATTCTGTGGTGTCAATATAGCAGGAGTGTTGTCAACTGACAGAAAGACTGTACCAAGTGGATCAAGGGTGACTTGCTGTATGCTGCACACATCAGTCCTGCCAAGCCCATTTTTCTCAGTTTGTTTCCTCTGTAAGACAGCCCTGTATTCAGGAGCAGTTTGGGGACTGAAGCTAAAATAGGTTTTGAAATGTTTCAGTGTGTGGATTACTTTCCTCCAGTCTTCCCTCTTATAATCTTGGCCACAGTTTTTATCCTGCTTAAGCGCAATTATATAAATTTCTACATGCTTGTATACTGTTCTCTTCTTTTTCTTTTTCTGTCTCATTCAGCCTCATAATAGTGTAGCTAAAAATACTTCGGGTTTATTTTTTCTCCTGCTGCCATAGAAACTTAAAACACTTCTTTACAGAAGTAGTTTGCAGAGTACACCTGGGGCTCTTTGCTCCCCAAGTTTATGCTGGCATATTGTCGAGTTGTATCTGTCCACTTCCTGCCATTCCTAACATTATCAAATGAAGGAACTGTTGTTCCCTTACTATAAAAGTGAGCATTTCAGCCTGCTGCCCCTTCCTTCCTTCATTGTTACAAGTTATATGCTTTTTTGTTCTTCTTTTTGTTCATCCTCTGGTGTTCAGCTTTTTAAAATATAATAATAATGAATTAAATTAGGAATTATCCACTTGCCCTCATGAGTGTGTTTCCTTACATTCAGTTATTTTTGTTATGACTTTGGTAGCTTTTTAAAAAATTATCAAACATTGATCAGAATGGAAATTTCAGTGAAGAAATGAGAAGACTAGGAATGGGAAGGGCAGCTATGAAAGAGCTAGAAAAGATCCTAAAGAGTAAAGATATACAACTGAGCAGTAAAGTTGGAATCATCCAATCCAATGTGTTCCCCGTCACCATGTACGGATGTGAGAGCTGGACATGAAGAAACCGGATAAGAAGAAAATCAACTTATTTAAGATGTGGTGCTGGAGAAGGATGCTGAGGGTACCATGGACAACGAAAAAGATAAATAAATGGGTCCTGAACTCTCCCTGGAAGCCAAGATGATTAAATTGAGGCTGCCATACTTTGGCTGCATAATGAGTAGTCATGAATCACTGGAAAAGCCAACAAAGCTAGGGATAGTAGAAGGTAGTAGAAAGAGAGGAAGACCGCAATCCATATGGATAGACTCAATCAGGGAGGTCACAGGGCTGAACCTGCCGGATCTAAGCAGAGCAGGTCCGGAAGATGTGTATGTTTAGCATTCAATCAACAATTAGGAACATATACAGCAGTCATATACAGCACACAAAAAATGAATGGAATTTAGGAAATTGGCCAACACTAAATGAATTGGTTTCACGCTTGAGCAACAATAGGCTATCCTCTATATATGGCTGGCACAACAAAAAGAACTTTTTGTTATAGTTTGTCTGTTTCCCAAGAGATCCTGAGATTGTTTCTAATTTCCTAGCCTTATTAAACCATTATTCTGCTGTAAATTACAAACATAGTCTGACTGACCTTCCACGTGATCTGGGGATACTGTGCATTTTCTGTTTACATCCCACTATAAGAATGTGCAAATCTGTCAAGCTCAATTTGTTGAACTTCTTGTCTTTCAGTACCAAGCTTATTTTGTCTCAGATTCCTGCATGGAAATTTCTGTGCACAGTTCTCAAAACAAACACACTTTGTGCACATTTCTTTTTTTCAGATGGACAATTTTTCATTTACTTTCTCTGGATAACTACAGACAATTTTTGCACATTTTAAAAAATGTTTTGCATGCATGGATTTTGCTGTGCATGTGTTCCAAAGGGCCACACTGAAACATATTTCTGAGTCTTTTTTGTTTTGCAGAGGAACATTTCAGGGTGGATTACATTGAGAGGGAAGTGCTAATCCTCCTGTCCCCAATACTGCAGTCTCTCCCTTTGAAAAATCATCTCCCCTTGAAACATGACCCATCCCTTGATGCATAAGCAGGGCCACCAAGAGTGGGTTTGGTTCCCTGTGAAATTTTAATCTTCTCCAGATTATTTAAGTGGAAACTGATTCCTTGACCTCCCTACTTCTTGTCCAAATGTCATCACAGGATTAAGAGGAAATATTCCCGAACTAGTACAGTAGTGCTGGGGCACTATCTGGTGGCAGCCTATCTTACACTTTCATTTCACCTCAGCCATTAATGTTGTTTTATTCCAGCTTTTTATTTCTGTTTCTGTGGAGGTGTCTCTCCAGGAGGCATTATAGCACTTTGTATTTCTAGGGAAGTTTCATCATGTGTTGAGAACAACCTTTACAAAGTCACATAACCTCAGCTACTTTGACAAAAAATTCTGTCCCTAGTTTTACACCAAAGCATATATTATTACACTAAGGCCTTGTTCCCACTATGATTTAAAGCAAATTGCTGATTGGGTTATATGACCATTGTTTCCACTTGAAACTGGTTCTGATCCTATTGAGCTCAGTTTTAATCACAATGAAGCGAAACAAAAGCAAAAAATCCGCTGTTTCCTGATACTAGTTTTTTGACAGTTCTTTTGAAGAGAATCGATTCTGAAGCGTGTTCAACGAGTGGGAATGATGGATCTGATGGCATCATTCTGGAGGGGAGGGACTAATGGCAGAGGGGAGTTTACCATCCCCCCTCAGTTTTTGGGAAATCAGCCATCCCCTCCCCGCCCCCCGTGCTGCCTTTGTGCTTGTGGTGTGACCTATAGGCACATGATAAATATATATATATATATATTTATAAAGAAATTGACAGAATATGTGATCCATTGTATTTGCAACTATTGGCAATTACGGGCAGACTGCAGCTCAGAGAGGCAAGTACTTACAAAACCAATGGATTGCATATCCTGCCAATTTTTTTCTTTTAAATATAGTTCCCAAGCCGGGCTGTTCCAGGGGAAATGGTGTGCTTGAGCAGCCTCGGTTTCTGAGGGGCAGAAGAAGGCTCAGTTGCTAAAGTCGCCTCACTCAGCGCCTGGAATGGCCCCATCCTCACTGTGTTGCTGTTTGCATCACCGATGACACACAGATGATTGACATACATTTTGAAGCAGCACAAACTAGTGGGAACGATAATCGTACCAAAAAAGAAGCGATTACAAGGGAATAATGAAAAGATCCGCTTTCATAGTGGGAACAACAAACCGCAAACTGGTTTAAATGTAAGTGGGAATGAGCCCTAGGAGTCTGCCAAAAGTTCGTGGTTCAGCTGAAGTGTGAACCAGGAACTTCTGCACTCTTAGCTGTTCATCTCGCTCTCAAATTCCTGCCTGACCTACAATTCTCAGAAACTGCTTTGGCTGTTCATAGTTCGAAGTGATCCAGAAGGTTGAACTGGTCATTCCATTGGTTTTCATAGACTTACTTAAAGTTCCATGTGTTGTACTCAATATAACCCTTCATTGCTATTTTTAAAAATATAGCACTGTGTCAATTTTAATTCTTAATCAATTGTTTTTATGCTGCTTTTGTTTGATCTATTTACTAGGAGTATTATTTATTTATTTATTTATTTACTAATTTCTGCCCACCTGGGATCCCAAAGTACAATAACATTTTATAAACAGCCTTTGAAAATAGATGAAAAATATTTCTAAAAACAAGTTTCGAAATGGCAGGGACATGGCATGCACCACAGATAAGCTCTGTACTAAGGGGAGGGAGACAGACAGAATTTAACACAAACAATTGTTGTATGTACATGTCAAGTGAGTGGTTTCTTTTGCATTTGATTAGGATGACAGATTGGAGCACTGGCACAGTAAAGCTTGCAAATGTGATTGTCAGGGAAGTCCAAACTCCGTGTGGTCCACTGGAGCAGACAATCTGCAATGTATGCCAGGTAATGCCTCTATTTATTAATCTGTGTATGTGTCTTCATAATGTCTGTCATCCTTGGACAACTTCATAGATTTCATAGGATTTTCTTAGGCAAGTAATACGCAGAAGTGGTTTGCTAAGGCCTTCATCTGAAATATAGCCTACATTACTTGTTATATTCATTTGTGGACACTATCTAAGTATTAACCAGGTATCACTTTGCTTATTTATTTATTTATTTCATTTGTATGCCACTTTTCTCTCCAGAAAAGGACCCAAGGCAGCTCACAGATAAAAATATTTTAAAAACTTTGCAATAAATGCTTAGCTTCCAAGATTAGACAGGATCTGGTGCCTTCAGGGTATTTATCTACTGGGCTTTGTTTGTCTACTGGCGTTTATTATCAAATTGATCACTCCCAAGAGCAAAGAAAAGGGGTATATTTACATCCCAAAGTGAACTAGAGTCTTCTGCTGTTTGCAGACTGTGGGTGTATCTACACTATAGAAATAATGCAGTTTAACACCAGTTTAACAGCTGTGGCTCCAACTTACAGAATCCTAGAATTGGTAGTTTTGTGAGGCACCAGCATTCTTTGGCAATGAAAGCTAAAGACCTTGTAAAACTATAAACCCCAGGATTCCATAGGATGCATTTACATCACTTAAAGTGGTGTCAAACTGCATTATTTCTATAGTGTACATGCACCCTATTTCCTATATAAAATGTGGCAGGACTATTGTTTTTCAGTGTCAAATGTGTAATTTTGCCCATTTGCAAAATAAATCCAAATGCTAGCAGACGTCAAGGAAGAGTTCCACCTCCAAATGCCAGGAGATCCCTAGTATGAAGGAAAGCTATGTACAGTTGACCCTCCGTTTTCATGGACTTCGAGTCTGCATCCCTTGCCTGTCTGTAGGGGGCAAACGGAGGGGATTAAAATGGGGGGGGGGTGCCGCTATTCAAGCCAATAGGGCTTGAATATTGGCATTTTCCCATTTTCATGGAGGGGGGTGGTGGAACAGATCCCTGCAAAAATGGAGGGGCAACTGTAGTTGGACAGGTTTAACTAAAGGTGAAAGCCATTTTAATGCCTCACACACATATACTTTTAAGGTCAATGGTGACAGCATTAAGTAATTTAACTGATTTGGTCTAATAGTCCTCAGACATCTGTTTGGTAATTATTTCTCTACAAGAATTTTCTAGAACAGAAGGTTACCTATTAAGTATATTATGACTGTGTTATCTACAGATTTGCGTTACTAAAAATAAAACTTGCATTTCTCATAAATACCTCAGCCTGCCACATTGGAAGTGATTCTGTTCATTTTTACTCATTTTTCTTGTAACACTTCTCTACATTATCTTTGCAATTTCTATTAGGTGGAGGGTTTCAAAACATGTCTTCACCAAAGAAAATCCCAGTGGTTGTATAGACAGTAGCCAAAACAGATGGCCAAAGTTCCATGTGAGGGCAGTCCAGAGGGTGGGGAAATTACTATTTGGACTACAATTCCCAAGATCCCCCCAAAGAAACAGATTTTCAATTTTTAAAGTTCCTTATGATTAATAAAGTGATGTGTCCACCCTCTGTAGTGGAAGATTATTGCCTAGACCAATGAGCCTCAAACATGGGTCCCTGTATGTTATAGATTTTACCCTCAAAATCGGCAGGAAGATTGGTCATTTATCAAGGGTTTCGGAAATGCTACCTAAGATTGGGAATCACTGTAGATAGTTTCAAAAGATTCAATACTTATCTTGTAAAATTAGTCTGCTTCTTTAAGAAAAGCACAAAACCCAGACACACACTTTTTCATTCTCTCTAACTCTCTCTCTCTTTTAGAATGTCCCTATCACAAACCACTTGGTTTTGAGTCAGGAGCTGTTACTTCTGATCAGATAAGCTGTTCCAGTCCAGAGCAGTACACTGGATGGTATACTTCATGGACTGCAAACAAAGCCCGGCTTAATGGCCAAGGCTTTGGGTAAGCTGTATGGTATCTTAGAGTTGGAGGAGGGCTTTGTCATCAGTAAAGAACCAGAAAAAGAGCTTGGAAAAATAACGATTTTGGAACAGAAACTTCCAGGTTCTGAAAATTGTAGTCCAAAAATTAATTTTTCCAAGTTTGTTCAGAAGATATATAAAGCAATTTGGCTAAAAATGTTGGCTTAACCACCTTTATGCCTATGCCCTGATTGCTACTATGCTGGGGCACTTTTTGGTTGGTGCTCCTTCAGATTTGTATCTTCTCCTCTCTGTGTCACAGTGTTAGTCCTCTTGTTTGCTCTCCTAACACTCTTCCATAATGACACCAGTATTGACACATATATTATACATACATCAAGCAAAATACGGAACTGAGAGGAACGCCATAAAATAAGTATAAATTAATTAATGTTTGATGTGCTGCACTCAAATTGCCCAGGACAGGTTGAACTGTAATATCTCAGAGCAGAGATGAAGAACCTTTGGACTCCAACTTCTACAATCCCAGTTCTGGCCAAAATGGCCAATAGTATGGGATGATTGGAGTTGTGCTCCAACAATATCTGGAGGGCCACAGATATCTGGAGGTTATGCTCACCCATGTCCTAGATGCAGTCCTTCTTCCACAAACATACAACAAGCTTTCTTGATATAGAATTGCCTCTGACCTTCCATGACTCTCTCCTGTAATTCTTACAGGTGTGCCTGGCTCTCCAAATACCAAGACACTAACCAGTGGCTCCAGATTGACCTGAAGGAAGTCAAAATTATATCAGGAATACTCACCCAAGGACGTTGTGATGCAGATGAATGGATGACAAAATACAGTGTGCAGTACAGGACTGATGAGAACCTGAACTGGGTCTATTACAAGGACCAGACAGGAAACAACAGGGTCAGTACAAGACACATTTTTCTGAAGATGTGGTCATATTTCCACCTATACTCAGTGGCTGTGTACCAATTAGTGTCAAGAGGAACATCATTTTTCAAGCTAAAATTCTAGTATCCATGGACTCCATGGCCATACTTGTTAATTTATATTTGAGTCCACAATCACTGTGTTGTTTTATTAAATAAACTGGGCAAGGGACAGATATATAGGAAAACAAACTTCTCTTTTAAAAATTTCGGATGTTCTGCTGAAGGGTCACATATACATTTTGAGTAAATAAATTATGTAGGTGTATAGCCAATGTGGATGCAGATCTGCTTCTATCTATACACCTCAAGCAGCATCACAGTGCTCATCTGGGTTCTTCTTGAACTGTCTTTGTGTAACATTTGATGCGGGTTCCTTTCTAGAAACATTAGCTGCTACATGCATCTGGTTGCCTTCCACTAGAACTGATGAGAGCTTTGAATGGACTTGGAAAAGCAACTAGCTTCAAATAACAAGGTGTTATAATGAATTCCTTTTCCCAGTAATAATTATTTACTTTATGAACTTAACTTCAGGAGAGATCACTTCACTCCTTTCACATGGAATGAGCTGGCTGGTGTTGTTTCTCTTACTGCTGTCTCATGCTCTTTTGTGAGTGTTAAGGTGATTCTGAGATAGACGCCAGGACCATGTGCTTTGGTTAAGTTTAAGAACTGCAAAGAAATTCTCAAGAAGTTTCTTTTTAAAAAAAATGAATAATGTTTATTCAAATTGAAATACAACCTGGAAAGGAAAGCTGCAAATGTTTTTAAACATTACACAGGTAGAAAACTATTATTCTTCCCATGTGTTTGGGGAGGGTATAATGTGGAGAACTATTTATAAACATAGAAGAATATCAGGATGAGTATGAGTCTGTCTCAGCAAATGGATATTATACAGTCTGCTTCTAACAAGTGCATAGTCCAAACTAAAAATCATATTTTGTCATCAGTTTTTTTCACCAAAAGTTCAGAATTGAGAGTTCAAGATGGGAGTTTCCCATATTTGAATCATCTTGGTTAATTACCAGAACAGACTCTTAACTGTCTGAAGTTACAGTTTGCCATTAATTTTGCTAAAACAGACCAATCATTTCCTTCATTGTACAGCAGCTTAACAAGTCCTATAATCTTCTGCCTAAACTTATCAGAGTATGCAAAGTTTAGTCCATTAGGATGAAAAAGTTTACGCTTGAACTGATTTCATTATTCTGGTGCAAAATCTGCATGCATTCTTAAGAACTGACAAATATAACAAGGCAAAACATTTCTATTGCAAATATTATTATGCCAAAATGTGGTATAATTCAATATATGGTGTTTGCTCTTTATTTATATCAGTGCATGCTTCATATTCCACACTACCCATATTAAATGAAAGATGAGGTCCTAACAAGCCCCAAATATAATTGATTTATAATTTAATTTATTTGTGGAAGGAAAGGTTTATTTCCCTTTAAAAATTGAATAACATGTACCATGTATTTGGAACCAATTTGGTTATACAGTGGTCCCCCATGAATGTGGAAAAACGGCAAATAAAAGAAACCCTATTCTTTTTAACTAAGAGAACACCTCTCTAGGAATCCTAGGTCCTCCAGTGCAACTCTATGGTCAACATCTGCCAGAGGTTGATCATAGAATCATGTTGGAGAACCTACAAATGCCCAGAGAACTGTTTTCTTTAGGAACTTCTAGGTTCTCCAGCACAACTCTATGGTCAACTTCCATCAGAATTGTGCTGGAGAACTTGGAGATTCCTAGAGAGAACATTTTAATCAAAACTGCAAATAATCAAATCTGCAAAAGTCAAAGCCACAAATGTGGAGGACCAACTGTAGTGACAGAAACCATTAGTTCCATTACTTGACAAATCATAAAATGACATTTAAGTTAGAAATTTGGTTCCAACTTACTGAATGGCAAATTAAAAGATGATTTAGGCCTAGATACTATCACAAGCCTCTATTAAGATGACCTTGCTTTTTCTCTCTACTCCTTTGGTTTTCTGTAGGTTTTCTATGGCAATTCAGACAGGACGTCTTCTGTGCAGAACCTCCTACGTCCTCCCATTGTCTCCCGCTACATCCGGTTAATACCACTTGGTTGGCATGTGCGCATTGCTATCAGGATGGAGCTTCTGGAGTGCATGAATAAGTGTGCTTGATGCTGAACTTCAGCATCATGTTGCAGTTCAAGAGAAGAGACAGGAGTCATTAGAAAGATAGAGGAGTATAATTAATACAAAGAGTTTGTTTCTTCATATATATAGAATAGGATCTAAATGTACTGTGAAAATAATAAGTGTTCTCCAGTGACTTTCTGTTGTGAATTATATCCCTCTGTGAGTCTGCTAGATTTAATGGAATTCTGTCCAAATAGCACACACACCACCAGCATCGACAAAATTGCAAGATGAGATGGAATTATAGTATCTTTTTGAATCCACAATCCATATTGCATTAAATTCTCACCTACACCTTTCATTTAATCTCATTATTTTACTTAGTAAGTGTGTTTACCTGACTTTCCCAAGATTTCAGGAAAAGGGATTGAATGACTGAAAAAGAGGGAGGAGGAAATGCCTACTCTGATAAAAAACAAACTTTTCTTATTTCACTTCAGCATTCTTTGCCAAATAGAATAGTAGGTTGTGCAATCTATAGAGATTTAAATCTACACATGAAGTCTATGGAGAATTGCTTTCTCCAGAGACAATCTAGTTTTCTAGCAAAAGGTATATGAGAACAGAGAGAATGATTGCTGGCATTCCTATTTTAACATGCTTTATCCTGGGATACGCAGATGTGGAGTGGGCAGGAATCATTTTCATGACCAAGACCTTCCACAGCCTCACCAACAGTTCCACAGGAACTGGAACTGATGTGACATCATTTTCAGTTTGCTTTTCAGGTAATTTCCAGCTGATTTTGGGTTTGTATTTTTAATTTTGAAGCTACTTGTGGATGTGGGTGCACATCTATCATGTTTTGCTGTAGTTTCAACCCATTTTAATTGTGGCAAAAAGACACCCATGAAACCCAATGGGTGACCTTGGGAAAGTCACATGCTCTCAGCCTCTGGGATAGGCAATGGCAAATGTTCTCTTGCCCTATGAAAATCCCTGAGACTGAGAGCGTGTCATGGGGGTTTATCACATGGTGGAAATCCCGTGCAGAAACGGGGTTTTAAATTAAAAAAACCCAGCAAAAGCAGGTTGATTTTCACACAGCATTGTTGTTAAAGTGTTGTTAACCTGAAGGGAAAGTAGACAAAAGCTGCTCCTTTTTACTTTCGGAAAATCCTGAAAGTAAAAAAGGAGTGGCTTTTATCTACTTTCCATTCGGGTTAACAACACTTTAACAATGACGTGTGTGAAAATCAACCCGCTTTTGCAGGGTTTTTCCAGCAATTCAATCCTGTTTCTGCACAGGATTTCCCCCATGTGATAAACTCCCAGGTTCTCCTTAGTGTCGCCATAAGTTGAAAACAGTTTGAAAGCACACAACAGCAATATATATCTCATTACATTTTTGAACTGGGGAATGAAGCTGTGCTTTCCCCATCCTGTTTTAGCCCCTTTATCCTCTCACATAAAAATGGTGTTGCCACTTTTCATAAAAGAAAAAATATATATAAGACTAGGAAAGATTTGTGTGTCACAATTTAGTTTGCTACTGTCCTGTTTTGCAGCTAGAGATGAGAACCTTACCAGTCTTATTGGATGTGTCAACCCTATTTGTTTAGCTTCAAGGATAAAACTACCTGTGACTCTCTTGTGTCAATGTTTTCCCACTGTTCCTTGTTTTGTTTTGATTTTATTACCCAAAGCAGCTATGGGGATTTACCCTCTCTTCTCTTCCTCCTCTGAACATTTTTTGTAATCAAAATTGTCCACTGAAGCTGCCTTTCATTTTATAAAGAGAAAACAACAAATGAAGACATCATAATATGTATAGTAGCATCCTAACTTTCAGAGATAGCTCTGTTTGTTTGTGGCAGCCAAACAAAAGACTCTCCCAGGCACTGTAAAGATTAGTACATATATTAATGAGTTTGCTCATCTGTAAAAAGCCACAGCACTAATTGTTTTTTATATTATCTTGTGATTTAAAAACAAACAAAACTTTTTTTTTTTTTTACGGCCAATTTGTGTTGTGCAGATTTGCGTGTTAGAGACTGATGGAGTAAAAGGACTCAAATTTAGGAATTTTCTTACATGTATAAAAGGGATGACTGGATGGATTCAGAGAATTGCTTAATCATCCCTGTGATCTCAGTCTCTTACAGCAAGGCTTGTGCTTTCAAATCCTTTTAACATTTGCAACATCAAACCTGTCAAAAAGGTGCTAGATTTTAAAAATTATTTATTTGCTTTTTCCTTCCAAAACTGTTATGATAATCCTAAGAATAATCATAACGATGATTATTGCAGATGGAGCATGGCTTTTAAACTCCCTGGCTACTATTAACAGATAAGACACAATTTCAATGCCTTAGATTACCTCATATAGGTAATCTAAGGGCCTTTGCAGACTACCAGAAATAGTGCAAATTGAGTCCACTTTAACTGCCCTGACTCAGTGCTAGGGAATCATGGGAACTGTAGTTTATTGTGGCACCAGAACTCTCTGACAGAGAAGCCTCAATGTCTCAGAAAAAACTACAGTTCCCATGATTCCCTAGCACTGAACCAGGGTAGTTAAAGTGGACTCAAGCTGCATTATTTCTAGCAGTCTGCAAAGGCCCTAAGTGGTGCTAGGATTTTCTGACCTCTCTTCTTAAACAATAGCTTTGCAAGTATTCCTATTTTATAAATCAAAGACCTAGAAATCTTAATTTTGTGTTCCCTTAATATATTTGGTGGGAATCCAAATAACCATGTGGAAAATTATCAGTGTAGTTGAGTGAAAATTGAACATAATGCAAACACATAGAAATGTGTAAATAATGCAATCCCCTTATTATATGTGTGTGTGTTAATCATAGGTTATTCATCTTTTAAATGTGAAGGCTTTTGATTAAAAACTATACTTGGTAATAAAAACCAGAACTATTTTGAAAATTTACTGAGTTTTCTCCTTTTTCTTGCTTGCTTATGGCCATGAGCTGGTGATTTTTTTTCTGCCTCTAGTATGGCCAGACCCCTGCAGAGTTTAGCAGGTTAATCCCAGTTATTTCTATATTGGGTTGGGGCCTAGAACTTTTATTAATTTAAAAAAGAACCCTCTATCTGAACAGCACATAATTACCTGCTCTGACTTCATTAACAGCATTATTAGTTATGAGCTTTGTTATAGATTTATATGCCAGCTAACCCACCCAGCTGGCATCTTTATTCTTGGCTCAAGTGATCCTTGTTGCATTGTAACACTGTAAATCTGATTACAGTACATTACTGGGTTTCATGGAGCATGGGTAACATAACAGGTTATGTTGCCACATGAATAAACAGAGTTATGTAGAGCTCTCTGTCATACCTTTAAGCCTGCAGAAAGGTTTCATCAACCCTGGGAAGACAGGTTGGAGGAGGTTTGAGGCTTAATTGTTCAGGGGTGTTTTTGCAAAAAGGTAAAATAAGGGCATCGGCTTCTAGGAAGAATTCTGCCTATTCAAATGGTATTTTCTTTCACTCCCCAAATTTGTAGTATTGCTGACAGTGAGAAAATCACCCACACCTAGAACTCATATCTGCGATGTTCACATTTCCTTGGTATCTTATCTTTGGATGGCTAAAGTGCATTTCTAAAAGGACAGCTGACGTTTTAGGTTACTATAAAACTAAAAATTGGGGAACAGAAGGAATACTTCATTGGTGGGGCAGAATTCTTGTTTGGCAGGGCAATGCCTTTATCACCCTCCCTCACCCCAGCTATGCCTAACATTACAGTGTGCCTGAAAACATATTTTACTTAATCAGCAACAGAACTGGATTAATGATTCCAGATGTCTTGATGGCCCAACACAATCACTTTTACAGTAAGTTTTGCTTTCAAGTTGGCCCTTTGATCAAGGAGTTCTTGCCATTGCATAGTCCCACATTTCCTTCCAAGTGATGTCACAGTGGAAAATCATTTCAGAAAACCACAGTGCCAACAGTAAGTGCAAAGAAGCATTTGTCTCCACTTTATACTGCCACTGTCACACTCTCTCAGCCTCAGCAGAAGGCAATTATAACCCTCTTCTGAACAAATTATGCCAAGATAACCCCATGATAGAGTCAGAAATGACTTGAAGTCACACAACACACAAATCTGTAAAATGTTAGAGGATATCCCATAGTTTAGATTTCCTATCAGTACCCCAAAGCACCCACATTTTTTTTAATCTTTAGGATTATATCTTGCTTATATATGCTTTGATGGTGCTTCATGCATGTTGCAGCAGTCAGAAAATCTGCATTCCTTTCCATGTTAATGGTAGTGGCTGAAGTTTTCTGAAGGCTAGGCTCTCTGGCATAAAAGGTCATGAATAATATATTTGATTCATGGATTGGAAATACAATAATTATTTAAGCTCCAGTTACTATAATTTCTTTCCATATGCATAACTTGAATCCACTGAATGTTACTGTGCCAGATATAACTTCTTATACACTGCCTTCATACTCATTTCCATAGCTGGAAATATTACATTAACAAAAGTCTATTACTTTTGCTACAAAATTGTTCTCTGTGTAAATTGCAGGAAACCTCCATTTATGATTAATGTTGCAGCAATGAACCAGTGGCATCATTCGAGGGTGGGGTGGGAGGGTTGAGTCCGCACTGCGTGACACCCGGTCAGGCCCTCCTCCCAACGTTATGAACAATATTTGTTTGAAGTGTGTCAGCTGCTTTTTTGTCTAGAACTTAAAATGGCCTTCTTATCTACTAGTGCATTGTACTCTAGCCAGCTCATAGAAGACTGCAAGTAGCCAAATTTAAACAAGATTCCAGGCCTTTAAATGTGTGCATTTAAATTGGCAGGTGGAGCTTACCATTTCATGTGGATGGCTTCATATTGAAAACTTGGCCTAACTCTTGGTCAATGTTCATGTGGTCTTCTTGGTACACCACCATGATATACTCCAGGACCATGGATCTCTAGAATGCAATGAGTTTACACATGTGGCCCTCTAAGGTCATTTCAATGGTATTTAGAGCCCCAAACACCTCCAAATGGTTTTTGATTTCTTTAAAATGCTCAAAATATTCCTTATACCCTCTAGTAACAATTTATTTCACAGTTTTTAGGGGCACTTTACGCCCAGGAAAGGCTTTTTTATAACTAGGAGGTAAACTGTAATTTTAAGCAAAATTGTCTTAACATTTTTGTCAGAGGCAGTGTACTGTATCTCCCACCTTTCCACAGATGGGGTCAGTGTGGTAGTGGCCCTGCCCTGATTTTTTGCTATATAAAACAGTTTTCAAATGTTCCTAATGGTAAGTCCCACTGGAATAGAACTATATATTGCAGGGTCCTCAAACTTTTAAACAGGGGGCCAGTTCACTGTCCTTCATACCATTGGAGGGCCAGAATATAGTTTAAAAGTTGGCTGCTAAGCAGGACAGACAGCGGCGGCAAAAACACCCGGCGGGGGGGCAGGATAAATGTCCTTGGTGGGCCACATGTGGCCACGGGCCGTAGTTTGAGAACCCCTGATATATTGTGAGTCACTTTTGGTTCTATATTGGGAGAAAAGGATATAAAACGAACAAACAAACAAAGCAAAATGATAGTTCAATTTGATCCTGCATGATGTAGTGCTTTGAGTGTTGGACTACAACTCTGGAGATCAGGGTTTGAATCCCTGCTCAGCTATAGAAACCCACTGGGTAGCCTTGGGCAAATCACATTTTCTCTGGCCCTATCTGTGTGGAACCCCCATAAAATGGCCTCCCACGCATCCATTGGGTGGGGAGTCTGGACAAGGCAGGGTCAAATCCCTGGGTCTGGTGCCAACAGTCTGGATGATGTCTTGGTCCTTCAGCACCAAGCCCAGGGTATACCCCTCTTAAAATGGAGTAAAACAATCACTAGTTGCTCTGGATCTTCCTGAAAGATCTGGAGTCCTCCCTCTGGGCAGTGATTTAAAATGCACCCCCTGCACAACATTTCACAGCCACCACATGGCACTTGCTCTGAGATCAGAACAAGGTGCCCATCCATGTGACTGATGCTGGGTGCCTCATTCTGATGTCAGAGTGAAGTGACATGCTGTGGCTGGTAGCGGGATGTGCATGGAAACGGCCACCTGGTATCAGAATGGAGGATCCCAGGTAACAGGGGGAGTTTGAAGCAGCTCTGGGGCCAGGATACTTCACACTGCCCATAGAGTATCCTGCCCCCATGCAGACACTACCCTTAGCTTCAGAGGAAGGCAAAGGCAAATCACTTCTGAACAAATATTGCCAAGAAAACTCTATGATAGGGTCTCCTGAAGTGGGAAGTAACTTGAAGACACAAAACAAGTCTAGCTGGGACTACAGTTAGATTTAGGTCCAAACCTTCTACAAGATGATGTACAAAAACATTTTTTTAAAGTTATTGATAGTAATAAACAGGTACTGCTAGTTTCTGGTATGTATTTGCTTACACAAGCATTCATGTTTTCAACCGAATTTGAATTCTGATACCTAAATACAGAAATAATTTTGCTGTAAGCACTGAATATTACCATATATACTTGTGTACAAGTCAACTTCATGTATAAGTCGAGGGAAGGTTTCAGGATCAAAATTCTGGATTTTGATATAACCCATGGATAAGTTGAGGGTAAAACTTAGGGAGCTGTAATGAAGGATGGAATACCACTTCCCTCCCTCCTTCTTTTCCAGATCTCTCCCGACCACCAAACACCAATTCCCAGGTGCTGGAGGAGAGGTTTCAACATTGGATTGAGAAGGGAAGCATTTAAAGGCAGAGTTTTTTCCATAGGAAGCAAGGTCTTGCAAAACGGACTAGAGAGAGAGAGAAAGAGAGAGAGAGAGAGAGAAGCAAGTGGATTTGAAGGCATAATTTTTTCCATAGGAAGCAAGTCTTGCAAAACTGACTGGGAAGGGAAGGAATTGGTGTTAAATAGAGATTGGGGCATCAGGCTTGCTTGTTTTAGGACCTTTCTAGGCATTACTGGTGCATTGACCCGTATATAACTCGACCCAGGATTTTAGGGTCATTTTGAGGCATTTTTTTAACTTATAGTCAAGTATATACGGTAATCTGGGGCAGCATAGACTTTTTTTCTCTTCCTCTCATTTCAACAAGTTAATGTATTGTTTAAAATAATGTCTTTTTTGGAAAGTCAGTGGGATTTTTGCTCTTGCATAAGAATAGGTTAAACAACTATTTTTGTTTTCTGATAGTGTTTCTTGCTTTATTTATACTGAAAAATATATCACAGGACAAAAATACATATACAAACCTCTTTCAATATCAAAAGGTTTTCTGCTCAACAGCTCTCTGTGCTATTAGGGAAAACCTGCACCCCTCCATAAGCTGTTGGAGTCCGTTAGCTACTAGATCCAATTAACATGGATAATGATGGGAACTGTCATCTTTCATTATCTTGTAGGCCACATTTTCTTCCCCAATGTAATGCAATGTAAACTAGCTACCCAGTTGTGTGTCTTAGGATTTTATCACATGGGAAAATTGAGGGTGGTAAGAAACAGATTTGAACTATTGAGTATAGTCAACTAGGAACCTAAGGAACTGTGGACAGAAGTCAAAGACATAATTAAGGACAAATGCAAGAAAACACTAACAGTGGCCAAGAAGAAAGATAAGGAACAATGGATGACAAATGAAACACTTCATGCAATAAAAGAAAGAAGAAAAGCAAAACCAAAAGGAGATTGGAACAAAGCCAGAAGTATGAACACAACTGTCCAACATCTGACAAGCAGGGATAAGGAGAAATACTACAATGACCAATACGGAGAAATAGAAGACAACAACAAAAAGGGAAGGACTAGAGACCTCTATCAAAAAATCTGAGAAATTAAAGCCAAGCTCAAACCAAAGACAGGGATGCTCTATGGAGAAAAAAAGAACATAACACAGGAATAAGAAGAAATAAAAAGATGCTGGAGGCAATACACAGAAGAGTTATACAAAAGAGATGAGGGAATGAATGATATTTAGAATGAGGAGCCATATGAAGACAAACCCAAATTCTAAGAAGTGAAGTGGAATGTGCAATAAAGGAAATGGGGAAAAAATAAATCACTGAGAATAGATGATATCCCAATTGAACTGCTACAGTGCCTACAGGCAGATGCAACTTTAGTGCTAACTGAAATATGCCAACAATATGGAAAACAAAGCAGTGGCCAACAGACTGGAAATGCTTGATATACATACCAATCCACAAGAAAGGAGATACAAAAGACTGCAGCAATTATAGGACAACAGCACTAATCTCACATGCAAGCAAAATAATGCTCAAAATTCTGCAGCATAGACTACATGGAGAGAGAAATTCCAGAGGGGCAAGCACAATTCAGAAAAGGAAGGGGCACTAGGGACCACATTGCAAACATACGATGGCTAATGGAGTGCACCAAAGAATTCCCAAAAAGAATCAGCATGTGTTTCATAGACTATAGCAAAGCATTTGATTGTATACATCATGAAAAATTATGGAATGCACGTAAAGACATGGGCATGCCACTACATCTGATAGTCCTGATGAGGAATCTGTACCAAGGAAAAGAGGCCACCATCAGAACAGAATTCGTGGAAACAGAGTGGTTCCCAGTAGGCAAAGGGCTCAAGCAAGGCTGCATTGTATCACCCTACTTGTTTAACTTATATGCTGAAAACATCACAAGAAAAGCAAAAAGAATCAGAAAAAGGAGAAATTAAGATAGGAGGAAGCAACATTAACAACCTATGATATGCGGACGACACCATAATATTAGCAGAAGATGTTCAGGAATTGGAACAGTTAATAAGAAATGTCAAAGATGAAAGTGCAAATGCATGTCTAATGCTAAACATAAAGAAAACAAAAATAATGACCACAGAAGAAATACACAAATTCAATCCAAACAACGAGGAAATTGAAATAGTTAAAGAATTCCCATATCTAAGATCAAACATTGACCAGAATGGAGACTGCAGTCAAGAAATAAGAAGACTTGGAATGGGAAGGGCAGCTATGAAAGAACTGGAAAAGATACTGAAGAGCAAAGACATACAACTGAACATTAAAGTCAGAATCGTTCAGGCCATTGTATTCCCAATTAGCATGTACGGATGCAAGAGTGGGACAATGAAGGAAGCAGACAGAAATAAAATCAACTCATTTGAAATGTGATGCTGGAGAAGAGTACTTAGGATACCATGGACAGCCAAGAAGACAAACAAAGGGTTCTTGAACAGATCAGACCAGGGCTCCCCTTGGAAGCAAAGATGATCAAGTTGAGAATATCGTACTTTGGCCCCATAATGAGAAGGCACGGATCACTAGAAAAAACAATAATACTAGGAAAGGCAGAGGGTAGAAGAAAGAGAGGAAGACCACAAACCAGATGGATAGACTCAATCTGGGGAGTTATGTGGAAGGGCTTGCAGGATCTAGGCAAGACAGTGGAAGATAGGGATTCCTGGAGATGTCTCATCCACAGGGTCTACATGAGTCAGAACCAACTGTAAGGCAGGTAACAACAAATCCCAGGAAAATCGTGTGACATCACAATTAAAAAGGACTTATCCCAGGAATAACCAGGGAATAATTAGCAATAAATCATTCACAGGGAAATCCCTGAATAATTGGTTGCTGGTTATTCCTTAGTTATTCCTGGGATAAGTCCTCTTTAATCACGATGTGTATGAAAAACTTTTCATGACTTTCCTGCGATAATAACCATGATTTTCCCTCGTGTGATAAACTCCTTAGTGAAAAACTGATCAAGAACTTTCACCATTGTTTACATGAAGCAGATGTAATGGGCATACAGCTGCACCAATGTAGGCCCACATGTATATTCCTAAGAAAGGAAGTGATGGAGGATATATTGACATAAACTCTGGTTGACATTAAGCTTGCAAGCTGGGATGGTATTCAAGTCCAACTCTTCCTTTTGTTTCATACTGTATACAGAATATGTACAGCAGGCTTGTGTGTAAGCCAGCTTCAGCTATTTTGTACTGAATATAATATAGTTAATGATGTGGTGATCTCTAGATATATAGGGAAAGTATATATACTTGTTTCCAATTGAGTTCTTTCTAAGAGTCGGTTGGGATCTTTCCATGTGTGTAGCTTACTCATTAATTAATTTTATCCAAAAGGACATTTGCAGATTAATATCATAGTCATTCATGATTTTGTCCAATGTGTGCAGCTGTCTTTAGCAAAATGGCTGTTTAGGAGGAGTACACTATGCTTGTGTGGCAGAGAGCCTTTTATGGCTACTTTCTCAAGGCAAATAATATTTTTAGCCTCCATTAAGAGAACCATAGTTTCTAAGGAGATTACCGCAAGGAGGTGATATAGCAGTGAAATAGCGCAACTACATTAGTGCAATTAAAACGACCTCAATAATGCAATTGAAACACAGTTTTCTGCATTACCTTATCAATCCAGAATTACACTTGGTTATTAACAGTTGCTTAACTAATGAGCTTTCTGCACTTGTCATGCATTTACAAACATTAAAACATTAACCGCCTCCCATTTACAAGCCCATGTTTCCCCTGCTGCTGCCTTCGTTGAGGTAACTCATCGCCAGGCCTCCTCTTTACCCCTTGGACCAGGGATTTGGTGACTTAGGGACCATTCTTCAATCTTTCAGTGTGCCCATAAACAGAGCCTGCTAGATTTATAGCCTTTCTGCTGCTTTTTCGTCCCCTAAAAGGAACAAATGAGGTTGATAATTTGCTAGGCATTCCTAAGCAGATGCAGAGCATGCTGGGAAATGTAGTTTCTGGCGAGTACTGTGAGGGCATAATTTACTGCTTTGAGGAAGAGGAGGGGAGCCTTTTTCAAGTTGCTTTCTCACTCACAGAATGAAATAATACTTTCTCACACCACTTTGGTCCAAAACACACAGCAGAAATAATCCATTGCTGATGTCAGGTTACTGATGTAACCCAGAAGCTTCTAACCCTTTGACCGATGCAGTTGCGCTAATCTCTTCTGCACTTGTAGAGTTCCACAATTACAGTGATATCAGCAATCGTTCATAGTTTCCTATCATTAATGATCTATAGTGCTACTGACAACACGAACGCAACAATATAACAACGAAACAACATGATGTCGTGCGGTAGGATTCGCTATGATTGTTGCAATCCCACTTTAGTTATGTTTTTAAAGCATTGTGTGGTAATCTCCTTGTTCAAAGGAAGTACTACTGCACTAATCAGGCCTCATCTGGAGTACTGGGTTCCATTCTGGGTGCCTCATTTTAAGAAAGATATAGACAAGTTGTAGTTTCAGAAGAGCAAGAAGGATGACAAGAGAGATAGAGTGGAAAGGTTGAGGGAAACATATGAGGAAAGGTTGAGGGAGCTGGGCATGTTTAGCTTAGTGAGGAGAAGATTGAGGAGTGACATGATTGCACTCTTTAAATATTTCCAGGGCTGTCACAGAGAAGAGAGGACAAGCTTGTTCTCTGCTGCCCCAGAGAGTAGGACCAGATCTAATGGTTTTAAGTTACAGAAGGGTAAATTTCAATTGAACGTTAGAAGGATGTTCTTGATGGTTCAGCAATAGAAACAGTTACTTAGAGAAGTGGTGAGGTTTCTTTCTCTGGACTCTTAGAGCTATCTTCTGGGGATGCGCCATTCATTTCCTACATTGAGCAGGGGGTTGAACTCAGAGGCCGGTGGGACCCCTGCCAACTCTATGATTCTATGTGCCAATTATCAAAAGTTGCAATGGCTATGCCACAAATTATACCAACTGATACTGAACAATATATTTTTATACGCCAAGCGTCACCCTGTAATCACTTCCTTTCTTGATTCATGAGAGAATGCCAGTTTTTGGACAAAGAGTAAGAAGACTAAAATAACTATAGACCATAAAGTTCCAAAATAGCATATGGGCAAGGAAATCTAGGAAGAGAAGACATATTGCAGAAAATGTCAGAAAGTGGTGTGGGAAAATTGATGCTGAATTGCACTTTCATGCCAGTGTGTCAAGAACCATACTGAGAGAAGCAGATAAGTAAAGAGCAAATGCCAAGGGTTTTGGTTTGGGGTTTTTTAGACCAACAAAGCTAGAGCTTCATCCTGGAATATTCTATGGCAGTTACAAATGTGTAATCTAGAGTTATGCAGTTGTGACTGTTATGTATTCAAAGTCCCTATGTTGCTTGTGGGAAGGGGTGGAAACGGCAGTCAGTTCCTTCCTGAGTGATGAGGAACAGACCCCTGTTGACTGAAGTGGCTGCTTTCTGGTAAGTGGGGATTGTAGAGATTGAGCCAGGATACACTGCACAACACCATAGCTATGGTGCTTACCATACGTAAATGCCATATAGGATTCCAGCCCAATTTTAAATATGTGCGTATGTGCCCTAAAGTTGCCTGTCAACTCATAGACACCCCCCCCCCCCAATTTCATAGGGTTTTCTTAGGTAAGGAATATTCAGAGGTGGTTTTGCCAGTCCTTTCCTCTGAAATATAGCCATGTTCTCTTAAATCTAAGTATGAGATCCCATGTGTTTCTTAGTATTACTATAGATCAAGGATGGAAAAAGTGTGGCCTCGAAGTCCCCTGAAGCCCCCCAAAACCCCCAGTCAAAAATAAAACATTAAAAATAAGCATTTTTCACCTCCAAACTACCAAAAGAGCTAAGCCTATTGCAAAACATAGTAGTTTTGCCCACACAACCCACAATAGCTTTTTTTAAATAGCAGTATCTCCCCAAATTGGTCAAAAATGGACTGAAAATGAAACTGGAAGTGATGTGTTATCACTTCTGGTTGAACTGGGCAGTGTTTCAGTTCTTGGGGGGCATGAGGGTTGGAACCCATCACTTAGGGGTGGGAATCATCGCTATCAGGGATGGGAATAATTTGTTGTTGTTGTTGTTGTTGTTAACTGCCTTTACATTGGTCTCAACCCATGCCATCTCCAGGGCCCCCTGTTCTCTACTGCTCTGCCTAGCTCCTGCAAATTCATATTTGTGGTCTCTTTAATAAAGTCCATCCATCTAGCATGTGGCCTTCCTCTCTTTCTACTTCCCTCTGCCTTTCCTAGCATTATTTCCCAATGATTCATGCCTTCTCATGGTGTGTCCAAAGTATGACAGTCTAAGGGCCTTTGCAGACTGCCAGAATTGAGTCCACTTTAAATTGAGGCACTGCCCTGGCTCAGTGCTAGGGAATTGTGGGAACTGTAATTTATTGTGGCACCAGAGCTCTCTGACAGAGAAGGCTCAATGTCTTAGAAAAAAATTTCTCTGTTTTTCTATTTCTATTTTCTCATTGTCTAGTTTGAATGTGTGGTGCTAGTTCTCTGTGGTTATTATTTTTGTTTTCTTTATGTTCAACAGTAAACCTGCCTTTGCACTTTCTTTTTTGATCTTCCTTAGTAGTTATTCCAGGTCTGTGAGGCTTTCTGCTAGTATTATGGGCTCGTCAGCATATCTCAGATTGCTGATATTTCTTCCTCCTATTTTCACTCCTCCCTCTTCCGTGTCCAAGCCTGCTTTCCTTACAATATGTTCTGCATATAAGTTGAATATGCAGTCTTGTCTGACTCCTTTGCCAATTGGGAGCCATTCTGTTTCTTCATGTTCTGTTCTGACAGTAGCCTCTTGTCCTGAGTACAGGTTCCTCAATAGGACTCTCAGATGTGTTGGCACTCCCATGTCTTTAAGAGCATTCCATAGTCTTTCATGATCTATGCAGTCAAAGGCTTTGCTAAAGTCTATAAAGCATATGCTGATTTTCTTTTGGAACTCCATGCTATGCCCCATTATCCATTGTATATTTGCAATGTGACCCCTGGTGCCTCTTCTTTTCCTGAATCCTGCTTGGACTCTGGGATTTCTCTCTCCTTATGTGGTTGGAGTCTGTGTTGCATAATTTTGTTTGCATGGGAGATTAGTGCTGTGGTTCTATAGTTGCTGCAGTTTCTTGTGTCTCCTTTTTTGTGGATGAAGATGTATATTGATCACTTCCAATCTGTTGGACATCGTTTTGTTTTCCATATCTGTTGACATATGTTGGTTAGCACTAGTCAGTGTGGATTGCAACAGTTCTATTGGTATGTCATCTGTTCCTGGAGTCTTTTTTTTTTTTTGCCATTTCTTTTATTGCAGCTTCCACCTCAGTTTTTAGAATCTGGGGTTCATCTTCATATGGCTCTTCGCTCCATGTGTCTTTCATTTTGTCATCTCTTTTGTATAGTTCTTCTATGCATTTTATCCAACATCTTTTTATTCTCTTCTGGTCTTGAATTGTGTTATTTTTACTGTCGTAGAATGTCCTGGTCCTTGGTTTGAACTTTCCCTTGATTTCTCAAATCTTGTGGAATAGGTCTCTCGTTCTTCCCTTTTTGTTGGTGTCTTCTATTTCTCTACATCATAGGAATCATGCAGCCCTTCAAATGTTATTGAACTGTATGTCCCAGTAGTCCTAGCCATCATAGCTAATGAAGAATATTGGGAGCTGTGGAAAGAAATAAAAGCTGAAGGAGTGCTTTTTATTATGGAGTGGCTTGTGTCAATGCAGCTCAGCTGCATCTTGTTGAAGCTTCATCTCCAATGACATCTTGAGCAAGGCTAAACCTTTTGCCTAGATGTGAAGTACAGGCATTGCTCATCTGTAAGGTAGCACTGTCTGCTTGCACACTTTGCTGCCAATATTTCTGTTTTGCACAGAAGGATAGCATCACATTAGTTTGTATCACTTGCCCAGTAAAAGACTGGTTTTAGCTACCATTACAGAACTACATATGATACTGTGTCTTACGTTATCTTCAGTATGCATCATAGTTTCATTCAGTTGCTACTACTTTACTTGTTTCCACAGAAAAATATAAAATAGACAGAAGTCAGTACCAGAAGCCATACCAAAATTATTGGTTTTAGTGAATTTTAAAAAATAGTGAGATTTAACAGTGCTTTAGGAGTCTCTCTCTCTGTTTTAAAACTTGGGTTTGTCATTGATCTTGGTCTTCATTAGACATTTTTTTTATTTTTCCATGATTTGCATCTAAATCACATGTGGACATGGTCAAAGTGCCAGAGAGCCAATTTTGTCTCTCTATGAATTTGCATCACATAATTTAGATTCTAAACAAGTAAGATTATATTATTATCCAATACATCCAAACAATGATACTTTTATTGGGCCAACCAAAATGCACAATTACATGTTGCAAGCTTTCGAAGTCACACTGGCTCCTTCATCCAGCATAAAGGAGAAAAAAATTGAAGATGTTAGTCATAGGGCTGCATTTTTTGTTTCAGGTCTAGTTCAGATGGTAGGGAGGGCTATCTGCAGGCTGGCATCTCCCCCTTTGGCCATGCGGTCACTAGAAGATTTTTAAAGTCATGGAAATTCAAAGAATATGTTTCCTCGGAATCCAGCATGTCTCCTTCCTTTTTGAGGCCACAGGTAGAGAACATTGAATTTCTCAATATGTCTTCATGTTTCACATCAGGAAAACTTTAGGTGGTGTAGGGGTAAAGCATGCCAATCAGTCCCAATATTAGAAAAACTGCTTTACCTTTGTTGGAAGCAGGATATTATTATGATATCTTGGCACCCTAACCCAGCAAAGGACATTCAAGAGTTGAAGTAGATTTGGGCACAGGCCTACTTTCTAAATAGTGTTGCTTACTCAGTTGAACTAGCTGGTTAAGACATTTGATATGCATTTTATATCTGCAGGAGTAATACACCTCTTGGCACCATTAAACTGGGTGGATGTGTTTTCAGATCATAAATCACAGTTGTATGCCACTAATAACATACAACTAGAGCTGCCTCGTGGTATTTCCACATAGTCCTGTTTTCTAAAAGCCTCTGAAATGTTCCCCTCCCCTAAGCACATGCCCTGAAAAAAGATGAGGGCAAGGAAAACTCAAGTCCTGTTAGGGCTAGGATGGGGAGACAGGGCTGAATGCCCTCTGAAATTATCTGACCACTGGGATTCCTATGAGGTTGAACCTCCTCAGGAATTATCAGTACACTTGTTGATCAAACAATAAGAAATATCAAGGTAGGGGTTGACATTGAATTTTCCTAGGAATAATAAAGGCCGCCTGCAATCTAACCTATGCGTAATTACTTGCAAGTAACACATGGAGGGTGCTTTAGTGTACACACATGCTTGTAAGATATTTAAGATGTTTGAATGATAATTAATGGATGGGGAAAGTGATTTGCTCTTCCCATGCAAATACCTGGAATAGTAACAACCTTCTTGCCAATGATGAGTCACCCAATCTTAAAAAAAAAAAGAGAGAGTTGCAAAGTCCCTGATCCTAAATTTAGAAAATTGTCCCAATCATTAGTCAAAATTGAGATTGCAGCCAAGAAATCAGATGTCTAGGAAGGGCAGCTATGGAACTAGACAAGATTCTCAAGATTTATAATTGAATACCAAAGTCATGAATGCCAGTGTCATTGAATCTGTGATTTCTATGTATGGTTGTGACAGCTAGACAGTTACAAAAAAGAAAGAAAAATTGGTAAGAAGTGAACCATCTCATTTGAAATGTGGTACTGTGGATACAATGGACTGCCAAAAAGACAAATAAATGGGCCTTAGAGCACATCAAGCCTAAACTCTCCCTAGAAGCCAAAATGACTAAGCTGAGACTATCATATCATGAGAAGATAGCTAGAAAATACAATAATGCTTGATAAGGTAGAAGATAGTAGGAAAATCCCGATGGATAGACTCAAATCAAGGAACCCATAGCCCTGAGTATGCAAGACCTGAGGGGGCCTATTGATAACAGGGTGATGTGGAGGTCTCATTCATAGGGTTGCCATAAATTGAAGTCAATTAACAACAACAATATCCTAGTTTTAGTTCAAAGCATAATCATTGCTATTCTATGAGGCACATAAATATAAGCTGGAACCATTAGTTAAAATACAATGATGAAAAAAATATAAAAACATTCCTGTTATGCATTAACAGTCATTCCAATCCATTGATACTATAATCAAACTGAATTAAACCAATTCATGTTTTGGGAACAAAGGGATATTTATTTATTTAAATACGGTATTTCTATCCTGGTCAGTTTAAAGGGATGTCGGGTTAGGATACAACTAAATGCAGTTTACGCAGTTTCAACAAATCTAAAATGTGAAATCATAAAAATAATTAAAGCTACTAAATAATTTAACATCTTTAAAAGGTAAAAACTATTTAAAACTATGTGTATGTACATTTGGGCATAAATCAATTCCAAATTCCCTGGTATAGTGACTAAGGTGGTGTCATGACCTGGTTTCTTAAGGAATAATTCAATATATGTCAATATATTTAAAAAAAATGATTATCTAGCTTGTTGGGGGCAATTAGCTTACACATTGTAAACCGCTTAGGGAGTGCTTAAGTGCACTGATAAGCGGTATAGAAATGTACTTGCTATTGCTATTGCTATATAAGGAAAAATATGCAGCAGGGCCTCATTATCTGCACATTTGCCATCTGCGGATTTAAGCATCTGTGAACGGCAAGCCCGGACTGTCCCCAATGGTGGCGTGTGCACATGACTGTGCCGCCATTAGGGACAACCCCTGTTGTCTTCATTGGCGGTGCATGCACGCTGCCCTGCTGCCATTAGGGACAATGGGACTTCAGGTAAGCCCCTATTTTGTTGCAGGACAATGGGATCTGAGGTCCCATGGATTTTGGTATCTGTGGGGCAGGGACCAGAATAGATCCCTCATGCATACTGAGGTCCCCATGTAAAGTTTTACATGCTTAAGGTGAACCCCATGGTGAACTTTCATCAGTGGTATGGTAGAAACCAGCAAGAACTGGAAGGCATCAATCTCCCACTGCACCTCCACCCCATATTCCCCCAAAATCAGTGCTAGAGGGATAGAACTCCCCTAGGAACATGTTATCATGAACTGCTATAAAGTAGGTGGGAAACAAAACAAAACAAAACAAGTCACAGAAGTTCTGCCAACAGAATATTGGATTTAGTTACCAAAATGTGACTTCTAAAAGAGCACAGAACTCTGAGTTCACTGTTAGTAACTGGATAAGTTTTTAGTTGGAACTACTATTAAGTGTCTAACATTATGGCGGACTGTGCTGCTGCTGGAATTGGATTGTGCCTTGAAAGATTGGAGCTGATGAATGGGACAATGATAGGATGTACAGAGTGCTAGTTTAGCAATTATGGGCAGACCAATGTTCCTAGAGATCAGATCCTGCCAATCAGCTACCAAATAAATTTGCACAAGGTAACAGTTTTCCAGTTTTCATGGATATACTAAAACTTCTCCCCTCCAGCTTGCTCCTGACAAAGATCAAGACAGAGGCTCCAAATTCTTGCCCTCCACAGGTCCTGCTAGCACTTTTGTCCTTATGGAGACATCACCCATTTCTTTTATTGTCTTCAAGAATTGTGCGGCTCATCAGGTGTATGCTGTTGAATTAGGGGCAGAGGAAATCTGAATCCTAAGTACTGAAGTTAAAGGTGGGTACTGGTTTAGGAAGAATTGTCTGAATACTGATGAGTTGTCAAGCTCAGGTTATGGCAGACTTATTAAACCCAAAAGGTGTCCACATGCTGGAAATAGATGGAAACTATATGCAGCAGTAGCAATAATAATAATGAGAGAACTAGGTGGAGCAGAAACTCCACATCCTTCCTTCCAATTTAAAGAATAATTCAGAAAAATACATGTTTTCCAGAAAGTAGAGAACTATTTGGGATGACAAGTGACCAAAATGCCAATGAACCTGAGGATTAAAGATCTATATTTAATGTGTTGTCAACACATGGGCCCAGAACTTGCTTGTTCATAAAACATGATAGGACATTAACACCAACTTCTTTTTCTGGAATCTGGGACAAAAACCAAAACAAAACAGTGAGCACAGATTAGCTGGCAATGACAACTATTTTCAACCCCATAATGACTAAGATATGATGCAGTCTCTCATGGAGGGAGAAAAGAAAAAAGAAAGAATGAGCACATTATTTGGAGGATGTGAAATGTGCACACTATGATTGAGGCTAACCTAATATTTAAAAATGGAAATATTATTCCATGTATGGGAAGATCTTTATAGTTATCCCATTCTATCTGCAACAAATGCCTCTGAGATAGTGGAGTGCAACAGAAAAGATAATTTCATATGTTCTCCATGTATACTATAATGGTATGCAGGGGAAAACCTAGGAAGAGAACCTTTTTTAAAAAATACAGGTCCCCAAATTCCCTGTTAGCATAGCCAGAGTTTTTTAATAGATCTGACTTGATGATTTTGGAAGTTCTAGTCTGAAAAAGTAACATTTCTGAGCTTGGGAGGAAAACTATTCCTCACCGTTTCTGCCCAAAGATTCCCATCGATTTACAAGTGGAGTGGGTGTGATTTTCTACATCTTCTCAATGCATGGATGCTGAGGGTATGGAAGAGCTGGTGAGGTCCCTTCATGCATCTGGTGCAGGTGGACTACATGCTAACAGGACTATATTGACTTGCTGAGCTGAGGTTTACAGCCAGGTCTAGCCCTGCCATGAAAGATGAAGCAGTCACTTGAAAACAAAAAGAACACAGTATCCCAAATGCCAGAACCCAGTGGTACAATACTTGTGCTCCTAACTCCGTATTACACAACAAATGTCATGTTTTAGTTGAAGCCCCTCCTGGTTGTTTTGGAATGAGGAGGAAAGAAAATGGATATTCCTTTCAGGGATTATTTTGCAGCTGGAAATTCATAAAGATGAAGAAGTCAGACAGGAATGGCAACATATCCTGACACGAAGGCTGGTTAAAAATGTTCAAAGGAAAACCAGGATCTATTTGAGATAAAGTGGTTCTCTGAAGTGGAATACGTAATTCAAATATTTCCGGAAGACTCACAGTATTTCTTAGCAACAGCACTTACATTGTTGAATTGTGAGATTCATGGTTAAGAGCAAAAGGACAAATAAACAAGGATGAAGGAAAATTTCCTGGATGTGTGAAGTACTTTTAGGACAGTAGCGATGACACTCTCAGTTTTCTAGTGCAAAACCTGCATTTTTATTAAAGACATATTTTGGAAGGTCCATTCAAAAATACATTGTGCTCAATAAAAATGAATTATTCCCATGCGGATAATTAAAGGTTAAACACAGGATAATATCCTCCCCCTCCTTTCGCACACTATGTACACAAACAAAAATTATACAGGAGTTAAGAATGGAATACATGCCTGAAAACAATCTGATATGGTATAACCACAACATGATACAAGGAGTTTGATAAACACTTACAGATGGTTTATTATTTGGAATGAAAACTTCTTCAGATAGCCAACATACTTGCAAACTCAATCTTAATCAAAAGATTTATATCACATTTCTCTCAACAACAGAAAGTTGGAACAATTTTTGTGTGCCTGAGATTTTCTTTAAAAGGGGACAGTGAAAGTGGACAATTTTTAGTTGTAACATTTCTAGAGCAGAGAAAGCTGATTTCGCAACTTTATCCTTTTGTTTTACTTTGCCTCTCAAGGTTATAAAGAGTTCCAAAATATATTGCCTCCCTCATTTGTAATTCCTATTCAGTATTTAAATAATTAAGATTTAGGCAGTTTTGGATTTCCAAGGTTATCAGCTGCCAAGGGATTTTTCATTTTTAAGATCTCTATTTGCTACCTATAATTCCCTGAAAAATCTATAGATAATAATGTACTACTGCTTAATTAGTCATGTTTTTCATCATAATTCAGGTAAAATAATACTGACGTTGAAAAAAGAAAGTGAATGATTTTCAAGAACTTAAAAAGGCTTGTGCAGTCCTAAGGATTAGAAAACTCTCTCTGCTATAATTTTGTGATTTTAGAATTAAAACCTGTATCATGTAAATCTCTTTGTTGAAATTCAATCGTTGTTGACCATAAATTTTCAAAACATTCTTGTATTTAATTGGTTCTTCCAAAATAAGGAAGAGTGCAAAGAAAAGGAAAATACATTGTAGTATTCCAAGCCATCCAATATTCTGGATTCAGTCCAGTGAACCAAAATGACTTACGACTTTTACGATAATTCTGTGAGGTAAAAAAAATTATTTTACAAAAACTGGGACACAAGTGAGCAAGTTAACACCCTAACCAATTCTGACATTTTGTCTAAGATTGTGTCAGTAAATAATTTCCCTGATTACTTTCCCTGGAGATAAGAACAAGGCAACCCACGAATTAATGTAAAATAAATAAAGGAAGACTTAAAAGTGATGTAAGGACTGAGCTGGAAGCATGGTCTCTTCCAACTCTATGATTCTATGTGCACTTTTCACATATAGGTGTACTGTTACTGGGCTGTTTGATCAGAAACCGAAAAGCAAAAAATCAAGTGCCAACAACTAGGAGTGATGGCTGAACCCTCTAAACACAAAAGTGCATATAACCACTTAGCTACCATATCTATGCATTTAGTAAGACCGTCCAAAGAGGGGAAATAAATGCTACAGTGGTGCATCTGCTAATCAGGCTACATGAACATGACCTACCTTTTTCAGAAGCAGTAATAGATTTTTAACTGACAGGTATAGTAACAGCTGCAGATTTTTGAGTCTTTGGCAAGACCCTGGCAACAGGTTTCCTCTTTCAGTGAATCTACCTTCTCACTGCCACTTTTTTCAGATGCTGTTGCTCTTCATCCTGCCTCTCATAATTCCTATCAGTTGCCTGCTTGGTAAGTCCGAGAAAGTAAGCAGTCATCAATTACTCTGTTCCTTCCTTTCAACACAATTGTCTGGGCCAGAGTGAATAAACAAGCAGATTGCAATGATGGCGAAGAGCAATATGCCTTTTCCTAGCAGGCACCTAACCAGACTATACTGGATTCCATACTACCATACATACTCCACTATAAGTAGACTACATGTATAGGTTGAGGGCCGGTTTGGGGACCAAAATTATGGATGTTGACATGACCCATGGATAAGTCGAGGGTAAAACTTGGGGGCATGTTAACAAAGGATCTAAAGGATGAAGCAAAGGAAAACAATGCCAAAAAACGTTGTGTTTGTGCTCATCTTAAAAGCTGTATGGATGAGTGAATGGAATGGGGTCAGTGCTTCCAAGACAGATTATACTCTTGCTTTTCACCAGGGGATGGCTCTCTTTTAAAATAAGAGTTAAAGTACAATACTCAGATTGTCTCATGGATAAGTCGACTCAGGTTTTTTGGGTAAATTTTTTGACTAAAATTTCTAGACTTATAATGAGTACATACAGTAATACCATAAAAGTAGAATTCAAAGATATAGCCATGTCAGTCTGGAAAATCAGTATGTTAAGGGATCTTGTAACACCTTTGAGACTAACTGGAAGAGGTTGGTAGCATGAGCTTTCGTAAAATGAGCCTACTTCCTCAGAAAACATTCATCATAGGAAGTATGCTCAATTTTTCGAAAGTGCATGCTACCAACTTCTTTCTGGTAGTACAAGATTCCTTTGCATACTAATTCCATGAAAGACAGTGCCATATTTTTACAAGACCATTTGGGAGAAAGTGGCCCCAATATTTATTAATTGATTTTGAAGCATTTATATTAAACACAAGAATTTGGGTCTGACAGATGCTCAGTCTTTTAGATTCCAGTAGAAAAGTAGTTATGCAAAAGAATCCTGTCGATAAGGCTAAATCGGTATTGTTTTTATGGGATTTGGATTCTACAATTTTAAAAGTTCATTAGTGAGTGAACGCCAACAATAAAGCCTTTTAAGGGTTGTCACAATAAGTGAATAAAGAAAATGCAGTGGGAGATAAAAGTCATTATGATGTTAACTTGTTCTGGCATGTATGTTGAATTAAATGTCCTTAACTAGCAGCTATAACAGAGACTAGAAAAATGCCATTTGCTACTAATTCTAATGTATCAGCAAGTCAGCATGGTAACAAGTAACAGAGGAGAATGAATTTGGATTAGGAAAAACACAGTTTGTAGAATATTAATACAGCTTAATTAATATTTTCAAAGGCTGTTTAAAAAGGTGATCAGGTTTTCTTTTTAAACTCTTGTAACACCTCCTGCATTATACACACTAGGCCCAACGTAGTCAGCTATAGTACAGACATTTGGTACAATGAACCAAAGTACAGTCCTCAGGGTGTTTGGCCAGAGCCTGAATATATAATTTATCAACATCAAAAACAAACAGAAAACTTTATCACAGCATTATGGTTATAGAAAAATGTCAGACTACACATTCACATTCTCAGTTGAGAATGTTTTAGGCAAATGTCTGGCTGAATGTCGCCATTCTGTCTCTAACATGGAATAGGCAATACTCAAGTAAGAGCTGCAACAGACATACTTTTTTAGCTTCCAATTTCGTTTCCAATTTGTTTACAACCATGGATCAAAATGTATTTAAAACTGAAAGATTTTCTGGTTTTCTCCTCTCTTTGCTTTTAGAATTTTGGGGAGGGGAATCATTATAGTATCTTCACTTTTAGCTGAATCACCATATAGTATAAAAATAAACGCTGAATGCAGTTAAGGCAACTGGAAACATTTAGTTACCACTGTGGATTACTCACACTTGAAGGTGGGAGAAATGAGAGAAAGGGGGAAGAGAGAACATTTTGAAATAAAAGGACTTTTAAAGAAAGAACAAATGAAATAACTGCTATCTGTAGTCTCTGTAGTCTGTAAGTTTTATCTCTTTTTGTACCTTTGGCTTTCAAAAATATCAGTGGAAAGTGCTGGAGGAGCTGACCTCAATATTACTGAAGGCTTTAGAAGCATAGAAATGGGAAACTTTGGATATATGCAGCTAAAAATAAAACATGCTGAACACCTGAAACCATATACTCCAATCTTGAGTTGAAATGTCTGCAATGGAACCAAGGAATGGGGAATGACAGTTACCGTTTCTCCTCCCCCAAATTGTACAATCTTGTCTGCTGCTCAAGATATAGTGTTAATAGGCTTAAGGAAAAGAAAAAGGAAAATAATGGCAGAAAAAGTTAATAATAGAAAATGTATCAAATTTTAAGCAAGTCTTCTCAGTAATACATACAGGATTTAGAAACCCAAGTTCTACTTTCAAGATGCTTTTTAGGCAGGTTTCAAATACATTTTACAGAGGGGTACTTTTGCAAAACAGTCCACTAACGTAACACCATTTTTTGAAAATATCAATTTTTTCTTTCACACATAACAGTGCCCCCCCACCCATTAATACCCCAAAATGTCAGTAAGAAAATGTATGCTTTTAAAAGTAGCATCCATTACCCCAATCAAATCTTCATATTAGTAGTACCATTAGAAAGAGAGAGAAAGATAACTAAAGCTTAGCTGATCTGTCCTTAGTAAAGCTACAGCAAATTATTCCTCTAATCTCAGTGAAGAGAAAAGCTCACACTTGAATACTACTTTAATGTGTAATAGGCTTTGCTCTTATGAAGCTGACAAATCTCCATTAGCTAATAAGATTTTTTTAAAAACTTCTTAGCATATTTACAACTCTTGGATATCTAAACCAAATTGAGTGTGAGGCTTCTGAAATAAGACTTTTTCTATTAATAGAAAAGGAATGCTTCTCCTTTAGAATCACCCCATACATTACAGAAGTTTATGTTTAAATGTGGCAGTACTCAGTTTAAAGATCTAAAACTCTAATATACTTAATTTGACGCTAAGCATTTTTGGCCAGAGGCTTCCTTAAATCAAGAGATATAAGCCACTGTATAAATAAATGTGCAAATGACCAATAAGGTAAGAAATATTATTCAGTAAATGGAATACAATTTATGAAATTAAGATAGTACTGCTTAGAGTCTCAAAACCAAATCAAGAATTCTAGTTGGAAAATTTAGCTATAAAGTTATAAACAGTGGGAGTCTGCCATAGAAGGAGACTGGCACCTACAAGTTCACTAAAGATTCCCTGTGAATATGACTAGACATATTGACATCCAGCATGCTAATTCATATTCCCCGTTGTCCTTCCAAAGAGAACATCATCCAATCTCTATTATGTATTGTTCTGATACCAATTTGCTCAAGAGGAAACTAGATACATGCACAGTACTTGCAACTACCTTTTTGTTTTGTAATGGAAGAAATATTGAATTTCTGCTTAGAAGTCTGCTAGTTGTGTGTGCATAGGTGTTTAATATATCACATATGTTGTAAATTTTATTATCTTGTGAACACCAGAATACATTCTATTAATTTTGTGAGGTACTAAACAGTTACATACCACCAGCATACCCTTTTCTCTCCAGGTAAATTTCTGAAGGAAAAATAGTAAATGGCAAGGGGGGAAAAAGGATTAAATTATGTTGTCCTGTTGTGCAGGTTTAATGATTTAAGGTATGTTATTCTGACACTTCTGTTCCCATTTCCACACCCCCACCCCATTTACATCAATTTCATAATGGGATGACATTTTTCCATTTTTTCCTGAGTTATAGTAATTGTAAGCAAATGGAATATTAGGCTCTACATATACTATATTGTAAGTCCACTTTTTAAAGTCATTTTAATAATATTCTATAGATAATTAGAAAAATCCAGCACTCTGAAGTGAGTGAAGCTTTAAAGTCTACAGAAATATTTTTGTAAGTGATATAGGGGGAAATTAAGTTTCAGCAGAAACTGTTTCTTTTCATATTCAAATATCAATGTTACAGGGCTTTAAAAAATTAAATCCTAGAAACAAAATGGAGGTGCCACAGCTCTCTTACATTTAAATACAATCTTTTACTTTCTGCTTAGTACAATTTCAAACAAAGTGCAAAGAATATACGTAGGCTTAAAACCTTATACCATGATTTACAGTGCTGCGTCATGCCGACTTTGGCTTGCCACTTGCATCTCATGCTGTGGCTCTTTGGTCTTCACCCCATGTACCGAATGGAAGAGCATCTGCTTTAACCTCTTATTACAGGTTATTTTTCCTGGACGGAAGGTTGTAAGCAACAATAGGATTCTGTCACCAAGATGTTTATCTTCCAACAACACAATGGGGAAAGGTAAGCACAGACTTAGGAGGGGAAATATACCCACTTTTTATATGACTTCATGGTTTCATAGCTTGATACATTTAAGCTATACCTCGGGGGCAGAGGGCAATAATATAGTCTTAGATTCACTGTTGTATTTTGTTACCAACGGGGTATCCAATGGTGTCCTTCAACTGATACAAGGATCTTTCATTCTTAGGCAAATGTATCTGTCAGTGGAACAGGGAAGGAGATGATTTTTACCAGCACTCCTTTACCCCCACAGTTCCCCATGCTAACATCCACTGCTTTTCTAAAGAGTCTACATGAGACTGGTGGAAAAGGGAGGTGTGTACAAAAGAGAGGGAAAAACAGCAAGAATGGCCTTCATCCCCATTATATGAGTGGAAGTCTGGATTGGATCCAAGAGCCTTCCATCAGTGGTTGGGCACCACTGGATACAACCCTATGTCACTGTATATAATGGAACAAAATTCATATTGTTACAGTCATATTTCAATTCACATTCTATTCCCTTTAATTATAAGTATAATACTGCACTTTATATCACAAACGTATAAAAATATGGCAGATAGTGTCATAACAATACTTTTTTTAAATGAGTATATTTTAAAAAGACATGTATTATATATATGTATATGCATATGTGTTCTCTTATATATACATATACATATACATGTAATAAAAATGCTCCTGATGCAATATAGGTTAGTTAGTTTTAATAGAAACTACTGTAGCTGCTGCACTGCATCACAATGTTTCAAACAGCTCAAAATAACTTTACATAGTAACATAAGATATGATTATAACAATACAATAATAGATCATAAATAAAGATTACAAATCCTATCAAATATGGAAGTTTAAAAAAAATAAAGACATACAACTGAACTTTAACCCCTTATTAGGGGTACCAGTGTATCACATAAACCTTATTTAATTTTTTTTCTTTTTAAATCTAGGCAGCAAAATTTTTCATAAGGGCATAAGACATTTCTTTTAACTCCCCAAAGTGCCAATACAGCTTTGAGACAGATGTGCACTAGGCTGGAATGTAAAATGAGAGAAAAGGGCACACAGTTCATTCTCCCTGAAGTGCACATTCTTCTGTCATACGATTAGATGAATGGCAATTAATAAAGTTCATCTCACTGTAAGATCCCTACTGACGTGGAACTGAATTGCTCCATATATTCCATATTGCACACCTTTTATAATGCTGAGAATTCAGTCACCACCACTATCACCAGCACCACTTATACCCCTAGGTAAATCCCAGCAACAGCATTCCCTGGAGTATTACAAAGCAGTCTCTTTCAAATCATTCAGGTTTGGCATTCGAGATCGGTTTGTTCGGTTATAAGTATGCCCATTTTGCCCACTCTTCGAAGGCATTTGATCAGGGTATGAAGTCCCATCACTGGCACTCCTGTTCACTGGGGAAACATGCCAACTTGGATCCATCTGGCCCGGGATCTGGAGTGTTCTGCCTTTTGACTGGGACTCTTGCCGCATACTACTGCTGTTAGTGGCAGAAGCTTGACTTATAGGATGAATTCGAACTTCAGAAAAAGAAGTTTTAGCTGGCTGGCTGGGTAAAGGCTGGAATCTGGGTTCAGAAGGAATTGAATGATTTGAGGAGGAGGAAAGGTGTAACAGCTTGCGAAGAGACTTTAAAGGCTGGCTCTGAAAGGCAAAGGAGAAAAAGAATAGGTATCAGTTCCGACAATTTTCTTATTGTGATTTTCATCCCCGATTACCATAATATTATTTATATGTATGTACTTCATGTTTTGTTGCCCACAACCAGGGTGGCAATTGTTCAATAATGCTTTTGGTTGTAATAACCTATGCTTAAGATTAGTATTTATTTTTGAAACTGATGCAATGCAGTAAATAGTACAACTTAAATAGTACAACACCATTTAATCATCTTGGAAATCTTTAGCCACAAGTTTTCTGATATTTGAATCATAGAATCTGAGAGTTGGAAGAGACCACAAGGGCCATCCAGTCCAATCCCCTGCCATGCAGGAAATCACAATCAAAGTATCCACAACAGATGGCCATCCAGCCTCTGTTTAAAACCCTCCAAAGAAGAAGACTCCACCATCCTCCGAGGGAGTGTGTTCCATTGTCGAACAGCTCTTACTGTCAGGAAGTTCCTCCTAATGTTGAGGTGGAATCTCTTTTCCTGTAGCTTGCATCCATTGTTCCAGGTCCTGTTCTCTGGGGCAGCACAAAACAAGTGCTCCATCCTCAATGTGACACCCCTTCAAATACTTAAACAGGGCTATCATATCACCTATTAGCTGTCTCTTCTCCAGGCTAAACATACCCAGTTCCCTAACTCTTTCCTCAGTAATCATGGTTTCCAGACCCTTCACCATTTTGGTCGCCCTTCTCTGGACAGACTCCAATTTGTCAACATCTTTTTTGAATTGTGGTGCCCAGAACTGGACACAGTATTCCAGGTGGGGCCTGACCAAAGCAGAATAGAGTGGCACTATTATCTAGATACTATACTTCTATTTATGCAGCCTAGAATTGCATTGGCCTTTTTAGCTACTGCATCACACTGGTGACTCATGTGCAACTTGTGGTCTACTAGGACTCCTAGATAACTTTCACACGTAGTCTCATTAAGCCAGGTGTCTATGCACCTCATTTTTCTGCCCTGAAGTGCAGTACCATACATTTCTCTGTGTTGAAATTAATTTTGTTAGCTTTGGCCCAGCTTTCTAATCTATTAGGGTCTTCTTGAATGTTGATTCTGTTCTCTGAGGTATTAGCTATTCTTCCTAATTTGGTGTCATCTGCAAATCTGATAAGCATGCCTTCTATTCTTTTATCCAAGTCATTGATAAAGATGTTGAATAGCACTGGGTCCAGGACAAAATCCTGTTGCACCCCACTGGTCACTTCTCTACAGGATAAAGAGGAGCCATTGCTGAGCACCCTTTGGGTTTGGCCAGTCAACTAATTACAAATCTACCTAACAGTCACATTGTCTATAGCCCACATTTTACCAGCTTGTCTGCAAGAATTATCATGAGGGAACTCGTCATACAATCATAGAGTTGGAAGAGATCACAAGGGCCACCCAGTCCAACTGCCTGCCATGCAGGAACTCAAAATCAAAGCATCCCCGACAGAGGTCAAAGGCCTTACTGAAATCGAGATATGCTATATCTACAGCATTCCCTTTGTCTACCAAGCTGGTAATTTTTATCAAAAAAGGAGATCAGATTAGTCTGGCATGACTTGTTTCTCAGAAACCCATGTTGACTTTTTGTGACAATGGTATTGCTTTCTAAATGTTCACAGACTCTCTGTTTAATTATCTAATTAATTTAATGCTCTAGAATCTTTCCTGGCATTAACATCAGACTAACTGGACGAGCTGCACACAAAATTTTCATATACATTTTTTATATAAAATGATACCAGTTTTTCGTCACTCTTCTACTCAGATTTTCTGATTTTTAAAATCATTAGTAGTTTTTGGTTTCTTTGGAAAGATGACACCGTTTCAATTAAATTTTGTTTCAAATATTTGAAACACTTATTTTAACACAGTAGTTACTTGGGTAATTTGAAAAATAATTCAAATGAAGCTTTTTAATCTTAAAAACTTTAAGTGCCACTACAAGTACAGTGATTTCTGACACATGATCTACAAAGAACTATCTGTCTTTAATTATGAGTTTCTACAATTCCATAATCTTATATAATCATAATCATGAACATGGCTGGGAACCAGCTCTATGGAATCCCCAAGGCCACATCTGTGGTTCTGTAGCTTCTTTGGGATATCTGCCATCCAATTATTTTAGGAAGAAGCAGCAAACTGAGAATTGCTGTTCCTGCATCTGAATCACGTCCTCTTCTATAAAAATATGAACATTTCACATAGCAGGTCCCCAGAAGGCAAACTGGCCTCCAGACTCACCAAAGATGTTTAAAAGGGATCCTGTAGCACCTTTGAGACTAACTGAGAGAAAGAGGTTAGTATCATAAGCTTTCGTAGACACAGGGCAGGAGCAGACAGGAAGGAAAAAGCAGCTTGATCCTAGGTTTTCTGAAAGTGGAATGAAGCCCTGCAGTTTGCATAGCCACTCCCAAGCCGCTCTGCAATGTTATTTTTTGTTGTTGTTGCCTCCCCACCATGCATGTGAACCATCGCACAAACACACCACCTGCAACCTCCAAATACCTCTCTCTTCCCACCCAGATGCCATTCCATTGGACAGCCGCCTGTATGATCAGCCACAGTTGCACACATCAAGCACCACTTATACAATGCATCGGCATGCTCAGTGATACATTGGCAAAGCACAATCATGGAGCCAAACCCCCCCCCCCCAATACGTGCCCCCCTGTTAGATTGTCTGCTTTGTGTATTTTGTAATTACATCCATTGCATTATTGGCAATTGTGATTTTGATGTGCTGCAGTCAAATACTGCTGCCAGACTGTTTATATGCTGACGCGATGATGCGTATTTTACACCTTGAGTCAGAGTATCCCAGCTTCTTTTTGCTTTGGTTTTTATCCCTGGAGTGTGGCTTCATTTCACTTTCCATCCAGTTTTGCCTCTTGCGTCGTCTAAACATCCTGCCTTCAAAGCAGTTAGAAGTCGCTTTATTTGGTCAGTGCGGACCACCTCTAAGTCTACTTCATCAGATGCAAGTAGACTTAGGATGTATCCATAAAGCAGAATTAAAGCAAATTAAAACCAGTTCAAAATTGTCAAGGTGCCATCCTGGGAATCCTGGAATTTGTAGTTTCGTGAGTTATTCACCTTGGTCTGTCAGACAGCGCCACTTCCAAAAATTATAAATCCCAGGATTCTGTAGGATAGTCATGGCAGTTAAAGTAATGTCAAACTGGTTTATTTCTGCAGCATGGATACACTTCCAGTCTACAAAAGCACATGCTACTAACTTCTTTCTCTATAGGGTCAAACAGACCAGCAGCTTGAAGCAGTGCAGGAATGTGGCCACCAGATGTCCCGCTCTGAAAATGAGCGTCTGTGACAGTCCTGAATGGGCCACCAGTAAAGAGTGGACTTTCCCCACTCCTTTTTCTGGTGGCCCAAGGCACGCCCCGCTCCCAATGTGGCCGGAAACTGCTTTATTTGGCCCATCTGCTTCGGTCCCAAGTTAGTCTCAAAGATACTACAAGATCCCTTTGCTTACTGGTCCAGATTAATATGTCTTTGTCTTTGAATTCTACCTCACATCTAGCACAACCTAAGAAACACCACCACTAAAGTACCCTGTCTCACTTATAAAATGAGAGTCTTTTGTACTTTCCCATGCAGTCTAGGAAATACTTCTGAGCAGGAGACACAGTTGTACATAATGGCTTCCCAGCAGCTCTAGTTTGTAACAATAATTATCCGTGCTTAACACAGGAAGTACTAAGTCAGTGTGACACAATTCTTAAACATCCTAAGGAACATCCTAATAGAAACAAATCATGTATCTAAATTACAGGTGGAGTGGCTAGTAGGGAAGTTTGATTAAAAAAAAAGTTAAGAACTATTTTCCCTTTTCAGACCTGACAACATGGCAGAGAACATGAGGCATTATGTTGCAGCAACTGCTGCTGCAAAAAAAACAAATCTTGTCAGCAAACGCCATGTTGCGTCAGTGAGCTTCAGGGGGAAGTCCTTTCAGTTATACATACAATTATAGCCCCCAGCTGCACATGGCAGCACCAGGCCCAGGAAACTGCTCCTCATTCACCTACTTGTGCAATTCATCACTGCCACAGTCACTACACTGTACCTTTCTTCAGAAAGAACATGAGGCCTACAACTCTTATCTGCTTTTGAGCAACAACTGTTGAGTACTGCCTCCAGCCCCACATATTATGAGCTGCATCAGTTGCATTATAAGGAAAGTGACTCCATGGATAACTATACTGGTTGTTCTATCCATTAGAGATTGATTTAGCAGTGAAGAAGGCAACTATGAGTCTTCTGGGGTTGCTAGAGTGAAAACTAGAGAGGACTCCTGTCCCTTTAATGGCTGTATAGAAGAGCAAAATTCAGCAGATACTAATAAACAAAAATTCTCCTCCCATCTTGGTTATTTGGTCTTCTCGTGTCATGCTCGCTTTGGACTTACTTGCCTAACAAGCCTTACTTGTTAGAATGAGGGGGCTAGATTGAAGAACGAGGGGAGAAAGCTATTTTTATTTCATCTCACAATTCCTATTTGAAGTTATATAGGCATTCTGGATCACAAAGCGATCACTGGATCTATTATTCACAGCAAGATGTTCATTGACCACAGAATAGAATAAAGCAATAACTTCACTTACATGACTTTGGATTTCTGTCATCTTATCAGAATGCCAATCCTTCTGTCTGCTGACTGGGTGATTAGATGAATGAATTGCTTTCTGCAGTGACAAAAGATCCTGATTGTCACTTCCAGGCATCTGCAACACAGAAAAATGTTGGGCACTAATCAGTTCCTGGGAAAAAGATACTCTAAAATTTCCCTCTTATCCTTGGCTCCCAGATCAAAGCAATGCAAGTGAAACCCATTACTTTAATACTTTTTAAAAATAGCTTTACATCATCATATTTGAAGATGCCATGCAAATTTGTTATAACCTGCACCATAAGGCATTCACATGCTGTTAGTTAAATCACTGTAAGAAAGAGAGAGCAGTTAAACAAGTGCATTTCTGTGCTTTATCCTTATTTCCATAGCATTCCAATTTGCAATTAAGATCATGAGCCACCTCCACAAATAAAATAAGTTAACAAATTAAAAAAATAATTTCCTCTAGGGATGAAACATCAGTGTGAGAATTTAGATATCAGACCATCAGTTTACTTTATGTCTGAAAACAACAATCTACCTGCCAAAAAACTGAGGGCCTTTACAGACTGCCAGAAATAATGCAACTTGAGTCCACTTTAACTGTCCTGGCTCAGTACTAGGGAATCATGGGAATTGTATTTTTTTCTGAGACATTGAACCTTCTCTATCAGAGCGCTCTGGTGCCACAATAAACTACAATTCCCATGATTCCCTAGCACTGAGCCAGGTCAGTTAAAGTGGTCTTAAGTTGCATTATTTCTGGCAGTCTGTAAAGGCCCTAAAAGAGATGAAGCTTTAGGCTAAAACATAAGATATTTCTACATAAAAAAGTAAATGCAAAAGTTAGATGTTGGGGAAAAAACCTGGTTGAATCTACTAGTTAATGGTTTTACTGTTAATAGGTTTATAATGGGTTGGTGGGATTGTTGGCCAGATAGACATTTCTCAGGGAATGTTTAGGATTAAAAACCCAGTAAACCATTAAATGTGTGATTTGTGTTTTTTAAAGCCTTTATTCGGCAAAGTGAAAGCAATTAGGCACAGGTGATCACCACCAAACAAACTGAAAATAAAGGGTATTAAAAGTGTGTGTCCTATCTAGATTTTTTTTTTTTTTTAAAAAAAAAGAAGGTTCTTGTTTTTATTTAAACACAGGAGAACAAATAACTAAGCATACTAATCAACAAGACTCTACCAAGCAATATACACTTGAATCCCACAGAGAGGGTAATTAGTCCTTTAGTTATATATGATGGACCAGAAGAAGTTATCTTTAATGGTTTGCTGAAAACATCTATTGCTAATTTTTCATGCGACACTTCTCTTAACCTTAACCTTAACCTTAAATCCTTTGAATTTGTGGAACTGGCTCAAGATGCTTAATTTGCATGAAGAGACTGTGGTCCCATGGAATAAAATAGTACATGCTCTTGTGGTCAGTTAAATAGATAAACTGAAGTGTTTTTATTCAGTGCTACCATTCTTAAAAGTTAATACCATAGGCAGAGTGACCACAGGAATCTTTTTCAAAGAAGAGCTATGCTTTAAGTGACTCTTTGAATTAAATAGAGGAAAGAGAGATTTCTTGATGCTTGGATTCTCCGACTTGATGAATTCTGTCTGCAATATAAGATACAAAAACTAATGGCACAAATAACTCTAATTCAGAAGAGCTGTCCATATTTCTTATCTGAAAGTATATGAACAGTTTTATAAGTTAGCTATTTCTCAAGCTGTAATTGCTTTTTCATCATTGTATTAAGAAAAGGTTAATTGCTCTGGTAAACAAGAAAATGCCAATGGAAAAAGCACTTTAAGATTATATGCCCACCCAGTACATTTCAAATGTTCCTGTCGGCAATGCATATGTTTAATGAATGCATAATGTTATATTTTTTGTAGGCTTTTGAATTTAGCACATCACCTGTGATCACAGTTATTAACAGGATCTTTATTAGCTGACTTTCCATGCAATCAAAGTGGACAAAATACACTTGTACCAGATCATTTTCACAAGGTGGGTTTTTGCATCATTTTTAATTAAGATTGCTGAGCCTAAAATCTAGACTTAAGATGCAGCTCACTGTGAGGAAAAATTAGGAAAAGTTTATTTGCATACAAAGTTTTTTTTTTTAAACCCTTTTCATGCCATCTTCTTTTCATGGAAGCAAGATTTTTAAGGCCAACTGTGTGGCACAAATTTTTAAATGCTGTTTTGTTCTTCTTTTGTTTGGTCTATAAATATCTATTTTGTTCTTCAATGTCCCTTTTTCATATTGTTAAACACAACTTACACCATAGGTATCTTTAGAAATTTGTGAATCAGGATGCAGGATCATTTATGACTTCTGTATCTATCATCTTTCTTCAGTTTTATCATCACAATAACTGGTGTAAAGTAGGCTATGCTGAAGGAGACCTATCTAACATCAGCAACAGTGCTGTGTGCCTGAGAAGTCATCCGAACTTAGTTCTCCTTAATATTAATTTAATTATTTCATCATTTCACCTGATTCTGATTTTTCACATCTATTCAAAAAATAATCAAGGCAAGAGAGCTGAAGATGAAAACACTGGGTCAACCTGAAAGAGGCGAAACATGCAGAATGTTCTATCATTAGCAACCATTTAAAATAAGGCACTCACTGCAGTTATGTAAGCAGTTGATTCCCTGTACCAGTGTAGCTATAGTAGCATTCTACATACAGCTATAATGTCTACTAGTTGCTAAATTAGATTGCACTGCTTTACTATAATAGGTACTGGTAATGCCCTACATACTGATACACAACAAGCCACATGCATGCCCCATTGCCAATTCTGATATATGATATCATATATCATATAACAGTCATGCATGCTGATCTAGTCATGGTAGACAAGAGCAGAGCTACACTTTTCACTGGCTGAACAGTTTGGGTTAAGTGATGATATTCATACAATGTCAAAACAGACTATGTTGCTACACTGCCATAACAGACTACAAATGTAGTACCATGGAGACTTACCTGCCCCATATGTGGGCTTGCCGTATGAAGCTTCGAGCTTACGCATACAGCAAGGCCAAGGGGATAAAATGACCCATGTGCCTGTGGCAGAGCACACACCCATTATTTTCAATGGGCCTTCAGCATACACACTTTTTTCCCTTACGGGGGGGTGGGGGTCCGGAACGGATCCCCCGCATATGGGAACTGTACTAATCAAAAGCACAGTAGATTTTAGAATTAGGATTTCAGAATATATGAAGTCATAATATGAAGTCAATCTGTAATCCAACCTTGGCAGAAACATACAAAGGGATAATGTTCAGATAGAACAAAGGCATTCAATAGAATTTCAATATAACTATGTCCAATTTGGGAATTATTAATTTCATATTCCTCTTTTCTCCAACTGTGGTACTCAAAGCAGCTCACAATAGTTTAGAATAAAGTATGTGGGAGAGGGGAGATCATGAAAAAAGTTTAAAACAATTAGATGACCTACACTATTAAAACAGCATAGATTTAAAACAGTTTAAAAGAATTTAAATTCTAAGAACGAAAGTACAACATACACCCACCCAAAAACCTCTCTACAACACCATTTAATAAGTTAAAAGCCAGTCTAAGTAAGAAAGCTTTTGCAGGCTGATAAAAGGAGAGCTGAGAGAGGGACCATCCAGCTCCTCCTGTGGGAAACAGTTCCACAGCATGGGAGCGGCAGCCCAGTAGGCTCTCTTTTAGGTCCCCACAAGATATGTCTGTGACAGTGATGGAACCAAGAGAAAGCCCTTCCTTGAGAACCTTATAAGTTGTGGACTCATGTATAGATGGATATTTCAAATACAGTGGTATGGATCCAAGTCATGTTGGGTTTTAATGGTCATAACCAATACTCAGAACAGTGCCCAGAAATGGAGTAGCAGCCAATGGAGCTGTTGCAACAGGGGAGTTATACTGCAGTATTTTGGATCTGTTTTTCTGAACAGTTTCCAAAGGCAACCCAACACAGACTAGGTTACAATAATTCAAATGAGATGTAAACAAGACATGTTCCACTATAGCCAGATCTAGCAACTCCATAAATTGGCACAGTTGGCCCTAGTGTTAACAGTGCAAACAGTTAACCTAAGCATACAGGTCAGGCTCAATCCAGGAATACACCCAAGCTAGGAATTTAAGACTTTGGAAGAGTTTAACCCCATCGAGCACAGCCTGAATCCCTGTTCCCCAATCTGCCTTTTGACTGACCAGGTATATCTGGATCAAGTTTCAATTTGTCCACTTGCATCCAGAGCATTACTGACAGAAGACACCAGTTTGAGACTAAGGGCCTCTGCAGACTGGCCCAAAGGGCAAGACTGGAGGCAGAGATGGGACAGGGCAGCTGCATGCCAGCCACCACAACCCCAACCCCAACCCCATGCCGTTCTGACGCAGCACGGCGTCAGGACGCCCGCCCAGCGCAGCGTTCTCATGCGCTGCACCGGAAAGGGCGAAGAAGGGTGCTCTTTTGCAGCCCCTAAAAGTAGCGACATTTTGCTGCTCTTTTTGGGGCGGCAAAAGGGAGGATCGGGGCTGCAGTTTGGGGTAGCTGCAGCCCCGATCCTTTGCTTCCTGGGGCGGTCCAGAGCTGCCTGTCTGCACCCCACCTAAAACATTTTCCTTGGAATTAAATGTGAAGGTAAGATAGTTGAGTGTCCTCAGTGTACTGGCGACAACAACGCCCCCTCCAAAATTCCAGATACCTCCCAGACATTTCATGCATACATTAAAGAGCAGGGGGTACAAAATGAGACCTGATGGACCCAAGAGAGTGTCAAACAGGAACCGCCCAGCACAACCATCTGAACTTGCTTCTCTGTAAAACTGAGCCCCCAAATCCTATCCTAGAGGGACATCCAAGAGATAATTTGGTTGATGGTACTGAAAGTCACTGAGAGGTTACCAAAAGACAATCCAGTAGGCTAAACAATAAATTTGCAAAATTAGAAGGAAAAATAAAAGCTATTATAATCAGGAAAATACTCTTCATTTTTGAGATCTGTTAGATCTCTGCCACTATACTATAAACAATAATACCTACCATTACTACTGTGATAACTTAAATAATGTTTGTTTACCAGTGAGTAAGAATTGAATCTGATGCTTTCAACATATTTTTGTCCAACACTAACAGCATATACGGTACAATCACCCCTCCATTTTCACGGGGGATCCGTTCCGGACCCCCCCTCCCGCGAAAACGAAAACTCACAGATATTCAAGCCCCATTGGCTTGAATGGCTGTGTGCACCTGAACACATGCCATTTTAGCCAATAGGGCTTGCTGGTCCATGAATAACCAAGACCGCGGACTGTATATGCATGCAGGCAAACATTCACATCCATCATCAAAAATAAGGTTGGCTAATTAACTGCAACAAAGCTGAATGACCAATATGTTACCCAGTAAATTTTGAATACATTCATTTTAGGACTCAGTTCCAAACCAGTTTAACTATTCTACTGCCCTGTTGCTTGTATAATTCCCCTTTTTTGTAAATTTGCAGGTGCTCATGGAAACATACAAGCCTTATATATAAAATGAAATTTTATGCAAGATTTCCCTTATCAGCCAATTTCATCACTGAACTGTTTTCAACTTAATCTTTGTCCACTATTGTACTTATTAAGCTTAACTACAGCTTCTCTTTAACTCTTTCTGAGGTGCTTAAATCCTTCCACCATATTATTCTGAAGTGTGTTACTGTTACCATGTTATGATTATGTCCTCTCCTTAGATCCAGCATGCTATTTGCATCAAGCCTAAAGGCTGGCCCACCAGAAAGCCAGCTTTATTTATTTATTTATTTATTTATTTATTTAAATATTTATATCCTGTTGTGATGGTGCTCCCATCATAGTCATTTTCTTTTACCCACTCATCATAACCTGGCCTTCCCTAGATTTCACCACTGTGACCTGAAGGTCATTCATGAAATGTGCAGGAATGTGTGTTACTAGGGTCTCTGATAGCTGAAACCTATATAGTTCCCTGGGAAGAATCCATTCAGACAGAGGTGAAACAGCAACCACCTTTTATTATATGCTTTTTTAAAAAACAACAACATACACACATCCAATTGGCCAGTTTTTGTAATTTCTATCTGTTTCTCTCCCTGAACTATAACTTCAGCCCTCCTCCATTCCTTTCTCTAGCCAACTCCCAAGCCTCCAACTCCAAATACAATTTAAAATGTCAGAGGACTCTCTTTTACTTTCCCTCGCCAAAACCTTTCCTCCACAATCTGAGGGCTGTCACAGGCTAAATCAAGGGGCCGGGCTGTGCTGTCACACACACACTATTTCCACAGAAAAAGGCCCTTTTCCATATTCTCATTTACTGCCTCCACTGGTGGTCTATAAAGCAGAACCTGCCCCTCCAGCATGGACCTCAGGCAGACTTATCTAGGGAGAGATGCTCCTTCAAGTACTGAAGTCCCAAGCCATTCATGATTGTCAATATCATCACCAGCACCTTGAATTCAGACTGAAAGCATATTGGCAATCAGCTAACTCCAGTGACAAGGAGAAATACAGCTGAGTGTCATCAACATACTGCGTGGGAGGGTGGTGAACTCTCCTTTTTTTTTGAGGTCTTTAAACAGAGGCTGGATGGGCATCTTACAGGAGTGCTTTAGTGATGCATATGTAAATGGTCCTTGTGGTCTCTCCCAACTCTAAGATTCTATGTTTCAATGAAACTAATACTGAAAGAAATAAGAGAAATAAGATTATTACATTGTCTCTGTTGAGAGATCTCTGCCTCTGGCTGTTATCTAGCCAGCAGGCATTCCAGTCAGGTTACCTGAACTGCTTCTATCCCAGCTGTCAGCGAGAGGAACTTTAAAAACCAGTGCCCAAGCTTTTTCCCTCTCCACCTGCTTTATCAGTTTTCTTGTGTGTTTCAAGTCTTTAAGTTTGCAAGGCAGATGTCAGGAACTGTTTTACTACTGATATACATTCAGGGAGCTATTTTGGCTAAAAAAAAAAAAATGGAATAAAGCACTCATGTTTTTAATAAATAATGAAATAAATGAACTTGCTCCTGAACACATATGGATTTAGATGCATTTTTCTTGAACTGCAATAACATCTTAATTCAGTATATAGAAAATTTCTTCTGAAAAATAAAAGGAGTATCAAAAGACAATTGTGACAATTTTGGTAATACAATGTTTAAAAGCAAAAGTAAAAAACCTACTAATTTACACAAGCCCCTTATTGTCAGCTTAAGTAACTTTTCGAATTCTAGCCTACATGTTTATATAATTAAGAATAAATATCTTGATTTGAAAACATAGCATAGGCTACAAACACACAGACTATTTATATCTATGGGGGGTTGCAGACTGTCAAAAATAGTGTGAATTCAGTCCACTTTTAGGGTTAGGGTTAAGGTTAGGGAATCATGGGAACTGAATTTTATTGTGGCACTAGAGTTCTCTGACAAAGAAGGTTCAATGTCTCAGAAAAATAACAATTCCCATGATTCCCTAGCACTAACCCTAACCCTAAAAGTGAACTGAATTCACACTATTTTTGACAGTCTGCAACCCCCCTATAAATATTGCACACAATTTTTAGGAACCTCAGAAGATACTTACAGATTGAGATTTCTTTTTTTTCTTTTTTATTGACCTGAAAAATCCTTGCTTTTCTTTTTCCTTCAGTTGTTCCGAATGAATATTTTCAGGGCTTTTCCTTAACACAGAAGAAAAACACACACACAAACAAACTAAATTTAGCACAACGCATTTCACAATGCATTGCCTTCCCTCACTTTCTGTTTCATGGTAACTGTAGCTTGTTCTAATATCTGAATTGTGCAAACCATGACTGCATTAAAAATAATCATTTACCTCAAACAAATTTGGATAGAACTACAGTGTGAAATAGGCTTCTAAATATTGTTTTGAAAACAAACTGGTTTCTAGGGTAACTACACTTTGCTTGATTGAACAAGATGGTAGTTACTGTAAGCCAGGAAATCTGAGAAAAGAAATCTGAGCTGGGTATATGATGTGTGTAGTTTAGTGGTCCAAAATTCATTCACAATCGTCAAACTATATTTTGGTTGTGACAGGCAAAATGAGCCAATGCTTTGTGTCTCCTATGGGTTATTCCCAAGCTGAAAATATCTGAGGAACTTCAACAGACTCTAACTCCTCCTGACTTTACCCAGTTTTGGGGGCTTTACAGACTGCCAGAAATAATGCAGCTTGAGTCCACTTTACCTGCTCTGGGTCAGTGCTAGGGAATCATGAGAACTGTAGTTTATTGTGGCACCAGAGCTCTCTGACAGAGAAGGCTTAATGTCCCAGAAAAAATACAATTCCCATGATTCTCTAGCACTGATCCAGGACAGTTAAAGTGGTCTCAAGCTGCATTATTTCTGGCAGTCTGTAAAGGCCCTTAGTCAAAATGGTCGGCAGGAATGGTGGATTGGGTTGTGCCATAACCTCTAAATGGGTTCTTCTGTCTTCCAAAGATCCTCACTACATTTTATTTTAAATGTCATGAGACAAACTGTGCTATAAATCAAGATAAAGTTTCATCCTATGTTGGTAAATGGGCAAGGTTAACTAGCAATAATTTTAAAGACATAATGGCTAAAAGGTTAGGCAAATGAAATTGAAATCTCAGCAAGCATTATGCAAGAGAACGGATTTTAATTCTAAATGTGAAAATGACTCAGTCATTTTAACATGTTATGTTATCTAGATAACAGCATGATTTAAAAAATAGGAAAGAGTTTGACACATGAACAGGTTGGTTGACTGGGGCCACACTGGTGTCAAACCATTAAAGTTCCTTTCTTCAGTCTCCCATCTCCCTAGTGGTTGCAACTTACTTTTAAAAAAATACACACAATTATCAGTTGCATGACTAATATCACATCTACATTGTCCCTCAGAGCTGATGGAATTGTATATGAAAGGGTAGAGACAGATTAAGAAGAATGATGACCGTGAAGAGGTTTAAGAAGGTAGTTTGAAAACCTTTTGAGATTAGTTTCAGCTGAGTCAAGCAGGGTAAAGATGCAAGGAATCTGAGGACAACAGACAAGATAGACTAACTGTAGATGATAGGAAAGGTGGAGAAAGGATACTGTTGGGGAAACTGAGTGTGGAAGGATTTCACTAAGCCAAGATGATCTGACATAAGAGATGCAAGGGGGGGGGGGGGAAGGACATCTGATCAATGTAGTAGACTGTGGGATTGGATGAAGAGGTCTAGCTTAGAAATAAGGGAGAAACAAGCATTGATTCAGGATAAGAATGGCAGACAATAGAAGGGAGATCAAAGCTAAATTGGTACTGCAGAAATAATGTAGTTTGACACTTTAACTCCCACATCTCAATGCAATGGAATTCTGGGATCTGTAGTTTTGTGAGATATTTAGCCTTCTGTGAGAAAGCTCTTGTGTCACAGCAAACTACAGCCCCACGTGTTCTTTTTTTCTGGAGAACATGCAACACATTTCTAATCCATCTTGCTCAGAGGTATGAGAGTCACATTAAACTTTAATACTGTTATTTTTAGTATGTGTTGATGAAATATAAGTGTTGCTTAATTTTCCTTACAATTCCCCTAACCCTGTCTGTTTTTGTTTTTGATTACAGTTGAACATGAATTGCCTTGCTGATTCAGACTAAGGGCCATTTTGTCCATGATTCTCTTGCAGAGGGATGTCCACTATTAGGATGTTTGGCTATTCTTTAAATCACAGTCCATCAATTTTTGGTTAAGAAAAATAGAATTTGTTTTGATCAAGTCAGGAGAAGCATGAATAAGTAGACTCACACAGAAAGACCATGAATGTAGTGAAAAAGTGGTCTAGGATTACTGTGTTACTAGAGAAATCTTTTAGAAACAAAGAACATACTGTTGGACATTGCATTGAAAGGACTTAAAGTTCTGGAAACTATAAACAGTTTAACTGTAGCTTGAGATGAACCTGTTAAGAATACAGGAATATCAATGGCATGCACCAAAGTTAATGTTTTAAGAAATTAGGAAACATTAAGGGAACATCAGATGTATTTCTACACATTTCATTAAAAATATCAACTTACCAGGGATCAAAAGCAGTTTGTCTCTTTGAGTGGCTTGTCATACTACCACTTTCTGTTGGTAGTGATGGTATTCTATTTGATGTATTGTTATCTAAGAATGTTCCTTCTGGGCGTGGTGATGGGACTGTAATAAAAAAAATACCAAGTTGCTAAGTTTCCATCTTCACAAACCTTTTAAATACAATCATGAATTCATTTTTGTTTATGCTTCACAAAAATAAGGTGAAGTTTCCCGAAATGTGATAGCTGCCTCTTTACTCCTGAACAATTCTCACGTTGTACTCACATTACCTTCTTTGATATCCACCAGAGTCCCTCTCTTTCCAGATTTAAAAAGATGTATTTTTAAAAGTTGTACCCACGTTATCTTCTTTGATGTCCACCAGAGTGCCCCTGTCTCCAGATTTTTTTTTTATTAGTTGGGAAACTGGCACACTGTGAACTTACATGGTCGCCTCCAGTATCATCTTTATTTTCAAGAATAGCTGGGCCTCATGCAGGCTATAGAGACATGGGATTGAAAAGTGCCCAACCATACAGAAAAGAAGAAAAAGGAAGGGAGAAGAGCACCTGAAGGTCATGGCAACAGATTGAGGGAATGAAGGTTGTTTTTTGTGTAAACACCTAAAAACTATAATAGAACCTGCTTATTTTCCATATATTCAGTCAGTATCTTCTATGCTTTCTTAAATTTATCCAAAGTTTTTTCATGTATTAACACAGTCAGTTTATCCATCTCTACTAAATCATATAATTTCAACAACGAAATTGGTTTTATGTTTTGTAGCTCAAAACCTCACCTCTGCCTAATGTTTATTTCTTTGGAAAACTACCTTTTCTAATCCTGATGAGTTTGCCTTCTGGGAAATAGATATTTTGTGACTAGCCAAGTTCATTAAGAGTGTGCGTGATACTCCCTTAAAATTCAGAACAACAACAACAAAAAAAGAAAAAAGGTCAGCTCAAAACTAGAGATGCATGATTTTCATTTCTTAAACAAAAGAAAACTTCTCCAAAGAAAACTATAAGCATCTTTCCTAACGTAAGATGTTTTGTTCTCACAAGCTTAGTTTCTACTCACTGCTTGAGAACTGGAGAGGCTCCAGATTGGGGTCTATATTCAATGGTTGCTAATAGTTAACAGTGAAACTTTCTTCCTACCTGCCCTTCATCCCTCCACATCACCAGAAAAACAGCTCCAGAGTGTTTCACCGTCCCACAGCTTGGGATGTTGGGGATGCAAGGGGAGATGCAGTGAGGAAAAAAATGATTCCTTCTTGGTGCTGTTTGATCTTACCTTTCACTACCAACACTCCTAGATACTGCCCTTTAAAGTCAAACTCTTCGCTACCAAGGAAGCTTAATGAACCCATGAATTATGACAAGGCAAGTGCCCATAAGGACTCACAGACGCCAGAACCTCTTTATTAAAAGCAGTATTTAATGATAAAGAAAAGTAACTATATCATTTCATATAATATTTTTTTATTTGGCATGGTGTAATGCTACATTTATTTCACTTATTAATTGTAATCTGGGCAGCTTCAACACACATGCAGAAAGTCTGATGATAGGATCCCCCCACCTCCAACACCAGCAATCCCCATAAGAACTATATTCTAGAAAACCAGGTGGCGTGTGGTTTTAATATTTATTTATTTATATCATGCTTTTCTCCCAATATGAGACCCAGTGATTATAAGAGGATGTACTGTGAAACTGAAATGGAACCTGAGTTTGGTGATCGAATTCAGTCACACTGAGAGCTACCTGTATGTTCAAGTCTAAAGAACTTTAAAATGATCTGGGTAAGATCTGGATCTGTGATTAATTTGTGGCACTCTACATGTTGATGGTCAAGCCAATACAGCCAAAAATGAAGGGAGCTACAGCGCAGTAACACCTAATAGCAATAGCAAGTACACTTCTATACTGCTTATCAGTGAACTAGCACTCCCTAAGCAGTTTACAATGTGTAAGCCAATTGCCCCCAACAAGCTGTGTACTCATTTTACTGACCTATGAAAGGATGGAAGGCTGAGTGGACCTTGGAACCCTCCTCTAGGATCGAACTTACAATGTTGTGGCTGCTGTACCAGCATTTAACCACTGGGCCACCAGGGCTCTTTGGACTACAGGGCTGTAAGATAGCTACTCCTATTCTAGCAATGCAATATTATCAATTGCTCTGGTAACAAAAAGACCTAAATATGTTAAGCACCACTGGCAAGCACGTGGAATAATTTTATGATTTCCAATTAAGAAAGTTTTAGATTTTATTTCAATATATTTTGTTATGAGAAATTTATCTTATTTATATCTGTGTTTATTTATTTGACTGGATATGATTTTTAATGTGCTTTTCTCCCAGACCTGGAATGCAAAGTGGATCAAACTTAATTAAAAAGCAGTGCCAGTGAAAACACAGTATATTATTCACATTAAACTAGCATTAAACTGGTCACTGAAATGTAAGTTAAACTACTTTAAAATCTCTTCAGTGTTAACAAAATTAAACATAAAAAGCACATTCATTTAAAACATCTGCCCTATTAGGCTGTCAGTTTCTGAAAGCCTGCCTGAATAGAAAAGTCTTTGTTGACAGCAGGACAATGGAAAGAGGCCAGCCTAGTCTTCACTGGAAAGGAGTTCCATGGTCTCTTTCATGTTCTCACCAAACATTCCTTTGAAAGTGGTGGAACTGGGAAAAGGACAGGTTGCTTACCTGTAACAGTATTTCTTCGAGTGGTCTTCTGCAAATTCACACAAATGGGTTTTATCTGTGCATGCGCAGCAACTTCGGAAACTTCTGGGATCGCTAAGCAGAACTTTAGTTGCAACTTTTTGGTGGTAGCTCCCTATAAAGTCCCCTAGCGGTCCTGCTCTTTCCCAGCTCCGAAACATTCACCGCAAGCTGCGACAGCAGGAGAGTGACGAGAGCAGAGTGATGAAAGCCCCAGGACTGAGGGGACACAGAACGGGACCGAGAATCTCGAGGAGAGTCTGGTAGTGGCCTCTGCTGAAGAGACTGATGCCTTGGTGGAGGCGTCGGCGGTTCAGAGGATGCCGCCCTGTGAACTTGAACCTATACGGTAGAAGTATGGGGTGTCGTGGCATGGGATTGGAGAGTCAAAGTATCAACGGGCATCAGGTACCATTGGGCCACGGGATCGTAGACCTGTTTGGGATGTGCCCTGAGAAAGGGATCTTCTTCCACTTCCAGCGCAGCACCATCTGCCTCAGAGCCCAGAGCCCTTCAGTCCCATATGTAAGGGAGCCAGAGGTACAATCTTGCGCCTGATCTGACTGCAACAGAGGTGAGACTTGCAGAGTCAAAATAGGGACATCGTCACGGAGCTCCCCCTCGGACTCGGTATTGAGGACAACTTGAGGTTCTTCTTGAAAAAGTGTTGGTACCGTGGCCACACCTCAAGTACAGAGGAGGATTTCAGTACCGAGGAGGATGGTCCCGAGATCGGAGACCCAGGTCTCGACGTCGGAGGTGAAAGAGGCCAAGAAGAAGATGGTAACGGTTCCTTGGGCCTCGAACCCTCAGATGTAGAGAGATGGCCTTTCTTAGATGAGGAGTCTCTCGATTTCTCCCTTTCGGAAGAGTGCCTCCTCTTCAAGGTCAGAGTGGGCTCTTTTGGATCTTTCCCGGTCCTTTTCGCCATCCCCATCCGACTTGGATGTTTTCTTTTTGGGACTCGGATTGCTCTTTTCAGGGGCCTCCACAGCAGTAGAAGGTCAGGGAGCAGGAGTCAAGACAGTCTAAGAGCCTGTTCGTAAAGAGCTGCTTTGAGCCTCTTGACCTTATTCCTTAGGGCCTGGGAGGTCATGGATCTGCATAAACCACACGACTGAGGTCTGTGGCCCTCGCCCAAACATAAGAGGCAAGAGGAATGGGGGTCAGAGCCAGGGAACCCGCATTTCTCACATTGCTTAAAGGTGCAGGATGACATCACCAAATCCAAATATGAAGTCAAGACAGTCCAAGTCAATTGATGAGCAAACAGACATTGATTAGGGAGATCTGAAAGAATAGTTGTTTAACAAGCAAGGGTCAAACACAAGTAGATAGGCCATAATAGTAGTGAAACCAACAAAAGCTCCTCTGAAGCCATTAATGTGCCGGACGAAAGGAACTGGGAAAGAGCGGGACTGCTAGAGGACTTTATAGGGATGGGCAGAGCTACCACCAAAAAGTTGCAACTAAAGTTCTGCCTAGCGATTCCAGAAGTTTCCAAAGTTGCTATGCATTCGCAGATAAAACCCATTTGTGTGATTCGCAGAGACCACAAAGAAGAAGGGCCTTACCTGCCAATCATAAGGCTAAGTGTGCATGTAGGAATAATTCAGCAAGGCTACATTCCTAGGAACACTTATAAGAAAGTCATATTGAATGCAACAGTCCTTATTTCTGTGTAAATATGTTTAGAATGTGACAATAAAACTACCTAAACACAGGCTGCCTGGGGTTTCTGCCAAGCCCTGCATAGCTAACCTAAAGCAGAAGAGGGGGTATGAGTGTCTTTCAGAACAAAAGTACTGACAATCATGTTAAAATCTTGTTTAAAATTCCAAAGACACAAGGTTTCTCCCACTTGTCCTTGATTTGTCTGTCTGGAAAAAAGTGATATCAGTCCCTTAATTAAATGGAAATTATTCTTTATTAGAACAATAACATAAATCTTGATACAATTCTATGAGATAAGATGTTATCTATGGTACCTCTGTAAAAGCTACCAACTCTTCTAGGTACAGGATCATTATACAGAATTCTATTTTCTTTTGTGGATGCTCCATCATCTGGGTGCTGATCATGGTATGCTCCACCCTAAATTAAAACAGGAAAAATCAATAAATGTATTAAGCTAAACAACTTGTTCTGTTCTGTACTGATAAGTAACACAACAGTTCACAGCTATGCATATCCATGGTTTGGATTTATTATTATCTGGTAAAATGAAACTTCCCTTACCACAATAAATGAGAGGAAAGGTTTGTGTGAAAGGTATTTTCCCCCACATTTGTAATGTCTAGAGTTGTAAAGTGAGTCAGACTTTACATTTTTGTGTGAAAGGCCCTGTGACTACTTTAGAGCAATGGTTCTCCAACTTTTTACCCTTGTAAACTTGTTTATAACTACATGTGGATGTCATGCCTCCTCCCCCCACTCAACATGGTATATGAATAAAAAAAAAAGTTTGTTTTGTGTGCATATTTTCATTTGCACATTCATATATATTCATATTTTAACATTTTATAAGGGAATAGCATATCAGAACAGCATATTCGAGTATTTAATAACAAATATTAAATTCAACATTTAACTCAACACATGTGTAAATTTTGCACATAAAAAAGTCTGGGAAAAAGAGGAGGAGGAGGAGGAGGAGGAGGAGGAGGAGGAGGAGGAGGGATCAGGGCCTCCATGCCTCACACTCTTCTCCAAGCAACAATCATGCCCCCCCGCCCCCCGTCCTGCCCCACAATCTGAGAATCACTGCTGTACATTTTTTTGAGTGATTTAACTGTTAAAAGTCAAATGGAAGAAAAGTACAGAAGTGCAACTTGCTCTATCCTGGAGACTCACTAACTAATCTAATACATATCCAAAATAGGCAATAAAATACTATAATCCCAGCACAAAGTGAAAACAATGTTAATTCCATCTCTCTCATATTTGCTGAATCCCCCAAATCCTAGCTCATAAATAAATAAATAAATATAGCCAAACCTGCACCATTTGGGCTCAAAGTTTTCATAAGTAGTCTGCACTGAAATTTTTCTATAGAGTGAATTGTTCTGTACTTCTGATGCCCATATTTGTGACAAAGGCAGTAAAAGCCCATTTTAAGGTTCATATATATTAAAGAACCTGTCTACTATATCCAAACCAGACAAATAAACACAGTTGGTCCTTCAAATTTGCAGGGGTTTGGTTTCAGGCTCACTGTAGATGCAAAAACACACAGATAATCTCATGCCCCATTATTTAATGACAGCAATGTGAATGCATACACTACAGCATGTCAGCATTCATGTCATTGCCGTTTAATAATGTGGGCTGTGATGATCCACCAATGATCGAATTTGCGGATCCGAAGTCCGCAGATCTGAAAGACCAGCTCTAACCAACAATACCACCCCAGCAATCCTATTAAAAATTTGCTTTTGGATAGCAACACAGTGTAAAGGCTGAAAATTATTAGATGAAAGAGGAAGAAAATAATGATCATCAGATATACTAAATTCACTACAATGAGTGTACATAGTCCTAGTATTATTTCATGAAAATGCTGATACGGAAACTAGTTCATCTTTGCTGGTTGTGTTTATCAAGTACAGGAATTAATTCACAGAACTGTTTGTATCTCCAAATGCACATTTTTTGAAGTCAAAGAACTTGCAACAGTTTGTCTTCCTCCTAAGTGACAAACATCTAGTCACTAATACAAATGAGTCTTTATATGTTTACTCAAATAAATGTTTATATTTATACATCTACTCAAATAATATCAGTTCATATCATAAGGTACATACTGTGTAGAATTGTGTCCTAATGCATAAGAAGCTAACATGGTGTATATTTTATATGGTTTATATTTTATGTATAATGCAGGGGGTTGGAATGGATGGCCCTTATGGTCTCTTCCAACTCTGTAATTCTAACATGGTTTATATTTTAAATAGACTAGAGATACTGCTCACTTCATCTACATCCAAGGAGATACTTTCCTATTTCCAATTCTTCTTGTTCCCTTCTTATATCATGCTACAGCATTCAGTGAGCATTACATCCATCTATGTTATAGAAGGTGACGTGTCTTAGAAAAACAGTCATGTGTAGCAGTTACCTTTTTTAAAATAGAGAAATAAAATAGGGAACTACTAAAGTTGGGTGACGATGGCAGAAGTCAGATAAGTAAGTAGTTTGGTTAGCCCTGCTAGATCAGACCCTGTTCATGAAGCATTATTATTTCTAAGAGCCAAATATGTAGATAATTCCAAGAAATACCAAGAATCTTCTAAGAGAGTGGTACAAAGGTTCCTTCCTGCTGTTTATCTTGCAGCAGCTATTTATCAGAGATATAACATTTCAAAATGTGGAAGCTAAATTTTGCATTCTTGGCCAGTTGACACTTTCCTCTTCTATGACTTTATCCATTCCCTTTTTACAGCAATACAAAACAGACGCCATATATTACTACACCTTGCAGCAAGTAAATAAATAAATAAATATCTGTTAAGGCAGTAGGCAAATATTTTCAGGCTGAAAAAAATGTTTAGGGGATTGGGGGGCTTCAGAGGTTTCTGAGGAAGGGGATTCAGGAGGTGAAAATTGGCAAGTCACATGTAGCCACATGTTCTTCACCCCTAGTCCACAGGCTAATTCTTACAAATTGTTTTAGGCTACATTAGCTCCTGGTTAGCTTTCTCTGATTAATAACAATGGTTTTAATTTCTATTTTGCTTTTGTGTGGTGGAACATGAGATTATTATTTAGGGACCAATTACATCTATCATGAAGAAAATGACAGATGCGACATTTTATTAGCAAGTGAACAGCAGGGGAAAGAATGAAATCATCACTACACTTAGCTTTTGACAGCTATGACCAATCTGTAGAAACACATGGGAAGGAGGAAAAGTAAGATCCAAAACCCATTCATGACAGCCAATCATTTGGCTGACTCTGAATGAGGTTGACAAATTTCCTGTTTTCTACACAGAAAAAAGGAAATCAGAATATGTAGGGAGAGAAGACTTGCATAACTTCTACGGTTCCAACCTGAATGGAAACCACAAAAGGCCTGAAAAGCTTAGAGTAAACATGGCAAAAAAAATTCAAACTCAAAGGAAAGGGAGAAGTCAAACACCAAGCAAGCTGATGGACTCTTATTAAATGTGGTGGGCCATGAGGCCTGTGTTTATTATCAAAACCAACAGCTCATTTACTACATTTAAATCCAGTAGTAGTTGTGTACTGCAATTCTGGATTTGAGTGCCCTCTGGTCCATGGAAACCTTCTGGATGACCTTGGGCAATTCACATTTTCTCATCCTCAGAGAGAGGTAAAGATAAACCCCTCTCTGAACAAATCTTGCCAAGAAAATCATACTATAGATTTGCCTTAGGGTCTCCAGAAGTCAGAAATGATTTAAAGTCATACAACAGAGGGTCATCTTTTGTTCTTCAAAATCAGAAGGTAGGTGGGAGAAAATGACAGAAAGCCTTGGATTTTTTGCACTTAAAACCTGCCCTTCCTTTTTCCATTACCAAAATGAAACTGCAAGAAGCATAGAGACATGAACTCTCTCCAAGACTCTGGACAGAAGAGTTAACAAAACAAAAATGAATCTTGTGACACTTATTGAGCCAAATTTAAAAAAAAATCATAGATTTTAGATAATGACCATATTTTAAATAAAGCAGTAGCTTGATTCAGACAAGCAGTGTTTGAGTATCTCTGAATCAACAATTTAAACTAACCCTGTTTGTATCTTCTGTACAGTCTTCACGCGAAGAGCCAACAGATCTTGTGAGTGACTTATGCTGCACCTGTGGAGATAACAGTTGCAGGCTATTTGCTCTGGCTGCCATCCCTTGCCCTACGCTTAAGCCACCCTCTGAGCCCTTTGTCCTCACTCTGTCCCGGCTCACATACATAGAATGTCTATGAGGGCGCTGCTGTGAAGAAAAAGGACTTGTGTAACCTAGACCATAAGAAAAAGATTCATGGGGAGCAGATAAAGAATGTGAATGGCTTCCATCCAGGTGATCTGGCAATTTCAACTCCTCCATGGTTTTGGAATGTCTTGTAGATGGTCTTCGGGATTCAAGTGTACCGTCACTTCTGTTATTTCTCCCAGAAGGACTAAGCAAAGTTCTGTTGTCGGCATGGCAAGGTGGTGCTGTTGTGGTAGGAGAGTTCAAGTCCAAGCAGCTGGATGGGAAATACCTACTGTTGTTTGGTTCAGCAACTTGAACTCTAGCCTCAGACAGATTACCCACAGATTTGGAATCTGTTAGAGCCCCATGACTTTTTGATTTGGTTCGATAAGAGGGACTCTTTGAAGACTGAGGAATAGTATCAATATAGCTGTGACGACTATGCCTTTCACCTGGTTGCAGTGTACCAGTTTTGCTTTGAGAGCTTTCCATAAATGAATGCCGATTATGCTGAGATCTTGAATTTGACTTTAGGTATTTTGTACCTGGACCATCTGAACCCTTGGGATCTGAACTAAAATCAAATTCAGTCTTTGTCTTTGCTTCCTTTGGACTCAGAAGATGTGGTATATTGTTATTAACTAGATCCTTGCTTCCAGATCCAGGAGGGTTGCTTGACTTTTTTGGAAGCATTGGGCTATGTGCAGTTACAGGAAGATTTCCATTTAGAAAGCTTTCAGTTGTTGGAAGAGCCTCTTCTCTTTGCAGTCCAACTCCCATATCTTTGCTGTTTGACCTGTGATGTGACTGTACAGCAGTGCTTTTGCTAGCTTGATTTCTATATTATAAACACACAAAAAAGCACGTTAATTTCCACTGCTACAGTAAATACCTTGGTATTCAGATCAGTAAAGTGTATTGCCATTTAGATCTCCTACAGCTAGATACATACAGCATGAACTGGAACCTATTCATGCTAAAATATCTTTACTGCTTATTCCAAGCTCATGGTAAATCAAGCAGTAGAATGAGAACTCACAAAATCAAAACATATAAACTCCAAATGGATATGAAAAACCAAACTAAGGAGTATTGTGTTCATTCTGTTTTTAATAAAAATAATTTAGAAATAACAAGACTAAAAAAAAAAAAAAAAAAAAAGATCATCTGGCACAGAAACACAGTTTTTCTCCAAATTAATTGTCCTAATAGAATCTATCAACCAGCACACTGAAGAAGCTATACAGTCTTCCCTCAAGATTCTTGGGGTTTAGGGTGTAAGACCCGTGAATTTCAAAATTCGCTAATAAAACAGGGGAGGCGAGACCAGTGCCCGTCTCCCTTCTGAAGTCTCAAACGGGCATGTGCCCATCTCCCTTCCGAAGTCTCAAACAGTTCTAGCAAGGTCTCTGAGGCACTGGAAGGGCAGGAGAGTGCACATTCGTGTCATCCTCCTTCCCCTCCAAGACCTCCAGGGACCCCTTTGAAGCTTTGGAAGGGGAGGAAGCAGGGTGCTTGGCTTCTTCCTCCTTCCCTTCCAAGATTTCAGGGAGCGCCAGGGACTCCTTTGAAGCATTGGAAGGGGAGGAAGGAGGGTGCTCTCATCAAAACCACTGAGATGATCTTCCCTTGAACCACTTGCCCAACAGCTTCAACTGTCTACTGGAGAAGTGAGCCACTTTCCAATAGCAAGGAAGTGCCTTGTCATTTGGAATGCAAACTAATGTGAGGACAGAATCCAGTTTATATTTTCTTTATTAGGAAGTCCATCAAAGAAGCAGAATTTGTTTTTACATACAACAATTGTATAACTCAATTTGAACTACTACTCTTTTTCTTCTTTATCAGGTTGATGAACATAAAATAACTTTGGTGCTGATAATTACTTACAGTCATTTACCTGTTGGATAAGGTGTTGCTATCTCCATGATATGGTTTTCTTTTAGTGGACCGGGAGGGTGAACGATCCAAGAGCCTCTGAGTTTGGAATGCTGGGTGGTTCAGACACTGCTCTGTCAAGTATCTATCAGCTGGATCCAGTTTCAGCAAGTTCTTTTGAACAGAAATTCATGTTTAATAAACAATGCTGAGATGAACAGCATTAAAAGCAAAAGTATCTGTTTACTATTTATTAAATATTTTACAAAATGTATTATAGACAATTTGAATCTATTTATCAATGACCTCAAAATATTTATCTGAATCCTGAATTTAAAATGTTAAGTCCCAAAATCTATTGTTAACTCCCTTTCCACTACAAGCAGCTATAAAGACTTATATGAAAACTTGTATCAAGAATGAAAAAGCCCTTGGGGATGGTTAGTACAGGCACCTTTACAACCCAAAGGGCAGCAATCATGTTTATATTCCTATGTGAGTCTAAATAAATATCATCAATTGTTTCATAAACAATTTTGTTTATTCATTTGTTTCAATAAGCTGGAGAATGCATATACTGGAATAAACAAGACAACTGCAGATCCAGCTACTATGGTTAACAATGTATTTATAAATGACTTCAGTCACTGGCTAAAAAGAAATTACTTTGCAAATAGCTCTACATATTTGTAATATATGATTTATGCTGCTTTAACAGAAAATGGACAAAACAAGTTGACATAAAGGAAAAAGTTATAAAAACAGGTGCTAAAGATACCCAGTAACAGATATACTTCCCAGCACTATCTCCAAGAAAACCTCACATGTTTGAAGCAGATATATTTTTAACTCAAAAAAGTAAGTTACACACTTTTGCTATTAAGATCATAAGGGCCACTAGGAACAGAAAACTACAGAATAATAACAACATTCCTACCTTCATAAGGTCAAGTAAAACACCACTTAAGATTCCTAAATATCTCCTTTCCAAAGACTGTGGATGGTTGACTGCTGGGAACTGTATAAAAATACATATAATATATATACAAATCTTAGAAAACTTATCAAAATATTATTTGTATCATATGTTGTCAAAATCTTGAAGTGTATCTGAAATTCTGCATACAAAATCCTCATAAATAATGCAAAATTAGTTATAGTTGGCCCTCAACATACTCAGGGCGCAGAATCCTTTGGAAAGTGGAAAAAAACCCAAATATTTTAAGCCCCCACCACATAACAATGCATGCAAGAGGAGAAGGATGATGACAACGCAGGGAATTTTTGCAGCAATGTTGTTGTCCTAGGAGGCAGAGAGTTGAAAATTTGGAAACCAGTGGTGGAGACAGCTATATACTCATGAATAACCAAATCTATGAAAGTAAAACATGCAAAAGTTGAGGGCTGATTGTACATTATTAAGGCTAACGTAATGTAGCATCAGCAAGATCAGAGTGTCTGTTTTACTTTTAAGTTAATAGTAGTTATTCAGTGGATAGGAAAAGATGGAGGATATCAGAATAGGGTTATGAGGGTGGAGAGGAATTAATTTCTCCCATCATTTCCCAATTTACATTTCCCAGGAAGCTACCATTATGTGGGAAAATACATAGGCACCGTAAGAGAGGCTGTTTTCTCCCACAGACCAACAATAGCTTTGAAGAGGAAGAGTTGATGATTGGTATGGACCAAACTGAATGCCTCACTCAGCTATGGAATAATGCAGATCATGGAATTCTGACATCATGTATAGTCAATCCCTGCTTCCAATATATTTGTATAAATTAACTTCAAGAACTGAAAGGGAACCTTCATATTATCCAAAGTCCTGTTACAGTTTTTTAGTTCAAACCTGATCAGTCCTGTCCATTTGCCATTACAATTAAAAGCAAGTGGACAGATCATTAGATGGGTATGCATTCCCACTTGGTGAAATGAAAAAGGCCCTTGTATTATGCAGAGACAGGACAACATCTTGGAAGCCAAACAGAAATAGAGGGATAGAAAAATGTCAGAGAGAGAGAGAAATGCTCATGTTTTTTTTCACTTCACCTAGCTGAGGTACATGTAACCCCTAATGTTTTACTCAAAGGGAATGCCACTCTCAGCATCTTTAAAAACTGTTCATCCAAAGCCAGATTATCAATGATGTAACTGGAAATATATGTTTCACTGGTGTGAGATTCACTAATGGTTGTTTTAATATGGAGAAAGGCAGCAGGGATTCAGTTCAGTTCAGATCTCCTGATGCCTTTTATCAGCCAGAAGCCCAAGCACCATGGATTACTTTTGCCTCTCAAACTCAAATTCCCACTTTATGGAAGTGGAAAACTGCTCCACAGAGCTCTCACACTATTGTCCATAGTGTGGGAAGAGCTTCTGAGGTTAATATGTAATGAGATGGACAAGAAACTGTGAAACTGTAAATTATTCAATCTCTTTTTTCAGTGCTTGTAGTTCTGAGTGGTGAAGCATGTTTATTTGTGACAAGGTCATCATAGGTAGCATTCAAGTGATTAATGTTTTATTAGGTGTTATTAGGTAAAAAGGGGGCTCCTCTTTTTAAAAATACTTCAGGGTTCTAAGCATGTTAGTCTCATCTTGTGTTCACCTGCCTGGCATGAAGTTTTATCAACCAAGAATTTTCACTTTCCTAATTTGTTTGTTTGTGAAGGTGTCTAGTACATTAAATATGATTTTGCAAACTACCATATCTAATATAAGTCATGTAAGTATCTATGATGGTTCAATGTGTGGATCAGAGGTTCCCAAATATTTTTTAAACTGCATAACGTTCTAGTAATAACAAGTAACATCCCAGACTGCTTGTCTCCACTGATTAATAATGTTGAAGGCTGGATGGGACTTGCTCTGAGAAAGCATAATGGAAAAGGAGTAATAGTGTTTTCAAATTAGCAGGATATCCATAAACTTCAAAGAGTGAAGTGCTTGTTCTTCTGTCCTACATCCTACTGCACTCTTAATTTAAACAAGAAAAGTTTTGTAATTTAGTATGTTCCTATCTGCAATTAATTTTACAAGCTGCCCAACTAGAAGTTGCTGTTCAGTACTTTTAAGATTATTTTCAAGGATTTCCCTCTTTCATCTGTTTAAATAAAATCTCTTCTTTGATAAGTAAACCTTCTGATTTAGAACATGGCTCAAATATATAATTCGGTACTGTATAAAATGCCTAATCGTATCATATACACAATGGGCTATTTGCCTTGAAAATGTGGAAACCAGGATCAATACTGCCCTTTCCTCCCCCTAATTTTTAAGTCCTAATATAAAGTTTGGAATGAAATAAGTACAACCCCCTCTGAATGAACTGGCAGAGGAGAAACTGACAGTGTCTAGTAAGGTGATATGCAATGTTGAAGAGGGAGCCAGTCTCATCTACGAATACACCAGAACACAAAAATATTTTAAAAATATTTTCCTAGAATTTATTTTAATCTTATTTAAAATTATATATAGATGTAGAAGTGTAAAACAATAATCATACCAGTTTGTCAACTGCCAAATTTACAATTGCTCAAATGTATGGCAAGTGTGTAAATGTATGGCAATCTTTCATTTCTGAAACTCTCATAGGAGCCATGAACAGGATACACAGAAAATATTTTTTCTAGTCCTCAACAATTCATTCCCATTATAATTAACCATAAATATGGATTTATTATGTTAGTAGAAAACAGAAATGTAATGTCACAGTAATGTCACTAAATTAGTAATGCCAAATAAGGGATACCATTTTGCTAGACACATTTTGTAAATTAGCATATGCATGGAAAATGTATCCATTACCCGTAGCCCATGGAAACGGGGATTACTGTAGAAAAGCTTCATTTGCTCTGCAGGAAGTGGCCCTAGCACCTTCTGGATGGTAAAAAGTTGGTCAATTTCACTTTCTCCTGGAAACAATGGCTGTCCATCACTCAGTTCTCCAAGAATACAGCCTACAGACCACATATCTACCGATTTGCCATAAGGGGCTCTGAAAAGAAAACACATGTTATTGCTACTTGGCAAACTAATGCAAATATGAAAAATAACTGATTCCATTTCCCCCTGTACTGGTACAAAGGAGACAAATCAGTACCCAAGATCTTGCATCTTTATAAAGTAAGCTCTCATTTCTTGCTTCACCCCAGATCATTTGTCACACAGTATATAATCATACTCCAAGGCAAATGATTTAATAGATTTATGATACAGGGAAATATACTAATTTAATTTTCAGTACAATTTATGGAACTGGACCAACCCTGCCTGCCTTTATAGAAATTAATATCAGAAAGAGATTTCAAAGATTTAGTAATGCTTTTGATTATTTATCTTTGTATGGACATGACAGATGAACAGAACCAATGACTTCAGGACTTAGATTGTGTAGGTCATTTAGTTACCAATGTTCTCTTTCTTAAGCAAAAAGAAACCTATAATGATGTTTTCAACAGCAGAGTGAAGGCTCAAATAATGTGCTAAAAGGTAAAATCAATGTTTTAAAAAACATTATATTTCAGTAGATGGCTTATGGATCTGAAAAATCAGGCAGTGGATGGGCACATACCATATTCCTGAGCAAGTCTTGAGACTAAGGCCTGAAACAGATGGGCCAAAAGAAGCAGCTTCCGGCATTCAGATGACAACCCCCCCCCCCCCAAAGTGGCCGGAAGCCATACTGAGGCTGCCAAAGGTGGTCCAAAATCACTGGAAAAAGGAACAGATTTAGTCCACTCCTGTTGGTGGCCTGGTCATTGTGGTCCTGGACCAATCATGGCTGGAGCAGCCAGATGCCGTTCCTTGCCACCCATCCACTTCACCATTTACTTATTTTTCAAAGTGATACTAAGAAAATCCCACAATCCAGAATTTGTCCCTAGAAAATATAGTGCTTATGTAGTTGAGAAACCACAGCAGACTTATTCTTAAATTAGAAATGCAAAGCAGTTTGTCCAATATGCTAATGGCTGACATCTAAAACGTACACAGATCTCATTAAATGAAAATATCCTGGAAAATATTTTGTCTTAAACATTCTTTGGTCTCTTTCTTCTACACATGATTTGAGTTTATCCAAGGAAATATTTACACGCCGCACACTCCCAAGCTGCCCGCACACTCCCAAGCTGTTTACATGAGGGTGGCTTCATGACATTGTGTTTACATGCCGCACACCACCGGAGCATCATGAAGCCGGCTTCAGGTTGCGGTGTGGGCACAAAGCCAGCTTTTTGCCAACCGGAAAAGGTGTGGCTCTTTGCTGCTCCTTTTTTATGCAGCTTCAAGGTGGATTGGGGCAGTGGCGTGCGGCTGCTGTGGGCCCAATCCACCTTCGGAAGGCTTCAATCCACCTTCCACGGCCCCAATCCACCCTTCTGCCAGTCTTTTTCGGCCCTAAGATATACACAAAGCACTTTATATTATTAAAATAACAAAGGGACTTTCAATCCATAAAATCATACTAAGAGTGCATTTTTCAGTTTTGAAAAACTGTTTTTGTTTTCAAGAATTTGGGATCCCCCCCCCCCCATGGCTTCAACATTTCAATAAATTTTATACTACTAGTTATTGTTTTTTCCTTCCCAACTACAGCCTGAAAACAATAAATATCTAGCAAAGCCACGAAGGTGCTCCTGATGGCATCCATGTCAAAAATAAAGTCAGAACAAACAACTCTTTTGAGAATACTGTCCTTTGAAAACAATATTATTGTAAAAGCCCTGTCTGACCAGCATTGGAGGAAATTAAGTTAAGAATGAGTTTTCTCTCCAGGAGAAAACAAGGTAGTTCTACATTCTTCTACAAGTAGGGAAAAAATCTTTCTGTTCTTGTAAACCAAGGAAACTTATAGGTGGGAGAATGATTAGCTATTTAACAGATTTCTCTGTTATTTCAGCCTATTCAAAGATAGACATCTTCACTGCTCCATCTTCACTGCTACCACCATGGCCTCAGAAGGAGAGAAGAGGCAGGCACAAGCCCACCAAGCCTAGCTCCAAAGGCATATGAAATGCCCTCCCTCCCTCCATCTTAACTGCTACCATCCTGGCATCAGAGAGAGATAAAGAGATGCAGGCATAGATCCACCATGTCTAGCCCCTTGTGGCAGATGAAAGGCCTTGCGTCTATTCCAACTGCCACTGTCCTGGCCTTAGAGGAAGAAAAGAACCGGCAGTATCTGTTGGACTCAATTTCCTTTCCCAATGCAATTCCCTTCTCCTTTTGTGTCATGTTTTTTTTTTTACATTGTAAGCCTGAGGGCAGGGAACTATCAAATAGCAATCCCCTAAATTATGGAATAGCCTGCCGGAAGAGGTTCGTACTATTTCCACATTGGAGGCCTTTAAAAAGGCACTCAAAACAGAACTCTTCCGGCGGGCTTACCCACCTGACCTAAAATAACACGTGACTAATGATCCCCTGGGAAGGATGACCTCCACTATAGCATAGAATTGTATTAGTAGTTGTAATTGAAATTTTAAGTTTATTGTTTTTTATGGTATATGTAATTTTAAAACTTTTAAATTTTATTGTAGCCCCCCTTTTAGAATCAAAGTCGCAGGGGTTTTATTGGTTTGTATTTTTAGCTTGTTTTATTGCTATGTTTGTATTGTCAGTTGGTCTTAATTGATATGTTGTTTAATGACTTTTTAAGGGGGGACGGAATTATATTATTTTAAGTTGTATGCATTTTAGTCTTGTAAACCGCCTAGATTGGCTTGCCACCGGGCGGTATATAAATAAATTATTATTATTATTATTATTATTATTATTATTATTATTATTATTATTATTATTATTATTATTATGCTTTACCACTATGTTTTAACTTTGCTGTTTTATCCTTTTTGCTGTACTCCCGCCTCGATCCATTGGGAGAGGTGGGATATATAAATAAATATTATTATTATTATTATAAACCATGCTGATTGAAGAGCAGGGTATGAATACTCTAAATGAATAAATAATAAAATAGACATAAGTACATAAAATAGCATTAATTATTACAAACAAGATGCACCAAATACCAGTGTCTTTATATTGCAGTATAAAAAGTGATAGTCATACAAGAGGGATACGTCACCCAGAGTACTCATGGGCTGCATGCAAAAGAAGCATCTTTAATTACTTCATGTACAACAGAAAAGTTTCTGATCTATATTAACTTCCTTCCTGACAAAAACTGAAATATTTCTCTATTGCCTAAGATCCTCATATTTTAAATATATCTTTGAGCTAATTATGTTTTCCATATTTCTTTTTCGATATTAGTATAATTTTGTAGATGAAACTGAAATGAATGTATGTTATGCTGAATTTTATTATATATATGTTTGTTATGACATCAGAAAAAATAGTAAAGATTTCTATGTTGTTGTTTTTAATAAAAATGTATGATAAAAAAGAAGGTTCTAATCTGACAACACAAAGCTCAAATGATTTGAATTCCATCTGAAGTACCTTGGCATTTATCACGTGTAAATTGCCACTATTTTAATTTTTATTCAAATTAATTTATGTATAAATTGCACTACCTTGTTTAGAAAGTTTAAATTTTCTTTTATTATTTTTTATTAGTAATTATGTTTTAAAGGTGTTCTAATGTTTTTAACCTTGTTTTTAAAAAATATTAAAAAGGGTGATTCAAAAAGAATGGTGCAAAATAAAGGTGTTCTTATTTTGGTTTTGTACCATTCTTTTTGAATCACCCTGTATTATTTTATAATTCTTTAACTTTCAGAAAATAAGATTTTAACATTATCTTCTTTTAAATTCCTGTGTCACCTTGGATCCCATCCAGGAGGCAGATGATATAAAAACAATAAATAAATAAATAAATAAATAAATAAAACTTTATTTGAGAGAGAGTAGACTGAAAAACTGAAAGCTATATAGCCTTAAAGATGCCCACAACAGTACATTTTCTTTCCATTTTTATACTGAAACAGACTAATGCAGCTAATTCTATCACACTGGAGACCTATTATATGCTGATAACAAACTTGCAGAGGCTGTATATTTTCTGCCTTTCACTTTCCTCTTACATCAATTGGTGTATGCATTTTGAAGTCGGCATTTGACACCAACAGGGCATTTAGCCCCACTGGAAGAAGATTTTCCTCAAGACCATCATGAAGGTAACATTCACCTTGCAAACAACCATCTGGTAGATAAATAAAATCATGGCAGGTCTATTTTGGCCTACATAAAATAGTTTAATAAAAACTTTGAAGTGGGAAACAACATAAGAAGGCAGGGCATGAAACTGAAGCCAGATAGTCATATACGTATTCTTCTCAATGTTGTCCAAGATCAAGGAAAGCAATAAGTTAAAGATGGATATACTCTGTGAGATATGTACAGACACCCATACAAATGCACGCACATGCTATCATTTGTGTGTATGTGCATGCCAGCCCAAGATACATAAAAGAAGTGCAGAAGCTGGTCACCAATAAGGAGGGTGGGAGCAGCAAAGAAAAGAGAGACAAACTGATTAGGTGTTTTGCCTATATGTATGCATGTATTGAAGATTATGACCAATAGACAGAAAAACTAAAGAGGATTCTAAAGGCTGTCAACAAGTCAATATGTGGCATATGTGTGATTGTTTAGTGGTAAGGAAAGGGTTTGTAACATACAACATTCTGACCTCTATGGACTTCACAAACTGATGGACTCATCAATTCATGCTAATAGAGCATTTGTTCTGGATGCCTCTGAAGTTGGTCATTTCTGCTTACGTTATATATAGGGATAAGACACTTCCTCAAAAACCAAATCAAAGCATACATTAACAAGATTTTTTTAGGTCAGTTTGTCTTCAAGGGAAAAAGCATTCAGTTAAGTTCTGACTATCATAGCTAGACAAGGTAAATAAGCAGCCAAGATAATAATTCGTTCTGCTCCTTATACTGTAGCCATATTATATGAAGCAATATATTCTATCTGCAGTATAATAAATCTGCATTAGTAAATAATGAATAAGATGAATAAGATTTACAAAATGGCAAGCATCTATCAACAGATTTGAAGATTACTTACCCAAGCAAGAGTTCAGGTGAACGATACCACCTGGTGGCCACATATTCTGTGTAATTAGCATTGCTTCCTTCTGACAAATTCCGTGCAAAACCTGCATTAAAGTGATTTGAAAATCACTTACAACACATTTACTTTTTAAAAAATATTTCAAATTTAAAAGTTTCTTAAAATGAAATGCTTAAATCATTTCTATCCAGTTTGTTTTTGTGCATTAACATGATTCCCCATGAAAGCAACCCTGCCATTTCTCTATTAAAATGCTACATCAAGTCTTCCAATGACTGTGTGCCTTTTTCACTTAGAAAAGACTGGAGTGTTGCAGTCTATTTCATGGCCATTAATACCATATTAAACAGCAAGAAGAACCATTCTGCATGCTACACAGAAACAGATTGGAAAGAAACATGATGTGTTTCCTTGCTTATCCATCTCAAGCAAAATGACATATATCCTTCTTTTACACTACACCCAGAAGTGGGTGTGTGGAAATCTAAATAATCCAGTTTATTCTTTCACTTCCTCTGCATAATTAGTGATGTGGATTATCCAATAGGACCATGGTATCTTCTACTCAGATTCTACTCTTGCCTTCTGGAAGCTCACTTAACAAACATCTCATTACTGTAGGAAAAAGAGGTGGCTTCTTTAAGAGCCACATCCACAAGATAGTAAGTTCCAGCCCTACTATGTTTCTGCGGTGTGAGAAAATGGTACTTCTCTTTATAGGACAATTTCTTAAAAACCTACTGGGATTCATTTCCTATTGGAAGGAAGAGAACTATTTCTAGCAGGAAACTGCCATCCAGCTGACAGAAGATCACATGCTGAACAACTGTTTATGAAAAATGGATATAAGAGAAGGAGCATCCCTAGAAACGGAAGAATTATGGTAACAGCTTGTGGGAATTCTTGTAAAAGTACATTTATATAAGACTGTTAGTGTATGAAGATTTTATCAGTGCACAAAATATGAGATTCAACCCAGATGCTCATTTGGCACAAACTAACATTCAAGGTTTTAATATACAACTGAATTACTTTATCTACACTGTGCTGTATGACCCATCTGCACACATTCTACACAGATCTTTTCCTTGGACTAAGCAAAATCCTATGTAGTATTTTACATAAATGTTCAAATGACGAGTGCTGAAGTAGTGGGAGGGAAATGCTCTCAAACATAGCAGATGTATTGGAGAATGAAATACCAGAATGCATAACCAAGTACATCTGTTATAATTAGTGTATGCCTAGTACTCTTCCTTCTACATTCTTACAAGATAAAAACCACACCCACACAACATGTGTCTAAGCAGCTACCTACTGCAAATTATGCATGCATACAGCCTAGTCCAGCCAAGATGTTGCAGACATGCATAGGCTACCCTATGTATAGTATAGTCCTTGTATACTTAGTAGAAAACTGGAAAAACACAATAGATTGCTCATTTTTGGGTTGATCCAAAAATATTTATTGAGTTCACTGAAATTTACTCCCTATTGAATTTATATATTTAAGGCACAGCAGAAGTTTAAGCTTTCAAGTAACCTTCTCCATAAACCTTTTTTTTTTTGCCCACAAACCTCTGCATGCAGACTGCAGAGGACTCTGGTCTGTTTGTTTGTGTGTGAGGATTCACACTGGGCACTGGCCAGGCTTACTAAGGGTCAAAGTTGCCATACTTAAATCAGAATCGTTCTTCTGCTGCTCATTACAATACAAATAATAACTATAAGTAATAAAACTCACCAGCTGCTGTATAAAAGCATACTGATTTTAAAAGAGCAAGGTTTCATGCAAGCTCTCTTTTTCTACCAGTCACAGTAAGAAAGCAATCATTCAGAAATGCTTATCTGCTATTACGTAGCATTTTACAGAGGAACTCTAATGAACCTCCAAAGAATCACACAACTTTTGAACTCAGATTGAAAACTACTGTTGTCAAAGAAAGCCTGAACACTATATACACACAATTCTAAAACCTAAGTTCTCCCAAAGAAAACAAAAATAAGAATTTAATTTTAATGGTGGAAACAATACTGAATATCATTTATGGACATTGATACCATTACTACTTCTCTGCTTATCTGTTCAACACACATAGCTAAGGATTTCCACCACTATGTGAATTGTTTGCACGTTGCTCTTTCTGCACAATCTAGATCAGGGTGGGCAAGTGTGGCCCTCCAGATGTTGTTGGGCAATAACTCACAACATTCTTTATTGGTTTGGTTTTTCATTTAAATTTTAGTTTTGTTTTAGGCCTTGCATGGATGTAAATTTTCAACTTTAAATATTTTAATGTTTTGGATGTATTAATATAAGATACACTTTTATTAATATATTTGCCACTTTTTGTATATGCTGGTCATAATCATATTTATTTGTACACACAATTAACATACAAATGTGTGTAGTATATGGTAGATCCCCATCACAGTTTCCAGTATCCTCACCACGTTGGTTAGGGTTGACAGGACTTAACAGTCCAGTCCAGCAACTATCCGAAGGCCATATTCCCTATGCCCAGATCTAGTTCACTGGTGGGCAACTGCAGCAGAATTAGGGACTACTTTCTGGTTTGGTCAAGCTCTTTCATACTTTTCTTTTTAAATATAAAAACCAAGTACATGTGGTTATATAAGCTACATACACCCACACTTAAATGTTTTAAACAATTTGTTTCTTTCATTAAACATATTTATTTATTTAAAATTAATTCTTAAATGAATATCCTTGCATTGCCCTCTAAGGAAAACCTTACATTGACATTTTAAGAGGCCTTGCTGCCTTTCTAAACTGTTCCTGGTTTAAGGAAGAAACAGTCCTACTCTGTAAGCTTCCTGAATCTGATATGTTTAAATACACATACTGATCTGTTTCTTCCCTCTATAATCAGTATGCCAGCCCTACAGAGTTTTCCCACACTTAAGAGCTTTCTTGCATGCCCTTTCCTTCATTTATTTTACTGGAACCTCTCTTCTCTTACCAAGCTGGGGGCAGGATAAGTAAAAAGAGGACTGAGTAGGCTTGTGCCTATGGGAGCATCTTCTTCGGAAGGCTTCATTCAATACCTTGTGGGTTTGAAATGCTGATACCTGCTGGCACCTTGAAATAAACTGGGAGCAATTAGAAACTGCCTGTTACTTTATAAAACATATTTAGGGGTAGCCACAATAAAATTTCAACTCAAGCAGGAAGAGAAAAGAGTGGAGTTGAAATTTTATTACCTGCCTTTTATTGCCCTTTGTCCCAAGTCCTCACATGGCCAATAAGGTGAATGGCTTCTGCCAGTACTGAAATCTCAAAACCATCTTAACTGACAACATCTGACACAGAATGTAGGCCTGTGATTCTAACATCATTACCATTTTTCTCCTGTGTGATTTTTTAAACATCTTTGTCTGATGAAGAAATCAGTGAATCTTTGAGTTGGACCAACAACGTTATTGCTGTTTGTGGATTTTGTGTTTTGTTATTTTATACTCTCCCACTGTCTGCAAATGGGTCTCCCACTGCTCATCTTGCTCTCTGTTTCTGCAGTTCCTGGGGACAGCCATTATCAGGCTTTGCAAGGGCGATATCTCCTTCAGGGGGGTGGCTTGATGCCTGAAACATTCTGAGCAGTTTGTCTTTGGGTAGAATTTTGTAGTAGCACAGATATTACTTCTTTTGCATCAGTATCTTTGGGGAACTTCAGGGGTTGGGAGGTTAAACAAACGGGGGCTAAGGGGGAGGCACATGAGATCCACAGTTTCCTCCTTCCTGATCTAGATAATACCAGGGTTGGTACCAAAGTTTAAGCCAAATTACTTTTTTTTAAAAAAACCCAAAACACTCATGTTTTAAAAAACTAATTATTCTTTCTCTTTTTAAAAAGTCTGGCTATTATTACTATTTCCAACCCTCTTACTGGAACAACTATGTCTGTTTGAATTTAAACATTTTAACTAACTTTAACAGTTTACTGGCAATTGCTCATTGTTAGACCAGCATCCAGCATCAGTTGCTTTTCAATCACGTAATTTTATAGTGCAAGAAATGCAATTCAGAAACAAATCCTTCAATTTAACTTAAGTTCAACCAAAACAACTTGCTTTAAAAGAAGACTTAAAAGAACAATTATTATTTAAGCTAGTGGCCATAACATCTGAACTGCATTTTGCTACTTGATTTTCTGATTTACTCCTATATTGCTGCAGTCATATACATTAAAACAAAAAACAAAACAAAAACAAAACAAAACAAAAATTGTTGGTTTGTTTGAAACCTTCCCCCCATCAACCCTGCATAATACTACACTAGAAGTTTGGAAGAAAGATAATAAACAAGGTTTTTTATCTGATATGGCCACTAACATCTTCATTCCCTATTGCAGTGAGGCACGAGTAACTTAACAGACTCAAAAACATAAAGGCTCAGTTTCTGCTACCTCAAATACTAGTGCCTTAATTAATAAATCTAATTGAAGTATGCTAACAAACCTAATAAAAACTTTCTGTAGTGGTAGAATTCAAAGATATAGCTGTGTTAATCTGTAGCATCAGCATACAGAGCGATCTTGTAGCACCTTTGAGACTAACTGAAATCCAACTTCTTTATTTTAGTCAGTCTCAAAGGTGCTACCAGATTTCTCTACATACTAATAAAAACTACATGTTAAACTAATAACATCCATACAATACATATTAAAGCCTGAGACACAGTTCTTTACTGATTTGGTATGATTGCAGGCTAGTAATTAAGCTATAAAATAGATTTAAAACAATAGTTAGGGATTTTTCAGGTAGCATTTTTAACTTAAAATTTAAATTTAATTATAAGTTAAAGACATACAATACACAAAAATATTTTAAAAATAAATTGATGCATAATAAAATGAAAAACAACCTTACCAAAGTCACACAATTTTAAAATATCATTGTGACTTATTAAGAGATTCTCCGGCTTGATATCTGAAAAATTAAATGCACAGAGATATCAACAAATAATAGTACACACTTTATTCTGCATTATTAATCTGACAGAATTTGAGACATTTTTAATACTTTTAACAAAGGAAAAATAATTAACAAATACTGTTATCTGCGTATTTCAGAAAGAGATTATCAAATGAGTTTGAAAATCAAAGGCATAATCCAACTAAAATTAAGCATTCATTCAAGAGTGTTGTTTTCAACTGGAAATATTTAAACATATTATATCACTCACCTTGAATTTTTCTCTAACTGCAAATAATCATATACAAGACACACACACAGTGAGAGACCATATAATTCAAGGAACCCTAAAAAAGTGTGAAAGCTTATTCTTCTAAAGGGCAAAGAGCAATCCATAACTATGTGAGTTAGCCCTTGCATTTCCCAGGTGAGACACTAGAGTCGCATGATCTGACAGAATGTTCTTCCTCTTATTTCCCCATCCTTTCAATTTCCTTCTACAGACTTGCCTTAACCAGATTTAAATGGAATGAAAGAACAGAAACTCATCCCATCAAGAAGTGCGGCATGAATGCTCAACAATCTCTTGCAAGCTTGAAGGCACTGACATGTGTGGCAGTGGACTGTTCCCCTACACCTTAGAAAAATTACCTTTGTCAAAAAGTTACCAGTGTCTCATTCTCTAGTATATACAAAACAGAATTAACAATGTGGAACATGACCAAACCTGTTTACCTTAAAGGTCTGGATGGCTGCAAGCCATCTCATAAAACATGCTGAAGTACTCTCCTTTTGAAACCCTCCTTTGCTGATTTACACTGATCTGTGTTATAATGCTCCACAAAAATAGAGGGCTTGCTCTAAACTGCAGCCTTACATACCGTATTTCCTGGAGCAATGAATATTGCAAGCATCTGTATCATTGCCATTGCTTGTGAGGAATGTAGCCACACACTCTTTGTAATAATAATATTTGATAATAACATTTAATAATAATATTTAATAATAATAATATTTATTTGTATACCGCCCTGTGGCGAACCAATCCGGGCGGTTGACAACAGTAAAATATAACAAGAGTAAAATATAACATTAAAACATTATAATTCCTCCTCCCTTAAGAAAGTATTACACAATATGACAAATTAAAAACACAATATCAAAACATAAAACCATAATTAAAACTAAAAAACCTTGTGTCCCTCTGGAGATCCTCAACCATCACTAAAGATGGGGCCACGGGAGGAATGAGGGGATCAGGGAGCCTGGGCCGGGATGGTTAATCTGGAAAGGCCTGCCGGAAGAGATCCGTCTTGACAGCTTTTTTAAAGCTGTCTAATGATGTCAACTGACGGATCTCATCCGGCAGGTCGTTCCAGAGTTTGGGAGCGACAGCAGAGAATGCCCTCTGGGAGGTCGCCACAAGCCTAGATTTTAGAGGCTGCAGTAAGTTCCTCCCAGAGGACCGGAGAGAGCGGGGAGGATTATACAGGAGGAGGCGGTCCCTGAGATAGCTTGGACCCAAGCCATTTAGGGCTTTAAAGGTAATAACCAACACCTTGTACCGGGCCCGGAAGCTAATAAGCAGCCAGTGGAGGGACCTCAGAACCAGAGTAATGTGGTCCCTCCTAGATGTACCAGATGTACTTTGGCCTAGATTGCTTTGGCAATCATAGTTGTGTAGGATACAATAAGCAAACGTAGTCTATGACGACTAAACCACTGACCTAATATGCAGAGATTAAGTGATACAAATAGCTTCCGTTTTTCTAAATAGCTTTGTACAACTAGTACATGTTGAACATCTAGCATTTGTCACCTTTTCACCCAAGTCCAGGACGGAAAAAAATGAAGATCTAAAACTTTAATTACTTTCGATAAAAGTAATATGAAATCATCCACAATATACACTCTATCAGAGTGAGTCAAGCTGCTCATCTCCATCTGACCACTCACAGTTGTGTCTATCATTTTTCACAATATATGACCACTTTCCTCGACTTCCTCTCTGAGGCACGCTGATCAGATTTAGCTGGGGGTTTACACTTCCACTCAGTAGCTTCCTCAATTCTTAACTCAAAATGCTTAGTTTTCTTTTACTTTTGCCAAACTTTTTTTTAAATTTTATAGAATCAGAATAAAAATTAATAGATTTTCATCATCTGAATGTGAATTGATTTGCTTTAATTTCTTAGTAGATCGCAAGAAAGTAATGGCATGAATAACTCTGAAGCTACCAAGTTTTTAATTTGTTCCTTTAGGACATCTGTGTCCCATTACATATAGATAAACATTCTGGACTGAGGGCACTAACAGATATTACTAAAGATGCTGTTAAGAATGTCAGCTAGTTGAAGGTACCTGCGATAGCACTGTAACAAATAAAAACTTCTTTCTCAAGAAGTGTTCAAAGCTTTTAAATAACTCTATGCAATTTGCAGATACCAAGCATATAGTTATCAGCTTCACCGAACCTGTAGATGCTGCACTTTGTAAGCTACAAACTCTGACAAAAGCCATCAATCAGAGAAGGGCACACAGGCATCCAGTTGCCAAACCTGGTAATCACTAACAGCCACAAATGACTGAATGGGATTATCAAAATTTCAACTGCCCACAGCTGAAGCCATCAAACCACCTAATCTCACTAACTTGTTTGCACCACCCTTTAAATAATTGTTTTCTTAATTTTTTTTTCTATCCAAACTTTCTTCTATGAAATCTCTTTGATCTAATCCCTTGCTTTTTCTTTCTTTTCTACTTCAACCTCTCTCTTCCGCTTAAATCTTTTTAAAAACAAGACGAAGCCAGAGCTGACTCCACTCCCTGTTGTAGATGCAGTGGTCTTTAAACCAACTTTGGGCCTTTGCAGATTGCTAGAAATAGTTCAAATTGAGTCCACTTTTAGGGTTAGGGTTAGGGAATCATGGGAACTGTATTTTATTGTGGCACCAGAGCTCTCTGACAGAGAAGGCTCAATGTCTCAGAAAAAAAAAAATCCCATGATTCCCTAGCACTACCTAACCCTTAAAGTGGACTCAGTTTGCACTATTTCGGGCAGTCTGCAAAGGCCCTTTCTCGCCTTCACTCTCCCTAGAGAATTGAAATATTTTTCTTAATGAAATTTCTGCTGCTGACTCAGGGACCTGCTGTTCAGTCACAACATGAGAAGTTCTAAAGCATGTTTCTTAGCTTGCTGCTGAAAATTCTTTTAAATATTTTGTTAATTTTCTTCTAGAACAGTCTGTTCTCTCATTTTCCATAAACAAACAAGGTAATTGTACTTTAAGGCAGGAGTAGGCAACCTTTCCCCTTTAAGGGCCGAGGGACTTCAGCTCCCAGAAGCCTCAGCCATGTTGGCCAATAGTCCCATGTTGGCCAATAGCTCCTGGGATTCTGGAAGCTGAAGTCCCTCGGCCCTTAAAGGGGAAAGGTTGCCTACCGCTGCTTTAAGGGCACAAATATATGGTATATTAAGGCTAGGGTGGGTTGCCCTTTGTACCTTGTTTCATATTCTTTCTTAAATTGAACAGTTTTAAACAAAAATGTATTTATAATTATTAGTGAAGTTATATTGATTTTAGAACTTCAAAACACTTCCAAAACTTGCCTATAAGAGAGTTTATCTGATATACTCACCTCTATGAACAATATCATTTTTATGACACCAATGAATTGCTTTAATTAGCTGGTATATATAGCTTTTTACTTTTTCAGGTGGGACTCCATTTGGCATTTCTTCCAGCAATTCAAGCATATTCTAGAAGTTAAACATAATTAGAGGCTAAATGAAGGTTGACCCAGATTACCACTAAAATGATTTGCAGTAACGCAAGTATATAAGTAATCATGCAGTTTAACACTTTGAACTGTTAATACAATATTAATAAAGTAACTTTGTTCCAAACATGAGTCTGCCTTTCAAGTTTGGCTAATTAACCAGAAAAATTGATATACTTAAAACCTCTGGTTCTCTTAACAGTACAAAGAAGTCAGTCCTTGTTTGACAAAACTGTTTATAATATTGTTACAAATAATGTAAACAAACAAAAGCATAACTGGAGTAACTGCAGCCGAAAAGAATAGCCACTCCCATGAACCTCCCTAATCCAATCTGGTAGCTTCCTAAACCAGGATCTAACATCTATAATTTATGGCATTTCTCTCAGAGCCTAAACCAGGGGTGGGCAAAGTGTAGCCCTACATATTTTGTTGGCTGAGCTCCCAAGACACTAGCCAGCATGGTCAATGGTGAGGAATGATGGGAACTACAGTCCAACAATAGCTGTACTGTGGCACTTTGCCAGCTCCTAAACTAGACATAAAACTAGAATTTAGTAGTATGCAAAAACAACTAATCCAGATAGGTAGAAATTATCCTGAATCCTAGATGTTTAAGAAAACAGGGTCTTTGGCACAGCAATCTTAGGCTGTACTAGACTTTCAGCCTAGAGACCTGTACAACTCCCTTTCTATAGATAATGCACTATTCCACAAAGATCAGAAAATCCCCCATCTAGCAAAAAGTAACATTTCCAAAACATTGTCCTATTCTGCTCAGTGGCAGCTGCACATCTGATGGTGGCAGAACACAAAGCAAGGTATCTACTGATGATTTCAGTGAGCAGAAAGGTTCATAAAGCAAAATAATTTCTTTAAGGTACCATACAGATCTTTAAACAGAAGAAACTCATTTCTTGAATTTTATTTTGATATAATGAGCCAGTGTAGATCAACTAGCAACCAATGTGATATGGGTGGTAGTATGGATAGCAGTCTGGATGCAGTATACTGTCCCAGCAATAGTTTCCAGATATTTTAAAAGTAACACCCTATAGAGATTGTATAGTTGACCAGCCTGGATTTGACCAAGGAATGCATAACATCTAGCTCTCTCTTCACAAAAGAGCCCAGTTGTCAATGCTATTACAGACAGACTAGGATCAAAGTTGATAGGCAGATAGCAGCTGTAATTAAAAGTTCTTTTAGATTGCTTCTGATACACTGTACACTCATTTTTGGTCCATTGCCTCCTCTACTCAAACAGGGTTGGTTGTGTTGTTTTTTTAAAGAGAAATGGTTCTAAATTGTAGAAACAGATATACCATATTGTCTTAAACACTGGAATGTGTGTCAAGCAGTTTTCTCTAAGTTTTGTTGTTTTTGTCAGCAATATTTTAAAACAATGTAAAACCTGCAGCACTCTCATACCCTTTATGAGAAGGTATTCCTTTTTTAACGTGCCTTCAACTCTCATGAGGAAGGGAGAATAGAACAACAAAAACCTAAGGGAGCAATAACCTTTACAAAGATTTGCAAAAATAAAATATATCTGGTCAGAATGCAATTATCTGGTTAGCCTTTACAAGATCCATGTTCCATGTTATTCCAATCTTGGTTTAACCAAAAAGTAAAAAAAGGAACCTTGTGGAACCTTTAAGATGAACAATTATTTTAAAATGATCTTTTGGATATTCCAATCTACTTCCTCAGAATATTTATACAATATGAGAGCCTCAGGTATATACAGATGATTACATGGTTGTAAGGTAGGATCAGGGTGAAAGAAGACTGCAGCTCTCGGTGGTGATGTAGGAATCTGTGCTGCATGAATACTTACCGACATATTACAGTGTGGAATAAAAACTGACCATAGATTTTACTGATTAAAACTGAAAAGGCTGGCTTTGCAAAAGCCACAGATACCTTCATTGGACAATCTGTTTGCTGGCCAATAAGTCACCTGCCTACTAGGCAGGATTCCACATGGGAGGAAACCACTGCATGGTTCCCCTGCCACTTGGACCTGAAGCCAGACACCCTCCCAACTTGGATGCATTTCTTAGTGCCTCGATCCAAGCTTGCAGGCCCATCTCCCCCCAATTTATCCAGCCCATGGCCAACCCACCAAAGGTTTTGACAGAATTAATATAAACACAACAAACAAGATAACAAGTCAAGAGTTATCAAGGGGGGGGACACTTTCATATGGAATACAGGCGTTTCATCAGGCAGATAGTTTTATGTCCCTCAGGTGGACTTGAGTGAAATCTTTGACAGTCAGGTCGACATGGGAAAGCTCTGCCCTGACAGCCAGTCAATCCATTCCAATTGGCCAACTGTTCCTACCCTTCCCCAGGGTGTGGGAAAGCACAGAGGCTCCTGGGAAAGAGAAGCTTTGCCATGCAACACTATTTTCTCCACCCACTGCTTTATTGTCTCATTGCACAGGTGCATACAGGAATCCCTGGTAAGGCTGGTTTCCTTTGCTAAATGACAACTGCATTCAGGGATGGGTAGTGGGTATGCTGCTGCAGTAGTGAAACCACACTTATTTGCTCCTCCCCCAGCTGCTCTGATTTGAATGGGAGCTCTCTAGTGCTGAACCTCTGCAGGGATGGGACATATAACTAGCACAGATCCAATCCAATTCAGAAAATCTGTGGAAGAGCAGCAGTAAAAATCAAGAGTGAAATTCTTTTTCCCACAGAGAAAGATCCACTTGACTGTATTATTATTATTACTGTATTAATTGTTAATAATATAGTCAGGGCTCGTCAGTATTAAGTGAAGAAAATAGGAGCAACTGAAACTTTTAACTACAAATTCCAACATAGTTGAATTTTCATCCCCACTGTTCTCATTCGGTTTTTCAAGACAGGCATATTCAAAGCTGTGCAGGCTTGCAAGATACACCATGCTAATAAATGAATTTATACAGCTATATATTTATCAGTTATTAACTGAAGTTCAAAATGTAATTCAGGATTTTTTCAATGTCCAGATTTCTGTAAGAGAGAATTAATTTTTTGTTTTTATCATTTAATTTATATCCTGCCTTTCACCCAGTGTAGGATTCAAGGTGGCATACAATACAGTAAAAGCACAATACAAATTTTAAAATGCCTTAATACAAAAGTTAAAACACAAAGTACACTTCTAACACCATTTTAAGCAACTTGTGACCTTAAGCAACTAATATTAACGAGTAATTATAAATATTCTGCTTTTTGCTCTTACCTAAAACGTACCTAGAACTGCAAACAAAATCATACATTACAATACCATGTTAGCCATACAAAATGCAAAAAACAAAATGGGACTCAATGCAGCTAGTAATAAAAATCAAATGAAGAAATAAAATAAAATCAAGTTAAATAGACACAAGACATTTAAAAGGATATGAAACACATCAATAAATGGAAAAGGGAATACCTGTTTAGCTTAAAAAAACCCTTCTGCACCCTAACTGTCAAAGAAATGCCTGTATAAAAATTATGTTTTTCTAGTAGTAGAAGAGCAACAAGGAATGGGTAAACCTAGCTTGCCTATATTAGGTTCCATTCTCATTTTTGGCCATTTTTTTCTTAATCATGAGAAAAATGGTAAAATAAAAGTACTGCAACATTATGCAACAAATTAATGACTTCAAAGACTTAGTAATATCATTTCTCTTGGAATAAAAACTGTACATTCTTTGTTAAATAGCTTCATTTTTAGCCACATGCATCAACTTTTCTCCTTCTAAATAAGGAACTTACTTTTTCTACATACTCAAACACCAAATATAGTTTTCCTCTCCTTCTGAAAGCTTCTTTTAGCTCCACTATGTTTTCCTGTTTCAAAGTACGGAGCATTTTAAGTTCTCGTAAGGTAGTTTCTTTGACCTCTTCATTTTCTGAAAGTTAAAGAAAAGTTGGTAAAATTTACTATCATGTCTTACAGACACCCTGCTTCCCATCGGCAGCACAGAAAAAATAGCTCCGCCCAAACATTTACAGCAAGCACAAGAATGACAATGTTTCAAAACACAAAACATAAAAAAGTGTTTCAATCATTTAACTATTAAGGTATAATATGAAATATGTTACGTAAATGACTGTAACATAAAACTATGACTTAAATGGCTGTATAATGTCTGAAATGGTTTATCTAAACAGACACAACTTATTTTCCAAAAATTAACCCAACTTTCCCTTCCTGTTTGGCTGGCTTTAGAAAAGTTTGCCTCATGTGTATTTTTTTTACATTTATTTTTCTCTCAATGCTGACCTATGGCTACTAACTAAACTCGTCCTGAAAAGGTAGCTTTAAGTATCATTAAGAATAGTACAGAACATTATCCAATACCATTCTTAACTACACATGAACAACAAATTAATTATTCTCACAGACATGACATAAAAATGTAAACTTTGGCCAGAAAGAATATTGGCCAGCACCAACAAGAATAAATCAGTGTACAATTTGGAAAAGTTTTTCTGCAGCAGAGCAGGAATGCTTAAACCTTTCCAAATCAACTTCCTTCCAACTCCAAAACACTTCTTCCTCCACTCCTTGCTCTAGTCCCTTCACTGTTCAGTAGAAACATTTCCAGAACACTGCCCTATATAAAAGCAGTTGGGGGAGAAAAGGCGTACTTCAGCTACACTTACCATAACAAGTGAGTAGGAATTACTGGTGAATAAAAAATGCCGTCTGCCCTCTGTATCCATGGACAGAGTATCCACAGATTGAAATATTAAAAAAATATATAAATTACAAAAAGCAATCTAAAAAACCATTTTATATTAGGGATACCATTTTGCCATGCCATTGTATTTAATGGCACTTGAGCATTCCCCAGTTTTGCTATCCATGGGGGCTCCTGGAACCAAACCCCAAAAGATACCAAAGGCCCACTGTACTTGAATCAGGTGGAAAGAGTACATGGATGAACTCACTTTGTGGGTGTTAATATGCTAGGCTTCCATTAATCAGGCAGCAGGCAGCCTTGGAACCATGTGCAACAAGGTGCATGAGTCCTCCCAGTCTTACCTAGAACCTGGTCTGGGATGTGTAGAGGAAATGGGGGTCAATAGGACACCTTCTTCCTCTTCCTGATAGGACAGAACTTATCTAGGGCTCCAGAGCCAACACAGGTTCCTGACCTGCTCCTCTTCCTGACTGGCCATCACAGGGCAGTTTAGCCCATTCCAGCCAACCTGGAAAAAGAGGTTCCTCCTTTGTCTGCCTGGGAAGCTAAAAAGGAGGTTTCTGCTGCACAGCCAAAACTCAGCTGGCTATGGATCTACCCCCTCTGACATTCAAACTTGGCATTTGGGGAATTACAGGGTACTGAAGCTGACATTTGGCAACTTCCATCCCATGCATCGTTGTTTCAACTTTGGTGTGGGTGGCTTTCACATTGGGTCAGACTTGTTTTGAGAGGAAATAGAACTGTGTGTCTGTTTACAACAATGGTTCCCAAACTTTGGTCCTCTGGATATTTTGAACTTCAGTTCCAATAATTCCTGACTGTTGGCCAAGCTGCCTGGGGCTTCTGGGAGTTGAAGGAGGACCAAAGTTTCGGAATTTGTAAAACAGTGTTTTACAACAATATACTGATAAGCAGGAGCATTGGGGTCACAACTGAACACCAGATGAACAGGTCACTCCAAGAAATAAGTTACAAAAATAAAAGTTTACTAAGGAGCTGTCTGCACTGCAGAAATAATCCAGTTTGACACCACTTTAACTGATATGGTTCAATGCTATGGAATTCTGAGAATTGTAGTTTTGTGAAACGTTTAGCTTCCTCTGCCACAAGAGCTCTGGTGCCACAACAAACTGCAATTCCCAGAATTCCATAGCATTGAGCCATGGCAGGAAAAATGTGTCAAACTGGATTGTTTCTGCAGTGGGGATGCAGCCTAAAATAGCATAATGCACACATAACACAAGTTTCATCACTTAATTAGCTGCATAATTTATTGATGCTTATATGTATAGCATTTATTCCATACATTAATTGCAACAGCACTGAATAAACTAACCAGAGTATTATTACATTCTCTTTCACCACCATACAAATACATTTGTATATTTGTGGACAATGGTATCTGAATGCAAGTAATGTACAGTCTTGAAGAAGGATTTACAAGATATAGAGCTGAGGTTATCCACTGAACGCTATTGCAGACTTTTCTGCTCTTGATTTACTAAGTGCTGTTGCCTTTATTGGACAATAGGTTTTTCAACAGAGAACCAGGGCAAAGATATGCTTGTGGGCTAGTGTCTTGGATTTATGCTATCTTATCTTTATGCATCAAGAAATATTTTTTAAATTATCTTGTATTTTGTCACCTGAAAGCTCTTATCTTACATAGCAGGTAAGAGGAAAATGACACTTGATGCCTTTAAAAAAGGGTTAAACCTTCTCACAGAATGTCCCAGGATCTAGTTCCTGCTGTTTCATTAACTGAAGAGGATCCACAATTGAGCTATTTGGTCTTATTTTTCCTCATTTATACTTAGTATACAGAAGTAGAACAGAAAGTGGATTATATAGCAAAACCAGCCGCCATGACATTCAGCAAACTGATAATCAGGAAAGCCCTGTGACATTATTTAAAATTGCTCTTGAGTTTATATCCAGCACTTCAAGAAACAGATAAGTATAGGTGAAACTTAATTTAGGGCCTGAACAGACTGCCAGAATAATCCAGCTGGAGACCACTTTAACTGACATGACTCAATGCTAGGGAACCATGAGAACTGTAGATTATTGTGGCACAAGAGCTCTCTTACAGAGAAGGCTCAATGTATCAGAAAAAACTACAATTCTCATGATTCGCTAGTATTAGGCCAGGGCAATTAAAGTGGTCTCAAGATGGATTATTTCTGGCAATCTGTTCAGGCCCTTAGTGCCACAGCAAATCTCTTTTCAAAATGAAGACTTTGGGGCTTTTTAACAAAAGATTTGAAAACTGAAGACTAAAGCAGAAGCATCACTGATAACTATAGAGCTTGTTTTGTAATAGGCACAAAAACAAGTTTCCTAAAAATCATAAGCTCTAACTTCATGGGTTAAATCAGGGGTAGGCAACCTTTTTGAGCCAGGGGCCGGTCCCCCGAAGTCGTCCCTTCTGGCGGGCCGAGGGGGGGGGGGAATGGCCGCCTCCGCCTCCACACATGTTCTCCAAAATGGCGGCCGCAAACGCGTCGTGGCCATTTTGGAAATCAAATGGTGGTCGTGGCGCGCATGGCCGTGCAGCGACCAAAACACGCAGCGGCAGCAGGAGTCTGTCTGGGCCGGAACTGGCCCGTGGGCCGTAGATTGCCGGCCCCTGGGTTAAATCATCCTGACAGTCTGTGTATTTTATACACTAGACTGGAACATGAAATTTTTTTTAATTTTTTTTAAAAAAGTCTTTGGTTAGAGAGAGCCCCAGGTGGCAAAACAAACAAACAAGCAAAGAACAAAACCAACAATAAAATCTATCTATAATCTCAGAAACCTCCTAACACTACCTAACGCTATCTCAAGAAGCCTTATCTCAAGAAGTTTTGGAAAAGCACTGTGGTCTCATCACGTTCCCCTTTTGACATACAAAAATATATTCCTATGTCTCCAGATTACTCTGCTTAATATCAGAAAATAATCAATGTTCAGTACAATCACATTAAAATGAAGAATTATCTTAGGACACAAAACTGATGAAGTTCATGGCAAACACATTTACATATACAAATGGGGAAAAGTTACCTTCACTGTCTTTGAACTTCTTAATGGCCACAATTTCATGCGTTTCCTACAAAATAAACACAGCAAAATGAGCTGATTCTCTAAAAGATCAAGATTTCTGCCTTACCCAACAGATACAAAATTTCAATAAATATTGGGCCCTGTGTTACATTATATATCTGAGGAAGAGAAGCAGGAAAGGGCCTGCTTGGCTCTGGCACTCCAGTTGTGGAACACCTTCTCTTCAAGGCCCAAAATGTTGATCTCATTTCAGTGCTAAATTTAAAAATGATTGTTTGCTCAAGCTTTTGGGGATAGGTAATAATACCTTGAGTTTTATCTACTTGACTGTTATAATCTGATGTTGAAAATTTTTTACTACCTAAGTGGTCTTAAAGTGTTTTAAGCTGTGTGTGTGTGTGTGTGTGTGTGTGCCTGCGTTTTAACCAAACCCCACCTCAAAATCTTTAAATATAAGGCAGGATAGAAATATTATCTAAAATAGGAAAGCATACATCTTTATTGAATACGTCTCCAGACCAGGGGTCGGCAACCTTTTTACCCCAGGGGCCGGGGGGGGGGGAATGGCGCTGGGGCCGGGCGTGCATGCGTGTGCATGCGTGTGCACATGGGGGGCACCATTTTGGGAAGACCCAATGGCGCCTGCGCCGTGCAAATTCGCACGGTGTTGGGCCTTCCAAAATGGCACCCGTGCTCGTAGAAGACAGCAGGACCGGCCACGGGTTGGTCCCAAGGCCTCTGCGGGCCGCACCCGGCCCATGGGCCGGGGGCTGCCGATCCCTGCTCCAGACCATTTCAAATAAAAATATAAAATACAGACACACTAATAATCACACAGTTCATATTTAAATCTGGTTACACCCTCTTACAATTTGCACAACAGTCTATTTGAGGCCCTTATCTACTTCTTGCTTCCGTAAAATAGCAAACAAGGCAACCCTAAGAGTTATGAAATGCTCTACTCCTTGCAGTAGCAGAGACTTCTTGCTTTCATCATCCCTTTTCCTCAAATTTCTGAGGATGGGAGGCAGATATTGCTCTCTAATACCATTATATAATTGACAATGCAGCAGATAATGTGCAAGATCTTCAACACTAGGCGCCCCACATATACAGAGTCTATCAAGAAAAGGGATACCCTGGTATCTTCCCTAGATCATTCTTGACTCTATTTGCTCAAAGTGAAGGTTGGCAAAAGCCTTCCGATGTCCTCTTTTCATAGGAAAAAACAGATTATTTATCTTCTTGGAAGAATGTTTTGGCCCTTGATAGCCAAAGGATTTTACTGAGGCCAGAGCCGCTAGATCCGATTGAGCCCTAATGTTGAGCACTCTGAACATGCTGCTAACATTTGTATTGATCTTTCTAATGGCCATTACTCTGAAACCCACACTGGAGAGCCTTTTTGAAAAGTTGAAAAACCAGGAGTTTGATGTAAGATTAAGCATAATTTAGGTAGCCTATCATCATTAATGATAACTTGATCCAATAATTAAATATCTAAAATAAACAGAGATCAGAAGTAGCTGCCATACCAAATTCTGCTTGAACTGCGGTACTTCTTGCCACCCCCAATGTCAGTCTTAAAAATTTATTCTGAGTTCTTTCAATTTTCATATTTCTATTGATTCCCCAGATTTCTGAGCCATACATCAAAATCGGCAAAAAATACTTTGGGCATATGAAATCCACACCACACAAATATATCATTAATATAAAAATTAAAAAGAAAAGGGGCAAAACACCTTTAAAAGTAGGAATCTTTAAAATTTCTATTGCAATCATAATCCAGAATTTGTCGTCTCAGGAATGTGTTTATGTTTTTATTTTATTCTGTTTTTTTTTTTTTTTAACCAATGTACACATTTACCACCTCCCACACCATACCATACCATACTCTAGCAGTCTGCTTCCTATTTCATTAGAGTCTTTGGACACAATGTGAAGTCGAAGGCTTTCAAGGCCAGCATCCATGGGTTTTTTGGGGGGCTTTTTGTGCACAGCACGTTAGTTTTGGAAATTATTTTATTGAGTTATGCTTCTCATGCCACAATATCCAACAAATGATTCAATCCATATTTTCAGTAAAAGCAACCACTCATCTTTGCTTTCCTCTATCGTGTGTGGTACCTAGATTTTTAACAGTGGACCTCCTCAAATCACACAGCTTGGGAAGAAAAAATACTCCCACAGTTTGTGCTTTTTTGTTTTGTTTTGGGGTTTTTTCTTTTGTTTTGTTTTTTGGTGGGCAGGGGTTGCTGGTTGTGTAGTGCCAATCCTGAGGCTAAAGAAGCTCCATTACCAAAGAATCAAAATATATTCAATTTAAAAATTGGGAACTGCAAAAAATTATGTCATTCCAGTTTACTATTCCAGCAAAAACTGAAACACAAGAACTACAGGAAATTACTTTGCTACTTGCTTCTGATCAAGTAGCAGCAAGATACAGATGGTACCGCATGTGAATTACTCTTTACATAAACATGGCAATGTTCCATATTTGCTATAAATGTTAATTGGTTTCAGGAGGATAGCTTGGCACTTGGTTAAGATGCAAGCTATGAAAGCTGGTGGATTGGCAAGCAAAGCAGTGACTTTTCAATCTTAACAATTTTAAAAGCTTTCACTTAAGATTCATACAATCCTGAAGACACTAAATACAAATCATATTCTTAATGATAATCTTAAACACTTTCACATGAGGATTCATACAATCCTGAAGATTATGAAGGCAAATCATATCCTTATTTCTCAGGTACAAGGCCATGTCACCCACACTTAGATGCCCAGAAAACAGCTGAACACTACGGGATACAAATAGATAAATCAGAGAAAAACAATCCTACACTGAGGTTTATGCCAACTGTTGAGTTATAGTAGAATTCAACTGACATCCTACTGTGCTAGTGGAACACAAGATAGACCAAAAACATGAGAGATATGCTGGCAGAACACCACAGATGCAGTGGTAGCTATGTTCTGCCAGCACAAATATGCCAACAAGGTAGCAAAGTCAATGGCAGCATGGGAGGAAGCACACTTACATCGTATCCTATGCCCTTTGGCTCTACAGTCATATCTGGTTTGTAGTACTTTAAACCAGCCCTACACCTGATGCAAGAGTCTTCTCTCCCACTGCAGTCAAAATGCTTCAAGAAAAAGCTGTCCTGACATCAGCAGATCGACTGCACCTACGGAACAAATGTGATACAACTACCACCTCAGTACTCAGCACACTTACCTGGCACCAACTCCGCTTCAATCATTTGGGGTGTTGGAACACAGGTAAACAGGGAATAACACTTGTTTTAATATTGCCTAGAATTTTAGTCTTAGGTGACTTCAATATTCCACTCAAGACCAGTTTGTCATATTTAACATGTGTGGCTCGGGAGTTCATGGAGTCCATAAAAAACATGGGCCTATCCCAATTAGTCACCGGGCCCACGCATTGTGCAGGTCATAGCCTTCAGTACGGAACAGGAATATCCGTGGGTAGAGGTAATAAAAACCTTAGCGTTGTCATGGACCAGGGGTAGGCAACCTTTCCCCTTTAATAATAATAATAATAATAATAATAATAATAATAATTTTTATTTAATACCCCGCCCCTCTGAGAGCAATCGGGGCGGCTTACATCATAAAAGATCATCACATGACAATTTAAGAACAATTCCCCCCTCCCCCCTTAAAAAGTTATTAAACCAATTACAATTAAAACAATTTATAAAAGAGGTAAATTCCTCGATAAAATCACATAAAAACCATAACAGAGAGAAAAAGTACAGGCAGGAATAAGTATGCTGGCTCATAAAAGACCTAATCATAAAGGTCATAGAAGGCCATAGAAGGGGGAGGATCTTCAAAATAATAATAATAATAATAATAATAATAATAATAAATTTTATTTACAGCCCGCCCCTCTGCACGGCAATCGAGGCGGGTTACAACATTTAAAACAATCCAAGTTAAAACATTCCCTCCTCCCCTAATCCACCCTCTCACCCCTTAAAACAAAATTAAACCATAGAAGAGTTAAAATATAACAGTGCAGTTAAAACAATAAAATAACAACAAAGGATCAGTTGTGCCAGGTAAGGATAAAAACTTATCTCCATACAACAGCTGTTATTCTGGGAAGGCCTGTCAGAAGAGATCCGTCTTTACTGCTTTTTTGAAAGCAGCAAGAGTAGTAGTAAGAGAGATCTCGTCCAGCAGGCCATTCCAGAGTCTGGGAGCGGTAGCAGAGAAGGTCCTCTGGGAGGTCTGAGATAGCCTAGTTTTTATTGGCAGTAACAGATTCCTCCCAGAGGACCGAAGGGTGCGGGGGGGGGGATCGTATGGGGAAGAGGCGGTCCCTGAGATAAGATGTACCCAAGCCATGCAGGGCTTTAAAGGTCAAAACCAACACCTTGTACTGTGCCCGGAAACTAATCAGCAGCCAGTGGAGGGATTTAAGCACTGTTGTTATGTGCTCCCTCCTGGATGTTCCTGTAATTAACCTGGCTGCCATATTTTGTACCAGTTGTAGTTTCCGGGTTAGGCACAAGGGTAGCCCCATGTAGAGTGCATTGCAGTGATCCAGACGAGAGGTTACCAGGGCATGTACCACAGCTTCCAGATCCCTCATATCCAGATAAGGGCGCAGCTGGCGTATCAGCCGAAGCTGATAACAGGCACTCCTGACCACCGCATTCACCTGACTAGTCATGTGAAGCGACGAATGAAGGGGTACCCCCAGACTGCGAACACAGTCCTTGGAGGAGAGTGTGACTCCATCCAGGACTGGAAGCTGTATTCCCAGATCTGGTTTCGGGCCTGTAACTGTGAGTACCTCCGTTTTGTCTGGATTTAACTTCAATCTGTTTTTCCTCATCCAATCCATTACCGCTCTGAGACAGTCATTAAGAGGAGAGACGCCATCTGAAGTCTGAGACGATGATCTGCTCATGGAGGAGTATATCTGGGTGTCATCAGCGTATTGAAGACACCGAGCTCCATGCCTCCGAATGATCTCACCCAGCGGCTTCATATAGATATTAAATAGCATTGGGGACAGGATGGCGCCTTGGGGGACGCCACAATTAAGCTCTGTTTTGGAAGAGCAACTGTCCCCGAGCCTCACCCTTTGGGATCTGCCCGAGAGGAAGGAACGGAACCACTGCAGAGCAGTGCCTCCAATTCCTAACTCTCTCAGGCGCTCCAAGAGGATGGCATAGTCTATAGTATCAAAGGCCGCTGAGAGAGCCAAGAGCACCAACAGGGTCACACTACCCCTATCGATGCCCGGGCGGAGGTCATCGGTCAGGGCAACCATGGCAGTCTCCACTCCATATCCTGTCCTGAAGCCGGTTTAAAATAGATCAAGATAATCGGTTTCATCCAAGACTGCTTGGAGTTGGGAAGCAACTGCCCTCTTGATCACCTTGCTCAAAAAAGGGAGTAAGGAGACTGGTCTATAGCTATTTCTATCCAAGGGTTCCAGGGAAGGTTTTTTCAGGAGTGACCTAACCGCCGCCTCCTTTAAGCAAGATGGTACACTACCCTCCCTGAGCGACGCACTGATCGTGTCCCGAAGGAACACCCTCAACACGTCACCCCCCTGGACGACCAGCCAAGATGGACAAGGATCGAGGGGGCAAGTCGTCTTCCTCATCCTTCCAAGTAGCTTGTCCACGTCATCGGTACTCACAGATTGGAAATGATCCAGTAAAATGTCATCAACGGAGTTCCTGGATACCTTGTCTACGGATTCTGCCAAAACAATGGCGTCCAAGTCGGCTCTTATCCGAGAGATTTTATCTGCAAAGAAGATATTAAATGCCTCACAGCAGGCTGTCGTAGGGTTAAGCAGGGGGTTTGGCGCAGGAGGAACCTTCGTCAACTCCCCTACCACCCTAAACAGCTCTGCCGGGCGAGACTCTGCAGACGCAATACGAGCAGAACAGAAAGATTTCTGCGCTGCACGTAAAGCCTCCCTATAGGAATCAAGATGCTTCCTAAGGCGAGTTCTGTCGGATAGGAGGCGAGTTCTTCACCATTCGCACTCTAGTCATTGTCCGGCTCGCTTCATTCCCCTAAGCCCCTCTGTATACCAGGGCCTACGGTTTGAGGCGGGTTGGAAAGGACGCTTGGGAGCGATTGTTTCAATAGCCCTGGTGAGATCGGTGTTCCAAGTGTCCACCAAGGCTTCGACAGAGTCACCGGCGTTGCCAACCATTAAACCCTCTAAGGCTTTCTGGAAACCAGTTGGTTCCATTAGCCTTCGAGGGTGGACCATTCTAATGGGTCCACCACTCCCGGGGGATGGGCAATAGCCCTTAGTTCCACCTTGATCAGAAAATGATCCGTCCATGACAATGCAGAGATTTTCTTGATCTCCGCCCACGGATATTCCTGCTCTGTACTAAAGACCGCATCGAGGGGATGACCAGCACAATGTGTGGGCCCGTCGACCAATTGGGATAGGCCCATGTTTGTCATGGTATCCATGAACTCCTGAGCCACGCCAGTTAGGTCTTGTAAACTGGTTTCCAGTGGAATGTTGCAGTCGCCCAAAACCAAAAGTCTGGGCGACTCCAACAGCAACTCAGAAACCAGGGTGGTCAGCTCGGTTAGGGAGTCTGTTAAGCAACGGGGTGGCCGGTATACCAACCGAATCCCTAAGCTATCCCTGGTCTTCAGGCTAAGGTACATACACTCGATGTGAGTCATTTTCCGGATAGGCTTTCTAATCACAGTTAAGGTGTTCCTATGAACCAAGGCTATGCCACACACCCCGCCCACTTTCCCTCACCTGCTCAGTAACTGAGTACCCAGCTGGGAGAGCCTGCACCCAAGTCGCGGGGCTGGCATCCCCCAGCCAGGTCTCAGTAAAGCATGCCAAGTCGGCCGCCTCATCCACTAAAAGGTCGTGGATGATATGGGTCTTGTTTTTGACCGACCTGGCATTGCAAAGAAGCAGGCTGAGGGTCGGTGGAATGGTTGGTACGCTCTCCAAGTTATCCTGGGAAACAGAGTCAACTGAAGGGGGGATAGGTATTAAACATCTCTCCCTCCTTCTTTTGTAACATTTGTTGACTCTGTTGCCGCCAAACCTTCCCTGCCCCCACACCACCTGAATATCCGCTCCCAGACTATAAACCACTCCGCTATGCGGGGGGGGGGGGGGAGATGAGTGGCCAGCTGATTCCAGTCTCAACTAAGGCAGCAATTACATAGAAAGGGAGAGACTGCGGAGGAAGATAGTTCTCTAAGGTCGTCGTAGCTTTTCTAACCCCTCTAAAGGCTGTCCAGGTGGTATCAATTGGACTGCCAAGTCCTCTAGGCAGCCTGAGATCCTCTAGTGACCTGAGGCACTGACGCCACTGCGTGTAATAATGGTAAAGAGCTGGAGGATTATGAGTTTTAGCCAGTTTTAACAATAAAGCCCCCATTGACATTGCACACAACTGACTGGGAATACTTATGCCCCCCCAAGTAATGGTGATCAGGGCTAGCTAATTTCTCCACCAGTGCCGAAGCCGCATGTTGCTGAGGGGGGAGAGATGGTCCTGGGAGGGTTTTTAAGCCCACCGGTGATCCTCCCTCAGTCCCGCTGCGCCGCGACAGTCCCCCTGGCCACAGCTGATCTTAATTGGGCTGGACTCAGCCCTCCTGCAAGCCCAAGGTGCTGCCGATGCCGCGTGTTGCTGAGGGGGGAGAGATGGTCCTGGGAGGGTTTTTAAGCCCATCGGCGATCCTCCCCCGGCCACAGCTGATCTTAATTGGGCTGGACTCAGCCCTCCTGCAAGCCCAAGGTGCTGCCGATGCAGCGTGTTAAGGGCCGAGGGACTTCAAGCTCCCAGAAGCGTCAGCCATGTTGGCCAATAGTCCCATGTTGGCCAATAGCTCCTGGGATTCTGGGAGCTGAAGTCCCTAAGCCCTTAAAGGGGAAAGGTTGCCTACCACTGTCATGGACGGATCATTTTCTGATCAAGGCTGAACTTAGAACCACTGTCTGTCCTATCGGGGGTGGAGGACCCATTAGATTGGTCTGCCCTCGAAGGCTAATGGAACCAATTGGATTCCAGAAAGCCTAAGAGGGTTTAACGGTTGGTAACGGCAGTGATTCTGTCAAAGCTTTGGTTAATACCTGGAACACCAGTCTTGCCAAGGCTAGCGATGCTATTGCTCCCAAGCGTCCTTTGCAATCATCTTCTAATTATCAATCATGGTATACGGAAGAACTCAGGAAGATGAAGCGGGTTGGACAACTAGTGTGTCTGGCGGAAAACTTGACTCTTATCTGACAGAATTCGTCATAGAAAATTTCTTTGTTCCAATAGAGAGGCAATACATGCAGCGAGGAAATCTTTCTTCTCTGAACGTATTGCATCTGCAGAGTCCCGTCCAGCAGAGCTGTTTAGGGTGGTAAGGGAACTGACACAGGTTCTACCTGTGCAGAACCCATTACTTAACCTGACAACAGTCTGCTGTGATGTGTTTAACAATTTCTTTGCAGATAAAATCTCTCAGATAAGAGCCGACTTAGACGCTGGTGTTATAGTAGAATCGATAGATGAGGTATCCAGCATCTCCACTTATAAGATTATACTGGATCAGTTCCAACCATTGAGTACCGATGACGTGGACAAGCTCCTTGGTAGAGTGAGGATGACAGCTTGCCCTCTTGACCCTTGGCCATTCAGGAGGAGATGTCTTAAGGATGTTCCTGAGGCACATCATCAATGCATCCCTTGGGGAAGGTTGTGTTTCATCTTCTTTGAAGGAAGTAGTGGTTATTAGGCCACTTCTGAAAAAAATTTCCCTTAACCCTCTGGACATGAACAGCTATAGGCCAGTCTCTTTGCTCCCTTTTTTGAACAAGGTGATCGAGAGAGCTGTTGCTCTTCAGCTCCAAGCTGTCTTGAAGGAACCCGATTATTTGGATCCATTTCAAACTGGCTTTAGGACAGGATATGGAGTGGAGACTGCCATGGTTGCCTTAGCTGATGACCTTCGCCTGGGCACTGACGAGGGTATTGTGACCCTGTTGGTGCTATTGGACCTCTCAGTGGCTTTTCACACGATTGACCATGACATCCTCTTGGAACACCTGAGAGAATTAGGAATCGGAGGGATTGCACTGCAATGGTTCAGTTCCTTCCTCTCAGGCAGATTCCAGAGGGTGATGCTCGGGGACAGTTGCTCAGCGGAAAAGGATCTTAATTGTGGCGTCCTTCAAGGCGCCATCCTGTCCCCAGTGCTATTTAACATATATATGAAGCCGCTGGGAGAGATCATCTGGAGACATGGGGCGGGGTGTTATCAGTATGCTGATGACACTCAGATATATTTCTCCTTGTCTTGGTCTACAGCTTTGTCTTCAGATGGCATCTCCCATCTCAATGAATGTCTTAAAGCGGTGATGGACTGGATGAGGAAAAACAGATTGAAACTGAATCCAGACAAAATGGAGGTAATAACGGTAACGGCCCTGAACCCAGGTACTGGGACACAATCTCCAGTCCTAGATGGGGTCACACTCTGCTCAAAGGACTGTGTTCACAGTCTGGGGGTGCTCCTAGATCCGTTGCTTCAGATGACAAATCAGATGAAGGCGGTGGTCAGGAGTGCCTGTTATCAGCTGGAGGTTAGGGACTTCAAAACCGTGGTACACGTGCTGGTAACTTCTCATCTCGATTTCTGCAATGCACTCTACATGGGGCTACCCTCGTGCCTAGTTCGGAAATTTAAATTGGTACAGAATATGGCAGCCAGGCTGGTCTCAGGCAAAACCAGAAGAGACCACATAACATCTATTCTAAGATCACTTCACTGGCTGCCTATCAGTTTCCAGGCGCAGTACAAGGTGTTGGTTATTACCTTTAAATGGCTTGGGTCTAACCTATGTTTGGGACCACCTCCTTCTGTATAATCCACCCCGCGCACTAAGGTCCTCTGGCAAGAATCTATTGCAACCTATAAAAACTAGATTATCTGCAACTACCCAGAGGACTTTTTCGGCTATTGCTCCCACACTTTGGAATGGCCTGCCGGATGAGACCCGTCACTTGACCACCTTGAACTGCTTTAAAAAAGCTGTTAAGACAGATCTCTTCTGGCAAGCCTTTCCTGAGTAAGTAACTGGCCACCGAAAATAGTTAAGCCTGCCCTGATTTCCACTATAGCTATTTTAAATTATTTGTCATTTGTTGTAATGTTTTTGTAGTTTGTTATTTTTAAGTATGTTTTTAAATTTTGGTTGTTTAATTGTATTTCTGGGGGGTGGGCTATTGGGGAATGGGATTGTTTGTTTTATCTTGTAAGCCGCCTCGGTTGTATTATACAGAGAGGTGGGATATAAATAAATTGATGATGATGATGATGATGATGATGAAACTGCTGGGGTTGCCTTCTCTAAATTCCAGAATTATTTTTCATCTGAACTGCATTTCTCTATGCCTTTTCCCTACATCTCCAACAGCAGAGGCTGGTATTGTTACAGATAATCAGAGATATGTTAGCTTTCTAGACGTGCATATCTTGTCCTTGGTATTTTTCATTGGACATGTTGGCTACAGAATCCATTTTGTCCCAGAAGCTGTAGTGTGGAAAGCTGCCAGGAACACCACTAAAGCTTTGAATGTTGAGGCAAAGCTAAAGTAATTGTGTATAGGTTTCTTCCACTGATTAAAGGGAGTTGTTGCCTGTAGATACAAAAAACAGGCAAATGCCTACCAGATTCAAAAGCCAGATCACAGTCAGCAAACGCCAAGGGTACATTTAAACAAACCAGTCCAGTGGCTTAGCAGAAAATATTAAAACACTTCCATTCTTTAGAGAAGTCACCCTTTCTGCTCAACACTGGCTGAAGGTAGGCACAGTCCCTTGATCCTCCTCCATGTATGAAGGTTCTGCTGCCAGGAGGCTTCGCTGTGGAGCCTCCTGGAAGACCACGGGCTCTACTGGAGGCTCTGCTAGAGCTGGCAAAGCAGAACTAGGGCTGGGCTGAGGCTCCACAGTTGTAGGCTCAGGTCCCAGATGAGGTTCTGGTTCATCCTCTGAATCCTCCTCCAGGCAGGGCATGACACCAAACCCCCGCAGATATCGAGGGTCCCCTGTACTTGGTGTTTCCCTATCCCCTATAATACTGTCTCCCTTCACCTCATAACTCAATTTAAAGGCCTTAAAGGCCTTTTGATCAGATTTGCAAGTTTGTTTTAGAAACATGTTCTTGCAAACAGCTGTGAGGTGCAGTCTATCTCTTGCCAGAAGTCCTCACTCATGAAAGTGCAGTACATAGTCCAAGAAGCCATTTTCCCCCCAACAACACTATCTGAGGAGCCAGTTGTTCACTTCCAGTATTCTTCCCAACCCTTGTCCTTCAACAGAAAGGAGTGATGAAATCACAGTGTCCCAACCTTCTTCAGCTTCTTGCTCAAAGCTTCATAATCCTTTGATATCAATCAAAGATACTGGTATCATTAGTTCCCATGTGGAGCAGAAAGAAGGGCTAATGGTCAGCAGGCTTAATAAGCCTTATCATTACTGCTTCCATCCTCACTTGAAGGAGATAATAAACTCCTCAAGATATCTTGTCTGGCCTGCACACCACTGCATCTGTTCCTTTCAGGAGGAAATCACCTACAACTACAACCAATTTCTTGTTTCTCTGAGAAATGACAGGAGCTCCTCCATCTGTACTATTCTGCAAGGTAACTTTTCGCTCTGAGGAATGAGGTTATTCTACCTGCCTCCATTATCAGTCAAGAGGAGAGCTCAGAGTTGATCGTGCAGTTCCACACTGACAACACATCTTCTGACAATTCTGTTTCTATGCATTACATTCTTCCAGGTGTCTGTGCATCCTGCATTTGGGAACTGTTGTCTTTCCTAGAGATATTTTCTATGGGTTTGCTTTCCATGAGAGTCTTCTCTACTGTGTTCAAAAAAGCTTCATCTTCTCTGACAAGCTAGAGTGTTGATCCATGGGCTGGTGGACTTTTTCTTCCAGCAGGGCAACTTGCTATACTTGCTAGAGGTATATCCCAGGCAAGAAGATAAACACAGTACAGCTGCTGCAGGTAACTGCAGCAATTCCCTCACCGCCCGTGATCAACTGCCCTACGTATGTAGTGCACAGCACTTTAGGCCTTCCCCTCAAACACTCCTGCAAAAATGTCTGTTTGCCTTGTTCTGATCGCTGAGCTACTGTTTGCCCAACTTATTCTAACTCTTTCAGTACACCTACACACAAAACAACTGTTTGCTTTTTCCTGTTTTTCTATAAGCAATCAAGTGTTTCCTCTCTCTGGACCAGGAGGAGTGGTATTCATATTTGTTCCACCCCCAAAGAAGTGAATGCCCCTCCCCCCCAGTAGCAGTGACTCTGCCAGCAGTGACCTTGTCCCCTCAGGAATCCCAGTTTTGTTACTCAATCTAGCAGCTAGGAAAGCCTGTTAGAAGCTTCTAACTTCATTCCGAATCCTGGAAAGACATCCTCTCAAACAGCAGCAGCAGCAGCAGCAGCAGCAGCAGCAGCAGCAGCAAATGACCATAGTCAGTTCCTTAAAATACTAAGATTTATGTCAGTGACACCCAAAAGATTTTCATTTTTTGTCATCTAATATAAACAACTTGACCTGAAAAAAAAATCTGAAATGAACTTGGCACAATGAAGACAGGAGCAACAGAATTTAGTTAAATTACAAATAAAATTATTTATATTTCTGCATAATTCTCCTGAATTCTGGGGTCTCCATGTATATTTGTCTTCCAATAGCTTTCGTGTCTGTCTGGTCTACTTGCTACATATCATGTATTCAAATACTTTTTATTCCTTCCCTGCTCCTCATAATGTTCTTCAAATTCTTTATTGGCCTACTTTACTGAAAACTCAACAAGCTGCCTTGAGTCCCTATATTGGGAGAATAGCAGGATATAAATAAATAATACAGAATAATAACAATTAACATTAACGGAAAAATATTCTGCTGTAAAGCAGAAAGGTAACCAGGAACAAGTTGGATAACAAAACCTCAAAATATACAGTAGTGCTGATCAAGTCTTTAAAAATGCAGAACATTTCAGTTCTTAAACAAATGCCATTCTCAGCATTTGGGAAGAAAGATTCCAACCCCATTCACATACATACATTTTGCAAGTAGTAACACAGTACTTTAAGCAACACATGCCACACTTGTGGAGATGTTTTTCCCTATGTCTGTAAACACCTTAACTTTGGATTATTATTTCAGACAATTTGAGATTTCATTATGAAACAGATACTGAGGATTCCTGTATCAATGATGACAAGCTGTGCTTTTCAATACCTCTAGTGGCATGAGATTATTATGAATTTCCAGATAACATCTCAGGATAAAGGCATCCTCCAAACTAGAGTGGGACAAAAATATTTTTTGCTTCTTGTTTCAGAAGGGAGTGTTCATCAGACTTGTAGTGGCTTTTTCAGTCTGACTGTTTTGAGCAGTTTAAACAAGCACCATTTTTCATGACACTGCAGACAATTCAGCAGCATTTCTCAAGTTAATGTCAGGCAGTAGGAAGACTCGAAAAATCTAGCCCAATTTAGATGACAAGTATATAAAACTGTAAATTAATACTGCAAAGTTTATGTTTATATTCTCCTATCTATAACATGGGGACAGAACAGATATGGATGATTATTTCACCCACGTCTTCCTTTTTAAAGCCACTAAAGTAAAGGAAAACCTGACTTATTTCATTGTACCTAGCACTTGGATTCAAAGTGCCCTTTTAAAATCTCACATACATGTAGTGTAGCTTCTCATTTTGTTTTAAAGCAGTAGGCTACCACTGTGAATCAGGAATTGTCAAAAGCAGCGTATTGAGTGGCTTTTGGGTGTTGTTAGAATGAAGCCTCCTCTTAAAATAAGGCTGTAGCCATGGAGTTTATGATGCAGTACTCTGGAAAACTGTGGGCTGGTTTAAATATAAACACTGTTTCCCAGTTTGGACAAAACAGCAAGTGTGCAAAGCAAACACAAACTGCAGTTTGTCATTTTAGATGAAAGAACAAACTCTGGTATACCTTAAAGAAAGAATAAAGGGGAAATGGGATGGCATAAGTCAAACCACATAGCATCAAGCTGTGGTTTGCTATTATGTCCCAATCAGTCCAGTATGGTAGTAATTTAATAAATAAAAATATTTACAGAGTTTCAACACTAATTGAAAACTCAGTAATCTTTTGCACAGATTAACAGTATTTCACTTACCTTATGCCTGCACTTAAGTACAACTCCATAGGCTCCTAGATCAAAATCACAAAAGAAAAAACAAATTATTAGCCACCAGAATTCTAGAAAATATTTCTCTATTTGTTCTAGTGATCATTTAGGCTAAATGCTAAAATACTGTTTCAAATATCGAAAATAGGCTAGTGCATTTTTCATGCATTTTGACATTTGTTTCTCTATTACCGTATTTTCCGGCGTATAAGACGACTGGGCATATAAGATGACTCCCATCTTTTCCAGTTAAAATATAGAGTTTGGGATATACTCGCCATGTAAGACTACCCTTCTTCCAGCGATGTACCTTATTGACAACTGGTTGGTTGTTGTATACAATGCCTACTTGGATTGGTCAGCTCTCCCTGCCTGCCCAGCCCTCCCTGGTTGGCCAGTGAGAGCCAAGATGCTGGCTGGTCCTGGTCAAGGCATTGCTGTTCTGATGTGATGGCAGACACTGGCATGAGATGGCTTTAAAACAGGATTGGATAAATTCATGGAGGAGGAGGAGGGATCATTTTGCCATGGCAGTAAAATGTAACCTCCTGCTTTAGAAGCAGTCTACCTCTAAATACCAGGTACAAGGGACAAACCACAATGGGGGGACTACATGCTCCCTGACACTGTCATTTCCAAAGAGCACCTGGAAACCCAATGCTAGATGTACCTTTCATAGAATCATAGAGTTGGAAGATACCACAAGGGCCATGCAGTCCAACCCCCTGTCATACAGGAACTCTTTGCTCTGATTCAGCAGAGTTCTCATCCAGTCCTTGGAAATATTTTGATATTAGTATGTAGTGAGATCTTGTAGCACCTTTGAGACTAACTGAAAGAAAAAAATTGACAGCATGAGCTTTCGTAGACTTAAGTCTACTTCCTCAGGTGCATTTTGATACTAGTTCTCAGAATGCCTCAGTCAGCACGGCTAGAGACAGTGGATTCTAGGAGATGTGATCCCAAAAGGTAACTTTTACAAGTTCTGCCCTTATGTTCTCCCCCTCATCCTGTGTTGCACAGAAACATATCATTTACATCTGTGCTACTCAAAGTGGTAGTCTGTGGACTCGTGCCAGTCCACAGACAGTTTCTAAGAGAGAGAAAAAAACAGTTTTAGTCAATGAGAACAAAGACGGTACTAGTCCCTGGCACATAGGGGGAGAATTTGCTGTTCCCCCACATCTGAAAGCCTGAGAAGTGTTGCTTTATACAACACTGGGGCGTGTTCAAGTTGGGCTTGTAAGACATGCTGCTGCCGCTGAGGAAGAGCAGTGACATGGGCGGAGGAGAGGCGGTCAAAGGCCTCAGACTACCACCCACACGCTGCTGCTCGGGCTGGTCTTCAGCGAGGATTTGGGAGGTTGTTTACGGCGAGAGGAGCAGCAGCGCCCACCACAAATATGACTGTGTCACAATGAGAGAGGCAGCGCATGAGAGGCATGGCTGAAGACCGAGAGAGGGCCACTCGCTCCCTCACCCTGACCTTCCTCAGGAAGAAGAGGAGGAAAAGGAGGAGGAGAAGAAGGAGTAAGGGGGAAAAGTTTCACTTCTGCCCCTGAGGGAAATTCCGCCATTCCCACGCAACTCCTTCAGCCGCCTCACTTGGCTGGCCTTTGGACTGAGGGAAGGAAGGAATTGCGTTGGCAAGGCACCTCACTGGGCCTGGCCTCTTTCCTGTCACTTTCTCTTTCTTTCTCTCTCTCTCTTTCTTTCAGAATGTTTTTTTGGAGTTTAACAAGAGCAGCAAAGTTTTTTTGGGTGAGGGAGTTTTCCTTCCCCTCAGTGGTGTCCCTAGGGTTGGTGTCCCTGGTGTGGGGAGCATAGAAATTTGAGATAAGTTGTGACAGAGAACCTGCTCCATAACATGACACCTGGCGTATAAGATGACCCCTGACTTTCGAGAAGATTTTCCTGGGTTAAAAAGTTCTTATACTCCGGAAAATACAGTAATTTAGTTATTCTGTATGTACATGTTTGCATCCCCCCCATATGAAGAGAAATTCAAAAAGTAACAAAATATATTTCTCTGATGTTGTAACAATAAAAATAAACAAAATTCCATGAAAGCTACTTATTTTGAAGATTTGTAGCATAAAACTGTGGAAATGATACCATTAGATACATAACAGATCTTCTGTTTAAGAGTCATGAATGAAAATCCAGCACCACTAGAAAGCTTTTGATTACATTAGTAGCATTTTTTTTACACTAAAAATGTTTCAAGCAGAACAGAATTTAATAGCAAGGTTCCTCAAGTTCTCAGCTGGCTGTGATTAAGAAACCCAAAAATTTTAACCAATGCATGAAGTAATGAATAATGCAAAGAATATGCATTTCTATGGAAGATCAAAGCATTTGGGCTGGCTTTGATAGCCTGTCAAAATTTGAGATTGTTTCTGGACTCATCATGATTAGAGCAACAAGCCCTGGCCTTTTTCCCCAGCTCCAAACTCAGTAGGGAAGTTAGAGGCCCTTCTGACCAGAGACAGAGGTCCAAAACACTGAAGAAATAGTCCAGCATGAGATCCTGGCTCAATGCTAGGGAATTCTAGGAACTGTAGCTTTATGAGACACTTAACATTCTCTGTCAGAGAGTTCTGGTGCCACAATACACTACATACCACACTACACCAGGATTCCCTAGCATTGTGCTAGGGCAGTTAAAGCAGCGTCAAACTGCATTATTTCTGCAGTATGTTTTGGACCAATCTCAGAGATCCCTGGAAACCAGTAAAAAATATTATTTTTTTAAAATTCTCAAATACTAGAGAGAAGCCCTGTCTTTGAAAGTCTCCTCAAAAGGAAGGGGACTCTTAACATTAAAACGTGTCTGACCAGTGGCAAGGACCATTGTGAACCTCTGCTTAGTACACGGTGAAGTTCAGATATGGGCCTGCAAAAAAGCAGACAGAAGAGTGGAACAATTAATTTGAAATACATGAAATTGTTTAAGGGAAAAACTTCCTTGACATGTAGTCTTTTTCACCTTAAATTCATATAATCATGCACTATCATACTAAAATGTTGTAATACCACAGGGACCATTTCCTTCAAACAATCACTGTTAACATGATGCTTGGTCATGCTTCTAGATGAGCAGCGACTAACTACCAGTCAAATACAATGTGCATCTTTTCTTCCTTAGTAGATTCTCTGTGGTAAACAATATGATGGGAAAAGCAGTGCAGAACAGGGGTGTAGCCACTGGGAGGCAAAATGAGGGCTGCCCCCTGAAAATTTCCCTCAGTCCCCAAATGTCTAGCACTGCGTGTACCATCAAATCTTCTGGTGACTTATGACAACCTCATGAATTTCATAGGGTTTTCTTAGGCAAGGAATACTCAGAGGTGGTTTTGCCAGTTCCTTCCTCTGAAAGATTGCCTACAGTACATGGCCTAAGAGCTAAAGAAAAATTATCACTGGGAGGGCAGAATTATTTAGTGGGGATATTCTTTCATTTTTATCTCCTTGTAGGTATACACCTGCAAATAAAAGTTTATAAAAGGAGGACAATGCCATTTGAAAACCCTTTCCCAATCATGAATGGGCAAAATAGACTGCCCAATAAAATAACCTAGAATCAGACTTAGAGAGACGTATGCTACACATCAGACAATTTTTTTCTGAGAGAGCTGAAAGACACACAACGGAAATATTGATGCCCATTGTTCTTTGGTTCACCTACAGTCTTCAGACAGACAGATTTTCTGTTTTTGTAGTGTTTAAGAAAACAAATTTGTCAGATGTGAAGTCGTAGGCTTTCATGGCCAGCATCCATAGTTTTTTGTGGGTTTTTCGGACTGTGTGGCCATGTTCTAGAAGAGTTTCTTTCTGACGTTTTGCCAGCATCTGTGGCTGGCATCTTCAGAGAAAGATGTCAGCCACAGATGCTGGCAAAACGTCAGAAAGAAACTCTTCTAGAACATGGCCACACAGCCCGAAAAACCCACAAAAAACTATGAATTTGTCAGACATCGGAGTAGGAGAAAGAAATTATATCATATGCACCAGCATTTCTGTCATATCACAATCAGCTCTCTAACAAAGGTATTACCTGTCTCCAACCCAAACTGGTTCCTACAGACACTATCCCAACATTTCCTTTCTAGTCTTGTCATTCATGTAGCCCCCTAATTAAATTCAATTAAAGATATATGCTTACCTTCACCTACAACCCCAAGGATCTCAAATTTATTCATCACATTACCAATGTTAGGAATCTTCATGAAGACAAATTCCTCATGGGACAACTATCACACAACATGGCATAGAGAATACGTGAAGGCTTTACTGTAGGTTTTTGATAGAAGACATCTGTATCTGCTTACTGTATTTTCTTATGTTCATACATTAATTTTGTTAAAGTTTCCTGCAAATGAAAAAAAAATGCAATTGGCACTAACTAAAGATGCTTCACAATACTCTTATTAAAACGTGACTACAGCACAGTCTTTATAATTGCAGTTGACCAATAATTACCTCAAATTCAACAATTTGTATGAATATGACCATTAACAAGGACAGGCACGCAGAGAAAAATAATCCTGACAACATATGATCCCAGCAAAGCTTTGATGTAGTTTATTCCAAAGTTTTACACTCATAGCACCTAAAACAGATACATAATATTCTGGTATTAGCGCAAATAGTTAAAACCCAGAAAGTTCTTTTAAAAGTGATACTCTTTTTCCTATGATCAGAGAAAATCCCTGCCAATGATTCTACATTTTGGTGGCAGTGTGTCAGAGAAGTCCAAAGGCTCATAACATGCTGAATGCTCGCCAAGCAAGAAACTGCTGCCCTTTTGTCCCAAATATTTCAGAATTAAATCCCAGTTCTAAAGTGCCTATTATATTTTTATGATACCTTTTTATGGTTTATATACATAAAGATTACCAATATACCTCGTCTTTCCAACAAAATGTTTTACCTATTACTTCTAACAGTTTCAACTGAAAAAGCCTCAGCATAATCACAGAATTTAAGGTCCACAAATACAGATGGAAAGAATTAATCCAATGAGAAAATACATATTTCAATCATAAAACTGAAGGTGGGAAAGAACAAGTACGCAACTGAATTGTCTGGGAAACTTGAGTATTTTTTCACATTTCATTGCACCGAGAATGGAACTGTTGCTGTATCCTCCAGGATAGGAATCTAAATCATTCAGTAACTACGTAGTTACAGATCAATAAGTTAGAATGCTAAATTCTTCATCCCTGGAACCATAATGCTGCATTTTTATTTGCAGTGTTTGTAAAAGGAACACAAGTATCTGTTGCTAACAACTCAGGGATGTTAAATTCAAATATTATTTTAAGGAACAGCTATTTTTACTTATATTATAGCTGAAATCATTTGAAGATAGAATAATTTCCTATGTAAATTATCCAAGACAGCATTTCCTACTCAAGGGTTTAATTGGAAAGAGCTACTGCTCACCTGAATACCACCATAAAGAATCACACTTGAATGACTAACTCCCTGGCACCAGCTTTTAAAATTAAGAAAACACTGGCAAAACCTGCCAATAAGTTCATTTTCAGCACCAAAAAAGAATGAAAATCAATTTCAGATACCAGAGGCCAGCTGTTATATTGTTTTTCATCAGCTAACAGAATATTGCTCCCATTTAATTCACAATGATTCATAATAAAGTTTCTGAAAAGTTTTCATTTCAGCTCCATCTGGTGCATATTGGGGCGGGGGGGGGTCCCTTTAAAGTCAAAATATACTGCAGACTCTTGCCCTGTTCTGTCTGTATAACCTGGACAAAGAACACTGAATTTCTTACAAATTACACTCTTCCCATAATTTTTTTTCTTTGCCTGTCCAAACTAGAGATGACAAATGCATGCACCCATGCATCATAGCGTACAGACACATTCCCACACAGATCTAATTAAGCCTATTGACTCTGAAGGACCTGACCACACCTAACTGGGTCGGACTGGCCACAGTTCATTACAGTATAGTCTCACCAGATGTAAAAGTGTCAATATGAAGAAGCATGTGCAGAAATTCACTTCAGCACTTCATTTGTATATGAAATATACAGGGACCTGGAAATTCCAAGGACCTTGAAAGTGAAGGCATCCAACAGAATGGCATGCAAGGTGGCAAGAAGGGTAAATCAGGGTGGGGGTGTTGAAAATGCAGGAAATTTTCCTTGCTACAGCACTGTATGTTGATCCAAGCTAATTAAATGAAGGAAAGTTGTAAACTCGTCCCTCCACATTCGCTGAGGTTAGGGGCACACAACCCATGTGAATGTGGAAAAACCACAAATAACAAAAACACCATGTTTTTACCTGAGAGAACACCTCTCCAGGAATCTCTAGGTCCTCCAGTGCAACTCTGTAGTCAATATCTGCCAGACATTGACCACAGAATTGTGTTACAGGAGCTACAAATGCCTAGTGGAATGCGCTCTCTAGAAAACTCTAGGTTCTTCATTGTAACTTTTGGTTAAAGTTGACCATAGAGTTGTGCTGGAGGACCTAGATATTCCTAGAAAGGACATATTAATAAAAAAAAGTGAATAATCAAATCCACAAAAGTCAAAGCCACAAATGTGGAGGGACAAGTGTATTTAATAATAATAATAATAATAATAATAATAATAATAATAATACCCATTGGGTGTAAATTAAATGGGAATATTGCTCCCATTTAATTTACAATGATTCATATAAAATTTATTATATGAATCATTGTAAATTAAATGGGAGCAATATTCTGACAAGTTAAAAACACAATACATCCCAATCCCATCCTTACCTCCCCTTAAAAAAATATTAAATCAGATAATAGTTAAAAGCCAAACAGAATAAAAATGCAGCAATTGGCTGCAATGATATTAATAACAGTGACATTATGCCACATTACGAGAGACTCTAAGAAGAATCTCTGAAAAGAGTTCCTGAGGCCGGGATAATCTATCCTGGAAAAGCCTGTCGGAAGAGATCCATCTTGACAGCTTTTTAAAAGCTGTCTAAAGATGTCAATTGGCGGATCTCGTTCGGCAGGCCGTTCCATAATCTGGGGGCGACAACAGAAAAAGCCCTCTGGGAGGTAGTTGAAAGCCTAGATCTTTGTGGAAGCAACAGATTCCTCCCAGAGGACCGGAGTGCGCGGGGAGGACTGTAAGGAAGAAGGCGGTCCCGGAGATAGTTTGGACCCAAACCATTTAGGGCTTTATAGGTGAGAACCAACACCTTGTACTGGGCCCAGAAACTAATAGGCAGCCAGTGGAGGGACCTTAGTACTGGAGTAATATGGTCCCTCCTAGATGTTCCCGACACTATTCTGGCCTCTATGTTCTGTACTAGCTGCAGTTTCCAAACCAAGCACGAGGGTAGCCCCATGTAGAGCGCATTGCAGAAGTCTAGACGTGAGGTTACTAGCGCATGCACCACAGTCTCGAGATCCCTTACTTCCAGAAAAGGGCGCAGCTGGCGTATCATCCGAAGCTGATAACAGGCGCTCCTGACTGTCACATTCACCTGATTTGCCATCAGGAGCGACGAGTCAAGAAGCACCCCCAGACTGTGAAAACAGTCACTGGAGAAGAGTGTGACTCCATCCAGGACTGGAGGTTGCAGCCCAATTCTTGGTTTCGGGGCCGCTACTGTGAGCACCTCCGTCTTGTCCGGATTCAGCTTCAATCTGTTTTTCCTCATCCAGCCCATTACTGCCCGAAGACATTCATTGAGAGAGGAGATGCCATCAGAATTCGAGGCTGACGAACAAGATATGGAGAAACAGATCTGGGTGTCATCAGCATACTGATAACACCCAGATCCATAACTCCATATAATCTGACCCAGTGGCTTCATATAGATGTTAAAGAACATCGGGGACAGAATGGCACCTTGTGGAACACCACAGGTGAGCTCTCTTTTAGCTGAGCAGCTGTCCCTTTCACATGAAGAATTATTGCTCTTTCAACAGAAATGACCCACTTGTCCAAAGATACTCTCTTCCATAGAGTGTAGTAAAGCAGTTAAGACTGAAAAAGTTGGTGAATATGAAGTATCATCACTGCCCTACTTTGTACAATCTTCTTGACTAGGAAGAAGAAGGAGCTGTTCATGATGCTCATTAACACTGGCAGTTATTCACTGAAAGGTTATTAAGTACATTCTCCATTATGAGACCCTTGCATTCACTTTTCCTTTGCTATCCCAATAAATAAGATAGGAAGGTAGTTCGTACAGAATTCTTGTGAAATGAGCAAGGTATGGGGTGCCTATCTCCCTTCAAGCTCCTTAAAATATTATACAAAAGGTTGCAGAATCCCACTGAATGGTGTGAGTTGTGGTGCAGAGGAAACCTGATAAGAGCCCTGGTGGTGAAGTGGTTAAATGCCTATACTGCAACCACAAGGTTGTGAGTTCAATCCCAGCCAGGGGCTCAGGGTTGAATCAGCCTGGCATCCTTCCAAGGTCGCTAAAATGAGTACCCAGCTTGTTGGGGACAATTGGCTTACACATTGTAAACCACTTAGGGAGTGCTTAAGGGCACTGATAAGCAGTATAGAAATGAACTTGCTATTGCTAATGAGAGGGACAGGCACCTCTATGTCCATTCATAGAAAAAAATTCTTTATTCAAACATAAAAAGTAGCTTGAACTGAAGGTCAATGCAGCATAACAAGAAAAAGTAGTAGCCAGAACCAAAAAGAGGGATTCAACAATAATTGTGAGGAGTTTTAACTTCAAGAAAGTGGCAATAACGATTATAAAAGAAGTATTACAAGTGGAAATAACTAAAATAGCTTGTAAAAGTATGCTTGATAATAGACTTGTAAAAGTGGTTTCTAGATGACTAATATTAGAGAAAGCAAACTGCAAAAACTTAGCAAGTTTAGGCTGTGAAAAAAATGCCACCTACACAGTACGAACTATACATTATTTATAACTGTTTGTCCATGGACTAAACGAGACACAAAATTAAATATAATTTATTGGACCACCTGCTGTTCATATACAAATTTACAAACAGAACCAAAAACGCCTGTTGGTAAGAAATAATTTTGTTACTTGAAATTTAATAAATTAGTGAGAAAAAATATGGAACACCATAAATCTCCACGAATTGATATGCTTATATTGCTTTTAACACTCTCCTTAAATTGAAAATCAAGTTGAACTATTTGCAAGGAAATTAAGACTTTAAATATTTCTTTCAAAAAAGCAGCAACAATTTTTTTTAATACAAACTACAGTGGGCCCTTTTCTATACGCGGGGCATCCGTTCCACCCCCCACCCCACCCCCTGCATACCAAAAAATGTGGGACCTCAAGTCCCGCTGATTTCTATTGGCATGTGCACCATTTTAACTCCTTGGGCTTGCCGTGTGTGGAAGTTGAAAACCACGTATGGAGCAGGTGCACTGTAGTACTGAAGGACATTGACATCTGTAAGCAATAAGAAACATTTCCCTTAGCATTCTCCATAGACTAAAGAAGCCATCAACATTGGATGAAAGAAATTCTAGAATTGGCCAGAAAGGAAGGAAAAATACATGCAGTATCTGATTTGTGAAGAGGAGCTAAAATAACAGATGAAGGATATGAAAAGCAGCACACTGGCCATGCTTTCAATCTGCCTTGAATCACATTTTGGGAGAAAAACAAAATATAAATCCAATAAATAAGTAAATAAATAAAATTTGTTATATGTATAACTATCATAAAAAATTACTTCAAGGAAACCATGTTTTACTTTGATAGGCCCAGAGAACTACATCCTTTTCAAATAAAATATTCTTCAAATGACCATAAGAAGAAAAGATTTTAATTATAGTACGTATGTACTTAAAAATAATTACATTCAGCCCTCATTTCTGCAGGGAATCCATTCCAGCACACCCCACCCACCCCCATGGAAAGGGAGATTCACCAATATTCAAGCCCCATAGGGCTTGAATGGGGTGCGCCCCGCAGGCACACATGGGGGCATGCCCTATTGATTTTAACAGAGGTCACCCCCCGTGAATATGCAAAACCACGGACTTCAAGTCTGCGAAAACAGAGGGCACGACTGTACTTGAATTTCAAACATATCTGCTTATATCCCAAGTCACTAGCACACACACAGCTTTTGTGTACTCTAGGACATTAGGAATATTGGTCTGCAGCAGAGAGAAAAGGTACATTTTAAAATTTGATTACATCGTCTAACAACATGGTGTATTGCTGACCTTTCTTCCACCACCACTTGTTCAATAACAACATGTTATAATATATTTAACAATTTGGCCACATGAAGCAGAGAGGAAAGAATAACTTGCTTTTCTGGGGAAATTAATCAGCAGGTGCTGGCATCCACCATGAACTCGATGGGCAATCTGTGACCTAGATGCAGAGTGCTGGGCAAGCTCCTTTGAGCCTGCTGAGATACTTTTCTTCTTTCCTCTGTTCATGTGGGTCCCTTCCCTCTCTTGAAAAAAAAGCTTGATGCCATCCCTCAAACACCAATACAGTTCAGTCTTGAAACCTTTATCAGCATGGCATCACCAAACCCCATATGAATCATTCTCCAACAACTATCTTGACCTTAATTCAATTTCACAAGCAACTGCTCATTTTTAGAACTAGCACTAATATAGTATCCAATATCTAATTATCTAAACAGGTTTTGTGTTTGTACAAGCAGCTGCACTTGCACTATCACTATCTAAAGTAAAACTGCACCACAAAAGGATTTTTATTCTAGTAGCACTGATTTAGACTGAGATGCCCGAGTACTAAAAGCAAGCATCTAACCACTGCATTAAAGATTTCTAAAAGACAAGACTGTTGTCTAATTCTGAGGAGATGGTATGTGTACATGCATGAGTGTGTATGCACTGGATAGAATGGTGCCACTGTGGTGTTCTACGTGCAGCACACAGAAAGAGCAAGAAAGATTTCTAACAGTACCCAAGAAATGTCTATTAGTCTTATATTGCTGTACCGCTTTTGGTTTCTTCAAGCACTTCTCTTTCTGCTATTAGGCATGTACAGGATTATACTATTACACAGACATTACTCCTCATCACAATGTTTTCAAGTTTAGCAAATCCATAGGAACACCTTACCTGTTGTATCACTAACTCCTAGTAAAATTCAGGGAAATTTGTGAAGAAAGTAGTACACAGAACAGATACCTCAGCTAACCTGGCTGCAATATATATGCTGAAATAAGGATTTTGTTAAAATTAAATGTGTTTTTTTTCCTGTGTAACTGTGCAAAACTTGTTAAGGCAACCTTTAATTATGAAGCTTCTGTGTAAATGAGAAACAAAATATACCTATGTGCATCAAAAAATTAAAAAAGAGGAATTTGATTGTTTCAAGAATTAACGTTTGAAAAACAGTCTTTTATTTGAGCCTATGCTGGCTGTATCAATAAAAATATATAATTTACGTATCAAACTTGTATCTTCGTTGGGTGCCTGCAAGTCGTTTCTGACTTATGGCAATTCCAAGGCAAACCTATCATAGGGTTTTCTTGGCAAAATTTGTTCAGAGGTTTGCCTTTGCTTTCCTCTCCAGAGCAGTAGTCCAATGCTTAAACCACTACAAGCTTGTATCTAGTGTGACTTTAAAACTTACATATAGCTTGTATCTAGTGTGACTTTAAAACTTACATATAGTCCTAGAACTGCCTCATCATCATAGGAAGAGAGAGCACACAAATGTTGCTGTTTTTAATCTTAGCAGATGGACTTAAGAAACTCTATATTACTCTAACTAACTGCTACTAATCCTGTTGCCCTCTCCCAAACCATTTGTTTACTCATTTGGAAGCACAGTAGTGCAACAATTTGTACCACCTCACAGATGATTTCAAAAGATTATAAATATTTTTAAAGAAACTTGTTCTGCTAAAATCCTTCATTTTCTACCAACCAACCTTCTTTCCTCTACTCTTCACATCTTTGTGAAGTCAATCAAAGACATAAAACACAGAGAACAGTAATCATGATTTCTGTGGGTAAATGGATAATAATAATAATAATAATAATAATAATAATAATAATGGGAGATAGAGCTTCAATTCACGAACACTCTAGTATTAAACATGGTGTTCCAAGAAAAGTTTCTTCTGTTGTGTTTTTGTTGTAATGGGCCCTGTCTTAGGCTGCATCAGCACTGCAATAATGCAGTTTGATACCACTTTAACTGCCATGGTTTCATTCTATGGAACCCTGGGATTTGTAGTTTGTAGGAGCACCAGAGCTGTCTGACAGAGAAGACTAAATATCTCACAAAACTACAAATCCCAGAATTCCACAGCATTGAGCCACGGCAGTTAAAGCAGTGTCACGCTTCATTATTTCTGCAGTGCAAATTGGGTCCTAGGCAAGAAAGAGTAGATAATGCTAATGATAATAATTCATTGTTCTAATCCTGCATGAGATTTGGATTTCCATTTCTAAAACACTAGGCACTTCAGTACCAATTAATTCTTTACCATGTTTAACTATGCAAATAAGCAGTCTTAATAAAATAACCAAATATACTGGCCAAACCCAACTTTATAAAGAAAACAACATTTGCAAATAATTAAGAAATGTCCAATCAATAAGTCACACATCTAATCTAGTCTGTAAAATAGGGATCGACAAAGTGTGAACTTCCAGATATTGCTGGACTCCAACTCCCATCAGCCCTAGCCAGTATAGCAATGTAGTTCAACAACATTTGGAGGGCCACATATTGCCCATCTGCTTTGGAGCCATGAAAAATACCAATGTGATCAGACTGTTATTTGCTGTTACCCATTCACAATCATTTTGTGCCCTATTTGCTACTGTAGAAGTACTTAGACAATTTTTCTACCATTCCACCTCTCCAGCATCTCTCTCACTTACAATCTAATTTATTCCACTCTTACATTATGATTACTGTATCAAATATTTCAAGCTCTCCAAATCAAACCTGGTTTCTGAGACTAGAAAAAGAAAGTGCAATTTCTGTTTTTGAAAACTCTATTACATGGACACTATCCTCCCACATAAGATTATAATTTTGTGAATTTGTTCAGAAGCATTAACATTCCAGATTCCTCTCCTCCACTTTCCATAGATGGAAGTTGAAGTGATCTTTGCGCTGTTGCCAATAAAATCTGTGTTACTGTTAACATATGAGTAACTGTAACCATATGTTCTTGTCTCTCTTGTCCTTTTAGATATCTGAAAAAAGTCAGAGGATCCAAATGGATCTGATTCAGCACAGAACTTGTTATTGTGTGCCTTCAAGTCTTTTTCAATTCATGGCAACCCTAAGGAATACCTATCACAGGGGTTTCATGGCAGGATTGGTCAGAGGGGCTTGCCATTGCCTTCCTCTGAAGCTGAGAAAATGTGACTTGTCCATGGTCACTCAGTGGATTCCCGTGTTCAAGCAGGGATTCAAAACTTGATCTCTAGAGTCCTATTCAAACAGCCAAACTATTACACCACAGTGGCTCTTCCAGCACAGAACTACATTACAGCAAAAGAACACAGAACAGCAAATAGCTAGTTTTCATAACAATTAGCATTATTAATGATGATGAAGAGAAGGAAAACCTCGAACACTTGACACAGTTGACGAGTGACACACAAGCTAGGTTTCACGACTCCATTCAACACATATAAATATATATACAGTAATATATATTTGGCTTAAATCTTCCAGACATCTTTCTGACAACAGTGGAAACACAGGCAAAACTAACAGGAGCAAGAGATGAAGTCATGACAGAGCAAGATCTGTCTGTTGCCACCAGTCATTACCTACTATTGGTAGTGTTTGAGAAATGCACAATTTTTTCTGAATTGATACATTAATAAAGAAGCTTCTTCTGTACATTAATAGTGATTCAATCAGCTGATGGAACATTCCAATGGAATAAAATCTACAAAAGTTTATTCATATCAAATTAACATACATTTGTACATTACATGCACTCATTAACAACTGCTGTAACCAATCTTGGGCAACTAAAACAAGCTATCATTGCTCCTCTTGATTTTAATGAGACTAATCAGGATTCAGTCAGGATTGTCATAAATGTGTCCATTCATAATCACTGCTAGTTGGTGCTTAGTTAATCAAACAGTGACTCAAGAGTCCTCTTCTGCAGGTCATTCTCTAATTAAGGGCCTTTGCAGACTGCCAGAAATAATGCAACTTGAGTGCACTTTAACTGCCCTGGCTCAATGCTAGGGAATCATGGGAACTGTAGTTTATTGTGGTACCAGAGCTCTCTGACAGAGAAGGCTCAATGTCTCTGAAAAAACTACAGTTCCCATGATTCCCTAGCACTGAGCCAAGGCAGTTAAAGTGGACTCAAGTTGCATTATTTCTGGCAGTCTGTAAAGGCCCATAATTTCAATCCTTTAAAGAAACATTTTTAAAATCCTATAGGATACACTCAGTGCAGTGCTTTTGAATTCTTATTAAGAACCAAGAGAGCATTGTCACACTGTAAGTGTTATGAAAAAAACTCAGCCACTGATTTTATTTATTTATTGGAACAATGCACTAAATTTCCAGAAACTCAATTTAAGTACTCAGGAATCAACACTATGGGCGTGAACAGACTGTCAGAAATAATCCATCTTGAGACCACTTTAACTGCCCTGACTCTGTGCTAGGGAATCATGGGAACTGTAGTTTATTGTGGCACCAGAGCTCTCTGACAGAGAAGGGTCAATGTCTCAGAAAAAACTACAATTACCATGATTCCCTAGCATAGAGCCAGGACAGTTAAAGCGGTCTCAAACTGGATTATTTCTGGCAGTCTGTAAAGGCCCTAAATTGAGCTGTGTTCTTATGTTCTGTCTATCCTTTCCTTGCCATAATGCCGACACATGTAGAAGGTGTGAAAAGAATTCTTCGTGAGCCACTAATTCCTTATTCTGGGGACCTAAAGAATGAACGTGGTATCAAAATATATTTTACAATGTTTGCATAAAAAGCTGCAGGTACCTTAATGGAAAACAGCTTGGAAAAATTATAGAAGACACCTTGGGTTTATTTTGGTTTTTTTTAAAAAGACTTTAAATAAGGTCCAAAATACACTGCAGGAATTGAGACCACTTTAATTGCCCTAGCTCAATGCTAGGAAATTCTGGGAGCTGTAGTTTTGTTAGACATTTAACCTTCTCTGTCAAGAGAGCTCTGGTGCCACAACAAACTACAGTTCCCAACATTCTCTAGCACTGAGCCAGGTAGTTAAAGTGGTTTCAAACTGGATTATTTCTACAGTGTAGTTTGGACCTAATTCTAGAAATAATTGCACCACTTCTTTTCAAGAAAATTCCAATAGAAAGCTCATCATTTGAATCGACTTGTTTAAAGCACCTAACTCTTCTGGAGTTTAACTGTTAAAGAAGAATTCTTGAAACAGCTGAATCAGTTTCTAAAAATTTTCTGAAATACTGAGGTTTTCCTAATCTTTCAAAGGAATTGTTTTCAAATGATCATGTCTGTTGTTTATTCCCTTTTTGTTATGGAAGGAATGACAGTTTCGTGTAAAGCTGTACCATACTTATTTCAATGAAAATAAAACTAGAGTCCTCCAAAGCATTTATGAAACAATGTACCTGACTGTTGCTTATTCCCAGGGAGCAGTCCTGGAATGTCTCATAGCAATTAATTTTTTCATACTTTAAAAAATAATCCAATTCAATCCAATACTAATCCAAAGACTGCAATTACCTATAGCCTTATTTAAATATCAGAAAAGATTCTTTTTTAAAAAAAGCTACAGTAAATACAAAACCAAGTATTGCATACACTTTGAACAAGTCCTATTTATCCACACCTCTGGGTGCTGCTGCTGATTTTTAACGTCAATGTGAAATTGATGCTGAAGATCATCCAGTTCATGGAGGACATGAGCCAATGGTGCCCAGTTTTATTCCCACTTCTCATTTGGTCCTAGTACAACAAATGCTACTCCTGAACAATAATTAACTGGTTGGTGTTGTTTTTTTAAAAAAGCAAGCCAAGTCCTAATAATCCCTCCCTGTTCGTGGACTTCAAGTCCATGGTCCCACTCTTCGTAGGAGGGACAAGCGGGGAGGATATAATGGCAGCGTGCAACCGCACGCACCATTATTTTCGGGGGGGGGGGGGAGAACGGATTTTTGCAGGAAGGGTCTGGAACGGATCCCCCACAAATTGGGAGGGGCTACTGTATTTCCATATGAACTACTACAGATTTTGAGATCTGTGGAAGAGAATTGTACCATTTAGCATCTCCCCTTTAGACTATCTGTGAACAAGTTAAGCTACTCATGTTCCAAATCAGCTATGTCATTCTGTTTCTTTGCTGGTGTCTGTTTTCCTGGATGATTTTAAACTACTTTTCCTAGTTCATTTATCATTAACTACTCTACAATTACCAGTCAAAAGAAGCATTTAAAAATTCTGCATTACAATAAAATGACATTTGAATTTAATTAGCTTATACTTGTAAACCGTTTAAGAGACTGCATAGCACGATATGAAGCGGTATATAAATGAAGCTGCTATTGCTAACTGCTATTATTTTCAAAATATTGGTTATTTTCCCTGTATCAAATTTCTATACAAAAAAGACTTTATCACACAGAGGAAATCCCGTGCAGAAATAGGGTTTTAAATAGAAAAAGGCAAATGCTTTCTCCAATCTTTCTTTGGATCTTATCACATGGGGGAAATCCTGTTAAATGGTGGGGAAAACCCACAAAAACAGGTAGATTTTCAGATGACGTCAATGTTAAGCTGTTGTTAACCTGAACAGAAAGTTGTCAAAAACTGATTTTTGCTTTTGGAAAATCCCGAAAGTAAAAAGGAGTGGCTTTTGACTACTTTCTGTTCGGGTTAGCAACAGTTTAACAGCTATGTATGTGAAAATCAACCTGCTTTTCCAGTTTTTCCCCACCTTTTAAATCCCGCTTCTGCATGGGATTTCCCCCATGTAATAAGGTCCAAAAAAAGATTAGAGAAAGCATTTGCCTTTTAAGATAAAAACATTTGGAGCAATGATGATGATGACAGTAATAATATTTATATCTATCCAACTCACACATGGTATCTACTTTTTATATAGTGGAGATATAGATATCGTGGGCAGTGGATTATAGCCCTTGTCCTAAACTTATCTTGTTTTGTGTCCTTGAAGAAATAAGGTCAAACAGAAACCCTAATTTTAGTTAATCAGAGATTTTGGACTAGGCGCCTAAAAATACAGACTTTACATAGCTCCAAGCCATTATGTTTTATCATACCAAATAAATTATATACATTTAGGAAATGCACTGATTACAAAAAACAGACACTTTTAATTAACATCAGAAATCTGAGATTTGCAAAGTACTCAATAATATTAGCAGGAAACAGCAATGAGTTGAATGACTACTGGTGAAAGTTAAGGAAGGAAGTACAAAAGCAATGATACAATGGAATATTAAGAAAATAAACTAACCTCACATTTAAGTAACTTAAAGTAGATGGTGAAGACATTGAAATAGTTAAAGATTTTCTATTATCTTGGTCCAGTCAATCAAAATGAAGCATTTAGTCAAGAAATCAGAAGAATAAGAGTTTGAAGAGCATCTATGAAAGAACTGGATAAGCTCAAGTATAAAGATATATAATTAAACACCAAAATCAAAATTATCCAGACCACAGTATTTCTGAGAACAAATTAAGCCTGAACTCTTACTAAAAGCCAAAATGACAAAACTGAACAAATTATAGTTTAAATCAAGGGAGGGAAAAGTGAAGTCTATGTGATGCATGTGGCTCTCAAAGCTCCTGGAAATCCCATCCTTGGAGCATTTTTGAATGATTTTCTACCTTAAAACTGCCCCAAAGGATACATAGACTTCTCCACTACCCTTCTTTGGCCAGTCTTCAATTGAACAGGGTGACCAGAACTTATGAAACTTCAACATACTGGCCTGCAGCAGCAATTGGCACCTGCCCTCTGTGCAGTTATCCACCCCTAGTTTAAAAGAATGAAATAAAACAACTAATTATTTAAAACCAACAAGGGGATTAATCACAAAGAACAAGTTAATCCATCCTGCATTGAAGGCTGGTGCAAACATAGTTCCTTAATTCTGTTTATAGATCAGGAATGGTCCATGATGCGACATCCTTACCTTTACCCACCAATTCCTTTAATACATGTTTCTTTTAACCAACCACAGCTGGAAATTTCAGATGCTGACAAGTATTAACCACAGTCAGGTTTTAATCTTCATGGGCTCCTAGCCTAGCATGTCATTAAAACTAACTGTAGTTACAGTTAATTATTGTTGTTGTGTGCCTTCAAGTCATTTCTGACTTATGGTGACTCTATCATGGGTTTTTTCTGGAAAGATTTATTCAGAAAAGGTTTGCCTTCCTCTGATGCCAAGAGTGTGTGACTTGTCCAAGGTTACCCAGCAGATTTCCTGGCTAAGGAGGGAACTGAACCCTGGTCTCTAGTCATAGTCCAACCCTGACATACTGGCTCTCTTCAGCAAATTATAGCCAGTTGTAATTTCTACAACCTACGCCATGGTCCAAACCAGAAGGGACTATATACTTTGTAGTCTACATACTACACAGCCTGTAAAATGCAAGATTTCTGTATACAGTTGCCCCTCGAAAAAACAGAAAAACGCCAATATTCAAGCACCATTGGCTTAAATGGCTGCACATGCCTGCAAGATTTCTGTATACAGTTGCCCCTCGAAAAAACAGAAAAACGCCAATATTCAAGCACCATTGGCTTAAATGGCTGCACATGCCTGCAGGTACCCGCGGGCATCCATGGGCACGCGCTCCATTTTGATCCCTTCTGTTTGCCCCTTGTGATCCAATAATAATTTTCTATATTCTTCCATAAGAAAGGCCCAATCCAGAGAAGGCTTATTTATTTATAACCATACAACACAAATCATCACCAACAAGCATACTTCAGATACTGTAGATCAGGGATCCCCACCGCGCGTTTCGCCATCTGTGCGGCCGCGACGCGTTTGCGCATGCGCAGTACTGCTGCGCATGCGCAAATGTGTCACGGCCGCCATTTTGGGAATCAAAATGGCGGCCGTGACGTGTGCTGCGGCAGCAGCGCCGCGCCACCATTCCCCCCCCCCCCCCGGCCCAGCGGAGACCTGGACCTGGACTTCGGGGAACCGGCCCAGGTCTCCAAAAGGTTGCCTACCCCTGCTGTAGATAAAAGGCTGTTGAAAAACTACTGCATATACACTCTTCTTGATTCTACCCACAATTAGTTGTTTTTGCCATCATTTTACAGATCATCTTATGGGAATTCTGAATTCTTTATACAAGCAAGCACCAAAAAGTAGGAAGGTAGGAGATATGCAAGAGATAAATAGGAAAGGAAGACCAAAGAAATATTCTGAATTTGAACAAAACTCAGGAGGTGCTGATGGTACTATATACATGCTGGGACAATTAACAGAAGGTTCTTACTGGTTCTTGGTAGTGGGCTGGATAACAGCCAACAAGCTTAAGCACAATCCTGAAAAGTTAGAAATATTGTTGATGGGTGCTTCATCCATTCAGGAAGACAACTGCAAGCTGTTGTGGAAGGGGCTGCACTCCCCCTGAAGGATGAGCTTTGCTGTGCTCACTATTCCAAATAATAATAATAATAATAATAATAATATAGTTTATTTATATATCCCGCCTCTCCCAGCCTTTCACCCATGAAGCTGAAAATTATTCTGAATAGTAACATTTTATTCAATTTAAAGTGCTGGTGCATACCTTTTACAGTTCTGCAGGGCTTGTGGCCTTATGCCATTTGTATGTTATTTTATGATAAGCAATTGGAAATAAACAAACATCATCCTATCCACACATCATGCCTTGCTCAGAAGCCCTGCTCCATATACCCCTCATACAAAACGAGATGGATTCAAACAAATAAGGGAGCTTTTTTGACTTTTTGAGCCTCACTTGTATGACTCTTCTTCTATTTTTAGGTGTCAGGCAAAGACCTTTTAATTTTCCTGTTCTTTTAACCTATGATAAACAGCTTCTATTGTTTTTAGTGCTGACTCATGTTGCTATAAACTATTCTACTGATTATTGTTGTTTTATTGGGTGCACTCCAGAGGAAATTAGACACAGACTTCAGTGGGTCAAGATCATCATTATTTAACTTTTACACTCCCATTTATTTCAATGGAATTTGAACCCTAGATTTCTCTGGATTCCATTCATTTAATTTTATGAACTAAACACATTTGTGTTTGTCTTTTTAGCAGTCCACAGTATCTGCAGAACTTATCTCCAGCACCACATTTCAAATGAGTTGATTATTCCTTTCTTTCCTGTCTAGCTTCCACAATCATAATAATAATATTTATTTTTTATATCCCGCCCCTCTGCAGAGCAATCGGGGCGGCTTACAGCATTAAAAATTTCCATACAGATATATTAATATAATTTATACATAGGAATAGGAAATATAATGTCATGGACAATCCTAACTTCAGTATTCAAAGATCTATCATTGAATACTAAAGTTTGGATTGTCCATGCCAGGGGTAGGCAACCTTTCCCCTTTAAGGGCCGAGGGACTTCAGCTCCCAGAATCCCAGGAGCTATTGGCCAACATGGGACTATTGGCCAACATGGCTGAGGCTTCTGGGAGCTAAAGTCCCTCGGCCCTTAAAGGGGAAAGGTTGCCTACCCCTGGTCCATGCCATAGTGTTTCCCGTTTCTGTGAACGGTTGTGAAAGCTGGAGAGTGCCGATAGGAAGAAAATCAACTTACTAGAAACTGGCAAGTGATGTTGGAGAAGAGTTCTACAAATGTGAGCATGCACGAGCCTATGTGTCTCTGTCCCGATCTGCAGGGGTAGACAAAGCATATTTGCCCCCTACCATGCAATTTGGAGGTTGGAAACTACTTGACAACTTTACTTTGATAGAGTTACATGGAATTTAAAAGCAAAGCAGTGCAGCAATTTCAAAGAATAGGAAACCCAACCATTTGACTCTGAGGATTAAGGGTATCTGATCATTTGCCATTGGTGTAGCTCAGTGGTCCCCAAGGTGGGTGGTAGCAACACCCGGGGGCATTGGGAAGCTCCATGGGGACACTGAGGGATAAAAGAGCAGCAGGGGGGTGCTGAGGGGGGTGGCAGGGGATTGTGGGGAGGGGGTTGCAAGTAGGGTAGCCATTACTGCTGAAAAACTGTGAAAGTACAGGACTGAAGTCTTTGAAAAGCAGCATGTCTCAAATTCCTTAAGGCAAGAGTGAAATCTCAGGAAAAAAACTCATCCAGATCCTGCCCTTGAGGCTCTGGGTGGTACTGTGAAACATGCTAGACCCAGAGCCCAGAGGCGGGAAGGGAAAGGAGGCAAGCAGAGACTTGGAGCAGCAAGGAGGCTTTCTTGTGCCCTGGTAAATGTGTGGCGATACAGTGGAACTTTTTCCTTGCTTGGGACTAGGATTGCCCTTCTTTCTAGCTCCACCCCCACACAGAAATGTTTGTGTGTGTATTTCAAAAGGGGGAGGACCTTTTCTTAAGATCCAGAGCAGGGGTCGGCAACCTTTTCTTACCTGGGCCCAGTCCCTTCCGGCGGGGCGGGGGGGAATGGCAGTGCGCGCCCCCCCCCGCCGTGCATGCCGCAATGGCGGCCGCGACTTGTTTGTGCACGAACAGTACTTCTGTGCATGCGCAAACGAGTGGCAGCCGCCATTTTGGAAAACAAAACGTGCAGCGGAGGTGTGGGCGGCGGTGGGGGTCGGTCGGCGGCGGGGGCCGGTAAGCTGGGGTCGCTGACCCCTGGTCCAGAGGCTGTCTTTCCTCTTAGTTGCATGCTAATGGGCTGGCGCTCCCCTTTCCTCCATTTCCCTCCCCCATAGAAATGTGTGTGTGTGTTGTTCTTTTTAAAAAAAGAGGAGCATATGGCTCTGGAAGACAAACAGTGAAGTCCAGGAAATAACATATGCAAATAGGTCCATTAGCAACACAATGAGAAATCTTCTTTCTTTTGCTCTCCTGTGTGAGAAAACCTGCCTTTCTCCTTTGATTAATATTGAATTTCTCAAGATGTCTCTGTGTTGTTGCATCAGAAAAAAATTCTAAATGCTGCTTAACACACATCAAATGCATTCTCGTTTTAAAAAACAAACAAAATGTTTGACTTTTGTTGGAGGTAAAGACCTCAAAAAGTTAAGTCTTCGCCTTTTGTTTCCTCTTGTTTAGGATTCCCCTGTTGTGTCTAAAATGCAATATCCTGAAATCTAGAAAGCATATCCAGGAATAGCTGTGATGGCCATACTGCAAACAATAATATCCAAAATCTACAAAACGGTGATACCTTTTGCCCGTTTGATTTTTAACACCTTTCCCCAATGAAGAAGCCACAGTTGAGCTTCAAAAGCTTGCTTCAGCTATTCTGTGCATTTTAGTTGGCCAATAAAGGTATCACTGCTTTGTGGATTTTGGATGTTATTGTGCTTTGCTGTATGGGCTGGCCAGCACAGCAACCCCTGGATATGATTCCTACAGTAGGAGTCCCTCTTAGTCTCATAGCTATTTGGGAGCTTTTCTCCCTCCCCCCACAGAAACGGGGGGGGGGGGGGACCCACCTATGATGAGTTCTCTTCCAAGTGTCTAGAATTTAGAGACATAGGTTTAATTTGCATTACAGAAATAATGCAGTTCAACACTGCTTTAACTGCCTTAGCTCAATGCTATGGAAATCTGGGATTTGTAGTTTTGTGAGCTATGTAGCCTCTATCAGGGAGCTCTGGTGTGACAACAAACTACAAACCTCAGAATTCCATAGCACTGAGCCATGGCAGTTAAAGTGGCGTCAAATTGCATTAATTCTGGAGTGCAGATTCAACCATAAGTCATATTGGTCTGAAATATCAGTATGCAAAGGGATCTTGTAACATCTTTGAGACTGTGTGAAAAAAGGTGTAGCATAAGCTTTCATAGACTTGCATCTGAGAGTTTGTGGAAGAGAATTATGCAATGGCTCATGTGGTTAAGACACTGACTCTGTTGATTACAAGATCGGCAGGTTGGCAGTTCAAGGCCCAGGTACTGCATGAAGGGGTGAGCTACTGTCACTAGTCCCAGCTTCTGCCAACCTAGCAATTCGAAGGCATGCAAATGCAAGTAGCTAAGTAGGTACAACTTTGGTGGAAGTTAAACAGTGTTCTGTGCAATCATGCTGGCCACATGATCACAAAGTACTCTCTGACAAAGCTTGCTCTTTGGCTTCGTAATGGATATGAGCACTGCCCCATATGGTCAGGCACGACTTGACAACCTTGTCAATGGGGAATACCTTTACATTTACCTTTAGTTTCAAGAAACTTATTTTGTACATCATTCTGGGACAAGACAAAGGGAGGCTGAATGGAGAGCTGTGGGAAACAAGCCATGACTGTCCAGGCTTAGAGGCAAGACACCTAAAATGGATCCTCCAGCTTTGCCTCACCCTGGAACAGAGCAAACAGACCCTGTCTTTCCCTTACTCCCTCACCTCTTTGGGCATGAGAAACTGCTCAGTTTCCCCCTCCAAGGAGGAAAACTTCTTTAGGTAAGAAAGACACCAGCTGGTTGCAAGGCAAAAGGGAAGGGGGGGCAGGCATGTGGTCTTCTTTCCCTTGGCTAGGTAGCTCAAGCCAGCTAGCCAAGGCAGAAGGGAAGGGTGGACAGGAATGTGCTCTTCTTTCCCTTGGCTAGGTAGCTCAACCCTAATGGTATCACCACTGTATAAAAGGAATCTGGAATCCAGGATAGGTGTGGATTGAAGAAAGGAGTTGGTGTGGTGAGTTAGAGTTTGTAGAATGAGTTTGTTGGAGAAGTGTATTGTAGCAGACAGTGTAAGTTGACAGAAGTCAGAGCTTCTGTTGTAAATACTGTGTATACATTTTGCAACAGGAAGATAAAAGCCTCCAAGGACTTTGGAAGAAGTCAACTGTGCCTGTGCCTTATTTCAAGTTGGTCAGTGCTTTATTGCCAAATACTACATACTGAGTTGTGCTTCCACACTCTGCTGTGAGCTACTGTTGAGGTCAAGCACCTCTGTTTGGGCCTCGTTTTTGTTTGTTTTGGTTGCTGCACACTTTCAGGACACAGAGGAGAGCCAACATTATTCCTCTCTTCCTCCCTTTGCCAGGCGAAGCCTGGAGAATGAGAAGGGCAGCTGTATGGATATTTCTTGGCATGGGCTGCCCAGACTGCCACACAGCCTTCCTCAGGTGGAAATCTGGCTGAGCTTGCCTGCCTGTCCTCTTCGCCAGGCACCCCATTCAGACAAGGTTGTTCCTTCCACAGAGGGGCCTCCCTCTTTCACTTTCCCAAGCCACTCCCCTGCCTCATCTCCCTTCCCCCAATACAAATTTATGGGACTCCAGGTTCTCTTTGGAACTTGGGCTTGCTAGCAGCAATTGTTGTTGTGTGCCTTCAAGTTGTTTTGACTCATGGTGACCTTTAGGAGAACCTATCATGGGGTTTTCTTGAAAAGGATTCTTCAGAGGAGGTTTGCTATTGCCTTCCCCTGTGGCTGGGAGAGTGTGACTTGCCCAGGGTCACCCAATGGGGTTGCATGGCAAGCAGGATTTCATTTACTTCATTTGCAAACTACTCAAAAGCTGCCACTTCCTTTGCTTAGGATACTTTCTCTTATCTCTTCCCCCCCCCCCCAAAGTAGAACAGTGGACCTAATACCAAGAAATGGGCATGGGGAGGAGGGCTCTAGGGTTGTCACCCAAGAGGAAAGGGGACAGTAGCCTGAAAAAGTTTGGGGACCACTGGTGTAGCTGTAGAAACTCAACTGATGGGGAAAAGTTTCAGTTCTGATGACGTCTATGGGACATGTGTGAGTTCAATCACCTGTTGAATTATAGCGACCCCATGAACTTCAAAAGGTTTTCTTAGGCAAGGAACAATCGGAGCTGGTTTTGCCAGTTCCTTCTTCTGAAATAAAACCTGGTATTTGTTGGTGGTCTCTCATCCAAGTACTAACCAGGGCTGATCCTGCTGAGCTTCCAAGATCAATTGAGATCTGAAGTCTTTAGGGTTCGTATGTTTTATTAATCTAATGAAATGAAGATTAGTTGGCCTGATTGGCCTTACAACTTTGGGGAGATGTTCTAAAACCATTGGCTATATCAGACTCCATTGAAGATGCTGATGTTTATGACATAGAGCAGGGGTAGGCAACCTTTCCCCTTTAAGGGCCGAGGGACTTCAGCTCCCAGAAGCCTCAGCCATGTTGGCCAATAGTCCCATGTTGGCCAATAGCTCCTGGGATTCTGGGAGCTGAAGTCCCTCGGCCCTTAAAGGGGAAAGGTTGCCTACCCCTGACATAGAGTGACTGTGACCTCCACCACAGGAACATGGGGATATGAATACCAGACTACATCCTAGAACTGTAATTCAGTATCTCAGCCTAAATCCTATTTCAGTATTGAGATACTAGTAATGTATTTCAGTACTAGGTTATGTTTTATTATTGGGGATATAGAATTTAATCAATTGAGCTAGATGACAGAAAACTGTGGTTTCAAACCCAACAGACACCAAGAAGTTCACAGAAGGAGAACTCTGCATTCTTCCTAGTTCCACCCCATCACAGCCAGCCACTAACAACTCCTGAAAAGCTTCTCAACAGGAACAGAAGACAATAGAGGATGAGAAATCATTTCTGGCCCAAATCCAATTGACCAGCTGTCAGCTGCCTATATGCCAAAGCAGGAGGGAAAGAGAAAACAATGAGGGTATTTTAAAAATAACCACAACTAATGGCAGCATTATATGTCTAGCAGCTAGTACAGGGTAACCAGGATTAAATGGTTATGAACTGACCATCAAACACTGTAGAACATACCCTGGGATGTTTATCCATGTATATTTTCATTGCAAACTGTTAATAAAAAAAAAAGGTCTGTTGCCGTTTTTGAAAGTGAGTTCATAGATATTTTATCTACAACCTTGAAAAATGTACAGAACCTTTGGCTCAACTAGACTTTTCTTTATTTTGTATTAAAAAAAAAACTTTAGGTTTTCTGCTTTCTCATCCCGCCTACCTACCCAGATGCCAGTCCTTGTCCATGCATTAACAAAAATAACTAATAGTCACATTGTGTAGCTGATAGATTCCAACACCCTTTGTTAACTGATAATACCTTACCTGAAAGGCTCTACAATAATAAATACAATTCACAGGACATCTCTGCATACAAAAATAGAGTAATAGTAGTATTGTTTTTGGAGAAGTACAGCTGGCCCTCCAGATCCATAGATTCTTTATCCATGGATTGAACTATCCACACTCTGAAAATATTGCAAAAATATATACAATCTAAAAAGTAAACCTCGATTTTGCAATTTTATACAAGGAACAACATTTTACTATGCCACTATATATAATGGGACATGAGCATCCACCGATTCTGGTATCCTCGGGAGGTCCTGGAGCCAAACCCCAGCGGATACCAAAGGTCCATGTAATCAAGCGAAACACAAGTAGAACTGCCTATAAAATGAAATATAAGAAACCTTTTACAGTAAAACTGAGGTAGGGAATGTGATAAATCCTTCTTGATTTGAAAAGGATTATTTTTAAGTTTTAATTCTAAGAAAGAGCATTAATAAAGAAATCTTGCTTAGCCCAGGCACTATATAATCCTCCTCCTCAGAGACCAAGGTTGCAGTCCTGTGCACAATTACTTGATGTCTCACCCACCTCAACTTACTGAACAGACATGCATAAAAACAGAGTCCACATCTATGTTGCACACCTCTTCTACATTTTAAATTTAAGCAAGCAAGCAAATATAAAAAAAAGTTCCATGCAAAACTGGTAACAGTTATAGTATTGAGGAAGGTGTTTCATTCATTTTAAATAAAATTAACAAATTTATCTATATTTCTTGTTTCACCCCCCCCCCTCCTCCAAAAAATATTTAACTTCTAGTTCTCAGTCTTTTCAGAAGAGGACACAAATTTTTCAACTTAACAACACCGAAAAGCTAAAATCTGGCTTTTACCACAAAAGCAAAACATCCTGCATTTTTTACTTACAGGGCATCTCCTCAAAAAAACATCCTATCTGAAATAATGCATTTGGTATGAGGTCATCATGAACATGAATCACTAAATGCTTTAACATTAATATTAAAAATATAGTCTGAATTTGAAATTTAGTATTAGTATGACCAGAAATTCTGTGTATGTTGGGATGCACTAAGTTGCATCACTGAATCATAATTGCTTCAAATACTTTAGTTATAATAGCAAATGTAGTATTATGGCTAAGAAATTCAGTGTAAGCCAAGAGTAAACATTTCAAATCCAACCACATGACTTTAGACAAGCCACTATCTCTCACCTTTAATATGGGTATAGAAATACTGACCTGTCTTACAAAATTGTTACAGTAATCAAGATAAGGTATGTGACATGCTCTGAAACCTAGAGTCCTAAATATACTTATTCAGAAGAATATCAATTTCAGTATCATTAGTTTTTCAAGGGTGTATCTTGATTACTTTAAGGAAAGTCCAATTACTATATAAACTTTAACTCCTACCTTATGCTGTTATCCTATGTCAACAGATTCCACTGAGTTCAAAGAGAATTACTCCCTCCTTTGGTAACAATGAAGAGGATTGCAACATATGACTATTTTGACACACCTTAATGCTTTATCTCCACCATTTATCCAAAATATCACATTGTAGCATGTTACCAGCAATAGATCTACATCCACAGCGGATGGAGAAAGAGACAAAATTCATTTACTGTATATACTCAACTATAAATCGACCTTATATATAAGTCAAGAGCAGGTTTGTGGCCCAAAATTATGGATTTTGATACGAACCTTAGAGAAGTCGAGGGTAAAACTTAGAGGTATATAGCAAAGGATATAAAGCAGGGGTAGGCAACCTAAGGCCCGGGGGCCGGATGCAGCCCCCCGAGGCCTTTGGACTGGCCCCAGGCTGGTCCTGCCGCCGCCACCGCCTGCCATGATGATATTGATTATTGTTGTTATTACTTGTTCTTGGGGTTTTCTTGGCAAAATCTCCACAGGGGGGTTTGCCATGGCTTTTCTTGGGTTGAGAATGCATGCATATTTTTTAATTTTATTTTTAGATTTATTTATTTATTTATTTATTGTTGTTGCTTCGCCCCCAATTGTCTGAGGGACAGCAACCCGGCCCCCAGCTCAAAAAGGTTGCCTACCCCTGATCTAAAGGATGAAGCAAAGCAAAACATGTCAAAGAACTTACAAAATGCTTTGTGCTCACTTTTAAGGCTGGATGGATGAAAGAATAGAGGGAGTAGGTGCTTCCAGGACAGATTATACTGTTGCCTTTCACCAAGGGATGGTTCCTTCTTTTAAATAAGAGTTAAAATACAGTACTTACATTGGCCCATGGATAGGTCGACTTCAGTTTTTTTGTGGTCAATTTTTTTTACCTAAATTTCTAGACTTATACATGAGTATATACAGTAATCTTTTTCTTAATAATGCAACTGTTACATGATAAATTATGTTCATATAAACGCACTCGGTGGCCTTAGGCAAGTCACAGCCGCAGAGGATGGCAATGGCAATCCCCCTCTGAACATTTTAAATTAATTTTATGTTTTAACCCAAGTTTGTTTTAATTAGTGTCTAGCATAATACTTTTTTAAGGGGTGGGTGGGTACTGGTTTTTGAATCTGTAATTTATGTATTTTTAACTGTTGTTAGCCGCCCCGATTGTGCTCAGAGGGGCAGGGTATACATTTATTATTATTATTATTATTATTATTATTATTATTATTATTACTATTATTATTATTACTATTATATCTTGTCAAGAAAACCCCACAACAGGTTCGCCTTAGGGCTGCCACATGTCAGAAATGACTTGAAGGAACGCAACAGCAACAACAAAATTGAAGTGGAGGGAAGGAATACAAAAGACTGTCTATGTTGAGCTTTTGCCTAAATATCCCCCTACCTCAAATACCTTACATAACCACCACTGATTTTATTGAAAGTGCTTCACTTGGGGCCAGTCTTGGAAAACTGCCATAGGTTCATGCACACAGGTAGGAAAACCAGGCCATGGGTCCTGAAAGATACCCACTATGAGACAGAAATCATGAGAAATTGTGAAAATTAAACATTCTAATCAGTCCTTATATTTTGGTCTTCCAGCCTTTCAGACTGCTTTTACACCAGGTCTATCTTGTAGTTAAAGGATTGTTGGCTTTCTTGCTTTCTTGTTGCTTGTACTTTTAATAGATTAAAATAAATACAATATTTTAGCCACAGCTATGTCAGTTAAGAACACCTAGCAAATGTTATAGTGTCTCTTAACTAAATATATACGAGACTCTCAAAAAATCGGATATGATGGCCATGCCAAGCAATGTACATGATTTTTGTTATAAAATCCAGCTTTTTCACAGGAAATAGCTCCACACAGAGAACACATATTTTAAGCCTCTACCTAAGAACACAGATCAATCAGTAATACTGTAATATCAAATGCAACATTAATTAGTTGCAGTGATTTATATTTGAAGTGCACTACAGAACAAAGTCAAGGTATGGCACCATGAAAGAGAATCCCAAAGCCTATTTTTAAGAGGAAAATTAGGATCATAGCTTCATTCCAAGGTACTTCCTGAATTTTTCCATTATATTTAGCTACTTCCCTAATACTATCTGTACCATTACAACACAGCAATATTTGGTACCTTTAAACAAAAAATTAAATCACAAAAAATACACCATAAAGTGGGGGGAGTTGACCCAATCAGTGAAACCCATCTGTGATTTGTGAGAATTAACATTCCCACACATGTGTGTGCATTCCCACAGAAAATTAACGAAGAATGCAAATGCTAAACGTTATCTTTTAAGCACCCAAAGCAAATGAGACAAAGCATGGCATAAAATAAATTTAACTGATATAAGCCTTCCAGCCCTAAAATCACTTTTTTCATAGCTACAACAGGCAGAAAAGACCTAAGAAAGAGACAGAAAATGAGTCTGCAGCACCATTTCATACATAACATTACTCATTCCTAACTGGTTACTGGGGAGAGGGGGTTGAAAAGGGGAAATCTGAGCAAGAACATATGTATGACATGCACAAAAATACAAATAGGCAACCAGGAATGAAGAAGACGGGATTCCTGGAATCGTCCTCTCACTTTGATCTTAAAACCAGGGCTGTATTAGGGGCGTCACCATCACCAGGAGGGATAGGGTATAGCACAGTGCCCACTCACCCACTGTGGGCAATAGTGAAGGCCCACTTGGCCATCATTATCAGAAGGGGTGAGGGATAGCATAGTGCGCCCTTGGCCACCATTATCAAGAGGGGTGAGGGACAGCATAGTACCCACTCGGCAACCCTTACCAGGAGGGATGCGAAATAGCAAAGTGCCCATTCAGCCATCCTTTGGCCACCCTTCGGCACTGCAAAATGGAGGACCTTCAAGGAAAAATGGAGGACATTACTAATGTATAAGCTTAAAAAACACTCATGGAAATGTAGACCCATGCTTCTTTGTGGCTGAAGGGCGGCTGAATGGGCACTTTGCTATCGCTCATTCATCCTGGTAAGGGTGGCCAAGGGGGCACTTTGCTCTCCCCCATCTGGAAGGAGTGAATGATAGCATAATACCCCCTTGGCCACCCTTTTCTCTCCCCCACCCCTTCTGCTGATGGTAATGTTCCTCATATTGCCCTGGTTTTAAGATCAAGGTGAGAGGACCCAGGAATCCCTTCTTCTTCATTCCTGGTTGCCTCCATCTCCAGGCAGGCTGGGGGGGGGGGATTAGCAAAGTGCCCCCTTGGCCACCCTTTTTCTACCACACCACTGAGGCTCCCTATTGACAGATAGGAATCTGAAAAGCGGGGGTGGAAAGGAGTTGGGGGGAAGGGGAGAAGACCATTCCTATGAAGCTAAAAAGCCAGAAATCCAGCCAGCAAGAAACCCACCCCATCCTTTTATTACTATTTTTTTAAGCCCACAGGGAACTGGGCGGCATAAATTATCTTTGCAGAATGAGGTAAAAGAGATGCTTAGCCACCATCACCACCATCTGCTCTTATGATGAGGGAAAGGGAGGGGAAAGAGGGGCACCAGCCATGGCCAGGGGGACCAGGTGTCCTCCTTACCACCAAGGAGGACCAGGCACCATAAAATGGAGAGCCTTCGAGGAAAAATGGAGGATATTACAAAAGCATAAGCTCAAAAAAAAAAACCACCCATGGAAATGTAAATCCATGCTTCTTAGTGATGCTGAAAATGGAGAACATTTTGGAACTCCTCTTTGACAGGAAGCCAAAATGTAAGGCTATGTCCTGGAAAAAGGAGGATGCTGGTCACCCTGAACGCAGGGCATCAAAGAAAAATGGAGGACATGACCAAAGAGAAGCTAAAACACAATATAAATCCATGCTTCTTGGTGATGCTCAAAATGGGGGACATTTTGGAATTCCTCCTGGACAGAAGGCTGAAATGGGTAAGACATATCATGGAAAAGGAGGACATCTGGTCAACCTGAATGTAGGACATCGAATAAAAATGTTGGGCATGACCAAACAGAAGCTAAAAACATTTAATATATATTGATGCTTCTTAGTGATGCTAAAAATGGAGGACATTTTGGAATTCCTCCTGGACCGAAGGCTTGAAATGTAAGACACATCCTGGGAAAGGAGGACGTCTGGTCATCTGGGACCAGATGGTCATCCAGGGAAATAATGGAGGATATGACCAAACAGAAGCTAAAACATAAATATAAATCCCTGCTTCTTAGTGATGCTCAAAATGGAGGACGTTTTGGAATTCTTCCTTGACAGGAGGCTAAACTGTAAGGCTTTGTCGTGGAAAAAAAGAGGATGCCTGGTCACCCTGAATGTAGGGCATCAAAGCAAAATGGAGGACATTTTGGAATTCCTCCTGGACCAAAGGCTTGAAATGTAAGACACATCCTGCAAAAGGAGGACGTCTGGTCATGTGGGAGCAGATGGTCATCCAGGGAAATAATGGAGGATATGACCAAACAGAAGCTAAAACATAAATATAAATAATCCCTGCTTCTTAGTGATGCTCAAAATGGAGGACGTTTTGGAATTCTTCCTTGACAGGAGGCTAAACTGTAAGGCTTTGTCGTGGAAAAAAAGAGGATGCCTGGTCACCCTGAATGTAGGGCATCAAAGCAAAATGGAGGACCAAATAGAAGATAAGCACAATTTAAATCCCTGCTTCTTAGTGATGCTCAAAATGGAGGACATTTTGAAATTCCTCCTTTTCCTCGACAGGTGGCTGAAATGTAAGGATATATCCTGGAAAAAAAGGAGGACGCTTGGGTCACCCTGAATGTAGGACACCCAAGGGAAAAATGTAGGACATAGCCCAACAAAATCTTTTTTAAAAAACCACTTCATAGCAATCTCTGCTTCTTAGTGGTGCTCAAAATGGAGGACATTTGGGGATTCATCCTGGACAGGAGCCTTGAAATGTGTAAGATATATTTAGGGGGGGGGGGGAGAAAGAGGACGCTTGGGCGGCGGCGGGGGGGCTGTTTCACCCTGAATGTAGGACACCCAAGGGGAAAATGTAGGGCACGCCCCAATATGAAGCTAATAAACACACTTCATATTAATCCTTGCTTCTGAGTGATGCTCAAAATGGAGGACATTTGGGGATTCCTCCTGGACGGAAGGCTTGAAATGTGAAAGACCTGTCCTGGAAAAAGAGGAGGACTCTCTGGCAGATGGAGGAGAAGGCGGCTTCCTCGGTCTGTGGGGGTTATGTGGGATTTGAAATGGGGGCCGTTATTGTGGGGACGGGGCCGCGCGGGGGGAAGGGGCGACAGGTGGGCGCCCTGCTACTCACCGGGCCTCGCAGCTCTCTCTCCTTCTTCCTCACAGCCGCCCCTCACGCTCCCTCTCAGCAATACCCACCGCTACCGTTTGCAAGCCACTGAGAGAAATGCTGCCCAGCCTTGGTGGTGGTTTCCCCCGTTCTCCTTTTCAGTCACTGACACTCCTCCTCACCAATAGAAACAGAGCTCAAGGGGGAGGCGGGGTTTACGCGGGCCAATTAGGACGAGCCGTGCCCTCTTCTTTGCGTCGCGGTGGGCGGGCACTGAGTGTCTTCCTCCTCCTCGTGTTACGTTGCCTGTGGCCCCGCCCACCGCACGCCCAGGCTCGGTTGACTTGACAGTTCCTGAGCAACCAGAGCCAGGCTGCATCCGCACTGCAGAAATAAACCACTTCGATACCGGTTTAACGGCCGTGATTCAGTGCTGTGGAGTTCTAAATGGGAGGCATGAAGCCTTTTCTGTCAAAGAGCGCTGATGCCTCGACGAACGACAATTCCCATGAGTCCCTAGAAATTGGCACCTCAGGAATAATCCAGTCACACACTGCTTTCACTGCCATGGCTTTGTTCTATGGAATTCTGGGAATTTTAGTTTTGGAGGACATTTAGCCTTCTCTATCAGAGATAGCTCTGGTGCCACAACAAACTACAAATCCCAGGATCCCATAACAATTTGCACCTCAGAAACAATCCAGATTGACATCTCTTTAGCTGCTATGGCTCAGTGCTGTGAAATTCTGGGAATTGTCCTTTTAGGTGACATTTAGCCTTTTCTGTCAGAGAGCTCTGGTACCACAACAAACTACAATTCCCATGATTCCCTAGCAATAATCCAGTCACACACTGCTTCAACGGCCATGGCTCAGTGCTGTGGAATTCTGGGAACTGTAGCTTTGGGAGACACATAATAAGCTACAAACCCCAGGGTTCCACAGCATGGAGCCATGGCAGTTAAAGCGGTGTCAAACTGCATTATTTCTGCAGTGCAGATAGGAAATGGAAGCAGAGAGAAAGGAAGGGAAAGCTGGATGCTGAGGCAGAAAGAGCTGGCAACAGGCTCTGCAGCTGTTGCTGCCATGACTAAGCAGCCTCTATGAAACAGACCTAAGCAAGTGGAGGCTCTGGGAGGAAAGAGGAGGACAATTAATAATAATAATAATTGTATGGGTTTGTGTGTCTTTGTTTGTGTATTTGGAGGGGTTTATTTATCTCTTATTCTTGTGGTGTGTGTCCAGCTGCCTCTATTTTTTCTTTCCCTCTTTTCCTCCCAACAAGTGTTGCACTTTTATTTTTCATGTACAGCTTTCAATTTGGCTTGTTCATAAAGAAGTGTGCCAAGGCTTTCTGTGTGAATGTGCCCTGAAGTTTCCTGCATTACAGTGTCCTGGATTGTGATATTTGTTTTAATTAAAAAACAAAAACAAAACACAAAAACCAGACATTTGTAAAAGCCCTGTGAGTGGTAAAGCCCAAAAAAGGCACTATGAAATGTAGGACATTCAAGAAAAATGGAGGAGATGGCCAAAGAAAAGCTAAAAACATTCCTAGAAATGTAAAATCCATGCTTCCGAGTCATGCTCAAAATGGAGGACATTTGGGGAATGGCAGAAAGTAAAAAGCTAAAAACATTCCTAGAAATATAAATCCATGCTTCTAAGAGCCTTTACAGACTGCCAGAAATAGTGCAGCTTGAGGCCAATTTAACTGTCCTGGCTCAGTGCCAAGGAATCATGGGAACTGTAGTTTTTTCCTGAGACATTGAACCTTCTCTGTCAGAGAGCTCTGGTGCCACAATAAACTACAATTCCCATGATTCCCTAACACAGTTAAAGTGGTCTCAAGCTGCACTATTTCTGGCAGTCTGTAAAGGCCCTGAGTCATGCTCAAAATGGAGGACGTTTGGGAATGAACAGAAAATAAAAAGCTGAAAACATTCCCAGAAACGGAAATCCATACTTCTGAGTCATGCTCAAAATGGAGGAATTTGGGGATTCCTCCTGGACAGAAAATAATAGCTAAAACCATCCCTAGAAATGTAAATTCCTGCCTCTTAGTCAGGCTCAAAATGGAGGACATTTTGGAATTCTTCCTGGACAGAAGGCTGAAATGGAGGATGTATCCCGGAAAAGGAGGACTTATGCTCACTCTGCATTTGCTGAAAAATGAGTCACATTGATTTCAGAATAGAAAGAGAAGCAATATTGAGCCTAGATGGTATAGTCCTGTATGCTTTAGAGATGGGAAATCTCTAGTTTGCTGACTGAATTCAGCCTATGAGACCAGATGTCCTCACTGCAAAGGAGGACAAGGCGCTGCAAAATGTAAGACATTCGAGAAAAATGAAAGACATGCCCGAAGAATAGCTAAAACACTCATAAATATAAATTCATTGTATATGGTTTGTTTACACCTATATCACATATGTCATATTTCATTATCCTTTTATTACCCTTATTTTATTATATTTTATTACCTTGTCCTCCCTGCAAAGGTTTCTAAAGTTCTTTTTTCCTAGGAGCAGCAGCAGAGAAGAGCTTCCCCACAGATTTTGGGGTGCATTTGTTTCTCAGAGGGGAAAATGACAGCAAACATGGCATTACTGCACGGACTTATTATTTTATTATTTATTCTTCTATTTACTTTTATCCCGCCTTTCTCCCAATATAGGGACTTTTTAGTCATGCTCAAAATGGAAGACGTTTTGGAATTCATCCTGGAGAGAAGGCTGAAATGGAGGACAAGTCCTGGAAAACAGAGGCCATCTGGTCACTCTGGGCCATTCAGTCTACACAGAATTATAGTGCTATGATCCCACTTAAAACTGCCATGGCAACATCCTATGGTATCCTGGGATTTGTAGTTTAGGGAGGGCTATTTCAAATTCTCAACCAGAGAGCTCAAGTGCCACAATAATGAACTACAAATATTCCATAGGATGTAGGAGTTTATCACACGGGACGAATCTTGTGCAGACAACAATTTTGCGGGTTGTTTTTCACATGACGTTAACCCAAATAGAAAGTAGAAAAACCCTGCAAATGAGGGTTGTTTTTCAGATGGCATTTGCGTGAAAGAGAAATAACGTGAAAATAACCCAAATGGAAAGCCGACAAAACCCGCTCCTTTTTACTTTTGGGAAATTCTGAAAGTAGAAAGGAGTGTGGTTTTTGCCGACTTTCCGTTTGGGTTGTTTTCATATTTGTGCACATGATTGGGTATTGGATTTTATTATATGGATTGTGGGGTTTTTATTATTGTTATGATTTTATATATTGTATTTTATATATTGTATTTTTCTACATTTCTTTGTAATCCCGCCTCGATCCGTAGGGAGATGCGGGAAAATACAAATAAAAACTATTATTATTATTATTATTATTATTATTATTATGTTATTTCTCATTCTGCCAATGCATCTGAAAAACAACCCGCATTTGCGAGTGTTTAGCGGATTTTAAAATCCTGTTTCTGCACAGGATTTGCCTTCGTGTGATAAAATTCCATAGCCACAGCAAATTATTATTATTATTATTATTATTATTATTATTATTATTATTATTATTATTAAAGTGCTGTAACTGGGTAATGTGAAAGAGCCATCTGTCCATGGAGGCTTTTATTATTTGTTATTAATTTCATTTGTATGCCACCTTTTCTCCCTGAGTTGGACCCGAGCCTGAGTCAATTTAAGAAAAGCCTCACAATAAAAATATAAAAACGACTAAAATCACTACATAAAACAGTATAAAATCATTTAAAAGACATATGAAAAGTTTTTTTTAAAAAAAAAGATAAATAAAGCATCCCAATAAGAAGCCCTCAGAGGAGGAAAGCAGGTGGGAGAGCAGCTGCCAACCGAACTTCAGCAAATGCTTCCCTTTGCCTCCTTTGTCCCTTGCTGTTTACAATGGAGAAACTATAAAGCTGATATTAATATGGGCTGGGGAGAAAGTGGGTTTGCATGCTTTCAGTGGTCCGATCCACTGCCCATTTCGGTCATTCCTAATTCAGATATTCCTCTGGAAGTTCGGCTGCAGATGAATTCAATGCTATGCAAGACACTAGCAGGATTAAACCTTCAGAGCACTCTTACTTGGAAATAACATTCAGTAAAATCAGTGGGAGTGAACTCTCTGAGTCAACATTAGCATCTAGGGATAATTAGCATCTTTTTTTGTCCAGCATTAGCATCTCTTTTGTCCAAGAGTCTGGGGGTTGGAGGCCCAAAACGTTCAGACAATGAAGTTGACATAATTTAAATTTTAAGGCCACATGCTACATTGCGGGCAGATCTGACAAATCAGGCACCTGAAAAGGAAAACAAGAAGAAGAAGAAAGTGTGCTCTAGAAATACCATATGAAAAACACAGAAAAATGCACAAACCTCTATTTATAGGATCATGGGAAGCTGCTTTAGCCTAGCCCAGTATTATAACTAGCATCAGCTTTTTACAAATCCCAACAAAAATATCCCACATCCCCCCCCTTTAAATGTTGTGTGCCTTCAAGTCATTTCCAAACCTATCACGAGGTTTTCATTTGTTCATAGTTTGTCCTCCTCTGAGCCTGAGAGAGAATGACTTCCACACGAGGTCACCCAGTGGGTTCCCAGGGCTGAGTGGGGATTCGAATCCTGGTCTCCAGAGTCACAGTCCAACATTCAAGCTACTACAGCATGTTGGATCTCTGCTCCTGAGACCGTGGTATTTAGGCATTGTAGAGCTGTGACTTTCCCCATACAAGGGATTAAATGTAGGACCTTCCAGGTACACAATCGGTGCTCTATCAGTGAGTTACAGTTTTTTGCTAAATTATTTAATGGAAACATTTCCTATCAAAACAAAAGAATGAACAAGTTGCATATTCTAAGAATACACGGAACATATATATATATATCAGTGTGTGTCAATGCTCCCACATGCTTCATCGTTATATTTGTAGTTCACCGTACACAAGTTACGTAAGAACAAACGAGCCAACTGGATCAGAGCAAAAAGGATCAAAGCAAAAAGGCTATATTCTTCTAAAATTATGTTTTGTACAGTGACCAACTAAATGCTCATAGTATGTTCACAAGCAGAACACTTGGGGCAACTAGATTTTGGGATCTAGTACTGAGTGAAAGAGAATAGCACAAACCATACCATAGATAATTTACCAAACTTCTCTGTTGGGGTAATTTTATAAATTTCACTCATTTTTTAAAAACAGACCCTAAATTTCCCTCATTCTTTTCAGTGTGGCAGAGACTTAACTCCCCTGTTTGCTAACCAGTTACTTTCGTGCTTTTGTCAATGGCAGGGGTAGGCAACCTTTCCCCTTTAAGGACTAGGGACTTCAGCTCCCAGAAGCCTCAGCCATGTTGGCCAATAGTCCCATGTTAGCCAAAAGTTTACCTATCCCTGGTCAATGGTGTGAGAAACATCATCAGCTGAGAGATTTCCCTCACTCTTGTTGAATTAGATCAGGGGTCGGCAACCTATGGCCCGCGGGCCACACCTGGCCCACTGAGACTGCTGACTGGCCCCTACCCAGTCCTGCTGCCGCCACCGCCTTTCGCAGCTGCGGCCATCCTCTGGGGCTCCATTTTGTGTTCCAAAATGGTTCCCGGAGTCTCGCGTGACCTTTCCCATCCTGCCCCGCAATGGGAAAGGTCGTGTGAGACTCCGGGCGCCATTTTGGAACACAAAATGGCACCCCGGAGGACCCCCACGGCTGTGCCGGGCCTCTCCAAGGCCCAGCACGGTCGAGGGAGCCCTCCTGGGGGACCCCCAGGGCTGCGCCGGGCCTCTCCGAGGCCTGGTGCAGTCAAGGGAACCCTCCTGGTAGCGCACCACAGCAGTGGTAGTGCACGCGTGCACGCACCATCGTGGCCCGGGGAGCATTGGGGGACAGGGGGACTGGCCCGACCCCCAAAAAGGTTGCCAACCCCTGTATTAGATAGTTATGGTAGAAATAGTAAGGAAGTGACCACAAGTATTTTCTTATGTCTTTGACGACATACGGTCTGTCAGAGGACCAGTCCAATACTTGTTTGACAAGCCTGGGTAGCTAGGTCTGTAGAAATGGGATGTAGAGGAGGGTTTATATGAGCTGGAGATCACCTGTAGAAATTTGTTTAGTCCTCAAGCCTGAAATACAAAACAACAACAACAACAACATGTTTAACATAATAAAATGTGATAGCGAACCTTTTAGAGACCGAATGCCCAAACTCAGTGGCGTTCCTGCATCAGGTGTCACCCGGTGCTGGGGGGTAGGACTTCTGAGGGAGGAACCCAAGGCATACTCTCTCAGCTTCAGGTTAGCAGTTGAAGGGATGGGAGGGTGGGGGGAGAGGTAGAACAGGCGTGCGCTGGTTCTTCCTCTTTCCCAGCCCTCCTGTCCCTTTAACTGCCTCCCCAGAAACAGTTGAAAGGATGGGAGGGTGGGAGAAGAGGATGAACAGGCATGGTGCGCTCTTTCTCTTCCCCAGCCCTCCCATCCCTTGAGCTTTCTCTGGGGAGGCAATTAAAGGGATGGGAGGGCAGGGGAAGTAGAGGAGCAGGCGCGTGCTCCTGTTGTACTCCTATTGAAGTAACGGATGACATGCATGCCTACAGAGAAAGTGCTGCATGCCAGAGAGGGCACGCGTGCCATAGGTTCGCCACCACTCATATCTAGGCAGCACTAAATAACCCAGTCCAATGCCCAGTAGCTAAGATAAGTGGCAATATCTTCTAGATCAGATGGTTTTGATCTCTTCTTTCAGGTAAGGAATCAAAATTAATGACTAAAAGCACTGTCCGGTTATATTAACTTTTGACTTCACTTGATCAAGAAAATCATCTTATTATACACTTGTGTATGTAGGAAGGAGGGTGACATTTCATTTTGTGATTTCTTGTTAGAGTAATTCATTTATTAAAATGTAAATAAATAGTTATAGAAAAAAAAGTATAAAAGGAGACTGCAAATCTATATTTGATATAGGATCATTAGAGAGCCCTGTTGTAATATTAAAATATCCAGCCAAGAAAATACTAGATGCTTTGATGTTGGTACTGTATTTGGTTTATATTAAATATTGTTCTAGTTTCATCTACTGAAATTTAGTTGTTAAAAGAAGGCTGTAGTGTATATTAATTTTAAGAATCAAAAATTTATTTCTAGATATATTTCTAGTTATATCCCTTCAAACTCTGATTACATGTAGAATACCTATTACATTTACAATACCTATGTTATAATAGTAAGGCATATGTGTTGAAACTCATTAAGGGGGTGTTCATTAGAAACTTTTTAAAGGTTTACATTGCTTTATTAATTTCAATTCTGAATTTTAGAAGTAGCAGTAGATGCATTCCAAAGTAAACTCCTTTTTCAAGTTTGTTAATGATTTATCCACATTCCTGTGTAATGCATGGTGCTTGAAACAAATGGTGTAGTTACATTGTAAGGTGGAAATATCTATTAAGCAGGAATGTGTTGAAAGCCCTGTTGTAATATTAAAATATCCAGCCAAGAAAATACTAGAGGGAAGCAAGGATGGTAAAAAGGTACAGAAGCCAAAGCATATGAGCAAGCTAGGTATGTTTAGCAGGGACAAGAAAAGAATGAGAAGCAATATGATAGTCATCTTCATATGTATGAAGGAATGTCACATAACAGATAGAGCAAGTTTGTCTTCTGCTATTCCTAAAAGTAAGACCTGATCCAATTCATTTAAAATTACTAGGAAGAAGCTTCTGGCTAAATAGTAGAATGTATTCCTTGACAGTAAGAGCTGTAAGACTGGGTTATCTTGGTTTTAAACAGAGGTTGGATGTCTGTCTTGTCACGACTGCTTTAGCAATGGATTTCTGCATCAGAATAACAACCTTTGCTGCTCTTGCGTCACTACAAACCTATGATCAGTGGCTTGCTGGAACTGCCTGCATGTTGGTGATTTTTGCAGGGCAAACAGCCTTGCTATATGATCTGCATCCTGCATGGAACTCATCACAACACATCTATTATTTTCAACAATAAAGGCACATTACAGGCCCCATCTTAGCAATACAGTCAGCCCTCCATATTCACATTTTTTTTAATCCATGGATTCAAGCATACACAACTTGAGAATATTAAATATATATATAAATTCCAAAATGAAAATCTTGATTTAATCGCCTTTCTGGTAACTTTTAAAAGTAATTAAAATAGTATTTGTTAACAGTACAACATCTTTGTTCCCACTCATGTTATCTTTGAACTGTTACTATGTCTTAGTTATTAAAAGAAAGTAACTTGTTGTGCATAGCCACATTACTCATGATGCATTATTTCCAAGTTCTGCCTGGATTCCTTCTACCTTCTTTGGTAGAAGTCATTTTATTTCATCAACAATGTGGAGGCCATTTTGTATCTAACCAATAGTGAGTGAGAAAAGTGCTACACGTTTTCAATGGCACCCTTTATTTCCCATATCTTTCAGAGCTGAGTCTTGAAAGTAAAACAAAGGGATGCCAAGGCTTAAGGTGTCTTAGTACTGGTTGAAAATATACCTCCTTGAGTAGACTGCAATCATTATCCCTAAATGTATGCTTAAGATACTAAGATACTAAATTACACATAAAGAATCGCTATGATATATGTAGAGATAACCATGTCTAATCATTAAGTGAAGAGCTTTCCCAATAAAGCTGTAAAATTAACTCCCAAGCCTGTTAAAATGCTGTATGATAAGGCTTATAGCATAAGTAAACATCAGTGAGTTCTATCATATGCCATTTTCCACATATAAAGTCTACTAGTTCACTCTGCATAATTTTTAATAATCGTTATTTGTACTGGTGATATTTTCCATCTGCATATTTCTCCAATCCATTCCTACTTATTCATTCTCTATTTAAAATCTTGAATTAAATAAGTCCTAAAATACACATTGGGAGAAGTCTACTGGGCATTTGCCTTTTAATCTATTCCATTGTCAACTTTACGACTGAAAATGCCACTGAAATTCACTTGGCTTATTGTCTTACTTGCTGATGGAAGTATCCTCTTTCTAAACCTTGCACAATTAATAGTCATTTATGACCTGGTATGTAAAAAAGGTCACACCTGTGCATTTTGGTTAGTATCTTCCTAACTGAAATGTGTTATACCCCTGATCTGATGAGAAGCATTATGGGTAAGATGACCAAGTAAATCAAGGTGGGAGAACTTGGTGGGTTATCTATAACTCTTCCAGACCAATGTCACCCACAGTTTGATCTTTTCATCTTTTAAGAAGAAAAATATGCAATAGTGCATATTTTTGCCAAGGTACATTTATAAGATTTTTTCTTGTAATTCTCAATGATGAATTGCATTCAACTAAAGACAGTGTATCAGTGTGCCTTAAACACTCCCTCTTTCCTCTGTCTGCATCTCTCATTTATTCAGCTTCTCAGTCCTCATGTTAACAAAGAAACTAATTCAAATCTGTTTCAATAATACTAGGAATTATTATAACATAATCTTTGCATGCATGAACCTATAATGACAGACAAATAGAGATAATTTCAATTTTGCTTTATTTTTAGCAATTGTAACAAAAATTGTTTTCTATAAATATTTTAATTAGTTTACAAGTTTAAACAGCAGTTTGTATTCCATGATAAAAACAAAAAAATATTAGTGAGTTGGATCCAGACTTAGAATAGATTCATCAAAGTAAAATTTTTGTTATAACTACCATCATCACCATATTGCCATCATTTGGTTTCACTAAAACTAGATAACTTACTCTTAGCTCTACTAAGAGTAAGAGTAAAACTCAGTCTTACCGAACACAACGAAGGACAATTCTAATACTTTACACAAATTATCTTAAATGAAAGTTTGAATAAATGAGCAGACTTTCAGAGCAAGGAGCGTTCAGATCAAGAAGAAATGTGCATATTCTCTGTCACATTCTAATTTCACACCCAAAATCTGGTGTGCTCTATAGACAGTCTGACTGCCATATGGGGCAAACTATCACTATTTTAAGCATCTTTATGGTATGGAAGCACAACTATTGCTCATCCTCCTGACATAAGGAAACAGCTACCACCACTTAGGCCAGGGATAAAAATCGTGTGCTATTGAACAACATCTCCCCATCAACTCTAGCCCAGCATGGCCAAAAGTGAAATGCTGGAATTACAGTCCAACAACATCTGGAGATCTGTAGGATTTCCACCCCTGGCTTAAGCTGTAATTAATACTAACAGTTTATTGAATATATAAACAATAAGCCTGCAAAACTGATACACAGAACTAATAATAGGTTATTTGCACGATTGCCTGTAGTCAAAAGCACCACATGGAAAGAAAGTTTCTAAGTGCCTCCTGTGGTCCTGGACTCCAAATAGCAATAGAGGTAGTTGCTGTGCCATCAGATCTCCTTTCCTGCTCCTTATCATGAAAAAAAGAATGACATCTCTGCCCACCACACCTATAGTTATACAATACCTTACTGTGTTCTGCTGGAAAGAACAACAAAACCTCTGTCCCTGGCTGATTTCTTTGTTTTCTCCAAACAAGCACTGCCAGGCATTTCACTGCCATGACAAGGAGCAAATAGCAGTTCTCTTCTCGCCTGAAATCCTCACAGGCTAAGAAAAAGTTCATTGTAGGTAGGTATTTTGGGGTTGAAAGTAGCTGTTCTAAGAACAGGAAGCTACTGGAAACACATCCTGGGCAGCTGTGTTGACCATACAGCAAAATACAACAACATCCAAAATCCACACAACAGTGACACCTTTATTGGAACAACCAGAATGCACAAAATACATGTTGCCAGCTTTCAAAGCTCCACTGGCTTCTTCATCAGGTAAAAGTGTCAAAAATCAAACAGCAAAAAGAAAAAAATGACATTTTAGAATCATAGGCCTACATTTTGTTAAGATGTTGTTATAATTGCTTTATTTATGATGGTATAGAGGGATATCTATGTAGGCAGAGGCCATGCCTCCTTCGCCATGCAGGCTGTCAGAGATAAAGGCTTGTCAACTCCAAAGTAAACTTTGCCAAAGAAGGGGGCGGGTAGTCTCGGCACAGGACAGAGTCAACATGGATCTCAATCGAGGATTCTTTTCGTGTTGCATGTTGTTGTTGTGTGCTTTCAAGTCATTTCTTACTTATGGTAACCCTAAGGCGAACATATCATGGGGATTTCTGGACAAGATTTGTTCAGAGGCAGTTTGCCTTCCCCTGAGGCTGAGAGCATGTGACTTCCTCAAGGTCACCTAGTGGTTTTCATAGCTGAGCTGGGAATCAAATCTGGTCTCCAAAGTCATAGTCCAGCAGTCAAACCACTATGCCACACTGGCTCTCACTGGACATTAAATTTTATTTCCTGGAGTTTACAACCATTTGTCTCCCACCTTTTTGCCTGTTGAAGAAGCCAGTTGTATGGAATTTGGATGGTACTCTTTTAAGGCTGCTAGTGGCTTCTTTAGATGGGATGTCTTCTTAACAGATACATATATGAACTAGGATTACAGTTACACTATGGCTGTGGCACTCTTTTGGCTGAAACCCTTACAGAGCATTTATGGCAAGGGTGGGAATAATGCATTTGGACTGAAGCCATAGTCAGCACAGCCAATGATGGAAAAATAGGAAGAACTGCAGTCCAACAGCAAGTGGAAATCTGCATTATTCCCACCTCTGATTAAATGGCATAATGATGTTTGGTCTTATTTTTCTGGTTTGCACATTTTAGGATAGAGTGTGTGAGAGAGAGTTGGGAGCAGCACAGTAATCAAAGAGCTCCATTTAGACATCTATTTTGCAAGGGTGTGAAATAATTACATAAGATGCAGCATTTGGGGGATCACAGCTATTACTTCTTATACAATCATTCTTAAATGCATGAAATCAATGGGAGTTATGTCTGAATAAAAACAGCAGGACTTGGCACAAAAACAGTACCAAACTATTCATTATTTGTTCTTGCTGTGGGATTTCACTTAATACAAAGAGAGCGAAAAATATGCAAAAACTGATAGGAGTTTCTTTTTCTTTTTGCTCCCTCATAATAAAACAAAACAACAACAACAACAACTGTGCAGCTTTTATTTTCTATAGAGAAAGTGTGCTTCATTTCCCAAGGTTATGGCTTTGCTAATTGCTGTTGTATAAAAAGGAACCTGTTAAAGAAGAAGAAACAAGCCAATAAAAGTGGCACTAAATTTATATTTGTACTCCATATATGGCATGCTGTAAAAACGAAGATTATTCCCAAACCCTGACAAAGTTTTATGGAAAATAAGGTACAAAATTAAATAGTAGATTTGTTCATTACACTTTGATGAACTACAGACTATTTTCTTGTAGCTGGCTGAAAATTTCTTGCAAGTAGAATTTTGTATTGATTTCTCTTCTCTGGTACTTGAATTGACAAACATGTAACACAAGTGCAAATCATGCAGCCCTCCAGAGACTACAAATCCCAAAATTCCTTATTGGCTATGCTTCTAGGGCTCCTGAGACTTATAATTCAACAACATTTAGAAAGCCACAAGGGGCAAGAAATTCACTTTTCTTTTATAGCTATTCTTCCCATAGCTAATCTGAGTTGTACAGGAATTCTTCCTGTGATGAGTTGTGTCCCTTCAGATGTTATGCATCAAAGAGTTCCAGTACAACTCTGAGCAGAAAAAGTGGTCATAACATTCAGAGTGTATTCCCTTGGCAAAGGAACCACTAGCTTGTAGTCTCATTATTCAATCTCACCCCAACTTTAGGATCAAGTGGTCTGAATATTGGACTAAGACACTGGGAAACTAGGGTTTGAATCTGCATTCATCCATGGAAACCCACTGTATTACCTTGGGCAAATCATACTCTCTCTTAAAGAAAGGCAAAGGCAAACCCCCTCTGAACAATTCTTGCCAAGAAAACCTCGTAATAGGTTTACCTTAGGGGCACCATGAGTCAGAAATGACTAGAAAGTACCCAACAACTACCTACACCACATAAATCAGGCAGTTGCTCCTACTCTTTCAGTAATGTTGCCCAGTGAGTACAATCAAAACTCCATACAACCAACAGTTGAATAGGGACAACTAAACAGAACTCAAGTGAGTATGTTGGTAAGAAAATCCCTGTCTGTAATTATGGAAATTCTGTAGTTTTACCCTGATTGCTTTTTTAATCAAAACCAGTCCTTTTCTAAATATCCACCCAGGTTTGTCTTAACCAATTTCCTCTCTTCTGAAATAAAATTATGCATAAACTAAGGAAACTAGTCAGGGTAGGTGCAAAAGTAAGTGGTTGCATTTGTTCGAATTAATGGGAACAATCAGAATGATGGCACTGAAAAAATTAGGTATGTCTACAAATCTGAGTTTGGGAGGCCACACTCCATGAAAGGATTAGAAACTTTATGAGATTGTCTTCCTCATATGCTTGTGTTGAAACATGTCCTACCATAGAAAAGCAGTTATTGCTGTTCATCACTCTAGAAAGGTTTGCAAAACCATTTCTGAAGATTTGAGGCTCCAATAATGCACTGTCAGACAGTCTATAAAGGTAGAAGTTTCAAGATAACAGTCCTCTGTTCAGTAGCAGTCATCTGACCAAATCTCTGCCTCCTCCAAGAAGTTATAAAGCACCAAGATAACATGCAACATTTGCATGCCACTCTTGCCTTGGTTAATGTGGAAGTTCATGACTCATTGATTAGGAAAAGGGTGAACAAAAATGTTGTTCATGGGAGGTTTATTATTTGTTGCATGCCTTCAAGTGGTTTCTGACTTATGGAGACCCTAAGGGTTCGGTTTTTGTGGGGCTGAGAGTATGCGACTCACCCAAAGTCATCCACTTTCCAGAGTTGTAGTCCAGTATTCAAACTACTACACCACGCTGGCTCTCATGGGAGGCTAGCCATGAGAAAATCACTACTCTCTAAAAAGAACATTACTTCCCATCTGAAGTTCTCTAACAAACACTAGACTTGAGGATCTCCAAGACTTCTAAAATAATGTTCTCTGGATAGATTAGTTAAAGAGAAAAAAATGGCCTCAACTAGAAACATTTCATTTGGTGAAAAACAAACAGTGAATTCAAGCAGAAGAACTTCATCCCAACCATTAAGCAAAATTGTAGTAAAGTTATGTTTTTTGTCTGCTTTGTTGCTTCAGGATCAGGAATGCTTATCACCATTGACACAAACATTAATTCTGCAATATAGCTAACAGGGGTACCCGGACTTTTTGATCTGGGGGCCAGTTCACTGGCCCCCAGATCTTCCAGGGAGCTGGAGGCGTGCGCATATGCACACGACTCTGCGTGCCATTTTGTCTTCCAAAATGGCACCCGAGTAGTGCGCATGTGCGCGCAGTGCCAAGCACATGCGCATGACTCCAGACGCCATTTTGGAAGACAAAATGGCATCTGGCAGCGGGCACAAGTGGCGGCGGCATGAGTGGCGGCAGCACAGTAGCAGGCGCAAGTGTCGGTGGCGGCGGCGGCGGGCCGAGTCAGGCCTGCAGGCTGTAGTTTGGGGATCCCTGATCTAGAAGGTTCAGCTCAAGAGCTGAAGCTAAACTGAAAACAGGTTGTACAACATAATGATCATAAACATAACAATAGATTTATTAAAGAATGCTGCAGAAGAAGAAATCCAATGTTTTAGAGTGGCCTACCTGAAGTACTTTTTTTGTTTTCTTTATGTTCAACAGTAAGCCTGCCTTTGCACTTTCTTCTTTGATCTTCCTTAGTAGTTGTTCTAGGTCTGGTGAGAGCTGGACAGTCAAGAAAGAAGATAGGAGGAAAATCAACGCATTTGAGAGGTGGTGCTGGAGAAGAGTGCTGGGGATCCCATGGACAGCCAAAAGGACAAACAAATGGGTCCTAGAACAGATCAAGCCAGAGATATCCCTAGAAGCCAAGATGACAAGACTGAGACTGTCATACTTTGGACACATCATGAGAAGGCATGAATTGTTGGAAAAGACAATAATGTTAGGAAAGGTAGAGGGAAGTAGAAAGAGACGAAGGCCACATGCTAGATGGATGGACTTTATTAAAGAGACCACGAATATGAGTTTGTAGGAGCTGGGCAGAGCAGTAGAGGACCGGGGTGGGGTGGGGGGCTGGAGATGTCTAATCCATAGGGTCACCATAGGTCGAGACCAATGCGAAAGCAGTTAACAACAACAAGAAATACAGACCTAAATTGCATCAAAATGCTGAAGCAAGACCTGAAAGAAGATTTCATGCTTAAGAAGCCCTCAAATATAATTTTGCTAAAGCAGTTCTCTAAGAAGGAAAGGACCCAAATTCCTCAAAATCAATGTGAGAGACTGACTGACAGTTATCTGAAATGGTTACTTGAAGACATTATTACTCAATGGGGTGCCTCCAGGCTCTGAATCTAAAAGTACACATACTTATTCACACGTGGATATTGACTGTTGAATCAATTGTGGAAAAATAAATGTTGAAAACACTGTGTTGTATCATTTTTTTAACCAGATTATCTTTTGTTCTTTATCTAGAATTATGGGTTAAATTAATAATATTATAGGGTGGACATCTGTGGTAATCTTAAGGGATGCACAAAATTTTGGAAATATTCAAAACTAGTCCCTTCCTTAAATCTAGTGTATTTTGAATTTGCCATAACTTGATTTTACCATTTTAAACTTTTAATTTTTAAAATCAATTGACAAATTAATTAGATTATTTTAAGTACCACAAAACACTAAATATAATTGTATGCTATTTATTGAATGTTGTCAGATGCTTAGCTGTTGTCAATTATACAATATTTCCCAGCATTAAATACAACGTACTGATGGCCAACAACAAGGACAGTACATCTTGCCTTGTGAGTTAATGAAAGATGTTTCTATTGAAAGGCAGCCATTCAGAAATAAAAATGGAAAAGGTTCTCTAAAAATATGCATAATATCTACAAGTGTTCTTACTTCTCTCCAGTTTTCCAAGTCTGACCTATGTTACAGTGACATCTGCTGAATGAAAATAGAAGATGCAATTAAACTGATGGAATTAAAGTGCATCATCGTCATCATCATCATCATCACGTAAATAAAAAAGATGGTCAAGATACACTAAAGGTACTGGATCCTGTCTGATTTTGAATGTTAAACAGGGTTAGCCCTGGTTAGTACTTGGTTGGGAGAGCACCAATGAATACCAGATGCTGTAGGCTATATTCCAGAAGAAGGAACTGGCAAAATCACCTCTGAGGATTCCTTACCTAAGAAAACTCTATGAAATTAATGGTCGACATGTGCCTTGAAGGCACATAACACACACAATAATAACAAGGGCACCATAATTAACCTAATTTTTAGTATTTTCATATTATCTGGGGAGAATATTAAAAATATATATTTTTGGTTGTTTAATAAAAAACATACATTTGAGAATGCATGTTTAAGAAAACATACATTTGAGGGAAACTAACTGTCCCAGTCTTAAAAGACAGAGCTGTGTTAGTCCAGATCAATATGCAAAGAGATCTTGTAGCACTTTTGAGACGTAAAATAAATTGTTAGCATAAGCTTTTGTAGACCTTTGTGTCTACTTCATCAGACGCAGGGAGTGAAGTCCCAGCATTGGTGAATAGGCAACAAAATGGCAAATGCAATTAATTGCATAAAGTCACACATGAAGCAAAAATCAGATGCTTCTGACTATTTTATACTTTCAGAGTAAGTTTGTATGTTATTACTTTGTCCTAGCATACCTTTGTGAAATTTGGGACCTGAACCAAATTAAGATCAAATGAAATCTGGACTCTTGAGACACTCTGCAAACAAAAATCCATCCTTAGTCTTTAGTTTTTTGTCCGTCCCCCCGTCCAAAGGAAAGGATTAAAACATATGTTGTTAAAGTTACCAGACTAGTTTTAAATGACTATTTGATTTTTCGATTTATTTCACACTTATTTTCGCCTCCCATCTATTAAACCAGGGCTAGGGAGCTGAAGTCCCTCGGCCCTAAAAGGGGAAAGGTTGCCTACCCCTGTATTAAACAAAAGAAGGACTTTAAAAATGTACTTTCACTGCTTTTCTGGAATGCCTAATCAGTTGTATTCAATTGTATAACAAAGAGTTACTTTGCTAAATTTGGGATTAAAGTTTAAAGTATACAATACAATTAAATATCTACCATCCCTTCCCCTCTCCCTCTGTAGTAGAGAGTGTGCAGCCCTGATCTAGACTGGGACTACTCTGTATGGGTAATGGATGATAATAATAATAATAATAATAATAATAATAATAATAATCCTGCCCCTCTGCATAATGCAACCGGGGCGGCTTACAACATTAAAATGTACATTTCATATCCCACAATCCCACCCACCCCTTAAAATACTATTAAACAATGACAATTTTAAAACACACTTAAAATAATAATACAAATAGACAAATCTATCTATTCAGGAAAGGCCTGCCGGAAGAGATCCATCTTAACAGCCTTTTTAAAGCTGTCTAAGGTGGTAATATGGCGGATCTCATCCAGCAGGCCGTTCCATAATCTGGGAGTGGTTGCCAAAAAGGTCCTCTGGTGGTTGCAGACAGCCTAGTTTTTATAGACTGCAGCAGATTCTTCCCAGAGGACCTGAGAGTGCAGGGTGGATTATACGGGAGGAGGCAGTCCCGAAGATAGGTTGGACCCAAGCCATTTAGGGCTTTAAAAGTGATAACCAACACCTTGTACTGAGCCCGGAAACTAATGGGCAGCCAGTGAAGTGATTTTAAGATCGGTGTTATATGGTCTCTTCTTGATGTTCCTGAGACCAGCCTGGCTGCCATATTCTGTACTAGTTGAAGTTTCTGGACCAAGTACGAGGGTAGCCCCATGTAGAGCGCATTACAGAAATCAAGATGTGAGGTTACCAGTGCATGCACCACAGTTTCAAGATCCCTAACTTTCAGAAAAGGGCGCAGCTGGCGTATCAGCTGAAGCTGATAACAGGCACTCCTGACCGTTGCATTTACCTGATTTATCATCTGGACCGACAGATCCAGGAGCACCCCTAGACTGCGAACACAATCCTTTTAGGAGAGTGTGACCCCATCCAGGACTGGAGATTGCATCCCAATACCTGGTTTCGGAGCCGCTACTGTAAGCACCTCTGTTTTATCTGGATTCAGTCTCAATCTGTTTTTCTCATCCTGTCCATTACTGCTTTAAGACAATCATTGAGAGGAGAGACACCATCTGAAGTCAAAGCTGAAGACCGAATAAACACATGGAGACATGGAGAAATATATCTGGGGGTCATCAGCATACTGATAACACCCCACCCCATGTCTCCAGATGATTTCCCCCAGCAGCTTCATATATATATATATATATATATATATATATATATATATATATATATTGACTAGCATCGGGGACAGGATGGCACCTTGTGAGACACCAAAGTTAAGTAATAATAATAATAATAATAATAATAATACGATTTATTTATATACCGCCCCTCTGGCGAGCCAATCGAGGCGGTGTACAACAGTAAATTACATCAAATTAAGCAGCAATATGTTACAGTAAATTAACAGTTACATCAAATTAAACAATATCAACAGCAATATATTACAGCAAATTTAACAAATTAAACAAATACATTGCAAAATTATAAACAACAAAATCAAAACAGAATCAATAGCAGTAAAATCAATGACAGCAGTAAAAATATATACTTTTAAAATACACAATTTGAACAGACGTTCTCCGGCCCTTAAGTCCTGCGCTGGCCTCGGAGACACGCCCCCAGCGCCGCCGGTGCTCTGAAGCTGGAAAAGGAGCCGGGCGTTCCAAGGGCCGACCGCGCCCTGCTCCTCAGGTGGAAGAGGGAGCTTCGGGCGATGCAGGGGCCGACCGCGCCCTTCCCTCCGGCGGAGCCTTCCGCAGCCGGTGCTGCCGCGCTCTCCGAGCCTGGTCTTCCGGCAGGGCTCTTATGCTCTTCCATAGTTAAGCTCTTCCCCCAGCTGTTATATCTTTCAAAATACTATTTCCAGAAGATGTAAAACAATTCATCCTCTGTTACTAACTTCACATTTGGACCACATATAAGATCTTGGCAAAAACTGATATTAAACTGCCTCATGTATCTTTAAAAACCATGTTTTGTTGTTGCATGCTTTCAAGTTGTTTCTGACTTATGGTGACCCTAAGGTGACTCTAACATGGGATTTTCTTGGCAAGTTTCTTCAGAGGGGGTTTGCTACTGCCATTCTCTGAGGCTGAGAGAGTGTGACTTCCCAGTGGGTTTCCATGGTTGAGCTGGATTCAAATCCTGGTCTCTCAGTGTCCTAACCCAACACCTAAACCACTACGACACGCTAGCCCTAAGTTAACACAAAGGTGGCAGTCCTATATATATTTAGCTGGGAGTAAGTCCAGTTGAAGTCAGTGGGTCTTACTGAGCCTTGTGGAAGTATTCCCCTCCCTTTCCTTGGCATTTCCTTGGCGTTTCCGCATTCTGTTCTATTATAACTGGAAAAGAAATGGATTTAACTGGCATTATTAATACTTTAAAATGAGAGTTAGGGAAAGGAAACCCCAAATTGGGTGTGGGCATTGTGAAGACAGTCTGGACCCGATTTTGGGTTTTGGCCCTGCATTGTGTAAGCAGGGGTAAAACATCTACATAGATAGGACTAGTGTGGAGTGTCTACACTGTAGGTTTAGTTCAAAAAAGTGACCCTGGGGAGATAAAATGTTCTGTCCTAGCACACAGGAGTTAAGGAGTTCTAGATCATGCTCTTCTTGAGAGTAGGTTTTGGACTGTCCAGCAAAGTGGAGATTTGGTACTCTTTGGGTTGTATAATTTCTGAATTTTTCAAAGCTCTCTGTTTTAAATCTTGCAAAAACCAGAAATTATCCTTGTTTATACATGCATTTTCCTGGGAACCAATATGGTATTTGTCAAATATTGCTTTCTGCACACGTAAACACGGTTTTATGGTATGAGAATTATATACATATACATATACATATTATATATATATATATATATATATATATATATATGTAAAAGCCAGCATGGTAAATGTTATGTTGTTAGCTGGGAAAGATCCCTTAGTTACCCTCGTCCTTCTAAATCTCTCCATTTGAGCTAAGTACAAGTTCTCCCTGTGCGAGCATTGACTTGCTGTCCTCTCCAGACACCAGAGCATTGAAGGTAACAAAATTATGCATCTGGTAGGTACATTACTGCCAGCACAATTTTTAAACATAATAAAAAGAGAACTTCTGCTTTGCAATTTCATTTTGCAAACTGTCCTTTCTTCCTCTGCTATGAGTTGCAAAATTAGTTCTCGTTATATTTTGTTTCCCACAATCAGGAATCTGCCAGGCACTCCCCAAGAAAGCTACTTTCTTATATACTATCCAGAAGTCACATGTCTACAGAATGAATTAAAGCAATTAGAACCCATGAGCTTAACCTATCTAATTGGCTGTTGGGAAGGATAATATGAAGAAGGAGCTGTGTATGGACCTTATCGCACGGGGGTCTAAAGCAGTCCCATCCCCGTGGCATCCCCGTCCCATCGCGCTTCCCTTACCCGTGCGATCAAACGACGTCGCAGGGAAACCCCGCCCATCCCTGTCACACCCCGGTCACATTCCCATCCCATCACGCTTCCTTACCCCGTTCGATCACACAACGTCACAGGGAAACCCCGCCCATCCCTGTCGCATCCCCGTATCATCCCGCGACTTTTGGCTTCCTGGTTGAAATGGGAATTACATTTCCTGCGACCTGAAGGAAGCGCAATGGGACGGGGATGCGACTGCTTGGACCCTGTGTGATAAGGTCCCAAGACATCTTGACCTCCATGGAGGAAAAGCAATCTAGAAATGTTAATAAATACTATGGGTCAGACTCACCTGGAAGGTACTAAACTGTTGCCAATGACTCTGTGAGTTCCCACATGCAGATGTCCAATATCATAACAATCCCTGTTGTTGTTTTTCTTGTCCTATCAAACAGATCCTTAATGTTCATGGCATTCTTGAGTTCTCATGAAATTATCCAGTGCAGCAGAGCAGGAGGAGGGGAAATAAGACTGCTAGAGACAGGGGTAGGCCAAAACAATTTGCTGCCTGACAGCAAAGACAACACCTTCTCTGCATACCTTCTACAGAAGCCAAGTGGACTGGCAGCAAACAAGAAAATATCCTCTGTCACACTTGCAGTAGCAAAATAGTTTTGGGGGCATCAAAGAGATTGTGTGATGTATGTGGCTCATATGTGGCCACATCATTTAACAGATGGGAACTGCTGGTTTCTCAGGAGGAGCAATAAAGGGGGATGGTATTCCTCTGCATAAAAGGCTTAAAGATACTGATAAAATGTTTTATGAAGATTTGCTAATGCAATTTAGGTACAGATCTCCCAGAACGTCCTGTGCACAGCCTGTGATTAAAAGAGACAGCTGCAAATTAATATTTCATCATGACAGTCTGTCAAGCCTGTTATTCTTTACTTGCACCTAGTACTCTCAAGCTTATTTTATTTGAATTAAATTGTAATCCCCAGTTGTTTTCCCTAACCTATATATTCTAAGATCTTGTGTATTTTGAAATCAAATGTCAGTTAGAAAAATCTTCCTTGAGAGTAGTTTCAATACTTAGTTACAGGTGAAATATCACTGTGTGTTTTAAAAACTCAAAATGCATAGTTTCAGTGTCATAGGTTTCATTTCTATAGGGTAGCAAGACAGTCTGCAATACTGTAAAGTTCTCACCATGAGGGTTTCCAGGCTCCTTTTCTCTAGACATCAGGGAAATAAGAGGAAAATCACAGCAAGAGCACTACCTTAAAAATAAATAAATGACAAGAGCTTGATCCCATTGCTGCAGGCTATCTCAGGGTGGATCTACACCAGGGGTAGGCAACCTTTTTGAGCTGGGGGCCGGGTTGCTCTCCCTCAGACAATTGGCGGGCCGAAGCACCAAAAATAAATAAATAAATAAATATTTTTTTTAAAAAATAAAAAAATATGCATGCACACTCTCTCAGCCCCAGAAAAGCCATGGCAAAACCCCTGTGGCGATTTTGCCAAGAAAACCCCAAGAACAAGTAATAACAATAATCAATATCATCATGGCGGGCGGCAGCGGCGGTGGCAGGACCGGCCTGGGGCAGGTCCAAAGGCCTCGGGGGGGGGGGCATCCGGCCCCTGGGCCTTAGGTTGCCTACCCCTGGTCTACACTGATCAGAATACTCTGGATCCTCTGGAATATTCTGGTCCCAATGCTCCCCCAACATACCCCCATCACCTATGCATTCTGCAGCAATGCCAGTCAACTGTCTACACAGCATCCCGCTGGTGGCAGTGCAAGTCCCTCCCTCTGAGGCTGAAAATAAGGTGCCCAACATCAACCACATGGCTGGGTGCCTTGTTGTGACCTAAGAGGAGCATGCTGGCAATGGCAACAGTGGGCAGCATAGTGAGATACTCTGTAGACAGTCACCCAGTGTCATTCCAGAGTGTTCCAGATCATCTGGGAAGATCAGGAGCAAATGGTGAGTTGTTTTAACGTAGGTTAAGGAAAGGGTCACCCAGGTTCGCTGTGGGACTGCCCTTCCCATGTGTGGCAGCCTGCAGTTAAATCTGGCCTTTGACCCTATGTTGTCTGGACAGGGCGACATAAGGGCAGAGGAAACTTGCAGCAAATAGCACATGTAGACATGCCCTCAGAGTGCCTACTGTATACTTATAAGGAGTTTTCCCCTGCTGTTCATTGCATAGCTTGGAAAACTGAATTTTTCATCAGATAAATATTTTCTTATTAGTTAGACTTCATATTTTTTTAATCCACTTATATGCAAGTTATATGTAACCGTGCTTGATGCGTAATGATATCACCAGGATTTTGCCCCCTCATATTCAATATAGAAAAAATAAAATAAAAATATTTCAATTAACTTTTTATTTTAGTTACTTGGCATTTCAAAACCCAACTCTCTCTCTCTCTCTCTCTCTCTCTCTCTCCCTCCCTCCCTCTCTCTCTCTATATATATTTATTTATTTATTTTAAAACTCTCATCATTATCTTTTTACAGCAGAAATTTTATATTATAGGGTAAACTGTCTGCAGCGACTCTGTGGGCCTCATCTACACAGGTCCCACTCAAAACAGATTCTGATGTTACCATAATGAAAACAAGCCATTTGTGAAACTAAATAATATACAGTTTATTGATAATGTAAGGCTGATAACATGGATACAGATACTGCTGCTGCTGCTGTTTCTGATAATGATGATGATCTTTATTTCTATTCTACTTTTCTCCCAAAACTAGGAATCTGGTATATGATGCATAAAAGCTTGCATGTGTCCCTTAGGTGACTGAAGGTGAAATTCCTCACAATCAATGATAGCGGCAGGCCTGGGGGCATGTGTATGATCTGGGACTTTCCAAGGGCCACATGAAGTACTGAAGAAAATTGGGAGAGAAAAAAAAAACAGTCTCAAAAGTCAAACTGGCCAGAAGTCTCTTGTTATTACTGTGTGCCTTCAAATCATTTCTGACTTATGGTGATCCTATTATGGGGTTTTCTTGGCAGAATTTTGTTTAGAAGGGTTTTGACATTTCCTTCCTCTGAGCCTGAGAGAGTGTGGACGTTATCACACGTGGGCCAGTTTCGTTGTTAAAGAGATAATAAAATGGAAATGAAGCATCCCGAAAAGAAAGCGAAAACAGAGCTTATTACACAAAAGCTTTTCACACGTAATTACAGTAATAACGGAATTAAGTTAAAAGCGAAAAAAAAGACGTTTTTAACTTTCATACACAAGTGAAAAGAACCCGTACATGTACTGGAAATGGGTGTGTTTTGTGACCAGACTCCTCCTTTTCCAGGGCGAGTCCAGCATTTCCCAGGAGAAAATGTCAGACTGTCCTACATTTGGGGTCATGTCCTCCTGCACAGGTCCTAACCCCCTTCCATTGGGGTTAGGACCTCTCAAGAGAGCAGAGAAGGAGGAGGAGGAGGAGGAGGAGGAGGAGGAGGAGGAGGAGGAGGAGGAGGAGGCTGGAAAGGCAAGGCAAGGCAAGGGAGGGATTGAGAGGGGGAAACTGGAGGTAGCTCCCATGCCCCCCGCATAAGCCTTTCCCCTTTGTAGGACCTGCAGGGCAGAACTTCATGGTGAGATGGATCTCCAAGTTGCTCCACAAGCACACCCCACACTTGCACCCACATCCCCCCACAGCTGCTGCGAAGGAAGCCTTCTTTCCCCTCCTTTCCCCTCCATCCCAAATGCCAAACTTCTCCTCCATCCCAAACTTGCCTTGCCTTGCCTTGCCTTGCCTTGCCTTCCCTGCATGGCACTGAGGAGGAGCCCAGGACTCTCCCTCCCTGGAGGCCCCTCCTCCTCCTCCTCTTGGCCCTCCTCCAGGTTTTAAAAGAGAATTGTCCGTGCGTATTTGCTTTTCACATTACAGTAAATGCAAAATTACTGTAATTTCCCAAATGCATTTCCTCTAAACTCCCGAAATTAAAAAGATCTTGGATAATACCAGTTTCTGTGCGACGTCGTGTGAAATCGTGAGGCGCAAATTCAGTTTTTGTTTGGGATTTGTGTAGATTAACCAACAGATTTCCCCCATGTGATAACGTCCTGTGACTTGCCCAGTGGGTTTCTGTGGTTGAGTGGGGATTTCAACCCTGGTCTCCAGAGTCCTAGTGACTAGTCCAACACTCAATGCTGGCTTTCAAGAGGTCTACCACTGGTTCTAAAATAACATAACTTAAAAAAAATTAAACCATGGAGTGAAGCCTTGTAACCTATTGAAAAGGTACATTGCTGCACCTGGAGACTTCTAGAAGCAGCAATCCACTCTGCCCCCTTTTTTGGAGACCAGAAAAAGTTTGGTCTGAGTTTTCTGGAGATGTCAAGGGCCACACAAACATCCTTGGGAGAGCCGCATACATCTCCAAGATTGCACTTTGCTTATTCCTACTTAGGAGGAGGCTGCCTTTCTGATGGGAGGTATAACATCCTTCCCATAGGAAAGCTGGAACAAATCTAGGTATGAGGTATATGGGAGAAAGCACCAGACATCTGCAAGATTTTTACCTCTAAAATTGTGATTGGCACCAGCTAAACTATGTGAGAGGCCTTCCATTAAAGCTGAAAACTACATGGCTACATAGGCTTTTTAAAAAACCAATAAAACACCCATTCTAGAGCCGTGTCTCTGGTTTCTTCTGCACATTTTATTCGGTGTTCCCCAGTTTTTGCTTCCTTCATTTAACCAGACTACCTAGATAGGAAGTACTTATTCAACTATCTCTAGATAACACAATGCTTAAGTTAGCTTGTAGGTACCAAAAACATTTAGGTATAGCATGTTATATAAACTGCAGCTGCCAAAATGCCTTCTTTTATGTAACTATTAGAAGAGCCAGAACACATTTTTGCCTGGCTACTCTCTTGAGTACTTATGTAGTTAACTTGTCTTCAGTATCCACAGTATTAAATAAGATCTCTTATATTGATCTTTGTTTATGCATCTGAATTTTTTTGAGCAAGTGATTATCCAGGGAATATTCTATATCCTTGTTCTGGCAGAAAGATAAGAGAGAATCTTAATGTTCTCCAGTTAGTATGAGCTGAGAATAGCAGTTCTTAAATTAGTTCTGTGGAGGTGGCATGATGAAAGCAGTTTGCAGCAGTCTAGCACCAAAAAGGAGAAAATATCTTGAGATGAAGATTAAGTGAGATATTGTACAAAAACTGCCTTCTGGTAGAGAAATGTACCTTTCAGGTCGGCCCCAAACATTTTGCTGTCTGAGACAGAGCAAGAAAGCCCTGCAAACCCATTCACTCAGACCAAAGGCTATCGTACCTTAAGATTAGCCAAATTACAATGCCATGTGCAACAGGAAAAAAACATGAACACAACAAACAATTACCTATCTTTTCATGACACTTAATATCTGTTGCTGGAAGCAGCCACCTCATTCTATGTAATGGTAGGGCTAATTCTGATAATTCTGAAATACTTGTGTGCTTGGAGAGTAACAGTACAAGTGAAAAGGATCAAGGAGTCTTTGGGGGGGGGGTTGCAGACTGCCAGAAATAGTGCAAATTGAGTCCACTTTTAGGGTTAGGGTTAGTGCTAGGGAATCATGGGAACTGTAGTTTATTGTTCTGACGGAGAAGGCTCAATGTCTCAGGAAAAAAACAAACAATTCCCATGATTCCCTAGCACTAACCCTAACCCTTAAATTGGACTCAATTTGCACTATTTCTGGCAGTCTGCAACCTCCCAGCAAAAGACCTCAAGGTATAGCTTCCCTGGAACAAAGAATGAATCAGCACTGCAGTAATAATGCAGTTTGACGCTGCTTTAAGTGACATGGCTTAATGCTATGGAATTCTGGAGTTTGTAGTTTTGTGAGATATTTACCTTCTCTGTTAGAGAGCTCTGGGGCCACATCAAAATATAAATCCCAGGATTCCATAGCATGGAGTCATAGCAGTTAAACCCATGCCAAACTGGATTGTTTCCATAGTGCAGATTCAGCCAAAGATTGCTAATATCAGTATAGAAACATAAGAATTGTCTTGCTAAGACTGACCATGGTAGAGCTGGTTGAGCTTTTTGCCCTCTGTAGTGATTCAGAACATCCCAAACAAAGCAAGAAAGAAACCACCACCTCTTGTATTTTGTCAGCTACCCTGTTCAGGTCTTGCAAACTCAGAACCATAGCTTCCTTAATTGAATCAATCTAATCCTACTAACTTCTACAGTTCTGTATGCATGTGTTTTCAAGTCACCTGTTGACTTATGGTGACCTCATGAATTTCCTAGTTTTCTTAGGTAAGGAATACTCAGAAGTGGGTTGCCAATTCCTTCCTCTGAAATATAGCCTACAGTATATTTACAGTATATATAGCCTTGGCTGACCCTGCTTAGCTTCCAAGATCAGATGCCTTTTATGATAATTAGGCCCTGCCTTCTACTTTACCAAGCTTTATTTTATTTTCCAATTAATCATGTTACCTCATGATATGTCCAAAGTACAACAGTCTCAGATTAGCCATTCTGGCTTCTAGTGTGAGTTCAGGCATGATTTGTTCTAGGACACATTCAATTGTTTTTTCTCTTCTCCCATTCATTTATCATCTTACGTATTTATAAATAAGGCTTCAAGAGGGCTGTCAAAGTGATGCAGGCATCCTGTTTTGCCCCCTGCCTCCTCAAACATTATTTAAACAGTGCAAGCCAATCCACGCCTACTTACAAGTCCATTCTAGTTCATTTGGATTTAGGATTGCAGTCTATATGTAGCACTGTATCATCACATATACTTCTAGCAAATTCATAATAACCGAGTTATTTGTTATGAAGTGAGAGATACAGGGCAGCCTATACTGAAAGCATAGCTGACTGGCAGGCATCCAGAACAAGATCATTCCATATTTCAACCTGGAATATAAGTAATTCAAACAGGCCTGATTTTTGTAGCACCTTGTCTACAGATTTTTATTATTAAGCTTATTTCTTTCTTTAAAGTTTTTTGTCTTCATGTACAAACATCTCATTCTTTAAACCTCTTCTACTTGCACTTGGAGGGGGCAGTTTGACTCAGATTGGCAACCCACATGTTTACTTGCAAGTAAAACAGAAAAAAGGGCTCAGTTACATGCCACATATATAACATTGGCAATTTAGGGCCTTTGCAGACTGCCAGAAATAGTGCACATTAAATTGAGGCACTCCCCTGGCTCAGTGCTAGGGAATCATGGGAATTGTATTTTTTTCTGAGACACTGAACCTTCTCTGTCAGAGAGCTCTGGTGCCACAATAAATTACAGTTCCCATGATTCCCTAGCACTGAGCCAGGGCAGTGCCTCAATTTAATGTGCACTATTTCTGGCAGTCTGCTTAGACCCTTAGTCCTTAGAGATTGTCTGTCTTGGTCTGTACCTCCTTCCCTGCTGTTCAGTTCACCTGTTTTCTTTGTTAGACTTTTATCACTTGGTTGGTTTTTCTTACCTCTGCTCAGTTCTCTTTGTGTCTGGAATTCTCCTTCCCCTGCTGTCATCTGTATGTCAATAGTTTCTCCTTAAAAAAAAATCTTAACATTTTCCAGCCTTGTGTTCTTTTAGGATTCCTCTGCTTCAAAATACAAACATAAAAAGAGGGGAAAGAACCAATGAAATGTAAGAGTTATTGCATCTTTATGAAGGTGCTGTGCTTTATAAATTATATATAGCTTTTGCACATTATAATCTTTGGTTCTGTTCTCCCAATCCCTTCCTTCTTGTGCCTCACTAACCCTTAAAGATTGTAAACCTTTGTGAAGGAATATGTCTCTTTTTCACTTTTTGAAATGTGCTTTTTCAATTTTAAGTGTGTTACTAATCAAATAACAATGACAACAATAACATTAAAAACAATTTGTGAAGTGACACTGTGTTTGTCTATTTTATTAAGAAAGGTAATGAGGAGAGCTTCTTATAGAACTACAACAATAGAAAGCTTTGGAAAGTTGCATTTTACAAACTGACCACTGATACAGGGTCATCCATACCAAAATACTGTTAATCCAGACCCAACTAATGTTCAGTTTATGCAACCACCTATGATTTCATGAAATGAGGATCATACAAACTTTTCAAGATTTGAAAGCACAGTGTATGGATAACCACCTCATCAGGATATTTATCTGGTTACCTTTTGATGAAGTTGTGTCTCAATTTATTTTCACTGCTTTTGTATATATATATATTTGCTGAGCCTGTTTCCCCCTGTTCTATGCCTTTTTAAAAATGATTTCTGACCATAAAAATAAATGACCCTCTAAAATTTAAATGTTGTGAACCTCTCCCTGCCAGCATAGGCAATGGTCTCAAAGGACCTTATCACACACGGGGCACAAAGCGGCAAGAAAGAGATATAAGAATCAATCCAGAACTATACCGGTAGAAACCCCCAATACGGAAATGGCTATCAGACGCAACTAGCATCATCGCGCAATTAACGAAAGCGCGATGAAGCTCCCCCCCGGGAACCATATTTGCTGTTCACACACAAGTGAGAAGATCCCGTACAGAACCCAGCAAGGATGTTCTTGCACATGCACAGAAACAGGACAGCCGCAGTTGTCACTTGCAGCGGCTGTCAAACACACCCCTTCCCAAGCCGGCACAGGGTCCGCGCTCCAAGGAGAAGTCTTCAGAGAGTGGACTTCTCCTCGGAGCGCGGACCCTGTGCCGGCTTGGGAAGGTGTTTGTGTGTGTGTGTGTGTGTGACAGCCGGCTGTCACACACACACACACACACCCCTTCCCAAGCCGGCACAGGGTCCGCGCTCCGAGGAGAAGTCCTCAGAGAGGCGCCTCTCTGAGGACTTCTCCTCAGAGCCCAGGCCCCGCGCAGGCTTGGGAAGGTGTGTGTGTGTGTGTGTGTGTGTGTGTGTGACAGCCGGCTGTCACACACACACACACCCCTTCCCAAGCCTTGCGCTCCATGGGAAAACGTCCCCAGAGAGGTCCCTCTCTGGGGACGTCTTCCCTGGAGCGGAGGAACCGCGCGGGCCTTGCGCTCCATGGGAAAACGTCCCCAGAGAGGTCCCCAGAGGGATGTAGTTACTGCTGCTGCTGTTTTATTTATTTATATCCCACCTTTCCCCCAATTTAAGATTCAAAGATTAAAAACAGTAAAAATACACAAAATACAAAAGTTAAAAAATTGATTAAACAATTAAAAAAATTAAAACCAGTTAAAAACATATTTAAACTATAAAAATATACAACAGTGGGATGCAATGGCTCAAGTGGTTAAGACACTGACTCTGTTGACTGCAAGATCAGTGGATTGGCAATTCAAGGCCTGGGTGCTGCATGATGGAGTGAGCTCCCATCGTCCCAGCTTCTGCCAACCTAGCAGTCTGAAAGCATGCAAATGCAAGTAAATAAATAGGTACCACTTTGGTGGGAAGGTAGACAGCGTTCTGTGCAATCATGCTGGCCCCATGATCACAGAGTAGTCTCTGACAATGCTGGCTCTTTGACTTAGGACGTTATCACACGGGGGAAATCTATAGGTTATCCCACACAAACCTGGAAAAAAAACAACATATTTATGCCTAACGATTTCACACGACGTCACACAGAAACTGTCACACAGAAATATTAAAGTGGTCACAAAGTGGTGTTATCTGAGATCTTTTTACTTTTGGGATTTTAGAGGAAATGCATTTGCGATATTACAGTAATTGCGCATTTACTATAGTGTGAAATTCAATTCGCACTAAAAAAATCTCCTTTAAAGCTTTTTGCCGGTTTTCCCATGGTTCTGTGGGGCTGCGTTTACTTCCTGTTTTGCTTGGGCGACAAACATGCCAGGCAGACATGAGCCTCTCCGCTTTTTCTTTCTAAAATTTCCTGTCTGGTAGTATTTAATGGTGCTGAGGAGTTTCTGATGTAATAGAATAGAAGTACATATTTCTGAAGAGATCATATAATACGTGTGTGTGTGTGTGTGTGTGTGTACACACACACACACACACACATATATATATATATATATATACCATCCTATAAGACGTGTGTGTGTGTGTGTGTGTGTGTGTGTATATATATATATATATATATATATATATACGCACACACACATGTATTATATGATGACATATATCTATATCTATCTATCTATCTATGCACGCACAGACAAACACATGCATTATATGATGGCATATATATATATATATATATATATATACACACACACACACACACACACATCTATTATATGATGGCGTATATATACACACAATATATATATAAATATATATATTGTGTGTGTGTATATACACCATCATATAATAGATGTGTGTGTGTGTGTGTGTGTGTGTATATATGTATGCCATCATATAATGCATGTGTTTGTGTATGCATGCATATCTATATATATATAGATATAGATATATGTCATCATATAAGACATGTGTGTGCGCGTATATATATATATATATATATATATATATGCCATCATATAATACGTGTGTGTGTGTATGTATATATATAGACATACATATATGCCATCATATAAGACATGTGTGTGTGTATGTGTATATATATATATATATATATATATATATGTGTGTGTGTGTGTGTGTTTGTGCGTGTGTATATATGTATATATATATGTGTGTGTGTGTGTATGTGTGTATATATATATATATATATATATATATATATATATAATACATGTGTGTGTGCATATATATATATATATATATATACGCCATCATATAATACATGTGTGTGTGTGTTTGTATGTGTGTGTGTGTGTGTGTATATATATATATATATATGCGCCATCATATATAATACATGTGTGTATGTGTGTACGTTTGTGTGTGTGAGTGCATACATACATACACGTACACACAATACGTGTGCTACTCCAAAATCCAACTAAATGCTCCTGCATCACAAAGGAAATGACACAACAAGTCCCCCCCAAACACGCCGAGCATACTTATACCTGCACATGTGCAAGGAAACCATTTCTAGTACATTTACGTTTTTTTTTTACTTCTGTCTGAAAGTTAAAAACGTCTTCTTGTCGCTTTTCGCATAATTTTGTTTTTATTCTAATTACATGTGAAATGCTTTTGCGCAATTAGCCTCTATTTTCACTTTATTTTCGGGATGGTTTATTTCCACTTTATTGTCTCTTTAAAGACGAAACTGGCCCCCGTGTGATAATGTCCTTAGTAATGGACCCCCCCTCCATGGTCGGACACGGCTTGACAACCTTGTCAATGGGGAATTCCTTTACCTTTTTTATACAAAAGCACAACAAAATCAGTTCTCAAAGACCTGTCAAAACTCTTTGTGGAAAGAGTGGGAAGGGCACCAGTCTGACCTCCCTAAAAAGGGAGTTTCAGAGCCAGGGGGCCACTACTGAGAAGGCCCTGTTCAATATTCCCACCAGATGTACTTGTGAGGTTGTTGGTACAGAGAGAGGAGTTAGAATGCTACATATCCAATTTGGGAGAACAGGGGAAATACACAACCAGGAAACACAACATGATCCCAAAAAAGAGGGACCCAAATCCCCAGAATCCCTGGTAACACTGCCACCTGTGACCTCGCCTAAGTGAGGAGCCTCAGGCTTCACTGTTTCTCTAGTTGTTAACTGCTCTCTTCCAAGCAGGCCTTGATTTCCATAGGCATTCTGGGTTGTTTGAGGACAATGAAGTCCTGAAGTTTGTTAAAGTCTGTAAGTTGAGAACCTTAGGGAACACTAAGCAGTGGCGTTCCTAGGATTGGTGCCACCTGATGCGGTTACTCATGGTGTCTCACACACACCCCTTATTGACTTCCTCTTCCCATCCCACACCCTACAGAATCTTTAGCAATGCTTTTTTACACTAATGTTACTCAAATCGTAATTCCCATAGGCTACTGATGTCATGCTAATAGCTGTGACATCAACAACTCGCAAAATTAAAATTATACCTTCAAATTACAATATCATATGCACAACTTCAGTGTATTTACATATACATAGTGAAGAGTTGATTAAATTTGATATGTTTTTAAATAATTTTTTAATTGATAAACGTCAATTGATTCACCAACATTCAACCCTCCACTGCATCTAAACAATGGTTCAGGACATCACCTGGGATACTGCATCCAGTTCTGGGCACCACAATTCAAGAGTGATATTGGCAAGCTGGAGCATGTCCAGAGGCGGACAACCAAAATAGTGAAAGGTATGAAAACCATGCTCTATAAGGAGTGGTTTAGGGAGCTGTGTATGTTTAGCTTGGAGAAGAGAAAGTTAAGGGGTGACATGATAGCCATGTTTAAATATTTGAAGAGATATCATATTGAGAATGTGACATCCCTTCAAATATTTAAACATGTTGTTCAAATATTTAAACAACTTATTTGAGATGTGGTGCTGGAGAAGAGTGCTGAGGACTCCATGGACAGCCAAAAAGACAAACAAATGGGCCCTAGAGCAGATCAAGCCAGAGATATCCCTAGACGCCAAGATGACAAAACCTAGACCGTCGTACTTTGGTCGCACATGAGAAGGCATAAATCGCTGGAAAAAACAATAATGTTGGGAAAGGTAGAGGGAAGTAGAAAGTAGAAAGAGAGGAAGGCCACATGCTAGATGGATGGACTTTGTTAAAGAGACCACAAATATGAGTTTGCAGGAGCTGGGTAGAGCAGTAGAGGACAGGTGGGCCTGGAGAAGTCTCATTCATAAGATCACCATGGGTTGAGATTGACGCGAAGGCAGTTAATAACAACAACAACAACGTATTGAGGATGGAACAAGCTTGTTTTCTGCTGCTCCAGAGACTAGGACCTGCCCGGAGCAATGCATGCAAACTACAGGATGAGTGATTCCATTTAACCATTAGGAAGAATTTCCTGAAGGTAAGCGCTGTTTGACACTGGAACACATTACCTTAGAGAATAGTGGAGTCTTAATTTTTTTGAGGTTTTAAAACATGTTGGATGTGTCATTTTCTGAAGAGAAAATGTCATAGATGTGACTGGGGCAAAGAAACTGGGACCAAGGTGAGAGGGTTACCTTTGTACAGTTGGGAGCCATTATTAAGGGCCTTTGCAGACTGCTAGAAATAGTGCAAATTGAGTCAACTTTAACCACCCTGGCTCAGTGCTAGGGAATCATGGGAATTGTATTTTTTTTTCTGAGACATTGAGCCTTCTCTGTCTGAGAGCTCTGGTGCCACAATAAACTACAGTTCCCATGATTCCTTAGCACTGAGTCAGGGCAGTTAAAGTGGCCTCAATTTGCACTATTTCTGACAGTCTGCAAAGGCCCTATGACTCAACATTTGAACAGTCCTGAGTCACAGGAGGCAGATGCAACACTAGGCAGAGGGTTGAGTCAGAAAACTTAAATTCTGCAGAGTCACATCAGTCAGGTGACTGGAAACTGGGTGACAGCCCAGGAGTGGGGTGGACTAATATCCCAGAAGGGGATACTGTATATAAGTGGGTGACTGTATATAGAGATACTGGTGGAACAACAGAAGAATAAAGAACCTCTTCATGAGACAAGAGAGAGTCCAGCAGTTTTGTGTCTTGCCAATAGCTGCCTGTGTGTGGGGTTTTTTCCTTGCAGCATTTGCAGCCTGCATAGAACTTCACAGTGAAGACTGATCTTTGGCGTCTGTTCCAGCGTAAGTTTTCTGCACATGTTGAATTCAGTTCACGTGCGCCCCAACATGGCCATCTACTGGGAGTGCTTTGGCTGGGTATTCCTGCATGTCAAGGGGTTGGACTGGATGGCCCTAGTGGTTTCTTCCAACTCTATGATTCAATGACTTCCACAGCCTCCTTGGCATCAATTGTAAAAGAAAGATAAAGCTGGGTATCATCAGCATATTGATGAGACCCCACCCCAAAACTCTGGATGACCTCCTACTGGTGGCTTCATGTAGATGTTAGAAAGCACAGGGGACAGTCTTGAGCCCTGTGGAAGCACACAGCCTAATGGCCACCTTGACATACATATTACAAAATAAAGGTCAATACATGCATACTTACATAAATATCCAACACAAATATAAGAATATATAATGTCCATCCACTTCCAAGGTCAGTCCATACATGCAAGCCCTGCTGTTGTACTCCATGGAACCATAAAAACAAATACCTCTTGGCATGGATTAGTCCATGAAGAAAGCTAATACAGTCATCCCCCCAATTCACGGGGGATCTGGAATTGGAGAAATCGAAAATATCCAAGCTCTGTTGATTTAAATGGCGGAGCACGGCCATGCGTGTCATTTTGTCCCTCCCTGCTTGCCATCTGCAAAGGACTGAGACCGCAGACTCCAAGGACCTTATCACACGCGGGCCACAAAGCGATAAGAAACCGAAATAAGAATAAATCCAGTACTATACCGAAATGAACCAAAAGAGCCCCCACAATACGTAAATGGTTGTCACACGCAATTCCAGTAGTTGCGCATTTATTGCGCTTCCAAGAAAGGGCATCCTGGACACATATTTGCCGTTCACACACATGTGAGAAATTCCGGTACAGAACCCAGGAAATATGTTCTTGCACATGCGCAGAGAGGTGTCTCTCTGAGGACATCTTTCCATGGAGCGCAAGCCCCGCGCAGGTCCTTGCGCTCCATGGGAAAACGGCCTCAGAGAGGTGCCTCTCTGAGGACGTCTTCCCTGGAGCGCAACCCCCACGTGGGGCTTGAGCTCCAGGGAAGCCCTCCTCCGAGAGGTGGAGGACAGCTTCCCTGGAGAGCAAGCCCCGCGCAGGTCTAGCGCTGCAGGGAGGACCTCCTCAGGTCCTCCTTGGAGCGCAGGCGGGGGCGGGGAAATGCTCCCCAATACGTATTGTCTGTCCATATGCATTTTGGACTCGCGGCAAATGCGGAATGATTCCGGTCGCGCACTTGTACTTCCTAAACAAACCGAAATTCAAAAGAACTCAATTGGTTTTGGATTCGTTCGGGGTTCTGTATGGGTTCTTCGCGGTTCTGTGCGACGTCGTGTGAACACACGAAAAATTAACACGTATTAGGACGGGATTTCGTTTGGATCCTGTCTGCTTTGGATCCCGTGTGATAAGGTCCCAAGTCTGTGAATAGGGAGGGATGTGTGTATTTATTTCTGCATTAGATGGAGGTTTCTGGCCCCTGTGAGTACAGAAACTGCCTTCATACTAAAAGGTCTCCTTTTGTTAAGTGGCATGATGCCTTTTAACACCATTTCCCTCCTGAATGATTTTGAGTGTCTCATGTCCTTTCAGTTAAATGCAAGATCACTTTGTATTCTGGTAATATAGTGTTGGAACCCACATTGGAGATATTTCCCACACAAGTTCTCCCTGTCAAACCCAGAGATTCCTCTGCTGGCCCTTCAGGTTTCTCATGTTTCCCTCAAACAATGTGGACTGTAGTGGTTCGGCAGCAATCCCTGTGTCAGTGGGATAACATAAGAATCCTGTTGTAGTAGTTTATAGCTGTTTGAAGAACAGGTCTAGTTATCCCCCCCCCCCAAAACTTTCCTATTTATTCATATATGCAAATACTCAGTATGAACAGCTCAAGCTGGGTGTGTGCTTGGTTACTAAGGTCTAATCTGCACTACAGAAATAATGGGGGGTTGCAGACTGCCAGAAATAGTGTGAATTCAGTCCACTTTTAGGGTTAGGGTTAGTGCTAGGGAATCATGGGAACTGTTATTTTTCTGAGACATTGAGCCTTCTCTGTCAGACAACTCTGATGCCACAATAAAATACAGTTCCCATGGTTCCCTAACTCTAACCCTAACCCTAAAAGTGGACTGAATTCACACTATTTCTGGCAGTCTGCAACCCCCCAATGCCATTTGACACAGCTTTAACTGCCATGGAATTCTGGGGTTTGTAGTTCTGTAAGATTTAGCTTTCTCTGTCAAAGAACTCTGGTCTCAAAACAAATACAAATCCTAGGATTCCATAGGATGGACCCATGGCAGTTAAAGCAGTGTCAAACTGCATTTTTCTGCAGTGCAAATTAAACCTAAGGATATAATCCTATGCACTTTTTCATTGTGGTCATTAAATTCAGTGCAGCTTACTTTTGAGTAAACCTGCACAGGGTTGCAGTGCCTGTAATAGTAACATAAGCTAGGGCTATTTATATTTGCCAGCTGTAAAAACGATTCCAGACCTTCCTTTTGAAGCTGCATACATTTTTTCCAAGAAGTAGAAGATGGAATCTCATTACAAGCTTAATATGAATACATAAAAAGAAAAAATATTATTAAAAACATAACTCACTGTCATACACTAGTGTCTTTAAAGATACATGTAACTCAGTTATGCATTAGTTACACATTTCAGTTTAAATTCCTGTTGTCTGCTTCTCTTCATAATGGAGTATCACCCCCCCCCCCTTTAATGTACACAAGCAACTTCTTATTGTAAGGAACAGCATTCAGTTTAAGGAATAGCTCAGACTACTGAAATTAATTTTGTATTTGGCCATTATTTTAATTGGGAAATAGATTTCATGTTGCATGTCATGTGAAGTACAAGTCTATCTGCACTCTGACAGCAGTGCTATTATTTCAACATGTTTACAGCATTTACAAAAAAGAATCTCATGTCATGACAAGTGACATGAAGGCATCTGTAAAATTCAGAAAATAATAGCAGCAATGTAATATACACAAATCCAGCCAAACTGAGGGGGGATAAATGCTGGCCTACTCTGTTCCCTGACCATTAATAACAGAAATGGAAAATGGGACAGAGCCAATGTGGTGTGTGTGCCAGTGTGGTGTAGTGGTTTGAATGTTGGGCTATGACTCCGGAGACCAGGGTTCAAATCCCAGCTTGGCCAAGAAAACCCACTGGGTGACTCTGGCAAGTCACACTCTCTCAGCCTCAGAGGATGGCAATGGCATGGAGAAAGTGAATGGCAAGCCCCCTCTGAAGAAACTTGCCAAGAAAACCCTGTGACAGGCTTGCCTTAGGGTTGCCATAAGTTGGAAATGACTTGAAGGCACACAACAACAACATCAACATGTGTAGTGGTTTGAGTGTTGGACTAGGACTCCAGAAGAACAGGGTTCAAATGCCAGCTTACGCATGGAAACCCACTAGTTGCAAGACTGAAAACTGGTGTTTCTTGTCATACAACCAGGCAACAAGCAACACCTGCTGAAATTCCCTCTTCTACACAGCCATTAAAGGGACAGGAACCCTCTCTAGTTTTCATTCACTTTCCCCATGAAAACTGGGACATGTATAGACAAGCAACATCACAGTATGATCACGATGGCAAAAAGTTATTAATAAGGAAGAACACAAACTATGGGAGACTGCTGCAGTCTGCTTTTGCCTGAGCCAACTGAGAAGGGCAAGATTCTATCCCCTCCTCTTCCTTCTCCATTTAGCGCAAACTACTTTTGCACTTTGAATTGAGTTTGCAGCAACTGAAATAAGGTGAGGACAAAGTGAGAAAGTAGGAAGAGAGGAGAGAAAAACTGGGACATTTTAAAAGTAGCTGAAAAGTTGAAATGACAAAATTAATCAGGGCTGTTCCTACCAAATCGGGACAGTTGCAGGATAGGACACAGTGCAGGAAAGGTTCAAAGGGGTAAGAACAAATGGGGGTGCAATTTCTGCACTTCTTGAAACAAGCAACATGTCATTACAAGTCCGCCACCTGTTCCTTTTGCATACTGATTTTGGTGGTCCCATGTCTGTCATCTGCTGGCAAGCAAACAGGCTCCTCCGGACAAAGTTACTTAAGAGAAAGCCTTCGACTTCACATTACTTAGGAGATTTGCTAGATATGCAGAAAAAGACTATAATTTGTAAATTAGAAGAAAAGAACCCTGTGTAACAGCTTGATGACTAAGCATGCTAAATACAGTACTTGCCAAAAGTTTAAAGTGTTGAGAGTGTCAAATGAAAGACGTAGGAGGAGGAGAAAACAGGGAATACAGCAGTGGTTCTGCCCTTTAACAATTTATGGCAGGGGTAGGCAACCTTTTGGAGACCTGGGCTGGTCCCCCGAAGTCCAGGTCTCCGCTGGGCCGAGGGGGGGGAATGGCGGCGCGTGCGCTCAGTACTCCTGCGCATGCACAAACACGTCGCGGCCGCCATTTTGAAAATCAAAATGGTGGCTGTGGCGTGCGCAGCCGCATGGCCGGGAAAACGTGCGGCGACGGCAGGAGTCTGCCTGGGCCGGTAAGTCCGGCGACCTGGGCCAGAACTGTCCCCGGGGGCCGTAGGTTGCCGGTCCCTGATTTATGGTATCCTGGAAGTTAAGGCATGTATCCTTCTGTCCTAATGTTTCTTCCTCTATGATCCCATAAACTTTCCAGGCTCTTGCTACTGAAGCTAAGAGGCCTTGGACTGGTGGAAAGAGCCTCTATTTGTAATCAATTATTCTGTCCCGTCCTGGACTGGGGAGACTCATGGTACTAGTTTATGCACATATACTCAGAAGTAAATCTCACTGTGTTCTTTAGATTTGCTCTACAGATTTCTTGGGACTGAAGCATTACTTTTAATCTTCACTTAGGTGTGACTCTCTTTGGATGTGGCAAGGCTTATATCTGGAGATCTGGGATGTCTAAATATTATTCTTTTCTACCTGCTTGGTTCCTACTCCAGTTAATTTGTTATATCACTCACTGAATAACTTCCAGAGGCAATGGTTAAGAACTGAGTCAGATACTGCCGATTATTCTGATGTCTATGAGAAGCATGCCAGTTTTCTGATAACGCTATGCTGTAAGGCAAAAAAAGCACTTATTACATGTGGAGTAACAATAGCAATAGCAGCTTCATTTATATACCACTTCATACCCAGCTTGCCACTGGACCGGAAGTCTCTCAATTTTGACAGCAGTGCATGGAACTCACAATTGTGAACAAGTAGGCTTTTGGAATGATTTCTTCCCCAACTTTCTGCCTCCTAAATGTACAAGGCAGACTGGAAGACTTAAAAATGCTAACATTTAAAAACAAATCAATAACAACTTTAAAATCAGCTTTTCAATGCATACATTTACAAAGAAGTCCCACCAAAAGTAAAACAAGTGGAATTAGAATTATCCTGCCAAAGGTAGTTAAAGTAAAACGGTATTAACTTGTTTTTGAGAAAAGCAGACTTCTCCTTCTCACTCAACATTCTTCATTCAACAAAAAAGTTTGCAGGCACTCATTATTAGAGCTTTATAAAAAGAGCAGAGGATGGTGAAAAAAAATATAAATAATTATAATGAAGCCAAGCAGAAAAGTCTGAAGGGGACAGAGGATGTTAAGGAATAGCAAAGAGGTATGAAGAATGATTGGGGAAGCAAAATAGTGTAGGGGTTTGAGCACTGCACTACAATTCTGGAGATCAGGGTGACCTTGACTAAGGGCCTTTACAGACTGCCAAAAATAGTGCAAATTGAGCCTACTTTAAATGTCCTGGCTCAGTGCTAGGGAATCATGGGAATTGTATTTTTTTCTAGGACATTGAACCTTCTCTGCCAGAGAGCTCTGGTGCCACAATAAACTGCAGTTCCCAGGATTCCTTAGCACTGAGCCAGGGCAGTTAAAGTGGCCTCAAGCTGCATTATTTCTGGCAGTCTGTAAAGGCCCTAAGGTCCAAAACACACTGCAAAAATAATCCAGTTTGAGACCACTTTAACTACCCTGGCTCAGTGCTAGGGAATTCTGGGAACTGTAGTTTTGTGAGACATTTAGCCTTTACTGTCAGAGAGCTCTGGTGCCACAATAAACTGCAATTCCTAGGATTCCCTAGCACTGAGCCAGGATAGTTAAACTGGATTATTTCTGCAGTGTGTTTTGGACCTGAGCCATACACTCTCAGCTCCAGATAGCTCCATATAGGTTTATCGCCATAAACCAGAAATGATTTGAAGGCACAAAACAACAACACAGATGGTAGTGAAAAGGATGGATTTGAAATATGGTGGCTTAATAAAAGAAAACAAACACTCTTTCACGTACATGGGTGTGCCCTAAATGCTAAGAGTGTATTAGATAATTATTAGAAAAGCACAGATAATGCAACAACTCCAGAGGGATTATTATATTTGTGTGACACAAACAATCTTATCTGTGATTTGTGGCAATGTTTTGCAGATCGTATTTGTGAAGTGTTGTCTTCATGGTGTGTGTGCGCACATTCCTTTTGTTAATATTTTTTCTGTACATATTGGTGTGCATAAATGCACCCTCTCTCTAAACCAGTCAGTATAGGGAAAAAAATACTGTTAACAAAGAGGCTGAATGGCCATGAAGAGGCGCCATCTGTACTAATTCTGTTTATTGCTTAAATGTATAGAGGATGAACGCAATGATCATTCATAGCTGTAGGAGTAATTGGTGCTAACATAATCGTGTTTGCTTTGGGATGTTAAATTAACACCTGTATTAGGACAGGAAAGCACTGTCCCATTTCGTGCCTGAAAGAACAAAAATCAAAATTTTGATAATAGATAATGTATGTGCACTCAGAAACAGATGTATTCTATTGAGTAGCAGAAATACTTTGCTTTCATTGAGAGCAGATGCTTCTGTTTGGAACATAAGAGCATACTGTTTAACATCCATGTGTAGCCATTAGGAGAGATTGTTTAGTTTAGACTGAAAGACTATGCTACACCTCTCTTTCTGGAAGCCTTGTTTGATAGGACTGGGAATAAGGGCCTTAATCAGGGGTAGGCAACCTAAGGCCCGGCGGCCGAATGCGGCCCCCCCGAGGCCTTTGGACCGGCCCCAGGCCGCTCCTGCCGCCGCCCGCCATGATGATATTGATTATTGTTGTTATTACTTGTTCTTGGGGTTTTCTTGGCAAAATCTCCACAGGGGGTTTGCCATGGCTTTTCTGGGGCTGAGAGAGTGTGCATACATATTTTTTAATATTTTTATTTTTTTTAAAAAAATATTTTAATATTTATTTATTTATTTATGGTGCTTCGGCCCCCCAATTGTCTGACGGACGGCAACCTGGCCCCAGGCTCAAAAAGGTTGCCTACCCCTGGCCTTAATAGTAATTTTCTGTAAAGCCCTCCACAGCTTTTATGTGATTTATTATTGACAGGCATTTAATTAGGAAAAAAAAAAGTTGTAAGAATGACATACTTTTTGTGGGGTGGGTTTTTTTGGGGGTTTTTTTGCAATACTGGATTTTCATGGCAGTATGTTAACATATGATACTAATGACATATTATGTAGAATTCAGAGACATGGCCTTGTTAGTCTTGCTAGTCCTCTTCGAGTTCTTGGCTTGTTTGCTGCTTGGTTTAAATACCTTATGTGATTTCTAAGATTTTTGTAGATTTTATTGATGTTCAGTTTAATACTTTTTTAACGGGGAGGGTGGGTTGTAGGGTTTTAGCTTGCAACTTGATGTACTGTAAGCCTCCGCAATTGTTAACAGAGGGGTGGGGGATAAATAATTTTATTATTATTATTATTATTATTATGAATGTCAACATGCAAAGTGATTTTGCAGCACTTTTGAGACTTAGCTTCCTCAGGTGCATTTCTGTTTCCTATATATGCCTTATACACGTTGCCTGAAAGTAATTTTATATACAACGTTATTGATAATTTCTTTTTGCATTTTATTTATTTATTTAATTATTTATGCTTTTATTTTATTTTATTTTATTCCTCCCGGACAGAAGAAGGCTGAAATGTAGGACGGAAAAGTGTCCTGGGAGAAGGAAAAGGAGGAGGAGGAAGTCCACCTTTGGGGGCATACCCTGTGCTCATCTTGCCTCCGGTGTTTCCAAAGTGCCTTTTTCTTATTTCTTTTTTCTCTTTCTTGCATTGCATTGCATTGCATTGCATTGTCTTGCATTTCTGCATCTGCGGTGCCGGTGCCCGGTGCCCCGTGGCGCGTGGGCGTGGCGCGTGGGGAGAGCGCGCGGGCGCCAGACCCCCTGGAGCCCTCCCCCTCCCCCTCCCCCTCCCCTTGGTGTCAGAGAAGGGGGCGGAGGGAGGGAGGGAGCGAAGGAGGGAAGCCCCCAGGGCCGCTGCCGGGCATGCGCGGCACCCCAGGAACATGGCGGAGGAAGAGGAGGCGGCGGCGGCGGCGGCGGCGTGAATGACAGACAGACTTAACTGACTGACGGACTGCTCCCTTTTGGGTGAGGATGAGGGCCGAAGGGGGCCCGGGGAGGCTGTGCTGCCTTGACCCAGGAGAGGAAGAAGGAGGAGAAGAAGAGGAGGAGGAGGAGGAGGAGGCAAGGCTGGAGCCACCATCACCACCATCACCCTCCTCCTCCTCCTCCTCCTCTTCCTCTTCTTCCCTGAGTCCTGAGGCCAGGAGGGTCCAGCCCGCCTTTCCAGACCCTCTCCCAGGAGGGTCCTCCTTCCTTCCTTCCCTCCCTCTCTCCTTCCTTCCTTCCTTCCTTCCTTCCTTCCCCAGCCAGAGGGTCCTCTCTCTCTTGCTCCAGGACACCTCCTTGCCTTTCCGCCTCCTTTCTGTCCAGGAGGAATCCCAAAATGCCCACTCTTTTGAGCTCCACCACGACGACGAAGAAGAAGCATTTCTAAGGGTGTTTTGGTTAGCTTTTTGTTTGGGTCAGGTCCTCCTCTTTTTCTGGGAGGTCCTCCATTTGCCGGTGCCTGGTCCTCCTTTGTGGTTAGGACAGCCTTCTCCCTCCGGAGCTCCCCTTCCCTTCCCTCCCTTCCTTCTTTCCTCCTTCCTTCCCTTCCCTTCCTACTTTTCTTTCTTTGCTTTTCTTCGTCGCTTCCCTTCCCATCCCATCCTTCTTCCCTTTCCTTCCTTCCTACCCTTCCTTCTTTCCTTTACTTTGCACCCTTCCTTCCCTTTCTTCTTCCCTTCCCTTCCTTCCTACCATTCTTCCTTCCTTTCCTTTCCTTCCTACCCTTCCTTCTTTCCTTTCCACCCTTCTTCCTTCCTTTCTACCCTTCTTTTTTCCTTTCTTCTTTCCTTCCCTTTCGTTCCTACCTTTCCTTTCTTTCCCTTCCTTCCTTCCTTCCTTTCCTTCCTTCCTTCCTTCCCATCCTTTCTACCCTTCTTCCTTCCTACCCTTCCTTCTTTCCTTTCCACCCTTCCTCCTTCCTTTCTACCCTTCTTTTTTCCTTTCTTTTCCTTTCTTTCCTTCCCTTTCGTTTCTACCTTTCCTTTCTTTCCCTTTCTTCTTCCTTCCTTCCTTCCTTCCCTTCCCTTCCTTCCTTCTTTCCTTCCCATCCTTCCTACCCTTCTTTCTTCCTTTCCTTTCCTTTCATCCCTACCCTTCCCTTCCTTCTTCCCTTTCCTTCCCCGGTTTCTCTTTCTCCACCACTTTCCTCAGTTCAGTTCTCAGGCGCCAAAAGGGCACTTCTTTTTCCTTCTCTTTCCTTCCCTTCCCTTCCCTTTCTTCCTAAAGCCTCCTGCCCACCTTTTCCTGGGCGCCAAAGAGAGAAAGCGAGAGAAGGGGGGGGGGGAATGGTAGCATTCCTCTTTGGGGAGAGGCAGGAGGGAGGTCTTGGGGGCATGGCAGGTCCCTCTCTTGCCCAACTTGCTCCTTTCTTCCTCTCTCTTTCCTCCTAAACAAGACTCAGTCCTTCCCAAGAGAAGGGACAAGAAGGAGGCAAAGGAGAGCAAGAGAGAGGGGTTTCCCGCGCTCTGCCTCTTTCTCCTTTTCTCCTTTGCCTTCTTCCTTTTGCCTTCTCTTGGGAAGGACTGAGCCTTGTTAGGAGGAAAGAGAGAGCTGCCTCCTCTCAGCTCTGGACTCAGGAAGGAAGGAAGGACCCACTTTTGTTGCCAGGCTGTACTATGTTTCTTTTCTTGGTTAACTGGAGAGAAAAAGGGGGGGGAAAAGGCCTCCTGGCGCAGAGAAATCAGCCTGGCTGCTGCTTCTCCCTTCTTCCCTCTTTCCTTCCTTCCTTCTTTCTTTCTTTCTTTCTTTCTTTCACACACACACAAACACAACACCCGCCGGTGCATTTACACTACAGAAACAGAATGCAGTTTGACACCACTTTTAATTGCCATGGCTCCATCCATCCAGAACCTTAGGATTTCTAGTTTGGAGAAGCACCCCAACTCTTTGGCCAGAGAAAGCAAAAGACCTTGCAAAACGACACATCCCAGGATCCTAATAGGATGGAGCTGAATGAAGCACTTAAAAGTGGTGTGTGTGTATCAAGCTGTATTATTTCTACAGTGTAGATGCACCAAGAAGAAGGGCGGGAGGAATTGTCAGGATGCGTGTGAAATAATGTAGTGTATATGTTTGGGAGTTTTGCTTTGTTTTTGGATGGCTTCCTCCCTTTGAACCTCCTCAGTTTCTCTGTGCTGTCCTCTGAGACTTTGGGGTGGGGAGGTATTGTTTGGGTTGAGTTTGTTGGGGCTGTTTTCTTTTTTTGACAGGACACACCTCCTGGAACTGGAGCTGCTTCTCTCAGGCTGGGTGTTTTTCCCCTCTCCTCCTCCTCCTTCCTCGCCTAAAAATCCACTTGCTCCAGAGGAACTGCCATCGATCTGGGGAGGCCAAAGCAGATGGGGACCCAGGGAAGAGTCCATGGCTTTCACCTCCCCTCACCAACCACCCTTTTCCCTGCTTGCACTTGTGCTCCCCTGACCTTATTACAGCCAGGATTTGTCCTAAAATGTCTGGAGATGCAGATTCATAAAGACCACCTCCTCCCCTTCCCTCCTCTTTAGCTGCTGCTTCTTCAGGACTAGTTGTTGTGCCTCCAAATACTTTCTTGTGCAGGAACAGTTTGGAGCTCAGGAAAGATCTAAAAAGTTTCCTGTCACTTATGGTAAACACACTTGGCTTGTCAATTGGGAGATCTTGCAGCAGCTTTGAGGCTAACTGGAAGAAAGAGGTTGGCAGCATGAGGTTTCCTAGACTTTTTAAAGTCTACTGCCTCAGATGAATTAGGTCCAAAACACGCTGCAGAAATAATCCAGTTTGAGACCGCTTTCACTGCCCTGGCTCAATGCTAGGGAATTCTGGGAACTGTCATTTTGTGAGACATTTAACCTTCCCTGTCAGAGAGCCCTGGTGCCACAATAAACTACAATTTCCAGGATTCCCTAACACTGACCCAGGGTAGTTAAAGTGGTCTCAAACTGGATTATTTCTGCAGTGTGTTTTAGACATCTCGAAGGTGCTACAAGATCTCTCTACATACTGATTCTACAGACTAACATGGCAGAAATAATCCAGTCTGCCACCACTTTGATTGCTATGGCTCAATGCTATGGGATCATGGGATTTGTAGTTAGTTGTGGCAGCAGCTCTCTGGCAGAGAAGGTTAAATGTCTCACAAAACTACAATTCCATAGCACTGAGCCATAGCAGTTAAAGTGGTGTAAACTGGATTATTTCTGCTGTGCAGATTCAGCCGCATGTGTGTTTAACATGGTGACCTATGTTTGCAACACTCCATGTTGTATCCTGAGAACCATATACATCATGGAGTGTTTCACACTTAGGCTACCATGTTAAGCACCCATGATAGGTTCACCTTAGGGTCCTGGTAAGTTGGAAATAACTTGAAGGCAAACAACAACAAATGTATCTTTGGAGGAAGCCCCACTGAATTCATCTGAAAACTGTAGGATTGTGCTGTTAACATTTTAAAGACTCAAATAGACTTGAAGATGGGTCAGGGGAGTATTGCAGGATCTGAAAGACTAGTAGATTTGTTTTGGCTTATGCAAATATGACTTATAGAAATCTATGGGATCACTGCAGGGGCACTATTTGTATCTTTAGAATAAAATCACATATTTAAAAGTGCCTTTGAAGGTAGGCTTCCTGTGCTTGTGTTTATTCTGGTAAACCTTAGTGCTTCTTTTTCAAATGCTGAATACAGATCCAGGGGAACCTATTGATAACTGAAGTGTAAATGAACACAGTGGTGTGATTATATACTGTAAAACCATTATCCTGTACATAAGAGCACAGTATAGAAAAATGTAAGCACTTAAGCACCATTGATTTCACTTGGATTATAGGGACTTAATTTTTTGTGGCTTGTACCCAAAGTGAAAATAAGCATTATGGAATTGACATGAAAGCATTGTGGTTATGATGACTGTGTAAGGATTAGTTTGCAGAAAGATGCTGTATGTGCTTTAGATCAATTCTGAAATTAAACTTCAGCTTTGCTGGGAAAAGAATATTTTATGAATTAGGTACTACCTATGGCTCAACAAATTTCAGTGCGGATTGCAGAATGGTAGTAATTAAGCGGAGCCTTGGTTTATATAGCTACATTTCATGCTTGGTTAAACATCAGTAATAAAAAAGACTTTCATGTGTGTGTTTAAATAGTTACTTATTGTAGCTTAAAACATGTTAATGGCTCTCTTCTTCCTGCCATCACATATCCTTAGACACTGAATCAGTTAACTACAAAATAATTCTTCAGTAGTTGTTTTAGGTTCACTTAGCCATAGTGGAAAAATGAAGTGCTGTATTTGGTACTAATTAATTTCAAATCCAATATGATAGTTTGGATTAAAATATATAACAATGGAACGGATTTTTTTTAAAAGGAGAAAATGTACATTTTGTAGATATTATTTGTCATAATATTAGGTCTGTGCTATCTAAAGTTAAAATAGCATGCTAGTGATTTCCAGTAGTAATTAGCACTTATTCTTTTAGCTGTTTTAATGCGCTCTCTCTCTGTATATTTATCACTTGTGAGTATTTGAGATATAGAAAGCCATACATTGAAATAAATAAAATGAAAATATATGTGTGTGTGAAAGAACAAACTGCATTATCAGTAATAGTTACCACAAGATTAATATGGTCTATTTTCCTGATTACGAAAAATTACTTGAGCCTGTTGGCTGTGTTATTTTTGGGGCTCATTGGAATGAATTGTAAAAGATAACAGAGATCAAGAATATTTACCATTTTGCTTGTAGTAACTAGTAATAAAGTGAAGTGGGTTACAAAGTAACATTCCAGGAACCTATGTGGCTGAGGACGACTAAAATACAACCATAATAAATAAATCTAGACTTGATAGGAACAGTAGACTACAGAAGCTACAATGTAGCAATTTGTCTCATTTCAGGGAAAAGTCGTCACCTTGACCCATAGCTGTGTTGCTGCCATTACACAAGTAGAGGCTACAGCCAGTGTGATACCCCCTTTTCCTCAAGCATTAAAGGTAATGGTGTATGCCAGGGGTAGGCAACCTTTCACCTTTAAGGGCCGAGGGACTTCAGCTCCCAGAATCCCAGGAGCTATTGGCCAACATGGGACTATTGGCCAACATGGCTGAGGCTTCTGGGAGCTGAAGTCCCTCGGCCCTTAAAGGGGAAAGGTTGCCTACCCCTGGTGTATGCATTAATGCCTTGTAGCAATTGAGACTTTCAGAAGTTCCAGTCTGAGCCCTTTCACACTACGTGAGTGTAGTATAATGTTTCCATTTTAATTGCTATGGTTCTCTACCATGGAATCCTGGGATTTGCAGTTTTAGGGTGGAGTATTTAAAATTCTTTGAGAGAGAGCTCTAATGCCTCACCAAATCATCAGTCCCAGAACTCCATAGATTTCAGCCATAGAAGTTAAAGTGGGATATAGCATTATAATTGCAGTATAGTGTGGCATAGGCTGCATCCGCACTGCAGAAATAATCCAGGTTGACGCCACTTTAACTGCCATGGCTGAAGCTATAGAATTCTAGGAATTGTAGTTTTGTGAGGGATTTAACCTTCTCTGTCAAAGAACTCTGGTGCCACAACAAACTACAATTCCCAGAATTTCATAGCATCGAGACATGGCAGTTAAAGTGGTGTCAAACTGGATTATTGCTGCAGTGTAGATGCAGCCATAGTAAACTGGAGTAGGTGGAATAGGAAATGGAAGATGACATTGTTGATTTCATTAAGACTAAAATTTAATATGTTGTGTACTAGATTATAAAACACTTCTGCCAAATTGTCTTATATTTATATCATTCCTTTTTACATCTGAATCATACCAAGCTTTGATTTATTTTTTTTTACTAACATAATTCAGACAATTTTCATAAGGCAAGACCTCAACTAAGTTAGATGTTTGTAGTCAGTAAGTGCTGATTCATAAATACTGTAGATATCCTTTCCCTTCCCATTGCTGGCTTGATCATGAATACAGTATAACCTAAGCTAGAAATTGACAATATTGCAGCATGAAAATAAGTTTATCTTCTTATATTGCTATTCATGGAAAGTTGATGTTGATATTCCAGTTGTAATGTATATACAGAAAGCTGCCCAAGTTGAAGGTTTTCTAAAACTGTCAATCCAGGTGACGAAAGTCTCAAAATATGTTCAGCCGTGAAGAAAGTAGCAAGTTTACAATACAATGCCAAGGAAGATGGAGAAGGCGAATGACTTTAGTGGAGGTACTGAGCTTAAGGTTGCCAGAGTGAAAACTGGTGAAGGCACCTGGATCTTTAATGGTTGTGAAGACTAGAGAATTTCAGTGGGTATTGCTTGTCATGCAACAAGATAACAAGCAACACCTGCTGAAAATCTCGCTTCTACCCAATCATTAAAGCAGGCCTGCACAACATACGGCCCTGGGGCCGCATGCCGTCGGCCAAAAGATTTTGGGAGGCCTGTGAGGATATGGAATGACTTCAAGGCTCATCTGCTGCTCAGCCTTCCCCTGAGGTGAGGGCCATGTGGAGGAGGAGGAGAAAGAAGTGCAAACACTCACCCTGCAAGGCTTCTGTGCTTCTCGGCTTTTTCTCAAGAAGGCCAGGCAGCAGAGGAGGAGCAGGGGCAAATGCTTGTCAGCAAGGCTCCTCCACCACCTGGCTTTCTTCTGAGGAGGAGGCCAGGCAGCGGAGGAGGAAGAGGATGGGCAAATACTTGCCCTGCAAGGCTCCTCCGCTGCTTGGCTTCTGGCTTTCTCCTGAGGAGAAGGCTGGGAAGAGGATGAGAATGGGTGAACACTCGCAACACTCCTCTGCTGCTCAGCTTTCCCCCGAAGAGGAGGCCAGGTAGAGGATGAGGATGGGCAAACGCTCACCCCTCAGGGCTCCTCCATTGTCTGGCTTTCTCCTGAGGAGGGGACCAGGCAGCGGAGGAGGAGGACAGGCAAATGCTTGCCCTACAAGGCTCCTCCACCACCCAGCTTTCTCCTGAGGAAAAGGGTCAGGCAGAGGAGGAGGAGGTTCGAACCCGAAGTAGTTTAGCCTATTTTAATTTTGGCCCCTTCCTACTGGCAAGTTGTGTAGGTCTGCATTAAAGGCACAGGAGGCCTCAGCTGTTTTCATACTGACAGCCCTTACTGGGATGTTTTTATTAGAAGTTATTATATACAGTGTTGTCCCCTTTTTAAAAAATGTAGCTGGACAGGGCAGGTCTTAGAATGAGTTAAAGAAGTGATGGTAACCCCCCCCCCCCCGCATTTGAAAGAAATAAAAGAGTGCCTTTCCTTGACATATCTGACTCTTCAGTTGTGTTTTACGGAGAAAATAAGCTCTGGAGATTTTCTTGTGCATACAGTATTAAAATGAATGGGAACTTGCCCAGCTCCATCCACATTATTTCAATGGGACTTGAGAACTTTTTGGCTTTTTCTCTTATGTCTTTAAGTTTAAAGCAGCTAGTGTTCTTGCAGCTCTTCCTTCAGCTCAGAAATTTCTGTCATATATACATATATCATGAGAGTGTAAACTCTTGGTGATAGAAGTTTTAATTAAATTATGTAGCTGAGTATTTAAAATCTTAAAATCTCCTGGTGTATTTTTAACTACCATTAAGGCAGAATCTGAATGCTTTTAGAGAGCTTCCCTCTTGTCACGCAAGTCACCCATTATTTTGATATTTTCACTCATAGAATCATAGAATCATAGAGTTGGAAGAGACCACAAGGGCCATCCAGTCCAACCCCCTGTTGGACACTCATCTGTGCCTTTAGACTGATTTGGATATTAAGCTGCTAAAATTGCAACACAGTTTTTGATGTAGCACTGATAAGTAAAGCAACATAACTGCAAAAAGCAGGTCCTTAAATATAGGCTAGGTTTGCAAATAAAATGCTTGACTAGAACAAAATAGTACAAAAATTAGTATAAAAAGTTATACTAGTTGCAGCTTACTTGTATCATGAAGTATAGTGTACACAATATTTGTGTTTTACCAAAGGCTGATGATTTAGCAAAAATATAGACATCTTCTTCTGGGAGAGAATAATTAGCCAGAGTCAGGTGTTTACATGATCTTGAGCTCAATGACAGCACCCTCTGAATTAAGAAAATGCGTTTATAAAATCTGAGGATATTTTATCTATTATTTAGTACAGTTGTATTCTGTACACAATCTAGTTAAGTACATTCATTTCCATTGATGTCAATGGAAGAGTTAAGTTCTCCAAATGAAATATAGGAGATTTAATTATTATTTTTTTAGAAGGGAATCAATATTAAATATGTTCTGTTTTCTCATGGGACAGTCAGTGGTCTGACATTCAAAATACTGCACCTGCTTAGCTACAGAAGCTCTGTATCTGTGGCTCACAGACCACTTTCTAGAAACAGGAATCAATACTCTATTTCAGGTTCATTACAAAATTTAAACGAAATCAACGGGAGTAGAAATAAATGAGGTTTGTTTTGCATACGCTAGTAAAGTAGATCAAGTGTGATTCACAGTGCTGCTGTATTTAGCCTTGGCTATTCATACTTTTTTCCAGTAGATTTATTCTATAATACGTTGGCATTATAAGCATCAACATATCTTCTCAAAAGTATATTGTTCTATGAAGTTCAAGTGTTTTTCATTTCAACAATTGGATTTCCTGTCAATAAATACATGGAGTAGGGTTTTTCCCAACTTTCCTTTGAAAATATATTTAATTTCTAGTGCCTATTATAAACCTTAGTTTTGCGTAACCTCTGTCATGTCAACACTTCATATTGATTGCAGTATTATACACACACAAGTGGAGCAAGTACTAATGAATTCTGTAGGACTTTGTGTATGTGTGTGCTTTCAAGTTGCCTGGAATGTGACAAAAATTATTTGCTGTTGCACAGGATATTGCTTAAAATCCATAAGTAACACTTGTTTACATTTGCACATACTTTTTTTCATTGAATAAAGCAGGATAAAAATTTTTAAAACAACAATAATGTTGCTTTTGCATGTTTGTTCAGAATTTCATGGGGTTTTCTCAGGTAGCGAATACTCAGCAGTGGTTTTGCTAGTTCCTTCCTCTGAAATATAGCCTACAGCACCTGACTATAGCTCTGAGCAAACATACATAAGATTGGGTTGGTTTCACGTTTTGCCTTTTCTGGAAAAACATTGTTATTGTTGCATTAAAAGTTCTTATTCTGCTATGCTCGATTACAAAAATTATGTCCATATGTAAAAGAATATTACTTATGGATTTTAAGCAATATTCTATGCAACATCTAATCATTCCATGATATAAATAAGATATTTTCTCTTTATCACAGGATCATACAGGAGCAGAAAGGGACTGAAAGACTCATCAAGTCCAACTTCTTGTTATGCAGGAATTAACAACTGAAGGGCTCTCAAAAGAACAACCATCCAACTTCTGTTTAAAGACCTCCTTTAAAAAAGAAAGTCCATCACCCTTCATTCCACTCTCAAACAGCTCTTATAAGAGATTCCACCTAAACATTAGAAAAAATTTCCTGACAACAAGAGCTATTTGAGAGTGGAATGAATGGCCTCTGTGGTGGTGATGGACTCTCTTTCTTTGGAGGTCTTTAAACAGAGGATGGATGGCTATATTTAGGAAGTTCTGGATCCTTGCATGACAGTGAGTTGGACTAGGTGGCCATTGCAGACTTTTTCAACTCTTGTATGATTCTGTGAAAAACAGAAAATAAATCTTAATTATATCATGCAGTGTCTTTCATCTTCTAAAAAGATATTATCATTATCTCTTCCTGGAAAACATTTTGTGTATCTCTTTCTAAAAAGCATTTCCATAGTCCTCAGGCAACAACAGAAAATGTCCCTGCAACACATTGTGGTGTTTTCTAATTAAATCACAGTATCCCACAGACAACTTATGGAATGTATGGGTGTGTATCAGATGAGGTTTAGAATTTGGTGGGCTCCTGCAGTTCTTTTAAGGAGAAGTTCAAACAAAACATGACAATGAACATTTTAAATTAATTTAGATGAAACATTATGTTTAGACAAACATCCTTCTGAAGGTATGATATCCTTCCAAGGAGATCAGGATAGTTCACAAGGAACAATCTCATATCTTCATTACAACAATTTTATTTTTGCCATAGCAGTGATTTCCAAAGGCAACTGTGATGAAAGGTGATCACAGTATCAACTACACAAGTCCTTTATTATGTAGAATCAGACATGCCATAATTTAAGTGGGAGACTTGGCAGTCATGGTTTTGAGTAAATACCACTTCTTTCTTCATTAACTGGTTGGGCCCTCAATCAAAGTTATTTGGAACCAATGGGGAAATCAAAGGAATATATCATGCTAATGTAAAATGATGAGCGAACTATTGGTGGTATTTTTAACTTCTTTACATAGTGGAGATTGTAGTGAAATGTAATGATTATTACATGCTCTTTAGTTGTACTGCCTGGTCTTATAAAAAATTAATTCTTGGTTTCAGTAATTATTTTAGAATTTTTCCACATGTAAGAGTTAGTGGATTCCTGCAGTCTTATTTAGCTTAGACTTGTTTTTCTAATTATCAAGAACAACCTGATTATAACAGAAGCACTAAAATCTATGTTAGCCTTTTGAGTGACGCTGAAATTGATAAATACGATAGTCTATATTCAGCGGATAATGAGTTGTGTACAATTACCAGTAGAAGAAAGAATGTTTTGACATATCAAATGTCATCAACCTAAAGACAGAAGCTGTACATTTCAAAAGACACACTTATACCTCTGGGTATATCCTTCAATAGCATCTATCCTTACCAAATCCCCTTTAGCTTTTACCTGTAAATGGATAAAAAAAGTCAGTCTGCTAGTATGCAGGTTTAAGGATTATAAAGCCAAGTTAGTTCAGGTGTACTTTGTGTTGCTTGGTGAAAAAATGCAAGTTTTAGATCTTTTATAGAATGGATTTTTTTTAATGGAATAAGATAAAACCTATTCTGCACTTTAAAATTTCAAGTCACTTCAGTCAGTTAGCCAACTGCAAATGTTTAGTCCTTTAGTAAATTGACAGTAGCTCAAAAAGCAATTCTCAAATAACTTCTTTACTCTAACAATTACATTTTAAAGTACCTCTTAAAAAGTAATAGAAAGAGTTTGAAAAAAGTAATAGAAAGAGTTTGAATTATTTTTTAAAAAAATATTTCTTTCTTTAAAATTAGGCTTACAGAATCTCATCCCTTTTTGCTCTCACTTTTACGTAATAACATTGTGTCTTTCAGATAGTGTTTCAGATAGTTTTATAAGGAATCCAAGCAAATGTATTTTGAAATTGGTTATATGTACAAAATGTAAATTAGAGGGCTGGGGAAGTAAATAGCTCAGAATTAATAGTAACGTAAATCTGTACTTTATATGTATGTAGTTGGAAAGGTAAGGCAATTTCTAAAATTTAATTGTTATCTAATAGAAATGAACTGTATTTTTGAACCGAATCTAAAGTATTATTATTATTTCCATGGGGAGATCAAGCCACATGTTTAGAATAGTGAATGTTTTTTCCCCCCTGTGCATAGTTAAGCATTTTGTTTACCATGGTATATGAAGCTCTTCTGCCCCAAAGGAAGCTTATGTATGTGGCAGTTTCCCCATGACCAAACTTCTAAAAATCCTAGCTGAACTTCATAAGTTACTAAAGAGTATCTTGAGGGCTTGTATCTTGTTCTTTTGGATTATGCTGCTATATGAGCAAGCAACTATGCAGTTTAGAGTCTGAAGTTGCATTTATTTCTGAAGTGCTGGAATTCTTTTAACGTTTTCCTAGCAGGCACTCCAGTTGTTGAGAAGGATGATGATCACTGCTGGGATGTAATCTTTATTATGGGAACAAATGCAATCTGTGGGCTAGGAAAGGGACAACAACAAAGAGAGGAAACAGCAAACACTGTTTAAAGTAGTCCACACAAAAAGAGAGAACTCAGGCTCAGCATCACCTTTCATATTTTATCACTATGCTTTTAATGGCTTATGTTCTTAAATGGTTTTAATTTTGTTGATAGTTTTAACCATTTTTGACTTGTATTTTCTGACTTTTTATGTTTTCTTTTCTTTTTTAAAATATGTTGTAAGCAGCCTTGAGTTCCAAACTGGAGAAAATGTTGAAAATAATAATAGTAGCAACAAGAAAAATTATTATTTCTAGATCTAATTGGTTTATAATTCATTAGAATATATCTTTAGGCTCTGATCTATCATTATACTTGTTTGTATTCACTGATAGGGGAGTAGTTTTGGAATGTAGTTGACTTCAGTAGCTACTTATGATGTTCTCCGCTCATTTTCATTGATGCGGATTTTCATTTCTTCTTTCCTGGATATGCCAGAAATGTGTTACGTATAGTGTGACATATGTTATATATTTCTTCTCTTTGCATTTTGCAGTAGTTTACAAGTTGAAGGTGTATGTATGAACACTTTTCATCTTTTCTTAGCTGTGTAAAATATCACAGCAGTTTTGAGAAGAATGGTCCCATTGTAAACGCCTCTTTAAACAATTTTATTTTAGTAAAATATTTGTAAATGGGCCTTCAAGTGGTATATATTTCAAATAATTACTTTCTTAAAATTCAGAAGCCTGAAAATACTATGTTAGCACTATTATGAAAACTCTGATAAATTTACATACACTGGAGTACTGCAGCGCTCTGAAGGGTAATAAAATAAATTACAGATGCCTTGATGCTCATCTGCAAGTTTTTAACAACTTTGAATGATACATAAATATTTAATGAAGATTAATAGCTACAGAGTTCACTTTAAATAATTTATGTTCTGTAACTTAAATTATGTACTCAGTGAGATCTATGAAGATGTGTCCATATATTCAGCATGTGCACACACTTTTTGAAACATCTGATTGTATAGAACTGTTTAAATATATGTTAAAATGATTAAATTCATTCATAAAATATAATATATAGTATAATACAATATATAGTATAGCAGGGACAGAGAGAGATGAGAGAGAGAGACACTTATATAAGGATAGATTTTTCATGTGAAGGATTTTGGATATGATATTTGAAATAGTGAATAGGGAATTCTGTCAAAATTGCCATGAATCTAACCAGATAATACTCATTAGTCCTAAGTTTATTACTTTGAGATATACCTTGCACTTTCTGTGGTCAGTTACAGTATACCAGACTACTTTAAAACTTAGAAGTCAATTTTTTTTATTTCAAAGAATAATGTTAGTTTCAAAGAATAATAATTTCCACATCTTGACTGGAGCAGTGCTCCATCTTCTTTTGTACTTGGAATATATGAGCAGATGGCCTTCTACAATGTGCTGGGTTTTCAATTTATTATTTTTGATACATTGCTATGCTTTTTGTGGCTTATGTTCTTAAATGGTTTTAATTTTGTTGATAGTTTTAACCATTTTTTGACTTGTATTTTCTGACCTTTTATGTTTTCTTTTTTTAAATCTGTTGTAAGCTGCCTTACTGCTGGAGAAAAGGTTGAAAATAAAACAACAACAACAACAACAACAACAATTATTATTATTTCTAGATCTAATTGGCTTATAATTCATTAGAATATATGTTTAGGCTCTGATCTATCATTATACTTGTTTGTATCCTTTTTTTCTGTAGCATTTTGTAGTATCACAACTTATCAAGTTGCTAAAAACTATCTGGGGACAGCTTCTGCTTTGGTATCGTGTGTGTGTGTGTGTGTGTGTGTATGTATCTTTGAGTCACCTGTCAACTTTAATGACCTCATGAATTTCACAGTGTTTTCTTAGGCAAGGAATATCTTAGAGGTGGTTTTGCCAGTTCCTTCCTCTGAAATATAGCCCACAGTGCCTGGTATTTGTTGGTGGTCTCCCTTAGAAGTACTAACCAGGGCTGGCCCTGCTTACCTTCCAAGGTTAGACAGGATCTGGTGCTTTTAAAGACTGAAGTCCTTTATCCACCCACTTGCAGTAAGCCCCATTAAATGTAGTGGGATTTACTTCTGAGTAGACATATATAGAATTGTGCTATTTATCCAGAAATCAAAGAGCTCCCCACAGATGTGTAGGAGTCTTTATCAGATATACTTCCTCATACAATATAATGAGCCTCTTGCAAATACTCAGAAGTCGGTTCAGGTGGCCGGGGGGGGGGGGGGGGGGATTGTCTGCCCATTTCACTATAAGCAGTGTTAACCTTCTGTTTGCATTTGAGGTTGTTTGAATCCATGGTCTTACTTTTTAAGATCTAAACCAAAATTTTAGATAAGAAACCAAACTGGTGCCATTGTATTTCATGCCCTAATAATGATCAGTTCCCTGTTCTCAATCTAGTATTGATAGAAGCCATAGGAAATGACCAGAATTAATATTGTTTGACCCTTTCAGAAATGCTGGGGCTGTAAATGACATTTAAACAAAGACACAGACTTACAAGGGATTTCTGTGACTAAAACACCACTGTTTTTTTATCACATATAAATTTTGGGGGTAAATAGAAATAACTTTCAGCTTCACTGCTGCTAGATGAGTGGCTGCTACTATTCTGATGAATGCTGGTACAAATATCTTATAAATATGAGTTGCAAAATTCAACATTATGTGTACTGGAGTGGGAAAACTTGTGAAAAAATAGATTTCTCTTTTACTGTGATGTGCTGCCGCAATTAAATTTAATACCAACCTATTTTTATTAGCTTGCAGTAAATTTGAATGTCCTGTTGCTGGTGATAAAATGTGTCACCAAGCAGTATTTTGTTTGACTAACAGGAGTTAGAAACAGCAACATAGCAGCCCAAGTGGCTGATATTAGATATAATATAATGTGTAAACCTGTTGTCTTTTTCCTACTTGAAATAGGTCCAAAACACACTGCAGAAATAATCCAGTTTGAGACTGCTTTAACTGCCCTGGCTCAATGCTAGGGAATTCTGGAATTCGTGAGACATTTAGCCTTCTCTGTCAGACAGCTGTTATGCCACAATAAACTGCAACTCCCAAGATTCCCTAGCACAGAGCCAGGCCACCAGACTGGATATTTCTGCAGTGTATTTTGGAACAAAGTTAAAAAGACATGTCTGTTTTGATTCTGCTTTCACTGTTAATTGAAATTGCTGTCAATAAGTACGTACTATAAAAAGTGCATAGAGAGATCTTGCAGCACTTTTGAGGCTAACTGAAATAAAGAAGTTGGCAACATGAGCCTTTGTAGACTTCAGTCTACTTCCTCAGATGCATAAAAGTATAAAAACTACTTATGCATTTGGGCTAATCTGTTGCATTACTTCTTCACAGGAAACAATTGAACTGAAAAAGAAGAGGAACCCCTGTTCTTGGAACTACGTATTTTTATCTTTTCATTTCTTTCTTTTTAAAATTTTGTATGAGGGAGAGCTACACGCCTGACCATGGGGAAGACAGCAGCTAAAGGTAAGGCTGTGGAAATAAAACTTCTGTAAAGAGGGCAAAATACTGCAAGGGTTGTGGACACAATCACTCCACAGCATTCCACAGAGTGGAGCCAGGCGAGCACTGTGGTTCACTAGGGAGCTGGTGGTGATGAAACAAGTGGGAGGCTTAGAGCACTGATGGCGGAAAACTCAGAGCAAGTCCAGTCAAACATGGGCTAGAGCCCATTGGAAAGCTTAGACCGTGATGTGGCAGTAAAGAAATCATTCTTCACTGCTACCATTGTGTCTGCCCAGTGTTGTCCAGTGGAGCGGTTTCAAGTGGTTAGGATCCTCTTATCTCCTGACACATAGGAGCATCATGTAGACCTCTTGGCAGCCCACTGTGAAGAGTTTGCATGACATTTTGCAGATACAGTTGCTCAGATCGCTCTGACTGGGATGCTGTAGTTGATACAGGTCTAGTGAATGTAATGTTTTCTCCTGCTTGTCCCAGATTAATGGCTATATTTTCATTTATGAAACCTGAGGATGTGGATAGGATCCTTGGAGAGTGAAAGTTATCACATGTGCATTGGACCCTTGCTCTTCCTGGCTTACAAAAACAGCCAGAGGGCAACTGGCTGAGCAGTTAATGGAAATAGTGAATACATCATTACAGCAAGGCAGAGTTCCATCCTGTCTAAAAGAACCTGGGATGACTAAAACAACAATACAAAACAAAACCATCCCTGAACCTATCTACACTGGATAGTCTATACCACCAGTATTCTACATTTCTATTTTTAGACAAGGTTCTGTGGTGTGTGGTGGCCTATCAGTTCCAGGGGTTCCTGGATTATCTTGATCCATTTCATTTTGGCTTCATGCCTGGCTGTGAGATAGAGACATCTTTGGTCACCTTGGTGGATGACCTGTGTAGGGAACTGGACAGGGGGACTGTGTCCCTTTTGGTTCTGCTGGACCTTTCAACGGCTTTCAATAACATTTTGAGTGGTATCCTTCTGAATTTTTTGCTGTGGTACCAGTCCTTGGACCCAGAAGGTGGTGCTGGGGTATTCCTGTTTGCCCCCATGACTGTTGGCCTGTAGTGTCCCCTTTGGGGTTGGTTTTGTCTCTCATGCTATTTAACATCTACATGAAACTGCTGGGAAAGGTTATCTGGAGTTTTGGAATTGGATGTCACCAGTATGCTGATGACAACCAACACCCTCTCTCCTCTCCATCTAATCCCCTGCAGATACAAAAGTCCAATTGTATGCTTTACAAACAGTTATGTAAAATGTGGTCCTTTTTCTAGAAAGAAATACTTTACTAAATCTTACTACATTTGATTTCTCAGTTCTTGTGTCATATATTTTGGGTTTTCTAAAGTTCTAAAGTCTATTAATAACTAAAGTCTATTAATAACAACACAATTACTCTTCCAGTAATAACAACACAATTACTCTTCCAGTAATTAGGATACTGGCAAGTTACACTCTCTCAGCCTGAGAGGAAGGCAATGGCACCCCCCCTATGAATAAATCTTGTTATGATGGTTTCACCATTAGTGAGAAATGACTTGAAAGCACATAACAACAACAGGAATACCCATTGAACTGAATGGGAAATATGTGGAAACATAACGTATTTTTCGGCATATAAGACGCACTTTTTCTTCCCCAAAACGAGGGTGGGGAAGTTGCTGCGCCTAATGAAGCAAATATACAAGCTGAGGGCAAACTGCCGAGGCCTAGGCTAAAAGTAGGCCTCATTTCAACCTCAGCCTTGGTGCTCCAGTGGGCTCCTCCCATCCCAGGAAGAGCCCATTGGAGCAGCCAGGACGGGGGTGGAAGGAGTCCTCTTTTCCTGGCTAGTTGAATGTGCTCCTCCTCTTTCCACCCCCATCCTGGGTGCTTCAATGGACTCTTCCTGGGGTCAGAGGACATCCTCCCATCCCAGGAAGAGCCCATTGGAGCAGCCAGGACGGGGGTGGAAAGAGTCCTCTTTTCCTGGCTAGTTGAATGTGCTCCTCCTCTTTCCACCCCCATCCTGGGTGCTTCAATGGACTCTTCCTGGGGTCAGAGGACATCCTCCCATCCCAGGAAGAGTCCATTGGAGCACCCAGGACAGGGGTGGAAAGAGTCCCCCCCTCATGGTAGTGTCAAAATGATCCAGAAATTACTCCAAGGCACTGGATTAGTACCCTGGCCAAGTTACACTGTCTCAGCCTCAGAGGGTGGAAATGGCAAACTCCCTCCTCTGAAGAAATCTGCCAGGAAAACCCTCATGGTAGGATCAAAATGAGCCAGAAATTACTCCAAGGCACTGGATTATTACCCTGGCCAAGTTACACTGTCTCAGCCTCAGAGGGTGGAAATTGCAAACTCCCTCCTCTGAAGAAATCTGCCAAGAAAACCCTCATGGTAGGGTCAAAATGAGCCAGAAATTACGTACTCCCAAGGCACTGGATTATTACCCTGGCCAAGTTACACTGTCTCAGCCTCAGAGGGTGGAAATGGCAAACTCCCTCCTCTGAAGAAATCTGCCAAGAAAACCCTCATGGTAGGGTCAAAATGAGCCAGAAATTACGTACTCCAAGGCACTGGATTATTACCCTGGCCAAGTTACACTGTCTCAGCCTCAGAGGGTGGAAATTGCAAACTCCCTCCTCTGAAGAAATCTGCCAAGAAAACCCTCATGGTAGGGTCAAAATGAGCCAGAAATTACGTACTCCAAGGCACTGGATTATTACCCTGGCCAAGTTACACTGTCTCAGCCTCAGAGGGTGGAAATTGCAAACTCCCTCCTCTGAAGAAATCTGCCAGGAAAACCCTCATGGTAGGGTCAAAATGAGCCAGAAATTACTCCAAGGCACTGGATTATTACCCTGGCCAAGTTATACTGTCTCAGCCTCAGAGGGTGGAAATGGCAAACTCACTCCTCTGAAGAAATCTGCCAAGAAAACCCTCATGGTAGGGTCAAAATGAGCCAGAAATTACTCCAAGGCACTGGATTACTCTGGCCAAATCACACTCTCTCAGCCTCAGAGGATGGAAATGGCAACCCCCCCCTTGAAGAAATCTGCCAAGAAAACCCTCATGGTAGGGTCAAAATAAGCCATAAATTACTCCATAAGCCAATGGCCTAAAAACTCCAAAGGTACCAGTCCATCTGATCTTGGAAGCTAAGCAGGGTCAGCCCTGGATAGTCCTTGGATGAGAGACCGCCAAAGAATCCCAGGTGCTGCAGGCTGTATTTCAGAGGAAGGAACTGGCAAAACCACTTCTCGAGTCTTCCTTGCCTAAGAAATCCCTAAGAAATTAATGGAGTCACCATAAGGCGACAGGAGACTTGCAAGAAAGTTGGGCAGGGAATTTGTGCAATACCTGGCCCTGCTGCTGGCTTAAACTTACATTTACAACTTAAAATTGTTCTTAAACTGCTGTTAACTTATACAGTTGATATAAAATATTTTACTACAGTATTTGGTTAAGAATCTCTTTTTTCTAGATTTTCCTCCTTTAAAATTGGGTGCGTCTTATATGCCGAAAAATATGGCAATATGGTGTAGTTAGTTCTTATCGTTTAAAGTAAGCATGTTCCTAAATATTAAAAATTAGCTATGAGCATCCATAATACTTTAAATATTCTGCACAGTATGTCAAAATGTGTAAAACATATGTTTTTGGGTTGTTGTTTTTTTTAGATTCTAAGACTGTTAAAAAAGACAAACACGGGAATAATAATCTGTCTAGCAACCAGCTGTTACATAATGGTATGTATTACAAAGGTAACATTCATAAATTTTGCTTTTCAAAAATAAATTTGTGTGAATTGTTTCCTACACAAGAATCTTTCAAATACCCTTCTCCTTCTGTAACCCTAGAAAACCTCTTGTGAAAGATGCCTCTTCTTGTTTCTGGACAGTTATTCTTTCCTACCCCAAATGACACATATGACATTCACAAGACTGTCCAGCCATTTGGGGATTTTTTTCAAGGGGTATAGAGGACAGCAAGAAGAAAAGGGAGATATAAAAAATTCCTCAAATGGTATTCTACATATATACACTTTGGATTTAAGCTATTGTGATCCAAAAAAACTTTTAAAATGTTTCAGTTTTGGTTGATGATGATTGCCACTTACTGCAGCATGACATTATGGTTATAACTAGCAAATAATTCATATGGTCTTCAGTTTTTAGTATCCTTTTTTCCTTACAATATGACTTTACTTGTATCTGACATTTAATCTTGTTCTCTATGTTTTTATGCTCATGGATGAATGTTATGCTCATGGAAAATTTAACTCATGGAAAATTTAATTTTCCAGCATAGTTTTGTGATAATGAAGGAGGTTATTGCTGTAGCAGTTGACATTTTTACAATTTAATATAGTGTTATATTACTGTATCTTTATATTTAATGTTGTGGTTTGGAACCTTGAATTGACTTTGAATATTTGGAATTCATAAAAGATACATAATTAGACAGAAAGGAGTATTAGGTGTGCTTAAACAAAAACACTGACACACAGTTGCATGCTGTCTTGTAATCAGCAATGGGATTAGGCATTTCCCTCCATTGTCTGATGAAGCCTTAGTGCATATAGGAGGGAAGCCAGACCAGCCAGGTCATAGAAATCAGGACATTTAATGCAGTACTTCTCAAATAGTGGGGCGCGCTCCCAAGGGAGGGCGCGAGGCTCCGTAAAGGGGGGTACATGCAGAGGTGTACTTATAACAATTTTATAGACAAATGATACTATTTACAGTCGCGCGGGGGGCGCGAAATGTTTTTTTCTTCCTGGGGGGGCATGACAGAAAATAATTGAGAAGCACTGATTTAATGTAATGTGTTGCAGGGAGGAGGAGCTATAGTGAACTTATTCAAGTAGAACATATAAACTGTGTGAAAATCTGGTGGAGCTACAGATGTTCTTCAGCCACTAAGGCTCTTAGAGTGGCTTACAGATTGTTAAATTGTTCCCTACTCTCAGGCTTACAATCTAAAAGACATGACACAAAAGAGAAGGGAATGGCAACGGGGAAGGGGATCAAGTCCAGCAGATAGTGCCAGTTATTCTGCCCCTCCAAGGCCAGGATAGTATCAGTTAAGATGGAAGGAGAGCCTTTAATCTTCCTCTGAACCTAGGCATAGTGGAGCTGCGCCTGCCTCTTCTTCTCTCCCTCCAAGGCCAGGATGGTAGCAGTTAAGATGGACAGAGGGCCTTTCAATTTCAGAAGGCTGTTAAAAGTATTCTTTTTAGAAGCTTGGAAGATCAAATCTAATTTTGAATCCTAATTTTGAATTTGTTGGTGTAGAGCTCTCAGCATTGCTCATTACTGGCTTTTTTTGCAGTCTCACAACATCTGGATTACCATATGATTCACCCTCCCTGTATAAACTGTATGGAGTTTAATGGAGATGTGACAATATTCTGTAGTCCTTTCACATTACAAAATGATATTGCTATAATTCCACTTTAACAGCATGATAGTATCCTGTGAGATTTGTAGTTTAGGGAGCATTCATTAGAATTCTCCACCAGAGAGTCCTAGTGTCTCCCCAAACTATATATCCAGAATTCCAGAGAATGCCATGACAGTTAAAGTAGAATCATAGTGCAGGTTGAGTATCTCTTATTCCAAAATCCTCCAAAATCCAAAATTGTCCACATGGGTGGCTGAGATAGTAAGTTTGCTTTCTGATGCTTTTGTATACACTTAGTTTTATGCACAAAATTATTAAAACGATTGTGTATAAAATTACTTTCAGGCTATGTATATAAGGTATATACGAAACATAAATGAATTTTGTGTTAGACTTGAATCCCATCTCCAAGTTATTTCATTATTTATATGCAAGTAAAATTGGAAATCCAAAACACTTCTGGTCCCTGACTTCTGGATTTTGGATAAGGGATACTCAACATTTATTACAACTGTATGAAGGTATGAACGGATCCATCATAATAGTCTAATGGCAATTTAAAAATTAAGCTTCAGTTATAACGTTGTCAAAAAGTCTATTTGACAAGCTATTTGACACTTCCGATGTATTTTTGAATGGCTTTCATTTGGTGGTTGTTTTAACATGTTGTGTTTTAGTAGTGTAACAATGTATTTTTAACTGTACCTATTTTTAAAATAATTTATTTTCTTATTTATTAAAATGTTTATAAGTCTTGCTTGCAGGATATCAGATTAGTGTAGTGATCAAATAAATTGAAGACTTTAAGATTTTTAAACAATCATTATGCAAACAGTCTTAGTTCCCAGTAATGTGAGAAAGGCAAGATGAAAAAATAAATAAGGAAAAAAAGGATTGCCATGGCTCCATCCTATGGACTCCTAGGATCTGCAGTTTGCTTTGTGGTACCAGAGCTCTCTGACAGAAAAGGCTAAATGTCTCACAAAACTGCAAATCCCAGAATTCCATAGCCTTGAGCCAGGGCAGTTAAAGCGGTGTCAAACTGCTTTAATAAATTTCTGCAATGCAGACACAGCCAAAGTTTATCTGTTGCTTGGGCATGGCTTCTTTAACAAATAATTCTGCACAATGAGAGAGAGAGAGAGAGAGAGAGAGAGAGAGTGTACCTTTGGAGATTTATCTAAAGAAGAACCAAGTTCCTTAACTTGGAAGTTATATGTTTATGTTGTTTGCCTTCAAATTGTTCCTGACTTATGGTGATCATGTGGTTTTCTTGGCAAGATTCGCTCAGAGGTGGTTTGCCATTGCCTTCCCCTGAGGCTGAGAGTGTGTGACTTGTCCAAGTTCACCCAGTGGGTTTCATGGCAGAGTGGGGAATCAAAGCCAGGTCTCCAGAGTGGTAGTCCAACACTCAAACCACTATACCATGCTGGATCCTATTCCCATGTTCTACCTATGAAACAATTGCAGACTTTTTTGTTGTTCTTGTGTGTCTTCAAGTCCTTTCCGACTTATGGCAACCTTAAGGCGACCTTATCATGGGTTTTTCTTGGCATGTTTCTTCAAATGGGGGTTGCCATTACCATCCTCTCAGGCTGAGAGTGTGTGACACTTACTTGGCTGCAAATTGTACATACCCCAGAATGCATCACCTAGTATATTGGCAGTCCTTCTCCCCCAACACTTTCTCATTTTCCCCCAATCATCTCATAGCTGGGAGATGGAAATAATTTTTAAAGCAGCATTTAAATCTGGACTATTTTTTAAAAAGTAAGGTCCAAAACACACTGCAGAAATAAATACTAGGGAGCATGGGAGCTGTAGTTTGTTGCGTTTATAAGTGACAGTTTTCCTGCTAAATACCTGCATGTCATAAGCATTTGAATTAAAATTACCATATTGAAATCAAATCTGATTTTAAATTTTTTTTTATTTGGTGTGCATTGGAAGAGGGGTAGATATGGCGAGTATATCCCAAACTATATTTTAACTGGGAAATTTGGGGGTCTTCTTATACGCCCAGTCATCTTATGTGCTGGAAAATACTGTACTCTCCAGTTCATTATCAATATAGCCCAACAGAAACACTGTTTACAAAGTTAGCCATATTCTTAAAAATCGAGCACATATCTATTGTAGAAAAGGATTAATGATGCTCTGGGGGAAAAAGCATTGTCTCTAGACAGATGGAGATATTTACAACCAAATTCTAGAGAAGATGCTTTTTCCTCCAGAGCATCCTTTTCTACAATAGATATGTCCAAAGTACCATGTGTGCCGTGTGTTAAGTTCTAGGTGGTCCCCTTTGATCTTCCTTAATATCTTTATTTTAACATTTATTTTTATTAGGCTCAACAACCCCATTCCAATAGCCATGTAAATCAGATTTTGTAGGTCTAGCTCAGATGCTTTCCTTAACAATTTTTCATAGTAACGTTAATTCCTAATTATTGGAGCCATAAGTACCTATGAAATGCATTATCTTACCATTCCAGAGATTCCAACAATTACACATCTGTCTTGTCCATTTTCAAAAATCAATGTTATTCTTGTTTGCAGACAAAAAATCTGTAATGTTTTACAGACCTGTAAAACCTGTAAGGTTTTTTATTACATGTGAACCTCATGCTAGCACCCTCACCTCTTCGTTGCCAAATTCCAGTTTTCCATAGGATGCAGCCATGGCAATTTAAATAGTATCAGAGTTGTGTTCAAAGTAATCTTGTAGCAACTTTGAGACTAATTGAGATAAAAAGTTTATAGCATCAGCTTTTGTAGACTCGTCTGCTGCAAAAGCTTATGCTGCAAACATATTTTTCCCAGTTAGTCTTAAAGGTGCCACAAGATCCTTTGTATATTGATCCAGATGGACATGGGTATTTCTTTGATTAGAATTGTGTTGTGTAAGAGAGATCTCAGTAGGCCTGTTTTGGAGGAGGAGGAGGAAGAAGAGGAGGAGAAAGAGGAGGAGTACTTGGCAGCAATTGTTGTAATGTTTAGTCTGCAATCTCTACATCTAACTAATCGGATTACGTCTCATAAAACTCAGTGCGGTTTAATTCTGATTTGACATAGGTTGGAGCTGTTAATAAATTATTGATTTCAGATAAATTAAAAAGCTCCTCTCATTAATTTGTAGAAGTGTATGTGTATAGATTTAAATATACATACGCTACATTTTAAAAATAGATGAAGTGATAAAATTCAAGTTAGATCCCTCTTAAAGAGACATTTTCTCATAAAAAATGGGGAATGTAGATTCTGGGGGAGAGCCAGTGTGGTGTAGTGGTTTGGACTGCAACTCTGGATACCATGGTTTGATTCCCAGCTCGGCCATGGAAACCCACTGGGTGACTTTGCGCAAGTCACACTCTCTCAGCCTCAGAGGAACACAATGGCGAACCTCTGAACAAATCTTACCAAGAAAACCCTGTGGTAGGTTCGCCTTAGGGTCCCCATCAGTCAAAAATGACTTGAAGGCTCACAACAACAACAAAGTTTCTCAGGACCTGATGGTTGTGACATATGCATGTATAATCTAACATGAAGTTTGTGAGTGGTCATGTGCAATCCTTCATTCATTACATGTCTAAAATATGTACATTTAATTGCCTTTGATGACTCAGGCCCCTTCAGAACTCTTCCACTTGTATGTCACCAGATGTTAGTCCTGAGGATTTTTCCACATGCTAAATCATTTGAGAGTATGTTGTAGTCTAGGGGCTACTTACAACTAGGAAAATAAATTTGTCCTAGGTTTTATCTGCACTGCAGAAATAATGCAGTTTGACACCACTTTTACTGTCATGGGCCAGTGCTATGGAATTCTGGGATTTGTTGCTTTGTGAAATATTTAGCTTTCTTTGTCAGAGAGCTGTGATGCCATTAGAAACTACGCATCCCATAATATTGAAGCCATGGCAATTAAAGTGTTGTCAAATTGCATTATTTCCGCAGTGCAGATGCAGCCTTAAATAGACCAGCAACATTAAATTGATGAGGGTTTTTTTGGGCGAGAGAATATGTCAAAGATAAGTAAAAAGGGAAGTAATGCCTAGTGGAGTGTTCTCTGTAGGAATTTCTAGGTCTTTCATTGCGACTTTTGGTTAAAGATGACCATAGAGTTGCACTGGAGGACCTAGATATTCCTAGAGAGAACATGCTAATACAATCCATGAATAAACCAATCCTCAAAAATCAAATCCGCAAATGTGGAGGGTATTTCTCTCTGGAACCAAGCAGAAAGAGTCCTGTATGATTGATTGCTGTTAAGCAAACAGAGTCCCTCTCCCGCCTGCCAGTCTGGGATGTGAAGATTGAAACAAATGCTGAAGCAAAAGCCTCAGTCAGATTCCTTCTTTCTGTGTGCACACATACACACACTGAAGAAGCCTCCAAGTTTTATCCTCGACTTATCCACAGATCACGGCAAAGTTCATAATTTTGGCCCCAAACCCTGCCCTCGACTTACACATGGGGTCGACTTATAGTCGAGTATATACAGTAAATAAAGCTGTTCTAATTTGAATGATGTTAATTTCCTTATAAATTGTCAAAACATGAATATTCATTGACGTGCCGATGAAAATACGTGCACTAAATAAACAAAATATTTTTATTCATATACTGTGTCAAGTAGGGGGGGAATGACATCGGCATGTAGATGTAAAAAGGGGGGGTCCAAGGGTAAAAAGTTGGAGTTCCACTGATGATCTTTTCACTTTCATCAATTTAGGAGGGGAGTCATAGCCAGGAATAGCCTTTTCCTGGAACTTTTAGTTATTGCATGATAATTAACATAGCCACTAGATGGCAGAAAAGTATTATTTTGGAGGTTTAATTTTTAGAAATGCTCATAACAGGAATAGAAGAACATGGATTTTGTTACATTGTTAATGCTTCTTAACTGGGAAACATGAAATACTTTGTTTCACTGTAAATTAGTAAGCATTCTTTTGGTAGCAGGCAATGGAGCAGGATTACTGTATATACTCAACTATAAGTCGACCTCATGTATAAGTCGAGGTCAGGTTTTGGGGCCAAAATTGTGGATTTTGCCATGACTTGTGGATAGCTCAAAGGCAAAATGTAGATACTCCTTCAGCATGTGTATGTGTGCATACGGCAAGAGAGACTCTCATTGAGGCTTTTTGCTTCATCATTTCAGCTTTTTTTTCCAGCCAGATACTGGGGCTTAAACAAAGAGCAACATCAGTCAAGCATCCAGCACTCTTTCTGCTTGGCTCAAGAGAGAAAGAAACTGCATGGGTAAATCTGAAGGAGCTGCTATCACATTACCATAATGACCCGCAAATAAGTCAACCTGGGATTATAATATGTAAATAAATAGTAAAAATAGTATTTATTATGACATGGATGTTAGCGATCTCAGTCATTCTCATGGAAAGGCAGTGTTCTGAAGCCTGACAATCGCTTGTATTATCCTTAATTCGGTGCTATGTAAACATAGTAGTTGACTCTTTTTTAGGCGGCAGTTTAAGGAAATACAAATGGAATTAAGACCCTGCAACCTTAACATGGTTCCAAAAATAAGCTGCTCTAAGGTGCATTGTACACAGCTAAAGTCTGTTTGTACATTAGTATTTTTCAAAACCGTTATTATCTTCTCTCATCATTTAGTTCTTGGACTAAAACCCACAAATCAGTGAAATTATTTCAACTGATTTTAGTAAAAATATTTATGAAATAAAAAAAGGTAAAGGTATTCCCCCAAGTCATGTCTGACCGTAGGGAGTGATGTTCATCTCCATTACTAAGCCAAAGAGCCAGCATTGTCAGAGACTACTCTATGATCATGTGGCCAGCATGATTGCACAGAATGCTGTTTACCTTCCCACCAAAGTGGTACCTGTTTATCTATTTGCATTTGCATGCCTTCGAACTGGTAGGTTGGCAGAAGTTGGGACTAGTGACAGGAGCTCACCCCATCATGTGGCACCTGGGCCTCGAACTGCCATTCTTGCAATCAACAGAGTCAGCATCTTAGCCACTTGAATCACTGCATCATATATATTTATGAAATAGTGACATGTAAATTGAAACCTGATTAACTAAAAGTAAGTGAGTAAAAGTAAGCGTGTATATCTGATAAGAGGCCTTCATCCAGTGTAAGTGAAAAATATGGTTAAAATTTGAAATTTAGATTTTTATGTTTCTTTAGCATTTCTAAAATTATTGGGTGTTTTTTAAAAAGTTTGTCTAGAATTAAAAGTGTAATTATTTTCATACGTAAAAAGTCCATAGATAATTGGATTATCCACATGTGTAAAAAGTTTATAAGATACCTGAAACATACCCTGTTTTATTCTAGAATATTTTAACTGGGACATATACTTGAAAGAGACTGGATCTGTAGCTGCGCCTCCACATTGTTTCCGACAGGTAAAATTTTAAAACATAAAGAAGTGTGCATGCAGAGGTTATGCTTCTGTGTCAAATAAATGGTAGAATATAATATAGATAATAAATATATACTTTCTATTATAGCTCTTTGATATTGCTTACACTTAATGCTATATACATTACAGCATACATGAGCTTGTTTTAATTTGATATATACTTTTAAAGTAAATTTTTATAAACTTTTTGGAATATATATATATATTTTAAAAAAGTCAGTCTTTAAATGAAATGGTTTATAGTGACTTTAAATTTCATTTGAGTCTTGTTTCATTACCTGTTGCTTGGAAAACTCTAAGGTGCCAGCAATACGTAAGCACCAGGTAATATTTTGTCTATTTAATTGAAGGGATAAATTAAAATATTAGCTTGAAAGACCAAAAAGTACAGTGTCCAAAAGGTTCAGTAGCTGAAAAGCTTAGTTGTACTTCTAGACTATTCAGATAGCATGTCTTACTAGCCACAGAAATACTGCTGGCCTTTTTGTGGGGAAATGGGCCAATCATGTCTCATCTTTCCCTTCCTGTAGTCTAGGATTCCACCTAGCAATGATTTCAAAGTAGGAATGAAACTGGAAGCTCACGACCCTCGCAATGTTACCTCAGTGTGTATAGCCACAGTTATTGGGATCACGGGTGCCAGATTAAGGTTGCGGCTCGATGGAAGCGACAACAAAAATGACTTCTGGAGACTAGTAGATTCATCTGACATACAGCAAATTGGAACCTGTGAGAAGAAAGGGGGAATGCTTCAGCCTCCACTAGGTAAGAACGCATGAATCATAACAGGAGTAAAGTCACAGTTTGCTTTAAAGTCACAGTTGCTTAAATCTGCAGACCCCAAAATAACTACAAACAGGTATCAAGAGAATGAAAACATTAAATTTATGGATTATATCCACTGGCAGCTTCATGGTATGTATGCCAATCTGTGGAACCCTTGGCTCTTCAGATATCACGGACTCTTATGTGCAAGTGGAAGTGGTTTTACTATTGGTTAGATAGCCAGTGTGGTATAGTGATTTGTTATTGTTAGACTAAGACTTTGGAGACCAGGGTTTGAATCCCTGCTCAGCCATGGAAACCCACTGTGTAAGCTTGGGCACATCACACTCTCTCAGCCTCAGTGGAGGCAAAAGCAAGCCCCTCTGAACAAATCTTGCCTAGAAAACCCTGAGATAGGTTCACCTTAGGGTCACCATAAGTTGGAATTTACTTGAAGGCACACAACCACAATGTCATAGATTGTAGTATCTAAGCATTTATATGACACTCCCAGAAAGAGTTTTAAATTATGCTTGCTTCCTATCTTGGGTTGGATTGCTGTGCTGAGAGGAAATGTTTAGCATAATGATTGTCAGAAAAAACTAAAAAAAACTCTGATTTGTGCTGTGATTAAGGTAGTGCGCTTTTGTCATTGTGGAGGAGATGAGACATAGGACCTTCCTCACTGAATAATTGTCCTTTCAGAAAAAAAAAATAACTTGTGAACTTTGTAAGGGACTGGAACTAACTAGTTAATTTGCAAGAGGTAGGTGTTGGGTCTGTTTGCTTTCTGGCCAGGATATCAAAAGAGTTGCTACTTGCCATCAGAAACTGAAGTGCATTTTATTTATTTATTTATTTATTTATTTGATTTATATCCCCCCCCTTTCTCCCCAAATTAGATTCAATAGGATATGCCCATTTCTTCTTGCTAAACTATCAGTACCAGGATTCCATGGGATGTTCCCATGGCAGTTAAAGTGGAATATAGTCCTACAATTGTATAGCATGAATGGGTCCCTGGGGAGTAGATCTATCATACCTTGATTTGATTAACAACCACATATTAAAAACAACAACAGCAGCCCTGAAAATGGACACTGGTATCATCTATTACAGTAATCATTTTACTGGTTTATGTTCCATTTGTTTATCTGCTATTTTATTTGTTGTATGTTGGTTATTTTCCCTGTTCATATTGGGATGTCTTTAGACACATTAAAATCAAACAAAAAATCATTTGAACCAAATCTGCAGACTACAGATGTCTCCTGGACAGAATCTTTTTTTTTTTTTAAACCCAAAATCAAAAACACCAGCCCTTAATTTTGTCCCTTGCTCAGTTTGCTAGCCTGGAAATCTGTACTTGTTCAAAACTAGATGACAGCTGAGCATGTTACTGTTGCCAAAATGCCCCATAATTGCTAAATGCTGTCTTCCTCAACAGATCTTCTATACAGTTGACCAAAATAAACTCTCCCAATTAAAGTGTATTGTGTATTGTGAAATGCTATTGCTTGAGTGTATGAGTTTGCTTCTGTAAACCTCAAGTGGCTGAAGAGAGGGAAGGAAGTAGGTATAGCATACTATGAAGAAAGGGATAGGGATCCTAAACAGTGTGTGTGTGTGTGTGCATGTGTGCAAAATATGCAAAAACAACATGGTTAAAATCAGTAATTGTGTGCCTTCATGTAATTTATGATTTAGGGCAACCGTAAGGCAAATCGTATCACCGGGTTTTCTTGGCAAGATTTGTTAAGAGGGGCTTTGCCTGTGCCTTCTTCTGGGGCTGAGAGAGTGTGACTTGCCCAAGGTTACCCAGTGGGTTCCATGGCCATTTGAACCCTGGTCTTAGTCCAATACTCAAACCACTACACCTTTCTGGCTGTCATAAAATGAGTTAAAACAGTTTTTTAAAAAATTTAAACTTGTTTGAAACTGTTTAAAACAATTACAACTTCAAATTCATCTTTTTCTTGAGGGATCTGTGACAATGCTTCCTAGCCTCTTGGCCTTCTGACACTAAATCTAATATGTGCCACTAAAATAATAATGCATATTATTTCTTTGTTTATTTTTGCCTCCCTCCCCCTCCCCCAACATCCTCTGCTGACCTAAGTGTTGAATTATAAATTGTAAGGTCTCTGGATAGGGTTTATCAACTTCCAGAAAAGTTTCACACATACTAATGAGGTTATATAAATAATAAAAATAATCATTTGTTAACATTAGTTTCCCATATGTTAGGCAACAGGTACAGTGATGAACCTCAAGACTAATGAAATGGAGAAATAAGAGCTATGAAATCCTATGTATGCCAGAACTAATACAGAATAAAAAACTAACTTTGGTGACAGTTATTTTTATTCAAAGATATAGTTGTGTTAATCTATAGAATCAGTATGTAGAGAGATCTTGATTCACCTTTCTCAGTTAGTCTCAAAGGTGCTACAAGATCTCTCTATATACAATTATTTTCATTATTATAAAAGCAGAAAGCAAATAAAATGAAAATAATGCCAGACATGAATTCATAATTATTTTAATGAAGGTTAAATAAAATATAGCCAACGTTAGCAGAATATTTTGTAGCTTTGCAGAATATTTTGTAGGTTTCTAGTGAGAGAGAAGGCCACTAGAAACAAATCTGCTTGAATTCATGTTTTTTAACATTGCCCATTAATTTAATTTTCTAATTTTTATGTTTGCATTAAAATTTTCCAGATGTTATAATTTATAGATTTCATTTTTGTGATATCTTTTCCCTTTTTATTGAATTGGTATAAGAGGCAAGCATTTTGTCCTACTTTGATGTTGTATACTGCTGAGCTTCACAAAAAAAAATGTATGTGTAAGGAAGAATATTGCAAAGGAACGCTTTGGGGAAAAGTGTTCTGTTGTATTTCTGTTTATTTAAGATATGCAGAATATCAAACACAGCTGCATAGCAAATACACTTTTGAAACATTTCTGTTGGCCATCTTACAACATGTTCAATAGGCTAAGCTGGGAGCTAATTGTGTGTATAATTCCCTCCTGCTTTCTTTATGCAAAACTAATCTTCCCCAAGTGATGTAGAATGGTCCCAACAATCCTATTCCTTTTGTAATGCAATAGGAAACCAAATGCTCCCTTTCCACCTAACTTGAAATGTATTATTGCCAAGTGTAGCACCAGGTGCTTAGTGGCATTCAGTTATGGTTTGTGGCTCCATAGTGGAAGGTGTTTCAGAAGTGTGCACACAGGAATTTATGTATGTATGTATACCCCACTCTTCAGCCAGAAAGGCTCTCAGAGCAGCTTACAGATAGTTAATTAGACATTTCCCTGCCCCTCAGGCTTACAATCTAAAAAGATATGACACAAAAGGAGAAGGGAATGGCAGTGGGGAAGGGGAATAAGTCCAGCAGTTCTTCTCTCCTTCTGAGACCTGGACCATGGCAGATGGACTGGAGGATGGGTTCCTCTTCTTACTTTAAGCCAGGCCTGATGGAGCTGGGCCTGTCTTTCACTAGATAAATAGGATTAGCCTTTATCTTAAATTAAAAATGTATCTTATAGAGATAATACTGCTGAAGGAAGCTGTCTGCTTTCTAAAAGGTGTATTTTGTAAATTTATCATGCATAGCTACTCCACTGTTGTCAATGTAGGGTTCCAGATGAATGCATCCTCTTGGCCAATGTTTCTCCTAAGAACACTAAATGGAGCTGAAATGGCACCAGCATCATTCTTTAAGAAGGTAAGGAACTATCCAGGCCTCCCCAGCAAGGAAAAGACGGACAGTTATTTCAGATAGTTAGCAACAAGAGAATTATGTCATTTTTCTATCACTTTGACACAAATCTCAATAATTAACATTATTAATCAAATCTTGTGTTTGTTTGAGAGACATTTCACAAATGTCAAATAATGTGTAAAATGTGTCTATCTCATAATTCTATTTGATTCTATTTGTGCATAAATTGCATTTGACAATCTAGACAAATATAGCATGTTAATTCCTCTCAAATGATCTGACTTGGTCATGTGTTCATTAAAGTAATATGAAAGAGTCAAATAATGAATTGCTTAGAGATTGAAAATTTTCAATACATAAATTATATGTACACATTTTAAAATATTCTTAATTCCTTGTTCTCTCATGTTTGTATACAAATCACAACCTGGGGCAATTTTAATGCATATGAGGTGAAATTCTATTTGTTAAACAGAAGGAATGTTTTTCCCCTCATAAAACTGCATTTAAAATGAATAAAAGAAACGATTCTATATGACATCCAAAACTACTTCTCAGCAATTGTACAACTCTAAAACTCTGACTTATCTTCTTTTATCATATATTCTTGGGCAAAAGTGGCCAGTCATGGATTTCCTGTTTCAAATGAAATATTATTACTGCATTAAGACCTTTGTGTATAATGGAATCAGTCTGCAAATGAACAGTTTTCTGTGCTCAGTAATAGAGGAGAAAACAACAATCTTTCTATCCTTTGGGCTATAGCATTCCTTACTTTTGTGGCCATGGATATTATGGGTGCTTAGAGTTTCTTACATTATACAGGAAAAGCAGATTGGTGGGAGGGAAACAAGAAGGCAAAGGGTGAAAAACAGGATGTGGGAGAGCTGAGCAGGGCAATGGAAATAAACTAGGTAAACATCAAAAGGGAGATCATGTGAAAGGGTAGGAGTCAAAAGTAAAATAGGCACCATGTGACAACATAGAAAAATGTATCACATCACAAGCAAAGCACTCTCTTTCCTGAATATCAGAAATAACAGTTTATCACACAGGGGCAAACTGCAAAAATCCTGTGCAGAAACAGGATTTAAAAACTGGAAAAAACCCACAAAAGTGGGTAGTTTTTCACACACAATGGGATTAATGTGACATTAACCTGAACAGAAAGTAGACAAAAACTAGCCCTTTTTACTTTTGGTATTTTCCAAAAGTAAAAAGGAGCGGGTTTTGTCTAGTTTCCATTCAGGTTAATGTCGCGTTAATTCTCATTAGCACTAATATCGTCTGAAAAACAACCCGCTTTTGCGGGGTTTTTCTACTTTCTGTTTGGCTTAACCCCGAACATCATCTGAAAAACTACCCGCTTTTGCGGATTTTTTTCAGTTTAAATCCAGTTTCTGCATGAGATCCGTCCCATGTGATAAACTTCACAGTCTCAACCTTGCTATTCCTTTCTTGATACTTCTCAGTTGCCCTGGGGCTGAAATAATGTGTTCACCTTTTATGAAGCAAAAGTTAATAGCACTGGAGACTTAAAAAACAGGCTACCTACTTTTGTTATTTGTGGTGTATACAAAATGGCTTAACATAACAATATTGGTTCTTTCCCACTAAATTTGCAATTGTAATAAGCAACAACAGTCCCCCCCCCCAAAAAAAAACCCAAGGAGGAGGGCAGAACAACACTCCACTTGGGCAGCAATTCATCATTTTAACATCCATTGAAGTCACATTATGCAAATTTGAATGGTGTATAAGGGAATCTCCTGCTAGCTTACCAATACACTTTAGATGTAATGTTGAAGTGTCTTAACATGCTCATGGCTTTTTGGACACATACAATTATGATGCTGGAAATTATTTTGTTTGTTTAGCAGTACTATAGGTTCTACTCTTTAATTCATTAACAAGAGACTGGAAACATATTGCTTGAAAGTTATATTCTTTTCCTTAGCAACTAGTAAAAGAATACATATCTTAAATTCTCAAAATGCAACACTTTAATTTCTTGTATTTCGTCTTAATTCCCTATATACCTTTGCAGCTCCATAAAAATAGTACGCAATTTAATTTCAAAGCAAGATTTTTCTGTCAATGAGGAGATTTGGGATGTAAGTGAATAAAGGGGAAATGCCCACTGATATGTTTTAAAACAGGGGTAGGCAACCTAAGGCCCGGGGGCCGGATGCGGCCCACTGAGGCCTTTGGACCGGCCCCAGGCTGGTCCTGCCGCCGCCGCCTCCTGCCATGATGATATTGATTATTGTTGTTATTACTTGTTCTTCGTTTTTTCTTGGCAAAATCTCCACAGGGGTTTTGCCATGGCTTTTCTGGGGCTGAGAGAGTGTGCATGCATATTTTTTAAATTTTTGTTTTATTTATTTATTTATTTATGGTGCTTTGGCCCCCCAATTGTCTGAGGGACAGCAACCCGGCCCCCAGCTCAAAAAGGTTGCCTACCCCTGTTTTAAAATGTTAGTATATGTGGGCAACAAGATTATATAAATCTAATTTCCTTGAAGATTTTATATGTATGTTCATGCTTGGTTATTCTTATTTTGGTAGGAACCTCCCAAACCAACTCCAAACTGTTTTAAAGTTGGAATGAAGTTGGAAGCAATAGACAGAAAAAACCCATATTTAATATGCCCAGCAACCATTGGAGATGTTAGAGGAGATGAAGTTTTTATTACCTTTGATGGCTGGCGAGGGGCATTCGACTATTGGTGCAAATATGATTCTCGGGATATTTTTCCAGTTGGATGGTGTGACCTGACAGGAGATGCTCTGCAACCGCCAGGGAACAGTGGTAAGACATTTTAATTTGTTCAGATGCCAAGGCCCAAACTGAGTTGTTCTTTATTCGATTTTAAGGCTGTGGAGCTGTGGACTGAATCCACAAAAGAGCTTGGGAAGGTTACTTTTTTACCATAACTTTCAGAATCCCCCACCATCCATGTTGTGTAGTCCAAAAATTGACTGATCCAGACTCAGTCATAACTTAGATGATACCGGCTGAAATCAATGAAACCTGAGTTAATCATGACTAACACAAGACCCAATGGAATTGGAGCTCACTCTGAGTAAGTCTGGATCTAACACCATATCTTAACAGCATGGTTAAATTGTTAAGGCAACATATGAAGAAAAATGTTTATTTTGATAATTTTCACATAATAGTGCAACAAAAATCTCACTATACTGTAATATTCAATAACTTAAGTTCCTCAAACAGTCTAAATTAAATGTATTCTTTAATTTACATTCCTGGAATACTGTGAGCCTGTATTTGTCTCCCTAGGGTGTGTGCCTGAGCCTGGGCATCTAGAATATGCTACAGGAAGGGCTCAGTTTGCTAGTCTCCACAATCAGAGGCCATATTTGATTGGCCTGGCACAAAGGATGCCAGGCTATAGCTTGTGAGAGGGTGGAAGCAGAGGTTTCTTATGCCTCTGCTGCTCCTTCATGAACCCCCTTTAGAGATTTGTGTTGACCCACCCTCTGTGCAGTGTGAGCTTTGCTGGCTGCTTTGGGGCCGGGTAAGAATCCCCCCATTTACATGGTTCCTACCCTAAACTGTATGAGTGGGACATTGTCCATTGGCTCCGGTGGTGTCTATAAATCGGTTGTCATTGACAGGTTATGGGAGGAGGAATATCAGACTGATCTACACCTTGGCATCCTTTTGGTGAAGGGGTTTGCTCTCTCCTGTAAAGTCTTTGGACTTGGGGAGGAGTGTCCTCTGTTTACCTTCCAGTAAATGGCTGGCCAGGGAGCAACCAATGATATGGGATTGCCCTCAGGTGTTTCACCAAAGGGAAGGCTGGGAGGGGGTCACAGTTGACACCTGAGCCTCAGCTGGACACAACACATCAGGTTGTTCCCATATTGTTGCTTATCTCTAGTTTCAGTCTAAATAGATTTTAGGTGAAATAAAGTGGCCCTTGTTAAACCCAATAACTTGTGACTGGTCACGTTATTTTGTGGTTGGTCAGTAATTCAGTAGTGCTTATTTCCTAGCAAAATAGTTGTAGGATTGCAACCTAAGAAAGTAGAATATTATACATTTGTTTCTTATATTTATACCTCAGTTGCTGTAAGGTCACGGTCAAGGCAGTATACATGGATGTCCTCACTTACACTTTATTCTCATAACAATCTTGTAAAGTAGGTCTGGCTGAGCGACTAACATTAATCAGTAGCTTTCATGTCTTATTAGGATTAGAACTTGGATCCCCCACATCCCATCCAGTGTTGTACATCAGTGTGCCACTATCAAGTGTTAGTTTTCCTGTGAAGTGTGTCACTAGTTTGCGTGTAAGTTTGCGTGTATGTTTTACTGCTTTGAGAATAAATTACAACTCTTGAATGCTCCCTGACTCTGTCCCCCCTTTTCACTTTTATGAAAAGATGTTTGACTTTTGATATCTATTTCCCCCCCAAAAAATCCCTCTTATTTCACTGGCCATCATTTATACATACCAGTGCTCAGTTCAGATATCTTGGGAACTAGTTTCTTCAGTGTATCTAAAGAAGTGGATAGAAATCCATGAAAGCTTATGTTAAAATAAATAATTTCTGCTAGATTCCTTCCGCCACCTTTCTCTTTTTATGCTGAAACAGACTAACATGACTGTCTCAAGTAGTTCCAAACCAGAAGCAAAAGCTGGTCTTGACATAGCTGTGAGGGTTGAGTTTCACATGTTTTTGTGAAGATGCATGTGGATACTAGTTCTTAGGGTGCTTGATTTTGCTTTCTGCTCATTGCATATCTATGTTATTTAATAGCTGTCCTTGGCATTAGCATATAACCACACACTGCTCTTGAGCTTTAAATAGAGAGCTCTGAATAGAGGGTTGCAGTGTCCGAGGTAGAGATAATGCTTCCCTCTTGGTTCTGCTGAAATCTTCTGTTCTACCAGTTCAGGTCCATATCCTGCCCCTAGATGTGGAAAAACAGTAATCTCTTGAGCATCCCAAAAATATGATAGTATCAGTAACCACAAATATATGACACTTTTTGTAATCTTGAACACACTTTAATGGGTGTTTGCAGAATATGTTCTCAAACCAATCATTTTAGATTATCTGAAAAATGGATACAGTAGTGCTATATGTGAGAGCAGTTGTAGCATCTCATATGTTAATTATCTGAGATTATATAATTAAAAAAATTATATAAATCAACACTCTGAATATAGCATATTAACATGCTTTGATACTCTATCTTGTTTTCCAGAAGGAAATCCAGGGAAACAATATGAGTGAATAGCAAAGAAGCTGGGTTTAGCAAGACGGTTTTGTTTCAGAAACTTTAATAAAGTTGTTTCTTGCAAGCAGAGAGATAAGCAGGTTCTACTGAAAAAACAGACAGCACACAAGAGACTTGAATGGTTGATGTCTTAATTCTTTTGCTGGTGCAGCAAGAAACAAAATGCTTTGTTTTGTTTGTGGAACTGAGAGAGCTGTTGTGATGCAAAGCATTTGCTGAAAAGAGCAAATGTACTTTCCAGTCCCTTTCACTACAACATGCTGTATTAATTACAAAGATACATTGTCATGTTTTTCCTTTTTGATACACTGACATTTTAAAATAAATCCCAACAAAGAATATCAAATTGTTTTAAGCATTTTGGCTCCTGTGGCTCCATTGAATTAATGTTATCTATAGATGTAGTGGGTTGGTAGCTAGATTTCTTTGCATGCTCTTTCACTTTGTTCCAGATCCCCTGACCCCATGTAACCTTTGATCTCCTCTTGAAGGCAGGGGACTGATGGGTCACTGTCTATAGGGCCCACAGACAATATGTGAATTGCTTTAGCAGTCTCCACTCCACTCTTGTTTCCTCTCTCTTTCTTTTCCTCTTAAACCAACACATGCAAATTGCCTCATGTGGATTTGTTAGCACATTCCAGTGCCCACAGCCCAAGCAGCATGGGATTTGTTGCAGATTTGTTTTTTCAATCTCAGTCACAGTCAAAGTAACAGGCATGCAGATAGGGTTTGGAGCTCCTGGCACAACTGATACCCAAATTTCTGCATTAAAAGGTAGGAAAAGTAGAAATATTAGATGGCATTCCAGGAAGGATTCTGTATTTGTAGTCTTTGTTAGCACATTCTATCCATCATTTATTCCAAAGAGTTAAAACTTAGTCTGTAAAAGTTTGTATTAGGTTTTCTATACCTTGTGGCACTGAAGATTCTTTTCTTTGCATTTGTGATTATGTTACATAATATGTTATGTAGTAGCCCAAACATATTAATATAACCTATTATATAACCTATTTTTTTTACAATATTTACAGTGTAATATTATGTATATCTATATTGAAGTAAGTCTCATTTGTTTCATTAAGGTGATATATCTGCAGAAAAGTGATTGATTTTATTGTATCTTCATGTATTCATTTGGTGTTTTTGCTGTTGTTAAACTGACTTGTGATAACTACTTTCAATTAAGTCATGAGATCTCATCTGATCTTGGAAGCTAAGCAGAATCAGCCCTGGTTAGTTGGGGCCACCAATGAATACCATATGCTGTAGACTGTATTTCAAAGGAAGGAACTAGCAAAACCATTTCTGATTATTCCTTGTCTAAATTGACAAAAATAGGCAACTTGAAGGCATATATATATACGCACACAAAGATTATTCATTTACATTTAAGTACATTTTAAAGCATTATGCATATTTAGCTAATCTGTTTTGCACTTTGTGTAGACACACATTTATAATTAAATGTTTTTCACATCGTTTTATTTTACATAAACAAAAAGTCACTGTAGATTAGAACACATGGAATGTATCTTGTATGAACATACCCAATCACCAAACTTTATAGCATATTCTAATAAAATGTCTGAATTGTTTAAAGTGTAAGTTTTTAATTACACTATACAACACTGGTTGCTGAAAATATGTAACACAATGAATGACCCCTGTATGTGTAGTGCTAGATGAAAAAGATAACTATTCAGACATGATCCATTTTGAAAAGACTATATAGTCAAACTAAGCAGAGCAGTGGAGGACAGGGGTTCTTGGAGATGTCCACAGGGTCGCCATGGGTCGAAATCAACTTGAGGGTGGTTAACAACAACAAAGTCAAAAAACATGAGCTCTTCCTAAAGGGTAGGACAATTACCTCTTGTTTCAAAACTAGTATTGTCATATAATGAGGAATCTACTTTCAATACCAATTGCATTTTCTCCATGTATAATAAATGGATGCAGTGTGTTTTAGAAGAATGGATGCAGCATGTGCTGTACTTTGAACATGATTTTTAGGAAGTGAACAACCATTTCAGGTTGAACAGGCTGCATTTCAGTAGGGGCAAATTATAAAAAATGTGTTGCAGAACTTATAGACCACTTTAAGATTCTTTGAGGATACTAGAAAAATAGGTTCAACAAAAACATCAAAACTGTCTTAATATATAAGAAGGAATCCTCTTTTGGAAGATGCATGGGAGGAGTAAATTTCTTCACAACCTGAAAGCAACCATAGGAATCAACATGAGGGGGAGGGGGGTACCAAAAGTGACCCAGGACATTAAGCTAATCCGATGTATATGCAATTTGCAATTTTACAAAGTTGCCATGAATATTCGTATACAAATTCCATTCATTTGAATAGGACCTGTATAAGAGAAACTCTCAAGAACATTAGCAAGATGTTTATTGAACTCCACTTAGTTGGAGGGTTTTACAACAATCTGGTTTGTGTCTCAACTTGATAAACAGGATCACCTGCAGATTAAACTGCTGATGAAGGCATTATTTTCTTACCTGGTTGAAAACTTTTAAAGCACTTGCAGATACTTCATTGTATCCACATCATAATTTTGGAAATGCTAGTATCTGGGTGTTTGCTTTTAAATTCTGACTTTCAAATTTTACTTTTAATTTTCTCCTCAGTTTCCAGTGCAAAGAATAATACAAAAGCCCAGACATCTCCTTCCAAAGTGAACCGCCGCTCAATGCAGTCTCCACAGAAATCATCTCCCCCGGCTTCTGTTGTTGCACCAAGAGGCAGGAAACCTAATCGGGGCAAACCACCCACTCCAGCTACAGCTCTTAGGAAAGGCAGGTCTCCCAAAAATATCCCTGTGACAAAAAACACATCTCATAAGGAAAACCTCAAAAAAAGGAAGCAAGGCTTAAAACCAGGAAGGAAGGTTAGCAGATACGTTTACCTTCACATTCAGTGGCAGGAGACATTTTTAATGCTTGCCTAGCTAATTTTCTACTTTTAATAAAAATACATTTTATATTTACACTTGTCCCTCCACATTTGTGGCTTTGGCTTTTGCGGATTTGATTATTCACAGATTTTATTAATATGTTCTCTCTAGGAATCTCTAGGTCCTCCAGTGCAACTCTATGGTCAACTTTAACCAAAAGTCGCACTGAAGGACCTAGAGATTCCTAGAGAGAACATTCTACTAGGCATTTGTAGTTCCTCCAGAGCAATTCTGTGTTCAATGTCTGGCAGATCTTGACTACAGAGCTGCCCTAGAGGACCTAGAGATTCCTAGAGATGTGTTCTCTCAGGTAAAAACATAAGTGTTTTTGTTGTTTGTGGTCTTTCCTCATTCATGGGGGTCTTGTGCCCCTAACTCCAGTGAATGTAGAGGGACAAGTGTATTTCTTTCTATATCATATTCTTTCTTTCTTAATATGTATTTTGTGCAAGCTGTTACTGACCATGTAATCCTGTAGAGTCTAGTCAGAATTAAGCCCCATTGTATTCACTGGGACTTATTCACCTGTGTTTTGTTTTGGAATGTGCTGGAAGCAAAGAGAAATGTACTTGCTTTTAAATTACCATATTTTAAAAATTTCTGTTTTTTTGTCTTGGCACATATCCAAATGTGGTTATTCAAAGAAATAGTTGCAATCTCACAATATCTGGGGGTGTGGGGTTATTACTTCTGGATCCCTTGTTAGCTTAGTACAGAAAAAAGCTTCATCAGTACATACTAGCTTCTCTAATTAAGATCATTAATAGCACAATCCTATGTTTATGTACTTAGAAATAAAGTCCACCTAGTTCAGTGGGACTTGTTCCCAAATAAGTATCTATAGGATTTTAATTTGACAAGTGTGCATGTGTTCAGGACCTCACAAAGAGAGTTGCAAAGAAACCTACAATTGACATTTGCCATTGCTGTTCACTTTTGTCTTACAACTTGTCTTATATTGAGGTCTGGGGAAGGAAGGTCATACAAGTTTAGCAGTGCTGATGTGGGCGGCTGCAAGTAAGCTGTTTGAGATAAACACTGTAATATAGTACAAGTGATAGTCTTACGGATGCTCTCATGGTAGTCTCTAGTCCAAGGTGAGGTCATGACTTTGTCAATTTTTTTTTAATGGAGAACCTCTGAAGAATAGGTTGACCCTGGAAGTTGTGATATGGGAATCTTGATAATTCTTCTGATACATTCTCCATTTCAAAGAGAGAGAGGAGAAAGGGATGGGGGGTGAGAGGGAGGGAAGGAGAGAAGTGTATAGCTCCCAGCAGATCACAGTTTGAACCTGGTCTTGAGGAAGACCTTTAAAAAGAATAAGAAAAAGCTATTTCTTTGTTTTAAACAGAAAAAAATCTTACCAGTGCAAACTCCAGTATTTTCTCCTCCCCTTACTTCTACAAAAGTGGACAACAGCACCCCTCAGATACATAAAGACGGGCCTGGTATCACTGGTGCAATGGCTGCTGTCATTTCCACAGGTAAGATCTATTGGCAAGAAATAAAAGTTATGTCTCCTTTCCGGGACACTGCCTGATGATTCCAAAGTTATCATGTCAAAGGTACTTCTAAATGGAAGGCAATATTTAAACAAAGCAGAGTAGTAAATATAACTAAGTGGCTTGGGCACTTGCAAAGACTCTTTTAATCATGAGCTTTAAACCAATTGGAAGAAAGTTCATTGTGATCCCAGATACTTTAGAATAATAACAAGTAGGCCTTTTAATGCATACATTGCATGTCCATTGCACTAACATATGTGATGTTTCCTCTGTACTTGGCTCTTAGAAATGAAGCTGGTTATGTAGAGTAATTCGTAGCAAAAGGGGTGCATGGAGGTGTTGCTTTCTGATTGGAAAACAGATGTATGAGGTATGCCTCAGCAGCATTAGGCTTCAGTTTATTGTAAAACATTGCTCCTCGGATGAGGGCTATGAGCCCCTTGCCTACACAGAATAGTTCTGATTTGGTCAAAGGGTTATGGTATCTTCTTTGCTATTGCTGTTTGGCTGAGCAATTTGTCTTTTGTCTCCTTGCTTAGACTGTAGCTGAATCTTCCAGCTCCATCAAAAATGGAAGAGGTGTCTTTTCTTTGTCAGTTCTTGGAAGTGTTTGCATGGCCTAGTCCTATTCTCTCTTTCCTCCTGTTCTACCATTTTGCCCCCTTTAACCCTTTTAATAATCATTCTGCTTTTCTACTACTCTCTTTCATTATTTTTAGATTTTTATATAGTTGCTAACCAACCTTACTTTCTATTCTTTCACTATCCTACATTTCCATTGTCCAATTATGTTTATCTCCCCACCTCCCCCACTCACCCATTCTCATTTTGCTCTGGTATTGCCATTTCATTTTACTGTTACTCTTGTTCAGTGTATGTTTTTAGCATGTGTCAGCACCCTCTTCATCTGATACTTCTATTTTTCCTTGGTTCCAGCCTTCTTTCTCATTCTGACTTTCTTCCTTTCTCCTAGCTATACCCTACCACATTTTCCTTATCCTCCTATGTTATATCCATCCATTCCTAGGCGTTCCATTAATGTATTCCTCCCCTTCTCAGTGTGGGCTTTCTTCATGGGCACAAAGCCACAGCAAGACCTAAACTAGATATTTAAAGCAGGAGTTTCAAGCCCATCTCAAACAGTGATCTGCCACTGTAGGATCTTTCCTAAACCAGCCTTTTCATTTCTCATTGGAAAGTCATGAGGGAAGACCACTGTTTTTAATGGTCAGCTTCACACTCACTCCATATGTTGACATTGAAAAGATACATTCCACCATTGTCCCTCCTTCATACATGGGGAAAGAACCTTGGTCTGCTTCTCAGGAATATTACGGGTCCAAACAGAACTTGTTCAAAAGGCTTTTAAATTCCTTATTTTAATTCTGTGAAAGACGAGGTGAAACAAGCAACTGGGTTTGAAGTGCAAGGGACATGAATATGCAGTTGAACAATTGTAATGAGTCTTGTCTAGATAATCTCCAGGAGCATTGGAATCTGGGAATCTTCCACTGAGATTTGAAATTTAAGGTTAGTAAGATCAGCCTCGTTGGGCAGGAATGGATTTTGGAACAGAACACTTGTTGAGCCTCTTCATTTCTTAAACACAGCCTACAGTTTGAATCACTAGCAAGTTTTTGTGATAGCTATATTGTCTAAGATATGTCCAGATGTTAGAGGGTAGGGACAACCCTGTTTTTATCACTAAGAATTTTGTGAAACAAGATTAGATCCAGACTGTATTTCTTGTGGCTATAGTGTAGAAAATTTCAGGGTATTTAAAACTGACCATATTCTTTCTTTCTTTCTTTTTTTAAAAGTTTGTGTCTATGTTAACAAGCATGGAAACCCTGGGCCTCATCTGGATAAAAAGAAGGTTCAGCAGCTGCCAGATCACTTTGGACCAGGACCCGTAAATATGGTGCTTCAGCAAGCTGTGCAAGCCTGCGTGGACTGTGCTTATCAATCAAAAAATGTATTTGGATTCCTCAAGTCAGGACATCATGCAGGAGAGATGATCGCTGGTATTTTATTTTATTTACTTATGGATCTGTATTCTAACTTTTTACAAAGGAGGTATTCACACATCAAAGCTAAGCCAGATTTGTTCCCTGATGAGCTATATGCTGCTCATTTGGTCTTCCTTCAGGTCTGCTGGACAGCAACACACCTGGAGTTCATGCTTCACTGTCCCAAGAAGCCTTCTGCTTCTGACTTGTTGTGGTTCATTCACAGTGCATAATGAACAATAAACTAAGGGTGGGCGCAAACATCAGGGGGTTTGGGGAGCTATTTTTCCATCTCTAGGATCTTCTGCGGGGTGTGGTGTGGTGTGGTGTTGCACTATGCTTTCCATGCAGAGATCGTTTCCAGTTTCAAAAAATAACAAAAATGCATTCAGGTTGAGTCTCCTCATTGTCACCCAAGATGCTTACCTAGTAACTTCTGAATGTTCATACAGGTCAGTCTCTCTTATCCAGAATTCTGAAAACCAAAATACTCCAAAAACCAAAACTTTTTTCATGGGTGGCTGAGATAGTGACAGCTTTGCTTTCTGATGGTTTGATGTACACAAACTTTGTTTCATGCATTATTAGATATATTATCTAAAAGTATTAGATATATTGTATTAAATTACCTTCAGTCTGAAGGTGTATATGAAACATATATGAATTTTATTTACACTTCGGTCCCATCTCCAAGATATCTCATGTACATATGCACAAATACAGATATTTCAAACTGTCCAAAAATCCAAAATCACAAACACTTCTGGTCCTAAGCATTTCTAATAAAGGAGATTCAACTTGTAGTTTCTACTAAAGCAATTCTAAATTCTAAAAGCAATGCGTCTGTCAGGAGAGTTATTCCTCCTAGAGGTACAGTTTTGAGGGTTTTTTTTTGTAATGGGCAAAATAATTTTTGGGTTTCAGGGTCATCAAAATTGCCTTGGGAGCTCATAAGCCTTCAGGTCACATCTTTCCTAACCTTGCAGTAAACTAAGACAAACAAGTGATTCAGTTTTACTGTGCTGTGTAAAGCGTAGCCAAAGCTCAAATATCACTAATTGAATGCAATCAAATGTTATCAAAAAGTGAATGGAATGAAACAGCATAATAAAAACAGTAGCAATTAGTAGAATCAGTAAAACAAACCAAAAGCCAATTATCAGCACATTTGATAATAGCAAACGATTTGAAAAAGGAGTCACGGACGTGAATTAGCAGTAGCAGTAATTTGGTTTAAACATGGAAGGGTCTTCAGTTTAGGGGCAAAATTAAAGGCCAGGGCAAGGGGTAGTGTAGCACAACAAATATTTAATTTCATTTTCTTTCCTTGATCCAGTGATAAATAGGTGAGATGCTGGTATTCCTTATATGAAATTATGCTTACCTTATGTAAAAGTCAATGGAAAACTATCAAAAGACTTTCCATACACTGTGATTTTGCTCATTTAGAGCTCATCCAAACTAGTAACAATTCAATCAGCTACATTTAATGTCACTTGGACTGCTTCTTCCTGTTTCCACATCCATACACTCTTTTAAAAACAATTACATAAAAAGCATTGTCTACTCTTCCTTATTAATTACTGTGCTGGATGAGATCTCTACACACACACACACACACACCCAAGCACACAGCAAGAGTGTCTTCAACTGAACAATTTCTTTCTCCCAGCCCATTTTCCTCTTTCCACCACATTCCCCCCCCCCCCGCTCTTTCACAGAGCAGTTTTGGCAAACATTGGGGAAAGGATGGTCTCTTCCCCATTCTCTGCTCGTGCAGGCATGTGTGGTTGTATGCACGTACACATGCACACAGCATTGCAGATCCAACTTACATCATGTAGGAGAGGGGTAAAGGGAGTGAAAAGAAGGCTGACAGACCAGAAAGTATCAGAGTTTAAAAACAACAACACTGCCCTGCTGGTAGGAACAAAAAAGTCTCAGAGAAGGTGGGGCCTGAAATGTCCTGGAGTTAGCAATGCATCGGGTGGATCTTGGGGGAAGAAAGCTGTAATTACAGGAATAAAAATCCTGACCTCCCAGTAATATATTTGGCCAGTCTGGATAAGCTCTTAGGTGAAGTGCTCCCAGTTCCTACTGAATAGAATCATAAACTAAGCTGCTGCTGGTTCTCTTTTCTTATGAAACTGTCCTGTAAGTGTCAGCAGAACAAGCACCTATGTTGTCTTGATTTCCCATCTGGCATTTTAGCAGCTGTGTAGATAAATTACTTCTGTAGATGCTATACTTGTAACTGTTCTGCTGGCAGTGACAACCTTCAGGACACAAGGTAACACATAGGTTATAACTCAGGTGCTTAAAATGGGTTGCTGTAGTTCAGGAAGTCTATATTGGTACCAGATGGGGGCATGGTCTGTGTAATAGATGGGTTTAATCAAGCCTCCTAAGCCCCCTTGCCTCTCAGTATTAAAATCTAAAACTGTGACTTGCATGCTATGAAAAGCTACTAACCTTTGTTCACATTCTATCTTCCATTTCTGGTTGGAACACCATACATTTTCTTAGGAATTTAAGAGACGAAGCATTAAAGCTGGAGTCTCAAACACTGTAATTGCAAGTCACTCACTAAATGCAAGCAAAATTATGCTCAAAATTCTGCAACATAGATTCTATCCATACATGGAGAGAGAAATCCCAGAGGTCCAAGCAGGGTTCAGGAAAGAAAGAGGCACTAGAGACCACATTGCAAACATACGATGGCTAATGGAGTGCACCAGGGAATTCCAAAAGAAAATCAGAATGTGCTTCATAGAGTATAGCAAAGCCTTCGACTGCATAGATAATGAAAGGCTGTGGAACACTCTTAAAGACATGGGAGTGCTAACACATCTGATGGTCCTGATGATGAATCTGTACTCAGGACAAGAGGCTACTGTCAAAACAAAACACGGAGAAACAGAATGGTTCCCAATTGGCAAAGGAGTCAGACAAGGCTGCATCCTTTCACCCTATCTGTTCAACTTGTGTGCAGAACATATTATAAGAAAAGCAGGCTTGGGCACAGAAGAAGGAGGAGTGAAAATAGGAGGAAGGTATACCAACAATCTAAGATATGCTGATAACACCATAGTACCAGCAGAAAACCTCACAGACCTGGAATACCTACTAAGAAGATCAAAGAAGAAAGTTCAAAAGAGGGCTTAATGTTGAACATAAAGAAAACAAAAATGATGACCACTGAGACCCTTCACAAGTTCAACCTAGACAATGAAGAAATAGAAATAGTAAAATAATTCTCATACTTGGGATCAAACATTGATAGAAATGGGGACTGCAGTCAGAAAATCAGAAAAAGATTAGAATGGGGAGGGTGGCTATGAAAGAACTAGAAAAGATTCTAAAATGCAAAGATAAACAACTCAGCACAAAAGTTAGAATCATACAAGCCTTTGTATTCCCTATTACCATGTATGGATGTGAGAGCTGGACAGTTAAGAAAGATGATAGGAAGAAAATCAATTCCTTTGAGATGTGGTGCTGGAGAAGAGTGCTAAGAATTCCATAGACAGCCAAAAGGACAAACAAATGGGTCCTAGAGCAGATCAAACTAGAAACCTCCCTGGAAGCCAAGATGACCAAACTGAGACTGTCCTGTTTCGGACACATCATGAGAAGGGAGGACTCATTGGAAAAGACAATAATGCTGGGAAATGTGGAGGGAAGTAGGAAGAGAAGAAGGCCACATGCTAGATGGATAGACTCTGTTAAGGAGGTCACGGGTATTAAGGGGATGCAGGAATTAAGCAGGACAGAGGGTCTTGGAGATGTCTGATTTATAGGGTCGCCATGAGTTGAGATCAACTTGAGGGCAGTTAACAACAACACTAAATCAAGAAAACAATTGTCCAGTAATTCGTAATTATGTACTAAAATACATGTTTATTCTCACAGCTTTCACTATTCATCTTGACTTAGGCAGTTGTGGGCAACATGGGACCTCTAGATGTTGTTGGACTCCAGATTCCAACATCCCTCACTACTGGCAGTGTTGGCCAGGGCTGAAGGGAAGTCCAGCATCATTTGGGAGATTATGGTTGCCACCCTTCCTCCAAAAAACCCAAGGGAAGTGGAAAAGAGGAAAGGTAGTAGCAAGTCCACAAAAAGGTATATTCTAATTATAACCAGTCTTAAGTACAACACATAATAGGAGGCATGTCAAGGATGACTAGAAGCTTCTCTTACTACTCAGGGATACCTGAGTGATACCACCATAATGGGAAATCTACAAACAGAATATGTTTCAGACTTTGATTTTAAAAAAGTTGGCTGAAGTCTTATCAATGTTGTATTATTATGTTGTATCATATTATTTAGGTGGTGTTCGATTTTCTTTATCAACAGCTTCCTTTGATGGGGAAAAACATGCCATCAGTCTTCCTTCTGTAAACAGTGCTTCATTTGTCCTGCGCTTTTTGGAGAAACTCTGCCACAGCCTACAATGTGATAATCTTTTTAGTAGCCAGCCTTTTAGTCCTTACATGGGAAGTACACATAGTCCCACCGAATATGATAGAAACAAGCCAGGTAATACTGTACTATTATTATTTCCTCCTTCTATTCCAGCATGATTTTGTAGCATTTCTCTTGAGTATTTTTAAGTACAATATTTATTTTCATCAGATATTTTTATACCAGAGACATCTGAAAATGATTGGAAAGAGTGTAAGTTTGAAAGAAGGCAAGTTGCAACAGCCATGTGAAGTTTCCATAAGACTTCATAAAATTTATGATGTCCTAAATAGACTAAACAACAAATAATATTGTGGCACCTTAAAACTATTAAGTTTTATTTGACTTAAGCTTTTGTGGATAGTAGTCTGCTTCATCAGATAGATGTGTGATGATGTATCTGAGGAAGTTGTCTGCTTTCTATGACAGCTTTTACAAAATAAAATTTAGTATGTAGAGAGATTGTGTAGCACCTTCGAGACCAACTGAAAGAAATTGGCAGCATGAGCTTTCATAGACTATAGTCTACTTCCTCGGAAGCATCTGAGGAAGTAGACTGAAGTCCATGAAAGCTCATGCTGCCAATTTCTTTCAGTTAGTCTCAAAGGTGCTTGACTATGGCTATATCTTTGAATTCTACCATAAATAAAATTTAATAATTTGTTATATGCCTGAAGACTTCATTGCTTTTGTTGCAACTTATTCAGCTGACTTCCTGACAATTTTTAATTTGATTAGGATTACAACATATCTCCTTTTTTTTTTTTTTTTTGCTTTGTATAATAAACATGACACTAAAAGTGTGTTAATTTTACCTACTATATAAAGTTCAGTCTTTCAGATACTAAGGTTCCAGCATAAATATTTTTTCCTACACAATTTAGGCAAAAGAAATGAAACACTTTAGTAAGTGGTTAGGTCTGATTTTATTTCAAGCTATCTGATGTAATTACAGTTTTTGGTTTGATTTTGATTTCACCTGCAGTTCACCAAATAGAACAAGAATTTAACTTTGTTTTAATCAGATGAATTTGCAACAGGTTGGGTTTGGATTATAATAATTTTGGTCCCTCTTTCACCTTGATCCTCCAAATAAATAGAGAGAATCTAGAATTTGCCTGCTGCTAGCAAAAGGAGGCTGCCCATGAGAACTGCCTCTTGAATATTTTGAGGGTGCTCTCTACTGCCCACCCCACTCACTAGGCTCCTTCTATCATCCATATCGGATTTTTAGAGGGCTGGAGAGGTTGCCTTGTGAAGACGAAGTAGGAAAGTTTGCTTCCTTTAGCCCAGTTGCACTTGCCTAAAGCTTGTTCCAACTCATTTTGGCCCACACTGTTTGCAATGTTAAGAGGAGCATCTGCACACACAAGTCCCTTGTTGGATGGAGTACAAAGGGCTATTCTCTCATCTTTGGGAACTGTCAAGAATGCTTCCACTATCTGGCAGCTGTCAAGGGCCAGGGAAGTCTATTAATGTTACTTACTAGTGGCCATGTGCAGTCACTCTCCCACTCATGTCCACAGCCTGGCCAAGCAGTTCCAGGACAGTAGTGGAGGCAATGGTAAGCCACAGCTGCCAGGTATGCATTCTCCCATGTCTGAAGCCATCTCAAACAAGGAAGCGTGTAGCTGACAGGCTCCTTGGAGGTAGGAGCCTCCATAGAATGCATGCCTGGTGGCTGGGGCTTGCTGTGGTTGCCCTGGAACTGCTCAGCCAGGCAGTGGAGGTCAGCAAGAGAGTCACTGGGCGAGCGTGATTTGGCTGCTTCTCCCTCTGTATGTGATGCACGCATGTCGCTGCCACCTCTGCTGTTGCCCTATGCCATCTTAAATAAGGGACTTCATGGATTTTGCATAGAAAGCTCCACAAAGAAGATAGTACTTAGCTGGTCAATACAGAATATTGCTCATTGTTTTCTGTGTATATTCCTTTGCTGGAATCAGTCAGAAAGCAATTCCTTGGAGGAAATATATTCATGCAGAAATGTGGAGAATATCCCATAGCACTCAAAAATGAACATTTAGTTGTTTATGCATTTGAAGTGTAACAACTGTATCTCTTGGTCTTACAATATTTGAAATGTTCCTTTCTTTATTGCCAGCAAAAGAGGAAATGTCAGATAACAGAAATTCAAAGCGGTATCCTCAGGATTCACCACCCTACACTGCTCCTCTGTCTCCTAAACTCCCAAGAGCAGAAGCTCAGCCATCAGAAGGTAACTGTATTGTCATTAAGATTACTAACAAAAGCAGCAAGGTAATGTATGTCATGCAAAGTTCACAGCAATTCTAGGTGTTGTAACCAAGAGGCTTAAGGCCTTTATTTAGTATACTTGGGGCTGAAGTAGATAGGTCCAGGCTCATTCACACAGAATTTCCTCTCCTAGTATTCAGGATCACTTGGGTAGGCCAAAGCTACCTCTCTCTCTCAATCCTCAGCAAGATTACATATGTGTTCCTGTTTGTGTGTGGTGGAATTTAAAATCCTTTCCACTGCTGCATACTCAGTGATCATGATTAAGATTCCTATTTCAGTGCTGCTCATAGTGGTTTTAGAAAAAATGAATCTGTTCTCCACTGCTCATCTGATTAGCTGGGGGAAATGAGTGGGGCTTCCTAAGTTGCACCAAGGGCAGTTGTGGTCTTTGTGCTCAATACTGTAGCAGCACTTACAGCAGATAGAATGCTTATGTGTTAACCTGGTAACAACCCTTTTAGGTAAGGGATGATTATTTACAGATCTCACCTCATAATGTATAAGAATGTTACCCTGGTTTACTAACAGTAATGCACTGTTTGTATTGATCCATCTTTTAACAGCAGAAACCCTGCCAAGTGAAGAAAATGGCACGCCTAAAGAACACAGGTTTTCTGAGGACTCAATGGATTCTGCACTTAATTCAGTCAATCCCTCAAAACCGAACTGTCGGAATTCCATTGAATATCGTACCTCAGGGAATGTATCCTGTTACAGGAATTCTCTTCCACCAGTGACCTCTACCTCAAACACAGCACCAATCTTACGGAGACTATCAACCAGTTCTGCTGGGAACAGCAGTTATTATGAAGTCAACAGGAATAGATTCCAGAGGAGGATTGAAGGTATTCCTCGTACTTCATCCTTTTAAAAGTAAATGATTGGCTCATCTGTTGCTTTACATTGTGCAAAAAGTATTTAAGTAGACTGTGGAAGTACCTTGCTATTCAGGCTTTTGCAAAAGAAGTCACACCTGCAAAATTTGCAAAAGTGCCGGAAAACAGAAATCAAATGAACCATATCTTACTCTACCAAGATTCCTCACCAGGAATGAGCTGGTTGTAGATAAATGATCTAGTGCCAAAATAATCAAATAGGTATAGAAAAAAATCATTGAAAATGTCTGCTACTTAAGAGAGACATCATTCTTGGTGTCTCAGAAGTTTGTGTTGGTATTTCTGTTATTCTGTGTATTTTGAACATCATTTTTTTTTTTTGGCCTGAATCCACTTGTTAATTCCAGCTAGAGAAGCCACACTGAATCAACGGCAACTTCATAAGTCAACACTTATGTAAATTCCATTGATTCAATGATCTATTGTAGTTGGGACTAACAGTTAGAAATAGGCTTTGTTATTTTCTTCTATGGAAACACAAAGGCACATCTAATCTGGTTGTAAGTATATTTAACCTTGGTATGAAAACAACAGTAAAAAGTTTTTAAGACTTACAGATGAGAAATACATATAACTCTAATCCAAACAGAAAGGCACTGATAAGGAATGAAAGGGAAAAGTCATATTTTAATTCATTTCCCTATTAACCATAAGTGGACAAGAAAGCCTAGGGATGTGTGTGTGTCCCTAAATCTGTTGGTAGCATCAGAGACATTCTTCATTTTCAACATTTTGTATATTTAAGCTGCAAGCTCTACAACAGGACCTGACCTCAGTGCACTGAAACGGGAACCTTCCCGTCTGCTCAACAAGGACCCTTCCACATGGTCAATAGAAGAAGTGATGCGATTTGTGAAAGAAGCTGATCCTCAGGCGTTAGCACCCCATGCAGAACTCTTCAGAAGACATGTAAGAAATCTTGCTTATATGTAGTTTTATTTTATTATTTGTTTATGTTCAGGCATTTAAGGTCTCTTTCACACTTCACAATTAGTCTCACTTTAACAACCATGGTTATATCCTACAGGATCTTCCATTTGTACTTTGAAGATACACTAAAAGCTCTCTGCTTGAGAAATCTAAATAGCACTCCCTAAACTGAAAATCTGAGGATTGCCCAGGCTGGAGCCATGACAGTTAATGATGCATCAAAGTGCTATAATGGTGTGTAGTGTGAACAAGACCTTAGTGATTGGCCCAGAACAGACAGGTGGAAAGAGTGGCCTGAGGCCTCTCCAGCCACAAGTGAGCTGAGAACATGGTAACCGCATGGCCAGCTTCAAAAGCGGGCCATCCCCCACTAGCCCAAACCTGTGACACCAGGAGCCAGATTATCCAAGCTCCTTTTTGCTTAGATCCAAAGGACTGGAATGTGACGTCAGAGCGGCTTCAGGCCACTTTGGGGGCACGTGTAATCTAAATGCCATGCCCCCAAAGTGGCCAGAATCTGCTTCTTTTGGCCTGTCTGTTCCAGGCCTTAGCTTCATGGTGCATAGTGCTACAAGGAGAACAGAGGAACCTTACCACAGTTTGAGGCGTTATGGATTTTCTCCCATCCTCTCTCACCACTGCTTGTGCTAACTGATTCTTTTTAAAGAAAGAGATCTGCTTGGAAAGATATATTCTCATCACATTCAATACTTTGCTTTCACGATACACAACTGTTCACTATTTTCTTCCCCAAATGGAAACAGTAATTATTAGGCTGTGAGGCAAGTCACACATTTGTTGGATCACTTTCTGGTACCTCTTTGGGCCTACATGATCTTTTCATGTGCCCATACACACACATAGACAGAAGTAATATTGTTCACCCAGTCGCCCTATCTGCTTGCCACCTGCGAATGGACAAGGGACGCGGATTCCAAGTCCGCAAAAACAAGGGGCCGACTGTAATGCAATATTACTATGGGAGATCATCAGTTGCTTCTCTTTTTATATTAGCAACAACTTTTCCTGTATGTTCTTGCCATGTGCACATCATTTTCCCAATACATAAAAGCAGGTGGAGAGTGAATTGCTTTTCAGAATAATTTAAGAAACCTTTTAAAGACCAGAATCATTCATTTTCCTATTAAGTAGCATGTACGAAAATGTGTATACACAAAATCAGTGAAGAGGGAATTAGAAGAAATTGTTAAATTTGAGGTCCCTTTTTGTATTTAATTTATAGAGACACAAATTTTGTATATATTTATTATCAAAATATAGATGAGATGAGAAAAAAATGTAAACATGAAAATTTAGATTTATAACTTTATATTTTCATATTGGGACTATTCCTACTCTGTGTCTTGCTGTACTGTGTTCAGCCTTTTGTATGAAAATGTATGTTGTTTTTGCCTAGTGCTGAGTTTTTGTTCCAGGATGTTTAAACAAAAATTTGAATTCATTATTCATTATCTTTTCTTCCTGACCACAGGAAATTGATGGAAAGGCACTCTTGCTACTGAGGAATGATATGATAATGAAATATATGGGGCTAAAGTTGGGGCCAGCACTAAAGCTGTGCTACCACATTGAGAGACTTAAGCAAGGAAAGTACTAGGCCGTGGATGCACAACCAGCAATGATGTTACATGTTTAGTGGCAAAACCTCTCAGGTTCATGAAGATGCAGGAAGCACAATAAAACAGGAACGTCTCCTGATCCTGGGAATGGAGAGATGGAAGATGGTCCCATTCACTTCAGAAAAACAAGTTTCTAGCAAATTGTGTCCACTGTTCTGTTCTGAAAGCATCTAAAAACCATCATTGGTTTGTAAACATTTCTCAAAATATGAAGTTTCCTATCAAGGAGAAACATATAAAAGGTGCAGGGAAAAAGACAATGTCCAGAGTATTTATAAGGGGAGCTGTAAAATGTATTCTTGGCTATTCAACTTCAGCTGATACATTTTAATTTAAAACCAAAACAGCTGAATTCCAAAGGATTGTTTTATTTTCTTTTAAAAAATCAGGATCTGACGGTTTTTGAAATAGTGTCTGAATTCATATGCGAAGCAGAGGGAGGTGTTAATGATGTCAGTGATTTCATCTCTCAGCTAAAGTTTTATATTTGGTACTCCAGGAGATAAATATCAGATTATGTTATATAGATTTCCATAAAGGGAATAACCATATGAATTGTTCTGTATGCTCTTATGTTTAAAGACAAAGGGTTTTTTACAAGTGTAGTTTTAAATTGAGAACCAGTGATTTGATTCTGGAGATTTTGTAGTGGTTTGATTCTGGAAATCAGGGCTCGAATTCCCACTCAGCCATGGAAACCCACTGGGTGACCTTTGGGAAACTCTCTCAAAACTAATTTTGCTGGAAAAAACCTCTTATGATAGGTTCACCTTAGAGTTACCATAACTCAGAAATGACTTGAAGACACACAACATAATACAATTTTAAAGTATGAAAGGAAACTTTACAATATACTGATAATTTAAGCTGGCAATATTTTTTCTTCAAAAGGAAGTTTTCACAGCTGATTTGAGTGGCCACTTTCCAGAGGCATGAACAGATTCCCAGTTTGCTTTACTGGAATACACTAGCCACCATTTTTAGACATTCCATCTCTCTGGAGCTCAGCATGAGTTGAAGTTCATGCACTTGTATATTTATGTGGGGGGTACATGCATATACGTACATACATATATATATTTATATATATATTGTGTATAGTGTTCTTTTTTAATAAAAAGTCTTTTTAAAGGTACTTTTGCACTGTGACAGATGATAAACTGTAGATCCATTTTTTAAAAAAACAGTGGGAAAAATCAAGCGCACATTTTGCCCCAGTTTACATTTTGTTATGTGTAGTTTCAAGCTGTGGAGCCTGCTGTGTGCAACAGTATTCACATATAAAACAGTACAACACATGGTCAGATAGAGAGCCTGACAGACCAATTGGCGCTGCATTGGGGAGGGAATTCAGTTCCTTTTCACTCCAGAGCAGACTGTTTCCAGCTGCCAGGACTGACCAGGAGGAAGTGTGTTAGGTCATGGATAATCCAACAAAGGTTTCTGCATATGCAGCTCTCAATACTAGATGCAAGGGTTTAATCCCAAAGCACCTTTTTCTGCATGTGGTTAGCCTATGCTGGTTTGAAGCAAAATGTGTCCTCCTAATGATTCATTAAATGCCTGTTTGCTTTGCTTTCTGTTCCTGGAGGAACAAGAAACAATCAATCAGTGGACAGGTGAATTTAAACAGGGAAACTCCCTGGACTATGCAATATTCCCAAATTGCCAAACCATTGTGCTGAGCCATTTTGTTCTGGGAAGGTTTCTGGAAAATCAGGGGTGGTGACTTCCATTGTTTTACTTCTTTTCCCACCTTTTAAACAAGAATTATTATTATTTTTTTTTTACAAAAAAAGAGTTGAACTGCACATGGATGTGTGCATTTTACCTAGACCTAGGTGCTCTTTCTATAAGCTAAAAGAAGTGCTGATAGTAAAACATTTTGCTGTCACTGCCAACACAATATCAGGGACAATTATGTACATTTGCTGTGTAGGGAACTGAATGTATGTATGTAATAGTACAAGTAAAGATAGAGAAGATGTAGTCCTAAAAGGAAAGTAGATTTTATATTTCTTCCTGCCTTTTTTTATATCAAAAGCTTCTAGTTAAAGAAGAAAAAGTATTTTTGACACAGTACTTGTTTGAATATGCCTTGCTTACTTACTGGTTTTCTGATTACTCAGGTTTAGCAAAAATACTGCAAACTCATCAAACAATTTTCAGACATAAGCATTTCTCTAAAATTACTTGCAAAATGATGTAAGTGAATTGATTTTAGAGGCATGTCATGTTTTATTCAGAAAAAGCTAGTATTAATATTCATTACACCACCTAAATTTTGCTTTTCATAAGTGCATACAACTATTTTACCAACTGAGTTGTAGCTGCAGAGACAAAAGACCAAGGCTGTATCTCCACTGCAGAAATAATGCAGTTTGACACTATTTAACTGCCATGGCTTCAACCTATGGAATCCTGGGATGTGTTATTGTGGCACTGGAATTCTCTGACAGAGAAGGCTAAAATCCCACAAAACTACAAATCCCAAAATTACATAGCATTGAGCCATGGCAAATAAATTGGTGCCAAACTGCATTATTTCTGCAGTGCAGATGCAGCCCTAGATCTTGTTCAAGATCACAAGAACTCAGAGCTCCTCTGGCATACAGTGGCAACATCCCAGATGACACAGTTGTGTCCATGCTTGTTGCTGGCAGATGGGGAATTAGTGCTATTGGATATCTCCTTACACATTCATGTACAAAGTGCAACCACCACAATAAGCCACAGTTACCATGATCCTGCAGCAAGATTCTGGCCATAAACTCATGCAGATATTTAGAGCCAAGCAGTAAAAAAACAGAAGCATGCAGTGGTACTATATAACAAATATTTGGCATACAGTATATATTTGTGGCTGTGATATTTACCATGACATTTTTTCCCCTTGAGGTTTGGGGTTAGGCAGTCAAAGATAGTTACAAATATCCAAGGATTTTCCAAATTGTTTTTTAAACTTGAAAAAAATGCCAAGTGTGCATAACTCCTGGCACTTTCATAACAAAACTCACACCATCTTTTTGTTTCATATATGGCATTTTAAAATGCTGTTAATTTACAAGACAGGAGTGGAAGAGAAACACGGTAAAATGTATGTTTTAATAAGTGTGGTTTATTTTACTCATTGGGAGCAGAAAGTTGTTTGCTGGGTTGCAGACAAAAAATATCACAGACATAATTGCTTTTATGTAAGGCATAGATGGCTGGAAACTTTCATACAAAACCTTATAAAATGAGATTTTATCCTTTCACGCATTTTGCCGGTGTGGTAGATATGCTAGTACAGTACTGGAAAGTGCAAAGGATGTGTATGACATCATATACACACAACTACACAAGAAAAAATATGTCATACTGAAACCTAACTCTTGTATTATAGCATGGTATCAAAGTATGTCAGTGTTTGTAACAGAATATATTTTTAATTTTTTAATTCTTTATTTTCAACTTATGTTCTCATCTAAGCAAAAAAATAAAACTTATTCAGTGTTTGTTATTTGTACGCTTGTTTTATATAAAACTGTAACTCAGGGTGGGCAAGCTCCAAGGCCCCCAAGTACCAATTTTCACTGACACATTCCTTCCAATTTCTAATTTCATAAACTCTCCAAAGCGGGGTGGGGGATTTATAAAGGCATGAAGGACACTACTTGTTTTAAGGGAATTGCTGCTCCTTGTTATTCCCAGTAACAGCAATTCTTTATTTTATTTGCCTATTTTTTTCCAAGGTTGAGATTTTCACACCTGCAGTAATAGCACAAACCAAGGCCATTGTGCCCCCTCTCAGACTTGCTAATAATGCTTCATTTAGATCAAGGTGGGTAAAGTGCAGCCTTTCAGATGCTGAACTTAAGTTTCCTGCATTCTTTACCACTGGCTATAGGGTCGCTATGGGTCGAGATTGACACAAAGGCAGTTAACAAAAAAAGTGGTGAATACTATTGGGAACTTGTCTTGATATCCTTTGGAGAATGGCACTCTCCCCACCTCTGAATTAAATAATCCTTTTAGTCAAACACACAACTACATCCTAGACTTTTACAGAACTAGCTGGGACACTTCACAGACACTATATCCACAGCAAACCCCATCACTAAGTCTTATCCACAGAAGAGAAGAATTTACTGCTTTGACACATTTGGAGTTGGTTGTTTCCTAGAAAGGAAAAGCACCAGGTGCTGGTGGTCTTAATGGAAAATTGCTAAATGCTGCACTAAATGTTGCTTTGCCATACCTACAATCTGCATTTAAGAATGGGACAGAGACTTTGAGAAAATTCTCCACTGGTTTGGAAGTGTTTTATGTTTTGCAGATTTTTACCCCTAATTGCCATTCTTAACCATACATGAGATATACAGAAGGCCTTTGGTCCAATCCCTGGCAGGTCTAGGTAAGGGCAAGAAAGACACCTTCCAGGAAAACTAATTACTGTAGAGAAGTGCTTCTCAGGCCATTGGATGTGGAGGACAAGATTTATTTTCTTCCAATGTAGCATAAGTCACAATCCAGTTCCAATCATGCAATGGCCTGCATGCCCACATCACTCACCTTGGAAGCAGGTCAGACCCTCCCCACTGCCATTTCTGTGTGAATGGAGAGCAGAACGATGAGTGGTGACACATCCAGCTGTTTTCTTGTAGCTGGACATATTGCAAGGGTCCCTGGAGGTCTTTATAAGTGCTTGTCACAGCATGTCCAGTTACAGAAATAATAGTTGGATGTCTTCTCAATCATCCCCCCCCCCAGCAACAACAACATGAAAATGGCATGCTAGTGGCTAGCTAGCTTTGAGATACATAGCTACAGGGATGTAGCTACGTGATATACATACATCTCTTGATGCAGGAATTTGGACAATAAGAGCTTTACTGTATGACTAAAACACTATCTTGGATAGTGAAGCACTATCTTAGGCTGAGAGCTTGATCAAAGAAATGTAGAGGAAATAAACTTGTAAATACTGGTGTGGTTGAAAGGGTGTATTCACTGCTGAGACTGAAAAACTAACATGTCTACTCAGAAGCAAGTCCTAATGTTTAACTACTGTATAATGAATTGTGTTAGACGTGTTTTTATAAGACATACTTGCTGCTAGGTAATTGTTTCAGCCTCAGCCTCACTGAAGCTGAAGAAGTGTATGCGTGTAAACACACACGTATATTTGTAATGTTGTGACAATATTGTGACAATGATACACAATGGAAGAAATGCTGCAGGGGGCTGACACCAGCTGCTTACAGGATTGGACTTATCGGAAAGTATATATATGGTCTATTCAGTATAAAAGCTGTTTCCCCTAGCAACTGTTTTGATCATTTTTGTGATTAAAGCAACACTATAGTTGCATTTATGACCTAAAAGCACCAAATCCTGTCTGATTTTGGGGGCTAAGCAGGGTCGGCCTAGGTTAGTACTTGAGTGGGAGACCGCCAATGAATACCAGATGCTGTAGGCTATATTTCAAAAGACAGACATGCCAAAACCACCTCTGAGGATTCCTGGCCTAAGAAAACTCTATGAAATGCATGGGGTCACCATAGGTCAACAGGCAACTAACTTGAAGGCACACATACATGCAATAACATTTCTTCTCTGTACTCCCATCACTGTTTACTTTTTCTCCCTCAGGCTTCTTTCTCTTTTCTTCTTTGTTTGGGGTTTGATGGCTGCATGCCCAGAAGTAGTTGGTAAGCTGGCATTTCTTACACACAATACACACACAGAGAGAGACAGGGAGGCATACACACTCTTAAGGTCTGAATGGACAACCTTAAAAATGATGGCAGTCAGGGAGCAATGCTACATGAAGGTTATTATAACCACCCTCTATTGTGATTGTGTGTATAGAAATACAGTCAGCTGTCACTGTGATTGTAACAGTTAGAATTTATGATTTTTTTTAAATCATTTATAGTACAAGTTTCTATCTCACCATATCCTATCCCAACATACAATCAAAGCAGTTGAAAGAATAACCAAAATATCACAATCAATATATAATTCAAGAAAATAATCCAAAAAGTAAAACAGAACAATACACATACTCTAGGCCAGCTGGTTGTTTTTTTTAAAAAAGGATCACAATCTATTCAATATTAAATCCAAGACCCTGTTGGATTTACAGTGCATTCAGACACTGATGTACTTGAGACAAGTTGGTAGAAAAATCTAACTCCTCAAAGGAGGCAGTTTCACATATGTTATTGCCACAGTAAATCTTCCATCTATCAACCATTGCTTAGATCAGGGGTAGGCAACCTAAGGCCCAGGGGCCGCATGCGCCCCCCAAGGCCTTTGGACCAGCTCCAGGCCGGTCCTGCTGCCGCTGCCCGCCGCCGCCCGCCATGATGATATTGATTATTGTTGTTATTACTTGTTCTTGGGGTTTTCTTGGCAAAATCTCCACAGGGGTTTTGCCATGGCTTTTCTGGGGCTGAGAGAGTGTGCATGCATATTTTTTAATTTTTTAAAAAAATTTATTTATTTATTTATTTATTTATTTATTTATTGGTGCTTCGGCCCCCCAATTGTCTGAGGGACAGCAACCCGGCCCCCGGCTCAAAAAGGTTGCCTAGCCCTGGCTTAGATGCACCTAAAAAGTATAGGATCCCTTTCTGTAACTTGTTCTCAAACTGTTCTAGGCTTTAGAGCTGGCATGGGAATGATATGGCCTGCACAGCTCTCTCCAATTCAGTCCAAAATTGGAAAACCTCTCCAGAAGTCTCCAGGAGTACCATTGTTCATCACACATAATGCACTTTCCCCCTCCCTCCCAAACCTCTTTTGGGCCAAAACTATACTTCCTCTTCCCCCAAACCAAATGTGAGCTTACAGTCACTCGGGGGTTCAAAAAGGGGATGGTGCAATTTGCTCTCAGACTCTCTGCAGTCATGCCTCCCTCCCCCTGGTTTGTATTATGAAAGCAGATATAAGGCGGCTTACAACAGATTAAAATTACAGCAGTTAAAACATTCCATCTCCCCACATCCTCCACCCGCCTCCCACACCCCTTAAAACTGAATTAAACTTGAGAGAATTAAAATATAACAAGTAAACACTTATAAAAATCAATAAATAGCAAGAGCAGCAATAATAATGGCAGACAGTGGAGGATCTGGTGAGGCAGTCCATGGGGAGGCACAGTTCTTCTCTGGCAATGGAGCTGGGCTGAGATGCCACACTTTTAAAAAGGCACTTCCAGGACTGCTGCCTTCCAGGCCCCAGAGCTCCAGTGACATATGTGTTCCCCAAACTTTGTACCAGTCAGGATTTTTTAAGGAGTATTCCACCTGACTGGAGGTTTTCTGTTATTTTGAAAAGGAAGTAACAAGGAGGTATCGTAGGGCATGTAACAGTCATCCAATGAAGTTGTAACTCATTGTGTGTGATTGTGGTCAGGTCTGATGTAACTGATGCATCAGCCAAATATGAGCAAAAGCACTTCTTACTACGAGCATCAAGTAACTAGGTGGGTCTAAGAGTATAGTTTGAACTGTAATTTGATTTTTAAAGGTGAACACCACCTTATGCTATTCCTAGTCTAATAATCCTCCTGACCAATAACATCTTTGTTTTGTCTGGAACTGGTTAAATTTCAGCTTGTTTACTTTTATCTAGTCCATCACATCTGTGTATGTATATGTGCCTTCAAGTTGCTGGTTGATTCATGGTAACCCCATAAATAGAGTTTTCTTAGGCAAGAAATACTAAAAGGTGGTTTGCAATTACTTTCCTCTGAAATATATATATATGACAGCACCTGGTATTCCTTAGCAATCCCCTCTGCAAGTACTAACCTTGCTTAGCTTCCAAGATCCGACAGGATCTGGTGTCTCCAGTGCATTTAAGCCATTAGGCCATTTCAATTTAGAATTTCCTAAACTTCCCAGAGTAAGAGGGTGAAAAGATAAAGAGTTTGGTGTTACATGCATACCAATCACATATTCTACATCCCTAAAATGATCTCTCCCAATGATTTCATGAAGATGTTACAAACTGAGCCCAAAAGGACACCATAAGGCCAACAGCCAATGTAAGCACCAACTTCCAAAAGTCCCACAGAAAAGTGCCTCCAATCCATGTCCCAGTATGGCACCCCAGATGGACTGGTAGTACCGAAAGCCACTAAGATGTTAAAAAGGAACAAATGAGACACACTTCCCTGTTTTGTTCTTGGCTAGATGATCAACTAGTACAATGAAGGCTGCTTGCATTCCAAAACTAGGGCTGAAGCAGGACTAAAATGGATAGATATATTCAGTATATAAATCAATCAGAAATGTTTGGACTTGGGTCATCACTAGACACTCAAAAACCCTTAGCAAAACATAGAATACTCAACTGTGGCTGATTTATTAAAAACAACAGGGGCTAAATTTGAGTCTTTATTTCTTCAGCAAAGGATGAAAACTCACATAAGAACTATTTGTTATCACATGTTTGAGGGCCCTCACTGCTCTGCCTAAACAAGTCAGAATAGATAAGGATTGAGCATATTCCTTGATGTCATTACTGATTCAAGAATCCTGCATATGTTGGAAAGAATGTCTTTCCAAGGGACAAAAGGCTGCAGAAAATACATCAACTGGCTCTGTCCAGATGGAGCCTGAAATGACAGAGATGCAATCAATTTTATCTCTGATAAAAATACATCAACTGGCTTTGTCAAGATGGAGCCTGAAATGGCAGAGATGCAATCAATTTTCTCTCTGGTCTTGCAAATTGGTCATAATGTGCCACTAATCTATCCTCTGATGTATTAAGACAGTAATGCAAAAGGCCATTTGGAAAGCTCCACTGGTTGACTCTGTGCAGATGGCAACGGTGGCAGAGAACATGTCCTTCACACAGCCTCTAGTTTGTGCTCTTCTGGATCCATTGTGTATCTTTGTTGGTGAGGCATGGGGTGCAGAGGTGGGTGAGATAGGGAGTGGAGGTTCAGGAGACTTCCAAGGTCTCCTGCAAGACCAATGCACCCTCCATTGCCCACTCCTGCAATAAGGAATATATAACTGGCATCCTGTTAGTGAATAATGATAGCGTAAGTCTCATTTATGTCATCAAAACTCACCTTTATGGTCATTTTGTAGGTAAGAAGTCTGTTCTCACCACGCAACAGTCAAAATATCCCCAATTCACCTCGTACGTAGCAGAGCATCCTCAACATGTCCATTTTCAAAGTGGGGGAGATGAGGAGGGGATGCATCCAGCTGTTTTCCTATAGTTGGACGTTCTGCAAGAGGTGTCTGTGAGGGTCTTTCTGAATTCTCTGCAGATGGCATCCTTGCAGTGTATCCAGCAACAAGAAAATCAGAGGAAGCAGCCCTGATTTTCTTCCCTACTCTCCGCTAACATGGAAATAGCTGTGTAGGGGAGCAGGGCTATTTTTCTTACGTAAATTGTGGGGAGTATCACTCAGAGATGTAGCTATAGAGATGCAGATACATGGTACACATACATCTCTTAATGCAGGATCTTGGCCATACATTTCACCATTCATTTTACATAAGAAGTGCAAGAAACTTCAAAATGGACATTTTTATTACATATATTTAGCAGTGGGAATATTATGTGCTTTATTCCCTGGGCAATGAAATTCTGTTTTTTATTTAAAATAATCTTTTTAAAAATGAGTTTAGATTCCTTTTATAGAACTGATATAAACAAGACACATGCTTGCTAGATTGTAAGAAGGAGGTTTACCTTGCACTATTATGTAATTGATTTTGATTCAGTAAACTACAGTTCGAAGTGTATTGTGAGGAAGAGTAGTAAAAATGAAAATGTGAAAATAATAAAAATAAATCCAAAAATAATCCAAAAATTTGAAAACATCCAAATAAATTTGAAAATAATCCAGATTTTGGATTATTGTAACAGCTAATAGGAATGATGTAAACACCAGCTCAGCTACACAGTTTTCAGACTTATGTCAAACATTTGCAGACAAAAAGTGAAAATTAAAGAAGCCCAAAATACGGAAACCAAACTAGCACATACAAACATTTATTCTGGTAATTCCATTCTACTCACCATTGCTCGGCATTACATCATCAAAGCACTTTACGGCAGTGAAAATAGCTCTTACTCCTCTGAATCACTCCCCCATTATATCCCATTAAAGCTGCAAAATGTGCCATCACTTGAAAAATATGTTGCTTTTTATTAACTTGTAATGAAAATTTAGAACAAAATACAGGGAGAGCCACTGCGATGGGAAGAGATATCCAGGTCTCCCCTGTTGTCTTCTCCTCCCTAACCCAGCCCAGCCCAGTCTCCTCCACCTCCAAATAACTTAAAAGAGATTGTTTAAAGATTTAAATGTAATTTAAAATGAAGTGCATCTCTTTATCCATAATAATTATACTGTAAAATGTTCTAAGACTTGATAAATTACTTTCTTGGAAAAAAGGCTGCAAGCCGCTGCTTTTTGATGGGAAGAATGTGTATTTCCTGCGAGTTCATTTTCTTTAACTTGACACTTCTGTTTTTGATAGGTTTCCTAAGAGCTTCTGCATTATCCCGGGCTTCTGGCTGGTTCTTCACATCATAACACTGAAGAACAGAGTCCTGGGGCATGTCCCTTTTGAAGGAAAAGTTTTTTGTGGAGACCCCTGAGAGGCCTTTAATCTTCCCACAGAAAATTGTAGGCACCGCATCTTTGACAGAAACTATGACTTTGGCTGTCTGCGAAGTGCTTACAATTTCAATGTTATTGCCAGCAGAGGGCTCACATGTTGTTATATTAGTCTGATCCACCAGCCACTTTGGCTGCTGTCTCATGTGTTCAGATGAGCTGCTACTGATCACTCTGCTCTCAGCCTTGGCTGGGGTCTCATGAGGTTTTGAAGGAACAAAGGGAGGAACAGCACTAGGAAGTTTATCTGCCATGGAATGAATAGGACCATCCACGTTAGGCCCAGAGTGACTGGTACTTGTTGTCTCAGTGTTGCTCATTTTCCGACAAGAAGGGACGGACAAGTCCAAAGCACTTTCTTCAGGTGAGAGCTGGGAACTGTCCTCACTTTCTTTAAGCAAAGGGGCTGCTTTCATGGACAGGTCAAGAACCTCATTCTCATTACTCATCTTAATGACAGTGTGTCGATTCAGCTGGGAGAGCCCTCGATGGTGGATGAAATCGAATGGTTTAGTTTCTTCTTTCTCCAAGGGAGTTTGGGTGCCTTTGCAGGAACGCAAGACGAAGGAAGTTGCTGGTTTTGAGCAATCCAGATTAACCTTAGATTCAGCGCTGTGGGGAACTGGGATGGGGATAGGGATGGGGATGGGGACTGGGACTGGCAGAGGAACGATCACAGGATATGGGACCAAGAGCGTGGCTGGAGGAACTAGTGGAGACAAAGGGGAACTGAAGGGTTGTGGCGGGACAGAAGAGCAGTCTGGGGATGGCTGATAGGGTGAGGAGCCTAAAGCGCCTTGTGAGGGAAAGAGGTCCTGCAGAACTGCAGCAAATCCTGGTGTCTGAAACACAGGAGGCAAAACAGACTCCTGAGCTGGATTGGATGGTTTCTGATCCAAGAGTTGTGGTTGTCCCATTGGGGCAGAGGAGCCCTGAAAGAGGCTACTATGCATGGGGTTGGCAGCACAGGGAGAGCTCTGAGGTAACACCAGGGGAGAATTTAAATGCTGAAATACATGTTGCTCTAAGAGCACAGGCAGTGGGACTGGGCCTTGAGTGGTCATGACATAGGGAGTGTTATTGTTCGGAGCAAGCTGAGGGGCAGTGCTCCCAGCTACTTGGAGATGTATCGGCAGAACCACAGGGCTGTCCCCTAAGCAAATAGGCTGGAGCACAGTGGCAGCTACCTTGAGAGCAACCCCACTTTGGGATTCTGCTGGCGGTGTCAGTATTGATGGAGCAGGGACAGTTACAAGGGGCGAAAGTGCTTTCTTCATCAAGTCAGATGAATTTATATTCCATGCTTCTGCAGTTATCAACTGGGCAACTCCATTTTCTAGCTTGTTGTTAGCTATAGCTGAAGGAGAGTTGGTAACATCCATGGGCAGGTTTTGTGTGTCCTTATACAGTTCCTCCATTTTAAGGGATTCTGAGGCTTTGCAGAGTTGCTGTTTACATAGCTGTCACTGGCATCCACTTTGTCTCCAGGCTGCCCAAAGCATGCATATCAACACTATCCGACCTGCAAAACAGAGACATGTTTTAAACACTGCATAAATCTCCTCCTTAAAATAATATTTGCAGCTGACTTTTTTTTAAAAAAAAACACCCTCCTATCACCAATACAGAACATTAAGTGTTTCCACACTTTTGGAAAGAGAAGTCCTATCATACTGTGACTTCGATACAGTATACATGCATATACAGAACATACATCTCTGGAGTGTTACAGGAAGAGACCAGGGGGATTTAAAGTTAACCATAAACAAAGATAATTTAAAGACTGAAGCAGCTACAGGCACTAGTAACCAGAACAAGAATCCAGGCTGTTCATTTGATATTTTTAAACACAGCTTCATATAATGGCATTCTGTAACACTGGAAAGCAGCTGTACTGTTTACATTCAATAAGTGCAAAGACTGAGGCATCCTAAAAATAACCCATGATAAAATGATACATTCTGGGTTTGGAAAGCTTCTCTTAACACTGAAAGGATCAGTGGGCCAGTGTTCCAAGCACATTGTTCTGAATAATTTAAAATATTGCATTCAGTAATATCACAACACTTAGAAAAGTTGCTTTTTAAACTTTGTCTCTCGCAACCTCTCTGCCAGCATTTCCGGTGAGTAGGGTGTCCAGGAACTGTGGTCCAAAAGAGTAACTTTTCCAAAGTTTGGCAGCATCACAGTATCCCAGTAATTCATCAACACAAACACTGAAGATTACTGCACTCGGTTATAAACTGGCTTACCTGAGCCGGCTTAAAATTAGAAGTGGGTGGCATCCTGATAGTATCAGATGCATCTAGCCGCCGAAATTGCTGCCTGGCTGCAGCCTGGCTCTATCACTGCTCATGAGGGGTGCTTCAGGGGCCATTTTTTCAAGCCGGAAAACTCCTGGTTTCAAAAAGAGGTGCAAGGAGCACCCCTGGGAACAACGATGGAGCTGGGCTGCAGCCAGGCGGTGATTTCAGAGCTATATGTGATAGCAGAAATGGGGCAGAAAACCAAGATGTAAAGAATTAAAAGTAGAGCAGCTTTATATTTTCTCTGGCAGGCTAATCTTAATTGTGCAGTGCTCAGAGAAAAATGTACTGTTCTGTTGTAAACCATGAGAGGTTTTTAGCACATCACTGAGCGCATTCTGCTCACTCCAAGGCAGTAAGCACAAATCACTCCTGCCATGAAAGCTCCCACATTCCCATAGCTCCTGATCTAGTCCAACAACTCTTCATTAAAAGGATGTTTTGTGATGCAGAACCTTGAAGCCCATGTAGTAATCCAGATGTTTATCTCCTACTAACACAGTATCCTTATATTCTATCTCCATCTCCCCTTTAGATTTTAGATTTAACCCCAAGTATCAATGGGACTGAAACTTATTGCCACCATTATGTCAATACACTGTTAATCCACTCTAAGCCCTTAGCAACAGCAGACCAGAAGTCTAAGCGATAAAATGCATTCTTTAACACTACTCAAAGACGAAGAGGTTGCAAGGGCCAACATGTAAGAAACTGTAATAAAAGCCACAAAGTAAATGCATGTGATTAATATAGAATGGGTAAAACACAACAAGTTATTACCAGGATTAGATATAGAAAGACACTGATTCATGGGTAGGAGAAAGCAACAGTTCTCCAAAATAGATTCATAAATTAAAGAAAAGATGATTGCACAGTGAAAGTAGTGGTTTGCATAATAAATAGGATTTACTGATAGCCAGCAAAAAATAAAAACAAATTTAAAAAAAATCTTGATTTGAGTTAAATCTATATTATGAACTATCCAAAGGTACAGATGTTTATTCTGTTTCCATTCAAGAAGACTATTCCTTGCAGAATAATCTATGCAAATTTACTCAAAACTTAATAAATTGATGCACATACTGGGTACAATTATTCAGAAGACAAGCTGACACATACTTATTATGAGTAAACCTCACTGAACACTATGGACCTTTCTCAGCAAGCATACCTAGAACTGCTAGGATTGCTTACCTAGTGACACTTTCTTTACATGGAAATGAGTTGACTGACTATAGCTATATGATGAAGATTTTAACTGAAACAGATTTTTGTCCATGGTTAACCAACTACATTTAATAGGTGACCATCCTATTTCTCATGTCTTTTCAAACGATACAATTTACACTGAGAAAAATGGGTAAAGTACACAAAACTTAGGCCAAACTTGTTAGGCTTTAAGATGCCACAAGACCCTTTACTATTTTTCCTACAACAGGCTAACATGGAGACTGCTGTGTAAATTTTTACAAATATTTCCTACTACAATGTTTTTTCCACAATCAAAAATTACATCTATTGTATGTATTGTATTTACATTGCACTTATAAGGCTGGTAAATTGCTTGTATTTTACACTGGTTTATATAAGACCATTTGTTTTGTTATTTTAAAAATTATTTTGTTAAATAAAATGTTTGTTTCATAGCATAACCCAATCTATTTATATCAATATTGAGTCACAAAATCATAGAGTTGGAAGGGGTCTCATGGACCATTGAATCCAACACTCTACTCAAAGCAGGATCTCCAGCTAGCTATCCAGCCTCCTTTTGAAGACGTCCAGAGAATAAGACCTTGTCACCTCTCTAGGTAATTGATTCTGTTGCCAAACTGCTGCTACTATCAAGAAGTTCTTTCTAATGTTCAATCAAAATCTACTCTTCTCCAATTTCAAACCATTAAACCTGGTCCTACCCTCTGGGGCAGCAGAGATTAGACCTGCCCCCTCCTCTCTGCGACAGCCCTTAAGGTATTTCAAGAGTACAATCATATAACTCAAATTTTTCATGTTCTATATCCTTGTACAATGAAGTCATAATGAGAGTCACTGTGATGTAATGGTCTGAACACTGAACTATGAATCTAGAAACTAGGATTTGAATCCCCATTCAGCCATGGAAACCACTGGATGATCATGGACAAGCCCCACTGTCTCAGCCTCAGGCATAGGCAACCCCCCTCTGAACAAATCTTGCTAAGGAAACCCCATGATAGATTTGCCTTAGAGTTCCCATGTTTCTGTATGTCAGATACAACAAGGCACACAACAAAACGAGCACAACCAAGACTGAAAAGCTGTAAAAAGAAGTTATTCCAAATCTTATCTATTTAGGACACCATGACAAATGTTTGAGTGCAACAATTCTTTCCTTCCCCTGCCTTTTGTTTACAAGAAGCTTGTCTGCTACCTTTTCATTTTTGACTGTCTACAACTCTACTGTAGAAGCACAATGCTAAACAAATGCTCCACCAAAATCATGGTCTCGCCTTCTCATAGCAGGAATTTCTGAGGAAAGCAGATCTAAAATTATTCTATAAACAGGAACAAGCACACAGTTTTTAAATGCAGGCCACTGAAAAATCCATTTTGAAAAAACTGTTGCAATAACTATACAAGGAGTGTACAGTAGATGTTAAAGTTCTCCTCCATAAGCTTCTCCAATTTAAAACACTCATGCAAGGATTGTCAACACTACATCATTGCTTTGCTAGATTCGGTACAAACCAAATGCTAAAAATGAATATTTCATCTCTTTAGCAATGACAGGTTTTATAGTTTGACAGACATTTATTATGACGAACTGGGAATATTTCAATGGGGATGGGAGGGAGAACTCTTAGTTATAATTTCCATAATAGCTTCCCAATCAGAAAGAAAAAAACACAAGCCCAAAGTGTAACACAGATTTTGGGATATTTACACATTGATTTCAATGCTCTTTGTCATAACTAACATTCAGCTGTATTGCAGCCTAAGAGTATTACATTTATTTCCAACATGATATTTGGTATTTTGCAGCCATTGCATCTTTGCTGGCTCAACTTCTGATCTTGAGTACTTGCTAGAATCTAACCCAATTAATCTGCAAAAAGCCTTACCATTTACCATCTAAAAACTGCAATTTATTGGAAACCAACCTCTACCCACATCTTCTTTTCTCACTTGTCCTTATTCTCTCTCTTTATTATCAGTCCTCAAAAATTAGCTCACTGCTTTGCAATTTTTAGTTTAGCTTAACAAAATAATTAAACTGTTGTTGTATTTGTCTACAAAAAGATACATATGAGATGTGGATTGACTACAGAACCTAAAGATTTGCATTTCGAAGATACTGAGACAGGAGTGGCTAATGGGATTATTGTGACAGACTATTCAGATTATTTACAGTATGAATAAAACAGTACTGAAGGATAGATTGATATGATTCTCATTACTGGACAACTATGTAATTTATACACACTTCATTCAGGCCCAGAAAAAATAAATTTCAACAGTAATAGAGCAGTAGATAATAACTCCATGGGTGAAACCGACAGTTACACTTAGAACAGATGCAGTGAAAACAATAACTTAAGTCCCAATGGGTTCTTTATGAATATGTCTGGATCCAACTGCATATGTAACTGCCAGATTATAGTCAGCATATCACATAGGCAAATTTTCCACTGTTTGGTGAATGGTAAGCAATCGGTATATTGAACATGCAGCCTGATCCAAAGGCTTACTAAGATGGTACACAGAACCTTATGGGGGAGATACACTGGCTTGCTGATCATATCATAAAGTTGGCTCTTATAACAGACATGATGCATTGATGATAGTTATGAATATTTAGTGAACAGATGCCAAAATATCCTAAAAGGAACATGTTCTTTGACTACACTATTATTATTTGACTACACTACACTGAACTATGACATGAAAGCACAGGAAAGATACAGAGTGAAGAAATGTTACAAAAGAAGAAGGGATCGATGCTTAATACCTATCCCTTCTTCAGTTCACTCTGTTTCCCAGGATAATTTGGAGAGCGCATCAACCATTCCACAGACCCTTATTCTGCTCCTTTGCAATGCCAAGTTGGTCAAAAATAAGACACATATTATCCATGATCTCCTGCTGGATGAGGTGGCCGACCTGGCATGCTTTACCGAGACCTGGCTGGGAGATGCCAGTGTGGCGACACAGTTAGTGAGCAGATAAGGGAAAGTGGGCGGGGTGGTGGTGTGGCCCTGGTTCATCGAAACAGCCTGACCCTGACCAGGAAGCCTAACCGGAAAACAACCTGCATCAAGTGTATGTACCTCAGCCTAAACCAGGAATAGTTTGGGGATTCTGTTGGTTTACCGGCCACCCCGTAACCTAACAGACTCCCTAACTGAGCTGTCTGCCCTGGTCTCTGAGTTGTTGCTGGAGTCGCCCAGACTTTTGGTTCTGGACGACTTCAACATCCCACTTGAGTTTGCAAAATCTAACTGGCGCAGCTCGGGAGTTCATGGAGACCACGACAAACATGGGCCTATCCCAATTGGTTGATGGGCCCACGCATTGCGCGGGTCATACCCTCGATGCAGTTTTTAGTACGGAACAGGAATATCCGTGGGTGGAGGTTACAAAAACCTTCGCATTGTCATGGATGGATCATTTCCTGGTCAAGGTGGAACTAAGAGCCACTGTCTGTCCCCCCGGTGTGTGTGTGTGTGGACCCATTAGAATGGTCTGCCCTCGAAGGCTAATGGAACCTATTGGCTTCCAGAAGGCCTTAGAGGGTTTGTTGATTGGTAACGCCGGTGATTCTGTCGAAGCCTTGGTGAATACTTGGAACACCGATCTTACCAGGGCTATCGACACAATCGCTCCCAAGCCAGCTTCTAATCGTAAGCCCTGGTATACAGAGGAGCTTAGGAGGATGAAGTGAGCTGGACAACGACTAGAGCACGAATGGCGGAAGACTCGTCTCTCATCTGACAGAACTCGCCATAGGAAGCATCTTGATTCCTATCGGGAGGCTTTACATGCAGCGCAGAAATCGTTCTGTTCTGCATGCATTGCGTCTGCAGAGTCTTGCCCGGCAGAGCTGTTTAGGGTGGTAGGGGAGCTGACGAAGGTTCCACCTGTGCCAAATCCCCTACTTAACCCAATGACAGCCTGCTGTGAGGTGTTTAACACCTACTTTGCAGATAAAATCTCTCGGATAAGAGCCGACTTGGACGCCAGTGTTTTGGCAGAATCCGTAGATGAAGTGTCCAGCAACTCCGTTTATGGTAATTTACTGGATCAATTTCAATCTGTGAGTACCGATGATGTGGACAAACTCATGGGAAGGGTGAGGAAGATGACTTGCCCCCTCGACCCATGTCCATCTTGACTGGTCGTCCGGGGGGGGGGACGCGTTGAAAGTGTTCCTTCGGGACATAATCAACGCGTCCTTCAGGGAAGGTACTGTACCATCCTATCTGAAGGAGGCGGCAGTTAGGCCTCTCCTGAAAAAACCTTCCCTAGACCCCCTGGATAGAAATAATTACAGACCAGTCTCCTTGCTCCTTTTCTTGAGCAAGGTGATAGAGAGGGCAGTTGCTTCCCAACTCCAGGCAGTCTTGGATGAAACTGATTATCTTGATCCATTTCAAACCGGCTTCAGGACAGGATATGGAGTTGAGACTGCCATGGTTGCTCTGACCGATGACCTTCGCCTGGGCATTGACAGGGGTAGTGTGACCCTGCTGGTGCTCTTGGACCTCTCAGCGGCCTTTGATACAATAGATCAGGGGTTGGCAACCTACGGCCCGTGGGCCGGTTCTGGCCCAGGTCGCCGGACTTACGGGCCCAGGCAGACCCCTGCCGCCACCGGCGCCGCCGCTTGGTTCGGCCGCCGCCCGCCATTTGGTCTCCAAAATGGCGGCCACAAAGTGTTTGTGCATGCGCAGGATTACTGCGCATGCGCAAACGTGTCGCGACCGCCATTTTGGAGACCAAAATGGCGGCCGTGGCGCTGGGAGCGCGCCCGGCGCCCGGTAGGAGGCCCGTCCCAGCTGAGAGAATCCTCCCCGGGAGGAGCCTCGGTGGCTACGGGCTTCCAGGAGGCCCTTCGCCACCGAGGGAAGCCTCCTCGGGGGGACCCTCGGTGGCGATGGGCTTCCAGGAGGCCCTTCGCCACCGAGGGAAGCCTTCTCGGGGGGACCCTCGGTGGCGACAGGCTTCCAGGAGGCCCTTCGCCACCGAGGGAAGCCTCCTCGGGGGGAACCTCGGTGGCGACGGGCTTCCAGGAGGCCCTTCGCCACCGAGGGAAGCCTCCTCGGGGGGACCCTCGGTGGCGACGGGCTTCCAGGAGGCCCTTCGCCACCGAGGGAAGCCTTCTCGGGGGGACCCTCGGTGGCGACGGGCTTCCAGGAGGCCCGTCGCCACCGAGGGAAGCCTTCTCGGGGGGACCCTCGGTGGCGACGGGCTTCCAGGAGGCCCGTCGCCACCGAGAGAATCCTAACCGAGGGACCCTCGGTGGCGACGGGCTTCCAGGAGGCCCTTTGCCACCGAGGGAAGCCTCCTCGGGGGGACCCTCGGTGGCGACGGGCTTCCAGGAGGCCCTTCGCCACCGAGGGAAGCCTCCTCAGGGGGAACCTCGGTGGCGATGGGCTTCCAGGAGGCCCTTCGCCACCGAGGGAAGCCTCCTTGGGGGGACCCTCGGTGGTGAGGGGCTTCCAGGAGGCCCTTCGCCACCGAGGGAATCCTCCCCGGGGGGACCCTCGGTGGCGACGGGCTTCCAGGAGGCCCTTCGCCACCGAGGGAAGCCTCCTCGGGGGGACCCTCGGCGGCGACGGGCCTCCTGGAAGCCTGTCACCACCAAGGTTCCCCCCGGGGAGGATTCCCTCGGCGGGGACGGGCCTCCTCCCTGGAAGCCCGTTGCCACCGAGGGTCCCCCCCAGGGAGGATCCCTCGGCGGGGACGGGCCTCCTGGAAGCCCGTCGCCACCGAGGGAAATCTCCTCGGAGGGAGCCTCAGTGGCGACGGGCTTCCAGGGTGAATTCACCCAAGGATCGGGGTGGGGGGCGCCTTGGAAGGACCTTTCCAAGGCCTCCCCACTCGATCCTGAGGCAAATTGACCCAAGGATCGGGGTGGGGGGGCCTTGGAGGAACCTTTCCAAGGTTCCTCCTCTTGATCCTCGGGTGAATTTACCCCAGGATCAAGGAGAGGCACCTTGGCAACGGTCCTCCAAGGTGCTTTCGCTTGATCCTGAGGCGAATTCGCCAAAGGATCAGGGCAGGGGGGGGCTTGGAACGGCCCCACGGCGGCTGTGAGGGGCGCCCACGCCCACCCCCCCACCCCCGGTACAACCGGCCCCCGCACCATTTCCCCCCCTCCCCCGGCCCCCCAGCAACAAAGGCCACGGTGGCAGCGTGCGCAGGGGGGGGTCGCGCATGGCGGCGGAGGGTGTGTGTGCGCGCCACCATTTCCCCCCCACACACCTTGGCCCAGCTGAGACCTGGGCTACGGGAGACCGGCCCAGGTCTCAAAAAGGTTGCCTGTCCCTGCAATAGATCATGCCATCCTCTTGGATCGCCTGAGAGAGTTAGGAATTGGAGGCACTGCTCTGTAGTGGTTCCGTTCCTTTCTCTCGGGTAAATCCCAGAGGGTGAGGCTTGGGGACAGTTGCTCTTCTAAAATAGAGCTTAATTGTGGCATCCCTCAGGATGCCATCCTGTCCCCGACGTTATTTAACATCTACATGAAGCCGCTGGGGGAGATCATTTGGAGGCATGGAGTGCGGTGTCATCAGTACGCTGATGACACCCAGATATACTTCTCCATGACCAGATCATCGACTCAGACTTCAGATGGCGTCTCTCCTCTTAATGACTGTCTCAGAGCGGTAATGGATTGGATGAGGAAAAACAGATTGAAGTTAAATCCAGACAAAACAGAGGTACTAACAGTCACAGGCCCGAAACCAGGTTTGGGAATACAGTCTCCAGTCCTGGATGGAGTCACACTCTCCTCTAAGGACTGTGTTCACAGTCTGGGGGTACTCCTAGACTCGTCGCTTCACATGACTAGTCAGGTGAATGCGACGGTCAGGAGTGCCTGTTATCAGCTTCGGCTGATACGCCAACTGCGCCCTTATCTGGACATGAGGGATCTGGAAACTGTGGTGCATGCTCTGGTAACCTCACGTCTGGACTACTGCAACACACTCTACATGGGGCTACCCCTGTGCCTAACCCAGAAACTGCAACTGGTGCAAAATATGGCAGCCAGGTTAATCACTGGAACATCTAAAAGGGAGCACATAACACCAGTGCTTAAATCCCTCCATTGGCTGCTGATTAGTTTCCGGGCACAGTACAAGGTGTTGGTTTTAACCTTTAAAGCCCTACATGGCTTGGGTCCATCTTATCTCAGGGACTGCCTCTCCCCATATGAGCCCCCCCTCCCTTCGGTCCTCTGGGAGGAATCTGCTGCAGCCTATGAAGACCAGGCTGGCGCAGACCTCCCAGAGGACCTTTTCTGAGACCGCTCCCAGGCTATGGAACAGCCTGCAGGACGAGATCCGTCTTATTACCACTCTTGCTGCCTTTAAGAAAGCAGTAAAGACGGATCTCTTCTGGCAGGCCTTCTCAGAATAACTTCCCAGCCCAATTGGAGCGACTGCCACCCCTCTCCCTTGTATTGTTGCTGCTTCCTGTTTTTATTATATTTTTATATTTTATTGTACTATTGTATTTTAATCTTTGCTTGTTTAATTCAGTTTTAAGGGGGGTGGGTTGGGGAGAGGGTTGAGGGAATGTTTTTAACTGTTACCTGTTTTAATATGTTGTACCCCGCCCCAGTTGCCTAGCAGAGGGGCCGGCTAGAATTATTATTATTATTATTATTATTATTATTATTATTATTATTACATGTAATCAGGATTCTTTGTCTAAAGTGTGGTGATAGTTTTAAAACTATTTCCTTTTCTTTGCTCTGGTTAGTTTTATCTATTACTGCTTAATTAATAGTTATCTTTGTTTGCATGAAAAAACTAATGACCTTGCAGGACCCAAGAGACCTCCCATTCCTCTGTCGAATTGATTTAAACTATGAAAAATAGAGAAATTACAGATAACATGACACTACAAAGGGGACTTGTAAGGTAGGGTAAGGGGGTCAGTACGCTGTACAGAACAGGAAAGAAAACAGCCAAGGAAGATCAAAGTATAAAATATAAAAAGGACCACAGCTCACTGGTTCACTTAAGGGTTTGTCATCCCGGAGACAGTGAATAGCTAGACAGAGATAAGAAGTTGTATCATGAACAGACATCTTGAAGAAGTGCCTCTGGATTTTTCTCCCCACTTTGAAATGCATTCAATAAACATTGTTTTCCATTATTAATGCTCTCCCCATCTCTCTTGTAAAGAAATTCCAAAAATACTTCTGGCACAGCTTTCAATTTTGGCTATAAGCAACAAGGAAAGATATTTAGTAGTAGCACTGGACAATTTTTTTTAAAGCAAAAAGGGATATGTTATGACTGTGTCTGCCCTCCTCCATTTTGTTTCTACAATCTCAGTTTGATTTTCTCAGCCTATCTGGTCTGTACAACCAGTTGGCAAAATTTAGCTATCAAGGAAATGATATATTTGCAGGATTAGTCAACACATTCTATTACCATGGAAATGAGAAAGTGTCGTATGTCATTCTGCTTGGAGTTAAGAATCTCGTGGATATGCATTGGCAACCAGGAACCATGAGTTTCATGTACTCACAATATGTCCAATCACCCACTAGAAATCCTCCTTTCAGAATCTTTTCACCTTTACCAACTCCATAATGCTCTTGGATCCATGAAGCAAGTCTTCTGTATGATGCTTGGTCACTGTGGTGTTGACAGTGTGTTCACATATGTGTAAACAGGCATACTCTGTTCCAAAGAGAGGCCCTGCTGGCATTCACATTGCCCATAGGACTTTTTCTGATTTAATGGGGATGCTCCTCTAACATAGCCTTCCAAGGCTGCCATATATTACTCCCACAGACCTTAGCGAGAGTCATCTCAGCTGAGTGCATGATGAGTTGCACAAATTAGAATTTAGCTGATGTCATACTTAGGTGATTTGTCTGATATTTTTACTGGCAATCCTAACAACTGGATGGTATCATCAAGTGTACGCCCTGCCTGCAATTATCCCCACTGAAGAAAGGTACAGTACTGATCATAAATAAGTGCTGTTAAAAAAAAACCAGCGCACATTAAATTGGCACTTGTTGCTACACACTGCTGAAGTCCTACAAGGTGTTTATTTTTCAAAGTCAGTCAGTTTTCTTTTTAAAGTCCTCTTGTCATAAATAAAAACACATCACTTACAAAAAAGCAACTTTTTGTTTTGCTGACGGTGGCTGCTTTGATATACCTTTTAGAAATCTAAGAGATGATGCAAAAGATCAAAGATGATTCCACAGAGTCTGCTACGTATGTTGTTCAGCTAAATGACTTGTCACATCTATTAACCAACAAGGTTAAGGCTACGTTCCAAATTCTACTGGTAGCACATTCCTCCTCTCTCTTGAAGCTCCACATACTGCCCCAAGAACAGCTCGGGGCCAGGGGGACTTTCCCACTTGCCAGAGTCGGTTTTGATAATCCATAGGGTGCTGCAGTGGAAAGGGAATAATCCCCCAGTTCTGCTATGTCTATCATTCCACTTGTAGATAGATCATTGGATTCTGCCATGATTCAGAAGTGCCAAATATTGGTGAGAAGGGAAGAATATGTTGGCATGGAATTCATGGGATTGCCATAGGCTGACAGTCTACTTAAAAGTACGCGCACATACACAATGTTTCATGTTTGTGAAAGCAAATTAATCTGTACCCTTCACATCAGTGCAATTTCTTGTCCTGTGCTACAGCTATTTCTGCCCAAAGCCCATATTTTTAATGAAAAGATGCCATGGGGAATAGCTCTGCTTTGATGATAGCTTTGGGAGGAGATTTTTGGAAGCAAATGGGAATTTACTAATATCATAGGTCTTTTTATTACTGGAAGTTGCATTATATTCCTATGGGACAATCTGTTTTAAACAAATTATAGTGTCTGTAATTAGAGTCTCCCCGTTTGCTGTCTATTTAGTATCATTTTTCATTGATATTATAGTCACCAGCAAAACAAAGACAAAATGTAGCCACTAAAAACAAACAATTAAGCTTGCTTTAAAAAAAAAATACATACAACACTTGGATCTCCCCCCCCCTCCCCCGTAACTGATATCTTAACAAGGAGATAAAGAATGTAATTTAAAATTCAAAATAAAAAGTAACAGAACCTTCCTGTAAGATGTTTGCTTTCCTTTCTCTCTAGATCAGTAAGAAGTCATGGTCAAAAATTTCTCTCTTTAGAAGCCCTGAGAATGTTTATTTACACTTTAATAGAAAATTACATAAACCTCAACAATTCAATCTGTGATGCATCAATACAGTCACACACCAAAATTCATCTGACAAATTTATAGCATTGTACCCCAAAGGAAAATACTGTACCAGCCTGGGATGAAAATACTGTCACAGGAAAAAAAAGTGCGTTCTTGATGCCTGCAGGCCTGGCAGAGGTTGCAAAGCATAAGGTGACTCTGCCAGAGAGATTGTTCTGCCTGCCCTACATGCCGCAACTGTTGTGAGTGTTCTCCCGAATGTGGAAAGGAGACATCTCTAATTCTAAGCAGAGCTTGGAAAATTAACAGAATTCTGGAAACTACACCCCTCCCCCCCCAAAAAAGGTAAAATTTCTAGCAATGACACTTAAGACATCTGTTAGTTAAGCATAATAATATAGTAATTTGATACTTTGCACTTCATCCTTCTATCCACTTCTGCTGTACTATCAGCAGATTATTTAATTTACATTTGCCCTTCCCAATTCATGGGGGATCCATTCAGGATCCCACCCACCCCCCGTGAAAATAGCAGCTCACAAATATTCGAGCGCCATTAAAACGAATGGCACACCCACCCCTGGCATGTGCACAGGGCCGCAAGCGTGCATATGTGGCCATTTTAAGTATAGCCGCTTGTCCATCCCTGCAAAGAGCAAGACCACAGACTCAAAGTCCATGAAGGAGGGACAACTGTACTTTCCTTCTCGACAATGTCACGTGCAGAACTCAAGCTTTCTGATTAAATCCAAGATAAGTAGGACAGTGAACATGAAGCACATTGAGGTTGATATGATGAGATCAGAAAGTCAGACTCTCACTATTCTCCAACACACTGCCTTTCGGAATAAAATGTCACCTTTGTTGATGTTTCATTCCTTTTAACTTTGCAAGGTATTTGAATGCCAAAAATGATTCATTTTTCCCTTTTACAATACTGAAAGATATGTTCTGATGGGGTAGGCTGCCCTTGGGGTTTTTCTATCTGTATCCAAAAGCTCAGCCAACCAGTAATACATATGTTAATCCTAAATGGCTACATTATGCTTACACATGCACATGCACATGGGCTCACACACCATGCAATATTTTTTACTTGTCTAAGAAATTTCATAGATACTGCAATCTAGAATCAAAGAGTTGGAAGGGACTGTAAGGGCCATTTAGTCCAACCCCCTGTCCTGCAGGGAAATACTTATAAAGTACTCATGAGAGGAGGTCATCCAATCTCTGTTTAAAGACCTTCAACAAAAGATTCTATCACCCTCTGGAGATAGTCCATTCCACTGTCAAACAGGTCTTACATTAAGATGTTCCTCTTATTGTTGAGTGGAATATCTTTTCTTTTAATCTGAATTCACTGGTTCATGTTCTGGTCTCTGGAACAGTAGCAAACAAGCTCATATTTTCTACATGACATCCTTTCAAGTATATTAAGATGGATATCATAGCCAAACATACCCAGATCCCTGCCAAACACAGTGGTAGTTTTTAGGGGAAGATGCAGGTTATCATTATTTGTGGCTTAGGTGTTTTCCTTCTACATAACGAACTTTTTCCTTATGTATGAGTCCCATAGTATACAGATCTACCAGTGTATTTGTTAGGGATTTGGATATGTTTGCTTTTAAAGTTAGATGAGGGACCCAGATCACATACTGGGCACCATCTTTGCTCCAGAGCTGGTGGGCACACCAGTGGAGGCGCTACTGTTGAGGGAGGAGGAGGGAAAAACCTCATTTTTCAGGCTGGGAACTGGCCCAGATATTAAATGGTGGCACCTACCCGAGTCTATCCTGCTCTGAAAGGTGGTGGTGGCAGCGGTGGTGGACCCAGGAAACTATAAGTCCAGGAAACTCTTCATGGACAGTCAGGTAGTGTAGACAATCTACCCAATGTCCCTGTGGAGAAAAAGGTATGGGAGGGGTGGCTCTGGGATGAGTGGATAGGAGGAGTCAGAGTCTATTCAGACTTTTGTCCCTAGTGTAGACTAGCCTACAGATAAATTAGTGGATGGGATGAAGGCAATGTGACTGACCAGATGTCATAACCACAAAGGACAATAAGGCACTGGAAAATGTAGGACATTACAAAATAAAAAGTAAAAATACTAATAAAAATATAAATTTATTTTGTATGGTATATTTACAGCTATATCACATATGCTGTATTATATAATATAAAAGTAAAGGTTTCCACTTTGACAAAATTGTTAAGTTGTATGCAACTATAGGGGCAGTACCATGGGAGTCAGCATTGTCAAAGACTACTCCATGATTATGTGGCCAGCATAACTGCACAGAATGCCATTACCTTCCCACCAAATTGGTACCTATTTATCTACTTGCATTTTTACATGCTTCTAATCTGCTAGGTTGGCAGAAGCTGGGACTAGTAATGGGTGCTCATTGTATTACATGGCACTTGGGCTTCGACCTGCTGACTTGTGATCATTGCAGTATATTTTACTATATACTCAACTATATTTTTCTGATGAATTTATCTTTGTTATAATGCCTTATACAGTCAGCCCTTTCCAACCACAGGCTTGCCATCCATAGATTGAAGCGTCCATGGATGGCCCTGCACCATTCTCCCCAAGAGTGTCACATGCATGTGGCTGTGATAGTGCAGGCGTGAACTTATGGACCTGCATTTTTTGCCATCTTCAGGAAGGTCCAAAATGGAACCTCCATAAATACAAAGGGCCAACTGTATTAAAAGCCTGCTTGAATAAAAATCTTTTTGTCTTCTGACAAAAGGAAAGCAGAGAAGGGGCCAACCTAGCCTCCCATGGAAGGGAATTCCAGAGGGTGGGAACAACCAATCTTTGGCTGAAGGTAGAGCTTCCTCTTCTCTCACACAAATGGAGGACATTTTGGAATTGAAATGGAAGGCATGTCTGTGAAAAGGAGGACAGGTTGTTTCCAATTTATGGCGACCCTCAGCCTTAGAAGGAGGCAAATCCAATTTGAATAATAAATCATGCCAAGAAAACCCTGTGATAGGTTTGCCATAGGGTTACCATAAGTTGGAAAAGAAGGCAAAGAACAACAATAGCTATTTAAGTTAGACTGAATCACTGTACCATCCAGCATAGACACACTAAATCTTTTCTGATTTCGGAAGATAAGAGTGTTCAGTTCCAGTTAGTACTTTGGTGGCAGATCAACAGGGAATTCCAGGGATGTACAGGTAGAAAATGCTGCCTGAAACAGTTCTCCCTAACACCTTGGAGAGCCACTGCTGCCACTCAGAGTTGGCAATAGTGAATTAGATGGGTCAATATGCTGATTCTGTATAAAGCATACTCTGATATTCCTAAGTTTGTATTATCTTATATTTTAGCATTTCTATTTCTTATGTTCATATGGGTATGGTAATACAGTTGTGTACTATTCTCGCTGTACGCTTTGTGGGGTGGGTACAAATACAGAAATTGCATGTTAGACCATAATTTCATTTTGCATAGATGGAGCTGCTACATTAATGGATCAATAATTTCATTAAAGAAAAACCCTTGTAGGATATATCACTAAGACTTACAGAACAGAGGGTTTTCAGAATTTATTTACAGCCACTGGCCTTAACCACATAACAAGAGGAAAATCCAATTTTAACAAGCTCACCTCTACAGTTAAATCTATCTTTTCTCCTAAACTTCTACCTTGATTTTATTGACTGCAAGAATATACTGTAACATAAAGATTGATATTTTGTTGTAACATAAAGATCAACATTTCTAACAAAAGACAAAGCATAACAATACAGGAAACATGATTCACTGACACATAAAGATTTACAGAAGTGCTTCATGAAACAGATTGTCAAATATTTAAAGCTCTTAACTAGTTCTATAACATGTCTGTCTAATCTCCATATGCATCTCAGTACATTCCTGTGTTTGTCTTTTGGTAATTATTCCAAAAGACAATAAGGCTTACTGACGTAAGAGCCATACCATCTGCATGCAGTAAGACCACAATTTTCTTCTCATCAGTTGTGAGGAAAAATAGGGTTGGGGTGGAAAAAGCAAGTCTCTTGCAGTGCTATTTATACAGAAATTTAAAAAAGAAAGAGGGTGAAAGAAAACCCTGGTTCACATTCCTTTAGCTTAATTTCATTCCTCAAAATCCCCCAACTTTTCCCCCTCACTATCTGATTTCTGCTCCTCAGAAGTAAGTGTATATCTAAATCAGTATTACAGAGTTCAGCCCAAATAACCAATCTGCTTATTTGGTCGCAAGCTGGAAGCTGCCTGCCCCCCTCTTAAGATCTGCAATAGCACAGGCACACATGTTGTGAAATCCTCGTTAGTATAATATGTTTAATATAAAACATTCACTGGAATTCTGTTCCAGTCTTGACCTATGCAGGTGTAATGGCAAATTATCTCTGCATGTGTCCTTCAGTGGTAATTGTAGTGGGAAATATCCAGCACATTCATCCACAATGTTCTCCTGCTCTTACTGCCAATCTTTCTACAGGATGGGCATCCTCCCTCAGCCATTTAGTGATGGGGCAGAAAGCTTCCAGCTATGTTTCTACTCCAGACACATAAAGAAGCAGACACCCTCCTGGACCTTCTGGACATCTCTAGAGGTCCTTGAGGATGCTGTCCTCTTTGTGTGCCAGGCTAAACAACACAGCCAAGATGCTGCCTGGCCACCCCACCAAAAGACTGATGCAAAACCACAGTCTCTAATTGACAGTACTAAAACCTGCTCAAAAATCCACTTGTTTTTCACCAAATGTATAATTTTCTCTTGACCTTTGTCCTAGTTTTGAAATCTGGAAATGACTTTGAAGTTTGGAACAATATTCAAAAAGCTAACTAGTCTATAATTATATGAGGGTTACACACATCTCCCTACAACATGTCCCATAAAAGCAAGTAAAACACAGGAGCCAGCATGGTGTAGTGATCTGAGGATTGGACTAGGACTCTGGGAGAGCTAGGGTTTGAGTACCTGCTCAACCATAGAAACCCACTGGATGACCTTGGGCAAGTCACACACTCTCACCATCAGAGGAGGGCAATGGTAAATTCCCTCTGAAAAAGAAATCCTAGTGATAGGGTCCCCATAAGTCAGAAGCAACTTGAAGGGACACAAGAACAACAGGCCTATAGCAACCATCTGCATGTTTAGTCACCATCTTAATATGGGTAAACAATTTATCCAAAATTAGAGCTCGTCTCCTTTGAATTTAAATAGTTCTAGAGGGAACATATCAGTTCCTCCCTCACTTAACATTAACAATTAAACCTCTTATTCTAAATTCTTAAGCCAGAGGCCAGTCTGACAAACTGGATAATGGAATTGTCTGCAGTCAATAAATCTCTACAAAAACAGTGTAAAAGAAATGTCTTTGAAAAAGGATAGTGCCATGGCTAAGCTCAAATGCTGATCTGAAAAATCCCATTATATCTCTTTGAAATGTTTCAAAACGTCTTTTCACCTTCCTGAGAAAGAAACCTCTTGTCACCTCTGAATTTCATATAAACTTCCTGCCACTGAAAACCATTTTTGTACAGCCTCCAAAATGGTTGTCCAAACTGTCCACAGAAAACTCCACTCTATTGCATTTAACCCCTGTTACCACATGAAGTATCATTTTCTTCATAGCTTTACATTCCTAATCAAGTCACCCATTTCACCAGTTCTCAAAAGCCTTCTGGGGTTATGGTTCCCCTTCTAGCATGCTTCAGGACCTTGTCCCACCACTTTTAAAAACTAAAACAATGTTCAGAAAGCTGGAAGTGCTCTCTAGTCATCTCTGGCTTCACTTTCTCCTTTTAAAAAATTTTGGGAGCTGGGCAGTCAGTGAGGTTACTACAAAGTGACATCTCTGCATGGGAAATCTGAGCTGTTTTTTTCATCAGAGTGCTCAGCTATTTATTTATTTATTGTATAAATATGGTGCCCAGTATGTGCAACAAAGGCTCTCAGAGTGGCTTACAGATAGTTAATTAGACATTTCCCTGACTTCAGGCTTACAATCTAAAAAGACATGACACAAAAGAGAAGGAAATGCTCCTTCTTGGCACTATTTTGGTATTTAATGATGATTTAGGATAAATACCCTGCAAGTCTCATAGAATCACAGAGTTGGAAGAAGCCATCGAATTCAACTCTGCCCAGCTGCTAAATGCAGGATCTCCAGCTAAAGCAGGCCAGCACAACATAATGCCCAGGGCCCCCATGCAGCCTACCAAAGGATTTTGGGTGGCCCAAGAGGATATGGACCAACTTCAAGGCTCCTCCGCTGCTCAGACTCCTCCTGAGGAGAGGGTTTGCAGAGGAGAAGGAGGAAAGATGAATGCTCATCTCACCTGGCTTTCTCCTGAGGAGGAAGAGGACAACAGGCGAACACTTGCCCTGCAAGACTCCTCTACTGCTCGGCTTTCTCCTGAGGAGAAGGCCAGGCGGTGATGGAGGAGGATGGGTAAATGCTTGCCTTACAAGGCTACTCCACTCGCTGCTTTGTTCTGAGGAGAAGGCCAGGTGGCAGCGGAGGAGGTGGACAAGCAAACACCCGTGCTGGAAGACTCCTCTGCTCTTTGGCTTTCTCCTGAGGGGAAGTCTGGGTGGAAGAGGAGAAGGACAGGTAAGGCTGCTCTGCTGCTCAGCTTTGTCCTGAGGAGAAGGCTGGGTAGAGGAGGATGGAATTAATATTAATATTAATTAATTAATATTTAATTAAAATCTACCTGTGGTCCAAAGAAGTTTAGCCTATTTTAATTTTGGCCCCCACCTACTGCCAAGCATCCCCACAGGTGGTACTCCAGCCTCTTTCTGAAAATGTCTAGAGAAGCAGACCCCACCATCTCCTCTAGGCAACTGCCAAATCACTCTTACTCTCAAGAACAGGGGTAGGCAGCCTAAGGCCCGGGGGCCGGATGCGGCCCCCCCGAGGCCTTTGGACCGGCCCCAGACCGGTCCTGCTGCCGCCGCCCGCCATAATGATATTGATTATTGTTGTTATTACTTGTTCTTGGGGTTTTCTTGGCAAAATCTCCACAGGGGTTTTGCCATGGCTTTTCTGGGGCTGAGAGAGTGTGCATGCATTTTTTTTTATTTTTAAATTTTTCAAAAAAAAATTTGATTTTGATATTTATTTATTTATTTATTTTTGGTGCTTCAGCCCCCCAATTGTCTGAGGGACAGCAACCCGGCCCCCGGCTCAAAAAGGTTGCCTAGCCCTGCTCAAGAACTTCTAACATTCAACTGAAGTCTACTCTCCTATAACTTCAAATCATTAGACCTGGTTCTACTCTCTGGGACAGCAGAGAAGAGGCCTGACCCCTCCTCTCTGTGACAGCCCTTGAAGTATTTAAAAAGCGTGATCAAGTCACGCATCAGTCTTCTCTTCGCCAAGCTGAATATGCCCAGCTCATTCAATCTTTCCCCATATGGCCCCTACTTAGTACAGCCAATAGTGGGCAATACTGGAAGTTACAGTCTCACATCATCCAGATGGACAGAGTGGCAATAGAATTACTAGAAATGGCATGAAAATCTCATCACAACTACTTCCCAGAGGCTTCCAGGAAACATATGCGTAAAAGAACTGTTCCATAAAACCTTCTCCTCCATTTTATTTCATCAATTCATTTCAATTATTCTTTGTCACAAAATACTGAACTCAGTAGTGCTAACTTCTTATTATATACATATAATATTGTACTGTTAATTTAAAATTCTAACTTTCAGATAATTCTTCTCACCCAAGACAGCATGAGTTTTAAAGATCAGGAGTAGCATGGTATGACACACGGTGACTTCATATTTTTCTCAAGTTCCACAAGATGGCCCATGTCATTTCACTACAGCCCGAAATACGGTAATATAATATTATGTACTAAAACATCCTTTTCAGCTGCTGTGGGTATACTTCCACTTACCATAAAAACGACTCTGGTTTGTAAGTGGCAAATAAAGAGATTTGTTTTTTGGGTTTTTTTTTTTTGCATAGTACTATTTTCTTTTAATGGTACTATGTTTAGCAAAGGCCACTGGGCAGACTGTTTTTCATCAATGCTCAATATTCGTATCAACAAAGACATGGCATAGCTTAGAAGTATAGTGAGGATAAAAATGATTTGAAAATCCTTCCATTAATATGTTGAAGTTATTAATATTATAGAATAAAATGACAGAGCTGTAGAATTTGAAGGGATCCCAAAGGCCATGTAGTCCAATCTCATGCCAGTGTAGGGATCCATCCTACAGACCCTGGGTAGATGGTCATCACATCATCTGGCAAGACAGCCACTTGAACTGGATTAATTAGTGCAAGGGAAATGCATTAATTTAGAATTATCTGAACTAAGATGACATTAGTAAAAGGGGATGTGTATTCAGTGTTGGACATATATGCCAACAATTTAAGCTGAGGCTGAGATCCATCTCTCACAGTAAAAAATAAAATAAAAAATAAAATAAGATTTTACCAGAATACAAGTCAATCCTACGCTATATTTCATCACAACATGAACACTTGGAAGTCATACTGACTCTTTTGTTTCAGGACATCAGTGACTATATTCACACTGATAGAATGCCATGCCAGTAAGTGCTTGCATTAACCTGGCTCTGTAAAACAGCAAAACTATTTCCATTAATTTATTTCAATCTTAACAAGAAAAAGAAATACAAAAGCAAGGGAAGTAAAAAATTATAATCACAGTGTATAATTCAAACTCACAACATTTTACCACTTCACCCATCTGAAATAACACAGTTCACTAAGATATCATCAGAGAATAAAAATATGTACACTGAGAACTGACATGGGAAAGGTCACATTTTTCTATGTAAAGCTTGTTATGAAGCTTGAGGGGACACAGCCTACTTCAATGGCACAATCCTTTCAAGTCTGCCTCCCCCTCCATCGCTGTCAGTAATTATGGTCTGCTGAAAAGGGAAACTAGGGCAGATTAAACACCCTTTTCAGCTGCTGTCAGTCTACTTCTACTGATACACAAAATTACTCTGGTTTGTAAGTGTCAAATAAAGAGGTTTATTATTAAAAATGGTTCCCAAACCAGGCAAAGCTTCAAGGCCAAATTCAGTGGTTATGCTCCAGTGAATCTCTGTACTCAACATCTGACAGCAATGCAATTATTTATCCTCATGCTAAAAGCACATACGAGAGATTAGCAATTTCCCAAATAACAAATATCTATGAGTCTTGTTTTATGTATTTGATTTTATATGTAAGCCGCCTTGATGGCCAAGGCTAAAGAAGGGATATAAATTATCATCATCATCATCATCATCATCTGATATTTTATATTTGTTTCACAACAACTCAGAGAGAGCTATACATCCCCACTTTCCCACATCCATTTACCAAATTCAGAATCATGCACTTACACATATACACCCTTCCAATACTAACTGCTTCAAATTCATACCCTCTCCTGTCCTAATTTGGCAGGGACAGCCTCAATTAACCCTCTGCCATCCCACTTTTTCAGCTGCATTCAAAACGTCTGTCTCTCTCCTTTCCACTCATTTTCCCTTCATCACATCTTACTTCTTTTCCTGCAAACTGAGTTCAAAGTGCCAAAATAGTATACACTTAAATTAATTGAGAGAGGGGAAAGGAGAGGAGGGGGCAGAATCTTGTCCTTCCCTGTAAACGCAGGACTTTATCACACCAGCCTGCTGTCTTATTTTGCTGCAATCATGTTAGTTTAAGGAAATGGAAACATACCAGTTTGAGAACACTCATTATCACACTTTTCTGCAACAGCACTAAGCTGCTGCTTTGGTGACCTATGATCCCATGCTTTCTCTATCACACGACCACCACAACCTTGCCTTCTTGTCCTATGCCATACCCAATGTGCCATTTGGGTATTATTATTATTATTGCAATTGAACATTATTGCAATGCAATGAAATAAAAAAAGAAAACAAATAGAAAAAGAAAGGAAAGAAAAACAGCTTGCTTGGGAATAGCAAGGAGAAGAGGAGTAGAATTATGCCCTCACACTATGTGACAGGCTGTGAAGCAGAACTTCAGTGGGAGGCACTTCTCACACAGAAATCCATAATGGAAAAGCAGCATGATTGGGAGGAACAGACAGGTTTTTCCTGTCAATGAAAAAGAGTACTCCGTGATCAGATGGAGTCCAAAGCAGCAGCAGGATGGACATGACATTGGTTAATAAGTACCACCCAAAGACACTTTTATCCCACTGAAATTCCACTTTGCTATCTTCATCTGATAAAGCCCTCAGGCAAATGCAAGCTGCTGCAGCCTCTCCTAACTTGTCCGTTCTTCCTCATATCATGGCACCAAATTACTAGCAGAAAACATCACAGACTTGGAACAATTACTAAAGAAGGTCAAAGAGAGAAGGCAGTCTTAATGTTGAACATAAAGAAAAAAAAATATGACCATGGAAGAAATACATAAATTCAACCTAGACAATGAAAAAATAGAAATAGTTAAAAAGTTCCATACCTAGGATCAGACATCAATCAAAATTGTGACGGCAGCCAAGAAATAAGACGACTAGGAATTGGAAGGGCTGCTATGAATGAAGTAGGTAAGATCTTAAAGAGTACAGACATGCAACTCAGAATTGTCCAAGCCACTGTATTTCCCATCACCATGTACAGATGTGAGAGCTGGACAGTGAAGACAATGGGTAGGAAAATAATTGACTCATTTGAGATGTGGTACTGGAGAACAGTACAGAGAATACCATGGACAGCCAAAAAGACAAACAAATGGATCAAACCAGACATCCCCCTGGAAGCCAAGATGACGAAACTGAGGCTGTCATATTTTGGCCACAACATGAAAAGGCATGACTCAGTTGAAAAGACATTAATACTTGGAAAGATGTAGGGTAGCAGAAGTTGAGGTAGGCCACATACCAGATGGAAAGACTCAGGGCCAGTACAGACCGGCCAAAAGGGCCAGCCTGGGGGTGGAGTTGGGACATGGTGACCACACACCGGCCACCCCGACTCTGCCCCCACATTGTCCTCATGCCACCTGCCCAAACAGATGGTGGGTGGCGTCAGGGAGCTCCCCTGCAGCAGCATTTAGACATGCTGTGCCAAAGGAGTGCAGAAAAGCCACCGCCGCCATGGCAAGGGCAGCTTTTTGGAGCAGCAAAGTGCCGAATCGAGGCTGCAGTGTGTGGTTGCCACGGCCATGATGCAGCGCTCCCAGGGGTGGCACTGAGCCACCCCTTAGGGGCCGTCTGTAGAGCCTCTCAATTAGGAAAGTCAAGGACATGAATCTATAGGAACTGAGCAGAGCAGCGAAGGCTAGCAGGGGGTTCATTCATCCACAGGGTTCCCATGAGTTGGGGCTGACCCAAGGGCAGTTAACAACAACTTTATATTTGAATACAGTACTGGTACATCTTTAATCTTCCCTCAAATGGCATATACACTATGTTTATATGCACTGAAATTACTGGTATATAAAAAAACAGAAAATACAAACTTATAAACACAGAGAAATATTACAAATTTTATCTAACCCCTTTCCCAAAAAAGTTCAGGATGCCATATACTTCTTTGCTCATTTCATTCTCATTCTTAATAATTAGTTAATAATTCTTTGTATACATTCCAGTTCTTTGAATACTACTTGGCATTATCATCTTGTTGTCGTTGTTGTTGTGTGCCTTCAAGACGTTTCCGTCTTATGGCGACCCTATCATAAGGTTTTCTTGGCAAGTTTCTTCAGAGGGGTTTTGCCACTCCTTTATTCAGATCTACTAGTAGCAGCAGTAGTACACATAGGGCCTTTGCAGACTGCCAGAAATAGTGCAAATTGAGTCCACTTTAAGGTTAGGGTTAGTGCTAGGGAATCATGGGAATTGTATTTGTTTCTGAGCCATTGAGCCTTCTCTGTCAGAGAGCTCTGGTGCCACAATAAACTACAGTTCCCATGATTCCCTAGCACTGAGTCAGGGCAGTTAAAGTGGACTCAATTTGCACTATTTCTGGCAGTCTGCAAAGCCCCAAAGTTACTTTGGTGCTCAGTGATGTACTCCAAGTGTTTGTGGCATTTGACAGGGCATTAAACAGCAGACAATAAGATAAACATGTTACAGTCAATTTCTCTATAATTGCTCTTGAAACTGCATCATTGTGAATTTTGTCAGACTTTTAGTTAACAGTAGGAAGTTAAACATATATATAATGAGAACATCAACAACAGAGACTCCTGTACCCAAGGTACAGAACTGGAGGAGAAAAGGCTACTTTGATGTCCATTTTGTGGTATCATGTCAGAATCAGTCTTCTGATGAAAACCCAAATTCCACAAACTTCCAGCTCTTCCACACTGCAGAAATACAGTTGTCCCTCCTTTTTCGTGGGGGATCCATTCTGGACCCCACAGCGAAAATGAAAAATTGTGGATATTCAAGCCCCATTGGCTTGAATGGTCATGTGCTCCTGCACGTAGCTGTGTGTGTGCACCATGGGGGGGGGGATTTTAACCAATGGGGATCGCCCCTCCACGAATAATTAAGATCACGGACATCAAGTCTGCTAAAAAGGAGGGGTGACTGTAAAGCAGTTTGACACCATTTTAATTGGTATGACTCCATCTGTAATATCCTGGGATTTGTGGTTTGGTGAGGTCTTCAGACTGGTTTGTCAGAGCACTCTCTGGTCCTCACCAAACTACAAAGCCTAAGATTCCACAGGATCGAGTCATGCCAGTAAAAGTGGTGTGAAACTGCTTCATTTCTGCAATGTGGATATACCCTTTGTCCAGTAGCATCATTAGGGGGGTCTGGACCAGGTGACATGCTAAGGGGGGGGTGACACCACTGCTCCCCAGAAATCTGCATTTTGGCAGAAATGGGTTGTGACATTCACCTGTATCTCTTTAAAATGCTGAAGAGATGGCGTGAGTGGAGTGAGGCTCAGTGGGAGGAGAAAGGAGACAGCCCAGTTCTTTTTTTAAAAATAAAAATTTAAAATTTCAAAATGTAATTTAAAAAAAATGTAATTTTTTGAATTTTAAAATATTTTCTTTAAAAACATCACATTTTACCAAATTTTCACTTTAACCACATGAAATACATTTATTCTCTCTGTGTGATATTGTGAGTTAAAGGTTTAATTTTAATTTTGCTAGCTGTTTATGTCACAACTATTACCATTACGTTCAGTGATATATGGGAATTAGCATACAATGTATGAGTAAATTAGTACAGAAAACATTCCTAAGGATCCTGAAGGGGTGTGGTATGGGGAGAGGTCAAGGCTGACACCATGAGTTGCTGCCTAGTGATGCCACTGCCTTTGTCATGATGTCCTCTCTCTCACATCTCCCCTATCCCCCCTTTTGTAGCCAATGGCCAGCAGATAATAAAGACACCATTATTATTATTATCCCACACACACACACACACACACACACACACACACACACTACAGTTACTCATCCTGGAAGCCTTCAGCTCTCAAGTTTGGCCAGAAGAGCAGGTACTCACCATTTCACAGGGCTGAATCTATCACTGCTGCAGGAAAAAGCTAACAACTGCCCTGCAATTACTGGGATGTTCTTGTCAAAAGAACACTAGGTTACAGAAGTCATAGTACTGTGATCTGGAGTTAATTACTTCCTGGCTTTACGTACCAGCTAAATAAACCAGAAAGGAATAAGTACATAGCAGTAGGGATTTTTTTAAGACCAGCTGTGATAAATACTAACTCCAACATACAAAGAAGCAGGGGCAGATACCTCTCCTTTCCCCTTCCCCTAATACGACACTTCCTTTTTTGGTAAAAAGACTGCCTTTAGTTATCTTAGAAATGTGTGCTACACAATGTGTGTTTTTCCCCCATCCATTCTGTTTCTCTTCCAGCAAAATGAAATTTGATTACAATGAAAACCAATTCACTGGAAACCTTTGACATGGCAGGTTTAGGACTGCTGTGCTTTTTCTTGAACTTTACCAGCTTTAACACCCATAGCTGAATTTCCTGCAGTATACAGATGCAGTACCAACAAATAAGCACAACTATACTTCTGCCACACAATTACAAAAGCAAAACAGGTTGAAGGAAAGATAGGAATACTGCAAGGAGTAGTACTGTCAACAATTCTTCAGTGGACATTTCAGGCCCATCCTCATATAAAGCGTTTTTACATTGACAATAAATATTATGACTTGCATGGACACAAAATATTTAAGTGTTCACTGCATGGTATATGTGGAGAGAGGAAACTGCTACAATAGGGACTCTCTTGTACATGCATATCATCTATAATGATCTAACATGTTGCATTCTATTTAAATATAAAATCAATCTCTCTCTCTCCTCTGTCCAGGGGTTTTATTTATTGCAAAGACAAAACAATTATCATCCAGTAACATTCCAAAACACAAAACATAGAGATGGGTGAGATTACAGGCCTCTTTTCAGTGCCACAAATTCAGAAGCCAAACATAGATTTTACTCAAGATCTATACCAGGCACAGGGAATTTTTGCAGATCAGGGGACCAATTTCACTCTTCCTATAAACTGCTGCACCCCTCTCCCACACACATTACTGCTGGAAGTGAAAAAGAAAACACATCAATCTCACATAGCACATAGGAAATACGTGTGAGGATTCCAGAAACACATCTCTTTTTAAAAAACAAAATGTATGTTCTTTATATGCCTTGTTTTTTTTAGGAAAAAATGACAGCAACAGGGCTTTTATTTTTATCTGCTGATCTGCAACTGTATTCAGTGGTGACCACAAAACTAAGCCAGAGAGGAACATGGAGCCAGTGGGTTGTGTGATCCATGCCCATGACCCTGATCAACAGAAAAACCACTATTGAGACACTGTGTGTCAACATGTAAAGCACTTTCTGAAACTGGGAGATGTCCAGCACAACCCCAATTTTCTCTGTTTACAAAAACACATTTATTTTGCAAGGTAGGTAGCATGCAAGCCTGGGGCTGCATATTGCCCCAACCCACAGGCTGTTTTTGTGTAGTCCATGCAGGCCCCTTGAAGGTTCCAGAAAATTGCTCCTGGACCCACATCCATGGTTTATTATAACTATAACGCTTCTTTGATGCATATAATGCATGCTTAATTTTTTAAAAAAGAAACTTGACACACTGTGTTTCCTGCCACCTCTTTTTTTTTAAACTTTGTCTAATGGAGCAGGGAATGCAACACAGACATGTTATTCTTGCTCCTCGCTGCTCAGCTTGTGTTATAGGTGCAGCTACAGAGAGGCAGCAAAATGATAGCATTGCTTCCCAAATATGAATTCTGCCCTCCTCAAATGAAATTATCCTTCAGTATCTACATTTCTAGCACTCAGTGGGAGTTTACATTCACACCTATAATTCTTGTATTTGCTGTGTTTGCATTCCCATGGGAACTTTGTGTGCTGGTATTCTTTGGAATTCGAGAAATCAAAGGAAAGTTCAAACCGACACTCTATGACAATAAAAACAACATAATTCAAGACCAGGAAAGAATAAAAAGACATTGGCTGAAATACACAGAAATATAAAAGAGATGACAACACGAAGGACACATGGAACGAAGAGCCATATGAAGGTGAAACCCCAAATTCTAAAAACTAAGGTGGAAGCTGCAATAAAAATATGGCCAAAAAAACAAGTCTCCAGGAACAGACGATATTCCAATAGAACTATTGCAGTCCACATTGATGGGAGTCAACTCTAGTGCTAATCAAACTATGTCAACAGATATGGAAAACAAAGCAATGGCCAACATATTGGAAGTGATCAATAAACATCCCCATCCACAAAAAAGAAGACACAAGAGACAGCAGCAACTATAGAACCACAGCACTAATCTCCCATGCAAGAAAAATTACGCTTAAAATTCTGCTTTGTGCATGCAGGGGTGATCCCCATTGGTTAAAATGGTGCGTGCCCATGGAGCATGCACAAAGCCTCACGCAGGAGCACACAGCCATTCAAGACAATGGGGCTTGAATATCTGCAATTTTTCAATGGAACCCCCCACGAAAAAGGAGGGGCAACTGTATAGCAAAACCTTTGACTGCATAGATCAGGGTTCAGCAACCTTTTTTGCCGACGGGCCGGGGGGAGGGAGGGAGATGGCGTTGGGGGCCAGTGCGTGCGCTCATGCATGCGCGTGCATCCCCCCACGGGTGCATGCCCCCCCACGGGCACTCCCCCGCATGCACATGGTGGCGCGCCCCACCAGGAGGGCTCCCTCCGAGAGGCCCAGCACCGCTGCCGGTGCCCCCCAGGAGAAAGAGGAAAACCTCACAGACCTGGAAAACCTACTAAGAAAGAGCAAAGAAGAAAGTGCTAAGACAGGCTTACTGTTGAACATACAAAAACCCAATAATAATATCCACCAAGGACCTTCACAAGTTCAACCTAGACAATGAAGAAATAGAAATAGTAAAAGAATCCCCATACCTGGAATCAAACAATTATAGAAATGGGGACAGCAGCCAGGAAATCAGAAGAAGATTAAGAATGGGGAAGGTGGCTGTGAAAGAACTAAAAAAGATCCTAAAATGCAAAGACATGCAACTCAGAATAAAAGTCAGAATCATACATGCCATTGTATTCCCTATTATCATGTATGAATGTGAGAGCTGGACATTTAAGAAAGAAGATAGGAGGAAAATCAACACATTTGAGATGTGGTGCTGGAGAAGAGTGCTGAGGTCCCATAGACAGCCAAAAAGATAAACAAGTGGGTCCTAGAACAGATCAAGCCAGAAATATCCCTGGAGGCCAAGATGAGAAAACTTTGACTTTGGGCACATATGAGGAGGCATGAACCGTTGGGAAAAAAACAATAATGTTGGGAAAGGTAGAGGGAAGTAGAAAGAGAGGAAAGCCACATGCTAGATGGATGGACTTTATTATAGAGACCATGAATATGAGTTTGCAGGAGCTGGGCAGAGCAGTAGAGGACACGGGGGCCTGGAGATGTCTCATCTATAAGGTTGCCATGAGTTGAGATCGATGCAAAGGCAGTTAACAATAACAAGTAACAAAAATTCTTTGGATAATTAAACTGTTTATAGATGCTGCACTGAAGTTTTATATTACTGCATTGCCAGAAATGTGGGGAGTGAAGGAAAATTTAATGGGTGGGGAACAGAATTCTTATTGAGGGATAATGCCCCCATTTTGCTCTCCCCCAGTAGCTACACCCCTGGCTTTTAGCAGGACTGCTATTGCCTCTGTCACTTTCTGTTCCTGGGAAATATAGCATCCCCAGAATTTACAGCTGTGTTTGATCTCTTGATATTACAAATCTCTCCAGTCTTACAGACCATTTTCCCCTTGTCCACCACAGGCGGATCACCCTACATGCAATTCTCCTATAAGCTTCATGTCCAACTCATTCATGTGCTTCAACTGCAAATTACTATATCCTAGGGTCAAGAAACCACGTGTTTTTTTTTGAGGGTCCAGTCTATTGAAATCTCTTCTAGCATGAGGAAGGCTTCATAGTCAATGCTTGGTTAACTCTATTACACTATCAACAACTGTGATAATCTAGAAGCAGCAACCCAAATTAATAACGCCACTTCATATTTGTTGCTATAGTGCCAGAACAAAGAACAGGGAATATTTGCACAAAATTAACGAGAAGGACAAGGAATTTATTTATTTTTTTTGCCAAATCTTGTAAAAGTTACCTTTTTGGACTATATATTCCAGAACTGCTCCAGCCAACATAGCAAATGGCCATGATGACTTGCCATTTCTAGAAGATGCAGTCATCACTTTCACAAGTTTTGATTTTACTACTGTCTTTATGAGTTTCTTTCCAGTGAAGTTAAGTCAGAAGAAGCACACTTCACAATGAAATTCAACCCCAATGACACAATAATTAATCAATATTCTTTTGCATCCTTTTTTTTTTTGAAAGGTTGCAAAAAAATGTTTATGAGAAAAAGAATACTGAGCCAACAACCCTACTTGTCAATTCAGTGGCACATAAGGCTAACATGTCAAGTCCATTACTGAAAGTGTATCCACACTGCAAAATTAAAGCAGTTTGATACCTCTTTAACTGCCATGACTTTATCCTACAGAATCTTGGGATTTGTAGTTTGGTGAGATATTTAGCCTGGTCTGTCAGAGAGCTCTGGTGTTTCACTAAACTACACATCCCTGTAGAATAGAGAGAGTAATGGAAGTTAGTGGTGTCAAACTGCTTTAATTCTGCAGTGTGCCTACATCCTGGATTTCCTAATGCTTCCTTTAACAGCAAAAAGGGAAATGCATCTCTCCTTCAGTGGATTGGATAAGAGTGACAGTCTTTTTCAAAACCTCCCATAAACTATTGCCCTGTCATGGGGGGGGGGAGGGGGGAATGCAAGTTTCCCCTACTTTATATAGTTGTTTTGGAAATGGGGATAAGTTAGATTAGGAAAACCAGACATCTCTTTTCCTCCAGCGCTGCAGCCCAGAAAGGAAGTGTCAAATGATTCTATCCTGGATCTCTTGCATTTCATCTAACTTGATTTTTGATTGATAAGCTGGCGCCAAATGAGGATGTGTAGCACATTTGGATGCCAACAACAACAACAACATTCTTAATAGTCTCCTCCCAGGACTCAAGACAGGGTAAAACATATATTAAAACATATAAAATCTTTTAAACACATTAAGTTAAAACATATTAAAAGTAACGTAGGGGTGGATACCTGCAGATCTCTGCCAGATGCGCATGCTCTCCTGTATTGCTTTTAATATTTTGTGGTTCTTGTGAATGCACATCTAGGCCTAGGCTGTGGTGCAGATAAATGTCTTTAACTATTTGTATCCAGAGTTGGCTCAGGATGAAAGTTTAGCCAGGCAATCATGGAAGGCAACAAGAACACCAGCACCACAGGGGAAGATAGGGAATATTGGCCCAGTTTCCTAAGCAACATGAATCTGTTCCTTCTATCCACAAGCAAGTAACAGAGTGAACAACAATGACTGCTACAATAACAGCAACACACCCCAAACAGCAGAAGGCAAGGGATTTTTCTTCCTGCAACAATTTTAAATCCCCTGAAACGGCAACCTTCACAGCAAAAAATAATCCTCACAAAGGTTTGATGATCCATTATTCCAGAGTATAGAAAGGAGAGAATGACAAGTTGACCACACACTTACAGAGTATTGGCTCCAGAACCCATACTGGATTTATATGGAGCAAAGGGATGTCATATTGAGGAGGGAACAAGCTTGTTTTCTGCTGCTCCAGAGACTAGGACCCGAAACAATGGATGTAAGTTCCAGGAAAAGAGATTCCACCTTAACATTAGGGGGGAACTTCCTGACAGTAAAGGCTGTTCGACAGTGAAACACACTCCCTCGGAGTGTGGTGGAGTCTCCTTCCTTGGAGGTCTTTAAGCAGAGGCTGGATGGCCATCTGTCGGGGATGCTTTGATTGGGAGTTCCTGCATGGCAGGGGGGTTGGACTGGATGGCCCTTGTGATCTCTTCAACTCTATGATTCTATGAAAATTGCTTAATTGCAAAAGATTCATTTTTGTTTTCTCATATTGCCTGCCTTCAGGAAGTTGTATCTGGACTTTCTGTCCATACAAACTATCCCTTCACCCCTTTAAGCACTTTGAGAATCAAGAGCCCAGCAGGTTTTTAATTAATTACAGTTTCAAATTTGTCTGAACTAGGAAACAATTTACTATCTTTGCAACAAGGCCAGATACTGAACCAGTTTCAAGCCCAGGTCTAATATTTTGGCTTATTCCAAAGTCGGTGATCTTAGTTTCCTGGTATAGACTTAACAAGAGATATTTGTTTGTTAGGGGATTCTGATGGTTGTTTTTTTGTTCACACCGTGTAATTTCATAATAATGGAAGCTTGCTTTTGAGTTGCCCAAAAGATATCATAGTATTCTTAATACCATCCTTCAGATCCAGGTATTCAAAATTACTGATAAGATACTATTAGTTATTAGTCCACTTTTCTGCATGTGTAGCATTTGCTTTGCTATAGGAACAAGGACAGATCAGATATGAGAAAACATTAATCAGATGATCTTTTTACCTTGTCTCACTTGATTGTTATCATAAGCACTAACCAGCTCTTATCAAAGACAGATTCATGCCTGTTAGAACAAATGATTTTAACAAACTGCATCCTTCCTCTGTTCCTTGAACCTTCTAGACAGTTTAGAAGCTGTCTCCTTCAGTTCACCAGATATGAGCTTTGATAGCATTAACATAAGCTCTTTTTTTGCACTGGCTGCTAAGACCTGATATTCTCTGTTTTGTGTCTCTGTACAGTTTAAATTAAAACAATTTCTCAATTATTTTGCAGAACAGACTGTGATTTGTACAGCCTCTTACTGCATTTGTGAGTTTATGTATTAAAGCTAGCCTCCTCCCTTTTGGGAGGACAAATTTAGCAGCATCTCATGGTTAAAACAATAATTCTATGAAAATATGATACAATCAAACAAATTTGAAATTGATAGCCAATTAATACAAAGGCAGGTAAAGTTGTTGCAAGAAAAGTATACCCCTCATCGTGGAATAACAGAATCATAGGCTGCATTTACACTGCAGAATTAATGCAGTTTGACACCATTTTAACTGCGATGGCTCAAGGATATAGAATTCTGGGATTTGTAGTTTTGTGAAATATTTAGCTTTTTCTGTCAGAGAGCTCTGATGCCATGACAAACTACAAATCCCAGGATTCCACAGGATGGAGACATGACAGTTAAAGCAGTGTCCAACTCTATTAATCTGGCAGTGTGGCAGAAGCCACAGAGTTGGAAGGGGCCCCATGGGCCATGGAGTCCAGTTGCCTGCTCAGTACAAGATTTTGAGAGCAGTGGTTCCCAAGCCTTGGTGCTCAAGATGTTTTGAACTTCAGCTCCCAGAATTCCTACTCTTTTTTAAGAAGGTGAAGGAGATCACACCACCTCTCTAGAAAAATGCAGCAGCAACAGCAGCAGCAGCAGCAGCAGCAGCAGCAGCACCACGCAAGATGCCAGAAATTAGATGTCTCAAAGCTAGCTCATCTACCAATCTTGGCTACTGCTACCCTGTTAAACTCTTTGCTGGAAAAAGAAATGAATCCCCTCTGGATTATGTCTCTATTTTGGTGTGTTTTAAATGAAGCTACTTAAAGCAGTTTTATAAAAAGAAAGCAGTTCATTTCCAGTTTTTCATTGTTAGAATTCCTTGTACCACTACTTCATGTGTCAAGACACTGGGCATCCATACCTCCACATACTGACTTGAAGATAAAGGTATAAAGACATACCTTTTACAGATCTTTAGCCCTTTAAAAATATCTAGCCTTTTAAAAAATGTATGAACAAATACTTCAAATTGCTGCCTTTTAAGATGTTGCTTTCTTATTAGATGTTGTCAGATGTTTGTTAAACCCACATGCATCTATAAATTCTCATTGCCTGGCTAGCACGGGGGAAATAATATTAAAGGTGGCAGTAGTAGTAGTACTAGAAGACAATACAACTTGAGTATCTATTATCAGCAATGCTTGGAACCAGATGTGTTTTGGATTTTGGATTACCTGTATTTGCATCTATGTACATAATGAAATATCTTGGAGATAGGACCCAAACCTAAACACAACATTTGCACATAGCCTGAAGGTACTTTTAATACTTTTGTGCATGAAACAAAGTTTGTGTACACTGAACTATCAGAAAGCAAAGGTGTCACTATCTGGAAAATGTTTTGGCTTTTGGAGTATTTTGAATTTTGGAATTCTAAATAAGGAAGACTCAACCTTTACAAACACATTTGGAAGTTACCAGGCAAGCATTGTTCATAATCTTGAGTGGCAAGGGGGGAATCTGCTGACGGGGAATTTGCAGAGCAAAGAAAGTTTTGACTATGAGGCCTAATGGATATGTACAGATTCATTAAGCATCTCACCAAACAAAACCTATTTGAAAATTTTATCTCCCATACAAACATGCAAAAATATTAAGATCTTCAGGGAAAGGCATCATAGGCTCGTTTGGTGAGGCCACAAGAGAGAGCCTTCTCAGTAGCTCTTCCTACCCTCTGGAACGCCCTTCCACTGAAGGTTAGACTGCCCCCTCCCTTCTTTCCTTTCACCAGCAGACAAATAGCTTTTTGTTGAAGCAAGTTGTGATGGTTAATCAGCCCAGTCTCCACTTGCAGCTGAGCTGGATAACAGAGCGCCACCAGAGGACCAGGCAGGCAAGTGGAGGAAGAAGGCAACCAGCCATCTCTGCCTTCCCCCAACCAAGGAAAAGAAGGGAAGAAACTAAAGGAGGGAGAGGGTGGAGTGGGGACAGACTAAAGGAGAGAGGATACAAGGGTAGGGAAGGAGGAAAACCCAGGGAAGCATAAGGGGATGGGTAGGAAAGCAAACAAACAACAATGGAAGGAATAATATAGGGGACAAACAGCTACTGGGCAGCAGCAGTAGTGGTGGGTGTCACTAACAGGAGCGAATTGTGACACCATAGCTAACTTTGGTTGGCACTTTGCACAAGGAAGTGTAGGTGGCCCTCCTTGTGTAACTCCATCACCTAGTCACCCCAAGTGAGACATGGGCACATCAGAGCATTAACAGAAAGGGAAAGAAGGAGAGATAAAGGGATATCACATTTCCAAGATTAGCCAAGGCATAAGAAAGATGCCAAAACAAATAGCAGACACCCTTAGGAAGGCAAATGGCATCCAAAGCAGCATCACATGTAAAATAGGGACATGGGATGTGAGAAGCATGTGCCAAGGGAAATTAGACATAGTAAAAATGGAATGCATGAACTTAGCAGTACTGGGGGTGCGTGAGTTAAAGTGAACAGGAATGGGCCATTTTGTCTCAGACAACCACAAAGTGTTCTACTCAGGCAATGAAAAGACAAGAAGAAATGGGGTGGCTTTCATACTAAGAAAAAATGTGGCAAAAGTAGTCAGAGGATACAATGCAAAATCAGGTTGAATCATTTCAGTAAGGCTCCATAGGAAATCTATGAATATCACCATAATTCAAGTATATGCATCAACCACAGAGACCGAACAGGAAGAAATTGATAGATTCTATGAAGGAGTACAGGAAGAAACTCACAGCAAATGAACACAGGATGTCAAGCTGATCATTGGAGATTGGAACACAAAAGTTGGAAGCAAAGAAGAATCAAAAACAGTAGGTAGATTTGGATTAGTCAAAAGAAACGAAGCAGGTGAGCATCTTGTAGATTTTTGTGAAGCCAACACCCTATTAATTGCCTACACATTTTTCATACAACCAGAAAGAAGGCTATACACATGGACATCACCAGATGGTCAACACAAAAATCAAACAGACTATATAATTGGAAGTAAAAGATGGAAGAACTCTATACTAGTGGCCAAGACTAGACCAGGTGCCAACTGTAGCACAGATCATGAATTACTCATATCAAAAATAAGAGTGACACTCAAGAAGAAAACAAAACCAGCGATTATACCAAAATATGATCTAAATAATATCTCAACTAAATTTACTAACAACATAAGAAACAGATTCACACTATTAAGTATAATACACCAAGAACCAGAGGAACTATGGTTTGAAGCCAGGGACATAATAAAAAAAGAATGCAGACACTTTCAATAAACAAAAAGAAAGAGAAAAAAATGATGACAGAAAAACACTACAAGCAATAAAGAAGAGAAGGAAAAACAAATGGGAGATAGGAACAAACTAAGAATTATGAATGCAACAATTCAGTGGCTTGAAAGATAATTACTACAACGACTCATGCAAAGAAATAGAAGACAACAACAAAAAGGGAAGAACAAGAGATCTATTTCACAAGATCTGGGAAATCAAAGGAAAATTCAAACCAAGGACTGGGATGCTCTATGACACTAAAAATAACATAATTCAAGACCAGGAAGAAATAAAAAGATGTTGGAGGCAATACACAGAAGAATTATACAAAAGATATGACAAAATGAAGGACACATGGAGTGAAGAGCCATATGAAGATGAACCCCAGATTCTAAAAACTGAGGTGGAAGCTTCAATAAAAGAAATGGCCAACAACAACAACAACAAAAACTCCAGAACAGATGATATTCCAATTTAACTGCTGCAATCCATATTGACAGATTCAATTCTAGTACTAACCAACATTTTTCAACAAATCTAGAAAACAAAACGATGGCCAACAGATTGGAAGTGATCAATATATTTCCCCGTCCACAAAAAGGGAGACACAAGAGACTGCAGCAACTATAGGATCATAGCATTGATCTCCCATGCAAGCAAAATTATGCTCTAAATAGTGCAACACAGACTCCAACCACATAAGGAGAGAGAAATCCCAGAGTCCAAGCAGGGTTCAGGAAAGGAAGGGGCACCAGGGACATTGCAAATCTATGATGGCTAATGGAGCATAGCAGGGAGTTCCAAAAGAAAATCAGCATGTGCTTTCATAGATCATGAAAGGCTATGGAACACCCTTAAAGACATGGCAGTGCCAACACATCTGAGAGTCTTAATGAGGAATCTGTACTCTTAACGAGGAATCTGTACTCCAACACTGTCAGAACAGAACATGGAGAAACATAATGGTTCCCAATTGGCAAAGGTGTCAGACAAGGTTGCATCCTTTCACCCTATCTGTTCAACTTGTATGCAGAACATATTATAAGAAAAGCAGGCTTGGACACATAAGGAGGAGGAGTGAAAATAGGGGGAAGGAATATCAACAACTAAGATATGCAGATGACACCATAATACTTGCAGAAAACCTCACAGACCTGGAACACACACTAAGGAAGATCAAAGAAGAAAGTGCAAAGGCATGCTTAATGTTGAACATAAAGAAAACAAAAATAATGACAACTGAGACCCTTCACAAGTTCAACCTAGACAATGAAGAAATAGAAATAGTAACAGAATTCCCATACCTGGGATCAAACATTGATAGAAATGGGGACAGCAGTCAGAACATCAGGAGAAGATTAAGAATGGGAAGGGTGGCTATGAAAGAACTAGAAAAGATTCTAAAATGCAAAGATAAACAACTCAGCACAAAAGTTAGAATCATACAAGCCATTGTATTCCCTATTACCATGTATGGATGTGAGAGCTGGACAGTTAAGAAAGACGATAGGAAGAAAATAAATTCCTTTGAGATGTGGTTCTGGAAGAGTGCTGAGGATCCCATGGACAGCCAAAAGGCCAAACAAATGGGTCCTAGAGCAGATCAAACTAGAAACCTCCCTGGAAGCCAAGATGACCAAACTGAGACTGTCGTACTTTGGACACATCATGAGAAGGGAGGACTCATTGGAAAAGACAATAATGCTGGGAAAGGTGAAGGGAAGTAGGAAGAGAGGAAGGCCATATGCTAGATGGATGGACTCTATTCAGGAGGTCACAGGTATCAAGAGATTGCAGGAATTAAGCAGGACAGAGGGTCTTGGCGATGTCTCCTCCATAGGGTTGCCATGAGTCGAGATCACCTTGAGGGCAGTTAACAACAAAACAACAACGGGGAAGGTTCTTATTTCAGTATATGTTTTATCTGATTTTTAACTTCTGTATGATTTTTAAATGATTTGATAGTGTTTTAATGTGGGGTTTTTGAATTGTTATAAAAACTTTATTGTAAATGTTTTTAATTTGTTGTCTCTGGAATCTGCCTTGGGTCCCACAGTGAGAGAGGTGGCATATAAATGAAGTAAATAAATAAATAAAAATCCACCTAGCAAACTTTGCTATTCTTTGAGCCTGCACCATAACCATACAATGTACAGAATGTATAATGTATGTTAACATTTGAATGGAAACAGTATCTTCTGCTAGAATTTCCTCTATAATTCAATTTGCTACTATACATTTTAGATTTTCTTTTAATAACAGTGAGTTCAATAGTCCTTTTTATTTACATGAAAGTCTCTCATGCACTTTGTCAACTTGAATCATCTTACGGCCTTTGCAGACTGCTAGAAATAGTGCAAATTGAGTCCACTTTAACTGTCCTGGCTCAGTGCTAGGGAATCATGGGAATTGTATTTTTTTCTGAGACATTGAGCCTTCTCTGTCAGAGAGCTCTGGTGCCACAATAAACTACAGTTCCCATGATTCCTTAGCACTGAGTCAGAGCAGTTAAAGTGGACTCAATTTGCACTATTTCTGGCAGTCTGCAAAGGCCCTTAGTGTTACAAGATTTTTTTGTAGCTCACATATAACATGTTGTATTGAAACACAATATGTGATTTCCTGCTATTTGTTTCAGGTCATCACCAACACTATGTTAAAGCATGCCCAAGTACAAAACCTTGGCTTGTCCTTTGGTTCATTAATGAAAGAATTTACCTTGTACATCATCTACATTAACTTTATACAAGGATGCTCAATAATCTCTTATCCCCTTTGGCCTCATTCTGACCAAGCCAGAATGTTTCTACAAAAATATACAGAAACATCAACAACATTAAATTAAACATTAAATAATTGGCTACCAAAATAAAACAGATTTGAAATGCATTTTTAAATCTTTGCATTTTATAGAAATCAGGACTTAGAAACATACTGGCTATAAGCATACACTCACTTGCACAAACAAAACCTCTTGACAGATTGATATTGCAATACTTGTTTACTTTCTGCTTATACAGGAAAAAAACTTTTATAGAAAGTGTTACACTGAGAACATATACCAGATTTTTTATTTTGGTATCCAACTTGCTTTACAGTTCACAGAAATGTATCTAGAAATGTAAAATTTCCAAAAAATTTGGAGCTTTAGAAAAAAAGTTGGGGGGAGGACTGAGCAAAATGCAATAGTAGCACCCTTTAAAGCAGGGGTAGGCAACCTTTCCCCTTTAAGGGCCGAGGGACTTCAGCTCCCAGAAGCCTCAGCCATGTTGGCCAATAGTCCCATGTTGGCTAATAGCTCCTGGGGTTCTGGGAGCTGAAGTCCCTCGGCCCTTAAAGGGGAAAGGTTGCCTACCCCTGCTTTAAAGATTCAAAATCATTTTGTTACTTTAGGAACATAAAAAATAACAACTTTATTTGGCAGAGAATTATCATGTTTGATATGTCAAAAGTATATATAATTATGAATTGGATGTACTTTTATTTTTATCATCATCATCATCATCATCATCATCTTTTTTTGCTACAAATGGAGCTACAATGCCCTGATCTACAAAAACGTCTGAGTTATTAAAAATTATTCCATTTGCCAGTCTGAAGAGCAGGTGCAATAACACCTGTCCCCCACTCCTCCAAAAACAGGGGTGGGGATCAACACTGGGGAAAAAAAGAAAATTGTTTTACCTCCACTAGTTCTCCACAGTGTCAAGCAGACACAACACACTTACTTCCATAAAATGAAGCAAAAAAAGGAGACCAAGACCAAGAATTGCAATGATCTGATAGTATACATTTATTGTTCTTAACTGCCTTTGTGTTGGTCTTGACTCATGGCAACCCTATGGATGAGACATCTCCAGTATTATGTAAAAGTCATCCTTCTACATATTTTTAGAAATGATGGAGAATAGTAAATATGTGAATACTTTGTTTTAAACATTCTTTTCATCATTCCAAAATAAATTATTCCTAGCCCCTTTCCCCACAATTTTTCTCCAAAACAAAACAAGTTTTTTGGGGGGTAAAACAGAAAAAAATCCCCCATGCTTTTTTTCAAAAAAACACTCAGGCCTATCTGGCCCTGACAAATAACAGGTAATCTATCAAAATATTCCCACGCTTGGACTATAAATATTTAATACGCAAGAGTTCTTTAGCTATTTCTAAAAAGAGATTCACTCTTATTTTCAGAAGTGATTTCACTTCTTTGTCTACATCTACATGATTCACACATGCCTCTTTTTTTCAGTCCTGATGCTCTGACAGGCTCTCTATTTCAAATATATAATTACAGTTTTAAGCCTTCAGCTACCATTTCTTAATACCTTCCTTGGCTTCCAATCTAACAATGATAAAGTGTTGCCACCATATCATAGTTCTCCGTCACACGGCAAGTCTCTGAATAGCTTTTCCTGCCTACATTATGTCACTTCTCAACCAAAATACATGTTTTTGGTTCTGACACAACTTCAGATCTTCCTCCAAGTGATTCATGTACAATTCTCAACCCCAAACATCCAGTAGCCTATTGATTCTTTCCTGCCGAAGCCTTATAAAGTTACTAAATTTGTTAACCATTACTGTGAGGTTAAATATCTAACCCACCTCCTATCATTTTTCTTGTTCAAAACCAGGCCTGATGGAAAGGCAATTATTATGAAGCAGGGTTAAGCAGAATGCTGTCTGCCAGATGTTTTGGCAATGACTCCTATAAGTCACTAACACTGGTGATGCTGGCTGGGATTGCTTGTGGAATGACTGAGTGTTGCACTCGAAAATATCAGTGTGTAGGTGTGCCCACCCCTGCTATAATGCCTCTGAAACTTCATCCCAATGTTAATTACCTTTAGGTAACTACTGCATTGGTTCAATCTGGCCTGGGTTCATGTAGTTTATCACACATTGCTAACAGATAACATCTATAGCCCAGTTATCCTCACATGAACATTTACATTAATAAGCATCAATGGACTGTATTCTCCACAGATGGACACATCAAGTTAAAGCCTCCAGGATATTATGTACAGTGCATATATGTGAATGGTTTGACATTCAGTGGAGTCTTAAAGTAAGAAATTCTGATTATCCCCTATTTCAGGGATAAGAGCACAGCAGCAGAGAAATTGCTTTACGTATAGAAGATATTTCATGTACTGCATAAGTTTCCATGGGATTTGCAGTTTTTTGGCCCAGTACTGATTGCTCATTTTATATGTCTGTTTGGGCGTGGCCCACAGGCGTGAATTACTTTTTATAAATCACATGCTTTGTATTTAAAAAAAAATTTTTTTTAATACATTTAACACATTTGAGTGCAATACACTGTCTAAATAAAATTGCCGTATGTTCATTTTCCCTAAACTTTTTGCTCATTCACCTTCATAAGGACCAATCCTAGATCCATGGACTAGAGCAGGGGTCGGCAAGTTTTTCTTACCTGGAACCGGTCCGCTGGCCTCCAGGTCTTCCGCGGGCCGAGGGTGGGGGGGAAATGGCGGCATGCACACTCATGCATGCACTGCGCCGCTGCCCCGTGCGTTGTGGACACCATTTTGTTTTCCAAAATGGTGGCCGTGGCTCGTTCATGCATGCTCAGGAGTACTGCGCATGAGCAAACGAGTTGTGGCCACCATTTTGGAAAACAAAATGGTGGCGGCAGCGCGGCAGTAGCGCGCCCGGCGGCAGCGGGGGTTGGTGGGGGCGGCGGAGGTGGGGGCGGCGGAGGCGGGGGCCAGTCCAAAGGTCTCGGGGGGGCGGACCCAGCCCGCGGGCCATAGGTTGCCGACCCCTGATCTAGACACTATACCTCTATTCATTCTTCTTCCTGTTTGGATTCTGATGTTGGGGTTAGATGAGAGTATAATTTAGATTGCATCCCAATATATGGGTATTTGGGAGTAAGTACCCATTGAATTCAGTGCTTACAGCTGAAATAGATCTTTAAATCATAGTAGAATATTTGAAAATGGACATTAAGCAACCTGGATGAAGAACCAGAGGACAGAGAGAGAGATTAAAAGGGCTTGGGTTGCAGTTCAATTCTAGACTTCATGCTTTGCATGCAAAAGATCCCAAGTTCAATCCATAGGTAGGAAAAAGCTTCTGCCTATGGCAGCTTTATGGTTTCCCCTGAAAGCCTGTTTTGTACCAGTAGCAATTTGATCATCTTCACATAACTCGCAACAATAAAAACAGACAAATCACTTGAAAGAAACAGGTTCTCACCTTTTTTTGCAGTTGTGATGTGGTTTTGCCGACAAAAATCTTAACACAAAAAGCCAACTAGAGAAATATTTCAAAACACACTTAGAAGGACATTGCATTGCATCATTATCTGTGGAAAAATAAAAATGGGCCAAGCAAAACATGTTTCATCAATGGGATGTTTTAATTAATCTTATTTTATACAAATTTGTACTAATTTCCTCCTTCCTACCCCTCAAAAGACACATATGTACAGGAATATCAGCTTTATGGCTCATGTTTCTTTAATGAGGTTTCAAGAACTGTCTTTCCACAGACACAGAATGTGGAGCAGAGACTGGGGCAAGAGGTTTCCCAATGATTGTTGATCAGGTCTGCAGAGAGTTTCTGCAGCAATGCAGTTACATATAGTATATTATAGCAGCATATAGAACAGACTGGAAACAGACCCCAGTGCATCATTTGAAAAATAAGCACATGTCTACAAAGGAATGTGTGTGTGTGTATGTTTGTATAGGGACCTATAGAAAGCACACAAAACAAATTCTTATAGAAGCCTTTTTAACTCATTCAAAAAAAAAAAAAAACCTGAAAAAGAAAAGTGTGAATTACTGAGTGCTAAAACTAATTTTTACACATAGGATTAAAGCAAGGGAGCTTTGCATCTGCTAAAAATACATAGCTTTCCAACAACATTCATATAAAGATTTCGCAAGAAGAACAAAAAGAAAGCTAAAAATGACCTTTGCTACTAAATAACATTTATTGCCACCAATGTGGGATGACATTACATTGTGGGAGGATATTACTAATGAGGGAACAATCTTGTGGCAGTAAAACCTTTATGGCATTTCCACATCAAAACATAGATTGTTCATGTTTGTTATTGCCATTTTTCCTTTTCAACCATTACCCAGTGTTGCAACCATTTTGGGTCTCTCTTTCCCCCACTCCTACTACTCATAACTTATTTCTTTCTCCCAGCCTTCTAATAAAGCAATTGAACAGCTTTACCTCCTTTGAAAATTTGCACTAAGTTATGTAAATTACAATGTCAATTTTAACAGTTTCTATTTTAAAAAAAATAAGTCTAGTCTCTGAATATTTTCCATACTGCTGAAGCTAAATTTACTTATTTTCTTCAAAGGTTGCCACAAGAAAAGATGAATCAAAATTATCAGGCCTTTTAATGACTCTGCTGCTGGCATATTTTGGATGCAGCTGAATTAGAATTCTGGATATAAACCCAAAAGCTGCCCTTGTTTACCAGGGCCAATTTCTGTTGGCATGAAGAACAGCTATACCATGGGGAGAGCACTGAAGGGACAGAGGATCATAAACATGCAAGCTGCTGAATTAGTATGTTCACAGCACTGAATAATTCATATTAAACTGCTATGCAGATGTAGGATTTATTATTTGCACCCAGAGAAAGACAGCTTCCCCATCCCAGGAAATGCAATGGAAGGCTGGACTGTACACATAGAGATACAAGTTCCTAAAGAACTGCCAGTCTCTCTAAGGTGTTCTTTTCTGGCCCATAAATATGTAGTCAGCTACCAGTAGCTTTTAAGTCCCAGTCTGTTTGGCACCAGGATGTTGCCTGAACAGACAGCTCTCTGAACTGCATGGGCTAACTCAGCCAAGGAGAGGCTGAGGAAAAGGCCCATTGTTCAGTGGTACAGCACATGCTTTGCATATTTGAGAAGCCAAATTTAATCTCTGGCATCTCAAGATGTCAGATACCAAGGCTTCTGCAGCTGTCAGTCAGTCTATACCAGGGACCGGCAACCTACGGGCCGGGGGCCGGTTAAGGCCCTGGGCCCCGGACTTACCGGCCCCGCCCGAAGGCTGCCGCCGTCGCTGCCGCCGCGCGCCACCCCCACTGCCGCACGCCGCTGCCGGGGAGTGTTTTCGGGCGCGCTTGTCGCGGCCGCCATTTTGGAAGCCAAAATGGCGGTCGTGACGCGTTTGCTCATGCGCAATACTTTTGCGCATGCGCAAACGCATCGCAACCGCCATTTTGGCTTCCAAAATGGCGGCCGCGCACGCGCCATGGCAGCTGCAGCGGTGCACGCTATGGCGGCGGCCGCGGTAGTGGCTGCGCCGGCAGCGTGCGTGGGGGGGTCGCACGTGCAGGAGGAGGGTGTGCGCGCGCGTGTGCGCGCGCTCTCCGGCATTTCCCCCCCCCTTGGCCCAGCCGAGCGGCAACCTTTTTGAGACCGGCCCAGGTCTCAAAAAGGTTGCCTGTCCCTGGTCTATACTGTGTGAGACTGACTAATAAGACAATGCAGGACAATAATCAATCATTTTATTTCCCAAACATCAGTATTTACTGTCTACTCTGGGAGAGGGGGGTAACCATGCAGTCTCCAGAAGAAGCCAATACTGGGACTGCTGGGAATTGCAGTCCAACAACTGGAAGGCTACATGATTCCTATGGTTTACTCTATCCTCAATGCATAGCCCCCTTGACTGGAAATCACATCTTACAAGAACGGAGGTGATGGCAGTGGAGGAAGGTGATTATAAATTCGTGCATAAAGAGGAAGGATAATTGGAAAGAGGTGGAGATAGGGAGATGAATGACTTGATCTATTTGAACAAATATACTTGAACACATGGAAATAAATGCAATGCTAGCTGCCACTAGAGTAGACTTATTGAATCAATGGAACTTACATAAAATGTTGACATACCAAGTTCCCATTGCTTTAATGGGTCTCCTTTAGTTAGGACTAATAACTGGATCTAGGCCATGCACAATGAACAGTGTTTTAATCATGGTTTGATGTGGGCATGTACAGCCCCGTTAAAGGGTATTAACTCAATATTACTCTACGTAACATCACACCAGAAGTCCCAGAAAAAACACAAAGGAAAGATGAGACATTTATGATGAAAAATGAAGGCCATGAGTCCCTGAGGCTGGATGTGACATATATGCTATGGTTTGCAAGGAGCCTATGTTGCCTCTTTGCCAGATCTAGCTCTGCAACATCCCTCAGAAATCCTCAGCTGTACATTTAATTAGGAAAGTTGGTAGCTCCCTTGACAGCTATAAAGGACAACAACTGTTTATAGCAATGTCACACCAATGACAGGAATAAGCAAGCTGATCAAAGAGCAAGATGTAGGAAGGCACAGTGAGCTATCAAATAAGTCTGTTCTGTTTTGTATTTAGTGTTTACTAGTAAACACTTTAAGAATCCATGCAGGTCAAATATTAAAAGGTCAAATGTCATGAGTGAGAAATAAAGTGTTTTCAAGTAATGAAGCCATTAGACTAAAGAGAAGCTATCCAAGCAGGGCTAGTAAACTTCTCCAGTTCCATTCTGTGTCACTTTCCAGCCACGAGCACATAATCTCTTGTCCTCAAGGCTTTAGCACAGGGATAGGCAACCTAAGGCCCGGGGGGGGCCCGCATCCGCCCCCCTGAGGCTTTTGGACTGGCCCCAGGCCGGTCCTGCCGCCGCCACCACCGCCGCTGCCGCCCGCCATGATGATATCGATTATTGTTGTTATTACTTGTTCTTGGGGATTTCTTGGCAAAATCTCCACAGAGGTTTTGCCATGGCTTTGCTGAGGCTGAGAGAGTGTGCATGCATTTTTAATTTTTTAATTTTTTTAAAATATATTTATTTATTTATTTATTTTTGGTGCTTCAGCCCCCCAATTGTCTGAGGGACAGCAACCCGGCCCCCGGCTCAGAAAGGTTGCCTACCCCTGCTTTAGTATCTAGTCTTCAAGAGTTAAACTGTCAAAATATTCGATGACATTAGGGCAGTCATCCAATGGTTAGGGAAGTATTAAATATAGCCTGAATCTACATTTTTAAAATTCATTCTCAAATCTTCCAGAAAAAAAGTTCTTCTTCTCAAGAAGATCTATGAATTCCGTGCTTTAATCTGAGCCCTCATGCTTAATTCTACATGCCCTAAAGCATTAGCCACATGCTGGGCTGGAGATTGCTACTGCAATATATACCCAAAGCCCATGGCAGAGATGCTTGCATAATTCAGATCTCTTGCCTACTGTCCCTGCTTGAGTACACTGACACCGATTCACATCTTTGAGCCATATGGAGAATTTTATTGAATGGCCCACAGGAATGACAGTAAATTCTATATTTGGGGAGAAAATTATTAAATTTCCCCTCAACATGACAGCCCAAGATTAAGCATGGTAATAGAAGACCATCCACTAAACCAGACCTTAGAGGATCTCATTAAAACAAAACAAAACAAAACAAAACAAAACCCTCTTTTAGAGGCTATTTCTACTCACCTTCCTTCAAATAACACCCTGTCTCCAGTTAGGAGACCTAAATGAAAACCCTCAACTGGAATAAGGGTGGTAAGAATTTGAGGATACTAGAGGTTTCAACCCATATCAAAACATCTTTTAAATACAGTAGCCAAATGCAAACCAGAGGCTTATGGAACATACTGTATTAAAATGTATGCACTTTCCATACATACTGTTTGTCATTAGATGAAAAGCATATCTGCCTAATATGCTTCCCCCCTTCTATTTTTTAATCTATATTCCTTCTCAGCATTCTGAACTTGCTATGACCTCTGGAAAGAAAACTGAATGACTCTTCTCCTGATGACATCTGTGGAGCTTGGCCATTGCAAGCACATTACAATGTTACTGTATACATTGATATGCTGCTATGAGGAGATATCAGCTTCCTTGTGTTTCAAATCCTTCAGTGCTGGAGAAGAATCAAACCCTGATCAAACTAGCCTTTATGTTCCTTTAAATGGTTAACGCTTTGCCCAAAGTTTCCAGAGAGGAAAAACAAGAAGGATTTTTGTAACAGAAAATAATATAATGCAAGTCCATTATTTATTATTCCAGATAGAATAATATAATTAATAATTCAAATTTTAATCAGCAAGTGTGCCCTTTCTTTTTCTCTCTTTTTTTTAAAAAAGGAGAATTGACCTATAAGCAGCAAATATCTGCTTAATTAAAATGTGATCAGCTAAACTAACTAACTGAAAGCACAATTTGATTCCACTTTAATTGTCATGGCTCCATTTCATGAAATCCTGGCATATGTAGTTTGGGTAGGGGCTAAACCTTCTCTAGTGCAGCCCACCAAACCATCACTAGAGCTTTCCACTAAAGAATTCTCAGTATTTCATGAAACTATAAATCCCAGGATTAAACAAAATGGAACTAAACTGGTATCAAAATCCTATAACTGTGTACTTATAGTTTCAAGATTGCCAAAGCTGTATCTATTCTGTATACCACACATAGCAGACATTTATCTCTTGTAGGGGAGAAAAAAAAACCTCTGACTTTCTGATAATTTTGGGGGGGGGTATCTTATTTATTTGATTAAGATATTTCTATATTACCTACCAGCCAGCCCACAAAGGCTCCTGAGGCAATGAACGAATAAAAACAATTTAAACATTACAAAGATACAAACATTTTACAAACAGATTAAAATAATCTCTAAAAACTTTTAAAAGCTGTTTATCTAGGAGCAGACATAAAATACAATTCTAAAAGAACAACTTCAAACGCTGAATTTCACGTTGAACAGTAATGTTTTGGCTGCCTGCCAGATGCTCAAAAGAAATGGAGCCAGCCTACCTTCTTTGGCAAGGAGTTCCACAGGCAGAGTGCTGCCATAGAGAAAGCCCTGGTATATGTACATATCATCCTAACTTCATGAGGTGTTGGAAGATGTGCTAGGGAGTCCTCTGAAAATCTCAACTTTCAAGCAGGCTAATAAGGGAGAAAGTGATCTTTCAGTCAAAGCAATGACTCTTGAAATACACCTATTGCAAAGCCTCAGAAGATGCAGGAATTCAGCCTTAAGGTGCACATAGTTTCAGCAATATCTTCACAGTATTACAAAAGATCTTGAGGAACAACTCTCCTGTCTTTTAGTGCTATTGCTGCATTTCAATCTGAACACATCACTAGTCAAGCAGTACATAACAGTGGTAGAAAGCAGTAAAAATGTAACATAGCATCGTTTTTGCATAAATTCCATCACCATGGCAAATAAAATAAAATAAATCTCCCACCCCCACCACCCCCACAAGAGTTAGCCATCATTAAACAGAAAGAGGGTTGCTAAAACAAAATTTCGTCCAGACTTCTTTAAGATAAAACACAAAACAATCTTGTGGCAATTTGAATAATAGGAAGTTTTATTCAGCATAAATTGAATATATGAAGTCTAGTCTACTTCACCAGGCACATAGAGTACAGCCTCAGTAGGTAGGTAACGCATTTAAGGGCCTTTGCAGACTGCTAGAAATAGTGCAAATTGAGGCCACTATAACTGTCCTGGCTCAGTGCTAGGGAATCATGGGAATTGTATTTTTTTCTGGGACATTGAGCCTTCTCTGTCAGAGAGCTCTGGTGCCACAATAAACTACAGTTCCCATGATTCCCTAGCACTGAGTCAGGGCAGTTAAAGTGGACTCAATTTGCACTATTTCTGACAGTCTGCAAAGGCCCTACAGGCCTTTGCAAACTGCCAGAAATAGTGCACATTAAATTGAGGCACTGCCCTGGCTCAGTGCTAGGGAATCATGGGAACTGTAATTTATTGTGGCACCAGAGCTCTCTGACAGAGAAGGCTCAATGTCCCAGAAAAAAAAATACAATTCCCATGACTCCCTAGCACTGAGCCAGGGCAGTGCCTCAATTTAATGTGCACTATTTCTGGCAGTCTGCAAAGGCAAGGTGGAACAAAACTTTGCTGCAGCAAAAGCAATAAAGACTAACATGGCTACCTGTCAGTTTCGCCCTAATCTTTAAAAATATCCCACAACACTTGCAGCTGATTTCTATGGGACACCCATTTTGCAGAGGTGGTTAAATGAAAGGGTGGCACAATGTAATTTGGTCCAAACCCAACATAATACACAGCTAAACCAGCCCATTTCCAACATCTGCTCAATACAAAAATCAATACACAAGTCATTTGTCAATTACAGAGACTCTACAAGATGATTTACCCTCTCCCGTTTTGCTTCTCTTGTTTCTTGTTTATTTATTGTTCTGGAAAACCATTTTTGCTTTAACTGTAGGGTCTGCAAAAAGTCTAAAGCTAAAATAATCTAAGGGGGATTGCAGACTGCCAGAAATAGTGTGAATTCAGTCCACTTTTAGGGTTAGGGTTAGAGTTAGGGAACCATGGGAACTGTATTTTATTGTGGCATCAGAGTTGTCTGACAGAGAAGGCTCAATGTCTCAGAAAAATAACAGTTCCCATGATTCCCTAGCACTAACTCTAACCCTAAAAGTGGACTGAATTCACACTATTTCTGGCAGTCTGCAACCCCCCTAAATCTTAAGTGTTTGTCCACATGCAAATCCTGCTGATGTCAACAGCCTAGCTAGCAGTTCAAATATAAACAGGTTTAGAAAGAAGGAAGCCCCACTGAGTTCCATGGGACATAATTCCTACTTGCCTCTCTATTTCATGAATGTTGTCACTGCAAATTTTCCAAAATAATACTAGAAATCTAGTAAATATCAAAACATGCCTTTGTTTGAAAATTCCAGTTTCTGAGTAGCAGCCATTGTACAACTGCAGTGATTTATTTCAGGCAGGAGATTATTTGGTCACACTGAAGGCAATACAGTACACACAATCTCCAACCCCATAATTGCCTTATCTCACTGATGCCTAATGAAACTATGTCCTGAGGTAGATTCCTCCACCATCTTTTCCCATTGGTTGCTAGAAACAAGTGAGGCAAGCCCTTTTCTTCTTCCTGCTCATGGAGACAGAGGAGTTGGCACCAGAAGAATATTACAATCTGTCTTCCTGGCATGGGCTGGACCTAAAGAATGTTTCATGTCTTGGAATTTGTCTTAGCATCTTTCCATAAGCATCAATACTATACCTTTTAGATTGGGAAAATGTCTATATCTATGCTGTACTAAGCGAAAGGATTTTTTTCCTGCAGTGATAGTACTGAAACCTCTTAAAGGGATCGGAAGAATCTTACTGCTATAGAAGAGTAATATAGAAAATGATCTATGTCTAAAGTGTCCTGGACAGAGGCAGGACAGGAATAAGAGGGGATGAGTCCCAGATCAATAGGTGTAGGGCAGCAGGGAGACCAAGAAGGGAATCATTCCCATATCTGCTGCCCTGTAGAAGTTTTGGCCTACATCTCTCCCTACTTTCTTCAACCATCATGGTCTGGTCCCTTTAGTTACAGATTATGAGAGCTGTTGTTCTCCAGGGCACCAGATTTGTGAATACATGCTGAGTGAAGTGATGGCAAGAGCAAAACCCTAAAAAGAATCTAAAATGTCCTGCTTACTTAAGAATAAAACTCATTGAACACACAGTGATTTTTGAGTGCAAATAGTCAAACTATTGAGAAAGGAAGGTAGAGTCAAGCAGAGCTGAGCATGGCCAGCAGCTGCAAAATTAAGATGGTCTAGAGCCCACATATGTTTTGAAATAATAAACTGGAATGTCTGACTGTTAGCATGTAGCCTTAAAAAACTGCACACAGCATGCATCCATGTGTGTGTACCTGCTCTTGACAAGTCACTCACATGATTTATGCAAAAGTAATTGAGGTTAAATTATTTTCCACATAAAATTCCTTACATCTAATTTCAACTTGCAACCTAGAAATGACTGAAATAAACAAACCCATATGTCATTTAACAGCTTCTTGCCAGCTGGACCTAATTAGGTCATTTTTATTTTCTTGAAGAAGAATTTCAGACTACTATCCTTTGGTCTTTCATCTAGGATAAGTGCCTTGCCTTTCTTTATTATATCACCAATGTACTAACAATTATGAACCAGGTCTGCTGTGATGGGTGCTTTTTTCTTAAAGTGCAGGGACTGTCTGTTAGATTTAATACATCTGTCTTGTTCTTTCAAAGCAAAACAAGGTGACAAGTTACAGCTTTGACCTTTTTATTAATAAATGCCCAGTTTAGACCTAATGTTAAACCATATATGAATCAACTACAGCTTAAGGATTACACATACATCTACATTACCCTCTTAACTGTCTATGCATGATAGAAAGCTAACAGCAGCATCCTTCTTCAGCTGTAAATGAAGCACAACACTGCATCTCAGCTTAGGAAACTAGTTTATTCTAGCTGAAGTTTAAACCCAGATCCTTTGAACACACCTAATCACACCTAAAATATAATCAATATTTCTTTAGCTGAAACATAACAGAAATGTATGGTGGATACAACATGGAAGAAGCAAAGGTAGAAGACAAAGAACGTGTGAGCCAGAAGCTTACTGTGGCTCGTTCTTCCAAAGCCAAATCCAGGAAATCCTCTTTGATTGGAGATAATGGTGGAGAATCCCTATTGTCATCACTGTTGAGTGCTTTAAGAAATTGAGATGTCCTTTCTAGAAAGTGGGAATGGGCAAAAGAAACCAGATTCTCTGCAGAGTAGATCTGATCTAACATTTCATCTGAACCATGTCTAAGAATAATTTTCATACTTGGTTGAAGGTGTGTGCCTTCAAGTTATTTTTGACTTATGGTGACCCTAAGGCAACCCTACCACTGGGTTTTCTGGGCTGAGAGTGAGTGACTTGCCCAAGGTCACCCAATGAGTTTCCATGGCTGAGTTGGGCATTGAACCCTGGTCTCCAGAGTCATAGTCCAAACCACAACACCATGCTGGCTCTCAATTTTCATAGTACTGCATCTAAATAACTAACTGCATTGTGATCTCCTTTTATTCCTTTTAAATTTATATTTCACTTCTATCTAAAGAACTGCTTGATACACATAGCCAGGCAGGTCTATTGTTTTAACATGTTTATCTGAGAAGTGTATCAATTTAAAGTCTGCCTTATGAACTCACAAAGGAACAAGTCATGAAAACAGCTCACACTTCTGAAATAGAACTTTAACTATTTTATGAAAAAACTTTACCTTTTGTTGCTTGGCAAATGTTCTCTCATATTTATTTTTAACTGGCCATAATACCTGGGTTTGGCTGTCTCAGTGAGGCCCCTGGTGGAGATCTCCACTTATCACAGACAATACTATAAAATGTGCAATAATGAACAAAGTATCAAGGACATTAGAGGGAAAGAACAGAAGGTGGCTTTTCCTCCCGGATTAATTTGGTAGAAAGATTTTTATCTCATCTCTCTACGATACCTTTCTGGATCCTATATAGCCCACTGATTTCTCCCCAGTTCAGAACCACCAAATTTTTCATTTCATGGAAAGAGAGTGAGCTCCTATCAGCACACCTGAAAATACAATTAGAACAACCCATCAAAAGAAGTATTTTGGAAAGAAAAATGCCTGCAGGATATATTGAAAATAGGAGCATATCATTCATCAGCACTAGATGGCGAGAGAAGAAGGAAAAATAGAAGTTTATTGGGCGAACATCTGAAAACAGTCTCTCTTCTTAAAATAGTACTGTATTTTCACTTGTCCCTCCACATTTGCAGCTTTGATTTTTGTGGATCTGATTATGCACGGATTTTATTAATATGTTCTTTCTAGGAATATTTAGGTCCTCCAGAGCAACTCTATGGTCAACTTTAACCAAAGGTTGCACTGAAGGACCTAGAGATCCCTAGAGAGCATTTGTAGCTCCTCCAGCGCAATTCTATAGTCAATGTCTGGGAGATGTTGACCACAGGGTTGCACTGAAGGACCTAGAGATCCCTAGAGAGGTGTTCTGTCAGGTAAAAACATAGTGGTCTTGTTATTTGCAGTTTTTCCACATTCACGGGTGCCCTGTGCCCCTAACCCCAGCAAATATGGAGGGATAAGTGTATTATTTATTTATCTGGTGAAAGTAATTAATGTAAAACAAAAGCAAATAAATGACCTGCTTATCTATTTATGTTTTTAAAAAATGGTCAGGTTTGAGTTTATTTTTCCACAGTGCACAGTATGCAAAGTAGCACTTTTGTCAGTAAATGAGCTTCACTGAAATATTTACACATAGTCCAATAATCAATATGATAGTGCATCTTCAAAACCAGAGATACAAAGAATAAAACAGAAACCTACAATTACTTTGTTCAAAACATACAAATGTACCGTAGACAAAAAACAACATTATTACTTCTCTAGTGAGTAACCTTGACTATAAAATGGTATCACTAAAAAAATGACATAAGAAAACTGGTCTCCAGCAATTGCAAACTATTCCTTTAAATACAGATTTTCCCCATAATAGTCATTGCTCTGGATTAATCAGAGCATTAGTATTACTTAATACTTAATTAATAAGTATTAAAACCAACGTTACAAACAAAACCCTCACAAAGAACGGGTTGGATTTCGCCAACATCTCCAAGCTTATGACCTACCACTACTTCCCCAAATTATGCTCCACAAGAAGTTTAGGAGAGGAAAGTCTATGCACCCATAAATCTGCACTTGACCCTTGTCCCTGTCGTCCTTCATCGTTTACACACCATGTCTCTCCCTGTCCAAAACCCACTCCTGGGACCTCAGCAATTGAAACACAAAACAGCAGCTGTTTGGCAACAGTTCTAACCCTAAACAGCAAATGCAATGATTTCATTTCACTAAATATGCAGATCTCCTCCAGTGCTGAGTGGAACAATAGCCCCTCTTTTATGAGGGGAGAGCGAATGCATTATAGGAAAGGAAAAAAAAACCCCAAATATATTCATATATATATAAATGCTTTTATTTAAAAAAAACAAAACACCAAGGTGCAAATCTAAAGGAAATATATGAAACTGAAGCTTGAAATATGCTGGAATATTACAGATAGGTATCTTGATCATACAAGACCTGTTCTCCTGCCTTCTTTGCCCAAAACCATACAGTTCTTGGGGTCCCCTCTTGAGATTTCCCTCATCTTTCCTCATGGCTTCCTGATGGCTTTCCCGGATGGGAAGAATGATACTTGCAAGGCCCAGTGCACACATACATACATACATACATACACACACATTTTGGCACTGCTTCTAAACACAATCAGCCCTGGTTAGTACTTGGATGGGAGACCAGAGGCTGAAAGAAATATATTTCAGAGGAAGGAACTGGCCAGACCACCCTTGGGGACTCCTTCCCCAGGAAAACCCTCTGAAATCTATGGGGTCGCCATAAATCCACACACACAGCCACAAAGGGAAGGCAGAAGCTGTGGAAAGCACCACTGGCTTCATGACTCCCCCCCCCCCCCCCCCCATCCAGCCTTCCTCTCCCATGATTTAGCAAAATGCAACTTGAGGGCAAAGCCTGGCAAATGGAAACCCCTTTGGAGAGGAGCCACTGCCTTGCTCAAGCATCCCTGGAAAGGATGGCTCAAGGCTGCAGCCAAGCCCAGATCAGCTGGCAAAATGGATGCTTCTCCCCACACCCAGAAAGGGAGAAAGGGACCTCCAACTCCATAGAAATGGGAATGGGGGCCTTCTCTCTCTCTCTCTCTCTGTGTGTGTGTCTCCTTTCTGGGGCATCTCTCCCTCTCTCATCCTCCCCTCTCCTCTCCATCCCTTACTAAGCATCCTCCCAAGGAGAGGAAGAGGAGACCAGCACCTTCCTCCCCAGGCCAGGGTCAGCCCCACCTCACCCCAAAAAGGAGACAACCACCAAACCTCCCCCCACAATACACACACACACACCCTCCAGTGCCCTCTTTTTCTCTTCCAAAGGCAGGGAAATGGAGGGAGGACTGGCTATCCCTCAGTCCTCTGGGCCTTTAAATCCCCCCATACACACACACACACACACACACACACACATCCATGCCCATTACCTCTGCCTTCTTTCGACTGGCGTTGCACTTGGTGGACCTTGAAACCCACAGGAACAGCCTCCTCCTCCTCCTCTTCCTCCTTCCTTTTCTCTCACAAGCAGCGGCAGAGGCTGAGGAAGGAGGAGAGGAAGGTCTCTCTTCCTCCTCCTCCTCCTCCTCCTCCTCCTCCTCCTCCTCCTCGCCCTCCCCTTTGGCTCCTGGCTGTGTATCTGTCAAGGCTGTGCTCCCTCCCTCCACGGCACCCTGCCCTATTTTGCCCCTAGCCCTCCTCTTGCTGTCTTACGCAGCCCTGGACTGGCTCTCTCTCTCTCAAAGCAGAAGGAAGGAGGGGAGGGGCACGAAGAGAAGCCCAGCCCTGCCCTGTCCCCCCCCCCCCCCCCGCAAATTGGGTTCTGAGGGCCTTGAGAGCGCATGCGCACCACTGCCGCTCCGCCACCGGCAAAAAAAGGAACAGACGGGGATGGCACGCGCCATCGCCCACGACGCGCCCGCGCTCTCTCTCTCTCTCTCTCTCTCTCTTTCAAGCAGTGCGTGCACTCACATGCACACACACACAAACACACATACACCTCACATGCACACACACACAGACACATACCTCACACGCACGCACATGCACACACACACCTCACATGCACACACACACACACCTCACATGCACACACATACCTCACATGCACATACACATAGACACATACACACACACCTCACATGCGCACACACATAGACACATACCTCACACGGACACACATACACACACACCTCACATGCACACACACTTACACACACACACACCTCACATGCACACACATACAGACACCTCACATGCACACACATACCTCACACACACACACATACACTTCACATGCACACATACATAGACACATACCTCACATGCACACACACACACACACCTCACATGCACACATACACACGCACTGCCTTTGCTCATGCTCCGACACACTTAAACAGACTGGAAGAATGCCCCTTGCATTTTTTTCAAATGGGCAAAGGGCTGGTTCAGGGTGGAGCTGCTTGGAGGAGACAGAAGGGAGGAGCAGGGCAGGGACAGAAGGGATTTCACCTGACAGGTTGTTGTTGTTGTTGTTGTTTGTAGCCAGAGTTAGTAGGGGATTGTCTGATACTGTCGGAAAAACTGCCCAGGGTGGTGGTGCGAAGGCCTTTAAAAAGGAGGAAAATAGCCCCAGAGGAAAAGGTGTAGCCAGAGAATGGCCCCTACATTCAGTGGCCTCACTAGGGATTGTGTCACACACATACACCTGCTATTTGACCTCTCTCCCCCATACCACACCACACAGAATCCTTAGTGACCTTTTTGTTATTCATGAATTGTAATTTCCATTATTATTATTATTATTATTATTTAAATATCACTGAATTTAATGTCAATACGAGGGGGTATTGTAAAGTAATAATTATCACCCAGAAGTTATTATGGTATATTAATGAAATTTTGTCAGTGTCATCATCACCAAGTGATTTTTTTCTTTTCCCAAAAATGAAAAATCCGTTGCAGGGTTGCCGATTTGACAACACAGATGACGTAATTCATGAAGTGGAAGAGCGGTTTAAGGCTCAATCTGCAGACTTCTACAATAATGGTATTTGGAGGGTCAAGAAACGCTGGGAAAAATGTGTAAATCTGGATGGTGACTATGTAGAGATAAGTTAACAACTACAAAATAGATAAACAATCTGCACATCAACTGCAAAACAAAATAAAACAATCTACAAATCAACTACAAAACAAAACTAAACTTTATGTCATTTTTTTTAAAGGTACTAATAAAAACTTTATGATACCCCCTCGCAGTTGTGATATAAGCAACTAGCAACATTAAAACTATACTTTAAATTACAGTATCATACAGACAGCCCCAGTGTATATACGTGTATATAGTCTCATGGGGCTAAAGTGAAAATCTAATAAAATGTGATGTTTTAAAAAGGAAATGTAAAAAGAATTATTTGTTAATTTTTTTAAAAAAATTAGTTTTAAAACAAATAACCAAGGCCTTTCTCCTGCCACTGAGCCTAGCCCCACTTGTACCATCTTTTCCACTGAGCTCCAGCATTTTAAAGGGATGCAGGCAAACGCCTCGGCTTTCTTTCTGCCAAAAGGCAGATGTTTGGAGAGCAGTGCTGTCACCCCTTAGATGTGCCATCTAATGTGGGTCAGCACTCTCTGCAGTGATGCCCCTGCCTTAATCTAGGGCAGCTAACCCCTTTGCCAATATGTTTGGGAATCATTCTGTGGAACTGACAGTGAAGAAGATGCTTTTAGCAAATTTCATATCCTATGGAGGCCCCTAGTTTGTTGGCTTAAAAAATTGCCTCAACAAAAGGCCACCATTGCCACACCTGTAAGGTGATGATACCTAACTGATGCTCATGTATCATAGAATCATAGAGCAGGAAGAGATCACAAGGGCCATCCTGTCCAACCCCCCTGCCATGCAGGAACACACTATCAAAGCACCTCTGACATCTGGCCATCCAGCTGCTGCTTAAAAGCCTCCAAAGAAGGAGGCTCCACCACACTCCGAAAGAGTGTCTTCCACTGTCAAACAGCTCTTACTGTCAGGAAGTTCATCCTAATGTTGAGCTGGAATCTCTTTTGTACAGTGTAGTTTGAATTTATTGTTCCTGGTCCTGTTCTCTGGAGCAGCAGAAAACAAGCTTGCTCCATCATCAATGTGACACCCCTTCAAATACTTAAACAGAGCTATCATATCACCTCTTAACTGTCTCTTCTCCAGGCTAAACATACCCAGCTTCCTAGGAATCTCCTCATAGGGCATGGTTTCCAGACCCTTCACCATTTTGGTCTCCCTTCTCTGGACACGCTCCACCTTCTCAATTTCCTTTTTGAATTGTGGTGCCCAGAACTGGACACAGTATTCCAGGTGAGGCCTGACCAAAGCAGAATAGAATGGCACTATTGTTTCCCTTGATATAGATACTGTACTTTTGTTGATGCAGCCTAGAACTGCATTGGTCTTTTTAGCTGCCTCATCACACTGTTGACTCATGTGAAACCTGTGGTCTACTAGGACTCCTAGTCCAGCATCATTGCCGGTGATATCATGAGCCAGAATGAGGCACCTTCCTCAGCTGGTCAAATGCTGGGAGCATTGTTATGGTAAGATATGAGAAGATGTGTGGGACAATATAGGCATATATCATGTGTCCCATGATGCTCTCTGGTATGGGGAATGCATTGTCCTATTATAATTATTGAATAAGTTTAATCCAGGGGTAGGCAACCTAAAGCCCGGGGGCTGGATGTGCCCCCCCCGAGGCCTTTGGACCGGCCCTAGGCCGGTCCTGCCGCTGCCGCCACCGCTGCCACTGCCTGCCATGATGATATTGATTATTGTTGTTATTACTTGTTCTTGGGGTTTTCTTGGCAAAATCTCCACAGGGGTTTTGCCATGGCTTTTCTGGGGCTGAGAGAGTGTGCATGCATATTTTTTTTTAATTTTTAATTTTTTTTATATTTATTTATTTATTTATTTATGGTGCTTCGCCCCCCCCCCCAATTGTCTGAGGGACAGCAACCTGGCCCCCGGCTCAGAAAGGTTGCCTACCCCTGGTTTAATCAATGAGTCTGGGCAATTTCTGTGCATAGTATGGGAGTGGATTGTTTTTGTGTCGGGCAGCAGAATATGTTGGACTGGCTTTTCCTGGTACACGGAAATGAAAGAATTTGAGCTGTACTGTAGTCAATAGACTGCTTGTTTGTGGCACCATCCATGAACATGGTATTGTGTGGCCCAACATAATAAAGAAAGTTTTGTTTGGTTTTCAGTTTGCAGTTGGATACAAGGAAAAAGAGGGAGGAAATGAAGGAACCAAAGGTAAGCAGAACAGAATATGTATTCAACTCAGAAATAAATTGGGCTTATGTTGTCATATGCATCATGGGATTGAAGGATTTAATTTTAGGTGGAATTTGAAAGAAGAATGTGATGCCAAAAAAAGAAAAAGAAAAAAGTAGCTTGTGCTCCACCAATATGTTGTTATGTGCTTTCAAGTCAATGCTGCCTTATAGCAACATTATCATAGAGTTTTCTTGGCAAGATGAGGGCTGTCCAGTTTCTTTCTGGCTGTGCCATGTTTGGTGGGAGTCTCATAAAAGATATTCAGGTTAGTGGTGGAGAGAAAGTGGAATGGCCTGCCGGACGAGATCCGTCTTACTACCACTCTTGCTGCTTTCAAGAAAGCAGTAAAGACGGATCTCTTTCGGCAGGCCTTCCCGGAATAACGGTCGGCCCTTAAAGGGGTCTCCATTTGTCTGTCTCCTTGGAAAATCTTGTTTTTAATTTATTGATTTAATTAATATTGTATTTTAATTATTCTTCGGTTTAATTCTATTTTAAGGGGATGGGGAGGGGGGAGGTAGGGGTTAAGGGGAGAGGGAATGTTCTAACGTTGTTCTGTTTTAATTATTGCTGTCCCCCGCCCCGATTGCCTAGCAGAGGGGCGGGCTACAAATAAAAATTTATTATTATATTATTATTATTATAAAGTAGATATTATGGTGGATTCTTGTCATTTACAGCAAATTGGGAAGGATTTTATATTCCTAGCAACAACAATATAACTCTCAGTAGGAGCTGATGGTTTCCACCTCAGTGAGATAGTGAAACTGCTCTGGGTTTTAGTCCAAATGTTGGAGCTATCCAAAGGGCTAAATGTATTTTGTATAGGGTTAAGCCCCTGGGCAGTTTTAAAATTTAGACTAAAACCCTGAGCAGATTCACTGCTCCACTGATATGAAAGCCACCAGCTGGTATGGATATCTCTGTAAAATGGAGAATGTATGAGAAGAGACTAGATTGTCTCCAGGTAACTTACAGGCTAACTCTGCCCATTAGGCATGGTTAGATTTTCATAATTCTTTGGGATGAGGTAACTGTTCTCTGCCCCTGTACATGCACATAATCATTCATCCACTTTTCAGACATACAGAAGATAATGGCTTCATCTGCACTGCAGAAATAACCCAATTTGATAGCACTTTAACTGCCTTAGTTCAATGCTATGGAATTCTGGGAATTGTAGTTTTGTGAAACACTTAGCCTGGTGTCACAACAAACTACAGTTCCCAGAATTCCATAGCATTGAGCCATGGCAGCTAAAGTGGTGTCAAACTGGATTATTTCTGCAGTGTGGATGCAGCCATAGCCAGCAATCAGTTTTAGGTGGCCATTAAAAAGGTCTCCAGGGCATTTCTGAATTTCCAAAATTTCAAATTTATAAAAATTGTGTTGGATTGTCAACATTCAAACTGGAAAGAATACTGTTGCCTTTGATGACCATTGTCACAAACTGGGATGGGAGTATTGTAACATATGTACAATTGATCACTGTACAATGTATTTAAACCCACCAATTATCTGTTAGTTCAGCTCTGACAATGTGAAACAATAAGTCCTTGCTTTTCCATTCTTCCTCTCAAAAGGCGCTTCACTCTAGTGCAGTTTTTATTCTTCTAAAATAATAAGGTTTCTGCTAAGGCTTCTATTTATGAGAATGTTCAGTGCTTTGATCTTAGATCTTAATACAGTATTTCAGGGGTAGGCAACCTTTCCCCTTTGAGGGCCGGGGGACTTCAGCTCCCAGAAGCCTCAGCCATGTTGGCCAATAGCTCCTGGGATTCTGGGAGCTGAAGTCCCTCATCTCTTAAAGGGGAAAGGTTGCCTACCCCTGCAGTATTGCATAATCTACCAAATTACAATGCTGTGCTGAAGGATTCCCCCCAGCTTGACTTCTGCATATTTTGTTGTGTTACAACCTCCAGTTGGAAGAGATTTAACTGGCATTGTTACCAGTTGATTTGCATACAGTATTTAACACTGTGAAGATGCAAAATATTTTTGTCCTACGAAAGTTAAGCAATCAAAACTTAGGACGTTATCACACGTGGGCCAGTTTTGTTGTTAAAGAGATAATAAAGTGGAAATGAAGCATCCTGAAAAGAAAGTGAAAATAGAACTTAATTACGCAAAAGCTTTTCACATGTAATTACAGTAATAACGGAATTAAGTTAAAAGCGAAAAAAAGACGTTTTTAACTTTCATACACAAGTGAAAAGAACCCGTACATGTACTGGAAATGGGTGTGTTTTGTGACCAGACTCCTCCTTTTTCAGGGCGACGTTTTTAACTTTCATACACAAGTGAAAAGAGCCCGTACATGTACTGGAAATGGGTGTGTTTTGTGACCAGACTCCTCCTTTTCCAGGGCGAGTCCTGCATTTCCCAGGAGGAAATGTCAGACTGCCCTACATTTTGGGTCATGTCCTCCTGCACAGATCCTAACCCCCTTCCGTTGGGGTTAGGACCTCTCAAGAGAGCAGAGGAGGAGGAGGAGGCTGGAAAAGCAAGGCAAGGCAAGGGAGGGATTGAGAGGGGGAAACTGGAGGTAGCTCCCATGCCCCCCCATAAGCCTTTCCCCTTTGTAGGACCTGCAGGGCAGAACTTCATGGTGAGATGGATTTCCAAGTTGCTCCACAAGCACACCCCACATTTGCACCCACATCCACTCACAGCTGCTGCGAGGGAAGCCTTCTTTCCCCTCCTTTTCCCTCTATCCCAAATGTCAAACTTCTCCTCCGTCCCAAACTTCCCTCTCCTGGGCTGCCTTCCCTTCCCTTCCCTTCCCTTCCCTGGCACTGAGAAGGAGCCCAGGACTCTCCATCCCTGGAGGTCCATCCTCCTCCTCCTCTTGGCCCTCCTCCAGGTTTTAAAAGAATTGTCCATGCGTATTTGCTTTTCACATTACAGTAAATGCGAAATTACTGTAATTTCGCAAATGCATTTCCTCTAAACTCCCGAAATTAAAAGGATCTCGGATAATACCAGTTTCTGTCCAGTTTCTGACCAGTTTCTGTGTGATGTCGTGTGAAATCGTGAGGCTCAAATTCAGTTTTTGTTTGGGATTTGTGTGGATTAACCAACAGATTTCCCCCGTGTGATAACGTCCTTAGTGTTAGTAAGCAAACAGTTTGTTTTTAAAGTCTGCTTTTAGTTCTCTTAGTATGAACACTATTTATTGATAATTTTCTGTTTTATTGTAACCATTTGATTAAACTACAGAAAGAATGTAGAAATAAATGCCTTAGAGTGAGCTTTCTTTGGGGGTTTTTATAGCACATTTTAAAATTAGAAATATCCAAATCTGAACTATGAAAACATACTCCAGTGATAGGTTTTGTAGTACTCTTCAGGATAAAGATCAGTTGTTTACTTCAAACATTATACCTAACCAAGATTAAAGAAGTTTAACTCTGGCATGTGATATCTGAATTGGCAGTTTGCAATCAGCAAGCCCGAACTGTACACTAAAAGTGTGGTTTTGTGTTGTGTCTGAATTGACAAACCATGGTTATGACTATTGCTGCACCCTCTGGAAGTCAGGGCAGCAAAGAAGTGAGCAACCAGAAAATTAAAGCAAGCATAAATTATGGGTTGCCTGGCTGTATGGAAACTTAAACCACAGTGGGATCTAATATGTCAGGATTTGTGCAAATCTTTTGATGCCATTTCTGATTTGAGCCACTTTGTTACTGGTTGATTCTCTAATCTTTTAAGGCTTTAGGCTAAGACTACATGGCTTAAAAGGTAAGAGATGTCTTCCAACTGTCCTAGAATTATACTCTTTTATCATGTCATAGAAACAGAACAGAAAAAAGACTGGGCAGTGTAAACAGGCTAAGAGGGTTCCAAGAACACCCCCCCCCATATTAACAGAGCAGTATAAGGAATGATATATCGATTTGACTGTGTTCTTTCATGAAACTATGAACACCCCTTAAGAGTACCCCTTAAGCATCTACATCTACTATGCATGCATTCGTCTACATGCTGTTTTGTAAAGAAAAGCAAAGGAGTGGACTATGCATCTTGACCTTTTAGGGAGGGAAGTAGTAGAACATGTGAATCCAGTTATTAAATTGGGCTACAGTGAATTCATATATATGTGGCAGAGACTTGCCAGAAGAACTGTGGCTGCGTTTAGTTTTCTAAACATGCAATACATTACAGGGTCACTGCTCCACTGAATACCTTAAACTGCTGCCCTTAAAAAAAAAATAAACCTAACACACACTTGAATTATGCCAGGAATAATCAAATCTAGCTGTGGCCTGAGGGACTGTGACCTTAATTTAAAATCAATCAAAAAGCCTTCTGTTGATGTCAGCTGGTTGCCCTGTTCACATGTCTAACAATGGTGTTCTCACAAGCGTGCTATGGTCAATTTCATTAAAAAGTTGGGGTAGAAAGCTTGTATGTCAATTTACTGTATATCTCTTGGGTAAAGTAAGGTATGGTTTCAAGCTTTAGATATGTGGCAGAGGGACATATTATTGCTACGAGGAGTACTACTACTACTAAACACTGGTACATACGATTTTATCAGAGCTTGGAAGTAGCATGTTGCAAATAATGTCTCCTGTAACAATGTTGGGTTTTTTAAAAGTAATGGTAGCCTTTTGTATCTTTATGTTATTGTATTGAACAGGGATCCAAGAATACAATGTGTAGTTCAATGTGTGTGTTGTTGTACTGCATTTTTAAAAGTTTATTTATATTCCACATTTTTCTCAAAGCTGGGACTCAAGGTGACTTGCAAAATACATTATCACTATATATCTTGGTTTTATTTCTATAGTGTGTAACATTTATTTGATATTTTAAAAAATAAAGTCAGTCTGGAGGATTTGAAGCTGTTTTTCTATTTTACCTTATATCTTCTATAATCTGTCCTTAGGTATTTATTATTTTACCTAGGAATTTTAAGTACTGAATTACAGTAATTGTAGATTTCACAAAGATCAAACAAACTGAACTCTCTTACCACTAGTTCCACTCAATGTGATAAGAAAGCATTATGAAAATCTAACAACTTTATCCTTTTGTTGGGTATGTAGAGTCAGCCACATGTCTTTGAAAATAACCCACTTCAGAAACAGGCAGTAGTCCCATCTGTTTAAAAGATCCCCATGCCTAATTTGATGCATTTGGTTTGCATGTGGTTTGAATGCATCTTAAATTTGATGCATGTGGTTTGAATGCAGACTCAGCTATACTTAAACTAGGCCCAATAGGATCAGTGGTACTTGTGAATCATTACTGGTAATTTTAGTGGCTCTACTACAGTCTTCCCCAACTGGCAACCTACACATTTGAACTACAATTGCTGTCATTCCATTCTGTGATCAGTGGCCATGTTGTGTGGGACTTATGGAAACTGTTCTATGAGACATCTGTAGGGTATCAAGTTGAGAAGACTGGTGCTCTCAAAAATGGTCTCTGGATCCTGTTGAAATGCTGTTTGAAGAGTCACTAGAATCTCTGAGCTTATAAGATTTGGTCCTAAACAAGATCACAGTTATATATACCATTCTAGGTGTGCCTATAAACTCCTCTTTCATCCTTTTTGGAGTGTTGTTATAATAACATCAGGATCAAGGAAACGATCTATTAAAAGATCAGGGTATATATGTTCTTTCCTTCACTCATGAGACTGCACTGGGTTTGTTGGATCATCTGGAGAGGCAGAGTCCAGAAGCATCCATATAGATCCATAATCTATGGTCTAGATAGTTATGTATATCTCATGTATCACATAGCTAAGTCTTCCAAAGTATCCCTCAAAACCCACCTTGTAAGCAGTACTCCCTCTCCACAACATGGCCATTTCCATTAGCAGGAATATGGCAAGCTAATTTCCTGCAGCTGGACATGCTGAGGCAGGCATCTACAGGAACATCCAGGAAATAGCAATAGGGAAGTAGCTGGATGTGTCCCCACTAATCTTCCCGGCTCTCTGACAGCATGGAAATGGTCATTAGAGGGGGGGGGGGCGAGAGACTGTGCTGCTTATATGATGGGTTGGGGGGATTTTGGTTGTTGTATGGTTGGAAAAGAATGTCAACCTCCACAATGACCAAAGAAGTTAGTTGTTCAGATAGAGGAAAGTATATAGGGAAAGTTCAGATATAGGGAAGATAATAGCTGGCATTTGCTTAGTGAATTGTGACAGTGTAAATCTGACTGAAGAACGTCAAGGAAAAAAGTGCAAAGGCAGGTTTACACTTGAATATAAAGAAACCAAAAATAATGACTACAGATGATTTATATAGCTTTAAAGTAGATGATGAAGACACTGAAATTAGTTCATGATTTTCCATACCATCACTCAGTCATTAATCAGAATGGAGACAGCAATCAAGAAATCAGAAGAAGATTAGGACTGGGATGGGCAGCTATGAAGGAATTAGACAAGATCCTGACATGTCAAGATATATCATTGAATACTAAAGTGAGGATTGTCCATGACATATTATTTCCCATTTCTATGTATGGTTGCAAAAGCTGAACAGTGCAGAAAACTGACAGGAAGAAAATCAGCTCATTTGAAATGTGGTGTTGGATAAGAGTTCTACAGATAATGTAGACTGCTAAAAGGACAAATAAATGGCTATTAGAGCAAATTAAGCCTGAACTGTCCCTAGAATCCAAGATGACTCAGAGCCAGTGTGGTGTAATGGTTTGAGCATTGGATTACAACTCTAGAGATCAGGGTTTGATGCCCCGCTCAAGCATAAAAACCCACTGGGCGACCTTGGCAGGTCCCACACTCTCAGCCTCAGAGGATGACAATGGCAAACCACCCCTGAAGAAACTTGCCTAGAAAACTATGACAGGGTCTTATAAGGGTCACTATAAGTAAAAAAAATGACTTGGAGGCATACAGCAGCAACAACAACAAACTAAGATTGTTGCATTTTGGCCATTCATGAGAAGACATGACTCCCTAGAAAAGACAATAATCCTTGGCAAGGTAGAGGGCATTTCATTATTTCATTATTTATTTATTTATTTATTTTTATAACATATAAATATATATCATTAGACAAAATTGGAAGACCATATTTCAGATGGAGAGACTCGGGGGGGGGGGGTGCAGACTGCCAGAAATCATGCAAATTGAGTCCACTTTTAGGATTAAGGTTAGTGCTAGGAAATCATGGGAACTGTATTTTATTGTGGCACCAGAGCGCTCTGACAGAGAAGGTTCAATGTCTCAGAAAAAAACAATTCCCATGATTCCCTAGCACTAACCCTATCCCTAAAAGTGGACTCAATTTGCACTATTTCTGGCAGTCTGCAACCCCCCTCAGTCAAGGAATCCATGGCCCTGAGCAAGACCTGAGTAGGGCTGTTGATGGCTGGTGACTTGGTGGTCTTTCATTCATAGGGTTGCCATAAGTTGAAGTCAACTTGATGGCAGTTAAAAAACAACAAAGTCTGACTTATGGCATCATTATTCACCAAGAGAATGCCAGACATTATCTTCTCTATATCTGAACGCTAAAGCATCCAATACAGTGGCCCCTTGGTATCTGCTGGGGTTTGGTTCCAGGACACACACACCCCCCATCCATGGATGCTCAAATCTCATCCTATACAGTGACATAGTAAAATGATGTCCCTTATATAAAGTGGCAAAATTGAGGTTTGCTTTTTGTGTATGCAAATATTTTGTGTGTGTAAATATTTTCAAACTGTAATTGGTTGAATCTGTGGATGCAGAATCCAGGGCCAACGGTATATGTTGCGTCAGACATTTCATACATATTACGCTGTATAGGAGCTCACAAGGTGTTGAGGGGTTTGTGGATTTGTTTTTTGTAGTTTTGGTAAGGAAATAGAATATTTGGTGGTATTTGACAACTTGCAGTGAAGAGGCCAGGAATTTCTTCAGGTTATGTTTTACATGCTGTTAACAACTGCAAAGCTATGGACATATTTTAAGCAACTATTCATGCAGATGTTCATGTGCATTAATAATATTCAGAGATGATAGTTAACACTTCAGAGGCTGATGATTTTCTCATGACTTTTTGTGTAAAGCAAGCTGTTTATATAAATCGTTCACACATGATGTAACACTTCTGTTACATGTTTACATCCTTAAATAAAGGACTATCTAGGCATTATGAATATACAGTCATAGAGAATAAGACAGAGTAAGCAGTCTTGAACAAAAAAAAGCAGAAAGCTGGACAGCTCATACCAATATGCAGTCTGGAAGACAGACTAGCAGCTGATGGTTGTCAAATAGCCAGTAGAGGAGCCAGCTGTAGATTCAGTTATAATAAGTAGGTTCATCAGCTTAGAAACCTTATCTAATATTCATAGCACACACATACACATATTTTAGGGGCTGTTGTGGGCAGTACTCAAGCAGCAAGCTACACAAGCCAGAATGGAATCTTTCTTTGCAAGCAAGGAATATAGTCACTGGAACGGGATTTGGATTCCAATTTATGTGTCGTCTGACCTGCCTGCAGCAATAGCAGGCAACCCTGCATGGATGAGGGAATGTGTGCTCATGTGTTCTTTGTGAAGAAAGATGTATAGAGAATTTGTTATGTATTTAAAGTGTTTACTGAAGTGAACAATAAGAAATAAAAAGCAATTCAATTACCTCTTGGGAGAGCAGCTTTATTCGTCAAAGCAGTAACTCATGGAACTGGGCCATTTAGCAGGATGTTTTTGTGTGTGTATGTGTAAGTGTGTGTTAAAGTCTAGAGAATTGTGGGCTGTTGTGGAAATAAAATGTATGAACTATTGTACTACCCACATAGTAGATGTGAATGCCATGTGGCTCAATAGTATAATGTGTGTATATTGTGAAAAAGTGTTAAGTATCACAGACAGGATCCCATTGCACACAAAATAATTAGACCACCATTACCAGCAACAGAAAGCTTCCTGGTGCTCTCATCCTAAGCTTTTTTTTTTTTTTTTTTGGTTTATTGCTTTGTCTGTTTGCAATTGGTTTGTCTGTCTCTAACACCAATGTATAGGTTGGCCAGGGCACTTGTATGTTTATAGCAAAACAGAATTATGTAAGACACAGCATTCTTCATCCCTACCTGATAAGTTGTATTTACCAAATGAAAGGTTTTTGTTGTTGCTGTGTATCTTAAAGTCATTTCCAGCTTATGGAGATCCTGAAGCAGGCCTATTATGGGGATTTCTGAGGCTGTGTGTGAGACTGACCTAGTGTCACCCACTAGGTTTTCATGGCTGAGGACGGAATTGAACCCTGATATCCAGAGTCATAGGAATAGACAAATCTGGCAGCTTTGCCTTTCCCCAACTTCTTCCAAACTGTTCCCCCCGCCCCCGAAATTATTTCCATTTTCTTTATGAAGAGATTTGTAAATTTTGATAAGTTCATATCACAAATAAACTGAATGAAATTCTGCACCATTTGTACTGTTGCATTCATCAGATAATGCTATTCCTAGCACAGAGAAGACCATATTGTGCCATCCCAGCTCCCCCAGGCTGTTAAAGATAAGGAAATGGAGGTGGCAGAAAAAGAAGAGGAGGATACACAGAGATGCCAAGCCAGGCTCTCAAGAGCTATGAACATCCAAGCCTGAAGAGACCTTTTCAATTCTGCTTTCTCCCCATATTACATTTTCTTAAATCTGAACTGTCATAAAATGTGAACACTGTGGAAAGTTTGTATCAAAGCATGAACTGAACAGAATCCTAACCTATTCATAATTAAAAGTGCATGAAACATGAATTAGAAGCTCCATAGTTGTCTTGTTAGAAATCTGCTCAGTTATTAAGCTCTGCAGAAAAGACCCTTTTACATTTCAGATTTGCAGAGGGCCAACGGTCAGGCACTCAGGACAGGACCTTCTCCTGTATTAACTCCCAAACTATGGCATGGACTCCCATTAGAATTATGAAGTTCTCCCCTTTTCTTGCTCCTTTTAGAACTGAAGAGCAGTTTTATCTAAAGCAATGATGATAATTGTACAAATTTTGTTGGATTGCATCTTCCAGCATTCCTAACCATTGGCTTTGCTAGCAAGGTTTGCTGGGTTCCAAAGCAACAGCATTTGAGGGACCACATGATTTCTACTCTTGATCCAAACCTTATTTATTTAGCCACATCAGAAGAGGTTTCTTACTTCACATTTGAGATAAATAATATCAAAAATGCCAAAAAAGTAAAATCCAGTAAACTCCTCTAAAACTGGGTAATCCAGATTCATGGTGTCTTGGCTGTGTAATCTTCTATAAAGAGCTTTCTTTTTGATCCAGATGTCTTACTGTTCAGCATTTTGGGTCTTTTCCTGAACTTTCAGATAAATGAGACAGTAGGGTAATGTGTATTACTAATACATAGACAACTTTGTCTATGTATCTTCAGAATATATATTTTTTCAATGATCAAGTTTTCACTTGCAAAATCAAACAGCAACATAAGAGATGCAGCTCATAACTCATGGACGTAAACCAAAAAAGTGCAATGGAAATTCAGAAAGAAGGGGTATAGAATGTCATTGAACTCTGTGGGTTGTATCCAGGATCTGTTTTTTCATAGCTAGAAGTGTTATGCTCGGGGAAGTGCCTCTGCATATTAAGGAACCCAATCTCCCTCCACCACATCAGTAAGTTCCCCCTTCCTTCTTTATAGTATTTTCAAAAGGTGAAGCATCTAATAATAATAATAATAATAATATTTATTTGTATACCGCCCTGTGGCGAACCAATCCGGGCGGTTGACAACAATAAAATATGACAAGATTAAAATATAACATTAAACATTATAATCCCTCCCCCCCTTAAGAAAGTATTAAACAATATAACAAATTAAAAGCACAATATAAGAACATAAAACCATAATTAAAACCACCTAAAAACCCTGATGTCCCTCTGGAGATCCTCAACCATCACTAAAGATGGGGCCACGGGAGGAATGAGGGGATCAGGAAGCCTGGGCCGGGATGGTTAATCTGGAAAGGCCTGCCGGAAGAGATCCGTCTTGACAGCTTTTTTAAAGCTGTCTAATGATGTCAACTGACGGATCTCATCCGGCAGGTCGTTCCAGAGTTTGGGGGCGACAGCAGAGAACGCCCTCTGGGAGGTCGCTGCAAGCCTAGATTTTAAAGGCTGCAGTAAGTTCCTCCCAGAGGACCAGAGAGCGCGGGGAGGATTGTACGGGAGGAGGCGGTCCCTGATATAGCTTGGACCCAAGCCATTTAGGGCTTTAAAGGTAATAACCAACACCTTGTACTGGGCCCGGAAGCTGATAGCTCTATTGTGAGGAGGAGGGGCAGGGAAACCTTTTTTCATCAGATAGTTGTATCCTCCTAAATCTGGATCCAACTGAACAGGTGTAATCCAGATTGTTAAATCCAGTGAGAGTTCTGCCATTGACAAGTGGATGTGGATTGTGCTCATGTTAACTTCCAATGTAACATGCCCATTTAATAGAGAGCAAGCCTATTGAACAGAGTGTGACTTACATCTGATGAAAAATGCACACGAGGAAGCTCAGATCTGAAACTGCTGCTACTTTACATTTAGGACAGTTATTTCTTGGCAATAATTTTCTTCTCTCATGCTACTGTTATACTTGGCTTAACAGAAAATGCTGGGATAAATGATTCAAATGTCCAAATTATCCATGTAAATTAATGTGAGTTTCATTTCACGGTCTAGAGTTGGATTAATCCATCAGTTTACTGTTTTTCCATTCCTATGTATAAAAAAATCCTTCTAAACTAATGCTTGAAATCTCAGAGTAGGCTGGCACTAGTCCACATTTCTGACAGCTCCCACAATCAGTGCTGTCTGTAAATGAGTAATATTCTTTGCGCCTGGCAGCTAATGTCATGGTGATGGCACATGACATTATATTATGATGCAAATACAGAGTGATCCAAATAGCCTATAATATATCAAGCTCATAATGTATATAAGCATCATCCTAGTAGCACATGATATAAATAAATATATTTGCTATGACCAAAATGATATACAATTTAATTTAATAAATGATATACAATTTATCCATTTCTGAAAAATCAAGGCTAGAATTTTGCATGGTGCCCTGATCATCCATAGGCATTTTGTATATCAATGAATTTATTACTACATTGTGTTGTAATATATAGCCCCCCCCTAAAAAAAACAAACCCTCACTAAATTTCTTTCTTTTTAAATAACATTATTTTTTAAAATGCAGAGATATCAATATCTTATTGCACTGGCATTATGAGGGCAATCCACCTGCAACTTCTTCTGAAATACCATTGAACCCTGCATGATTATTTATGCAAATGATTTGTGGATTCCATTCTTTGTAATTACAAATGCCATCTACCAACATGATTGATAGGATCTAATGAAGAGAAACTTGGGCAACAGACAAGAAAACGTCTGAAAGCCAAATATTTACATTCACTTATATGGTACATGTTTATTGACATCTGCTTAGATAAGAAGACACAGTAGGAAGCACAGGGGTATCACTAACAATAAAAAACAAAGGCATTTGGAAAACGATGTGATCATGATGGGTGGTATAGTGATGTTAGTGTCACATCATTTATTGTGTCAGATGAAATGTTCCCTAGATAATCATAAAACCTATCAACTTCATCCATAGTGTAATCATTATTGCTGCAGTTTCCCCAGATACAAAATGCTAGGGAATCTGTGTGTGTGTGTGTGTGTGTTTGGGGGGGAGGGTAGATTAGTCATGGAGACACTGTGTAAAATTTTTCTGGTTTATGAACATACATTAAATTATGTAACACTGTCTTTTCAGGTTGGAGAAATGTTTATATAGTGCTAAGCAAACAGCCTGATAGCACTATAGGAGGAAAGGTAGTGATGACAAATGGCTAGGCATAATGATATGTTTTTCATTTCTCACTACAGATTGCTAGAAGTAGTGCAACTTGAGTCCACTTTAACTGTCCTGGCTTAGTGCTAGGGAATCATGGGAACTGTATTTTTTTTTTCTGAGACATTGAGCCTTCTCTGTCAAAGAGCTCTGGTGCCACAATAAACTACAGTTCCCATGATTCCCTAGCACTGAGTCAGGGCAGTTAAAGTTGACTCAATTTGCACTATTTCTGGTAGTCTGTAAAGGCCCTAAATTGTGCAACAGCAGCCTAACACAGTAAAGCACATTTGCTCATTAGTACTGTTATTGTGAAAGGAGACAACTGGAGTCACATAGCCCTAGCCACCTGCTGCTGACTGGACTGCAGCAGTTAGATACAGCTTCTGTGTAAGCCAAGAAGGCACACTATGCAAGCCAACAAGCAGTGGGACTAGACTTCGGACGTTATCGCACGGGGAGTTGCGGGGAGAAAGTGGAAATAAACGGGACAAGTGGAAGACTTTAATTTACGGGATTTGTCCAGTTCCGCCTCGTCTGATAACTAAATTCGAATTTAAAAGGGGGTTAATTCGAACAAAAACCTGATCTTTTCAAATTCTCAAAAATCCCGAAAATGAAAAGATCAGGTTTTCATTCGAATTAACCCCCTTTTAAATTCGAATTTAGTTATCAGACAAGGCGGAACAGGACAAATCCCGTAAATTAAAGACTTCCGCTCGTGCCCGTTTATTTCCACTTTCTCCCCGCGACTCCCCTTGTGATAACATTGGAATGATTTCACCTGTAGCAGCACCATATACATGCTTACTTATTACCAGTGACTCAATAGATGCCTTGTACTAGGAACATCTTCCATTTTACCGGTATATGCTTTCCATTTCTTTACCTATTGTTCTTGTTAACTGCCCTTGAGTCACCCCCTGCTCATGGCGACCCTGTTGATAAGACACCCCCAAGACCCCCTATCCTCCACTGCTCTGCTTAGGTCCAGCAGACTCAGGGCCATGACCATATAGCATGTGGCCTGCCTCTCTTTCTGCTACCCTCTACCTTTCCCAGCCTTCTCATAATGTTGCCAAAGTACAACAGCCTCAGTTTTGTCATCTTGGTTTCCAGAGAGAATTCCAGCTTGATCTGTTCAAGGTCCCATTTGTTTGTCTTTTTGGCTGTCCATAATATCCTCAGCACTCTTCTCCAGCACCACATCTCAAATGAATTGATTTTCTTCTTATCCACTTTCTTCACTATCCAGCTCTCACATCTGTACATGGTGATAGGGTATGACTATGGAGTGACTATGGAGTGACTTTTCTAACTTTGTGCTCAGTTGTATATCTTTGCTCTTTAGGATATTGTCTAGTTCTTTCATAGCTGCCCCTCCCATTCCGAGTCTTCTTATTTCTTGACTGCAGTCTCTGTTCTAAGTAACATTTGATCCAAGGTACAGGAAATCTTTAACTATTTCAATTTCCTCATTACCTAGGTTGAATGTATGTAAATCCTCCATTGTCATTAGTTTTATTTTCTTTATGTTCAGTCTTTGTACTTGTTTTTAGCTTTCCTTAGTAATTGTATATGTACAATGTTCAAGGAGACTGAATAGTTAAGGTGCTGAGTGTTAGCACCTTAGATTTCTTAGTGCTCTTAGATTATGGGTGGGCAAAACATCACCCATGGGTTGTAAGAAATCCCCCTGGGTGGCCCTCAACACTTCCAAATTACTCCCAACTCCCCCCCCCCCCATCTACTAGGAAAAAAATCATCACCCCTCCGGGTGTGAATCATTGGGGGTATGATTTCCCTTTAAATTTGTCACCTCTGATGGCCTTATTTTAAGAGAGAAAAACATTTTAAAGAAGTGAAGTCGTAGGCTTTCATGGCCGGCATCCATAGTTTTTGTGGGTTTTTCGGGCTGTGTGACCATGTTCTAGAAGAGTTTCTTTCTGACGTTTCGCCAGCATCTGTGGCTAGCATCTTCAGAGAAAAAAAAGAGAGCATCTTCAGAGAGCATTTCCTGTTTTTCAAAATGCCTTTTCCAATCTAATGCAGGGGCAGGGAGATTCTGGGGTTGCAATTTGCTACTTGGATTGTGGGTGTGGGTGTCCTGGATTTGGAGCTGAGTGCAATTGGGCAAGGTTTATTAGCTTTATTCCTCTACTCTTTGGGTGCTGCACATAAGCTTCAGAGTCATATGATGCAGTGTTTTTACTCTTTACTGCAAATTTTATCTTGGGTTTTATTGCCCACTATTTTTACTAATCATTACATTTTTAAGGTGGTATTTTTATTTCATTGTACACAATTCCAAACTTTTGTTTTGGGACATCCAATAACACAAGCAGTCCATCAAGGTAGTAGCAGCCATCTTTAGTATGCCTAGTTGTCCTTCTTTACAAAGGATGTCCTTATTGTGAGGTTTTCCTATATATAAAAGACTTCTCATGCCTAGTTAAGTTTAAAGAGAAAAAATTGTAAGAAGGAAGATCAGGGGCTTAGAGTTTTCAAGGAAGTAGCTGTGCAATCATTTCCTGTTGATGTTTGCCCATTAACAATTAGCACTGAAAAAGTAGACTGAGTAGGCACACAGGTTGTTTGTTCATGGTCTTATCTACAATGGTGAGGTATATTGTGTTTTTATTTAAATTATGTTAATTTTCCTAAATGTATATGCATACATATTAATGCATTCACATTCCATGCAACTCTCTGCCCTCTTTTATCCTTTTTTGGACTGATACATACCCTGTTTTTTGACATTGGCCATCATCCCCATTCCTAGCAACACTTCCTAGCAGGAGTATCTGATCAGGATCAGACTTGAAATAACCTCTCTGAGCCTTTAAACCCTCTGTTCTGGGAACATCATAGGCATCCTTATCCCATAGGACACAACAGACTCTAATGGTCCACCAGATTGGGAATGTTGAAATAGCAGTTCTGCATACCTGGGAATAAACCCCACTGAATAACATGGAATTTATGTCTGAGGAAACATAGAGATAAAGTGGATATACATTCCCCAAACCTCCCAAAGTAGGCTGTGGCAGCTTTAGGGAAATAAATGCTGTTTGCGGCTCTGTGGTTTAGAGAATTTAGCTTTTGTCCAGTTGTCATTAATTAGAATTTTTTTGAAAAGCCATATCTTTTTAGTTTTTTTTTCTTGACCTTTTTGCTTCCACTGTGCCTCTAGGAAATCTAAGGAGTTTATCACGTGGGGGAAATCCTGTGCAGAAACAGGATTTAAAAGCTGGGAAAAACCCGCAAAAGCGGGTTGATTTTCACACACGTCATTGTTAAAGTGTTGTTAATCCAAATGGAAAGTAGACAAAAGCTGCTCCTTTTTACTTTTGGGATTTTCTGAAAGTAAAAAGAAGCGGCTTTTGTCTACTTTCTGTTCAGGTTAACAACACTTTAACAATGATGTTGTATGAAAATCAACCAGCCATTTTTTTCTGATTTAAAACCCCGTTTCTGCATGGGATTTCCCCCGTGTGATAAACTCTTAAGAGACATTTTGAGGGTATTTTTAGACTGGCTTTCACCCTGTATAGCTAAAAGGTATAGGGCAGCTTTGTACATATTTAGCTGCTTGAATGTGGAGGCCTTTCAAAATAGACATGGTATGCCCCATGCAACACATGCTCACTTTGTTCATCATTTACACTAGTCAGAAGCATCATTGTTAAAAAGGGCATCATCACTACCAACAACAACCTTTGGAGGCAAAATACTGAAATAGCCAGAGGAAACAGCACAGCTTTTGTTTGTTTTGCTGGTGTGTTTAATCTGCTCTAAGTGGAGCATAAGGCTTGTCATATAGCCTTAAAATGAAAAGTTCTCTGTTAAGAAATAAATATATGAACAAACACAACAACAGTGAAATACATTAGCTTTGTGTTGCCTTCTGAGAACTCAACAACAAGAAACATACACACAAAATTAATAAATATTAGCATTAAACACAGAGCATGCAAAATCTATGACCCTGGAGCAATTGTCATACACCCTCCATGGATGTTGATTTAAAATCAAGTAAGTGATCAATTAAGTTGGAAATTTTCTAACACAAAGGGGGTAACTTAATTAAATTAATTTTTCAAACTAAAGTAACTGATTTAAGTTGGCATTTCAGCATTAACATAATTCTGGAAGTAAATTATTAATGAGGGTCATTGCTAAAGAATTAAATTTTACACTTTAGATCTAAGTGCTTAAGGGAGTTCTGTAGGATGCCCAGAGTGACAACACTGAAGGTGGAAATATGTGTTCATTTTTTCATAGGGAATAATCATGTGTTAATAGCCAGCGTGGTATACGATTTGAGCTTTAGACTATGACTCTTCCACATTCAGAAACCCACTGGGTGACCTTGAACAAGTCCCACTTTCTCAGCCTCAGAAGAAAGCAAAGGCAAACCCTCTCTGAACAAATTTTGCCAAGAAAAACCTGTGATAAGTTCAGTTTTGCAACCCCATAAGTCAGAAATGACTTGAGGGCACACGACAGTGACAATCATGTGTTGCATAATAATGATTCTTTTGCTCTCAGTATCAAATAAAAAGTATAAAGAGAGTGCCTTGTACTAATTCAGGCCTTTGGTGTATATATACTCCAATATTACCTCTGCCAGTTTTCTCAGATGTGTTGGACTGCAAAACCCATCATCCCCGACCAATGTAGGGCACCAGATGTGGAATATGCTGGATTGGAGAAGGTTGGCCTACTACACCAACTGACAATGACTTTCCAGGCTGAGAAGCAGTAGCTTTCCCAGCCTTATCCTGGACATATCAGGGACTGAACTGGGAGCTTTCCTTGTGCAAAGCCTGTGCTTGGTCATTGAGTTACAGGCCTTCCCCATTCTGTAAACTGAAATTAACATGACATAATAAGGTGCTATAGCATGAGCATTAGGTAGTAATGACTTGTTTTCAAGTACATATTTAATAATTACGATAAATCACTGTTAGATACTCATGAATATACTTAGTCATGATACGCCCCTTGGTGTACACAAATGTTTGCCTTGCTAATTTGGTGAAATTACATGACTGTCCTTGATTTGCTCAGTGAAACATGGCTGTATGTTCTTTTACATTTAATGAGACAGGATAGTTTTGAGTCTGTCCTTTCCTCTATAAGAAGAAAGAATCCAGTATTACTCAGCAAACAATATGCTTCATTGAGGCTCACCTCCACATCCACACCTATCTTTATTCTGTCTTCTCCTTCACTCTTTTCTTCAATCTCATACCTCCGAATTACACAGATGAAAACCAGGATACATGTGGCCAAGCAATATCAGATCGTTATCAAGGTGGCAAAAAGTATTAATGGGGAAGAACGCACAAGTTAGCATAGCATGCATTATTCTGCTGGTGCCAGAGTTTACTGGGAAGAGCATGATTACACTCTTTCTCCTCCCCCCAAGTCAATTGAGGGCAAACTATTTTTGTACTTTGAACTCTATTTGTAGCAATTGAAGGAAGCTGAGGACAAAGGGGTTAAATGGGATAAGGAGGCAGAAACTGGGACATTTGAAAAGCAAAAAGTGGGCTGAAAGAGGATTAATCAAGATTATCCATGCCACATTAGGTGAGCTGCAAGGTATGCATTCTGTCCTCAACTCCTACTGGATCCTTACCTAGGAGATTTTTTCCCCCAAAACTTAAAACAGTTTTCCAAGCTGTAAATTGGCAAATGTTATCTTGCTTCCTAGACCAAAAAGTAACAGAAGCAGAAGAAGCAAAAGTAACATTCATAAGTACTATAGGAATTGATCTCATTCTTTAAATTGAAAAATGTTGGTGAACCTATGACATGCGTCATAGGTTGGTTCACTGTGTTGGTGAACCTATGACATGCGTGCCATCTCTGGCATGCGAAGCCATTTTGGAGGGCACGCAGAGAGACAGGAGGGTGTGAGAAGCAGAGGAACAGGCACATGCCTACTCCTCCTCTTCCCCCGCCATCCTGTTGCTTCAACTGCCTCTCCAGAGACAGTTAAAGGCATGGGAAGGTGGGGAAAAAGAGGAACAGACATGCACCTGTTCCTCTTCTTCCCCGCCGTCCCGGGCTGTCCCACAGAAGACAGAAGTGCCATCCCTCTAGAAGTCCTGCCCCCCGGCACTGGATAACACCCAGTGCAGGAACATCTTTAAGTTTGGGCACTCAATCTCTAAAAGGTTAATCATCACTGATCTATACAAATCCCCTGCCCAACACAGGATCTGCAGCACATACTGCAACTTCAGCATCTCTGACACAGAGTCATCCAGCTTAAAGGAGTAAAGGAGAGCCCACCAACTCATGAGGCTGTCTGTTTCATTACTGAGTTAGAACATTTTGTTCCAATGTTCAGCTTAATCTGCTTCCCTGAAATTTCCACTCCGTTGTTCTAGTCCTACCTTCTAGAGTAGCAGGGAACAAATCCATCTTCTATAGGACATTCATATATATGAAGGCTACCATATTGTCTCCCCTTAATCTTTTTCAGGCTAAACACGCTGCCTAAATTTCCAGACTCCAGGCCCCTCACCACTCTGGTCTCTCAACCCCCTTTGGACATGGTCCAGTTTGTCAATGTCTTTTTGATAATGTAGTTCAATGCAGGGCAGTCCTTCTTGAAATGCAATACAATGCAGCTAGGCACAATATTCCAGATTTGGCATGACCTGCACAGAGCAGAATGGAATTATCCATGCTTGTCCTAATGAAACCTGAGGTTGCATTGTCTTCTTTTAGTAGCTGCATCACATCTCTGGCTCATGTTCTACTTTCCATTAACAAAAACACTTAGATCCTTTCCACATGTGTTGCTTCCAAGCCAAGTCTCCCTCATTTTGTATTTATACCACTGATACATTTTTTTAAATACCTAAACAGGATTTACATTCATCCCTGCTGAATCTCTTCTTGCTGGCTTCAGACCAGTGTTCCATGCAGAGTCTGTTCCAGCCTGTCGAGACAATTTTGAAACTTTATTTTGTCTTTATTTTGCAGTGTTAGGTATTTCTCCTAATGCTGTCTCATCTGCCTATTTGGTATAAACATTCCATTTACATTTGAGAAAATTTTGATTCAAATAAAGTCTAAAAATGTTGAATATGACCATGTCAAAGTCAGAGTTCTGTAGTACTCCATCTGAGACCACTCTATGGTTTGATGCAGAGATTTATTAATAAGCACACTTGCTGTACTCAACCAGCTGTAGATCCATCCTAGAACAATATGTCCAGCTCACATATTACATTTTGTGAGTAAGACTATGATGAAAGATTGGCTGGGTGCTTTCTTGAAACCAAGATACATTATGTCAACAACTGTCCAATGATCTACCAATTAGTAACTGTCAAAAAAGGAAGTATGGGTCACCTGGCATTACGTAATCTTGATGAACCCATAGTAGCTCCTATTGATAAATAGTTTCTTTCTAAATGCACATGAAGTTAATATTTTTTTCTAGAATATAAAGTTTCTTGAGTTTGTAGGTTTTTGGTTGTTTGTTCTATAACCATCAGCTTTCTACATTCCTTCTTCCATCTGCAACATTCCCCTCTCCTCCACCATAAATACCAACATTACAATGATAAGATATGCATAACCAGTGTGCCTACTTGTGCATGTACCCTTGTCTAATCTCTCTCATAGAAATGTATGTTGTTGTTGTTGTGTCCCTTTAAATCATTTCCAACTTATGGTGACTCTAAGGGAAAACTATCACAGGGTTTTCTGGGGTTGAGAGTGTGTGACTTGGCCAAGGTCATCCAGTATATGTTTTTGTTGTTGCTATTGTTGTTATGTTCTTTCAAATTGTTTCAGAGTTATGGCGCCCCTAAGGTGAACTTATCATGGGATTTTCTTGGCAAGATTTGTTCAGAGGAGATTTGCCATTGCCTTTTCATAAGGTTGAGAGCCCCAAGGTCATCCAGCGGGTTTCATGACCGAGTTGGGAATTGAACCCTGGTCTCCAGATTCATAGTTCAACAGTCATACCACTAAGCCACACTGGTTTTCCACCATTTTATACACATATGTTATTAAACATTTATGTCCCTATGTATTGGTTATGTGTTTTGGCCAAGGGGTAACAGAAAGGACAAAGGCTAGTGAGAGCTGATTTGAAATATTTACCATGGACAGGAGAAGGAGATAGAAATTATGGAAACATTCATGTTTTTCTATACACAGTATTGAAGATACAATATAATAATTATTATTTCCAAATGTATTACATTACGATTCTCTCCGATATAAACAGCCTGAACCAAGATAGAGTTAGATAGAACCAACACCATCGATTTCATTTTGACATCTGTAACTAATTCTACATAGGACCTGACTGTTTAAGCAATATAAATAAATGTTTGCTAAATTTTGTGAGGGTTTCTTGAGGAGGATATAGTACTTCATTATTATTTTTTCCGGGGTTTTTTTTTCTTGCCTGAATGTAAAATTTATACTATAAATGAACTTAGATACTGGTTCTAATGGTCTCTCAGCTTGGAAATTCCAAGACTTGCAAAAATCTAGAAATCTCGCTTTCAAATACATTTTAAGAACTATTCTCAAAACCAACAATAGATGCCTACAATTTCTCTATTCTTCTCTCCGTCACTGCACCCGAATGCACTACAGTTACTTGGCTGTCTGGCTAAGTGAGCATTCCTTGGCTTCGATCCAAGCAGGCCCTCCCCCCCTCATTCCTCTCCCTTCCCTTATGGATGCAATATCTCCCACGTAAGAAAGACTAGCATTACACAGGGAAGTGTGAATGTAACAGTGGGAGGTGAGCAGGGTGCCTGCTCTCTTCCAGCATGAAGCAGCATGGGTCTTTTATTTAATTAAGTTGCACCTGCTGTCTGATTTCTGGGGACTGGGCCTACTTGTGCTACAGGCCAATAGGCGAGCAGCGAAGTCACATTACAATAGCACAGGCCGATCAAAGAAATATGGCAAAGCTTTCCTTGCCACAGGCACTGCTCAATGCATGTCTCTGTGTGGGAGCATGCACAAAAGAAACAAGCTGAAAGGAAGTCAACCTGTGTTTCAGTGCAGAAATGCAGTTCTTGTAATAAGGTGCTTTAAACATCCCACTCAAATCGGTTTTTGTGGGTTTTTTTGGGTTGTGAGGCCATGTTCTAGAAGAATGTATTCCTGACGTTTTGTCTTCATCTGTGGCTGGCATCTTCTGAGAATTTCACATGATACCAATATACTCACAAGAAGTCATCTATCAGTACATGATGGGGATCACATGAAGCACTATCACAGTATGAATACAGTCCCTCCACATTCACTAGGTTTAGGGGAACAGGACCCCCATGAATGTAGAAAAACCACATATAACAAAAGCACTATGTTTTTACCTGAGAGAACTCTTCTCTAGGAATCTCTAAGTCCTCCAGTGCAACTCTGTGGCCAACATCTGCAAGACACTGACCATAGAATTGGGCTGGAGGAGTTGCAAATTCCTAGTTTAGTGTTCTCTGTAGGCATCTCTTGGTCCTTCAGTGTGACTTTTGGTTAAAGTTGACCATAGAGTTGTGCTGGAGGACCGAGGTATTCCTAGAGAGAACATACTAATACAACCCATGAATAATCAAATCTGCAAAAGTCAAATCTGCAAATGTGGAGGAACGACTGTGTGTGTTTGTGTGTGTGTATATATCAAACCCCAGTCACCACTGCTCATCCTTTTTCACCAAAAGTTGCCTCAGTAACATAGTAGTCTGGCCAAATTAAATAATAAAGGCAGCCTGGCAAGATTAAGCTGGAAAAAAATACCCAAAGACAGACAAATAGTCTATGAATACCGAAGGAGGATTCAAAACCCTGCAAGTGGCTATAGAAACATAAAAGGAACATGTATTTAGAATCCAGGAAATGAAATCCCTGTATAGAAAGGAATCCCATCTAGAACATGACACCACAACTGGAATGTCTGGCTCTGCAGTATAGTAAGCAGTTCCTTATAGGTTCCTTTCATGCAGAACCTTCTTGAGGTGGGAAGATCACACTTCTTCAGGCATGTCTTTGAAGACTATCTACAATAGCTTCTTGCTGATGGGGGGGAGGGGCAAATTTGCTCCATATTTTAGTCCAGACATTAAAGGAAATATTTTAGGTACTAAAACCTTTGTTTTTGTTGTTAACTTGTGTGAAGTCAGTTTCGATTTACAGCAGCCCTATAAATGAGACCTCTAAGTCACCCTATCACCAACAGTCCTGCTCATGTCTTGCAAACTCAGGGGCATGGCTTCTTTGATTGAGTCTATCCAGTGAACCCTATCTCTGAAATATATTCACCACCTTGGATAGCTCCTTTAAAGTTTGTTTCATAACCCATTTTGAACTCAATATCTCACCAACATGGAAGCCACCTGCTTTCACTGCTCTTTGCCTCTACCACTTTTTCAAGGTTACCCATCTTGTCCTCAAAAGAAACAGAAGCTGAAAACTGCGTATAGCTAGTGCTCATCCACTTTTTTCTTTTCTTTTTTCCCCTTTCCTTTTATCATTCTTTCTTTTTCTTTTTTTTTACTACAAGGTAGCAATGTTTCTAGTACAATGGAAAAAAATTGATAACCAGACACTCCAGTGATTTCTAAATGTATCTCTTTACTTGGAGATCTGCAATAAATAATATGATATTTGTTCAGTTTAACATATGAAAGCCAGTCAGGTCTATGACCTGTGACTTCTTCAGTATATATTAGCGCTTCCAAACTACACAATTATAGGAGTATGATTCCACTTCAGTTGCCATGATTGCTTCATATGGAATCCTGGTGACTGTAGTTTTGTGAAGCACTGGAGTTCTTTGGCTGATAGTCCTAAAATGCCCTAGACTGAAAATCCCAGGTTTCCATGGGATGTTTCATAGAATCACAGGGCTATAACTCTGCAATGGGAAAGAACTGTGTGTGATGAACAGAAAGGCAGCAGGGAGCTGTGAAGACTAAAAGTCAGCTGACCAATCCTGAGACAGCTGGAATCAGCCAATGAGAGAGCAGCTGGAAGGAGATAAATAGCTCAGGCAGTGAGGGATATGGTCAGTTAGGGAGTTAGGCAGTTAGGAACTGTGGAACAGATGGCTCAGAACCTTCGAGAGTGTCAGTTGGATCTGACTTAGACAGAGGTACAGTGAGGCAGTACTTTAAGCCAGAGGCTGTGGATTGTTCCTGAGGGAACTAAGTGGAACAAAGATAAGAGTCAAAAGAAGAAAAAAGAACTCTTTGTGGTTCAACAGAGCTGTAGTGTAGAGAGGGTCTATGTGGTTAGGTTGTAATCATAGAAACAGCTGAAGGATTGTACTTGAAATAGCTACACTACACTTGAAACTATAACCAAGTTATATTATTACCAAGTTTGAAAACCAAGAAACATTGCCTGTATGTTTGAAACACAATAAAACCATCTTATATTTTATAAAAACCTATTTTGGCCTCTGTGTGAGAATTTTGGACAAACGCTACCAGTGTGTTTTAATAGTTCTGGGACCGGTATCTGATGAGGGCTATGAAGCAAGTCACATAAAATTGTAAGAGAGAATTAGTCAAGGTGGCAGGAGTGGTTCGTCACATAATTATTTTGGAGAGTTGGCGGGATCCGAAGAGATCCAGTGTCTACAGGTAGTTTGGCCTTGGAAGTTGAAAGTCCAAGAAGCCAAAGGGTGTTTGTAAGGGTTCAAGGGGTCTGAGTTCAAGGAACCAGAAGCCCAGATATATTCTGAACGGGAGAGAAAAAGTTCAGAGAATTATTTTAAAGTAAAAGATCCAAGTGTCAGGGGAGAAGTCTCTGAGGTAATGGTGAAAAGGTAAATGGTAAGAGACTACTCAGAAACTGACCACATTAGAGGAATATTGTGGCCAGTCCCTGAGGTAATTTGATGAGGTACTGGTAGGGGACTGTGTATGCATGTGTGTGGAAACACAAATAAAGCAGCAGTGAATAAAGCCACTCCAGGTTGGAGAAAATACCTAAAGTCGAAACATATTAGAAAAGCCAGTCAGTAAAGTATTCTCCGAGGTATTTTTCCAGGGTTAATTGTAGATTACTGGGGCACTGACCATTTGGAGAGTTACCTTTAGTCTCTGAGGTAAACGCATTAAGGTATCAGTAAGAGATTAGGGGTAAAAACCATTGAAAACTTTCGGTGATTCCTGAGGTACAAGCTAGGGTAATGTAAGGAATCATTGCTTTACTTTAAGAACCAAATATTGGCTTTAAAATTTGGTCGAGGCAGTGACTGTTAAAGAGTATTTCCTGAGGTAAAAGTTGTGGGTAATAGTAGGGAAATACTATAGAGATGCCTCCCAAGAAAGTAAAAGTACCAGTTGTGGCTGAAATGGTGGAAGAATGTGAAGTTGGTGAAGAAATGGTGGCTAGTCTCCGTCTTGTTATCAATGCGGGGAGATAGGACATTTGAAATTTAATTGTCCAAACATGTACCAGAAGAATTTTAAACCATTTCTAAAGCCAGCATATTGTATAACCGGAGCTAAGCAGTCAGTTAAACAATGTAGCAATGGACCTAGCAGCGAAGCTGCAGTTGCTATGGAAACCGAAGCCAGGGAGACAACTGACACTGCCAAACTGTGCTTGTTTATAAAGCCTGTTCCTGGGGAGTTTGGTGATAAAGAACATTCAGAATTAATTCAGATATATGATACTTGGTTTTGGGGTTTCCATGACTCTGGATCAGACGTGTGCATAATCAAACCATACCTAGTAAATAAACAAGACATATGCCCAGGAGAAACCCTAACTCTAAAGGGTTTAGGAAGTCCTCAATTTATAACCCCAGTAGCAAAAATAAACATATCTTTTAGAGGACACCAATTACAGTGGAAGTTTGCCCTCTGGGATGACATCCCTGTCCCATGTCTAATTGGGAATGATTTAGACTGACACCTTCGATTTGCCCTAGTGGTAACAAGACAGCAACACCAGAAATACATTGGGAAACAAGATCACCTCATCCATGAAAACCAAAACAGATCTGATGTCACTTGTGAGGAAATTGGTCATTCTGAGGTGGAAGATAGAGAGGGTTGTGAGGAGATTCAAGTTAAACCAAGTAGATTTTGGTCAAGAGCAACAGAAGGATAAAAGTTTAAAGCCTTGTTTGCCTTAGCTGAGGAAGACGGAGATGTGGAGCTGAGTGCGAATCACCCACACAGATTTAAAGTCTTTCGAGATCGGTTGTATAGAGAGGTTCTCAAATCTAAATATAACACACAAAAGGAAATTCAAAAGCAATTGGTAGTCCCTCAGAGATATAGAAGCCGAATACTAGACATAGCTCATTCTAGTCCATTTGGAGGACATCTGGGAATTAAGAAGACTAACCAGTCAGTCTCTTTGAATTTTTACTGGCCAAAAATGGGACAAGATATAAAAGCTTTTCGTAAATCCTGCGATATTTGTCAGAAAGTGGGTACAAGGCAAGATAAGACCAGTGCTAAGCTTTGTCCCTTGCCAATTATGTCCCAGCCATTCCAACGAATAGGGATGGATTTAATAGGGCCCTTGCCTCGAGCCACTCAGAGAGGAAATAGATATATCCTTGCTATCATGGATTATGCAACGAGATATCCAGAAGCAATAGCCTTACGAAATATAGAAGCAACAACTGTGGCTAATGCCCTGATAAATACTTTTGCCAGATTAGGGCTTCCCAGTGAGATAATTTAATAATAATAATAATAATAATAATAATAATAATAATTTTTATTTATATACCGCCAGGTGGCAAGCCAATCTAGGCGGTTTACAAGTTTCAGATTTGGGGGGAACGTTCACCTCTAAAGTAATGCAGAGGTTATGGGAAATTTGTGGAATAAAACATTTAACCACAAGTCCATATCACCCTCAAAGTAATGGACTTATAGAGAATTTTAATGAGACTTTAATTAGTATGATAAAGTCCTACACAGCCAAAAATCAAAATGATTGGGACACCAAATTACAACACTTATTGTTTGCATATCGAGAGGTGCCACAGGAAAGTCTAGGATTCAATCCCTTCAAGCTATTGTTTGGATGCTGCGTAGAAGGACCATTAGACATAGTTCACCAGGAGTGGGAATCTCCGGAAGAAAGAGAGCCAGAAGATGTAGTCTCCTATGTCCAAAACTTGATGAACTCGCTAAAACAAGCTTTGAGAGTTGCTGGGGGAAACCTGAAGGCGGCTGAAACCCATCAAAAGACTTGGTACGACAAAAGAGCCCAATCTCAAGAGTTTATGCCTGGAGACAAAGTGCTGATCCTGAGACTATTATGAGGAAATAAACTACAATATGCGTGGACAGGTCCAGTCCAAGTTACTGAGAAGATCAACAATATAAATTATGTAGTGGACTTGGGAGAAGATGTGGGGTGTAAATTGGTCCATGTAAACATGTTAAAGCCCTATATTAGGAGAGAACACATGGTATTGTATATGGTTAAGGAGAAGAATTATGAAGACCTTATTATTCCTCAGTGGGATTTTGAAAAGGTAGAGGAAAGTAGGATACAAAGGGTTAACCTTGATTCTTCTCTTACTCCCCAACAACAAACAGAGATCAGGGAGGTGTTAAAAAAAATTGAAGACATATTCTCAGATATACCTGGGAGAGCTAAGGGAATAATGCACCATATCAACACAGGAGACGCTTCCCCTATAGCTACTCCTCCATATCGAGTCACTGATACATTGGCCAACAAAATTGAAGCGGAAATTGAGATAATGCTAAAAATGGAGATTATAGTACCATCAAATAGTCCATGGGCTTCACCCATAGTTTTAGTGGAAAAACCTGATCAGACTATATGGTTCAGTGTAGATTATAGGTGGTTAAATAAAGTTACCCAAATGGATGCCTATCCTATGCCGAGGATTTGATTAAGAAAATGGGAACTTGCAACCATCGAAAAAGAATGTATGGCCATGATATGGGCTGTAAATAAGCTCAAATCATACTTATGGGGAAGAAAGTTCATAATTAAAACCGACCATTCACCCTTGTGTTGCTTAAACCATACCAAGGAAACTAACAGCAAATTATTGAGATGGAGTTTGTTATTACAGGATTTTGATTATTCCATCCAATATGTGAAAGGTAAGGAAAATATAGTGGCAGATGGTCTTTCTAGAGTGAATGAAGCAAACTAAAAAAGCAAATGCATAACTGTATAAATTATTTAACTGTGATAGTTATAACTATAAAGTTAAGGTTATAATTTTCAATGCAGTGTGATGTTATAAAAAGTGATTTGTTAATGTAATTTTAGTTAACAGACAATGGTTTATATGTATGTAAATGCTATATATATGCAACAGGTTGATGGATATTAAAGGTTGTTCATAATAGAGGTTACAGGTAAGTATGATTGCTTATAAAAGGTTTATGAACCCACTTAACCAAGGGGTTAAATGTGTCCATAAACATATTAAAGGGGGGAGGTCTGTGATGAACAGAAAGGTAGTAGGGAGCTGTGAAGACCAGAAGACAGCTGACCAATTCTGAGACAGCTGGAATCAGCCAATGAGAGAGCAGCTGTAAGGAGATAAATAGCTCAGGCGGTGAGGGATATAGTCAGTTAGGGAGTTAGGCAGTTAGGAACTGTGGAACAGAAGGCTCGGAACCTTTGAGAGTGTCAGTTGGATCTGACTTAGGGCCTTGGCAGACGACTAAAAGAGTCATCTTCCGGGCAGGGAAGAGGAGGGGCAGCCGCACGAGCGGCGCCCCTTCCTCTCCCCGAGGTCGCCCCCAGAAGCGCCGGCCGTCCGCATGGCCGGCACACCGGGGATGACCTCATGGCGCAGCGTCCACATGCGCTGCGCCGTTTGAGCCAGGGAAAGTGCGCCCGCCGCTTTTAGGGCGCACTTTCCCTTACATCTAAAAGGAGCGCCAATTTGGTGCTCCTTTTAGATGCGCCGCAGGAGCGCCGCGGTCCAGAGGCTGAACTCCGGCGGCGCTCCGACCCGCGGCGTCTCGGGGGCCTCCGTCTGCTGAGGCCCTTAGACAGAGGTATAGTGAGGCAGTATCTTAAGCCAGAGGCTGTGGATTGTTCCTGAGGGAACTAAGTGGAACAAAGATAAGAGTCAAAAGAAAAAGGAAAATAACTCTTTGTGGTTCAACAGAGCTCTAGTGCAGAGAGGGTCTGTGTGGTTAGGTTGTAATCATAGAAACAGCTGAAGGATTGTATTTGAAATAGCTACACTACACTTGAAACGGTAAGCAAGTTATATTATTACCAAGTTTGAAAACCAAGAAACATTGCCTGTATGTTTGAAACACAATAAAACCATCTTATATTTTATAAAAACCTATTTTGGCCTCTGTGTGAGAATTTTGAACAAATGCTACCAGTGTGTTATTAATAGTTCTGGGACCGGTATCTGATGAGGGCTATGAAGCCAATCATATAAAATTGTAAGAGAGAATTAGTCAAGGTGGCAGGAGTGGTTCATCACACTGGGATGTATGAGTAAGAGACAAGTGTTGTATTAGTATGTCTATACAGGGCTCAAAAAGGATTTAGATTGCCAAAACATACCTTGCTGATGAAGATATCAGCCCTCCTTCAGTGATAATCTCTATATATTTTTCATTAAACATACATGCATAAATGTCAAGTCACTAGTATCATGTGGCAATATGGTTAAAATAAGGAGCCTTCTTCTTCTTCCTCTTCCTCCTCCTCCTCCCCTTCCTCTAATGGTGAGCAGTAGTCAGTCGGAAAAAAAATTCTGGTTTGGAAAAAGTGAAATTACAGCCAAGCTACCTTGCAAATCAAATTTTCAGTGAAAGTACATGGAGAAAATTAAATACGAGCGGATCTGCTCATGACAGTTAATGGTATTACAAAAATTACAATAAATATCATTTGAAATCACGTCAAATGCAATATTTCAAATGCATTAAAGCAGCAGATTCATTCTGTGCCAAGGGGAAGAGAAGAAAGACAGCCCCATGGATGTGTGATGCCGTGAAATTACATTTGCATAATAGGATGTGAATGTTAGTTTTCAAACCTTAATAGTAAAATCTTCACACAGTTTGTCTTGACAACTATGCCTTCTGAACAGAATTTAGAGTCCAACCCTGTGCATGTTTACTCAATAACAAGTGCTACTGTGACCAACAGGACTTACTGTCCCCAATGAGAATGTTTGCAGTTACAGCCTGGGTCAGTTTCTTTTACTGGGAAATTGTAACAGAAGAAAAAATTGAGACAAGTCTATTAAACAATTGCCTTTATTTATTTATTTTAAAAAACAGCACTGCATAACCATTGAGAGAAGCAAATAATTTCCACCCCAGTAATATATGTCGTGATTGGGAGGGACTGAAATTGGTGATCTCAGATACTTGAGTCTGGTCTACTTTGGTTTATGATTGAAAACTAGTCTTTTTCTGGGAGTTTGGGGCGAAGTGCATCCTATAAGATTATATAAGATTTTGTTGTCTCTCCTATTTCTGAAATTATGTTCAGGGACACCAGCTGCCATGTGAACAACAAGCATTATCCATGGTTTCTAGTATTCCTGGAAGAAGTTGGGTCTTCTTGTGACAATCTCTAGGACCAGACACCTGACAGCATACAGTAGCCATAACCTTTCATGTTGTCCTTTATCTTGGCAAATTTGAGAAAGGGCAGATGGAAGATCACAGTATGGTATCTGTAAAGATGTTTTATAGTACTGATTGCACCATCAGGACTACAAAAGTAGGTAGACAACTTATTCATAATTTGTCCAGGTTAGAAGTAAATCTATTCAGAACATGCAATGAATATGAATTCCATTATATTCATATGAATGGACAGACAGATAGATAGATAGATAGATAGATGATAGATAGATAGATAGATAGATAGACAGACAATGGAAGTAGACAGTATAATATTTTTGGTGGTATGTTTTTTTATTGTATACATTGATTGCCTAGTATATCTTTTATCAATTTAGAACATTGGAGTGACACAGTGACTACACAGATCTAAACTGCTTGAACATTAGTCCATCATATATTTTCTTCATTCAAACTAAATTGTTAATTTTGTATTTGGAAAATGCAGGACTGTAGATGTCTATTGTAGCTGTAATTGGTGGGGAGAGCTCTCCATTCTCAGACTTCTGACTGAAGCAAATTACATACATTTCAAATGAAATTCAGAAGCAACGTTTTACACTGAAGCCAAGATCTCAGGCCAGAATGTAGACAAGAAGTAGGAGAAGGAATGTGAAGTAGCAACGGGTGAAAGAACAGAGGATAATTTGTCAGTTTCAGATATGAAAAAACATGTTCATGTCTTTGACGAAATGGAGTGTAGTTCATGAAAGCTTTTGGCACAATAAATTTGTTTTTACAGGGCTACAAGCCTTTGTTGTTCATGCCTATTTGTGTCCTGTTGTCAATCACTCAATAAAGGGATACAATGTTTTCAGTGATGGATTTATGATGCATTTGTACAATGCCTATGTAGGTGGATAAGTAATGTAGGTGATCCTTGAGAAAAATGTCTGGTGGGTTGCTGTGTGGTCGCATATCCCTTCAGTTGGTAACATAGAAAGTTTCCCTAATCAGGCTTTCTAAAATCAGGTAAATGTATGTGGAGGGGTATGCACCAGCCCTGTGTGCTCCACTGTCATTTCAACCCATCCCCATTTGGCGAGCAGCAATTTGAAGGGAAGAGTCTCCTCTGTGCATGAAAGCTCTTCATATGGTTGGCAGTGCAACATGGCTTTTTGCTAAGTGTAGTATTCCCATCCCTTCTTCTTTCTGTCTCTAAGTTTTTCTGGAGAGAAATATAAATCGTCATACTAAGGCATTTGTTTATTCCTTCTATGTGCAGAAATACTATGTTGTGTTAATGGCTTAGTGGAAAGAACATTGATTTAGGGTTACACTTTCCTATGAAACCTAGGGGAGCCTTGAAAAAGTACAATTATTTTTTAGATAATGAAATAGACATTGATTATAACACATTTAGTGCAGTTAAAAGGGACATTCTGAAATGGCTGAGAAAGAGCACTTGATCCATTTTAACATGGTTAAATTTAAAGTTGAACACCACGTAGAAACTGCATCTTGCTGTGCAGAACACATCTACTTAACAAACAACAACAACAACAAAATGGCCAAAGAACAATGCAGAATCCTGTATATATATATATATATATATGCATATGAGTGTATACACATTAGTCCATTCTAAGGTACACACAGAATTCTTTTGCATTGAAGTTGCTCTATTTATCTCAATGAAAGCAGCAGATGAATGCAAGAAAACGAATGCATAGATTGTTCTTCCCCAAGTTAGAATGGAAGCTGTTATCATAGGCTGAGGAGAGACATAAATATCCAGAATTATTTTCCCAGTTTTAATGGCAACAGGTCTTCATGGAATGGGGAATCTGCTTTACTGCTTTTCTTTTAAAAATCTGCTGAGGATTGTTCAGCCAGGTGGCTGTGTTCAATAAACTTGACATTTTTATTGACTGATTAACAAAGGGACACAAATAGATGTCAGCAACTAAGAGTTGTGGGATCTTGAAAGCTAGCAAATTTATTAAGGCACAAAGCTTGCATGAACAAGAGTACAATTCATCCAAGGTGCAAAGAGTCTCACATCTGGTACTGGAAGTGCCATGGAAAAACAAGGGTTGTGTAGGTCTTTTCTCTCTCTCATTTGTTTAGATCACACCCACTGCTGGAGTGAAGTTATTAATTCTAGGAATTCCCAATAATTCCAGGAATTCGCTGGTCATGTGCTTTCCTTTTGTCTCCTTTTTCTTATATTACCTTGGACTACATTCTGCTGGGTTTCCACAGAGAAGATCATTAACAAAGACATCGGGGCCACGATCCAATGTCAGAAAAAAAGAAAAGAAAAGAGGACCCTCCTCTTCCACTCCTGTTGTCAACCTCTGTGGTAACTAAAACCATTCCAAGGCTGCATCTACACTGCAGAATTAATGCAGTCTGACACCACTTTAACTGCCATGGCTCAACACAATGGAATTCTGGGCTTTGAAAGATATTTAGCCTTTCCTGTCAGAACTCTGATGCCACAACAAACTACAAATCCCAGGATTCCATAGGGTGAGCCATGACAGTTGAAGTGATGTCAAACTGCATTAATTCTTCAGCAGCAGCCTAAGATGGGGTTCACATATCCTAGAGTAGATGTTGAGAGCGCATGGAGTGTGGATTTTGAAGAACAAAGTGGGATTATCAGTTCAGTGAATGCACCAAACTGAACCTTTGCCTAAGTTTGGGAGAAAAGCAAGATAGAAATAAATATAACAATACATTTGTCAAAGCTTTTTAAAAATGAACTTTTTAGAAAAGAAACTAGCTTTCTTCATTTCCTTGTTCGTTCTATTGTCCTGTGAAAGTCATTTGTTCTCTAGCTTCCTGATTCTGATAATAAGGATCTGTGAATCAATATTTATTTGATGCCACTTCCTGAGCATTATGCTTGTGCAATGAATCCTTATTGACATTTTTGTTTCAATAAAGGCCAATTTAAAGAGAAGCCAATGTTAACTGAATGCAGATCAGTGACAAGTGTTGGCATTTTATGTTTAGCCAGAACTCTGAGGTGAGTGGCTGAATGGACAAGAACCAATTTGAAGAAATTTCCATATTCCCTTAATATTTGGATTCAAACTGCACCAAAATGATCTGTTCCCGCTCCCTGCCCTAACCCTAACCCACTCCCTGCTTGCCTTAGCAATTCAGTAGATAGACAGGTATACAGATATCCTCATAAGTAAATTACATGCCATTTGGGACGTTGACTAGGAGAGAGAGAGACAATAAAAAGTAACAAAAGGTAGGCCCATCCACCTGCCTCCCCTTCATAAGGGTGTTGCTGTCATTGTCTGGCAGTAGTGGAGTTATTACTCCCATCCTGTGGCAGTAATGGAAGCCTTTACAAGTTTGATGAAGAATTTGGGTTTGCTTTTTTAAAGCTGTGTGCCATATGACAAAGATGCAGTGTTAAAACTGAAACAAATCACACCTCCTCCCGCACCCGGGTTACCTCTTGCAAATTAGAGCCCTATTCGGGTTGGAGCCAGGTCTTATCGCATGGCTTTTGCCCCTAAAAGAGCTGTCTGGGTGCATTCCCTCTCCAATGCCAATTGGGAAACATGCTCCGGCAGCCATTTTTACAAGTCGGAAGCTTGTAAAACCTTGCCACCTAATGAAGTGTAAGGGACCCACACTGTCTTTTGTATGATGTCCCAACTCCAAATCCTCAAAATATTAGTAGCGTGTTTTGTGATTAAAACATAGGCCAAGCGATATTGGAACAAGAAGAAAAGTTTATTTTAAAACAGCATGTAATAAATGTAACTTGCATCAGAACTTGCTACTATAGTCTTTTCTGGTTACAAAATTATAATGTTTGTTTCTAATTCACTCACAGTACCTCAGCCACACTGGCTAGAAATATCTATCTGGAGAGAACACCACAGCAACTCTCTTCTTTAGAGCTCTGTAAGTGTTCAGAGTCTCTCTTTTGTAGACTCTAAGGGCCTTTACAGACTGCCAGAAATAATGCAGCTTGAGGCCACTTTAACTGCCCTGACTCAGTGCTAAGGAATCATGGGAACTGTAATTTATTGTGGCACCAGAGCTCTCTGACAGAGAAGGCTCAATGTCTCAGAAAAAAAGCTACAGTTCCCATGATTCCCTAGCATTGAGCCAGAACAGTTAAAGTGGCCTCAAGCTGCATTATTTCTGGCAGTCTGTAAAGGCCCTAGCTCCCCAAAATACAGTTCCCTCAGGAACACCCTAAAACCCAGCCCTCTCTTTGGCTTAATTTTCTCAACTGTCTCCTCATCTCAACACTAAGGGGGGTTGCAGACTGCCAGAAATAGTGTGAATTCAGTCCACTTTTAGGGTTAGGATTAGAGTTAGGGAACCATGGGAACTGTATTTTATTGTGGCATCAGAGTTGTCTGACAGAGAAGGCTCAATGTCTCAGAAAAATAACAGTTCCCATGATTCCCTAGCACTAACCCTAACCCTAACCCTAAAAGTGGACTGAATTCACACTATTTCTGGCAGTCTGCAACCCCCCTAACTCTAACTGTCCACCAACTGTCAGCCTGGACTTTTTAAATGCTCCCAGCTGGAATCCCATTGGCTGGCTCTCAGCTGCTTCCTGATTGGCCAGCTGGACATTTTATTCCCCACATTGCCAAGCAGGCGGAGATGATATTATTATTATTATTATTATTATTATTATTATTATTCAGTGCCTTTCAGTTTTTTTTATTTTTATTTTTGTTGTGATTGCGTATTTACTGCTAAATGATAAAATAAAAATAATCTTTATCATTTCCTTGTAATTATGGAATCATGGCAAAAATAAAAATAAATAATTCCAAAGAGGTGCATGGAATGAGTAGATCATTCATAAAGGCAGGCTTATAGAGGCGGTGCAGAAAGGACCATGGATTGGCAAAGCTGCACACTCACACAATTGCAGAGAAGTGTGATACTGAATGTTTTCAAACTGGTATGTTCCCGTTTGCTTTGCTGATGCAACTGTCGTGAAAAAACAAACTGGCGTGATACAATCCATAACTGAAATGTTTAACCATGGTTTTTGAGGCCACTGCAGCTGTTAGGAATGTTCCTAACCATATGGCAACAAAGAAGATCAGATTATTAAACATAATTTTTGAAAATGACAACCGTGACTTTTCTCCCAGGACTCATGTTTGCATTTAAAATACAGAAACAACCAACGAATGTACAAAATAGTACTGATTTTAAAAATAAATTAGGCTGCGTAAACTGAATAGCAAATGATGATTGATGGGGTCCACTGAGCTAATGTTTATGAGTTCTAACAGGAGCGAGCTCTTCAATAACCCCCCCCCCCCAAAAAAAAAAAACTAAAATCAAAGGTCTTGCAAGGAAATGTTGAAAGAAATGCTTCCCACTGAGTTCCATTCTGTTTTATGGGTTATCAGAATAAACATATATAGAATCAGGATTATCAGAATAAACATAGATAAACATATATGTTCATCAGAATAAACATATATAGAATCAGGATTATCAGAATAAACATAGATAAACATATATGTTCATCAGAATAAACATCTATAGAATCTGTTCCCCTCCGCAGCTCTGACTGAACAAATGAACACAATTCCTTTTGTTCTCTTGCATGTGCCTGTATGGTCTTTATTTATATAATACTTAATATGCAAATATATATGCCTGTTATGACTTGAATAAATGATTAATTTTGACAGTGGAAGTAGTCTATGCATTGCCGCTTATATAAATAACCCAACCTTATCTTGATGTTGAGCCAAGGAGCAAATGTGTAACCTTCCAGTCTTGAGGCCCAGTTTTAACAGCTCCTGTTTTAATTATCACATTTAATTCCAAATTATTATCCAATGCAGGAATAAGATAGAGCAGTGTGTGCCTTATTACATATTATTGTTATCACTGGCTAAGCAGGATGCCAGTTGGCATTAAAGATGAACAATGAATAAGTTACAGGAGCCTTTTCAGAAATGCTCTAGCAAAATGGGAAAGGCCCTGTATCTGATCGAATGATGGGAGGAGGGGCAGGGCTGAGATGGAAATCCTTTCCAACCTCTTCAAAGTGCAGTGAAATGTATGAAGTAAACTGTACTGATTACAAGGCTCAAAAAGGGCTAACATGCAATTTGTATTCTTTTTATGTAGATTAAATGCGTTCACCATAGCTCCTAGAGCTTAGATTCTCAGTGGGGATCCATGGGGTTGAGTATCAGTCAGTCACAGTCAGCCGTTGACAGGGTGGCAAAATCTGCTATTGTGCATTAGAAACAGTCACTTAATCCATCTTAATGGCCATGAAACCCATGGGACAATTGCACATTAAAACCAGGAAGTTAGTTGGAACATTTAAGGAAATTTATATATATTTGAGAAGTTATTAATGAATCTGAAATCCTCACAAAGAGCTCTTTACCATGTAGCTAGAGACATCTCTGTCCCTTCTCATCATAAGGAAACCTGCTGGCATTAAAACAGTCAGCATACGGTTGTGTATGATGAAATAAACAAGGCAGGAACAAGACAACAATTCCTCAGGCAAATAGAGAGAAACTACAGTTGATCCAGCTTTTGTTAAGAAGAAAAGATGTACTACTTTTACTTTTTCTGCTATTCATCATGGGAGTAGAAATTAGTATATGGCCACTTGCTCCTCCTGCAAAGAGCAAGAATGCAGATTCCAAGTCCACAAAAAGAGAGGGACAACTGCATTTAAGTTCTTCTGTCCTAATGAGATAGCTAGCTTTTTGTTAAGACCAGTCTCAGTAGTGGAGTGCTAAAAATGGCAGATCATGGAATATAGTAGGACTATAAATCCTCCTCTCACTATTTTCTGCTCTACATAGGAAAAAGTTCCAGCCTGATGCACTCAGATTTGGACAGATAAGAAGGAAAGAGAGAAAGTGTAAAAAAAAAAAAAAAGCCTGAAACAAAACGTCAAGCAAAACCAGTGAAGAATCAAATGGAAATGTATAGGCTAACAAATTGATTAGAGCATAGATTTTCATGGACCTATGGCAGTGATTGCAAGATCAGCAGGTTAGCAGTTCAAGGCCCGGGTGCTGCATGATGGGGTGAGCGCCTGTCACTAGTCCCAGCTCCTGCCAACCCAGCAGTTCGAAAGCATGTAAAAGTGCAAGTAGGATAAATAGGTATCACTTTGGTGGGAAGGTAAACAGCATTCTGTGCAGTCATGCTGGCCACATGATTACAGTGTAGTCTCTGATAACGCTAGCTCTTTGGCTTAGTAACAGAGATGAGCACGGCCCCCTATGGTCAGACACGACTTGACAACCTTGTCAACGGGGAGTACCTTTACCTTTATCTTTATGGCATAAGATACAGCAGAGTCCACTTTACCAGAAGCATGCCATGCATTCCTCATTTGTCACATATCTGTGAAACAAGGAAGAGGCACTAGGAACCACATTACAAATATATGATGGTTAATGGAGCACACTAAAAAAATTTCAGAAGAAAATCAGCATGTGTTTTATAGACTATAACAAAGCCTTGGAATGCATAGATCATGAAAAGCAATGGAACACTCTTAAAGACATGGGAGTGCCACTACATTTGATAGTCCTGATGGGAAATCTGTACTTAAGACAAGAGGCTACTGTTAGGACAGAATATAGAGAAACAAAATGGCTCCGAATTGGAAAAAGGTTCATGAAAGGCTGCATTCTATCACCTTATTTGTTCAACTTGTATGCAGAAAATATCATAAGAAGAGCAAGACTAGATTCAGAAGAAGGAGTGAAGATAGGAGGAAGATGTACAGATGACATCATAATACAGAATACAGAATATGAAAGTACAAAGGCAGGCCTGCTGCTGAACATAAAGAAAACAAAAATTATGACCATGGAGGATCTACATAAATTCAACCTAGACAATGAAGAAATCGAATAGTTATGCATCTGCATTGCAAATGATGGCTGACATCCTATATTGCAGTTATGGATTTGTAACCTAGAATTACAGATCCATAACTGCTCTGTATTCAGCTATGTTTCATATTCACGACTGTAGCATTATTGCCACAATTGCAACTGCCTTCCCCAGACCTACAGTAATAGCCAGTGGCCACATTGAGTCATGGAGGTCTGCTCTGGCATGTGGCATAAGGATGTTTCCAGCCCACTCCCACCAGCAATTTGCAGAATGACAAGCAGAATCAGGCCACTGTGGCAACTCTTCACTGTGCTGCACATTGATGGTGGAAGGGGTTTTGAAATATCACCCTATTGTGATAAGACAGAACAGACTTCTATCACTTGATGTGGTGGCTGATTATTAAGGTGGGTTTGGGAAGTCAGATCAGGAGCTGAGATGTAGTTATGCATTACGAATATATAATTATATATCTGATGTAATTATCTCAGTGGACATTACTGAAATTTTAAAATATTTTTAATATGATGTGACCACAGGTGCAGTGCACTATTTGAACCATTTCCATGTTTATTTTTATGCATGGCATATCTAAAGGTACAGTTTAGTTGGAGAAGATAAAGGAAGAACACAGAAATGGTAGGGGCACTGCATAATGATGGTGAACTGCTAACAGAACACAGAGAAGGCCAAGCTATACAATACCTTCTTTGACTCAGTCTTCTAAAACCAGTGGTGTCACTAGAGCTGGTGTCACCTATTGCGGTAACTCATGATGTCACCCCCCTTGACCTCTTCCCATACCACACCATACAAAATCCTTAGTAATGTTTTTTGTACTAATCATAATTCTTATATATCACTAAATGTAATGGCAATAGTTGCAACATAAACAAAAGCAAAATTAAATTATACATTTAATAATAATAATAATAATAATAATAATAATAATAATGTTTATTTGTATCCTGCTTATTGCCAGACAATCCAAGTGGCTTACAATAAAACCCGTATAACATATCTCCAAAAACAAAAACCAACCCACCCCCTAATCAACCTCTACTGCGTTCCTCATCCATCAACAACTGATGGGGCCACGAGAGGAACGCAGGAGTCAAGGAACCCAAGGCCGGGGTGATTAGTCTGGGAAGGCCTGCCGAAAGAGATCCGTCTTGACAGCTTTTTTAAAGCTGTCCAGTGATGTCAACTGATGGATCTCGTCCGGCAGGCCGTTCCAGAGTTCGGGGGCGACAACTGAAAAAGCCCTCTGGGAGGTCGCTGCAAGCCTTGATTTTTGAGGCTGCAGCAAATTCCTCCCAGAGGACCGGAGAGCGGAGGGAGGATTGTATGGAAGGAGGCGATCCCTGAGATAGCTTGGACCCAAGCCATGTAGGGCTTTAAAGGTAATAACCAACACCTTGTACTGGGCCCGGAAGCTAATAGGCAGCCAGTGGAGGGACCTCAAAACCGGAGTGATGTGGTCCCTCCTAGATGTTCCAGAAATAAGCCTGGCTGCCATGTTTTGAACCAACTGAAGCTTCCGAACCAAGCACAAGGGTAGCCCCATGTAGAGCACATTACAGAAGTCGAGGCATGAGGTTACCAGTGCATGCACAACGGTCTCGAGATCCCTTACTTCCAGAAAAGGGCGCAGCTGGCGTATCAGCCGAAGCTGATAACAAGCGCTCCTGACCGTCGCATTTACCTGATTTAAATTACAATATCATACGTACAGCATAAATGTATTTACATATACATTGTTTTATGTGGTTAAACTGAACATTTGGTAAAATGTGATGTTTTTAAAGAAAATTTAAAGAAAATTAAAGATTGGAGGAGGGCAAATGTTGTCCCCGTCTTCAGAAAGGGCTAGACAGTGGGCCTTTGCAGACTGAAAGAAATAGCGCAAATTGAGTCCACTTTAACTGCCCTGACTCAGTGCTAGGGAATCATGGGAAATGTAGTTTATTGTGGCACCAGAGCTCTCTGGCAGAGAAGTCTCAGAAAAAAATACAATTCCCATGATTCCCTAGCACTGAGCCAGGGCAGAGACATGTGACTAATGGGGTTCCTCAGGCTTCTTTCCTGGATTCAGTGTTGTTTAACAACTTTATAAATGACTCAGATGCTGGAATAGAAGGCATGCTAATCAAATTTGCAGTTGACATCAAGTGTGTGTGTTGGGGGGGGGGGGAATAACCCAGAATATAAGAACAGAATTCAAAATGACCTTTACAGATTGGAGAACTGGGTCAAATTTAACAAAATGATATTCAACAGGGATAAATATCTACATCTAGATAGGAAAAATGAAATGCACAAATATAGAATAGATGACACCTGGCTTAAAAACAATACATATGAAACGGATCTGGGAGTCTTAGTGGACCACAGGATAAACAGTATAATGCAGCAGCCAAAAATGCCAATGCAATTTTGGATTGCGTCAACAGGAATACAGTGTCCTGATTGAGGAAAGTATTAGTATTAGCAACTTTGTTCTGCTTTAGTCAGACCTCGCCTGGAACTGTAGTGTCCAATTATGGACACCACAGTTCAAGAAGACTATCAACAAATGGGAATGTGTTCAGAGAATGGTGACCAAGGCGATCAAAGATATGGAAACCAAGCCTTATGAAGAACTGGATGATGTTTAGCATGGAGAAGAGAAGAAGTTAGGGAGCTAGATATGTTCATCTTACAGAAGACTGAGAAGTGATATGGCAACTATCTGAAGGAATGTCAAGTAGAAGATGGAGCAAACATTTGCTCCCTAGAATTCATAAGACAATTTCCTCTGTTTCAGGACATCCCAGCATTCATGTTGTAGTTCAGTCTTAGAACCTATATCTACCTACACTGATTCATAAACACACACACATTGTACCTAAGATTAAAAGGAAACCATTGATTTTTAAAAAAACTTTATTGAGACAACAAAGGTGAATTCAGCACCTATTATATTGGTGACTATGGATGTCATTCTGTTATATGACAACAAATATAACAGAATGGCATCCATAGTCACCAATATAATAGCTATGATAGTTATTGAGGAAACATTTAGCACAAGAAATAATGTTTTAGTTCCACCAGCACATTTCTTGTACTCTTTGGCTGAAATAGCACTAAAGAACTATTTTCAATTTATGGAAAAATACTTTTGACAAATATCTCCCAGCTATGGATTGCAAGTTCACTAATATCTATATATTAGGGGATTGAAGGAGTTCTTCATAAGGACTGGTTTGAACAAACATTTGTAACATATGTAAATAACCCTAATTAAGACTGTATCAGAGTGTACAAGATATACACAGGGATGCAGTGGCTCAAGTGGTTTAGACTCTGACTCTATTGATTGCAAGATCAGCAGATTGGCAGTTCGAGGCCTGGGTGCTGCATGATGGGGTGAGCTCCTATCACTAGTCTCAACTTCTGCCAACCTAGCAGTTTGAAAGCATGCAAATGCAAGTAGATAAATAGGTACCACTCTGGTGGAAAGGTAACAGCGTTCTGTGCTGGCCACATGATCACAGAGTAGTCTCTTTGCCTTAGTAACAGAGATGGTCGGACACAACTTGACAACCTTGTCAAGAGGGAATACTTTTACCTACAAAATATATTATGAGCCAGTGTGGTTTAGTGGCTTGAGTGCTGAATTATGACTCTGGAAATCAGGGTACAAATCCCTGCTCAGCCATGGAAACCCACTGGGTCACCTTGGGCAAGTCACACGTTCAGCCTCAAACACAGGCAAAGGCAAACCCCTCTGAACAAATCTTGCCAAGAAATTCCTGTGATAGGGTCACCATAAGTCAGAAACAACTTGAAAACACGTACCAACAACAACAAGAGCACCAACAACAGATATTTAGATTACATTTTTCTAATATGGAAAGATAGGATTAGTTATTATAGTTTGAGACATACCTTAATTCTATTCATACCAGTATCATGTTTGACATGATCTGTGACTCCAGGAGCATTCATTTTTACTTACTGATATTTATAGGAATATTTATGATATTTATATGATAGTTCCCACTTCAAAGGGAATCTTCCATATTCACAAATGTTGAAGGTAAAATGAAACTTTATCACTGTAGAATCTCTTCAGACAAGCTTACATTCTTAACCAGCAACTTCTAGACAGCATATTCCCTTAGAATTTTTAAGCAAGCTATATATAAGGCAGAGGAAGAAATAGAAATGATATTTCAGGAAATAAAACAAGGAACACCAAAGTAGACAGAATGATACCACTAATTTATGCCACACATACTACTCAAATTAGAGAAATTATACACAAACTCTGGTTTTTGCTGCAGGATATTCCCAGATGTAAAAAAAAAAAAAGTCCCCATAATCACCTTTAAATGTGGAGAGAGGTTGGTGCACCGCAACATGAGACCCCCTATAAGATCAATGGATTTTACAGGGGAGTAGATGTGTTGGCTATTTTCCATGTGGAAATTACAGAGTGTGTTCTAATTGTTGTAGGTTAAAATTATTCAACAACTCATTGGACAACAAACAATATCATCTTAACCAGCTATCTACTTGCAACACACAAGGAGTAAGATATGTCATACAGAGTCCCCGTAATCTATTAAATGGCTGCATCTACACTGCAGAATTCATGCTATTTGACATTGCTTTAACTGTCATGCCTCAATGCTATGGAATTATGGGAGTTGTACTTTTGTGATATATTTAGCCTTCTCTGTCAAATAGCTCTGGTGCCACAACAAGCTACAAACCCCAAGATTCTATAGGATGGAGCCATGTCAGTTAAAGTGGTATCAAACTGCACTAATTCCACAAAGTGGCAGCAGCATCAGTAGGAATCACAACAAGGAAAGTACAGATTCATATTTGTGAACATAAAAGTTGTTTCAGAACCAGAAAAATGCATACACCATTAATGAAACATTTTTATGAGTTTAAGCATGAAGATAATGTCAGGGATGATGGGAGTTGTAGCTCTTCACCTCTGGCTCTAACTCACCACCTTGTTATGCAGCAGAGCTGACCAGCTTTGATCAGTGGTTGATGCTTCTTTCCCAAGCAGCAGAGTTTCAGAGAATAGGCTGAAGACCCTGACAAACTCTCCAAGCCTTCTCACTCTTCTTCCTGAGATGTCTCCAAACTTCTCCAGGATTCTTCTGGTTCTTGTATCTTCTCTCAAGACACCAGACAACTCAGTAGTCTTATATAAAAGATCTACTTTATTCTACTATATATAAATACTATATGCCCTACAAATCACAATCTCTACACTTCACAATATCGCCAAAACTACTCCACAATGTACATTAGCAAACATTGCAATTTATAGCCATTGTTAGACACCACCCACCAGTCAGTTTCCACCCAGTGGGTGTGTACATACATCTTGATTGGTCCACATAGATCATCCCATACCTAAGACCAACCCAAGTGTTTCATCACTTTACCTTGACCACTTAATGAGCCTCAGGTGTTTGCAATCTATCACAGGTGTTCTCAATATACCTTCTATAACTTTGTCCTTGGCTCTCAAGGCTTCTTAATTATATTATCTTTTTCACCTGTGTATCTTCCTGATTGCTCCTGCTTAGTCACTTTGACATTCACATACATATTTTTATTTCTATTACTGTATATCCCATGTTGCTTTTTCCTTAACAGATAAAGCTATTAAGTTTTGGTGCATAGAGAAAATTATGGTTAAAAATATGGAAGGATGTAATGAATTGAAAAACAAAAGAACTATAATGTTACTATGCTGGTTCAGGTTTTGGGAACTGAAATTCAGTGTGTGTGGACCAGAGTTTATAGATAGGATAACAGTATTCTGTAGTTTGTAGATAGGATAACAGTATTCTAGCCAGTTTTGTCTTTATTGTTTTCTGTATTTGGTTATTTATCAATGGTTTATATAATGGTACATACTTGTAATTACTATCATTGTCTTTAAGTCTTGTTATTTATGTTACATGCATATGCAAGTAATCTGCAATGTTAATATTTGGAATGTTTGCTTGTGTTTAAAGTACTTGCAGAACTGTTGTTGTGATGTATGATTTATTGTGCTAGTTAATTCTGTCCATTCCTTTTTGAAAGATGTCCTTTGCCATTATCTTATTCTAGTATCTTATTTATTATGTTTATTTGAAATTGTATTATTTTTATATGTAATATAATGGATTCTAATTCAATTATTATCCATAGTAAACCTCTACAGTCATGTATTTTAAGAATCTTAGAGGGTTCATTAACTATAAATTCACACTGGAATGTGGACTTGACTCAAGATACTGTAGTTAATGGCAGATGAGGCACGAAGGTTGGAGTGAACACAACCTCTGAGTGTTGACATTAGGCTGTGGGGATTGAAGGAGAATATACATTTTTATTTTGCATAAATCTATACTCTAGTGTTCATACTTATTAGATTGAAATTGGTTCTTTGTAAATATGTGTACTTAGAATATCAATATGATTGTGCAGATTTTATTACCAACACTTCAGCCTTTTGTCTGGAGGATATATTGGACAACATAAGATTTTCATTGGCCAGAGAAGAAGACTGCTAATTGAAATATGTCTGGCTTCTGTATGAATGAAGAATCTGAGGATATTTTGGGCCATCATTTTAACTTGGTCAAATGATTTATGTCTTATGGACTTTCTCCCATATTACTATTTATAGTTTGGACTAGGTAGTGTTCCTAAGAGTAATTGATTTTTTTCAGTGATTTATTATATTTGTTATATATCTTTAGATACACACACATACATATATACATATATTTCATATTCATATTCTTTCTCTTTACCTTTCATTGTCTGCTGCTGTCCCAGAGACTAGAACCTGAAACAATGGCTTCAAATTACAATAAAAGACATACCACCTAAACATTAGGAAAAACATTTTAATTGTAAAAGTTGTTAGTGGAATAGACTGCCTTGGAGTGTAGCAGATTCTCCATCTTTGGAGGCTTTTTTAAACAGAAGTTGATGGGCATCTTTCAGGGGTGCTTTAGTTGTGTGTTCCTGCATTGAAACCAATGGCCTTTGTGGTCCTTTACAATTCTAAGATTTTATGATTCTAAGATTTATATATTTGTCAAAGTGGATTTGACAAGAGGATTTATTAAGCACTTGCACCTACAGTGCATCAAGTCTTAAAAGTCAAGCAATGTGCTTGGATACTCTGCTTGTTAAGGGAAATCTATCTTACATTATCACAGTCATGTTTAATACTGCATAATGTAAAGTAAGTTCTTTTCTGTGAGAGTGGTTAGTGTGTATATGACATGTTCACACTTTATTTTTCACAGAAGTTGGAGGAAGATTGACTTTTATTATATAGTTTCTCAGTTTTCTCCATTTCTCCTATTATTTCTCACTTACATGTTTCTTGTTAAACTAAATATCATGATTTCACCAGCCCACACAAAATGTGCTATTATCTTATGGGATTGTACAACATTGTTAGTCATTTGATCAGAATTCTTCACAAGTAAAGTCAAAATCAAGACTGAAAATCAAGCTGACAATCTAAACTGGTTGCTACTTGTCCTTTTGTACCCTCCAACTATCCTAGTTTGGCAGGGACAGTTTGATCGATCCTCTGTGGGCCCACTTTTTCAGCTGTTTTTAAAATGTCCCAGTTACTTTCTCCTTCCCCTATTTCCCCCTTGTCTTCAGCCTACTGCAGTTGTTGCAAAATGGAGTTCAAAGTGCAAAAGAAGTCACATCCCTGTAACTCAGGAAAGGAAGATAAGAAAAAGCAGTGAAATCTCATCCTTCCCTGTAAACTTAGGTGAAAGCGAATTACTACACTCTCTCCTAGCTTGCATGTTTTTCTTCATTAATAACTTTTGCCATCTTGAGCACACTCTGATGTTACTTGACTGTATGGATTCTAGTGTTAACCGATGAAATGTTGGAGGGCATGGCCTTAGCTCACCTTGACATAGGACTACTTATTTGTTGTATAATAATTTTAGCAATTTCTATTCTTCACAACCCAAAACCTCGCGCTGATTACTTGTCTTACAATGTTGTAGATTTCCAACATAAAATATCGAACCAGGCCACTATTGTAGGAAGTCTCAAAGCCACTAAATCTTGCTACCATGTGGTCAATTTCTTTCTCAAAGCATTTCACCAACTAAGTAAGAACAGATGTCATTCTAAAATGAGACTCTAGGACAGTGGTCCCCAACCTTTTGTCCTCCAGGTGTTTTGGTCTTCAGCTTTCATAAGTCCCAGTGAGCTTGGCTGATGTTCAGGGATTTTGGGAGTTGATGGCCAGAAGAACAAAGTTTGGAAAACCTTGCTCTAGGTAGGACATGGATGAGGAAGAGCTGGCCCTTCAAATGTTACTGGATTACAGTTTCTACCATCCCTCTTGCTATTTGGCTTAGCTGGCTGTGGCTGATAGAAGCTGCAGCCCAACAGTATCTCATATCCTCCAACTGTCCCAATTTGGGACAGTCCAGATCAATCCTCACTTGTCCATTTTTTTAAAAAAAAAATCTCCCAGCTTCTCAATCCCACTTTCCTCCTGTGTCCTGAGCTTCCTTTAGTTCCTGAAAACTGAGTTCAAAATCAAAAAGTACTTTGTACTCAAATAACTCAAAGCCTAAGCAGACTGCCAGAAATAGTGCACATTAAATTGAGGCACTGCCCTGGCTCAGTGCTAGGGAGTCATGGGAATTGTATTTTTTTCTGGGACATTGATCCTTCTCTGTCAGAGAGCTCTGGTGCCACAATAAATTACAGTTCCCATGATTCACTAGCACTGAGCCAGGGCAGTGCCTCAATTTAATGTGCACTATTTCTGGCAGTCTGCTTAGGCCCTTAGTAGGGGTGTTTGAAGAGGGGATAATATCTTGCCCTTCCCAGTAGGTTTAGACAAGCGCAAATTTCATCAGCCTTTCTTAAGGCTTGAGCAAATGGAGGGGAAAAGCCACCTTACCTTCAGGGTTTCCTGATTCACAGGGAGAATCCACTGACCACACTGATGGCTGCCACAATGGGCCAAACACCCATGGCCAATTCACACTGTTCCCCTTCTTCTGTCAGGTTGGTCTGGCCAAAATAGGGCATTCACAGGTACAAGCTGCACTGCGCCATTATTTTTTATCTTCCACTCCAAACATATGCACACTTGTGCATGGACATACTACCAGCAGCCACCAATCACCTCCCTTGTCCCACCCACCTGCTTGCCCATTTGATGCCCTATGCAACCAGCCATGTGACCGCCCAATCGATCACACATGATCAAACATCTATACAGTGCATCAGCATGCCCAGTGACACATTGTCACAGCACAATCAGGGAGGCCTTCATATATGGACCCTCTCCCCTTCCCCTATGGTGCCTGTTGGACTCACCTGTTTGTTAATGTTATGATTAAATACATTGTATTGTTGACAATACCCCATGTTGGTCATTATTTCACTTCATAGGATGTGGGTTGATGGTGTGATTGCCCAATGGGACAGCTCACCACCCATGCACACGTGCCTTCGATCTATGGACAGATGATCTAAAAAAAAATATTATGCCTCCTGTGTTGGCCACATACATCGTTTAAACAGGTAATTTTCAACATGGGGTAAAACCGCTTTTTATTGTTCATGCAGACAGCCCCTTAGTTTGTGTTCTTCCTCATTAGTGACTTTTGCCATCTTGACCACACTTTGATACTCTTTGGTAGCATGTGTTCCAGTTTTTATCTCTGAGATTTTGGCATTTGGGAGGCCGGATATTTTTCCAAAGTGACCAAGAACACCCCCAAGCCTCTGGGCATTGATGCTACTGGCCACTTCACCATATTTTGTGGCATGTTTGCTTCTTTCATCCCTCTCTCTTTTTGGCTTGTAGAGGTCTAAAGAAATGATCAGACACATTTGGTCACTTCCTGTTTTTTTTCTAATCAAGTAATTTCTGAAGAAAAGCCTCTGCAGAGCCTCAAATGCTTTTAAAATGATGAAATGATCACTAGCACTCCTCAAGGCATGGGCTGTTATTGGCTACTTTGGAGCAAATAATCTCCCCCAATTTGAGAGGCAGGTCAGGGGGCATGGGTACTCTTGGGCCCATATGTGGCCCATGGACTGTAGTTTGTTCTGCTGTAGGGGCTTGCTTTACCTGATGCCCATACTAAATACTAATTTGACATTCATGTGTTAACTGTTCCAACTCATATAAGTGCTTGTATTTACAGCATCTTTTAATCCACTTTAGATTGATGGAGAAAGGGAAGTTGTTGATGCTTTACTTATCCTCTTGCAAAATATAGATTTTGTGGGCAATTTCTTATGCTCAGAATTCCTGGCATTTGAGGAAGAAATGTTATTGGCTTCCTTTCCCTCATTTGCCTGAAGCAGACCAAGTGAAAAAAGTTCTGAAGCAATAATGTACCATGTCTTTTCCAATTCACTGAAGCACTTGTGAATATAGCCCAGAGTCTTTTGACATTAACTGCTTCCTGATATACCCCCATTTTTTTATAGAGTAAAGGAGCTGCTGATAAAATCTCCAAGCTGAGCAGAGACAGTTCTTACTGATAGTTAACTTATGATGCCTGAATGACTCAGTACAAGGTTTTAACCCATTCTGTTTCTTTTAAGCCCTTTTGTGATTTTTTTTAAAAAAAATATTATTAAGATGCAGAGTGTGATGACATCTCTGATGTTTTTCCCTTGATTGGTTCATTCAATTTTTGTTGTTGAGTCTTACATGGGTCACTCACACCCTATCCCTTTAGAGACACTGACCGGATTGAATCCAGCTTAGTTTTAATGATGATAGAGTTTAGAAAGTATACTTTTATGGACTACAGCTTTCAGATTCCCATCACCAGAAGGGGAATTCTGTGTGTTTAATTTAAAAATACGTTTTCTGAAGCAGAATCATGTGTCCTCATACTATTAACTGAACTGTACAGTTTGGGTGGTGCTTGAAAATACAGAGTTTGATGGATTCAAGAGATTATCACACTGTAATTTGCCCGTGGGATAGACATGGGATTTAAAAGTCAAACAGATTTTATCGCGCTGTCCCATAGCCAGGCAGTATGCAACCCCTATGCAATTTGCAGGCAACATGGGTTTTTCCCATTCTTGAAAAACTGCATGAGAAGCCTGGAGAAGTGCAGATTGTATACAAGTTGCATATTGCCCAACTACAAGGCAGTATGATAAAATCTGTCTTTGACTGTTAAATCCCACGTCTATCCTGTGGGCGAACTGGCAGTGCGATAATTTAAAATCTCTCTTAGAGAAAAGAAATAGTCCATTGGAAAACAGAATAATCAATGGATCAAAGGAGAAGAAGATAGGATGTCCTCAAAGCCCAATTGCTAACTTTTTGGGGGTGGGGGAGAAAAAGAAGTTGATGTCACAGTTACAGCAGAGTCTGAAGAAATGTTGAATATCATTTCCAATTTCCAGTTGCATCCCACTCTCAGTTTTCCAGTGTCTGATCTGGCTTCTCGGTTTTAGCTCTTTTAATTTGTTAGGTCGTTTAGTTAATGATTTTGGAATGTAAAACAATGTTTAAATTGTTTAAATTGATTTTTATTGTACACCACCTTGAAATTTTTGGTTATAGGATGGATATAAATAATGAATAAATAAGATAATTATAGTGAACCTTTGGTATTCACTGGTTTTGGTTCCAGGACTCCCTGTGGATACCAAAATCTGTGGATGTTCAAGTTCCATTAATACAATGACATAGTAAAATGGTGTCCCTGATATAAAATGGCAAAATCAAGGTTTGCGTTTTGGAATTTGTATTTTTTGAGATATTTTCAATCTGAGGATGCTCTAGTCCAGGGGTTGGCAACCTTTGTTGCTGGGGGGCCGGGGGAGGGGGGGAAATGGTGTGGGGGCTGGTTGTGTGGGAGCTGGGGGTGCGCGTGTGTGTGTGCTTGCGCACGCGCACACCCCCCCGACAGCTGCCATGTGGCCTTTCCAAGGCCTCCCCGCCCCGATCCTTGGGCAAATTCGCCCCAGGATCGAGCAGGGAGGCCTTGGAAATGGTCCTCCAAGGCCCCCCCGCCCCAATCCTTGGGCGAATTTGCCCCAGGATTGAGTGGAGGGAATTACCGCCGTGCCCCCCCGTGCGCTTTGCCACTGCCGCCGCCGCGTTTACACATACATAGTAGTCTTGCGCATGCACAAACGTGTCGCGGCCGCCATTTTGGAAAACAAAATGGTGGTCGTGGCGCGCACGGCCACACGGCAACCAAAACGCGCAGCGGCGGCAGGGGTCCGTCTGGACCAGTAAGCGCGGGGCCCTGGTCCGTGGATATGGAGGGCCAACTGTAATCTATCTAGTTAATTGTTTTCTTTATGGCTTTATTTTTGACATAGAGGAAGGATGTCTGTGTTGCAGAGATGAATCAGATCTTGTATGTGTCCGTGTGTCCATCAATAGACAATGTATTACCTTTAGTGATTCCAGATCTCAAAACCTGGCTTTCAGTCTTCAGTTTTCATCTATAGCTGGGGATGCAGCTACTTGTTTTGGTGGGTTTAGTTCAAGGGAAGAATAAAGGAATGCATGCAAATCTCCATCTTCGCTATTGTAGCAGTAGTTTGCTGCAATTTGCAAACTTTAATTGATTTGTTGCTACAGCTTGCAAATACCCTGTAAGGAGTCTATGTATTTAGTTAACTTCCTTCTTCTATCCTGGTTGTTGTACAAGGGCTTATCCTTGGCTCTGCTCTACACCCACCTTCTCTCTGTAGATTTGGTGTTCATTTCCCTGGGAAGACTTGAGAATCATTTGCACTTGTATGTATGCACGGGGACAACCCGGAGCAGACCCTGATTTCTCACTTGAAATTGGCACACTCACCTCTGGATTTATGCACCCCCAGGAGTGATCATATCCCATCCAGGTTGTTAGGGTGATATTTGGACTAGTGGGTTCTAGTCTTAGCATGTTTTTTTTTTTTAAGAAATCTATTTAATTTATATCCCATCTGTCTCCCAGCATGGGATCCAAGGCAACGGTTTCATTTATCTGCATTGATTGCACAGCAGGTATTCAATCTGACTGGGGGTTTGCAATTACTATCCTAATTTATTTTAAAAGGTAAAATATTGTGTCGTGATGATTATAGACCAATTCATCTTTTAAGCATTATCAGTAAGTTGTGTGCTAGTCATATTTTAAAGGAATTATCAAATTAGACAGAGATGATATTTTTTTGAGGTGGGGGGTGAGAACGGCAGGCAGGTTTCATGTCAGGTCATTCCTCACTTGATCAAGGATTAATATCAAAACATCTAGAAGAAAAATATTGTTCCACTGAGGGGAGAGACACTTTACACAGCTTCCATGGTGTCAAGTGTGGATTTAAGCAGATCTCAAGAAACATGGTGGCAAAAACATGAGGCCACGAACACTGACAGACCTCTGCTGGTTCATATTCACAGTCTTTGTAAGAAAAGTTACCTGTGAGTAAGAGGTAATTGTGAAAGCCAGTTAACTAGATCAATACCAGCACATAATGGAATCAAACTGTGTTGACTCAGATATACAGAGGACTGTCATATTGCTCCCACCTTGTTCATTCCTTGGTTAAGACATGTCTTGAAAAATTCTTATCCTCTTAAAATGGCAGGTAGATCAATGTGGTGCAGTGGTTTAAGTGTTGGACTAGGACTGTGGAGACCAGGGTTCAAATCCCAGCTCAACCAAAAAACCCCACTCGATGATCTTGGCCAAGTCACATACTTTCACTTCCACAGGAAGGCAATGGCAAACCCTCTCTAAATAAAGCTTGCCAAGAAAACCCCATGATAGGTACACCTTAGAGTGGCCATAAGTTGGGAACAATGTGAATACACAGAACAACAACAACAAGAGACCTATATCTATTACATTATACAGAAGATGCAGTGCTTCTACCTTTATTGTGTATTAATCTGAGGCTTTGAATATTTACTGCAACACAAAACAGTTGGTGATTAATTATGCTAAATCCAGAGTTTTAGTTTTTACTTGAAAATGGTACAAATATTATTAACAGTGCAATTGATATCCAGGTAAGGACACTACATTTTATAAATGTTTGGGAGCAATTTTTCAATTTTCATGTTTTTTGAGAGCCCAAATGTTGTTATTTCATAGTGAATGCACAAAGGAGTGTTAAATCCCTTGTGTATATGTGTGTACATGTACCTTCAAGTCACCTGTGGACTTTCTGGTGACCCCATGAATTTCACAGGTTTTCTTAGGCAAGGAATGTTCAGAGGCATTCCTTAACTTCTTTTTGGATTAATGAAGGTGAATGTACCTTCCAGGTCTTTAATGTTAAGCTGCATTTGGGAGACTCAGTTGCAAAATCACTAAATACAATATATCTTCTATAGACCCATACTTTAGAGTTAGGAAGTGAACCTTTCTTCCTGCAGTTTATTTGGCTACTTTCACTATTCCAAAACATAGGCAAGCATTTGCTCTGGTCACATTTCGTGTGCTGACATCTGCAGTACTGACAGGAATATCTAACAGTATGGCATTTTATGACCACTTGTGCCCTTGTGACACAGAGAAACAGTAGTACACATTTTGTTGTACTGTTTTCACTATTATTACCCCAATGCCAGTATATTGTTCCAGTTTTACAAAGTGTACTTGGCAGAATTGAAGCATTTAATATTATCTTCTGACTGATTAATCCTACAGATTATAGCAAAGGTAACTAGTTTCTCCAGGGGCATCACTGGGGGTTGTGGGGGTTCAGTCTACATTGGATGATAGCTCAGAGTGGAGTGTCACCCTGGTGTGCTGGTGGAAAGGGGCTGCCTTTGGGGCTGGCTGGTCTTCTGGTTGGATGGAAAAGTAAGTCTTCTCCCTTTCCTGTCTAGCCAGCACTCCGCCAGACCCAGAAAGGCTGTAGGTAGGGCAACAGCAGTAACCCACTCCCACCAGCTGCCACTGGTAGGAAGGGTCACTTTTGGGGTCTGGTTGGTCTGATGTCTGGGGGGGGGGGGAAGTGAGTCTCTTCTCTTTCCCACCTCATCAGCAGTTCTTCCAGACCCAGAGGAGGCTGTTGAAGAGAGGAGGGGAGTATTAAAAATGATCCTCTCCAGGCGTCAAATGTATTAAGTACGCCACTCTCTGTGGCAGTAGTCACAAATCAGCATAGGATGCTGACAAACTACTTGAAGCATTGTTGTTTTATGCTATTTTATACTGTTGCCTTATCAATATTTTGTATTTCATACTGCATTTTTTTCATTTTCATGGTCATCAACCAAAATAAAGATTTATTCATTGATTCATTCATCGTCACTGCTAATGTTATGCACTTTCATCCCACTTTCAGAAGATGGTTTTACAGGGATTAGCAGTCCTTCAGAGATTTCAGAATTTGTTTGTACAGACATGGCAGCAGGACCACAGATATTAGGATGTATATTAAAGGAAGCTAGAGAGCCAGTGTTACGTAGTGGTTTGAGTGTTGGACTAGGCCATTGGGTGACCTTGAGCGAGTCGTGCTCTCTTATTTTCAGAGGAAGGCAATAACAAACCTCCTCCAAACAAATCTTGCCAAGAAAATCTTGTTATAAGGTCATCTGAGGGTCACCATTAGTCAGAAATGACTTGAAAGCACACACCACCAACAACAACAGCAAGCTATGGCTGGCATCCTGTTCAGGAGTTACTAGTGCATAAACTGGACTTACAGTTTTGTAATTTTGAGGATTCACATTTATGATCATTAATAACTGAATACGACCCTGAAAGACTACCTTTTCAGCCAAGTGTATTTAGACTCTCTAGGACTTGGGAAATCCAGGTCCAAGTCTCCACCGGACCATGAAATCCACTGGTGATGAGCCATGGAACTCACCAGGCAACCTTGATCAATTACTCTGTCTCAGTCTGATCTGATGGTCTTTGTGGTGAAAGTAAATTGGAGAGGAAGAGAACTATGCCAGGCTGCCTCCAGCTCTTTGGAGGAAAGACAGCATATAAATGTAACTGATAAATATACCATGTAATGAGGAATAGGTGGCTCTGCCTACTTATATTTTTTTATGCCTATGAAGTGACACACAAGAATGGGGAAATGCAATGATGATCTTTACAAAAGATATTGTGCTAAGCTGGAATTACCTTTTACCTTTCTCCCCCCCCAGGAAAATGTGGAATTAAAGTATAAAAGAAGTACTGGCATCCAGGTAAGTGGCAACCCCCATTGTGTTATCATTCACAGTTGAACACACAGTAAAGTTCAAAGAATGGAATCATAAAGCAACACTCCACCAATCTGTGTTTGGATCCCAAGTGTATTATATGCAATTTACAACCAATTTAAATGGCATTAACAGCCTCCCCCTTATGGGAATTTGAATTTGCATCCTATCACTGAATTAAACACCAATTGAATTTTTTTTCTATAGAGAATATAATGCTCTTTTAAGCCTGTTTTGAATAAACAAGTGACCATTCATTAGTGTGAAGGCAATGTGAACCCTAAGTCTAGTGGAACAAAAACATGATTTGTGATATTTTTGTTATTATATGTTTGATTATTAGTACATCCAGATTTCACTGTTTGATGTTACTCCAACCACTCACAAGAAAATTTCCTGAAAGCAATCAGGAAAAACTCTTAAGACAGCCATTTTCCTATCTTTTAAAATAAAAAGCAGACAGCAGCCTGGAAAAGGCATTATATTCTGACCCACTTGGAGTATATCCTTGAAGAACACATTGCTCCTTAGTAATGTCAGTCAATGAAATCCCAAGCAGAACAGAAGCAGAGACAATTAAAACAAAGCAAATCTGGCAAAACTAATTGCATTAGCCTCTTTTTGCATCAATTGTATTGGATTAATAATTGATTCTGGAAACAAGATTAGTTCTAGCTATTGCTTCCAGTGTAAAGAGTTTTAAAGATTGGAACTCCAGCTAGCCATATTTTGTTCAGCTGCCTCTCCCTCATTATTATTATTATTATTATTATTATTATTGATGTACAGTACATTAATTATACAGTTCAGAGGCAGGGGATTTCTTAGAGGAATGAAACCAGATTTCCTTGACTTCTTATCTCTGTCTCTTAATTGTTCTTTGATTTTATTATACTTTATGATATGTGCTAGAATCTTATATGACTTTTCACTCAATGTAAATTTGCATGCACTTAACTATGTAGCAGAGGAACTAAGGGGGGGTTGCAGACTGCCAGAAATAGTGCAAATTGAGTCCATTTTTAGGGTTAGGGTTAGGGTTAGGGAATCATGGGAATTGTATTTTATTGTGGCATCAGAGCTCTCTGACAGAGAAGGCTCAATGTCTCAGAAAAAAAACAATGCCCATGATCCCCTAGCACTAACCCTAACTCTAAAAGTGGACTCAATTTGCACTATTACTGGCAGTCTGCAACCTCCCTAAGAAACCTTGTTAGTGAATTGCCAAGTTGAGTAACAGAACACAAGAAAGGGTGCCTGATGCACACTGCTGCCTAATGTACATTGGGACTGATGCAATGCTGGCTGTGCAACAACAGCCCTCAACTGGATATGACTATTGGACATCTTTGCAATTCTAATCCCTGCATGCATAAATCCATTTTCAAAGACTCCCATATAAGATTCCAGCCATGATTTATACAAATGAATAATTCAGCCTGCAATGTTTATGAGCTAGTGTGGTCTAGTAGTTTGGGTGTTGGGCTAGCACTCCAGGAGATCAGGTTTTGGATCCCTCAGCCATTGGAGCCCACTGGGTGACTTTGGGCAGGTCACATCTCTCAGCCTAAGAGGAAAGGCCATGGCAAAACTTGGAATAAATCATGCCAAGAGAACTCTATGATAGGATCACAATACGTTGGTGTCATTCTGAAGACATAATAACACCATGTTTACCCTACTGTCCTGTACAAAACAGTCAAAGCAGTATAAGGAGTTCAATGTCATTTAAAACATCAAATGTCTGACCATGATTATGATAATTTTTATAATTTTAATTATATACAAACTTACCTTAGATATCAGAAGAAGTAATTCAAATTTTATCTCCTGGACTTTGAAATGCTTTATTCCCAATGCCACGTGGCCAGAAGGAGAAGGGGCTTGCTTGCCTAGATATCCCTCCACAGAACAGCACAACAACACTTTGAGAAAATGCTTGTGCCTAGCATTGTCATTTTATATTTTTTTTGTGCTGTATTGTGTGATTTTTAACACCTTTGCCTGATGAAGAAGCCAGTGGAGCTTCAAAAGCTTGCATCATGTATTTTGTGCATTTTGGTTGGCTGAGTAAAGGTATCACTATTTCGTGGATTTTGAGTGTTATTGTACTTTGCTATATGGTCAACACAGCTATCCTTGAATATGTGAAAACAGCATCAACGGAATATAGCAGATTAGAAGTCATTTTGGTCAAAAACCATTAAAATGCATACTGGAATAAACAGATCTTGTCTCAACTTTACAGCAAAAGGGAAGCAAAATATCCCCTGTTCATGTGAGAGAGCACTTAGGCAGGTGCTTACTGGAAAAGGTGATTTTTACCGAATCCTTTTCAAAGCATGCAAGTCTTAGGGAAAAACTAGCAGTTTCAAGTTCTGAGACCACAAACAAACAAATAACCAATGAGGATCATGCCATATCTTCACATAGGACTAAATCTCCCATGGGGAAACATGTCCCTAACTTTGCAGCTGAGTGAATTTTCTGAATGCAAAGGTAACTGTTCTATTGTTAATCCAGAGCAGAGCAGGTACTTTTTTTGGATTGCAAGTCCCAGAATCCCTCAGCCAGGATAGTAAGTGGTCAGAGCGATGCAGACCAAACTGCTTGAGGCATCTTATTGGGAATGGGGGGTTGGAGAAAACAGAGAAACCCAATTCAAGCATTATGGATCTAGGTACTGTAAATGCATGAGAAGGTATCGAGGGTAAGCCTTGCCTCTCTTGGCACATTTCTGTCATTCTCTTCTCATGCTGAGTGGCTTTGTGCTGTGTGTAGAGACAGAAATTGAAGGGTTATTCAGATGGAGACAATAATTCTATTAGAATGTAGGTCAATTTTTTGGTGTTCACATGCACTTTGAATATACCAGAGTAGTTTTTTTTTTGGGGGGGGGGGTTGCCCAAAAACCCACTTAACCCCAGATAATTGATGTCAGGTTCCCTCCCCCCAAGTTTTCCTAAAAGATTTGCATTGTCGGCTGTGTGAATAAGTGATGCGAATAGACCTGGGATAAACTGGGATAAAAATCTGCATGCCTTGAACGTGTTTCAAATACATCCGCATCACTGACTCCATCTTTATTCACAGTGCTGACATGTGTGAGCAACAGAACATGTAGAGATGCACATAGATGCAGTTCCAATAAAAAAAATTAGTGTGAACTGGAGTGCGTGAATGAGATTATTCACATAGTTGCACTTAAAGACAACGACATCTGAACAAGCTGTGAAAGCAATGTATTGGATCACACCGAGACCCTCTTGTCTCCTGAATCTGACTGAGGAAATGAATGACAAACAGTTGTTCCTGTTTTGTGGATTTATATCCCATCTTTCCAACAAAGACTTTTCAGCAGCCACACATGCACATATATGTGCTATTACAAAGAAAACAGTAAATAGTATGGAAATATTCAAACATCAAATCTTAAAATGAATAAAACAAATATGAAAGAGAGTGACATGATGACAGGCTCCAGATAAATGCCTTACTTTTGGGGAGTCTTATATAGTAACAGCAAAACCCTGTACATGTTTGCTAAGAAATGTCCCATTCAATTCAGTGGGGTTTGCTCCCAAGCAACTGGGAATAAAATGGAAGCCTTGGAGATGTAAAAGGAGGGGGAGGAACAAAAGCGAGGAAGCAGAGTAAAAAAACCCCAAACTGTGTCACCATAGCAACATCAGCATCGCTCTGAGACAGCAGTAGATCCCCTACACACACACACACACACATGTTACAAATAAGCAGCAAGTGAGGAAATAGATTCAGGGCCTTTCCTCCGGTTAGATCACAAAGAATGGAAATTACTAAATGCAAATATGGTTCTTGCTGTAGTGACTCACTGCCGCTTACATTGCACTTACTACCAATAGATAATTTTTATAGCATTAGTTCCTTGATTATAAAATGCAAAGGCAATAAATTGGCATAGCCTACATGCACAAGCAGTAAGTACAGGATATAGTTTACAGGTTCCTATCTAGATGTTAAAATATTAATTGAATAATAATGAAGCCACACAGTTATCTAAATCATGCAGGGATGGGGGATTTTTTTTTAAAGCATTGTATTAATAATGCAGACAAATTTTTGCCATTTGTGTTATCATGTATTTAATACATTGCAGAATTATACTATTTTTTTTTAAGTTCATGTATGAATATAACTATCTCTCTCTGTCTTTCTGTCTATTTGTCTATCTGCTGGTATATCTCTCTTAACTGACTGCTTTTTTCTGATCATTTTTCATTTGCATATATATTTTTGGTATTCGACATTTAGCAGAATAGTTTTGGAGATCCTGTATGTAATTCAGATGCTGTTTTCATTCCACTGAATGAAAATGGTTGAAATGCAGAATACTATAGTTTCTTCAGAGTTGTGAAAAATTGATACTGAATATAGTTTGAAAAATAAACTACAGTTGGCCCTCTGCATTTGCGGCTTTGATTTTTGCAGCTTTGATTATTTGCAGTTTTGATTAATATGTTCTTTCTAGGAATCTCTAGGTCCTTCAGTGCAACTCAGCCAGAAGTTGGTCATAGATTTGTGCTAGAGAACCTAGAACTTCCTAGAGAAAACACTTCTCTAGGAATTTGTAGGTCCTCCAGCATGATTCTATGATCAACTTCTGGCAGATGTGGACCATCAAATTTTATTGGAGAGCTTGGAGATTCCTAGAGAGGTGTTCCCTCAGGTAAAAAGAATAGTTTTTTTTTAAATTTGTGGTTTTTCTACATTCACTGGGGTCCTTCACCCCTAACCCCAGGGAATGTGGAAGGATCACTGTATTTAGATACCTCATTTCCTCCCAAGAACTACATTATTTTAATTTACAGAAGCTAAACTTCATTTACTTTCACTTTATTCTGCCAGCCTGCCACAACCCAATGACCTTTATTAGATAAAATGGACTACAACTCCCATCATCCCCAGCCAGCCAAGCCAAGCACAATGTTGGCTGGAGGGTAATGGAAGCTGTAGTCCAGCAGTTTTCAAAACTGAGTCCTCATGATGTTTTGAATTTAATATCTCAGATGTCTCAGCCAACTTGGCCAATGATCGGGGAAGTCCAAAGCATCTGGAAGATTAAGATTTACCTCCAGAAAACCAATTTGAACCTGGGAACAAATAATATTCTTTCCATTCCTACTCCTGGAAGTGACTCCTCTGAAACAAGACAGCATGATGTGCAAAGTATAGTCCAATATTTTTTTTTTGCACACTCCTTCCAGCCTACAAGCTCTCTCACAAGCCCACAGACACCTCCCGACTGCCACAGAAATACCTCCAAATACAGAAGTTGGGCTTTATTTGACCTCATGAACCCCTCAGTCCTCAGAACAAAACAAAAAGTCATCCCCAAATCAGCTGAAAATAAAAGCAAAACTGAAATAACCAGGAGCAGGAGAGTGGTGCCTAGGCCATTTCCCACTGTTTGGGGTGCTCCCCGGCTGAAAAAGTGGTTCTGAGGGGGTCACATTTGGTCATTATACTCTTACAACTATTTATCAGGGTACCAACCAGAATTTAGGAGCACTGATAATACATCCTCACCCCCAAATTAATTTTTTAAAAATGGAGGGACCACATTGAGATACCAAGCCATTATGCTCAGTGACCAGTAAAGGATTGAGTACAAAGTTTGGGGGTGAAAAATAATAATAGTTGTGTAAGGTTTGAGTATTGGGCTACGACTCTGGAGATCAGGGTTCAATTCCTTGCTCACTTATGGAAACCCACTGGGTGACCCTGGGCAAATCACATGCTCTCAGGCCCATGACAGGGTCACCTTAGGTTTGCCATAAGTTGGAAACAACTTGAAGGCACACAACAACAAAGCATTTGCTATATTTGAGAGGAAGGAACTGGCAAAACCACCCCTGAGCATTCCTTGGCTAATAAAACCCTATGAAATTCCTGGGGTCACCATAAGTCGACAGGCAACTTGAAGGTGCAGATACACATAATCATTGGTAGGTGAATTGCCTTCAGTCTTAATGGCCATATAATTGGAATACATTGGATGTAAATGGGGTTAACACAGAAATGACATTACCCAGTAGGGAGTCTTCTGGGATAGCATTTATTGTACATACTAATTAAAGGGCATAGTGAATACCAATTAATGACTGAGGGACCAATGTATGGGTTTCCTCCCCCTTTTCTTGTCATATCAGAATCTAACAGCTTCACAGTAGAAGTCAATATGAAAATGTCATTTGAACAGCAATTCACAGTCACAGTCCAATTTCAGGGGAAAGCTGCTTGTGGATGTCTCACAACAATAAAACGAGTCAAGTGAATCAGTGATTCATTCACTAATATCAAAAGAATCAAAGAGAATAACACAAATACATTTTGATTCTGTTTTGTCTAATTCAAACATTACATGGGGGGGACCTTTCAAGGCATCATTTCAAGGGACTGGCTAAAGTTTAAGACAAAATGGACTTTAGTAGTTAATCTGCTGAAGTGCTTTTCAAAATTATTTTAAGCCCCAAGTTTCTTGTGTCATTATTGAGCACTTATCTCCTTGCTATATCTAAAGCTCAGGAATTGAGTATTAAGAACCAGAGCCTAAATGTTGTAGAAGGAAGGGATGCAGGGAGGGGATAACTTTTGTTTTTATGGTTTCTTCTTTTATTATCAATTTTCAAGAAAATACAATTAGCCCTTCATATTCACAGATTCTGCATCCACAGATTCAACCATCAATGGCTGGAAAATATTCATATATACATACACAAACTGTATTTCTCTGAAAATAAGACGTACCCATAAAATAAGCCGTAGCAGGATTTGTAAGCATTTGTGCAAAATAAGCCATACCCCTAAAATAAGACATAGGGCTGATGCAGATGGAGCGGCTTTTCTGGGCTGCCCCTGGGAGAGGCAGATCAGAGTTGCAGCCACCACACGCTGTGGCCCCGATCCTGCTTTTTGCTACCCTCAAAAGAGCAGCTCAAAGGGCCTCTACTTTTCAGGGTGGCAAAAAGCCTGACTTTGAGCTGCCGCCGCAGCTCTTTTCTTGGCTGCCCCTGAGAGCAGTGGATCCGCCGCTCCCAGGGATTGTCCAGAAAAGAGCCACCGCCATGGCTGAAAGGGTCATGGCCACAATCCTGCTTTTTGCTGCTCTCCAAAAGAGCAGCTCAAAGGGCCACTTCTTTTGGGGGTGGCAAAAAGCTGGTCTTTCAGCCGCAGCCATGGCTTTTTCTGGTCTGCTTCTGGAAGCAACATATCCACCCCTCCCAGGAGTGGCCCAGAAAAGAGCTGCCACCGCGGCTCAAAGGGTCGTGACCACGATCCTGCTTTTGCCGCCCCCAAAAGATCAAAGCCTTTTGATGCAACATATATGCACACTGGGCCAAGAGGGCACCCTGACAGCACACGCCCTGTGGATGGGCGTGTGGCATCAGGGGGGAGTCAGGACGAATAAGACATCCCCTGAAAATAAGCCATACTGTGTCTTCTTGAGAAAAAATAAATATAAGACAGTGCCTTATTTTTGGGGAAACATGGAACAGAAACAGACACACACACAGTATATCCAACCCCACCCCTTGATTTTGACATTTTATATAACAGGGACCATTCTTTATAATTAAAATTTTATTGAGTTTTTCCAATAAAACATATAACGTTTGTAGAACAATGACAACAATAATTAACTACAAGGCTCATGGTATGCATCTGATGAGAAGTTATTTTGCAGCAGAATCAAAAAATTAGTTCTCAGCAAGAGCCAGAGAGTCTGGCTTGACAAGGTGTAGAGTGTCTGACCAAAGATCTATCTGTGATTTTATTACACCATTGTATATAATGGGACTTGAGCATCCACAGATTTTGGTATCCACATGAGGTCCTGGAACCAAACCCTAGTGGATACTGAGGACCCACTGTATAGAGAAGACATCACATAATTTGGTCAAATGATTTAGATAATGGGAACAGGTGCAGTCCTGGCCAGCAATTTAAACAATTATGTTAAAATTGGTGTTGGTAATTCATAACTCTGCAGGTGTTCTATTGCACTTGTAGAGGTCCCATCAAAGCAGGCTTTCCAGTTCTGTTTATGTGCATGAAAAGCCTGCATTCACCAAGGGCTACAAGTACACACTGCATCAGCACATCTCCACAGAAATGAACAGGAAAACCACTATCTATAACCATAGAGCAGCTGTTTGTACAAGGAGCAAGGGTTAGGGTACCTACAGCATTTGGAAAAGTTACTTTGGGTTTATGAATATTTAACTAAAACAAACATATATATAAAAATATTTCCCTTACTACTAAAACAAATACTGGTACATCTCTTTTTTTGGAGGCTTTTAAGCAGAGGCTGGATGGCCATCTGTTGGGGGGGGGGCTTTGGTTGTGTACTCCTGCATGCCTGGGCATTGGACTTGATGCTCCTTGAGGTCTCTTCCAACTTTATGATTCTATGATCATATAACCAAAGGGCTTTGACATGCAATAAAATCAATGAATTCATTTAATTATAATACGATTGTACAATGTAAAACTTGGAAAGTGATTATAGCCTGTATTTTAATAGCAATTGGATGCAGTTTAATAGCAGTTACTAAACATTTTGCAGTTTTTAGTGTGACCATAGAATCACACTAAAGGGCCTGGAATGAAATTCAATTCAAAGAGGAAATTTACATAAAATTGGCTGAGTACCCTGACACGAGGTGGCAATAAAGGTGCAATCAATTCTTCACATATTCAAGCAACACAATAACAGACTGTGGGCCACAATTTCAATATTTCCATCTCATTTTGAAATGAAATTCTCCTGCATTGATCTTTGCTTCAAGGAAGAAAATCAACTCCTTTGAGGTGTAGTGCTGGAGAAGAGTGTTGAGGATGCTGTGGACAGCCAAAAAGACAAACAAATGACTCCTAGAGCAGATCAAGCTGGAAACTTCCCTGGAAGCCAAGATGACCAAACTGAGGCTGCCGTACTTCGGACACATCATGAGAAGGAAGGACTCATTGGAAAAGACAGTAAGGCTGGGAAAGGTGGAGGGAAGTAGGAAGACAAGAAGGCCACATGCCAGATGGATGGATTCTATTAAGAAGGTCATGGGTATGGGTTTGCAGGATTTAAGCAGAGCAGTGGAGGACAGGGGGTCTTGGAAATGTGTCATCCATAAGGTTGCCATGGGTCGAGATTGACTCAAGGGCTGTTAACAACAACAAAAAGCTGCTGATGGGAGCACATTCAAAACTGCAGTTGAAAAAGCTTTCTGGTATTTCAGATCAGTTAAGTGCTGTAAATTATTTTAATTTACAGAAAGTAAACTTCATTTGCTTCCACTTCATTCTGCCAGCCTTCCCCAACACAATGACCTTTATTAGATAAAATGGACTACAAAATGGATTCTGTGGAATCAGAAAAACTGGATGAGCTTTGCCCAGACCAAGGCCTGAGTTTTGTAATTATAGGTAAACAGGACTACAATTAACAAAAAATGTCCTGAATAAACTCTAAATGAAAATCTATGTGAGAAGATAAGCATATATATAGTAACTAATGTGAGAAGCAGTTGGTTTGAGCATTGGACTATGGCTCTGGAAACTAGGGTTTGATTCCCCTCTTAGCCATGGAAACTCTCTGGATAACCTTGGGCAAGTCATAGTGTCTCAGCTCCAGAGGAAATCAAAGGGAAACCCTCTCTAAACAAATCTTGCCAAGAAAACGCCATGATTGGTTCACCTTAGGGTCTCCATAGATCAGAAATGACTTGAAGGCACACAACAACAGCAAATAGTAACTAATATAAAATGTAATAGCAATCCACATTATTAGCTGGTCAACTGTGTGACTTGTAGTGTTTGAAATTTGGCCTTCATATCTTTTGTTATTGGTGATTAATACCAGTGTCTTACTTTGGTTATTTTATATAAATTACCACATGATTGAACTCATTTCGTTTGTTACTTACTTTAGTTGTTTTTAAGATGGTTGGTGGTTAGTTGGTTGGCTTGCTATTGTTGGTTGATCTGCATTAAGCTGTTGGTCAAGTTTTCCTCACCCAGATTAATATGTTGTTCATTTTCCTTCCCTTTTTTTCTTCATATATGTAGTATTTTAATACATTTGGACTGTTATTTTCATAGTGCTGTTATAACACTTTTATGCAACTTATTATATGTATGCTTTATATTCTCCCATATGACTCATTTAGACTTAAAGCTTTCACATGCCATTTCTTCTAGGGCCAACTCTGCCCAAGTTAGAGCTCTGTCTGAAAAGTAGCAGCTGTATGCTCCTTTTCTGAAGCAAAGAGGAGGTCTTTTAAGAACGAAATGATTTCAGATATGGGAGAATGAGTGTAAGAGGTGTGTGTGTGTGTATGTTTAATAATGGTTCCATTTCCAAAAGGTTATAGAATTTTTTAATATGACATCAAATGAGATGATAACTTACTGTACCAAAGTTCCTGTCTATGCTTCCTTAAGGGGAACAATATCAGCCAAAGGATAGTTTAGCACACGACAGTGCAATTTCTCTGTTAAGGAAATGCCTGGTAAGTCTACAAGTCTAGACTCAAAGCCTCAGTAATCTAAATGAACAAACAGCTGTAATGTGAAAATTGTCAAAACACAAATCAGACAACTGAAAAATTTCTTCATTTATCCATGATGTAGGAATTTGACATTGTGTTCTGATGTTAGTTCTGTGAGGTTTCTTTCTTGAAAGATCCTACATTGCTTCAAAATGCCTATACAATCTTCCCAACCAACTCTGGGATGGTCAGTGACCTGAAAAACAACACCTATTATAATCTAGAGAGCAGTATGATTAGTGTGGGCATCCAATGGGGCTTCAGAGTATATGTATCTACCTTGATATCATACCCTCCAACATTTCAAAGATGAAAACTTTTTCTGTTTGCCTAATTAACATCAGAGTGTAGTCAAGACAGCAACAATTATTGAGGAAGAACACACAATCTGGGAGAGTCTACAGCCATTTGCTTTTGCCAGAGTCTACTGGGAAGGGCAAGATTCTGCTTCCTCCTCTCCTCTTCCTTCCACTGAGTTGACTGAGTGCAAACTACTTTCGTACTCTGAACTCAGTTTACAGCAATTGGAATAAGCTGAGGACAAACAGAGAATGCAGAGGTAGGAGAGACAAATTTGGCATTTTGAAAGCAACTGAAAAGTGAAATATCAGAGAATTAATTGGGACTGTCCCTGCCAAAATAGGACTGTTGGAGGATCTATGATATCACTTTGACTGATATGCCTCCATCCTATAGAATGGCCAGTATATACAATTTGGTAGTACTTAGAGTTCCCTATTAGAGAGATATGATGCTACAATTCCATGAGTACATGTTCTCAGTCTCAGGGGAAGGCAATGGCAAATCTCCTTTGAACAAATCTTGCCAAGAAAAACCCATGATAGGGTCACTGTAGGATCACTATAAATCAGAAATAACTTGAAGGCACACCACAACAACCACAACAAACAGAAGAGTTCTCTAGCTGAGACTGATATATTGTTGGCCTCTGTTTGTCCAATTATTATGGAAACAGCCCAAGGATGAGGAAAGACTCCTTGGAGAGGTGAGGCCTGCCACATATGTACTGGAGCTTTTCTCTTCCTGATTTACAAAATCATTCACAGGAGGTAGAAGGGGCTGGCTGAGTTGGTAAAAGTAGCAATAAACATCTTTCATAGCAATGTGTGATTCTATCTTTTCTGAAAGTCATCTCCACGGTATTGGGATAATTTTCAGCCAATCTTCAATATTCCACTCATAGGCAAGGTCCAAATTCAGCTCCATGGCTTTCCAATGGGATTTACAAAATAATAATAATAATAATAATAATAATTATTATTATTCTATGGGCCTTTGCTCAAATTATGCTCAAATTGTCTTTTCCTCTCATGCTTTTATATCAGAGTACAATAAGTAGTAAGGTGTACCTGTTAAGTCTTGACCAAAAATATATATAGTAAGAAGTGACATTGCATTCCAAATCATTGCAAAAATAAAATAAAATAAAATAATCAAATAACAAATACAGTTTAACATAGAAGATCCTGGAAACATTATTGGTAACATTGTGTGTGTTTTTCTGACTTCAGTTGCCTGTCAACTTATGGTTTTCTTAGGCAAAGAATACTCAGGTGATTTTTCAGAGATCCTTCCTCTGAAATATAAGTGTTGATGCTGATCTACTGCCTTTAGCAGCTTTAGGTAGTGATTTAAAGAGTCCTGCTCCCAGCCCTTGTTTTTATTGAGGATCACTGAATATGGAGAAAAATAATGGTCTTGCATTATGTTCTAACCGTTTCCTGCTGCAGGAACTACATTAGGATTCCCGCTGTGTTTTTGATTAATGACCTACCTGTGACTTTTGCAGATCTGGACTGATTTTTTCCCCTGCAGGCAAAACAGAGGGTGGGAGAAGGGAGAAGCACCTGGTGCCATAATCACATGGCTTGATTTCAGTTTTATAAGTACTTTAAAACTGAAATTAATTACAAGGTTGTTAAAATATTGCAAAGTATTTCTAAGGCAGCCACAAATATACATTTCAGCTGTAAACTGTTACTGAATGTTTGGTCCCTGACATCTTTCTCAAATGCCAACATAAATATGTGTACGTGCACACACATGCATTTTATACTCCTCTGCTCATCTGTGTAAAATATTGACATTATCTTACAATCATTTATTCATTTCCCCCAACATAATGGGACTATATTGCCTAATCTTATCTCTGTCCTCTGTAAAAATTCATCCTTTTCTGTTTGTATTGCAAGAATCCCCATTCAGCTTTAAATCACCCTTTTATCCTTATTATTACAATTCATTCATCCTCTCCCTAGTCTTCTGCTTTCATATCTCAGACACTGTTCTGTTTCTTGAATTTTGCTGCTCGCTTTATTTATCTTAAGATCAAATGATTCTTTATATTGGACTCTTTCATTTCTGAGTGATAAGAACAAAAGGAAAGCCCTGCAGATCAGATCAAAGACCTGTCTAGTCCAGCATCCTGTTTTCCCATAGTGGCCAACTAGATGCTTTTTGAAAGCCCATGAGTGGGGTGTAAGACAGTACCCTTTCTTTCCTGTGCCCCCTTGCAGCTATTAATCAATTGCATACTGCTTCTGAATCAGAGCTTGATAAAGGTCCCTCTTTACAGCTCCCCAGATCCCCTTGCCAACAAAGGCATTGAACAGTCCTAACCTTTTCCAAGTTCTCATCTGAATATGGGGGTGCCAGTTAGCCATCACAGCTCTTAGCTGTATGGATTGCAGGGCAGAAACAATTGAAACTGTTAACAACTCCAAGTATGACACCAAGAGAAAGAAAAGCAGCAGAAGGAATAAAAAAAACCCAGAAGAATCAGCTAATTTTGATGAATGAAGGAGTCTTGGCTTGGCATTGAGACAAATGCAATGTGCGTACCTGTCTCACATGGACAGGGAAAGTATCCTATAGTTAGGGTGCCACAACTGAGAAGTATATCTCCCTTTTTGATACATAGGGTACTTATAGTACATATAGAATTATCATTTTTGGATTTGGAGGGAGATTCATCACTGTATGTGTAAATACAGTATACTCATCAACCAAGACTCATTTTCTTTGAATTGGTTTAATTGCCCTTTTAAATCCAGATTATGTGACAGTGTTGAAACATGTGGCCATGACAGAGCTGAGCCAAAATGCCAATCCACTTACCTTGGGTTGGCATCCAGTTTATAGTCTGCATGGGAGTGAGCATACTTCAATAATTGGGTGCCATGGTTGGCACTGGGGCAACAGGGCCAGCCCAGCCATTCCTTTCCCTGAAACAAAGAACAACCTCTCTTCCTTGTAAAGAAAGTGGACTGGACACTGAACCCTATTTCAACACTATATTGGGAATAGGGGTCCTCTGCCATACCTGAACAGACTACTTTGAGAATGAAAGTTGTGTGTGTGTAAGTGTGTGTGTGTGGCGCACATAGCTCTGTCCTCCAAGAGAGGAGAAAGGTTGGGGGACTCAGAAGGAACAGCCAAGGGACTGCCATTACTACCTCCAGCTTTTGCTGCTTGAGACAGTTGCCTGGCTCAATCCCTGCTTTGTTTTGAGCATGCAGAGTGAAATGGGTGCAAACTAGTCAGAAGTATCAATATATTACTTACCATTTTAAATCTGAGTACTTTATATGCACAGTCTTGTTCTCTGTTCCTCCCTGTTTCTGTACCCAGGCATGTTTGAAGGGGAGGATAAATTGCCAAATGCACAATGGAACACACATTATTCTAATGTGCAGCTGGCACCCATTTTGCTCAGTAGGAAAATAAACTGTGCAGCAGGAAATAGGCTTTTGTGTAGTTGGAAATATGGGTTTTAAACAGGAACAAGTCTATTTCTTAAAACAAATAGATGTGGGGAAGATCAAAGAAACTGAGAATTAAAATGACTACAGTCACCTTCCAAGCTTCACAACTTTATATCAATAGAGTATTATTGGGACCAACTACTTGCCTGTTCCACCTGTGATCAAGGAGGTAACATGCTGCTTTGGGCTCAGTTGTGTTGCTGCAGATGTTGTCAGCTGCATCTAGCTTACCTTTTGCACCATGGCTACAGGGCTCACTGAAGCTTTTAATCATTGATTTTGTAATGACTTGCACCATTACATATATTTGATCAATTCTGGTTTGGTTCACAGTGCCATTGTAGCACAGGGATAGTGCTGATGTATTTTGAGTCTGAGTGAAGTGGCTTTTGTCACTTTCCATAATGGGCTGCATGGTCATGCAAAATAACACATGGTGCCAAGCAGACCAAGAAGAAGAACTTCATACTAGCCTGTTGGCTTCTTGTGCAGTAAGAAATAAACCTTGCAGTGAATACTGGGGAAATGTAGTCAATATATTTTCACTACAGAGACTCCTTACCAGGAAACACACATTATAGAGTAAATTGTTTGTTGTTGTTGTGCACTTTCAAGTCATTTCCAACTTGTGGTGACCCTGAAGCAAGATTTGTTCCGAGGAGGTTTGCCATTGCTTTCCCCTGAGGCCGAAAGCATGTGATTTGCCTAAGGTCACCCAGTTGGTTAAATACATATGGCATATCTACAGTTTAAATGTATCTATCTGTTTAAAATACTCCTCATTCCAGTTTAATAAAATGTGATCCAGCCATGTGTGATATGCATGAGTTTGTGATTTTTGCACCCCTACCCAAATAACTCCTTAAACTCAGCAGGAAAAAGTCTTTGCAGTTTTTACCAGTGTATCCACTACAATTTGCAGAAATGCACATTGGTGCATTTGTGACTGTCTGTTTGCTTCTCGTGCATTTGAAGGGCTGCACATTTTTGGCAGAGGAAGAGTGAATAAATGCAAATAGATGCAAATGTGCACAGGACAATGAATACAATTAACTGTCAATGTGAATGTGCAAAAATATGCACCAGTTCACATAGTACACTTATATGTAGACTTAAGTGAGCAAATATGACAATGTACATTTCTTTTGCATTTCCTTCTAAAGTTAGAAAAATATTACTGGCATATCCCTGATCCATGGCTTAAAGAGCTAAACTAGATGTTATGTTAATTATGTGGCATGCAATCATATCTTGGATTTTTTAAAAATAAACAATTCTATGCATATTGAGAGGGCAGGTTTTTTTTTAGGATCACAATATATAAAGGGGGGAGGGGGGAAGGGAATTTAACATTTCCATTCTCAGCCATTATCCAGAGAAAATTTTTTCCATTTTCTACGTTGCCCTTATGAAGAAAGTTCCAATTGGCACCTAAAATTACATTTGAAAGAAAAACTGTTATCGTAATATATCACACATATCTGATTTGGGATAGAATCCATTACTGTAATATCTGTACAAGGGTAATTTTGGCCACCACAGGGATAATACTATAAACAAACAAACAAACAAACAAACAGCAGTGAGGAGGTTTCTGGAGCAGTGTCATCACTAGAGTTGATATCACTCCAGTGTAGTTCATGGTATCACACCCCCCCCCCCATGGCCAGCCACAAGGTGGAGTGGCAGCCTTTGTGGGAATTGGGCAGGCCACATGCACACACACACAGAGGACATGACACAATGCCCCTGTCAATGCAAGAGCATTCCCTGGGTATCAGAGAAGCCCTCCGCAAAAATAATAATAAAATAAAATAAAATAAAATTTTCCCACCATTCTTAGCTTGCTCACTGAGTGTCATGCTTGGAAATACATGGTCAGCCTGGTCAGGGTGAGAAAAGCAGAGACACTGGATCCTCCTCCTCTTTCTCCTTCTCCTGAGCAAAGGCAGCTGTGGTGAAAGCCAACAGGACAAATGCATTTAAGGTCAGCACAGAAGCACCTTCGCATCCACCGCCATTCCCATCACCTCCACTCCCTCCATGACCAGGATGAGTTCTTCTTGGGGTACCAGGTGCACCACTATTGCTGCTTTCCAAGCAGTGTCACCCCTTTGGTGGGTGTCACCTGGAGCAGTGTACTTCACCTCTCTGCACCCTCCCTGGAAGGCCTGTGGCTTTTACTATTAAAATAATTTCAAATACTTGTGCCATTTTTGCCACATCTATATTAAAAGTCTTGCCTACTAGTCAGCTCCTCTCTCATTATGACAGCCTTTCCAGAATTAACACCTTCTTCATTATAACCAAACGCTAAATATGGAATAATGCAAACAAACAAACAAACAAAAACAACATCCTAACCCCCCCCCCAAAAAAACCCACACCCATGGGAATTTGAAAAGAAAGGATAGGGGAGGAAACAGTGGAAGTGGATTTATTTAAATTGCTTCAAAGCTGGCGACTAAGCCCAGATTTTTTTTCTGCTTTTATGTGGAAGTAGGGGGAAGGAGTATAATGATGAAATAGGTTGTTTTTCTTTCATTATTTCTAAGCCACTGTATTTTTCACTTTGGGGAAGTCCCAGGGGACTGCAATTGAATTGTTCTTTCTGAAATGAATTGGCCAGACACAATGAAAGTGAATAGTAAATTCCATTCACAGCTTTTAACTTTTCACTTTCTTTAGGGGGAAAAAGATTTGCTTCTTGTTCTCTCTCTCTCTTTCTGCACTCTCATTTTATGTATAGTCTAATATGACATAATTTGGTATTTCCGGTATAAGTTCCAATGTCATATGCTAGAAGATAATTAACTGAATTAATGAAATGAAGTGAGTCAGGAAAAGAAACTTCACATCAGCTATAGTAGCCCCTCCCAATTTGCAGGCGATCCATTCTGGATACAAACCCCCACACAAAAATGATGACTCGCAAATATTTGATTCCTATTGACAATAATGGCGTGTGCGGCCATGGGTGCACACGCAGGGCTGCACACAGGTGTGTGGTGCCATTTTGTCCCTTTGGGGACAAATCCATTTGGGGGTTGGGCTGGATGGCTCTTCTGGTTTCTACCAACTCTATGATACTATGATTTCTAAAATGTATTTGTTTATTTTAATTCATTATTTCTCTAGGTCATTTAGAAATAAACAAATTAAAATGGTACAGAACAGAACAAACAAGATAAAAGAGAAACCAAACAAAATCAAAATAAAACTCAGAGCAGACAGCAGCATTATATAGTTAAATATATATTTAAAAGAACCATGCAAGATTGAAAAACATGGGAAATATAAGAGCTTTTTTCTAGTTCTAAAAAGAACATAACTGAGGCTTTGGGTAAACCTCTCTGGGAAGAGTTTTCTGTAACTCAAGAGCCAGCACTAAAAAGGATCTTTCTTTAAGTCATTCCCTGTGAGAATCCCTGCCTCTGGAGGTTACTGATTGAAGAGTCCTAGATTTATACTGGGTTAAAATAAATCAGTCTGGGTAACTGTTATAAAATGTCTCTAATCCTTCCAGAGCTGACAGAAAATATTCTGGGATGAAAAAGAAAAGTGTATGGGTCTCCAAAATAAAATCGGAAAGAGCAGGAACTACCTGGGACTTTCTAATCTTTTCAGGGTACACCCAGACTGACTGAAAAGTTCCTCTTTTTGTTCCTGTTCTTTCCAGTTCCATAGTGGGTTTAAATAAACCACCTTGGGGAGTGGGTTGATAACAAGTCTCTGATTGTACCAGGAGCTGAAAGAAAATATTCTGGGATAAAGAAAACCTACATAGATCTCTTTAAAAAATAGGAGGAAAAAGGAATAAAATCTGTGGTCTTTTTAATCGGTGCAGATGCACCCACAATCGGTCTGGATGTGCTGATACACACAGGACGTTTTCACACTAGACCCACCAAAGCCACCTGGAGCCGACTGTGCCGCTCATTCCGGAATGGCTCCGGCGGCAGCAACTTAATTCCTTTTAAAAAAAGGAATTACCTTGCCGGGGCTGATGCCGGAGGATGTCCGGAGTTAGTGCTGGATCAGCTGGAGTGAGGCCGGACTTGCTGCGACGTGAGTGTGAACACACAGAACAAGGAGCCGGACTGACGCAGGGATGGCACCAGAAGGGATGGGGTTTGCTGCGACGTGAGTGTGAACACACTGGAAAGGAGCTGGACTGGGGCCAGAGGGAGGTAGGATTGCGTCCTCCTAAAGCCCCGTGTGAAAACGCCCACAGTATTTCCTCCCCCGATACACATACACACTGCAGGCCAAATTGTATAGAAACATACATCTTGCCCCAATATCAGGCATCAGCAATCCCTAGAAAATCCTGAACAGACATAACTGCTATCGACAAAATCAACAAACAGACCCCTTCCACAACAGGGCAGCTAGTTGCAGCATATATCCAACAGAATTGTACTAAATTGCCTAGTGCAGGTTTGTCTAAGGAGAAGAAAAATGAAAACTATAACGTGGAATTCTTCAGCTCAATTCCTTCCATATACACCCAAGAGGAGAAGGGCACAGTCTTTCTAGTAATCTGACCCCTTTAGGACTTTTAATACCACCACTTTGAACTGCCCCCCCCCCCCAAACAGACTGGATGCCAGTGCAGAAGATACCAGACCCTTAATCTTGTTGCCCCATAATGGACCAGTTGAAGCTTCTGAACTGCTTTCAAAGGCATCCCAACATACTACACATTGCAGTAATCCAAAGAAGAGGTCACCAGAGCATGGGCAAGTGTATCTGGGTAGCGTGTAGCTATGGGTTCCAGAGCATGATCAGCATAGGCTGATGAAAGTAGTCAAATCATCAAAAACACCTGTGCTTCCAGCAAATATTTTGGATGCAAGAACACCCCAAATGGTAAACTTGGATTTATAGGGAGAGCGCAACCACTCCTGCAAACCACATTTAACACTATGCATTTTCTTGTTCCACAAGCCAGCTTCCAATTGCATAGGATGTCAATTCTGGTGGTGGTGGTGGTGACAGCAACAATTTTCTTCATTTGTTTTCCCTTTAGAAGGTTTCCCTTCAGCTGTATGGATGGGAAAGGTAGTCAAATGAAATAAAAGATTTAAGGCTGAATCCACACTTGCAATAATGTAACTCCACTTCACAGTATGCTGCTCTTTTTTGGCTTTAGTTTGGCCCCGTTAGAACTCACCCGTTTCCATGTTGATCATACAGCCACACATTTCCCTACCAGAAGTGACACTGGTATAAAAGGGTGTTTCTGTCTTGGTCCATGTGTTCAATAATACGGATTATTTTGGGTCACACAACCATAGAAGTTTTCCTTCCTGGCGTGGCTATGAATACATCAACCTTTCTTGTTTTCCTGTCAATATTACTACTCACCTGCATTCCCATTATATGGCTCCCCCTGTCCCAACCTCTTCTCCCCACAACCTGAGCGAGTGAGTAATGAAGAAACTTTAAATTTTAAATGTGACCTAAAGTAGGAGACAGACCGATACATGGGATGGATGGCGGGTGTCGGGGGAGATGGAGGAAGCAGGGCTAGGGGAGAGGATAAAGAGAGAGGATGAGGAGAGAGCTGCTGCCATAGCCTTTCCCGCTCCACTTGTAGCACTGGCCTTAATGAATCTGGGCTTAATAAAGGGAATGTAGAAACTGCAAGGGAAGTGAGGAAGACTACGGTGTGGCTTTTTCCTCCGCTCCTTCCTCTGTCCTGTTGCATCCATCCATCCTGGAGATGTCCTGTCCCTATTAATCCCATGGGGGGAGAGGGAGGGATCATTAAACTTTAAATGTTGTGGCCTAAACTAAAAAAAAGCTTAATTCTCCTGACAGACACAACACACACACACACACACACATACTTACACATGGGACAGAGGGCAGGTGGTGTGTAGACATAGTAAACAGGATGGAGAGAGGATGAGGAGAAGGCAAGCAGCAGGTGGGATGGTGGCAGAACGAGAGGAAGTGGGAAGGGGCTGCTGGTGGCTACTTCTACAGCATTGGCTTTGACATCCAGTGATGTCCCTAGGGGATGTATATGGTTTAAACACTTTATGCAACACACTTTTGACCATAAACAGTTTTGGGAGGAGAAGGTATAACTAGCCTTGTTACTCAGCAGCACCTTGGCCAAGCAGCTTCCACCTTCCTTGGCATTGACCAAGGCAAAGCTTGCCAGAGTCAACTTACGACAGCTTACTCTTTGATAGGCTTCACCCTGGTCAGCACCATGGTGAAGCAAGGGAAAGAGGAGGAATAATGAGCCTAGTTGCTCAGTGTCGACTTGGCCAAACAGCTTGGCCATGTCTCTGTTGCATGTGTGCATAAACAGAGCAAGGTCCATTATACCAAAATTACCTCTCTATTACTTATTAAAGAAAATGCTATTTTTGCATCATTACTACCTCAAAGTAGCAAGTTACACAGATAACTAAGGGGGGTTGCAGACTGCCAGAAATAGTGCAAATTGAGTCCACTTTTAGGGTTAGGGTTAAGGTTAGGGAATCATGGGAACTGTATTTTATTGTGGCACTAGAGCTCTCTGACAGAGAAGGCTCAATGTCTCAGAAAAAAACAATTCCCATGATTCCCTAGCACTAACCCTAACCCTAAAAGTGGACTCAATTTGCACTATTTCTGGCAGTCTGCAAGCCCTAAATTACTTTTAACATGTTACTTTCCAACTCTGCTGATAGACCACTTGCATCCTGTTGCATGGATGTCCTTAGGAATTTGAATTACCTTGAATATTTAGAGCCATTCAGCTTTGGGCTGGATGGTGTGAGAAGCAGGTATCCCATAACATTGTTGAACTTCAGGTGAATACAGCACTGATAAAGCTGTCTCTATACAGTCAGCCCTCTGTATCCACAGATTTTGCACCCACTGATTCAGCCAACCTTGGTTCGAAAATACACACACACACACACACACACACACATTGAAAAAGCAAACCTTGATTTTTATTTTAAAAATTATTTAAAAGCAAACCTTTGCATTTCATTTAATGGTATTGAGCATCCATGAATTCAGGTATCCATGTGCGGTCTTGGTATCAAACCCCATTGCATACCAAGGGAACACTGCATAACATGAAGAGTGTAACTGAACATCCTCACAACTATGGGGATCCCTAATGCTACAGCAGCAGCTTAAATTCTAATAATTAATATACAATGGAGATCCGTAGGGTTGAAATTAATTTTTTCCCCTGGAGGAAATTGCTTTGCCTTGTTAACTCCTCCATCAAGTTAGAAGCAAAAGAATATTTCTGACTGGAACCATTCTTTGATTAGCTTTGATAGGATAATTCACACCAGATAATTTAATGAAGGTTATGAATTCCTTTTTATTGCCTGTAAAAGTTGCAATATCATATTACAAATCCTTCAAATATTTATAATGAAAAGATTTTTAAATCATGCAGGCTTCCCCCCCCCTCCAGTCCAATCTCTTATTGACTCTCCATGTTTGTATTTCTTATTTAAAATATGTTGGCTGGTTCTGAATGGCTAAAACACAGCCAGTTGTAAATCTGTTCTCCTGTTTCTTAATAGCTTCTTTTAGTGATCAGACTTCTCAAATGTTAGCATTTCCCCCCAATGTTTATGTGAGAAAGAATAAACTGCATACAAGACTACAAGTTAAATATCAAAAGGCCAATGCAATTTTGTTCTCTAAGGACTGTTTATATCTGTGTGCACCATTTGTAAATTTTTACATACTAAAATAGCAATAATGAAATTATTTATTACTTTTAGCAACCACTAGTATTTATCGTCTGTTGGAGGAAGCGTCATTGGCAGCTCAGTCTTATGAACCATTACACTGTCTATGTTGATGGGCCTTAATGAGCTATACAACCTCTGTCTGTCACAGATGTTATGCTTTTACACAGTACTTGGACAGAGAATCTTACAAATGTAAACCAAGACAGAGAGAAAAGAAGTTAGAAGTAATCCAAAGCCTGCCTCTGGTTGAAACTATGCCTGCCACAAGTCTTCCAAAAGTATTATGTAATTGTTCTTCTATTTCCTTGTTTATTGGTTGTTTCCACTATGAATAGTTTTTGTAATCAGTCACAGTTGTAGCGGTAAGAGTATGGATCAAGAAGCATGAACAAAATTAAGGCCTAATTCCAATTATTAGTTGCAGCTTGAGTAGACCCCTTTCATTTATGGAAGTTACATTGATCTACCATTGTTTTATTGATCTATTCCAGTTAAGTCTAACAAGTGGATTTTAGTCTAAAGCTACAATCCCATACACGCTTGCCCCAGAGTAAGAGCCATTGAAACTAGACATGTATGGGATAGTAATGTCAGACAATTTTTAAATTAATGGCAAAGCATTAAGGAGCTTCCCACATTTCCATTAGGGTTGGAAAGCATGTTCAAAAATATTTGAAAAATGTTCAAAAAACAGGATTCTCAAAACTCAGGAAACACTGACATAAAGAAGTCAAACAGTTCAGTCTTCACAGTTTGGAACTGTGTAAAAATTAATGTGATTTTATGTGTGTAGAAAATATAATTTTGAAGTTTCAAGGAATTTTGTTCGACTTTGAAAAAGTTTCTGGAATAAAGATAAATAAAGAAAAGACAGTAATGCTTACAAAGAATATGACAAAGGAAGAAGAGATTAAACTACAGCTTTTATCAAGATTCAAAGTTGAGAGGAAAATTAAGTATTTGGGAATTTGGATTACAAGGAGGAATCCTGATTTATTTGAAAATAACTATGAAAGACTATGGAAGGAAATTAAAGAAGATCTTAACAAATGGACAAAATTAAATTTATCATTGTTGGGAAAAATAGAGACAATTAAAATGATGATACTACCTAAGATGAACTTTTTGTTTCAAAATATTCCAGTGCTTTTAAATGATAAACCATTTATGCAATGGAAGAAAGATCTTGTAAAATTCATCTGGTCAGGTAAAAAATCTAGGATAAAGTGGAAGACACTGATTGATAAGAAGAAAAATGGAGGTTGTAACTTACCAGATCTAAAGACTTATTATTATGCAAATGCATTAACTTGGATCACGGATTGGGTAAAACTAGAAAATGATAGAACACTTGCCTTAGAAGGATTTAATCTGAGATTTGGTTGGCATGCATACATGTGGTATAATAAGACAAAAGTGCATAAAGAATTTGAGCATCATTATGTCAGAAGATCATTGATAAGGATTTGGTTATATTGTAAGGAAAAATTCTACAGAAAACTACCTTTATGGGTGTTACCACAAGAAGCCTTTTTTGGAAGATGGCGAGAAGTATCTAAATGGTTGAGATATCGAGATATTTTGAGCAAAACAAGGAGTGGAAGCTATGAATTAAAGCCTTTAGAGAATTTGAAAGAATTGGATAAAAATTTACACTGGTTTCCATATAAACAGCTAATGGACAGATTCAAAGCAGATGATAAGAAACTGGGATTTGAAGAGACGGACACCGAATTGGACAAAGTGATTAAGCAAAATGGAAAAAAAACTAACTTCCAAATAGTATGAGACTTTACAAGCAATAGATTCGGAACAAGACTTAGTAAAAGATACGATGATCAGATGGGCCAAGGATATTGGTAGGGACATTGATTTGGAAAGTTGGGAGTGGGCAAGAATGAAGACACAAAAATTTACTAAATGTCAAGACTTGAAAGAAAACTATTTAAAAATGGAGCAACGTTGGTACCTCACCCCAGCGAAATTAGCAAAAATTTGCAGGAATGGTAATAACAGATGTTGGAAGTGTAAGCAAACTACAGGGTGTTGGCTACATGTATGGTGGAATTGTGACAAAGTCAGGAAGTATTGGACAACTGTTCATAAGGTAATTTGTGAAATATTTAAAATAAGATATGACATGTTACCAGAAATATATCTGTTGAACATGACAAATAAGATCCCAGTAAAAATGGAAAGGAAATATGGAAGGATATTATTGTATATGATAACTTCAGCTCGGATTACATTAGCAAAAAAATGGAAGCTAGCAGAAGTGCCCTCAACCAGTGAGTGGACTACAAGACTTATTGAAATGATGAGTATGGACATACTCACAGCCAGACTGAACAAACAAAATGTAGAGAGTACTGAACAAGACTGGACTCCGATACTGCAATACTGTAAGAGAGAAAATTTAATTGAATAGAGATATAGACTGATGGGATACCCTAAATTAGTAAACTGACTAAATAATAGGTGAAAAGTGACTATTAAAGATCAAGATAATTAAAGCTATTGTTATAACACACAGTGGATTCAATATTTAAAATTGCATATATATGAAGACAATGAGTGAACACTGAACTAAGGTTGAGTACAAACTGGAGATACTTTGGAAGTCAATTGTAAATATTTGTATTTAATTATTGAAAAAGAAATTAATATGTTAACTTTATAGAGATGTTTGAATAGTATATGTTAATAAAACATAAATTATATATAAAAAAGAAAATATAATTTTCAGTGCAAAACTAGCATTTTAGGTGATGAAAATAACATTTTTGTGCAGAAAATATTTTTATGCAGGAAATGCTATTTTTTGTGCAGGAAAGTTGTTTTGTGCACAGAAAGTGCTGTGTATTTTGAGGAGCATTGTAAATCTCAGATTATTAATAGTTTTCTTAAACTATGCAGTTCTTGTTGTGAGGGAAGAAATGCTAACATTAGTTGTTTTTGCTTGTGAGAACGAAATTTACAAAGACTTATTTGGGAGGAGTTCTATAATGTAGCCTTGAACCATCCCATCACAATTTTTGTCAACTGAATATTTCAGACCAAGATGCCAGTGTTTGCCAGGTTGTTGTCCCCATTGATATTGGCTGTGGATCTGTTCTAGCAGCTCTCATATGTTAAGAGACTGAGAATTCTGCCACACTGCAGAATTAATGCAGTTTGACACCACTTTAATTGTTATGGCTCCATCCAATGGCATCCTAGTATTTGTAGTTTGTTGTGGCATAGAGCTCTCTGACAGCAAAAGCTAATTATCTTTAAAAAAAACTATAGCTCCTAAAATTCTATAGCAATGAGCCATGGCAATTAAAGCGGTGTCAAACTGCATTATTCTACAGTGCAGATGCAGTCAAGGACTTCTCTGTCTCTTAACAATGTGTGGGGGTGATTAGGACTGCCATTCCCACCATATTCCCTTACTCTCCTTCCTTTCATGTCAGGGAAGGAGGTGTGTACATACATAGATATTTTATTGTGTGGGTGGTGTCAGCAATGAAGAGTGGCTGAAAATGGTTGCCCTTTCTAAAAACAGCAGGTCCTCCTGAGATGGAGTATTTCTTTTACTTCCCCTTGGGCCATCCTTCCCTGAGCAGACAATTGTTTTTAATAAAAATGGGTAAAAATGGATACAACAGGGCCACCAGAAAATGGTGCAGCCCTAGAAAAATCTTTCACCAGTGTTCTTCACTGAGTTGAGGTTGCCGACCTAATGTTTTGGGACCGTTGTCGGAATTGATAATCCAACATAGCATTTATTCCTACCTTCAGAAGCAGCAGGGATATTTAATTTTGTGGCTACCCTGAGGGCTTAAATTATGCCCAGTAAGGGATTGTTTATCAGCCTTTAAATTGTGCTTTGAGTCAGGCAGGTCATTAAAAAGTATGTGTATTTTGATAGGCTTTCTAAGACACCTGAAAAGGATATTTGCAAAGTGACCTATTGATTTTTGACCTGTAGTTTGCATGGTAAATCTGCCAACCTAACTATTGCCAGTTGCTTTTGAAGGATTGCCTGCATTATAAAGGCAGATGTGTAAAGCTACAGGACTGTAGATCACATCAGATCACATTCATAAAACAAACATTTATTTTCAGTCTCTGCAGTACTATGCAAATACACTTTCCTTACATAATAATTCTTCTTACTCTTGTCCCTTTGAAGTCAAAGCCACAGTTCTCTAAGGTCAAGGTTTTATCAACAGCAGTATCCAGTATGAAACTGTCCTAAATTTATAGGAAACCTGCATTCCATAAAATCAGACTTCTCCTGACAGGCTGCAGGGGAGGACATTGGTTATGGATTATAAGTAGTTATCCAACAGAGGAACACATAAAACTATGCCAGTTTTTAGTAAGATGTGTAGCCTTGTTTTGTTCTTTCACATAGTCCTATACTTCTATTACACACCATCAAAAATCCAGAAATGCAGAATAATCAGAGAAAACATATGACTTTCTCATCTCCTTGTTAAGGGATTCTGCATATTCTTAACAGAATAACTGATTTAGCAACTGGCTGCTTAATGATTGAATGTAATGTAATAAAACATTATAGGAAAATGCATCCAATAGCACATGGAAATTGGTTTGCAGAGACCAAGCTTCAGGCTTTAGTTTATATATGGTGATGAGGTTTTAAGCTCTCAGGGCAGGACCTGTTCTCTGGTCCTCTGTAAAGTGTTTATTTTGCATTTGATGAAATGCCCCCCCCCCCACAATTATTGAGGAGATATTTAGATACAAGGATCATGTTATAGTTGAAAGATACAATTGGTTTAACATAAATTAAAACAAGAAAAAGTAAAATAACAAAAATTTAAATAAATCAAAGAAATAGCATATTAAGAGGTATGGTGGATTCAGTAGAAAAGGCAGCTTGGTTTAGTTTATTATAGGAAGTGGTGTCGGTCTGACAATAATCTGGTTACTTTCCTTTCTTTGCAGACTAAGTATACAGTGGGCCCTTGGTATCCACTGTGTTTGGTTCCAGGATGCCCCATGGATACCAAAATGTGTGGATGCTCAAGTCTCTATATACAATGACATAGTGAAATGGTGTACCTTATATAAAGTGGCAAAGTCAAGGTATGCTGTTTGGAATGTTTTGAAAATAGTTTCAAGCTGTGGATGGTTGAATTCATGGATGCAGAATCCATGGATAAGGAGGCTTGACTGCACAGTCCTAGTCAAAGCAATACATCTGTATGCCATTGATTGTGATCCTGGTGCCTCAGAACAGTTTTGGATGGTTAGCTTGATTCTGGTCAAAATCTTCTGTGCTGTGCAGGTGGGCTGCTGCCATGCACCTTGGCTTTTGTGTAGTCCAAGAAAACATGTTTCCATAAAACAGTCATTTTTATGTAGTCCATCAGTTGTTCTTAGTTTACATGGAAGTCTTTCATATAAAGCAATGGTCCAAATGTGATTAAACCATGCTCTAATATTGAAATTAATTTGACAGTTTCAAGCTTGGCTGCCATTAATAATATAGAAATTAATTTTTTAGGAGTCAGTGGCTTGTTTTTATTTGAGAACAGAGAAAGAACCAACAATTGACCATGTTTTTGACTTGCTGATTGGTAATGTTTTCTATCTCCGTAAGTACTTCTGCCCAGAAGGAAGCTATTTTTGGACAGTCAAGCCAGAGATGTAATAGAGAGCCATTCAGAGTCTGGAAGTATAATCCCAAAGTCATATTCCTGTAGTAATTTGAGTCTGCAGTTGGGATATAATTTACTTCAAATAAGCACTTGTATATAGCCTGTGTCTGTCCCTTTTTATCAGAAACTGGGAGCACACATAGTTTCTCAAAGAAAATAAATTGCCTCAGTGGGCCTTCAGTGTGCAGCACACTTTTGGTAAAATATAGAATTTGTAATTTCTGGAGCCAGGATCAGTCATTAGAAAGTATGCTAGATAACAACAACAACAACAAAAACAACAACAAAAATTATTATTAATTATTATTATTATTATTATTATTATTTATACCCCGCCCCCCTGCATTGCAATCGGCATTCAGGCATTATCGGGGACCCTTGCTGGAACAAGTCCTACGTATGATGAAGGCCAAGAGTTTTCCAGTGTTTGTAACTACAGTATTACTAGCTCCCAGCATAGAGAACAGTGGGTGGTATTGTTATTTAAGTAGATGGAAAGAGTTTGGAATATGTATAAAAAATTAAGGAGAATGTGTTAGTGAAAACAATAGCAGTGCCTTTAGTGCTTGAGGTACCACCAACACAGTATTGATCTTGGAATGATGGGTGGTTACTTTACTACACTGGTGAGTCTCCTGATTTTTAATCACATCAGGCTTGTATGACTTAATGGTTTATAAAACTCTCGTGTGCTTTAACCATTAACATTTAGTGATAGTATACAAAGGTATCCAGGGGTAGGTTGGTAGAGAATGCTTTCATTGGGGCTACCTATTTCGAATCTGTTTTCTTTAGAGATTTTGTGAGTGATGGGAACCATTTTGAGGACCACCGCTTCCTGTGTGAGTGTGGTGATTGATTGGTGATATAGCACAAGAAAATCTTGAAGGCTTCGATCTTTTTGTAGAAGTGGGTGCTGTTTCATGCCCTAAAACTATTGCTGCTGTTTTGTTGGATTTATATTGCCAGTTTAAGGGTTTTAATTTGCTTTGGGTGAGTGGTGAAAGACAAAGCTACACGATTAGGTGGCAACGCCATATTGCTTTGCTACTGAAAGAACAGCAAAATACTATTTATAAGAGTAAATTGCTGGAAAAATTTGGGGTCAGCAATCAAATTGTTGTTAATTTAACACAATTGAAGGATGATCAAACTGCATTTGGAAAAGAAAAGAGTGCATAAAAATACAGTGAAGTATAGAAAGAAAGTGTAACGGAAAAGCTCTCTTTGCCATTTCATGAAACGAAGCAGAAATCAAATTCCCACTTGTTTGCTAAAACCAAATGGAATATTTAAGCAAAAAGCTTCAGAAGAGGGTTAATAAAACAAACAAACAACAAAAGCCTGATAAATAAATAAATGCTGCTACTTAATGAGGAAATTGTGTGTGTGTATGTGAGTGCATGAGTGCACGCTCTACAGTACATACATCATAAGCAGGTTTCTTTATCATTGTCATATCTCTGCCCGGCTTGTTTATTTTTTAATCTTAACCAAGGTAGCTATTGTCTTATAAAAAGAAGGAAAAACTGGTCCTAGAAAGCCGACAGCAGGGCTGAAAGCCAAGGCAAAGGAAAGACCCAAACCAAGTCCTAGTTACCAATCCGAAGGGTCAGCCAGTGAAGGGTCCAACACGGTCCAAAGGTCGGGGGTTCCAGAGAAGCAGAGAGACAAGGCAGTCCAAAGGTCAAGGGTTCCAGAAGTCCAAGAGTAGTCAGCAGTCTGAGGGTTGAGGGTTCTAGTAGTCCACGATAAGCCAAGAGTCAAGGGTTCAGGTCAAGGAACAAGGAGACCCAGAGCCAGAGGCTTTCGCCAGGAAGCTCAGATAATCTCTGGCACCCAGGCAGCGCTTCCATATCTGCTTAAATCCCCAAGCTGGTGGAGCTCAGCTGGGGCTGATCATCTTGATTACCTTGGCGTTTTTCATAAAGCCTCCTTGAACGCCAAAGGCCCGCCCTTTCTACCCAACACTGACTGAAGGTAGACACAGTCCCTTGAACCTCTTCCATGTCCGATGGTTCTGTCATCAGGAGGATTGCCTGTGGAGCGACCTCCTGAGATGCCACAGGCTCTGCTGGAGGCTCCGTGGGAGTTGGCAAAGCAAGGCTGCTAAAACTGGGCTAGGACTCCTCCACTGTAGGCTCAAGACCTGGAGGAAGTTCTGGCTCATCCTCCGAGTCCTCGTCCAGGCAGGGCATGACAAAACCCATAAGAGTGGCCTCCTGACTTGCAGATTATGTGCTGCATGACATTGTCTATGTGCCTTAACTTTGTTATTAACAGTTTTGTTAGAGAATTACAATGGGCCTCTACAGACGGTTGGCCGTGGGCTGCCCCGAGAAGCCGAGGATTGGGGCCAAGGCTGCCCCATGCCTCAGCCCCAATCCACCTTAAAATAGCGCTCCTTTCCCAAGGGCCAGAAAGGGCTCCGGAAGAGCCGTTGCACGGCTCTTCAGCGTCACTTCCAGCTCAGCCCATGCAGAAGCTGGGCCGGGAGGACGTCATCAGAGCACTTGCCGGGTGCAGTGGTGGGCGCTCCGATGACGTCCTCAGAAAGGGGTTCGGGTGTCCAGCGTCCAGCTGCCCCTCCCCTTCCCTGGCTCCAAGACAGTACTTTGCACCGTCTGCAGAGCCCCAATGTCACAAGATTCAAACCACTTACTCAAGAGTAATCCCAATTGGATGAATAATGTTAAGGGTTTTGGAGGTTAGTAGTCTCACTACAGATTCTCCTCCATCCCTATCTGACATCATTGGAATCAGCCCCCTGCCCATCACTCCCAGAATCTAAACATTCTCCTTCTTCTCTTTCTCTTCCATTCTTTCCCTATGCAATCAACATCCAAAAATGCCCTGTACTGCATCCATTAGTTGGCTCTGTTGTATAAAGTAAGCAACTTCCTGAATACCTTCCCTTGAGTCTTCAGAGTCAGGCTCACATTTGTCAGCAGTGCAAATAACTGCCTTGGAGTTGGCTTCAACTCATGGCAATCCTGTGAATGAGCCATCTCCAAAAGCCCCTATTCTCAACCTCTCTGCTCAGGTCCTGCAGGTTCAGGCCCATGACTTCCCTGATTGAGTCTAGCCATTTGACATGTAGTCTTCCTCTTTTTCTCCTGCCCTCCATCTTTTCTAAGCATCATTATCTTTTCTAATAAGTCATGCCTTTTCACCATGTGGCCAAAGTACAACAGCCTCAATTTAACCATCAAGGGAGAGTTCAGGCTTGATCTGTTCTATGACCCATTTGTTTGTCTTTTTGGCCATCCATGGTATCTTCAGCACTTTTCTCTGCCACCACATCTCAAAAGAGTTTCCCCCTTGTCTGTTTTTTTTTACTGCCCACTTCTCACATCTATGGTGATAGATAATATAATGGCTTGGACAATCCATACTTTAGAGTTCAGAGATATATCTTTACACTTCAGGATCTTGCTAGTTCTTTCATAGCTGCCCTTCCCAGTCCTAGTCTTTTGATTTCTTGACTGCAGTCTCTGTTCTGATCAATGTTTGATCCAATGTATGGAAAATCTTTGACTATTTTGATATCCTTGTCATCTAGGATGAATTCATGTATATCTTCCATGGTGATTATTTTTTGTTTTCTTAATGTTCAGGCTCATAACCAACCAAAAATCACCTATGCCACAACACAAATGTTTTTCATAGTCACCTCTATCTGCCCACAGAGATTGGCTCCAGAGATCTCAAAGCCAGGCATTTCAGAAATCAGCCAGGTGTATACAACAGAACCAACACTAGGGGTAGCTTTTTGTTTCTTTGCCTGAGGAGGAGGATAGCAGGAGGAAGAAGAAGAGGACTGCTAGGGTGGGCAACCAATTTCAAGCTTCTTTGCCACCCAAGACCCTCAAAAGCTTCATAGAAACTACTCAAACATCTACCCATGATTTGCCATGTATTTTGATGGCAAACTGTAACTCTGCCAGATCAGTTTGCTTTTATTTTAGTTAATCTAGAAGTGGTGTTGGGAAAATGCAAAAAGCAAATTGGGGAGCTGTTTGCTCCTGATAAATATTCATGTTTGGGGATTTCTGACATTTAAAAAAGCTAGGCAAAAACAAAACATACACCCAGGATACCATGGGGAACATATGTGTTTTTCAGGGGATTGCCTAAAACCAATCATACTGTCCTGTAATCAACAATCCCATGAAGGGAATTATAATACCCATCTGGATTTCTTCTCGATTGCCCACCAAAAAGTCTGATTGAACATGTTTTTCAGCAGTTACATGTCTACGCTTGTCTACTTGTCTATGGAGCAAGTATGACATCACAGCTCCTGGTGTTACACTGTCAGAGTTAGATGGCAGTTCTCAGGTCAAAAAGATAAGCTGTAAAGAAGCAGTTTAAAGTATTTACAAAAAGAAAGCAAGTAGTTTCACTAGGAGCACTGTTTAGACCTCTAATTTATTTCTAGAGCATTTTCTCCCAGAAGTGAAAGAGAAGAATATATACATTCTCTTAGCTTGGTTAAGCTCCTCCATACGAGGGGATATTGTAAAGTTTTAATGATCAGCTTTAAAAAAAATTTGACAGAAAGTTTGTTTTGATTTGTAGTTGTTAACTTTTCTCTACGTAGTCACCATCCAGATGTACACGTTTCCCCCAGCGTTTCTTGACCATATACCATTATTGTAGCAGTCTGCATATTAAGCCTTAAACCACTCTTCCACTTCATGAATTACGTCATCTGTGTTGTCAAATCGGCAACCCTGCAATGGATTTTTCATTTTTGGGAAAAGAGAAAGTCACTTGGTGATGATGACACTGACAAAATTTTATCAATATACCATAATAACTTCCAGGTGATAATTATTACTTTATGATACCCCTTTGTGCTTCTCCATCTTATACTTTAGTCACTTCTGACACAACCTGTAACAAAAATAAAGGACATGAGCTGGTTTTCTCAACATCATGCACTTAGGGACCAATGATGACACTGACAAAAGTTCATCAATATACCATAATAACTTCTGGGGGATAATTATTGCTTTATGATACATCTGTAACATCATGACTATTTCCATGACAATTAACTTTATTTGACATGCTTTGTGATGGTAGGGGGATTTATAAATCAAAAGGTAATTGTCTAAGGATCGTTTAAAGAGATATATCAACATTAGACAAAGAAACTCTATTCTCCTCTCTAATAATTCCAGTAGCTGTCTATCAGTGAAAAGCAGTAACTTGCAGAATACTATGCTTAGCATTCATATCAGTACTATTCTACCTATCAAAGCCTATGCACAGTGGGTCTTTGATAAATGGTGAATCAATATGTGCCTTATATCAGTTACCATTTCTTCTGTATTTTTACACTGCATTTTATAATTGAGCTATGCTGTGTGGTGGCTTCAACTGAATTTGGGAGGAGATAATTTTTTATTAAGAAAGACAAGTGTGGTGTAGTGGTTTAATTGCTGTAGTAGGACTCTAGGATACCAGGATTCAAATTGTTACTTGGACATGGAAGCTCACTGGGTGATCCGGGGCAAGTCATACCCTCTCAGCATCAAAGGCAGGCAATGACAATGCCCTTCTGAATAAATCTTGCCAAGAAAAACCCACGATGAATTTGCCTTCGTGTCACCACAAGTTGTAAATGATTTGAAGAAACATAACTTTTGATTTCAGGAAGAGAAACTGAACTTGGTGTTATTTATTTGAGTTTGTCGCTGAAAATCTATAGAGAAGGGAATGATTTCTTATCATCTATAGAACTGACCCCACATAGTTGGTTACTAAAAATTTCATCATATTCATCATATTCATCATCATATTATATACGGTACTATAATATGTATCAGTTATGAATGTCACCCACATTGCCCTGATTTTGTGGTTTGGCCTACATTACCTGACCAGCTTCAACATTTTTATCCATATTCTCCACCCCATCCATTCCCACATTCTAAGCACCTACATTCTGATCTAGAATGTAGATTATGCTGGGTTCAACATCTTTGTGTGGTCTGGTCTTTCACATAACTTATCACAACTTTTTTGTCTGAATTAAATGTTAGTATGATATAATGGTTGGAATGTTGGCCTGGGATATGGGAGGTCCAGGTCCAACTCTCCCCCAAACCAATTGGATGACCTTCATCCAGTTACACACTTTTAGCCTAACCTGCTTTATAGATTTATTATGATATAAACTGGCCAGGAGGAGAGCTGTGTATGAAGCCTTGAGCTCACTGCACAAAAGGTGGAATATGCAGGTAATTAATAAATACTACTAAATAAATCATAAGTGTTCTCGTTGACTCTGACTGTGTTTCTTCTAGAAACTCCTCTCCCCATGAAATGTTAATCCTGAAAGTGAACAGAGGTTCCCTTATTATGGGGACATCCTTATCTTCTACCCTTTCCTTTCTAAACCCCCTTGTTTTAAACCAGTTCCTTTTGCAACCTCCATGGGGTTTGTTAGATGTTTATTGGTGCAGATTATCTGGAGAAGAATCACCACAGTGAAGCTGTAAAAAGACTGGAATGAGATTCAGTTCTGTCTCTCCTTGAAAATTAATTCTGTCTCTTGTGGCTTGTGGTTCCTCAAGGCATACGTTATACATGCCATTAAACAAGTGGTTTGACATTACATGTATTAAAAACTCCCAGCTATAAATAGCAATAAATAACAGCTCAGTGGGGGTTAATCTTTCTCTTCCACATTGAATGAAAATTGGTGGTGGTATCAGAGCTTAGGTATTGTTGTCCAATTTTTCAAAGGTTGGAGTGGTACAAATATTAAGATTCTTCATATAGAACAGTCAACTGTAAAACTTCTCTTGATCCCTTCAGAAATCTGAGGGAGGAATGTAAGGTCTACTTTAGCATTAGAAATGAGCTACATATAACTTCTGATTTATGAAAGTCGATGTACATGAATTTATACAGAAGATGGGAAGAAAATACACAACACCCTGCAAGCATGTTTGGCACCACTGACTTTTGGTACAACTTGGGGGTTATTCAGGTGTTGAAAATAATCCCGGTAGAATGAAGGTTGAATCTTTGTTCACATGCATTTCAAATGCACCTGAGTAAGTCTGAAGGAGGGAGGCTGCCAAAAAACCCACCCAGGATAATCAATCTCATTTCTCCCCTGAGGGCCTTTGCAGACTGCTAGAAATAGTGCAAATTGAGTCCACTTTAAGGGTTAGGGTTAGGGAATCATGGGAACTGTATTTTATTGTGGTACCAGAGCTCTCTGACAGAGTAGGCTCAATGTCTCAGAAAAACAACAATTCCCATGATTCCCTAGCACTAACCCTAACCCTTAAAGTGGACTCAATTTGCACTATTTCTGGCAGTCTAACAGTTTTCCTAAAAGATTCACATGGTCTGCTGTATAAATAACTGATGTGAATAGACCCAGGATAAACTGGAATAAAACTCTGCATACCTTGAACATGTTTCAAATACATCCGCATCATTGACTCCATCTTTATTTGCACTGCTGACAAGTGTGAGCAACAGAACTCACAGAGATGTGCATAGATGTGGTTCCAATTAAAAAAAAATAGCGTGAACAACAAAGCCAGAATGTGTGAATGAGATTATTCGCATAGGGGTGAAACAGATGGTCAAAATGAAGTGGCTTCTAGCCACTTTGACATTGTGATGTTAGATGATGCACACCTCCAAAGTGGTCAGAAACCACGATGAAGCTGTGTTCCAGTCCTTAAGTCCAAAGCAAAAAGGAGCCAGGATAAACTGACTCCTGGTGATCCTGGTCAGCTCCTGCAATCACAGCCTGTCTTGGAAGTAGGCCATGCAGTCAGCGGGGTTTCAACCTGCTTGCAGCTGAAGCAGACTTGGGCTGCTCTTCTATTTCCATCTGCTCCGGCCCATACTCATGCTTAAAAAGTCTGAATAACTCCTCCTTGATGTTTGTTCAAGAGAAAGTGCCTATAGTTGAAGTACCTTAAAATATATTTTGTTTTCTGAAATACCAAGAAAGTAATTAACACCACTGAAAAGCAAAAAGACTGACCTAAAATAAAGCCTGGGAAAAAGAATTGTGACACAAGGCTCCCTCAATGAAAAATTTCTTTTTAAAGGAGGACATTGAATTAGAAGTACATATAGTGATTTACATGGTCTTCTGTATAATTCTATTTTGACATCCATTTATTGTTTTAAGAAACAGCTAAAAAAAGGAATGATCCATCAACATGGGATGTAGGACAAGTGAGGACATTTTCTGTTGAGAATGGTGAATGCTAGAATTGATCTGATTTCAATCCTCTTTTTGTTCAAGGCCTCAGGATAGTAAGTAGTATATACATTTATAAAATAAATAAATCAGATTTTATGGGGGGAAATACAAATTTACTGAGTATCATCATGGAAGCAAAGATCAATACAAGAAAAGCATTCAGTCTTTGCCAGGCAAATGAGCTTGGGGGAGGGACATGAAGCTGTGTGTTTCATTTATTTGATTTTCCATATTTATATACTGATCACTGATAAATGATCCCTAACATTTTACAAGCTGGCATAGGTGGGGAGGGAAAGACACAAACATACAAAATATGATTGGAAACAAAAACTCCCAGTCAAAAAGTCTCACCCCCTAGGAACTAGGAACTAACACAAAAACCTTCATCTAAGCCTCACTCTAGCAGCAGTAAAACTGATGTTGTGTGGTGGCAAAATATTCAGAATTTATTTCCTCATTTTTGATAAATAGAATTGCATTTTAATACTATTAACCAACAATAAAGCTAGACCCTTGTCTTTAAAACCTTACAAATGTGCAGAGATTAAGTGGAGCTCATTCAGTTTGCTCTTAGGGGGGTTGCAGACTGCCAGAAATAGTGCAAATTGAGTCTACTTTTAGGGTTAGGGTTAGGGTTAGGGAATCATGGGAACTGTATTTCATTGTGGCACCAGAGCTCTCTGACAGAGAAGGCTCAATGTTTCAGGGGAAAAAACAATTCCCATGATTCCCTAGCACTAACCCTAACCCTTAAAGTGGACTCAATTTGCACTATTTCTGGCAGTCTGCAACCCCCCTTAGATGAATGACTTGGTAAGTGGTTACTATCTTAAGCACTTTATTCTCTTTAGAAACCTTTTTTTTTAATTTTTTTAACTTAAGGAGCCATGGGCCCCCAGGAGCTCTTTATGTCTCCTGGCCAAATAATGTATTTGAAAATGTCACTTTGCTTTTAATTTATTCCCCTTTTCATCTTGGATTGGCAGGGAAAGCAAGCATCCATTTGTAAAGCTAGCTATTGACAAGGCACTGAATAATATTTCCTCATTTTTGGTTTTGTAACAATATTTTATATAAATATGTACAAGCCATCTCCTTTAACTGTTCATTCTTTTTTTAAAAATCAATTCCGTCCATTACCGTATTTGCCATATAAGACGCTCCAGCATATAAGACGCACCCAATTTTAAAGGAGGAAAATCTAGGAAAAAAAAGATTCTTAACCAAATACTGTAGTAAAATATTTTATATCAACTGTATAAAGTTAACAGCAATTTAAGAACAATTTTAAGTTGTAAATGTAAGTTTAAGCCAGCAGCAGGGCCAGATATTGCACAAATTCCCTGCCCAACTTTCTTGCAAGTCTCCTGTCGCCTTATGGTGACTCCATGAATTTCTTAGGGCAGGGGTCGGCAACCTATGGCCCACGGGCCAGATCTGGCCCAGGGAGGCCTTGTTACTGGCCCCGTTTTGGTCCTGCCGCCACAGTCACCGCCGCAGTGGCGCTGCCGCTATGGCGGGGTTTTTTTGCCGGGCTTTTCCATTCGCCCTTTTGTGTAGCAACACAAAATGGCTGCCGGGTTGCTCTCAACATGCTCCGCCCCCTGCCCCCTGTGCTGCGCAACCTCTTTTGGGGATGGGGAAAAACCGGCTTCAAACTGAAGCCAGGGCTCTCTCCTGGACTGCCCCATTGAAGTAGCAACCCAGAAGAGAGCTTTGACTTTGGTTTAAAGAGGATCGATCCTTGGCTTTCAATTCCCAAAGCAGAGGGACCCTCCTTTGGGGATGGTAAAAACCGGGTTTAAACCGAAGCCAGGGCTTTTCCCCAGCCCCCCTTGAGGCGCGCGGGCTGTTCTGGGCCTTCCTGAGGCCACTTCACTGGGCTCTGCTCCAAGACATGGTGTCACCGCTGGCTCTGGGCACAGGTAAGCCTTAAAATTTAACGTGTTGTTGTTGTTGTTGTTGTTGTTGTTGTATGCATCGACTTTCAGGCGAAGCTATCATGAGGTTTTCTTGGCAGATTTCTTCAGAGGAGGGGGTTTGCACTTTCCACCCTCTGAGGCTGAGAGAGTGTAACTTGGCCAAGGTAATCCAGTGCCTTGGAGTAATTTCTGGCTCATTTTGACCCTACCATGAGGGTTTTCTTGGCAGATTTCTTCAGAAGAGGGGGTTTGCCATTTCCATTCTCTGAGGCTGAGAGGTTCAACCACCCAGGACGGGGGTGGAAAGAGGAAGAGCCCATTCAACTACCCAGGAAAAGGGGACTCTTTCCACCCCCGTCCTGGGTGCTTCAATGGGCTCTTCCTGGGATGGGACGATGTCCTCTGACCCCAGGAAGAGTCCATTGAAGCACCCAGGACGGGGGTGGAAAGAGGAGGAGCCCATTCAACTACCCAGGAAAAGGGGACTCTTTCCACCCCCGTCCTGGGTGCTCCAATGGGCTCTTCCTGGGATGGGAGGAGCCCATTGAAGCACCAAGGCTGAGGCTGAAATGAGGCCTACTTTTAGCTGTGGCCTCGGCAGTTACTTCTCTAGTTTGCCCTCAGCCTGTATATTCGCCTTATAACACGCACCAACTTCCCAACTTCGTTTTGGGGAAGAAAAAGTGCGTCTTATATGGCGAAAAATACTTTGCATCACAAATATGCTTGACAACTTTTATAAGAATTTTGGGATTTTCTTTGTAGAAAATAGGCAAGCATTTACCCTTGAACGTACATAGAAAGAGCAGCTTGAATTTGACTGGGCAAATTGCCTAGGGAGCATGGGTGGGATATTGAATCAGAAAGTGACTGAAGAGGAAAGGGTTAAGTAGCCTCCATATCATTTTTCCAGTCATACCTGCAGCTTTATAAGCCTTATTAATGTTTAAAGAATATTTTATTTATGGAGAAAGATGCACATAACTGAGGGTTTGTCCTTTAGCCACTTTTCTGCTAGTAAGACACACCAAAATTAATTAGGATTAGTTCTGAGTGTCATGAATAAGTCTACACTGTGAGTATCATGCCCATTTATCTCTGAGATGCCCTTACAATCAATATGAAAAGAAGAACAAATGGGTCCTGGCTGCACTAGCTATATGTCTGGGGCCAGTCTAGACTATTATGCTCCAAAAGTGGATCACATGTTGGATTGGTCACAATGGCAGCCACATGTTGGATGTTGAAAAACTGGAGCGTGTCCAGAGGAGGGCAACTAAAATGGTGAAGGGTCTGGAAACCATGCCCTCTGAGGAACAACTTAGGGAACTGGGTACGTTTAGCCTAGAGAAGAGACGGTTAAGAGGGGATATGATAGACCTGTTTAAATATTTGAAGGGATGTCATATTGAGGAGGGCGCTAGCTTGTTTTCTGCTGCCCCAGAGAACAGGACCTGGAACAATGGATGCAAGCTGCAGGAAAAGAGATTCCACCTGAACATTAGGAGGAACTTCCTGACAGTAAGGGCTGTTCGACAGTGGAACACACTCCCTCTGAGTGTGATGGAGTCTCCTTCTTTGGAGGTCTTTAAGCAGAGGCTGGATGGCCATCTGTTGGGGATGCTTTGATTGGAGTTCCTGCATGGTAGGGGGTTGGACTGGATGGCCCTTGTGGTCTCTTCCAACTCTATGATTCTATGATTCTATGCACTGGGACGCACCCAGTGTGTGGCACAGCATTGTTCACACAGGCCAGCCAAGCTGACTCCACTTTGGCATGGCTGGTCTATCCTGGGAGCCACTGCTGCCACTTCTGTATCTGTAGGAGCTCTGTGGACTGGGCATCTGGCATGCCACCACTTTTCCTGAGAGTAGCCTTGCCCATATGACCAATGAGAAGCGAGGGTAGAGGGGCCCCCAAATTGTATGGCTGGGCCCTCTCTTCTCATTGGTTGCATGGGTAAGCCCACTCTTAGGAGAAGCCATGGCGAGTCAGGCAGCTTGTCCATGGAGCTCTTGCAGGTGTGAAAGTGATGGTGGTTGTGGTGGTGGCTCTGGGGACAGGCGATCCATTTTCATTGTGCTGCTCATGGGATGCTGTTTGCACACTAGAAAAGCCCATGCTCATCTTGGGATTTCAGGGAAACACCAGCATTTTCCCTAACTTCGCTAACTCCAAGACAAAGTTGGATTTACAGGGAAAGCCTGTTCTGCCACATGTCAGTATACATTGTGTGGACAGGCAACACTGGCATCCAGGGGATGGGCAGGGGGCTTCATCCATAAAGAAAACCCCCAAAGACTTTCTTCTGATACTGACTAGGAATAGGTTGACTGGCACTCTACATCAAGATATACAGTGAAAGACTGTATCTTACCTTCTGTTATCTGGGCCTTCATGGGATAATTTTCACTCTGGTTCATATGAGATTTCAGGAATAATTCTACCATCCTTCAAAATGAGGTGGATGTTTCAATGGACGATCGGAGAATGCTATTAAATGTTAGTTATATAACTTTTCTGGAGCTTGAAAAAGTTACTTTTAGACCACAGCTCCCCAAATCCTTGAGACAAAATGACCAAATAATAATAATAATATTTTTTCCTAAGGTCTGAATTGTTCCCCCCCCCCCCCCGCCACATTTAATGCCAGTGAACAGGGATGGAGCAAGGGCCAATGTAGATTTCCACCTCAGACAGTATAATAACATCTTGGGATGTTGCTTTGTCTTATTATGTCCAAGTGAACTCATGTTCTGAAAGGCAATGATCACCTTGCACTAAGGAAAGAAAAAAGATTGAAAACAAACATGTGCTTCCTTTCCTCTGCCCATTAATTTCAGACTGTGGACACCATTTACTAAACAGATGAGTAATCTACATCTCTGCTAAAGATGGTAGTGCCTGTTTCTATTCTGTGTCCCAGAGGGTTCTTGATGAAGTGTCTTGTTTTTGTGATACTAAATGGGCCTCTGGCTGGTTGCCATCTCAGGGTGCCTGCACAGTGGAGCCATTTTTAATGCATTGATCAGACTAAGGAATTATTGTCACTGAGTTCCAGGTTTTGCAGAAATACTGTAAATTAAGCTGGAGGAAGAAGAAGAGGAGGAAGAGGAAGTGAAGTACCTGAAATTAACACATAAAAATGCTCACATGCTTCTGCCATGTGAAGTCTTCATCTTTGTTTCTCTTTGTGCACAGTAGAAGTCTACATCCGACACATCAATATGAATTTCACTACTAAAAACTCCATTAGTATCTTAGTAATCCACTGGGAGTAATAAATGTGAGCCTACCCTACTCAGACTGCTACTTTTAAAAATGTCCCTAAATCTAAACGGCTATTAAGGACCGGAAGATTGGCTTCAGGCTGCAATCTGCTTAAGTGAAAAGAATCTTCTTGGGAATAGTGACCTGGTTTTCACTGCCCAAACAAGAAACATTCCAGCGCTTTTTAAAAATCTTGGTACAGAACTGCAATTTGCGGCTTGTGCTATCATCACTGTTGTGGAATGAAATGGCCCTGATCAGGCAATTTGTCTTTGCCTGAGCCTACTGGGAAGGACAAGATTCCCCCTGCTCCTCTTCTCCCTGCTGAGCTAATGGCGTGCACTTTGAACTCAGTTTTGCACTTTAAACTCAGTTTGCAACAACAAAAGTAAATTTAGGATGAAGGGGGGAAATAGGAGGAGGAAAAAGAAACTGGGACATTTTAAAAGAGGCTGATCAATATTCTCTAGCTAGTGATATGAAAATTGGGACAGTTAGTGAACCTAGTGTATCATTTGTTTGAGATTTGGATTACTTGTTTTCATCCCCTGAACCACAGGTAGAGAATCCACCAGGAGCTTTCTGTCTGGCTTACAACATTCTTCTGCTTTTCTCTCCAGTCATTGATAAGAGATAAATGGATGCAAGATTTTAAAATTTTGAATATTCTCCATAGAACTGTCCTGTGTTTTTAGGCATGAAATCCTTTTCATAGAACTGAGCTGTGCTTTGCATTTCTGAAAGATGTAGGTTCTAGTGCTTTTTCCTTACTAGATATGGGGGTGAAACAGATGGGCAAAATAAAGCAGCTTCCAGCTGCTTTGAAGATAGTGTGTTTATATGACGCACACCTCCAAAGTGGGTGGAAACCAAAATAAAGCCATGCTCCAGGCTAAAAACTGGAGCATAAAGAAGTTGGGATACTCTGGCTTAGCCAGGAAAATGCGCATCTTCACGCCTGCATATAAACTGTCCAATATGACTGTGGGGCTCCAGCAAAGCAAAAAAGTGAGTGTGACACTCAAATGGATGTAATGACAACATACACAAACCACAGTCCAACAGGAGGCATTAGAAGAAGAGGAGTGAAGGGGGCATGTAGGGTGAGGCAGCATGATTGTGCTTTGCCAATGTATCACTCGCACACCAATGCACCAATGCCCTGTACGGACGGAGCATTGCTCATGCGACTGTGTGGCTGATCAAAGGGGTGACCATGCAACAGATTGGCATCTGGGTGGATGTGGGAGGTACTTGGAGGTTGCAGGCAGTGTGTTTGTGTGATGGTGCACATGCATGGTATGGAGGCAACAAAAAATTATGTAGCAGCATGGCTTGACACCACATCTTGTGGTCTGCCCATGGGTCTGCCTGGGGAGTGGATCTTGTGGACAGTGGGGATTCAATCTGCTTTTAGAAAAAGCAAGCTCATGTTGCTTTTTCCCACCCATCTGCTCCAGCCCATGGATAGAGAACTAAACTGTACTTTTTATGCTCATTGGGAAAATGGCCGAAATGCAAAATTACTTCTGGTCCTGCCCTTAAATTAATTAATGCAGTTTGACATCATTTTAACTGCCATGGCTCAATGTTATGAAATTCTGGATTTGTAATTTTGTGATATATTCAGCCTTCTTTGTAAGAGAGCTCTGGTGCCACAATAGTCTACAAATCCCAGTATTCCATAGGATGGAACTATGACAGTTAAAGTGGAGTCAAACTTCATTAATTCTGCGGTGCAGCAGCAGCTTCCAGGTCTCATCTCTTACCTTTCGACCCAACCATCGCTGCAGATGTAATAGCAGGTAAGCACAACTTTGTTCACATTTTTCTTGTATTTTTAGAAGTATAATACATGGAGGAGAGAGCTGGTGTGGTGTAGTGGTTTGAATATGGGACTATTGACTCTAAAGACCTGCTGAGCCATGGAAACACTTGTGCAAGTCACCCTCTTTCAGCCTCAGGCAAATGGCCTCTCAACAAATGTTCCCAAGAAAATCCCACAATAGAGTCACTTTAGGGTTGCCATAAGTTTGAAATGACTTGAAGGCACATAACATTAACATGCAATGTGCATGATGGTGTCCTTTTTCTTCTAGTGTAAATTCAGAAACATCCAGATGAATTCCCTAGCTGGCACATACTTGATACAATTTTTTAAAGAACTGTGGCCCATTTTCTAACTTTTAATGAAAAACAAAAACAAAAAGGCTTAGAATATGATAGAAGGCCATAAATATTGCTAAAGGGGGATTTAAAAAAAGCTTTTTCCATAACACATCATCTGCTATCTTAGCCAGGGCTATTATCTCATTTTCAAAATTTATGGCTCAAATAACAACCACATTTTCTTTCTTTTAGAAGTTTCCATGCAGGTTCTGAAACAGCTGGCTATCAATCTAAGTTATGCAAAAGCTTTCATAGTCTAAGCCATATCAAGATATGGCACAAATAGCAACCAAATATTTCTCCATATCCCCCCCCCCCCCAGCGAAAGGCACATTTATGTATTGATGTAATTGCTTGGATGTCTTTATATTGCTTTCCTCATTTCTGTGTTTGTGAACCTTTTGGAGAAAGAGAAATTGTTGGGGCCTTGAAAGCTGATTTCAACAACCAGCTGCTTTACATTCAGAAATGCCATCTGTGCTTTGTTTTCTGTTTAGAGGTCTGAACCATGAGTTATTTTTCGCCACGAGAGGAAAGTGTTCAATGAAGAACAGCTTTGTAGTAAAAGAGTAGCTTATCTCTTGACGCAATTGGAATATATGCAATTAGTATGCTTAACATGTTATATCCAGAAGTCAAAGCAATTTGCATGGTCGTCCCAAGTTACAATACAAAATCTACATGTTCTTATTGTGGCAAAGTAGCAGAGGAAAATAAAAGGATTCTTTCATTTCTTTTGCATCATTCTTGTGATGGTGGGGAGCATTTGTTGAAATACTACAGAAAGCAAAGTCGCCATGCAGACACAACGTCATCCAGCATATTATTATGAAGTGAATTGACGCTACTAGCTTATGAGTTTGCTTGTTTGTTTAAGGAATAGACATATTGAAATACATTTATAAATAGTTACCAGCTCAGGAGATGTAAAAATAAGGAGCACTTATTTCAAGAAGTAGTTTTAGAAGATCAGACACTAGGACCCAATGTGATTGCCATCATGTTGTGCTTGAAAGTTTCTTTTCTGAGAGGCATCTGATGGGTTCAGATTCATTCCTTAATTAATTATCACCCCTATTTCTCCAATAGAAAAGACATAAAACCTCATTTGTGGTCTTTCACAGTCAAGCTTTATTGCACTCATGCACTTTTTCAGCCAATACAATTGATTTCCTCACTCAGTTGAATTACTCAGGCTGCATTTACACTGCAGAATTAATGCAGTTTGACAGTGCTTTAACTGTCATGGCTCGATATATGGAATTCTGGGATTTGTGAGATATTTAGCCTTCTCTGTCAGAGACCTCTGGTGCCACAACAAACTTCATACCCCAGGATTCCATAGGATGGAGCCATGACAGTTAAAACTGCATTAAAGTGCATTAATTCTTCAGTGTGTCAGCAGTATCAGTTCTCAGAGTAGCCACCTGTCTGTTTCTTTCCCCGGCAATCAATCATGTCCAAACACTTCTATTCTATAGGATCTTTCTTCAAGTAGCAGAATAAAGGCTAAATATTTGAAATTGATAGCTGCTGTTGAAAATGCAAGCATCAGACAGTGCTCTGAGCCACCACATAGGCATCTGGACTGTACTCAGCACTAGCCTTTCCAGTTTTCCTGTCCCATATCAGTAAAGGTCTTTTATTCCAGCACTTTTTGCTATATATGCTAAACTATTTTTCCATTTTCCTTTAAAAGATTGACCCTCTTTGCCCGATTTTGACAATTTGGTAATTTTAAAATACTGAAGTCTGACCTATATTGTGCTTTTCCCCGGAAGTGTGGAGTATAAATGTCTTACGTTAATAGATAACATAAATCATAGAAGAAAACAGCAAATCCTTCCAGTGTGAATACAATGGCATTGAAAGTGGCTGTAGCTCAGACTAAGGACTAGTGAGGATTTCATTTCATAACATAAGAATTCACCCAAATTCTTACATTTCTTCATATGCAGGATGGAAAGTATGAGAGATTTTAAAATTCTGAATGTGGAACAAGAGGAATGAACCAATTTACTCATCCAGACCCAGGGCTTTGCATTCTTAAGTCAGGATCCTATTGAGGCATCATGCTGGCACAACTAGTTCCACCCCTGTATTTATTGGTTTTTCTGCTTGATAATATCATACAATAAATCATTACTAAATATTTCCATTTTTATACCATAAACATTTCAACCCCCCTTCCTCAGCCCCCTCCAATGGCTCTAACAAATATTTTTGTATCTATAATGTGGAATATTTTATTTATAGTTTCTCTCACTTCATTGTAGCCCTTTCACCTTTGAGCTTCTCAATTCAAAAACCTCACTTTTCCCACCAGATCGTTTCCTTTACTTGCCCATTATATTTTCTTTTACTCTCCCTTAAAAAATAATCAGAGAAACAATATAACGCTACCAATTCTCCCTCCAACACTGTTTATTTTCCCATCCCAATGCTATCATACTGTGTGACATTCTTTTTAAAAATTATTACATAATCTTCTATCTTATTGAATCCCAATTTTCTTAAAATCAAACAATTATCTTTATTAAACTAGAGGCTTCTCCCCCATCATTCTATTTATCTCTTGAACAATTTCTAACCAATGTTTTTGTACATGAGGCATTCCCCACATATGAATAAATTCCCTTTTTGCCCACACCCATGGCATGCTGGCACACAAGTTTGTCAAAGGATCTATCTAATATCACCTCACACAAGCCATTTTACATTTGTCCAAAAATGCAGTGGACCATCTTACAAGTCTCTCAAGCTGGAAAACTCCTGGGTTCAAAAAGAGCCGTGCTGAGCGCCCCTGGCAGCAGGGATGGACCTGGGTTGTATTTGAGTGGCATAGTTTTTTGTGGGTTTTTCGGGCTGTGTGGCCGTGTTCTAGAGGAGTTTGATGATCTTAGCAGTCAGGGTAACCTAAATGGTGGCATATTCGGCAGCAAAATCCTAGTGATAATATCAGGATGTTATCTGATTTAAATTTTAAGCCAAATCAGGTAAGCCGTATTATTTAAGTTTGCAATAAGCTCTGTATAGTGATCTGTAACAATTTTGTGTCCCAGCAGTGATGGGAACTGAAGAAAAAATGACCACTCTCATTCAGTTCTCCATCTCAAGTCAATTTAATGTCCTTCACACTATGTTGCTATAGAAGACTAATTCCTGTCAAATACACAGAAGCATTTCTTCTGATCCCAGTCCATGTTTGAGGTTTCAACACTTGCACACTACCTGCTTCTTTCACACTTGGTGAATGATCATTTTCCAAAAACCTGTTCTACTGTTGCAGCCAATCTGAGGAGGCCTTTGTGGCAAATGTATCTTACCATACAGATATTACGCAGATGGTGTAGCATTTGAAAGGTGCCACCATTTAGGTTAACCTGACTGCTAAGATCATCACACACTTAAATAAACTGGTTTACCTGATCTGTTTTAAAAATAAATGTGGGCCACATCCGGAACCTATCACAAGGATTCTGCTGCCGAAATCACTGCCTGGGACCATCCTGGGGCCATCCCTGCTCCTGGAGCTGCTCCGGCGGCCATTTTCTCATGCTGGAAAACTCCTGGCTTTGAAAAGAGGTGTACTGAGTGGTTCTAGGAGCGGGCATGGCCCTGGGAGGCGATTTCGGTGGCAAAACCCTTGCAATAGGGTTTGGATGCCACCCGCATTTATATTTAAGCCAGATCAGGTAAACCAGTTTAAATAATAATAATAATAATAATAATAATAATAATAATAATAATAATAATATATTTATATTTCCCGCCTCTCCCTGCGGATCAAGGCAGGAGCACAAAGATAAAATAAAAAGAAAAATACAGCAAAGCTAAAACATAACAATAAAACCACAGCATAATAAAAAGTGGTAAAAACAGTAAAAAACAACAGTGATAATTAACATGATTGAATCTTTAAATTACAATAAAAAATAGAAATTAGAAATTAGAAATTACAAATTACAAATTCAAGTCTATGCCGTGGGTGGTGATACCCAGGAGGTACCTTCACCCAGGAGATCCTGATCTTATGTTCAGTTAGGGAGATCAGATGGGTAGGCCCGACGGAAAAGCTCGGTCTTGAATGCCTTCTTAAAGGCCTCTAGCATGGGAATAATATGGATCTCTTCCAGCAGGCTGTTCCATAATTTAGGGGCCACAGCCGTGAATGATTTTTGGGAAGTAGATGTCAGTTTGGTATTATGGTAATTTAGTAAATTCTTCCCTGATGTTTTGAGATTGCGGGGTGGATTGTGTGGGGAGAGGCGTTCCTTCAAGTAACTTGACGCAAGCCATATAGGGCTTTATAGGTAATAACCAACACTTTGTATTGTGCCCGGAAGCTAATCGGCAGCCAGTGAAGAGCTTTTAGTACCGGTGTAATATGGTCTGCTTTAGATGTTCCGGCGACCAACCTGGATGCCGCATTTTGAACCAGTTGAAGCTTCCGAACTTGGTACAGAGGTAGCCCCATGTAGAGCGCATTACAGTAATCCAAATGAGAGATTACTAGAGCAAGTACTACTGCTTCAAGGTCCCTCTGGTCCAGGTAGGGGCGCAGTTGGCAAATCAGCTGAAGCTGGTTCCAAGCACTCCTGGCCATTGCATCTACTTGAAATGAACTGTAGTGATGAGTCCAGGAGTATTCCCAAACTGCGTACTTTGTCCTTTAGGGGAAGTGTGACCCCGTCCAGGACTGGATGACAAAACTCCCTTCCTGGGCAAGGGCTTCCTATCACAAGTACCTCTGTTTTCTCTGGTGTGCAGTGTGCAATAAGCTCTTGCATAGGAACCTGTCCTTCCCGAAACACACATTTGTGATAATGCCTCTAGTGAACTGAAGACTCTTTATGCAGCACATCTTTTGTCTAACTTGAAAAATCAGTCCAACAAAAGACCCACTTTTATGACTGTCTCCTGTGGAAAGTGAACTGAAGCACTACAACATCATGTGGTAAGGCATGGAGAAAGCCGCTACTGTCCTGCTCCATTTCTGCTTTCTTTTCTCATGTGATAAAACTCTGAGATTATCCATTTGAATATATTTCAGATACATGCCTCCAGACCCTTTTACCTGGGCATATTTATAATAGTTTCTAGGAAACAGCTTAAAACAACTTGCCTGTATGTATGTCTTTCTTTAGGATGGAGATGACATGTTCAGGTGAAGCCTCCATCATTAACTTACTACATAATACAGTAACAATATCTTTTGCATATCTGTTGCATTTCTGTACATGGGTACCTTACTACATAATACAGTAACAATATCTTTTGCATATCTGTTGCATTTCTGTACATGGGTACCTTTAATATGAAAACGGAATGAAATAATCACAAGGCAAGAGGTTATATACTTAACAGTGCTTACAGAAATCGGAAGTGGAGATGTTGTTCTAGAAGTCATTTCTATAGGGATCGTAACAGACTGTCAGTCCTGAGCTTTCTCTTACAGACATTAAGCGTCTTTATGGATATTCTGTGGCATCTTATCAGATCAGTAATAGGGAGATGATATGGAAGGGACACAAAGCCAGCTATAATAATACAATAATTACAGTCTGTATGCTGTGTACATTTATTCTGTTTTTATATTTTGACAGACTACAATGTAAATGATTTTAGAAATTGCTCTTTTTCCCTGTGGTATTTGACACAAGGCAAAAGACATCATTGTCTTTCATTAAAAAGGAAGATGTGGAGGAAAGGTTATTAGAAATGGTCTTGATGAGTTTGGCATTCCCATCTCATGGGGAATTAATGACCAGCTGGAGTTAATGTCTCTTGGCTTTGCCTCAACTCTCCCAGTCAGACTTAATCCATAAGATAGACACTGGGCTTTATTACTTAATTAGAACACAAGCAACTAAGCAAATAGTGCAAAAGGTTTGATTTGCAACAGCAAACCAGAGGTATATAGAGGATTAAAAAAGAAATAAAGTGTCTGACGCCATTATCTCTGATTCTGAGGACACATATTGCCAAATGCCTAGTGCTTAAAGTGTGGCAGGCCAAAGGACCACCCCCACCCACCCCAGAAATCTAAACCCGGGTAGTTGGAATGGCAAATTTGGCTTCTAATGAGCAGATGGCTTGTAAAAAGCAGACATACATTACAAACACTTGAAAAAATCTGGAATCCTGTTTATAATCTTTTTAAGAAACATTTGACTGCTGGTATACCTGCTCAGTCACATGACTCAGTCTGTCCTTTTGCTTAATGCATGTGTATGGATATGCCTTTCCCCCACACCTACACCACACCTTTGAAAAAAGTGAATTGTTGATGCCAATTGTACTTTGTTAAAAGAAGAAAAGGTAGCTTGGTCTTATAAATACTTTACATCAGCATGCTGCTTTGTGGAAATGGAGCAGTTCTCGAAAGATTATAATTCTTGCTTAGTTTAATGTATATCCAAAGTGGATTAAGTAGTTACGCTTGCAGTAAAAATGTACCTCATTATGACTTGAAGACTGAAGTAGCTTCCCAACATCCTCAAACAGGACAATACCCACAAATCACTGCCTGAAAGAAAAAATACAAATATATGGAAATTAAAGTAAAGTAAGTATCTAAACAAGTGAATTTAAAGAAATGAATCGAGATTGATGTGGTTTGGCCTCTAGTACACAGCCTAAATAAGAAAAGCTTCCAGCATATTCAGAAAGTGCTCTGGCATGTTAGTGACTTGTTTCACAAAGATTGGGGAACCAACAAGAACAATTCACTTTCTCTCATTATTAATATTAATTTTTTTTGTAAGGATGGCACAGTGAAGGGATCAACATCCCACTACCTATCTGCCTAAAAGACAACATTAGGAAGGACAGAGCAATTCAATATAGGTCACCTTAATAATATTGAAGCAGTGAGCAAAATGTGACCTGGAGCTCCATGCATGACAATGCCCCAACTGTGGCATGGGGCACATGACAAGGCTAAGCGTTAGAGGGAACAGCCATTCACACCTGGATGTTACATTACAGCACATCAATCTTTTGGATTTTGCCTGAAGGCACAAATTTCCTATGTATGTTGGTGCCTTTCTTTTTCTCCTCAACATAGGACGTTATCACACGTGGGCCAGAAAGCGGAAATAAAAGTGGAAATGAGGAATCCCAAAAATAAACGGGAAATAACCCTTGTTTCCGCATACGTCATTACCTTCATTGCACATTTACAGTAAGTGTATCGAACGTCCACACACAAGAGAAAAAACCCCGTAAATGTAGCCAAAATGAGCCTCCTGCACATGCACAGAGAGAGGAATGCTCGCTGGAACCATGGCAACAGCGGGGAAATGCGCCACAATACATATTTGGTTATCAGACCTACGGTAAATGCGAAATGATTCCCGTCGCGCAGTTGCAATTCCTGAAGAAACCGAAATTCAAAAGATCTCGGTTCTTTCCACTTTCTGTCGGGGTTCTGTCGGGGTTCTGTGCCACGTCGTGTGGAAACACGGGCAAATAATCTGGATCCGTTCGCCATTTCGTTTGGATTCTTTTTGGATTGAGCCCCGTGTGATAACGTCCATAGTCGTGCAGCAGACAGGAATGCTGTCAGCCTGTTTGACTTCACTCCTCAGCAGCTTCCTGTCCCCCCACCCTTCCAGGCTAGCTGTCTGAGTCCTTGATCCCTCCAGGACCCCATGAATCCGTTCAGGTGTAGTATCTCCTCCAAAGCTTCTTCAACATCTTTGATCTTCCTAAGTTCTCATGAGAGTGTATGGTTGTGTGTGATTTGCATGTTTGTTGATTTCCCCCTTTTAAATAAACTCATGTATTAGATTCCTGCCTCTTCAGTTCTCTTTGCCTCTGATACAGAGGAGTGATCCAAAAAGCTGTGTAACCCAGCCAGTAATTTGAGCTAATATTTACTTCCCCTAAAATCATGGACTGTTCTCCAAGACATGTCCCATGCATTGGTTACAAAAGGAAATACACATTTTCCAAAATTAATAGTGGACTTCCAGCCCTTTCTATTTTTTCTCATTTTTTTGCAACCCTTGAAGATTTCCCTGGGCAAAAAATTAGCCCCCAGACCCATGTGTGTTATATCATATAGGATTGTAGATTTGCCTTATTGAAGAGAAAAGTCACTCAGGGTTCTAGGTAGGTGTTTCTGTTTATGGTTTTGTTTTTCATCAGTATTGAAAAAGACATCTTAGCTCAATATGCCAACCTTCTGGAAATTAGTTTTCCAATGATCAGCTAAAGAGCTACTTTTTTTTTTTTTTTGGCTGAGGGTGATCAATAATTTCATTACATTTGAGTACTAAGGATTGAGTAGCTGATGATCACTTCCAACTGGGAATTCAGATGCAAACTAAAACCACATAAACAAGTAGGGATGAAAACAGTATTTGCCCTAATCCATTTCCAGGGTGAAAAATAGCTTCCTTCAACTTTCTGGAAATCTGGTTGGGGAGAACAGTATACACTGGAGAGAATTTTGATCAGTCTTCACTTGGTATTCACACATCCAAAAGTATTTCCGGAAATTATTCAGTGAAGAAATGCATTTTTTCTTTTGCGTAATTATGGAATTTTGCACAAAACCCCCTCACTGTTACACAAAAATACAGCCATGTGTATTTAATATTGCTGTTTTCTATACAAAACCCAGCAATGTTGCTCAACAAAAATCTTACACACAAAAACCTGCACAAAAAACAACAGCCTCACACACATAAAATATGCACATTGTTTTATTGTTCAAGATTTTGTAATATTATTTTGTTATGCAAGATTTCTCCAGTGCAGAATCCCCTGCTTAACACGACACCGGCCTGCTGCGACGCGTTTAACAACTTATTTGCAGATAAAATGTTTCAGATAAGAGCTGACTTAGATGTCAGTATTGATACAGAATCTATAGACGAGGTGTCCAGCAACTCCGTTACTGAAATTTTACTGGATCAATTTCAGTCTGTGAGTACCGATGACATGGACAAGCTCTTTAGGAGAGTGAGGAAGACTACCTGCCCCCTCGATCCTTGCCCATCTTGGCTGGCCATCTAGGGAGGGGATGCATTAAGGGTGCTCCTTAAGAACATCATTAATCTATCCCTCAGAGAGGACTTGGTCCCATCTTGTTTGAAGGAAGCAGTGGTTAATAATAATAATAATAATAATAATAATAATAATAATAATAATAAATTTTTATTTATAACCCGCCCCTCTGCGCGGCAATCGGGGCGGGGTACAGCAATATTAAAATAGAACAAAGTTAAAAATATTCCATCATCCCATAGTCCCACCCTCCCATCCCCTTAAAACAGAATTAAACAAATGGTTAGGCCGCTTCTGAAAAAGCCCTCTCTGAACCCCTCAGACATGAATAGCTATAGGCTGGTCTCGTTGCTACCATTCCTGAGCAAAGTGATCGAGAGGGTGGTGGCTCTTCAACTCCAAGCTGTCTTGGATGAAACCGATTATCTAGATCCATTTCAAACCGGCTTTAGGACAGGATTTGGAGTTGAGACTGCCTTGGTTGCTTTGACTGATGACATGCGCTTGAGCATCGATGGGTAATGTGGCCCTGCTGGTGCTCTTAGACCTCTCAGCGGCTTTTGATACAATTGATCACAGCATCCTCTTGGATCATCTGAGGGGGCTGGGAATTGGAGGCACTGCTTTGCAGTAGTTCCATTCCTTCCTCTCGGGCAGATCCCAGAGGGTGTTGCTCGGGGACAGTAGCTCTGCTAGGAAGGAGCTCAAGTGCGGCATCCCACAAGGTGCCATACTGTCCCCGATGTTATTTAACATCTATATGAAGCCGCTGGGAGAGATTATTTGGAGATATGGGCCTGGGTGTTATCAGTATGCTGATGACACCCAGATATACTTCTCCATGTCAGGGATGATGGGAGTTGTAGCTCTTCACCTCTGGCTCTAACTCACCACCTTGTTATGCAGCAGAGCTGACCAGCTTTGATCAGTGGTTGATGCTTCTTTCCCAAGCAGCAGAGTTTCAGAGAATAGGCTGAAGACCCTGACAAACTCTCCAAGCCTTCTCACTCTTCTTCCTGAGATGTCTCCAAACTTCTCCAGGATTCCTCTGGCTCTTGTACCTTCCCTCAAGACACCAGACAACTCAGTAGTCTTATATAAAAGATCTACTTTATTCTACTATATACATAAATACTATATGCCCTACAAATCACAATCTCTACACTTCACAATATCTCCAAAACTACTCCACACTACACCACAATGTACATTAGCAAACATTGCAATTTATAGCCATTGTTAGACACTACCCACCAGTCAGTTTCCACCCAGTGGGTGTGTACATACATCTTGATTGGTCCACATAGATCATCCCATACCTAAGACCAACCCAAGTGTTTCATCACTTTGCCTTGACCACTTAATGAGTCTCAGGTGTTTGCAATCTATCACAGGTGTTCTCAATATACCTTCTATAACTTTGTCCTTGGCTCTCAAGGCTTCTTAATTATATTATCTTTTTCACCTGTGTATCTTCCTGATTGCTCCTGCTTAGTCACTTTGACATTCACATACATATTTTTATTTCTATTACTGTATATCCCATGTTGCTTTTTCCTTAACAATCCCCTCCGAAATAAAATATTGTATGTGTTTTACAATGTCATTCCAACCATTTGTGTCAGTCTTTCATGTTTTTCCGCCGTCAATGCTTTTGTGAACAAATCTGCTATGTTGTGTTGTGTTTCTATATATCTCAATTCTATTTTACCCTTCTGAACCATGTCTCGCACATTTTGATATCTTACTCCAACATATTTTGTTCTGTTCTTCAAACTTTCAGTTTCAGCCATTGCTATGCATGACTGTGAATCTTCCAGAATTTCTACTTGTATCTTGTAACTTTCATTTAAATCATTCAACAATTGCTCAACCCACTGTACCTCATTCACTATCTCATTTAAAGCTGCGAATTCTGCTTCCGTCGTACTTATCGCTACATTTGTTTGTTTCCTACTTCTCCAGACTATTGGACTTTCACTGTACTTGATTATTATTCCTGTAACTGACTTCTTGTCTCCTAATTCTGATGCAAAAGAACTGTCTACATAGCAATCTAAATCTGAATGACTGTTTCTAATTATCAATTTCTTATCTAGAGTTCCTTTCAAATATCTCAATAAGTGTTTTACTGCTGTCCAGTCTTCAATTTTTGGATTATTAACTCTTCTGGACAATACATTTACAGCATACGAAATGTCTGGTCTGGTGTGGCAAGATATGAATTGTAAAGATCCTATTATGCTCCTGAATAAAGTCTTGTCTTCAAAATCTCTAGTTGTTTTTTCAGATACAAAACCAGTTGTCATTGGCGCTCTTACTATTTTAGCATTTTGTAATCCACACTTTTCAATCAAATTTTCAATTTTCTTTCTCTGACTTAACAAACAATGTCCTTCTTCTGTCCACTCAACACCAATACCTAAATAAGACTTTAATAAACCTAGATCTTTTAAGACAAACTTTTCAGACAATTCTCTTTTTACTGATTCAATTTCCTGTTTTGACTTTGCTGCCACGCATAAATCGTCTACATAAATCACTAACACTATGTCTCCTTTTGTATAGACACAAGCATCTGCAATGCTCCTTTTGTATCCTAGCTTAACTAACTCATCATTAATGCACAAATTCCATGCTCTGGCACTTTGTTTTAATCCATACAATGCTTTTTTCAATTTATAAACTTTCTGACTACTATTTTCTTCAAAACCTTGTGGCTGCTCCATAAATATCTCTTCATTTAAACTAGCATTCAAGTAGGCTGTTTCAAAATCAAAATGTTCTACAACTAAATTTCTTTTTGCTGCTACAGCTAGAACCATTCTCAGACTTTCTGGCTTTGCAGTTGGAGAATATGTCTTATCATAGTTCTCATACTGCTGTTGTGCAAAACCCTTAGCTACTAACCTAGCTTTATACTTAATACTTCCATCTGGCATTTCTTTCTTTTTGTACACCCACTTACAACCAATTACTTTCTTGTCCTTGGGTCTATCAACGACTTCAAAAACATCTTTATTTACCAGACAACCAAACTCATCATCCATTGCATCAATCCATCTTTCCTGTTCTTCTCTAGACAAACTTTCCAACTCTTCAAAACTTTCAGGCTCTTCCACTGCTAAACAAGCTCTTGCATTTGTCACAACAAACCTATCTGGTGGCTTCCTAACTCTGTGACTACGTCTGGGAATAAACTCTGCTGATCTGCCTCTTTCATCCTCACTTTCTGTACTGGGAGTTATAGTTCTATGGCTAAATCTCTTGTCCTCAGTCATTCTAGTAGTAATAGGTCTAGATTGTGTCTCATTATCTGAAGAACTATCACTGCTGCTAGTGGATGCTTCTGGCTTAACTGAAACCCCTCCGTTTCCTGAAGTTGGTTCAGTTTGTGTTTCTGGCTCATTTGAACTTCCTAACCTCAAGAAAACTTCCTTATTGGCATGCAATTTGTCCCAACCGGCATGTCTCTCGAAATTTGCAGACCTGGAATACTGCACTTCTCTTCCACCTAAATGAAACTTATAGCTATTTCCTGAATACCCCAAAAACCTAAGTCTTTTACTTTTGGGTTCTCCCTTTTTCCTGAAACAAGCTGGTATGGAAACATGAGCAAATTGTCCAAAGACTCTCAAATACTTGTAATTTGGCACTCTCCCATACAATACCCTGTAGGGAATGTCTTCAATTTCTGAATGATACAGTCTGTTACTAATATGTACTGCTGTCAAAGTTGCTTCTGCCCAGAAACTATCTTTTACCTCTGCATCTGCCATCAAACAAGCAGTTATCCTTTTTATATCTTGTATTCTTTTCTCCGCTAAACCATCTTCGTTAGGACAAGCGGGATTAGTAGTTTCATGCCTTATTCCTACCTTTTGAAACCAATGAAACAATTGATTACTTAGAAACTCTCCTCCTCGGTCAGTAACAATGGTGCCTACTCTAATATCAAATTGTCTTTCCACCATTCTCACCCATGCTTTTAAACTTTGCCCAGCGTCAGATTTGTTTTTCAATATTCTTACAAAAGCAAACCTTGTATACCTATCAACAATTACCAGAAAATATTTGCTTCCCCCTAAAGATAAACAATTAGCTTGGGCAACATCTGCATGTACAAACTGAAATGGTCTTTGAGCAATTCTTTTGGTTTTCTTGGCTACTGGAAAAGCTCTGACCTTCACCTGATTGCATACAGTACAATCTAAGTGATTTTTGCATTCAGCAACTTTTAAATCTGGACACATACTGATTAACTTCTTTAAACATTTGAAACTAGCATGGCCAAATTTCCTGTGTAGTTCATGTATGCAGTCTTTATGAATTGGACTATTGTCTATGTTATTAGCATTTTCAACCCTGTAGCAATCAATATTGTCCTCCAAATAATAAAGCTTATCTTTTTTCAAGCCTATGCCTCGCAATTCCCCATTCAATTTTATCTTACACATGTCCTTTTCAAATATAACTGTGTAATCTCTGTCTGTTAACCTGCTCACTGATAACAAATTATTTTCTAACTCCTTTACATGTAACACATCATTAAAGTTTTCCTTTAGCCCAGGAATGAAAACTGTACCCATTTGATTTACAGTACTGAGCTCTTTCCCATCAGCCAAAACTACAGCATTTACATTAGCTGATTTTCTATTACTTATCAAATTAATATTGTTACACATTGAAGATGATGCTCCTGAGTCAATCAACCATTTACAATTAGCATTTTGTTTTTCCTTAATCATGGTTGCAAACCTCTTTTTGTTACCACTGTCCTTCAAAAATGGAGGTTTGGACTGCTTTTGATACTGCCGCGGCTGCCATCTGCTCTCTCCTTGCTTGCTTCTCTCAGCAGCAAATTGTTTACATTGTCTCTGTAGATGACCAATCTTTTTACAATAAAAACACCTCCGTTGCTCCCTTGTAGAAGCTGCTTCTTCCTGCTTTCGTAGTTCAGGCGTTGTTTGTTGTTTTGGCACAGTCCTTAAACTTGCTGAGTCACCCTGCTCAGACTTTCTTCTCAAGTTTTCTTCCAATATTCTGGCAACAATTAAGTCTCTGTTCAGCTTCTGGCAAATTTTGCAAGCTATTTGTAATGTTGTCCCAAGAAGGATCTAGCGATTCCAGCAAAATATAACACTGCTGCTCTTTGCTAATTTCCACTCCTCTCAGTTCAGCTTGCACAAATAAATCTTGCATTGTTTTTAAATGTTCTATCACACACTGTCCTTTCATCATCTTTTGTCTGTAAATTCTTTTAGACCAAAGCATTTTTGCAAACGCAGTTGAGGGTGTGTGTAATCTCTGCAGAGTATCCCACACATCCTTGGTGGACACTTTATCTCTTACGTCGTTAATCAAGTCTTCTTCTAGCATGAGATAAAGACATGCTTTTGCTTTAGCGTCTCTTTCTCGAGTGGCTGCATCAGCATCAGCTGCCAGCCCTGTTTCAACTGTCGACCACAGAGACTCCTTTATGAGTAGAGATTGGGCATATATTTTCCAGGTAGAGTAGTTGTTTCTATTTAATTTACTAAACTTTAGTATCTCCATCTTAATTTGTGCAGTGACTCAATTTGACACAGTCCCTCTGAGTATGCACAGCAGACAAAACACAAAATGATTTACTCACAATGCTCCAAAAAACTTTCTTCCACTCTCTGGACCTTTCAGCTTCTGTGGATGCTGGTTGCTCTAGTATCTGGGCCCATAACCCTTGTCAAGCTATTTGCAATCTATCACAGGTGTTCTCAATATACCTTCTATAACTTTGTCCTTGGCTCTCAAGGCTTCTTAATTATATTATCTTTTTCACCTGTGTATCTTCCTGATTGCTCCTGCTTAGTCACTTTGACATTCACATACATATTTTTATTTCTATTACTGTATATCCCATGTTGCTTTTTCCTTAACACTCCATGCCCCGGTCATCAGCCACAGCTTCCAATGGCATCTCTCCTCTCAATTACTGTCTTAGAGCGGTAATGGACTGGATGAGGAAAAACAGATTGAAACTGAATCCAGACAAAATGGAGGTACTTACACTAGCGGCCCCGAAACCAGGTATTGGGATACAACCTCCAGTCTTGGACGGGATCACACTTACTGTGAAGGACTGTGTTCACAGTCTGGGGGTGCTCCTGGACTCGTCGCTTCACATGAGTAATCAGGTGAATGCGACAGCCAGGAACACCTGTTATCAACTCCGGCTGATACGCCAGCCGCACCCTTTCCTGGAAGTAAGGGATCTAAAAACTGTGGTACATGCTCTGGTAACCCCATGTCTAGATTTCTGCAATGCGCTCTACATGGGGCTACCCTCGTGCTTGGTTCGGAAACTCCAATTGGTACAAAACATGGCAGCCAGGTTGGTCTCCGGTACATCTAAAAGAGACCACATAACACCTGTCCTGAAGTCTCTTCACTGGCTGCCTATTAGTTTCCGGACCCTGTACAAGGTGTTGGTTATTACCTATAAACCCCTAAATGGCTTGGGCCCAACCTATCTTCGAGACCACCTCCTCCCGTATAATCCGTCCCGTGCACTTCGGTCCTCTGGGAGGAATCTGTTACAGGAGAATAAATCTAGGTTGATGGCTACTTCCCAGAGGGCCTTTTCGATGACTGCTCCCAAACTATGGAACAGCCTGCCGGATGAGATCCGTCATTTACCAACCTTAGACAGCTTTAAAAGGGCTGTTAAGATGGATCTCTTCCGGTAGGCCTTTCCTGATTAGTCTCCCAGTCAGAGAATCTGTCCCCTGTACCTCTCTTCTCCCCCCATTCCAGCACCTATTACATTCTCTCCTGCCGCGATTTATGGTAATCGGTTAAAAAAAATTGTTGTTAATTTGTTTAAACTGTTTTAAATATGACAATGTTTAATAATTTTTTAAGGGTAGGAGGATTGGGGTTTAGGTTTGATTTTACTGTATTGTATTTTTATGTTGTAAGCTGCCCTGATTGCTATGCAGAGTGGCGGGGTATAAATAAATTTTATTATTATTATTATTATTATTATTATTAATTGCATTTCTCTTGCTATTCAAACAAGCAACCTGCTCATTCAGAGCTATAAAGGTCTGTTTCTATTCACGTCATGCCATACATCTGAGGTAGACTTAAGTCTACAGAAGCTTATGTTACCAACACCTTTCTCTAAGTCTCAAAGGTTGTAAAAGATTCCTTTGCATACTGATCTAGACTAACAGAGCTATATCTTTGAATACAGAGAAGTTACAGACCCAGAACTCTGGGTTACAAATTTCTAACTGCAATACAGGTTGCCAGCCAGTGTTTTTTTGTGCAACCCTCACAAATCTCACTTTTAAAAAAATACATGTATGTCCACATAAATAATTCCTGGAACACTTTGGGATGTGTGAATATCAGATAAAAAATTCACAGAAATATTTGCTTTCTGTGCCATGAGGACTTCATTCTCACATGCAAGGGCACAATCAGCAAAGATTTATATCCTGAGCAAGTCAATAATTATTTAAATTATATTATTTCAAGACTAGGAAGATGATTTAGGCCTATGACTTGTTAGCGTGGTGACGCAGCGCGTGGGAACCATGTAACGCGAAGCACCAGGATCCAGACTGTCTTCGATGAAGCAGGCAACGTTGTCAGTTATAGGAAAACTCCTTTCCCTTCCAGACAGAGCAGAGTGAGACTCAGCAGATGTCTCACTAGGAGGCTTTTAATCTTCAAAAGTTCTATGTACAAAGGCTATGTACAATAATACACCAACGCACTCTCCAACGATCTCCACCTTCCACTATCAACCCACATCAACCCACATGTGTGTCCAGAGGCTTGTCCCTTATATAGCCAGTGCTCCACATGGCTTTCTAGCCCTGCCTCTTCCTTTTGGACACCTGTCAATCATAAGCATGACACAGCATGTTTGCAGCCCTTTTGCAGTGTTTACTGTGCTTTACAGCACCAGGTGACTCCCTGTCATTATGGGCCTAAGCAGATGGCTTAAAAGGCCGTCTTGGGGGCAGGGAAGGGGAGGGGCAGCCGCACGATCGGCGCCCCAACCCCCTCCCGAGGTCGTCCTCGGAGCAGCCGGCCCTCCACATGGCCGGTGCTCCGAGGAGGACCTCCCGCCGCAGCCTTTCCACGCGCTGCGGTGGAAAAGTCAGCGAAAGTGCACCGCAGCCTTTTGCAGTGCACTTTTGCTGACTTGTGAAAGGAGCGCTAATTTAGCGCTCCTTTCAGGGGCGGCGAAGCTGCGCCACAGGATCAACGCATGGGGATGCCTCGGTCCTGCGGCGCAGCTTCCCAGGGCGGCCCATGGCCACCCATCTGGCAGATGTTGACCACAGAGTTGCACTTGAGGACCTAGAGATCCCTCAAGAGGCATTCTCTCAGGTAAAAACATAGTGGTTTTGTTATTTGTGGTTTTCCTACATTCATGGGGGTCCTGTGCCCCTAACCCCAGCGAATGTGGAGGGATGAGTGTAAGCTCTTTTTTAGAGAATAATAATAATAATAATAATAATAATAATAATAAATTTTATTTATAGCCCGCCCTCTGTTCAGCAATCGGGGTGGGGTTACAACATTTTAAAACATACAGAGTTAAAAACATTCCCTCATCCCAAAATCTCCCCACCCATCCCATTCATAGGGATGCTTGCATTTTTTTATAACCTATCTACAGTCTGCAGATCTCTCTCTCTCTCTCTCTCTCTGGCTTTTCTTCACAAACGAAGATTCAGGAAGGACTCATCCCACGCTTTTTGCAAGCACGCTAATGACTAAAAAGACCAATCCGAGATAAACAAGTCCGGTTGCAGAAAGCACAGCAGAAGATCTTCTTGGGTGATGTTTCCGGGTTGTGATTCTTTCTGCGTTGTCGTTTCTCTTCGAGACTTGTTCGGCGTGACTTCTCAAATAAGGCTGCAGCATTGTGGATAGTGCGTCTCCATGCCTCCCGATGTGAGGCCAGGGTGGACCATTGTTGGTGATATATAAGATATATAAGAGATATATAAGCTGGAGTGATATGGCTTGTTAATTGTGTAATTGATTGAGGCCTGCATGAAATTCTAATAAGATAGTTTTGTGCATGACTTCTTGCCTACTACTACTTCCTTAGCAGGATTTTATTTTTTCCATTTCATCCTGAGACAAATTAAAAAGAAGGAAGATGAATTTCTTTCATATTTTCTATTAATCCATTATCTATTTAAGCATGAATATTTAGCTTGAATTAAATGCATAATTCTGTCTGTTTGTTTCACAAAGGACAAATCTTTTATTCTCTCTATTGATTTATTGGCACCACTTTTAGAAAGTATGTATTTCATATGTGTTGCCACCTGGTGGCTGAAAGAGCTTCTTGTCATCCAGAAAGGCTTTCTTTCTTTCTTTCTTTTCCTTCCTTTTCTTTTCTTTTCTTTTCTTTTTTGACAAGTGACACCTATGAATTTACTTTAGCATTGGCATTTAACAGTTTTTAATCTCCTGAATTTCCTTTGAAGATACAGTTGAGTAGAAAATTTTGTATATGAAATACTGTTCAGATGAAAATTCATGTGCTTGCCTTATTTTATTGAACTTGGGCAAGCTCCATTGTTCCTCAGTTTCCTGGTCTTTCAAATGGAGCTGTAGGAGTTTGTTACTGTAAAGTGATTTTGAATCAATAAACATATGAGCTAGGTCTTAATTAGTGATGTAAGAAGTACAGCTCAATAGCATCCACTGAGCTCAACAGCTTGACCTAATATAGTACTACCAGTTTACCAACACATTTATTTGTAAGTAAGCTTAAATTAAATTGAGGGATTTTTAGCTTCAGGTCATGATCTACAATCTGCCCCAATCATCTAGATTTAAAGCTAAATGGATTCATTCCCAGAAAGGAATTACACAAGTAATTCATTCTGAAATTAAAATCCTAGTACTGTACATACCAGTTGTAGTGGCCATTGCACTACTGCATATTTCAGCAACCAGAAATACTAAACTTTCCCCCACTCCTTTTTTTTTTATTTTGAGGCTTTCTTTAAATCATTTAATTAACTAGATTTCTCCTATTAGTTCCTTCCATCTGTATTAAAGAAATTATTTTGAGGAAACACTTTGGCTTATGTTTTTGACTTATGATTTTTTATTTGGTTTTAAAATGCATAACAGCATGTTTAGTGGTTAGATATTTCTCTGTCTTTGTCTGGCTTTAAAAACACTATATGCAATGGGACAAATATTTATAATGATCTAGGTACAATTAGTAGCTTTTCCAGAGAGCATATTTCTATGCAAGATCCACTCAACACAACATGCTTAGATTTATTATTATGTAGAATGGCAGTAGTACAGGTTAAGTCTCCCTAATCTAAAATTATTGGGATCACAAGTGTTTTGGACTTCAGATTTTTTCAGATTTTGGAATAATGATATCTCTTGGAGGTGGGACCCAAATCTAAACCTGAAAAACATGAAATCTTATAAACATAGTGTGGAGATATTGTTGGAATATATTCTTGACACCGGTTAAGATTATCAAGAAAGAAGAAAAGATTGTTTAATCTCTTCAGCAGAGCAACCCACTGCAGAAGATGGCGAGCAGGAACACACACTAGGTCCACCTAAATTCTCCACACCCACGTGTCTATAAAAAACAAGTCAGACATTTTTGAGTAGAATAATAAAATAAACTTTACTTACAAAAGGTCATGTATATAAAAATATACAGGTTCATCTTCAGTTGCAAAAACAAGAGAGAGAATAAGTAGCTCTGCATGCTTGCTGGTCAGCCATGTTAGAAGAAAAAAAAAGAGCGGGAACAGCAGAGTAAAGAAGGATTTTAAACTTAGGCCAGTAGGGGAAGTGAGCTCAGTTAACAGACAGGAAAAGAGGAGGGGCTACGAGTGGGTGACAAAACAACCACAGACATGCATAAAACACATTCCTAGAGAGACCAGCATGCGAGGTTGCTATATCCCAACACCCCTTCTCAACTGAGCATGCACTCCAGGCCCAACTTGACTCGTAGTCTCTGGAAACCATCTCTCGGCAACGGTTTAGTCAAGATATCAGCTGTCATCTCAGCGGTTGGACAATAGGTCATCTTGATCAGGCCTTTCTTTATCAACTCACGCACATGATGAATCTTCATATCAATGTGTTTACTTCGTCCTGATATATTTTCTGTTTGAGAAAGTCTAATGCAGCTTTGGTTGTCTTCAAAGACTTCAATTGGTTTCTTTTCATTAATTCCAAAATCGAGGAATAGTTGATCAATCCACTGTAGCTCTCTACAGGCTTCTGATGCAGCTATGTATTCTGACTCTGTGGAGGATAAGGCCAATATCTCTTGTTTTCGACTGGCCCAAGAAATAGGTCCATTGCCATATAAAAATAGATATCCACTGGTAGAATGGCGATCTTTAACATCATTGCCCCAGTCTGCATCGGTGTAGCATACAAGGCTCGGGTTATTGTTGGCTGGCAACTTCAACTGAAGATCCATAGTTCCTTTTAAGTACCTTGCTACTCTCTTTACTGCAGTCCAGTCTTTTTGGGTAGGTGCACTGACCTTTCTACAAAGAATTGTAACAGCAGCAGCTATATCTGGTCTGGTATTTGTGGTCAAGTACAGTAGTTTTCCTATTGCTGTTCTGTACAAGTCATTATCTTTTAGAGGTTCTTCTTGTTCATTGTTCTTAATAAAATCTGTCACCATGGGCGTTGCTACAGGATGTGCATCCTGAAGTCCTAGTGTTTCTAACAGATCAATAATCTTTTGTTTTTGACTCAGTAGGAAGGATCCATCTTGTTCTCTTTGAATTTGAATCCCCAAGTAGTATGTGGCATTTCCAAGTTCCTTCAGTTCAACTTCTTTATTCAGGTGATTCACAATTTCAGTGTAGTCTGTGTCTCTTTGTGTAGCTATGATTAGGTCATCAACATATGTCAGAATATATGCCACATGTCCATCCTTGGTTCTTGTGTATAGACATTTGTCTGCTTTTCCTTGTTGAAAGTCCAACTGTTTTAGCATCTCATCCAATTTTTCATTCCAAGCTCTGGCAGCCTGTTTAAGTCCATATAGCCCCTTCTGAAGCTTACAAACGTGGTGTGGTCTTTGTTTGTCTATAAAACCTGGAGGCTGTTTCATAAAAATGTCTTCTGTAATCACTCCATGTAGAAATGCTGTCTTTACATCAACATGTCTGACGTCCATCTGTTTTGAAGCTGCTAGGCTAAGAAGTAATCTTATAGTAGTATGTTTTACCACTGGTGAAAAGGTCTCGTCAAAGTCTTCTCCATATTTTTGTGAGAAGCCTTGTGCAACAAGTCTTGCCTTGTAGCGTTCAATTTTTCCTTCTCCATCTTGTTTTAGTTTGAACACCCATCTGGATCCTATAGCTTTCTTTCCTGGTGGGAGTTCTGTAAGTGTCCATGTTCTATTTTTGTGTAGTGCCTCTATTTCTTCTTCAGCAGCTTTTCTCCATTTAACTGCTTCATCAGCAGGCATTCTTTCAATTTCTTCTATGTTTGATGGTTCTCTAGGCAATTCTAACTTTGTAAGATAAGAAAGTCGGGTAGGTGGTTTACCTCTGTTGGGTCGCAGTAAGTATCTGGAATCTTGCTCTGGAACCTCGCTTGTCTCTGCAGCATTCTCCGGTCTAGGCATCTCATCTGCTTCATCTGCATCCCCTTCTGAAGATGTAGAGTCTGCTTGTGCATCTTTTCTGATAGGGACAACAATCGGCTGAGGGTTGAACCTTGATGTTGCATCTTTCTTGTTTGAGAAGTCCAATGCACCATCTTGGTCATCTAAGGATTCAAGAATAGTTCCTTTCTTGTTTATTCTGCTTCGTTCATCAAAGTAAACCACATGCCTGATGAACACTTCTCCAGTCTTTAAATTCATCACTTTGTATCCTTTTGATGCAGACGCATATCCAATGAAAATAGTTTGTTCTGATCTGGCGTCCAACTTGTCTCTCTTTTGTGAGGGTATGTAGGAGTAGGCAAGACTTCCAAAAGTCTTGATGTGCTTCATGTTTGGCACTTTGCCATGCCACAGCTGGAAAGGTGTCTGTGTAGTGCCCTTGGTTGGCAATCTATTCTGAAGGTATGTGGCTGTCATGATGGCATCTCCCCAGAACTGGTTAGGAAGACCTGCATCTGCCAACATGCACTTTGTCATCTCCAAGAGAGATCTTAGCTTTCTTTCAGCTGAACCATTCTGAGCCGGTGTGTATGGGACACTTCTTCTGTGTTGAATTCCACGTTCTTCCAAGAAGGATTGAGTATATTTTGACAGATACTCGCTCCCACAGTCTGTTTGGATGGCTTTGGGTCTTTTTTTAAATTTTGTTGTCACCATTTCAACATATTTCTTTAGCATCTCTTGAGCTTCACTCTTTTGCTTTAGAAGGTAGGTGACACAGTATTTTGAAAAATCATCCATGAATATTAGTATATATCTGTTTCCACCCATTGAGGGAAGAGAAAATGGACCACAGATATCTGAATGGATCAAATCCAGTACTTGATAGCTTCTTTGTTCAGTACTTGCTCTAAAGGAAGGACTCACTGCCTTTTGTTCAATGCAAACTCTGCACCTTTCAGAGTTTTCATAGCCTTGGGACTTTATCTTGATCCCAGTAGCTAAATTTTGTTTTTGTAATTGAAGAACTGCTTTGGTATCACGATGGGCAAAGCGTCTGTGCCATAGTTCAAGGCTGTCCTCATCCATATGTCCTTGAAGTGCATTCACTTGTGGAGCTGAAAGGTTCACTTCATATAAACCATCATATTCAAATGCTTGTGCATATATGACATTGTCTTTAGAAACTGTACATTGTCCATCTTTGAAGTTGATTTCAAATCCCTTCTTGTCTAAAACTGACACACTGAGCATATTTCCTCTCAAATTTGGAACATACATTTGTGATAGTATTTTCAATGACTCTATTACCAGGCACCTTGAAAGGCAGTTTAAAATCTCCTTTTCCTTCAACAATCAAATGCTGATCTCCTGCAGTCTCAATGTGTCCATTAACATTTTTATCAATTTTATCAAAATAAGACTCACAGTGTGTAGAATGTTGTGTACAGCCTGAATCGATAATCCAGAAATTTGAATTATCTCTGTTAATGCCAGTGGACAAAGCTTGTGCCTTTGTGCAAAAGGTCTTTCCTCTCTCTTCCTTCCTTGAGGAATTGTCCTGTCTTTGTCTCCTAAAATCAGCTTGAAGATGGTCATCCTGTCTCTGTGTCCTAGAATCAGCTTGAGAATAGGTTGAAGAATTCTTAGGAAGCAAGCAATTTCTTGAGATATGCCCCTTTTTATTACATCTATAGCAGGTAACCTCTGATTGGCCAGTAGGAATGGTTCTTCTTCTCCCTGGATTTGCAAAATAGTGAAGTGAAGCAGAAGCTTCTTGGCTTTCATAGTGGTAACTTCCTGTTTCTGTGATGCATTCCTCTCTCAATTTACTTAAAACTTGGTTGTATCCCATTTCTGGCAAAGCATTAATGACTGTACAAAAGGCATCAAATTCTTTTCCCAATGTTCCCAGTAAATAGGCAATTTTAAGGTTATCACAAGGTGTAAAATCACAAAGAGTCATTTTTTCAAACAGTTCTGTTACATGGGAGATATGTCTTTCACAGTGTTGTTTAGAATTCAGCCTAAGATTCATAAGATCTTTCATGATAAAAGAGAGTGATTTAGTGGTCTTCTTTCCAAAATTTTCCTCAAGTTTTAAAAGCATCTCTCTGACAGTCTTGCAATTATGTACTAAGCAAATTAAGTCTCTAGACAGAGATTCTTGCACAATGTGTCTTGCAATTGCATCTTCTTTCAACCAAACTAATCTTTCTTTTTCTGTAATTGGGATCTGAGAGTCCACACAGTGAAATACCCCATGGGCTTGAAGAAAAACTTCTAACCTTGTTTTCCACTCAGAGTAATTATCTGGGGTGAGCTTTAATCTTGAAGATTGTAGGGACATCTTTGCAAAAATAGTCAGCCAAAAATCAAAGCTCAAAAACACAGTATCAATAAAAAGCATCAACTGCTCAAAAGCAAAAATTAAAACTCTCTCTGGTAGACACGGGTTATTAAGGGAGAGTGGACAAAACCGCAACAATCAATTACTCAGCTAAGTAAACCAGCAGCATCCAAAAACAGCAAAAGGCAAAATACCCGAACAATCTAGTTTTAAATTGTTCCCTTCTGCTCAGCGCACCTGGGCCCCATAACCTGTTGGAATATATTCTTGACACCGGTTAAGATTATCAAGAAAGAAGAAAAGATTGTTTAATCTCTTCAGCAGAGCAACCCACTGCAGAAGATGGCGAGCAGGAACACACACTAGGTCCACCTAAATTCTCCACACCCACGTGTCTATAAAAAACAAGTCAGACATTTTTGAGTAGAATAATAAAATAAACTTTACTTACAAAAGGTCATGTATATAAAAATATACAGGTTCATCTTCAGTTGCAAAAACAAGAGAGAGAATAAGTAGCTCTGCATGCTTGCTGGTCAGCCATGTTAGAAGAAAAAAAAAGAGCGGGAACAGCAGAGTAAAGAAGGATTTTAAACTTAGGCCAGTAGGGGAAGTGAGCTCAGTTAACAGACAGGAAAAGAGGAGGGGCTACGAGTGGGTGACAAAACAACCACAGACATGCATAAAACACATTCCTAGAGAGACCAGCATGCGAGGTTGCTATATCCCAACACCCCTTCTCAACTGAGCATGCACTCCAGGCCCAACTTGACTCGTAGTCTCTGGAAACCAATGTTTGAAAAGCAACTTGTATGCCCAGGGTGCAGTGATAATAGCTGAAAGCCAAATGGAGGACCTGCCAGCAAAAATGGGGGACATCACGTACACACACACACACACAAAAGCTAAAAACATGCATATAAATTCATGCTTCCTAGTCATGCTCAGAATGGAGAACATTTTGGAATTCCTTGGCAAAAGGTTGGCATGTAGGATGGGAAAGGAGGATGACCCTAAGTGAACGAAAAAGTACTAAGGAAGGTCAAAGAAGAAAGTGTAAAGGCAGGCCTGCTGCTGAACATAAAGCCCCCTCCTCCATAATGACCATGGAGGATGTACATAAATTCAACCTAGATAATGAGGAAATTGAAATAGTTAAAAGATTTCGCTTATTTTGAATCAAACATTGATCAGTGACTGAAGCCAAGAAATAAGAAGATTAGAAATGGGAAGGGCAGCTATGGAAGAACTAGATAAGATCCTAACGTGTAAAGATATACAGCGTTAAAGTTAGATTTGTCCAATCCATTGTATTCCCCATTACAATAAATGGATGTGATAGCTGGACAGTGAAAAAAGCGGATAAAAAGAAAATGAACTCATTTGAGATGTGGTGCTGGAGAAGAGCACTGTGACTACCCTGGACAGCCAAAAAGGGAAACAAATGGGTCCTTGAGCAGATGAGGCCTGAATTTTCCCTGGAAGCCATGATAGTCAAACTGTTGTACTGTGACCAAATCAAGAGGAGGCATGAATCATTAGAAAAGACAATAGTTCTGGGAAAGGCAGTAGAAAGAAAGGAAGACTGCACAGCAGATGGATAGACTCAATCAGGGAGACCATGGGCCTGAATCTACGACCTAAGCAGAAAAGTGGGCAGATAGTTGGGTTTGGAGATGTCTCATCCACGGGGGTCGTCATTAGTCAGGGTTGACTCAAGGGCACTTAAAACATAGTTCACCTCTTCCCTATAGCACTACAGTGTAGCTACCACTACATTTACCTATTAAAAATATTTTTGGAGCTCTTCATAATCTCTTTATGGTTTTATCACCTTTTGTCAGGAAATTTGGCCATCTCACTACTTGACCTTCAGATAATTTATGAAAATCCCTTCCCTTCTTTGTCCTTTTCTCCCTCATGTTGTTGGGCCAATATGTATCAGAAATATGTGGAGTAATGGGAAATAATTGTTGCATACCCTGAATGTCTTCACCAAGGATGAGCGTGCCATTTTCCACTCCCAGGACACTCTGGCGTCTGCAGCAGCTCTCTGCTTGAAATAGAAAGTGATTGGAATATTTTGTCCAGTTTAAAAAGCCAACACAACCCACTCCCCCACAAACAGGTGTCATTTTTGTTGATTCCAGATAGTTCCGGGATTATTTTTTCTTCATACAGGAAATTCCTACTTGCTAAATATGAACAGAGAAGCTGATCAGTGGACAATATACTTCTGTGATGATATCCTGCATCTATCAAGCAAAAAGAATGTACAGTTTCTGATACATACACTTGTGAATCATAGCTCTGCTCTTATTCCTCTGAGAAGAGAAACAACATCTGTTACATGATGGTGATATACTAGTTTAGCCTTCACTTAGGGTCCTCAGGTGTCTTAAAATGGACCTGAAGAGATAGATTTGTGCAGACATGATTTATCTCCAGAGAGGGAAGACAGTGTCCTGCCACCATTGTCTTCTTTCCACAGAGTAAGCAAATCATAAACCAGAACCATGTTGGGGGCATTATGCTGGACATATGGGCAGTTGCAGTCTATATACAGGCATTTAAGAGGCATCCAAGTAGTTCCTTGGCAGCATCCAAGTAATTTCTCATTCACCCACAGCATAACAGGTCAGTTTAAACTCTTGTTGGTATGAGGACACAATCTCTTTCTCACTACAACTGGAATAGCCACTTATTGGCCACAGCATGTACTAGAAAGCTACTAGTCACACCTCCCCTGCTGTCACTGCTGCTTCGGTCATGTCCACATCAGTACACCAGTAGAGCTTTATGTTAGTGATGTATTCAAATCTTTTACTCCAAATCTCAAGTCAAATTTCATCTTTGTCTTTGAGTTTCAAGTCCTCGTAAGATACTGTCAAGTCAAATCTCAAGCTGAATCTCAAGTCAAGGAACCAACTTTAATAGAAAAGAAGGAGGCAATGGTGGTGGTGATGGTGAGGTAGGGTTTCAATACCTAGAAAGTCAAGAAGATGTGCACAAAATAAGATTTAAAAATTATTATAGTCATTTTAGGTCTATTCAGTAGCCTGTTTCTGCTGCACATCAGAGGAGCCTTTCTAAAGCTTTTCCTAGAAGCGGTAGGCAAGACTTGGCCCCACAGTGTGGAGCACATTTCTCAGAGGATAACAGCAAACACATTAGGCCAAGGGCTTCCTGTATGGCAAATGTAAAGTATCACTTCTGCCATGTGACTGGTAGGCAAAAAACAGTAAAAAGGAAGTATTATTCAAAGGAGGGAAACAATTTTCCATTCTGTAACATTTCTGTAACATTTCTGGATGAAGTTAGGCCAGCAAGTTGGTCGCTAAAAATATACAAGTAACGAGTTGAGTCAAGTCAGTACATCATTTATTGTTGAGTCAAGTCCAAGTCAAGTCATTGAAGCTACCTGAGTCCATCAGCTCAAGTCTAAGGGCCTCGGCAGACGGCTAATAGAGCTGTCTCAGAGGCAGGGAAGAGGAGGGGCAGCCGCACGCTCGGCACCCCTTCCTCCTCCCGAGGTTGCCCTCGGAGCTGCCGGCCCTCCGCACAGCCGGCGCTCCGAGGGCAACCTCCCGCCGCAGCGTCCGGACACGCTGCGGTGGAAAAGTCAGCGAAAGTGCGCCCTACACTTTTAGGGCGCACTTTCACTGGCATCTGAAAGGAGCGCTGATTTAGCGCTCCTTTCAGGGGCGCCGACGGTGCGCCGCGGTGCGGATGCCTCGGTCCCGCGGCGCACCATCCCGCGGCGCCCCGGGCGCCCTCGTCTGCTTCCCCCCTAAGTCACTGCTTTATGTTGTGCTGCTTTCCACAGAATCTTGGCCCTTCATATATGTGCAATCTCTCCTCAACCTCAGTTGTTTCTAGGCTAGGCTAGGACAAGATGAGGCTTGTTGGTGCTACTGATCATGTCTTCCTGCTTTGTTTCCTTTTCCCTTATTCTGCTCTGACTAACTGCCTTTGCAGACTGCCAGAAATAGTGCAAATTGAGTCCACTTTAACTCTCCTGGCTTAGTGCTAGGGAATCATGAGAATTGTATTTTTTTCTGAGCCATTGAGACTTCTTTGCCAGAGAGCTCTGGTGCCACAATAAACTACAGTTCCCATGATTCCCCAGCACTGAGCCAGGGCAGCAAAGTGGACTCAATTTGCACTATTTCTGGCAGCCTGCAAAGGCCCTAAGGCATTCTCAGTCACTAATAGGCTTTTCCAACAAGCACAAGGCTGAAAGAACTTTAGGCTGCTCTGCTGGATTTCCAAATATGGTTCTGACTGGTTTACCCAGAATCAATCAGTTTCTGAGATATTTCTTCATCGATATAAACATAAATCTTTGCCTACTTTGTCCTCATTTACAAGGACAAATAATTTCTGTTGTTTTCCCTGTGTTCTGAGAGAAAACCATTTTTGTGCAGAATTTCATCTGTGCAGATATATATATATATATATATATATATATATAGCCTAGTAAACATGGGCTGGAATTCACTAAGGCAGTTATGACTGCTCACCACTGTAGTTTTGTGACTACATAGTGTTCTTATGTGGGTAAACTTATGTGGGGAATCTGGGGTCTTTTCCCTGTTGCTCATAATGCAGCTGACTGATGATCACAGTCCCTCCCAAGAGCAATCTCCATTGTAATGGAAAATAACAGAACCTCTATTGCAATTCCCCTTCATGCCACAGATTGCTTGCATTGGGGGGGACACACCAGCCCACTGCTTCTTGATCTACAGAAGAACAGACCCTCATCAATTTCACCAGAAGCTACCCAATAAATAAGGATTGGGAGACTTTCATGTTCCCTATATATCTTCAAAAATAAGGAACACAAGAATCATGACTACAAAAAAAGTAATGAATTTTCAACTTTATTTGTTGCAACTGTCTACTTTCCAGGCATGAGGTCAATACCAGATTGCCTCCACATGTCTTTTCCTTGTTACAATGGGCTGCTTCTGTGGATCCAGAAAAATGCTTGTGGATGCTGCCAGTGGTGTCATTAGGGTTGGTGTCACCTGGCGCAGTAACTCATGGTGTCAAACCCCCCCCCCCCGTGACCATCTTCCATTTCACACCATGCAGAATCCTTAGTAATGCTTTTTTGCACTAATGTTATTCGTAAATCGTAATTCCCATTTACCACTGAATGTAATGCTAATAGTTGTGACATTAACAACTAGCAAAATTAAAACTATACCTTCAAATTACAATATTATATGCATGACCTAAATGTATTTATATATGCATAGTGAAGATTTGGTTAAAATGTGATGTTTGTAAAGAAAATTTAAAAAAAATTAATTTAAAAAAAATCAACTTTTTTTTTTATTGACATTTAAAAAATTCTGGGACCTCTCCTTTCTCCTCCCACTGAGCTTGACCCCACTCCCACCATCTCTTAAAGCATTTTAAAGGGAAGCAGGTGAATGCCACAGCCCATTCCCGCCAAAAGGTAGGTGTTTGAGGAGTGCTGTCACACACACCCTTACTGTGTCACTTGGTGTGGTCCACACACACACACACACACACCCCACATCTCCTAGTGACGCCACTGTATGCTGCTGCGTGGAGCTTTCTGCCTTATTATTCTGTCACTAATGAGCTCTTCTAAGAAAGCACTGGCAAACAGAGCTCTTGAATACGATTGCTTAAATTTTTCACTTTCCATGCACCAATTCAAAATATTGCATTTGTTTTAGTTATCTCTCTTTCATGCATTATCTAAAAATTAATTCACCTCATTTTTTCTTTTTTGAGCAAAGGATTGCTGTCTGGTTCTGTTTATTGAAATCCCTTGACCCCACCTGCCATTAGTTGACTTACCCTCTGTCTCACCAGCAACTGCTATTTGCATGTTTGTTCCACAAATGCCAAAGAAGTTTGACTTTGGGTTTAGACACCTTTTCTTTACAGAGGTAACTACAACCTTCTACAGCAGGACACCCCTATTTTGGTATGCATGCAACTGATGGTGTTAATGATATTATGATTATTACAGATTAATTTGTCCATTGACGCGGCATATCTCCTTTCCCTTTCCCTTTTTAAGAAGTCAGTTCAATATTGAAGCACTGAAATATCCCGTCCAGTTGACCACATCTTCATAAGCTGACATCTTATTTGCTGATGTGGACAATAACATTGAATTGATATTTGTTGAAGCGTACAACTGTACAACCGAATAGGAGCTGGCAGCTAAACAAGCACCACGGCTTCTATATGACAGAATGTTGCTCAAAATGGGGGCTAATTATCTTACATTTTATTATCTTAGATCTCCAAGGAAAAGGAGATATGCCAAGTCAATGGACAAATTCATCTGTAATAATCATAATATCATTAACACCATCAGTTGCATGCATACCAAAATAGGGGTGACCTGCTGTGCATCTTTGTTTCCTAGTAAGTGGCTGAATTTCAGAAAGGTTTTGCTGCTGCAGATGCATTTAGCCATTTTTTTTTTTAAAAAAAGATTGTTTCAACAATGGGCCATCTGGTTGTATATGTGAATTTTCTGGAGCAGTTGACCATCCTGGTATCAGTAATAGAGCAGTAATATAATAAAATACTCAGTGGCAAGATGGAAATCTGGAAATAATCCTCATTTGGCAACGAAGTCATGCTTCCAAATAAAATAAAGAAATAAAATAGGGAGCAGAAATACATATTTAGAGATCAGCATTAGGATTCCAGGTATATATGATAGTCAACATTGGTCTAGTAATTTTTTAAAAACAAACAAACATATTCTTAAAAGGAAAAGAGAAAGGGAATTTGCAGCCATATCTGAGGACAAATCACAAGGGGATGTCAGCATAAACATAATATACGGCAAATTTTGGACCTTGAAAAAGGCTTCAGGAAAGACTTCAATAGGCCCACATGGAACAGACCAATGTCTCTTTATCCAAATCCCGGAAGCTAATCCTTTGGCAACTGCATTTGTTGTAACATGCTATTACATTTATACTACAAAAAATTCCAGTGGCAAAACAGTTAAGATCAAATTGCAGTGGGTACCTTGGGCACCGAGCGGGAGGAGGACAGATCAAGGTCTAATTAACCAGAATCACCAAATTTTTCTACTACACCAACCCTCGCACGTAGAATAATAGAATCTTAGGAGTTGAAAGGGGCAACAAGGGCTATTTAGGTTAATGCCCTGCCAGGTGGGAATACACAATTAAAGCACTTTTGAAAGATGCCTGTCCAACCCCTATTTAAAGACCTCCAGAGCTGGAGAATCCACTGTCCTCTGATGCAAACCATTCCAGTGGTAAATGGCTCTTACATGCAAAAAGAGTTCTACCTAATATTTATGTGGAATCTTTTTTCTTGTAATTTGAACCAATTGGTTAGTCGCTAGAGCAACAGAGAGAAAAAAGCTTGCTCCATCTCCTGCATGACACCCCTTCATATATTTAAAGATAACTATTGTGGCACTTCTCACTCTTCTCCAAGCTAAAAATACCCAGCTCCCTAAATTGTCATTCACAAAGCTTGGTTTCCAGACCTTTGACCATCTTGGCTGACTTTCTCTAGACACCTCCAGCACCCTAACTCATATCTGAACACCCCAATTAAGGATCCCTAAAATACTGAACCTGTGGTGAAAGTTTTTTTAAAAAACAATCACTCAAATTGAGCTGACTAGATCCGGTTCCCATGCTTCTTCCCTCCTTGTTGTCTTTGGTCACCAAAGACCTCTCTGATGTAACTCTAGTAGTAGAGTCAGTAGTACTGTCAAATGGTACAAGGAATTGGGACTTTGCTTGCTGGGCAAGCATATGTGCGCACATGAGATGTTGAGAGATCACGTTTGTTTCTCATACTCTACCTCAGGGGATGGCAACCATTGGGCCGAGGGACTTCAGCTCCCAGAAGCCTCAGCCATGTTGGCCAATAGTTCCATGTTGGCCAATAGCTCCTGGGATTCTGGGAGCTGAAGTCCCTCGGCCCTTAAAGGGGAAAGGTTGCCTACCCCTGCTCTACCTCATTCATTGCTTTGATGATCACAGTGCACGCAGATTCCTAAAGGCAGAGCCACACATACATGAGCATGCATGCATACACATGCACATATACATACACACACATGTATGTAACACACTGCCTCCCTCACAGACATCCAGAGTGTGACTCTCACTGCTGGTGGTTACACCAGCCAACCTGCCTGCCCTTCCACCTGCCTGCTTCTTCTTGTCTCCATTTGCTTCCGATCTGTGAACATCGGTAGCTCCAAAGCCTGTCATTCTGTGCAACATAGTTCTTTTGCTCCAGTGAAAGGAGACAGGCAAAAGGAAGGGAAGGATCCAGAGCACAAGCTGTCGAGGAAGGATGCCCATCAGGGCTTCAGGGACTTGTTTTGTTGGAATATACATGGGATATACTAAAAGTAGAAATGTGGAGATGTGTGTGTGAAAATTTCTTGTGGGAACAGTGTCTAACAAAAAACAAAGAGGACTTGGCTAGCAGGTTTGAAGCCAAAACAAGTTTACCCAGTACAGAATAATAAAAACACTTTGAGCTTGAGAACATATTAACAGATAAACATGAGCTCATTTAGTTCTCATGAGAACTAGGTCACACACAGCTAGAGACTGGGTTACAGCAGATCATCCAATCATCATAAGGTTAACACCCAGAAGGTGGAGTATGCGAAGGGCCAAGAGTTTCCTTTGTTCACCTTTGTTTATATACTTGCTATATGTTCTTTTGAACTGGAATTGTAACTATTCTATTGTTAATGCTGTAATTCTACAACAACATCTACAAGATGTGATCTTATGGTCTTTTGCCATCAGCAAGATGGATTGTATATTTTTCTTTTCTGTTTTCTTTATGGACAATAAAGCTTTAATTTGGATTTACAAATGTGTCTTCATGGAGACAGCATTTCCAGGATGGCTGGTGAAGGAAGCTGGTTCCTGAACTCTGCTGCATTTCAATCACATCACACCAAAATTCCACGTTTGGCCAAGGCATCTTTGCCTTGGAGACATCTTATTGCCCCTTTCTTTCGGAGTTCCTGGAAGAACTGAAGAGGAAATGGACAAGGCAGGCAGAGCTGGGAAGCAGTTTTTCCAATAATATAATTGATCACAAATCTATTAGGATTTTAAAGGTCGATATCAAAATTATGAATTTGGTCTGGAAGTTTATAGGCAGGCAGTTTTCTGCATCCCAATACGTATTCAGCTAAACAGTGTCTGCGTTATGAAATCACTATCTTTCTTGTGTATTTTATTAACCCTTTCTCACACTGCAGAAGAGACTACATTTTTGGATACAAAGAATTCATCTAAGATCATATGAGGGAGTTGTGATAAACCAGATGAATCACTGCCTTTTCCCAGATCTATAGCATTCTATATAACTGCCTCCACAACCCCTAATGTACCAATATTGTGGTTGCCACTACAATCACTGCCACTTACTCTGGCTGTACTACTGCTGCTATTGCTGCTGGGGAGACAATGCAGCAATAGCAGCAGTACCCTCCATGAAAACCAGAGATGTATTGGAAGATGCTTTGGCCACCATTCTCAAATGCCTTTATGTCTCTTTGTTGGCCGATCCTATAAGAATCTTCCAGATGATTTCATTTATTACATACTAACATTTTGACCATAAAGCAGTCTTGCATTTGACAGCCCACACGTCTTGTCAGTCTCTTCTTTCATTATATTTTTGGAGAAGTATTTTTACCCAAATGCCATTCCTCAGCAACACACATATAGGAGAGGCTACTTTGGAAACTGGGAGTGCAAATGGTGGTGTTTGCAATGGTGTTTTCTGTGTTATAATTTTGGTCTCTCACCTTCCCCACTCCCTAGGCCTTAGAAATGTTATATAAGAAAATAATTACTGAAAGTGAGAAAGAATGCAGTTCTATGCAATGTTTTGTAAAAGTAACCCTGATTGAGTTCAGAGGGACTTAATTCTGGAGATGTGTATATAAAATTGCAGCTTAAAATGATGTGAATATTTTAAAAGAGTCAAGAGCTTCTGACCTCATTCCCTTGTACTAATTTATTTATTTATTTATGTCATGTATATGCTGCCTTTCTCCCAGAGTGAGACCCAAAGCAGCTTCCAATTAAAAATTAATATTTAAAAAAAATTAAAGCCTTCTATATTATATGATATAAAATCATTTAAAAACCATACAAAAGAAAAAAATCTTAATAATTAATGCCACAATTAACTGCATTGTTACCTACATAAATTCAAGATAATTGAAATGCCTTAAGTAACAATGACAACAACAAAAATAAAAGTACGGTAATAAAGAATAAAAAACACATATTTAACAAAGTAATTGATTCATTGACATTAATTTACGGGAGACTCCTGTAGAAACAGAAGATGTGAGACTGGAGCATACAGGTTTTTAAAATAAATAATTGTGGGTTTATCATAGTTGTATAGTGATTCAAAGAGATACATGGTCAGAGCTGAGGTGGTTGTTGTTGTTCTTATTGGATGATACCTCCCAGGATCCTTTTTCTGGATGGGAGTTTCTGAGCATTGTTGTTCCAAAAATAGCAATAGCAACAGCATCTACATTTCTATACCACTTCTCAGTGAACTAAGCACTCTCTAAATGGTTTACAGTCTGTAAGCTAATTGCCCCAAACAAGCTGGGTACTCATTTTACTGACCTTTGAAAGGATGGAAGGCTGAATGGACCTTGGAGCCCTGCCTGGAATCGAACTCACAACCTTGTGGCTGCAGTACTGGCATTTAACCACTGTACCACCAGGGCTCCCTTTAGTAACTTCTCCAAGTACTCAAAGACATAGCCATATTAGCCTGGATCAGTATGCTAATGGGTCTTGTAGTACTTCTGAGACTGAGAGAAAGAAGTTGGTAGTATACACTTTTGTAGACTTAAGCTTACTTCATCTGATGCAGGAGACTTAAATTACAGACGTGTATGCTACTAACTTCTTTCTCTCAGTCTCAGAAGTGCTACAAGATCCCTTTGCATAATTGTCCAAGTGTTGTACATGGAAACGTCTACTGCCTGATGGAAGGCACACTCCATCATGAAGCCCCATTGAAATGAATGTGACATTTGGAAGAGAGCAGAGAAGTGTGGTTTATATTGGCACTTACATAACCACTCACATAACTACAATTGGTCCAAAGATCTGCAGCCAGTTTGCTAACTGGGGCAAGCTACAACAAGCACAAAACTCCCATGTTGCAGCAAGTGCCCTGGCTGCCAGTCCATTTATAAAGCCCTCTATGGTTTGAGTCAAGGCTGTTTGCAGGCCCATATATCTCTTTATGAGCCCATTAGATCTTTTTAAATGATGTGCTATACATTCTTATGGTCAGCCCTCTGCATTTGTGGCTTTAACTTTTGCGGATTTGATTATTTGCCGATTTGATTAATATGTTCTCTCTATAATGTCTCTGTCTTCCAGTAGAAGTCTACTGGATGTTGAACATAGAGTTGCATTGGAGGACCTAAAGATTACTAGAGAAAACACCGCTTTGGGTATTTGTAGCTCCTCCAGCATAACTCTATGGTCAACATCTGACAGATGGAGGACCTACAGGTTCCTAAAGAGGTGTTCTTTCAGGAAAAAAATGTATTTTTTATTTGTGGTTTTCCTATTTTCATGAGGGTCCTGTGCCCCTAACCCCAGTGAAAGTGGAGGGCCCACTGTAGTTTTTAAAAAGTTAGGCTTTTTGAGTCGCATTACTCAGAGAAAGTTGGGATATAAATGATAATGATAATAATAGCAACAACAAACAAACAACAACAACCAAAATTATATAAAATAGACCTTGACAAGAACAGTAGCACTCTTGGAACAGTTTGTTTGAAGAACCAACTAGGAAATGTCTCTAGGACAATTTCTAGATGGAAGTTTTCAAGAAAATCTTAGCATGTATGTGGCATGTGATTGTAAGAGCTTTGCTGATCATGGACGGTATGACCTGTAATCTTGAGCATAAATGTCTAATCATCCTTAAAATGTGTTAAAGGAAAGAAGAAAATGACATAATAGATTTTTCTAAAAGAAAGAAGAAATTCTATTAGGGTCACAACAAATAGCTAAATACATATCTGATATATGTTTTATAGTCTATATTGTCTTACATGAACTCATATATTTCTCAATTCAGCAGCATTATATTATTTGGCAAAGTGTTAATTTTTCAACATACACCACTTCTAAATCATGTAAGTTGACTCCAGATGTTGATCAGCTGTTCTAGCATATAGGAATTTTGACCTTTCTCTTTATCTTGGGTCTTGAAATCTTTACTATAGCATTTAGTAATGGTGTGGTAAAAACATTTCGTAATTCTGTGTTTTTCTTATCTTCTGTCTTTCTCTATTGCTGGATGACAACAAAAAGTATGGCAAATGCAAATGTTGCATCACAAATGTATCAATATTCCTATTACCCTAGAAAAAGTAAATGAAATATATACAGATGTAAAATGTAAGAAGCAGACAGTAAAATCAGAGAGGTGACAAAAGTTACACTACATAAAGCCTTAACAATTTTTTAAAATTTGTTCATTGTCTTGTGAACCCTTGGGAGCTGATAGGCAAAACAGAAATATCTTAGATAGATAGATAGATAGATAGATAGATAGATAGACAGACAGACAGATAGGCTAACCAATATACCAGTGTTGTAAGTACAGTAGACCTTCTATATCCACAGATTCTTCATCCATGGATTCAAGCATCCAAGGCATGAAAATATTCAAAATATAAATTTCAGAAACCAAACCTTACTTTTTGCCATTTTATATGAGGGATACAATTTTACTGTGCCACTGTATTTAATGGGACTTGTGAACCCATGGATTTTGTTTTCCATGGGAGGTCCTAGAATCATACCCTAGCACAGATGGATAATGATGATCATCCAAGAGTCTATGGTGATGATCCTCCATGTGGTGTATTGGCAGTGTAGTTTTGGGGGCAAAGTCCGGTTATAGTGTCATTCTGTCCAAAAATTGTGACCTGGAGAATCCAGATGACTTCTTAGAAGAAGGTGGTTGGTATATTTGCTGCTTAAAGGGGTGCTTCTGATGGGATGATGAATATTGGGAAGGTGTCCAAGAGGCCTTGGAAGGCAACTCTGTTTTGGAGAATAAAGTCGATTGTCATTTCTAAGGAGGCCAGAATAGCTTTCGTTGTTGTTCTGTATTAAATCCCATTCTCTTTGCTTACTGCTAAGCCTTGACAATATGGTCCTCTGCATCGTCAGTTTTGGTGTTGAAGAGTCCCTCACCATTGAAGAGAAGGTCTTCAATGTGATGTTCAGTGTCTTCCAAAAGGCCTGAAGAATGTAGCCAAGCAACGTTAAAGGGCAACGACCTCTGATATTACCTTGCACAGTTCACAGGATGCCAAGCAGACTGGACCTGTTGTGAGGAGAGAACCAGTGCTTCTTGGTGGAGCATGAGAGCAGAGTTGTGTTGATCTTCGGGTAAGTGTGAGTTAAGTGAAAACATCTTATCCCACAGAAATTTCTGATATGCAGCCATATAGGCCTGCACACTCCCCACAAATAGGTAGCACAGATGACAAAAAGAAGCTTCTTCCAAACATATGCAATCTTTTCCCTTATTTATTAGAATGAGGAGAATGCTGTTTTGTCCCACCCTTGGACTGAGATGCTTCCATAACAATGGAATTAGGGAGTGGATGTTAGTACAGATAAGCAGTCAGTCTCCTGTTGTATCTTATACAGGTGCTCCAGCTTCCTGGCAACTAGAGGGAGAGATTCAGGCTTTGCCCACAGTTACTTAATGAGGTTTGGCAAGGCAGGTAAAAGCAGTATAGCAGTAGGTCTGATCACTTGAGTATCAATAATCTGGGGAAAAAAATGGATTTGTAATCAGGACTGGAGGATCAGTAACTTCTATGCCAATAGATCACATCTGCCAGGGGTGCTTTGATTTTGTGTTCCTGCATGGCAGGGGGTTGGACTGGATGGCACTTCCAACTCTATGATTTTACTCGGTACCAATGTCACAGATTGAAAAATTGGAGAAACTGATATTGATACCAACACTGTCTGTTGATCTTATGTGATTTACAGATTGATGCAGAAGCCAAATACAAGGGCTGAGTCAAGGTAGCTTGTGAGGCCACCTTCAGCAATTTCTCCCAACTATGAACCTTAAGGCAGGAAGTTTTTTTTTTTAAAGGCTTGCAAAGTGAACCCCTACAAATGGGGTACTTCTCTACAATATGGCCTTCCCCTAAGCAAAATAAATACTAAATGTATCCGTTAGCAAGTGATGCCTTTCAATAATAGGAGACACAAGTTTTAACAAGAGAAGAAGGTGCCATAGAAATGAGTAAGAAAGAGAAGGAAAAAGGATAGGAGCGTTATGAAGTATTTTTCTTTTTTAGCAATAACCAAGAGAAAACATGAACAAGATTTAACAAGTGTGATGTAGTGAAGAAAAAGAGAATACGAAGACAGGAGAATATGAAGACAGGAGGGCCCAACTCTGCTAGAAAGCCCTGAACAATGTTGCTCTGCTGGTGAATGGAGGGAAACTGAGGGGAAGGTAGGTTGGCAGGCTAGGAGGGAGTGGGGTTTCTGCCAAGTTCTAAAAGGTTCCAAATCAGGTCTTTGTGCAGGTGCGAAACCCATTTGCAAAGTCAACTATTTATGTGAAGCACAGAAAGCACAAAGAAGAAAATGAATTTCAACAGGAATTAATGCAAAGAACCACATCATGTTATTTGTTAACTGCCCCTGAGTCGGCCTTGACTCACGGCAACCCTGTGGATGAGACATCTCCAAGCCCCCTTGCCCTCAATTGCTCTGCTTAGTCCTGCAGGCTCAGACCTGTGGCCTCTCTGATTGAGTCTAACCATCTGGCATGCAGTCTTCCTCTCTTATTGCTTCCTTCCACCTTTCCTAGCATTATTTCTTTTCTAATGAGTCATGCCTTCTCATGATGTGGCCAAAGTATGATAGCCTCAGTTTTGTCATCTTTGCTTCCAGGGAGAGTTCAGGTTTGATCTGTTCTAGGACCCATTTATTTGTCTTTTTGGCTGTTTAAGGTATCTTTCTTTGGAGGTTTTTAAATAGAGGTTGGGATGGACATCTCTCAGGGTTTCTTAGTAGTGCATTCTTTCATGACAGAGGGTTTGATCAGATGTAGCCCCTTCCAGCTCTGTGATTCCTAGACTCTCCTATCAGAGGTTAAACATTTACTTATGTGATAGCTACATGTGGATTGATAATATGGCCCTGCAGCTCTGTTTACAAGGACCTCTACTGTGCAATAAGATAGACTTGAGGTGATGGCCTCTAGTATCTACAGGAGCAGAGGAAACAGAATGTTTCTTTCTGGGGACTAGGTCAGTTTCACCCAGTTGCACACACCTGTCCACAGCCCTAACTAGAAAATAGGTACTATTTGAACTGCCCACACATATATCTCTCAAAGCAACAAGCAGATCCATATGTGCATCATTTGCTGCTAGAACATGACATGCAAGTGTAAATCATATGCACATCAACATCTGTATTTGAGTATGGGTGCTGCTTTCCCATACTGCATTATTATTGCTTGGGTGCATGTTTGAATTAGATCCATATTCTGGGGCACCAAGTTCTCATAAATGCCTTTTTACAAGTAATTGAATTAGATCAGAGTCCAAAGGTTTTATTATATTTTTTTCCCTTATGCTTATACGTTTTGGTTTGTTGAGCTGTTGAGCAATAGCCTCTTGAGACTAATTTTACACCTGTAAAATTTCCTGGATTAATATCAAGTTTCTGAAGCCTAGCAGTTCAGGCATATGGTTTATAATGGTTGCAGAGTGAGTTCACATCCCAAAGGTTAGAGTTTTATTGGAAAACCTTCCCCTTCTTTTTAGTGTTGTATTTTTCAAAGATTCTATTTTACTTTTCATCTGCAAATGCTATGGATTCCTTTGACTGAGAAGGCACCCTTACAGATGCTATTCACTGCAATACTATTAATAACATCCCAAACTTGATCACATATGGAATTTATCTTCTTGACTACTTTAGGAGTTTACCATATGGCAGAAGTGAAGTTGTTGGAGATTACGCAATACAATAAGATTATTCATATTCTGAATTTTTGCAATAACTTTCTAATATTTGTATCAAGTGGAGATCCTTGATAATAAATGTAGTAGATTCTTTTAAAAAATTCTTTTAAATCAATGATAGAAAAATGGACATGATTTAGTTTGATCAGATTATTAGAATTTATCATGATTGTTTGTAATACAGGTTTCACTTTAAAGTTGGCTGTCTTTAGAGATGCAATATATAACTGATTTTTTAAAATATTAAAAAATGCATTATTTTTATCTACCCCAAAGTTAGCATCTCTTGTATTACTGTGTCATTTCTGGCTGCTACTGTAACCTATTTTTAATTATATAATTTTCAAAGACATGAAAAATCAGTATGCACCTTTGAGATTAACTGAAAGAAAAAAGCTAGTAGTATGAACTTTCATAGACCTATGCATCTGATGAAGTAGACTCCAGTGTGTGAAAGCTTATGCTAACACCTTTCTTTCAGTCTCAAAGGTGCTACTAAATCCCTTTGCATATTATTTTTTAACTTGATTTATGATGAGTGTAATTTTAGCACAACTGGGAATGTTGCCCGTTAGGCTGTGTTCCTTTCATATATATTTTTACTGTGAGAATGTTTGGGATTACAGTTGATAGAAATGTTTGCATTCCAGTTGAGGCTTTTTTACTATCATGTAAGTTCTAAAGACTGATGACTTTACTGCCCGTAGCAGTAACACATGCTTTCCAGTAATATCTAATTCCTAAATATACACACTTTTAAAGTACGCTAATGTTTTAGGGTTTTTTTTCCAAAAAATATAAATCCCACAAAACATGACAAATACACTCCAAGTTTAAACTCCACCCTGTAAATCACTTACCATATTCTCATTATCAACTCCCTTTTAGAAATACTCGGGTTCAGGGACATCACCGAGGGAAAGGTGTGGGGGGAATATGTCCTCTGTATTTGGCAGGGCCAACTCAAGCTTTTGCTGCTGTAAGTAAAAAAATGTTTTCAATGACATCTTAATAGTACTAACAAAGTGTGAGATCACAATTTCTGAAAGAATTCATCTCTAAAATGTTGCATTCAAGTGCTTTCTGTTATCCTATATTTTTAAAGTGAACAGTTCATCAGCATTTCTTTTGTACTGTCAAAGCCACATTGACTTACTGGGGGAGGGAGTAAACCCTGAAAATGTTGCTGATGCACTGCTTACCCAGTATTTCTGGTCTCATTCTCATCACCATGTATTCTGTATACAGCAGGAAACTGTGAAGAGATTATCATTCTACCCATCAGCTGTTCAAAGGAAAAACAAAATCACCTTCTACAAGTGCATCTAGATTGATTGAAGGGTCCCAGGTTATGCTCCTATGCTGATTTTATATTGAGTTAAACCAAAGCAACCTGGGGGACTGGTATAAAATGTCTCTGATCATACTGGGATCTTTATTCAGGGATAAACCAAAGATGTCAGAAAGAACAGGAACAAAATCTGGGACTTTTTGGTCTTCTTAGGGCTGAAACAGATGGTCCCAAAAAGGTAGATTAGGGCTGCTCTAGAGGAGTGGCAACCACACGCCAGGGCCACAATCTGCCCTGGAACTGGCCCAAATAGGAGTGGAAAAGATCACCCAAGGCAGCTTCTGGGTGCTCTGGTGGCGTACCACATCCCCAAGATACCCGGAAGGCAGCTTTACCGGGCCATCTGTTTCGGCCCTTAACCAACCTGGATGACTCATGTATTTTTCAGCATGTGGCATTTGCTTTTTAAAACATTCATTCTGATTATATACCAAAGTGCATATGTGCTGAATTTTTAAAAAAACTACGCAAAGGTTCAAAACCTTTGCCTGGGATTGCTATGGCTGGCACAATTCCACTCTCCCCTTTAACATGGAAATCAGAGAGAGGACATATAGCACCTTGAACAAAATGACCTTAATTCCAGTCTATACATAATGTAATCTTGTGATCGTGAAACCTTTGCTTTCTGAAGGTTCAGTGTACACAAGCTTTGTTTCACGCACATAATTATTTAAAATATTATGTATACAATTACATTCATGCTGTATGTAAAAGGTGTGTATACAAAACATAAATGAATTTCATTTTTAGAATTGGGTCCCATCTCCAAGCTATCTTGGTATGTATATGCAAATATTCCAAAATAGAAAAAAATATCAAAATCTAAAACACTTCTGATCCCTTATTTCAGATAAGGGAGACTCAGACTGTAATATAAACTGGTAATAAACTACAGAATGTAGAGATGAAGCTATGAGCTCTAGGTAATTACTAATAACATTTCAAAGCTGAAGATAAAATGTTCCTCAGCCAAAGAAAATTCACTTACTGGAATATTTAGTTTAGTTCACATTGGTGGTATTTATAGCAGAAGCTAAACACATGAATAGCAACTCTAAAATAGCTGCAAATCATGACAAAATTAGTCAGCACTTACCATAGAACAAATAGGATAGATATGTAGCCTGTTGCATTATACAGCAGAATAAAACACTACCAAGAGTTTTGAACAGATGGTTTTTAAGCCCTTTGCCATTCTGCTCCAAACTTTATTCAGTAGTAGCTGTTTCCTCTCTTCTTCATTCCCACTTCCCTCCAAATCATTAATTTAAACAGACTCAGATTAATACAGTTAACATATAGAGTTGGATCTAAATTTTGTTATGCTTAGAATTCATCCTCTGAAATTAATGAAACAAGTTACTTCTGATTAACTTGATCCCACTGATGTTGATCCAATCTTTAATCTACAATTACATCATTTCAAAAACAGTAATACTTTGTAATTCACTCTTAACAGAAATACTTATTATGCATGTGCATACACACACACACACACACAATTCTGTTAACAGTGGGGAATATATATATATATATATATATATATATATATATCTCCAATTCAGGTTTGCCATAATTATAATCTTGTTTATTTCGAACCGTGAGTCTCTTTGTTATAAACATTTGTATTCTGTTTTACTTTCCAAATAAGCATGGTTAGCTAATTCTTAATACAAAGTTATTTCTTGAATAGTGCATGTGCAACCAACCTGGAAAGCAATTCTGGTCTGGATTGTAATCAGAATTTTCAAGGAGCTATCTAAAGTGCTAAACCTGCTCCAAAATAGGTTCAGCATATTGGATAATTCATTTGAAGTTCTGACTGCAACCCAGAGCTAACTCACTACCCCACTCATGTGGAAGCCACTAGCTAACACTGTCATTCACACCATATTAACTGTCAAGAAAGTAATATACAGCTTGCAAATTTGGACTCAAAGCAAGAGGGAACTTCTAGAAATGTGGCCACGTAAAATTCCTGAAAATCTTGTTTAAGACCATATGTCTCACTTCCAGATATAGATCTTTTTGATGAGAGTGTTTACTGTAACCTTTAAGAATCTCAGGAAAGAGAAAGCACCAGCCTCTATCTTCAGAGATGTCAGATCCACGAGACAAATAGCTAACTTGCAACTTCTTCTCCCTGAAAAAAAAAAATGGCCTTACCACAATTTAACTACTGAGTGGTATGTAGCAATTAGATGCCTGGACTAACAAGTCCAAAATCTTGAATCAGAATTGCACAGAACTGGCAAGAAAACAAATGCAAATGAAAGATTTAGAATAAATTGGATTTAGGCCTTAACCAGTACAGCGAACTAAAATTTTTTGTTTTGGAAAAAAGTGAATATTCATGTTTACTACGCTGTATAACATAATTAAGGGAAATTGAGGGTCAAATTAAAATCTGGGGAAGAAATAGGAAATAGGAAATTGTAACTTGGAAAGTAATGAACCAACTTCACATTGGACAAACACAAGAAACTGCTTCCAAGTTTAAGGGCTTATCTGGATGGATGCTTACTTGAACAAATAAGTCTGAAAGCATAGTTTTTGAAGAACAAACCAATTTTCTAAGCAGAAAAATTAAGCAAATTGGAAATATGTATATACATATATAAGACATAAGAACCATAATATATACCAAAAGATTCTAATTTCAAGAAAACATGGTTTAGCAGTAATTTTATTCCACAAGCAAGGTTGCATTGTACTATGAAAGGAAAAGAGAAAAATTAATCATTTTTGGTAAAATGCAAAAGGATGTTATTATATCTACTAGAGTGTGCATCTCCTACTGTTTGCCTCAAAGTTAAGATGGTTTAAGCATCCCTAAGATTCATAAAAAAACATACGCTTAGTATGCACATTTTCTGGGTTCTTGGAGATAAACCCAATTCATTCACTTTATGAAATCTCACTGTGTTATGTCAGCCTTCACAAATATTTGAAAACACTCAAATTAAAAATTATGAAACCATGTGAAAAGCTTACTATTCAAGTAAAAACTAACAACTCTGTGGTGATATAGATCCATAGCAAGTTGAATATTTTAATTGAATTGCAGAAGAGTCATGTTTCTTCCAAAAGTCAGGAAAATTTAAATGTTGTGCTCTTTTATATTCTCGTCAGGCTTCCATTGTTCCTTCTTGAATTATGCACTTTCCAATAACAAATACAACCCTGGGAAAAACATTTTTTTTTGGGGGGGGGAGGTATCTAGAATAAGATTGTCAAACTATTCATCATATATAGCAAAAAGCATAACTGACACAGGAAAGTAGAACCCAACTTCTTATTTGGCTCTGTTAAATTTTGCATTGTTAAGAGTATTAAAATAGTTACCCTGACAACTTTTGAGAATGAACAGTTGCATCACATCTTGAAAAAAGTCTACTGCGGCTGTAGCAGTGTTTAAGCCAATGGCTAGACATATAACACAGTTGGCCTGACAAACGAGAAGGCTTTTATATGGTTATATTTCAGGAGGGCTTCACAGAGGGCTTTTTGAAGTTTGTGACAGCAGCGGTGTTTCAGCCAATACTTTGTTTCGGATGCCAGCTGAGGCCCTTTTATGGTCATATCTCAGGCTGCGGATTGTACCATTTATAGCTGCAACACATGCTTTCCAGTCATATCCAGTTTCCTTCAGTTCAAAAGATGGGTAGTTTTCTTGCAGAAAGTCTAACAGAAAAACACAAACTGCAAATTATTATTTGTTTATATTTGTTTATTTCAGCTTACAAAGTCCTAAGATACATACTAACTTATATCAAGTAAAGTGAGTATGTGACTGATGCGTGAATTTCTTCGTTGGTTACTTACCTCTGAGAGCATTGATTTTGTTGCAGTCCAAGGGATATGTCCCACGGTCCAGGTTGCCATAAACATTGCTTTTAACCAAAACATCCTCTGTGAAGAGATGGCGAATCAGGTAGCGTGCTGAGAGTTCTGGCCGAGATTTGCCCTTGGCAACATAAATAACTGAAAAGGGCAGCTGAATATTCCATGATGGATTCCCAAGGTGTGCTGATGCAGAAGCAATGAGGATTAGAAATCTATTAATCTCACTTTGAATAGGGAGATCTTGTGTTAAAACCTACCTTTTCCTTAAACTAATTTATTTGTTTACAGGGAATATTGTCTTATTACAAGAAAGCATTCTGTATATATCTTTATGTTTTTGGAAAAGGCTGTATTTAGGTAGTTCCCTCACATAATGCATACAATTTATAGTTATTTCAAATGCATTCATTTTCACAATAGAATACATGCTCACTATATACCGGTACATTTTCTGGGTTCTTGGATATAAACCCAATTGTTAGTCCCTATTCAATTTGCTGAATATGAATGCTGATTTACTAAGGAATTTATTGCACTGCCCTTTCCCATCCTTTCCTCCCGAGCCAGACACGGGATGAAAACGTTTAAATGCAGATTTTATTGCACACCTCCATTCCCAGGCAGGAAGCATCTTGCACCTGATCATGGCATCCTGTACCCAATCCAGACTTCTCCTGTTCTTTCACGGAGGTGTGCAATAAAATCCATGTTTAAAAGTTTTCATCCCGTACCTAGCTTGAGAGGAAAGGGCAGTGCAATAAACTCCTAAATTTCCATTGATTTAAAGGGTCAACTTGGCATGGGAATGAATAACTGAATGTACCTTTGGAAGCAATTTATAACCACTAGAGCAGGGGTAGGCAACCTTTCCCCTTTAAGGGCCGAGGGACTTCAGCTCCCAGAATCCCAGGAGGTATTGGCCAACATGGGACTATTGGCCAACATGGCTGAGGCTTCTGGGAGCTGAAGTCCCTCAGCCCTTAAAGGGGAAAGGTTGCTTACCCCTGCACTAGAGCATCAAGATGATGTTGATTTAAACCCTGGTCCCTTAGAATCCTAGTCTACTACTCAGTCCACTACACCATGCTGGCTCTCTCCAAAATACATAGCTTTCTTATATCCATAGCTTATACAAAGAAATACCTGCTTTCATGCTTGTGGTTTGAATTAAATCATGGCAGAGAAGAGAACAGAAAGTGGAAAAAATGTTGGCCCTCCCCCTCACAATTATTGTATTTCTAGACAGAACCCCACCCCACCCCCCAAATCAAGAAGTCTTTAGGTAAACAATAGGCTGCAAGACAATTCTGGTTTAATAGATTTTGATTTGTGCAGTCGAAGATGACACAAAATGGCACTTCAGCAGCTTACCCATTGGTTCTAAAGATGACATTTTACTGGAAGAAGGTCGATCGAGACCTTCTGGCATGTTATCCCATTCTGAATTCTGAATTTGGTTTGATTTAGAGCTAGTTTGGGTACTGAATTCACTCTCATCCTCACTGCCAACTAAATCTACATATATCGATGTATCCTGAGTGTCAGGAGGCTTCTCTTTTCTTTTAATGATTTCCTAAATGAGGTAAAACAAGAAGCATGAATATTCCTGGAACTGAATGTAAAATACAGAAATATACTTCTACAGTTCCCATGAAGAAGATATTTCAAAATGGATTAATCTCATAACAGTACTATCTATGATTGTATTATCTCATACTACTTTTCACTGAATAATTTGATGTATTGAACATTATTGCTCAGAAATTTCAAGAGCTTCTAATATCATAATAGCAAAAGAGAGAGCAATTCAAAGTGCTTACAAATTGCTTTTCTGTCAACTTAGATACTCAAAAGTTATGTAGAATTTTAAACAATAGTTATACAATGAAATAACAACAAATAAAACAATGTGAATGCTTTCATGGCTGGCATCCATAGTTTTTTGTGGGTTTTTCAGGCCATGTGGCCATGTTCTAGAAGAGTTTCTTTCTGACATTTTGCCAGCATGTGTGGCTGGCATCTTCTTCTCTGAAGATCTCAGCCACAAATGTTGGCGAAACCTCAGAAAGAAATTCTTCTAGAACATGGCCATACAGCCCAAAAATCCCATAAAAAAACTAAATAAAACAACACATTGTTTAAAACTAACAAAATATCTTTTCGTGGAGCTTTTATTTAATTTGAAATATTCTGAGCCACTTGCAACTTTGATAACCAAAGAGCTATAAATAATTTCAGTTTGCTCCAATGAACCAGAAACTTTCTTAAAACTCTTTTGGATTGTGCTGATAATTATTAATTTTAAATTTCAATCTTAATTGATATAATGAGGTGGGCAAAGTGAGTCCCAAAAGCTGTTTTATGGCTCTTAACCATCCCAAAACTTTCTGACATTCCATACTGATTTTTTTAAAATTGCAAAATGCATTTTCTTCTGCAAAATGAAACATGGCGTTTTAGCAAGGGGCAGCCCCTCAACCTCAAAAAAACTAAAAGAAAAAGAATCTAGAAGGGACCAGCCACTTCCTATTGTTAATTTTTCTGCATTTCCTGCTTTGATGTGGCCAGCAAGAGGTCCTGGATGTGTGTGACAAATAGCTTGGTCCCTTCCAAAGTTGCACATCTCTGTATAGTCAGATAGTACTGTATTTACAGAGGAACTGATATAAAGAAAGGACTTACTGGGCTTGTTTTGGTTTCATAGCGTAAGCAGCGGATCATTGCATTTACATTTGTAATACAGGTTTTCCAATCTCTTCCATGCTCACTCAGATCATAAGTTGGAAAATAAGTTGTAAGAAACTCTGGATTAAAAATATAGGATTTTCATTAACTAATGAATACCATCATAAACAATTATGTTTTCATTCTTTCATTTTTTACTGAATAATAAAATCTTTATATTTTGAGAACATCCAGGGCTGGCATATCCATAACATAAAAAATAATTTTGAGAGTTATGGTAAACTGAAATCTTAATGAAAATGATGCATTCTAGCCAAATGACTACCCATTCTGCCTTGTTTGATTATGGTCAAATTTGATCAGAATATTTCAGTAATTAAAGAAAGATGAACTAAGCCTAATTTCTCTATGTGGTTGGGGTAGGGATGGGATAGGAGCTGAAGAGGGAATATTTCAGTCCACATGTGATAAAAAGATTTGCAAATAGAATGAGCTACTGGTTTAGATAATCAGTACTACTGGGTGTACTTCCACAATTATACTGGCCTCCAAACATCCTACTCAAAGAGTTATCCTATTCAATGTCAAAAAGGAAGCAGGAGGCCAAGGATGTGAATTGCCACAAAATTACTTTCATTCTCTGTGTTAAAATAAACACTGGAGAATACTGGGTTATTGACCAACACTTACTATTTAATTTCCATAAGAAAAATCTCCCTTATAATTTTATTATTAACTCATAGGCAGGGAGTGAAGTTCAAAAAAGTAGGCTGCAATAACACTATTTTGTGACTCCATTTAGAATGGTATTTGATTCTACTATTAGGAAATATCAGAAAGGTATATCAGAAATAAACCACAATATTTTTATTGTAGCAAGTGTAATTAGAGCACATAATACTGGAAGAGACATTAAAATGAGAACATAAAAAATGAACTGACATGTAATTCTTATAATACTGTCATAAAATAAAGATGGAATTATATACTATTTTGCAAGCAACTGCTTGCCGGTTAAAGGTAATATCAGAGTAGAAGCTAATTAGAGTAAGAAAAAAATTGAAGAACAGAAAGGAAGGTGCTTAAACCTTCTGGATGAGAAGTGGCAGGGAAAGAATCAGCACCTTTCTGTCATCCACTGTTTTTATTTGCTGTCATGACTCTATGAACAAGAAATCCCCAGTGATCAAGAGCTCTCCTCAGATCTTGCAAAGTTAGGGCTGTAGATTCCTTGATTGAGTCAATCTGTCTAATAACAAGTTCTTTTTACTACTTTCTACTTTGTTGAGTATTATTGTATTTTCCAATGAGTCATGTCACTGCACAATGTGATTTCCTCCTGAAAACAATCCCCGTCTTAGTGTTAAGAGACAGTATTATAGAACACTGTTTGTCTATCAACGTGCAAATTGGCCCTGAAAGACCAATGTGCCTTCTAGTCGCTTCCTACTTATAGTGACCCTAAGGAGTTTGTGGAGTTTTCTTGGCAAGATTTGTTCAGAGGGGTTGTTTTTCCCTTTTTCTGAGGCTGAGAGAGTTTGACTTACTCTCTGAAGGCTACCCAGTGGGTTTCCATGGCTGAATGGTGATTTGAATCTTGGTCTCATAGGCCCAAAACAGATGAGCCAAAAGGAGTGGCTTCTGGCCACTTTGGAGGAATGGCTGAAGCTGCTGAAAAGGAGCAACAAAAAACAGCTCCTGCCAGTGGCTTTTGGAACTGCAGCGGCAGTCCACTTTGAGAGTGGGCCATCTGGTTGCCACAGTCCCGGGCCAACTGTGGCCCAATTGTGGCTGGGGTGGCCAGAGGCCGCTACTAGCCACCAGTCCCATAGTCCAACTCTCAAACTACTACACCATGCTGGCTCTCTGAAGGACTACTATGAAGAATAACTGAAGATAAAAAAAGATATTTTACACTAGTGTGTGACATACCTCTTATTGCAGCTATCTTATTTGGATCTAGAGTCCTCCGTCCTCGTGCTCTCACACTCATGACACTGTACAACAAAGTTTCTTTTGGGAACAAGAGACGAACTAAGTAGCGAGCAGCATACTTTGGTCTAGTCTTTTGTTTTGCTTTCATCAAATAGTTTCCAAGGATCTTTACATCCCGTTTTGGATCACCCACAAACTCTAGATGAAATAAAAATATCAAAAGAATAGTATAAATATAATTACATTCTGTGTCTAATAGAGCTGCTTCTCAGTATCCACAGGGGATCAGTTCCAGACCTCCCCTGCAGATACCAAAATCCACGGATGCTCGAGTTCCATTGTCCCCAATGGCGGTCATGCTGTCATCAGGGACAGCCCCGGTTGTTCCCAGTAGGCACATGTGCACAGCTGCACCACCATTAGAGACAACAGGACTCATCCTTAATGGTGGCATGGCTGCGTGCAAGCACTGCCACTGGGGACAACAGGGCTGTCCCTAACAGCAGCACGGCCACATGCATGCACCGCCATTAGGGACGTGGGCTTGCTGTCCATGGATGGTTGAATCTGCAGATGGCGAGTCAGTGGATACAGAGGATTGACTGTATGTTCTGTACAATAAGCCCTCTGTATTTACAGATTCTGCATCCACAGATTCAACCATCCATGGCTCGAAAATATATTTTTTTAATTCCAAAAAGAAAGTATTGATTTTGCTATTTTATATAAGGAACACCATTTTACTACCACATTCCAGGGATAGGCAACCTAAGGCCCGGGGGCCGGATGCGCCCCCCCCCCCGAGGCCTTTGGACCGGCCCCAGGCTGGTCTTGCCACCGCCGCCTGCCATGATGATATTGATTATTGTTGTTATTACTTGTTCTTGGGGTTTTCTTGGCAAAATCTCCACCGGGGTTTTGCCATGGCTTTTCTGGGGCTGAGAGTGTGTGCATGCATATTTTTAAATTTTTATTATTTATTTATTTATTTTTGGTGCTTCGGCCCCCCAATTGTCTGAAGGACAGCAACCCGGCCTCCGGCCTAAAAAGGTTGCCTACCCCTGTTCTATACAATGGGACTTGAGCATCCACAGATTTTGGTATCTATGAAGGGTACTGGAACCAAACCGCAGTGGATATCAAGGTCCCACTGTATACATATCAGTGTAACATAAATATTTTTACATATTTGCTGAAACATACCAAAATTCAGATTCATAGAGGAAGAGGGCATCTCATTGCTCATAGCTGTACTTTCAGATGAGGTACTGTAAGTTACCAACATGTTGTTTCTCCCCAAACTGGTTTCAGGTGCAGGAACATGTGTTACCCTTGAAGACAATAAAGCTGGAGATACCATATGAACAGGACTGCCAAGTGCTACAGTTGCAGGACTAGGTTGTGATGGAAGATATGACATCCCATTGGTTGTGCTGACTTGTGGATACAATGAATAACTGGAGACTACTGCTGGATTGACAGAAGATGAAGATGAGGAAGGAAGCTCAATGACAGTATTTATATTTCTGGGTGAAGAGTTGTAGGTTGCTGTCAAATTATTTCTCTCTGAACTAGCTAGTGGTGTCGGCATCCCTGATGAAACCACAGGGGAGGGCATTGCCAAAGCTGAAGCAGCAAGAGCACTTTCATTGACTAGACCCGTTTGTGAAGGAAAATCAGGTATCTCACTGATCATGCCAAATGGGGGACACAATGACTGGGTGGAAACTATTGTAGGAAGGGGCGGACTCTGCCTTTGGGCAGGATGCTGTGATTCAGGTTGAAGACTGCATGGAACTGGTGTGGCTGCAGAGCTGGTCAAAATGTGCTCTCTTTGTAGCCTAACCTTTGCTTGTTGGCTATGACTTCCATGTCCGTGCGAAGAGATATGACCTAGCCTTCTTTCTGTGCATTTCTCAACTTGGATTTTTTCAACAGGGATGCTACTAGAACTTTTGTATGTAAATCCAACTGGCCTCTGAAAATGAATTTGAAGAAAAATGTTAAAGAAAAACCAACCAAAAATACATTAACTTGCTTCTGAACAACCATGATTATCAACATTGTTCTTTATTCGAGCTGTAAACTTTGCAATTTTGTGATTTAAATAAATTTGAATCTACATGTGATATTCCTAGCTATTTTAATCATAGTCTTTTTGTAGATGAAACAGTGGAAAGACTTTTTCTTTTTGCATGTATTTTCACCAAATTTGTGCATTCTCATGAATCTGTAAGATGTCCTCAACCACTATCGATCTATTGTTGATCTATTGTTTTAAAAAGTTCAGTTTTATATAAACATCAGCTACATTTATATACAGTACTTTCTCATTACTGAACAAACAATATTGTAGTATTAGAAAAAGGAATCACAGATCCAGTTAGAAATGCTGTGCATCATAGAATAGTTTCAAGAGTTATACATTTAGCTTGCTCTAGGATAAGATGGAAAAGGCCATGGGCCAAATGCAGAACTTGGTGTGTATTTTGTGGGCCCTGACTTCCCCACCAGCAAACTCCACAAAGCTCTATTTTGGGGGAGGGAATGACCCTGAAAATGGCATCCCTGTAGACCTGGGGTGGTGCAAAGAGCAAAGAAAAATGGCAAAAAACTAAAATTGGAAATGCATGGAAAAGCAGCCAACCTCAGGGCAGGTGTGGCCCAAGGGGTGGGTGCAGGGGGGAAAATGTGCCCCCAGTAGCCTTCATAGTTGTCCACTCTGTTTTATGGCATTATCAGAATGGAACAAAGCTGCCATTTCTTAATTATTATGAAAGATAATGAGAACATCTGGAAAACATACAAAAGAAGTCACAGTTACAGGCATTTAATATTTACATGTTTTAAGAGTAAAGGCTTTCGATGTGTGTGTTGAATTTCTGAGACCCTCCGATGAAGGCTATCAAACTTCTTGTCCAGCTTCTGAATGGCATCATACATGACCTGGAAGCATAAAAAGTTCAAACAATTTATTTTATTTATTTTTACTTATTCCATTTTTATGCTGCCCTTCTCCCAGAAAGGAACCCATAAAGGTGGCTCACAAATCTTTCGGCTTTAAAAACACATCACAATAAAAGCAATTAAGAACATCAAATAAAAACAATATAAAATTACATACATTAAAAACTACAGTACCCACCCCATATAACAAACACTCCATATAAAAGCCAGCCCATGATTATATATTAAAAGCCTGCCTGAATAAAACTGTTTTTACTTGCTGATGAAAGGAACTCAAATAAGAAAAGAAATTCAAAACCAGACAATACCGAAGAAAGTTTGTGTTCCCATTAAAAGAACCCATTTAGAGCCTTTGCAGACTGCCAGAAATAGTGCAAATTGAGTCCACTTTAAGGGTTAGGGTTAGTGCTAGGGAATCATGGGAATTTTTTTTTCCTGAGACTGAGCCTTCTCTGTCAGAGAGCTCTGGTGCCACAATAAAATACAGTTCCCATGATTCCCTAACCCTAACCCTTAAAGTGGACTCAATTTGCACTATTTCTAGCAGTCTGCAAAGGCCATGAGTGTTTTCTTGCCTCCACTTGCTTGTATGTTGGGTTGGTGGGTGAAACTCTTTGAAAATATCTTCAAATATCAAATTCTTCAAATATCAGATTACTACACAAACAATTATATAAACATGCTCTATGATAATCCACCGACTAATTACCACATGTCATAATCCCACCTCAAATTCTTACACTTGTCTCAAGACATTTCTGTCATCAGAATCCCTAATCATTTGATTTTTCACTGTTATCTCTGGAAATTAGGCTCTCCTTTTTCCCTAATGCTAGTGTCATGAATAAACGTTTTTTTGTAACGCCAGTGTGATGAACAAATGGTTAGAAAAAAGGAGAGCCTAATTTCCAGAGATAACAGTGAAAATCAAATGTTTAGGGATTCTGATGACAGAAATGTCTGGAGATAAGTGTGAGGATTTGAGGTGGGATTACCACATGCAGTGGTTACCAGATGGATCATCATAGTGCATGTTTATATAATTGTTTGTGTAGTAATTTGGTATTTGAAGAATTTGATATATGTACATATGTGTGCATGTATGTATGTGTGTATGTATTGTTACAATGACTGATTTGATATAAAAACCCGTTTTTGTGGGTCCTTGCCATAGCCCTGAACTGGGAGAAGCCTTATCGCCATGAACCCAAGGCAAGCACATTGCATAGGCACCTGAAAGGTCACATCTGCACTTAGAACAATTTGCAGATCAAAAGGCCAAGCCTAGGACCTGCAAAGCAGGACATTCACACCTAGAAGATTTATGGGTACCAGTCAGGATGTGTCCGGCTGAAGATGAGATAACATTAACATCCCATCTCCTCTTTACTTCAAAGAGTAGTAATCCAGAATCCTTTGATATACAATAGCAACTCTTCGCCTCAGGCTAGGTTTAAGGGTATAAAAGATCCCCAAAATCATAGGCACATATGGTCTGGTTAGATTTCATGGTGCCACTGTGCCACTGTGAACTCTTACTTGGGTCCCGGCTCGTTCCGTTGTCCTTTCTCTTTTATAACAGTTGAGTCTATCCATCTTCATTCATTGTTGGAGCAGCCTCCTTCAGGTAATTATCACCATTAGAAAGCTTGTGTTTCCTCTCCAAGCTAACTACTCTCTCTCTCTCTCTCTCTCTGTGTATATATAGAGAAAGAGTACTGATTTCTCTCTGTACCCTCCAGCACATAAACACTTAGAGTTGTAGTGTTTCTTAATTTTAACAGATTAGTAACAAACTATTCTTAACATGAGACACAATCTTCCCTTACAATCTTTCTCTCTTCAGAACTTCCATCTCTGTGATCAACCAAACCTTAAATCGTGTATAACATTCTCACCCTTATACGAGCATTTCAGCAGTACCTCTCATTATCACTTCCCAATCAACCATATACAAATTAACTCCATCCAACATTTTACCCTATTGTTCAATGTTCTTGCACATTTCTATCCATATTTTACATATTATTTTATACTAAAGTACACCATTTAGCCCTCAAATCTAGTCCCCGTTCTGTATTTCTTTCCCTCGCCCAAAATATCTTCACCTCAGAGGGCACTTGGGGGCATCTAGGGCAAACAATGGTATTTTTGTGAGGGTGTATGGCTTTCCAACATCACCTGGGGCCAATGTAGCTCTTAGTCCCTAAAAGTTGTCCAGCTCTGTTTGAGAGAGAGAGATTCATTCTGCTCCTTATAGCATAGTCACAAACAGGATCAGGTGACTCCTAAGATAATTGATCCTCAGTTGCTTATAGCTTTAAAGATCAATTTGTTGTTTGTGCCTTCATATTGTTTCTGGCTCATGGTAACCCTATCACAGGGCTTTCTGGGTCTGAGAGGCTGTGACTTGCCCAAGGTCACCCAGTGGGCTCCCATGACAGAGTAGGGAATCGAATTCTGATCTCCAAAGTCATAGTCCAAAGCTCAATCCACTATACCAGGGGTAGGCAACCTTTTTGAGCTGGGGGCCGGGTTGCTGTCCCTCAGACAATTGGGGGGCCGAAGCACCAAAAATAAATAAATAAATGAATAAAAATTAAAAATATATATTTTTTAAAAAATATGCATGCACACTCTCTCAGCCCCTGAAAAGCCATGGCAAACCCCCATGGAGATTTTGCCAAGAACAAGTAATAACAACAATAATCAATATCATGGCGGGCGGTAGTGGCGGCGGCGGCAGGACTGGCCTGGGGCTGGTCCAAAGGCCTCGGGGGGACGCATCCAGTCTCCGGGCCTTAGGTTGCCTACCCCTGCACTATACTATGCTGTCTCATTCTTAAAGATCAATACTAGGACTTTCAATCAATCCCAGGGATTTCCTTTAAATCAATCCCAGGGAGAAGAACAGGGAATCAAAGCAGATGGAAGATCAGTTATAAACAGCACAGGTGGGACATACCTAATGTACAGTGTATCAACTCAGTAAACTTCATATTCACTGTAAGGTATACTAAAATTTCAACATCTATCTCAGAACTGATATGTAGATGGATGAATGAATGAATGAACTGGAACTGTGGGGATACAAGAAATCTACTCACATGTGGATATGGATCTCTTGACTAGGTAAATAATGACCTGCTTTGTGATAAGACTGACTTCTACTATTAATAAGAACGGCATAAACAGTGACAGATGGTACAGTACCTGACAATAATTAAGAACTTCCATAAGAATTTTCTGATTATCTCCTGAGTATGAAAGGCCTGATATAACACTTCCCTAGGGCAAAGAGAAAGAAAATATAAACAGTCATGAGATAAATTGGAGAGAATATATTTTTATAAAAGTTCTAAAATTTACAAGAAATAAATATTTTAAAAGACACAGTAGCCTTCTTACTACAAAGAAGTTGTTAAAAATAGTTTTGGAAGTATACATACACATTCATCAGGATCATATTCATAAATAACACTTCCATCTTCATATTCAGATTCTTTGGATTTCATCTAATAAAATAGTGAAATGATTATGTAATAACTGATATGGCAGTCTTAGTCTTTTTTTCTCATTCTATTCTATTAAACTATAAAAATGTAACTGATGAAAACAAGGTTCACTGGTGTCACACTGTGGATAAAAACATTGCAATACATTCTGATTAGACTCCTGACAATTCATAGAATGATCATAAGGAGTACTTAAAAACCTGTACTTTTTCATTTGTTTTTTTTTTCTGATCCAATAACCAAATAAACTACATATTCCAATACAGAGAAGGCTTATTTTTGTCTTCAGCAGTCTACTATATAATAGCAATAATAATAATAATAATAATAATAATAATAATAATAATAATAAAAATATCCCCTTCCTGTAGTCCACAAAACTATTTTAAATTGATAAGCCACAAGCCAAGAATTAATACATAGAAGCTCTTAACAGTTAAGATGCAACTAGCATGTGTTATGTGATCTTGAATATGTACTCTTAGGGTCTGTCAACCAGCCAGAATACTCCAGACTGCTCCTGGCATATTCTGGCCTCTAGCTCCCTGGATTTCCTGTTACCTCAGTACTTTGTAGTGATGCTGGGCATTTGTTTACACATGTGTCCTGCTGTGCTGTCTGGCACTGCCACCACTGGCACGAATCACTCTGTATGAGGTCAGAAACAAGGCACCCAATATTGATCACATGGCTGAGTGCCTTGCTGTGACTTCAGAGGGAGTGACTCATGTTAGCAGCACTGGCAACAGGTGGTACAGCAGGATGCATGTATAAACAGCCACGTGGCATTGCTATGGGGTGATTTTCTTGAAAAATCTGGAGCAAAAAGTCTTTTTAAAATCTGATTTGGTACGGATCTGGCTTTCCCTTTTGAAGACAGTCCATGCTCAAATCGGAGATTTGGCCCTACATCATGTAGACAGATTGCTGTGAGGGGCAGAGGGGATGCCTTTAAAGCACCTGCAGGTGCACAATGAAATCCCTCTAATTCAGCTTTCTATGCTGTCCACCAGTGGATCTTCTTCAAGATCCACAAAACATATAAACATCTTTCCTCAAGTATCATTTAATTCAATAATTATTTTGTAACTTACTACAGTACAATGTTCCAAAGCACAACTTCTTAGATTATTATTGTTGTTGTTATTATAGTTATTTATATGCCACTTTGCCCCCAAAATTAGAACTCAAAGCAGCTTAGAATTTAAAAGCACAGTACAATTAAAACATATGAAAGTGACCATTAAAACAGAATACACTCACCCCTACTAGAGAGGGTGTAAATCGTTGTCTTTTATGTAAATAAGCCAATTCTACTGGGTCTGGATTGTGACTGAGTCTTATCCTTCTTGGTGAAAGATTATTCTGTGACGCAATTAGATCCTCCGTATCCAGCAAATCGTCATTACCTAATAAACATGTGTTCTTAAAAGTTAGTCAGGGTTTCATTACATATTAAGTATACCTGAAGCAAAATAAAACTGGCTACACACTTAGGGTTCCAAAATGGATTTAAATGTAGTTACCATATGCAAGTTGAGCTACATAACAGTCACCGCAATTTTGTTCCACTGATGCATATCCTTGTGTTTCAGAACCACTTTTTTTATCTTCCATTTCTGAATCATCAAATTATTACAGCACTGTCATCATCTTCAGCACTGAGATTCAGCCTAAAATATGCAGCAAGTGGGAAAGATGAAATAGTTACTATGAATAGCTAAGCACTTTATTCACTAGCAATGGTTCTATACAATATACAATACCAATAGCAACAACTACACCAATCTCCACCCTATTATTTGAAACACCTAGTTCCAGAGTGGGAAATCTTTGGTGTGGCAGCACCAGCCCTCCTGAAGGAGACAAAGGGAATAGTGAATCCTTGCCCCCAGCATTCTACCATATGAGGTGCCTGCTTCACCCATCCTCATGACCCTTCATATATATTGTATATATAACATTGAATACATTAGAAATGTATTTGTGCAGAAAGCCCATTAACCATTGTAAGAAAACCCCTGCATTTGTACAAACTAAAAAACTTTACCTTTGCCACAAAGCAACAGCCAACACAAAAGCATTTTTTGTTGGGCATTTTCCCCCCTTTGGCCAGCTAGAAACTCTAGGCTCACATGAAGCCTAGGAAATACAAGAGCTGTTTGTAGCTTTTGCCGATTTCTGAAAAATAGTCTCCAAAGACAAACATATTATCTAGCATAACTTAAAGGAGAAATTGCAAACTGGACATAACCAACTAGTCTTTGAATACAAGGTTTCATTCATTCCCTTTTAATTGCTGCAGTACCACCATTATGATTTCTTTAAACTGATTTATCCTTCAACTGGCAGATATGTACACCTTTACCTGTTACTTAGGAGCTTATTTCATTACAAAATAAACCTACTTACCCCACCCGGTTTCAAGACAATTACAGGATGCAGCCGGGTACTATCACACACAAATTGCTGCTGATGCCACCACCTGACTGCATCCTGCCTAAAACCCAGCTAAAATCTGCACTCAGTTGGCCCATTTGCAAAGTCGGGAAGCTCCCGACTTTGCAAATTGGCCATTGGAGCGTGGCTTGTAGGTGGCTTTTAGGCAGGATGCAGCTGGGCAGCGGCATCAGTGGCATTTTGCATGTGATAGTACCTGGCTGCATTCCGTAATTGTCTTGAAACCAGCAGGGGTAAGTAGGTTTATTTTGTAATGTGATAAGCTCCTTAGTGACTAACAGGAGGCTTCCAAATTCACCATTCATGAACAATGAGCACAACGACTATTGTTCCATGATGCTGTTGACATAGGCATAACCAATGGTGAAGAATGCTGGGATATGCAGTCTAACAACAATTAATTGCAAGGCCACATGATTTTCATCTATGTATTAGAGAAAGACCCAATCTGGACCTGTCAGCTATGCCAATTCTGGAGTGCAAATTACCACGTCTTTGATTTAAAGTAAAAGATCTGCTTCATCATTCCCAACTAACCTGTTAGAATTGTATTGCTGTTTATTACTCACTCAAAGCTTGAAAGAAGGTTGCTTTTGTCTTCTGCCGCCTCCGTTTTTGATTTGGGAGGGAGCAGGGTTTGGGCAAAACAAAACAAAATGTTTAGGAGTTTCACTGAAAAGTCTGGGCCTTTGCAGACTGCAAGAAATAGTGCAAATTGAGTCCACTTTTAGGGTAGGGTTAGTGCTAGGGAGGGTAGGGTTAGTGCTTCTGAGACATTGAGCCTTCTCTGTCAGAGAGCTCTGGTGCCACAATAAAATACAGTTCCAATGATTCCCTAGCACTAACCCTAACCCTAAAAGTGGACTCAATTTGCACTATTTCTGGCAGTCTGCAAAGGCCCTCTGTTTGTGTATATGACCTTTAATGTTGTGTTTGCCATTTATCTAGTCAATTAGATTACATCACTCGGGTCCTCCTCTTTTCACTAGTGATGACTGCTGTTTACTAAGCAAATCATAGAAATCTTAACTTTGACCTGAATGTAGAATTTAGGGATGAAATGTGCTTGTGTACACCACAGGATGGCAAAACTTGGGTTTCCAGTTTATATGTTATTACACTATTGCCCTGCCTCATTCACACTAACACAGGCATGTCCAGACAACCTAATATTTATACTGTAACCTTGCATTTTCCCACTGCTCCTTCCACCTCCCCCCCCCATGCCTTATAAAACATGAAAAGGAGTAAACACACACAGGGTGAACACTGTAACTCTCTCACCATCCTTTACAGAAAGGGAGGCTGTTTCTGCTGCTTCCTTGATCTGGCGGTGCAGTTGCTGAGGCTTCAATACAGCCTCAGAAAAGCTGCATTGACTCCCCCCAGTGCTCCATCCCCATTTAGGACAACCTCAGGGCAGGCAGTGTGGTTGCTGCAGCTTAGGGAAAAGGCAACTTCAGGCCCCCTTTTCCTGCCGGTCTGCATACCCCCCAAATTTCATAACTGGGCTGTAAGGGTGTATTTACACTGCATAAATAATGCAGTTTGACACCACTTTCAGTGCTGCAGCTCCATCCTATGAAATCCTGGGACTTATAGTTGTAGGGGGTCTTTAGCTGTTTTTCTGACAGAGTGCTGGTGACTCACAAAACTACAAATCCCAGGATTCCATAGGATGGAGCCTTAGTAGTCAAAATGGTGTCAAGCTGCATTCTTTCTACAGTGTAGTTGCACTCTTAGGCTGCATCCAAACTGCATAATTAATGCAGTCTGCCACAGCTTTAACTGCCATGGCTCCATCCTTTGGAAACCTGGGATTTGTAGTTTGTGGTGGCTTCAGAGCTCTCTGACAAATGTGGCAAAACGTCTCACAGAGCTACAAATTCCATAGCACTGAGCCAGGGTAGTTAAAGCGGTGTCAAACCTTGCTTGAGGCAACAAGCGCTCGTTTCCCGTCCTACAGTGAGGCTTCTTGCAACTAAATCCCATCCTCCTCGCCAGCCCTCACACCCACAGACTGCCAGGCAGCGTCTTCCCAGAAACACAGAGTTTTTATTGCTTCATTGAAAAAACTTTTTTATTTTTATTAAGCTTTTTTTAAAAATAAAAACAATAACCACTGGTCTCTCACAGAAACCATCTCAGACCTCCCCTCCCCTCCCCGCCGTCGCTCGACGCTTCCCGTCAAAACAAGCGAGTACAAGCGCCGACGGGCAGCGGCGATAACCAATAGCAGCGGCGCCATGCGCCAGCTGGCCAATCACTGAGCCGCACCGGTTCGTGGGTGGGGCGCACGGACACTTTCGCCTGCCGCCGCGACCGTTGGAGTGGCGTTGGTGACTTCGCGCAGGCGCCCTCGCAGCGAACGGGAGCCCTGTGACTCCCCACAACGTCTCCCTTCCCTTACCTTTGGCAGGCATTGCGCCTGAATAGAAAAGAAAAGGCAGCGACGAGGGTCCTTGTCGCTGTGCCGGGAATAGAGGGTCCCGGCGCTGGTTGAAACGGCGACTCTAAGGGCAGGAGTTCCGTGTTGAGGAAAAAGGCGGAGGGAGGGAGGAGGAACGCGGAAGGAGCCTCAGCGGCGCGAGCCAAACTCTCACTCCGCTCTGCGCCTGCGCCGTGGGGGGCTTGGGAGCGTTCGCGAACGCGTGCCTGGGATGAGGCGAAGGAAGGAGTGCGCACGCGCCCTTTTTGACCGTTGGTTTCGAAGGACGACGGTTGGGTTCCCTCAAGCAACAACAATAATCCCTTTCCTCCTTCCTTCGTGGCAGTATTAACTGCCTTTACGTCGACCTTATGTCCATATGTCAAAGGAGGACAAGGCACCATAAAACATAGAACATTCATTTCTTTTCTTTCCAAGGGTTTGAGGACGTAAATTCAAGATTAAGGGAAAGGAGTTAAAGATAGAAAAGATACAAGACCCAAAGACAGATAAGTTAGGCATTTATAATAACACAAGAAAGGAAAGAAAGAAGGTGTTTTCCTCTTTTTGGCTACTTTCTGTTTTTGATTTCTGTTTTCCTTTTTTCTGGTTCTGTCTTTTTTGTGGGGTGGGTGGGTATATATATATATATATATATATGGCAAAAATATAATGATTAAACTGTTAAAAGGTGTAGTAAAAGAAGAAGTCAGAAGTAATGAAGAAAAATAAATGGAGGAATTGGATTAACAAGTAAGAAGATAAAAGAAGAAATACTATACAGAAATCATGGTACGCAGAAGAAGATAAGGAAGGACACTGTAGAAAAGAAGGCTTGAGCTAGGAGATGATTATGGATTAGAATATATAAAGACTGTGACATGATAAATGTAAATACAAATGTAACTATAAAAACTGATGGAAAAGACAACCAAATAAAGATATTGAAGATAAAATATAGAACATTCATGAAAAATGCAAGGCATTCCAAAATAAAAGCAAACACACACACACCACACTCATGAGGATATAAATGTATGCTGCTTAGCCATGCTCAGAGTGGAGGAAGTTTTGAAATTCCTCCTGGGCAGAAGGCTGAAATGTAGGACATGTCCTGGAAAAGGAGGAAAAGTCTGGTCACCCTGCCTTATGGTGAACTTGTGAGGAAGGGTGCATCTTAAGCTGTGGAAATAATGCACTCTTGTTTTTGTTGTTTTGTGCTTTCAAGTCACATACCTAGGTATTATTTGAGGACAAATGAAAATTAAACAGTGTATTGCAATGTCAAGCTAGTGTGTTATAATGGTATGAGTATTAGGATATGACTGGAGATTAGGGTTTGATTCCTTGCGTGACCATGGAAACCCACTGGATGACCTTTGGCACCTTTCAGCCCCAGAAAATCCCATGCCTTAGGGTTGGAGTTACCATAAGTTGGAAATGGAGGCACACAACAACAAATCACAATGCCATCATGTACACTCATAATGCATATGGGTCTGGGTCAGTCTATAGTCGTACAGTATAATTGGGAAAAGCATAAAAACAACCAAAATGATAGAGCTTCTTCCCTCTGATGGAAGGTTACAGTATTTGCAGTTCAAGAAAAGAGACCTAAGGAGCTATGGCCAGACTCCTGTTGGTGAATTACAATGATGTAACTCTGAACACTAAAGTGAGGATTGTTCAAGCCAATGTATTCCCAATCACCATGTACCTGGGAGCTGGACAGTGCAGCAGGCTGATAGAGATGTGGTGCTGGAGAAGAGTGCTGAGGATACTGTGGAGAGCCAAGAAGACAAATGGATTCTAGATCAAGCTGGAACTGTCCCTGGAAGCCAAAATGACCAAATTGAGGCCGTCGTACTTTGGTCACATCATTAGAAAAGACAATGCTAGGAAAGGTAGAGTGCAGGAGAAAGAAAGCCCACATGCCAAATGGTTAGACCAGGGGTAGGCAACCTTTCCCCTTTAAGGGCTGAGGGACTTCAGCTCCCAGAAGCCTCAGCCATGTTGGCCAATAGCTCCAGGGACTCTGGGAGCTGAAGTCCCTCGGCCCTTAAAGGGGAAAGGTTGCCTACCCCTGGGTTAGACTCAGTCAGGCCACAGGCCTGAGCCTGCAAGATCTGAGCAGAGCAGTGGAGGGCAAGGAGTCTCGGAGATGTCTCATCCACGGGGCTTCCAGGAGTCAAGGGCAACTTGAAGACGGTTAACAACAATGAGTTACACCATTGCTATACACATTTTGTTGTCAGAATTCTATAGTAACATCCCCCCCCCCTAAAAAATTGTCTTTGATACAAGTACCCAACTGTTGAGGGCAATGAGCTTACAGTTGTAAACCGCTTAGACATCCCATAGCATGATATGAAGCGGTATATAAATGAAGCTGCTTTTTTTGCTTTATATGTACTCTGATTAATTAAATTATAATAATAAATGGCAAAATCAAGGTTTGCTTTTTGGAATTACCAAAAAATAAAAAAATAAAAAATTAAGCTGTGGATGGCTGAATCCGTGGATGCAGAATTTGGGAATATGGAGGGCTGACTGTTTTGAAGGTGCAATAGAAACAGTTCTATTGAGGAGGAAAAAGGGGAGATGTCTAAAGAAACCGGAATGGTTTCCTAAGGAGCTTTTAACAGCTAAGATTTAAAAGGGGCATGTACAAGAAGAGGAAAAAGAGGAAAATCACCAAACAGGACTTCAAACAAAGCTGTTACATGTAGAGAGAGTCAGAAAAGCTAAAGCACAGAATGAACTCAGACTTGCTTGGTTATGTTTGTAGCAAAAGAAAGAACAAAGAAATGGCAGGGCACTGTGTGGAGAAGATGGCAAAATACTAATGAGATAGAGAAAAGGCAGAAGACTTAACACCTTCTTTGCCTCAGTCTGTCCCAAAGTAAAATAGTGCTCAACCTGAGGAAAATGGAAGAAATGATTCAGTAGGGGAAATGCAGCACAGAAAAGCTAAAGACATAGTACAGGAACACCTAACTACTCTAAATAAATTCAAATCTCCAGTGTAAGGTGAACTACATCCAAGAATATTGAAAGAACTGGAAGAGGTAATCTCGGAGCCACTGGGGATAATATTTGACAAGTCCTGGACAACAGAAGTCCCAGCAGATTGGAGAAGGACAAATGTCCCCATCTTCAAAAGGAAAAAAATAGGACTCAATCCAGTCAGCCTGACATCAGTACCAGGAAAGTTTCTAGAGTAGATAATCAAACCATCTGTGAGCACTTAAAAACTAAATGCTTTGTTCACTAAAACTCGACATGGGTTATGCTAGACTAATCTGATCTCTTTTTTGATAGAGTCACAAGCTTGGTAGATGAAAGGAATGTTATAGATGTAGCACATCTTGACTTCAGTAAGGCCTTTGACAAATTTCCCCCATGATACTCTTGCAAACAGTCAAGCAAAATGTAGGTTAGACAGTGCTACTGTTAGGTGGATTTATAATTGGTTGATGAATTGAACCCAAAGGGTGCTCACCAGTGGATCCTCTTCTGGAAAAACGTGACCAGTGGGTTGCCACAGGGTTCTGTCCTGGGCCCAGTGCTATTCAGCATCTTTATAAATGACTTGGGTGATGGAATAGAGGGCAAGCTTATCAAATTTGTAGATGATACCAAGGTAAGAGACACAGCTAATACCCCAGAGATCAGGTTAAGAATTCAAAATGACCTTAACAGATTTGGAGAGCTGGGCCAAAACTAACAAAATGAATTTCAGCAGGTAGACATGTAGAATACTACACTTAAGTAGAAAAAAAATGAAATGCACACATATAGGATGGGTGATACCTAGCTTGACAACAGTATGCATGAAAGGGATCTAGGAGTCTCAGTAGACCTCTAGTTAACATGAGTTAACAGTGTAATGTGGTAGTGTAAAATCCCCCATGTGATTCTATATTGCATCGATAGGAATATAGTATCTATCTAGCTTGAAGTAATAGTGCCACTCTATTCTGCTTTGGCTACCTGGAATACTGTGCCTGGTTCTGGCCACCACAATTCAAGAGGGATATTGACAAGCTGGAATGTATCCAGAGGAAGGTGTCATGGTCAGCCCTGAGGAGGACTCGGAGGACGAGGAGGAGGATGGGTCTCCTCCAGAGCAGGAAGAGATACAGGCTCCACCTGGCTCTCATTCTGCTCTGTCTGAGCCAAGCCCGGTTCTCCCAGCCCCAGAGCAGCCAGGTCCTAGTGCTCCTTCCTTGGAGGCTCAGCTGCCTAGTGGGGAGAAGCAGGAGGATACAGCAGAGCCAGTGCCTTCCTTTAGGCAGAGGAGAGCTGAGAGTGCTGGCAGTCGCAGGTCCAGGAGACTAGCTGAAAAGCAGCTGCTGAACAAGCCTCAGCTGGCACTGAGGTAGGATTTGACTATTTAAACAGTTGCAAGAGGCTTCCTCAGTGTCAAGACTTATTGTAGTTTCTTTGGGAGACTACGGTCAGTGTGGCTCCTTGTTTCCTGCTTTGTGCCTCTCGCTCTTGCCGTGTGGAACTCTGTTGCCTTGACCTTGGACCGGACTGGACCTTTGCTGATTACTGCCTGCCCTGACCTTAGACTGACTGACGCTGATTTCTGGACTCTGCTTTGCTGGTGCTTCGACTACAGGAAGGTTTGTGGCTGGCCTTGCTGTTTGCAGCTCACCCTTTCCATCCCTAGCAGCTGTGGGAACTGAGGCTGGCTGTAGTTGAGGACAGAAGGTGACTCAAATGGTAAAAGATCTGGAAACCATGGTCTGTGAAGGACAGCTTAGGGATCTGGTTATGTTTAGCCTGCAGAAAAGAAGGTTAAGCGGTGACATGATAGCCATGTTTAAACATTTGAAATTGTGTCATATGCAAGCTTGTTTTCTGCTGCTCTAGACACTAGGAACACAGAGGAATGGATTTAAACAACAAGAAAAGAGATTCCATCTAAATACTAGGAAGAACATCCTGACGATAAGAGAAGTTTGACTATGGAATATGCTGCCCTGGAGTATGATGGAGTCTCCTTCTTTGGAGGTTTTTATACAGGCTGGATGACCATCTTTTGGGAATGTGTTAATTGTGTATTCCTGCATGGTTCTTGTGGCATCTTCCAGTTCTTTAATAAATGTTCAGCACCAAATCATTAAAAGCACATCCATCCGTTACCAGTTTGTTGTCATAAGTCACTCTGATTAAAATGGCCTTTATATGCCAGGAGGACAGTAGGGAGAGAGACAACCTAGCATCACTTGGAGGGGAATTCTCTTGCAGCAGCTTGTCAAAGGAAGTATGCAAAGTTCTTCCCATCTTTTCTTCTTCAATATGAACTCTTCATAACAACCTTATGAGACAGAATTGGGGGAGGGTTGTGTGTGTATATATATATATATATATATATATGCTAAGTGTTTATCCCCCCCCCCCTTAACAAAATTGATCAAATGAAGGAAAGGTAGAAAAAGCAGGGATGGACTCAGGAAAACAAACATGCCTGTTCATATTGTAAACAAAAAGTTTATTAGTAGGTAGTTCTCTCTTTTCACATTTAAAGAATTTTTATGCACATAGTTCTGCAAACACAACAGAAAGTGATTGGTTAAAGGCCACCCAAATGTTCTTCACAGTTGGATGGGATGTGAAACCAGGCTTCTTGATCCTAGTATACCACTCAAACCACTATTTATACTACACTGATATTATGCTTATATGATATTGGGCAAAGAGAATTTGAACAGCGCATACTTAAGTTTGTGGATTTCCATGGTGTAATGAGTTTGTCACATGGAAGGGATCTCATGCAAAAACTGATTTAAAACAGGAAAAACCCGCAAAAGCGGATTGATTTTCACACAACGTTGAGCATTAACCTGGACAGAAAGTGAACAGAAAGTGGAAAAAATCTGCAAAAGCAGATTGATTTTCACACAATGTCAGGCGTAATGAGCATTAACACGACATTAACCCATACAGAAAGTTGACAAAACGTGATTCTTTTTTACTTTTGGAAAATCCTGAAATTAAAAAGAAATGTGTTTTGTTGACTTTCCATATGGGTTAATTGCTCATTAACTCTGATGCGTGTGAAAATCAACCCACAGTTGTGGGTTTTAAATCCCGTTTCTGCACGAGATTTGGGCACTTTGCCCCCGTGTGATAAACTCCTAAGTTGTGTTGGCCTCTGAAAGAATGCCTGTAAAGGACCATGAGACGCACAGAGGGTAGTTCTGTAGTTGTCACTACTCTTCATGATGGATGTAGAGAACTGCCAAAATACCTATTGCTGGGAAGCAGCAGCAAGGTAAAGGTATTGCCCTTATGTCTCACCTATGGTTTCTCCTATGCATCTCATGCAATGGGCCAGATGGGACATTGGATTGACCCAAGAGCACTCTTCTATATGGGCTGAAGGTAAATAAAGAGAATGGAGCCATTTAATTGCAGTCACGTTTATTTGCAGTTTCTATACACACTTCCTAGATAACCAAACTTTTCCGACACATTTTAGAAGGGGGTTCACAATGAAACTGTCACTGTTTTTACTAAAAAATAAATACAAGACTTAAAGTGTTGCACAGCTCTAAAATATACAAAGGCTTGGATTTGATGTAAACTTTGAAAACATTTTACAAAAGAAACAATCTTTGCAACAGTTTAAAAATTCATATTTACAAATATTACAAAAATACAAAATGGATGCAAGTCCATAAACCATTGTCTCTTCTGCCAGCATGAACTGGTGCTAGTACCAAAATAGTTACACTGTAACCTTCTTAATTGGTTTTTAAACGTTTAAGTCATAACCTACAGTATTTCTCTAGATCTGCCACAATTGCAGCAAATGCACTCTTATCAGTGACCTTTGGCAAATGCAAACATATGCTTTATTTTCTACAGCTAATCCTTATTCTCTATGTTGCCACAATATTAAAAAGAAAAAGAAAAAAAATGTTATTCAAAGAAAACAAACAGCTACATAACTTCAAAACTCATTCTTGTAACATCAGTGCAAACAACAGAATTGCAAGTTGGAATGATGATTCACAAGTTAGTTCTGTTTTTCAAAATTTATACCCTGTTTCAAGATGAGATGTTTAATTTCTATCTCTCTTGAGGGCTCTGAAGGCATATGACTGTGCATAACAACCCTATGCATTTTACTTATGAGTCTCACAGTATTCAATAGAGCTCTTCATTCACGTAACTGTGCACCTTTACATGTGGAAAGAGCTCCTAGGCATGCAGGGTGTTCATATTAAGTTCAATGAAGGGACAAGTGTGCAAAGTTAGCATCCCTTCCCCATTGTGAATGAGGGCAATCTTTATGGGCAGTAGAATACCATATGCCTATAGCAGATTGCTTTATCAGGGCTTTTTTATGAATATCATTTTTTTAAAAAGTGGATTTATAATCCATCTTCATTTGGGCTTTAATCTGATAAATAGAAAATAGAAACACTTTGTCATAGATTTTTTTGAGTAAACAAAATAAGTATTTATATGATAGTTTTGTGAGCATTACATAGACATTATATAGAAGGTGTTTCACTGCCTTCTGATTCAAGTGGCATGTATTTTAATATATATATATTTATATAGCTCTCTGTGGTATCAATATGAAATTAGTAATTGTGTCATCCACACTGTGTCACCGACAATGGAGAAATTGGCTTAAGTGGACTCTGGATAGCACCTAAAACTCTTGGAGAAACCAATTTATCTGTTTTCTCTTACAGTTTTACTACCAAGTATGTGTAGCACTTTAAGGAAATCATTTTGGCACACTGATTTGAAATGAATGTGGCACCGTATCTGTCTGTAACTCTAAACTTTTAGTGCCACTTCATTCCTAGCACCAAGTCATAGAATCAGGTTGTAATAGTGCTACTGGCAGTAGTTCTGATGAAAATGCTCTGAAATGGCACTTGTGCCTCCCATATCAAGTTTATAATTCTTGTTCACTCTTTTTTAAAGCTACACGGACCTTGTTAACTCACTAATGCATTCCATTTCACTTGCTTCACAACCACTCTTTAGAGCTTGCCTATTTAGCTGCAGTTGAAAAGGCTTGCTTCTAGTTAACCATTTTGCTTTACACATCTCAGCAAAGTATTTAGGTTTTTTTTTTTTTGCTTTTTGGCATTCAAATCCTAAATATTTGCCCCAACCTATCTGCCTACTCTACCTGCATAAAATTTCTGCATGGTGCCAGAATGTTCTCACATTTTGTGATGACATACTGGCTCAGCAGTTCAAATGCCCATTCTAAATGCTTATCTGCCAGCAAGGCAAATCTTAGTACAATATTGGGCAAATAATCTTCTGAGCTCGCTAGTCTTTCTATACACATGCTGACCAACCATCTCTTTCCACACTGGAGGGCTAAAAGAAAGTATTTAAAAAGAAAACACCTTGGTATATTATCATGAATATTTGACAGTGGAAAATCTGGTACCTAATTTTGTATTTGTTTTATTTACTCAATCTCTTGAATTTCAGATAAAACATACCTTTAAAACTATCGCTATGAGCAAACAAAAAGTAATCCTTCTACTACTTTCCACTCCCCCAAGTTCATGTTAAAAAGTACTTTTTTTTCTTGAAGCCAACTTACTCATAGAATTGCTAATGAATACCAACTTCACCCAACCATTCTGATAATTCAGTACTGCACACCACACATTCCTTCTCTAAATTGCTTTTTGTACTAAACCTTCCTCCATTCATATTCAGCCATTAATTAATTCTGCAGTTGATTAATATCAGCAGACATCATTCGGGAAAACATGGCCTGAATATCAGTTTGATTTTGGAGTGTATTGCAGCTGGAAAACTACCAATGAAAACATACTGTTCTGAAAAATAGTGACATTATTTTGTGCATATGAGAGTGGTTCTTTTTTTGAAATCCAATTTGATCTCACACCAACTTTTTGTTTTCTGACAAGAAAGTTCAAATAACTTCAAGTAATCCAGCTTTTTGTTTCCCTGCCTTCATTTTATTCCAAGTATTTGCTGTGGTTCCTTTTTCATCCTACTTGCTATAGATTCCCACCCAATTTAGCATCTCTGGTAAAACTAGGATAGAAGGGAACTGATTTGTAATGGATCACAGAGCTTCCTCATTCCAATTTTAGTAAGCTATATAAAGAATGTATGCATACACCTATTTTTCAGCTATTTTTTTCCACAGTGTCATTTCTCTAAATATTTAGGTAGCATGAATGTTATCCACACAAAGCTTCACTGAAAGGTTGATACATAATTTTATTGATGAATCAACAGCATTTGTTGCATGCTTAATAGTTATTTAGTTAATTAATATGAAACTTATCCTGTTTTAAATTTTTAGTTATTAGGTTATGACTAGGTCTCCCATCAGCCTAGCAGTGGTGGTAATAATATGAATAATACTCATCCCCTCTTCATAGTTATTGTCCAAATTAAGTGCTTAACATCATAGAAATGCTTGTTACTTTAGAAGAGGGGTTTTCCCTATTAAAAGTGTGCTTTTCATCCCAATTATTATAGTTTCAGTGCACTATATATACAAATCTGTTCGAAATTCTGTTTAATGGATGTGACTTCCCCCGTGAAATCCTGAGAATTGCAGTTGTGTGTTATATGGCTGAAAACCTATTGGTTCATCATAATAATTAACACTGTTGTTACGTTTCAGCATTCAGCATACTATCACTATCCCAAGCTTAAATCCTTCCCTATGAGTTCAATAGTGAGGTAGTTAGATCAATCATAAACTCTGAATTCTCAGTGTAAGCCTCTATCCTGAAGGGAAGAATGTAGAATCTACAGGTACTGTTCTGACAAATGATTTCTGAGAAATGACCCTACTTCCTAGGCTTTCAGGCTTTTTTTTTTTTTTTTTTTTTGGCCAATGAATGAAATATTAGCTGTGATTGACATGGTTAATTGTCTGGAGGAGAAACTTCAACAAAATGGACTTCAACATGGAGAAATGTAAGGTACTGCACAGGGCAGAAAAATGAAATGCATAGATATGGGATGGAGGACACTTGGCTTAATTAAACTAATGGTGAAGGGGATCTAGGAGTCCTAGTAGACCACAAGTTGAACATGAGTCAACGGTGCGATAAAGCAGCTAAAAAGGCCAACACAATTTTAGGCTGCATCAATAGAAGTACAGTGTCTAGATCAAGGGAAGTAATAGTGCCACTCTATTCTGCTTTGATCAGGCTCCACCTGGAATACTGTGTCCAGTTTTGGGCACCACAATTCAAAAAGGATGTGGAGAAGCTGGAGCGTGTCCAAAGGAGGGCGATTAAAATGGAAACCATGTCCTATGAGGAGCAACTTAGGGAACTGGGTGTTTAGCCTGGAGAAGAGATGGTTAAGAGGGGATATGATAGCCCTGTTTAAATATTTGAAGGGATGTCATATTGAGGAAGGAGTAAGCTTGTTTTCTGCTGCTCCAGAGAACAGGACCCGGAACAATGAATTCAAACTACACTGTACAAAAGAGATTCCAGCTCAACATTAGGAGGAACTTCCTGACAGTAAGAGCTGTTCGACAGTGGAACACATTCCCTTGGAGTGTGGTGGAGTCTCCTTCCTTGGAGGTCTTTAAACAGAGGCTGGATGGCCATCTCTCAGGTATGCTTTGATTGAGAGTTCCTGCATGGCAGGGGGTTGGACTGGATGGCCCTTATGGTCTCTTACAACTTTATGATTCTATGAACCTTCTGATCCTCTTTAAAGAAATGGATATGATCTTCCTTGGTGCAGAGTTGGTTGCTGCCTCAAGAGAAAACAAGCCAGCAATATACTTCAGTGTCACTGTGGTTGGGTGATTAATGATTCCGCCTGCTAACACAAATGAAGTGTATCCTTATTATAACTATATTGCATGGTCACCACCAAGGTAGTGGCAAATCTGGCACCAACTCCAGCAGCTGGCAGGGCTGCTCACAAGCCAAAGGGCCTCCAAATGATGCCAGAGAGGTGTGCAATGGCAATGGCCCATTGTGGCCTGTCGTTTATTGTATGCTTTCAAGTAGTTTCCAATTTATGGTGACCCTAAGGCGAACCTATCTTGAAGTTTTCTTGGCAAGATTTCTTCAGAGGTTTGCCACTTCTTTCTCCCGAGGCTGAGAGAATGTGACTTGCCCAAGGTCACCCAGTGGTTTTACATGGTCAAACCGGGAATTGAACCATGGTCTCCAGAGTCATAGTCCAACACTCAAACCAGTACACCACACTGGCTCTGTCATTAGCCATGTATTTAAGAAGACAGTGGCTGTATAATTCAGCTGACTGCCACTATCCCAGATAAAGAAAAATATTTCAGATTACAAAGGTGTGTGACTTCAGTCCTGCACCACAATTGTTTCCTCCTCAGGTGGATGAATGGATGGGCCTGGACCCTCCTCCTCTCTTCACCCTGAATGCCTTTTGTGCTGCTTTTTTTTTGTCTCCCCTCCTTCTCTCGCACTTGGCACCGTGGGCATTTTACTTGCAGCTGCAGCCTAGGCATTGCCTAAGTGACCTGTCCCTACCCCATTGCTGCCCAGCTGGTTGTCCTTTGTGTCCCTGGTGCTGCTGCTCAGAGCAATGGGTCTCCCAGTAAGTAGAGGTTGCAGTCCTTCCTTCCAGTACGCTTAAAGAAGCTTCTGATTCACTTCACCTAATATCAGTAAATGGTAGGGTAGAACCCAATAGCTCCTTTCAGTACCACAGGCCCACAAATATCTTAAACCTAGTGCATGTATTCTCCTGTAAAGTTAGGAAATATTATTTCTTCTCCCCTGAAAGACTCAATTTTTAGCAGGAAATTAACACCTTTTAGCCTATTAAAAGCACTTTAGAGGCTCCACTCCGGTCTCCAGATGTGAGAAAATGATGACATTTGAGGTAGAGAAGAAAACTTGTTTTCTCCAGGTGCAGGGGGCTGGTAAGTGTGCTGAAACCATTGCAGGGATTTCCTACCTCCCCATTTTTTTAAAAAAATTATTTCAATCCATATTAATGGTTGTTTAAAAATGAGACAAAGGTGGACATTTCAGTTTACCTAACACAGAGAAGACAAAAGGTGTATAAATATGGATTGCAGATTAGCAGAGAAAATCCCTGGGATATGGGACTTTACGGGAAACCTTTTTCTTGCTGTGACAAATGTTAAGCTGGCTGTAGGCATGTCTAAAGTTTGTATTCCTCTATGGAGACATTTATCTCAACCCAAGCCCTTTCGTTCCTAAACTGGAAATTGCTCAATTCTTCTGCCTTAATTTGTGTTACTGGCAAAATGTAAATCCCATTTATAAGTGTAAATGGATTTACTTGTAATTATGACTCCGTCTGGATGCAGTCCATAGTGCTGTTAATATATCTTCTCCATTCTGCTGGCCTCCTTAACCCTTGAGCAATCTGTGTTGGGCTAAAGGTTCAGATGTTCCTGGAGTGCCAAAAGAACTGAACAACTGAAGTCAAGCTCCACTTAGTGAAGGGTCAGACTTTCCAAGAATTGATTCAAATTTCAGGTTCAGATCCTCAGGTTTAGGCTTGTAGCTTACCTTCAGCCTATCATACTTTCTCAGCCTAACCTACCACTTCTTTGCATTGTTGAAAGGATAACATGGGGGTGGGTGGGTAGTAAAGAACCGTATCTAGAGACCCTAGGGGAAACAATGGGATATAAATGAGAATGCTTTTGAAGACAGTTTTCTAATTATCTCCTGACTTAATCGTTCTTATGTCCATGCTATTAAATTATCTGAATGCTACTGTTTCTTTAGAGACTGGCTTGTGGGAAGGGTCAGGGAAGGTGTAAGCATTTCTTTGATTCTTTTCAAATGGATCACACTGAACAATGTTAACACTCCCTGGACTGCTTTCCAAAATGTTCAGTACCAAAGACTGCATGGTACACCTTTTACTACCTGCTTGCTCTTTTGGTCCCTTCAAAAGATACTACAAGCATCGGTGGGGATGTTCTAGACCAGTGTTTCTTAGGCTATCTGATGTGGGTGATCAACAGTTTCTTTTCCCAATATGACAGGGACTGTCAGATTTGGAGTTGCTGAATGACTGCAACTGTTTTCTTTCTTTCTTTCTTTCTTTCTTTCTTTCTTTCTTGCTTTCTTTCTTGGAAGCTGTCTGTGGACTGGTGACAGATGGTTCATGCATTGGCACAGATCCTGGGGTCATCACAGAGTAGTACTGTTCTAAACTGCAAGTTCCACAAATTCCTTATTATCAGCTGATTAAGGCTTTGAGGAGTTAAAAGTCTCAATTTCTGGCTTAAAGCAAACTGTAGGGGCTTGTCCTATACAAATCTATTCAGACACAGGTTTCATTTCATTAATTAGCCACAGGGATGTGTGTATAGAATTAGTACTTCAGCTATAGAGAAATGGGGTGCGAATATCTCTTCTTATCGAGAATAAAGATAGTTTTGTTCATTAAACTTTAAATGTTCATGATTTGAATAAGTGTATTTAAATCTCTTTCATTTCTTCTCTTGTTGCTTTTTCTTCTGATTAAAAAACAACAAAATATTACATCCATTCCTCATAAAAATATTCCTGATGGAAGTTCCTTATATGCTGTTCAGAAATTAAGAGTAAAGGCAAGGAAGGGTTTGTGTGACAAAATACATTGATGGCCCTAGATAATTCTGCCCCAGATGCCAAGTGAATAGCACTTTTTAAAACAAGAATTGCAATAGTCCAATGTTATACTCATTTTGTGAAGGGTATCCCTGGGGAATAACCACATCAGTTTTAACTTGCTCCATCTGCTCTCTTTATCTTTTTGTTTACAAATGGGCCATAATTTTTTAAATCCTTTTCATGTATTTCCCCTCTTTCATACTGAATCTAAGATTGACTCATAAATTGTCTCTCTAGATCTTCTGTGAAATCTCTAAATATATACAGCTTTTCTTTGGTTGCTCTTTGCTTATTAATTTCCCCCTTGTTCTGTGTTGTCATGTTTTTTCTCTCTTATTGCTTTTTATTTGTGTTGCCAGTTAAATCCAGTACTTGGAAAAGTTACTTTTTGAACTATTACTCTATCCCAGACAGTATGACCTTGTTGGCTGGACAATTCTGGGAAGGGTATTCTGGCATCCTTTTTACAAGTTCTGATTAGTACTTGCTTAATTTGATTCTCTTTCCTTGTTTGGAAACCTCTCTAGGCTGATTTGTTTAAGAGCTGACCTCTAACGGTTACTAGGTTTCTAATTGCTAGGGCACATTCCTCTGCCCCAGCCATTTTTTTTTCATTTTCTTCAGTTTATATTTACCCTACTTAGGCTTAAAATCTTATCTGTTCAGTGCAATTCTTGCCATTAGGCACTTTATTAATATTAACCATCAATGTTTTCTGCAGCAAAATCTAAAAAGACCATCATATGTGAATATGGGATCTAGCTAGACCATTGATTTGCTAAAGAAAAGTTACATTACTGACACCTGCAGGTCCTCTTGGGATGCTTTTGGAAAGCAAATTTATGATCAACTCTCCCATATGTAATAAACATGATGGGAAAGACAAAAGAGTGGTGTCTGAAACTGAGGCAGTGATCATGAAAAGAAAGAAATTTAGGATAGTTCAAAGGTAGCTCTTTTAAAAGACAAGGGAATTTGCTTGATTAATAAAATGATTGGCCTTATTTGTCATCATTTTACCCCCACTTTCACATGACTACATTTCTCAGGATCTTGACAAGGCGGGAAAGAGAAGCCACAACAGAAAATCTGTTTTCTAAACAGTTTGTATATGTAGTGCCTGCCAATAAGCCTCTGTCACAAGCTGCACTTTTGATATAAGCTTGTTTGGAACAGCATTTTTGGAAGAGAATGAATCAGATACTATTTAATATGATAGTATTTTATTTATATTGAGGATTTCCTCTAATTCAAGTGTTAAAATTATGTTAGAGGCTTAATTATTTAACTGCAAGTGGTTGTGGTAGATATGTAAATTATGTTTGATATCAAAATTGTATTCACAGAATACAGTCAATAACTTTATCCATTTTGTTTGTCTTTCAACAAGGTTATTATCTGTCACCAACCACTTTTTCTGTCTCTCCAATAATTCTATTTACAGATATTTATCAAAAATATGGATATGTACATCTGTTTTGTTCATATCTTCTAAATTTTGTTTCACTTCATTTAAGTGTAAAAAAATACCAATTCCTCAAGCAATTTTTATGTTTTCCCACCTAGGGAAGCACAACAATGAGGAAAATGTTTTATGTTTTGATGGCATCTTTGGAGGGGCAAAGGGAATTCTGCAAGTCGGATAATGTAAATCTACATCAATGACAGGAAATATGAGAGAAATGAATGATAGTTAACCAAAGGTAACCCTTTCGGCATATGCTTCTACTTATAGAAAATGTGAAGTAATAAATAGCTACAGATCATCTTCTCTTTCTTCCAGTCTCTCAGCACTCCTTAGCATTTTCAAGCATCAGTATTGCCCTGCATTGTTTTTGGCTGCTACAGAATTGGCTTTTTATATCCACACAAGCCAAGCAAATGTGAAGTTCCCCCATTTAACAGTCAGAAGTGTGCTCTGGCCCTTTCATAGCCTATGTAGAACTCTGAGAGGATCTATCATCATGAGGGCTTCCATCAGAATTTTCAGTCTCTCCTTCTGAAATGGCTTGCATTGGGGTGTTATACAGTCTGCAGCGGACGCTGTACCGACTACTACTGGCTGCAGGAGGTGCCCGTGACCGTCCTACCCGTGATGATGCTGATGTAGGAAAGCTTTTGGAAGAAGTCCCCTCTGCAGTTATCCTTGGGGGGCAAGGAGAGAGAGGAGCTAATGCCTCAGCACTTGATGAGGCTTGGGAAGACTCATCAGCATTTTGTAGAGTATCCCCAATTAGTTCTCCAGGAGATTTGGGTGAAATTGGACTCTTCAGTATTTCGGTAGCTGACATCCTGTAGCTAGAATCAGACCGGCTGCCCTTTTTCAGAAGCAGCAGTTTGAATTCTTCATTTGATGTATTGGATTTTTTGGCATTCCTGTAAATAAGTCCAGGAGATCGCTGGCTGCACAGTGGGCTTGCCACACTTGGAACAGGGGGAACATTAGCGGTAGGAGGTGTGCTGCTGGCAGAAGATATGTTGCTAGTACTAGATGAAGCTCTCAATCTGTTCCTTGAAGAAATATCTCCAGAATCCTTTCTTCCGAGCACTTTCCTTTTTGACCTGTTAAGAAAAGATGGAACAATATTCAGTGTTAAAACCTAGCTTCAATTAACTGCTGAGGAAGATCACAAAATACTGATGTAACATTAAACATTTGGTGCAAAGTATTACTACACATTGAAATACAGACACACATGTATATATATAAAATCAGTCTATAGTATTACCTTGTACATATTCAAAAATTTGAAAGCATTTCACCTTTAAGAATTTCATCTTTCAACCTTTGAAAGAATGTATTAGCTCAGATAACTATGTAGAGAATGCTTAGGAAAAAAGTAAGCAGTATCTAGTACAGGATCAGAAATTGTAGAGGGATCTAACCCGAACAACGTCTTGACCATCTTTCCATGTTCCTTCCTTCCCTGTGCAATATTCTAAAAAGCACAGCTATTGGGGCTCAAGGAGGATATGGAATACGAAGACCCATCAACACTTGCAGAATTCAGACTATCTCAGTGCCATATTGGCTTTGTTGTAGCCTTATCTACTTTGCTTATCCAAACCTGAGGTAGGAGAATCACCAGTGAGATCTGGCATAATGACTAAGGCTTAAGCTGGATGTCAGTATATTAAACATCAGGGAAGTCCGGATGCCTGCAAGTAAAAATTTCATTTATTCTAGTTGAGACTAACACTTGGATTTAGGGCCACTGTATTAAAGCTACTACAGTCGCCTCTTGATATCCACAAATTCAACTATCCACGGCCTGAAATTATCCCAAAAATCTATACATTCCAAAAAGGAAAACTTGATTTTGCTATTTTATACAAGGAACACCATTTTACTATGCCATTGCATTTAATCGGACTTAAACATCCACAGATTTTGGAGGGTCCTGGAACCAAACCCCAGCAGATACCAAGGGCCCAATATATTTAACTAAAATAGCAAAAGAATGTTTATATACAGAATATGCTTTGTTGAATAGCAAATTTTTAGGTTGAAGGAGAAACCTCCAGTTTTGGGTTCAAGAATGGAGGTATAGGAATTAAAGATTATATTTTTCTAAATTCATGCTGAATGTTCTTCTAAATGTCATGTTGCTTGCTGGCTCTCATAACAGAGAATTGTGCATTGGAGGTGAAACTGAAGCCACTATTCTAGAATCTTTTAGGTTGTGGAGTGGGTGGAAGAAAAAGGTACTGGGATACTAAAGTGAATCTGTAAATTTGCAATTTATATACACACTTTTGTGGTGTAACTGATTGAGAACTGGAACAATGAAAATAGGATACATTATGAAGCCCATTTACACTTTCTCAGATTTATCATTTGTCTAACCTCTGTATCACATAAATTCATGTGTTGGTTCTCTACTGAAAAATCCAGTTTCTGAAATCTATCACCACCAAATAATTTTTCATTGAATTATTATAGGCCTGCTCCAATGCCTCTGAAAATAAAAAAAACACAGTTACTATTCTAGTAACTACACCATTAGCTTACCGATGAATGACTGCAAACAGATCTTCTGTTGTTCGAGGTTTATTTGGAGACACAAAAGCATCATCTGGTTCGGCCTGGGAATCTTCACTTAAGGGTGAGAATATGGAATCATCACTCGGAGAAGAGTCTTCAGAACAAAAAGAAGAGCAGTTGAGATATCATTAAATATTCTGATACAGTATAGCTGGTTAATGTAATCTCACTGAGTTAATAATGAAATTGTGTAATGACAATCTAATCTCAATATGCATGACCTGTCAAAATGTTTACATGCAACCCGTTGGTGTAACTGAAATGAATTTAAAAATGCAAATCAGTGCCTTTGTTATTGTTATGTGCCTTCAAGTTGTTTTAGACCAGGGGTAGGCAACCTTTCTCCTTTAAGGGCCGAGGGACTTCAGCTCCCAGAAGCCTCAGCCATGTTGGCCAATAGTCCCATGTTGGCCAATAGCTCCTGGGATTCTGGGAGCTGAAGTCCCTTGGCCCTTAAAGGGGAAAGGTTGCCTACCCTTGTTTTAGACTTATGGTGACCCCAGTGTGACCCTATCATTGTGTTTTCTGGGGCTGAGAGTGTATGCCTCACTCACCCAAGGTCACCTAGTGGGTTCCTATGGGCAAGTGGGGAATTGAACCCTGATCTCCAGTGTCACGTCCAACAATCAAACTACTACACCACGCTGGCTCTCAATAACTGAAATGAATTACCAAAGTGGAACTGAAATAAATACACCTCTGCCCAATTAATCTAGCTATTGATTTAGTTTAGGGAGCTAGCATGACTTTAGGCATTGAGAAGTATCTAACAAATTGTACAGAACTAACCTTTTAAGATATCTTCTGGAATCCCTTGTGTCTCAGCTGCTCTCCTGTCATTGTCATCTGAGGCACTTTTGGCTGGAATACCTGACATAGTATCATTTTCTTGCTCAGTACATTTTTCACTAAGTGAATCTACAGTTGAAATCTCCGGTTCATAGCTGATACTCCCAGGCACTTTGTCATCACATTGGCTTAGACTGAGTTGATGCTTTAGGTGATAACTGATGTCTGCTACCCCAACTAAGGAGTCATACTGGGGTGTATTTCGATTAAGAGGTTCTAACTTTTGTTCACAGTGTGCAGGTAATTCTCGCTGAAGCTGCACAGGGACGAATCTCTTATCTTGCTGAAATCCACAAGTACTTATTGTCCCTTCAGAATTGCTGGAAAGGCCTGCCATGCCTTGTGGAAACTGTTTGGGGCAACTGCTGCAGGTTTTATTTAAAGTACTCTCTTGTAAAAACTCATGAACCAAGTGTGTTTGATCTGTTACATACTTAGCTGCTGGAGCACCCATATCTACTGAGGTTAGGGTGTCTCGACAAGTATTCATTTCACTGAAAGTCAAATTGCATTCTGCTTGCAGTTGTTCAGGGGTTATCTGTACTGGAGAAGGGTTAATATAGGACACTATGGCGTCTTCCATGGAATACTGGCGTAATATTTGTTTCTTACTTCCATGTGGTTTCACTACAGTTTTTGCATGAAAATGGGGGAGGTCTGTGTTATCTTTTTGTTTTGGGTCTTCAGGCTTATTGATTGATCGAAGATGTACAGATTTCAGGACTGAAGGCGTAATAGCAAGGGCTGGCGGAGGATTAGAGTTCAGTGCTTCTTCTACCATATTAGGCTTATTGTTATTAAAAGCATGTAGTTGGTGTCTGTGAGCGTAGGGTTTATTCAAGACATTATGAAGAGCACTTAGGTCAAGATGAGTAGGAGGTATAACTGGAAGTTCAAGGTCTTTATTTAGAAATATGTTGCCATCCTTAGAAGTCTGTTGTAATGATGACTTTCTTTCTGGTACTTTTGGCTTCCTTTTACTCCCCCCCGGGGATAAGGGTCCAGAAAAGAAAGCTGTAGGGAAGGATGATGTTGGTGTTTCAGACTGACTGGAATAACCACTTGAAGGAGAAGCTAAACCAGCCAGCTTTTCTGGGGAAGCCAACTTAAATTCATTCTCAACAGAAGGGAGGGAAGGAGTGGTAGCGCGCGATCCAGACTGTGACGTTTGTGATTCCGAACTTTCTGGCGACTTTATGCATTCTATGACCGTAGTACCCGTAGCAGTGCTAGAATTGGATAAAGACCTATATGGATCATTAGATTTCAAGTCATTTAGAAGCCAGAGATCTGCATAGTGAGATTGTTCAGCACCTTCATCTTTAAAGGATGGGATGTCCATGGCGTCATATGGAAGGTTTTTTAATCTGCTCTCATCCTGATTATCCCAGGAGTGTTCCTGTTTGCTTGGTATATTAGCATTTTCTGCTCTTGAAGGTGTATTTGAAAACTCAAGGGGCAGCTTCATTTCCCTGGAAGTGTGAGGCATGTGCTGCTGCCCACTGCTTATCTTTGGTTCTTTCTTCTCAGGAAGATCTGTGCTGCTGTCAGATTTCCTTAAAGATGAACTACGTTTTGGTGGGGCTGGCTTTGCCTTTGGTTTTTTGAGAGAGATGCTCTGTTTCCCTTGTCTCTTGTGACTGACATAATCCTGCCAGGTGCAGTTAGTAAAACTGGAAACAACACTTGCATTCTGGCCACTCTCAGAGCCCACAGCTGCATAGTTACAAATATAACTTTTAGTTCCCTTGAGACCGCAGTCAAAGTGCATGGAGGTATAGTAACCTTCAGTGTCAACAGAAAAGTGTGAGCTAGTGTCTGCTTTGTCAGATGGGGTCTTCTCTATAAAACTATCATAAGTGGCCATGCTTGTAAAACTTGGACATCCCAGGCTATCTGTCTTGGGACGTTCAGGACTGAAATCTTGACGGCAGGATGCATCATGATGATGATGCAAGTAATTCCATTCACTGTCACTTGTGTTGCTGTTATTGGGGTCATCAAGCAGATCTGCTACAGTTGAAGTGAAAGAACTTGTCCTGTGACCTCTAATCTTATCTATCTGATCATTATAGTGTTCTGTTATGAAGACATTAGAGTCCTCATTAGCATTAGGGACAATGTTAAGTGATAATTCTGAATCACAGTGTGAAGAACCAGTCAATGGGGGAGATGCAGCAGGAGGAATAGTTTCTGATGTCTGGGAAGGACATGTTGAGCTGCTCCCACTCCAGTTCCCACTGGATGATTGATGGTCATCTTTCTGGTCCATGTGACTGCTGAGAAGAACCCCAGCAGTAGAGATAGAGTGAATGGGACTTCCAAACGTGTCAGAGTTTGATGAGATATCACAGCTTCCAGAATCTACCATTCTTGATAACCTTGATCTCCCCCTTTCATTTGAGTTATGATCTGGACTATGAAGATGTTGAGAACACTTTAAACTAATAGGATGGTGTTCTTGCGAACACGAGTTATTAATGGCATCTTTACTCTTTGCAGAGATTCTTTCTTGGCTTGTTAAAAAGTGTTCTGCCTCATATGCTGACATTTTGGCTCCAGTGTTGTGGTGTTCCACTTCATTGGCTCTAGCACCTTCACGAGGAAGACTTCTTGATCGTACACGGTTGCTTACTGATGTTGTAAACATGGCATCACCATTGTCTGCCAGAACCAATATGTTGCCAGCTGAATGAGAAAGGGAGGCTACTACACTTTGACCCCTCTGAGCTCGAATTCTTCTCCGGGATGGGGCAGCAATGAGGATTTCTTCTGTTTGGCACTCAGAATCCCTGGTACCTGATCTCCTGTTCACATTATTAGAGAAGTCTGGATTTGCATGCACAATCACATTCCGTTCTCTTGCTACTGGTGATTCGTCAGAATCTAGGACACATATAAAACTCTGTAAGGTACCATTTACACCACCTGAAAAATTATTACCCTTATGCTGCCTTAACATAAAGCACAAGGTAACAGGTTTCTTTCCCCTACCTTGCTGCATTTGTATTTGATTAACGAATATGCAGAAAAAATTATTTACTAGGGCCATTCTCTTATGTTTCATCCCATTACAAATTGCTCTTGCCCAGCAGCTCAGTGGCATTTCCTCTGCAAAGTTCTACATCTATTGTTTCCAGGAGACTAATCAGTCCATTTTCATCAAAATTCTGAGTAGCTAATGTTTTTATGACAGTTCAGATCTTTGTTTCATTGGTTTCTCCCTCAGTAGCAGATATTGTGGCCACTGTACATATCAGAGTGATTTTCTCTGAGACAAATTTTATTGGATATTTTACTCTAGTTAGTCTTGATTACCATCAGGACAGAAAAAGAGCTAAATCAATTTATTATACACTGTTTCAGCAAGTAAAGGAAGGAAGAGTAAACATACTTGAAAGGGGGGGTTGACAAAGTTTTCAAACAATTTAAATGTTGAGTCCTGTATGAAATAAAATGTTCAAATGGTCTTCTGCATAAGTTAAGCAGTGAAAATTGATCATTACTTTGCAGGGTAACAATCCTCACTTTTTTACCATAAGAGTCCCTTATGGGTCCCTTAGCTACAAGAAAAAACTTTCACTGAATCTAGTTACTTTTTATGTACATACTATGGGTATAGAAACAAACAAAAAGAAAAAATACACCAGAAATCAAGTAACTCATTACATTTAAACAAGAAGGGCAGGACATATATATCTATATTACTTAGTAAGGCCCACAGCATATCAAGACTGAAGGCTGTAATGAGTAATATAGTTTGGCTGGCAGTATTAAAATAAATATAAAAAAGACAAAATGAAACAAAAATACCCAAACACAGTATATTTGAAACTCTAGAATCATAAAAGCTGGATAGTTCCTTGGAAAGCTGTTTGGAAGGCAGGCTATTGCTGCAATTAAGGCAGTTAGAATGCTATCTAGTCAAGAGCTGTATTTATACTACACCTATTTCTTGTTGGACTCTTCTGGGGATGCCAGAGATGGTTTTCCTCCTTCTCAATTTCCGTCTCCGCTGTAGCACGGATTGTGAGTGAACAAGAGAGCATCGTATACTAGCCTCTCTGTCAAAACCAACTCCTGCAACCCATAAATAGGTCTCATTAGCTTTTAGAAATAGTAGACAAATTGATATGACTGGAAGACAATGGAGGTCATCTGAGCACTTTGGATTATGCCTACAAATAAATATAAGGAAGACCCTATACAACTCTCACGAAAATTATTCACTGTGATTCACAGCCTTGCTTCTAAGTCTGTCCCCTTGGAGCAGCCTGCTTTGCCAAAAGACACCAAAGGAGGAGAAAAGAAATTAAAAAGGGGAGAGAGGAGGTTAAGCATTATTGTGAGCAAAGAACCCTTAATTGTAATGGTTTGCCCATTTATCACTGATATGCAGGCATCAGCATCTATGAAATGAACACTATCATCCAAGATGATCAGAAATTGTTTTGCTGCAAATTGTTTAAAAATTATTGGTCTGTTTTGCAGTGAAGTTGTGAGGAACAACGGCAAGTCTAATTGCACATTATATATACACACCTTCACTTACTGCATTATGTGTGTCTCATGCATTAACAGTGGATAAACATTGTGGATGTTGAGACATATCTGAATGTTCACACTGATTGCATCATGCAATCAGTGGAAATAATTATGGTCACTTGATTGATTTTGACCAGTGTTTACACTACACAATACTAAACTTATTTGGTCCTAATTCTTAAAAGTATTGCTGTTATTCTCATAGGAGAGTAGCCACTCTAAGGTGATGATTCTCAACCACTGGCTCTCTAGAAGTTTTGGACTTTTCCTCCAAGATTCCCTGACCATTGTCCATAGCCATGGCTGATGGGAGTTGAAATTGAAGATATGTGGAGGGCTAAAAGTTGAGAATCACAGCTCTGAAGCATCTTCAAAGCACATGTTGGGTTTCAGATTGTGAAATTGTCCTGTTTTCCTATTAGCTTTGTACAGTTTTTAGATATTCCTTTCTCCCAACATCTAATGTTATCCACGTAGGAAGAACAGGGTAGAATGTTTCCAAATGCAAGAAATCTTTCATATAAGGGACCATTGAAAGATGTGAACTAAATATTAAATCCATTCTACAAAACCCCCAGTCTTTTTATTAGTCTTAACCCTCCACTATGCAAACAAGACCAATCTAGTATATACTGTACTACAGAGCAAGGCACAGCCCTGATTAATGTTTGAAGAGATGTAGAAACAGATAAACTAAAATAAGATAAAATAACACCATGCACTACTATTTGATATGAAGCTGCTTTATTCTGAATTAAACTGTTGGTCAACTTAGCCCCTTACTGTCTATCTTCATTGGTAGGAGCTTTCCAGCACCCTAGGTACTCCTTACTTTCTACCTTTAATTGGAGATATTGGGAACTGAAACTTGTGACTTCTGAATTTAAAGTATGTGTTGTACTACTGAGATGGAAGCTGACCTATTATGGGATACCTTTCCCATCATTGCTGATACTATACTACCCAGTTACAGTAATTTGACACCTCATTAAACATAGACTTCATTCTACAGAATTCTGGAATTCTCTGCCAAAGAGCTACAGTCCACTTCCTTGAATAGCTCTAGCACTCTGTTCTCCCCAAATTGCAAATCTCAGGATTTCAAAGGGCATGTAATATGGCCCTCCAAATCCATGGATTCTTTATCCACGGATTCAACCATTCAGGCCACTGTATTTAATGGGACTTGACTACCCACAGATTTTGGTATTCACAGGGTGTCCTGGAACAAGACCTAAGCAGATACCTAGGACCCACTGTAGTTAAAGTGGTATCAAATAATTTAAACTGTAAATGTTATGAATACTGTAGAAGTATGGATACAGTCTGGGAGAGCCTGGTTTGCATTTTTTCCATGCAGCTTAATCCTTGGGCCACAGTAAATCACATTGATCCTGCAATAGAGATCTATGCCTGCAGATGGCACAGTGAACGGGGCAGAGTAGATTTCTCTGGTGCATATCTCTACCTTGCAACACAACAATGTGCAAACCCACCACCCACAAAATTATTTCTAGAAGTAAAGCAAATTGTTTTAAAATGTGCTAAGTATCTAAATAACTCATGGTTGTAATGTTACTGGAAAAGACACTAGAGAGAGGAAGGTAAAAAGAAAATTGGAAAAAATCTATTCATCTAGATCAGGGGTAGGCAACCTTTCCCCTTTAAGGGCCGAGGGACTTCAGCTCCCAGAATCCCAGGAGCTATTGGCCAACATGGGACTATTGGCCAACATGGCTGAGGCTTCTGGGAGCTGAAGTCCCTTGGCCCTTAAAGGAGAAAGGTTGCCTACCCCTGATCTAGATTAACAGACATTTAGGAATTGAACCATGTATCTATTTGATTATTTTTTTAATCTGATGTTTTTATACTAGCATTCTCTTCATCTAGGAATTGTAACTTGGTAAGAACGGTCCTTTCTTAACTAATATGTCAGGCCAATATCTAAACACAATGTCATTTGAAACATGACTACAAGAATAAAACATGGGGGAGGGGAACCAAAACCAACCCTCCCAATAAATTCTTGATCCGAAAAAAAAATCTCTATTATCAGTGCTGTATAATTATATCAACCATAATTATACATGGACACACACATACATAGTACATTACATACAAATGTGAAACACAAAAAAGTAACTTTTTGGTAAAAGTTCTTCTTGAAATCTATTGCAGGAAACCCTAGACAATAATCCTATATCAGCCACCACTAATGTTGTAACAAGTGAACAGAGAAGCTTACTTCACAACGAACAAAAACACTACACATTCTACTGACCTTCATTCTTTTACAATATTGCTTTTTACCAGTAAGGGAAAGGCAGAGTAGGGAGAGGAATCAGAACTTAAACATTGTTTCAAAGTTTTCAAGTAATTACATCAATGTGTTAGTGATATCTGTAGTTACTGAACTGAACCATCTAGAGTAGCGGAGTTTTCAAAACTCACGCAAATCTTGTTTTTTCACCCCATCATTAATGGAGAGTTCTTAGACTATGTAATTATGAATGTCTTTTTATTATGGGGAGGGGGGATCCAACAATGTTTGTGCTAGCTTTCCAGAGTAAAATCTAAGCACACTGGCCAAGATCCAGATAGCTTTATGAACCTAAGGATGATTTAGAAGTCTGTTTTTCTCTCTCACTAGGACACATGGAAAAACTGTTTGAAAAAGAGATGGAAGATAGGCTCAAGATCAGCCTATTCTAAAACATGAGGATTAGCAATTCAAAGAAGAGCATTACAAAAATTACTTGACATGTGCCATCTGGATCCCAGTTTACTAACCCATAAGCCAGCAAAGAGTGGGGTCCATTCAAAACTATTGATTTGAACTGAATTCTGTGCTAGATTGTTGCCACTAAGTAGGAGTCACTCCTAATTGTCATTTGCCGCTGCCCCCCTCCACCATATGTTCAAATTATATTATTCCCAGGTAAAGCAAATGTTCCCACTAAACACAGTATATTGATGTATGCCAGTGGTTCTCAAACTGCTTATCCTTGATATGCCCCTTTACATTTAGATGTGCCCCTCCACTCAACATAGTATATGAATAAAAATATTTTATTTGTTTAGTGTGTGTATTTTCATATGCACATTCATGTATATTCATATTTTAACATTTATAAGGGAATAACATTGTTCAAAATTGAATAGACTATTTAAACAAATTCAGTATTATTCAGCTCAATATGTGTAAGTTTTACACATAAAAAAGTTTGGGAGTAGTAGTTGTAGTAGTAGTAGCATTCCAGGTCTTGCACCTCCTTTGAGCAACTCTTGAACCATCTACCACCCCCCACCCCCAGTTTGAGAACCACTGGCGTATGCAGACAGAAAACAAATTGAATTCAGTATTTCGCTGTAAGCAAAGTCTGACGCCAAATGTCCACCACCAAGGCTGAAAAAGTTAGAAATAGTTATGTTGTGTTATAAAAAAATGGGAGAAAAATATCAATACTGTAGAATATGCAGGACAGACAAATACATTAGTATTTACCTTTGACGAGTACCACATAATAATGAATGGTGCCTTTTAAACCATATTAGAAAAAAAGCAAGCATACTTTTTCCTGCTTATTCAATATTCTTATCTTTCAGTCAGTGTGCCTAAGTGTGATGGACTGCATGTGAGCTGATGGTAGATGGTCAGTAGGCAAAATGATCTGATCTAACTAAAGATCAGGTTTAGCATCTTAAGGTGCTGCTAGATGAACCATTGCTCCTGGTTATCTAGGTGGCAGTTATTGCTAAGTGTGCATTTTCACAGCTCTGACCAATTTACCAGCTGCTTCCACTCCTGGTGAAGATGGATTTGACCACAGTTACACATGGCTTTGTAACTACAATAATGTGATTAAATTTTGGCAACAGTCTATGTGGCAAGTTCGATAAAGAGTGTTGGGAAAATGCAGTGAGTTTAAATCTTTTCCATTCCCACTTTTGGGGTCATATTACATCAATCTTGTTTTATTTACATGGAGTCCAGTTCAAAGTGCTAGCTCAGTGGCATAAATTGTACAATCCCCAGATGTTGTTAAAATGCTACAGCCAGCACTGCCTATGCTGGCTAGGGTTGACTAGTTGTATGCTATGATGCTCCAAATGGCTCAGGATCTATGGTATGGTAGGTATCCTTCATGGACCTATCTAACAATTTCACTGGAGACCCTGGGGGGTTGCAGACTGCCAGAAATAGTGTGAATTCAGTCCACTTTTAGGGTTAGGGTTAGTGCTAGGGAATCATGGGAACTGTTATTTTTCTGAGACATTGAGCCTTCTCTGTCAGACAACTCTGATGCCACAATAAAATACAGTTCCCATGGTTCCCATGGTTCCCTAACTCTAACCCTAACCCTAAAAGTGGACTGAATTCACACTATTTCTGGCAGTCTGCAACCCCCCCCCCCTGATTTGTGCTCCATCCCTCAAGGAGGTGAAACTGGCAGTAATAAAGATAAGGCTTTTTCCGGGCAGTTGAGGAACACTTCCTAGAGCAAGAACTGGTCTATTTGTGATGGCTTTTAGGCAAGCAATCAAGATGTTTGTATTTTGTGTGTGGCATGCCTTCAAGTTGTCTGTTTACTTATGGTGACTCCATAAATTCCATAGGGTTTTCTTAGGAAAGGAATACTTAGTGGTGGTTTTCCCAATTCCTTCCTCTGAAATATAGCCTACAGCATCTGGTATTTGTTGGTGATCTCCCATACAAATACTAACTAAGGTTAACCTTGCTTATCTTCCAAGATCAGACAGGATCTGGTACCTTTTTACTGGTACTTTTTAATGGATTTTAATTGTGTTATCTCTGCTAGTGGCTTCTTTTATTTTGATTGTGTTTATACTAGGCCAAGAAGTAATGGACTGGTTCCAGCCAGTAGGAGCTAGAGGCTCTGATGTCAGTGGAGTGATGAATCTGCCCTAGGTCTTGGTCTGAACTTTAAAGGACTTATCCAAGGTGCTTAGTGAATTTTGGGGGTATGTTTCGACCCTTGGAAGCTTCTTTAAAATGTGGACTAAAATCTAGAAGAGATCCATAACCACAATGACACCTGAGCCAGTAGAAGCCACTGGTTCAAGCATAATACCAAACAGGACTCCCATTATAAGAATGAGCTTTCATGAGCGTTTTGACTCCAAGTTCTTATCTTTTCACATATTCAAGGAAGAAACCGAAATCTTCCATTTTTGCTTCAGAGCTAATCACAGTTCCCTGTTATATCCAAACTTGGAGGAAAGAAAACCAACTCATAGCTAGATATCATAATTTGTAAACCAATAATAACAGAATCAATGGAATCAATAATCAATATTCATAGTTTTCTGAGCTCTGATATGAAGAACAGTGGTTAATGCTAAAATAAGAAGATAGTATTTCAATGCACTTGCAGGCAGAAGGAACATACAAGCTGAGAAGCATACAAGCTTAGAAACCTATGCAGGATTTATTCATACCAGGAAAACATAATAGAGAAACAAGTCTTTCTGGAGAAAGTTCCATTAATTGAAATGGTCTACTCTAGTTGGGAATAAATCAGGTATAATCCAATATATTTAAGCTTTTATAAATCAATTATAATATCAGTACTGTATTTATTTATTTGCCTTGGAGCATTATGCAAGATTTTTGAAACAACTGGTAGAAAATGCAGTAACTTCTATGCATTTTGGGAATTCCGTCAGTGTGTCAAATATTGTCTTTTGGAATGGAAATCTTTACTCCAGTGCATGACAAGCCTGCACAATTCAAAAGAACAATGCAAAAAAATAAAGTAAAAATAATACCACTTTTCAAAACAAAACAAAAACAAACAAACAATCATACCATTTTATTCCAAATATAAGCACACCAATGCCAATGATTATTCATTAGAGAGCACTTCAGCTCACTGGAAAGTGTTAAAGCTTAGCTAAATTCTTGCCCCAGAAACCTTACATTTGCTGAACAAAACTCCCATGTTTAGGGGCATGCTCACCGTAATAAAATTTATGACTTGAACCACCTTTTTGTCAACAAAAAAAGAAGTACAAGAGATCTGTACCAGTGACATTGATGGGGATAATGCAAGAGGAAATCACTTGGGCATCTTGTTTCATTTTCTCCTCTGGAGTTGGGAGAGGTAGTGCTTTGCTCCAGTTGGTTTGCTTATCCAGTGTAGTAGGTATATTATGTATTGGATTTTTCGGCCTCTGCCCTAACATGACATCTGCGTCTTCTTCCTCTGGATGGTGGGACTGTAAATGAATACAATCCGAATCAGTATCTATTCTTTTACAATGTAAGATTATCTTTTTAAAAAAGTAACAGCACATGGAAGTTCGAAGTAGATTACAGGAAAGCAGGAAACAGAAGATTTGTCTATAGGTCATAACAACAGACTACCAATCTTTCAATGCACACATAGTAGATAGGAAATGAAACCCAACTAGCATATTGGAAACATTTAGGAACTGAAAGTCAAAATAATTTCCCAAGAAATGGAAAGAACTTCCAATTCATGATTAGTTTCCACAAGCATGTACCCTTTTACTCAAGATTTATATAAATGATCCATTTGTGCATGCAACATTAGCAACTGTATGCAAATCTGAATTCATTTTGTTAGCCTATATATATGAACAAACATCAATTGAAAATCAGTTGCATGCAACTGCCTATCACCATATACTTGACAAGTTATGTAACATGGTTTACACAACCCAGTCTTATTTTGAACAACATTGCTTGGAAATATTCAAATAGAATTTCAATATGGTTTCAAGTCAAAATTTGCTTAGAAGTTCAAATGAGTTCAGTGGAACTTATTCCTAAAAATAATCTTCATTTACCAGGCTGATCCTGGTAATTTCAGAGAACATTTCACTGAAATGAATGAAACTGAATTCCTAGGAAACATGGAAAGGGTCAGTATACATGTTTAAAACAACATACTAAAGAGATATATTTAATAGTAACTGAATAATAAAAGAAGAATGAAATAGCAAAGGTCAAGCCAATACCTTATAGTCTGCAGAATATCTAGAAAGCATGCGAAAATAATTTTCAGGATACAGCATCCGAACTACAACGCACATGAGATAAAGAGGAACTAAGAGAGTAGAACTACATAAAAAGAAAGTGTCCTTTTTGAGAAGAAAGCAGGACTATTGTGCTTTGTAGTTTTACCAAGTGAGGGGAAAAGATTAAAAGCATCTTGTTGAAACAGATGGCTTTTGAAAAACTAAGCTGTTTGAACAATAGCCAGTTGAATGTAGAATACTTTTTTCAAACTTCTAAAGTTTGAAATTTTCATTTAATTGATTATTTTACCTATATGCAGCCCAGGAGGAAACTTGCTAGCTGTTCTAGGCATGCATTTTCATATCTAGTGTGAATTTCTGTCTTCAGTGGCTAACTTCTGAATACTGTACTCTACTTTTCTCTGCAATTTACCCTGGAACATTTTAGTTCTTTCAATTTTTCTTAAAGCTCCAAGATTTAATTGGTTCTCTCTGTCAGTGTTTAACATTTTACTCATTTCTCAAATGATAGCCACTGTCAGACAACCATAATTTGTCCCTCCTCATAAATGACTGTGGAGACATTATTTCCAAAGGCCCGCAACAAGCTCCCAATTATTAACTCCCTACTTGAAGGAAGTAGATGAGAAGCACCGAAGTGAGTAGCACTTCATTGCTACTTATGAATGTAAAGCTATATCAAATTGTTTGCTTACCTTGTCAGAAGTTTCTGCAAAACTACCCACCAAAAGGACAAAAATAAAAGGGATGTGTCTTCTTCCAAAATATTTTTTGCCATCCCTGGGTTAGGAAAACATTGCAGCTTTCTTTATCTGGTCAGCTTTTGTGCTGTTCCCAGAAGACATGAATAGCTCATATAAACTACTAACACAAAAGACTTTGTTTCCTAGGTAACGTCTGGGGGGGGGGAAGTTTGTGTATGAAGAGAAAAAAAAGCCCCACACAGCCTGTATTTTGTGACTGATTCCTTCCCTGCATAACAATGGATTGCCGGACAAAGAAAGTGAAGTGACCTGACCACAATCTCTGACTGTCTGCCAAAGCTGCTCTTTAGCAAACAATGGCAGTGATAACACTCCATAGGAAAGATCCATGCTCTCGCTTTGGTATGTCCCCTTTGGATGCCTTCTGGTGGTTTTACAAAATCACTTGACTGATATTTCCGCCCTCAGTAGCAAAGAGATAAGTTTGGACCAGGCCTTGACAACAAATCAGCAAAGGGGGAAACCCTCTTATAATCTATTAAATGTATACTAAGCTGCAAAAAGGTTGAAGAGGTTTAAAGGGAGCAGAAAAGTTGGCGTTCTGTGTTGATAAGAGTGTAACACAAAGACAACAAAGTTAGTCAGCCAAAAGAGCAAGCAAGAGAAAGGATTAGGGACTGAAAAGCGAAAGAGTGAATGAGAGACTGTTATTTTAGTGCTCTTCCAATACCTTTCTACTCCATGGGGTCATGTGGCAACACTCAGTGGGGGAGGGCGAGCGGGTGCTGTGAAACTAGAAACATGAAATGTAGGGAAAAAACGATTATAAAAATTAAAACACATAAAATGGTTCTGCGGTTTTGGTCAATGTATTTCAGGGTTGCATGTTGTCGGCTGAAAACCAGTCTTCAGGACAAGCCATTTCCCATTGGTGGGGGAAAAACCTTGCCATTCTATAAAATGTGAATTGTAATGAGGCCCTGTGTTGTCACTCAGGATTAACTCTGCGATTTTCCATCTGTTTAACTTCTACACCTAGTGGTTAGTAACACGGAGGGAGGTTAATGAGCATAAAAGCAATCACATATGCATGTATCTGTCAGGCCTTTGATAGCTAACAATGCATAAGGCAACAATGAAGGTGCCCTCTCACTGGCCATGAGAGTAGGTGTCCCAGTCCCACTGATTTCTTGGGCTTCAGGACATACTAAGATGGGATTTTAAAGATTGTCTCATAAGCTCTCAGATCAATAAAATGGGTGCTGAAAGGGTCAGATATGTAATTTACCCCTATTTTCCATGCTGGGCAAATATGGCACTCTTGCAGGATTTGTTCTGACAAAATGGAAATGCTTAGAACAGCGGTGGGCAATTTCAAGGGGGCAATTTCAACTTCTGGACTTGCCACTGGTTGTATAACCTACTCCGCAAATGCAGTGACATCCCATACAACCCAAATGTTGGTGGCAAATAAGCAAAAAATTTTTCTGACAAATTTCAGTAGCATGACTTCTGGGCAGCAGCCCTGAGAGCTGCAATAATGACCTTGGAGGTCATTTATTTGGATGACTGATTTCCCTCTCCTGATTTAGACAATGATGTAGACACTTAGTATTTCATTGGGTGCAGTGTTGCAAAACATTATAAACATACTATCTTGAGCTAGTAAGGAGCAGCTTAAATTCATAAAATTAATAATCCCACCAACATGTTTGCTTCCCTGACTTGGAACATGAACTTGTTTTCTCTTTCATGTTCACATAGATTAGAAAGTAACACTTGGGTGTTCCCCCCCCCCCCCCCCCACGACTGTCAATGTTAGAGTTCTTTGTTTCTGATCATAATGTGTGCTGGTGTGTTTTTCCAGATGCCTTGAAGCTATGGCAGTATCCCTGGCACTAGGGGTCCTGGGCAGAGTGGTGTTCCTAGGATATCCTGGTATGGACATAAAGCATCCAAGAAACTACATTTCTTACACCTGGGATGGTGGTAACAATAGCCAAAAACATCACAAGAAGCCTCCAGTGAAATCTTGGTCATTGTGAGATAAGGAAGTACAAAACAGATTTTGGACATTAAGAGGCCTCTGTATAACTGACATATCCTTGAAGAACTTGCTCCTGGAGATCCCAGAAATTCAGGGATCTAAATGTCAAAATCTGGGATTTTAAATTTATTTTCCAGTACAGTTGCCCCTCTGTTTTTGTGGACTTCAAGTCCATGTCCCTCGCCCGTTTGCGGGAGGGAAACAGAGTGGGATAAAATGGGGGGCATGCCTGTGGCATATGTCTGTGGGCACCCATAGGCACGCACCCCCATTCAATCCTATGGAGCTTGAATATTTGCGGTTTTCAATTTTCACGGGGGGTCCGGAACGGATCCCCCGCAAAAACAGAGGGGCAACTGTATTCCCCCTCCTGCAGGGGTGGGTGGATGGGTTGCAGAGCCCACTTCTGAATCAACATGAGACCAGTTCACATCAATAGAGAAAACATGGATTGCTTCCAGTATAATTACCTTAAATCAATCAATCAATCAATAAATCAGGTTAGATATTATTACAAAAAGGCTAAATGGATTACAGGATGGGATGAGATTATGTTCACTGTTTCATACAAGTGACTTCTCCATATTTACACGAATAAGATTGCTTTGTACTTACCAATGGCATAATGAAATGGTAATGTGATAAAGGTAATTGTTTAAGGAAAATGTTTCCTTTCCTCAGCAATGCCAAGGCTCAAACTTAACTCTATATTTGGGTCCTGCCTTCCCTCCCTGAAAGTCCCAAGTAAAAAACATCTAGTAAGAAAGGCACAATTTCCTGTGCTCAATGCAAAACTAGAAATAGACATTTAGCTTCTTGTAGTCTCCTCCCCACTTTTCATTTTTGGCTCTAATGCAGACCAACTTACATGTGTGCATGTGGGGTGCGGTCAAAATTGGCCCTAGACTCCAGAAACTCCCCACTCTTGATGTATATAGATGTACTAACATTATCATTCATACCAGCTAAACACTGTCAAGGTCCTGAATAGTTGAACAATTGCCCCAAATACATCTTCAACCAAAACTCTATTCATGGATTTGTCTGCTTATATGTATGGCTTAAACTGGGGATGGAGATATGGAGTCACAAACAAATCCACACTCCAAACATTCCTGTGCACCCAAAAGTACATTAGATCCTTATGTGTTGAATGTGAAGGTTGGATCTGTTACTTGGATGAATATGGTTACAGAGTTCTCTTCAGACCTTCGCACTAAATGTGGTGACATTTATCACATTTCCTAGTGCACATTGATCCCAAGGCAAGGCTTCCATGTATGCTTGTATTTCTCTAGTTTTTGTTCTACATATGAATCAGTGAATGCCTGCAAAGAGCTCTTGTTCACTGAAAATCTGGAGTTACTCAGGAGCTGCAGCCAATTCCTACCATACAATATTTTACATAATAAATATATCCTAATGGGTATTTACAGGTACATTTTAATTCCTCATTAGCTTCTACCAAAGACCATAATTGTTCGGATTAACCTCATTTTAAGTCCATTTTAACAGCAACGTCGTCTGAAAATCTAACCGCTTTTGCGTTTTTTTTCTAATTTAGAGCCCCATTTCCGCACGGGATTTCCCCCGTGTGATAAACTCCTATGTTTCTGAATTCTAAGACTTTATGTAACTGTTAAATGTTATGCCAGGGAAATCAGAAAATAAGTATTGCCATTTATTCATGCATTTAACTGATACACATTTGGCATTTTAAGGATATCTTGGTGCCTCTAACAGTAGCATAGCTGAGATTTGAGAGATGCCATTGCTCCTGGCATTACCTGGAAAAATCTCTCCCTACCAGTGAGAATTAAAGCTAAAAATGTTCAGTTTGGATCAGGAAAGGGCAACTCTTGTCTCCAAAACAGACCAGAGAAGTATGTCGGAGGAAAGAAAGAACATACTTTTAGCAAGTGACGGTCCTTTGTTTCTTTGTGCTTCTGATTGTAGGTCACAGGAAAAGAAGGAAATGGGGGAGCCACCACTGAGATTTGGCTCTGGGTTTTCTGGTCTCTGTTATCACCCCGGTTTCGTTGCTCTGTTTTGCAAAAACAAGACATAAGAAAACTCTCCAGAATGGATTGTATTTTTTTTTAATCTGATGTAGAAAACATGAACCTCAGTCTAAATCCAGTTCACGGTAAATATTTACATAATTATAATATTGAGCATACCTTTAATACAGGATAAGCATTGTATAGGGATTTGTTGTTGTTGTTGTGTCTTTAAGTTGTTGCTGACTTATAGCGACCCTATCATAGAGTTTTCTTGGCAAGAATTGTTCAGAGGAAATTTGTTGTTGCCTTCCCCCTGAGGCTGAGAATGTGTGACTTGCCTAAGTCCACCAGCGGGTTTAATGGCTGAGCAGGGATTCAAACCCTGGTGTCCAGTGTCATAGTCCAACCACTACGCCATGGACTGTTCTTACCTACTGTCACCCCCAGCTTTATATCTACCCTCACAAAGTAGGATAAAATTATTACCCTCTTCGAGGAGATGGTATGGACCCTAAAGTCTGTTTGCCTAAGGCAAGGTGGGAAACCTTTGGCCCTCCAGAGGTTTTTGACTATAATTTCCACAACCCTTTATCTAGTTAGGGCTTTGGGAAGTCAACATGCCAAACATCTGGAGCATCAAAGGTTCCCTATCCAGGTTTATGGATACCCTGTGATGTTCAGAAACCTAATTTGAAACCTCTAAGGGCCTCCATGATCCTAGCACTTGGATTCCACTATAACTGCTGTGGCAACATCCTGTGGAATCCTGGAATTTGTAGTTCAGTGAGGAACTAGAGCTCTCTGGCTGAGGGTTCTGAGTACCCCTTCCTAAATTGAAAATGTCAACCTTCTATGGCTATTAAAACAGAATCATAATGCTACAATGGGTAGTGTGAAAGGGGCCCAAGCTACCATTTTACAATTTAAAAAGTGCTGGACATCCTTCTCCTCTTTAAAGGTGACAGCCTTTCAGTGTTTCTCAGGCCATTTCATGTGGAAGTCTGGATCTCCCCCCCCCCCCCCCATGCCAGTACTATAATTGTGTCCATTGGCTGCAATTGTTTCTTTCTTGCTTGGAAACACATTGTGGATCAGCAGTTGATGGCTCATGGATTGGCCCCAGTCCATGGACCATCACTTTACTTAAAACTGGCCTAAATGATATTTAGTACACTTTCTAGCTCTGATAGATTCCAGGGTTTCAATCCAGTTTTTAGTCTCAACTACAGCAAGTCCACTGAATGAAAAGAAGTTACACAAGCATTAACTTGCCAAGTCCCCTAGTGGATTTGTTTTAATAACAATTGGATTTAGGTCCAGTTTGAGTGTTGGACTATGACCCTGGTAACCAAGGTTCAATTCCTGGCTAGGCCGTGAAACCAGTTGGGTGACCTTGAGCCAGTCACATACTCTCAGCTTCAGAGGAGGGCAATGGCAAACCTTCCCTGAACAAATCTTACCAAGATAATTCCACAATAGTTTCATCTTAGGGTCACCATAAGTCAGAAACAACTTGAAGGCACACAACACCCCCCTCAAAAAATGATTTAGAGGAAATGGTGAACATGAAAGAACAACAACCAAAAAAATTCCAGTGTCCCATCCCCAAATTCAACTTTCACTATGATGCCCATTGTAATATTCTGATAAGCAATAGTACATGAAGACAATATGGTGTAACTTTGACTCACAGCAAATTGCTTGACAGATAAAACAAAACATGCAAGAGAGGGTAATAATGAAGTCAACATGGTTTTATTTTGACCCAAATTGTTCAGAATAATAGGACAGCAAAAGTATAATATCAGAACTAACATCAAATAATTTGAATGGTAAGTATTCAGGAAGAGATTTCACCATGTGGTGTCTTCATGAGACTTTTGCTTTGTTTGCTCTTTGCTGAAGCACTTCTCTCTTGGCCACAAGATGGCAGAAGAAGATTAAAACAAGCTGCACTGCAGAATATTCTTACACACATTCAAATAGCTCTATTGTAATTTTAATGTGATTATGATCATATTTCCCTTTATGACTTTTTATGGTGCTATTAAGACAGACACCACCCACAATTTGCTGTTAAGATGTGCCAAGAAATTAGTATATTATTTTTAGCTTTTCTGATAGTTATTCTAAATCAGGGGTAGGCAACCTTTCCCCTTTAAGGGCCGAGGGACTTCAGCTCCCAGAAGCCTCAGCCATGTTGGCCAATAGTCCCATGTTGGCCAATAGCTCCTGGGATTCTGGGAGCTGAAGTCCCTCGGCCCTTAAAGGGGAAAGGTTGCCTACCCCTGTTCTAAATTGTTAAGACATGAGCACAAAATTTAGATAAAACAATCATGTCAAGGGAGGCCTAACATTTGAACAACAAGAAGAAGACTTTCTAAAATCAAACCCAAAGGCTATTTACACTGGTCTATGTTAGTCAGAACTTGGGAAATGTGATTTTGGGGCACTATGATTCCCAGAATCCCCAGGTAGAATAGTAAAAAATAACCTTTCCAAACTCTGGCCATTTGGCAAGATCGTAGTGGTGGTGGTGATGGAATCTAGGTTTGTCTTGAGTTGAACCTATCTTAATTTACTGCAGAATATGAAGCCAATATAGTTGGTTTATTCAACTTAATGTAATTGTTGGTTGGAAGCAATTATATTCCCCCCCCCCCCCCATTTTGTCAGTTAAAGTTCCTGTAAGACTGTTAGTTACTTTACAGACCTAAGAAATAAAGAAATTTCAAGGCACTTGGGTGGTTTTTAAAATTCCCATGCCTGCACAACGATGCAGTGACATGCAACACTACTTATTCAGGTGTTTCCCCCCCCCCCCATATCGAAAGACATTTCTAATGCAAGAGACACCTTTGTGGGGCAAAGAATAGCTTGGCAGTGAATTTTAGTATGGAATGGAATGAGAGGAAAATCTTAAGAACCTCTCTGCCACCCTCCAAACTGTAGTCCTTTGCTGCAGCTTACAGTCTGTTTTTTTTGTAAAAAAGACAATCAAGTGAGAGACAAATTTGGTCATGTATATGGACCTTATCACACGGGGTCCAATGCAGACAGAATCCAAATGAAATCCCGACCTAATACGTATTATTTTTTCGTGTGTTCACACGACGTCGCACAGAACCGCACAGAACCCCGTCACAATGCGGCATGATCCGAGTTCTTTTGAATTTCGGTTTCTCCAGGATATATAAGTGTGCGACGGGAATCATTTTGCTTTTAACAAAGGCATGGTCACCCAATACGTATCGCCAAATACTTATTGGGGAGCATTTCCCCGTAGCGCCGCCTCTCCAAGGGGACCTCCTCGGAGCACTGTGCCGAGGCAGGGCCGGCGCTCCAAGGAGGACCCCCTTGGAGAGCCGGCCCTGCATTGCATCGGTGCTCCAAGGAGATCCTCCTTGTAGCGCCGGCCCTGCGTCGGTTCGACGCTCCGAGGGGTCCCCTTTGGAGCGCCGGCCCTGCGTTGGTTCGATGCTCCGAGGGGTTCCCCTTTGGAGTGCCGGCCCTGTGTCGGAGCTGTCACTCGCCGCTCGGAGCTCAGGCCCCGCGCAGGGTCCGAGCTCCAAGGAGGACGTCCTCAGAGAGGCGCCTCTCCGAGGACGTTCTGTTCAGAGCTCAGGCCCCACGCAGGGTCCAAGCTCCGAGGAGGACGTCCTCAGAGAGGCGCCTCTCTGAGGACGTTCTCCTCGGAGCGCGGACCCTGTGCCGGCTTGGGAAGGGGTTTGGGGGACAGCTGGCTTGGAAAGGGGTGTGTTTGACAGTCGCGGCAACTGACAGCCGCGGTTGTACTGAGCATGTGCAGGGCATCATTGCTTGGTTATGTCCGGGATTTTCTCAATTGTGTGCGAACAGCAAATACGGTTCCCGGGAGCGCTTCATCGCGCTTTCCTTAATTGCGCGATGATGCTAGTTGCGTCTGATAGCCATTTACGTATTGTGGGGTTTCTTTCGGTTTATTCCTGGATTTATTCTTATTTCGTTTTCTTATCATTTTGTGGCCCGCGTGTGATAAGGTCCTATGTGTACTTTGACACCCTATCAGACTTATTACCCACAAAGCAAAGAAGAGCCAATCAAAGGGAATAAGAGTCAAGTAAAGTGCCATTTTTGGAGAAACACGGGCTTCCTTAGGTCACTAGACTATTTCTTCACAGCCAATCATGGTATAGTGCCTAACGTACTGAATTGGAACTTAAGAGATCCAGTTTTGGGTTCCCATCAAGCTATGCATGCCATTGGGTAACCTTGGGCCAGTCAGTCTCAGTTTGATGTACCTAGCAGGGCTCTTGTGAGGATAAAGTGGGGAGGAAAGATGCCATGTGTGGTGCCTTGAGCTCATGGGAGGAGAGAAAGATTTTTACTGTTGTTAACTGCCCTCGAGTCGATTTCAACCAATGGCAGCCTTAAGGATGAGGCATCTCCAAGACCCTCTGTCCTCCACTGCTCTGCTTAATTCCTGCAATGCCATACCCATGATCAACTTAATAGAGTCTATCCATCTAGCATGTGGCCTTCAGGAGCTGGGCGATGGTTGTTTGGCCCACCCCTCCCCCCTTCCATCACCTGAGGCAGCAGCATGCCAGCCAGAGCGGAGGCTATTTAGCCCATTCAGCTTTCTTCAGCAGAGGTGGCAGTGGCACGGTGCTCCAGGAGCCAGGCGGTGGTTGTTTGGCCCGCCACTCCCCGCTTCCAACACTTGAGGCAGCAGCATGCCAGGGAAGAGAGCCAGCCCTGGGTGGAGGCTTCAAAGTCCGCCCAAGTCCCATCAGCGGCAACACAGCAACAGCAGGGCCAAAACCAGCCCCAGGTGGAGGCGTCAAATTATCAGCAGCGGCGTTGCGGGGGGGGGGAGTCGGTGAGGAGGACACTCAATCCACCCTAATATCATCACCACCTGCAGCTGTCATTGCTGGTAGAATGCCAGGAAGAAGGCTACTTAGCCTGCCCCGAATTCCATTACCACCTGCAGCGGCGTTACTGGGGGGAGGGGGAAACCGATGAGGAGGAGACTCAGTCCGTTCCCAACACCATCACCACCTGCAGCGGTGCTGCTGGGAGTATGCCTGGAAAGAGGCCATTTAGTTTGTCCCCTATACCATCATCTCTTGTAGTGGCTGGGGAAGATCTGGGAGCGGAAATTGAGGTTGTGTGGGGGAAAGGAAGGTATGGCGGGAACAGAGTGAAGTGGTGTTACAAAAGAAGGAGGAATTGATGTTTGAAAGCCCACCCAGTTTACCCTCTTTCCCAGAATAGATTGGAGAGCGTACCAATCATTCCACAGAACCTTACCTTACTCCCGTGCAATGCCAGGTCAGTTAAAAATAAGACTCATATCATCTATGACCTCCTCTTAGATGAGGATGCTAACCTGGCTTGCTTTACAGAGACCTGGCTGGGAGAATACAGTGCTATAACGTGGACGCAGGCCCTCCCAGCTGGGTACTCTGTCAGTGAGCGGGGGGAAGTGGGTGGGTGGGGGGCGCGGAGTGGCTCTGGTTCATAAGAACAATCTAACCTTGACCAGGATACCTGTCCAGAACACAGTCCATTTTGAGTGCATGTACCTAAGCCTGAGGACCAAGGATAGTTTGGGGATTCTGCTAGCATACTGCCCACCCCATTGTCTAGCAGATTCCCTAACTGAGCTGACACAGCTGGTCTCAGAGTTGCTGTTGGAGTCACCCAGACTTCCTAGTTTTGGGCAACTTCAACATTCCACTCGAGACTAGTTTGTCAAATCTAGTAGGCGCAGCTCAGGAGTTCATGGAATCCATGACAAACATGGGCCTATTCCAACTGGTTGTTGGGCCCACTCATTGTGTGGGTCATACCCTAGATGCGGTCTTTAGTACGGAACAGGAACATCTGTGGGCGGAGGTTATTAAAATCACTGCATTGTCATGGACGGACCATTTCCTGATCAAGGCTGAACTAAGAGCCACTGCCAGCCCCACTGGGGGTGGTGGACCCATTAGAATGGTCTGACCTCAAAGGCTTATGGAACAAATTGGATTCCAGAAAGCCTTAAAAGGCTTAATGGTTGGCAATGCCGGTGATTCTGTCGAGGCTTTGGTTAATACTTGGAACACCGACCTTGCCAAGGCTATCGACACAATTGCTCTCAAGCGTCCTTTCCAATCTGCTTCAATCCAGAAACCCTGGTACGCGGAAGACCTTAGGAAGATGAAGTAGGTTGGACAACGACTAGAGCGCATCTGGTGGAAAACAACTCTTATCTGACAAGACTCATCATAGGAAATTTCTTTGTTCCTATCGAGAGGCAATAAGTGCAGCACAGAAATCTTTCTCCTCTGCACGTATTGCATCTGCAGAGTCCTGTCCAGCAGAGCTGTTTAGGGTGGTAAGGGAACTGACACAGGCTCCACCTGTGCAGAACCCACTGCTTAACCTGACAACTGCCTGCAGTGATGCATTTAACACCTTCTTTGCAGATAAAATCTCTCAGATAAGAGCCGACTTAGACGCCAGTGTTGTAACAGAATCAATTGACGAGGTGTCCAGCAACACCGTTGATGAAATTATACTGGTTCAGTTTCAATCCGTGAGTACCAATGATGTGGACAAACTCCTTGGTAGTGTTAGGAAAACAACCTGCCCTCTTGATCCTTGCCCGTCATGGCTGGCCATCCAGGGGGGAGATGCCTTGAAGATGTTCCTTAGGGACATCATCAATGCATCCCTTAGGAAAGGTCATGTTCCATCTTGTTTGAAGGAAGCGGTGGTTAGGCCGGTTCTGAAAAAACTTTCCCTGGACCCCCTGGATAGGAACAACCATAGGCGAGTCTTTTTACTACCTTTTCTGAGCAAAGTGATTGAGAGGGTGGTTGCTCTTCAACTCCAAGCTGTCTTGGAGGAAACCGATTATCTAGATCCATTTCAAACTGGTTTAGGACAGGATATGGGGTTGAGACTGCCATGGTCGCCTTGGCTGATGACCTTTGTCTAGGCGTCGACAAAGATAGAATAGATATCCCGAATAGATATCCCGGCCTTCAGGACTCAGCCCTACTTCTCCCCTAATCTTTGCCGCAGTTATTGTTATTTTTTGCTGTTTCTTATTGGAATCTATTTTAAGTATATTTTAAGTATGTAGTGTGACCCTGTTGGTGCTACTGGACCTCTCAGCGGTTTTTGATACAATAGATCATAACATCCTCTTGGATCGCCTGAGAAGTTAGGAATTGGAGGCACTTCCTCTCAGGCAGATTCCAGAGGCTGATGTTTGGGGACAGTTGCTCTGTAAGGAAAGAGCTTAATTGTGGCATCCCACAAGGTGCCATCCTTTCCCCAATGCTATTCAATATATATATGAAGCTGCTGGGAGAGATCATCCGGAGACATGGGGCTGGGTGTTATCATTATGCTGATGACACCCAGATATATTTCTCCATGTCTTGGTCCTCAGCTTTGACTTCAGATGGTGTCTCTTCTCTCAATGATTGTCTTAAAGCATTAATGGACTGGATGAAGAAAAACAGATTGAGACTGAATCCAGACAAAATGAAGGTATTTACAGTAGCAGCCCCCAAACCAGGTATTTCAATACAACTTCCAGTCCTGGATGGGGTCACACTCTCCTCTAAAGACTGTGTTCACAGTCTAGGGGTGCTCCTGGATCTGTCGCTTCAGATGATAAATCGGGTAAATGTGGTGGTCAGGAGTGCCTGTTATCAGCTTCGACTGATATGCCAGCTGCGGCCTTTCCTGGAAGTTGGGGACCTTATGCACTCTACATGGGGCTACCCGTGCTTAATCCAGAAACTACATTAGTACAGAATATGGCAGCTAGGTTGGTCTTGGGAACAGACAATATAACATCAATTCTAAGATCTCTTCACTGGCTGCCCATTAGTTTCCAGGCACAGTACAAGGTGTTGGTTATCACCTTTAAAGCCCTAAATGGCTTGGGTCCAACCTATCTTCGGGACCGCCTCCTCCCGTATAATCTACCCCGTGCACTCAGGTCCTCTGGGAGGAATCTGCTGCAGGTTATAAAAACTAGGCTGTCTGCAACCGGCCAGAGGGCCTATTCAGCAACCGCTCCCAGATTGTGGAATGGCCTGGCAGATGAGATCCATCATATCACCACTTTAAACAGCTTTAAAAGGGCTGTTAAGATGGATCTCTTCTGGCAGGCCTTTCCTGAATAGATATCCCGGCCTTCAGGACTCAGCCCTACTTCTCCCCTAATCTTTGCCGCAGTTATTGTTATTTTTTGCTGTTTCTTATTGGAATCTATTTTAAGTATGTTTTAAATTGCTTCATTGTTTAATACTATTTTAAGGGGTGGGTGGGTTTACGGGATTTGTATTGTATTTTTACTGTATTTTTAATGTTGTAAACCGCCCTGGTTGCGTACGCAGAGGGGCAGGATACTACTACTACTACTACTACTAATAATAATAATAGTAATTCCTCTCCCTACTTTCCTCCACCTTCCCCAGCATTATTGTTTTTTCTGAAGAGTCCACTCGTCTCATGATGTCTCCGAAGTATGACAGTCACAGTTTGGTCTTCTTGGCTTCCAGGGAGGTTTCCAGCTTGATCTGCTCTAGGACCCACTTGTTTGTCCTTTTGGCTGTCCATGGGATCCTCAGCACTCTTCTCCAGCACCACATCTCAAATGCATTGATTTTCTTCCTATCATCTTTCTTAACTGTCCAGCTCTCACATCCATACATGGTAATAGGGAATACGATGGCTTTTATGATTCTATCTTTTGTTCTGAGTTGTATATCTTTGCATTTTAAAATCTTTTCTAGTTCTTTCATGGCTGCCCTCCCCATTTTCAGTCTTCTTATGATTTCCTGACTGCAGCCCCCAGTCTATCAATGTTTGATCCCAAGTATGGGAATTCTTTTACTATTTCTATTTCTTCATTGTCTAGGTTGAACTTGTGAAGGTCCTCGGTGGTCATTATAGAGAAAACATAGATAAAAACAACAACAATATGATTTACCTCTTCTCAAGGCTCGCAAGTTCTGCTTTGCATGGCGATGCAGCTCCTCAACACAAGCTGGTCTGGTGGAAGGAAGGAAAACGTTTCGTTGCTGATGCCAAGGTGCACGAAAGTACACATTCAGTTTACTTTCGGCATCCAGGTTTGAGACAGCTGTGGGGTCAAAGAAAAAAGGACATTTATTCATTCATATAATGGAGACAGTGGATTCTTCAACAACTTTTCAAAGATCAATGTAAAGTTACCACTTACAGTAACTTAAAATATGACATACTATAAACATACATTAAAATTTGAAACAGAGAAAATGATTTTCGACTGCTACTTAAATCCATAAGCTTCTGAAAGGAAAGTGTGTGTGAATCTATCCCATTTTTATAAAGGCTATGAATAATAGCCATGACTAATATTTAGGTGTCGAGATAATATGAATGAATGAAGTGGTGAAAACTCTGAATCTGAATTAAATTCACTTGATACATTTTGAGTAAACCATGAATAAAATGGGTAACAGAAACTAGATACAGAACAGCATTAACTGCAGACACTGAGCTATTTTTCTGTCTATCTGTATATGATTACAGTCTAACCATATCACAATCAGTGTAGGCATCTGTCAGTAATCTTTGCAAATTTAAAAAGCTATAAGAAACTGTAATAACATTCATAAAGTAATTGACAAATTATCAAATCTCATTCTCATTTCCATTGTTTGGATGACATTTACCACTGGATGGTTTGTAAACTAAAGTTTCCTTGCATATTTTCCTGACATTTACTAGTAAACTCAGTAAAACTTGTATTATGAGTGAAAGACAACATTTGCAAAGGCATTGGTACAAATTTCAAAAACAAGTTTTGTGACATGAATATGTCTGATATTTACTTGAACCCCACCCCAAGTCAGTAGCTGATTGGATTAATTTACCCCTTGGACTGATAAAGAGTGGGATTTAATAGGGCAAACAAGAAAAAGCAAACAAGAAAAGTACCGTAGCATCCAAAATCAACAAAAGAGTAATACCTTTATGGGACCAACCAAAATGCACAAAATACATGTCACAAGTTTTCAAAGCTCCACTGGCTTCTTCATCAGGCAAAGGTGTTAACAATCATACAGGAGAAAAAACTGACACTTGTTGTTTGCCTTCAAGTTGTTTCTCACTTATGGTGACCTTAAGGCAAACCTATGATGGGATTTTCTTGGCAAGTTCCTTCAGAGGAGGGTTGCCATGGCCATCCTCTGAGGCTGAGAGTGTGACTTGCCCAAGGTCACCCAGTGGGTTTACATGGCTGAGTTGGGATTAGAACCCTGGTCTCCAGAGTCCTGGTCCAACACGTAAAACCACTGCACCACGCTGGCTCTGTAACTAATGTTAGTTACAGGCCTGCATTTTGTCAAGATGTTGTTGGCATTGTTCTGAGTATGGAGAAATATCTATGCAGGAAGGCCACTCCCCCTCCTGTCCTCCTGGGAAACAAAATATTTTAAAGTCCAAGAAATAAAATTTTAATTTCATTACTAACACAAAGAAGTATTTCCTTTGAGATATGCATTTTTTTTTATGATCGGCCCCATAAAGGTATCAAATATGAAGTAACTTAAAAAAAATCCTTTTGACTGTTTTTTCTTCTTACACAGTCAAATCTTTTTACCTCTACACATCTCATGTCTTAGACCAAAAATTACACATTAATCTCATAAGGATTACATACTTTAAAGTGATTCCTTGCACATCACAAGATCCAGAGCACTAGCAATACATGGTAATGGCACAGAGGGATATGCTATGATATGGAAAACAAACAAACAAACCATGAAGCTGGAGAGATGAAGAAACTGTTGGAAGAATAATGCAATTAAGAAGAGATACTGGACTCTAGGAAAAGGATTCAGGAAGAATGGTGTTGAGGGAAGGTGGCCAAGGGACACCTGCAAAAATATGGGACAAATCATTTCTCCAAAAAGCAAAATGGGGCACTTCAGATATTTTAGGAAATGTCACTAACATCTCACAACCACCTATTGCCTGAACAGCCCCTGTAATGCTCCTCCACCACCACTTTGCCCCAAAACTATTGGACATCAATTCATACCTTCAGCAATCCCACGGGTGGGTAATTTACAGCCTTTCAGATGTGGACTGTAACTCCCATCAAACCTGGTCTTTAGGCTTGGGAAAATTACTCTTCTGAACTACAACTGGCCATCCTGGCTCTCAGAATTGTAGTCCAAAATTAACTTTTCCAAGCTCTGCCATATAAGCATAAACAATGGTAGGGATTAGCCACCTGTGGTGGGTGGTGGGTGGGTTAGTTGCCCTATATCTACTCTCTCCACTGTTGCAGCTGAAGCAGGTATGTGAAGGCCAGGGCCAGCTTTGGTTGGCATCCTCTACATTTCTGACAGCCATCTCCTATTTCTCTAAACCCCATAAGCGTTTGCCAGTGGATAAACCTTGATACAGCAAGGCATAGGTGGCAGCAGGGAAATCAGCTGTTCTCTGAGCCCAAAGGCTCAAAGATTTCGTGGTACTTCAGCTGTGCTGATGCTCTGAAGCAGGGCTGCCCTTACTTTGCTGCCATGACATGATCTCTTCAAGGCAGCACTGTGAAGGCATGGGGAGCAATAGAGGAGTAATACAGATGAAGGGGCATTTGATTAATTTAGTAATACCTTTAAAGGAGGCACCATTTGGGCTCCATGTAAGGGAGGAAAGTGTTACTGATAAGCACCATTCATTTAGTACAGTTCTCTCATGTGGCTTAATGCTGCCCTACCATTGCCTCCGAATCACTGATTTGCGAATCATTGATCAAAATGTGAAAATGTGAGGTCCCTTTCACACTATGCAATTACAGCATTATGATTTTGCTTTAACTGCCACGACAACATGCTCTGGAATTCAAATTTTGCAGTTTGGGGAGGCCATAGAGTTACCTGGTAGTCAATTTTAAGCACTCCTCCTAAATTGCAAATCCAGGATTCCACAGGATGGAATTGAGACAGTTAAATGTGTAATCACAGTGTTATAAGTCTGTAGTGTGAAAGGGCTTTACGAACATTACCACATGAGCCCTGTTCTCACAGCAATTGCATCTGTTAAAAAAATGGAAACATACAGGTTTCAGAACATCCATAATTGCACATCTTCACAATCGTGCAACTGGAGCTGCTGGTGTCATCGCACTCTCTGATTCCTCCTAGCCCTGCCTCCCTACCCTTCCATTTTTAAATTTTATTTTTATTTATTTTTATTTTAACTTTTTCACGCAGTTCCAGAGCTCTACTATTGATAGTTTTTTAAAAAAAAATAAATAGAAAAATAAAATAAAATAAAGGGAATCAGCCTGCTTGGGAATAGTGAGGGGGAGTGGGGACAGGAGACAAGAGGAGACACTGACACCACGCGACTGTCAATATTGCAATTGCCCTGGTAGCAACATTTTGCACCTGGGACTTGCACGACTGCAAGCTCATTGACAAGTTTTCCCTGTCATTGAAAAGGGACACCTTAACCATGCTTTGGGAACACAGCAGCTACAGATCAGACGCATCATCGTGCAATATGCATAATCAAAGCCATTTTGTCCTGGTTGTGATTTTGGTTTAAAAGCCACATGTAGTAATCTCCTAAATCAGGTGCGGAGAACTTTTGACCTTACAGCTGTTTGGGACTACTAACTCCCACTGTCCCTTGCCACTGGCCATGCTAGATGGTCCTGACGAGAGTTGTGGGTCAAAATATTTGGAGGGCCAAAGATTCCTTGGAGTGAATAGCTTCTGAAAACAGTTCCGAAGTTTGTAGAGTGACAAGTATAGTGTAGAGAAAAAATTAGCCAAACCACACAATATCCCAGCACACAAGTGGCTCGGCTATATAAAAACAGGCACCACAACAAGGAGCAATATGCAGCAGTTCAAGTTGTATTGTTTCATGAAAGCTGGCCATTTCTCCTGATTATGCAGCAGCTGATAATGATATGCAACTCATAAGTATAAAGAAAAGGAGATTTCTCTAGTTTTTCATTCCTGCTTACATGCACCCACAGCCTTTTCTCTCAGCTATCTTCCATAAATAAATAAATAAATAAATCATACTGTAGCTGAGCTGTGTATAGATGCTTGAAGGTAGTATAGCTTAGTTCACTCAGGCGTAGTTTGTTCTAATAATAACAACACAAAGGCCAGCAAGAAAGATTTCTGCTCTATTTACTTTGATAGATCCAAGGGGTTTCCCCCCATGGCTCTGTCTGCTTTTCTAGACTTTTGCATATTCTTTTCCACTCCCTTTTTAGTTTCTTAGCCTTTAGTTACTAAATCAAGTAAATGGTGTGCATGTGTCTAAAATATTGCTGGTCTTTCACTAGTATTCTAAGTGAATAGATATTTTAATGTCTACAAGGAGAAGAATTTTAATGAAACATCAGGGGCTTTGTTTCTTTTTTAAAATGAGTGGCTGGAGAACATGATGAACAAACTATAAAATGGAGAATTGATACCTAATGGGATGGCATGGGGAAAAGGCTCAATGGGCATACATATACTGGGATCTGACCTAATGAGAAACATGGTTTTCCACTATGGTGAGCATTGGAATTCTACATTCTTCTTTCACCTTCCCCCTTCAAGATCTCCCTTCCATCTCCACCCATTAGCTGCCCCGATTGCCCTGCAGAGGGATGGGATATAAGTAAATAAATATTATTATTATTATTATTATTATTATTATTATTATTATTATTATGTTAACTCAGGTTTGGGTTGCTCTTACACCATTTGGGCTGTGTTCTGATGCTGAAAAAGTATTGCTTGACAAGCAGCACCTGCATCAGCCTTTTCACCAGTCAGATTTAGTCCAAACCACAATTCATGAAAGTGCTTCTGACAGGAAAGAGAATGTGTGTACAAGAGGAAAGGGGAGGCACATGAAAACTTGTAGCTGCTTCTGCATCCCAAACCATGGGTTGACAATCTGGAGTGCTGCATTTCTACTGGACCTTTCCCAATAACCAGACATAAACCAGGATTTATGAGCTAACTTTAAATTCCAGTTTCAATTTTCTGTTTAACAAGTGTTCCTCTGTAGTAGTAATATTGGTAGAACTTAGCAAAAATTACTGATCAAATGACAATTCCCAGAATTCTGCACAGAAAATAGACATGCTGGCTGGAGGATACTGAGAGTTGTCATCTGCAAAAGTAACTTTCCCACAATAAATATTTGAACATCTTAGAAAACTGGTATAAAGGCAGGAATGTTCTTTAACCATTTCGAACAGTTAAGAAGCAAACGAAATATTACATACAATATCACAGTCAGTCAGTCAGTCAGTCAGTCAGTCAGTCAGTCAGTCAGATTTCCATTGCTTTTGGTAAAGCAAAAGTTAAAACATAATAAATGAAGAATACATAATCAAACATAATAAAACAAGGATACATCCCCTGTTGTTTGGTCAATACCTTGGATGAGTCCTTTAAAGTCTGTAATAAGACCCTGAGCTGGGGATGTAATTCTTCACTAATTTTCTTTTTGAAGGGAGCCATATCTTGGATTAAACATAAAACAGAATAGAGATTGCAGTCAAGAAATCAGAGGAAGACAAGGATTGGGAAGGGCAACTATGAAAGAACTAGGCAAGATCCTAATGTGTAAAGATATAACTCTGAACACTTATTTGAGGATTGTCCAAGCCACTGAGAATTGAACAGCAAAAAAAGCTGACAGAGAGAAACTAAACTCATTTGAGATGTGGCACTGGAGAAGAGTGCTGAGATAGATACCGTGGACAGTCAAGAAGACAAACAAATGAACAGATCATGCCATTCTCTCCCTGGAAGCCAGGATGACTTAACTGAGGCTGTCATGAGAAGGCTTGAATCATTAGAAAAGGCAATAATGCTAGGAAAGGTAGAGGGCAGTAGAAGATGAGGGAGACCAAATGCCAGATGGATGGACCCAATCAGAGAGGATACAGGCCTGAGTCTGCAGGACCTAGGCAGAGCAGTGGAGAACAAGGGGTCTTAGAGATATCTCATCCACAAGTTGCCATGAGTTGAAATCAACTTGAAGGTGGCTAACAACAACAGCAGCAGCAAATAGTTTTAGTAATTCTCTTCTCCAAGAAAGTCTTTGAAAACTGTGTTGGTTTTGATTACTATTTCACAGTTTGGGATTTATTCTGTGCAAAATTTGCACATGGTTGCTTTGCACTGAAAACAACATTTTCTGTGTAGAATTTCAGCTTAGAAATATTGTATTTTGTGTGAGAAATGTTATTTTCTGTGCAAGACATATTCTCATCAATCCACTATTTTTCTGGTCAGGATTTCTGGATAGTTGAGAAATTAATTTTCCAATCATTATTTTTTTAAAAATATTATCCCCATCCCTACCTTGAGTGTATTTACTGCACCAATGAATCCTCAGGTTACTTCTGCCCAGAAGAGATGCCTTTGTAAAACTCCTTAGAAAGAGACAATCTTACACACTGGCCTTTTATTTTTTATTTGTAAATAAAAAATTTTAAATTTGTAGATAGAATTTTAAATTTGTAGATAGAATTTTTTGGACTAACATCCCAAATATATCCCAGGAAAAGATATGGTCTCTATTGTCAAATGATGATTTGTATGTGTAAGATTTACAAGGCATCTTTTTTTTTTTTTAACTAGTTGCTGCAAGGATCTATGCTATCAAAGATTTCCTGAAACTATCATAGTGCTTTGGTTTTTTTGTGTTTTTTGGGGGGCTATGTGGCCGTGTTCTAGATTTTCCTGATTCCTGATCCTGTGGCTGGCAGTGACCCTTGGTTGAGGGAAGGTGATTTACATGTTAATCTGTGTGTTGGTCTGTTGTTGAATGGCAAGGCCTCAGGGTGGGAGGATTTGCAAGGAGGATTTGTGTCTATTTAATTAGTGATACATTGTCTGCTGGGAAACCTCTGACTCTAGGTGGTTTTCATTTGCACATGCTGGGTCTTGATTTTGGTGTTTTTCAGGATTGGCAGCCAGACTTTGTTTACTTTAAGGGTTTCTTCTTTCCTGTTGAAGTTGTCCGGATGTTTGTGGATTGCAATGGCTTCCCTGTGCATTCTGACCCAATAGTTGTTGGCATGGTCTAAAATTTCAGTGTTTTCGAATAGCATTTTATGCCCAGGATGGTTTATAACATGTTCTGCTATTGTTGATTTTTCTGGATGACTCAGTCTGCAGTGTCTCTCATGTTCCTTGATTCGTGTTTGAACACTGCATTTGGTGGTCCCTTTGTAGACTTGTCCACAGATGCATGGCATGCAGTAAACTCCTTTGTCTGTGAGAGGGTCTCTCCTGTCTTTCATTGAGTGCAGCATTTGCTGGATTTTCTTGGTAGGTTTGTATATCTTTTGGAGGTTTTGTTTCCTCACCACTTATCCTATTCTTTCTGTGACTCCTTTGATGTATGGTAGAAATGTCTTTCCTTTGGGTGGTTGTTTGTCTTCACTCTTCTGGGTTTTTCTGGGTCTGGCAGCCCTTCTGACATCTGAGTGGGTCACACAGTGTGTGTGTGTGTGTGTGTGTGTGTGTGTTTGTCTACTCATGGAAGTGAGTGGGTATATATACTCCTGAAAGTTCAACTTCATTTCTTTTACGTTTAGGGCTGTATTTTTCAGAAAACTCACTGGATATACCAGGAGTATGAAAGCCCCTGGAGTACAAGCCTTTCCCAATGGTTGCATACCCCCCTCCAAAAAGCAAAACCAGAACTGGCCAAACAGAAACATAGTTCTCATGCATAACCTAAGTCATAGAGAATAAAGAAAGCCCACATGGGAAGATTTCCTCAGAAGATTCGATTACTATTCATTCACAGCAAAAATGGATTTGTCTAGCCCACTGGTTCTCAAATATTTTATCCGTGTGACCCCCTTTACATCTACAAGCAGACATGTGCTGCCCTACTTGACACAGTATATGAATAAAAATATTTGGTTTGTTTAGTGTGCATATATTCATTTTTCATCATATAGTTGCAATATGTATGTAACTTGTAACCTGGGAGGAACTCTTGCAATGTTGCAGGAAGAGGAAAATACTTCAGGAAAAGGAAGATAAGACACAAGGCATCAAAAAAACACGGGGGGGGGGGGGGGGAGGGGACGGGGACGGGACCATTTTATAATTTTTTCACTCTTTTCTGAAACATGGAACCTATCTACAATTCCATACAAAGGTACCTTTGCAAGTGTGGTGATTCTTACCAACGGAAAGATTTTTTGGGCAAAATTCTCATTTTTCCAATAGTCCAATATGGACTATTGTAACTTCAGGGGTGGACAAATATCAGGGATTAGGAGGCTGCACCAACCCCAGAGAGGACTTTTAGGGGTTACTCTGTATTTGAAATTTCTTTAAATAACATTTTGCACCAAAATTCCCCCAAGGGGACTGATAGGCAATTTGACATGGGGAGGGGGGAGAGGGTAGCCATTTTAGGCCTTTATTTTTAATAAGACATGACAAGAAGGCAAAATGGTCCTTATGTACACCACAGCAGTGGTTCCCAAACTATGGACCAGGTTTTTGGACTTCATCTCCCAGAGCCCTAGTCAGCTTGGGCAACAGTTAGGAATTCTGAGACCTTAAGTCCAAAACATCTGAAGGATCAAAGTTTGGGAACCACTGCCCTAGAGAGTGTTAAGAGGGTGTTTTTGTAAAAAAAAGTCCTTGAAAAAAAAATGGCCATAATTTATGAAGACAATTATGAATGCGTAACCTAAAGTATTCCCTAATTTATGGAATACAGTGGGCCCTTGTTATCTGCTGGGGTTTGGTTCCAGGACCCCCCATGGATAACCACATCTGTGGATGCTCAAGTCCTGTTAAATACAATGGCATAGCAAAATTATGTCCCTTATATAAAATGGCAAAATCAAGGTTTGCTATTTGGAATTTATACTTTTTTTGGTGAATATTTTCAAGCTGTGGATGCTTGAATCCATGGATAAAAAAATCTATGGATAAGGAGGGCTGACTGTACATAGGGTCATGAAAGGCCAGCAATCCTTACTTATCAGGACACTGTAAACATATGTTCTCTTGTTTATTGAGAAGCAGCTAACTGATGTTTATAAATACACACACACACACACACACACACACGCATTCCAGTACAAAGAGGAATTGTGACAAGGACCTTGCTTCTGTCTCTTGCACTGGCAATCACTCACAAAAGGGAATGGAAACATCAGTCATCTGCTGTTGCCCAATAAACAGGGTTTGTGGGGATTTTTGGAAGACCGTATATAGCTATGTAACTAAGGTGATTATGCATTTTAACTGCTTAGTAAATTTGAGCCAATATTTTCTAAAAACGGGGTGGGGGCGGGGTGGGGGGGTGGAGGTCACAAAATGGCTTTGGTGCTGTTTGTCGCCCATAGGCTGCATTTTCCACAAATCCAGTCTACTCTGACCAGACTTTAGGTAACTGGGGGACTACAATTCCCAGACCCCACCTCAACCAACAGGGCTATGTTAGTGATGTGATTCTGTACTCCACAATTTGACTAGCAGCATCTAGGTCTTAGGTCTTACCACCTGTTGCTACTTGATCATTTCTGATCAGAGGGACCGAGCCAGGGACCTTCTGCATACAAAGCATGTGTTCAGCTGCTGAAAAATAGAAAGAATGGTCCTTATGTGGCATCCACCCTTCTTTACAATGTGATTCCTACAACTGATACTCCCATCTTCAATTAGTCATCTCTAATATTAATCCCATTCTAGGATGACTTGCCATGAACCTAAATCCACAGGCTTTGTTGACAAGCTGGCAAACACCTATCTTAGCCATAGGCAGCCCTCATTCCTAGAAAGCTCCATTATAAGTCATTTCTTTAGCTTTGCTTTCCCTTCTTGTCTTCCCTGCCCTACATTGCTTCAGGGAGAAAGGAAGGTTCAGGCTGGGGGAGTGGAGCAGAGAAGCAGTTTGCCAGCTGGGAGTGGCACAAGAAAGCAAGGGCAAGGTGTTTCTCTAATGGGTTTGTCCTTCTAACCCCAAGTGAAAAATTCAGGATTTTTTTTTAAAAAAGGCCATTCTGCTTCATGTGCACTGCAGCTGTGTGCAGTAGATCTTTGTGTGCATCCATTCCCATTCCAGGCGGAACCACCCATCTTAAAAAAACAGACTATATTCTGCTAAGAACAAAACCTTCTGCAGCTTATCCAGTCTAACGCGTTGTGACAGAACATGGCGAGAAGGACCGCAACATGCTTATCTATTAATATATGTCTGGAATAATCAATAATGCATGTGCTGCGATACTCTCTCCCCGAGACGAGTCCAGATACACGCAGAAGCAGATCTGTCTAGGGAAGTAGCTTACTAAGCAAAATTGAAAACCAGAGGAGAACTCCAGCATAATTCCCAGGACAACTGAAAGCACGTGATGTGCCAAACTGGGATTTCTGGTTTGTATGCATAAAACTGCAGCATTTCATTCTTCCCCTCAAAGGCCAGTGCAAAATGAACACCAGAGCGCATTTCTTGCTTCCAACCCTCTTTATATTCTTCAAGTAACTGGAGCAATCCCTTCCTATCATTCTTCCTTCTTCGAGAAATTTGAAGCTGTCATTTTAAGTGGCAGGTTTTTGCTTTGTTATGTAACAGAGCCAAGAAACCCCCACATAACTCTGCAAAGAGACTTTGATCACTCAGAGAAACTGAAAGCAGCTTCTTTCGGATCCTGGTGTAATACTGACAACCCGTGAGAGATCAAATACAAATGTTGGCACAAACAAGGAGAGGGGAAACAAAACAGCCTTTCCCAAAACAGAGGCTGTGAAAAAAATTCAGCAAGGTCACGGCGGTGTCAGGGTTCTCTTTGGTTTCATTGGACTACCAGTAGATAACAAGACAAGTGCCTACAGAGCAAACGTGTTGCTCTGCTTCTGCAGATAAACAGACTAGCTGGGAATTAACTGACTAACAGAATAGTTTTACAGTGAGCCCTTGGTATCCTCTGGGGTTTGGTTCCAGGACCCACCTATCCCCATTGATAGCAAAATCTGTGGATGCTCATCCCATTATTTGCAATGGTGTACTAAAATGGTGTCCCTTATATAAAATGGCAAAATCAAGGTTTGCTTTTAGAATTTATATATATTTTAAAAATATTTTCAAGCCATGGGTGGTTGAACGAATGGATAAAAAACCCCATAGATATGGACAGTTGACGTGGTGATTTTAAATTGGTTTTAAAACTTTTGTAAATATTTTTAATTTGTTGTGCTGGAAGCCACCTTGCATCCTGTCCTGGAGAAAAGTAACATATAAATAAAGTAAGTAAATAAATAAATTTGCCTCCTATCCCAAATACATCCAAAGTTTGAAAGCTTAAGGGCAGGGGCTACAATGTGAGAAATCTTCAACTATCATGGCCAAGGTCTGGGTTTTGTGGTCCTATGAAATAACTTTTCCAAACTCTTGAGCCCCAATTGCTTGTCAGAGGGGCGGGATACAAATAACATTTATTATTATTATTATTATTATTATTATTAAGCACACTTTTCTCCTAAACAAACCATGAAAGGCGGCCAGAAAGGTTGGGAAAACAGAGGGAAACATGCAACTCTCATTGTTTTCCCTCATAAGGATACTTATAACCAGTCAGGACAGGACAAGATGATCAAGTAGTGTATGGCTGTAGTTATTGGATGTAGTCAGTGGATAGCTGTAGTCAATTGCTCTAGATCAGGGGTAGGCAACCTTTCCCCTTTAAGGGCCGAGGGACTTCAGCTCCCAGAATCCCAGGAGCTATTGGCCAACATGGGACTATTGGCCAACATGGCTGAGGCTTCTGGGAGCTGAAGTCCCTCGGCCCTTAAAGGGGAAAGGTTGCCTACCTCCGCTCTAGATCATGGATGGGAATTATATGGATGTTGAATAGCAACTCCCAGCATCCATCATCATTGACTATGATGGCAAGGGCTGCTAGGACTTGCAGTCCAATAACATCTGGAAAGCCACCTAATTCCCATACCTGCTCTAGATATTTGTATGATTACTGCTGGCATATATGATTATTTTGACATATTTAGGAAAATATTTGAGTGGTCCAAGTGAGGCTGTGGGGTAAAATGAAGCCCCTCCCAGGCTACTTTGCTTCCTAACCTCCTCTCCCCCCCCATCTCTCTGACCACTCTCTTTTTATGGCAAAAAGGTGACTGCCTCTTCAGGGAGTCTCCAGTACTTTCAGTTCCCTCACTGTACTTATTAACATCAACAAAAGAATGTTGTTTTTCATAACAAGAAATGGAATTCTGGCTACTTTTAGTCTTCCCTCCTTTTTTCTTTTCTTTTTTTGGGGAGGGTAATTCTAGCAGCAATAATAGGAGCTTCATTTATATACCATTTCATACCATTCTAAGCAGTCTCTAAGCAGTTTACAACTGTAAGCTAAGTGCCCCCATCAAGCTGGGTACTCATTTTAGCAACCTCGGAAGGATGCAAGGCTGAGTTGACCCTGAGCCCCTGCTGGGATTGAACTCACAACCTTGTGGTTTGTGAGTGAGTGGCTACAGTACAGGCATTTAACTACTGTACCACCAAGGCTCCTAATTATGGCAGTCCATGTAGCTCTTAAGAGTAGTGATTCCCAAACACTGGTCTTCCTTAACCTTTCCCCTTTAAGGGCCGAGGGACTAACCCTAACCTTTCCCCTTTAAGGGCCGAGGGACTTCAGCTCCCAGAAGCCTCAGCCATGTTGGCCAATAGTCCCATGTTGGCCAATAGCTCCTGGGATTCTGGGAGCTGAAGTCCCTCGGCCCTTAAAGGGGACAGGTTGCCTACCCCGGCTCCAGGTGTTTTGGTCTTCAATTCCCAGGTGTCCTAGCCAGCATTCAGGAATTCTGGGAGATGAAGTCCAAAACATCTGGAGAACCAAAGTTTGGGAACAACTGCCTTAAAGAGACCCAACTTTTGGTCCTGGATGTACAAAAGTTGTCCATTTTTATTTATGAGCATATGATCTTCTACTGCCCTGTACAGTTAGTCCTGTATGAGATTTGCCTAGCATTTAGCCACATCTGATGCTGAGACCATCAGAAGGAGTATGCAGCCCTCCACTGAGCCTGGATCTAAATCCACCGGAGTACACCTCTTCCTAGCTACAAATGGCCATTGCTGTGGCCACCAGAGGAAGTAGCAGCAGTAGCAACCCTTCCATTGTGCTTAAATCCAGTTTTACAAACTGCTGGGCTTACTAGCTACTGGATTTTCTATTCCCACAGTGGCCAAGTGGTTAAGACACTGACTCTGTTGATTGCAAGATCATCAGGTTGGCAGTTCAAGGCCCGGGTGCTGCATGATGGGGTGAGCTCCTTTCACTAGTCCCAGCTTTTGCCAACCTAGCAGTTCGAAAGCATGCAAATGCAAATAGATAAATAGGCACCACTTCAGTGGGAAGGTAAACAGCATTCTGTGCAATCATGCTGGCCACATGATCACAGACTAGTCTCTGACAACACTGGCTCTTCAGCTTAGTAACAGAGATGAGCACTGCCCCCTACGGTCAGACACGATGGACGTTTTCACACTTGGGGTCTAAAGCCACATGGAAGCAATGAAAGAATCATACCGGAATGGATCCTGCAGCTTCAGATCGGTGACAGCAGCATCGTTCCGGTATGATTCTGGCCGCGGCAGATGCAATTCCTTTTAAAAAGAGGAATTGCAAAGAACGGGGCTGATGCTGGGGATGGGACAGGGTGGGGCGGGGCTTGCTGCGACGTCATTTGAACACGCGGAGAAAGGACCCGGAATGATGCCGGGGGTGGCACTGCGACGTCGTTTGAACACACTGGCAAAGGAGCCGGCATGGGGCCGGAGTGAGGTAGGATTGCTTCTACCTTAAGCCCAGTGTGAAAACGTCCGATGTGACAACCTTGTCAACAGGGAATATCTTTACATTTACCTAATCTACTACTTGGTTTTTCTTTTCTCCCTCTTTTCTATAAACCCCTTTTCCTTTCATGTTGTGTTTTTATATATCTACATTAAGCCTATGGGCAATGGTTTTCTCATTTTTGGTTTTTATAAGCTGCATTGGGACTCTTTTGAGGGGACAATGAGACACATTTTCACTTTATTTTTTAGCCTAACCTCCGACTAGAACGTCTATCTGCAAAATCAGAACAACGCAAATGCACGACAGCTGTAAAGATTTGGCAGCAACATAAAGTTGAAATGAAATGTAAGCTGCCTAAAAAGTATAGGAGTTATATAAGTTACCAAACTGCGCAAAGTATCTGACAATCAGTTATCTATACAATTCTTTGAAACCCTGCACATTTCTGACTTTTGTCCTGGTGAAATTGCCATCAAGAATGACATGACAATCTGTCCAGGGTTCACTGTGCTTTATAGCATTGCTTAAGTTTGCCAACAGAGCCAGTGTGGTGTAGTGGTTTGAGTGCTGGACTATCACTCTGGAGGCCACTGTTTGATTCCCAACTCTGCCATGAAACCCTCTGGGTGACCTTGGGCAAGTCACATACTCTCAGCCTCAGGGGAAGGCAATGGCAAACCTCCTTTGAACAAATTTCCAAGAAAGCCCCATGATAGCGTCTCCTTAGGGTCGCCATAGGTTGGAAATGACTTGAAGGCACACAACAACAGCCACAAGCCTGCCAACAAAGAGGACCATTATGGCTGAGTTTTATAAACTGGATGCTGTTCATTAAGTCACCTAAGTAATTTCTAACAGCTATAGAGCCGTGTGTGTGTGTGTGTGTATATATATATATATCTTAGCAATTATGATTTTGTGACTACTTAGAAGCATCATATCCTGCCAATGACTGTTTTCCCAGTGATGGTATGTTAAAGAATCACAGGAAGTGATTCCTTGGAAGTTTTGTTGATTTGATTTGATTTTGTTGATTTTATAAAGAACCTTTATAAAGAACAGACTTAAGGAAACTTAGGGCATCATGTTGGTGGAGCGTACATCTCCACCAGCATATTTAAAGAGGTGGAGAGCTGCTTCCTCTGGTGGACCCCCAGCATAGTAAACCTTCCTTTTCCTCCCTTGGTCCTAAAGATCAGCTGGAAAGAGTTTGAGTATGTTGCTGAACTAATCAGTTGCTGGGAAGGTAAAGCTATTCTTGGTTGCCTCCCAAATGTTGTTGCACACCAAGGTAGGGGCCTTGTGGAAGGAGATACTAGATGCCTCCTTTCTCGAGGTCCAATAAAGTACAAAGCATGGGTCTAACCCTCAGTTACACCTGTATATGGCACCAACAGGATGAAGCATGGAGAAAAAAGAAAGGTGTCTTTTTCTAATGGTTAAGTAATAATAGTGCCCCTGAAAAGGGCTCAAATTTCTATTCAGTATATCAGTAGGGGCTTCCCTGTTTCTCCTTGACGTTTAAACTTCGATGCAAGATCACATTTCTATTTTGGTGCATTTAGCCAAATTCTGCATCACACAGCCACGCAACTAGTGAGAATATGCTTTTGGCAAATAATATGAGGTTGCCTCCCAAATGTTGTTGCACACCAAGGTATGGGCCTTGTGGAAGGAGATACTAGATGCCTCCTTTCTCGAGGTCCAATAAAGTAATTGCAGCAATCAGGAATCAACCCTGCATTTCACCACTGTAAATTCACTGTGAGAGATACACATGTATAAAACAGCAGCTGCAGACAAACCATTGAGGTTTAATATCACTTCAAACCCAACACCTTTCAGTGAAGGTAATTCACAACTTCATTTATTAAGTGACAGACATGCAGCCCTCAGTCTTCTGACAAAGGAATATCTTGAAATGAATGACATGCTTGTCTGTTTGCTTTAAGTAAATCTTGATTTTTCTGTAAAGTAGCCAATTTTTTCTTCATGTTTCTAGCAATGAGGATTTCAACTCATTCAGTGAGAACCAAAGGAAAAAAAGGAGGGGGTGGAGTTAAATTACATTCAAATTACATTTTTAAAATTACAGTATTCTGATTTACATCAATATATATTCATTTTTATTTATTTGCATCTGCAAGAAGCTGGACAGTGGAGCTGTTTTGAGTGCTCAGGAGTCTTTTACACTCAGGCCATTGTCACTGGACAGAGGCCAAAGTTACATGCACTGGATCTGTATCAACTGTAGCATCCAAATCAGAGAAGATCTAAGTGATATTATCTGCAAAATGCTGGGCAAGTTGTTCTGCTCTGACGTGGAGGAAAGGTTCTGGAGTGTGTACTAGCCTCCCAACTCCAGAGGTTACTGAATGAAGTGGATTATTTAGATCCATTTCAATCCGGTTTCAGGCCTAGTTATTGGACAGAGACAGCTTTAATCGGCTTGGTGGATGACCTATGCTGGGAGCAAGATGCGGGGAGTATGTCCCTGTTGGTTCTGCTGGACTTATTGACAGCTTTCCAAACCATCCACCATGGTATCCTTCTAGCTGGGATTGGACTTGGGAGCACTGTCTTACAGTGGTTCTGTTCATTCTTGAGGAGTGAATCCAAAAAATGATGGTGGGAGACTGCTGATAGACCCCCTGGCCACTAGCCTGTGGAGTCCCTTAGGGTTCAGTTCTGTCCTCATGCTTTTTAACATACACATGAAACTCTGGGAGAAGTTGTCCTGAGTTTTGGGGCTCAATTTCATCAGTACGCAGATGACAACCTGTTACTCCCTTCCACTACAAGCCAGTAAAGCTGTTTTGGTCCTAGACTTGTGCTTGTCATCAGTAATGGATTGGATGATACCAAACAAATTGAAACTTAATATATACATTATCAAGATCTATCTATACAAGAGACTCCTGGTCAGCTGAAAGGCAAATCAAGGAATAGGGATTTAGCTGTGCTGGATGGAGTTACTAATGCTATTTATTGCTTGCTGGATGCCTATTAGATTGGTTTTAACATCTACTGTTGCAAATTACTAAAATTGTTTTATTGTTGTTAATTGTTTTAATTTCATGATGTTTAATATTGTTTTAAGGGTAGGGTGGGTTTGGGTTTGGGAGGGTTTACTGTGAGATTTTATTGTTGTAAGCCACCCTGATTGCTTTGGTAGAGGGGCAGGATAGAAATAAATTATTATTATTATTAAATGGAAGTCTGCAGCTTGGGTGTGCTCCTGACTCATTTCTGAGTCTGGAAGTTCATGTTTCAGCAGTGGCTAAGAATACATTTGCACAGTTAAAGCTTGTGTGCCAGCTGTGCCTGTTTCTTGAGATGTTAGATTTGGCCATGGTGATACATGCCTTAGATACATCCTGGCTGGATTACCATAGCACACTTTACATGTCTCTGGACGTTTTCACACGGGGCATAAAAGGGAGTCATTCCTACCTCCATCCGGCCCCACTCCGGCTCTGTGCAGGAAAAGTTCACACGACGTCGCAGCAAGCCCCTCCTCATCCTTCGCCATCCCTGCGCCATCCCTACCTCACTCCGGGGTCTTGCTCGTCGTGTTCATACGACGTCGCAGCAAGCCCCGCCCCATCTTGCGCAATCCCTGCGCCATCCCTGCCGCTAGCCGGCTTTAGCCCCATCTTTTAAATTCCTTTTTTAAAAAGGAATTACAGGCGCTTCTGCCGGAGGCAATCAGGAGTCATTCCGGCGGCTGCTGTTTTCGCCGCCGGAATGACTCCTGATGGCTTCCAGGGGGCTTCCAGGCGGCTTTAGAGCCGCCTGTGTGAAAACGTCCTCTGTCTTTAATGACTGTTCAGAAACTTCAATTTTTCCAAAGAGCAGCAACCATGTTGCTAACTGGGGCTGTCTACAGGGAAGAAACAACCCTTTTGTTGCAATAGCTTCACAGGCTGCCGGCTTGTTTCCAGGCACAATTCAAAGTACTGGTTTTGACCTATAAAGTCCTAGCCTTTACAGACTGCAAGAAATAATGCAGCTTGAGACCACTTTAACTGCCCTGGCTCAGTGCTAGGGAATCATGGGAACTGTAGTTTATTGTAGCACCAAAGCTCCTTGACAGAGAAGGCGCAATGTCTCAGAAAAAGAAACACAGTACAATTCCCATGATTCCCACGGCAGTTAAAGTGGTCTCAAGCTACATTATTTCTGGCAATCTGTAAAGGCCATTAGGTCCAGGTTATTTGAAAGTTCATATTTTCCCTTATGAATCAGCCCATCCTTTGAGATCTGCTGAGGAGGCCCTTTCTCTCTCCAATCACCAGCACAGGTACATTTGGTGGAATACAGGAGAAATTCTTTTTGGTGGCTGTCCCCAGGCTCTGAAACTCACTTCCCAGAGAAGTTAAACTAGCATCCTTCCTACTTTCTTTTTGCAGATAAATAAATACTTTTTGTTTAGACAGGTGTTTGATGATTGACTATGTATCGCTCATCCCGTCAAATAATATGCTAGATCTTGCTAATTGGTGTGTGCGTGTAATGATATATGTTTTAATCTGGTTTTAATTTTTTGGATCTTTTAATCTTGCTTTAACTTTTGTATCTTGTGGGTTTTTAACAATTTTTTTCTAAATTTGCTGTAAGCTGCTTTGAGTCCCAAATTGAGAAAAAGATGGGATAGAAATAAATACAACAACAACAATTTACCTTGGTGTAATAGGTAGAGCAGGGGTAGGCAACCTTTCCCTTTAAGGGCTGAGGGACTTCAGCTCCCAGAATCCCAGGAGCTATTGGCCAACATGGGACTATTGGTCAACATGGCTGAGGCTTCTGGGAGCTGAAGTCCCTCGGCCCTTAAAGGGGAAAGGTTGCCTACCCCTGAGGTAGAGCGTTGGACTATGACCCTGAAGATCTGGATTCAATTCCCTGTTTGACTCTGGAAACCCATTGGGGGACCTTGGGTGAGTCACACACTCTCATTCCTACAAAATCTCATGATAAGGTTGCTTTATGAGTTGCCATAAGTCAGAAATGACTTGAAAGCACCCAACAACAACAATTCCTAGTTACACTGACTAGTACAAGGGCTCTGAATTTTTGAGCCTGCAAATGTTTTACTTTTCAGCTCCCAGAATTCTTCACTATGGGCTATGCTGACTAGTGTTTTTTGGAACTGAAGTCCAAAGCAGTTGGAGGACCAAAGATTTAGAATCACTACATGAATGGAAACTTTTTTTTTGGGGGGGGGGAACTTACGCAAGAAGGTACACAGCATACCCTAGTGGTGTAGGGGTTAAATGCCAGTACTACAGCCACAAGTTTATGACTTCGATTTCAGGGCTCCAAGGTTAACTCAGCCTTTCATCTTTTCAGAGGTTGGTAAAATGAGCACCCAAATTGTTGGGGGCAATAGGCTTACACATTGTAAACTGCTTAGAGAGTGCTGAATTCACTGATAAGTGATATAGAAAATGTACATTCTATTGCTAAATGCTAAACAGCCTTGTCCCCAGCTGTGCAGCAGGAACTGGAGGGCACTCAGATGCATCCCTTTGGCTCATTGGTGACAGAGTAACCTTTTCCCTCTAGACTTGCAGTGTAAGCATGCAGGTGCAGTTTTATACTCTTCCACCATCAAACAGGACATTGGCCTTTGGGCCCAAGATAGGAAAACATAAACATACCAATGCAACTAACCCAGGGTGTGATACAACCAGAACTGAGACTTGCTGTGTAGTCTCTGAATGTTCATTCAGAAATGAATTCTTGTGGGTTTAATTTCTACTTACAGATTAATCTAAGAGTCCAATGGGATTTACCTCTAGGTAAGTCTGTGTAGGATTGCAAGGCAAAAAGTATTTATAATCACTTTTCAGAACTAAACTCACAAAACTGGATATAAATAATACAGTAGCAAGCATACAGGACTTTTATTTAAATTGGTAAATGCAGTCTTAGTGCTTTCTTCTCTTTATAAATCAAAGATGGGGGACATGTGACTCTTCAAATACTGTTGCATTGCAATGCCCATTAGCATTTACAATTGGCTACATTGGCTAGTGTTGATGAGTGTTACAATCCAAGAATGCTTAGAGGACTACACTTTCCTCAGTGTTGTCATAAGTGAAATCATGAACAATTTTTTCTAGGCTTCAATCTGTCTTAAAATCTCATCTGATTATAATAATTTATTGGAGATAATAGCAAGGATTTCACTCTCCCACCCCAGTCTAGAAGGATCTCACAATGGATGTAATGTGGCTGATGTTAAGAAAATTCTCAGTTACTTATTTTGTTTGGCAGTTGTTGCATCCTCCAGCAATTGTGATCCTACTTATCAGGCAATAGATTACTAGAGAATGAACAAGTTATAGTTTTCCAGTTAAGGTCTCTGAGATTTTAAAATTATTTTTAAGTGGTGGGAGTGTATCAGGAGTAAGAACCACATGGGTACATATTTGAAAAATATAATCAAAATGTAGTGGTAAATTTTGAAGTATAGGCATTCAACTTCCACGGTAAACATACCTCCCATGACTTGGGTTTTGGATCCCCAACTGTTTATCAGGAAGCCAGTTGTACTAGTTTTCATCACCAAGAGCAGGTATTTTATAAATCTCATGTATCTTAATTGTCTATTCATGACCAAGCCAGCCAAATATACTTTTTAATAAGGATAGCTAAAAAAATAAATAAAATAAAATACAGCCCTCCCTCCATTCTTGTGGACTTGGGATCCACGTCCCTTGATTATCCATGGGAGGCAAACAGAGGGGTTAAAATGGGGCACGTGGCCAATAGGGCTTGAATATGCGCGATTTTCTGTTTTCACAGGAGGGGTCCAGAATGGATCCCCTGCGAGAATGGAGGGAGGACTACATACATTGCTGAAATAATGTGTTTTCCTTTTCCACCACTGTGAGGATTGCAGCTAGATTCCATTGAAACAAGGAAGGCTGAGGAGGGTGGCAGACAACATCACAATCCCTGCAAGCCCCAGCTCCACTACACAACTGGTCTTCATTCTCCCCTCTCCCTGCCTTTGGTAGGAATTGGTAGGTCCCCTCTGATCATTCTCAATTTATTTTTGCACTCTGTCTTCAATGGAATACCTGCCCAGTAAAGAGTGCACTGGACTGCAATCTGGATTACACAAGAAAACTCCTCTTCAATTTGAACCTTTCCTAATGATTCGTTTATTTATTTAAATCGGGGTGTGGCATGGGCTGCATGTGGCCCCTGGGGTGTTTTCTGTGGCCCCAAAGACCATCCAGGTTTTGTGTTGTTGTTTTTTAAAAAAACAACCCCCGCCAAATAATCTCTGTTGGGTGAAGGGCTGATTTCCACCATATATGGAGCTCCTCAGGGTCAAAACTATTATTTTTGTTTCAAAATAACTCAAAGTGCACACTCAGGGCCCAGAAAGCCTTAAAAATATGGTGAGAAAGCCACCATATTCCTTAGAGGTGTCACTAGGTGGTTGTTGTGACTGTGGGTCACGCCAGGAAAAACATCGCATCTTATCAAAATTTCACTTTATTGCCGTTACAGTGGACCCTTACTATCTGCTGGGATTTGGTTCCAGGACCTCCCATGGATACCAAAATCATCTCACATTAAATACAATGGCAATACAAACAGCAAATAACAAAATGGTGTCCCTTATCTAAAATGGAAAAATCAAGGTTTGCTTTTTGGAATTTATACATTTTCGGAATATTTTCAAGCCATGGATACTTAAATCGGTAGATAAAGAATCCATGGATACAGAGGGCCGACTGTGCATTCAGTGATATATGGAAATTATGATTTATGAGTAACATTAGTACAAAAAACATTACTGAGGATTCTGTATGGTGTGGTATGGGAGGAGGTCAATGGGGTGTGTGTGACACTATGAGTTACCACACCGGGTGATGCCAGCCCTAGTGATGCAACTGCCTAGAGGACATTTGGGGTAAATAATAATAATAATAATAATAATAATAATAATAATAATAACGATGCAGGAATGGGTGCAGTGAGGGGTGCAGCCCTTGAAGGTCTTCTGAAGAGGGTTAATGCAGCTCTCTAGCCTTCCAGATGTGCCCATCTGTGGTATAAATGATTCTATCTTGCTCTTTTTCTAAAAAGGTTCTGAGAAGATCTTCAATATAATCAATACAAACAAGACAGATCCCTGTCCCATACGGCTATAATCTTAAAAATGACAAAAAAGGAGAATGGGGAGGTCAACAGATCTTAAACAATAGTTCTCATAACAACCAGCTAAAACTTTGGACAAGAGACCAACCTGACAAGAGTTGGCCTTTCAGCAGAGTTGATCAAATGACCATGCCTCCTACCTACCTCTGCTGCCATTTCACATTTCAATTTCATTACCAGGCTTGATAACCACAGACTATTAATTTGCTCTGCCTTGTCCCATTTGACAAATATTTGCATTCTTGTAGGGGTGAAGCATTCCATTCCAGATAGGCTACAAATCCCAATAGCCAACACAGTCAATGGTGAAGGATGCTGGGAGATGCAGTTGAACAATATCTGGAAGGCTGCCCAGTTTCCACTTCTGCAACTGAGCTTATAGTATATGAGAAAAAAAATGATAAGTTGAGTGGTAGGCTGTCATATCAAGCCATACAGGAAAAACATGAAGAAGAAATAAATGCACCAGTATTTTGCCACTGCAATCCTATTCCTTACCATTTCTTCTGTTTCCAGAAGGAAGCCTTGTGCCCTACCCTAGAAACCAACATTATATATCAAATCAAAGAAACAAAGGTTATTTTGGCAACATCAGTTACACAGACATAATTAATTCATAGTTCTTCATTGCTCACTATATATAAAATTATTTGACATATCTGTATTTTTCATGTTGTATGTATGTGTCACTACTTCATTCATAAAAGAAAGCTCATATCTTTAATCATTCAGCCACAATAACAGCAAAGAGACACACATTCGATTGCCTGTGTTATCAGACACTGTTGGAAAAATCTAGATAAGGAGGCTGGGCAATCCCATCCTATTAGTATTCCACATGCATTCCCTCAGTAACCAGAGTGAGTGCCGCTTCCTTCTGTGGTTTGCCTTCTGTCCTAAACAGCTATGAACTTTTGTTCTGAATTCTGGTTATTATGGGCTGCTGGTGGTGTGGGGATGAAGACATGCCCCTTTTCCAAATTAGCAGCATGTGGTTTTTAGTAATACTTTAGCTATGGGGTTTTGGTTGGTCACCTGTTAAGGGCCTAGGAAGAAATATTGCCAAGCATCCTAATTCACGTACTATCCCACTGCAAGAAGTATCTGGTCACATGGTGTATGGACCACAGCTTTCCCATCTGTTACACATTGTCCCACACCCTTTCAACTCCTGCCTGCAAGGGACTTACATGTCAGTGGCACCGACTTCAGAGTTTTGCCCAAACTTTAAAACAAGCCACCCAAGGATTTCTTTAGCATTTCTTCAGAATTCATGCAAATCCCCCCAAAATGTTTTTTTTTAAATGAAGACAACGAAATGAAGGCAAAGGTCCATGCCCAGTTTCCCTAAAATGTTCTCTTTTAGTTCAGAAATGCTGTGGGATGGGGGAAGATTGCACTTTGTTTAGAACAGCGGTCCCTAAACTACGGCCCATGGGCCGAACCCGGCCCGTCGAGGCCTTCTATCTGGCCCATGGCCGGTCCTGCCACCGCTGCTGCCACCACCGACGATGACTTTCTAACTCGCAAGTGACCCTGGCGCCATTTTGTGTTCTAAAATGGCGGCCGGAGTCGTGCGCATGCACGTGCAACTCCAGCCACCATTTTAGAACAAAAAGTGGTGCCCAGGGTCACTTGCGAGCTAACAAGAGGCCGACCTCCTCCTCTGTCCTCGGCGGCCTCCTCTGTCCTCTGCCCTCCTCCTCCTCCACCCTCCTCCGCGTAAATAGAAGAGTGGGAAGGGAGCGCACGTGGGAGTAGAGAGAGGAGCAAGCTCAGAGGAGAGAGCCCAGAGCCCAGAGGTTGTTGGGGGGGGGGAGTTGCCATTGCTATTGCTATTGCTATTGTTATTGCCTCCCTTGTTGTTGTGTGGCTTCAAGTTGTTTCCGACATGGTGACCCTATCCTGTTTGTTTGTTGCTTTTCAAGTTGCTTCCTGGTGGTGGGATTTTCTTGGGGTTTTCTTGGCAAAATTTCTTCAGTGAGGGTTTGCCATTGGTGTCTTCTGAGGCTGAGACAGTGTGACTCGCCTAAGGTTACTCAGCAGGATGGCCCTGCACTTGTTTGTTGCTTTTCAAGTTGCTTCCTGGTGGTGGGGTTTTCTTGGCAAAATTTCTTCAGAGAGGATTTGCCATTGCCGTCTTCTGAGGCTGAGACAGTGTGATTGTATTTGTTCCTGTTTTGTTTTTTTACTTCAAAATATGATGTGAATTATTTTTTATTTATTTTAATTTTTAAAATTAAATATTTATTTATTTTTTTACTTTGGTCCTCCAATAGTCTGAGGGACAGCGACCCGGCCCCCGGCTTAAAAAGTTTGGGGACCCCTGGTTTAGAATATAGCAATACAGACCTTCTAAATGGATTGTCTTTGTAGGCCCCCAAGAGAAACAGTTCTCCTGGTCTTTTCCTTTTGCCATCTTTGTTTTGACATATTTTTTGTTATATTTAAACATATGTTTTGTTATATTTTTTTTTAAAAAAAGCCTTGGGGACCACATGCAGTTAACAGCCCACAGAATTCCCACCTGATATACATTATCAGACACACTTCAACCCCATTGACAACTGTTTTCCAGGTCAGTAAAACAATGAATTTATGACAGGTTATCGTTCCACCCCGCCCCAAACTTTAAATGAGCAATAGTTGTATTTTTAATAGTAGAACTTTACTGAGTCCTATAATATGGGAATAAAGACATGGGGTGGGTGCTTTCCCCTTTCCACTGAATCACAGCCATCTCTACTCCCCTCTCAGCCACTCACAAAGGGCAAATTTTCACCTTAAAGACTGAGTCTTTTCTCTTTCTCTATAAAACCCATCCCAACCCCACCTCACCCCCACAAAACAAATTCTGGTTTCCTCTCCACCTTTCTTCATTATTCCAGTATCCAAAAAAAAGATGCATTATTAACTTTCTCACTTATCAGCATAGGGAAGATGCTGATAGATAGCAGTTCTGGGTGAAATGGCGCTACTGGAAAGTCTGCTATGGGACTGGGTAAGTGACAGTAGCAGGTAATTCTCCTCCTCCTTACTCTATTAATTAAGAGAAGTTAATTAAGGCTGGGAATTGTTTGAGAGTGTAAATGGATAAAATTATGTCTGAGAGAAGTTAGCAGGAGACTTCAGCAAATAAAAGGTTAATAACTGTTTGCTATCAAAAATATATTTGGGGAAGCTTTGTTGGCTGTGCAGCCTATCAAGCAGAGCTTACAATGATATCTTTATCTCTATAGTTTATATAAGCTGCCCTCCCAATCTCTGTGGCAGACAAGCGATTAGCTCATGCTGACCCTATCATTAGCTAGACTGCAACAACTGCCTCATGTGACTGGCCTCAGGCAGGGCCCTCTAGATCAGGGGTAGGCAACCTTTCCCCTTTAAGGGCCGAGGGACTTCAGCTCCCAGAATCCCAGGAGCTGAATGCCAGCCCCTGCTGCAGTCCCAAATGGACCGTAGCAAGGAATGGAAAAGATCTGCTCCTTTTGGGTCCAAGTTTGGGCCCCCTTAGGCAGCCCAAGAGCAACCGTGGCATGGTTTCCACACGAGTTTGGGGTGAGCATCATCTAAACCCCATTCCCCCAAGCCACACAGAAGCCAGCTTTTTACATCTGTCTATTTTGGGCCAAAGAATATTCTTTTATAAGGCAAAATGTATTCTTTTATAAGGCAAAACAGAAAAATTCCTTTCAGGGCTAGAACGCCTAGGAAGTCATGGTTTTCCATTCCTAGCATAATAATTATTCTAATAAAGAAATGTGTTATTCCTTCCTTAAATGCAGTGAACAGCCTTTCCCAACCAGGTGCCTTCTGGTTCTGTTGACTGGCACCATGGTGGCTGGTGATGATGAGAGCCATAGTCCAACACAAACTCTAGCTCACCTTCATCCTTCATAATTATTTGTGAGATCCTGATGCAGCAGTCTTGAACTCTGTTACCAGAAGAGACAAGTTGCACATAGTAATAACGCTTACAGTTGTTGCTGTAGTATTTCCTTGTGTTACCAACTGCTACTGCTACTGTACTGAACTGTGTTTACTAAATCCAAAACATCATTTCCTATCAGCCCTCTGGGAAAACACTAAAGAAGATGAACAGAAGCAGATTTCGAACAGCTCTTTATCTTCACCACAATGACAACAAAACCACAGAAAGTCCTGGTTTTCATTATGGCTATTCCAATAAACACTAAATACACTGATAAAAGTCCCTTCACAATTTTTCTATTCATATCTACAGGCAAGACAGAGTGAATTAAATGGTCAACAGTGATGTATCAAGAGATAGTAAATATGCAGTGTCTTGAGCTATGTTCTAAATATGTATATCCCTTGTAACGTCCTGTTGCAAAGCCTTTGACCTGGAATGACTTTCCTTCCAAGACATGAGTTGCAGTTGCTCTTAGTGTAGCCAAGGGGCATATTCTAGGACTTGGCTTCCCATCTCTTTTTTAGGTGCTGGTCTTTTGCCTTTTTCTATTTCTGTATTTCTCATATTTCCTGTAAGTGCCACATTGCTATTGCAGTTGCTGCTCCAACAACAATCCATATCAGTTATAGCCAACATACCCAAATGCCAACATGTGTATTTGTTTCCTTGAAGAGAATTATGAAAAAGAAAATCAGCAATATTTGTAACCTCAGTGCAGAACTTGGAAATAATTTCTAGAGGACTGTAATATTAAAAGTAACTTTTTCCAGTTCTGCCTCAGTGCTAAAACTAATTTGGGTAGCAAGGAATGCAGTTGCCAGGGACAACTCATCTTGAAACTACCGTAACTGCAGGGTCATAACCTGTGGAGTGGATGTTATACCTATCCAACCCACAAATTTTGCTTTCCGAGGCAGAGCAACAATTGGTTCCTCCCTCCTATTGTACCAGTCAGGGTGCATAGTACCATCCATCAATCCAAATTATCTTGGTACACGAGGCAGAAAATTTCACATTTCCAGTCATTTATACTAAAATTGAAATAGTCAGAGTTCCCATACCTTGGATCAAATACTGACTGGAATGAAGACCACAGTCAAGAAATTAGAAGACAACTAAGATTTGGAAGAGCAGTAATAAAAGAATTAAAACCAAAGTGAGGATCATCAAAGTCATCATATTCCCCATTACCATGTATGTATGTGAAAGCTGGACAGTGAAGAAAGCCAATAAAAAGAAAATAATTTAAGATGTGGTGCGGAAGAGAGTGTTGAGGATACCATGGACAGTCAAGAAAACAAACAAATGCGTTCTAGAACAGTTCACTCCTGAACTCTCTCTGGAAGCCAGAATGATTAACTGAGGCTGTCGTACTTTGGCCACATCGTGATAAGACATGAATCACTGGAAAAGACAATGATGCTAGGAAAAGTAGGGGACAGTAGAAAGAGAGGAAGACCTCGTGCCAAATTGTTAGAATCAAAGAGGCCACAGGCATGAACCTGCAGGATCTGAGCAGACAGGATGTCTTGGAGATGTCTCATCCATGGGGTTGCCATGAGTCGAAGTCAACGAAAGAACAGCTGACAAAAACAAATGCTAAATATCTATTAACAGCAGGTGAAATAATTAACCATAACCTATCTTTTACCAAAAAACAAAAAACAAAAAAACAACCCTACCTGAAGTGACTGTCTCACTCTGCCTAATGGTGAGGATACATTTTAATGAAGTTAGAAGTGAACACCATTCTATGGTCAGCAGAGATTGTGTGGCTACAGAATTCAGAGGAATTCTCATGGCTGATTTTTCTCCTCCTACCCAAACAGCCTAGAAAGTGCAGTTGGAAATCCTGAAGTGATTTGTGGAGCGCAGATATATCCCCACAAAAGGCCACAGCTCCATGGTGCTCTGCATGCAAATAAACCCCAGTTTAGAGCATGGCATATCTTGCTTGGGCAGGAGAAGTTCATTGCCTAAAATCTTAGGGAGCTATTGCCATTTCATGGAGATAATATTGAACTAGATGCACAAGTGGGCTGATCTGATGCATAAGGTAGCTGCTTATCTCAAAACTCAGTGGGGTTCCTTATGTGTAGCAATAAAACATCACAATTATGGGAGATCACTGTCTAGTGCAGAGCTTAGGAAAGTCACTCCTTTGGACTACAACTCTCTGAATCCCTTGGTCAATATGGTGGTGGGCTGGGAGATTCGGGAAGATGTAGTCAGAGAAGCAGCTCTCATCTAGTGTTTACTATATTATAATCTTCATAATAAGTTAGAATAATGATTTTATGTGCTCCATCCCTATGTCATATCTTTATGCAAAACGTGGCTTAATTTAGGAATGCTTTCTAGGAGATCAGTTATAAATCATGAGTATTAGGATCACAAGGAAATCAATCTCTGAAACTTAAAAAATAAATAAAAATAAACCAGCATATGCAAAAAGAAAAGAAAACCAGTCCAGCATGAAAGAAGTAGGTGTTTCCAGATGCCATTGAACCCTTTTCTCATTTTCATGCATGTCCTGCCCTCTGCCACTGAAAGATCATACAACCACACTCCCGCCCTCCATCCTTTTTCATTGTTTCTGTTATAATCACCAACAATGACTAAGCATATATGCCTGGATATAAGAGCAATTTTAGCATCAAGAAAGCTACAAGGTGAAATAGTACCCCAAATGCTGTTTTATCCTCCAAGGGCAACTGAGGATACGAGAAAAGAACACTTAGGGGGCATCCACTCCCTGTCGTACAATGCACCATACTGCAGAAGGAAGAGTTTGCTACGGCATGAGACGTTGACACTGCAAAGCCCATCCTCATCTAGCAGTATTTAATTTCACACCCCTTCCAATATTCTTGCATGCTGGATAGTATTTGTAAATTTTTATCCTTGCCACTCCCCTTCCCCCATGTTTAGATTTATTTTATTTTATTGCATTCCTGGGAAAGGGGAGTAATGAACCCACCCTTCCTAACTTCATACTTGCTGCTGACATCATGAATGGAATAGCATTTTATGTAACAGATACATCAGGAGTTCCTAGTAAGCAGCAGCAAAAATCCAGCTGTGTTCTATTAATCAGCTCTGTGTCTTTGGAAGCAACGTAAAGGAAGCAAGGAGGGGTATATACTTACAAGCTAGAGGAAGAAATAGCATAGAGATACTACTGTGCTTTTTTAAAAAAATAATGATAATAATAAATTAGAAACCAAGTTTATACTGGGACATTAGTAGCTCCTGTGTCTACCTAAATAATGAAAACCCCCACAACTCTTCTAATCAAAAACCACCAAAAGGGGCAGAAGTACCGACAAGAACCACTTACTAAATGCCCACCATCTTGGCTCTATCAATCTATCCTATTTGGCATTTTAAAATGAATAATAATAATAATAATAATAATAATGCATCAGTACTTGAATGTTGCATTTGTATTTTTAGATCTAAATACTCAGACATACTTGGTGTGTGACTGAATAACCAAAGGAGAACCTCACCTTCGATAAATTTTATTTAAAATGGGGTGGGGGATAGGTTCAAAGAAAGAAGCTAGCTTACTATTAATACAAGTTTGATTAGAAGTGCACATTCTAGTTATTATAATTTTGAACACCACCTCAGGATTACATTTCCCCCCTCACAGATGAAAGCTGATTCTCTTGTTCCTCCCCCTCCATATTTTCCCACTGATGTCAGTCTTCAATACCCAAATACTTTCATTGCTATCTTCAATCTGAAAAGTACAACCTTGTTTCCATGTCAGAGATCTCTCAGTGCCTGCCAGCTTCTGCATCTCCATACCTTGCTAGTAAGCATAAATGCTGCATACTAAACTCTTCCAGGCAATGACAGACATTCACACAGAAAATAGCAGCACACTCCTACTATGGCTGCTATGACTAAGACATAAAATATAATGCAAGAGTGTATTTTTAAGCTACAAGCAAACAGTGCTAGTGTAGTCACATTAATACACATTTTAATGTCATTTGATTTAATTTAGGGTAAATGGTTGTAACGAATGGTCTATATAGTAAAGGAAATTTATTACCATTAGAGAAAGTCCCAGTCATTGTGATTTTCCTGCTAAGGCTTAGAGTCACCCAGAGATTGCAGCTTTTCCTTTTAACTTCATTCCCCAATTGTGCAAAGAATTAGTTTAAAATGACGTCACTGCTGATCACCTTCCCTTTCCTAGTTCTTGCCTTCATTCACTTGGCCAAAAGAGAAAGGAAAGAAGCTGAAGCTGCTACTCCTATCTTTCCCAAATTGGCCAATGAAACAGGACTTCTCCAAGTTCTGGATTCGGCATCTGATCATGCCTGTCCATGTCAGTGTAGGATAAGAAATGCTTTCCTTTGATGTGTACTGCAGTATCTTTGCTTTGAAAAAATGCACTGTCCAAAGGGCCCATCAGAGCCATAGATCCCTTAAGCAACCCTAATCTTTCTAACCTCATTACATACAAAACCTTACAGAGCTATGCCAGCAGCTTCAGAAACTGATCTCTTGTGGATTCTGTCTGCAGTTTCTTGGAGAGGAGAGGTGTCTTTTTCTCCTAAAAGAAGAAATCCCCCCTCTATGTATGAAAGTTCTGCTACATCAGGACCACAGTCTATCCTTCCCCCACCTTTCGTTTTCTCTGGCTATTACATCATCAGAATATGATTTCTACTCTGCCGTGATAGTGAGATAAAAATAATTCTGAATGGAGCTACCTGCACTGAGGTCATCTATTGAACTGAAGCAATCCCAAAATCTGAATCTCTGACAGTTTTACACAAAGACTCTGGCCTGATATCATGTTGCTTGGATTTCACAACCGCTGGATTTGCTAGAGAGTAAGGTGTCAGATAAGGCTGCTGTTGAAACCAGATTTAATTATTATCATTTCTGCCATGACAAGCCTTGTGCTGGTCCCAGGTACAAGCAAGGCATGGCTCCCTTCAGAACATTCCTCTGGAATATGCAGAGGATATTCCTCCTTCTGTATCTGCTTTTAGCATTCCCTGCCTATGTGATCTGCTGAGAGGAGGATGCAGCAAAATCCTTTGGCCAGCAAAGATGCAGAAAAAAGGAGGCAGCTTGCTGACACACACACACACACACACACACACCCCTACAGGCACAAACACACTCCAATAATAATAATAATAATAATAATAATAATAATAATAATATCCTCTTAAAATAATTCACTGCAGAGCATTTAGTACTACAGCATTCTCTCTGCAGCCACCAATTCAGCAGCAAAGCAGGGAGGGAAGCTAGCCAGCCACAAAGCATGGCCTGCTGCATAGATAGCTGGTCTGTTTGTTGCTATGGGCACCCATTCTCTCCTCTCCCTCCCTTCCCCTGCCTCTGCCATACCTGCATGTCTTCTTCTTGGGCAGTGCTGGAGATCATCCTGAGAAGTGCCCATCCCTGATGTGGCCAGAAGGCAACGCTGAACATCCTCGACAAGTCTCAGTGGCCTAATGGAGGGCAGCTCTCCTTGATTCTGCCTCCTCTCTTATTCACTCTGATGCTTGCAGCAGCAGCAGCAGCAGCAGCGACTCTGAAGCAGCAGCAGCTGCTGCCTCACTGTCAGGAAAGGGGAACCTCTGTATCTGAAAGGAAAACCTCAGCCCGTAGCAGATCTCTTTGATTAATCTCTCTCTCTCTCTCCCTCTCTTGCTCCCTCTATTCCATTCCTCTGCGGCTAAGGTGTGGGGAACCTACAAATCCCATCATCCCTTATTACAGGTCACAGTGGCTCAGGCTGATGGGAACTGCAGTCCAGTAATCTCTGAAGGGGCACAGGTTCTTCCTCCCTGCTGTGTAGCAGAGATTGCCAACATGACTCTGTGTAGGTGAAGATTGTTAAAAGGTTTATTTAGGAAATGCAAGAATTTTGAGTAGCGCCATTAATTTACTGAATAGTTCTACACCCCCCATGCCATGGTGATAAATCTTCTGATTATTAATTATGGAAGGTAATTACCTCCCCCCCCCCCATTTGGTTTCCTTGTCATTCTCACTTTTTTCTCCTCCATTAATGCTATTTCTTTCATTTCGGGGAGGGGTACATCAAGCTCTAAACTGGAAAAGTAATAATAAGAGACCAATTTTTCTTCTGGTTCCACTGTCCCACTTCTCTTGAATATGGGAATTCCAATTTAGGCAAGCATGCAAACTCAGTTCATCATCAGCAAAGCTCAGGGGATATAAATGTGCCTTCACATGTTTAGGAGAAGCACAAAGATGGATTCTATGCCTTTGTTTCTCTTAAGGTTTCTGAGAAATTCTGGTAGAGCTCCTCATGCCATTGGAATTCAGAAATTGCCTTTGGTCAAGGCTGACCCTAAAATTTTTCCTGCCTGAGATGTCCCCTCCTCTCCACTCTCTTCTGTGTATTGATAAGTCTTACTTGAACATTGGTAATAGGACAGTGTCCTCCATTATACCTGAACAGGATGGTTTAAAGAGCATGAAACAACATTTGTGCCACAGAGCAAAAGCTGTGATAGCCAGGATGCTGCTTTTGATAAGCTTCAGATCCCTATCACTGCACCCTGCCTAGGGGTAAGAGCAAACCTGGCATTGGTCCTTTCCAGCTCAATATTCTTTATATTAACTAGCAGTGGTCCCCAAGGTTTCAAGCATGTATCTTCCACACCCTAAACTAGAGATATTAGGGACTGAATCCAGGGCCTTCTGCATGTAGAACAGATGCTCTTGCAAGAAGCCATGGCCCTTGTATATGTCAGACTGTATAGTAGTGCTGTGTCTTCATTGTCCCTTCAAGATCTAGTAGCTCTGAAGTTGCATCCTCACTATAACCAAATACACTGTATTTTGGATTTCTATCCTACTTTTCTCCCTAAATGGGATTCAAGATGACTATGCTGTCTATAGAAGTCTAAATTAGGGATTCGGGAAGAACACTGCCATGACTTGCTACTCACAATTCTTTTCTTTTTCTAACCCCTTTCCATATATATCTTCAAGGTAGACTAAAACACAGTAGCCCCCCCCCCCTTTGGCATATCTCTTTTGTCTTGGAGGACAATGGATTAAGTAACCTGAGAAGGTATAGTAGGCTTTTTTATTTGTTGGTTTTCTAAAGGCTGCCCTCTCTCTGTGAACCCTATGTAAGTTTCTGTGAAGTCACAGAATGTTCACAGACATTTGATCTGCTGAATGAAAACTAAAAGCCATGAAACACAGCACACCAACTTTGCTGTAGTGAAAGAAAATGGAAGGGGAAGAAAAGTTCAACCCTTCTGAGAACAGACAACCTGCGGATGGGCAAGAACTGCTGAGTTGTCACAAAGTATCTGTTTTCTCAGTCTCAGGGAAGTGATACTAACTACACATGCAGGTAGCTTAACACACACATCTCCCTTATTTTCCTCTATGGCAGGAATGGGTAACTGTGGCTATCCAGACATTCCTGGATCATCACTCCTGTTATCCCTCACCTTTGGCTGTGGTGGAGTTGGGGGTGATAGAGGTCGTAGGCCAAAGGCTTTGGGAGGGTCCCAGTTGCCCATCCCTGCTTTATATGAGTTATTACAGGCCAAGTTCTCCTGAGGCCATCCCAACACATTGTAGCACCCAGTCCATCATTCCTATCACTCAACCTGTTTATTGCTGAGCAGTCTGTGGAGATGTAAAGTCGAAGGCTTTCATGGCTGGCATCCATAGGTTTTTGTGGGTTTTTCAGGCTGTGAGGCCGTGTTCTAGAAGAATGTATTTCTGACGTTTCGCCTGCATCTGTGGCTGGCATCTTCAAAGAATGAAGGTGCCAGCCACAGATGCAGGCGAAACATCAGGAATACATTTTTCTACAACACAGCCTCACAGCCCGAAAAACCCACAAAAACCTAAGTCTGTGGAGAACAGTGTTGCTTACACAAAGCATCTGATACTGCCCATACTATCTAACTTGCCTATTGTTGCCCAGCTTTTCCAACCCTTCTCAGATCTTGAAGTACAGCTCCCACCATCCCCCAGCCAGCTGTGGGAAGATGGGAAATGTAGTCCAGCACATACAGAGTTAGGAAGGCTGTTTTACTACTAACATGAACTTTACCTTCTATTCAGGTCAGGTGTAAGAGACAGCTCATCTGAAATGCAGAGGCTACATTCTCAGAGGCACATGCATAGTGTGATATAATTTCTTCCAGCCTGAAACCCTGATGCTGCTCCCTCATGAAATATTGATTGCTCTTTTAAACCATTATTTTGTTAGCTCTCATGGGTCTTCAGGGAACAGCCCCACACCCACATGAAAGAAGTCTTTTTCCCAGAGCTTTAGGCCCATGTTCTCCAAAAGACAGGTCTGGTTTTGCCTCAACATTCTCACCTCACCACTGAACCAGAAGGAAGAAAACTTATATTCCATTTCCACCTATGACCAACTTAACTCTACATGTGAAAAACAGAGCCAGTATTGCAGACATATAAAATCTCATCATCCCATTGCGTTTGTTCACTAGTATTCCTGTCACAGTGATCTGATTCATCTTTATGTTTTGTATCATCTAGAGGGCAATGGCAATTGCTGAGATTCATTTTGCTTGTTTGTTTTCCTCTGGTCCACACTGGACATGCAAGGCAGCTATATACATGCAGGAACGTCTGGTGGCTTCCTTGTTGAGTGATGAGGTAAATCCAATATGGGTTTTAGTCCAAACTGTAATGGAGTTGTCCAAGGTGCTGATCTCTACTCCCCAAACAGGCTTTGGATAGATCCTTTAAGTTTGGATTAAAAGGCAGAGGGGATTGACTGTCCCACTGATATGGAAGACATTAGTCACCACTGTGTATGTGCTAAATACATGTTCACCCAGTTCATATATGAAATGGAGTATTTGTGTGTGTGTGTGTGTGTGTGCGTAAAAGAGTATGCTTTTAAGTGTAAGGGGCACTCTTCATGCAGACTGTCACAGATATCCTTACCTATTTCCAGTGGCATCACTAGAGTTGCCGCCATCTAGTGTGATGACTCATGGTATCACACACACCCCATTGACCTCCTCCCATACTACACAATGCAGAATCCCTTAGTAATGTTTTTTTTGTACTTATGTTACTCATAGATCATATTTTCCATCTATTACTGAATGTAATGGCAATAGTTAGAATCATAGAATCATAGAGTTGGAAGGGACCACAAGGGCCATGCAGTCCAACCCCCTGCCATGCAGGAACTCCCAATCAAAGCATCCCCACAGATGGCCATCCAGCCTCTGCTTAAAGACCTCCAAGGAAGGAGACTCCACCACACTCCGAGAATGGAGTGCGTTCCACTGTCAAACAGCCCTTACTATCAGGAAGTTCCTCCTAATGTTGAGGTGGAATCTCTTTTCCTGGAGCTTGCACCCATTGTTCCGGGTCCTAGTTTCTGGGGTGGCAGAAAACAAGCTTGTTCCCTCCTCAATATGACATCCCTTCAAATATTTAAACACGGCTATCATATCACCTCTCAGCCTTCTCTTCTCCAGGCTAAACATCCCCAGCTCCCTAAGTCATTTAGTTGTGACATGAACAACTAGCAAAATTTAAATTATACCTTTAAATTGCAATATCATATGCACAGCCTAAATGTATTTACATGTACATAGTTTCATGTGATTAAATTGAAAATTTAATGTGATTTTTTTAAAAAAATAAAATTTTAAAAAGAATAATTACAAAATTAAAAACATTTTAAAAGTTTTTTAAAAATATTTATTTTTTAAAAAATATATATTGGAAAAAAACACTGGGGGCCTCTTCTCACACCGATCCTCTCCTCACTCATACCATCTCTTCAGTGTTTTAAAGGAATGCAAGTGAACACCACAGCCTATTACTGTCACCACCACCACCCCAGCATGTCACCTGGTCACCATATGGAGATCCCACATCCCCCTATTGACACCGCTGCCTATTTCTCCACAGAAAAACAGGAATGGGCATGGAGAGGACTCAGATGATGTCAGGGAATCAGGATATGCCTAAAGGGGCAGAGTCCTATCTCCTGATTTATTATTATTATTATTATTATTATTATTATTATTATTATGTATATATATCCCACCTTTAGCTGAAGCTAAAGGGACAATCCCTGGCCCTGGACTAAAAGAATTCTCTACACCAACTTGACATAAAGAGGACTGTGTTGAGAAGGCAAATAGAGGAGGAAAACACCCCCATCCTATTCAACAGCTTTAAGCAATTTTCTCCCTATTTGGCTAACCTGTGGCATTCCCAAGGTGAGGCAGAGCACAGCCAAATAGGGGGAGGAAGATTAAGTTTCTTGTTCTGAAGTTCCTTTCTTGATATACGGTAAGTAAATCCCATTCCACAGCCTCATCTGAGAACTGGGCAAACATTTATTGAACAGAATGGCCTGAATCCTGATATTATTCCTGACTAGAGTAGACCCACTGAATTAATGAAGTTTACCTATGTGTTGACTCAGTAGGACAATTCTAGTGAGATTAACCAACAGGACTGCAGCCGATGGGTGTCTAGTTTGGCCCAGGGATAAGCAGCACCAGTAAGTCAGTATACCAGGTGACATGTGTAAATGAAACTTAAAAGTAGGATGGTGAGCTATGCAGCAGCATTTTGAGTATTTTTACTTCAAAGTCAGGTCTGCTAAGTTCAGTGGAATCTAAGGCTAGTTCTTAAGACTTTTTGTTCATCTCAGGATTGATAGCACCACTCCTGTCTATTGCCTCCCTCTTCCATCTGCAGAAGCCAATTGAGCCAGGAACTGAATTTTACTTCATCACTGGCAATGGGATAGTATCCTATCTACTGTGTACCTGAGGACAGCAAGTTAGCTTAGAGAGCCCTCAGCTGGTCATGTCATAGTTTTGTCCTCCAACACTACTGCCTGTTGCCTAAAGTAGCCATTTCACTCTATCTATTGAGAGATGGAGCCTGAATTAAATCTCCAATGGTTAAAAGTTTGGATGAAGTAAGCATATACAATGAATAGGTGTTCTTTACTGTTAGAGATGTTTCTTATTAAAGGGCTGGAAAACTTGCCCCATATATGCTTACTAGGTGTCCCTTGTTGTGAGGGATGTCCCTTATGAAAAGGCTGGAAAGCTTATCTTGTATGAGCATTAAATGGGATGCCAAGTCTCATGTTTGGGGTACTGGTTCCAATACACAGCTTTCAAATTATACACCAAATACTGGTGGGGAGGTATCTTGATCATGGCTGGTGCCTATCTTTACCACTCCAGGCTGAGCAGTTTGCTAAGACTGGTGGAATTAAAATTTCTCCCCTCCTAATGGTTGCTGGCCTGACATCATAATATTTCCAAGTATTTTCTCACAGAGGCCCAGAACTCTTGTATAGCCTGACTCATGTGCCCTGGCCAGTTTTGTGATGGCTGGCAAAGACTGCAAGTTTAGCAAATAAGCTTTTTTTCTGTATTGGGCAGCCACTGATTTTCTAATTGCTAGGGCCCAAAATACACTGCAGAAATAATCCGGTTTGACACCACTTTAACTGTCTTGGCTCAGTGCTAAGAAATTTTGGGAATTGTAGTTTACTGTGGCACTAGGGCTCTCTGATAGAGAAGGCTAAAAGTCTCACAAGACTACAGTTCTCAGAATTCCCTAGCACTGAGCCAGGGCAGTTAAAGCTGTCTCAAACTGGATTATTTCTGCAGTGTGTTTTGCACCTTGGCAATTAGAAGGGGAAAAGATACAAAGTAATATATTATAAGCTGCTTTGCAACTTGATCGCCAATTTGATTTTAAACAGTAATACCAAGACCAGAGAAAGAACTCAGTATATGGGCTGGCAGTTTGAAACAACATAGCATCTGAAAAACCATAGAGTTTTATTAAATTTCAACTCTCTCAAAATCTAGTTTACTTCATGTCTAGCTTTGAAGTAAGCCATAAAATCTTTTTGTCCCCCTGGACTTTTAGAATGCTGTTAAATAAGAAGACGGAATGATCTATTCCTCCAGATGTTGTTGGACTACAATTCCCAGCAGTCCATTCCGCATATCTTTTCCTGAGGAATGCTGGAAACTGAAATCCAAAAAACATCTGGAGAGCTGTGTGCTTTCTATCCCAGTCTAAAATGTATTACCGGTAACTCCAGTCCTTGTTTTTGTCCTGTTTTAAATTGATGAATTATGTTATGGTTTAAAATTTTAGATTGGTAATCACCTTGGAGAGCCCATTTGGGGTCAAAAGGCATCTCAGAAATACATTTCTTAAAGTGGGTTTCCTTTCCCCCTCCCCCAAAACCCCCCAAACCCTTTGTATCACCTATAGTTGGAGAGAAGCAACAATTTTGCTCTAAAAAGTCACCTTTTGTAGGGCAATGCTGAGGGACATGCAGCCCTCTAGAGTTTCTTGGACTCTTACTCCCATTAGTCTCAACTAGCCTTGCCAATGGTGATACATAGTGGGGATTATAGTTCAACAAAATGTGGAACCCAACCCAGCTGCTGTAGGGATTGTATGCATTCATTTTAGTTCCAGCTATTATCCCAGTTAAATACACACACACACAATGTCAAAGCTAGATAGATCAGCCATGCGCAATGACAATTACACAAAATGCAAGTCTTCGGCTAACACTAAAGAGCGCTCCCACCAGATTCAACTGTAGCCTATTTATATGTTTCAAGCATCTTGTTTGAAAGCACAAATGAATTCATTTCTGCTAGAAGACTCTTCAATCTCTCTACAGCACTACTGTGGACTGTGTCACTGTAAAGGGACATGAAAAGGTCTTCACTTTTTGACTAAGTAATTCTAGTGTACTCGTAACCTCGCTGACGGCTGAGTTTTCCTTCCTCTTCAAGCTTCACCATCTGCAGAAGTTCAGCAGGCAAATTAACTAGGGGTTAAGGGTGCCTGGCTGCTCTCTCTCTTGCATGTCAAAGCAGAAGGTGAACTGCAAGTGATACAAAAGCAAAGAATTTCAGAACTACTTTTAATAGGCAACAAAATTATAGGGGTAAGAACACCATAAGAGGAGGAAATGAACCGATACTCCCTTTCCCAAAGGAGGTGGGGAATAAAACCAGATTGAAGCAGTATCAAAAAGAAAGGGGGGGAAAGGGAGGGGGAAGTGTCATTTGAACAAACCAGAACAAAAAGAATATATGCTCCATTATGGAGGAATGATACCACCAACTACCATCTCCCCGACTCCCTTCCTCCATCACTGCCAGCCTGTGCTTTGTACTAACTCTCCTGCTTTGATGTACTGTATGGGTGGGGAACATAGTCACCAGACACTTCAATCCCTCCTCCTTTTGGGAGAAGGGGATGCAAAATATCCTTTTTCTGCTCCTGGAAGTCTCCAGAAGCTGTGGTTTTGCTTTTAAATGGCACAGACATGTACATAAAACCCAAAACAAAATGGGAAGTTCTCACTTTTTATATTTTTGGGCAATGCCATAGTTGGTGTGGCCTGTGGTTGATCCTGAGAGTGGAAAATAGGATGACCCCTGCCCATCAAATATTGTATACAGGCCAAATGTGGCTTTCACTTGTTGCTGTGCATCCTGGAGCTCCCCTTGTCACCCCTGGATGAAGAGCCACTGAAATTCAATGGTAGAAATACGTTTAAATCACACACACACACACACACACCCTTAAAACAGGGCAGATGAGTCACATAACCTAAAGGAGAACTAGAATTTCACCAGTGCACCATGGTGGGTGTGACGGCAGCAACTGGAGGCTCCTAGGGATGGGAAATTGTCTCCAGGCCCAACCAGTGTTGGTTGCCCCTGTCTACCTGGATCAGTTGTATTCATCAGAGATGATGGTGGAGCCATATTTTTATTAGAGAGCCATATTTGAGGAGTCAGGGACAATAGTATTTGGAGGGAGAGAGTCAGATGTTTCCTTCGAAGGGGTGGGTGGGCTCATAAGATGGCAATGAAAGCTCCTGTTTTTGCACTGCTAAATACTGGCAGATATGTATACAAGCACCCATGCTATAAACTAGGGGTCCCCACACTTTTTGATCTGGGGGCCGGTTTGCTGGCCCCCAGATCTTCGGGGGGCTGGAGGCACGCACGCATGCGCACGACTCGGGTGCCATTTTGTCTTCCAAAATGACACCTGGAGTCATGTGCATGTGCCTGGCGTTGCGCGCACATGAGCACAACTCTGGGCTCCATTTTGGAAGACAAAATGGCACCTGGTGGCATGCGCAAACAACAGCAGCAGCGGTGGCACAACCAGCCGCGGGCCGGTAAGAAGGCCTCGATAGGCCAGGTCCAGCCCGTGGGCTGTAGTTTGGGGACCTGTGCTATAAACTGATCCACCAGTTCCTCAGCCTTACCACAATACCTAATTATTTCAGAGAGAATTAAGATTGGTTGTTAAGAAATGATTCCATCTTTGCCACTGGCAGCCCATGGCCCAAGCACTGGGAATACTTTATCCCAACACAGCAGGGAAACCTCCTCCTGCCTTCCCCACATTGGAGTAATCTACGTTCTATTCATTCATTCATTCATTCATTCATTTGTATGCTGCCTTTTTTCCAGAAACAGACCCAAAGTGGTTCACAGACAAAAACATTTTAAAAAGCTTTACAATAATAAAAGTATGTTTGCAAAGTATGTTTAATATCACACAGAAAAAGATGTTCCTAGTAGTAGTTGCTGTAGTAGTATGAAAACAGTATATGTATACCACAATTAACAAAGTAGATTTGTTCCTCAGTATTAGTCAACAGAAAATTGGGTACCAGAAGCAGAAAAAAAGGGGAAAATTAGGGGAAAAGAAGAAAAATTCAACATGTTTCAGCAAACATTTTATGCAAAACTAACATTACGCATATATGAAATGGAACAACCAGGAGAGGCAAGCCTTGAATAAGGAAACATTTTGAACCTTCGGAAATTCTGCCAGGAACCAGCCTCCACTTTTCTTATGATTCCCATTTTTGTGGCCAAATGTATAGATCTATGCTTTTTTAAAATAACATGGTGGTGTTAGCTGGCTTATCTCCTTCTCTGTTTTCCTATTTATGAATGCTCAGTAAGGAATACTGGAGGCAGCTTCTGTTTAATTTTCCTATTGTAGAGAGGCACACAGTAGGACTAGCAAGAGTAGAATACCATTCTTTCCCAGCTCAAGATTTTATGCTTTGTTTTCAGCAGACATGCTGCTGCAACCTATTACCGGAAGTCTGTGTTTCTCCTGCTCTCCATCACCATCTACCCAATGTCAATGCTAAAATACTTTCAACTAGACAAAGTATGCGATGAAAAAGGGTGATGGGTGGACATAAAAATACAGTTGCCCCTCTGTTTTTGCGGGGGATCCGTCCAGATCACCCTGCAAAAGCGGAAAATTGCCAATATTCAAGCCCTACTGGCTTGAATGGTGGTGCGTGCCCACATGCACCCCATTTTGTCCATTGTGTCCCTCCCCAGGCGAAACCGCAGACTCCATGTCCAGAAAAACGGAGGGATGCCTGTCCTGTAAAAGGGAGCTTTGTCAATTTTGTATTGAGGTATGCATGTAATTCCATTTTAAATAGTATCAAAATTGTATGCATAGTGCTTGCATTTATTATCAGGCTTTCATTTTTGCATACATTGAAAACTGTCAACAAAGGACTTTAAGAAAACACATCATCATAGTAGAGTGTTTCAACTCCTCTCCTCTTTAAGCAGGAATTCCAAACCATGAGTCACAAAGCGTGCTCCAGTGAGCTATGAAAAAGGCCCTCATGCATTTTACACATCCTTCCATCAAATACATGCTGTTCAAGGGTTGGCACTGAGAATCATCAGTGACACTCACCCTCCTCTCTGCCTGCCAGTGTATGGGCTGTGATGTCATCCTAAGGGAAAGATTAAAGATTATTGGGAATCCCACAGGGAAGCCCCCAAAGCATCAGCATTATCCAAACAGTGCAAACAGAGATGGAAGAAGGTAATCTTAACTGGATTATTTTGCACCTGCCCCAAAAATATCTGCCCAGGGTCTGGGACCAGAACAAGAAAATATGAATTTCTGAGGAATAAAATGCAGCTTCCAACACAAAAGTATGTTAAGAAGTGCTCTGGGTGGCTTATGGCTGTCCCCAGCATGGAGCCCTCCAGATGTGTTGGAAGACAATGGCCATGGTGTCTGGAGATGATATGAGATGTATTCCAATACATCCATACAATGGCAGACTGGGTGATTGTAGAGTTGGAGGGTCTCTACACAGACTTTTCATTCTATCAGTCACTGTTACAACAAACATGTCAAAATGCCAGTAATATTGATAATATTGATAATTGATAATTGTTTGAGAAATTGTGGTTTGCTTAAGGCCAGTTAATGAGCCCGTAATCGGCATGATATCTGAATAGGGGACAGGGGGTGTAAACTGTAGTATACTTAGCTTATGTACTTGAGTGCATAGTCTCTCTTCATGTAGCTAGGAGGCTGTATCATCACTAGTATTGCAGTAAGATCTAACTATCATTCTGGTCTTTTTGTTTGTTTTGTACATGGAACAGTAGTGGTTTGCTTCCATCAGCAAAAAACATCTTGGACCAGTTCTGAGGGTAGGGGTTGTGTGCTGCTAAGCATCCTTCTTACCAGAAGTACCAGAAGGCCAAGGACTAACTAAATAGTGTTCTGAATGTGACAACCCTAAGATCTTCCGCAGGGCCTCTGCACATTTCTTTTATTTGTTCTTTCTTTATTTGATTTATACTCCACATGTCCCCAAAAGAGTTCAGGTGGCTAACAGAAAAGCACATAACTGAAACCATGAATACCAAATCATAAAATCACAAAACTACACATGCTTAAAATTAGAAATATTACAACAGAACAGTCTTGGGTGCATCTACACTGTAGAAATAATTGTAGCTCAATCCTATGGAATTCTTGGATGTTTCATTTGACAAAGTCTTAGCTTTCTCTGCCAAAGAGTCCTACTGTTCAAGTGATGACAGAAGCAGCAATGAGTAAACACCCATTCTGAAATTGCTGTATTGTCTGGCAGTGAGCCACTGGGCCTAAATCAAGATGATAGCATTAACATATAAAACCCTAAATGGTTCAGGATCTGAGTATGTAAAGGACTAGCTGGTCTAATGCTGACCCACCCAGGATTTAAGATCTGTCAGAAAAACTACCAACTGTCCCATAAGGCTACCACATGGGGAGGTCTTTCTTGATAACGCTCACAAAATTACAAATGCCAGGATTCTGTAGGATGGAGCCACGGTAGTTAAAGTGATATCAAACTGCTTTGCGACCCCCGAGCATGCACAGCTGAGCCACTTATCTGGTCTCTCTACCGAGAGTGGCATTTTGTTTTATCTTTTATTATTTATTTTAGTTATATGTCTGTTTTTAACTCTATTATGTTTAATACTGTTTTAAGGGGGGAGGGTAGTGGGTGAAGGGCAAGAATGTGGATTTTAACTGTAATATTTTAATTGATGTACGCCGCCCCGATTGCCGAGCAGAGGGGCGGGTTACAAATAAAAATTTATTATTATTATTATTATTATTTCTACAGTATAGATGCACCCTGAGTCACATTAATCACTTGCATTGTTCCTTCAACCTTATATACCTAAATATGTCTCTAACTGGCATCTGAAAGACAAAAGTATGGGAAATGTAGTGTTTCTAATAGGGGATCCACAACTGGAGTGTTACCATAAAGAAAGACCTGCCCATGTGGTAGCCTTATGGGACAATTGGTAGTTTTTCTGACAGATCTTAAATCCTAGGTGGGTCAGCATTAGACCAGTTAGTCCAGGGGTTGGCAAGGTCCCCTTACCTGGGGCTGGTCCGAGGATCCTGGGGTCTTCCGCGGGCCGATGGTGGTGGTGGTGGTGGAAATGGCAGCGCATGTGCTCATGCGCGTGCGCACGGCCCCCGCCGCTGGCAGTCGTGGCTGCTTTTTTGTTTTCCAAAATGGCAGCCGCAGTTCGTTTGCGCATGCGCAGGAGTACTGCGCATGCGCAAATGAGTCGCAGCTGCCATTTTGGAAAACAAAATGGTGGTAGCGCAGCGGCAGCGTGCGTGGCAGTGGCAGTGACAGCGGTGGCGGCCGGCAGGGGCCGGTCAGCAGGCCTCGGCGGCCTGGGTGCGGCCCGCAGGTCGTAGGTTGCTAACCCCTGAGCTAGTCCTTTACATACTCAGATTCTGAACCATTTAGGGGGTTGTATGTTGCTATCATCTTGATTTAGGCCCAGTGGCTCACTGCTAGCCAATATAGCAATTTCAGAATGGGTGTTTACTCATTGCTGCTTCTGTCATCACTTGAACAGCAATGCTCCTCATTAGTTGTAGCTTCTAGTCTGTCATCAAAGGGAACCCCCTTGCAGAGTGCATTGCAACAGTCCATTCAGCAAGCTATCAGATCATGGTCTACTGTGGACAGATTATCCCCATCCAGGAATGGTCATATCATGGTCTCTGATAATGATTCTAATGATAGATAGGGAATTATTGTAATACGGTGCCTCCTACACACAACCCACTGATCTGCTCTAAGAAGTATGCTTTCTTAGTTGTAACAAACATCACTGTTTGCAACTGAAATTCTGGCCAGTATGCTAATAATGCAAATAAACACACCATGATAAATGGGATCAGTATTACAGTCAATCCTGCAGTCAATTTCATATCCAATTCAACCCCTTTGAGTTCAATATCAGTAGATAACACACCATATTATTTAAAATCAATTTATATATACTGAAGATGGAATCAATTGTAAGTAGGGAACTTTATTTGTTTAAAATAACTTGGGGAATTTTAAATAAATCAATATTTAATAAAGAAGTAATTTTGATTAATTTCATTTGAATTTAAATATACTTATTGAATATTTCTATATGTTTACTTATTAAAAATTAACTCTTGTGAAATACACACACAAACAGTGTGACCCCCAAACACTTTTGAATCTGAAAAATACCCCATATTGCAGTTGTCCACCATTGATTTAAAGAAACAACTTGTAGGATGACCTCTTACTAACATTCCCATGATGGTTATTTCTCATGAGAATGAGTACTTCCTAATACTGTAGCCAGTCTTTTAATGAACATCAGAGTTCTGATGTCTTGTTCTATTTCATATTAATTTGTAGAGGGTGCAGACGTAGAGGCCTTTGGTTATTTTTGGATGAAAAAAATGCTCATTCAGCTTTTGAAGTATGGTGTGCCATGTTTTTTCTAAGGCAAGACAAATAGAGGGGGCCCTTGGTATCTACTGAGGCTTGGTTCCAGGACCCCCGCGGACACTAAAATCAAGTCCCATTAAATACAATGGGAGAATACAATGCTATTCTTTATATAAAATGGCAAAATCAAGGTTTGCTTTTTGAAAATTATATATTTTTAAAAAGTTTTCAAACCATGGATGCTTGAATTTGTGGATAAAAACATCCATGGATGCGGAGGGCTGACTGTACTGCTGAAAAAAAAAGGGCCATTAGAAGAATCCAGCAATAATATTAATCCTTTCATTACGATGAATTAGAAGCAGCTAGTTTGGACTGATTTGGTGCAATGGTCCCGATAAAAATTATTACTATTTTATCTTTCCTGCAATTCCTGCCCTAGGGCCACTAGATGGCAATAGATAAATGATATGTTGTCTATAAAAGAAGTAAACCTTGGGCATGAAAGAGTGTAAAGATGAGTGAAATTTCATTTCAGATTGGTTTTTTTAATGGGGATTTTCCAAAATTCAAATGTTGAGGAAAGTGCAGTTGACAGAATTATTCATATCTACATAATAATAATAATAATAATAATAATAATAATGATGCTTCTCATACTTTCTGATTAGGATTTCCCAAAATCTGCAAACACTGAATATGGGGGGTGGGGGAGAACAAAACTGGTAATTGCCTGTCCCTAAAAGACAGCAATGTTGTTACAAAGTGCCCAGATTTCCTGATGGCTGTGCTGCACTGTGGCATCATCATTCCCACTAAGTGCAAGTACTGGGCTTGCAGACTGAGGATAATGGAGACTGTAATCCAACACAGTCAAAGAGCATTGGGTTGGGGAGAATGAATCCTTGGTGAAAGGGTTTTTACACTTAGCACTGGTACTCTGTCATACACTCATTCTTTCATCTGCACTCTCAATCTCATTTCTCAAATTGTTAAGGCAGCCTTGCCCAAACTGATGCCTTCCAGATATGGCTGAGGATGATGTAGCCCAACAAATTTGGAGGGCAAAAGCATGAGGAACACTGTGCATAATGCAATATCATGCCTATATTATATTCCCAGCCCTCTACCCCCAAAATAATAATAACGATAATAATAAGGATGGTATCATGAGCACATTCTTAGTATCCATCTATTTTACAATTAATTAATTCCTGGAGAGGTTTAACAATGGCCATTCTGCTATCCATGACTGGGATGCTACAGTTCTGTGTCCTCTTCTCTCCCCTGCTTCCAGCAATTGTCAAAACCCTGAGGAAGGAAGCAGTTCATACAACAAGCTGAATCTGGCCAAATTCTCCCTTTTCCTACTGCTCACCATGAAAACTGGCACCTTTAGTTCCCACTTTATTGCTATAAAGTTGAGAGAACAAGTGGAAAAGAAAGGAAAGACCCAGGCTTGTTATCTCCAAACTGTAAATAAGATAATTGTCAAAATAAATGAAGACTGGACTATGGTAGGGAAATCAGAAAAGGGATATTAATTACTGCTCTAATTTTGTTATTGTGTGCCTATTACCTATAGTGACCCTAAGTGATCCTAAGGCAAACCTATCACAGGGTTTTCTTGGCAAGATTTGTTCAAAGGGGTTTGTTTTTATAGTTTTTTGTGGGTTTTTCGGGCTGTGTGGCCATGTTCTAGAAGAGTTTCTTTCTGACGTTTCACCAGCATCTGTGGCTGGCATCTTCAGAGAAGATTTGTCTTTGCTTGAAATTGCCTTTCTCTGAGGCTGACCTGCCTAAAGTCACATAGTGGGTTTCTATGGCCAAGCAAGGATTCAAACCCTGGTCTCCAGAGTCATAGTCCAGCACTCACACCACACTGGCTCTCACTTTCATATCCGTCTTTATTTATTTAACTATTTCCTGCTTAGAGTGAGAAAATGCAGGTAGCACTCTCTCTCTCTGTAATATATAAGAAAAAGGATATGGTGTGTGTGTGTATGCACATGTGTATGAAGTTAAAGCAAAACCATCTCTCCCTTCCATGCCAACTCAGTCATCTGTTGAAAGGCTATTAACATGAAAGCCCATTTCAGCTGAGTTTATCCAGGTGTAGATTCCCAGGTGTATTCTTATTTCAGAATTAATTGCCCACCTCTAAAATACCAGAGAAGCTATCAAAAGTTTAGTGATTGCAGCTAATAGCTAGAGACCATTCATGCTTAGTCTTAGACAGAGGCAGAGTGTTGACTATAAGAGTAATTATTGTGCAAAGAAAAATGTAAATTACAATTTCCTGTCAACCATTCATAGATGCAATGAAGCAAAATGAGGGCAAATTGTTTCCATGAAGGCCTCTATGCCCTCCCCTATTTGGCAAGACATTGGTTCCTTTCCTCTTCCTAAGATACACAGAGAAATTACTGCTTAGAAATAAGGTCATGGTCACCCAACTAATCTGCTTCCGTTATTGCAGTAAAGCCTTGACTAAGACACTGCCAAAGAAGAACTGAAGGAGCCATAATCATAGCGTCCAATGCCAGTGTTAATCCAAATCTATAATGCCAAATTCAATCAAACAAATAAAAAACAACTTTTCAGCCATGTCTTGCTTTTCCTACTATGTAAAAGTGAATAAATTAAGTTTTAGGCAAACTACCTGACTTCTATTCCACAATGTCTTATTCCAAAGACTCCCCTGACTCTGAGGAAAGCAGCATGCCAGCACTTCCTTACCTCTCCTTTCCAAACTGCAAGCCCTCACATCCAAAAACCAGTCCTGGATAGCATATATTCACACTATTGTCAATCTGTGAGATCCTGTCAGCGAGAACTACAGACATGGAATACATAGGTGCAGATTTTCATAAGCCATCAATGATGACCTTGGCTAAATCAGGATTCAAATTCAGCTATGTCAGAGGTGGGAATTTTGCTCCAGTTGAATATAAAATAGCTTCACCTTCTTTTGTGGAGTTTGGCTTTTCCTTTTCTCTTCCCTTGACCTCAACAACACGGGGGGGGGGGGGGAATGTTAGATAATGGGCCATCACAAAAGTCAAGATTCACAGATCATATTGCCACAGGGATCAAGCACAGAATCACTTCCCCATTTGCTTCCATGCCAAATTCCTTCAGCCCTAAAGAATAATAATACACAGGTTGATAAAAAAAACAAAAAAACAAAACATTTACAGATGTAAAGCAGACTACATTTCTACAGGGTCTTGGGAACTTTTCCAGGAATTATCCCTTATGCTGAGGGTGGGGTGGGTGAACAAATAAATGTAGAGCAAAGACACACACACACACACATCAACATCAAAAACAACAACAACATCAACAACAAAAACCAGGAGGCACCCATCTCTGTAGTTCCCAAAGGCTCCCAAAATTTTGAAATGTTAGCAGAAATGACAAAATGGCACACAAAACTGTGTTTGCCACACACAGAGAAGGTAAAACACAAGAAATTTAATTGGGGAAAACTCACTCTGGCCTCCTTCCTATACAAATGCAGCATATAAATCCATCTTATACGTCAAACTATTTGAGACACTGAATGGGTCTTTTCCTATATCATGGATCAGCTCTAGCACAGAACACTGTAACATCTGGTGACTGAAAGTTAGCATAACGTGAATGAAAGCTGGAGTGAGCAAAAGGGTTACTTTAAAAGCTTTTTAAAGTTCGGGGGGGATTTTTGTTCTGGTAGTTTGTCAAAGATTTCAGAATACCTAGCAATTCAGCAAATAAACATAAATTCAGTTTCTTGTTTTTTTAAGTATATATTATGCATTAGTGTCAGGGAAACTAACCTGGCATTAAGCATTGCTTAATACTCCTCCTTAGATAGTACAACAAAAATAACCAATAATGCTGCATATTTTATGATTAGCTGCAAGAGGGACTGAGGCTTATGGTCTCAACTAGCAATTCATAATCTTAGCATCACCAAGATTCAGAAAGCATTAAAACACATGCATGTGAAAAGATGGAGAAGTTACCTTTTAGCCTAAAGCTCCCAGGATGCTCAAGCCACCATGGCCACCATGTTGATTGTTGGATTCTGGGAAATATTGTCTAAAATGTGATGCTACCAAACTCTGTCTTCTGGTCTTTAAGGCAGATTGATTGATAGTAATTTTGTCTGTTTGTAGTTTCCTTTCCTATTGTATAGGTTCTGATAAAGTCAACCTAAAACCTGAATGGTACCAATCTGTACACAACCCTTCAGGGCTGTATTACAGTTAGGAGGCAATGGGTAGTTGTTGCTTAAACTAATCAGGATTAACAGTGCCAATTGACACCTGAAGGGAGGAAGAGGAGTTTTGCACCCATTCACAGCTTGCTAAATACAGGGCCTTTGCAGACTGCCAGAAATAGTGCAAATTGAGTCCACTTTAACTGCCCTGGCTCAGTGCTAGGGAATCATGGGAATTGTATATTTTTCTGGGACATTGAGCCTCCCCTGTCAGAGAGCTCTAGTGCCACAATAAACTACAGTTCCCATGATTCCCTAGCACTGAGTCAGGGCAGTTAAAGTGGACTCAATTTGCACTATTTCTGGCAGTCTGCAAAGGCCCATAGTTTAGTAAGCCAGAAATTCAAACCATTATCACTCAAAACTCTTATGGAGCAGCCATTATAGCTTTTCCAATTACATGGTTGAGGGGAAGATCAAAGTTACACTTGCTAAATATGTTCCTTTGACAAAGTAATTAAAAAATAATGGAGCGCTGCCAATGGTACATTGGCAATCCTGTACAAGGTGGATGAAAAGAGCAGAACTAGGTAAATTTTTTGAACCTGTTGTGCCACTATCCAACAGGGCTTGCATTTTAAAAATATAACTCACATAGCAAAATCTGGAAAAACTAAATTGCACCTTGAGACAAAGTATGGGAAAACAGGTAGCTTTATCTGGTGCTGGTAAATATTTCTTCCATAATCCCCCCCCCCCCCCCCCCCCGTGTATACTGATTCATTTACTTCAAAGGTTTTTAAAATAATAAGACAAAATGCCTATATAGACTATCCTGAATCCTGGAATTTCTCATCATCCTTTAAATCATGGGTTCCCAAACTTTGTACCAAAATTTTGTACTAAAATTTTGTGTGGGGTGGTGGTGGTTGTATTTGAATGGTTATGGTCTGAAAAATGTCACTAAACATTACGGTGAGAGTTCTGTTCATCAAGGGGTATTTTTTGGAGCATGCGGAACTGGTGTTTCTTGTTTCCCCATCCCTTACTTCTTGAAGAGATGAATAAGGTACTAGGCTCCTTCATTTCAATATGGATATAGTTCAGAAGGCTATTTCTGAATAAAGTAATCAGTCACGTGAGCTGCCACTTGCAGTCAGACATGGTTAAACAGCAGACACAAGTTTAATCTATTGTTTGTGAGGAATAAGCTAAGTTTAAAAAATAATCAACCCAAAAATTGTTGCAGAGCAATCAATTTTAACAATAGCAAACCGAACCTTCCTCAGCTTCCCTCTGTATCCATTTCTATAAATGTTTCCTTGTGTAATAATTTTTTTAGTACTTTAGAAAAATGTTTGTCATGTCTAATGCAAAAAAGTTTGCCTCTCATGTGTATTTTGTTTGGACAGTTGTACATTTCTCCACTGTTTATTTTTGGCACACATATTTCTGCCTAATCTGTATTTGTTATTATGGTACCAGAGAAACATTGAGTCCTGGGAAATTCTTATTTCCAGCTTCCTCTCCACACTTTCTAGCCGTGTGATTCCATGTTCTTCCCCTCAACACAGGATTTGTCTTGCTCTCTTTCTCATGCTTCTGGGGCAAAAACAGACAATCATTTGCATCTGATGAATGCTATCTTCTCTGGGTACAATTAAAAAAAAATCCTTTTACCCAAACTCATGCTTCAATACAAGGAAGCTCCAAGCAAGTCAATAATGCTCTTGGAGAGCCAGGATCTATGAATCTGCTCTTCTCCAATTTCTGAGGGCTCCAGAAGCTATAACTATAGAAGGCAATACAGCCTTTCAATGCAGATGTCAGATCCATATGCATGGTTCTATCATGATGATATGATGTAATAATGAGAAGAAGATATGGTGATATAGCATTATGATGTTTATTCAAAGGGGAATGGGAATTATGTGGGAAGCCAAGCTTGCAAAACAATGGGAGGGGCAAATGGCCAGAGGTGAAGAAGATCTGTGATTTATGACCCTGTTGTTCTTGCAAGTGGATTGGGACTGTAAACCAGATATGCTCTCTTTCCTTAAGTGTGACTGAATAATAATAGAGGAAAGGAAAGAGGAAACATGAAAGGTCACTTTGATCCAGATCAAAGGCTTGGGATTGTAGCCGGGGAGGGGGGCTGGATGATGGGAACTCTTAAGTATGATCCAGGGAGAAAACTGTTCAGTTCTGATACAAACCCTGGACAAAGGAACTTCTGTCTCAATTTCTGGAATAAAATATTTTGTTTTACTCATACTAAGATCTCTTGGTTATTGGGAACTGAGTCTGCTGATCCTGACAGCAGAAACATTTGCTTAGCTCTGAGCATCATGTTCTGTATATCCTATCCTTCCACTTGACTTTTATATTGAAAACAAAACAAAACAAAACTACCACTTTCATTTACCACTTTCTGATTTCCTGTGCCCTTCCTTGGAAAGAAAACTGGCACAGTAGGGGCATGTATGGGACTTGTCTTTACTGGTATCCCTCCACCCTTGTCCAAACACATTCAGAAAGCCACTTCCATATTTCTGGTTCAGTAAGAGATGAAACTATCTGTATTTCACAGAAAGTTTCTTAATGAATAGTGTTGCTGCCATTTCAAATAGATTTTACTTTTTAAAGAAATATAAATGAATATTTTAACAACAGGCTTTGTAACTGACTGTTAACGTTCTCTCTCTCTCTTTCTGGCAAATCACTCTGCATTTCTTTAAATAAAAATTTCCAAAGCTAAGTCCATACCTGTCACTTCCATTCTGCAAATCAGTCAGAAACAGACTGCTGTGTATCAACAATAACTGATCACTGACAACCTGCTGTTAGTACTATTGCTCAGCTGCAGATTGCTACATACTAGCTATAAGGAATGCTGATCCAGAAAACACTATGCATCTATTGGGCAACTATACACAAGTGGCCCAGAACAAAGCCTCAGGCAACCTTGCTTTATATTACTTTTAATCTAGACCAGAGTTTTGCAATTTTATTTTTTAGACCACAACTCCCTGTCTAGGGGATTCTGGGAGCTGAAATCCCAAACAGTAGATTGCTCCAAACTCTGTTCCAGAGTACCTGTTGAGTGAAACTCTCCACATTATTTAGTAAAATGAACACATGAATAGCAGAGCATATTTGTCTGTTCTTGGACAGCAAAATCCACCAAAGCATGTCTAGCCATTCCCATCTGTGGCTTTGGCTGACATAAGTTACACTTCCTTTGACATTTAAAGTGCGAGCACCAAACAAGCTTTCCCTATAAGAAAAGAAGTTTTACTTGAGCAAGAGAGCAGGTGGAGGATACTATTTCCTTGTCTGTTAATTACAATAGAAACATTGTTGACAAGGGAAGAAACAACAATATAAACAGATATACCTGGATTCTTCAGCAGGCAACACCCCAGGACCATGTTGGATCACTTTGATAGGCTTCTTAAGATAAAATCTCAACACCAACTGGCTTCACTTCTCTTGCATACTATTCTCTAGGTCTCAGAGTCCTGGTCATATGTGCTAGTTGACCAGCTGAAGTGAGGGGGAGACCAGAAGGTTGGGGGGGAAATCCCTTCAGGAAACACGAATGGCACAGATTTTGCATGAACATCTGCACACCCTCCAGATTCCCCCTTCGAGACATGCACATGGTTTAGCCCAAGTGCTGGGCCTTTCTAATCTCTTCACCGTCCAGCAGAATGGTAAATCAGAGGAGTGAACAGTAATCCTACTGCTCTCACTCTCCATCACATAGAGGTGGAAGGAGGAGGGGACATTTAACTCTTTTCTGGCAGAAAAGAATCTCTGGAATCTGTTTTGTGTTCCCACTGCCCTGCTCCCTCCTTGGCTAGTGAAAGTCTGAAAATAATTCTGCCAGGTTCCTGAAGGAGTGAGAAAATGAGAAAAAGAGAAAAGTTGCTATAAATAATAGGCACGTTGGTCACTATTTATACTCTGTCTCTCCACTTATGTATGTTTAAGGCACCTCGCAACAGGAAAAAACAGAGCAGTGAAATGGCATGCCACAATAGCAATAACAGCAAAATGAAACAGCAGACAGTAAAATACAAGGATATCAGCAGAGCAAACTCTGAAACTGGAGTAGATGCCAAATCAATCAAGCCTCCTTGGAATATGGAGTGGGTGGGGGAAGAACATTCCAGGAATGGGACACCACTGCTTAAAGAAGTTCTCTCAAGAATCACTCTGCTTATCTGTAGAGCCTGAAGGTACCCATGGAGGGTTCTCTGACTCTCATCTCCATAACTGGAGGCAGGAAGACAGCCCTTCAAGTAACATGTGCTTTAGTTTCCAAAACTTTATTCATAAATCAGCCAGCAGGGGAGAATGGGAGAATGGGTAGGAAGAGTATGTAGGAAGAGTATTGTATTGTAAACCCTATCCTTCTCATGGGCAAAAGGTTGGCCACTGTGTGAACAGGGGCCTGGGATAGAGAGGCCTTTGGTAGACTTTGTCTCAGGGTCTCAGGGCACTGGCTGAAATCTTGCATGAAGAGACAAATCTTAGGGCAAGTGGTGACAGAAGACAATATTTGACTTCTATGTGTGATAGACACCTCAACACATTTTCAGATGGCACCAGAATATTCTGGCTCAATGCAAAGATGCTTTTATGGATGCTGCATTCCCTAAGGAGAGAAGGGGACTGAGGTGAGAGCTCTTAGACATATGAATTTGGGTTTGTTTTATTTTTTACCCACATTTTGCAACCATTTACCAACCTTGTCCTCATGTCCATTTCCACAATTAGATGACCCAAATGTAATTCTAATCCACTCAGCCCAAAACTCTTACCTTTCCCACCATTGTAACATCAGAACCCACTGTTTGTGTAGCACATGGAAAGCCTGAAATTTGAGGAAGCAGGATTCTGATGACCTGGCAAATCCTGATTCAGCATGTTTCTGCTTATGTTCTCTATCTTGATTTCCATTTTGTCAGGACTATATTTCATTTATTGGCCTTCATCCACTCTGGTTCTGACTGTGAAGACTGATTTATCACCTTACCAGCTTCCTTGACTATGTTGACACTGGATGTCTTTAGCTTATTGATAACACTTCACTTTATACTTTTAGTTGGCCTCATTTGTAAGTTTCAATGAAATGATAAATATCTAGAGAAATGAGGGCAAACTTGCAGGACACCATAATATAAAATCCATGGGGCTAAACCTTAGTCTGGTACCACCACCGCCTATAACTGTCCCTCCAGGCAGAAGCAGAATTACAAAAATGCTGCTTTTTCAATCCAGAAATTCTCTCCATAAAGCACTAAAAGATCCAAAAGAATTAAAAGGGTTGTATCCCACTGTCTTTCCCTCAGCACAGATAACCCACCTGAGTGACCAAATTATTATTTATCTCTTTCTTTTCTAACAAACCAGGATCTATAACCAGATTAATATATATCCAGATTATCACTCCCATCCAAGAATATCTAGTAAGAGTCACACATGCCCTGAAAGGAGATAGGTTCAACAAGTCAATAAGTGTTACAATATGCAGGGACCAGAAAGCACATTACTTCATGAATGGACTCATGATCACTTTTTTCCATGCAACCAAGACCATTGCCTTTTTAAAAGGAGGCATGAGCAAACTACTAGATGCAGGCACTGAGCCCCTTCTGCTTAGGTATTACTAAGGACCAGCACGTTATATGATGGGCCATATTCCACCAAGCACTCTGCCTGCATCCAGAGTGGCCAAGTATCCTACTTAAATAGAACAGTCTTCTATCTATATTTAACCTGAGATAGTCATATGGTTGACACCCTCTATTTGAAAAAGACAGCTTTTGATTTTACGTTATCCTCAGTTTGGATGATTGTTCAGTTCTCAGACTGGTTTAAAGGTCAACCACTATTATAAGGGGAAAAAATAGCCAGGAGGTTGCTCATCATGGCTCCTGCCCAGATAGCAGAATGGACAGGGACTAGAGATGAAAAGAATATATGAAAATATTTTTTAAAAAGTTTCCTGAGTATTGGGAAACTTGGGGAAAAAACATATTTCTCAAGCACTGGGAAAAATCACCTTTTTGTGCAGAAAATAACATTTTATCTGCAGAAAAAAATATTTCAGAATATTTCCTGAAATAAAAATAGTCTTCAAAAACTGAACAATATGAAGACTTTAGAAAATCACTAAAATTGCTGTTTTTTTCAAGAATGAAACTAGAAAAGAATTACAAGTGGAATCCTGTTGGGCAGTTACAAATATGAAGTTTACAGTAATGCATTCATAAGTGCTATTATTCACAATCCCTATGTAGTGAAAGTCTCCCAAACCTCACTTACTGGTAAACAGCCAATGAGATCGACAGGGATCCATTCCTCTGTCAACCAAGAAGTGGCTCCCTGATGTTTCTACCCGTCTTTGTGCAAGCGATCTCCAGTGTGAGTGAAACTTTTGACAAGGAGTCCTTTTTCTGCCTGTCACCCCAGAGATTGTTCATGGAAGGTGGTGGGAACATCAGGCAGCTGCTTCTTCATTGACAGGGGAATAGGTCCCCATTGATTCCATAGGCCATTTACCAGTAAGTGGGGCTGAGGGAGGTCTGGCCAGAATCCACTATGTAGCACCGGAACTATGGTGTAGTATGCAATGGTCATACAAGATTCTGCTGTATATCCCTAGCAGGGACACAGGCTATGCAGAGAATGACAGCTGTAGGATTAATGTTCACTCCTCTGATTTACCATTCTGTGGGATGCTGAAGAGATTTCCCCACCGCCCAACCTAAAGAATACTGAAGAAGTAATACTCTTAAGGCCATAGCTGGAGAGGAAATGTTGCACTCTTTTGGCTCTGATCCTATTCGTTATCCACTCTGGCTCTTATTCCCAATGAAAACTGTTGTGTTTTCTTTTAAAAAATCTGCAAATACATATAAGGTCAGGTGTAGCTTGGCTCTGTGTGATTACACTGAAGGTTCATTCACAGGTGGCTCTGCATCTAGCTCCAGCAGTATTTAATTATAATTTGTATGTCAATTTATCTACATGCAGTGGAAGATCTCCTTTTCAGAGACAACTCATATGTATAAATGTGGATACTGGACCTGCTGCACTACAAAAACTTATTCATATCTGCATGTGAGAAAAGGTCCTCTTAAGCCAAGTGCCAGAGTGGGGCATATTTACAAGAGATTAACTAATAATAATAAATAATAATAATTTTTATTTATAGCCCGCCCCTCTGCTCAACAATTGAGGCGGGTTACAGCATTAAAACAGACAACGAATTAAAACATTCCCACATCCTCTAACCCTACCCTCCCAAGGATTAAACTAGAAAAGATTAAAATACACTTATCCATTAAAAATAGTAACATAAAAACACACTACAATGGGAACATAATAATGATAAAAGCTGAAGTCACATCTCCCTGAAGCAGATGATATTCCGGGAAAGCCTGCCGGAAGAGGAACTACCATGCAATCAACATTCATGAAAGTTACGATTACAATATCCATGGAAAACCAAATTCATAAATAAGCTAGTGAGAAGCCTTCTCATCTGCCCAGTGATTAGAATTATGTTGCATCAATATAAACAACACCCCCACAGTTTAGGTGTTTACTTTTTTTCACCTCATTTGCTCATTTTCAATGTAACTCCATGAAATGCCTTAAAAGAGTTTCCTTTTTAAAATATCAATGGGTTCTTATGATTCATCTCACACCTTTTATGTCCGTAACTGGATTATGATATCCAGAAACAGGAGAGCTGTGAAGGCAGTGAGTCAGATTAAATTATTAAATATATAAAGAGAAACACAAATGTTCACCATCATATGCATTGCATGATGAGAACCGTGATTCTCCTTTGTGGAGAAATAGTATGCAACAAAAAATGTAAGGCTAAGAAAAAGCCTTGAATTTGTAACAGCAGCTGAAGCATAACAGAGGTTCTCCGATGTGTTAGGATAGTCCAAGTCAACAGAAGGCTTGGTTGCAAGGAGGCAGAATGTGACCTACATAGGAGCCTTTGCTATGCAAACATCAATAAGACAGATCAGCAGTTTTCATGGTCATGGACATTTCCTAAAAGGCTTGCAGTAACTGCAGCTTCCACAGACTCCTCTTTACCATCTTTCTGTGATGTGCCATAGAACTTTGCCAAAGCTTTAATAGAAGTCAAGTGTGGGAGGGGAGAGCAGGTCCATCCAAGATATCAGGTGTTGCTATCCAAGCCAGAGCAGCAAATGGTGACACACTCCAATCACATGTCAAGCGACTTGGCACAGAAGGTAGAAAATCCTACAAGCACATTTCCCTATCCCTGGCAGTACAGAATATAATTGCAAATTAAGGAGCTAACAATATGATGCCCATCCATGATACTTCAAATCAGAATGTCTTACCCTGCATAGTGGTAGGACTAGGCCTGTGGAGAGAGGACAAGGGGGGAGAGTGATGCTGAACCTTTCCCAACACACTTTATTTAAGCATATTAGAAAATCTAGAACACCCACAGACAACACACCACACAGCTGTTAAGTTCCACTAAATACTAGTCAAGCGTTACTGCCATTTGCTTCAAAATGAGCCATTTCCCCTTATTAAAAACAAACCACTGGAAGGAAAAGATGCTTGACATATTTTTCTTTAGGAAATCATAACAATTTTTTAAAAGGGCTGAAATGCTGCTTTCCCCTCAGAGTGACCTCAAATGCCAAAGGAAAATATTTTCTCTTGGTGCCTGAGCAAACCACAGCAAATTAAGTTTGTGTTGCTAATGGCAAGGTTGCCATTTATCTGCCAACCATCGGGCCAGATGTGGAGAGGAGGAACTGAACAGCTTGGTGGACCTGCCCTTCACCTAGATGAGGAGGAGTTGGAGTAGGGGTGGATTGGGACAGGGAAGAACAGAAATTATAGCTGTGATCAAATGTAGAAAAAAAAAGTTAAATATTCTCTCTCTGTTTCAGAGCTTGGGAAAAGTACCTATTTGGACTACAACTCTTACAGTGATCCAGTGACCATGCTGGCTAGAGGATTCTAGGAGCCATGGTCCAAAAATTGGACTTTGTCCAGTTTAGTGTATATTGTCACACATCCCAAAATTAACCACTCGTTTGTACAGGAGTACATAAACAGATCTTGAAACTGTCCGAGGAAAGAAAACATTTTATGCCTTTTAAAATTCAAGGGGGAAAAATAAAGTAAAAGGAACTGCATTTCTTGACACTTTATACAGTGTCTTTGCCAACATTCATGTGATCAGCTATGGAGTCACAATCAGACATGTGCACCTTAACAGTAGGCTTTGGATTCACAGGTTCTCTTTTCTAAAGTGAACTTACAATGATGGGATCCTCCTAAAAAATCAATCATGAAAATGATTGTGGGAAGTGGGAAGGGGGGGCGTGCTTACCAAGTCTAACATTTCATTTCATTATGCTTGCATATCTGCACCTTAAAGCAATTGATCAGCTGAATAATATGAACCTGCCCTAAGAGCTACAGGGGAAGGCTTTCTCTCAGTCCCACTACCATCACAAGCTCACTTGGTGAGGCCACAAAAGACAGCCTTTTTAGTAGTGGTCTCACCCTCTGGAACTCCTTTCTGCAGGAGGTGAGGCTGGCCCCTTTCCTGCTCTCCTTTCACTGGCAGGCAAAAACTTTTCTTTTCAAGCAGGCTTTTAAAATGTAATTGTTCCCCATGAGGCTTCTTACTGGGGTGTTTGCTTTGGTATGTTTTAATGGTTTTATATTTTTAACTAAGCAGTTTTAGCTTGTTACAATTTAAACTTGTTATATTAATGTGGTGCTTTAATTGTGTTTTGGAACTGAACTATGTTGTTGTTCTTGTTGTTGCTTTCAAGCATCTTTTGTGAGCTGCCTTGGGTCCAATTTGGGAGGAAGAGGGCACATTAAACAAACAAACAAACAAACAAACAATAAAACAATAAAACACAAAAATGTCGTGAAATAATAAGTACATGAGGCAGATTGCTATCTCATTTTTATGAAATGCTACAAGTCTCTAATAAAAACCAGCAATAATAAAGAATGAAACCCACAAAGATCTTTCCTGGACAAAGTAGATACAGTTACAAATTAAGAAGCTTTGTGATTTCTGTATGATTTTGCCTGAAATTCACTAAAGGCTTATTCAAAGATGCTGCAAGCCAATACTCACCACTTATCTCTCTATGGAAATGCTTCAGTGTGGTATCATTCTCCATTACAGGGGTTTGTAGATCACCAAAGGTATGGACCAGGCCAACCACATGGGTGTTTCCAATGGGACATGCACCTTCCATCCTTCCAGCATAGGATCATTCAAGACAAAAAGAGCTCCTATGCTGCACAGCTTGGGCAAGTTACCTTTGTGGACAATGGGTGGCATACTGTTATTGACAGATATGTGCCCAAGTGTGGCTTGCCCACACATGTGTCTCCTTTTGGATAGGGTGCAAGAAAATGATCTCTAGCCCTTGCACCCCATCCAAAACCTTTTTCTATGCAGGTGTCCAGAAGAGGAGCTGTTTATGCTGCTGCTTCCCAGTGGGGAGGGGAAGGAGAGGCAATTCTTCAGATGATAAAAATTTAGCTGCTCTGGTCTCCAAGAAGGAAAGGAAAGGAAAGGCAGTCCATCTGTGAGCACATCCTTGGTTTTTTGTCTCCTCTAAGCCAAGACCAACTGCATCTTCATAATCTGAATTGCTTCTCCCTTTCTGCCCCCACACAACTGGCAAGCAATAGCAGAGGTCCTTCCTGGGATTTGACAGCTGCTGGAGTGGGGATAGGCACATGGAATTGTGCAGCCATATCATTCTGCTCTACCTGGTCAATGTGGGGTCTTGGGCAATATCTCCCAGAATCCCCAATCCAGCATTGCCATTATACCTGGGAATTGTAGCTCATAGTGATTATTCTGAGAACTATTCTAAGACCTCTGGTATTTGATTAATGGTAGACATATCATAGAATCATAGAGTTGGAAGAGACCACAAGGACCATCCAGTCCAACCCCATGTCATGCAGGAATACACAATTATTTCCATTGAAAACAAGGAGGTCTGATAATTGCTTCCCTTCAATAGATCATATTTCGTAATATTAAAACAGACAAACATGTTTTAGCATAAAAAGAATCCAATCCAATGGCATCATTGAAACTAACTGTGAAGAAGCATCTAGCGTAACTATCTTCTCCATCAGCTATTGCATCATATTGGGTATATTCAGCAAGAAAAGAGGGTCTTAGCAAATTCCCCCAGCACATCTTGCACAAGGGAAAGAAATACACACATAACAATGTCAAATGGAAGAGCTGCATCAAAGCCATTTTTTCAATTGGTAACTCAATGGTACAAAGGCTAGTTTACACACAAATGTGTTAGCAGTGTAGACACTGCTATTCATGAAAACAGGGTGAGCAACACATTTTCCTCATTAAAAATGCAAAAATACATTTTGCCCTCCTCTTTGTGCCTTTATTTTTTGCAACAAACTTGCAATGGTTTTTTGTAATATTAACCCCCAGGCTATTAATAAATATATATTTTATATATCAGTGTTAATATGGCAAACTATATATAAAATAAATACAGTAACAGTTTGTTTCACTGCATGCACTCTATATGTGTGTGTATGTGTACTAGAAAAAGCTGTTGACTTATGGAATCAGGTTGAGTTTGCAATCCATGCACAGTACTCTTTGCTCTCTAGAGAAATCAGGACGTGAAGAAGCAAAGCTTTCTTCATTTTTTGTTGATTCCGAAGTAGGCCAAATCACTTTGGAGGAAAGCCAAGAGTTCATTTAATATTCATCTCTGACCTGTTTTATTCCTTCAAGGTTTTGGTACAAAGTTGGCTGAAAGCTTCTCCCCTCTGTTTGCCTAAAAGTGCACCACCATCAAAGTTATTCCCCCAAAGCAGGGTCTGCAGTGCACTACATAAATAATGCATTCCAAATGACTGCTACTTTCTTGTTCCATCAGCAGATTACTGCAAAACCTGGATAGTTGTTCCTTAGCTAATAATTCATCTGCATATGGTAACATCACGGGGAGGAAAAGAAAGAAGGGTTTGAGGCCTGCTTTTAATTTCACTTCTCTGTTCAATATATTATCACATTTGTTGTTGCTGTGTGCCCTGAAGTCATTTCTGACTTACAACAACCCTAAGATGACCCCATCACAGTGTTTTCTTGACAAAATTTGTTCAGAGGGGGTTTGCCATTGTCTTCCTCTGAAGCTGAGGGAGTATGATATGCCCAAGATCATCCAGTGGGTTTCCATGAAGCAAGGATTCAACCCTCATCTCCAAAGTCATAGGGCCTTATCACACGGGGTCTAAAGCAGTCCCATCCCTGCGCCATCCCTGCGCCACTGCAGTTTTTTTCCCGTGTGTTTCCACACGACGTCGCAGAGAAACCCCGCCCATCCCTGCGCCATCCCTGCACCATCGCGGATCCTTGTCCCGTGTTTCCACACGATGTCGCAGAGAAACCCCATCTATCCCTGCGCCATCCCTGCGCCATTCCGGTATCACCCGGCATCATCCCCGTTCTTTTGAATGCCGGGTTCTTTTGGGAATTACTTTGCTGATGCCGGAATGATGCAGCTTTCTATACCGCAAGGGAAAAGGAACCGTGGTGGCACAGGGATGGCGCAGGGATGGGACTGCTTTAGACCCCCGTGTGATAACGTCCTATAGTCTAATACTCAAACCACTATACCACACTGGCTCATATTATCAAGTGCACAATCACAAAGCTAAACACAGGGAAAAGTATCTCTCAATTTTCCTCAAGATGGTTCCTTACACATGGTCTCTCCATACAACAGTGGAGTGCTTAGCTAGCAGTGTCATAATATGTTCAGCTGCCAGGATGCTATTAGGCTGACAGTGCTCAGCATACGTAAATGTAGCAACTTTGTGCCTGGCTCTTCACCTAAGGTGAGAATTCATCCATCAGAACATTTAAACAAAAAGGAATGCAAACATGTGAACTGTGATGTGGACAATGGAAATGAAGGAAGTAGTGAGATGTTGCACCCAAGATAAAGCACTACTGACAGATCTTATTTCAAATGCATGAAAGCTTTTTTAAGAATTGTTCCCATTCCTGTAGATCAAATTAATTGTTCCCATCCCTGTAGATCAAATTAATAGTATCATGTAAATTAGTAAAGACAGAATATTTACTTCTGGACATTTTACTTCCAGAATATTTCCACTGCTTTATACTACCAAACAAATGCCATACATCAAGCAATTACCTAAGAATTAAGCACCATTTAATACAGACTGCTAAGTGGCACAAAATGGGGCACAGGCATGGGCTGGCCATTGTGATGCTGACACTGGATGGTGTAAGTGAAATTCTGTGACAAATTGAATGGCATACTGGTTACTTTCAAGACAAGATGTTACAGGAATACCTCAATTAAAGCCTCTGAAAAAGAAGCTCTTTTTTACAGTCTTTTTATCAGAGCTTATCCCTCCTTCTCCTCATCTGTCTAGCTGGAGGGTGTTTTCTTTTTTGGCAGCATTGGCAATATTATTTCTACCTCTGGTACCAAAGGGCTGGAGAAAGACTGACTTTCAGTGTTGGGTCTCAGCAGTATGTCTGCAATAAACAATACAGCAAAGCTGGAGCTGGGAAAGAATGGGATTCATCTCTAGATGATCCTACTGCAGCTGTGTGTTTTTACATACAACAAGCAAGGTAAGCATATGCCTCCAGAATCACTTACTGAGTATGTGTGAAGAAATGAAAACAGAATGAAAAAGGCATAGCAGATTAGCCTGCCTGGCATGTTGATAAAACAAAGATCTGTAAGTTTTGCCATCAAAATGGAAACTGTAAGAAGAGTGGAGGCTGTTGAAAGAAAGAGAGATGCATTTTGGATGAAGCTTTCAAGTGGTCTCTAAAATATTTTTTTAAAAATGTTGATTTATGCAAGGTTGACCTGACCTCATTGTTTCATTTCACATGTGCCTAACGTTAGTTTTGAAGAAAAGGTTTGCTGAAACCTGTTGAACTGCTCTCTTTGTTGGTGGTGCAGGAACCTCTTTGTATTCTTTCCATATTATTTCTACCTCTGGTACCAAAGTTTCTGTTAAAGATGTGCACAGGAACACATCAACTTCATCAGCCGCTTCATTCTCTTCAAAGTTCTTTCCTAAGTGAGGTCTAAAACACACTGCAGAAATAACCCAGTTTGAGGCTGCTTTAACTATCCTGGCTCAGTCCTATTATCATACAATACTGGGAATTGTAGTTTGTTGTAGCACCACAGCTCACTGAGAGAGAACATTAAATGTCTCAAAAAACTACAGCTCCCAGAAATTCCTAGCATTGAACCAGGACAGTTAAAACGCTCTCAAACGAGATTATTTCTGCAGTGTGTTTTGGAACTGAAATTCTGACACACTAGCCATATTTGGATGTCATGGTAACCCCAAATTCTGGTTTATTATGAATGAGTATGCTATTCTGTCAGTTGTGCTTGGTTCTTCTGCAGGTGTGGCAAAAACCCAAAAACAAATCCCAAATGTGCAAGAATAAATAATTACAATAGTCTTCTCCTTGCTGTGTAAGAATAGAAAGGAGATTATCATTTGGCCTTTTAAACTGTTTTACCTCAATCTGGTTTAATCTTAATTCAGGCAGCATCCTGATTTTATCAGAAGTTTTTTGCTGCTGAATTTGCCATCTGAATATAGCCAGGGTGCATCCCCGCTTCCAGAGCCGCTCCTCACAGCCATTTTCTTAAGCCAGAAAACTCCTGGATCCAAAAAGAACTGTGAGGAGCGCTCCTGAAGGTGGGGATGCACCCCAGCTGTATTCGGATGGAATATTCAATGGCAAAAAACATCTGATAAGATCAGGATGCCACCTGAATTAGGTAAACCAGTTTAAAAAGACCAGATAGAGGTAAACCAGTTTAAAAAGCCAAGTGATAATCTCCAAAAATTCTGTGCAATTTTTGACAACTATTTCCACTTCAGGACTTTGGAGAAAGGGATTTTCTCCCCCATAATGCATGTGCTTTTTCTGCACAGAAAATGAGATTTTCACACAGAAAATTTGCTTTCTGTAAAAAGAATGCACTACAGCTTGAGTCTCTCATATTGAAAATGCTTGGACCCAGAAATGTTGTGGATTTTGTTTTTGTTTTTTGTTTTTTTAATTTTTTGGAATACTTGCATTTGTATATACGTATGTGAGATGTGTCTTGGAGACAAAACACATTTTTTTTAATATATACACTTTATACACATAGCCTGAAGGTACTTTTATACAGTACTTTTAATAATTTTGTGCATAAAACAAAGTTTGTGCACACTGAACCATTAGAAAGCTATCTCAGCCACCCATTTAAAAAAAGTTTTGGTTTTTGAGATTTCACAATTCTGAATTTCAGATTCTGGAATTCTGGTATGGGAGCCTCAACCTGTATAATGTTTTTTCCCCCACACAAAACACACACATTCTCACCCCAATGAATTTTCCTGAAAAAGATTCTAAAGTGCAAAGAAACATGTGGCTGTCCCCCATTTACGCAGTGGAGGCACCCTTTTTTCATTCAGGATATCAAAAATTAATTACAATTCTTTGCATTCCTGTCGGTTGTTCTTCTTCCAATAAGCTAGAACCATACTTACATGCTTGGTCTTGGCTTACAAGTATAGCCTACTGAGACAGCAACAAGCCAGAGATCCTGTTTAGACATAACACTAATCCAACCACAATGGTAAACCAATAGTAAACCAACCACAAACCTTATTATCGAACTGCTTCCTCTGGCAGCAGAAGTGAAACAACAGCAGTCAAGCAATATGATTACATACACTTTGAAATCATTAGTAGTATATTCATATATTACAAGTTCCCTGACTCAAGAACTGGAAATTAAGGAATTATAGCTTTTACAATTATGTGAAATTCACAAATGCAATGGAAATTTTGCATTTTAATTACTTTCTGATCAAAATTACTCTCCTCACAAATTCTCATGCTATTGGTCATGTGCCCTTAACATCAATGAAAGGTATATTTCATTTATTTAAATCAACAGCTTTTAAAACATTTCCACTATGAATACAGGGGTCCAACTAAAATCGTGCTTATCGATTGAGAGAGAAAAGCAAACTGTAAATGTGGCTGACGTCTACTCCTTCTTCCATCAAAGATACCCAGCTATGCACAGATAATCTATCATCCCATCACATACCGTATTTTTCGCCCTATAGGGCGCACTTTTTCTTCCCCTAAATATGCGTGGGGAAGTGAGTGCGCCCTATAGGGCGAAGGGGCCGAGGCCGTGGGGAGAAGGAGCCCTCCTTCCCCCCGCGACCTCAGTCTTTGAATGGACTGGTGCTGGGATCGAAGCGATCCCGGCACCAGCCCATTGAAAGACTGAGGCCACGGGGAGAAGGAGGGCTCCTTCTCCCCACGGCCTCAGTCTTGGAATCGGCTGGTGCCGGGATCGAAGCGATCCCGGCACCAGCCGATTGAAGACCGAGGCCGGCGGGGGAAGGAGCCTTCCTTCCCCCCCCCCCCCGGCCTCGGTCTTGGAATCGGCTGGGGCCGGGATCCAAGCGATCCCGGCCCCAGCCGATTGAAGACCGAGGCCGGCGGGGGAAGGAGCCTTCCTTCCCCCCCGGGCCTCGGTCTTGGAATGGGCTGGTGCCGGGATCGTTTCGATCCCGGCACAAGCCCATTGAAAGACTGAGGCCGGGGGGAGAAGGAGCCCTCCTTCCACCCCGGCCTCAGTCTTGGAATGGGCTGGTGCCGGGATCGTTTCGATCCCGGCACAAGCCCATTGAAAGACTGAGGCCGGGGGGAGAAGGAGCCCTCCTTCCACCCCGGCCTCAGTCTTGGAATGGGCTTGTGCCGGGATCGTTTCGATCCCGGCACAAGCCCATTGAAAGACTGAGGCCGGGGGGAGAAGGAGCCCTCCTTCCACCCCGGCCTCAGTCTTGGAATGGGCTTGTGCCGGGATCGTTTCGATCCCGGCACAAGCCCATTGAAAGACTGAGGCCGGGGGGAGAAGGAGCCCTCCTTCCACCCCGGCCTCAGTCTTGGAATGGGCTTGTGCCGGGATCGTTTCGATCCCGGCACAAGCCCATTGAAAGACTGAGGCTGGGGGGAGAAGGAGCCCTCCTTCTCCCCCCCCCCCCGGCCTCAGTCTTGGAATGGGCTTGTGCCGGGATCGTTTCGATCCCGGCACAAGCCCATTGAAAGACTGAGGCCGGGGGGAGAAGGAGCCCTCCTTCCACCCCGGCCTCAGTCTTGGAATGGGCTTGTGCCGGGATCGTTTCGATCCCGGCACAAGCCCATTGAAAGACTGAGGCTGGGGGGAGAAGGAGCCCTCCTTCCACCCCGGCCTCAGTCTTGGAATGGGCTGGTGCCGGGATCGTTTCGATCCCGGCACAAGCCCATTGAAAGACTGAGGCCGGGGGGAGAAGGAGCCCTCCTTCCACCCCGGCCTCAGTCTTGGAATGGGCTTGTGCCGGGATCGTTTCGATCCCGGCACAAGCCCATTGAAAGACTGAGGCCGGGGGGAGAAGGAGCCCTCCTTCTCCCCCCCCCCCCCGGCCTCAGTCTTGGAATGGGCTGGTGCCGGGATCGAAACGATCCCGGCACCAGCCCATTCCAAGACCGAGGCGGGGGGGGGGGAAGGAAGTCTCCTTCCCCTGCCGGCCTCAGTCTTCAATCGGCTGGGGCCGGGATCGCTTCGATCCCGGCACCAGCCCATTCAAACACTGAGGTCGCGGGGGGAAGAAGCCCTCCTTCCCCCCGCGACCTCAGTTCAATGGGCTGGTGCTGGGATCGGTCTCCAATCCCAGCACCAGCCCATTGAACAACCGGCCTCCGGCTAAAGGGAGGAATCCTTTTTTCTTGGATTTTCCCCCTTAAAAATTGGGTGCGCCCAATATGCTGGAGCGCCCTATAGGGCGAAAAATACGGTAATATCTGCAGTACTAAAAGGACATGCTTCTATATCCAGAGCTCATTATTTTTTGTTCCAAAACCGTGTTCTATTGGGAGTTCTTATAACAAGAATGTGATTAGTCTACATTGTTGTATGTTTGTATTCAGTCATCTAAATAAGTAAAAACACTTATAACAGACTGTCCAGTCTGGTGCCCTCCAGCCGGAAGCAGGATTATGAGAGTTGTAATTTAACACATCTGGAGGGGACCAGGTTGGGGAAGACCAGCTTACAACAGTAGCTGTGGCAAATAACATTCAGTGAAATTCTTATGCATATGAATTAACAGTGATAGAAGTTTTCAATTTTTTTTTTTTGGTGGGGGAGCAATTTATGGACTAGCAAATGTGTGTGGGGGGAATCATCTCTTTGTCACCAAAAGCCACATTTGTTTCTTTCTTTTTCTTTTTTTTAAAAATCCTAACTATATAGCCATGAATTTAACAAAAGGCTTGTAAATCTCTGTTCATGAAAGGCCATTGCAGAGCTGAACCAAAGTAAGCCAACACAGCTGGTCGGATCCATCAGCTGTAGACAAGCTGTTCCAGTGTGTGAAGCAAAGTGCTGCTTATCTGCCAATAAAATACTGTTGGGGTTGTTCTTAGACAAGAGCTTGGATTTACAACCCAACCTGTTGAGCCTGGAGCTCAATAGCCACTGCACCAAGAGAGGTGTAAAAATTTATTCCATCCATTCAGAATGGTGTTAACATCTGATCTTCAGGAAGCAGAAGGGAACAAGGCAGCCTTCTGCATTCACACATAGAAGGCTGTGGAACAGATTTAACTGAGGACTCTTTTTTATTTTTCTCAGATTGATGAGAATTCCCACTTGACTTGGAGCCAAACCTTCTTGGCCTGAGACCATCTGCAGCCCGTGTGAGCCAGACCCAAACCTGGAAACCACCTGGGATGGGGTGTTAGTACTTGAATAAATGGCACACTTCCCAGTGAAATCAGCACCACTGAACCATGTGTCAGAGTCATCCAAAGCATATTTTCTTGACTATATGTGTTAATATTTCAGTGGACCACAAATTTCAAGGTTTGGCTGCTGAGGCATCAAGAAGAATTCACCAAAATAACACTACCACCCTCACCTCCTGCCAAAAGTTCCACAGAAGTGTTATTGTTGTGGATTTATGCGAAGTATTTTAAGGCATTCAGATAGTACAATACACTTTTTTAAAAAGAAAAAAAGAAAAGTTAAAACAACTCAAGTCAACAACATAATAAAAACAGAAACAGCATGCAAACACAATGCGGTATATCAATTTTTAACCAGAGAAAAGATTTTTAATTCACAATAGTTGTCTTTCTTTAGTGGGCTGTAAGAGTAAGACTGGGAACAAAGGCCCCAAAAAAAGCAATTTGAATCTTCCTCATTTTTGAATTCCTACTGCTGGTGGCTTAACATGGACTCAGTCATAACAACCCCAAATATCTTAGTCAGACCTCACATTTTACTTTTATTCATCTACCAGCTCACAAAAAATAAAAATAAAAAAATCAAAAAAATCACAGAAGTAGAATTTGAGAGTAACAAGCTACAACACAGTTATCTGTAATGGTAGAATTCAAAGATATAGCTGTGTTAGTCTGTAGAATCAGTATGTAGAGAGATCTTGTAGCACCTTTGAGACTAAACGAAAGAAAGAAATTGGCAGCATAAGCTTTCGTAGACTTCAGTCTACTTCCTCAGATTTCTTACTCACTATACACACTTCAACATTATCTGACCCCATCCTCATAGGGGTGCCTTAATTCATCTATTCCCCTCACCATCGACTAGTCCCATTACAAAACTGGATCTGCCATTCATCCCCATGCACAAAGACGAGTTTTCTATGTCTTTGTGCACTAATGACCATCCATTGTTAAGACTGGACCTGCCACTTCATTTCCATACACAAAGGATTTGTAATTTTTGAATTGACATCCTCACATATATGTGTCTGTGCCTGGCCTCCACTCCACCAAATGCATCTGAGGAAGTAGACTGAAGTCTACAAAAGCTCATGCTGCCAATTTATTTGTTTCAGTTAGTCTCAAAGGTGCTACAAGATCTCTCTACATACAGTTACCTGTAAGTAGTTGCTTTTTTTAACTGCCAAAATATCCTAAAGGCACCCTAGATCTTGTCTCATCTTGGAAACTAAGCAGGTTTCAGAAGACCTAGTTAGTACCTGGATGGGAAACCACCAATGAATACCAGGTGCTGTAGGCTATATTTCAAAGGAAGGACTTGGCTAACCACCCCTGGGAATTTCTTGCCTAAAAAAAAGTCTATGCAATTCATGGGGTCACCCTGAAGGCACATGCACACACTATCAACAAAGGTACAACAGCCCACTTCACTTTTCAGTCTGGCAACCCTAGTGATTTTCAACATTTCCAGCCCACCTCTCAGCTTTCCATGTCCTTCCAGCATTCCAGTCACCCAGCATTCAGTCCTCAATGGGTTGCTGTTAGGTTCTCTCCTGCCCTTTTGAAACTCCCCCCTCTCATTTTTGTACTTTTGCAAGCCCTGGGGCTCCCTCAAACCATCAGATATTGCCCCCACCTTAGGTGTGGTCACAAGGTGTTGGAGCATCAACATCAATGCTTGTGTGTACTTCTGTGCTTTCCTTTGAGAAGGGGCAGTATCTGCTACACAGAAACACTGATGTATATCTCTATGGCCATTCGGTCAATGTGTCTGTGAAGAGCTCACTTCCCATATCCCTCTTCTTTCTGGGGGTTTCTTCCTGGGGTAATAAAGTTTTATGATTCTTTGTTTGGTAGCACATTTTCTTGCCTGCTCTTACCAAGCATGGACACAGAAACCAGGCTTTGTTCCTAAAGATGTTTTTCTTCTTACTTGCACACATGAAGTTCAGCTACCTAGGGACCTCTGTACCGTTTTCTCTACTGATTAGTTATTTTTGTAGAACCTAGATGTAACAATAAAGTAAGTTTTCTTTTTACCTACCTATGTATCTTGCTTATTTACCAGCAGCTCAGATGTAGTTCTTTTGCCAAATACCTGTGGAGGACATCCTTGTTGCTGTGCTGCTGCAGCTAAACTGATTTAACCACAAATTAACCAAACCCATAATTCTAACACAAGGAAGCATTCAGAAAATTTTGTGTAAGTTTTTATCTGAACTGTGTTAGCCAAACTTGTTAAACTTAAACTACCATTTATTTGAAACGATAGTTTGTTTAAATAAATCATAGTTAAGAAAAAGCATAGGTTAGAGTTCTGACAAAGCAAGCTGAGATTAATAGAAAATTGAAGCAAAGGCGTTCAAACTTTGCAGCTCTGCCAATGAAGGAAAAGCTTTCAAACTTTTTGCAGCTGTGCCAATGACAAATGTACACAAGATTTGCTTCAGACTACCCTCATTATGTTAACTGATGGTTTATCAGTTCCATCAGTAGAATCAAAAGTTGAGCCATAAAGCTGCGAAAGGTTGGCTTGAGCTTGTCACCCATCAAGACAGAACTACTTCCATTAGCTGAAGTGGGAAGGGGAATGCTGCTGAAAGCAGCTTAGAAGGACTGATCAATACTCCAGGTTTGGGTGGCATACAGGGCTGTGGACAGAAAGGGAGGATAGAAATTTCTATTCTGTCAGTTCACTGGGTTTTAAAATTCTTTTATGTTTTTCTGACAATGGTGGCTGGTGGTTCCCATGTCACTAGAATGATGAATCCACTCCAAATTTTAATCCAAGCTATTCCTAAATAAGTTCAGCACCTTGGGTAGCTTCTTTACAGCTAGCCAAAACCTGGAATGGATTTACTGCCCCAGAAAGCACCACCCACCATTGCTTTCAGGTTAATATGAAAATCACAATAATAAAGATAAAGACGACCGACATATGACCAAAACACTTCCCTTCCTTCCATATCTACTTAAAACATATCAACATCAAATTGACAGTTTTTATAAAGTCATACTTTCTTATCACAAGTTGGCAATCAAGAAAAATATATGAATATTGTAATGAACTTCAGATGTTACTATTCTTTGTCTTTGGCAAATCCATCATTCTGTGTCTCTGATGATGGAGTAAAGACAGGACAAAAATTCACCCTGTATTGAACCACTGAAGTATTCACAAAGTATCAAATCCTTCATATTTAGGAAAACTGAAGTGACTAGTTGACATGCCTGCATGATACAAAGCCAGTGTAACACAGCTGCAACATTTGTTAAATGTAGACTATTTTTCAAAGTGTTTCAGCAGTATAAAGCAGCTTTCTCCTTGGCCATACATTAAATAAATAAAGAAAAAGAAAAGTCACAGCTATTTTAAAACAGCAAATACTAGACATCCTGTGAAGAGAAGAGGTCAAATGAAAGGGTTCTGGACAAGGAATCAAAGAAGGGAGGGAGAAACAGAGTACATACAAACTAACTCCAAATCTCCTTAGAGATTAACTTACATTAATTTGAAAGTAACTTCCACAGAAAGTTTTAAATAACATAATTGCAGGAAAAGGTAAACACAATAATATTTTAAAGCTACAAGTCCTTTGTATTATTCAGTTTATGGGATGTTATAAATATTTTTCAGAGAACTGGTTAATGTGGGAAGAACTGCAAGGGAACCTCCTGATCAGGCCTCAGAAAAAGATTGTGCTGATTGGAAAACTAAGTCAAATGAATTAACCCATGTTGGATTTGGCATAAGCTAGCAAATCCTTCAAATATGATTACAAGCCTCCCACCCCCCATTTCAAATCCAAGTTAGGTTTTTCAGTACAGTCACAGAATACTGTTTAGCTTCAACCACTATATTGGTTCCAGGCGCAATCATTCTTTAAATTTGTTATTTATCTCATATCCAGAATTCTTTATGAAAAGATAAATGTTCTAACTCCTACAACCCAGGAAGAAATTATTCCCAACCTCATATTAGCTTTAGGTCAGGAATGAAGAACCTGTCTCCCAGAGCTACATGTGAACTTCCATTCAACTTATTGCATCCTTCATAATTATCTCAAAGGTCCTGTACAAAGAATCAGAACCTTGAAAGAGTGATACATCTCTTCCCAGCCTGACCATGAGGCAGAGAGGGAAATAACTAGAGGAAGAAGGGAGTGATAGAGAATGACTAGCAGACAAAAGAAGAAAGAAAAGGGGTGGACAACATGCACTATGAGCTCTTGTCTGCCCACCATTGGCTTCATTCCTGATCATCACAATCATAAGTCCACTCTCTGGCCTTGTCTACATGGGTGTGCTACCCTAAGTTCCCCCCAGGCTCATTGTGCCCTGCTTACATGACACATGGCCAAAATCCCGAATTGGGTCTGGACTGTCTCCACAATATGCACACTCGATTCAGAGCTTGTTCCCCAATCTACATTTAAATAATCCAAGCACATTTAAATATTCATTGCTATTAGGGAAGAGAGTCAAAAACTCACAAGGTAAGGGGTGAATTTGGAGCAAATTTGGGACCAAAATATTCCAGGGGCAGCCTGGCATATTCTGGCAATTATAGATGAGCCCTCTGGTGTAATGTGACCTTCTATAGAAAAGAGATTTCTTCATGTCTATTCCCTCCTTCCCTCTTTCAAGTTAAGTCCCATACCACTTTCAGTACAATTATGTGAGATTTGGGTTTAAACAGATAAATCTGCAACCATTACAAATAATTTGTAAACTTTGTTGACAGAGGAAATCCAGTGCTCAGACTTACAAATTGCTTGGGCAGGTCAAATTCAAGACCATATTTCTCTGTGGAGGGATTCTTGCATCAAGAGGCCACAATCAAACAAGTTAAAAAAGGTTGCTTATAAATGTACAAGCTATAATGGTCATAAGGTTTGCTTCAGATTTTTTTATTTTTTGGCATAGGATCCTTTGCCTTGAACAACCATTTAACTGGAAGAAATTAATCAAATTAAGTGTTTATGCATCACTGTGATTCACTCTGTAGTGATAAGAAAGGTCTGTCTTGTTGAGTTTCTTATTTTCTTCTTGTTGATGAAAGCGTAAGGTCTGATTTGGAGAACAGGAGGCAGTTATGTCCCTAGTACCAACACATGGTTACACTTAAGATGCTGTACATAGTATATGAGCAAAAACAGAGTGTGCTATGGAAGTTATTCTACACCTCCACTAGGACAGTAGGTTGCTAACCTACTAAGAAAATGAAAAGAGTAAATTTATGAGTATGCTTCCAATCAAACATCAAAATCCTTGAACACTCACTATTCATTGGGATCCTGTAGCTGAGAAGCTCTTCAGAGATGGAGGCTAGGACACATTTTTCACATTATGGAGCAGATGGGATCTGTAATCTTCTCTACAACAGAGCTGTGCATCCCCCAACCCTGACAGCAGCAGATGACATCCTCATTTTCAGAGAATGTTTTGTTTTCTGCTTCCATCCAACAGGCCAATGATGTTCAGATGGAAAGGAGCTGAAATCCTCAAATTTCAGACACAGCATAAATAAAATAAGCAATCAAGCCAGTTCAAATTCCCAGTCTGGCTCTTGGTGTGAAACTAGGGACAGTCTGGTGCTGATCAAAATGATTTATGCTGTTGTAGAAAATGAACCAAGGTTTTACAAACAACATTGAACTAGAATTTTGAAAGTGCCAGATCAAAGTTAAGGTCTCTGCATGTTTACTGGCCAGACAATGAGTATTTGTAAGGAGAAAACACATATAGTCTAAATGTAGTGGATGCAATCTGAACACAGATTGTCTGCCCTGAAAACAGATGTCACAGAATAAAGCAAATAAGTGTTCAAATCATGCTCACCACACTCACAATATTAAGTCAGTCTTCATCCCAATATAACTTTATTAGCCAGTTGGATAACCTTATTTAGAGTTTGATTTGTAGCAGAAGCTATTGCAAGATCACCCAAGCACCAAGTATCAGGAAAGTCCTATATATTCCATACTAGAACAGATCTAGGGGCATTGCAAACCGGCCTAAAGGGCTGGCCTGGGGGTGGAGTTGGGGTGGGGCAGCCGCACACTGGCTGCCCCAAACCCACCCCAATGCCATCCTGAAGTCGCACACCCATACGCACAGCATGCGGTATCAGGATGTGCTCCTGGTGCAGCATGCAGACATGCTGCATCAAAAGGGCACGGAAGAGCCGCGGTGCCAGCTCTTAGGGTAGCCTTTTGCTGCTCTTTTGGGGGCGGCAAAAGGGAGGATAGGAGCATGGCATTCAGTTGCCACGGCCCCAATCTGCTGCTCTCAGGGGTGGCTCTGTGCCGCCCCCAAAGGTGGGTCTGTAAAGGCCCTTAGTCATATCTGTATGGGACCATGGTGCAACCCTATTCAGGTTTGAGACTCGTGACTATGCAGGCCCGCTAGTGTATTTCCACAACTATCATGTGATTAGATAAATTGGGTTTGACTTTGCAAGTAGTATTTCCAGTGAAGCAAACAAACACACAGTGCCTTTTTCAAAAGTATATTCCACACATATAATCTCACCATTTTGGTCCTTGATGCTTCTGCAAGTAAAACCCTTCATGTTGCACTGCAAATGAAGGCTTACCCTCAGGGCTGGACCTATTTAGCACAGGGAGGCAGTGGCCTCAGGCCAAGATCTCACTGGACAACTGATGGAGCATAAGGCATAAGGCTCTGCCAGCATACTTATACAAGTAGTCTAAGAAAAGAAAGTATGCTTCTTCTTGCTCAGCTACATAGACAGATGGTACCCCAGAGCAGCTCTACTCTTCACTACTGACTGGTTGCTAGGAGGAGCCAGAGGACTGTCTGGCTATCACTGCCAAGAAAGAAAGGAACGAACAAGGCTGCTCCTTCTTTTCTGTGCAGTAGCAGCCAGATCACACATTTGTGTAGCCACATGGTGAATCATAGACTGGGAGGTAGACTTGTGCCAAGGAGCTATCCTGCTGGTGTTATGCAGCTGGGGCAAATGCACTGTGTAAACAGGTATTAAATACCTACCAACTACCTCCTTGCACAATACCTTCAAAAGTTTTTGTTAGCCCAACAGCAGAACCAGGCGTTATACCAGTATATCATCCAAAAGAGGCAGCAGATGCTGGGGAACAGAAGCACACTACTGGAGACAAGAGCTGTTTGTGCCATGCAGCCTGCCAAGCACAGCAGACCCAGCCCTACCATGAAATTGTACAAAATGTTGGGTGTCAGGGAAACAACAGTGGTGGCAAACCCCTGGCTAGTCTCAAGTGTTGGAGAAGAAAGAAGAATGTTTCAGATGGTCTGTTCTGCTTTCTCCAAAGCTAGCTTTCTACTTTCAGAGGCAATGGAACAAATCATTAAAATAAACATACATGGAAGATTCTCATAACCCAGATTTTATATAATCCATTTACGTCTAACTTTAAGGAAATATGTTTTCATACAGCAACTTGAAACAGTTCAAATTAGTAACTTCTACCATTCTACAATATAAATTGCACAGTGATATATACAGAGAAAATGTTTGAAAATCAGGTTAATCTATGCAGAATTGTTTTTGTGTGATTTTAAATGTTCTAAGGTAAAAAACAAAGCAAACATCATTTTAAATGGATATATTGGTACAAGGAAACATATTGTCCATCTATTATCCTACTGAAGGCAGATGCCCTCTGTTGGTCAAAGATATATCTCAGTTACACCAGCAACCTCTAAGAAATAAGAAATGTATTGTTTTCCCCAAAAATAAATAATGGAAATAATAAAATTATATCAGAAATATTTATCTAGCACAGATGTGGACAACCTGTGACTCTCCTGGTGGTTTGGGTTTGTTTTTGTTTTTGTTTTTTTGTACTTCAGCTTCCATCAGTCCTAGCCAGCATGTTATGCAGCCTAGGAAATGAGATGGAGGTATCCATGATCCAAAACATGTGGAGAGTCACAAGTAGTCCATCCCTCATGTAGCATGTTTGATTTCTTTTTTCGTGGCCCTGCTTTTTCTACAAATGTGCTATCGTTACTTTCATATATACTATTTAGGGGTCTTTTCTTGTACTTTTATATTCTGAATAAATGCATTCAGGGCAGTTTTATGTTTTGCTCCAGTGTCCAGTCTCTCCTTATCCTGAAATCAATCACCTTAGGTATATATCTGTGTGAGCCAGTATAGTGTAGTGGTTTGAGTGTTGAACAAAAGGCCTTTACAGACTGCCAGAAATAATGCAGCTTGAGGCCACTTTAACTGTCCTGGCTCAGTGCTAGGGAATCATGGGAATTGTATTTTTTTTCTGGGACACTGAGCCTTCTCCGTCAGAGAGCCCTGGTGCCACAATAAACTACAGTTCCCATGATTCCTAGCATTGAGCCAGGACAGTTAAAGTGGCCTCAAGCTGCATTATTTCTGGCAGTCTGTAAAGGCCCTAAGACTCTGGGAGATGAGGGCTGAAATCTTCCCTCAGCCATTGAAAGTCACTGGATGACCTTGAGCAATTCATACTCTTTCAGCCTCAAAGGAACTGAGGCTGAACATATCTTGCCAAGAAATCCCCATGATAGGTTTGACTACTAAGCTGAGACTCTCATACTTTGGACATTATCATGGATAGACTGATGCTTGGTAAGGCAGAAGGCAGTAGGAAATGAGGGAGACCACTTGACAGATAGACTGACCTGAACTGTCCCTAGAAGCCAAGATGACTAAACTGAGGCTGTTGTACTTTGGCTATATCATGAGAAAACATGACTCACTAGAAAATATGATAATGTTTGGTAAGGTGGAAGACAGCAGGAAAAGAGGAAGACCAAATTGCAGATGAATAGACCTCAATCTAGGAAGCCATAGCCCTGAATCTGAAAGAACTGTGCAGAGTTGTTGATAACAAGGTGACTTGGAGGTATCTCATTCATATGTTCACCACATGTCAATCAACTTGATGGCAGTTAACAACAACACCGTAAGTCAGAAATGACTTGAAGGCAAACAACAACAAATGTATACATATGGTGAACTGCACACCTGAATGCTCCCTATGCTAAAAAATCATCTTCTAGGAACAGCGATCACATTTTAGAAAAATACTGCTATATTTAGACAGACTGTCTGATAGGGTAGCATTCAAAAATAAGATCACCCACAAATGTACCATGTAGCTTGCTGAAGGTCTATAACACCCTATAGTCCATGATCTTCCTAGTCTATAGACACAACAAATTAGTCACAATTAGATCCCATTCAAGTCTGTATTGTATGCCAGATGACTCTTGTGTCTATACATCTGACATAATACAAGCTCAATAGTCTCCACTTTTTCAGTGACTGATTAGACTGAGAACTATTTCCTGAAAAGTGATGCTAGGCGTGGTTCCTATGGTTTATCATCATCTCACACACCTGCCTACAGACCACAGAAGTATCATCCAAGGGTAACAGAATTCTATCTTAAATGAATTTTTGCTATATTAATTTAGAACCATGTAATCTTCTTAACAGAGTAAGATTAAAAGCAATTTATGAAATAACAGTTACTGTATATACTCATGTATAAGTCTAAAATTTTACTCAAAAATTGACCCCTAAAACCTGGATCGACTTATCCACAGGTCAATGTAAGTTCTGTACTTTAACTCTCATCAAAAAAGGAACCATCCTTTGATGAAAGGCATGAGAGTAATCTGTCCCGGAAGAACTGACCCCTCTCTACTCTCTCATCCCTCCAGCCTTTAGGATGAACACAAAGAATTATGCCTGCTGGGATTTTGCAAGGTTCTTTTGGCATTGCTTTCCTTTGCTTCATCCTTTAAATTCATTGTTATGTGCTCCTAAATATTAACCTCGACTTGTCCATGGGTCATATCAAAATCTATAATTTTGACCCTGAAATCTGCCCTTGACTTATACATGAGGTCGACTTATAGTTGAGTAGATACGGTAGTCAATTCTGAAGTTTATTTTATTAAACAAGTTTAATGTGGATGACTGTCCTTAACTGAATTGTGCAATCTTCTACTTCTGAAAAGGTATGAAGGAATGCAGGGTCAGTTCACAATATAGAATTATAGTGCTAGTATTCCACCATAACTGCCATGGTTTCAGCCCATGGAATCCTAGGACTGGTAGTATAGTGAGGATCCTGTGCCAGGATTTCATAGGATGGAACTATGGCATTTAAAGTGGAATGATAGTACTATAATCTGTAGTGTGACTGGTCCCCAGTAGCACCTTTGAGACTAACTGGGAGAAAGTAATTTCCAGCATAAACTTTCATGCACAATAGTGTACTACAGTCTGACAAACTGGACTATATGCTGCAAATTTCTTTTTCCCAGTTAATCGCAAAGATGCTGCTGGATTACTTTGGGTCTGTTCATGCCATAACAGTAACATGGCTATCACTTTGAATATATATTTTTTCTTCCACCTTTATACCATGATATACTAAAAGCTTAGAAAGCCAGATACAAACATTTTATGTTGACAAAACTATCAAAACAAATAAAGGCAAACAAGTAAGCAACATACTTTGGAACAGACTTATTTAGGGTGAGAACAGATTTATATTTTAAAATAAAAGTGTGCTGGGATGGTTGAAAAGACTAAAAGACAATGGCAGAAATCCCCCATACAACAATTATTAAAATATAAATGAAATACCAGATGTTTCTACTTTTTTTTGAAAAATGAGACTGTTCTCAATCATAATAATTCCAACAAAAGCCAGGAGCACTAGTTTCGTCTTTCAAAATGCTCTACTATTTCAGCCCATAACAGCAACATAATTTCCTGTTCCACCCATATTTGAATGCAGCATCCTTCCCAAAAGGGTCATTAGCAACACAATCCTTTTTACATGTTGATTCACACTGTGTTCTAAGAGGTTTACTCTCAGAAAAGTGTGCAGAGAACTGCAGCCTCAGCGAGTTTATAATCCTGTATCTCTTTTGTATACTCATCCATTCAGTCCAGAATCCAAATCTGTATATCTCACAGTGTAAAATGAACATAGCAATCTAAGTCCACTCTGTTTCAAATAACCTGATAGCTAATGATGTAGAAATTCTTAATAAGTTGTCTGCTTGTACAGCCAAGCAAGGATATCAGCAACAAATCATTACTGGAGATACCCTGGGAGCAGATGAGGGCTTAACAAAAAGTAGTTTTGAAAAAGGCATGGAAGCAGAGCAGGTGTCTCCAGCTGTACAGTGGGAAGTAATTTTAAGATCAGTTTTGGCCTACAGGCTCTTTTTATGGTTATAGCCACAAAATCTTTCAGTAGTCTGTAGTTACTGTATGAACACACAAAGGGGCCTTTCATTAGCTGCTCTCTCTATGGGATGCCAGGTCAATGGAGTAAGTGATATCTTAATGTTTCTTTTTCAATACTGGAATGACTTGAAAATGAAACTGCTTAAGGGATAGTCTTGTGCATTCTCCCACCCCCACCTGCGGTATTCTTTTGTGTGTGTGCGAACTTGCTTTCAAGTCACCTGTTGATTTATGGCAACCCCATGAATTTCATAGGATTTTCTTATGCAAGGAATATTCAGAGGTGGTTTTGCCAGTTCCCTCTTCTGAAATATAGCCTACAGCATCTCTGTCCAAGTACTAACCAAGACTGACTCTACTTAAGCTTCCAAGATCAGACAGGATCTGGTACATTTAGGGTATTTAGGCACTGGCCTATACTTAATTCTGGTTTACAAATGACAAATATTCAGCTAACTACAAAAAGATTGGCATGCGGCTCTTTAGCACCCTTTCCGGCACATCACGTCAAAACGCTGCGCCGGAATGCATCCTGATGCCACACACCGTACGTAATGGCATGCAGCGTCAGGACGCCGCTGGCGTGCGGCTGCCCCATCCCATCTCTGCCTCCAGGCCAGCCCTTTGGGGTCCCCAATTACAATATTTTCTGTGTAGGAAACAGCACAGAAATTGTTGTTTCCTGTGCAAAAACACTTTTGCACAGAATTGAGTCCTGAACTGTGAAAAGTATTTTAAAATTGGAAAGGGAAGAAAATTGCTAAGTCTACTTGTTGGTTTCTTGCAGAATAGAATTAGTGAAAATTGTATTGCTACACCTGAGCTAACAAAGGCGTCACAAATGGGTTTGGGGATTCTAAAAATGCTACAGTTCTTTTAAACATATTGTATCATTATGATATGTGTAACACAACAGTACCACAACAATCAGTTATGGATAAAGTATTAAGTGATGGATTACAATGTATTTTATATATTTTATATATTAACAACATGTAGGCATGCCAACGAACCAGCATGGTTTAGTGCTTTGACTGCTGGACTATGATTCTGGAGACTAACTAGGATTCAAATCCCCACTCAGCAAAGATGACCTTGGGCAACTCACACACTCTCAGCCTCAGCGGAAGGCAAAGGTAAACTCCCTCTGAACAACCCATGATAGGGTCACCTTAGCATCGCCGTAAGTCGGAAATGACTGGAAGGCACACAGCAATAAATACAACAGTGCCACAACAACCAGTTGGATTGGCTAATCTGTAACTGGATAATCAGTAACAACCACAGATCACACAATCAAAGCACCCTATGCACAAGCTGTGGGCATAATGAGCAACTAAGAACATTGGCTTACATTTTGTGTGGTCACTTTGATCCCTTACACCCTGCTGTGCCATTTTTCAGTTTTCTGAGTTATCCCAGTAAGGTTGGAACTGACTCCAAGCCACAAAACTAAAAACATTATATTCGTGCTACATTAAGGGGGCAGTTTGAAAACACCCTAAGGAAATTCATACCTGGAATTGGATTAGGTCAACTGATACAAAGGTTTTATGACATTTTTTTCAGCATTGTCACAGAGCATTTGACCACAGTTGTTCACAGATTGTTCTAAAAAAAGAACGTAAAATCTACCTTACTTACTATTTATAGCATTCTTTAAAGTAAGCAGCTCTTACTTTGCTCATTTTTTTTATCTTGCATTCCTTTCTTTCCTCACAAGTTTTCTCAAAGGATTTATCAAAATGATTCAAACAAATCTGACCTCTATGTCATTTTAACAGTCAACAACAAAGTGTATATCTTGCAAATTGTAACAATATAAAGCAAACAAAACCATCAACAAATACCTGGATTCTTGTATGTGCATTAGAATATGTGAGAGCATGTATTAGAATATGTGAGTCAGTGTGGTGTAGTGGTTTGAGTGTTGGATTCGAATCCCAGCTTGGCCATGGGAACCCACTGGGTGATTTGGGCAAGTCTCACTTTTTCAGCCTCACATGCATTTAACCCCTTTTACCATACTCTTTCCCTAACAAAAATATCTTCTCCCTCAAGCTGTCATTTGCTTTGCCCGGGACAACACAGGAGCAGAGCAATTTCTATCAGGAAGAGCATGACAAAAAAATTAAGTACTCCCTCCTTACATTGTTTCTCTTGTCAACTTAGCAACTCCTTCCCCACAACGACATTTAATTTTTAAAAAGAATGATCAGGGATCTCCTGGCTTAAAATGTAGTTTGTCTCTAAAATAAATACTTTGGTAACATGCACAACACGTGTAGTGACTTAAGCTTATGTGGTAGTTTCCCTAAAGGAAAAACTACTTCTCTTCTTTGCTTTCTTACGCAAAGGAGACCCTCAAGATTTTAGAGTTTGAGAAATATTTAACTTATTTCTTGATTATATCAGGACATTCATGAAAGAACCAGCTGTAAAACAGCTGCCTTTGATCTCTAAGCCTTGTAGCGAGAGACAGCTGTTTTTAACCACAACCTTTAGCTCTACCTGGTCAATTAGCTCTACATTTATAGGAGGTGACCTTTCACTTTTGGCCTTCGCTCATGTTTCAAGTTTCAGATTGGCTTCCTGTTTGCTGATTAAAGGATGACTGTTTATGGGAACTCACGGGAGCTACCATTTATTTTCATGTTAATTTCTGTATAATTTCTTGGCCTTTAATGGATGTCTTCATGCATACATGGATATTTTCACAGTGTGGTTTTTTTTATTGAATGTCAAAAGTATAACTTTTTTTTTTAAATGAGAAGTACCCCCTAAATCTTTGTGGATGTTTGTAGTGTCTATGAACTGAATGATTTTTTTTTTTTTATTCACAGAAAACATCCATACTCTTGACTAACAATCAAGAGGCATTTCAGATATGCTGATCTCAAGATTGATTTCAGAAATGTTACTGAAAAAAAATAACTCAAGTTAAAAGTGAACTTGGCTCAAATTTGGCAGGGATCTTCATACACGGTTCAGAAACAGTCACTCACTGTCTTAACTTTGTGATCTCACTTAGATTAAGCTACAGTAATATCTGTAATAAAATATTTCCCTCCTGGTATTAAATGCAGAGCTCAGAAAATTCATTTTTGCATGGCAGCTCCCAGAATCCTGTAGGCAGGGGATTGTTGGAGTTGCAGTCTAAAGCTACCAGCAGATGGTGGCTTCCACTGCAGTGGGATGATGAATCCACTGTGGCTTTTAGTCTGCACTTTAAAAGAATTGTCTATGAGATCAATGCTATCCAAGTTTCAGCACCCTGGATAGCTCCTTTCAAATTTGATTTGGAACCTAGAGTTCCTAGCATGGAACTAGCAGGGAAGCTATTTGGAAGGTCAAGTGTCCCTTATTGATGAATTAAGCAACGATTTCAGAACCAACTATAAGCTATTAAAGATACAGAATTCAAGACAGTCATCTTGCATACTGAGCATACACTCATGGACCATATGGTGGCTCTCTTGCATACTGAACATACACTCAGTGGTGGCTCTCTTTCAGCAATACTAAGTCCTACAGGAATCTTCTCTTATGTATGATGTTCATAATGAAAAAAAGAGCTCCAGGTATACAAAAGGATGGTTCATGTAGCTAAATAATAAAGTTATTGCATGAAAGATATATCCCACTGAGGGCCTTTCTACATATGCCAGAATACTCCAGGCTGCCCCTAGAGTATTCTGGCCTCCATATTGCCCCCCAATTTTGCCCCCCTACCTAATGAAGATGATGGGTGTCTGTGGTCCCTGAGATCCAGGTGCAAGTTGCCCATGCAGGTGCAAGTTGCTCTGAGGTCAGAACAGGCACCCAATTTCATTCTGACCTCAGAGCAACTCGCATTCAAAGAGCAACTTGGCAGGGTCACTGAAGAATCAGCAGCCATCCGCATCACCACATTTGGCTCTGGGATTTCTGGACAAGCCAGAGAAAAAGGTATGTACTTTTAATGTGGGATATGGTGTAAAAACCATGCAGCCAACCCAGAGGGAATTTGGAGTACAGAGCTATTGTAGACAAGTCCTGAGAAAAACAATGGCTAACACCCTCTTAATAACACATGCAGGCTTAGGTTTATCTTATATTCCATATGTGTGCTGCTGTTGTAATAGAGGTTACAATTCTCCACCTCCCTCAATGAATGAACAAAATCTCCTGATTTTTTTTTCATGCTGCTTCCTCCTGCCCAATATAGCCATTTAGTGGCTTAAGGAGAGCATGAGACAGCTGAGAAATGTCTGGTTCTTGATAATAGCTAGATGCACAATCATGGTGGCATCATCTGGGATCTCTTGGGGCTCCTCTGGACATTCTAGAAAATAGTGTTGTCATTGATGTGTCTGGATATAGTCACAGAGCTGGACTCTTCTCAGCCGTACCTACTCTCCACCAGAAAAGGAAGCTGAATCCTGTGGAAATGGGGAGGGAAAATGAATCTTAGTTCATTAGTGAAGTCTTATGATATGTCTTCTGAGCAGGATCTCAGCCATTGTTTTAATTACATTATTTTAGCAGGATCAATAGTTGTGTGCTAGGTAAACAAAATGATGCAATCTAAGTGACCAGGGGGAGCCAACATGGTTTGGTGGAGAACAGGGTTTGAATCCATGTTCAGCCATGAAACCTACTGGGTGATCCTGGCCAAGTAACACTCTCTCAGCCTCAGAGGATGGCAATGGCAAATCCCCTTTAAAGAAACTTGCCAAGAAAGCCCTGTGATAGATTTGATTCACCTTAGAGTCCCCAGAATTTGAAAATGACGTGAAGGCACACAACAAGAAAAAGAGGGAAGGGGGGCCCCCCGGAAATCTGTCTGCAGAAATTGTAGTAAAAAAACCACACACACACACACACACACACACACACACACACACACAGCTTCTTAGGGATCTAGTTCCTGACCTTATTCTGCTGGAGATCCTTACTCCATTATGCTGCAACAGACAGAGCAGCTAATCCCACTCCATCCGATTATGCCTGCCTCCTTCTTAGTGACTGAGTTAGCTTTCAGTTTCTAGTTGCCCAACAACAAGAGGTGACACTTTAACTCTGTAATCTTTAAAGCAATACTTAGCCAGAGAGCATCAAACCACAAACAAGGCAAACAATATTGACTCCCAATTAAGAAAATCCTTCTTGCTATTTTATTTTCTTCTTCCATTTTTTCTACTTTGGATTTTTTTTTTAAGGACTTCACCTGGAATATTAGATTCTCTTCTGGGCACCACAACTCATGAAGGATGTTGACAAGCTGGAGTGTGTCCAGAGGAGGATGAACAAAATGATGAAAGGTCTGGAAACTATGCCCTATGTGGAACAATTTAGGGAGATGAGTATGTTTAGTCTGGGGGAAAAAAAGATTAAGGAGTAACTTGATAGCCCTGCTTAAATATTTGAAGGGATGTCCTATTGAGGATGGAGCAAGTTTGTTTTCTGCTGCTCCAGAAAACAGGACCTGAACCAATGGGTTCAAACTGCAGGAAAGAGATTTCACCTCAATATTAGGAAGAACTTCCTGAAGGTAATAGTTGTTTGACTATGGAAGACACTCCCTCAGAGAGTGGTGGAGTCCCCTTCTTTGGAGGTTTTTAAAGAGAGTCTGGAAGGCCATCTGTTAGGGATGCTTTGATTGTTTCTTCCTGCATGACATGAGGTTGGCCTTTGTAGTCTCTTTCAATTCTATGATTCTATGCCTCCTCTTTTTCTTTTGCTCCCACTTCTTTCCCATGTTGGTGACTCCTGATGTACAGTGTCATGAGGAGAATCCAGCAGAGATTGCTGTTTGTTAAAACGTCCCTTGCCATGGCTTGGAATTAAGGCAGTATATTAGAAAAATCTACAAAAAATGTCTCTTCCTTTCACACTCTCTGGGAACTGCTTTCAGTCAAAGTATGTGTATGGAAAACAAACATGAAAGAGAGAAACCTCTCTCACACAGCATTCAGTTGTCAGAAAAAGTGGGAGGTTGGGACTCCTCAGAATTCCCTTAGCTCATTACAAAAGTGCAAATGTGCATTCTCTCGCTCTCTCTTTCTCTGAGGCATTCATTATATCTCATGCTCATGCCATGTCGAGCACTTCTGCACATAGGTAGATATGCAAGAAGAACCTGGAGAAAGTTGTCTTTTCATCTGCTGTACTTTTCCTCCTCCACCCTCCCTTAGATTCCTAGTGGAACTCTATTGTGGCTCTACAGGGGTAAAGCTTCCTTTCTTGAAATGGGAAATCAAATCCCGACTCTTTTATTCTGTGGAATAGAAATTATTGACCAAAGATGCTGTTTGACTTGGGGTAACTTCTTGTGATCTTTTGTGACCAACAGTTCCATGACAAACTTTGCTTTGCGGCTCTGTAAAATTGCCACATATCCTCAGTGCATGTCTACACAGAGGTAGGCCTCATGTGTTCATCCCATCATGCAGAAATAGTGTAGTTTGACACTAATTTAACTGCCATGGCTCGAGGCTTTGGAATTCTGGGATTTGTAGTTTTGTGAGATATTTAGCCTTCTCTGGTACCATGACAAACTACAGATCCCAGGACTCCACAGGATGGAGCCATGGCAGTTAAAGTGGTGGCAAACTTCATTAAATTCTGTAGCCTAAGTGAGGATATGACTATAACCTCAAGTCACTATGAAATCCTATCTATCTATCAGTTCCAAATATGTCCATCCACTACCAAATATCTAGTATGGTCATGCGTTTTGGTTTACAAAGGAGAGTCCTCTGTATGACAGGGTCTTCTATTTGAAGGGCTATCAAGTCATTATTTAAAGATGACGAGGATGAGGATGATTTAAAAAGAAAATTAAGGAGTTTTAATTTCCAACCAAATGATTAGCAAACTGGAAAGCAGGCACATAGGCTATCTGCTCACAGTCCTTCCCAGGCATGGTTAATTTTTTTTTCTGGTTAAATGGCAAGTCATTCTTTTTACCTTGTATACATCTAAATTAGCAAATTTAGGTCAATTTTATGCAGATCTGTATCCTCTCCCATATCACTTTCTGAGACTTCAGCCCAGGGACCCACAATCTAGGACTAATAGTATATTGACTACAGGACATGGGGTTTTCAATACCAGGTGTTTTTATTATTATTATTACAGACCCCTTATTCAAGTCTCATATTTTAAATATCAAGGAATATCAGCTCAGGATCTGAGATGTCAAACAGAGCATCTCATGAACAATAAACCTGTATCCCTTCATGACCCTTCCATAGCTTTTCCATAAATCTTGGGTATTTCACAAGGATGGACCAAAAATAATAATAGAACTCTCTCTTACATTCAACAGTACAGATATGGAAATAACACTTTTACTATCCTGTCTCAGCCCCCCTGAAACTGTGGTTCGCAGTTGATAGCTTTTTGTCTCTCACTTCATTCACACTGCTTGGAAGGAGAGGAAAAGCACTCTAAGTATTACTATGCCAAGCTTTTCAAAAAATAAAAATCCACACCCGCCCACACACATAAACAGCATCAAAAAATCAAGTTTTCCAAACCTGAAAAACGATTAACAATTAACACTTAAGTGTGTATAGTATGACCATTGGAACGGAATACCATAAGGATTTTGACTATTTGCACTGATAATATAGTAATGTATTTCATGGGGACATTTCAAAACTAGATTTTTCATATAGGCCTCTGCACTACAAAACTATCAATGTGGTGTTTAATTTGAGATGGGGCTCAGCAGTGCTGGAAGCTATTGGGAGTAATAATTATTTTATTTATTTGTATATTTGGGTGCCACCTTTCTGGATCAAGCCAATCCAAAGTTGTGAACAAAATGCAAGTATAAAAATAAAAAAATACAAGAATGTAATTTCATAATAAAAATATGAAAAATTGAAAAATACAAATAAACACAAGCTCACATCAAGAAACATATTAAACATAATTCAGATAGTGTTGTAAACACTTCCCAGGGTCATAGGATGAAAGTAGCATGACTAGTTAGAGACGTCAGTTAAAAGACTTCAAAAAGAGGACATGGTCCCTGTCACATCATACAAATATAGCACTATATCCCAAATCCCAGGATATAATTTTGCTATATTTGTATGATGTGACACGATGTTGTCACAGCAATTAAAATGGAATATAATGCTATAGCTCTATTGTGTGACAGGGCCTGGGTTTTCAGAACTATTTGAAATGCCGTAATTGAGTGAACCAACTACGAATCTCAACGGAGGGAGTTCCATAAGAAATGGGCAAGAACAGAGAAGGCCTTGTCCCAATTCTGCCAATCTAGCTGATTCTAAAGTTAGACCAACAGATAGGCTTTCCATTGTTGCTGATAGTAGAACATAGGAAAGCTGATCTGGACCAAGTTATTACTTCAAATAATCTGGCCCCAAATTGTTTAAGGCAGTGGTGAGCAACTTTGGTTCACCAGGGCAGGGTCAATTTTCTGCCTATGGGAACCTCTATAGTTTTCCCCAGCAGGCAGCTTGGATTGGCAAAGACCAGGTACTCCTCATTGGATGCTCTTCCATGCCAAAGTAGGACCAAATGCCCTGTGATATCACTGTACTATACTCACTGAGGCTGAAATTGTACTTCATGGTATTGTGGAAGTAGCCTCTCACATGGAATGAAGGGCACATTAAAAAAAAAAAACATTAAGAACTTAAGCTTTTGATAAAATTGCACTGTGGATGTAGTATCACTTGGTTCTGTTGCCAGACCATAAATGAGAGTTGCCTCCCCAGCCAGACTGAATGTTTGCATCAGTGGAGAGATGCTGCGGTTAGTCAATCAATGTGGTTAATGTATAGTCACAATGCTCAAGTGCAAGAGGAAATTCAGCCAGAGGCTGAACATGGCTGTCCTCAGGCTGTTTACTAAGCCCTCAAAATGTTAAGCACAGTAACAATGCAGATGTATTTCCTGTGCATCTGTTTTTTTGTTTTTGCAAGAGCATACATTGCAGTAGCCATAACAAAAAGAATAGAAAAGGTTGAAAATTCTTAAGGTTGCCAGATTGGTAACTGAAGAGGACAGTTGCACTTTTACTGATTTTATGTGTGCGTGCACCTTCAAGTCATCTCTCAATTTATGGTGACCACATGAATTTTGCAGCTTTTCTTAGGCAAGGGATATTCTGAGATGATTTTGCAATTCCTTTCTCTGAAATATAGCCTACAGCAGCTTGTATCCCAGGGTATAGGCCTAGGGTATTTAAGCCAGATTCTGTCAATGAGGGAATTTCAGCAGGTGTTGCTTGTGATGTGATCAAGTAACAAGCAACACATGGTGAAATTCCCTCTTCTATACAACCATTCAAGGCAGAGGAGCCCTCTCCAGTTTTCACTCTGGCAACCCTATGTACTTGTGCCATGCAGGAACTCCCAATCAAAGCATCCCCAACAGATGGCCATCCAGCCTCTGCTTAAAGACCTCCAAGGAAGGAGACTCCACCACACTCCGAGGGAGTGTGTTCCATCAAACAGCCCTTACTATCAGGAAGTTCCTCCTAATGTTGAGGTGGAATCTCTTTTCCTGGAGCTTGCACCCATTGTTCCGGGTCCTAGTCTCTGGAGCAGCAGAAAACAAGCTAGCTCCTACCTCAATATGACATCCCTTCAAATATTTAAACATTCAAATATTTTATTTTATTTTATTTTATTTAGGGCACAGTTATTTAGGGCACAGTTAAAGTGAAGAATTTGTAACTCATTGTTATGCAATTGTTACATATGCTTAAATAAGACTATTCCAAAATAGTGTTGGACTAAGCATAGGAGATCAGGATCTGAATATTTGCTCGGCCATGGAAACCCACTAAGCAATTCACACACTGTCAGCTTAAGAGGAAGGCAAACATTTCCCAAATAAATCTTGCCAAGAAAACCATATGACAGGGCCACCATAGGTCAGAGTAGGCTTGAAGCACATTACAGTTCCAAAGACATTCTTTAGGAGCTGTAAGTCACTTTAAAATTTGGCTAAGACCATTTGCTAATGGTAACAACCTTGTCAGAAATACTGACAGTGCATCTCTATACAAGTTTTCTCAGATCTATGGCCCATTTTGTTCAATGAGATTCACTCCAAGTTGAGTGTAAAGAGGAATCCAGCCTGTTTTATTCTAGCTATCCAACAAACGTATCCATAACATTAATAAACCAACATATCTTTATACTAAAACATACTGCACTACAATGAATGTCACTACAAGAATACGAAGAAAGTATTTTTTGCTCTTTCTTCTTGCCTCCATTTTTATCTTCATTTAAAAATAATATTTTCAGGCAAATAAATAAATAAATCTTACAATGCCTGCTTAAAAACAACTCTTAGAAGATTGCTAGTATTTTACCTCTGACCCCTTTTTTCCATTTAAAGAAAGGCCCTGTATTTGAAAGTCATTTTTCTTCAGAGGTTTTAAAATGAAGCAAAGCTAAATGGCTGATACCCATGGAACACACATTGTGAATGAAGTGATAATTACATGTTTTGAATAAAAATACCTAAACCTCAAATAAAAATGCTTAAAATCTATGCTACTACACTTAAAAGGATTATTCCTTTGAAAACCTCAAAGAAACACTGGTAGATGAAGGGATACTTGAGACACAATTTTATGCATTAAAGAACAGGGTACAGTGGAGAACTTGGGAATGATCTTGTTGAACTTTACCTTCCCTGCAAGACTGTTCCTGCTATGTCAGGGATTTCATGATACTGGAAGCTGTTCACTTTCAACTGAAACTCTCTAGCACTTCAAATCAGAGTATCCTGCAGAAAAGTTCTTTCATATCCTGTGCCCTGGACTGTCTTAATCATTAGAAAGGTGGTAGATGACATGTAGAGACAGCAAGACAACCTCGACACTGTGAGTCATTTTTCTGTGCTAGAGGATAGAGCTCTATACTCTCTCCCTAACCTAATCTGCTGTCTTCATGAAGAAGTACAGGATGTTGTCTCATTGCCATTATTGAAGTAATATCCAAGTTCAGTTTGGACAGTTTTTGTAGATGGAATAGGGTGGGGACATCTCTTTGTCCTTTGCCTCAGGCAGCAAAATGTCTTCGACTTGCTTTACCTTCACTCATGCCTCTTTTAGGGGAAAAGCCATGCGTGGAGACAAGAGCATGTAGAGATGTGGAATGATGTGGGAAGTTAAAATGGAGCCTTATGAGGAGCTGTTCCACATGTACCTCCTCAATTTATGCAGGATTGTGTCCAAAGATTAGTTTTATTACAGTAAGGTAACCAATTTCCATCCCCACCCCCCATGATTGGTCTAACGCAGGGGTAGGCAACCTTTTTGAGCCGGGGCCGGTCCCCTGAAGTCCTTCCCTCCGCTGGGCCGAGGGGGGGAATGGCGGCGCGTGCACCCCCGCCGCCGCGCGCAACCCCCCATGCGTGCTGCCGCAGCCGCCTCCGCACATGTCGCGACCACCATTTTGATTTCCTAAATGGCAGCTGCGATGCATTTCCAAAATGGCGGTCGCAGCGTGCACAGCCACGCAGCGGCGGTGGTGGCGGCAAGGGTCCGCCTGGGCCGGTACCGGCCCGTGGACTGTAGGTTGCTGGCCCCAGGTATATATTATTGTTTCTTGGCAGGGACAGAGTGCAAAGCCAGCCCTATTTTGAAGTTTAAGACAACAGACCTAGAAAGCAGGGGCATCACTAAGGAGGTGCAGGTGTGTGTGTATGTGTGTGTGTGTGTGTGTCACATTAGGTGACACCCTAAGGGAGGGTGACACCACTGCTCCTTAAACATCTGCCTTTGGGCAGAAACAGGTTGTGGTGTTTACCTGCATTGCTTTAAAAAGCTGAAGAGATGGTGTGAGTGGAGTGAGGATCAATGGGAAGAGAAAGAAGAGGCCCCAAGTATTTTTAATTTTTTTAAATTACATTTTTAAAATTTTCTTTAAAAACATCAAATCTTACCAAATTTTCACTTTAACCACATGAAATGATGTAGACATAAATAAATGTAAGTTGTGCGTAGGATACTGTAATTTAAAGGTATAACTTTAATTTTGCTAGTTGTTTGTCACATCTAGCATTCAGTCATATATGGGAATTACAATGTATGAGTAACATTAGTTCAAAAAAAATAAGAATTCTGTGTGTTGTGTTATGGGAGGAGGTCAATGGGTGAGTGACACCATGAGTTATTACTCTGGGTGACACCAACCCTAGTGATGCCACTGCTACAAATAAGTCCGATACACATTCTCATATTGCATTTGAAAAGCAAAACTGCATTCTTGGATGGCATGCCTAGCTATGCCTGAAAGACCTCCAGCAATGCTGAAATAATAACATACAGTTCATCTCATGAGGTTTATATGAAAAATATAAAAGTAGCCAAAGTTTTTATTATTTGCCAAAGATGCATGTGTTTGTTATAATCCCACTATGTTGTTTCCACAGATCTTCAGGTGTTGGCATTCCTTCTTGCTGTTGTGTGCCTTCAAGCCATACCATGTGCCTAAGGCAAACCTACCATGGGGTTTTCTTGGCAAGATTTATTCAGAGGTGGTTTGCCTTTGCCTTTCTCTGAGGCTGAGAATGTGACTTGCCCAAGATCATCCAGTGGTTTTCCTTGGCAGACAAGGGATACAAACCTTGGTCTCCAGAGTCATAGTCCAACGCTCAAACCACTACACTAGACTGACTCATCGCCATGCCTGTCTGTTGTTAATACATAAAACACACTGTAAGAAGGAACAATAAGTGGCTAATGAACTCTATCAAACTTTGTACCTTGAGCTGACATCCAACTAAGGTTCTCCAGTATTTGCTAGACATGGATGCATATTTTTCAGAAATAATATGAGATAATGCCACCGTTCTAACGAAGAAAAATAATCCTAATTGCAATTTCTTTCTTTTTTTGTGTGAAAACGATTCAAGTGACAAAACCGGTTTGCTCCGATGGGTGGCACCAGAGAGCTACTATGCCACTTTCCTCAAAGTGCATCAAATGTAGAAATTACTTTCCATGGAAGGCGCAAGTGCAACAAGAAAAACTGAGCTGAAAGTTCACTAGAGTGGTCATTACATGGACACTGTTGGCCACTAATTTTCTTTCAAAAAACCATTATACTGCAACCCTGGCAGGTCTGATTCCTTTTTAGAGGCATTCTTTATCACGGAGATGGAAAAAGAAAAGCAAGGCTTAGCCATGGAATACTTATTTTTTCTCTGCAAATTTCCTTCTTATAAAGCCATCTTCTAACAATCATCACTAGCAAATGCAAGGGCTAATTCAATGAGCTCTACTGTTACCTTATTATTTAAAGCAGAACTTCTGCTTATATGTGCCTGCTTATGCACGTAATTCTTTGACATTTTGCAATGATATTTGTTAGATTTTGGAATTCTCCCCAAGAGGAACTGTCTGTATTATCTCAGGTTGCATCTGCACTACAGAAATAATCCAACTTGATACTGCTTTAACTACCATGGCTCAATGCTATCGAAATCTGGGAACTGTAGTTTTGTGAGACATTTAGCCTTCTCTGTCAGAGAGCTTTGGTGCCACGATAAACTATAATATTGAGAATTCCATAGGATGGAGTCATGGCAGTTAAAGCAGTATCAAACTGGATCCTTTCTTCAGTGTGGATGCAGTCCAGGGCACACTAGCAGACTTGTTAGAACTTTTGTGTCCCTGTAGTGTTTGAGCTACAATAAGCATGCCTCTCCACCTCATCTCTAACTTTCCCACATTGAGCAAGAAAATGTTAGTTCATTTGACTGAACATGCCGACAGTCCTGCCTATTGCTAGGAACCCTCTGTGACAGTTCGGTGACTGTGAATGATAAGCATATGCAGTCAAATGGTCTTACATTTTGTTTTGTTTTTCTTCAGAATGTCATGCTCAGTGTAAAGGAGGCTATGAAGGGGCCAGACCAACAGAGCTACAGTCCCTCCACAGGTTTTAAAATGCCCAAATACGACTTAAAGCCCATGAATGTTATGTAAAAGTATCTGTTGCTTGGGTTTCAAATCACTACAGGATTAAACTGATTTAAATAATTCTCTAAACAAAGGAAGGATTGGGAATAGCAAGTTCCCTTCTTCTTGGAGCCCACTATACCATTATAGCATGGATTCCTCTTAAATGGCCATGGTTCTGTTCTACTGAATCCCCAGTTATAAAGTTTAGATTCTCAGCCAAATACTGCTGGTGCTTTCCTAAGTTGTAAATCCCAAGATTCCATAGGATGAAGCTAAAGTAGTTAAAGTGGAATCACAGTGCAGCGTGAAAGTACCTTTAGTGAATGTGAATTTTATTCAGCTTGAAATGCACGCAGACAGAAACATTCCACTTGTTTCATCATACATGAGACAGGATGAGGAAAGGACATGCCAACTTCATTCAGTCTTGATAAATTTACTTTGCTTTTTTATTATAACTCCAAAATCCATCAAACAGAGCTAATGTATGAAAGACATACTTAGGGTATTTCTGTAGTACAGCTATACCAGTTTGAACCCACTGCAACTGGCTCCATCCTACAGAATCCCAAGGTTTGGTGAGGAGGTAGTTAGAAAGCCTGTCTACACTACAGGATTAAACTGATTTAAATCCCTAGTCCTTCTTTTCTCAGGGTAGTTCAGAGGAGTGAACGAGGGCTTTCCAGCACAAAATTAAGTACTTCACCAAAGTACAAAGCTCAGTATCCGTTAGGATGTAGCTGTGGGAGTTAAAATGGTGTCAAACTGATCTAACAATGTATTTTAATTGTACTGTTCTTTTAAACCAATGTACTTCACCTTGGATCTAATGTTGGGAGAAAGGCAGAATATAAATTAAATAAATAAACAAACAAATATTACAGATACTCCACAAAATACTACAGATCTCAGGATCCCAAGTACTGAGCCATGGCCGTTAAAGTGATGACTAACTACATTATTTCTGCAGTGCAGATTAGACCCAAGAGACTGGAACTATGTACTGCTGGTTGCACAAGCAGTGAAGTAATGGCTGGATTTGTCAGCTCCATTATTTGTGCTCACCCAAGACGGAATGGAAGTGACCAATGCAAGGTCTGTATCTCCTCTAAGAACAGCCTATGTTTTCCTCAGAAAGTCCTCCTCTCTCTATGGGTGACTCTTATACTAGTATAGTTTCGGTTTAGATCTTGATAAGGTTTTTCTTTATTCTTCTATACTGACAGATGGCTAGATGACTGCTGGGCCATCCTTATTCTCCAGAGATATCTGCAGAATTCTATGGCACCATACTGTCTTTTTGCGCTACTGTGAGCGACATGTGATCCTAATCTGTTACAGTAAAATTTGTATTTTTAGTAGCATAAGGAAAGACACAAACAGAACGAGACGTGAAGGCCCATGAGAAACATTGTACGGATTCTTTCAATACATCTGCTTGTCTTTTGATGCTTTATTTTCCTCCACAAACCCTCCTCCCTGGTAGCTTGTCTGACTCTATCTTCATCTTCTTGAATGCTTGGTTAAGAATATATTAGACCAAGGCTTTGTTTTCAAGTGTACCTTTTCAACAGAGAAAAAGTAATTATTTCCAAGATCAAAAGCCTTCCTGTGTGCTAAAAAAAGATCCTTAGTGCTTGGAGTTGGTGCTTGAACTGGAAACATTTTTTGTTAACTCCTGTAAAACCAATGAACCAATTTTATCATACCTAATGTTTAACTTGAAATTTACTGAAGGAAAGTACTATTATATATACACATGTACATGTCAACTTTGTGTATAAATTGAGGGCATGTTTTGGGGGCAAAATTATGGCTTTTGATATGACCTGTGGATAAGTTGAGGGTAAAACTTAAGAGTTTTACCACAATCTTCTCACCCAGATATTCAAAAAGGCTTTTCACCACTCTATTCAGAGAAGGGGATGGTTCCCGTTTTGATAAGAGTTAAGGTACAGTATCAACATTGATCTGTGGATAAGTTTTTTGGGTTGATTTTTTGACTAAAACTTCTAGCCTTATACACAAGTATATCCAGTAATCTGGTTTGAATTGCAATATTTGCATTTATGTGCACCCATTTAGATTTCATAACAATGTGGCATTTTCTAAAATTCCAACCCCACTTCCACCACTCAACCCACCACTGTTTCATTAGGACAAATATAATTTTTGCCTGCCGCTCCCATAGTCCTACGTGCTGGAAGTTGTGTGCCAAAGCCATTTGGAAGGCTACAGTTCCCTTCCTGCCTCCTTCATTGGATCAAGAACTAAAATCTCATGCATACTCTAAGGATGCATCCTACCCCAAATCAAATATTGGGGCCCTTTCACACTATACAATTATAGTGTGATATTCCACATTAACTGCCTTGGCAACATCCTAGGGAACCCTGGGATTTTCAGTTTAGGGAGAGGTACTTGGAGTTCTGAGCCAAAGAGCATTAGTGCCTCAGCAAACTACAAATTCCAAGATTTCACAGGACACAGCCATGGCACTTAAAGCAGAATCAGCCCCCCCCCTCCATTTTACAAGACACATGGTGCCAACAGCTTCAGGATGTGGTCAAGAATTAGTACTGAAATAAGAAAGAACACACAAGCTAGAAGAGGCTGCAGCTGTTTGTTTTGCTTGAGCTTACTGAGAAAGGCAACACCCTGCCCCATCTCTCTTCTCCCCCCACTGAGCTGAGTACAAGTTACTTTTGCATTTTGAACTCAGTTTCAACCAGCCACTTTTTCAGCTGCTTTTAAAATGTCCCAGTTTCTCTATCCTCTTCTGGAAAAAAAAACCCTCAAGTGAATAAAATAGAGGATGGAGGGAGGGCAGGAGGAGAGAGAAGCTGGCACACTTTTAAAGCAATTGAAAAAAAATGGGATGGCAGAGGTTTAATCAGGACTGCCTTTGCCAAACCAGGACAGTTGGAGGGTATGTGTAAAAGACTCTAGATTCTTTGAAACTTGCAAGTTCCCTTCAATAGTGTCTTGAAAATGGAGCAAAAGGACTACGGTACCTTACCCTTGACATTGCCTGGTCTGAGCCACAGTGCAAAATGGAAAAGAACATATAATTGATATTTTCTATAAAGAATAAAGCAGTTCACCTTTTGATACTTATCTAAGAATTGGACAGCTATCAAAACTTTAAGCTGTTTTTTTGATTTGTCCCTAGAGAATCTAAAAAGGGAGCCCACGCTAGAAAAGTACTGATACATGACTGTTTTTTTAAAATTCATCAGCAGCACCCATTTGCTATTTTTTAAAAGCTTAATGTAGGTTCCTATGTGGAACAAGTATCAGGCCAGCAAAAGTAGAATTCTAGCATGGGAAAGGGGGAATTACTGTCATAAAAATGTGAGCCTATCCAGAAGGTCGGCACTGTTTTTGTTAGGGTAAGGCACTGCAATGAAAACCGTGTGTGTGTATGTGAATTTAAAATACACCATTGTTGAAACTTATGTTTATACCCAACCTTTCATTCAATGAACTCACTCTCCTCCTTACCACTTGGCCCACAGAACAACCATGTAAGGTAGACCAAGTTGGGGAAAAATGTTTAGTCCAAGGTCACCCATAGAGCTCAGTGTTGGCTTGAATGTGAGCCCCACGTCAACACTCTGACCACGCCACCTCACTAATATTCTATGGTTAGTTTTGTCACCAAAATATTCCTTGGAGGGGCTTAAACAAATGCAAGTATTTCCACAACTAAATTGACCCCTTGATGGATGTAATGTCTGCAGGCCTTCAGAAGTTTATGCAATGCCCTTAGTGAAGATTTCAGGAGCCATAGGCTAACAATTATAGTATGATAATCTGATCTGCACCTCAGAGAAGAAGCAAGCAATACTATAACAAAAATAGATTTCAATTTCAAGCTGCCATCTGCTCATTCTAAATCACAAGCAAATGTATTTTAAAAATGATTGTTTCACAGTGTGTATATCTTTCTCATTCCACTTTGCTCCATGGATATCAAATATGCCACATATTTCAGATATGTGACACTGCTTTACATTTCTTTTGGTGTCACAGTCAAACAGCTGACTAGCTAGAAGTGGCGCTGTCTAGGCAGCCCATTTATTTAGTAACTCAGGGCTAATTCACATATTACTATGCAGCGGACGTCTTAGATGTATATATTATTTTTAGTCACACATTAGTAGTTTACCTCAGCAACACTAAATCGGTTCCACCACTCCTCATTAATGGAAATGTGATTTCATCCAAATTCCGACTATCTTGTTTGCTCACATGCAAAATTTTCAAAATTTCTAGAACACTCTGCAAGCTATTTCAGAGGAGCATATAGACAAGGCACAGTCCAAGGTATGAAAAATGACTTGTCCTAATTAATGGACTACATCTTGTCTGAACTTGAACAGAGCTTCCATAAATTAGTGAATATACAAGAAAGCCAAATAGGTTTCTCTCACCATGATTTAGCCTTTGGCACTCATAGAATCATAGAGTTAGAAGAGACCTCAAGGGCAATCAAGTCCATCCCCCTGCCATGCAGGAATATACAATCAAAGCACCCCCAACATATGGCCATCCAGCCATTGTTTGAAAACCTCCAAAGATGGAAACTCTACCACTCTCTGAGGCAGCGTCTTACCGTCAGGAAGTTCTTCCTAATGTTGAGATGGAATCTCTTTTCCTGTAGTTTGTAGCCAATGCTCGGGATCCTATTCTCTGGAGCAGCAGAAAACAAGCTTGATCCATCTTCAGTATGACATTCTTTCAAATATTTAAATAGGGCTCTCATACCACTTCTTAACCTACTCATACCAAGCTCCCTAAGCTGCCCGTCATAGGGCATGGTTTCCAGACCTTTCACCATTTTAGTTGTCCTCCTCTGCACACACTCCAGCTTGTTAACATCCTTTTTGAACTGTGGTGCCGAGAACTGGATGCAGTATTCCAGGTGAGGCCTGACCAAAGCAGAATAGAATGGTACTATTACTTCCCCTAATCTAGAAACTATACTTCCATTGATGCAGCCTAGAATCACATTGGTGTTTTTAGATGCTGCACCATACTGTAGACTTATGTTCAACCTGTGGTCTACTAGTACACCTAGATCCCTTTCATACTCATCTCATTGTTAAATGCATTGTGCCAAAGTTTGTGACTATTTATGTCATAATCAAATCTATCCCAACTGAGTGTCCTAAATATATACTACTCTCAGTTGATTTCTCAACAACAGTCTTGCAAAATGGCCCACAAATTATTGAAACAAAGGGAGGAAGAGTGACAGAGATAGAAGAAACTGAATTTTTAGTATACATATATATTTTCATAATCAGCACCATAAGCTGCACTTTACAATACCCTAAGCATATATTTACATATGGAAATGCAAGAAGTCCAATCAGGTGGTAAAACAAACTATAAATACAATTTAATAATATTTACACACAATCAAGACAATAATCTTCCATCAGCAGAAAGACCTTCTCATGCTACTGCAGTAGCAAAGCTCTAAACACATTAAACCATGAAACCTCACATTAACTCTTGGACTCTGCTTATCCCTTGGGCATTAATTCCAGTGCTAGGAAGTGCACATTTATTTCAAGATTCTTTCACATGACAAGCAAAAAATAAAATCCTCCACTCCCTTGAACTGAAAGGCTCACATTAGACAGTGTCCAAAGCTGTTCACACAGATGCTACTCAGGTCATCTTCTAAGGGGACCTTCAAACTGTTTTTAAGCTCAAGGCTGGCTGATAGGTCATTATAAATTTTGACACTTGTATGGATTAAAAGCATGCATGCAAGTGTCAAAATTCCCAACAGTAAAAACATAGGATACAGTGAATGAAAATAGCAACATCTACAGCAACAACAACAAAAACTAAAGCAAAGCACAATAATATCAAAACCGACAAAAGACATGTTGCAAACTTTTGAAGCTCCACTGGTTTCTTCATCAGACAAAGGTGTTAAAAAACCATACAGGAGAAAAAAAGTTATGACTATGTTAGTCACAAGCTTCATAGCAAGTCAAAGAGAGATGCTCCTCTTGATATCCAATTTGTCTTCATCATTTGTGAAACTACAAGCTCTTTTGCTAGGGAGTGAGCACTGAAGTAAAGCACTTAATACTGTAACTGTCATGAAAGCAGTTGTGTACCCAGCCTTGGTGTCACCTGGTGGCTGTGCTCGGACCTCTCCTTCACCATGGCAGCAAAGGCCTCCTCATGAGGAGGCCTCCACTGCTGTGGAAAATGCAGGAAGAGTGCAGCGAGAGAAGGGCCCAACTTTGGGGGCATCACCAGGTATCGTCCACACACTCTGCACTCCCCTAATGATGCCACTGCATGAAGGCAATGATAAAATAATAAATGAAATGTTACATTGTTATAAAATTGTTTAAAGTATATATCAAGAGAGGGGGAAAATATATAAGATCCTGCTAAGTAAATGCAAAGATGACTATAAACTGGAACACTTCATTGGTACTTTAGAGGGTCTCAGCTTCACAAGAGTCTATTTGCTCCTGACTCTTGATGCCTGCTCAAGACCCCCTGCCCCTTGTTCCTCACAAAAGCTTCCCCAAGTTTAGGAACTCCTCAGTACAGCACAAGGGGCTACTGGCAGAAGGAAATGTTGTCTCTCCCCTCTACAGTTGCCAGGGAACAGTATGGTTACCAGGCCCTACCTGGTTCAAGACCTATCTAGCCAGATTCTTCTCACACTCATTTCCAAAAGCAAATCTGCTCCCTTGCCCGCTCCCTAATATTTTGCCTCCCAAGAGCCTAGTCACAGGTTTGGGCACTGAAATCTCAGGGAATGGGATGCTACTGACCTTGAAACCCTTATGACTTCCATCACCACATGGGAGAATCTTCTGATCACATTACGGAGAACTGGATCACAGTCAATAAATCCCATACAATTACAGTCAAATATTCCGAGGCTGATTTTTACTGGTAAAGGGTTAGAAAAGTGCTTGTTTTTCTTATTGACATCAACAGGAATTAAAAATCCTTCACTTGGCTTGGATCAAGTCCACTATCTATTACTGGGGTGAAACGAGTGTGGTCCTCTGGATGCTGTTGGAGTGTAAATCCCAGGACCCGTCAACACTGGCTATGTTAGCTAGGGCTATTGGGAGTTGCAGTCCAACAACATCTGGAGGGCAGCATGATGCCCATCCAGATGTTGGACATTGCTTGGGCACAGATACCAGGAATCCAAGTGTGCAGCTGACATAGAAAAGAAATGCTGTGATCCCAGTTTACCATGAAGTTTCACTGTTTCACTGGCAACTCTGTCTCATACATTTTACTGACAAGCAGAGAACCCCTCAAAATGAAGAGCAACTCTATGTTTCACCTGTAAAAAAACCTCCTCTTATTCCTTTAAGAAATGCAGTTTAATTATCTGGTTGCAATTAAGTTAATTTCCCTCTTCCTTCCTTTCCTTTCCTAGAATATCAAACCATGTTATATAAAGTAATTTAGCTGAACTATTCCTTTAAAAAAGGTAGTGGGGTGGGGAGGCAGCATGCATACATTTGAAGCTCATTACCGTTATAGTCAGTACAACTCCTTCTCTATGCTCCAGAGGAAGAAGTGGTTTTAAAGGCTAGATTAGAACTAAATTATGAAGCACATACACAATTTAAAAATTAATGAATATTCCATTTTAAGACGTTGTCAAATTCACCAGCTGTTACCCCACTCTCACCCAAGGAAGCAGCTCCTCCCTACATAACAAAGATAAGCGGAACAATTTGGAGACAACATCATATGATTTATGAATGAAGGACTGCAGTCCAGCTATGTAAACTAACCCATCCTACAATATGTTTTTTTTTTTGGGAGGCAGGGAGTGTTTTTGTACTGCCCTTTGTCAGTGTATAAGTATCATCCAGGCTATTCCATCCTGTTTTCTTCTCATCACAGATGCATAAAGAACTGTGAGAAGTTCAAGAAAGGCCTCCCTCATTTGTATATTTCTCCTCCAAAGAAAATAAAGTATTTAACAAAAATACTATCACCTCTCACAGTTCATGAGGTTATCACAATAATATTCTTAAAGCTTTTGCCATATGTATTTCATACATTAAGACAGACCTTGGAAAAGATTATTTGGGGCACAAACCCTAAATTTTCCTTGCACCAAAAGGTAACTTTTTCAAGCTTTGCATTTACACCTCTCCTTTCCTCCAAGGAGCTCAAGGTCCTTTTCCTCATTTTTAATCTCACAAGAACCCTGTGAGGTAGGCTAGGTATCCTCATAATACAGATAATTGTGGGAAGGAAATGAACCATATATACTGCCTTCAGTTAACTAGAGAAAAGGAAGGATATAAAAGTAAATAATTAATATTAAATCGCCACAGTTCATTCCATGACATCTTCATGATCTATCTCTATTTCTGTCCTTGGGTAGCTCCTGATCTGTTAACCCTAATGAATGTTGCTGCCTGCCTCATTTCCAGGTTGATCCAGGTCTCAATGCTTCTTTGCTCATGATTTGATTTCAAGCCTCAGGGCTAGATTTTAACCACAATCATTACTGCAATCCGCATGCAAATCCTGAATCATAATCTGTTAAACATGTACTGGCCATGGAAACACTATTTTCAATTCTTGTTCCTTTTCCAGATTAGGTCAAGACTAACCACATGATTGCAATGGAAGAATATCTGTACCTGCAAATCTACCATGCAAAGAAAAATACGGGGTTATAGGTAAACAGACCGACAGATTCCCCTCTGAAAAGTTAAACATGAATTTACTGTATATACTCAACTATAAGTTATGTATAAGTTGAGGGCAAGTTTTGAGGCTGAAAGTATGGATATTGATATTACTCATGGGTAAGTCAAGGTAAAATTTAGGGCACAAAGCAAAGGATCTAAAGCAAAACAATGTCAAAGAAGTTATAAAATTCCAGCAGACATAGCTCTTTGTACTCAATTTTAAGGCTGGATAGATGAGAGAGTAGAGGGGATCAGTGCTTCCAGGACAGATTATACTCTTGCCTTTTACCAAGGGATGGTTCCTCCTTTTAAGTAAGAGTTAAGTACTGTACTTACATTGACCGGTGGGTAAATCAACTCAGTTTTTTTGGGGTCAATTTTTGGATCAACATTTCTAAACTTATACATGAGTATATACTGTAAGTAAAATCTAAGCAAATGGTCTTCAAATATGAAGTCCTAAATAACACACCACTTTGTAAAGTGGACATTATAACAATTTATTGTTGTTGCTGCATGCCTTCAAGTTATTTCCGACTTATGGTGATCCTAAGGTGAACCTATCATGGGGTTTCTTTGCAAGATTTGTTCAGAGGGAGTTTGTCTATGCATTAAAATAATATGAAAAGACACCTGGTGTAGTGGTTTGAGTGTTGGAGTACAACTCTGTTAGGAAAGGGAAAGTAAACATTAACTTCCCAGTATCTATAATTATAATAGTAACAAACTACTTTGGGCCCTCGGAACCTTTACAGCAATGTTCCAAGCCAGAGCAAAAAACAAAGGCTGAAATCCAATAGTTAGTCTCAACTAGAATAAACCCTCTGGAAAAATGGAACTTGCAAAATCATCACCTGTGTAAGTTCCATAGATTCAATGGGTCTTGAACGGATTTTCATAATACATAAAGATTACACTGAGGACCACATATTGCACTGGCACAAAGATTCCGTATGCCTTTTCTTGGATAATAAACTGGCCACAACTTTATTTTATCTGTACCGGGTCTTACAACAGTTTTAATTATAAATTCTCAATTTAACCATAATTTCATTCTTGACACATGTCCATGCATGTATCAGGAGCGTCTGTCAGATAAACCACGCCCAGCACATCATGTGACAAGAACGTCCATTTCAAATTAGTTACACAGTTTCAACAAATCCCCCCCCTTAACCAGAAATGATGTCATAATTAGATATATGACATAGGCGATTCATGACGTCATCAAAAGGTTTATGATGTCATACAGAGTTTAGTTAACCCAATGACGTATACCAGGGGTAGGCAACCTAAGGCCCGGGGGCCAAATGCACCCCCCCGAGGCCTTTGGACTGGCCCCAGGCCGGTCCTGCCGCTGCCGCTGCCGCCCGCCATGATAATATTAATTATTGTTGCTATTACTTGTTCTTGGGGTTTTCTTGGCAAAATCTCCACAGGGGTTTTGCCATGGCTTTTCTGGGGCTGAGTGAGTGTGCATGCATATTTTTAAAATTTTATTTTTTTATTTTTTTATTTTTATATTTATTTATTTATTTATTTATTTATTTATTTATTTATTTTTGGTGCTTCGCCCCCCCCAATTGTCTGAGGGACAGCAACCCGGCCCCCGGCTCAAAAAGGTTGCCTACCCCTGATGTATACCCTTCATCCACATTAATTAATTCAATTTGGTAAGTTCAATTAACCTAATTATCCCCTGGGGGAGGTCCCTGCCCGCCAGCACTAACAAAAGACATTTCTATGAAATCAACTAACCAAGACCCTTATCCCAAGTTGTGACAAGATAAGCAGTTGTAACAACACATAAGTAAATCACCACAACAATAACAAAATCAACTATGGCATCATACAAACCCACACTATGTCATTATTAATAATAATTAGTATTATCATTATTATTATTATTAATTTCAGGGAGGGCGAAAACCCAGGTTACAATAACTCTGGGAAAAATTCCCTCCCGGCCCCAAAAGGCGACCAGCCGAAGCCTGAGAGTAAATAATAACATCTGCTAATTAAGGGTGGGTGAGTTGGGTTGTTAGACTGCTTGAGGAAAATGGCTGCCGCCATGTGGCAGCCGAGGGCTAAATAGCCCTCAAATCTCGCTGGTAATCTCGCGAGATCCAAAGGTCTTGCAAGATTACCAGCGTGCTGGGGATCTCGCGAGATTCCCTTTGATTGACTGGCCGGCACAGGAAGGACGGGACTTCCTGTCCGCCCAGCCAATCACGGTGTCAGAACCTTATTAGGTGGTCGGCGCAACAGGAAGCCCCTCTTTGTCTGAAATGTTGAGCTTAACACACTCAATGGTGTTCCTCCAGGTCTATACTACCTTGGCCCAATCATTCCAGAACTTACATTACAGTACAGTGCAAACTCCTACCATTCTTTGCAGTAGCTTAAGCAAATGTACTTCTAGATTGCTCTGTAATGTACACTCGAGATGGGAAATGCGCTAAATTATGGACAAAGGTTAGAAAATGACACCAGTACAAAAGGAATGGAAGATTTGCAGCTAGCACAGATCACAGGCCAGTCTCTTCAAAGAACTGTCCACCACAACAAAACTGGATCAACTTCAAGGGAAACTTGTATCTGATTTGTTCCTTGCCAGGAAATGTTAAAAGATCACTGGAACAAAGGACTGCTGGCCAATCTTTTTGTTTTTGGATAGCAGTCAGTTTAATTTATTGGTGGAACCCTAGAGCTTATCATACATTATGCTAGAATGTTTGTCAACAGAGTATTATGTATGTATTTCACTTTTTCCCCATAAAGAGCAGAAGGTATATTTCCCAAGGTTCCTCATTATAATAATACCTGTCCATGTCACTATTATTAAATTGATTTTGGATCACAAGATTCCAAATCTTATAGAGTCATAACAACATAAAAATTTAAACCTCTCGTTATAGCTCTGAAATGGGGTGCGGGGTTACCTTCAATGAACTCTACTCTGAAGGCCAATGCATTGCTTTCCAGGGTCCATATTTCATATTCAAAGGCAGATTTATCCCAAAGTCAAGCTTACTTAGAGAGTAGCCAAAATCCCGACCACCCTATTTTACTGTTTCATAATTTTAAAATGTCCTGAAGTACAATGGGCTTTCTGTTCCTCAAACTAAATTAGGTGCCTATTTTCTGAACTGTCGTTCACCTTCCAAGGGAGCACCCAAATGTTGGCAAGAATCCTGTTGGCAGAATAGCAGCTACACCTTTTCTAGGGTCCCACAGTGCTGAGAAGAAAAGGCAAACAAAACCTGCCAGCAAACAAACAAACAAATGTAGGATGATGCACACACTCCTGCGTTTTGAATTGTTATTGTTCTATTAACACTTTTCACATGGCCAGTATTCTCTGTTTTGTGATAAAGATGCTAATTTCCACCCAATAGCAATCTGCTGACATTAGGTACTTCAGTATATCCCATAATTGCTGATAACAGCTTCCCCTTCTTTTTCATAAGTTAAAATAAATTCTTGGCATTGGTGGGTTATGAACTGGAATATGCTATCTTTAAAAAATATACTTTACAATAAATAAAGATGCCAAAGTTTTGGAGAGGCCAGGTTATTGCAATTAGTGCTTCAGAAATCTACTTCCTGACCATGTTATTCTACAGTGTTTTTGTGAAATTCTGCAGATTATAGTTAATGTGGTGGTCTGTTTTCAGAATAAATAATAATGAGCTGGAAAGATGGACAGATGTTTGATATTTTCATCTACTTTTCTGCATGATGATCATTCTAACCCTAATTCAAAACCATTTATGGAAACCAACATTTTCTTTATTCTCAGCATTCATACTGAGAAGCGATAGCGGCGGCGGCGGCGGCCAGGAAGCGCTGGGCAGCGCCTGTGAGAGGGGCGTGGGCCCTGTAACGCCGGCTCCCCTTGCCTACTACCATCTGGGAGCACCAGCGGTGTTGGAGGCGTGGCCCCGTGGCAACGGCAGGACTTAAAAGCCCTGCAGAAACATCTAGCCGCTGAGGACGCGGCGATAGCGGCGGCGGCGGCCAGGAAGCGCCGGGCAGCGCCTGTGAGAGGGGCGTGGGCCCTGTAACGCCGGCTCCCCTTGCCTACTACCATCTGGGAGCACCGGCGGTGTTGGAGGCGTGGCCCCGTGGCAACGGCAGGACTTAAAAGCCCTGCAGAAACATCTAGCCGCTGAGGACGCGGCGATAGCGGCGGCGGCGGCCAGGAAGCGCCGGGCAGCGCCTGTGAGAGGGGCATGGGCCCTGTAACGCCGGCTCCCCTTGCCTACTACCACCTGGGAGCACCGGCGGTGTTGGAGGCGTGGCCCCGTGGCAACGGCAGGACTTAAAAACCCTGCAGAAACATCTAGCCGCTGAGGACGCGGCGATAGCGGCGGCGGCGGCCAGGAAGCGCCGGGCAGCGCCTGTGAGAGGGGCGTGGGCCCTGTAACGCCGGCTCCCCTTGCCTACTACCACCTGGGAGCACCGGCGGTGTGGGAGGCGTGGCCCCGTGACAACGGCAGGACTTAAAAGCTGGTCAGGGCAAACGCAGCGACGTGGAGGCTGCGGAGGACTGTCTTGGCTCGCCCTGCAGCCCTTAGAGGACCATCTAGTCAGCCTGAATTACGGCAGCTGTGGGAGCTGGGAGGAGCGTCGGCGGGAATAAAATCCCTGCCAGAGCTCATCTCTTCCCCTGGCAACTCGCAGCGTGCTTAGGGCTGTGTAGGACTACAGAGGCCCGCCCTATAGCCTCAGAAGACTATTAAGCTGGGACGATCCGCCTATACAAATTGGGGTCATATACTAGAGGGCTTATTGGTTCCTGTACACTGTGTTGATTGAAGCTGGGGGGGGACATCCAGGTGGTATGGGGGCGGGGGAGATATGGCGGTAGCAGTCTCAACAAATGTTGCAAAAGAAGGGATCGATGTCTATTATCTATCCCTCCTTCAGTTGATTCTGCTTCCCAAGATAAGTTGGAGAGCAAACTCACCATTCCACTGACTCTCAACTTGCTCCTTTGCAATGCCAGGTCGGTCAAGAATAAGACCCATATTATCCACGATCTGTTAGTGGATGAGAGGGCCGACCTGGCTTGTTTTACTGAGACCTGGCTCGAGGATGCCAGCTCTGCAACATGGGTGCAGGCTCTCCCAGCTGGGTACTCAGTTTGTGAGCAGGTGAGAGAAAGTGGGCGGGGGGGTGGCATAGCCTTGGTCCATAAGAACACCTTGACCCTGATCAGAAAGCCTATCCGGAAAACGGCGCACATCGAGTGTATGTACCTCAGCCTGAAGACCAGGGATAGTTTGGGGATTCTGTTGGTATACCGGCCACCCCGTTGCTTAACAGACTCCCTAACCGAGCTGACGGCCCTGGTTTCTGAGAACTTCTAGTTCTGGGCGACTTCAACATTCCACTCGAAACCAGTTTACACGATCTAACCGGCGCGGCTCGGGAGTTCATGGAAACCATGACAAACATGGGCCTATCCCAATTGGTCAACGGGCCCACACATTGTGTTGGTCATACCCTCGATGCGGTCTTTAGTACGGAGCAGGAACATCCGTGGGCGGAGGTCATAAAAACCTCCGCATTGTCATGGACGGATCATTTTCTGATCAGGGTAGAACTAAAGGCTACCGCTCGCCCTCCCGGGGGTGGTGGACCTATTAGAATGGTCCGCCCTCGAAGGCTAGTGGAACCAGTTGGTTTCCAGAAAGCCTTAGAGGGTTTAATGGTGAGTAATGCCGGCGATTCTGTCGAAGCTTTGGTTAACACATGGAATACTAACCTTACCAAGGCGATCGACACAATTGCTCCCAAGTGTCCTTTCCAACCCGCTTCAAATCGTAAACCATGGTATACAGAAGAGCTTAGAAGGATGAAGCGGGTTGGACAACGACTAGAGTGCGAATGGCGAAAGACTCGTCTCTTATCCGACAGAACTCGCCTTAGGAAGCATCTTGACTCCTATAGGGAGGCTTTACGTGCAGCGCAGAAATCTTTCTGTTCTGCACGTATTGCATCTGCAGAGTCCCGCCCGGCAGAGCTGTTCAGGGTGGTGGGGGATTTGACGCAGATACCTCCTGCGCCGAATCCTCTACTTAACCCAACGACAGCCTGCTGTGAGGCATTTAATATCTACTTTGCAGATAAAATCTCTCGGATAAGAGCCGACTTGGACACCAGTATTTTGGCAGAATCTGTAGACGAGGTGTCCAGTAACTCCGTTGATGGCACTTTACTGGATCAATTTCAATTTGTGAGTACCGAGGATGTGGACAAGTTGCTTGGAAGGATGAGGAAGACAACTTGCCCTCTCGATCCTTGTCCATCATGGCTGGTCGTCCAGGGTGGGGACGCGCTGAGGGTGTTCCTCCGAGACACAATCAATGCGTCTCTCAGGGAGGGCAGTATACCTCCTTGTTTAAAAGAGGCGGCAGTCAGGCCCCTCTTAAAAAAGCCTTCCCTGGATCCCCTGGACAGAGGCAACTATAGACCAGTCTCCTTACTGCCATTCTTAAGCAAGGTAATCGAGAGGGCAGTTGCCTCCCAACTTCAAGCTATCTTGGATGAAACCGATTATCTCGATCCATTTCAAACTGGCTTTAGGACAGGATTTGGGGTTGAGACTGGCATGGTTGCTCTGACCGATGACCTCCGCCTGAGCATCGACAGGGTAGTGTGACCCTGCTGGTGCTCTTGGACCTCTCAGCGGCCTTTGATACTATAGATCATGCCATTCTCTTGGATCGGCTGAGGGAGTTAGGAATTGGAGGCACTGCTTTGCAGTGGTTTCGTTCCTTCCTCTCTGGCAGATCCCAGAGGGTGAGGCTCGGGGACAGTTGCTCTTCTAAAATAGAGCTTAATTGTGGCGTCCCTCAGGGCGCCATCCTGTCCCCGATGTTATTTAACATTTATATGAAGCCGCTGGGGGAGATCATTCGGAGGCATGGAGCACGGTGTCTTCAGTATGCTGACGACACCCAGATTTACTTCTCCATGACCAAATCATCGTTTCAGACTTCTGATGGCGCCTCTCCTCTCAATGACTGTCTTAGAGCGGTAATGGATTGGATGAGGAAAAACAAATTGAAGTTGAATCCAGACAAAACGGAGGTGCTCACAGTTTCAGGTCCAAATCCGGGGTCGGGATTACAGCCCCCAGTCCTGGATGGGGTCACACTCTCCTCCAAGGACCATGTGCGCAGTCTGGGGGTACTCCTTGACTCGTCGCTTCACATGACTAACCAGGTGAATGCGACAGTCAGGAGTGCTTGTTATCAGCTTCGGCTGATATGCCAGCTGCGCCCATACCTGGACAGGAAAGACCTGGAAACTGTGGTCCACGCGCTGGTAACCTCACGTCTAGATTACTGCAATGCACTCTACATGGGGCTACCCTTGTGCCTAACCCGGAAACTTCAGTTGGTGCAAAATATGGCAGCCAGATTAATCACCGGAACATCCAGGAGGGAGCACATATCTCCTGTGCTTAAATCCCTCCACTGGCTGCCAATTAGTTTCCGGGCGCAGTACAAGGTGTTGGTTTTGACCTATAAAGCCCTACATGGCTTGGGTCCATCCTATCTTAGGGGCCGCCTCCTCCCATATGAGCCCCCTCGTGCCCTTCGTTCAATGGGGAAGAATCTGCTTTATCAGCCAAAGGTAAAGTTCAGGCAGACTTCCCAGAGGGCATTTTCCGTTACTGCCCCTAGACTGTGGAATGGCCTGCCGGAGCAGATCCGTCTTAGTACATCCTTGACGGCCTTTAAGAAAGCAGTCAAGACGGATCTCTTCCGGCAGGCCTTCCCAGATTAACATCTTTGCAGGGTCAGCATAGTGTACTTGGATCTGTTTTGCCCTACGTCCCTCCCTTGTGTGGCCAAATTGCTACATACACTGGCCACTGTTGTTATTCTATTTTAGTTATGTGTTGATTTTAAAAACTTATTAGTTTAATTCTATTTTAAGGGGAGTGGGTTGTGGGTGGGGGGGGGGTTCTAGGAATTTGGAATGTTTTAACTGTTGTATTTTAAATTGTTGTAAACTGCCCCGATTGCTTTGCAGAGGGGCGGGGTATAAATAAAATATTATTATTATTATTATTATTATACTGCATAAGGTTATAAATTATTTTGATTATAACTTCTATTGGGAGAAATAAATAACAACAAAACCAAATATGAGTTCTTGCACCATTTTGGATAGCTCTTTCATTCATACTAATGTTTTGATGGCTGTAAATGCACTTCAGACACTTCAAATGCTAGCTGATAACACAGTTAAGCTCTGCAGTGCTTGCCTGTTTAAAATGCAAGAGGTAAAGTGATCCTCCAAATCATGGGACACCAGTGCTTTGGAATCAGGTATAGCAATGCACCTTTAGAAAGAATTTATCAATGAATACATGGAGAAAGGATCTTTGGAAATCATTTCCATTTCTCACAACTCAGGTTGTTTTGGAGCTGCTTTTACATTTACACTACATAAGCTTTCTTGACATATTACAGTACAAGCGACTTCATCACTGCAGTGCACTGCCTCTGCTCATCAAGAAATGACTGTCTCTGCCATTTAGGTCACAACACAAGATGTAACATGGAGCAGAAACGAAATCCTTTGGTGAGCATGAGCATTTCTCTCATGCGTTATTATAGGTCTTTCTTACCAGTTTATACAAAATAAAATCAATCTGGTGTACATGTTTCAGTTTCAGATGCCACAAAATTTAGGTCATTGGATGAATATTTAGCATTATGATGAGATGTGTCATCAATCTTCGGCACAGTCCACAGAATCCGGCATCTAGGGCCATTCTCGCCATGCAGTAAATAGAGAAGTGGTCTGCGTCAGGCGTACCAAGGGAGGGAGAGTGGACAAAGACAAGGTAGCTAGTTAGTTTTAAAGGGCCTAGTAGAGGTAGGCATCATTTGGGCTCTGCTTCGGGGGGGGGGGGGTAAATGACCTAAAATATCACTTACCACATTTGTCAATACTTAATTGGGATGGAGATAAGAATAGATGATGATGATGATGATGATGATGATGATGATGATGATGGCGGCAATGGAAAACCGATGACAACAGTCACCACAAAGCTTTAATCACAGGCAGACCTAGAAAAGGCCAGAGGTTCCATTGTGCTGTCTCAGGCTGAAGACAAGATGGGGTTCCCCAGCACCCCATGTCACATACAGAAACAAGTTGGATGGGATATAGTCTTTCACCACATTTGAAGCCCACAGACCAATCTGAAGGTAATGCAGGACAGGCTGTGTAGCACCTGCAGTACTGTTCTCCAAGAGAGAAGAATGACCATGGGAATGGATGTTAATGCTGTCACATAACTTTTGCCAATTAAAGCACTTTCCTCACACTACCTAATGTTAGTGTTGATTATGTGAAGGATTGTCTTTGCTCTTCTTCCTAGAGCTATCAGCTTCTCACTAGGTAAGGACAGATAAAGAAAACATTTCTGTCTTCATTTCAGGAGAAAGGTTTATCACAGTCTATCAGGAGGACTGCCATCACAGCAGGTGATCTGAAAGATGGCAGCCAAACATTGAGCTAGGCACTACTCCCTTGCTTTGAATGAAGAGGGCAAATGCAGAGAAAATGGACACACAAGCTAAAGAAGCCCTAATATACTGACAAGCTACAGTAGGTCAACTGGTACTGATGTGTCCTGCATTCTACTTTGGTTTGGACAAAGAAGAGTGCCTTTGCCTTGCCACATCCTCAACAGCATAGGACAGAACCAGCCTGACATACCTTCTCACCTCCTAAGAATGATCCCATTCTAAAGGTATCTTCCTTGGCAGATTCCCTTCCTCCTTAAGGGGCAAATAAATAAATAAAGCAGAATTTTATGTGAGCAGCTCTCCATGTGAGGCTTTTGTGGTTAAGATATAACATTGCTAAAGAAATCTTCTATCCAGAATTTAATAGGATTTCAGCCACATCAAAGTGTTTCATTTTTAACAGCTTTAATCCCTTTCAGCCTCTGGCTGTCTCCCAACAAAAGTCAAGTCAATTAGGTAAGAAGTCATTAGAAAAGCTCTCACATGTAAAAATTATGCTTCTAAGTCCAGCCTCTTTCAGAATTCCACAAAGAGGCCTAAAAGGTGCCTCCGAACCAAACTCAGATCTACCTGGTACACCTGGCCAGCATCTCAACATTTCTGCACATGAGATGTGAAACAAACAAAAACACCACAAAGCTCATTCATCAGTCTTTTTCAGAATAACAACATGCAAAGCTGAATTATGGAAGAACCCTGGAAAATAGCTGCCCTGCTGAGCTAGCGTTGCATTGCATCAAAACAACAACAAACATTTTTGTACACTCTCTAAAATGTACAACCTTCTTTAAACCTTCATTGTGCTTGTGCTCAGGGACAGATAGGGATGGAAAGAATATTCACCATTATTCTTTTTCTTGCTAAAATTGATGTTCCAACACTCAGAAAATCAAGTGGAGGATAATAATATAGTGGTAAGAATTTTGTGCAGATTTGACCTGGTATTCACATATCCCAAAATGTTTAAGTAAATTATTCTGCATATCAATACACATGTGCACAAAACCCCCACTGTTTCCAGGAAGCCACTCATGACTTTTTGTGTGTAAGATTCCTATTTCCAATCTAAAAAAACCTAGAACTCTTGTACAACAAAATTCTTACACAAAAAATCTGAACAATAAAATCCTGTGTGGTTTCGGTACAAGATATTTGCTTGTTTAGTTATTGCACCGAAAACAGCAATCTTGTTCAACAAAAATCTTACAAAAATATTTCACAAAAACCATCAATCTTGCACAAAAAATAGCCAGATGGAAAACCTCCACACAATGCTCAAGCAAAAAAGACAGCGTATTTCTGCATAGAGTATTTTTCTCAGACATTTCTGGATGTGAATACTGGGTGAGAACTGTGCAGAAATATTTATTTTCTCAGCAGTGGGGAGAAAAATGTGAAAATTATTTGCCCTTGCTTGAGAGGATGAAATAGTCAAATATTAACATTCCTAGAGACAGATGACTATTATTTCTACTTTTCTGCACAAAAACAGAAACCCAGAGTTACTGAATATTCTCACTACTGCCAAGTATTATTCCAGGCAGAGATTCAAATTCCTTTATTCTTGAGAGACTCACTGTTATCATTATAGCTTTGGTACATGGTTGTACATTTAGAAGACCATACTTTCTCCCTATATTTCTTTCCCAATCAGAAGACTGGACACTTATAGACTGCTATATTTAAGTAAGTAAGTAAGTAAGTAAGTAAATAAATGCCCATTTCTCCATTGTTTCATTGCAGGGCACTTTTTAATAATCTTCTGTTAATGGTCTCCTTCCTATAAGGACAATTTGCCCAGGCCACTAGTGTGTAGGACTGAATGGGGCCAGAGCAAAAAATAGGCATGCTCACCTTCATCCCCCCCCCCCCCGCCTTTCTCCTTCCCATTCTCTCTCCACTATTCCTCCATGAGCAGAAGGCAACTGGGAAAGCTGTAGACTGCTCTTATGAAGGGATAAAATTAATCATTTCAGAGACTTTTTGAGATGAAGTCATCAGCCACTAGTTACTTGCCCCCAGTTTAATGATGCTTCTCTTCAGCCTTGTGTATTAGTAATAATAATAAATTTTTTTATTTATATCCCACCTCTCTGTAAAACAGAATCAAGGCGGCTCACGAGATAAAACAAACAATCTCATCCCCCAGTAGCCCACCCCCCTAAAATACAATTAAATAGAATATAAAAACATACTTTAAAATTACAAAAACAAATAATTTAAAATAGCTACAATGAAAATCAGAGACAAGAATAACTATTTTCAGTGGCCGGTTACCTACACAGAAAAGGCCTGCCGGAAAAGATCTGTCTTAACAGCTTTTTTAAAGCTGTTTAAGGTGGTCAAGTGACAGATCTCATCCGGCAGGCTGTTCCAAAGTCTGGGAGCAATAGCCAAAAAGGTCCTCTGGGCAGTTGCAGATAATCTCGTTTTTTGGTTGCAGTAAATTTTTCCCAGAGGACCTGATTGTGTGGGGTGGATTATATGGAAGGAGGTGGTCCCGAAGATAGGTTGGACCCAAGCCATTTAGGGCTTTAAAGGTAATAACCAACACCTTGTACTGCGCCCGGAAACTGATAGGCAGCCAATGAAGCGATTTTTAGAATAGATGTTATATGATCTCTTCTGGTTTTACCTGAGACCAGCCTGGCTGCCATATTCTGTACCAGTTGAAGATTCCGAACTAGGCAAAAGGGTAGCCCCATATAGAGTGCATTGCAGAAATCAAGACTAGAAGTTATCAGCGCATGTACCACAGTTTCGAGGTCCCTGAACTCCAGGAAAGGGCACACTTTGCGTATCAGCCAAAGCTGATAACAGGTGCTCCTGACCACCGCATTCACCTTATTTGTCATCTGAAGTGACAGATATAGGAGCACCACCAGACTGCGAACACAGTCCTTTGAGGAGAATGTGAGCCCATCTAGGACTGGAAATTGTGTCCCAATACCTGGGTTTGGGGCCATTACCGTTAGTACCTCCATTTTGTCTGGATTCAGTTTCAATCTGTTTTTCCTCATCCAGTCCATTACCGCTTTAAGACATTCATTGAGAGGGGAGACGCCACCTGAAGTCAAAACTTTAGACCAAGACATGGAGAAATATATCTGGGTGTCGTCAGCATACTGATAAACACCCTGCCCCACTCTTAGTAACTCTTTTCCATCAGTGGTGAGATGATTTTTCTTCAGCTCTTAAGTCTAAATGTTAAAGGTACTATAGCGGTTCCCAATTGGCAAAGGAGTCAGACAAGGTTGTATCCTTTCACCCTATCTGTTCAACCTGTATGCAAAACATAATATAAGAAAAGCAGACTTGGACACACAAGAAGGAGGAGTGAAAATAGGAGAAAGGAATGTCAACATTCTAAGATATGCAGATGACACCATAATACTAGCAGAAAACCTCAGAGACTTACTAAGGAAGATCAAAGAAGAAAGTGCAAAGGCAGGCTTAATGTTGAACATAAAGAAAACAAAATAATGACCATCTTCAAGTTCAACCCAGACAATGAAGAAATAGAAATAGTAAATGAATTCTCATATCTGGGATCAAACATTGGTAGAAATGGGGACTGCAGCCAGGAAATCAGAAGAAGATTAAAAATGGGGAGGGAGGACAGCCGAGATGTGGTGATGGAGAAGATTGCTTTGAAGAGGGGCAGGATATTATTATTATTATTATTATTATTATTATTATTATTAGAGTGCTGAGGATACCATGGATAGCCAAAAGCACGAACAAATGGGTCCTAGAGCAGATCAAGCTGGGACATCCTTGGAAGCTAAGATGACCAAACTGTGGCTGTCATACTTCGGACACATCATGAGAAGGGAGGACTCATTGGAAACAACAATAATGCTGGGAAAGGTGGAGTGGAGTAGGAAGAGAAGAAGGCCACATGCCAGATGGATGGACTTTATTAAGGAGGTCACAGGTTTGGGTTTGCAGGAATTAAGCAGAGAAGTTGACGATAGGGGATCTTAGAGATGTCTCATCCATAGGATCACCATGAGTCCAGATCGACTCAAGGGCAGTTAACAACAACAAATAGTGGATCCCAGATTTCATATTCATTTAAGGTCTGAAGTCTTCTCTGTGTCATATACAATGAAAGAACATGGGAAAGGACCTCTTTTGCTGTGGCGCCCCAGTTATGGAATATCCTCCTCTTATAGCCTGACTGCCACCAACAGTGCTGTCATTCTAATGCCAGGTAAAAATATGGCTGTTTACTAAACTTTGGGAGCCTGGTGGATTTTGTATATGTAAGTAGTTATAGTGTTACATTGTTCAATATGCATTTAACCTCTGATTTTTTTTAAAAAAAATGTTTCTCTTTGTTTTGAACCATTCAAAGTAGACCACAGTTGTGAGTATGTTTGGCAGAACCTCTTTGGAGATTTTTAAATAGAGGCTGGACGGACATCTGTCAGGGATGCTTTGACGGGGTGGACTGGATGGTCCTTGTGGTCTCTTCCAACTCTGTGATTCTATGAAAGTGATTTTATGGAATCCTGTCATGAGAATCTCAGCTAAAGGGCAGGTTATAAATAAACATAGTTTAGAAGAAACATGGAATGGATCAACTGACCCACTGACACGTACCACCCCTGCTTCTCCTTACATACAGGGGGCACAAGAATGGCGGCTACATTTAATGGAGGGCTCTCTCTAACTGGGCAAAGGATCTGTCTTTTGTTTCCCACAATGCTTTTTAAATGCTGCTATTTTGGCAGCAAATATAATTCCCAAACTCCTTCCGCCATCCAGCCCCTTATCACCTATCCTGCTGAAAGCACAGCTGGTATGGGAGGAAAAACTTTCTGAAAAAAACTTTAACCAACAGCCTCCAAAGAGTGTGTACTGTTGCATTGTTATCCAAAATTCAAGACATTTTTATGACCTGTTTATAATTCCCCCTCTGCGAAATTAGATGGTGCAGCAAGAAGATGAAAAATTCCCAAATCCCCATCAGACTTGTTGGGTTGGGTTGTTTAAGAATGAGCACTTTTTGATGCTTCTGCTATGTAAGCTTCATGCATCAAGTAACATAATGGAGATGCAGCCAAAGACACTAATATTAATGTCAGCTCTGTTGAAAACTTGACATTGCATGTGGTGAAATATTACTGCTTGGCAACAGAGCTAATAATATTTTTTCAAAAAAAATCTCTGCTAATAAGAAGAGGAAATGGACTTGCTCCAGTTTTTGCTAGTCTGAAAAGAAGAGACACCCAGACAGCAAAGATAATTCAGAGACAGAGCAAGAAAAATATTTTCTTTGTAGGGGAGAATGTAGGTGTCACATTGAAGAACAGGAGGAGGAAACAAATGTCTGAGGAAAAGGCTGTGAGTAGGACAGAGGAGCTGAGGATAACCATTTTCTAGGTGGCCTTCTTATAAGTCTAGTCAACCAATTCTAACCTTTGAGTATTGTTTGTGTTCAAGATGTGACTCAGGACAGAAACAAGTGACTGGAGCCATGTATTTAATATGTTCACACACCCATCACTTATGGTGTTTCTAATAGTGAGAGAAGAGCTTATGTTTTTTGTTTCCCTGCAACAGTCCAGTTTTATCACAGTCTCCAATTAAATTCTTTTGGGGTCTCAACTGGCTATGGAGGCTAGCATGTGGCAACTTTTTGCAACCTGGCTAGATGCATTGGACTAAACCCCCTTAACCACAGCCAGCAATTTCTGTGCTGTTAGGGGTTAATGAGACTTATAATTCAGTATAGTTGGAATTCTGGTGAGGCTGGTATGTGTCTAAAAGTGAATTATTCTCTATGTAGTCATAGATTCCAAATGGTCAATTTTTGGTGGACATTGTGTAATCCTTCAGTCGTTTGCAGTAGCGTTTCAGACTGACATATATGCTTTCCATATCCTACTTTCCTTCATCACTGGCTCACTTTTAAAGATTGAAACATTCATATCTGCTCCAACCAGGATGTCAAGTGAAATCTTAACATTCAAGGAGCTATGAACAGTTTATTTAGGACACAAACGTGCTTTGAAATACCAGGTAATGCTATGCATTTGTGCTCCCCATTCACTGCACATTTCACATCTAAAGATGTTCTGAACTCCTGGAAAGTTCAGAGGGCTTGGGTTTTCATCTCTCATGATTATCTATGACTTGTGACTTACAAACAATCCTGAGGGAGAAAACCTGAGAAGTTGAAAGAAGAATGTCCTAGTTTGGCAGGAAGGGGCTACAGTTTATTATAATCTTGCAATAAAAACTGGGCTGATGGGTCATAATGAACCTGGAAGAAGCCTATCAATTAGCATCAAACTTTCATTGAGAATGTTTCTGTGATATTTCAAATATAGGGCTACATTCTATTGTAAGTGCCAGGTATCGTGAACCCACTGAATCAATGGAAAATTGGGAAGTCAATAGATTTACTGCAATTGGGACTAACAAGGGCATACAGGCCAATATTTCATCCTCCCTTTACAGAGGAGAATCTCAAGCCCTTACTAGTGTGACAAGCCTGGCCCCGTGTTTATTATCAATAGTGACGCTGTTTCACATTGCTGTCACCATTTTTGAGGTACAAATTATATCTGGAACTTTGGAAGACTTATCAGTCTGCAATAACACATCATATGCACATCAGAAGCAATGTTTAAGTCTCCCTGCCAGTTAATTCTCAAGAGTCTCAGATAGTCTCATTGCTGGGAATTGTGTACGTGCTCTCTCTAGAGCCTTTAAGTTACTTCTTTGGACTGCAATTTTTAAGCCTTCCTTAAAAACCTGAAACATTACTTTTAAAAAAAGCCCAAGGGTCGCAAAATATCCTTAGATACCCAATAACTCCTTCTGTAGTATTCTGAAGGGTCCCATTGAGCATGTTTATGCCAAAAATTATTTTCCAGCAAGAGTGGGTCTGGTAGAAGGTTTAGATCACACTGGGAGGTCCTCATGGGCCACAGTCTATAAGCCAAACTTTATCCATTCTGTGAAGTCGTAGGCTTTCATGGCCGGCATCCATAGTTTTTGTGGGTTTTTCGGGCTGTGTGGCCATGTTCTAGAAGAGTTTCTTTCTGACGTTTCGCCAGCATCTGTGGCTAGCATCTTCAGAGAAAAATCCATTCTTATTGCAAAAAGACAAAAAAGAAATAATAGAAGCCAAAAAGATTCAACAGGGGTCCTTGTACTTTGGATATGTCAAGAGGTGACAAGCCTCACTGGAAAATACAATACTGCCACGTTACAATTGAGAAAAAGTGGGGAAAGAGGAAGAACATACTGCAGGTGGGTCAATCAATCAAAGAAGCTCCCATCCCTGAATTTTCAAGATCTGCGCAGAGCTGTTGATGACCAGAGCTCAAGGAGATCCCCCATTCATAGGGACACCATAAGTGGCAGTAAGTAACAACAAGAACAAATCTTATTATTAACTTGTGATCTCACGCCAGGCTAGTCCTGCTATTAGAAAGAGTGAGGCAGATGCTTTAGACAGCAGATTTGGATATTCATGAGAATATCTTGGGTCATCTCCAACACTGTTTATGCTTACTGAGAAACACATATCATATAATTAAAAACATTTTAAAAGAGAGGGAGGAAGGAACTCTGGTGGATCAAATCAAGGACACATGTAGTCCATCACCCCCTTTCCACAGTGCTTGATCAGACACCTCTGGAAAACTCAAAGCAGAACTCCTTCTGAATCATATTGTCTCCAAACATGATGGTTCCCCATAACCTTCATAACCAATAGCCATTTACTAACTGATCTGCCATGATTTTGCTACTTCTTTTTAAAGTCTAGTGGCCATAACCACATTTTGTGGGAGCAAATGTCATAAATTAATCATGGATTGTTAAAATCTAGTTGCTAGCACAGGGACACAGGATTGGCAGCATTGGGTTCTGAGGATGCTTAGGGTGTGTAAGTAACAAACATACATTGTTTTGCAGTTTTAAAAGACTTCAAAAATAATATAAAACAAACATCTAGGAAAAGGAGAAGTTTAGTGCAAGACTGCTTCCCTGCCTTCTGGGAATCCTCTCTGCATACACACAAAAAAAACATAGACGAAGAGACAGTTCTTGAGGAAAACAGCTCAAGGATACCATTGTTCCTAATCTTCTCAAAACTGGAACGACACAGTGTATAGGTGGGTTGCAATGGGAAGGGGGTGGGGAATCACGTCATTTTACTTCCTGTCTATTCTATTAATCAAATTTTCTGTTCCTTCAACATAGCAATTGTAACCATTCTGCCAGGAATTATCAGTGCTAAAACAGCCCACACAGTCTCAGCCTCTTCTGTATGGCTTTCCACAGGCCAAGTCTTGAGTTGAATCAACTTGACAGCTGAGAAGAACAGGAAGATTCCAGGAGTCACCTTTCAGCTTGCTGGCCTGGCCTGTCACATGACAACAACCAAGTCTGGAGAAAACAGACATTGGCACCTCAGGGAATGGAGATGAATGGGAGGGGGGAACAACTCCACAAGATTGGACATGATGGAGGAGAGACTACAGAAGCTTTAAAAATTCATATTCTCAAAGTGATGAACTATCAAAAGGCTTGCTTGCCCTATCCCTTTAACTGCAATATTAAAACAGGGATATTCTTTCTATTTCTGATTGTATTATCTACTTTGTCAGTATTAGAGACCCACGTAGGCTACCCCATTGCCAGAGGTCATAGTAATTCCAAGTCTATTGAAAGACAATTCAGGGCATATCTTGTGATTCTGATCAGTGGTGACTGGTTGCTGCCATGTCAGTAGGGTGATGAATATGCTCTGGTTTTTAGTCTGAATTTTAAAGAAGCTATGCCATGCCCAAATAAGATCAGCACCTTGGATGGCTCCTTTGAATGAACATTACAGCCAAAGATTCATTGTCCCAGTGGCATTGAAGCTACCAGTAACCACTGAATAAGACAACATAACAGTAAGAAATGATGGCCATAATTCCTTTAGGACAGTCAGGAAAAGCAAGAGGACTTACAGACATTAACGAACTGGTTCCAGGCTGCTGCAAAGCTGCAAATTAAATCTGTCATATCTTGCTGCATCTAGCAGATATTCAGACGCAGGAAAATCATTACAGAGGGTTTTTTTTTAGGGGGCGGTACACTACAGTTCTTATAATTGCTCAGCGAGCACGCGAGGGAGCTGTACTGCAAATAAGTAACTTTTCCTAGTTTATGATTCAGAAAACAGAACCAACAGAGGAGTGAGTTAGTGTGGTGAATATCTGATTCCCTTCATAGCAGTGATGCCTATCACATACAGTGGAATTCACAACAGAATAAAGGTGCCTTAGGCCAACAAACATGAACTGGACACATCTGATGCTAGTTTTCACAGTATATGAAAGAATACCAGGAAAGTACTCTAAGGACTAGAAACGTAGCTTGGACCTGTCAGAAGATAGCATGAACACAGTATCCTAACTGAGTATGTGGACTTAGTATTTGGATTCCAAGAGAAGAAACTATATATCATGTGTAAAAATATTTCCTCTGCTTCTCTGTAAAATGATATTATGAGGAGGAATTTGAAGGAGAGAAGAACTAGATGAGAAATGGGTTGCTACTTTCTCTTTCACAAGAACTGTGCCTGAATATTTCTACTTCCAAGCATATCAACTAGTCCTGAGTTTGCATGCATTCCATTAAATATGGTCATTATTATTACTACTACTATTAGAAGGATTATTGTAATAATTTTATTTTAATTGTATTCACTTATATGGTGAATACCATATAAGCAATTTACAAAAGCTAAAGCATAAGCACATAGCTCAAGGAACTGTTTGTCTAAATCAAGAAAATGTTGCTGCAAATCCTTACTTTGGTTGATAGGCTTTTCAAAGTCTGCAGGGATGATTTTTGGAACAATTAGGCTAAGTGTCTCTGGTACAAATATTGAACCACCTCCAATATATCTGGGGTTTTATTTAGGAATGCCTCATCACCAGTGTAAAATGGGCCTTATTTTTCAAACCAGTGTTTTTGACACTAAATGAAATCAACCCAGACTTAAGCCACAAGTATGCATTTGCAGACATAATGTTGCCTTTTGCTATACTTAAGGACTATTATCTGCTGCTTTTCCTATTGATGGAAGGCTCTTCAAAAGAAAAAGCCTTTGGAGACTGTCCAATAATTAAGATGTTGTGTACGAAGGAATGTAATAATAGGGTAAAAGAAATCCCATAACTTGTCAGCTGAGTAGACATATAAACAAACTTCAAAAAGCAGTCTGGCTGGGGTTGGGGGTGGGTGGGAGAAGGCATGCCTTCTACATATACATTATACAGATCCTGGATGGTTGAGTGCACCCTTACTTTAAAGATTTAAATCAAAGGCTTTCTCTAGGGCTGTTTCTCAGTCCAAAATTTGTAGATGTTCAGACACCATTTCATCAAAGAGTACTGTTCCTTAAAAAAGAAGAAGCTTTTCTTAATAGTTTGAATGAACTTGTCGATTTAGCTGTAACTGTACAAATTCTTTTACATTATTCAATCTGATGTGCATGAATTGTGTGTGTGTATGTGTGTGCATGTGCATGTGTATCTCGTCAAGTTTACCTAAACTGTCCACACCCTTTGTTTCGGGTAATGGGTAGCACTGGCAAATGTCCATCTGTTTTGGAGAAGCAATCAGTAAAAATCAAACCAACTCTTCCATGTGTGTGTGTATGTGCCCTAAAGTCTCCTGTCTTGGGAGTTTCATAGGGTTTTTTTGGGCAAGGAATACCCAGAGGTGGTTTTGCCACTTCCTTTCTCTGAAATATAGTCTACAGCACCTGGTCTTCACTGGTGATTTCCCAGCTTCCTCATTTCAAGGAAATGGATTGCCCATCCTTCCTAGACTAATGCTAATAGCATTATATTTTATGGGTTTCAGCTTTACTTAGGGAAACAGCCAGTTGGGTGGCATAATAAATATAATAATGAAATAAGAAAAAGTGAGAAAGATGAGCCATTTAGTAGGTAAGAGAAAACAGTAAGTGAAAGTATTTTGAGTCACTTTTAGAGCTATAATTTAAGAATTAAATAACAGTATGATTTTCAAAAATGATTTAAAACATTTAAAGCAAAAATTTTCAGTAAAATTTGTTTTTAAATATTGCACACCACTTTACACATACCCCTCCTCCCCATCCTCATCCACTATAACTAAAATTCAAAGGTCTGCCTGAATAAAAATGTTTTCATTTTTATGAAATGAAAGAGAACAGGGAGCAGGCCAATCAGTTCCAAAGTCTGGGAACAGCCACAGAGAAGGGTGTCTCCTGAGTCCTCACCCAACAGACCTGTGAAGGTGGTAGGACTGAGAGAAATATATATATTTCACTGAGGGGACACTGAAATTCACACTGCAACAGTGATCCTCTTATTCTAACTCTCAAACACTCAACCTCTTGGGATCCCACAATCCACCCAGTGCCAATGTTGTTTTTAATTCTCATGGATGTGTATGTACCTTCAAGTTGCCTGTTAACTTATGGTGACTCCATGAATTTCATGGAGTTTTCTTAGGCAAGGAATACTCAGAGGTGGTTTTGGTAGTTCCTTCCTCTGAAATATAGCCTACAGCATATGGGTGGTGAAGTGATGGGTTATTGTATAGAAGGCAATTTTAAATTCAAAAACACATGTACAGTCAGACCACAGATTCTGCATCTGTGGATTCTACCATTTATGCCTTGAAAGATGTGTGTGTGTGTGTGTGTGTGTGTGTTCCTAAAGGCAAGCCTTGATTTTTCCATTTTATATAAGGGACACAATTTTACTATCTATTGTCTATAATGGGACTGGAGAATCCATACATTTTGGTTTGCATGGGGTATCCTGGAACCAAACCCTAGCACATAACCAAGGGCCCACTGTAATATAAGAGATATATAGCCTGCCTGAAACATTGTATCTAGAGATGGAAGAGAAAAAAATGTTTAGTGTTGAAATTTTAAATGCTAGAGCAGCATTTGATTTATAGGTAGCCATATGTGCCATGAGAAACGTAAAGCAGGAAGGAAGAAAACAGTCACATTGCTTTAGTGTTTTAGACCTTCCATTCTAGTCATTCCTTCTTTCTGCATGAGCCCCAGATCCTCAGGATCTATATGCTGAATGTGGACTTTGCAGTCAAAGAGCACAGGCTTACTGGGTAACTGTGGAGGCAGGGAGTCTATAAGAGGAGCCCTGAAATAATGAATTGTTTTAAACACTCATAATCCACAGCACTTAGTCTGATTCCTGTTGCATTTGGCAACTGAGAGGTAACAATAACATTGTGCAACTCAGAAACATTTCCTGTATGGGTTGGGTAGGACCTTTATGATTATGGGCTGAACAAAAAGAAAGAAATGAAAAGTGTGCGGGTAAGTTGAAAGAGTTAATCTTTCATGTCATTGCTCTTAATTCAAAGCACATTCAAACGCCATGTTGCTACACTGTGAGAGCTGGTTATGACAATTCAGCACCAGCTGAATCAATACATGACAGGGTAAGGGTAGTCCACATTGTAGTTCTAAGGTTGAAAGAGGAAAGTTAAAATAAACATTTGTAATCACTGGGGGGGGGGAGGGGGAAGTAACACTTTTTAAGACACAGAATTACTAGCAATAACTGTAACGCTTAAGAATATTGTTTTGGAACCATATTTTAGAAAAATACTTTGGCAAATACTCAACCATTTGGTTGAAATGCCAATTATTACAAGCGGCTTCAGCAGGTCCAAGTCACACATATATGTGGTTGTGTGTAAAATATATGGCATGCACAGAATTCTGCACCCATCAGTTTTATACATGGTGTTGTGAGCACTGGAAAAGCCTGTTCAGAGCAGCATGCATGAAAATCAATGCACAATATTCCTGCAGATGCTGTACAGACTGCCCCAGATGTGTCATCAGTGGCTAGAAGCCAGTAAGAATATGACATATAAGAAGGTCATGAGAACAGAGTTGGAACAATCCTGAGACCTAGAAAATAAGGCAGAGCAAAAAGTACATTTGTGGAAAGAAGACAAAAACATACAAGATATGACCTAAGTTTGGAAAATTACTTCTTAAAGGGAATCTTTGATTTAATGTATTACAAGTAAAACAAAATGTGACTTCTTGTAATTGCAGTTGGCCCTCTATATCCATGGATTCTTTATCCATGGATTCAACCATCATTGCTTGAAAATGTTTTACAAATATATATATATATATATATATATATATATTCCAAAAATCAAATCTTGATTTTGCCATTTTATATAAAGGACATCCCATTGTATATAGTGGGATGTGAGCATTCATGGATTTTGGTATTTATGGGGAGTCCTGGAACCAAATCCAACCTGATACCAAGGGGCTATTGAACTCATTGAACCATTTTTTAAAATTAACATGCTAAGCAGCTCATTGTTTTTCACTGCTCTTCTTTAATTTTTAGTTTCTGTTTGTGGTGTGTGTGTATGTGGCAAAGTGAGTCTAAAATAATAAGAATATGGTTTAACATTTTTATAAAATTTCCTCAAAATGGCTCCAAAAGAATTTGAAGGAGGTTTGTAATATAAAACATGCTGAGCATGCAAAAGGCAGCAAGATAATTCTAGGATTGCCATATGGTAGCCTATTCTTGTTTAGAAAGAAGAAATAAATAGACTCAATTCGGCAGAAATGTAACAAAAGACTCTATGAGGTATTTACACTGCTCCCATTTCTTTAGCTGTAACTTGTAAATAAAAACTTCCTAAAGTTTTGTAACCAGATTGTTGGAAAACAACTGCTATGAGTCCAATAAGAGATGCTTAAGACCTCTTGTTACAATAAAGAAAGTTAGACACAGGTCTGCTTTTCAAACAACAATCCAGCTATTCTAAACTACAGCATAATTTCTTAGCCACTTTGCAACAGGGATGAAAATCTTTGCTTTATTTTATTCTTTCTCTATGTTGGAGCTTTCTCTGTGTTGGGCAAGATAATAAATGTTTTTATGTATTTTAAAATAATTTTTCACATTTGGGGACTTTCTGTGAAAATTTCAATTGTGTAAAAAGCCCTGTATTTTGTGTAAAATAAAATATTTTTGTACAAAAAAATTAGCATTTGATTGATTACAACATACTTTTCAGTAAAACTGTGCACAAATTACATTTGCAGAAAAACTCCTAAAGTGCACAAAAAAACTTGCAACACATTAAGATACCATTTCTCATCAAGAACAACAACAAAAAAATCATTACATCCCTAATTTGTAAACGGATTAATATAACTCTTTCCCAGTTTCTAAAACAGCTGAGAACAACCACACGTTCACTCTCTCACTTCTTTCTCATTGGTGAATGTCTAGATATGCCATCAACAACCCAAATCTCCTTTTCTGTCTTCACCTCACTCTTACCTAATCCTGCCGAATGTGGCAAAGAGAGAAAAGAAGATATCCACAAAAATATAGCAAGACATTTCTTAGCTCCAGGATGGTGTCTGCATCACTGATCTTTGTAGAAGGAGAATTCCTCCTGGTGAGATTTTGTAATGCAGGCTTTCCCAACTCCAGAGTCCAGGTTATGTATGGCCCTTTGGCTGAATCTGCACTGCAGAAATAATGCAGTTGACACTACTTTAACTGCCTTGGCTCTAGGCTAAGGAATTTTGGGATTTATGATTTTATGAGATACTTTGCCTTCCCTGCCAGAGAGCTCTGGTGCCACAGCAAAGTACAAATCTCAGGATTGCTGTGGCAGTTAAAGTGGTGTCAAAATGCATTATTTCTATAGTATAGATTTAGCTTTAGTCAATCCCCTAATCTTCAAATAGACCAAGGATGGTGGGATTTCTAGTCTAAAACATCTGGAACCTGTCAGATTGTGGGAGGTCATATAATGGGTGCTTGGACATTACTAGAAGTGCAAGCATTGCAACTTGACAACTGGTAATTATACCAACTGATTGCTATTTCTCTGTAGAGACAAGTGAGAAAACAACTGGCCATGAAGGAAAAAATAACTAGACTGTTAATAGTTTCCATTGAAATACTTTACCTAAGTTGAGCAACTAAAGAATTAACAGTTAATGTGGAATCCCGCAATGGCAGGTGCACTGTGTGAAAATACGGGAGACGTTATACTAAATAGCAAATGTCTTTAAAAAGATGCTCAACTTTCAGTATCTAATAGAAGATAATAGAGAGGCAGGCTTTATACCATTTTATCATCCATGATCACTTGCCTGACATGCTTTAACATGAACGAAAACCATTTCATTACAGAATGAACTTGTTGTGTCAGAGTTCTTGAACAGTAAATCAGCAATACTATATGTTATGAAAATATTTATCCTCTTACCATAAAAAAGTTATCAACATTTCTGGAGCAAACAAGAGGCTTCTTTGGATTTTAACTGAGTTTTAGTTGATCAAAATAGATTTATAAGAATATGCAAATGATCCTGAGAATATATAAAGTTATACAAATGACCTAGTCTCCTACAGGCAATAAGCGTGTGTTTCTTTCAAATGGGGGTGGGTGTCTCACCGTTGTTTTGGTGAATTTTCACAGACAAAAGAATTCATTTTTTCATTTGCACTGGCAATTCAATAGGGAGAGCTACTCCCAGCACAGAGAAGACCATGCAATACTTTCTTACTGTTAAGGAAAACATAAAAGGTGGCTACCCTAATTCAGCACTAACATGGAAAAATACACAGGGATTTATTCCCAGACTTTTAGCAACTAAACACTTAAAGGGATGGGGGTGGATGAAAAAGTCTGGCTATTTCCTTTCTCCCACATTCACTTTTTAAAACAGAGTTCTAATTTTTTCCCACATATGCAATTTTCTGGAGGGTAAATTCTTACAGTTGGCTCTCAGTATCTGTGGGGGATCTATTCCAGACCTCCCCCCCCTCTGCAGATGCCAAAGTCCACTAATGCTCGAGGTCACATTGTCCCCAATGGAGGTGCAGCCACACAGCCGTGCCACCATTGGGGACAACAGAACTTCAATGGAGACACATGCATGTGGCCACACCGCCATCAAGGACAGCCCGCATTAACCCAGTGGCAGTGCATGCATATGGCCACACTGCTGTTACGGACAACAAGACTCCACCACTGGGGACAATGAGGGCTGTCCTTAATGGCGGTGAGGCCATGTGCATGCACTGCCATTGGGTCAACACAGGCTTGCTGTCCACAGATGGTTGAATCCACTGATGGCAAGTCTGTGGATATGGAGGTCAGATTGTATTTAAGACACAATGAAACAAAATTTGAAGATATCTCTATTTCAAAAGGACATCTTGAGCTAGTCAACCTTTAAAAAAATGAAGTATACTGTATATATTCGACTATACATCGACCTCATGTATAAGTTGAGGTCAACTTTTGATGCCAAAATTGTAGAAGTGTAGATTTTTATATGACCCATGGATAAGTTGAGGGTCAGCTGGGGAGAGGCTGCAGGGGTGATCACCTTCCCAGCCACTTCCCAGCTGGGCTGTCCCTGCAGAGGCAGTATAGCTGGGGAGAGACTTTGGGGTGATCCATCACCCTTCCTAGCTGGGCTCTCCCCACAGAGGCAGCTCAGTTATGGAGAGGCTATGGGGGTTATGGATTGAGCTTCCCAGCCTCTTCCCACCTAGGCTGTCCCTGTGGAGAGAGTCAGGTTGGGAAGAGGCTCCGGACAACGTACCGTATTGACCTGTGTATAAGTTGACCTAGGTTTTGGGGTCAATTTTTTTTACCTAAATTTCTCAACTTATACACAAGTATATTCGGCAGTTAGCAGATTTAAAGGCTTCCCTGTAAATAGTTAGCAGAGTTAGAAGCTTCCAGAAAAAGTAATTCTAGCCACACAACTCAAAATGTCACCATATTCCTCCAGAGATCTCTTTCCAGGTGCTTTAGAGGGTAAGCATTTTCAGAACTTGGAAATTTTACTTTTTTTATTTACAATTCCCAGAAACTCCCAGCCAACATGGCCATTCAAGCCCATTACACAGAACAAAGAAAGGAAGATCCATAAAACACTGCAGCTGATGTTAACACTGTGATGCTCCTATATAACAGTGCTACTCAAGATAGTGGTTTCTGGACTACTGCCACATGTGATATAAATAAGGATAAGTTTCCAGGAAAGAAAGAAACAATTGTTCCTAATCAGTCCTGCCAGCAATGAGTTTTCAGATTTGTCTGGTACTAATTGCCACCTAGAGGGGCAGGGACAAATAGCCAAGCTAAGGACAAGGGTATGCTAGTATCCAAGGGAAGTACTCAAGCAGGACGAAGAAAAGTATAACAGTTCAAGTATCACGGCTTAACTCTCCGTCATCCTTATTTATATCGCATGTGGCAGTAAATCAAAATTAAAGCAAGATTTTACTGTAATTGACCAGTTCTTATTATATAACACCATGTCTATTCAGTTGCTGCTTTGCATTTTCTTTGTTCCTATAGTGCACCCTTTTATTGTAGGGGAAAGCTGTCAATAGGTTCCTAATATTGCGGCTATTTCATTAGTCCCCCTGATGCGATAGGTCCCTTTATGGCAGTAATGATCAACAGCAATCATGTGTATGATTGAGAAGGTATGATTCTCCTCCTCTCCCCATTTCCCCATGTAGGTCGAGGTTGTTTTTACTCTATTCCTTTTGGATTTTTATTTTTGCTGTGATTGCAAAATTACAGCAAAATTTTAAAAACCCTGCAAGGAATGGAGTAAGAACAACTTCAGCAAAGGCTGCATGCACTGAAGGGCATGGAGGGTGGGGTTAGGGAATTGAAGTGGAAGGAACCATGGATTGCCAAAGCAGCACACTTATGCAATTAAAGAGAAGTGTGATACTGAACTTTTTCAAGCCAGTACCGGTATGTTCCCATTTGCTTCACTGACACAATTGCTGTGAGAAAAGAAGCTGGTGTGACAAAATCCTTTATCTGTCTCAGGAGGTATAATACTAATGGTACACGGTAATAGGGTGATTATCTCAGGGATGTAGAATGGGTGGGTCTACAAATATTGTTGGACTACAACTCCCATCAGACTTGGGCAACATAGCCAAGGGTGACAGATAAGAGGAACTGCAATCAAACATCAACAGAGCCATATGCTCCTACATCTGTACTATTGCAAGACCCTTAAAAGCACACTGACAGATGCACATGGCACAAGAGGAAGGTGTTTGCCATTCATGTTACTCTACAGGGAACAAAGCAAATGACAAACTGCACATCTGACCTATAACAGCAATAGGGTTAATCTATCTAGTGGCAGGCAGTGGCTCCTATATCAGTAGGATGCTGAATTCACCTTGAGGAAATGTAGTTTCCTTAAATTTAAGACTAAACCCCAGAGTGGATTCAACACCCAGCTGACAACATGTGAGCTACCACTGTTTCTATCTCTGATAAGTAGTCCTTTGAAATGGATTGGCCAAGAACTACTCCTTTCCATATCACTGATATCTGGACAGGCTGAGTGGATGTATAATTCTCCCTATTCTCTACAGACTCATATAGATTAATAATTGTGGAATCCTTCTCTTTTCTGGTCTAAACACAGATTTGTCAAATTAATAGAATTAACCAGGAAAAGCACCTATTTGATGTTAAAAATTAACCTGATTTTAAATCCAACCAGTTCTGAATCAACCTGGAATCCTTCTTGCTGTAACATCACACCTCAAATCCCAAACAGGAAAATCAGGAATGGCAGTATACCCCACATCATGTATACGCACATACACACATTCACATATATACTCAGACGTCTTCCCTCATGCCCGGTTGTGCTTTGGTTTCCAATCCACCAATCTGAGGAGCAAGCTGTGGCACAACACTGGAGAAGCAGGCAGGAGTAAAGATTTCTTTGTATGCTTTAATGTGTGTGTGGGGGGGGGGGGCAGCTTGTCCAATTCCTGATAATTCTGCCATCAAAACAATATCCTGCTCCCCCATCATTAATTCATATTCACGCACACACACACACAACACTTGCAGTTTATTCTTCCTCTTTCTCTCTCCCTCTCTCTCCATGGCCAGGAAGTTCTCCCACTGGCCTTCCAACAACTGCCATCCCATTCTCCTTTCTCACAATAATGTGCTAGGGGCAGCTTTACTTTTGTTTTCCTGGCTGATCCCTCCATCTGTTCAGTGACTGCATCAATTCACCAGCCATGTTCCTGTCTCCTGCTGCTCTCCACCTCAGCACCCCGCCAATCATTGTCTCTAATAAATCAGTCAATCCTCCTAAACAAAAGCTGGGTAAATCCTTCTGACATCAGTCCGACAGTGAAAGGAGCTGAACTTGGCCTTTTTCTTCTTTTTCTTTCTTTCTCTTTCTCCTTTTTTCTTTTTAAAAAATATCCAGTGGTACAGCTTTTGCTGACCTCTATCAGGGATGAGGGAGTGTTCCAAAAATCCCCAGATCTGATATTCCCTCTCCTCTCACTTCTCTCATGTACTTCTGTAGTGGGTCTTCATTCATAAAAAAATGTGCCAAAATCCAGATTAAGGTGTATTTGCTTGATAGAAAATTTGGCAGTAAGAGATACAGGGCTCCCCAGTACAAATTAGCCTGCCACCCAGTCACTGAACATTCTGTCTACTTACTTTTAGGGATTTTATGCTAGCAACAGTGATATAACTGTTCTTGAATGCAGTTCTGAGCATATTTGCCAGATATGCATGATATATCTTGGCAGCCAAAAGCCTTCCTTAGATTCTTACTGTTGCTCATTACAATAGAACTGTCTGCAGGTTTCAGAATTTTTACCACATAGTGCAGTGTTATACTAATAACTAATCCACCAGGAAGGGCTATGGCTCCATCACATTCTTGTACTATATTTTGTTAAAAGCTGGAGACAAATCAACATTGTATGGTTATTAATATCTAATTTTAAGATCAAAACATAGACATGGGTAAACCTTATAGCCATGTAGAAGAGGGCTTGGGAAGATGTGACCCTTTAGACATTTAGAGAATACAATCATACCTCCTCATTAGGTGTAGTGGCTAGGGCTAGTGGGAGTTGTAGTCCAGCAACATCTGGAATGCTCCATATTCCTGACGTCAAAGGGATGTTTTTAAAAATGTAATCATTTGGACACATAATTGTTTGGACACAGTAGGGAGCAGGCACAGGAATCAAGAGAAGCACTTTCTGATGTTCGGCCCACAAAACATCCCTAGACTGGCCTTGGTGGTGACATCTCTTCCTTTTACTTTAGGGGTTTGATATGCCTCAGCCATTGGTCCACTCATGGCATCTGCATTAGATCTTTTCCACAGCCATGTCTGTTCTGATGACTCATGAATAGATTATTCTCTCAGTCTCCTTCCCATCTGACTATTGATTTTCTTCCTCCTGGATGTCCTAAAGGCTCCTCAATGGAACCATGGCAAAGATAAAGTTCCTAATTCTTCTATCTGCAGGCTTTCCCTGATTTCCCATCTTTCTTGGTATACCACACTAGAACATCTGTGGGGCAAAGCAGACAAGTGGTATGGAGTGGCCGCTGGCTGCTCCAAGTGCAAGCAAGCCCTGATTGGTGAGGGACCATGGAACAAACCACTGCCAATGAGCTGTTTTCTCTGCTCCTTTTGAGAGCTTGGTGCAGCTTCCAGATGATCCAGGGGCGTACGTCATCTGCACGCCACCCCCCTGAAGCAGTCCAAAGCTGGCACTTTTGCCCATCTGTTTCGGGCCTGTGATTACTCTCATTTCTCCTTCTTTTGCAGTTAGGACTGATGCAAGGTCCTGTCCTTCTGGGCATGTGCTTAATTGATTCTTACAGAAACTTTCCCTTTGTTGGTCTTTCCTTTTGATATTTCTCATCTTTAAGACACTTGGATAGTGTCATCTTTCTCTTCTCTGGCAAAGATAATGACACCCTCCCTCTTCTGCACTAGCTCTTTTTCGTTTTCTCCACTCACTTTACATTTCTAGTCCTTAATGCACTTTCCTACATTTTTATTTAATCGTGCATCCTCTATGTTGATCACTTTGTTTTGTCCACCACAGAAATTTATCTCAAAGTCAGCCCTACTATTAGACAGTGCAAGTCAGGCATCTCAGGGGGCATACACTAATGGGTTGGGGAAAGTAGCAAGATGTTGGGCAGACAGAGCCATGTGTGCCACACAATATGTCCTGCATGCCCTAAACTAGCACATTGCCATCAGAAACAGCAGAAAAGGATGCTATCCTATTGCCTATGCTGAAGGAACATTAAGTTGCTAGCCTTGTCAAGCTTCTGCATTTAGTATAGAAGGCCATGCGCTCTCTCAGGCAGCAAAGTATCCTAGCCTTTTCTGCTGTAGAGGGTTTTTTTTTGTTTTTGCATGTGGGTGTTTTCTCTTTCATCTAGGAAAAGCCTCCCATTTCAGTGTAGGCATTATGCTCTTTTCCTCTTCTTTCACATAACTTCCACCAAAACCACATTTTTAGAAAACCTTTAAAAGACTTTCCTTTATCCCCATGACATCCCTTCTTTAGAGCCTTCTGCTGTTACTCAGCTTGCTTGCATGCTCTCTCTCTCTCTCTCTTGCTCTGTTACCCTCCTTTTATCAGGCTCTTTTTTCATATCCTTACCCTTTTTTCATATCCTTCACCTAACAGAGAATGTAAGTTTTGTGGATATGGGCAATGTAACTTGTATGGCAATATCACATTATTTTCTTTATAGCACTTAGCACACTAGTGGTGCTGAATAATATTAATAGTTCAATCCCACAGCCCCTTACTGATAAGTCAGTCCTCTTGTTTTCAGTAGATCATACTCCAGGATGACCATGCATAGCAATGTGCATACATATTTATGTAGGAACAAATCCCATTGAGCACAATGTTGCCTACTTCTGAGGAGCCATTTAAGGGGGCTGCACTTTTAGTACAGTATTAGGATTTGGAGGGTGAGGTAAACTTAGCATTTCCTTTCAGTAAAACAAATGCTTTCTGAAGGACATTCTCTGTAAACATGTTTCTATACATGAATATAAAGCTATCTTCTTTGGTAGTTTTCTGAAAAACAATCCACAATAAATAAGAAAACACAAGGCAAAATTAATTATATGTTTACTCCTGCTTTGAGTAGTAATAACAGAGAACAGATGCTGGTCATTATTTCAAAACATGGTTGAATTACCAATTCAGTCAATTGTAATTCACTAATTACAAAGGAAATTATTTTGTCCTGGCCAAGGACCTGTCTTCAACAATTAATGTGATTTATGCTACATAGAACTAAAATCTGGAGTTTTCTGATCACCTTAAAGCATACCTGCTTTACTGATGGAAAGCTTTAAAGAAGCAATGTCAAAAAGAAATCACACAAATAGGAGGCTATAACTCTCAACACTCAGAGAAAGCCTAATGCCACCCACACTTGGTGGCAAAGCTGAGTTCATTGCTTTGTGATCCTAGATTTCACTGAAGTCAAGGACAATATCATACAAGATAAAAGATGTTGCAACTGTAAACATTTTTTCCTGCAATAGATATGGCTGGTGTGTGTCAGATAACAGGCAATTTACCCAGGCTAAAGTAGAATTCTGAGTATCTGGAGCTATCCCAACAGATTCCATTTCTTCATTGGAAACCAAAAGAAGGGTTCTTGAAACTTTTCTAGCCAGAAGGTAAACCTTAGTAACATGATTTTGCCCATTTCTACTGGACGACTTGTACTGCATCATATCAGGTAAGCCCTTCCAACCTATTCTACTTGGACAACCTCACTGTGACCTGGGGCCACCAGTCAGTGCTTTGTGTTTCTGTCTGATCACTCAACAGCTGCCTCACAGTTAGGGGCTTCCAGTCTTGACAATTTCAGATGGGGTTCAGATGACAACTAGAGTAAAGGAGTAAAGAAAAAAAGCAGGAAGACAGACTGAGGAGATTATCGCACATCTTAAAAACTCATCTTACCTCTCCCGAATTGAAGTCTGATTTGGGCTGCATCTGGGTCCTATCACATGGCTTATGTCACCAAATCCACCAGCAGAGTACAGCCTGGATGCAGCCTGGGTCCCAAAACATGTTCCGGCTACCATTTTTCAGTCGGGATTTTCCTGGAGTGTGTTTTGGGACCCAGGCTTCATCCAAGCTGTACTCTGCTGGTGGATTTGGTGACAAAAGCTATGTGATAGGACCTGGATGCAGCCCAAATTAGACTTCAGTTTGGGGGAGGTAAAATGGGTTTTTAAGATGTGCGATAATCTCCTGACTGTTGCTATGACATGAATATGTTAATGTTAATGATTCCTGGGCATGGAAAATATACCTTATTTCGACTTCAACTCCCATAATCCAGCGAGCGTGACTACCAACCAAATGATTCAATCACTTCCATGTTACATTATGCCTATCTTACCTTTTCATGAGGACACTACAACAATCAAGATTGCTTTAGGTTTGCTACAGTTAGGGTCAACATGAAGAAGTGTCTCTTTGCTCCCCCCCCCATTTCCCACTCAAAAAAGGACACAGTGGAAAATCTATTATCTATTATAAATATAATAAAAACCCTTTCCATTTCCCTTTGCCATTTTCACAATACTAAAAATGTCTTCTCCTTATTTCCAGGAACTACCCCCCAGATTTCTTGAATAACTCAAAAAACAGCATTCATAAGAAGGAAGCTTATTGAAGAATCACTTGGAACAATACCATGCTAGTTTTTCTTACTCTTATTGCCTTTGCCAAAGGAATATTTTCTCACAGATTTTTTAACATTTAAAATAGAACTACTGGTTCTGTTCCTGTTTGGGATGCAACTATTTTTGATAAAAAAAATCCCATTGCTATTTTCACTATCAATTTTAAGCCTTTTTAAAAGTAGCAGTTTATTCTGGAGAATATTAATGAGCACATCTTTAATGTTTCAAGAATTACTGATGCAGCTGGATTATCTTTTTTCTAAAATATGATTTCTGCACTTAAGCCCAAACTCAACAATGCAATCCTAACATTTCAATACAAACCTAAGTCCCACTGCATTTAATGGGCATGACTTCCAGATATATATATATATATATATATATATATATATATATAGGATCATAGAATCATAGAATCATAGAGTTGGAAGAGACCACAAGGGCCATCCAGTCCAACCCCCTGCCATGCAGGAACTCCCAATCAAAGCATCCCTGACAGATGGCCATCCAGCCTCTGCTTAAAGATCTCCAAGGAAGGAGACTCCACCACTCTCCGAGGGAGTGTGTTCCACTGTCGAACCGCCCTTACTGTCAGGAAGTTCCTCCTGATGTTGAGGTGGAATCTCTTTTCTTGCAGCTTGCATCCATTGTTTCGGGTCCTAGTCTCTGGAGCAGCAGCAAACAAGCTTGTTCCCTCCTCAATATGTCATCCCTTCAAATATTTAAACACGGCTATCATATCACCTCTCAGCCTTCTCTTGTCCAGGCTAAACATCCCCAGCTCCCTAAGTCGTTCCTCATAGGGCTTGGTTTCCAGACCCTTCACCATTTTAGTCGCCCTCCTTTGGACACGCTCCAGTTTCTCCACATCCTTTTTGAATTGTGGTGCCCAGAACTGGACACAGTATTCCAGGTGAGGCCTGACCAAAGCAGATTAGAGTGGCACTATTACTTCTCTTGATCTAGACACTATACTTCTACTGATGCAGCCTAAAATTGCATTGGCCTTTTTAGCTGCTGCATCGCACTGTTGACTCATGTTCAACTTATGATCCACCTGGATTCCTAGATCCCTTTCACACATAGTCTCATTCAGCCAAGTGTCCCCCATCGTATATCTGTACTTTTCGTTTTTCTGCCCTAAGTGCAGTACATTTCTCCGTGTTGAATTTCATTTTGTTAGCTTTGGCCCAGCTTTCTAGTCTGTTCAAGTCATTTTGAATTTTGATCGTCCTGAAAGCTTTAATTAAAATTTGGAATAAATACAAGCCAATCCTGTATAATAAAATCCCGGGCTGGACCTCACTTATGGAAGCGTTTAAAACAGATATCTTTGCTAAAGGAATTTGCACTAAATATAGAGATTTATTGGAATGGTCTGAAGATAAAATAAAATTAAGATCGTTTAAGGAATTACAAGAAGAGGGGTTAGTAGAACATTGGTTTAATTTCTGCCAAATTCAAAGCAGATATAACAAAGATACTCGAACTTGTGGTATTGAGGTGAACAAAACGGAACTGGAAAAAAATTATGATAAAGGAAATAAACACTTGATTACACGACTTTATAAATTTTTTTGGAGATAGAGTTAAAAGAGGAATGTATTAAAGAGAATATCATTAAATGGATGCAAGATTTGAACGAAAACATTGAGTTGGAAACATGGGAAAAGACTTGGATGAATAACACAAAGTTTACAAAAAGCATTTACTTGATTGAAAATTACTATAAAGTTTTGTTTAGATGGCACCTTTATCCGTCAAAGATTGCAAAGACTGTGAAGCAAAATAAGGAAGAAACTGGCAGGTGCTGGAAATGCAATCAAAAACATGCTAAGCTTTACCACATGTGGTGGACTTGTGAAGTGGTAAAAGAATTTTGGAAGATTATCCACAGCAAAATTACATCAATCTTCAACATTAAAATACGAATGGACCCCAAACTGTATTTATTAAATATAACGGAAAGCTTAAAAGGGGTTTTGAAAAAAAAGGAAATAGGTGTAATCTTGTACTTAATTACTGGGGCAAGATTGGTTATAGCTAAATATTGGAAAGTTAATAATATGCAAATGGACAGAATGGAATGGAAAGAGAAAATAAGAAATTTAATGCAAATGGACAAATTGACAATGTTAATTAAGGATAAACAAGAGAAATCTTTTATTTCAAAATGGGAAAAAATTGAAAGTTTTCTTGCATCTTGAAAGAGACTTAAAGGAGGTCAAACAAAACAAAGACAATTTGGTGGAAAACTAATATGAGAGGCATAATTTAAATTCTATAGTTAAATTAAGTCAATAGGAAGATTTTGTTTTGTTCTGTTTTGTTTTGTTTTCTTTCTTTCTTTTTTAGAATAAGCGATTCTAACAGTAGTTGTAACTGGTTATTATTTCAGGAAATTTAGGGATCGTTTGGGAGCGGAGAAATGTATTTTAAATAATAGATGTGAAAGGATATGGAGTATAGAATGATGTGTATTTTAACATTCATTTGTATATTAAGTTTATTTCATAAATAAAAATGTTGAATCCGCAAAAAAAAAGAAAAAAGAAAAAAAAAGAATTTTGATCGTCCTCTGGGGTATTAGCTACTCCACCTAATTTGGTATCGTCTGCAAATTTGATAACTATGCCACCAATACCGTCATCCAAGTCATTAATAAAGATATTGAACAGCACTGGGCCCAGGACAGAGCCCTGTGGCACCCCACTGGTCACTTCTTTCCAGGTTGAAAAGAAGTCATTGCTGAGTACCCTTTGGGTTCGCCCAGTCAACCAATTACAAATCCATGTAACAGTTACTTTGTCTAGCCCAGATTTTACCAGCTTGTTTGCAAGAATGTCATGGGGAACCTTGTCAAAGGCCTTACTGAAATCAAGATATACTATATCCACAGCATTCCCTTCATCTACCAAGCTGGTAATTTTATCAAAAAAAGAGATCAGATTTGTCTGGCATGACCTGTTTCTCTGAAACCTATGTTGACTTTTTGTGATTATGAAATTACCTTCCAGATGTTCACAGACTCTCTGTTTAATGATCTGCTCCAGAATCTTCCCTGGTATTGATGTCAGACGAACTGGACGATAATTGTTGGGATCCTCTTTTTTCCCCTTTTTGAAGATGGGGACAGCATTTGCCCTCCTCCAGCCCGCTGGGACTTCTCCTGTTTTCCAGGAGTTCTCAAAGATTATTGCCAATGGTTCCGATATTACATTTGCCAGTTCTTTTAATACCCTTGGATGTAATTCATCTGGTCCTGGAGACTTATATTCATTTAGATTAACCAGGTATTCCTGTACTATCTCTTTACTTATTCTATGCTGAAATTCTCCTATTCTGTCCTCTGCTCCATTATCCTCAGGTTGAGCACCCTTTGCCTTTTCTGAGAAGACTGAAGCAAAGAAGGTGTTGAGTAATTCTGCCTTTTCTCTGTCCCCGGTTAACTTTTTGCCATCTTCTCCACACAGTGGCCCTACCATTTCCTTCTTTTTCCTTTTGCTGCTGATGTTATTTATTGATTTGATAGTCTGCCTTTCTGTCAATCATGCAAGCTAATAATATTCAAACAAAAACAAAGACAACTTATGCATAATAACAGATTTAAAGTCCCCCCCACACACACATTCAATAATTACCCAACTAAAATACCAAAAGTGTGCCTGAAGAAATAAATCTTGGACTACCAAACAAAGGATGAGAGAGAGTGGGACAGCTTTGTCTCTTCACAGGGAGTTGTAGAACCTAGGGACAGCCACAGAGAAAGCCAACATAGGATTTCATCATGAAAGGATGGATTTTCCCCCAGACAACAACAGGGAAGAAAAGGCTTAAAGGACATATATGTTTATGCACAAGTGCACAGAGACATACTTATGGTGATCTTAATAGTTATCACATTCACACACCAGTTGAGGGGATTTGCATTCTGCTGGCTTGCTGGGATTGCTTGGTGGGGCAAATGCACTTTTCACATACTCTGAATTGTTGCTGTATTGTTGGTTTAGCCCATGTCCTGAAAACAAAACCCCACATGATTAAGCTCAGGCCAAACTCAAGACCTGACTACTGAGTTTTGTAGGAGATTTGAGGTTTACTTACAAATACATAATGAGATAAGAGGAGAGTGAGAGGAAGCAGAACAAAAGAGTTCATGGTATATGGTTGCAAAAGGTAAAAATGACAAGAGAGAAGTCCTGACTCATTCTAGAAAGCAAAGGGACAATCAGAAATTGTAATTTTATCTCTCTTGTGATGTTTTCAAGTTATCTGCAGTGTTAATTCTGCTTATATTTTTTTAAATCCTTCTAGTGTTGGTATAAAATCTCAGGGTTTTTCTTCTCATCATTTTCTCTCTTGCACACACTCTCTCTGTGTATTCTCTCAGTCCCAGCCCATGAGCAGGAAAAGATAGATGGAGAATCACCCAGATTTAATGAAGAACTGCAGTCTTGCCCTCAAGACTACAAATAGTTCCCATTTTCTTTTGTAACACTCCTTGGTCCCTTTCCTACTGCCATTCCCATACCCCTATGTATCTTGCCACTTGCACCCTTCTATATTTCACACCATTAAAATACAAATATACATACACATATGAGTATCACACACACACATGCACTCTGCACACCCTTTTCAGGCTCCAATGGTTCCCTGTTTCTTTCCATCATTAGCCAGGCTCCAGTTTGTTCTTCCTACTGGAGTCACAGCTGCTATCTATTATTACCTTCCTACTCTGAGATTGTCTGGCTTGTGTGTGTGTGTGTACTTGCTCAGTGCCAGAGACCTTGGCATACACAGCTCCATGAAGAATACACTACAAAATATTGCTTCTCAGGGTGGACCTACTTGTTATTAGAAATGCAATGAGCAATCTTCCTTGTGCTGACATTACAACAATACTTTTCTCTGTGCCTGTTTTCATAGCACTAACTGCACAGTATCATGGTGTTTTATTAAGGCAAAGTGAACTAAAATACATTGTTCCTAAAATACAATCTAACCTGCCATCTTTATCTGCTGCCAAGGGACAAGAAGAAAAATTTGCTGCAAGCCTGTGTAGCAAGGCCTGCCAAGGACATAAACATATCCCTGTTCAATATATGATATGATAGCCGTGTTTAAATATTTGAAGGGATGTCATATTGAGGAGGGAACAAGCTTGTTTTCTGCTGCTCCAGAGACTAGGACCCGAAACAACGGATGCAAGCTGCAAGAAAAGAGATTCCACCTCAACATTAGGAGGAACTTCCTGACAGTAAGGGCGGTTCGACAGTGGAACACACTCCCTCGGAGAGTAGTGGAGTCTCCTTCCTTGGAGGTCTTTAAGCAGAGGCTGGATGGCCATCTGTCGGGGATGCTTTGATTGGGAGTTCCTGCATGGCAGGGGGTTGGACTGGAGGGCCCTTGTGGTCTCTTCCAACTCTATGATTCTATGATTCTAATATATTTTATTCATTACCAATACTGTGTAGTGCTCCAACCAATATTCAAGCTTCCACATGAATACCAGGATGCTGTCTATGTTGTACTACACAAAGGAAGAACTTGAAACATTGCCTCTGTTCTTGGTTGGAAGCTTTGTGCAGTTTGTAGATTTGCTCTCATCTTCCATTTCTCAGACATAGGCTTTTGTAAATTTCATCTTCCATGTTCTTGTGGTACAAGTGATGATCAAAAACATAAATCATAGGCAAAATGGATTGGCATAATCATACCCACCCCTTGGAACAATTTATAGAGATATGAACAATTGTAGAAGCAGAAATTAGTAGTCAGCTTGCTGTAGCACTGTAGGAATTAAGTGGAAATGGATGCTTAGTGACCTCTGTTCTAAATGTTTTCATTTATTTATTTATTTTTCATGGCAGAGCATTTCCAGGAATTATGCATTTCACAGTCAGTCCTGGGCATGAAAATCTGGCCCCTAAGCCCACCAAAGCTGTATACCCCTATCCTAAACAGTAACAGAAATGTCAGCCATGAAAACAAAGCTACATGTTATACCTACACTGCCTTGCTTATTATACTGTGCCAGAAAGTTGAAAATCAGGGGTAGGCAACCTTTTTGAGCTGGGTTGCTGTCCCTCAGACAATTGGGGTGGGTGGGTGGGTGGGTACCAAAAATAAATAAATAAATAAATAAATAAAATTACAAAATATAAAAAAAATAAAAAATATATATGCATGCACACTCTCTCAGCCCCAGAAAAGCCATGGCAAAACCCCTGTGGAGATTTTGCCAAGAAAAACCCAAGAACAAGTAATAACAACCATAATCAATATCATCATGGTGGGCGGCAGCGGCAGGACCGGCCCAGGGCCGGTCCAAAGGCCTCGGGGGCCCGCATCCGGCCCCCTGAGGCCTTAGGTTGCCTACCCCTGTTCAAAATTATCTTGTCAACTAGACAAACCTCCTACTCAATAAAGGATCAGTAAAGGAAGACTCAGCCACAGTCTTCCTGACAGATAGATGCCACCGTTTGTTGCTGCTGTGTCCCTTGAAGTCATTTCCAACTTATGGCAACTCTAAAGTGTCACTATCATGGGATTTTCTGAGGATGATAGAGTCTGACTTGCCCAAGGTTACACAGTGCATTTCCCTGGCTGAATAGGGATTTGAACCCTGTCTCGAGAGTCACAGTCCAATGCTCAAACCACTACACCACACTGGCTCTGGGTGTCATCATATTCTGCTTAAATTCCACCAGTGAAGACAAATCTACCATCTCCTGAGGTAGTCTGTTTTACAACTCTTTCAGCTGTGGAGATGAGATGAGTAAAGTCTTGGTCATGACCCATGAGAGCATCTAAAAGATCTCCACATTTGATGCTGTAGTGGTGGGACAGGAGGTGGTCATCACACTGGCAGCAGAAAGGGAGATAAGTGGAAGTCTTCATATCTTCTAACCTCACAGTTTTGATTTCGAAAGACAATGGAATTTTCCCTGTGGAAAGTTAAACTTTAAGGGATCTCTCTCTCTCTCTTACACACACACACACGAAAGTTAGCTATGCCTTTAAACTGTCAGAGGTCTGCCTTTACGAGAGTGGAAAATGATAATTAAATAATAAAGGAGAACAATCTATTTGTATGAGCAGAAAAACCCTTAACAGAGATCAGCTCATATTTTTAAAAGCACATAAAAATTAGCAGGTTTTTTTCTTTGAAAAACAACCGATCAGTTGTCCTTTTATGGCATTAGTTGCAATGAAGAGACTGGTGCGTCACAGCCAAATATGGATCAAGGCTTCACAAGATGAGGCCCTTGCTTTCCACTGGATCTGAGCCACTAATTCCATACTTCTTTACCATTTGCTTCTTTCTACTAGGAAAGCAGCCTGTAATAAAGGCAATCATTTCACACCAGCAGCCCCATACATTTGGTCAACAGTGCATCCTATTGAAAGCACAAAATCCCTGCTCCTAATTAAACCACTATTTTTGCAATGAGAATAATTATTCAAAATTTTTAAACACTGTTCCTATTTTCATAGCACCCTCCTTGACAAGCAGCCCAAAGCAGCTGACGGGATGCAGAGCACCATGGCGTGCTTGAGTAATTCTGCTGTGTTCAGGGACAATAAAATAAAAATAAAGCTGCTCTCTGGTGGATTTGAAAGGAAAGCTTGATATTCTCCTGCCTGCCCCCTTCTCCAAGATACATTATGGACAGCCCATTCATCTGCCTGTGGATCTGACCTACTGCCAAGCTTGTTTTCTGAATGGTGCCTCATATGTATCATTTACCTCTTAAAGAAATAGGTTTGTCACAACATCTGATAGTCCTGATGCATAGCCCTGATACATAACCTCTATTCAGGACAAGATACTACTTTTAGGACAGAATATGGAAAAATTGAATGGTTTCCATTTGGAAAGGGGGTCAGGCAAGGCTATATTCTATAACCCTATCTAATATGTATGCTGAGAACATCATACAAAAAGCAGGATTGGATTCAGGGGAGGGAGGCATGAAAATTGAAGGAAGGAATATCAGCCATCTAAAATATGCAGATTAACACCATAACACTAGCAGAAAATATCAGATATGGAAAGACTATTGAAGAAGGTCAAAGCAGAAAGGGCAAAGGGTGATTTACAGCTCAACATCAAGAAAACAAAAATTATGACCACAGACGATCTACGTAATTTTAAAGCAGGTGATGAAGAAATCGAAATAGTTCAAGATTTCCCATACTTGGGCTTAGTCATCAATCAGAGCTGAGACTGCAGTCAAGAAATTAGAAGACGACTAGGACTTGGAAGGGCAGTTATGAAGGAACTAGACAATATCCTGTAATGTAAAGATGTATCATTCAATACCAAAGTTAGGATTGTCCATGCCATTGTATTTCCCATTTCTCTGTATGGTTTTGAAAGCTGAACAGTGAAGAAAGCTGATAGGAAAAAAATCAATTCATTTGAGATGTGGTCCTGGAGGAGAATTCTGAGAATACCATGGACCACTAAAAAGACCAGTGGATGGGTCTTAGAGCAGATCAGGCCTGAACTCCCCCTGAGAGCAGAGGTGATTAAACTTAGGTTGCTGTATTCAGGCCATATCATGAGAAGAAATAATTCACTAGAAAAGACTATAATGCTTGGCAATGTGGAGGGCAGTAGGAAAAGAGAAGCCATGCCCATGAGTCTGCAGGAGCTAAGGAGAGGAGTTGAGGACAGGGTGACTTGGCGCTGTCTCACACCACGGGTCAAAGTCAAGGGCAATTAACAAGACCTCCTCCTCATGGGAAGCTATTTAGTAAACCATTAGAATGACATATGCATAGATGTATTGCCAAAAGAGGGAGAGCATAAGACCAATGTCTTGAAGGCTGACCATGATACAGTGATTCCTATAGCAACCTCAGGAAAAAGTATTCCAACAGAACTTCTGAGAGGCATGGTAGAAAGGGACGAGATAACTCAGGAACACCAAAAGATACATATTAAATAAAAAGTTAAGCACAAGTATACAATGAAAGCTTAGATTCAGCAGTCCTAGGATGGTGGTGGGAAGAGATGTTGTTGCTGCTGGTGGTGGTGATAATCTGTATGTCATTGCAATTCTTCTCTGTTTCCTTAGTCAACATAGTTCACTGCTACATATTAAATTGGCCTGCTCACCTGCAAATCTTACCAATTTTTATATGTGGTTGGACATAAACTGTACCATTGGAAAAACAGCTATGTGGTTTGGAAATGGATAGATGCCCAGTTGGAAAAGAAATAGAGAAAATACAGTGGATCCTTGTTATCCACTGGGGTTTGGTTCCAGGATCCCCCATGGATAACAAAATCCATGGATGCTCAAGTCCCATTAAATATAATGGCATAGCAAAATGGTGTCCCTTATATAAAATGGAAAGGCAAGGTTTGCTATTTTGAATTTACACTTTAAAAAAATATTTTCAAGCTGTGGATGCTTGAATCAGTAGATAAGGAGGGCCGACTGTATTATGACATGTCACATATTGAAGACAAGGCACTGGAAGAGAAATAATGACACCATAGGCATAATGGCAGAATGAGCATGCAAAACCCTTTGCAGATGTGTCTTAGTGGATCATACAATGAATACAGTGGGCCCTTGGAATCCACTGGGGTTTGGTTCCAGGGGCCCCCCTGGATACCAAAATCAGTGAATGCTCAAGTCCGATTATATACAGTGGCACAGTAAAATGGCATCCCTTATATAAAATGGCAAAATCAAGGGAGTTTTGAGAATAAAAAAACATTTTCAAGCTGTGAATGGTTGAATCCATTGATGTAGAATCCATGGATAAGGAGGGCCAACTACACAAATGTCAGTTTGAAAGGTACCACCTCTGGTGCCACACATTTGATAAAGAACAGGAATAGATAACCTGTTTATGTTAGTGAACTAAGGCAGACATATAACTGAATTGTTACTGTATAATAGACAAGAACTACTGAGTAGAAACCATTACTAATATCTAAGTAGCAACATGCTTTTTGTCCAGCTTTTCTTTACGTATGGTGTGTCAAATGGAGCATTTATGAAGCTGATAAAATATACTTTGGTTTAAAAAAAAACACCTGACATGGCAGATTATGGCCCTTTATAGTGATACAAAGTACACAAGAGATCAGCTCTGTAATTCCTGCTGTTACTGAAACATGCAAACTCCTATCAGCTCCATTCAGTGGTTTCAGTCTGATCCCTATCATAGCAAATGAGGGCAATCCTTTTCCCCACCCCACCCACAGAATAATTCTCCAAAAGGAAAACAAAAAACAAACAAAACCCTCTGAACAAAGCCTTGCTATTAAGTGCTGACAGCTGATCTGGTCAAAGACACCAAATTATAGAGGGGAAGTGAATAATTGAGATAACTGACCTAGGTACCTGAAAGAAGAAAGCACTCCCAAGAAAGACATTTCAGAGATTCATTATGGCTAGAGGGACAAAAGACATTTGCTTTTTACAAACCAGGTGCAGGAGTGGCAAAGGAGAGCTCAGAAACAGAGATTAAGGGAGAGATAGCAGTCAAAAGAAAACCAGAATAAACAACCTGCAAGGGTTTTTAATGGGATCTATTGCAGATTATTTTGCAGAACTCTTTTCAGGGTGGTTAGATGAGGAAGTGCCAGAAGGTGTGGAGGTTATTTCACATTCAATGTCCCATTCATTCCACATAAGTAATTAGAAGGGAAGGCCAAGAGATAAGATCAATGAGAAAAGAAACAGTGCTGCTGGTCAGGCACAAGGAATCTAGAATACATACACACTAGAATACATACACACAGAGACACACTTTGTACAAAGCTTTTGGATAGCTATCTTCATTTATGTACTTCTAACAATCAGCAATCTAAGGTATGCAGATGTCACCATACTACTAGCAGAAAATATCACAGACTTGGAACAATTATTAAGGAAGGTCAAAGAAGAAAGTGCAAAAGCAGGCTTACTGCTGAACATAAAGAAAACAAAAATAATGACCACAGATCTACATGCATTCAACCTAGACAATGAGGAAACTGAAATAGTTAGAGTTGAAATAGATCCTAAAGAGTAAGATATACAACTCAGCATGAAAGTTCAAGCCATTATATCCCTCTATCACATATATGGATGTGAGAACTGACCAGTGAAAAAAGCAGATAAGAAGAAAATAAACTCATTTGTGGAGCTAGAGAAGAGTATTCTACTGAGGATACTGTAGACAGCCAAAAAGACAAACAAATGGGTCTTAGAATCATAGAATCATAGAATCATAGAATCATAGAGTTGGAAGAGACCACAAGGGCCATCCAGTCCAACCCCCTGCCATGCAGGAACTCCCAATCAAAGCATCCCCGACAGATGGCCATCCAGCCTCTGCTTAAAGACCTCCAAGGAAGGAGACTCCACTACTCTCCGAGGGAGTGTGTTCCACTGTCGAACCGCCCTCACTGTCAGGAAGTTCCTCCTAATGTTGAGGTGGAATCTCTTTTCTTGCAGCTTGCATCCATTGTTTCGGGTCCTAGTCTCTGGAGCAGCAGAAAACAAGCTTGTTCCCTCCTCGATATGACATCCCTTCAAATATTTAAACACGGCTATCATATCACCTCTCAGCCTTCTCTTCTCCAGGCTAAACATCCCCAGCTCCCTAAGTCGTTCCTCATAGGGCTTGCTTTCCAGACCCTTCACCATTTTAGTTGCCCTCCTTTGGACACGCTCCAGTTTCTCCACATCCTTTTTGAATTGTGGTGCCCAGAACTGGACACAGTATTCCAGGTGAGGCCGGACCAAAGCAGAATATAGTGGCACTATTACTTCTCTTGATCTAGACACTATACTTCTACTGATGCAGCCTAAAATTGCATTGGCCTTTTTAGCTGCTGCATCGCACTGTTGACTCATGTTCAACTTGTGGTCCACCTGGATTCCTAGATCCCTTTCACACGTAGTCTCATTCAGCCAAGTGTCCCCCATCGTATATCTGTACTTTTCGTTTTTCCGCCCTAAGTGTAGTACCTTACATTTCTCTGTGTTGAATTTCATTTTGTTAGCTTTGGCCCAACTTTCTAGTCTGCTCAAGTCATTTTGAATTTTGATCCTGTCCTCTGGGGTATTAGCTACTCCTCCTAATTTGGTGTCGTCTGCAAATTTGATAACTATGCCCCCAATACCGTCATCCAAGTCATTAATAAAGATATTGAATAGCACTGGGCCCAGGACAGAGCCCTGTGGCACCCCACTGGTCACTTCTTTCCAGGTTGAAAAGGAGCCATTGTTGAGCACCCTTTGCGTTCGACCAGATAACCAATTACAAATCCATGTAACAGTTACTTTGTCTAGCCCACATTTTACCAACTTGCTTGCAAGAATGTCATGGGGAACCTTGTCAAAGGCCTTACTGAAATCAAGATATACTATATCCACAGCATTCCCTTCATCTACCAAGCTGGTAATTTTATCAAAAAAAGAGATCAGATTTGTCTGGCATGACCTGTTTCTCTGAAACCCATGTTGACTTTTTGTGATTATGAAATTATCTTCCAGATGTTCACAGACTCTCTGTTTAATGATCTGCTCCAGAATCTTTCCGGGTATTGATGTCAGACTAACTGGACGATAATTGTTGGGATCCTCTTTTTTCCCCTTTTTGAAGATGGGGACAACATTTGCCCTCCTCCAGTCCGCTGGGACCTCTCCTGTTTTCCAGGAATTCTCAAAGATTATTGCCAATGGTTCTGATATTACATTTGCCAGTTCTTTTAATACCCTTGGATGTAATTCATCTGGTCCTGGAGACTTATATTCATCTAGATTAACCAGATGTTTCTGTACTATCTCTTTACTTATTCTGTGATGAAATTCTCCTATTCTGTCCTCTGCTCCATTATCCTCAAGTTGAGCACCCTTTGCCTTTTCTGAGAAGACTGAAGCAAAGAAGGTGTTGAGTAATTCTGCCTTTTCTCTGTCCCCTGTTAACTTTTTGCCATCTTCTCCACACAGTGGCCCTACCATTTCCTTCTTTTTCCTTTTGCTACTGACATACCCCCAAAAACCCTTTTTATTGTTCTTAACCGCTCCAGCAAGCCTGATTTCATTCTGCGCTTTAGCTTTTCTGACTTTAACCCTACACGTGCTAGCTATTTGTTTGAATTCCTCTTTGGTGATTTCCCCAGTTTTCCATTTCTTATACATGTTCCGTTTAAAACATAGTTCAGTTGCAAGTTCCTTAGTCATCCATCCTGGTTTCTTGAGACACCTCCCATTCTTCCTCCTCATTGGCACGGTTTGAAATTGTGCCTTCAGTATCTCCCTTTTGAGAAACTCCCATCCGTCTTGAACTCCCTTCTCTTTTAGTATTCCTGTCCATGGGATCACCCTCAGTATTTCTCTAAGTTTAGTAAAATCAGCTTTCCTAAAGTCTAGAATGCGTGTCTGACTATGCCTGGCTTCTCCTTTCCACTGTATAATAAACTCCAGGAGGACATGATCACTCCCGCCTAAGGATCCAACCACTTGCACCCCATTAACTAGGTCTTCCCTGTTAGTTAGGATCAGATCCAAAATAGCTGACTCCCTCGTTGCCTCTTCCACCTTTTGAACAATGAAATTGTCTTCGAGGCAAGTGAGGAATTTGCTAGACCTCGAGGATTTTGCCGAGTTTGACTTCCAGCAAATATCCGGATAGTTGAAGTCACCCATCACTACTATATTTCTCCTTTCTGAGTGTGTGGTCATCTGTTCTAGAAAGGCATCATCCAGTTCTTCTGCCTGAGTCGGGGGTCTGTAGTAGACTCCCACAATAACATCCCTGTTGTTTCTTTCCCCTTTAATTTTTATCCAAATGCTCTCCACCTGGCTTTCAGGATTGTTGTCCTGGATTTCTTCACTGGTGTAAATATCCCTGACATATAATGCTATTCCTCCTCCTCTCCTGTTTGGCCTGTTTCTCTTGAAGAGGTTATACCCCTGTATTTTTACATTCCAATCATGAGACTCATCCCACCAGGTTTCAGTGATGCCTATTATATCATATTTGCTTTGTTGCGCTAGGAGTTCAAGTTCATCTTGCTTATTTCCCATGCTCTGTGCATTAGTGTAGAGACATCTAAGACCATATGTCTCCTTTACTTGCTGCCTTAGCACGTTTTTTTGCCTCCCACTGTTGGGTCCCTCTACTGTTTGCTTTGTTTCCTCTATGACAGTTTGACTATTTTTTCCAGTCCTTTTGTCTTCCAGGGTGCTGTCTCCCTTCCCCACATAACTCAGTTTAAAGCCCTCCTGATCAAATTCTTCAGACTGTTGGCAAAAACGTTTCTTCCAACTGGTGTGAGATGCAGCCCATCCCTTGCCAGGAGTCCACCCTCATGGAACCGCAGCCCATGATCCAAGAATCCAAATCGTTCTCGACGACACCATCTGCGGAGCCAATTGTTGACATCTGCTATCTTCCTCTCTCTTCCTGGACCGTGCCCTTCAACTGGCAGTAGAGACGAGATGACAATCTGTGCCTCCATTTCTTTCAGCTTCTTTCCTAGAGCCTCGTAATCCCTTTTGATGTTTTGAAGGCTGTGTCTTGCTGTGTCGTTCGTTCCCACGTGAACCAAAAGGAAGGGGTATTGGTCGGTAGGCCTGACCAGTCTTCTCAGCCTCTCTGTCACATCTCGGATCTTTGCCCCAGGGAGACAACACACCTCCCGAGACATCTTGTCAGGCCCACAAATCACTGCTTCTGTCCCTCTCAGCAAGGAGTCCCCCACCACAACCACACGTCTCCTACGAGGCTTAGCAGCGACTGTTCCCTGTGGTGGTACTCCCAGCTCTTTCCCTGAAGTCTGTTCATGCTGCTCTTCCTCGTCCTCCTTGGTAAGGGAAAGAGCTTGAAAACGATTCTGTAGCTGCAAGCTCCCAGAACGATCTCTGGTCTCCCTACTTCTACGTGTGACATTCCTCCAGCTGTCTACCTCCTGTGTATGTGGTGTGACGTTCTCTTCCCCAGCAACTTCCACTGTGTGGTCCCTGTCCAAGACCGTTCGTTCCGTTCTGTCTAGGAAAGCCTCTTGCTCCCTAATATTCTGAAGTGTAGCTACCCGCGCCTCCAGCTGCTGTACTTTCTCCTCCAAGAGAGCTACCAACTTGCACTTGGAGCATGTGTAGTTCCCGACCTCTGTCTTAGAACGGATCAAACCTGAACTCTCCCAGGAAGCCAAGATGACCAAACTGAGGCTGTCATACTTTGGCCACATCATGGGAAGGCATGAATCATTGGAAAAGATGATAATGCTGGGAAAGGTAAAAGGTAGTAGAAAGAGAGGAAGACCACACACCAGATGGATGGACTCAGTCAGGGAAATAGGCCTGAGTTTGCAGGACCTAAGCAAAACAGTGAAAGACAGGGGGTCCTGGAGATGTCTCATCCACAGGGTTGCCATCGGTTGGGGTTGACTTGAGGGCAGTTAACAAAAACAAAAGGTTTGGTGCAATTTACAATTCTAAACAGATTTACTTCTGCAGTGGGGCTATATCCACACTGAACAATTATAACACTTTAAAAACTGTGGCTCCATCCTATGGAAACCTGGGATTTATAGTTTTGTAACTAGAACTTTCTGATATTCTACTCATACTGTAGTTCTAAGGAAAGTAAGGGGGGGTTGCAGACTGCCAGAAATAGTGCAAATTGAGTCCACTTTTAGGGTTAGGGTTAGTGCTAGGGAATCATGGGAATTGTATTTTCCCCTGAGACATTGAGCTTTCTCTGTCAGAGAGCTCTGGTGCCACAATAAAATACAGTTCCCATGATTCCCTAACCCTAACCCTAAAAGTGGACTCAATTTGCACTATTTCTTGCAGTCTGCAACCCCCCTAACAGATAATTCCAAGAACCTCAGCAAACATCAAATCACAGGATTATGTAGCATGGAGCCCTGGCAGATACAGTGGTATCAAAATGCTATAATTGTGCGGTGTGCACACACCTGTGTTCTGTGAAATAGGGCATTGCCACCAAATTATTCCTTAATCCAGAGGTTTGTAATCTGTCTCCCCTGAAGCCTTAAGTATACACATTGCATCCCCCAATTCACCTACCCAATGTTTTTGTAGTGAGAATCAGGATGATTGATGGAGGGGAATGGAGAAAAGGGTCTCCACTCCCTTATTGAGGAAAGAGGACCACTATCATGTGCATATCTCTATGGGTGTCCATGCACATGTGTGGCACCTGATCTACAAAACAGCATCACATGCAGCCCTCAAAACAAAGAAGCTAATACAGAGCTGCCTTAACCCTACTTCCCCCAAAACCACTTAATTCCTAAATGGTAAGATAAGGTTCAAGCTAGCACTCATTAGTCCTGTTACTCACTTTTGTAATGTTTTCCAGTGATTGTTTCACCATTCTCATTTCATTCATGCATCCTTGCAATAACCTATTTCAGTAGACTAGGACTCTATCACAGTTTGTCCAGTGTGAACCAAGTCAAGTCATGATTAAACTATCCTACTGATTTCAATAGGAAGTAAGAATGATATTCATATATTATACAGAGCAATCTTAAGTGGAAGTTGGCCATTTGTCCACCTCCAAAGTCCTGCCAGTTCTCAGCAGTGGGAAGGGGAGATGAGGAAACAGTTCATTATTTCCCCCCTCTTCTTTGTTGGAAGTTGGAAACAATCCTGCCCCCCCCCCCCATTGAAAGTAATAGGGGTCGCGGGAAATTTAGTGAGAGTCCTGATCCGGGTTCCACTGAACAGAGTGTAGGAACATCATCTCTTCCTGAATACAGATTATATTTTTAGTTCAATTCCTATAGGTTTCTTTTTTAGATTACAATTGGGGGCTGGATGAACTCATCCTTAATACTTATATGGGAAATCAAAAACAACTTTGTTCCAAAGTCTATGATACTTAATCATGTAACAAAATTAAAACAATACATCTCTCAGAGATACACTGGGATTTTTGTGTGTGTTGATTACATTTATTCCGAGTTTGCTTATAAGTCCATTTTTCATTTTATAAACTCAAGCCCTCATACAAAGCAAAAGGAAAGGAATATATTGCTGACATTCTCTTAATTAAGTGTCTGGCTTTCAAAACCTCAATTTCATTTGCAGTTTTGGCCATTAAGGCATAATCACATTCACATAAGAGTTCAACAGCAGCAGTTTTTATTTGGGTTTTAATTACAAACACACACACAAACACATACAGGAAACCACTTGTGGTTTCCTTTCTTGTTCTTGTGATCCCAAGATGCCAGATCCCACATTTAAAAACAAAAACAAAACAGCAAAAACACACTGCCAAACTAACAAGCAACTGGCATTTATTAAAAAGAACTCCTATATAAAATAGAAAAGAGTGTGCCTGATGATTGGCTTCCTACTGAGACAGTTTCACATAAGGTTGTTTTCAGATCAAAGATTTTAAGTTAAGGGATACTGAGGAATGAATGTGTTTCACTTTATGTTTAGGGATCCAACTCATTTCACATTGGGGCCAGGAAGATTTTTTCTCCCAGGGTAAGCTTGGAAATTTTGTCTTAGCAATTAAGCAGATGACAGCAAACTTGCTTTAAACAGACAGAAAATGTCCTACTAGTCCACATAAGATGTAGGAGGATTTTCCAAAAATATTTATGTCTTCAGATCTGGGAGTGGATTAGGGGGACACTTAGGGTAATAATATCATGATTACTGCTTCTCTGATTTCTCCCAGTTTTAAGTTTTAGCATTTCCCACAAGCTTTCTAAAACAAAAGGAGGCTAATACACACAGATATTTGGATGCAGATCGAAGCTAAATAGTCTCATCTGGGAATGAAAGACAAAAGTTAATAGATACCAAGCAAGAGAAATGAGGGAAAGCTGGGACTGCTGGATTCATAAACATCTTTCCCTTGAGCATATATGAAAGTGTCAACCAAGATTGAATGTACAAACAGTGCACTTGGTAAGAAAAGTTTGGAGATCCAGGTTCTAGTCTCTGCTTTTCTTTAATCTCACTGGGTGGCCTTGGTCACTGAATCCTGACTCCTCAGATTACTAAGCAACCCTAGAAGGTATCTGTTCCTGAGATAAAAAAAACACCCAAATAAATAAAGCAAGTAACATTAACATTTCTTAATCCTGACTTTTGTTTGACCATACACTTTGAGAGGCCAGTGCAATTCTTTCCACTTATGCAGTGGCAAAACAAAACACAAAACAAAGCAAAACTTTCATAGCCTATTGTTGCTATCAATCATTTTGTGAATGTCAAAGTAAATATTCAGAATATGTCAATGCATTACATAATGCAGATCTTCTTAGATTGACTTTGCAGATTTCTGCATATGTTGTTAGGGAAGACATTGCTATTAGTGCCCAGCTAAATTAATATAAGATTCATGTGTCCCACTCTCAAAACAGTATGTTTGCAATATATCATTTTAACATCCAACCTACTCTTTGTTTTTAAAAAGGCTATGACAAAATGCATGCAACTTTACACTGAAATTATTATAATAGTGAGATCATTGCAATATGAAAAGTATGGGTGGGTGTGGACACACACACGCACATACACACATGTATCTGTATTAGAGTTACATTATGACCAAAGGTAAAAAAAAATGCAGTCTTATAACTAAAATAACATACTTGACTGATAAAATATACACATCTGTGTCACAGGAAGAAGGGTTTACTCCCCAGATCTGCTGCAACTCTTGCTCTTGAAATTCTCTTGCTTTTTTCAAGTAATGTATTCCAGTCCTGATTTTCCAAAGAACCACAATAAAATATTTAGAGGAGCGCCTGCCAGTGCTAGCATTCAGCAGTCTGCTCTGAAGCAGCTCCAGAAACAGCAATACAAATAAGACTTTTGTCTCATCTCTCTCTTATACAACACCTGGGCAAACATTTTACAGACACATCAGGGGAACAAAACAAATGATAAGGATCTATCATGACAGAGGGTGCTGTAACTTTCAGAAGAAAGACAAGAAGGGACCAGAGAAATCAATTCTCTACCAGTAAAAGGCCACCAGCCTGCCTTATACAAAACCTTGTTCCTTTACTATAGTTACACCACTGGTGGGATAGCACTGGCTACCTACTTGCTATATGGGACGTATGTACAGCAATTCATGATCACTGCAAAAAGAAAGACTATAACTACAGTATAAGCAGCTATGCACTTTCAGGTAATGACAAAGAATAACAGAATCAGAGTTGGAAGAGACCATAAGAACCATCCAGTCCAACCCCCAGCCATGCAGGAATACACAATGAAACCATTCTCCACAGATTGTCAACCAGCTTCTGCTTAAAAATTCAAGACAGTATATGCAACTGTCGAACAGATCATCTTCCTAACATTTAGGTGGAATCTTTTCCTGTAGTTTGTCCTAAGCTCTGGAGCATCAGAAAACAAGCTTGCTCCATCTTCAATATGACATCCTTTCAAACATTTAAACATGCCTATCATGTCACCCCTTAACTTTCTCTTCTCCAGGCTAAACATACCCCGCTCCCTAAGCCTCTCCTCATAGGGCATAGTTTCCAGATCTTTTACAATGTTGGTTGCCCTCCATTTTGGTGCACCAGAAGTTGGAAATCCATTTGCCTGTCATACAAAGCATATTCTCCTCCTGCCCACCTTGCCTTCACCTTAACACTCACAACAGCATGAAGCAACCGACAAGGCACAGCATGAGGCAGCATTTGAGTCATGTGGTATTTTCCTCCACCATTTTGTGAGGCCTGACTAGAAAGATAGCTAAGTTACCCTGTAAATGGAATGAAATTATCCCATAAGTTGTAGTCATGATGTTATCTATACCATTGTCATTGTGGAAAGGGATAAATCACAAAATATTTGTACCTAGTTACTTCCAAGCTTGAATGTGTGGGAACTGTCAAACAGAGAGAAGTTCTTATATTGTTGGGTAAATATGCTGTGGAATGTGAACAAATTTGCCATGGAAACACAATTGTTTGTATGATTAATATACATAATTTTCACTTGAGGACTACACAGACTGGGTAACATGTGAAATCATTACATAGATGGGGCACTGTGTGAAATCCATTAAATGAATTCATATTCTTTAACACCACTTCTGTGTATTGACTTCCCACATGCAAAAGTCCTTGCTGAGGATATCCTTTTATGTACTTTCTTCTTGCCATCAATCCCTGTTCAAGTCGCCCAAGCAACAATATGTACACAGAACAATGTTATGGTTAGTAAACACAGTGAAACAAAGGAAAGTTATACCACTGGTAGTAAAGGAATTTGATTTGTTAAGGACTCAGCCATGCCCAGACCCTGATCTTGAGAGGAACCCAAACTAAACTGCTGCTCCTGCAGAGCTGTTACACCTCAACATTTCGGTTACAGGACCAGAGAGCTCCACACTTGAGAGTCTTGGCCAGAATTCAGAATATCTCCCTTGTCATCATCCCCAGGGCCACTGGAGGACAATGGTGAGTTCCAGGAGTTAATGTAAGATAACTTGGGAGTAGGAGAAATTCATGTAGCTTGGATCAGAATCTGGCTAATCGCCAGGATTGGGCAAAGCCTCCATCTCCTATGTATATCTAGTCTGAGCTAGATCACTGCTGATGCAGAATCATCATTGATGCTCCCTGGAAAACTCCTGCTTGCAGTGTGTCAACTGCCAGGACCATACCCACAAGCTCCTCAGAACTGGGAAATGCCACCCCTCAGTGGCAGCTGGTGCCTTCCATGTCAGTAGGATTTACTTTCAGCTTTAAAGGAATATCCAAGTAGTTGAATCCTACTCCCAAAATTTAAACTTCATGCGAAAATCAGAGTAGATCCAACAATCTACAGATGTGCTATTAATTTTCCTAGGCATAAATGTCTATAAGGGGGAGAATAACCCCACTTCTAAATGTACTGTTATTAGTGCATATTGATGATACATCTGACCCAAACCCTTAGAAAAGTGTTTTTGGATTAAAACTCCCAGAATTCCTCAACCAGCCTGGTCAATGGGAGTTGTAGTCCAAAACCAGCAACTTTTCCCATACTTTGATCTGATACATATAGTGAATGTTATGTCCTTATCTCTATGCATAGTGCATTTGACCACATAGGCTCCTGTCAAGTGAAACCTTATCTTCCTCTCTCACCCCCCCTTGTAATATGTGGTGACTCTGTGTTAATCCAGAGGTTTGTAATCTGTCTCCCCTGAGGCCTTAAGTATACACATTGCATCCCCCAATTCACCTACACAGTGTTTTTGTAGTGAGAATCAGGATGATTGATGGAGGGCAACAAACTATTACTTATCAGATATAATTTTTAAACTTTCTACTGATAAATTGCCTGAAGAAAAGCAGAAAGCGGATGGAGAGCATAAATATATTTTAGCAGCAATTTTCCCTTCATACATTCAGATATCTGAGTGGTTATGAAAACCTTCTGAATAAAATGCCCCATTTGAGGATTATTGATTCTGTTTACAGCTTGCTGCTCTGATGAGAATGCTTGTTAATGATGCAATTTGGGCTCTTTTCTTCCAGGTTTACCTCTATGCACACAAACTCTGCTGATGATGACTTTATAGCTCATCTGAACAATGGATAATTTTCAAACACAAACATGCAATCAGATCTTGTAGCAGCACTAAATTATACCTGGGCATATCTAGCTGAGTTGATTCTTTAATTCAGTCCAACTAGCATTTAAGGCTGAATAAAATTCATTTCCTGAAGGCATAACTTTTATCCACATGAGCTGATGTTACTTGCCTCCATTTATTCTCAGAAGATATGGAGGGAGGATGTCCCATCAGGCCTAGTGGCTACTAAAAAGAGGCAATTTCAGTAGTGGTACTCTGTGAAATGCCACCCCTCTTCCCGAGAGGCTCAGCTATTGCTGCTGTTATGTGCCTTCAAGTCATTCCCAAGTTATGGTCACCCTAAGATGAACCTATCATAGGGTTTTCTTGGCAAGATTCTTCAGAAGAGATTAGCCATTGCCTTCCTCGGAGGCTGAGAGAGTGTGACTTGCCCAAGGTCACCCAGTGGCTTTCCATGGCTAAATGGGGATTCGAACTCTGATCTCCAGAGCTGTAGACCAACACTTAAATCACTACACTATGCTGGCTCTCTCCAGTGATCCACTGTCTGCTGGGGAAACCCCTGATCCTGGGTGGTTTTCTTTTGCATTTGCTGGATCTTGATTTTGGTGTTTCTCAGGACTGGTAGCCAAACTTTATTTTAAGGGTTACAACAAGAAAGAATAAACCAAATTAAATAGATATCCTTGCATATCCTCCCATCCTGGGGCCTTGCCATTCAACAACAGAACAACACACAGATTAACATGCAAATCACATCCTCTCAACCAAGAGTCTCACAGGATATATACCCCACTCACTTCCATGCCAGCATTCTCTGAAGATGCCAGACACAGATGCTGGCGAAATGTCAGGAATAAACTCTTCTGGAACAAGGCCACATAGCCCAAAAAAACTCACAAAAAACTGTAGTGTTTAGTATTCTTCACTTTTCTGTTTTGGGTAAAATACAGTTTATTTTAGCAAGAAAAAAATGCTGGCATTTCCTGTCTTGGATGTCCATATGACAATTAATGGGATGGAGTAGAACATGCCCAATGGGATCTGAAATTTGCCAGTACAGTAAAAATCCTGTTTGGTTTCTGTCAACATATCCTATTCTGCCAACATATTCAATCTAGAGGCCATCTTGTATGTTAGGAATTTTGTATCTTGATTTGTCAGAGGAATGAGTCTTTAAGAACCTTCATGTTGATAATCTTTATTTGTTTTAGGAATTAAGATTATACACATTGCATTTAATGACTGGGGGAATCACCCCATCAAATGGAAAACATATTTTCAAGTAATATTTTCAATTTCTTCCAAAATAAGATGCCAAAACATGTTCTGCATCTACCAGCCAACATCCCCAGCAATTGGACAGATCTTACTTTCCCTTCATGAAGTCAGATACTATCTATCTACACTGTAATTTAGAAAAAGCTTTCCTTTACATTTTGGTACAATGTAATTGAAGGTATTTGTTTCCAAATTACTAACTATTATGCATTAATAAGAAAATTTTGGTTTTTATTTTGTAAGAAAGTGAAATGATGACTCACCATGTTTTGCCATTTTATCCAACAATAATATAATTTTGATTAGTAAAAGGGACAGTCAAGTTAAGATTCAGAATCAACTGTGCATTTATTGATACCCGCACAAATGTGCATTTCCAATAACTGGGGAAAGAACCTTTCTCTGAAACCAAGGCAGAATGGATATACAGGATGTAGGATATGGCTTATATGCTAAAATTGATATATTTAGAGTCCAAGAAGTAGACAGCAAGACAGTTGCTTTACTTAAAAACTGAGTATTTATGCACTGTTGGGAAGACAAGTTTTAGATAAAATTAATTCACATATGTTTTTGACTATAGTATAGCTGTTTTTGAAATATTGGTTAAAGCTCTGTCTGCTTGTACATTAATAAAAAGGCCTTTAGAAACAACTAAGGAAGGAAGAAAGGAAGCAAAGAAAAAATATCCCAAGCATATAGAGCAGTGCTAGCAGATGTGAGAATGTAAAAGGACCCCTGATGGATTAATCTGAAAACCTGTCTCATAATGGCCAACCAAATGCCTAGAGGTAGCCCACAAGAAGAAAGTAAATGCACCAGCATCCCCTTGATTGTGTTTCTTGGCAACTGGCATACAGAGCCATACAGACTCTGACAGTGGAGATAGTATGCAACCATCACTGAGACTTCTGACACATTGTTGTTATCATTAACAATATTTAGAAGCCACAATGCAAGACCTGTGCCTAACAGTATAAAAAGAGGTCAAATGATATCACGTGGCAACTTTAACTCAGAAGATTGCTACTTGTGGTAAAATATTAAGCCTTTTGCTGTTGTCAGCTATCTAAGTTAATAGGGCCTAAGGAAATGAAGTTGTGCTCACTAGACAGGCAGTTTAGAGAAAAGCAATGAAAATTGTGCTTGCATTAATTCCTATTTCATGGTCTCAAGAAGATAAAAGGCCACAGAAGAGTGCTATTGGGAAAGAATCTTTTCCATATGTAGGCATATACACTCCCTCCCCCTCCCTCAGCACCCAAAAATGAAAACCACTTGGCTTTGATTTTCACCAGTAATCAAATGAGTCATATTTAGCCATAAATTAACATGATTAATACTGAAAAGCAAGCCGCTATTTTAAAATTGCCCAGTGGCAGTCACACACGCGCATGTACACACACAGTTATTTTAGTGCCTTTTATATAATTTTCTAAGAAGTGAAACAGCCTCCTTCCCCTTGACATCAAAGATGCTAACAAGAAGAGGCTTGAGACAAAAGTGTGAGATATTTCCAAGCATAATTCCCTTATTCGTTTTGTACAAAAATAAAGGTGAAATACCAAGCAAGGAACACAGTGGGCCTCCACATTCTCTGGGGGTAGGGGTGCAAGACCCTCATGAAAGTGGAAAACCTGCCAATAAAAAACCCACTATTTTGTTTTACCTGAGAGAACATCTCCTTAAGTACTCTGCCAGACATTGACCATAGAACTATGCTGGAAAACCTACAAATGCTAGAGAAGTGTCTAGGAATTCCCATCTAGGAATCTCTAGTTTCTCCAGCATGACTTCTGGTGGGCACTGACCACAGAGTCACACTGAAAAACCTAGAGATTCCTTTTGAAAACATATTAATCAAATATGTAACTAATCAAATCAGCAAAAGTCAAAGTCGCTAATGTGGAAGTCTGACTGTAATGGGAAAACTTGGATAGGGATATTATATTCATTTGATTGAGGGCTCAGGAATGGAATAGAAAGAGGCACTCTATCTTCTTCTCTACTTTTCATAGTACTGGGCTGAAAACGTGTCTGCCCATAGAACTGGAATGGGGAGGAAAAAGAAGACTACTAAGTTTGACCTTTTTCACGCCAGGATAGATCAGCCTATGCAGTCCACACAACATAATATCCCACCACAAGAAAATTGCAGTTTGCTTTCAAGCTCTAATCCAGGGGTAGGCAACCTTTCCCCTTTAAGGGCCGGGGGACTTCAGCTCTCAGAAGCCTCAGCCATGTTGGCCAATAGTCCCATGTTGGCCAATAGCTCCTGGGATTCTGGGAGCTGAAGTCCCTCGGCCCTTAAAGGGGAAAGGTTGCCTACCCCTGCTCTAATCTCTCAGACCTGAGACAGATGCCATGTTCAAAGAGCTTCAGCATTTCTGACTTGGGGCATTTCTTTCTTGGCAGGTGTTTCAGGCAAAGTAGCTGGAAGGCAGGGCAACTGTGAAAAGGATTCATACAACTCTGAGACCCACTCTGGATCAAGGACTAGCCCCAATGTTAGGAAGAATAAAACTATGATCTCAGGCTCCAGAATCCTCCTGCCCATCCAGTTCCTCTAAGGCCTTTTGCCATTCTCCTCTTTTGGAGGACAGAGCTATATCCAATGGCCTATTATCTAGCCCTTAAAGTAGCCTGCAGAACAGGACACTGTCCTATCTCCAGTGCTGAGATGAGTTCATTGGCAGTCCAGTTCACTTCTCTACATAAAATGGTGGATGCAAAGAGTGGTGCCACCTTGTCCTTTACCTCAGAGAGCAAAAATGTCTTGGGCTGGTCCTGTCTGATCTATTTAAAAAGAACTGAGATGGAATGAGTTCCAATGAGATGTACAAGCTCTATGAAGATACCCAGTTTTCCCATTTGTTCCATCACAGTGTTGCAGCAGCAAAACCACCTCCACACCTTCTGCAGTTTACATGCTCCTTGCCATAACAATGGAGTGAGATAATTCCAATTAGCAGAATCCAGATTAGAAGATTACCAAGCACCTTGATCCCAAAAAAGAAGAGACGGAGACTATCCAGAGGAAAGAAGATGAAACAGCTGTATCTTTACTCTTGCATTCAGAATCCCAGACACACATTTTGACAATAAACCTCAGTGAGACTAAGGGGGGTTGCAGACTGCCAGAAATAGTGCAAATTGAGTCCACTTTTAGGGTTAGGGTTAGTGCTAGGGAATCATGGGAACTGTATTTTATTGTGGCACCAGAGCTCTCTGACAGAGAAGGCTCAATGTCTCAGAAAAAATACAATTCCCATGATTCCCTAGCACTAACCCTAACCCTAAAAGTGGACTCAATTTGCACTATTTCTGGCAGTCTGCAACCCCCCTAAACATGGGCAAATACTTTGTCATCATTTCTATACAAAATCTTAGCTTCAACTATCTTGTCTGTAATATCCTATACTGAGCAAAAGATGATTATTTTGATAATGATTTCATTGTTGTTGTTCCACCCAACATGGAACACAAGGTGATTCACATCATGAATTAAAACGTACATTTAAAACACTTAACAGTAGAAAAAGTTAAAAGACAAATAAATAAGCCACCACATTAAAAAACCCCAAAAAACAGCACTTTAAAATGCATGGGGCCTATATACCCTAAAGGTATCAGATCCCATCTGATCTTGAAACCTAAATAGGGTCAACCCTGCTTGGTAGTTGAATGAGAGACCACTAAAGAATACCAGGTGCTATAGTCTATATTACAGAGGATGGGACTGACAAAATCAGTCCTTAGTATTCATTGTCTAAGAAATCTATATGAAATTCATGGGTCACCATAAGTCAACAGGCCAATATAAAGGCACACACACACTTTAAAACAATATAAAATCATTTTAAAACAACATACGGTAATAACAGTAAACGTACAGTTCAGAGGCTACACGAAAACACCTTACTGAATGGATAACTAGTTAAACAAATACTTGTGGGGAAAAAAAGGTCTTTCCCTGCTGCAGGAAGAGAGTAAGGAGGGAGCTGTCCTAGGGCCTTTGCAGACTGCCAGAAATAGTGCACATTAAATTGAGGCACTCCCCTGGCTCAGTGCTAGGGAGTCATGGGAATTGTATTTTTTTCTGGGACATTGAGCCTTCTCTGTCAGAGAGCTGTGGTGCCACAATAAATTACAGTTCCCATGATTCCCTAGCACTGAGCCAGGACAGTGCCTCAATTTAATGTGCACTATTTCTGGCAGTCTGCTTAGGCCCCTAGTCTCCTCTGGGAGAAAAGTCCACAGCCTGGGAGCAGCCACCAAAAAGGCTCTCTTCCATGTCCTCAGCAACCATACCTCTGAAGCTGATGGGACTGAGATAAAGCCCTCCAGTGAGGATCTTAAAACTTGGGCAGGCTCATGTTATCCAGAAAAAGACATATTCTTCAATACAGACATTTCAAAGTAATTAGGTTTTGTTTTCATTTGTTTGTTTGTATTGTCGTGCAGACAAATTCCCATGAATTGCTGAAGAACACCAAACTGTTAAAGCAGGGGTAGGCAACCTAAGGCCCGGGGGCCGGATGAGGCCTCCCAAGGCCTTTGGACCGGCCCCAGTCCGGTCTTGCTGCCGGCGCCCCCTGCCACCGCCGCCGCCCGCCATGATGATATTGATTATTGTTGTTATTACTTGTTCTTGGTTTTTTTGGGGGGGGGGTTGGCAAAATCTCCACAAGGGGTTTGCCATGGCTTTTCTGGGGCTGAGAGAGTGTGCATGCATATATTTTTTTAAATTTTTTAATTTTATTTATTTATTTATTTATTTTTGGTGCTTCGGCCCCCCAATTGTCTGAGGGACAGCAACCCGGCCCCCGGCTCAAAAAGGTTGCCTACCCCTGCGTTAAAGAATATGAAGCACTAAGGACAAAGAAACTATCTATCACCAGCTGAAAGAGCTGGACAACTAATCCCCTAGATAGAATTTCTCAAGCTTCTTTCTAACTGAAATGAGGACTGCAAAACACCTGGGAAAACCTAGGATCAGGATCTTTACCCTCCAAAGTGTCCACTGTCATCAAGGCCATTATAGAATATTAAAATTTAAATGCCTTATCTGAACATAAAGCACTTCTGACACTGGAAAAGGTCCAAATTTTGGGAGGGAAGAAACTGGAACATCAGTAATTCCAGGCCTATGAAAGGCCAGATCAAAGCACAGGTTAACTAGGCTTCAGCCCAAGGCTCACTGTTGCAGGTGTCCTAATCTCCAAAATGTCATGCATCTGGCAATTCTTAAAACATGACATTTTGTTTCTGCTATGTCTTATTATGTACGCCCCTCTTTCCTTTCTCCACATTTACTGCTCACAGGCACAAAAAGTGTGTCTTTGTATTTATGTGTGTGTGTATGTGTGAAAGAGAGAGAGAGAGAGAGAGAGAGGAAAAGGGAAGGAGACATACCTTTCGTATTTTCCACTCAGAGTCCAGGGATGGGAAAGGTGAATTCCATATCATTTTAACATTTTATATGGCTTTAGCTTATATTTTAAAAAGTGGGTCCAGTGGCATGCAGAGAACTAGCTTCCTCTATGCAGACATCTATTTTCAATGGGTCAATATCAAGTTTGAGACCAGAGAACCAGGTGACAACAGAACATCGGGCAGTGGGGTAGGCCAAAGATTTTGTGCCCTTCAGATGACCTGTTTGTGATATGATTAATGCATGAAAGAAGCTTCTGAATCTGTTGTCTCCAAGATTATGTTTCTTTAAATTATCTAATCTTTCCTGCACAGGTGTACCATATTACATAATTTTATTTCTACATATATGCACATACACATGTAAACACATGTTAGTTTAGAGTTCAGAGTGGAACAAGGGCTCCATACAGCCTGCACATATCAAGCTCCATCATGGCTTTGGTTCCATATATCCTTGTATCCTACATTCTCTTCTCCCCTAAAATTGTCTCCACTACCAATCATAATCTATTCCATGTGCAGGCCCAGTGTATTGGTGAAGTACACCTACTGGCTATTGATCTTCTGGCCTTGGATTATCACCATGTATCTAGGGCTTGTTCATATGATTTAAATACTTGTCATTCCATTTAAATAGACTGTGATCCAGCCATGCCCAATTTGGAGGAATTCAGACTTTTTGTGTGGGGGAACGGGACTCCATAAATTCCACTGAAAAAGAATTCATGGTTTTTAGCACAGCATCTGCAAGCATCCATGGGAATGTGCATTATTGAACTAGTGCTTTGCATGGACTCTCATGGCTCTGCATTATAATCAGAGGGAGGCCAAACAGATGTGAATTTGTGCAGGAAAGTGGAGACAATTGTCAATGTTAATGTGCAAAAATCCACAGCAATTCATATAGTACACTTAGGGCCTTTACAGACTGCTAGAAATAGTGCAAATTGAGTCCACTTTAACTGTCCTGGCTCAGTGCTAGGGAATCATGGGAACTGTATTTTTTCTAGGACATTGAGCCTTCTTTGTCAGAGAGCTCTGGTGCCACAATAAAATACAGTTCCCATGATTCCTTAGCACTGAGCCAGGACAGTTAAAGTGGCCTCAAGCTGCACTATTTCTGGCAGTCTGTAAAGGCCCACAGGTGTAGACAAGCCCTATGATGAAGAGTTTGTTAAAGCAGCCCAATGCAAGAAATAAGACTGGTGAAAGACAAGTGGAGGGCAGGTGGATCCTGATATGATGAGATTCAGCATAGCTAGTTCCCTTTTTGTAGCTGCCCTAGCACAATATCTACCTCTGATTCATATAATACTTCTTACTTGGCAAAGTTAGAAAAAAGAAGAGTCATCTGCTGTTATAGAAGAAGTAATATATGCAAAGAATCAGATCAAACAAACGACAGAACGCAGGTGCTGGTGTCTTCCCTGTTAGGAAGGCAGTGAATCTATTCCAGGTTTTTCTGAATATTAAAGAGATTCTGCAAGGTGCTGAATGCCATAGGTACAGCACCTTGCAAAGTTCATTTAAGGTCTGAACTGAAACCCAGAACAAATTTCCCCCCATTACCACTGATAGAACTATAAGTTATAGTTGTTTATTTAATTTAATTTCTGTACCACCCAACATCCAGAATTTTGTGAACTTCTGGAATCTTCTGTACAATGTTAAAAACATGCTAAATGCACTGAGAAAAATGGAAAAGTTAAGAAACAGCAGAGAAACCACAGAAAAGAGCTCGGTAACAGAATAAAGGCTCTATTTTAAAATTACATTTATTCTAAAGTTCCAGGTGGCACTGTGAATGTTGGGGCTGGAGAGCTAGAGGAACAGCTTTGTGGATGTCAAAATATACATGGGAATTGAAAATTGTATCATCAAAATATTCTACAGTACCATGTTGGGTTTAAAAATGACCTTCGCTTATAATTTGTAGTTTAGACCAGGGGTAGGCAAACTAAGGCCTCGGGGGGGGGGATGCGCCCCCCTGAGGCCTTTGGACCGGCCCCAGGCCGGTCCTCCCACCGCCGCCGCCGCCACCCCCACCATGATGATATTGATTATTGTTGTTATTATTTGTTCTTGGGGTTTTCTTGGCAAAATCTCCACAGGGGTTTTGCCATGGCTTTTCTGGGGCTGAGAGAATGTGCATGCATATTTTTAAATTTTTTAAATGTTATTTATTTATTTATTGATGGTGCTTCGGGCCCCCCAATTGTCTGAGGGACAGCAACCCGGCCCCTGGCTCAAAAAGGTTGCCTACCCCTGGTTTAGACACTTGGGCTTTGTGTAATGTTTGATTTGTAAAAAGATACAAGATAATTCCTGTAATATTTCTGTAATATTGTTGTAGCCCTTGTAATGCTAGAAGAAATACCACCAATGGCCCCTTTTCTCGGGGGAATACTCAATAGTAGCTTCCTTCCCTTGCAATAGCTTGTGCAAACTACAGGTCCCCCGCTTAGGAAGGACCAGCCCTGAAAACTCCATCCTCAGTGTTTTTCCACTGGAGTGGGGAACTTTTAGAAAAACAATGACCCAACTGGCCTCTTACTCATAACCTTATCCATCACTAGCATCTGTGACAAATATCAACCACATGCCAGATGGTGGTGGTGCTAAACCAACACAGTGGCTTGGGATGTAAACAGGGAGATGGAGGGAAGGATGGAGGGGGAGAGAGGAGAGGAGAGAGAAATGAATTCAAGTTAAAAGGTTATGCTAAAAGCAGGCAAGCAAGCTCTGGTCTGTCAGCTCCAGTTAGATAAAAGAAGACTAAATAGAAGAAGGTGACAGTACACATGGCCCCAGGATCATCCTAAAAAATGAAAATTCCTGCCATGGTACCTAAAAATGAAAACTCCTTAGGTCACTGGCAGACTTCGTTGGCAAAGAAAGAAAAGCCAACATTCTGCATTTTTTTTTAAAAGTGCCCCTGATTCTTTGTGTTCATTGCCAAATACTTATGTGTGCCCTTCACAGAAATAAAACAACTTGAAGGCAGCATTAGATTCACTTCCAGAGCTTGAAAAAAAACCACCCTTTTTTGGCCTTCCCCTCCCCTTGGAACTTCCCAAACCTTCCAGATATCATAGCTATTAGCCAATCTGGACCAAAAATGCAGGCAGTCTGGGAGCTATAGTAGGAAAAAGTAACTCTTCTAAAGTGACAATGCAACAAATAGGAGACAGTTTTATACACACTTATTTGCCACCATTGCTATTGGGAGAAAAACAAGCTTAAGATGCATATATTAATGAAAAAAATATCCATACAATTTTGCAAAGCACGTCATACCCTCTCCCCCACTCATGTCACACTTGTGTTGTCCTCATGCAAGTCCCTCAGAGTGCCAGACACAGCTCCCACAGGATCTGGTGCCCAAAATGCCTTGCTCTGAGCTTTGCCCATTTACTTTCTCTGTCATAGGGACAGGAATATTAATTTCACAAGGCTCAACTTTCAACACGCCCACCTTTTTTTGTTTCTATGGGCCATTTCATACAATCCAATTACAGCACTATGATTCCACTTCAACTGCCCTGGCTGTATCCTATGGAATTCTGGGATTCATAGTTTGTGGAAGCACTAGTATTCTCTGGCTGAGAATTCTAAATGCCCTTCCCTAGACTGAAGAAAGTATCACTTTGCAGGTGCAAAATAGTGGCTTAAAGAAACAAATAGACTTTCAGAGCAAGGTACTTCTGAGCACAGGTGTGCACCAGAAAGTGGAGTTCTCACACACCTTTACTCCTCCTCCACAACCCCTATTTCAGAAGGAAAAGGCTTTTTGTTGCTGCTGATGAAAGAATTGTTAGTCAGAAACTGTTATTAAATAATCACATGCCAGGCTTCCAGTAGATCCCATTCTACCTTCTTCCCAATCCTGCAAGAGAGTATCTAATATGGTTCTTCTCCCAAAAGGTGGTGAAAAAACACCATTGCTACTGAGAACAAGAAAAGACATATTGTGGAGTAAGCAGTGAGTGAAGTTCCATTTAGCAAATAATTAGAACAGACTATATATGTTCTCATGAAAATATCACAAATTTATTGGCTACTGCTGAAGAGATTTGGCCCATCATGGATCCAAATGTAAGCATTCGTTGACATGTTGCTGGCAAAACAACTTGATCAACCCCACCTGCTTGGCATATCTAAAATGACAGATATGGGACTCGACATGGGCAGATGGCACTGCATGGTTTCCCTGCCACTTGGGAAGGAAGTGGAACCACTTGCGCCTGACGTGACCCCATTCAACTCCATAAAGGAAACCCCAACTGGTGCCACAGAAGATGGTACTCATCGCATTTTGCCTGCCAGTACAAAGCAGCACTCCTCATAAATCATGGTCACTATTCTGCATAGGGAGGGTAACAACAGTGTGCACCCACCCACTGCAGCCACTGATAAGATGTCAACATCCTTTGTGAAGGCAAGTTTGTTCATCAGCTCCAGTGGTTATTACTTCCATAAAGAGAAAGAAGTACACATGATAAAGCACCATCATTGTATTTTTCACACATAGATTTTTTAAATGAAAGGGCTGAGGTTTCGTGTGCTATTTCTGAATGCTGCAGATCACTACACAGTTACGTATTAGAGTTTTGAGCTTATCTGTATTTTACAGCTAAGGTTTGAAAAAGAGGAGTAACAGGAAAGGCAATTTCTGGAAGGAGCCTGCATGTGTGAATAAAATTGTGTGTGTGTGTTTTTTTTTTTTAAATTGGGGCCTGAAAGATATGGATAGTTTTATTATACTAGCATGGTAAATGTAAGTTACTACAGGGTTAGGATTGGGTGGACAGAATATGGGGGAACGGTCAGAACCACATTATTTATTTCATTCTTGAAGAAAAAAGGAATTTATTCTATGTTAACAATAACCATATGTTGCTTGAATATCATGAACATTATTTTCAAACCATGATATTAAGTGGTAACACCTGTAGTACACCAAAACGTACAGACACACACACTTTCTAACTCTAAAAAGAATATGAGGTATACATTTAATTAAACAGATAAGAGAAACATGGGTTTAAAAACTCCAGATGACCTGTCACCCCACAATCATTACTGACAAGTTCCCATGAGACACTGGTGCCATGTACTGTACTTTTGGTGAGTACCTCATTTGCACAGATCATCATGTGGGAGGGTGTTTAATGGGACAATGTTGTAGGCTAATATGAGGAGGAGGAGAGAATACCACTCCTGGGCTCAGTCACAAGCCCACTCACCATTGACTTTGGTTCATGCCCATAGGCATGTGTCCAACAACTAATCATCCCAATTTGAGTCCAAAGGTTGATTCAACTCTTTCCTATATCTACAACAGACTCTTCCAACATTTAAAAGGTAACACACACACACACACACACACACACACACACACACAAGCTTACTCAATTAGAGGTAAATCCCACCGAGTTCAGTGGTCATGACTTTCAGACATGGTTCACCCATGTTCCCCTGTTAGACCACGGGCCACCAGTTCTCTGAAGTACATTTGTATAGAATTGTAACCCAAGTATCTCAAATACTCTACTACTATTACTTGTGTGCTTTTTATGGTTGTAACTTTATTTCTCTTGATCATTTTTGTTCTGTAAGTCACCTTGAGTGTACTTGTCATAGAAGGCCGTAGAGAGTAAAGATGCAAGAACAAATCAATCAAGCTGGGTGGGCCATTTCTGTATGGTTGGCTGGCAGGCCCTCCTGAAAGATTTTTGAAACAACTTTAACACAACACAGCAGTCTGATAGCACACAATACACATTTCCATGTGTAGTATGCCTTTCTTTATTGTCCACATAAGGGCCACCCTCAGAATTGCAAGTTAGTAAACATGACAGGTCTGAAACAAAAGAATATTGTGACCACCACCACCAGTGAAATAGGTACAGTCAGGAAATAAATTCCAGTACTAGGCACAGGTTCAGAATGTATCATTGGTACTATACAGTATACGAGACTTCTCCACTATAATAACCAATCGGATATATGGAATTGTAACTCAACACATCTGGACCACATTAAGGCTTGGGTTAGGGTTACAGTTGAGAAAGGGAGCTGTATAGAAATATACCAGTTACATAGGCGTGGTCAGAAACTAAGATTTCCAAGAACAGATTACAGACTTAGGGCCAGTACAGACCGGCCCAAAGAGCCAGCCTGGGGGTGGAGTCGGGGCATGGCGAGAGCACGCCACCCGCCCTGACTCTGCCCCCCCCCCCGTCATCCTCACACTGCTCACCAAACAGACACTGGATGGCGTCAGAGCACTCCCTTGGCACAGCGTTTAGACACACTGCACCAAAGGAGTGCAGAAGAGCTGCTGCGGCGATGGCAAGGACAGCTTTCTGCTGCTCCAAAAAGGAATGGCATTTGCCAGCTCTTTTTGGAGTGGCAAAGTGCCAGATAGGGGCCACGGCGTGCGGTTGCCATGGCCCCAATCCTGCGGTCCAGGGGGGGCATGGAGCTGCCCCTTAGGGGCCATCTGTACAACCCCATACTGGGATTTGTCATCTTTTGCATGGGATTTTTCCCATTCAAAAAACTTGAAAAGTGTATCTGAAGGATCACTTCCCGGCAGTTAAAATATACTCCTATTTTGTTTCAGTTAAAATATGCTGATGTTTTGGTTCCTCCCTTTTGCCTTTGGACATGCCTATGTTCTAGAATGAGGCCCCTGAGAACATCTTGAAACTGGATTCTGTCCCTGGGATTAATATGATTGCCTTCCTTTTATTCTTATGTTCCTTATGCTTTTCTAGGTGGTGTTCCAGTTATGGGATGCTCTCCTGATTTCAGGGGGTACAAGTCTGTGTAGTCACCAAGGTTCCATGTGTTAAGGAGAATTTATCCCTCTTCAAAAGCTCTCGTGTGCATTCCTTTTAATGATAACACAAGATCACTCCATTAGAGAATTCAAAATACTTCACCAAACTACAAATCCCAGAATTCGATAGAATGGAGTTGGGAAAGTTAAAGTGATATCAACGTGATATAAATGTGTAGTGTAGATGCATTTTTGGAGAAGCATGGGAGCTCCTTGAGACTTCAGTCAGCATACTTGGTGCTTCCCTCTATGGTTTATTTCTCCAGCATTTGCCTCAAGAAGATACTTTTCTGTCAGCAGGATTCAGTACTGCTCATGGCATGAGTTTGGGAAACTCATCTGTGATTGTTGGGAAGGGGAATTTAGCATGCCATCTTGCAGTTAAACTTGGGTGCTGTTTTAACTTTATTCATGGTTGGGGAAGGACTGTCTATAAAGAGATAATGATCACACTGAGCTTGGCCCTTACTCAATTCAGATGATGACCCTGGATTACAAGCAGAGCAATTCTATCTGCTTGCCAATTTGACAGGCCAACAACGCATTCATTTTATTCAGGATATAAAAATGGAGATAAATGTCTGTTATAAAGAAATAATTGATTTGGACAGCAGCAGCAGCAGCACTGGACTTTCTGTCTGTCTCTTCTTGCTGCATGTTTCTTTTTTCAATACATGCCTCTCTGTATTGTTTATAGCCCTGATTTTTAAAAATAAAACTCGCCTGACCAGTTAAATGTTTTTCTTTTTACTGAACAAAGGGAACATAAATAGAAATGCAACCAAACCCCGTTCTTAGCATGCTAAGCAGAATGTCAACCATCCTTTCTTCACTGGAAACTTTCTTTAAAAAGATGTGTATTTCTGATTGGCATGCAGCTCAAATTGTGCATGTGTGTATATAAACACATACATATTATCTCTTATTATGTTTTGATTTTTATTCTTCAATATTTCAGAGAACACAGTGAAAGCATTCAAAGATATAGCTGTGTTAGTCTGTAAAATCAGTGTGTAAAGAGAGATCTTGTAGCATCTTTGAATCTAACTGAAAGAATGAAGTTGGCAGCATGAGCCAATAGGGAAAGCAGTTTAATTTTGAAACCCAGGTATGCATGCTTCTTTCTTTTTTCTTTTTAAATAAAAATCCTACACTCGCCTTGGGAGTGGGCAACATATTAATGCATGATCAGCCCATATATGTGTAAAAATACAGAACTAGAAAATACAAAAATAGTGTTACAATAGCAAGCATTTTTATGACTGCATAATAACCAGAGGCCAAAAGTACTTCTTACTATCATCTCTTAATTATATAGTTTCTTCAGTGGGGGTATTTTTTAGTTTTAACGTGATGGCCTTTCTATCCAAGAAAAAAAAAAAAAAGACTGTGCCTACATTAGAAGTTACACCTCTGTTAAAAAAAAAAAGAAGAAGCACATATGAGAAAACAGAAATGGTGCACAGACTTCTCTTCCAAATTTTTTCTTGCAGGATGTGAAATACATAAAGATCTGATAGTGCTGTACATGTTTCATTCTTTGTCTGAATCCAGCTATTAAGAAGATCATTCTCACTTGGTGACTAGTCTGTTTGAATAAAGGATAGTCTAGCCACATTGCTTTGGAACACAGAAATACACCAGATGGTATGCTGAATTAACTGTGCGTGCCTCTCCCTTCTTTCATTATATTACAAACAAAAACTGCCTTTTCATTGTTCAGTAAGCTGACTCGGCCCTTAATGAGAATCCTCAATTGCTAGTTAGCTCCTTCCTGCGTCTTTCTGTCCCCAAGCGATTGCATGCAGTTAAACAGATGCCAGCCTCTGGGGATGAGATAGGACTACCCATGACCTCATGCCTCTTTGGCCTAGTTCTTCTCACTGCGGTGGCAAACTTGCATTCAAGGATGAACCACTTCAGAGAGTTCGGAAGGATTCACAGGATGGATATGTCCCCCATACAAAAAAGAACAACTCCTGCATATTAAAATCTTGACACTGCTAGGCTTCTTTATGTGAAGAATTAGTGGGTGGGTGGGGGTGATATGTATACAAAGGACCAACAAATTTGTAAGCCTCCATCACTAGCTGCTTCTCCATTCCCATGAAGATATAGCCTACACAAAGCTTTCTCAGGGGCCAACAGACACCTGGGAAAAGATAGAAAGCTGGAAGTTTTAGGCTGCTTCTGTTTGCACAAGGTGTTTGCGAGTTTATTTAAAATATCTGCATTCTCCTATAAAACATGCAGTATGGCTGGCCAGTTTAGTCTAATATTGATGCTGCTTATAGTCTCCATAAAAACTAGCATCTGTTTGCCTTTCATTTTCCCAGGAAAATGCAGAAAAATCTGTATGGGCAGAGGGTAAATTTAGCTTGTGCCTGTACTTGACGGGAAAGGCCTGTTTTGGCCAAGATCACTATGAGTTGTCATGCAGAAGCAGATGGCACCATTGTTGTTTATAACACACTTAACGATAAAGGCAGCTCTCTCAATGCTTCTGTAAGATCGTTGCTGCGAGCTTTTAAAATGAAATTCCTTGTAACTTTACATGTGCATACAAGTCTAACAGTGTGTGTGTGTGTGTGTGTGTGTGTGTGAGAGAGAGAGAGATTAACAAGCCCTTAGCAAAATGTTTCAGCTTTTACCTTCTTTAGTTACTCAAAATAAAAGTGAGCTGCATCCAAGGTGGTAATTCATACAGACACACGAACAACTGCATGCTTCTGCATGTGTATGTACACAGAGATGCACAAAAACAGCATTAATCCCATTATTAAACTGATGACCCAAAACATGTAGAAACAGCATTAAGAAAAAAGACCCAGAGGGTACAGGTAAGAATAAAATTAACAAATAAATAAAACCATAATTTTTGCCTCTGAATTGTCACCAGGTACAGCACAAATATTTTGAAGTAGGGATGTCTATGGAATCTGACCTTCACAAATTCCAATAAATATTGCCCTGATCCATACCTCCCAGAGTAATACGTGGATCCAAAGGTATCCACTGATTCTTTTAGTATCCAAATGTTCTGATGCATTTCTTGGCTGAAAACACTCTTGGTATATACTGGAGTTTGGCTCCAGGACACACATATAAACACACACAAACTGTGGATTCAAAAATCCAAGGATGCTCAAGTCCTATTATATACAACAACATAGTAAAATATACCATTCATATAAAATAGGGAAAAAATAGGTTTATTTTTAGAATTTTAGAATTTTTTAAAAAATTGTTCAACAATAATTTTTAATTAAATGAAAGGTTTAATCCATTGATGCAGAATCCATGGATAGCCTCCCCGATTGTTCTCAGAGGGGCGGGGTATAAATAATTTTATTATTATTATTATTATTATTGATACAAAGGGCTCACTGTATCAAGATAGGTTTTAAAACATGCATTTTAAGAGAAAATATACTTAAACATATGCATTTTAGCAGACACTTGAAAGCAATTTTGTAGGGTTTTTTTTTTGTTTTTTTTAAGTAGATTAAAGTAGAAATGTAGTAGTACTAACTTCTGGATGGCCACTCATGAAGGCAGTAGAAAATGGCATAGATTGACACTCTTCTCATGACCATAAAGGCTAAAGGTTTGCTTTTTAAAATATGACCAGTTGTATTCTTAGGATTCTGATCTAGTATTTAACAGACCTTGTGAAAGTATTAAAACATACATTCTTTGACATTTTGTTGTATTACAAACTGGAACTGAAATGGCTTCAACTGGCATTGTTACCACCGGATGTACACAAGATACTTAATACTGTAAAGGTTAAAAAATATTTCTATTGTAGCACAAAAATTAGGCACACAAAAGCACGCTGGAACTTGCTGATTGCCTAAATATTCTCTTCTGTGAGTCAATATTTGGTAGAAACATCTTTGGCAGCAAATACAGGTCTTCTGGGCTGAATCTGTATTAGTTTTGTGCATCTGGATCCTGCAAGTTTTCCTCTCCAACTCTGCTCCAGCTCCATCAAGTTTGTTCAACACTGCACTACTGCCAGGGCTGAAGCCAGATTCAACTGACCACATCTGATCACCTTCAGCACAAGGAAGGAGAGCTCTCATTTTGTCCTTTGTTCTGGCATCAAAATATTATGTTTACTTGGCTGATTCATCTGCTTTTTGTTGTTACCTAACACCACATGCTGTCATCAATGTCATCAATGACAACCAAATGGTGATGGGGTCTATTAATATTGGTCTTATGCTGCTCAAAGAAGGTCCTGGTCATGGAGATACAGTAAGGTGTTTATGTAGGATGGGTTGCCTAGATGCAGTGCTTTTAAAGAGAAATCAGCAGAAGAAACTGCCTTACAACACGTGCAACTATTTCTCCAGCCAGCCAGCCAGCCAGCCACTCTCTATTCCAGGTGTGGGAAGTGTATGGCCCTCCAGATACTGTTGGGTTACCACTTCCATCAGCTCTAGCCAGCACAACCAAAGATGAAGAATACTGTGAGTTACAGTCCAGCAACATCTAGAGGGCAGCATGACTCTCACTTTAGGTCTAGTCAGTTCAACTGCAGCTCTCCAAACTGTAGCATCTGAAGCTGTAGCACATCTTTATTTTAAAACTTAGACACAACAACTGTTGTCATGGAGCTGCAGTTGGACCCCTGCTCCCTGGAACAAGTTTCCACAATCTACATGATATTTAAAAGAAGAAGTGCTTGCACTTCAAACACTATCTTGTTATAACAGTGTGCTTATGAGGTATTTCCCCCATAAATATAACCTAGTACCATGCACACTGAAATATAGAACAGAGATTTCTATATATCCCTGAGAAACCAATTAATTACTGTTTGCAGAGATGCTTCCTGGGACAAAACTAATTGCATGACTCATGTGCATGTGTGTGCGTGCATACAAACCAACTGGATGATGCATCCAACAACTTTTCTCTTTTTGTCTCACTTAGTTTTATTTTTCTGATTATAACAGATCAGGAGATACATTCTCCCTTGTTAGAGAACATGGATATTCACAGGTTAGTGAACAGACAAACTGATAATGACCCTGAGGCCATTCATTTTTCTGAGGCACTATAATGACATTTTAAAGACAGAATGTGAAATTGAATGGGTGGAATTGATAATATTTTTTCAACATTCTCAGAAACCTGTTGAGAAATTAAGAATGCATAAACAGGAGTTTCAGACTATATAACTGTGTGATATTCACAATCCCTAGGTAGCCCCTAGTTTAAGGGAAGGTCCCTCAATTCCAATTTAGCAAGAAGCAGCCTGAGCAATCAATGGGGGTCCATTCCACTGTCATTTGGGAAGCAGCTGTCTGAGGTTTCCACTCCCTCCTCATGAGCAATCTCTAGCACAAGGAGGAACTGCAACAAGGATCTGTTTCTGCATGTCATAATGGAGATCACTCATGGGAGGGATTGGGACTATCAATTAGCTGCTTCCGAAGAGACAGGAGAATGGACCTCTGTTGATCACAGCAGTGGGGATTGGAGGAGTTGGCCTGGAATTCACCAAGTAGATCTATAAATATGGTAGTTAAGTATTCAAACTGCCCAATAAGATTCCAGCCCATGTTTATAAAAGATACCATCTTGATGCCCATTTAAACCTTAAAAGTGATCCATGTCTTGTACAAAGCCTAGATTAATACCAAATAAAAAGAAAAGCAGTTGAGAAAGGTAAGGTAAGATAACACACTTCTTTAGAAATGGCTAGGTATAAATAAATCTTAAATCCATCACCAAGATTCACTGGGAAGGAAAATGTGTAATTGGGGGAGGGGGAGAACATGAGGAAAACATTTCTAATAGATAAGTGTGAAGTTCTACATTTAGCTAGGATGTAGAACAGGGGTCGGCAACCTACGGTCCGCGGGGCACATCCAGCCCACGGACACCCGCCGCCGCCGCCGCCACTGTGTGCGCCACTGCCACCGGCTGCTGCCGCGCGTGCCGCCGCCATTTTGCTTTCTAAAATGGTGGCGGTGACTCGTTTGCACATGCGCAGTACTCTTGCAGGCCCGTCACCGCCAAGTGAAGCCTCCGGGGGGCACCCACAGCAGCGCTGGGCCTCTTGGAGGGAGCCCTCCTGGGGGCCCCTGCCGCCGTGTGCATGCACATGCGAGGGGCGCCATTTTGTTTTTCAAAATGGCGGCGGGGGATGCGCGCAACCGCGGGGGGGTGCACGCGCGCTGGCCCCTGGTGCCATCTCTCCACCCCCGGCCCGTCGGCAAAAAAGGTTGCTGACCCCTGATGTAGAAGTACAAGATAGAGCACTCTTACATTGACAGTAGTATATGTGAAAAGGTCTAAAATACAAACATGAGTAGAGTGAAGCAACCGCTAAAAAGGATAATACAATTCCATTCTATGTCAACAGAAACAAAGTGTCCAGATCAGGAGAAGGTAGTGGACTCTCCCTCATTTGAGTTTTTTAAACAGAGGTTGGATGGCAATTTCTTGAATATGCTTTAGCTGTGCATTCCCTACATGGCAGGGGGGTTGGCCAGGTGGTTCTTAGGATCCCTTCTAACTCAATAATTCTATGATTTTGTGGGAAATAATAATTTGGCTCTATTCTAGAGACCTAGTCAGACCTTACCTGGTCTATTGCCCAGTTCTGAGTACCACACTTTAAGAAAGATGGTGACAAACCTGAGCATGCCTGAAGGAGGCTGACAAAGATGGTGGAGAAGCTGTATACACAAATGCAAAAGAAAATTAAATGCAGCATGAGAACCTTCTTCAAATATCTGGAGTGAGTTTAAAAAGGGAATGGGATATATTTAATAGATCTCCTTTCCAGGGAAAATCAGACTAACTCCAGTCAAAAGGTGTATTATTTTGTCCAGCCTTTGGTTTTAAAAACTTTTGTTTTTAATGTTTTGCAAAGAATGTTTTAACATATTTTAGTGCATATAACTGTGGGGCTCTGGTGGACAGAAAAGCAGTTAATAATAAATAATCCTCAGTGGGAAATTCTACCAAAAGCTATTAGCCATATTTATTAAATGTAACCTTGTGTGTTTAGAGGCTTTATCCAATGAATGACAGTTCTGAGTGGTGGGGAGAAACAGCAGGGAAAAGTCTTCATGCCTCACTTGTGGTTTTCTAAACCCACCTGTCCAGCTGCTGTGGGAGACAGCACACTAGACTAGACCAATAAATGACTCTTGATCTCAGTCAGCATGTCTCTGTTTATAGGTCTACAGCAGAGATGTTAACCAGGCTAGCTTACTTAATGCAAGGACGAGGGAACTACATCCTCCAGATGTTAAGGGATTGCAACTCCCATCAGTCCCAGCCTAAATAGGTCTGGTGGGAGTTGTAGCCCAACACCAAATGGGGAGGGCAACTCCCAGTTTAGAGTACTTTGACTACGGACGTTATCGCACGGGGGAAATCTGTTGGTTAATCCACACAAATCCCAAACAAAAAGCAAATTTGTGCCTCATGATTTCACATGACGTCGCACAGAAACTGGACAGAAACTGGTATTATCCGAGATCTTTTTAATTTCGGGAGTTTAGAGGAAATGCATTTGCAAAATTATAGTAATTGCACATTTACTTTAATCTGAAAAGCAAATACACACGGACAATTCTCTTTTAAAACCTGAAGGAGGGCCAAGAGGAGAAGGAGGGGGGGCCTCCAGGGAGGGAGAGTTCCGGGCTCCTCCTCAGTGCCATGCAGGGAAGGGAAGGGAAGGGAAGGCAGCCCAGGAGAGGGAAGTTTGGGATGGAGGAGAAGTTTGGCATTTGGGATGGAGGGAAAAGGAGGGGAAAGAAGGCTTCCCTTGCAGCAGCTGTGGGTGGATGTGGGTGCAAGTGTGGGGCAACTTGGAGATCCATCTCACCATGAAGTTCTACCCTGCAGGTCCTACAAAGGGGAAAGGCTTAGGGGGGCATGGGAGCTACCTCCAGTTTCCCCCTCTAGTGGGCATCATCCAAGGCTCTGGCTCTCCCCAGGGAACACCCAGCACTTCCTTCCTTCCTTCCTTCCTTCTCCTTCCATCCTTCCCTGCCAGCTCTGCCTGTGATGCTGCCCTCCTTGCCCATCTCCCCAGCAGCTGACAGCCTCCAATGCCAGGAAAGGAAAGAGAGAAAAGGGAGGGTGAGCCATCCCAATCCCTCCCTTGCCTTGCCTTGCCTTTCCAGCCTCCTCCTCCTCCTCCTCCTCCGCTCTCTTGAGAGGTCCTAATCCCAATGGAAGGAGGTTAGGACCTGTGCAGGAGGACATGAAATGCAGGACCCGCCCTGGAAAAGGAGGAGTCTGGTCATGAAACATACCCATTTCCAGTACATGTACAGGTTCTTTTCACTTGTGTATGAAAGTTAAAAAAGTCTTTTTTTCGCTTTTAACTTAATTTCGTTATTACTGTAATTACGTGTGAAAAGCTTTTGCGCAATTAAGTTCTATTTTCGCTTTCTTTTCAGGATGCTTCATTTCCACTTTATTATCTCTTTAACAACGAAACTGGCCCATGTGTGATAACGTCCTACATCCTCTCCTTCTATCTTCAAGGACATCTATCTGCATTTAATCTTAGTAACTGGAGCAAAATATACTTTTTATAACATCAATTAATAGATTTGGACCTAAATACCCTAAAGACACCAGATACCGTCTGATATTGGAAACAAAGCAGGATCAGTTCTGATTAATGATTGGACCATCAATGAATACCAGGTGCTGTAGGCTACATTTCGGGGGCGTGGGGGGGGGGGAGGTAAAGGTATTCCCCATTGACAAGGTAATGTTAAGCCATATCCAACCATGGGGGGGTGTCTCAGCTCCGTTACTAAGCCAAAGAGCCAGCATTGTCACAGACTACTCTGTGATCAAGTGGCCACCATGACTGCACAGAATGTTGTTTACCTTCGCACCGAAGTGGTACCTATTTATCTACTTGCACTTGCATGCTTTCGAACTGCTAGGTTGGCAGATGCAGGCAGGGACTAGTGATGGGACCTCATCCCATCATGTAGCACCCAGGCCTCGAACTGCCAATCTTGCAATCAACAGAGTCAGCGTCTTAATTCTGAGTATTCCTTGCCTAAGAAAACCCAATGAAATTCATGGGATTGCCATAAGTCAACAGGAGACTTGAAGGCACACACACATACATTAATATTATAGCCATTTTTAGACATGGATGTAAAGGAAAAGGATGTGTCAGGAAAGACACATAACTTTTGAAAGGCTGGCATTCAAGGAAAAAAAATATGAAAAGGAAGTACTTCTTCCTGATATTACTTAAGAATGCAGACTTGCATGGAAGCCTGTCATGGAGCAAGGACTTGAGCTGAAAAGATTTGCTCACACGGAATTTAAAAGGTGTTGATAAGGAGGCAGTTGTTGACAATGTTCTGACAGAAACAGGGTGGGCATGAATAATGATTGTGCATTTAGTAGGAAAGGGATTTCAGTTCTCCAACCTAATTTATCACTAGAGCTATTAAAGACTCGGAGGGGAAAGTCAAGGATGGGGTGTATTTTTTAAAAAAAAATACCCAAAAAAACTGTTACTAAAACTTTTTTAAAAAAAAAACAATTAGCAGCTCAGAATTCTTGCCTCCTCCTTAAACTCTTGTAATCTAGTAAAAACATTGGAGTAGCCACCATGAATGTATAGCACTATCTCTTGTGCATAAAAAGCTCTATAACATTAGGAGACTACAAATGTGGGTGCTCCCACTACTAGACCAGTCAACATTGATGTGTCATTCCCAAACCTTGGGGGGGGGGAGGCAAGAGTTGCTCAAGGGGGTCATGAGACTTGGAGTTCCTGATCCCTGTTCCTCCTCCCTTCCCAAACTTTTTTTTCTCTTGGAGGGGAAAAGAAAGGCAAGGAAGGTGCTTGGAGGTTCTGACTGATGGAGGAAGAGGAGAAGAAGGAGAGCTATTTCCTTATAAAATGTTAAAATGAATGTGTGAATAGAAAGATGCACACTAAACAAACAAAATATTTTTATTCGTATACTACATTGAGTTGGGAGGCATAATGTCTGCATGTATATGTAAAGGGGGTCACAAGGGTAAAAAGTGTGAAAATCACTGCTCTACACAGTTACTTGGAAGTTAGTCCCACTGAACACAATAGGAATTACTTCTGAGGACAGGTATGGAATTGCATTGATCTTTTAAAAATCTTTTGATACTGTCTTTTAGGCAACAGGCTCACAAGGAGATATACCATACCGGGGATGGGGGGGTGGGGAAAGCAAAAAACAACAACTTTTTAAACAGAGCAGCAGACTACATAAGAATCAGGTAACAGTGGGTCCTCTTAGTAACAAATGTTGAGCAAAACAAGTCTTTACTGTTTGCCTGAAGATGGTGTCACTGAAATGGCCCTTGCTCATATTTCCATTCATAGTTTTACTGGAAATCTGTCCATGCATTTGAGTAAGTAGACTCAAGTCTACTGGAAATCTGTTATCATTGTATTCTTCCAACTGGGGAAGAAGTCAGGTGCATGTGGGATTTTCTACTTTCATGTTGTTAAAAAAATTGGTTGGTTCTGAGTACTATGCATGTTAATCAGGTGGGGCACATCAGCTACTTTGCCTTAGGCAGCAAAATTTCTTGGTATGTCTTTGATGGGACATGATTTTTAAATAGGCTTAAACTGGTTTAAGTATTTGAAGGGGTGTCACACTGAGGATGGAGTAAGCTTGTTTTCTGCTGCTCCAGAGACTAGAGCACGGAACAATGGATGGAAGCTACAAGAAAAGAGATTCCACCTCACCTTCTTGGAAGTAAGAGCTATTTGACAGTGGAACACACTCCCTCGGAGTCTCCTTCCTTGGAGGTCTGTAAAAAGAGGCTGGATGGCCCATCTGTTGGGGATCCTTTGTTTGTGATTTCCTGTATGGCAGAGGATTGGACTGGATGGCCCTTGGGGTCTCTTCTGACTCTATCATTCTATGATTCTATGGTTTAAATCTCTAATCTAAGTAAACTCTGTGTAAAGGGAGAAAGAAGTTCAGATGTGGATGTGTCGCAAATGGTGTATAACTAAAGTTGTGCAAAGTGCTATACCAGAGAGTATTTCAGGAGCTGAAGCACTGGTATGCAAGCATTGCTTTTCTTCACTATATCCCAAAGAGGCAGTATGTGAGCAGAGTCCAAGTTTTACCATTGCAATGTCCAATGGACAGCTACACCCCAGAGAGCGTTTCAGCTGCATGTCCTCAAGCTGTCAGTTTGCAGCACATCATTCCTGCCCTCTGAAAGGACAGCCAAGCAGAGAAGGCTCAATACAACCTGCCCAAGAACACATTCTATGGACTGGAAAATCTCAGCCAAAAGCAATTTGGTTCCCTCCCGCTCTCTTGCAACAACAGCTGACAAGGAAAGCTCACTCCAGAAATATTTCAAGACTCATGAGACCTGCCGCAACAGCCTTCACCAACCTGGTGCCCTTGAGATGTTTTGGACTTCAGGTCCCATAGTCCCCAGCAAACTTGACCAATGATCAGAGATGCCAGAACCTGCATAACCTGACTGAAAAACACCAAACTGTGGGAGGCTGTCTTTCTCCAAAAGGCTTTTGCATCCCTTTGTTGTTGTTGTGTGCCTTCAAGTCGACCCTAAGGCAACCCTATCACAGGATTCAGAGGAGATTTGCCACTGTTTCCCCTTGAGGCTGAGAGAGTATGACTTGGTCAAGATTACCGTACCCAGTGGGTTTGCATGGCTGAGCTGGGAATCAAACCCTAGTCCTCAGAGTCTTAGTCCAACACTCAAACAACTACACCACACTGGCTTTCTTAGCATGGTTTAAACTGGCTTTGCCAATGCTGAAGTATGGTGTGTTCATCTGTTAGTCCCATGCAAGAAGTCTATAACAGGCTATGGTGCCTTATAGGGAGGGGGACATTTTAGCACATATGAAGCTGAATGGAATTGGATCAGATACTAAAAACATCTTCACAATAACCAAGCATCATTTACAGTGCACACCTGCAATAACTTCTTTATAGACGAATAATTCTTAATTGGATTGTAATACCTTGAGAACTGGCTGAAAAATTACTCAATTATTGTTATCTCCTTCCACTAAAAATCTAATAAATAGAAGGCAGAAAAAGACATCCTGCAAAAATTCTTGCTTTCCGGCATGAGTAGAACTATCTCAGGGTGAAGAGAGACATAGCATCACATGCTGCCAAAACTAGAAATTTGACCACCCAATTCCCTTGAAAGCCTTGAGCCTTATATGCACTCAGTAACACCAAGATGCTCTGAATTTCTTGTTCCATCTTCACATTACTGACTGCCATTGAAGTAGAGGGAGCAGCATAATAGTATTGTGTCACATATCTCATGAATTAAATGCCTATTGGAAGGAAGTGGGAATGAGGAGAAGGGTTGACATCACACCTAGTTCTATACGCTGTACTATGTTGTTCTTTGCTAATTCTGCTTATGCTGTAAAAACAGTGGCCAAAGTCACTCAGAGAGTGGCATGACCAATTAAAAAGTGTGTGAAAACAGCCCACAGGCTTGCCTTCTAAACCAAAATATTCTATGCTAAGTAGGAATTTTGTAGATTCAATTGAGCAGGAAAATATCCTCAAAATTACTATATGTCCACTTCCAATTAGCATTTATGAGTTTATGAATAAAAACATTTATGAATAAAATCAAGCAAACAAACGATAAGGTCTACCACTCTCCATTTTACTTTGTAGTCATTTTCGCCCAAACACCAATTCTCACAGTATTGTTTGAATGTTCCTTTTTGGAATTTAAGTACTGAAGTGAAGATACAAAGTACCTTATCTGTGTGCTTTTGTGCAATGCTCCTTTTGTGAAAAGGAATTCTCCTGAATTGTTTTTAGAAGGGTAAATGAGGGCATGTACAGGACGTGCTGATGAGAACAGGAACAGTAGGAGAAAGAGGGGGGAACAAAAGATGACTAGAGTTCAAAACACTGCTGTTGCTTTTAAAAATATATATTCAATGCAATATAATGCTTTATACAGAAATGAAACTGAGTGAGTCAAAAATATGGAAGTAGTTCCTACATACACAGGAGATTCCTAGGGTACAGGAGGTGAGAACAACATCCCATTTTTTCTGGCCATGAAATTGCAGCAGAGAGGGCCTCATGCGATAAGGTCCTACGGTATAAACTGAGGGGGGTTGCAGACTGCCAGAAATAGTACAAATTGAGTCCACTTTTAGGGTTAGGGTTAGTGCTAGGGAATCATGGGAATTGTATTTTTTCTGAGACATTGAGCCTTCCCTGTCAGAGAGCTCTGGTGCCACAATAAAATACAGTTCCCATGATTCCTTAACCCTAACCCTAACCCTAAAAGTGGACTCAATTTGCACTATTTCTGGCAGTCTGCAACCCCCCTAAGTTGTTTGGGAGGAGTGTAAACTTTTCAGTATTTCAGCTTTGCTGTTGCTTTCAATGTGAGTTTGAGCACTTTGGGCATCCAGTCACAGCTATGCTACAACACTAGATTTCTCCATTGTTTCTCATATGCACCACTCTTTTCTGTCCTATGGTTGGAAAAAAATTAGCAGTCAGGGTGGGATGGAGGGAGGAGAGGTCAGCACAAATGCATTCCCCAACAATCGTCATTCCCTTAGTTTCCTTGTTTAGCCCAGAGTTTGGAGGCAGGTTCTACACAACTGACTTGACTGAGGGCAAAAGCCTCCACAGGATCAGGAGCCCTGTGTCAGTGTAAGGAGGACCTCTGTGAATCTATCAATTTATTCCAAGCGTGAGTAAATTCTATGGTGCCAGAGTCTAATTTTTTGGTGGGCTTGGGGCCTTTGGAACCCATGTGGGTTCTTATGGCAGCAAAGGGCTGATCCTAGGGAGTTTAGGAGTTGTTTGTGACCCCTGGGCCAGAATTTGCCCATCCCTGATTAGCCTTTGGTTGAAAGGGTAGAAAGATTGCATGGGTATCTTACACTGGCATAATATTTCGGTCCTATGTTAAATACTTGCATTCAATTCAAGGTTGTGAAAGCAGATTTTTGCATGTGGTGGCAATGTGTATGCAGATAGTAATGTGCATGCACATGGCTATGGACACGCATGCCCATTTTGCAAATTTTCTGCAAACCTCCACCTTCCTTTCTCTTTTTTACTGTTATACTGCCTCTACTTTAATGTCTTTTGTTTTCCCTTCTAAACCTCCCCCCTACACACATACACCTCTCACCTGCCTGTTTGAGAAACCTGAACAGCACAACAAGGCTTGTGTTCTGGGCTGTTGGGTGGAGGGGTATGGACAGGCAGTTTTCACAGAGTAATTCAATCAGGAGACATATCTAAAGCTGGTAGGGTGGGGTGGAGGGACAAATCAAGGCAACACTTTGGGTTAAAAACAAAGTGAATTTGCATCAACCAGACTAAAGCAAAGCAGCCCTGAAACAAATTTCAGAATTATTTCTTGCTTGTATCAGTGGTAAATGGTGGCTTCAATGTCAGCCCTGCCCTATGAATCTACTCCAGTTTTTGGAGCTCTCCAAGACGTTGATCCCTATTTCTGAATAAATCCAGCACTTTGGATAGCTACTTTTAAACTAATCAAATTGTGGAATGGAATGGATTCGCTACCTCATCAACATGGGAGTCATCAGACATAGAATGCAACACACACATCACAAAGGTTGCAGATGATGCCAAATGTATAGAAAATACAATTGTAGCTCTACATAACCTGCATTTTCTTTCTTTGGGGTTGCTTTGTTGGGCTGATTAGTTTAATACTACAGGTTGAGTCTCCCTTATCCAAAATGTTTGGGACCAGAAGTGTTATGGATTTTGTAATTTTTTTAAAAAAAAATATGGAATATTTGCACATACATAATGAGATACCTTGGGACCCAAATTTAAACATGAAATTCAATTGTGTTTTATATATTATATAACTTATATACATACCCTGAAATTAATTTTATACATAATATTTTTAATACTCTTTCTGCATGAAACAAAGTTTGCTTACAATAAACCATCCGAAAGCAAAGGTGTCTACCCATGTGAACAATTTTGGAGTATTTCAGATTTCAGAATTCTCAATAAGGGAGACTCAGTCTGTAGCAGAAATTTGGGTATTCTATCAGAAGCAAACTAATTTTCTCAACACATTTTTTTTTTTTTGCAGGGTGGGGGAGTCCTTACATTCTGATGAAGCTGGTAATTCAATCACACTCTGAATTATGATGGTGACAATAATAACAACAGTAAAAATCATCTTAAATCTATCAAGCGGTGTATAAACATTAACTGGTTTCCAAGTGTTGCTCTATGATTTAAGTCAAGTTGTATTAAAATAATCATGTTACTTAGAAGTTAACCTAGTTTTCAAATCCACTTTAGCCACATTGTAATCTACATGGACCAGCTGTAGCCTGAAGGATCAAAAATCAGACAAATAAGCAGAACTAAACATTTTTCTAATCTTGTAATTTGGGAGATGCACAGCAGTTCTGGAACTTGTATGATTTTTAAGATTTCACTTGGCAGCCTTGCTGATCTGTTCTCTAATGAAAGAAAAGGTTTTCAAGTGGAGTCTTGGATTAATTGTGAGATGCAATCTGAGAAATCCAAGAAAAAATGGGAATCAGTGACAGAGCAAGATACAAAAGGAAAACCTTGGGCAAGGGAGAAAGGGGTCATCATGACAGACATAGCCACAAGCTAGCTAAGAAAAGTTTAAAGAGTGGATGCAGCCTACAGCAGTTTCCCCCCATTCTCTCAAACTGTTCTTCACTTCCCCAACTCCAACTGCTGCTCTGAATTCTTCTTGTAGTGTCAGGCAGAGCTGGCAACTTGTACAGCATGTGGTCAAGCAAAAGAGAACACAAAAAGCTAAATTGGAAATAAAATGAGATTACTCTCAAACATGCAGCATGAAATGAGAAACGAATAACACTGTAAAGCAAGCATGGGGAGGGCTGAAGCATTTCGATTCCAGCTTTGTTTATTATGGTTCTTGGGAAATGGGAGTTCACAAGGCATGGAGGTCACTCCAAGTTTCAGACTGGAAGTGACTCACTTTCCTTCTAAACACAAGACCTCCCTATGACCGTGTGTGTATGTGTATGTGTGTGTGTGTGTGTGTGTGTGTGTGAGAGAGAGAGAGAGAGAGAGAGACATTAAAAATTACAATGTGGCTAAAGGGGATTTTTAAACAGGGTTATCTTCTAAATAGCATGGTTAAATCAACACTATTTTCAGTCAAAAAAAAGCAAGTCCTGCAGGAAGTGACACAATTCATGTCTTTTGACCACTGCAAAGATGTGAGGTCTTGAACCTATGGAAATTTACTCTGAAACAAATCTCTCTTTCCTTCCTCAAGTACAGAGGACTCCAGCGCCAAGTGTACATCACTGTTTTGTCAATCCTGTCACCAATGTTATTGAGAATTGCATGGTATACACCACTGAATTTTAAAAACCTTGATTTGCCACTGTGTCAGCTTGCATTAGCCCTTAGGATGTTGTGCATGCACACTGTTAGTAAGTATGGATCGGTATTTATATCCTATTGTTCCTCCAAAACAGCATTTTGTATCACTGTCACTCTTTAGGATGGACAAGCCTAAGGGCAAGCAACTTTGCCAAGCCTCCAAGCTGAGTTGTGCTGATGGCTAAGGATTTGAACTCAAACTTCTCATATAAAAACTCAGTATTTTGGCCAGTGGTACAAATATACTCATGCTGAATTTCTAAGTGTCAAAAACTTTACATTTATAGGAAAAAATAGTAAGGAGAGATAAAAAAATAAAATGTCTGTTCACTTTTCAAAAACAAAAAACCCAAAAACTACAAATCTACCACCAAGTCTATCTAGGTTATTTTAAGAAAGAATCCTCCAGTTTGTTGTTGTTGTTGTTGTTATTGTTGTGTGCCTTCAAGTCATTTCTGACTAATGGCAACCCTATCATAGGGTTTTCTTGGCAAGTTTCTCCAGTAGTATCATATAATTTCACAGCCTACCTGAGCAAAATTAGTAGGACGGCCACACATGTAACTACATTAGCCTTTCCATGCTGGTTGGAAGAAATAGACATTACCTGTTATTCTTTCTATCCCTCTTCCCCCCCTCCCCCTGTTGCTTCAGTGTGCTAGAATTTACTAATGTTTCCAGATTTACAACCTTAATTCTCAAGTCATTTAGGTCAGCCTTTATCAGCCACACCATTAGTAATGCTTCAATATAGACACATTGTTGTTGTGTGCCTCCAAGTCATTTCCAACTTATGGAGACCCTAAGGCAACCCTATCACTGGGTTTTCTGGAGCTGGGAGTGTGTGACTTGCCCAAGACACAAAAAAGCAAAAGGAGAATTAGGTCAAATGTGCTCAAGCCTAAGGTGGTTTGCTTACAGAGACAAGAGGAGAAATGTGTGCATGTGCTGCAGAGATTAAAACAGATTTTCCAAGTTCCTGTGACATCTGGAGGAACTCTTCCCATTACAGCTCATTAATCATAAATCAGTTTTGAGGTCTTCTCCCTCTAATGAATAACACATCCCTGTGATAAAGGAGGGTAATCCATTCTGTCAACATAGTGAGTAGAGCCTCAAAACACTCAGTCTTTTAACATGTCAGCCAATCAGCCAAAGGTCTTCAAAATCTAAGGGATGATTTTCTGATTATCATTAAAGACCGAATAAGCACAAAAGCATAAGCTGGCAGAGCTCATCCTAATTTGAAGAGTAAATCTGGCCACACTGTCATAATCAGAATGCTCCCTTAAGTGTATGTTTAGTAAAAACATAGTATGCAAGCCATCTTATCTTCCATCAAAGACCATCTTGCCAGGTATTTTCAGCTGGGGATGAAGAGCTCTATTAGTGGGACATCATGTCCACCCCAAAGGCCACTGAGGGTACTTCTGTGCTCACAACTATAGGACCTTATCACATGGGGTCTGAAGCAAAGCTAATCCAAAGGGCATCCACAGCTAATACATATTATTCCCCCGTGTTTACACACGACGCTGCCCCAGAACACGGAGCTAATCTGTATTGTTCCCCCGTGTTTACACACGACACTGCCCCAGAACACGGAGCTAATCCGTATTGTTCCCCCGTGTTTACACACGACGCTGCCCCAGAACTCGGCAGAATACGGAGCTAATCCATAAGGAGTAGGGAGATTTTGACATTCGGTTTGTAGAGGAAGTACCTAGGGAGCCTTCGCATTCATTGCGAATTGGTGGGCAGGGCGAAAATCCCAGCGAGGGGAAGGGATTGCCTTGGCAAAAGGCAAACCGGATTGGAAAGAAGAGGAGGAGAGGAAGAGGGAAGAGGGAAGAGGGAAGAGGGAGGCGATCTCTCTCTCTCCATGGGCTGCCTTCCCTTCTCCAGTCCTCCAGCCCTCCTCCTCCTCCCCGGTTCCCATGGCTGCCTTTCCTCCCGGCTTTTTGTGACGGGAGAGAAGGGAGCCTTGGTATTAATTGCGAAATGGCCAAAAGGGCGATATTCCCTTCGTTTCGCTATGGAACCGAATTTATTCCTACTTCGGTTAGTCTTCGCTTTTTCTTTGCTTCGTGGCCAGCGTTTGATAAGGCCCATAGAATTGCCACCAGAAAAGCAAACCAAGGCCTCATTCCCACTACATAATAATTCGGTTTTCAAACCGAACTGGTTTAAATGCCCCTTATTCACACTTGCACCAAATTTCTGGCATGGTTTGCCGAGGGGATGTGTGCAGTGCTAAACCTATCTAAACCAGTTCTTCCATTCCCCACTTCTTTTGAAATAAATCGATTCAGTGCAAGTGTGAATGCGCTGTCTATTTGATTCAGTTCCTGTGGCGCGGACACCCCTGTGAGGTGACTCCATGTTGAATTGATCCATTACTGTACGTGAACACGAAGTGGACTAAATTGAAACAGGTAGGTTTCATCGTAGCTTGAATAGCATGAACGTCTATTCAGTAGGAAATTGCTTCATCGCTCAGAGTCAAAATCAATTTATTTTATAGTGGGAATGAGGCCTAAATGTTTCCAACCCTGGCCAGAGTGAACCTGCCCTCCTACCCCTTCCTGCAGAATGTTCTGCTCAAAAGCAAGTTTAACCATTTTGATTCATTGACCACATAGCAACCAGAGCTTTTCGGGCAAACTTGAAAAGAGATATTTAGCCTATTCCCTTGTTCTCTTTTGAAAGTGAGTGAAAATCTTTTTATCCCCTTAACAGCTGAGCATTCTGCAATGAAATCCTTCCAGTTTTTTGTTGCTGCTGAATTATTTTATTTAACCTTAAGTGCTTCTTCAGTTTGTTTCTAGTTATATGAATTTTATTTGGTAAAACATCATAGATTTGTTGTTTGTTGTTGCTGAGGGTAATCTAGACAATATGGGGAAACAAATAATTAAATATTAGCTTAAAAAGTATTTTCCATCTACTTTTCAATGTCATCTGTACAGTAATGTACAACCAGAGAGAGAGAGAGAGAGATACAGAACAATGCAAGATTTACTTACCAATATGTTCAGGGTCAGAATGGTATAGTGGTTTGAGCAATGGACTATGACTCTAGAGACCAGGGTTCAAATCCCAGCTCAAGCATGAAGACCCACTGGGTGATCTTGGGCAAGTCACAGCCTTAGCCTCAGAGGATGGCAAAGGTAAACACCCCTTGAAGAAACTGACCAGGAAAACCCTATCATAGGTTCACCTTAGGGTTGCCATAAGTAAAAAAAAGTTTTGGAGGGACAAACAGCAGCATGTTTAGGGCCTTTATTTCTCAGTTCAAAGTCTACATTCAGTTCTCAGTTCTAAGAAGTCCAGTTCCAGCATACTATTTACTGGATTTCACTGAATTTCTGCATGTTATTCAGAATTAGTGACAGACGGCATAGAAGCCCCTTTCTTCCCATGCTTCCAAATCTCAGGTGAAGCACATGCTACAAATTCCAGCTGAATTCATATGTTCCAAAATAGGTTCTGCATTCTAGTTCAGCTATAGTAGACACTCCATCTTGTGACTAAATGATTTCCTTTTAGAAATGCATTGGAAAAATTGAGGGTGAGATGTCTAGGGGTAGGGATGAGAAAAACATGCTTTCCCCCTAAAGTTTTCCCAACTGTATTTTCTGGGACTTCACCTGTCTTTGTTTTTGTTGTGTGCCTTCAAACAGTTTATAACTAACACTACCAAAACTTCAGCAGAAAATGTTAATGAGAAATTCTACCTCTCTGTGTCCCGTTCCTGGAGCAGCATCTCAGATTGTGTCTTCAGATTCTGAACTACATGTCAGTTGTGTTGCTGTTAAATAACTTGTTGTTGAAAGGGGCACATGAGAAGAAAGCAGAAGCAACATTCAGGCATTCACACAACTGAGAAGGTAGCAAATAGCTGAGCTTTTCCCACATGGACAATTTCTTAATTATCTGTATAAATTTTCTGTCTATATTTGTTATTGCCACAACTACAGCTCATTAGTTCTCATTTAGTTACAGTCTTGCATTACAACAGACTTGCAATAATGGGATATTTGGTACATGGCTTCCATGTGATTATGTCAAGGAGGACTGAACTAGGAACGAATTTGTCTTATTTACAAAGTATATCGTGCAAGGAATTCAGTGCATGGATTTGGGTAGAGGGCTGACTGACACTGTCATTTGGGGGGAGGAAAGATTGTTCAAGAACCTGTGCAGCCATTTATAAAAAAAAATGTGCAAATTGAGAAAGAAGACCTCTCAAGAACAATGATTTCGTATTTCGTATCTATGTTCTTATGGATATCTCAGAGTTCTTCAGATGATTAGCAGGAGTCTTAGTAATAGATGACAAGCATTCCTGAAGAATTTAAAGATATAGCCATGTTAGTCTGTAGAATCAGTATGTAGAGAGACCTTTTAGCATCTTTAAGTTTAACTAAAAAAGAAGCTGGCAGCATGAGCTTTTGTAGACTTAAATGCATCCAAATTCATCAAAGGAAGGTGACTTAAATCTATGAAAGCTCATGCTGCCAACTTCTTTCTTTAGTTAGTCTTAAAGGTGCTATAAGATCTCTCTACATAAGCATTCCTGAAAGACAGATCATCCATCCCTATTTCTGGGTTCAGTGTGGCAAACTATAGTATTGCCAACACAATCACAAGTTGGTTCCTATATATTTAGGATTCTGGAGACCTGGGTTTGAATCCTGGTTTAGCCATGGAAAACCACTGGGGGTTTCCATGGCCAAGTCATGAGGATGGCAATGGAAAAACCCCTGAGAAGAAACTTGCCAAGAAAACCCCCTGATAGGTTCATCTTAGGGTGACCATTTAGTTGGAACGACTTAAAGGACCACAACACCAGCAACAGCTGAGCACTCAACAACCATACAACACTCATAACAACCATACAATAAATTATATTTTAAATTTGACACATAGACCCTGCCCACAAAATGCCAAGCATCAATGTGGTGACAGTGCAAGACTTGATTGCCAGACTCTTCTGCCTGTGCTACTCAGTCATACTGCAACATTTGGATGCAAATCTTACAGCCCTTATTCAAAGTAAAAAGGCCCTAATCCTTATCCCGGGCAACTGCAGCTCTTCTCTTCTCCAGCTTTTCCTCTCTTTCTGAACTCAGCCAGCAAGAACAGTTCCTTCTCTAGGGTTTCCCCACCCACATGACTAAACCAATCATTCACTGAGGTTACACCTAAACATCTTCTAATGCTGGAGCTACATGAAGGCTGTACATAGTTCCACTGTGTAATATCCCTGCCCCAGTTTGACCCATTTACTGCCACACACACATGAAATCAGTTTGGAAAGCCACATGGGACACATTAATGCAAGGGGGCATTTCTACTATGTGCATGTGTTCATGGTATCAGTTCATGTCTGATCACAAGACCACAGAAGCTGCATGTTTGGGGTTTTTTAATCTTTACAATGCATGTGCATATTTACATGTTTGCTTAAACAAAGAGCTTTTTCTCCCCTTTGTTCTGACTGCCCATTTGTGCTTCTATAAAGTGAAGCCAACAGAGAAGGGGGAGGTGAAATGCAGACCTGTGAATGTGTGCGGTGAAGCTGGTAGAGAAGGGGGAGGTGAAATTGGTTGCTGTTGTACACATTCAAGTTGTTTTCGACCTATGGCAACGCTAAGAAGAACCTTAGGTTTTCTTGGCAAGATTTGTTCAGAGGAGGTTTGCCATTGCCTACCCCTGAGGCTAAGAGCATGTGACATGCCTAAGGTCCCCAGTGGGACCAAGATGGCCAAGGTGGGAATCGAATCCTTGTCTTCAGAATCGTAGTCCAACACTCAAACCATCATGTTGTCTCTGGCAGGTCAAATGCTGACGTGTAAATATGTGCATACAAATAGCACACACACACCACACACACATGACAACACAATATTTTCCAGATGCTGATACAAACAAGGGAGCTACTTTTCCATGGTAGGAACAATCAGGTGACCACTTGAACTACCAACCTGGTCCTCCTCCCCACACCCTAATTCCACTGTGATCATAATTTGTGATCATAACACATTTTAAAAATCCAGTTCTTCTTCAAAATGGAGTAAACTGGAAGGTTTTTTTATATATTGTCTTAAAGTCCCCAGGCATCAGGAGAGGAACATTGTGTGTTCCACCAGGGCTGGGTCAAGGTATGTAGGTACATTATGTAGCCTGTGTAAATGTAGCCAAATTCTACCTGGAGGGGGGGGCAGTGATGTCAGAGTACAGAGCAATGATGTGGCACAAAAGACATGGTTGGTGCATTGTATAAACTAGGAGTGCCAGAGGTCAGAGGAAGGCTCATGGAACGGACAACCAGCATACCAGCCTGAACACACCTCCTCTCATCTGAATTCAGAATCCAAGCAGGGACAAACATGAATAGCATTTGGATAGAGATTATTTAAAAATACCAGGGATCCTGAGGGAGGGTTAGGAAAGGAATCCTGTTTGAAACCCTGAGGAGCTGCTGTCAGTGCTATGCTAAATGGACCAGTGGTCAGTATCACAGTTCCCTGCATTTCTAAAAGACATGGTCCAATAATTGAATCCCTTTTTCCCAGAGGACATTTGGTGTGGAAAGGAGAAAAGAAAAAGCAGTAGGAATACATGGGAGGGTTATAAGTGTGGGATGGCATAGTCCTCATAGGGCCTATGCAGACTGCTAGAAATAGTGCAAATTGAGTCCACTTTAACTGCCCTGGCTCAGTGCTAGGGAATCATGGGAATTGTATTTTTTTTTCTGAGACATTGAATCTTCTCTGTCAGAGCTCTGGTGCCACAATAAACTACAGTTCCTATGATTCCCTAGCACTGAGTCAGGGCAGTTGAAGTGGACTCAATTTGCACTATTTCTGGAAGTCTGCAAAGGCCCATAGTTCCCCATAAATTGCATCACTGAGGCAGAGCAATTGCACAATAAAATCATCATCTGGAAACACCCTAAATCTTGTGCTTTGTAATGTTTTAAATTTAAATTTTTTTAAATTGTTCGAATTTGTAGTTTTAATCTTCATTTGATTTAATACTGTTTTAAGGGGGGGAGGGATTGTGTTTTGGAATATATTGTATGGTTTTATTGTTGTAAGCCGCCCTCATTGGATCCCCAAAGGGCGGGATATAAATAAATTTTATTATTATTATTATTATTATTATTCAATAAACACCAGAAAAGTTCCCAGAATCCTTCTTCATAATATCTAGGAGCTCCACAGAAGATGAAAACAAAATGAAGCAGAGTTATCAAATATTCGCTAACAATCAATCCATTGTAAATTAATCCACCTTCTGGAGAAGAGATGGGGAAGATGCAGTAGAAGGAATGGAGAAGATGCAGTTCACCAACAGTAAAGATGGGGAGTCTTTAGAATTAGGTCCAGAAGTACTTTTTTATTTGCATTTGTATGAATGCTGCTTCAGTCTTATGACCTTGAGATCAGTGGTAGGCAATGGTGGCCCTCTAAAGGTTTTTGGACTTCAGTTACTGGAATTCCTTTCCACTAGCTATGCTAGATAGGATGGATGGGACTTATTGGCAGTGTGTGTGTGTGTGTGTGTGTGTGTGTGTAGGGCAACAGCTCTCCATGCCTGCTGTAGATGGAATTAGAGTTCATAATGCAGGCTCCAGACTTTCTGGCTGACCAAAAATACTGTTTCTAACTATTACTTGTGCCTGACAATACTGTCCATTCTAATAACCTGCAAATCTGCTTTGTATCAGATTCTTATTACTGTTGAGTGCAGAAATCTACATCTCCTAGAGCTATACTACAAGGTTATTACATACAATTACACTGTATCCAACCGTACTTTTTCTTGAAATATTCAGCTGAAAAAAAAGTGGGTCTTCTGATCTGTTTCATCTGTTTCTCAGCTATTTCCACATTTATAATAATATCCCACTGTTGATATCTTACAGTAAATTAGGTGCATCTAAAATTGGCAAGAACAGGAGAGGAAACTCTGTTTTGTCTAAATATTCAGTACATATAGAGACATGGGCAGGAGAAGCACAAAGGTGGGTTTCTTTCTGCTTGCCCTAGGTTTAAAAGTATACGCGCACACACACACATAGATACACACAGATAAATAATGTAATGGTAATCTTTCTCAAAACATTTAGTCTAATTCCGGACCTGTATTATCTAGCCATAAATGCTACCTGTCCAAACAAAAATACTTCTGAATCTGTTTTTTTTTTAAATTAGACCCTCTCTCAAACATTTTACCAAGTTTTTTTAAAATTCCTTTGAAATGTTATGTTGTCACTCCATGCTCTTCAGGGTAGACAAGGGGCATAATAAGAACATTGGGTAGCTTTTCCAAACACCTTTGAATAAGAGTGTCACAGAGGAAGAAGGAACCTAAAAAGCCCATCTATTCCAGTAGTTGTCAAACTCAGGTTGTCCAGGTGTTTTGCACTACAGTTCCCAGAAGCCCCAGCCATATTGGCCAATGATCAGGGATGGTTGAAGCTGAAGCACAAACACAAAGTAAACTGATTCTTCCTCGTTAAATGTAGATCTTCACATTTACCATTGTTTAAATCCACTTTGTTAATATTCATCCTCATTCTGTCAAGGTCACTTTGAATCCTGTTTCTAAGGTAGTAGTTATCCCATCATGTTTGATGTCACCTACAAATGATATATATGGTACTCTCTATAGCTATATGCATCTCATTTGTAAATATATTTTATATTACCAGGGCCAAGACAGATCTTTCAGTTTTCTCTAGATTGATAGGAAGAATTGATATAAACCACTACAAACCCACCAACACTAGCATAATCTTGCCCACCTTTATTTATTTATTTGCTGCCTTTCTCCTAAATTAGACCCGGAGGCTCATTAGAGTATCATGAGAGACCCTGTTGAAAGCCTTGCTGGTATAGGGTTATACTACGTTCACAGCAATCTCCTATCTGTCAAAGCAATCAGTTCTATAAAAATGAGGGTAAGTGTTTAGCCTGAGTTAGTCTACTCTTGAGAAATCCATGCTGGCTTTTTGTAGTCACAGTATTCTTGCTTATATTCTTGCAGAAGTGTTTGAGGATTTGTTCCCATTCTATATATCAGGGACAGGCAACCTTTTTGAGACCTGGGCCGGTCTCAAAAAGGTTGCCGCTCGGCTGGGCCAAGGGGGGGGGGAATGGCGGAGCGCGCGCGCACATGTGTGCGCACACCCTCCTCCTGCGCATGCGACCCCCCCGCATGCTGCCGGCGCGGCCACTACCGCGGCCGCCGCCGTAGCGCGCACCGCCGCAGCTGCCATGGTGCATGCGCAGCCGCCATTTTGGAAGCCAAAATGGTGGCCGCGACGCGTTTGCGCATGCGCAAAAGTATTGCACATGCGCAAATGCGTCTCGGCTGCCATTTTGGCTTCCAAAATGGCGGCCGCGACAAGCGCGCCCGAAAACACTCCCCGGCAGCGGCGCACGGTGGTGGGGGTGGCGCGCGCCGGCAGCGGCGGCGGCAGCCTTCGGACAGGGCCGGTAAGTCCGGGGCCCGGGGCCTTAACCGGCCCCCGGGCCGTAGGTTGCCGGTCCCTGCTATATATTGATGTCAAGCTTACCAGTGAGTAATTGCTTGCATCCTCTTTTTCTCTTTGGAAGGTGGGAATGCCATTTGTCCACCTCCAGTATTGTTCAATAACAACAAGAGCAGCAAAATTAGAAGTCTACACAGAGGCTCCAAAGCAGGGGTAGGCAACCTTTCCCCTTTAAGGGCCGAGGGACTTCAGCTCCCAGAAGCCTCAGCCATGTTGGCCAATAAGTCCCATGTTGGCCAATAGCTCCTGGGATTCTGGGAGCTGAAGTCCCTCGGCCCTTAAAGGGGAAAGGTTGCCTACCCCTGCTTCAAAGTTACATCAGTAAGTGCCTTCAATACTTTATGATGTAACTTGTTAAGCCCTGATGACATAAATTCATTTAGAGTGGCTAAGTGCTCTATTGCCACCTTTTAGGGTTGAACCGCATACCTTTATTATTTCATATATTTTTGCTTCTACCCTATTGTTAGCTCAGCATAGTTACAACCTTTAATACACTTAAGTTATTTCCCAAGAGTAGTGACCTTTATCACTTAGCTTCTGCATCACATTCAAGAAGTGAACTAGTTCTCATAGTCAATACCAATAATAATATACAATCAACTATGGCTATATTATATCACCTTCCATTCAAAAACCAAATACCCTTGCCAAATTAAAAGTGCTATGATCACATTTGAAGTAGCCAGTTCCCAATTCAACTTGGCATGTACAACCAATTCATCATTCAGTTGTGCTGATTTTGGACACCAAAGATGGATTGGCACACCAGTGTCTTAGTCACTGAATGTAATGAAAGTATTCTTTGCATCCAGGTTATTGCTTTTAAGGCAAAAATCTCTAGGCAAGCCCTTGAAAACTGGAAAGTGCTTCCAGGCAAATAAACCTTCGTATCAATCAAGGGAGACAATCTGTGAGGCAATTCTTCTCAGAATGTGAAGAACTCTTTCCCAATGACAGTTTAACATTAGTAAAATAAATCAGATCAATTAAAATCATTTGATTAAATGGGTTTTCCCAATGAAATAAACATTATTATTTTTTTTAAAAATAGTTTTATTCTAAGAAAACTGACAAATGGCCAAGCTTTCCCTAAAGGAGCCATCCTCCTTCATGTGGTAGAGAAAAGACTTTGAATATGATGCTTCCTTGTTCTGTAATGTGCAGGTATTTTCACATAACAAAGAGAAGTTCCTTTATTCTGTCCAAATTGTTGTTCAGTCTTATGCAAATATATGTGGCTTCAATTTAACCATAAGTTGAACATCCATGCAGCAGGAGAAAGAAACATGAGGCCCTCCAGATGCTGTTGGACTGCAACTCCCATCAACCTTAGGCAGAATGCCCAATGCTGAGGAATGCTGAGAGTTACAATCTGAAAGCGTACTCGAACAACAACTGCCATACAGTTCAACCTATTGCAATGTGTCTACAGTGGTCTATTCAGAAGCAACTTCTATTCATTTTAACATCATTTACCTCCTAGTAGAAGTGATCACAACTGCAGTCTAAGACTTCTTTATTTGTGTGATGTGTTTATTCCTATCCCCACTCTTATGATCCATATGATGATCACACTATTCCACTCAGTTCCCTATGGCCAGTTATCCTAGAGGGAACAACACTGCTAATATTCATTTGCATATTAAGCTATTAAAAAGACCAAACACCGGTTGCTTGAGGAAGAAGACAAAATGGTGTCCTTTCCCATTCCAAGTTCAGAGGAGATCAGCCTGGTAGCTGAACTAACACCACTGAGGTAAAAGCATCCGCCACTTCACTTGAGAGTAACAAGCTAGCTAAGGGAGTGCAGGGTCATTCTAGAGTTGGCTAGTGGCTTCCATGTGGTGAATGCTCCCCATTTTGTCTATACTTGAAACGAGGTGCTAAACTTTATCCTCAAAACACTCATTGCCTTAAATACCTCCTTTAAAGTTTGGATTAAAACCTGGAATGGACATACCACCCACTCATGTGGAAACTACAAGCTGCCACCTTATGGTCCATGTTGCATATACAGTTCTGGCTTCCAACACCTCTACTCCCTGCACAAACTCCCTTCACTGGAAACCTCCAAGGAACGTCATGATAAAATAATGGCAGCTTATTCTATGGATAGGAGGCTGGAAAAGCACCTCTTTGAAAAACAGGAAATTCTAATAATACAACAACTCACTGTAGGCTTTTTCTGCTGTTTAAGGGACCAGATCTGGATGTAGTACTATCCTGCTCTCCTCAAAAAACAAACAAACAAACAAACTGAGTTTTGCTGTCGTTCAGGGAATTTTATAATAAACACTAAGCCATACCCCAGCTCATCCAGGAGATCTTCAACAGAATAAACTGATGTTTATTTCAGAAGCAGTGTTGTTAGGATTGTTATTTGTTTGATAGTAAACCAAAACGCCTGTTCAATATTTTGCTGACCCCTAGTCAGTGTGGTACAGTGATTTGAGCACTAGGCTCTGGATCTGGAGACCAGGGTTCAAATCCCCACTCAGCCATAGAAACCTATTGGGTGTCCTTGGGCAAGTCACACTCTCTTAGCTTCAGAAGAAGGCAAAGGCAAACCTCTGAACAAATCTTGCCAAGAAAACCCCATGATTGATTCGTTTTAGGGTTGTCATAAATTGGAAGTGACTTGAAGGCATTAACTTACTGGCATTTTGGGTGGGCATTCCCTGACAGCACTCCCCTATGCATGTTTATTCATTAGTATGTCTCACACAGTTGAATGGGTTGTACTCCTTACCAAGTGTATTCAGGCCAGTTACTTAGTAAGCAGCACTGGCCCTACCATTAGGCAAACTGAGGCAGCTGTCTTAAGCAGCATTTTGCTGTGAATCTTGGAGGCTACACAAAACCATCACAACTTGTATCTCTTGACAACTTTACCCACTATGAATTTATCTAATGCCTTTAAAAACGCATCCACACTGATAGTCATCAGTGCATCTTTCCTTGTGGAAATAACACCATAGTTTAACTATGTGTTTTGTCCAGAAGGACTTCCTTTTTGTCTGTCTTGAACCACGCCATCATTCAACTTTGGATTCTAGCATATGAGGGACCTTTCCCTGTGCACTTCCTTCAGACCACTTTATAAACCTTTATCATGTCACCTCTCACTCACCTACCTTCTAAAGTAAAGAGCCCCATATGTTGTGATCTTTCCTTACAGGAGAATTAACTTTTAAATTGCTCTGCCTCATGGCCTCAGAGCAAAGGTTTGTCTCCCCCTTCTCTCTCACCCCAGGGCCCAAACATATGGGCTCAATAATCTTTTAAGTTTGTAGATGGAATGATCTAAGTAGACAGTATACTTATTATTACAGATCATTCTGGCATGAAGAAAAACATGTAGAATCCCCCCACACACACAGAGACACACTGGGACTTGAATCACCAGAGTGTATATGAAGGAATTGCCTTTTTAAAAAAGAATCCACAAAACAAAACAAAAATCATTACACAGGAAGCAGATGGTATGCCATGAAAGAAAAAAAAATCTAATTTAGGGGGGTTGCAGACTGCCAGAAATAGTGTGAATTCAGTCCACTTTTAGGGTTAGGGTTAGTGCTAGGGAATCATGGGAACTGTTATTTTTCTGAGACATTGAGCCTTCTCTGTCAGACAACTCTGATGCCACAATAAAATACAGTTCCCATGGTTCCCTAACTCTAACCCTAACCCTAAAAGTGGACTGAATTCACACTATTTCTGGCAGTCTGCAACCCCCCTTAGTCTTCTTTTCCTTGGTGCAATAGTTTGCTATACATAGGGAGATTTTAAGACGGTGGATACTTTCCAATAGTCAATCCCCAGGGCTGGCCAAATATATTTTTCTCCCGGAAGGAAAGGAGACCCCCTCCAGAAGCCAAGTGGAAAGGCCATTGAATTTTGCTTCAGCAAAGATAACTGGGCAGCATCCCTCACTACACCTAAGAGCAGCAGTCTAGTCTTGGGGTAAAGATGGGACATATCCCACACACAGGTCTCCTCCAAGAGAGGGAAATGGCCCAGGAAGAGTTCAGGAAAAAGAGCTACGGAGGCTGCTTCTACTCCCTTCCCAAGCATCTCCCCAGGCTGGATGGTATTCCCCCCAGGAGGCAGTGGAAAGGGGGGCAGTGAGGGAAAAGGGGGGCAGCAGGAGGGCAGTCAATGTATTTTTGTGCAAGAAAGATAAGGAGAAACAATGGCCTTTAGGACCATGGTGGGGAATGAGGGTTGCATGAAACATTTTTTCAGGGCCTTTTAAAATCTCTGCACAGCCTTGCTGATCACTTTGTGAGACGATGTCTCCCGCTCTTTGCCTGCCCACACAAACTCACTTCCTTAGCTGTGTCTTTCGCTAGTAGTGGCAGTGGTTGTTGGGAAACTCTTGTTGAGCACAGGGCATCCCTTCTGTGGATCAGAGTGGCACCATTTTGGGAGAGACTGAATGAATGGGGCAAGGGGTTACAACATGCGCAGTGGGGGAGACAAGGAGCTTTCAAAAGGAGCTTTCAAATTTGGGACCCTGCCTAAGCTTTGTGAGCTTTGCTGGGACTTGGTTGGCAGGTTGGAGATGCATTGCTGTTCTTGCTTTCTTTCATCAGACAGGCTGAGAGAAGAAATAACAGAACAAACAATGTTTTGGGGAGATTACTTGAAGCTGTGTAGGGAAGTCCTTCCTGCTGCCCCCCTTTTATTTGTAATAATAATCTCTGGGGAAGGAAAGGGAGGAGTATCCAGGGTTGATTCTTGGAAAGATTCCTTCACCTTGGAGCAGCTCCTGTAGTTAGAATCTCTCCCGTTCCCCATCTGTGCCAGTCTCCAGTCCACAACATGTGGCCTTGGCAAATCCCTTAGAAACACCCACTCACTGACTGCACCCCTCTCTTCCCCAATGAAGCAAGAAGTTTCTCCCTTGCACCTGGTCACATCAGAAGCAGCAACCAAGAGGCCTCCTATTTGCATTGGTCTTTGCCACAAGGCCAGCACAAACAAGCAGTTTCTCGATTGCTGCTCAGCCAGCTGCTTTGTTGCTGCTCCCAAGGTGACTGGGTGTAAAGGGAGCAGCGGCTGAGACTGGTTGTTCAGAATTTGAAGTAGATCAGTAGACCTAATATCAAGAAATACACACGAGGTGTGTGTGCTAGAGTTGTCACCCAAGAGAAAAAAGGGCAGTAACTTGAAAAAGTATGGGGACCACTATTTTCATCCTATGTTTATATGCTTTAATTCAGGTGTTTAATGATTAGTTATATGTTGTATTTTAATTTATGTTGCACTCTGCCTTGGGGAAATAAAAAAAAAACGATGAAGATAATGATCTGCATTCTTCTAATAGCAGTGACTAGAGCCAGAATTGCCCAGGTGTAGTTTTGACATGATCTAAGCCCTCCAGAGAGCTATCTCAGTTGCCATCTTGCACTGGTTCTTTGTAGCAGGTATTCTGCTAGGCATACCACCCAGTTTTATAGGTTGCTTTCCGCTTCTCTCAGCCACTCTGCTCATTCAAATAGAGAATGGCAGAACTTGTTTCTTAGCATGCAGCTATGGCCCAAATCCAGATTCAGACTGGCAGGATCAATGTAGGCCTTGCACTGCCCCATTCAGCTCGGCACAACCCTACTTGTCATCCTTTTGGGAAGCAGCGACTCGGATATAACTTCATTTCAGGCTGGCAGCTGGCAGAACTGGCTGGGTAAAGCTCATGAGGAGGGAAAGCGACAACAACAACATGAACCCAGACACAGGCCAAAAACAAGGAGCTGTTAATGTTTTTTCAAACCAAAACAAAACCCCACCATCCACATAATTAACCTAAAGCTGGCAGCGAAGGATGTCTGATTTGGCTTCATTTTGTATGTACTGGCACAGTTCTCTTAATCGTTTACTAATTAAGAATGTCAGACTACAACAAGTTGTGAACTGCACTGGGCATCCCCTGGCTTTCATATCCCATCCTCTCTGTGTACCTACAGAAGAGGAAGTTGAGAGTTGCTTTTCTCATTAATACCATCAAACATTAAAGCTGATCCCTCCATTTTGTGCAGATCTGCCAAATACCCCCCTCCCAACGTCTGTCTGTTTCTGCCTGTTCACATGTTCTTCTTAGTTATCAATCCATCCTGATGAAGACTGTCCCTGACACCCCCATTCCACTGTTAGGGCTGGTGGAAAATACACCATTTCTATAGAATTGGGTTTGTAGCTGTTCTAATGCCTTTTCCGTATACAGTCACCCCTCCATTTTCGTAGACTTGAAGTCCATGTCCCTTACCCATTTGCAGGCAGCAAACGGAGGGGGACAAAATGGGGCATGTGGGAACGTGTAAAAAGTCTGTGAGTCTGAATTCAAAGGAGAAGAAGCAGCTGCCAGAGGCTTTAAAAACTGCCTCCCCTCCCTTCCACCAGGGCAGAAGGAGAAGAAGCAGCTGCCAGAGGCTTTAAAAACTGCCTCCCCTCCCTTCCACCAGGGCAGAAGGAGAAGAGACTGCTGGCGGCATGTGTCCAGGACCATCCTTCCCCGGCACCAGCAGTACTCTTGGAGGCTCAGGCCCCTGAAGGACTCTCTTGCCCCTTACCATCACCTGGGGGCCGGGAGCAGCTGGGGATGGTGTGGGGCCATGGAGAACGCCAGCGGGTTTTTAATACTATTGTTTAATTGTGTATTGTTTAACTGATTAATTGTTTAACTGATTAATTGTTTAATTGCTTATTGTTCTTTAATCCGGTTAGTTTGGTTTGTTTTCAGGGGTTGGGTGGGTGTGGGAAGGAGGGAGGGGATTTGAAGTGATTTTATTTGTCCTTATGTTTTGATATTTTGTACGCCACCCCGATTGCTTGGCAGAGGGGCGGGATATAAATAAAAATTATTATTAATATTGTGTGGGTTGAAATTGTATCCGGGTTCAAAGACTCCTGGAGTACGTCATGTTGCTCCAACACAGGACTGCAGCCTCATTAGTCGATGGTTCATCTTTTCTAAGATTTCTTGATCTATTGTTTTTGCAAAATACGTAATCTGATGTGTGTCTGCAGTCAGGTTATAAACTTCAACAAATACCTCACAATCATCAAATTCACAGTACTGCAAATCCCATGACCATGATAGTGTCCTTACCCATGCGTATGTATTATTTCAATGGGACTCAAATATTTGGGAGCCACCATTTTTGCAGGGTGGGGTCTGGAACATATCCCCCACAAATTAGCAGGGGCTAATGTAAATTTTCTGTTCCCCCAAACCTAACATATATTTTCCATAGATATTTTCTATTCCCCCAAACCAAACAGTTGAGCTGCCCCTCCCCAAATATGAAATCTATGAGAACATTTTAAGAAAAATACCAGCCGATAACACTAGCCACGGGCATGATTTCTCACAGCATGCTCACATATTTCTGTGGGGCTATTATCTCCAGCTAGAACCTGTCTTGACATTCCCAAACCTCTGCCCTTCTGCCTCAAAACAAGTTCCAAAAGGATCGGGCTTTCTTTGTTCTGCCTCCCTAGCCCCTATGCCCTGCCCTGGCGGCTGTGGGACTGGGGGACCCAATCATTCCCACACTTCTCTGCCTTTTGCTTTGGGTGCTTCTGCTGAAGCAGAAGAGCTTCCCTGCCTCCTGCTGCAGCTGTTTTCCTAAGCAACAGCGTACTTAAAATTGACCTAATTTCTGACAGTCGCACTGCTGCCTAGAGGAGTCTGAGTCGCACCAGTGAAAACAGCCGACATGAGCAGGGATCAGTTTTCATTCTATCCAACGCTTTTAAATATATATATATATATATATATATATATATATATATATATTAAAAGACTGACTTTAATTTCACATTCTAAGGCAGGGGAAGGAATTTAGCAAGGTTATGATAAGTTAATCTCCCTGTCTTTTGAATGTTTGGTTCTGCAGAAACTAGTTCAGAATGTCCCCATGATTTTCAACCTTTATCTAGTCCAGGGGTAGGCAACCTTTTTCAGCCGGGGGCCGGTCCGCTGAAATCCTCCCTTCCGGCGGGCCGGGGGGGGGGATGGCGGCATGCACGCTCACATGCGCGTGCGCAACCCCCGCCACATGCGCTGCCGCAGCCGCCACCACGTATGTCGTGCCCGCCATTTTGTTTTCCAAAATGGCAGCCGCATCGCGTTTGTGTATGTGTAGGAGTACTGCACATGAGCAAACAAGTCACAGCCCCATTTTGTCTTCCAAAATGGCAGCCGCCACTCGCAGCAGCCATTTTGTTTTGCCAAAATGGCGGCTGCGACTCGTTTGCACATGCGCAGTACTCCTGCGCATGCTCAAATGCGTCACAGCCACCATTTTGGAAAACAAAATGGTGGGCGCAATGCGTGCGGCTGCGCGGTGGCCGTAACTTGCTGCGGCAGTGGCAGGCGGCGGCGGCAGGGGTTGGCGGGCCGGAACCGGCCCACGGGCCATAGGTTGCCAACCCCTGATCTAGTCTTTTCTTTTAACCAAACCATACATGATGTCAATAGATAGTCTGAATTTATGAAAAAAACCTTCCTGTCTCACCCCACACACATGCTTCACCACCCCAAAGTGCATGATGCTGTAGTTTGCAATAGAAAGTTTCAGCTGAACTTTGGATGGAATACAGAGCAAATTGAACCTTGTTGAATTTGCAAAATGATATTTGAATAAAACATAACTTGACTAACCTTTTAACTTGAACTTTTGCCAAAGTGCCTATAGTAACATGCCAATGTCAGTCTACAATTGAAGAAGAGCCAGGATTTCACAAACATACTATAGATTACACTTTCAATAGATGCTGCAGATGTAAACATGGTCAAGAAATTCCTAAGTATCCTGAGTCTGGCCAGCTATCATGGTTGTTTGTTTGTTTCTGTAACAGATTCTACCACAACTAATCACCACAGTAGCGAAATAATCTACCTACAGAAAGGCATACTGCAAAGTTAATAACAAAATGTACAAACAAAACAAATTTTAAAATCCTATCCAAACAACTAGCAGTGTTGGTTTCTTTTGTCAATATTCCTATATAAACTATTGGAGTGCATTTACACTGTAGAAATAATACTATTTGACAGCACTTTAACTGCCATGGCTCCATCCTACAGAATCCTGGGATTTGTAGTTTGTGAGGCACCAGCACTCTTTAGCAGAGAAGGCTAAATAAAGACTGTTTAAAACTACTAATCCCAAGATTCTATAGCAGGGGTAGGCAACCTTTTTGAGCCAGGGGCCGGGTTGCTGTCCCTCAGACAATTGGGGGTCCGAAGCACCAAAAATAAATAAATAAATAAATAAATATGCATGCACACTCTCTCAGCCCCAGAAAAGCCATGGCAAAACCCCTGTGGAGATTTTGCCAAGAAAACCCCAAGAACAATTAATAACAACAATAATCAGTATCATCATGGCGGGCAGCGGCGGCGGCAGGACCAGCCTTAGGTTGCCTACCCCTGTTCTATAGGATGGCGCTACAGCACCTACGGTGATTTCAAACTTGAGTATTTCTGCAGTTATTATTTCTAAATGTAAAAAATTAAGAGAGATCATAATAGACAATGATGCAACAAAAATGTGAAGCTTCTGGACAACGTGGACAACCTCCACAACTTCAGTACAAGTGCCAAAAATATTACAAGCTTTATGTTAGTTTGGAAACTTGCCTTTATTGGGTATTTCATATTGGCACTCATCAAACTTACTGCCTTGTCTTTTATACAGTGTCATATGTTATGGATGCAAGAACCTGTGGCCCTTCATCTTCCTCTCTCCTGTCCCATGATTTATTCCTTACAATGCCACTACTCTGAGACTTGAGATCCACCAAACACAAATATCCCATCCCATATTTATCCACAGTACATTGTAATATCTTAGATGTTTTTGTAATAATGCTTCTGAAGGTCTGAGAAGTAGATTACTAAAAAGATAAATGGTCTGTAACCTGAAAATCCATTTAAAATGGGCAGGTATCCATCATATATTTAAACGTCTGCTACCCTATCCTCTCACTGCACTTAAATAATTCCTATTCAACCTGTCTCTACCTCACTTCTTGTGTGACAACAACAGTGTTGTATCATATGAATTCATATGAATTTAATACATTCATATGAATCATGCAAATATAATATGAAGAAAAGCTGACATCTTTAGCTTAACAGGAAATCTCAGAATATTCAGTAGAGTAATAAATAACTAAGGAAACATTACAAAGTCAACAGATGCATAGAAAAATGTTTGGCAAAAGGAAACACACAACTTGGTTGTGGTTCTGGTTTTGGGCGACTTCAACATTCCACTCGAGACCAGTTTGCTAAATCTAACGGGTGCAGCTCGGGAGTTCATGGAATCCATGACAAACATGGGCCTATCCCAATTGGTCATCGGGCCCACTCATTGTGTGGGTCATACCTTTGATGCTGTCTTTAGTACAAAACCACTGCATTGTCATGGACAGATCATTTCCTGATCAAGGCTGAACTAAGAACCACTGTCCACCCCACTGAGGGTGATGGTCCTATTAGAATGGTCCACCCTTGAAGGCTGATGGAACCAATTGGATTCCGGAAAGCTTGAGGGTCTAATGGTTGGTAACACCGGTGATTCTGTCGAAGCTTTGGTTAATACCTAGAACACCAATCTTACCAAGGCTATCGACACAATCGCTCCCAAGCATCCTTTCTAACCCGCTTCTAATCGTAAGCCGTAGTATATGGAGGAGCTTAGGAAAATGAAACAGGTTAGACAACGACTAGAGCGCATCTGGCAGAAAACTCGACTCTTATCCGACAAGACTCATCATAGGAACTTCCTTTGTTCCTATCGAGAGGCAATACATGCAGCGCAGAAATCTTTCTCCTCTGCACGGACTGTATCTGCAGAATCCCGTCCAACAGAGCTGTTTAGGGTGGTAAGGGAAATGACCCAGGTTCCACCTGTGCAGAACCCTTTACTTAACCCAACAACAGCCTGCTGTGATGTGTTTAACAACTTCTTTGCAGATAAATTCTCTCAGATAAGAGCCGACTTAGATGCCAGTGTTGGGACAGAATCAACTGAAGAGGTGTCCAGTAACTCCGTTGATGAAATTATACTGGATCAGCTTCGACCTGTGAGTACCGATGACATGGACAAGCTCCTTGGTAGAGTGAGGAAAACAACCTGTCCTCTTGATCCTTGCCCATCATGGCTGGCCATCCATGGGGGAGAGGCATTGAGGACGTTCCTTAGGGACATCGTCAATGCGTCCCTTAGGGAAGGTTTTGTTCCATCCTGTCTAAAGGAAGCGGTGGTTAGGCCGCTTCTGAAAAAACCTTCCCTGGACCCTCTGGTTATGAATAACTATAGGCCAGTCTCTCTACTACCTTTTTTAAGCAAAGTGATCAAGAAGGCGGTTGCTCTTCAACTCCATGCTGTCTTGGAAGAAACCAATTATCTAGATCCATTTCAAACTGGCTTTAAGACAGGATATGGAGTTGAGACCATGGTTGCTTTGGCTGATGACCTTCGCCTGGGCATTGACAGGGGTAGTGTGACCCTGTTGGTGCTACTGGACCTCTCAGTGGCTTTTGATACAATAGATCATACCATCCTTTTGGATCGCCTCAGAGAGTTAGGAATTGGAGGCACTGCATTGCAGTGGTTCTGTCCCTTCCTCTTGGGCAGATCTCAGAGGGTGAGGCTCAAGGACAGTTGCACTACAAGAAAAGAGCTTAATTGTGGCATCCCCCAAGGCGCCATCCTGTCCCCGATGCTATTTAATATATATATGAAGCCACTGGGAGAGATCATTTGGAGACATGGGGCGTGGTGTTATCAGTACGCTGATGACACCCAGATATATTTCTCCATGTCTTGATCCTCAGCTTTGATTTCAGATAGTGTCTCTCCTCTCAATGACTATCTTAAGGCACTAATGGACAGGATGAGGAAAAACAGATTGAGACTGAATCCAGATAAAACGGAGGTGCTTACAGTAGCGGGCCTGAAACCAGGTATGGGAATACAACTCCCAGTCCTAGATGGGGTCACACTCTCCTCTAAGGACTGTGTTCGCAGTCTGGGGGTGCTCCTGGATCCATCGCTCCAGATGTTAAATCAGGTAAATGCGACGGTTAGGAGCGCCTGCTATCAGCTTCAGCTGATACACCAGCTGCGCCCTTTCCTGGAAACTAGGGATCTTGAAACTGTGGTACATGCACTGGTAACCTCTCGTCTTGACTTCTGTAATGCACTCTACATGGGGCTACCCTTGTGCTTGACCCAGAAACTTCAACTAGTACAGAATATGGCAGCCAGGTTGGTCTCGGGAACAACAAGGAGAGACCACATTACACCCATGTTAAAATCACTCCACTGGCTGCCTATTAGTTTCCAGGCACAGTACAAAGTGTTGGTTATTACCTTTAAAGCTCTACATGGCTTGGGGCCAACCTATCTCTGGGAACACCTCCTTCAATATGACCCACCCTGTGCACTCAGGTCCGCTGGGAGGAATTTGCTACAGCCTATTAAAACTAGGCTGTCTACAACCGCACAGAGGGCCTTTTCCGTTACCGCTCCCAGATTACGGAGCGGTCTGCCAGATGAGATCCATCTTATTACCACCTTAAACAGCTTCAAAAAGGGTGTTAAGACGGATCTTTTCCAGCGGGCCTTTTCTGAATAGTCATCCAGGCCCTAAGAGTTAGCTATTCTATCTCTCTTTCGAGTTGCTGCTATTGCTACCGTGATTGCTTTTTGTGCTATGTTGTGATTTATTTTAATTATGCTTTTAAATTGTCTAAGTTTAATATCTTTTTAAGAGGGGTGGGTTTTGGGGTTTGTATACATTTAATTGTTGTTTTAATGTTGTAAGCCGCCCCGATTGCATTGCAGAGAGGGGGAATAGAAATAATAATTATTATTATTATTATTATTATTATTATTATTATTATTATTATCATCATCATCATCATCATCTTACCAGGAGGAGTGGGGGAGCAGTCACTGAATCTGTGTATTTAAACATTTTAGTGTTAAAATGTACTCATCAAAAATATATTCTGAGAACATTGGAACTCTGCACCAAGAAAATTTGGCATCTGAAACTAGTATGACTTATGCAGATGTAGAAGAAAGCAATTCATATATAAATTTGGTTTACAAATGGTTGCTACTATTAAGCAAAAAATGGTGGCCATTGCAAGTGTTAGGTATTGAGGGTGCATGGGCAGGTAAGTAAGGAGAGCAAGGAGGCTGCCCTTTTCCCTAGGCTAGCTTGGAGCCCATTCACACAGCAAAATTATAGTGTTATTATTCCATTTTAACTGCCCTGGTTTTGGTCCTATGGAATCCTGGGATTTGCTGTTTAGGATGGGGCATTCAGAATTCTCAGCCAGAGCTCTCTAGTGGCTCACCAGACTACAAACCCTACGATTCCACTGGTTGGGCCCATGGTAGTTAAAACACTATCACTATGTAGTGGTAGAGTGGTTTAAACATTGGTTTGAATCTCCTCTCAGCCATGGAAACCCATTGGGTGACCTTTGGCAAGTCAGACTCTCTGACTCAGCCTCAGAGGAGGGCAAAGACAAACCTCTTTTGAAGACATCTTGCAAAGAAAACCCTATTATAGGTTTGCCTTGTTGTCTCTGTAAGTTGGAAACTATGTGAAGGTACACAACAACAACTGTGTGGTGTGAATGAGCCCCTGTTGGTCACACATACATTAGAGGATACTGTCTTACAAAAGATTTAAGTACAAATATGGACTACTTGTGTACATAGAGTGATGCCTATCTTGTCTTTCCCCTTAGACACTAAAGCATGTCTTAAGACTGTTTTGATTATTGGCTTCTCTTAGCAAAAAGACTGAAGACCTAGCACTCTGAGCTATAGAAACTTTACTGCAGCCCTTCTAGTTATTTCACACTCATTTGTTGTTGTTAACTACCTTTGTGTTGATCTCGACCCATGGCAACCCTATGGATGTGACATCTTCAGGCCCCCCTGTCCTCTACTGCTTTGCCCAGCTCCTGCAAACTCTTATTTGTGGTCTCTTTAATAAAGTCCATCCATCTAGCATGTGGCTTTCCTCTCTTTCTCCTTCCCTCCACCTTTCCTAACTAAAATGTTCCATTTGTATCAAGAAGAGGCTTTTCAGTTCTTTTTCAAAAAATAATCTTCCTAGATGTTTTCAACAGAAAAGATAAAGTAAAATTAAGAGGAACAATGAAAACAAAATCAAACTTGAATCCAGCAACTCAGTAATCGTTCTATTTCAGTAAGTAGATTTTATTCACAAAACATTCAACTTAAAAGACCAGAGGTGGTGAAGAAACACTTTTTAAAAAAGACTGTGTGTATTTTCAGTCAAAGAATTGAATAAGAACCACCACAAGGAAATAAACTCGAACTTTCGCCCTCCCAGATGTGGGAATTCATGTGTAATATACCCATCTCTGGGCATCAGATATTTATTACCAATGGATGGAAAAATGTTCTGTCTCCAGTTGAGTTCACATGAACAAAACCAGCCCCAGTGGACTCAAGCCAGGGGATTTGGCAGCAGAGCCCAGGACACAGGACACTTAGGGTCAAACAACGTATTATGTTAGTTGCAGAGTATACAACTGTCACTCTTGTCTGTGTGCCTTTTATATACAAACAAAGCATGCAGAATCCTGACCTGGATGAGGACTACTGCACACAAGGAGGGAAGCTTTATTTCTTTCCTCCCATGGCAAGTTTTTTTTAAATGGCTTAAATTGTGTGTTTTTTAAACCACCACACAGAAAGGAGAGGAGTTTCAGGACACAGCAGACAAAGAGAGAAGAATTATATCTCCTCACCTTGCATTTGGTGGTCCCAAATGACCACCTGCAGGGTCACTCACACTTATTTTGAATAAAATAAAGCAGGAGATGCAGTTACACAATGGACATAATATATCAACTGATCCTTTCTCCCTGTGGCACTGGGGTGAATCTCAGGCTGATGTTTTCCTGATGTTTAGTTTGCTGCAGTGCCACTCTTGAGATGATCAGCGAAGTTCCTCAGCCCGGCCAGACTAGGGCTGCATCCACAATGTAGAAATAACCCAGGTTAACTGGATCAACTGCTATGGCTCAGTGCTATGGCATTCTGGGAATTGTATTTTATTGTGGCACTAAAGCCCTCTTAGAGAGAAGGCTAAATGTCTCACAAAACTACAATTCCCAGACTTTCATAGCACTGGGCCATAGCAGTTAAAGTGGTGTCAACCTGGATTATTTCTGCAGTGTGGATGCAGCCCAGGTGACCTGAGGAATCAATATCAGCAAATCTAGCTTTATTTAAATATTCATCCAGGCTTTGATTCCTTGGTATGACCAATCCACCCTTTGTTGAAATGGGAGAATACCCTCACGGCATCACCCTGCTTAGCCCATCTTAAAAAACACCATTTGACCCCACTAGACTCAACAGATAATTATTCAAGGGTTATTCAGAAATGTTGCCTTGGTATGTTTTATGTAGAGAAATACATTTTTCATCTCTGCCCCCACTAGAAGAGGATCATATAACATTCAAAATCAGAGAATCCTCTCTGCCTTTATTTTATTATGAATCTTAGAAGGGAAGAAGTTGAATGGCCTAGTACTGATAAACAATTGAGAAACAATTAATCAAATACATGTTCTTCATTAAAGAGGAGTCTCATTATTGAACTCATGTCAAGACTCTAGCCTCTTAGGAGATTATTACACATGTTTTTTAAAGCATGATTAGACCAGGAAAAAAAGCAGCTTTGGAGACACTTCTCACACACCATCACCTCTGACCCTTAGCTGCTTTGTCCCCACTCCATAGGAGCTGTGTCCCTTTTCACTAACAGAGGAAACTCGTCAATGACCTCACAATTGTGCAAGTCTCCAAGTGCAAAATGTTGCCACTGGGGCAGTTGTGATATTGTCAGTCACATGGTATCAGTGTCTCCTTATCTCCCACCTTCCCTGCTCCTCCCTGCTATTCCCATGCAGGTTGATTGCTTTTTTAAAACATTTCTATTTCTTATTCTTCTTTTTAAAACTTAAACCACAGTAGCAAAGATCCAGAATTGTATGAAAAAAGTGAAAATAAAAATAAATAAAATAAAATAACTGAAAGGCATGATGGGTAGGGCATGGGGCAGGGAGACAGGGTTAAGGGAGAGTCAGGAAGAGAGCACAATGGGAGCACCTTCCCCAGTTGTGTGTTTGAGAAGATGTGTAGTGATGATAGCTCTGAAAGTGGTATATTTCCATTTTTAAAAAACTGACAGAATTGCTGCAAAAGTGAGGCTTTTGCGGTAATGTTCTTAGGTACAAAGATCTGAATGATACCTGACAATATTAGATTCGGAAATCACTTTTGTTCCACTGTTTATTTATATTAATCTTTCCACAGAATCATAGAATCATAGAATCATAGAGTTGGAAGAGACCACAAGGGCCATCCAGTCCAACCCCCTGCCATGCAGGAACTCCCAATCAAAGCATCCCTGACAGATGGCCATCCAGCCTCTGCTTAAAGACCTCCAAGGAAGGAGACTCCACTACTCTCCGAGGGAGTGTGTTCCACTCTCGAACCGCCCTTACTGTCAGGAAGTTCCTCCTAATGTTGAGGTGGAATCTCTTTTCTTGCAGCTTGCATCCATTGTTTCGGGTCCTAGTCTCTGAAGCAGCAGAAAACAAGCTTGTTCCCTCCTCAATATGACATCCCTTCAAATATTTAAACATGGCTATCATATCACCTCTCAGCCTTCTCTTCTCCAGGCTAAACATCCCCAGCTCCCTAAGTCGTTCCTCATAGGGCTTGGTTTCCAGACCCTTCACCATTTTAGTTGCCCTCCTTTGGACACGCTCCAGCTTCTCCACATCCTTTTTGAATTGTGGTGCCCAGAACTGGACACAGTATTCTAGGTGAGGCCGGACCAAAGCAGAATAGAGTGGCACTATTACTTCTCTTGATCTAGACACTATACTTCTACTGATGCAGCCTAAAATTGCATTGGCCTTTTTATCTGCTGCATCGCACTGTTGACTCATGTTCAACTTGTGGTCCACCTGGATTCCTAGATCCCTTTCACACGTAGTCTCATTCAGCCAGGTGTCCCCCATTGTATACCTGTACTTTTCGTTTTTCCGCCCTAAGTGCAGTACCTTACATTTGTCCGTGTTGAATTTCATTTTGTTAGCTTTGGCCCAACTTTCTAGTCTGTTCAAGTCGTTTTGAATTTTGATCCTGTCCTCTGGGGTATTAGCTACTCCTCCTAATTTGGTGTCGTCTGCAAATTTGATAACTATGCCCCCAATACCATCATCCAAGTCATTAATAAAGATATTGAATAGCACTGGGCCCAGGACAGAGCCCTGTGGCACCCCACTGGTCACTTCTTTCCAAGTTGAAAAGGAGCCATTGTTGAGCACCCTTTGCATTCGACCAGTCAACCAATTACAAATCCATGTAACAGTTACTTGTCTAGCCCACATTTTACCAACTTGCTTGCAAGAATGTCATGGGGAACCTTGTCAAAGGCCTTACTGAAATCAAGATATACTATATCCACAGCATTCCCTTCATCTACCAAGCTGGTAATTTTATCAAAAAAAGAGATCAGATTTGTCTGGCATGACCTGTTTCTCTGAAACCCATGTTGACTTTTTGTGATTATGAAATTATCTTCCAGATGTTCACAGACTCTCTGTTTAATGATCTGCTCCAGAATCTTTCCGGGTATTGATGTCAGACTAACTGGACGATAATTGTTGGGATCCTCTTTTTTCCCCTTTTTGAAGATGGGGACAACATTTGCCCTCCTCCAGTCCGCTGGGACCTCTCCTGTTTTCCAGGAATTCTCAAAGATTATTGCCAATGGTTCTGATATTACATTTGCCAGTTCTTTTAATACCCTTGGATGTAATTCATCTGGTCCTGGAGTCTTATATTCATCTAGATTAACCAGATGTTTCTGTACTATCTCTTTACTTATTCTGTGATGAAATTCTCCTATTCTGTCCTCTGCTCCATTATCCTCAAGTTGAGCACCCTTTGCCTTTTCTGAGAAGACTGAAGCAAAGAAGGTGTTGAGTAATTCTGCCTTTTCTCTGTCCCCTGTTAACTTTTTGCCATCTTCTCCACACAGTGGCCCTACCATTTCCTTCTTTTTCCTTTTGCTGCTGACATACCCCCAAACGCCCTTTTTATTGTTCTTAACCTCTCTAGCAAGCCTGATTTCATTCTGCGCTTTAGCTTTTCTGACTTTACCCCTACATGTGCTAGCTATTTGTTTGAATTCCTCTTTGGTGATTTCCCCATTTTTCCATTTCTTATACATGTTCCGTTTAAAACATAGTTCAGTTGCAAGTTCCTTAGTCATCCATCCTGGTTTCTTGAGACACCTCCCATTCTTCCTCCTCGTTGGCACAGTTTGAAATTGTGCCTTCAGTATCTCCCTTTTGAGAAACTCCCATCCATCTTGAACTCCCTTCTCTTTTAGTATTCCTGTCCATGGGATCACCCTCAGTATTTCTCTAAGTTTAGTAAAATCAGCTTTCCTAAAGTCTAGAATGCGTGTCTGACTATGCCTGGCTTCTCCTTTCCACTGTATAATAAACTCAAGGAGGACATGATCACTCCCGCCTAAGGATCCAACCACTTGCACCCCATTAACTAGGTCTTCCCTGTTAGTTAGGATCAGATCCAAAATAGCTGACTCCCTCGTTGCCTCTTCCACCTTTTGGACAAGGAAATTGTCTTTGAGGCAAGTGAGGAATTTGCTAGACCTTGAGGATTTTGCCGAGTTTGACTTCCAGCAAATATCCGGATAGTTGAAGTCACCCACCACTACTATATTTCTCCTTTCTGAGTGTGTGGTCATCTGTTCTAGAAAGGCTTCATCCAATTCTTCTGTGTGTCGTTCGTTCCCATGTGGACCAAAAGGAAGGGGTATTGGTCGGTAGGCCTAACCAGTCTTGTCAGCCTCTCTGTCACATCTCTGATCTTTGCCCCAGGAAGACAACACACCTCTCGAGACATCTTGTCAGGCCCACAAATCACTGCTTCTGTCCCCCTCAGCAAGGAGTCCCCCACCACGACCACACGCCTCCTCCGAGGCTTAGCAGCGACTGTTCCCTGTGGTGGAACTGCCAGGGTCCCCTGCTCTGTCTCTGAAATCTGTCCATGCTGCTCTTCTGCATCCTCCTTGCTAAGAGTAAGAGCTTGAAATCGATTCTGTAGCCGCAAGCTCCCATTACGATCCCTGTTCTCCTTACTTCTGTGTGTGACCTTCCTCCAGCTTTCTACCTCCTGTGTGTGTGATGTGACCTTCTCTTCTCCAGCAACTTCCTCTGTGTGTTCCCCGTCCAAGACCGTTTGTTCTGCTCTGTCAAGGAAAGCCTCTTGCTCCCTAATATGTTGAAGTGTAGCTACCCGCGCCTCCAGCTGCTGTACTTTGTCCTCCAAGAGGGCTACCAACTTGCACTTGGAGCATGTGTAGTTTCCCACATCTGTAGGTAAGAATACAAACATCCCACAGGTATTGCAGGTGACAGCAGCAGTTCCTTCAGTGTCCATACTAAGTCTTAATGAGTACCTGAAAGTGGACTACGACTTTCCTCCTCAAAGAAAATCCCTTGCTAACAGTATTTAAGTCTGCTGGTTATAAAATTTGCACGCTGCTAAGCACGCGGCTCTGGCAGCAGTTGTATAGAGCTAACTGCCTAGCCCACCCCCTATTGACTTGCAAATGCCACTCAACAAAGCCCCACCCGCTGAGTCACAGTCACACTCCCCCCAGGTGTTTTTAAAAAGAATTTAAAAACTTACCCACTCAAGATGGCTGTCTGGAAACTGCTTTCTCCTCTTTCCTAGCAGGAACTGGCCTTCTTCTCTGTCTCCTTTCCTGGCAGAACTGCCTAGAAAGTCTCTTTCTCTTTTTCCTTCCTGTTAGAAACTGGCCTGGAGAGCCTCCTCCTCCTCCTTCCCCTGTCCTGGCCGAAACTGACCTGAAGCTGGCCTCTGGCAGCAGTTGTATAGAGCTAACTGCCTAGCCCACCCCCTATTGACTTGCAAATGCCACTCAACAAAGCCCCACCCGCTAAGTCACAGTCACACTCCCCCCAGGTGTTTTTAAAAAGAATTTAAAAACTTACCCACTCAAGATGGCTGTCTGAAGATGAATTTCCCATGCTGAAGATGAATTTAGATATTTGCAAACTACAAAATGCTTAATGTCATGTCATGTCATGTCATGTCATGTCATGTTGGGTCATGTCATTCCACAGACAGAACTGGGAGAGGTGTCCCCCCCCCCCCCCCCCCCCCGTTTGTGCAGCTCCTTGCATATTTAGAAAATATGTTTCATAGAAACTCTTTGAGCAGTGCAGAGGGTTTCAGGGACTGGAAAGAGAAAATGCAATTGTGTTATTGGACTTCTACTAACATTAGATTTAACCAGATGGATTTTGATATAAGGGGAACACTGAACAGGCTTAATCAGATATAATCAGGTTACTGGATACATATACTGTACTATTGATTGTTACAGACAGATATTTGACCAGACAAACTTATATGAAGTATGTATGCTATTACACTGGGCCCTTGGTATCTGCTGGGGGTGGGTTCCAGGACCATCCCCCGTGGATATCAAAATCTGTGGATGCTGAAGTCCTATTAAACACAATAGTATAGTAAAATGTTTTCCATTATATAAAATGGCAATTTTATATTTAAATTGTTTTTTGGAATATATAGCTGTGAATATCAAGTTCTGAATCCTTAATTAAGAATCTGTGGATACAGATTATTAACTCTATTCTTCAAAATCACAAGCTGTAAAAAAACAAAACAAAACCAGCTCCAGTTATGAAAGGATGATGGCTTGAGCCAAAGTAATGTAGTAGGAAATTCCTAGCAATATCGTCCTTTGCCTCATTTAGAATGCCTCTCCCATCTTGGATGTTTGTTTTTACATTCAAACTTTCTCTAGTTATGCAATCCCAGTACTTGCTTGGAACTGACTTCAAAAACAATTTTAAAGAATGTCCACATGTGATGGATAGGCTTACAGTACATTGTGTTTTTACTTCTGCTAAGTGTTCATGCATGACTCCAAATATCATTACAGCCAAGTGCCAAAACAAGATGGGAGCAGGCTGGATGAAAACAATGGCTCTTTCTTGGCCTCTTTCCTTCTCTCATCATAAGCCCTTTTAGCAATTTATGCAAGTGTTTCCAAACTGAGTGTCTTTAACCATACTATCTAAGGATGATGGGAATTAGAATCCAATACAGCTGGAGGATTCTGAGTTGGAGGAGGCCGATCATGCTGCAGTGTACATATAGTATAGTTATATTGGTTAGTCCAAAGTGGGTAATTGTACAATGAGGGAGAGTTTCCCATCACTTGTTATGTATGTGTATATTAAAGTAATTTGTTCAGGTATATAAGATGAGCTGTCAGAAGAGGATGAGAGAATGAAATGTTGAGGGTGAGTGGTGACTGGGAGAACATCTGTGAGGATTGTGTTAAGACTGGTGAATGACAGTCAAGGTAGCTAGTCTCCTTCCTTGGAGGTCTTTAAGCAGAAGCTGGATGGCCATCTGTTAGGGATGCTTTAATTGAGAGTTCCTGCATGGCAGAGGGTTGGACTGGATGGCCCTTGTGGTCTCTTCCAACTCTATAATTCTATGATTCTATGATTCTAGTCAGGAAGAAGAAAGGAGTGAGGAGACTGAGCATTACTGTACACACTTGTATATAAGTCCAGAAATTTTAGTTAAAAAAACCAACCCAAAAAACCTGGATCGATTTATGCACAGCTCAATATAAGTACAGTGGTCTCTCTACATTCACTGGGGTTAGGGATGATGGATCTCCATGAATGTGGAAAACCAGAAATAAAAAAAATGCCATTCTTTTTACCTGAGAGAACACCTCTCTAGGAATCTCCAGGTCCTCCAGCACAACTCTGTGTTCAACATCTGCCACAAACTGACCACAGAATCATGTTGGAGGATCTATAAATGCCTAGAGAACTGTTTTCTCTAGGAACTTCTAGGTTCTCTAGGCCAACTCTGTGGTCAACTTCCAGCAGAGTTGAGAGAGCCTAGAGATTCCTAGGGAGAATGTGAAGTAGAACATTAATCAAATCTGCAAATAATCAAATCTGCAAAAGTCAAAGTCGCAAATGTGAAGGGCTAACTGTACTGTACCTTGACTCTTAACAAAAAAGGAACCATCCCCTTGTCTCAGTAGAGTGGTGAAAGGCAAGAGCTTAGTCTATCCCAGGAGAACCTAAAAGAAGCACCAACCCCCTCCACTCTCTCTGCCACTGCTTCTGGCCTTTTTGAATACCTGGGTGAGGAAATGAAGGTCGTGGGGACTCTTTGGTACTTTTCCTCAAAGGAGTGCTGAGAGAGTAGACATGAGAACATTTTCCTAGCCCTGCCCATGCCTGATGGCCACCCACCCACAACTCACAGCCACCATTTACTATAGTTCCTTCCTTATCCATTCAATCTGTACAGTGAGCACAAGCAGTTATGCCTGCCAAAATTTTCTAAGTTCTTTGGCACCATTTTCCTTTACTTTGTCCTCTACATTCTTTGTTGCATGCCCCTAAGTTTTATGCTCGACTTATCCATAGGTTATGCCAAAACCTTCACAAAACTTTTGTGAAGTTGACTTTTGCAGATTTGATCACAAAACCTTCTCTCAACTTATACATGAAGTTGACTTATACATGAGTACATATAGTAGTATATCTTGATGGGACCTTCTTAAAAACTAGGTTGCTTTTATCTTCCCTCTGTCACCAACACTTTTACCCTTTTAACAGTATCCTTAAGTGTATAAGGGCTAGGGTCCCAAATGTCTCCATAAACCAGTTTTAATAATTTAGGTAGTGCGTATGTTCTTTACAATTTAGTAATCGCTCCAGTCAGAGTGACTGGCCAGAGCCAGTTTTATTCCATTGAGACCTGCAGTATAAGGGGCTTATATAGATTGCCAAAAATGCCACTCCCCTGCAAAAAACAAAACAAAACAACAAAAAAGAAGAGGCCAGATTAGTCCACTTTCTTTTGAAACTAGCATATTCTGATGTTAAACAGTGTGTAGAATGGAGAGTAATTATGCAACTTATTTTAAAACTTCACTATCTTGCCTGGAGGATTGTGGAAAGGCAGAAAAAGCATTCTGGGGAGTGTGTAGAGTTCAAGGGTCTCAAAACAGCCTGAAGGTGCATACTGCTCCAAGAATGCATTTTGCCCACCCCTGGTTACTTAGTCAAGGATTCAGAAGCTTTCAGGAGGGCAACACTGATGTACAGAAGACAAGTAATCCAGAGCATTACACTGAGTGACCCCCTTGTTGACAATGTTAGACTGTTCTTTCCAGAAAAATGACCCTATTATGATTTTTTTTTTGCAATATGGATAGGAAAGAGGCTGCCTTCCCAATTTTTAAGGGACTGTTGACTTTCCTCAGTCTCCAGTTCACCTATGATGCATATAAATAATTCACAAGTTCACTTTAGAGAAAGGATTGTCATCCCTGGCTAACCACTGAGAGTTTGCATACTCATTACAGTGAAAGTTGATCATTTCCTTAATGAAGGAATTGGCCAAGCCCCACCATAAATCTAAGCTAAACTGTCTCTCAACCCAAGGTCAGAGGCATTATCAAGTTAAGAAACAACTAATCCTAAAATTAACAGGAAGCATCCTGATAAGTTTTGTGACACAGAGCTCCTTTGTAACCCTAAGAACCTCTCTGAGCCTCACATTACTCCTTGCCATGTATGGGGGGGGGGGGGAGCCATTATGGTAATTTACAATGAAAAGCAATAGAGCAATGCAGGAATATCATGTGGCAGCACACATAAACAAACCACTATTCAGCAAGTATGTCAGACTGTTCTCTAGACTAGGATGGGTGAAAGACAAATTGGGCTCTACTGGTAGCTCTCTCAGTGATATGCAATGGATCAGCAAGAATGTCTCAGTTCAACCATTTCACAATAGCTGCAACAAAATTATTCTCAACTCCCATGTTGGCTAGAATTCACATGGGGATTGAGGTCTTCCGAAGTGGACTTACATAAGCAGGAAATGGAGTTGAGCAGTTTTACAAGATCCATATTCATCAAGGGGCTGCTGTGACATTACTATTTGGGGAAGCCAGCAAAGTGACCAATGTGCATTGTTCCTGATGCACATCAGGCACCAATGAGCATTGGGGACTGTTGCTGGTGTCCCAATACACATCTTCACAAATCACTAACAGGGTTTTTTAGCACTTCTGCTACAAAGCTACATATAAATAAAGTTATATGTTGTAGACCATCATACAGAAAAGTGGACATAATTATCTACTGAAATGAAGGCAGCTCAAGTACACTACCAGGAGTAGACTTCTGCATGGAAGAACTATGCCAGGGGTAGGCAACCTTTCCCCTTTAAGGGCCGAGGGACTTCAGCTCCCAGAATCCCAGGAACTATTGGCCAACATGGGACTATTGGCCAACATGGCTGAGGCTTCTGGGAGCTGAAGTCCCTCGGCCCTTAAAGGGGAAAGGTTGCCTACCCCTGAACTATGAGCTGAGCTCAACATTCTGCTACCTCAAAATGAATTCCTGGGTACAGTTACATATGTGACTTTTTAACTAGACTGTGATTGGAACATATCAAGTTCACATGAAAAGAGAAATGTTGATTCCGCAAGCCTGTATTTTGCCCATGCCTCTTCTAGACACTCAGCTGTGATGTTGATCCCACTTGCAAGGCCAGAGGGATCTCCCTGATGAACCTCAAAACTTGATATGCAACCAAATCTGGAGAGATAATGTGTTTTGTGGGAAATGAGGGAAATAGGCTGGAAGCCACAAAAAAGTAACTCTTTGTTCTTCTGTATTCACCAGCTTGGTGTCCTCCAGATACATTGGACTACAACAGTGATCATCCCCAGCTAACATGATGGCATGAAAAATTCAATAGCTACTGAGTAAAAATCAGTTCCTGCCAACATGTTGGTTGGGATGCATCTTTGCACAAACAACAGTGAATACAACTGAGAGCCCATTTGTTGCCATTTCTGTGGCACTTAAACACAAGACCTCATGACTTGTATGTGTTCACCGACACTAATCCTAGAACTATAATACCTGGATGGAACTCATGTAAGAGTAAGCTGAATGTGTTTCAAATTTCAAACACAGTAATCAAACTCAGTGATTAGTATTTGATTCAAAATACACTGCAGAAATAATCCACTTTAACAGCCCTGGCTCAATAGTAGGGAATTCTGGGAACTGCAATTTTGTGAGACATTTAGCTTTCTCTGCCAGAGAGCTTTGGTGCCACAATAAACTATAGTTCCCAAAATTCCCTAGCACTGAGCCAGGGCTGATAAAGCAGTTTCAAACTGGATTATTTTGGTAATGTGTTTTGGACCTTAATCAGATTAATCCATATAACATGTAGGGGGAAGTGAAGATATACAGGTCCCTCCTGATTCACGGCGGATCTGTTCCGGACCTCCCCGCGAATTTGAAAAACTGTAAATATCCAAGTTGCATTGGATATAATGGCTGTGCACTCCCACACATGATCCCACACATACACCTCAGGCAAACACGCCATTTTATCCCCTCCCGCTTGCCGTCCACGAAGGTCCAAGACCGTGTACTCCAAGGTCACGAACGAGGAGGGACGAGTGTACCTCAACTTGATGTGCTACACAAGGATGAGGAAATGACAGTAAGAGCCCTTTCACACTACACAATTGCAGCATTTTGGTTCCATTTTAACTGCCATAGCTGGGAAAGCACTAGGACACTCTGAAAGAGAATACACTTTGAAAGAGAACCATGCACTACACTGATGTAACTATGCTGGTGGTGGCAGTGGAAGAAGGAATCAAAAGACTGTGGGTGCAGCCAAACAGAGGAAGGGAGGCAGCAGTGTTATAGGGTGCTTGTAGGTGGTAAATTTTGTCTCCCCTCCCTATCTATACAGATTCAGGAAATGCCACAAAATGTTCCACACAGACAAATACTGTTCACAAATGCTTTAAAAGAAGCCATCCTGTGTTTATATAACTTCTCTCTCAGCACCAACTACATGGTCTTTTTCAAAAAGAACAGACAATCTTAGATATTAGGCTCAGTGTCATCAATAACCCATCATAGGAAGAGAGTAGCAAGGCACATCATATCAGAAGTAGCTGGGAGACATGCAAGGAATTAAATTTGATAAAAGCCTAAAACTCTAAACACATTAGATATTCTTCCAAGATCCAGGATCCAATAAGCTTCTACAGGTTGGGTCTCCCTGATCAGAAATGCTTGGAACCAGAGGTGGTTTGGATTTCAGATTTTGGGGGGAATTTGAAATACCTTTTTTGCATATATGTACATAATGAGATATCATGGAGATGGAACCCAAGTGTAAACACAACATTCATTTATGTTTCACCTTATAAAATAACCTGAAAGTAATTTTATACAATATTTTTAATAATTTTGAGCATGAAAAAAGTTCGTGTACATTGAGCCATCAGAAAGCAAAGGTGTCACTACCTCAGCCACCCATGAAAAAAGTTTTGATTTTTTGAATATTTCAGATTTCAGAATTATGGATAAGGGAAATTCAATCTGTACCACTGAAAGCTTACAGAACTTTACTCAGAAGTAAATTAATTGATTTTGCTTTCAGTATAATATTGATTACATTAAAATCATACTTTTAATTTGAAAAATCCAATGTCATGTTGATAAGGTCCCCTTAGTTTCAGCCAGATTCAACCCTGTTAAAGCTTAGCAAGTTTGCTAAACAATGAACCTTGAAAACCTGTCCAGCCTCTTCTTTAAGGCTGCTGGAGCTGGGATCACAAGCAAACATCATTTCTATCTTTCCTCAGTGGGAGAATGGTGCAGCTTCATCATAGCTACCTTTGCAAAGAGAGATGAAGAAGCTGAACACATATGGATGGGCACATAGCATAGAAATGAGCACAGTGTAGACTTCCTAGATCAATTATTGCACAATATGCCAGGGATGTGGCAGGCTGAGAAATGTTTCATCTGTGTACAATTCTTGCTAATTGCAGAACCACAACACTTCATGATGGAGCTGTAATAGCAATAAAATGGATAGGATGTGGTTTCAGATTGCATTATTGTAATGAACTGTTTAAAATAGTGTCAGATTCATTTTGTAAATGATTTCCTCCTAGTTATTTGGATAGGTTTTCCAAGCTTGCAGTGCCATGAAGTTGAAACCTAATAAGTTACATATTACTGGCCATTGGGGAGGCTGGGAAGAGCTTGCTTAAATACTGTAGGTGGAATAAGTAAAAGAATGTGCCAGATTTCTGCACCGTGCCACTGAACTTTGTCCCTTGCTACAGGCAAGATGGATTTTGGTTTCCAGTAAACCTTCAACTGCCCTTAACCAGTTGTGAGTCCAAATGGGGCTTCCTACTAAAGAAAAGCTTCCTTTACATAAAATGTCTATTGGATGTAGCGATCCTTTTTCACATCTGGCTCTCAGGGACTTTCCTACAATCTAGTGAGTCACCATAAAATGAAAAGAACAAGGACTTTAAGAGTCAAGAATCCTTTTCAAAAACCACAGAGTTATTTTTCCAGGAAATGTTTGCAGTCTGAAGGAGAGGATTTTTTTTTTTAAATTATTGGGTTGTTCCTCTCCTTTATAAATTGCATGTTGAAACAAGCAAATTATTCAACATGCAGAGCAGTCTATGCTTATTGGTCAGTTTGGACATCAAAACTCAATCTTTATTTTCCTACTCACCCATCCCAAATCTAAACAGATTAACACATCTCAGGGGAATAAAATGGCAAAGGACAATGGAAAATTGCTCCCATGGAAGCAGGGGAAATATGCTTTTTAACATGGTAGCTGGTGGCTCTGATGTTAGTAGCCCAGAGAATCCAGTTTGGGTTTCAGTCTGAGCGAGACTGGAGCTGTTCAAGATGATGAATTTTTTTTTTTGAATACGGGACTCAATACCCTGGATAGCTCCTCCAGATTAAAAGCGAATATAGGAGTGAGCAGACATGGCTAGTTTTCACTAGAGTCACCCAAGGATTGGCCAGGCTGAAGCCACTAAAGCTTTGCTGTCCGGAACTGAAATCTGGCTTGGGACCGCTCTTGATCTGCACATTTAAGAAGCAATTCTTTGGATTCACCCCTCACACACAGGTGGACAGGAAGAGCATAAGACAAAGCTAAGATAGGATGTCACTAAGAAATATTACTTTTAGAGCTTTCCTGGTTAAACGAGCTACATTCATAGACTTTCTTGAAAGTTTGTACCCTCACACTTTCTGCTCTGGCTTCTTCTCTTCTTTGGTTGTCTGACCTGTTGTTCCAGTACTCTGTGATCTGCCTATTCCACCAAAACTCTTGACTGTTTCCTTGGTTGTGACATGGCTTTTGGCTTTTTGGTTTGGCTGTGCTCCTTCCAAGGTGACACTGCTCTTATTTTCCTCAGCCTGGCCCTACCTATCTGCTCCATTAAACCTGGTTCCATTAAAAAGAAGGAGCTGACCCAGCCCAGTAGTGCTTTTGCATGAATCAGTTGTAGGAAGCTGAATGAAAAGAAGAAACCAGACTACAGGGCAGATGTTCCTCACTCTTTGGAGTCTGGGAAGTTGTTTTTGAGTTGAATGCATATAATATGGAAGCCACCCATCACTCAGTGTTCCAGAGCATTATCCCACTTTATTACTTTTTATGAAATACCTGAATGCTGCCAGCTGTTGACCTGTGGGACAAAAATATTCTTCTCTCATGCGCATCATTGGCACCTCGACATCCACAGCACAATGTAAGTCAACAACAAAAGGCACATTGCAAAACCAGATTTGAACCATGTATTTATCCTCCACCTTTTGGAAAGGTCACATCCCCATAATTATAGAAGTAACTAAAAATTACACTTATACCATAATAGGAATGCTACCATCTTTCATTAAGTTACAAATGTGGAGAGATCTAACTGAAAGAAAGAAGTTGGCAGCATGTGCTTTCATAGACTTAAGTCTTCTTCCTCAGATGCATTTGGTTGAGTGAAAAGCCAGTAAGTTACAAATGTAATGTGACTTAATTATTATTTTTGCTGCTGGGGAACTGATTACACATAACTAATAATTTGTAACTAGTTATTTCTAAATTCTATGGAATTCCTAGTCTTATTAAACTCTTTATAAAATTGTAACTCAAAACATAGAATACATACTTTGGCTGGAAAGGTGTTTCAGCAGTAACTGCATGCACTCTAAAACACACAAGAAAATACAACAACAATCTGCCTATTTTATATGGCACCCCCGTTTCTCAATGAAAAAAATTCCCCTTCCAACATAGCCTTTACCAAGTCTCTCCTGCATCACATTTTTTACACTATCACTGCCATCTAGCTCTATTTTTAGTCTGCCTAACAGATAATGTTTCACATGACATAATTTATAGCACTATGGTTCTACTTTAACTGGTGGCTACACCCTGTGAAATCCTGGGGATTTACAGTTTGGTCAGAGGCACTATTGCTCTCTAGTTGAGAATTCTAATGGCCTCCTCCCTAAATTGCAAATCCCAGGATCCCATTGGATGTTGCCATGGCACTTCTCTTACACAGACAGAGCTCACTGGCACTCTCTTTGGCACTAAAGCACATCTTTGCACACATCAGTAGGAAATGGCAGGAGGGAATAAAGAAATGCTCTGCACAATCCCTGGCATATAATTTAGACCAAGGTGCTTTTATAATGCTTCCAAAACAGTCAAAGAAGTAGGAGGAAGTAATACCATAAGCTAATGTAGAGATTCAAAATCAAAGAACCATATGCATAGGCTCTGAACATATTTCTCTAATTAAAATGCTAAAAAGAAAGAGAGCCCAGGTGAAGAGAAGAAGGGAAGGATGTAGAGAAGAGATAGAGCTATACTTTTGAAGGAAGATAGAACAGGTTAATGCTGAACTCATCTATTAATTCATTACTTCTGTTTTTTTCTCTCTCTCAACACACACACACACACACACTTTTTATATTTCTTCCTCATCTTCAGTAAAGAAATCCAAGCTATAGATGATTTTTTCAAATAGCATGTTATAAAATTAAACTTTTTCAAATGTAAATAGTGCAATATTCCTCAGAATGCCTCAGTGACTGAGATGTGTGTGTGTGTGAAAATGAATCCCTGAGATTTAGTGGTTCAGGAGCAAAACAGATGGGTAAAATAAGCAGGTTTCAGGCTGGCTTCAAGGCGGGGCATTTAGATGACTCATGCTTTGAAGCCAGCCGGAAAGTGCCCTCTAGCCTTCTTATGGGGAGAAAAGCCACTTCAAAAAGAAGCTCTTTTTTCCCACTTCTTCCGGAAAATGCACACCTTCACATGTACATATAAATGCACCAATGCCAGTGCGGTTCTAAAGCGGTGCTCTTTCCAAACCCTAATCCTAACTGTGCATGTAAATGCCCCATCGCAGGAACGCATTTAAAAAGAACAGAGCTGCTGTATACAAGTGGTGGGGGTGGCAATGCCCAAAAGACAAACAATAGAACCTCTCATTGAGATGAGTACAACATACACTAAATAGACAGTCAAAGAGGGGGCATAGGGTGATGGGGAGGTGAAGGGAGGCATGACTGTACCTTGCTGGCATCTGCATGGGCACACCTCTGCTCTGTCCCAGTGAAGTGCTGCACATGTGAGTGTGTGCAGGTTTGCAAGAGTGGCCATGCAATGGGATGGTAGCTGCCAGCAGTGCACTCCTGCAAAGGTGCACAGGGATGGTGGTGGGGACAGTAAAAAAAGAAGTACCCAGCGGCATGGCTTGAAGCCATGCCATGTGGTCATGACATGTGCACTCTGGCCACCTTGGGAGCCGGCGGTGCATTTAGTGTGGCTTCAATGTGGCTTCAGAAAACACAACTTCAAGCCACTTTTTCATGCCCATCTGTTTCACCCCTTAGACTCATTTTGAAATGCTAACCTGTTTGACAAGACATTTGTCAAAAGCAATGCCAGAGTGTACAAACTAATAGGACCCATATGTAACCGCTTAATGGTATACACACCCGTAATCCTGTGTAGCTAAATGGTATAAAAAAGGAATTAGCTGGTGACATCCACTTAGGAAATATGATCCAATCTATATTATGATTTCTTTCTAACTGCTGAACTGATTTTGACACATATAAAAATGTGGTTTCAATCACAGAAAAGGGCAAAGGCTGTCATAAAAAGAATGTCACTGTTAGCTTTTTGATAGAGAAAGGCGGGTGATAGGCATTCATTCAGAGACTTTATCAATATCACTTATCTTCACTCTTCACTCACAGATTATGCTTTTTGGACTAATAGTAAAATATACCAAGTAAGGATAAAGAAAGTATGCAGCTGTCTTTCACAGCTTTCAATCTTCACTCATAAGTGGTGGTCATTTACAATTATTTCCACAACCAAAGCAACCAGAATATACTTTATTTACTGTATCAGCTACTCATAGTTCTCATAAAGATTTTTTTTTAAAAAAAGACATAGGAACTGACACTACAGTTGACCCTTCATGTTTGCAGCTTTGACTTTTGAGGATCTGATTATTTGCGGCTTTGATTAATATGTTCTCACTAGATATTTCAAGAGAAGTGTTCTATCAGATTTTAAAAAGTGTTTTTTTTTTTATTTGCATTTTTCTAGTTTCACGGGAGTCCTGCACACCTAACCCAAGTGATTGTGGAGGGCCCACTGTACTTTATTTCACTAACAGTGAGATCTCACTGTCTGAACTTTTAGAAATATGCATGTGGCAGGGTATATGTAGAGAAATCAAAATAATAAATCAGGTTCATTTCTCATTCCTTTGTCAATAAAATCAAAGACCCTTATAGTACATTAATGGGAAAAATCCAAGAATGGAAACACAAAATGGAATGGAAATGAGTGGGATGGAGACTAGAGTGCTGATGGCAGAAGACTCAGAGTGAATCCAACCGAACACAAGCTAGAACCCACTTGAAAGCCTATGCCATGGCAGTGGTGGCAGCGAAGAAACTATACTTTTCTGTCACCATTGTGTCTGCATAGTGTCGTCCAGGGGAGATGTTTTGAGTTGTCAGGGGCCTCTTACATTCTGGACCCCAAGAAGGAAACAAAGACCACTCAACAGCTTGCTGTGAGGAATTCACAAGACACTTTGCAGACAAAATCGCTCAGATTCAATCTGACTTGGAGGATGTAGTTGAGACAGGTCCAGTGGATGTAATCATAGTGCCTGCTTGTCCCACAGTATTGGATAAGTTTCAATTTATGCAGCTTGAGGATATGGATAGGATCCTTGGAGAGGTGAGAGTCACCACATGCATACTGAATCCTTCTCCTTCCTGGCTTTTGGAATCAGCTAGAGGGGGACTGGCTGAGTGGGTAAAGGGAGTGGTGAATGCTTCAATGCAGCAAGGCAAATTTCCATTCTGCCTAAAGGAAGCCGTGGTGAAGCCGTTCCTAAAAAAGACCTCCCTGGATCCTGGATAACTATTGGCCAGTCTCTAATATTCCATTTTTGGGCAAGGTTCTGGAACGAGTGGTGGCCTCCCAGCTCCAGGGATTTCTGGATGAAACGGATTATCCATATCCATTTCAATCTGGCTTCAGGCCTGGCTTTGGCACAGAGTCGGCTTTGGTCGCCTTGGTAGATGACCTTCGCAGGGAACTAGACATGGGGAGTGTGTCCCTGTTGGTCTTGTTAGATCTCTCAGCGACTTTTGATACCATCGACCATGGTATCCTTCTGAGCCACCTTTCTGGGATGGGGGCACTGCTATGCAGTGGTTCCAGTCTTTCCTGGAGGGGCAGACCCAGAAGGTGGTGTTGGGGGGGACTCCTGTTCGACTCCTTGGCCGCTGGCCTGTGCAGTCCCACAGGGTTGTTTTGTCCCCCATATTGTTTAACATTTACTTGAAACCGCTGGGAAAGGTCATCCAGAGTTTTGGGGTGTGGTGTCATCAGTATGCAGACAACACCCAATTCTATCTTTCCTTTCCATCTGACTCCAAGGAAGCTATCTCTGTGCTGGACTAGTGTCTTCTGTCAGTAATGGACTGGATGTGGGCAAACAAATTGAGGCTTAATCCAGACAAAACAGAGGTGCTCCTGTTCAGTCGTAAGGCAGATCAGGGAATTGGGGCTTTGCCTGAGATGGACGGGGTTATACTCCCCCTGAAATCTCAGGCTCACAGCTTGGATGTGCTCCTGGACTCCACTCTGAGCCTGGATCCCCAAGTTTCAGCAGTGGCCAAGAATGCATTTGCACAATTAAAACTTGTGCACCAGCTGCACCCATTCTTTGAGACGTCAGATCTGGCTACGGTGACACATGCTTTGGTTACATTCTGTTTGGACTATTGTAACGCGCTGTACATGGGTCTGCCTTTGGAAACTGTTTGGAAACTTCAGCGGGTCCAAAATGCCGCAGCTAGATTGCTGACCAGAGCCAGTTATAGGGAGCGTATAACTCCTGTATTGAAACAATTTCACTGGCTACCGGTTCGTTTCTGAGCACAATTCAAAATGCTGGTCATGACTTATAAAGGCCTACACAACTTAGGTCCAGACTATTTGAGAGACCATATCTCCCCATATGAACCACCTAGAGCCCTAAGATCCTCAGGAAAAGGCTTTCTCTCGGTCCCACCACCATCCTACGGTCATTGGTGAGGACACAAGAGAGAGCCTTCTCAGTGGTTGCTCCCACCCTGTGGAACTCCCTTCCATGGGAGGCTTGGCTGGCCCCTTCACTGCTTGCCTTTCGCTGGCATTTTTATTTAAACAAGCCTTTTAAAATCCTGCAGGCTTGGTTTCACTGGGAAATGGGGGGTAGTTTTAGATGATGATGATGATGATGATGATGATGATTAACTGTGTTTTAAATTTTATATTTGTAATTTTTATATTTTTATGGTTTTAACTGTACTAGTTTAACTATTGTTTTAATGTGTTTTATATATGTTGTTAGCCACCTTGGGTCCCACTTTGGGAGAAAGGCAGGATAAAAATAAATAAATAAATAAATAAATAAATAAATAAAATCCAAAATGGCAATCTGAAAAATGTAGAATATAAACCCTGTGGAACTTACAAGGTCTTATTTCTGACTGAATGTGAGCTTTAAACTGCACTGAAATCAACAGTGTTGATGTGGACATCGTTGGTATAGCTTTCAACTACATTTTGGGCAGGTGTTATGCCATTTGTATTACTTAGAAATTAGACTTCATGATCCTCTAGTCATGTACCACCCTTTAGAAATGCTGACTATTTTAGTATCTGAAGAATTGTGAGGGAGTGGGTTTTTTCGGGGGGGGGGCAGCAGGTACAATCAACAGTGTGTGACATATTTGTGTATGCAACTGTACCTTCTAAATACAAAGGTATGTTTTCTGGCTGTGGAGGAAAATCTATTTTTCTGGCTGATATTTCACATCCTATTCAGTGGAGTGTGTCAACAGACCCCAAAGAAATGATTGCACATTTGCTTTCATCAGCTGGAATGCAAACTCCTTCTTTGTTCAAGATAAAACAAATGTAGCTATTTTTCTTAGTTGGACAGTAGGTTTTACGTAATATAATTTATTATTTTTACCCAGAAAGATGATAGAAGGATAGCAGCCTCTATATGTTCCAAGAGGTTTTTTATTGTAGTATTAGGAAACATAGTCTTAAACAAAGACAGAGTTTCTCTGATCAGAGCATAATATGCACTATATCTCCCTTTGACAGTTCTGAGACCTGTTGAAGAAAGGAAGGCAGATGCTGATCACCGTAGAGAAAAGCAGAGTCCTTGCCAGAGAATAAAATCTGCTGTAGGATTTCATAATTAAATGTACTAAAACAGTCACAAGATGTGTGCCACTATGTTTCTTCAACATGCTAGGGCTTGCTTAAATTCCTCATGGCATTGTGAGATCACGAGAAAATCTGACAGAGGTTAAACCCAAGATGATGGGGGTCTTAGCCTACCCCAGGGGCTGCTTGGGAAAAATTTAAGATAAAGCAATAGTATTTACCTTCTAGCCAGTCTTGACACACACAAGTCAGCCATGGCATTTTAAGAGCAAAGCAACAAGGTAAAGAGAGAGCTGTAGGTGAATGCCACTGGTGTAAATATTTGAGTCCAATCTTTACATTTAGAAGGATCTGCTAGGCAGCTGAACACCAATATCAAAACAAAATATATGGAAGTATAATAAACAATATAAAACATAACACCAGCAGCAAAAAACAACAGAGCCAAATAAGGTTTGAACACAACAGTTATGTGCTATCCCAAAATGACCTATGAAATAATAACAGAGCCAACCTGCCATCCTAACCTCACTAACTGAAGGAGCCAGAAAGCTGCCCTTATGAGAAGATACCATAATCAACAGACTACCACTGACTTATACAGTTAACCACTGTACACTAATCCTATAAACTAAAAATGCAGAACAGGGCCACCAAAGATTATCTGAGTATGTTGTCCACCCATGCATCAGTGCTCATTCACCACTCTAAGAAATGCCCTCAAAAACAGTTTTCCAAATTCTGCTGCTCATTCATATGGTATACACTTTTGTTACATAGTATCCTAAAATCTTCAGCACAGCTCCCTCCTAGACTGGAAATAGCACCTTACAATTCAACAGACACTTGATCCCCAATTTTCTGCATTTTATGTCATTTTTATATATATTTAGGGTAGAAGAGCTGATGTGCAACAACAGTTCTCACATAAAAAGGAATGCATTGTCTAGCACATCAGGAAAATGCCATCATCAATGCCTAGAGATTGAGCTCATCCTTTCTTTTTATAGGATTAGATCATATAGAACAAGTACAGAGCTTTCAACAATTGTGACTGCTATGAGACATTATTTCACACTTAATTTTACATTTGAAGAGAGGATGCCAGGCTGGCTAGCTGGCTAGCTTCTTGCTCCTTCTTTCCTTCTTGCATTTTTTTTGTTCAGTATTATATGACCAAATGAACAGTATTATATGACCAATCTAAATTTTACTTGGTCAAAAACAACTGTGCAAAAGATAAATACAGCCCTTGCCTCACTATTAGGTTCTCTATATGTTCTGCTTCCAACCTTTCTAAACTTTGTAAGCCACATATCCTCTAAGCAGATGATGCTTTTGGAAGCCAATGAAGATGTTTTATGTCTCACATCATTCCAGCAAAAACATCAATAACCAATAATCTTAAATCAGAGCCTGTGAAATGCTTAGGAGTGTACTGCTAATAGAGCATCTCACCTCAGTTACAAAATTCCCTGGGTTAACTTTAAGCAGGCCTTTCCCCTTGAGTCTTTCATCTGGAAAATGGGGGGCAGTAATAGCAGCCTACCTTGATGGTGGTGGTGAATGCCTTTAAGTCATTTCTGACTTATGGCGACGCTAAGGTGGATCTATCATGGATTTTTTTCTTGGCAAGATTTGTTCAGAGGAGGTTTGCCATTGCCTTTCCCTGAGGCTGAAAGCAGGCGACTTGCCCAAGGTCACCCAGTGGGTTTCATGGATGAACTGGGAATTGAACCCTGGTCTCCAGGATTGTAGTCCAACACTCAAACCACTACGCCTTACAAGGTTATTATAAGAACTACTGCAAAATGCAGAATGCAAATGAAGAACTTCAATCATTAAGGAGAAATTACCCAAAGGCAGGCTGCCACCCCAAGGGAGTCAACATGGGGAGAGAACAGAAGAGGGGGCGACAGACAGAGAAGCAACAGCAGGCAAGAAAGGGCACTTGCCACCTGCCTTCCCCTTCTTTACCACCTTGCCATCCCCCTGTCCCAGGCAATCTGACTGGCACATGCCCCAGCCGCTCCCTCTGAGGAAAATGAGGAAAATAAATTGTGAAATAAGTTCTTTTAGAATCATGAATTCTAACTACCCCAAAATAATCTCTAAGAACTGTGTGTGCAGAAAACTTATAAAGAGGGTCCTTATAGAGCCTTTTGGCTTCATTTGTAACAAAAATAAAATCTCGTAACATGAAGAAGTTAAATTTTTATTATATTCTGAATAACTGTACTTTTAAAATAACATACATGAAAATTTCATGCTAAACCAAGTTATATATGATGCATTTTAGGTCCCTACAGCTAAAGGGTGACTATGGGCCTTTACAGACTGCCAGAAATAATCCAGCTTGAGACCACTTTGACTGTCCTGGCTCAGTGCTAAAGAATCATGGGAACTTTAGTTTATTGTGGCACCAGAGCTCTCTGACAGAGAAGGCTCAATCTCTCAGAAAAAACTACAATTCCCATGATTCCCTAGCACTGAGCCAGGACAGTTAAAGTGGCCTCAAGCTGCACTATTTCTGGCAGTCTGTAAAGGCCCTATGAATCTGTAAAGGATGCTAATATTGCATTTTTCCATTTTTCTGAAAATTTCCATATTTCAAAAAATTCCAAAAATATGACATATCTATCTCAAACACAACCCCATTAGTTCCCTTTACATGTTTATGTTCCTGAGCTATAAACAGAAGATGCAGACAACTATGCTTTCCAATTAAAGGTTGTGTTTCTCAAACTATAGATGTGTGTGTGCCTTCAAGTCACCTGTTGAGTTACGGCGACTCCATGAATTTTATAGAGTTTTCTTAGGCAAGGAAAACTCAGAGGTGGTTTTGCCAGTTCCTTCCTCTGAAATATAGCCTATTGCATCTGGTATTCATTCACAGTCTCCCATCCAAGTACTAATCCAAAAGGAAAAAAAGATTGGGGAGGGAAGAGGAAAACAAGAAATTCAGGCACTACCTAAAGTCAAATAAATGTTGCCATAATCACCACCTGGAATGGCCATTGTGGCAACAGTTCATGTATTGCTAACTGTATTGTCACTGAATAATTGCATACTTTGAACAGTACAACTGTAGCCTATGGCACAGCTCACTAGCTGTAGGTTGAGCAATGCATTTCCCTAAACTAATTCCATGCCCTGCTATTATCTCTCACATGGACAACCTCCCCAGCCTCTTATTGAGTATCCTTGCAACACAATTTAATTGGGATTTACCAGGATTTCTGCCTTGTTATATTATTTTTAAAGGCACTAGCTTTCTAATCTCTTTCAACTCTTATTCTATAGTTCTGAAATCCCCAGTGGATCCTTTACACTTTGGAGAGTGAAATATTTCTTCAAGCACAATGACAGCACATGACAAAGCAAACCATCCTTCACCAAACTGCAAGTTTTTATACAGAAGTTGGAAATGTCCCTTTTTTTGGACTGCAGCTTCCAAAATTCCCAGGCTGAGAGATTCTGGGAGTTAAAGACCAGAAAAGGAACTGCTCAAAGGTTTGATTTTAACCTCTTTTGTCAGCAATCGTCCACTCAAAGGTCTTGCTCAAGACTTGAACCAAAAAGTATGCTCATTCTTTACCTGCATCTTTCTTGTGTGAATTGACTAAAGTTAGGTTGAAGCACTTGCTTCATAAATGCTGGCCATTATGATTGCCAGCATTTTACTTGCAGGACTCCTATGTCTAACAGGAATGGAAGGAATTCAGAAGCCTAACTTCCTCCTACCCTGCCCCAGCATTCTCAGATCTACCCCACTCCACTCCAATGTTTTCAAAAGGCCACAGATGATCTTCCAAGCTGAGGCTGCTACTTCAACAAGCACCAATAATTATTTATGATGGGAACTGGAAACCTATTGTCAAAACGTTTATAATTGCCAGGTGAAAAGAACCAGCTGTCCAAGAAAGGGATGTGTCAGAAGTGTTGGCCAACAAGACAGTCACTGGGCCCCTTTGTACCTCTAAGAAAAAGATGACTTACTCAGCCATGAGAAATTGTTTCCCTTTTGTAACATTTTAGATGAGACTGGAAAGACTTAAGGGCCTTTGCAGACTGCCAGAAATAGTGCACATTAAATTGAGGCACTGCCCTGGCTCAGTGCTAGGGAGTCATGGGAATTGTATTTTTTTCTGGGACATTGAGCCTTCTCTGTCAGAGAGCTCTGGTGCCACAATAAATTACAGTTCCCATGATTCCCTAGCACTGAGCCAGGGCAGTGCCTCAATTTAATGTGCACTATTTCTGGCAGTCTGCAAAGGCCCTTAGTGATGCTCTAGGAAGAAACATCCATCAAAGCCCAAGAATCTGTGTTCTGAACTCAGCACAAAGCCAGAGTCATGTGATTTATATATTTACATCAGTTTTGTCCCCATAATCTTTCTACTGACTAAACTCTAGTCTAAAACATAAGAACATGCAAAGAATAATCATAGTCCACCAGACTGTTCTTTACGTACTAAAAAAAGGTTGATTTTAAATGTATGTATGAATGAATGAATTATACAGTATATAGCAATTATATATACTGCAGGAACTACACTGTACTTCGAGTAAATGTCCTACACTTAATATTACCTCTGTAAGCTTTCCACTGCCCTGTAAGGTACTATATATTATTCTCCTTATGTTGCAGATGAGGGTGGGGATGTTGAGACTGACATAGCAGCTTGCTTATTTGTCTTAAGGTATACTCATGTAGGTATACTCTTAAGGTACACTCCTTCCACACACACACACATCCCATAAAGGGCAGTTACCATTGTGTGTGTGTGTGTCAATGTGCCTTCAAGTTGCCTGTGGACATTTGGCAACCCTATAAATTTCATAGTGTTTTCTTAGGCAAGGAATACTCAGAGGTGGTTTTGCCAGTTCCTTCCTCTGAAATACAGCCTATAGCACCTCGTATTCATTGGTGGTCTCCCATCCAAGTACCACCCAGAGCTGACCCTGCTTAGCTTCCAAGATCAGATGGTATCTGGTACCTTGGGTATTTAGGTCATTGCTGTTAAGGTTTTTACAAGTACATCTTTCCTTTCTCACTATTCTTTTTTAAAAACTTTATCAAAAATAATAACCTCTAGCCTAAGGCACAAAACACATCTAAATGCAAAGTCCCCCCCCCCCACACCCTATAACTATAAAAGTGACAAAGGCATAGTTGATGTTACCCTGCAAAAGGAGTGAAATCATCGCTTGACTACAGTTGTAATGTAATGGTTATCATGCCTTAGTTATTATAAAAATAATTAATTATCAGTAACTCATTAAATATAACTAGTTACTTCCAAAATCTTGAGATAACTATCAGAATCTTTACCCAGCTTTAGATCAACACAGAATATTAGGGGCAAATTTGACAGCATAGTGTAATACATTTATTATAGATGTACAAATGTAGAAATTAAACAGGCCTTCCCTCTACATTTTGTTGGTGACTACATGAATGATCCAAACAGAATCATGCCCTTTGAAAGATGCAGCCCTACACACACATATCTTATAGCAGGCTTTCCCAACCTGACACCCTTTAAATGTGCTAAACTACAACTCCTACTAGGCTCACCTAGAGTGACTTTGCTGGCTGGGGCAGTGCAGGTGTAGTTCAAGGCTTCTGAAATGTGGCTGCTTGGGGAAACCTGGAGTATACCACATTGAACTCGATGGGTCTTAACTTCTAAGTGCAGATATGTGTTAGATCATGCTGGAATTTCATTTTGTGGAATGAGAGACTTAAAGTACAAGCTTCACCTTCTCACAATATAATCAGACAGGCTTTGCTGGAATTCCCTTCTGTGTTTCTTGCTGTGAGCTGGATGCAATCTTCTTGTTCAACTTACAAATTCAATAAAGCTCATTCATAATTAAAAGGACACCTATGAAACACCTGATGGACTTGCCTCTTAATTTCATGTCTCCCCACTACACCTGAATATTGACTAAATGACAGACTTTAAGATAAAAATAAAACTAATTAAAGGAGGTGGGAGGAAACTTCAATTTTGAAAAAGAAAATAAAAAGAGCTACACACAGAGAGAAACCAAAGCTGGTTATTTAAGAACAGACAGTCACTAATTGCAACAGCCAGCTGGTTTGTGTTCAGCTCAGATAAAGGGTTGACAGACCACCAACACTATTAGAGTCAAGTTTCAGTACACCCACTTGAAGAAAACAAGTCTGGCCAACACCCCATTCATCAAAGTGCTGAAAGCCACTGTCAAAGAATACAGAGATGAGGAGCCCAGGGACACTGCAAGGCAATGCAGGTTTTTGGCAGAAACATGTCAATATGGACCCAGAAAGGATCAAGAGTTAAAAGCTTCTGTTCCAAAATTAACAGTGTGAGGTTCAGTCATAATGTACTTTCTGAATATATATGCTGAACACATAATGAGGAATTTTTGCATTCTTCTACTCAGTGTTAGGTAATGACTTCCTTGTCAATGGAGTGGTTGTGGTAGTAGTATTACTTCATCTAGGATCAGTCTGAATTTTAAAGACGCTATCCTGACTGCTGAACTCTGTTCCCCAAATAGGTTTTACACCTGGGAGAACATCTCTGAAACTCAGAGTGGATTCACTGCTCCAATACCACAGGAGCTGCCATTGTTTTTACTCGCAGTGTGTGTGTGAAAGAGAGAGAGAGCGGGGAGTGGAGGAGGTAGATGAAGCACCAAAAGTTCCCCATCCCTTGGTCCACCAGAGTCACAGTTCATATTCTGCAGGGAGAGGCGGGATATATAAATTATTATTATTATTATTATTATTATTATTATTATTAGCATCTACTAATGGAAAGATGATTTTATGACCCATCTCTACTCACTCCACAAGTGCTGACTTCTACCAAGGCCCACTCACCTAGTAAAATACAGGCCTATTATCTCCTATTGCCTGCTGCATGGACTTGGAGATTCATTTTCCCTTTTATTTTGCTTTTTATGTGCTTGTTTTCATATTTACTTTACTTTAATGCACAGTTTTGCAATTGGTATTCATGCCATGCCTGACTTGTACTTTTATTGTTGTTGTGTGCCTTCAAGTAATTTCTGACATGGGAACCCTAAGGCAAACTTATCATAGGGTTTTCTTGGCAAGATTGGCTCAGAGGAGGGTTGACATTGCCTTCCCCTGAGGCTGAGAGCATGTGACTCGCCCAAGGTCACCCAGTGGGTTTCTACAGCCAAGCCGGGAATCACACCCTGGTCTCCAGAGTCATAGTCCAACATTCAAACTACTATGTCATGCTGGTTCTGCAAGATCCATTTAACAGTAGGTTGTCAGGGGATGAACCAAGAACTTTCTGTATCTATTTGCAAACCCTAGATTCTACCACTGAATTATGTCCCTTGTTTCCCCTGTCCATTTCTCCATCTGTTTTATGATGCTGCCATTTATGTTACTCTATTTCTTTGAAGGTATACTCTCTTACATATTACTTTGGTGGTTTTTGTTTTTAACAATTTAAACTCCAGCAATTACTGTGATTGCACACCCAAACTGGCTAATTGCATTTGCAGATTACCATACTTTCCTATTTGCACATATAGTTATTCAATCTGCATGTATAATCATGTTAATTGTGCAGGCAGCTTGTTGAAAAGTCAGGACGATAAGTGAATTATAGTAATTCTGTGAATCCTTATCTTATAAATTCCATCTAGAACACTGTACTGTAATTTTCTGAGCTAGGGCAGAACACGTGGCAGGACGATTTCTTGTGTTCTCCCCTTCATCTTCACCCTTGTATTCTTTGAAAACTTGAGACGTGTGGGAATTAATAAAATACTCTGAAGCATGATGTAACTCCCTCCTATGGTTTTCCTAGTGCAGGTTCTATTAATACCTATGAATTAGGAAAGACTGAGAAGTCATTATCTTCTGCTATTATAATTTTGCTGGACACTGTGAAAGCAAATGCAAGATTTTCACCATAAGTGTGGTGGCATAGTGGTTTGAGTGTTCGGATTATGACTCTGGAGAACAGGGTTTAAACCCACACTCAGCCATGAAAACCCACTGGGTGCCCTTGGACAAGTTACACTTTCAGCCTTAGAAGAATGCAATGGCAAATGAATAAATCTTGCCATGGTAGGTTCACCTTAGGGTTACCATAAGTCAGAAAACAACTTGAAGACACACAACAATAAAATATGCAATGATTTATTTAAATTTGGAAATTGGAGGTAGAGATGAGGCTTTCAGGTTCTCCTGAAAATCATCCCAAATATATTGTTCTCCCTCGCCTAGTGTGGGCAACTTGTGGCCTTCCAGAAATTTTTTTGACTACAACTCCCATCGTTATCTATCACTTTTGGCTATTCTGGCTATGGTTAATGAGAGTTGTGGTCTGGAGAGTCACACATTGCCCACCTTTGTCTTAGTCCCCAAAAGTCCTGCCACATTATTTTCCTTGTGTGTGTCCAGTAGTTAGAATGGTAATACTGGAATCAAGGAGACCTGTGTTCCAGTCCCCACACTTCTGTGAAGCTCACTGAATGATTATGATTATGGGCCAGTGATTTTCGCTCATTTTGACCTACTACCCAGAATGGTTACAAGGCAGGGCAGCTGGTGGGTCTGCCACTGCAGAGATGGTGAATTTATTCTTGATTTTGCCACCATTCCTCCTGGAAATGCTCCTCATTGTACAGGAGCTCTGTAGCTGTCAAACCTCCCATTCAACTTGGGCAGCAGCAAAATGAAGACTATGTATGCTTCCCTTTTTCATCTCTTTGATCACACTCTTAGCAACTCTTACTTCCAAGCACAGGGGATCTCAGTTTAGCCTTTCACCCACACTAACATAAAACCTTGGCTGCTTGATCTATCCCAGATTCCCCCATGCCATTCTGCTTGGGGATGATGGGAGCTCAGCACATTTTTGGGCTCCAGCTTAGGAGACACTGGGTTATTCAACCAGTACTTACACTCATACACAAATGGCTATGTGTCTATAGAGCCCTATGTAAACACCACTGGAGGAGATGGGATCTGAGTGTTAGCATTTCCAAAGACAGTCAGCATCTCTGAGAGACGGATTTTTTAAAGTTCATGATCTACAGTTCAGTGGGGGGGGGGGGGAATCATCATTGCTTTTCAATTTATTTGCTGAACACGTGGAAGCCAATGTTGCTTACTGAAAATTAATACAAGGACAAACAGATTAGCCTTTAGAGTGCCACAACACCCCATCAATTTTTTAAAAGGTAGCTATTTTTCTGGAATTTAGTGAGAAAATTATATCTTCCATCTATAGAACAGCATTTCATTGTCACTAGGCTTGGTCAATTCACTGCTGAATAGTACAACACACATGGGATGTTCACAGCATACCGAAGAGACAAATAATACATTTTAGGAGAAAAATGGCTTTCTGTATTTTCTTAATTTCATCTGGAGCTGACAATGCACATCTTGTATGGCCTAAATAAATGAGTGACTTGTTACTGGTGACCCAGCTGACAAGAATCAAAGTCATCAATCCAAGGGATGTCCATGCACTTCAATGGGGCTTTGTTGAGGCAAATGGTCATTGTTGTCATACAATTTAGAGTACAGGTCAAGAAGTCAATACTCTGACATACAAATCATGGTACTCCTTACAACCAATTGGGCTGCCATGGAAATGTCACTTATGCTGTTTACTCATCTGCAAAAGACATGACAAAATAATTATCTTCCCCATCAGCATGCTGTGAAGTTTTATTTCACAGGACTCTACCACATTTTTGATGCTCCACAAATAAAACAAGCCCTTCAAGATTTTTAATAAAACTAGTAATAATGGCAAGGCCTTGTTGTCAATAATAAAGCAATGGTCAGCCAAGTCTTAGCTGGTTAATGAATGTTAAGTAATATCTCTCCATAAATCAACTATAGATATATCTCAGTTAACTAAGGAGATGGCTTCCTGGGCATCACATCTTTAACAGAAAAATTGCTAAATAGAAATAGATAGAAATAACGTGGAAAGGATAGGTTTCTGCATCACAAAAAAGAAAAAAAAAAGAAAAAAGAGTATTGTAGTTCAACATGTTTCTGCAAACTTTTTGTTCAAAACTGACAATATGTTCATGTGAAATAAACCACCAGATCACATATGCCTAGCATAAGCAATTTCTTTTTAAAAATCAAATTTTCTCAAGACTACTTGAAGGCCTCTGCCAAAATTTATCTAGGGATTTTTTTTCTTTTACTAACTTCCACTTTTCTTACTATTATTGTACTATTATTAGGGTATTCCTGAGGCAGACTAATCTCCCGTTTTCTTTCTGTTTTGCTATTCACACATGTTCAGTAAGGGGCCTGGTGGCAGCTGCTGTTTACCTTGCCTGATTTTTGGAAGGCAATGCATACAAAGCTACAGTAGGGATGGCTAGAGCAGGATCCTGTTTTGCTTTATTCTACTGATTACTGCAGACACATTGCTGCACCCCAACACTGAACGTCTGCTTGTTTAGACCTCCATCAATCTGAAGCTGCTAAAAAATCTTCCAGCCAGATGGAGAACAAGAATATAAAGTGGGCCTGGGCAGGTGTAAAACGATTTTGTAAAAAGGAGGTTGTCAAAGTTTTGTTAATGGGGGTGTGCCTGTATTTATAAGTCAGTGCTGCTAAATCCCCAGATTTCTTCCACATATCTTTGTAAATGATACGTCCAATGAACAAAGGGTGAAATCTTGGCTGGAAGACAACAGAATGGGAAAATAGACATGGTTCCACTGAGGATAAAAATTCGTCATGAACATTCAAATCACTGAATTACACTCAGTTCTTCTTTCAAATACAGAATGGACCACATATGAGACATACTAAACAATACAGTAGGCCCTCCATATATCTGCGGACTTGCCATCGGTAGATTCCAGCATCTGCAGATGGCAAGCCCCCGTGTGGCGGGGGGAGGGTAGCAGAGGAGAAAGAGGAGGAAGAGAAGGAAGAGGAAGGGGAAGGGGAGGAAGAGGTGGAGGCAGCAGGGAAGAGGATGAGGATGAGGATGGAAGAGGAGGTGGCGGTGGCGGTGGGAAGAGAAGGAAGAGGAGGTGGAGGCAGCGGTGGGAGGAGAAGAGGAAGAAGAGAAGGAGGAATGAGAAGGAGCATGAAGAGGAGGAGGAGGCAGCAGGGAGAAAAGGAGGAGGAAGGCAGCGATGCTGGGGGAGAAGAGGAGGAAGCAGCAGCGGTGGGGGAGCAAGAGGAGTAGGAAGATGGAAGAAGAGGGAGGAGAAAGTGACAGTGGCAGGGGGGAAGAGAAGGAGGCATCCCCCCATTGCCTGCTACAGTGAGAGCGGTGAGACTGGCTTTGGGGAGAGGGCGGCGGCAAAGTCTCATTGTCCCCAAAGGTGGTGCAACCACATGAGCGCACTGCCATTGAGGACAATGGGACTCAAGCATCCACTGATTTTGGAATCCACACGGGAATCCAGAACACTGACTGTATTGGCTCTAAGAAATAAATGGTGGAAACCATGTTTTTATATGGTGGAAACCCCTATATGAACACAAAAATACTTTTCTGAAATGTTCACGAGGAAGATGCTCACCAAGCCTTACAACAAAATTTCCAGAATCTTCCAGTGATCATGCTGGCTCAGGTATTCTGTGTGTTTTAGCCCCCCCCCCCAAATAACTTTCAAGATTTGGACAGCTTAATCTTTCTCACTAGTGGCCAGATAGATGGCTCTAGAAACACAGGTGAAAACAATGGTGGAGAGATAATTCTCTAACCTCCTCCCTTGTGTGCATCTAATAATATAAAAGATGAGTCTCTCTAACCTCCCCCCTTGTGTGCATCTAATAATATAAAAGATATGCCACTAGACATGGAGACATGGATGTGTTCCATGAATGTATCAAATACCACAGCTAACAACCATTCACAGATCTACAGTAGCCCTTTTTAATGCCATGCAAGGTTCTATCTACCATCTTGGAGAAATTAATTCCATGTGTTAATTATACGTTCTGTCACTACAAAATATAAATACTCCAATATAATATCACATACTCCAATATAATATCACCATGAAATTTTGATGGGGTTGAAAAGTATTAACATTTCCCTCAAAATACTCAGCTAGGACCTATAGTTTAAAGTTTAGACTTTAAGTCCTATCAGAGTATTTTGAGGGAAATGTTATTGCTTTTCAACCTCATCAAAATTTCATGGTGGTATTATATTAGAGAGAGCGTATGTGTATTTTGTTACTAGTTATTGGTTCTCCCTTTATTTTAAAAAAAACCTTTGATCTTTCAGTAAAAAATAACTGCGGAAGATGCTACAACATATTGATCACTGAAATGCCCTATTCTTTATTTGAGCTGACTAGTATATAAACAAAGCCATCCTATCAATTGAAAGAGGAGTGTTCAAAGAGATGTGCTTCTTATTTTATTTTGTATGTTTTAATTATGTTTCAAATGTATTTTAAAGCTGCTTTTAACAATATTTATATTGATATGATAGCCGTGTTTAAATATTTGAAGGGATGTCATTTTGAGGAGGGAACAAGCTTGTTTTCTGCTACTCCAGAGAATAAGATGCAGAACAATGGATGCAAGTTCCAGGAAAAGAGATTCCACCTCAATATTAGGAGGAAGTTCCTGACAGTGAAAGCTGTTCGACAGTGGAACACACTCCGAGTGTGATGGAGTCTCCTTCTTTGGAGGTCTTTAAACAGAGGCTGGATGGCCACCTGTTGGGGATGCTTTGACTGGGAGTTCCTCCATGGCAGGGGGTTGGACTGGATGGCCCTTGTGGTCTCTTCCAACTCTATGATTCTATCATTCTATCTCTTCAGTTGGCTTCTATCTTCCTACACACAAAAATCTCCGTGTTCCACCAGCTTTACCATGACAGTTCAACATGTGTGCAACAGATGAAGATCAAGTTGGTAATTGGGGTGGGGGGGTAATCTATTCTGTGGGTGCATTTTTTAAATTAAAAAATGTGTTAAACTGCAAGAGTGAAATAAAAACCAATACATTCCCTATTGCTGTTTTCTCTGCAGGTCTTTCTAATGTTACATTCACAGCAGGGCTTCTTAGATGCCTTGGATTTGCCTCCAGAAGCACTTCTGGAGGACCAAATCAAAGTGAATTAAACATTAAAGCACTGTGATAACATTACAGGTCTGAAGTAGCTTGATGTATACAAACAAGGATAAGGTGGAAGAAAAATCCATAGCACAATGCACTGAAGTCCGTCCCTCCCCCCCCCCCCCATCATTTCATTCCTGTAATTGTTCTGTGTTCTAATTTGAAAAGGAATTCTCACTTTAAGTCTGCAATCCAAACAAATATTCTTTGGCATAAATTCCACTGAAGAATAGATGTTAGGATAGAAATGTATAAGATTACACTATAAATGATGATACCATAACAGCAATTGTATGTATATATAGTGCCATACTATTCAGGCTCATTCAGAAGCCCACTATGTTCAGTGTGGTGTTATTCACTGTGTTATATATTTAGTAGTACAAATGTACTAAATGTGCAGTCCTATATACACCTACTCAGAAGGAAGCCTCATGAAGTTTAACGGAATTTTCTTCTATGTACAGGCTTACACCCTGAATCAAAGAACATGTGTCACATTGACAGATACACATAATTCCACATTTCCCTTGCTATAGTTTTATCTTGCTGTTCTACTTTAAGTATTTCTTCATTTTAAGAAAAACTATTACAGTACTTATTTGTTTGTTACATTTATATCCCATCTTTCTTCCAAGGTGGTCTTAGCTCTCCTTCTCCCAACTTTTTCTTCAGAACAACCATATGAACTAGATGAGGCTGAGAGTGTATGACTATCCAGTAAATTGCAGTGGTACTACAGTAAATTGCAGTGGTACTACAACAAAGGTGCTTCACACTATTATATACACAATTATATTGCTATGATTCCACCTTAAATGCTATGGCAACATCTTTTGGAATCCTGGGATTTGTAGTTCAGATATTTAGACTTCTCAGCCAGCGAGTTCTAGTGCTTCACCAAAATACAAATTCCAGGATGCCACAGGACACAGTCATGGGAGTTAGGGATGCAAAGTGCTATAATTATGTAGTGTGAAAGGGCCCACAAACTCCCAATCCAAGGCTCTAACCCAGGGGTAGGCAACCTTTCCCCTTTAAGGGCCGAGGGACTTCAGCTCCCAGAATCCCAGGAGCTATTGGCCAACATGGGACTATTGGTCAACATGGCTGAGGCTTCTGGGAGCTGAAGTCCCTCGGCCCTTAAAGGGGAAAGGTTGCCTACCCCTGCTCTAACCACTATACTATACTGGCTCTCAGCATCATCCTAGTACTGCTCAGTGTTGGATAGATGGCTTCACTGTATTCATCCTTAGTAAAAAGAAACTTGTCAAGCTCTGCTTCCATGCTTTTCTGAATCAGAATGTTTGCAGTTTTTAATTTTGTTTTTAAACACATGAACTTCTACTATTACTTCTCCCACTGCATTTTGTAAAAAAGAAAAAAAAGGAAGGGGAGGATCCTTTTTCTCAAAGGGTTATTTTATGCACAGGCAAGACCTTGGAACAGAGTACACAGGTTCAATCTCTTTTTATCTCACTTGCCAAGCTAGCGGCAAAAATGACAGGGGACAGCCGACCATTTTCTTTTCTCTGCTTCAGCTCTTTTCTTTTTCTTTTGTTTGCAAACTCTCTCCCACTTATGTTTTTTTCCTCTCTTTGGGCCTAACTTGGATGGTTATCAAATGGGAGCAAAGCCAAGTAGAGTTCAGCAGGCAGTAGTTACCCATGTTCAAAGAGATGGGAAGTTAAGCTTAGCTTTGAAACAAAATGGGGACCCCTAACTTCCCATCCCTGAGTAGCAGCATTACAGAATATGTAAGGGACACTACGGAACCAGATCCCTGAAAAAAACTCTCTAGCCCAAGCTGATAGACTTCAACATTTTACACTTGGAAGAGACTTAGATCAGCTCAAAGACAAACATTTCAACATCATGTTTTGTGGGGAAGAAAAGCTGAGTAGCTGGATTAAAGAGGCACATTAGAATCTTACTTGCTTCTGAATCCAGAAATCTTTAGACTCCCTGGCTGGCCACATTCAGACACAATGGAGAGCCTGCTATTTGCCACAACAATTTTAAGTGTCTTCTCTCTCGTGCACAAAGGAAATGGGGGAAGAGGGAGCACATAAGTACAAACCGCACACCTGCTCATGCTCATAACAACACACCACAGTTTCTCGTTGCATCATGATTGAAAGAATATCTGGTATCACACCAAGTGGGATTCATTAGGTTTACTGTTACCAAGTAAGCCTTGACTGGCATAACAATTGTTCATGTGATACAAGTGAAAAATATTTCCAAATAACTTTCTGGGATATGACATATTAAGTGCTCAAACATTGCTCAAACAACTTCATCACACAAAAAATTGTTCAGACAGTTTTCACCAAATGGTAACATTCAAAATGCTAAGATCAAAGTGCTAAGATCAGCAAATTTGTCACCCATGTCAGATTTGACCTGACCTTTACACTGAGCTCCCTTCCTTTTCATCCAACTACCATTTTGTCTTCTCTCCAATCCACATTCATTGGTAGGGTGGCCTAAATACCCAAATGCACCAGATCCTATCTTATCTTGGAAACTAAGCAGGGTTAATTCTAGTTAGTAATTGGGAGATTGTCAATGAACACCAGGTGATGTAGGTTATATATCAGAGGAAGAAACTGGCAGGGCCACCTCTGAACATACTTTGCCTAAGAAACCCCTATAAAATTAAACCCTATAAAATTAATGGGGTCATCATAAGTCAACAGGCAACTGGAAGACACATAAGGAATGGCAGCACTTCAGTCACAGTCAGAGGAAAGATCCTTGCCCTTCTCTGGTCAGTACCAGGTACTAGTGATCGTCAGGAACTATCAGTTTCCCCAGGAATTACACAGATGGAACAGCAGACATTTAGAAAACTGCATTTCCCAAGAACCATTAGGACCTAAGCAGTAGTTGGTTGGTGAGCTAGGAAGATATTTGGAGGATAAGGACACAGGAAACATAAATAAACCAAGTATTTTTAGCCATAGGTTTTTCATTTTTATCCAGCTCACATTTTAATCTGAGATAGAAAAGAATGCATGGACATCATCATGCTTGCCTTTTCTTTAAGCTTGTATCTCACTCTGAGCTTGGCCAACTTTGCCAGAATCTCTAACTTAACCACTGTGTATGTGCATCTGAGAAAACAATTGTGGTTTCTGCAGAAAACATATAAAGTGTGGATAATCATATCCAGTGCACACATTATCCAGCTTGGACCTGTGAACTGTCTTCACTTATCTCAGAACCTACAACCTGGGGGAACTCTTGGCAGATTTGTAAACAGCACATTGAAAAGTTACAATGGCTGGTATCCTGTTCAATAGTTATGCAATTGTAGGCTGGACATATGATCTCACAATTGATGGGGATTCACATTTATGGTAATTAATGAATAAACAGCAGGTGACTCCCAAAATCTACTATTTCTGACTGGGAGCACCTCAAATTGAGTGGCTGCTGAGGCACAGTAGATCAGGGCATTGGGAAATGACATCTGAAGAACTCTCCCAGTCACAGGGTGCCTTGAGATGGGTGCCCAAGGGATCGCTCCAACTGCCTGTACTTGATCGCATGACTGGGAAAGCACAGCAAAGATCCTTTCCCAGCACCCCCACCTACAGTGCCTCGGAGACCCTTTGGCTAAGATGCTGCCAGCTTAAATAGGTAGTTTTTTTGTGGAGTCACATCATCAAGCACAACCATGAGGACAGAGCAAACTCCTTATAGTTATATCTTGCAATGCAGGATCTTACAGCCTATCAGTGAGTATACTAGCTAGGGGATTCTGAGATATTTAGTCTCAGGATGTAACTTTTCCAATCTCTATTTGTAAGCACAACAAAGTAAAGATACAAAATTCAAGAGCACTTCCTTATATTGTTTGGAAAACTTTCTACATTCATGATTCCATAGCTTAACATCTTCAAACCAGTGGCTGACATGACTCCCTAAAAAATAGAAACATAGAAGATGGAGTTCACACAACCTAAAAATGGATGATTCTAGAGGACCCATTTGCATGCAGACACACAAAAATTTCAGAGTAAAAGATTTTGTTTAAGTGACCTCTTAAGAGTCCCAGTGACATAGCTTTCACTTTGAATCAGATACATAAAATATAGACCATGTGTTGTATTAGACTGGAATCTAATTTAAATGAGGGGGTGAATGAGAACTAGAAGCTATAAATTATGAAAAACATGCATTGCAAAGCTTCCAACCTTTTCAAATATTCCTGGTTTTCTGATATCGAAACCTTTTTAAAATATTCAAAACATTATTAGATCAAGCATTTCCCTACAAAGCACAATGAAGGAGATATGGCATTTCAGCTGACAGACTAGACATGATAACAGAGTGAAGCCTAAGGGAGAGGAAAGACTTCAAGCTTCACTGGCATACATTCCATAAAAGGGATGCTCAGCAGACTTTTTGGGTCACCAGTAATCATCAAGAACATTAAAGCCCAGCCAGATAGTAGAATTGGGAAGAAAACCTTTCATATTCCAGTAAAAGGAGGCAATCACACTGTTTTGGGCAAATAATCAGACAGTCTTTCCTTACACAAGCAATGCCAACGCAATGAATGGTGTTACTCAAGCCTGTCACATAAGAAAGGCTCACTGGCTCCAGACTGTAGGCATGCAGCTGTCCTAAACAATCACCAATCCCTCTAATAACAAATCCAAGCGGTGAGTGGAGATGGGACTGTAGCCAAAATGGAGCCACTGAAGAAACAAAAGGGAGGTATTAATGTGCTTGGAGAAACCCCAAGGTTTGCAAAGTAATCTTTTAACCATCTTTATTGGGGAGGGGGGAACCTAAAAGGACCAAAACAACAACAACCCAAAAGAACTCATTGAGAACTGAGAATACTCAGTATCCAAAGAGAAATGAGATGCCAGAAGTTGAATTCAAAGAAATGGAACAGTCTGGTAGAGCTCATGGATGAGTGTCTGGGAACAGAAGCACTCCATGCTGCAACCAACATATTGTTGCAGGATTCCATGTTGATTTCAATATTTATGGGGAAATTCAGATAATCATGCTGAAGTGAGCAAAATGGATGAACAAGAGATCATGCTTCAATTTTTCATGTTTCTGCATTCTGGTGTAATATTGGAAGACAAACGCCACACTTAACAGGTTAGCCCCTTATTTAGTTACAACTGTAAAGTAATATAGTTATGCTTTTCTTAATAGGAAAATGAATTAATTATAAGGAACTAATTATTGGAATTAGATACTGTCAAGCTCTGCCAAATCTTCAGTCTGAGTCTTGTTATAATTTGGAGACCTACTTTTACAAGCTGGTTGCAAAATGCAGAGTATTTCAAACAGTGTATAGTACTGCATCATAAGTTGCAAGTATTGCCATTGTGCTCTTTCAGATATGTTTGTCATCTTACTACATTGGGGGGGGGGGGGGTTGCAGACTACCAGAAATAGAGCAAATTGAGTCCACTTTTAGGGTTAGAGTTAGTACTAGGGAATCATGGGAACTGTTTTTTTCTGAGACATTGAGCCTTCTCTGTCAGAGAGCTCTGGTGCCACAATAAACTACAGTTCCCATGATTCCCTAACCCTAACCCTAACCCTAACCCTAAAAGTGGACTCAATTTGCACTATTTCTGACAGTCTGCAACCCCCCTTAGTTTATCCAAAGCTGTAGCTCTCAGCACACTTACCAGGGACCCAACCCATATTCAGTTCAAACAGGGCTTACTTCAAAGTAAACACATTTAAGATTGCATTGGATATTACCCAATCATTTATAGAAAGGTTAAATAACTGAAGCTAAAGTGAATATTGTGTAAATTCAGGCCAATGTTTTATTTTCCCATTAAAATTGCTCATTAAGGAGTCTTAATTTTTTCTTCAACTGCTGCATTTAAGATATGGTCAATATTTTTTTTGGGGGGGGGTACATATAGGAAGATCTTGCCTAAATAGATAGTTGCACTTAAGTCTATGCAAATACTCTCTAGTGGAAGATGGTGTAGTTGTTAAGAATCTGGGACTTTGGGACAATCAATATTAATTTAAAATGAAGTCAAAGCAAATTAAGCCACTACTTGGAGAAATAAACACATCTGTCAAGGAAATTCAATTTGTTAGATAGGAGAGTCCAACTAAGCAGCTTTGAAATAAGGTATTTTCCAAGTGCGAGTGATGAATCTCTTCATCACAAGGACTGAATTCAGTATGACAGAAGTTTTATAGGGGCCCATTCCAGTGGTAGGTGGAGATAAAGGCAAAAGGTAGGACCCAAAATGCCATCACATTTTCACATAAAGCTCTTACTGTCAGTAACTGTAACTCCTATGTTATCCTAGAGTTTGTAATTTCACAAGGTCTTTAGCCTTCTCTGCCAAAGAATGGTTGTGCCCCATAAAACTACAAATCCCATGATTCTGTGGGATAGAGCCATGGCAGTTAAAGTGGTGTCAAACAGCATTGTTTCTACAGTGTATCTCAGTGGCTCCCAAACTTTGTTCCGCCAGATGTTTTGGACTTCAGCTCCCAGAAGCCTCAATCAGCTTGGCCAATAGTCAGGAATTCTGGGAGCTAAAGTCCAAAACATTAAGAGTTCCAAAGTTTGAGAATCACTGGTGTAGATACAGTGCCAGTTACTTCTAGCTGGTAGGATATGCAGGAGTTTCCTTGGAGGACCATCAGTGATATTCATCATTTTAAAAGCAAAGCTTTGTTTTGAGTCATAAGCTAACCCTAAACCCAAATATATTAACTTCTGATAAGGTCACATTATTGTAAGAGGTTGTTAGTGGGCCTGGTGGCAGATCATTTTAATTCACTGGGGCCATGACTACAAAAATCAGTATGGGAATGTGACTGTTCCCCAATCCCTTAGAGATGCTATAGCTTGCATGCAAAGTTAGAGATGAGATTTCCTATTGGAAAATCAATAGGCACATGGGGAAAAAAGGGACCCATTGACACCACCAACACAAAAATGTGAAATCCCCGTGTTTGCTGCTATATTGTATCACAGCTGATACAACTCAGAAGTCTACTGCCTTGGTTCATATAATGTATTTGACTTCAAACGTGTTTGACTCATTCAAAATGAAATGAGAGACACCTGGACTGTAACACATCAGACTGTGTGTGGGTTTGGAAGTGTTCATATTTATGTAGCCAAACATTTACTATTAATTTGGAAAGGTGTGTCTATTGTGAAGGAAGATCTATCTGCTGGCATTTATGATCAAAGAAAAGTGATCAGAAAATGGATGGCACAAAACAGATCCCTCAGACACATCAACAACATGAAGTCTAATAGACTGAGTTAGTTTTTATAGATTACACATCATCTAAACACTTACCAATGGAGTTTAAAGAATTTCCTGTCTTTCTCTTTTACCAACATTCTTGACATTAACTGTCAATTTGTAAAATGTTACTCATTTTTTTGTTGTTCTAATTACAAAGGAAAATCATCTGGAAACTAGTATCTGTTACATTACCATGACATATAATTATTACACATTGTGTCAGAATCACTGTATAATGGATATCAACAGTCCTTTTGCTATGGATTTTACAATTTTAGTAAATCAGAGCTAAATTACATGCTCAGTTTCAAACTGTAAACAGATACACCAGAGACAGTGGAGTGCCAAATTCTTAACCACTGCAACAGCTGAAGGCTGGAAGAATAAGCCTTTCTTACCTGTACACTACTTTGACAAGACAAATAATACTTTCAGAAACTCCTAAGTAAAGTCTGTGCTTTCAAGTCACCTGTTGATATATGGTGATCCCATGATTTTTGTAGGGTTTTCTTAGTAAGGAACACTCAGAAGTGCTTTTCCATTGCATTCCTCTGAATACAGACTACAGACACCTGGTATTCCTTGATGGTCTCCCTTCCAAGTACCTGCTTAGCTTCTGAGGTCACAAGAAATCTGTTGATTTCCTACATGGCCATTTTAAAAAGGAGAGGGCTTATTTCAGGGGTAGGCAACCTTTGCCCTTTAAGGGCAGAGGGACTTCAGCTCCCAGAAGCCTCAGCCATGTTGGCCAATAGTCCCATATTGGTCAGTAGCTCCTGGGATTCTGGGAGTTAAAGTCCCTCGGCCCTTAAAGGGGAAAGGTTGCCTACCCCTGGCTTATTTTCTCATTTATTGGTTGGTCTAGATCAGGGGTAGCCAACCTTTTTGAGCCGGGGCCGGGTTGCTGTCCCTGGGGCCGGTCCAAAGGCCTCGGGGGGCTGCATTCAGCCCCCAGGCCTTAGGTTGCCTACCCCTGGTCTAGATCAGGGATGGAAGACCCATGGCTCTCTAGATGTGTTTGGACTACAACTCCCACAATCCCTCACCACTGGCTACTGTTGGGATCTGTAGTTCCAGAAACATCTGGAAGGCCTTATGCTGCCTAGTCCTGATCTAGATGAATCCTGGAACAGTTTGATAATAGCATATGACCAAACTTGATTCAACCATTTTTAATTATTTTCCAGATTCTCACGCAACTGCTCAATGTCCTTTAATAGTAGTGAAATCACCCTAAAGAGATACTTGTAACATTTGCAAACAAACAAACACTACGTGGAATATCAGAGCAACAATGTTGCATCTACTTCCTATGGAGTCATCCTATTTAAGTTAAAAGGAACTATTAGTGAGTCCAGCAATACAGGAGTTTTTGAGTCTATAACCCCCTATGTGATAGAACACAGCTGCTGGAAAGTGAGTAATGCAGCGATCATGGGAGATTATAATGGAAATGTTCCTAATCACAACATCATTCTAAAAATGTCTCTTCATCTAACACTGAAATACCAGTGTTGAGCCCCTGGCAACGAAGAATGTCAACTATGTTGGGCCGTTTGCCAATGCATCAGCTGTAGGCAGATAGAGGCAAGCAGCTAAATTAAGCACTCTTTAATTGCCACATGAAAATGTGGCAGCATACTTTACTTGCTACTTGTTGAGTGTCAACCTGGAAAGCACTCCAGGCAAGCCAATATTATAAGAAGGCTCATTTCCTTTTCAACTGAAAGATGACTCGCTAAATCGAACACTGATAGGGAGAGCTCCCTTGTCAGTACCTGGTAGATTTTAAACTTCGTCAGTGTCAAACAAAAAGAAATAAATACTCATTCATCTAGCAGAAATTTATTCTCTGTTTATTTTGTCTGCCCATTTTACATCAGGGTTTTCAGACTGTGTTGTGATGAAGAAACACATTGCAAGTCAAGGGAAATCAATACCTAAACTGCTTTAAACTTCAATGAGCAGCAGATCTGACCCATAACTGGCTGCTGTATACTGCTCAATCCATTTCAGTGGGGTTTCTTGGTGTTGCTGCAGACTGTGTAGTCCCCAAGGATATAAGATGCGTAGCAACAGAGCTCTGCGGATTTCTCCCTGGGAGTTCAAATCTACCTTCTACCCAGTGTGCTAATACTTTGACTTTTAGTTGATTCCCTATCCAATTGCAAATCAAAAATTGTAAGGCTTTCTAAAATAACAACAAAATAAAGCCAACTGAACATGATTCTGAAAGTGGTTGCAAAAATAGAGACAGAGGTACTTAGTCAAGCTTTCAGATATTTTGGCAGATTAAACCTTGGATTGCAGTTCAGATTAAACACATCAGAAACCTTAATTAAATATGGAAAGACTACAGTACACAGTAACCAGTACTTGGCTTTGTTTTGATTCTCATAATGAAGCTCAAGAAAAGAGCAGGCAGGGAATGCTTATAGATTGGTAGGAGAAGGCAAAAGTAGTGTTGCTAATGTTAGCCAAAAGAAAGCCAAAACAGACGTCATTGCGTTTTGTTATTGTTGGTGACTATGCGAAAAATGCTGCTTTGGCTTTAAAACAAACAAACAAACAAACAAACAAACAAAAAAGCTTCAAGACTACATCCCATGGAATTCTGAGGTTTGTAGTTTCATGAGACACTAGAACTTTCTGACTGACAATTCAAAATACTCCTCACAAAATTACAAATCCCAATATTCCACAGGATGTTACCATAGCAGTTAAAAGGAAACACAGTGCTATAATTGTGCAGTGTGGATGGGCCCTGTATGTCATCTCTGTATGTCATATGTATGTCATCCCTGTATGTCATATGTGTGAGTATGGGACAGACAGAGAGAAAGAGAGAGAGTACTTTTTACATTTAATTTCCTCCTGAGCTCCCCATCTATAATATTATTCTTGAACATTTGTGTATTATGCCTCATCTGAAATTCTGGATAGCTCTTCAGACATCTGATGAATTGGGATACACTCTACCAAACGGCACATTTCTGTTCTGAAATGAATTTCTTAGTCTTTCAGGTGCCACAGAACTCAATGGCAGCATTGCTTATTACCATTCCTCTTCTATAGTCCAGACCTCTTCACATTCTATAATTAGTGCCCTGTATTGTATGCCCAGAATCAGCTCCAGTGGCAGAATTCCTGAAAGAAATTTCTCAACATGCCCCGCTTCCCATATAAAGGATCCCACTGTACTGCTGCTATTATTCTTCTCTAAGGGTTCTGTAGGTGGTCAATTGAAGAACAAAGGAAGTTCAAGAGTTCACAACAGATTTCTACTGCTTAATACACAATCATTTACATTTTTTTTTTAAAAAAAAAGACATATATTAGGCCCCCTGCTTTGTAATTATGTCTAAATTTAGGACTAACCCTCTTTTTATTCCTTCTCCCCTCCCCCCTTTTTCCCCTTTTTAAAGATGGGACTGTGTGGTTGCGGGAGGGAGGCATCAGGTCACACAAGTAAGAGAAGCCAATTGCCACAGTGTCATGCTCTGGGGACACTTGAGGCTCTATTTTTACTTTTTTGTTCCACACACTTCACTGTTTTTTGCCGGTATACTTGGAAGAGTCTCGACTGCTTCCCATTAAGGAAGGAACTCAAACAACAGTATTACCAAGTTATCAGCTATACTATGAGAAAAGAAGCCTGAACATTGCCAGGGAGACATGAAGAAGAAAGGCTGTCTTTGAGTGATTATTTCCAGTGTATGACAGATACATTAGTGATGAATTGTCCTCAACTGGATAGTTAAATCTCTCTCAAGAATACAGCATTTGCTCTTTGAATATTTCTTGAAGAATGCTTCCTCATGAGCTATATACTCACTATGGGTATAAATGTACAATGGATTATGTATTCGATGTCTGTCTTTCAGACACACACATTTACACAGAGGCATAGCTGGGCACAGAAGCTTTTCAGTGGGACCTTTCCAGTTGTAGATCCCTCCAAACGGTACTGGGATACATTGGCATCACATTCTGCCCAGTCCAGAGATAGGAAGCTGCCTTATGTTGAGCCAGAGCACTGGCTCATCTATCCCAGTACTGTCAACTCTGACTGGCAGCAGCTACTTGGGTAATATTCTTGCCAAGCCCCAGCTCCATAGTTTAGGAGAGACAACCACGCCACCACAAAAAATACTTTGTTTTCTATTGATGAAACTTCCCTTTACATGCTCAAAAAATGTTAAGAGGTTTTTCAATGATTCCAAAGGAAGACTGTAAAAAACCCAAAGGTCTTTGGTACAGTGCTTCCTCCTCCCCGACAATATTCCTCTTTACTGACAAGAATACTCTACTGTTTCAAAGAAGGGGAGGGGAGATGTCCGGTGCCAGGCAGGCACCTGTCTGGCTCAATGCTGAAAATAATAGCTAGAATACAAGTGTCATTTCCTGCAGGGCTATGAATCCCAGGATGGCAGAAGGAAAGGATATCCCTGGGAATGCTTAGGAGGGTCCTTTGCATAAAGGCACCTCTTTCTGGCTTTTCTCTCTCTCCCTGCCCCCAGCCTTTGCAAAGGTGGACTGGTAGGATAAGGCAAACTGTGGCCAGGATGGCTGCTAGGATTCTCTTCTGAGTACTCAGGAGCTGAAGGGACTGACTAGAACTTGGGAGATATGTTTGGAAGAGGGAAGAGTTTGAAATTTCAAACCCTGTCCACTTGAAGTTTATCAGTATCACTGGAAGGCAACACTCCCTGCCTCATTCATACATTCTGTACCCATTGACTGGTAAACAGCAACCTCACAGGAAATTGCTGGGGAAATGACACTGCATGAGAATAAAAGGAGTGCACACAGGCACACACATTCATGTTTGTGTGTAATGTATGTGCATGCAGACCAACACATTGGATGGATTCCTGGTCTGAGGGGGGAAAGGCTTTGTACCCCCAGCTTTAGACAACAGAGAAAATCAATATGGGTCTTGAATAGGTAAAAACATTTTTTTAAAAAAAAAAGATTATGGCACCGGAGTATGACTTGGAATGCCTCCAGATGTAGACATATAGCAAAACTTGATGCCAAAAATATCTAAGCTGAACAGTGATGTATCCATGAATACTCCCAAGTCGTGCAGCTGTTCCTTCAAGAAGAGTGAAGCCCCCATCCAGGACAGGATGTTTACCCAGTTCCGGGATGCAAAAACCACCAGTTCACAGGCCTTCCATCTTACTGGGCATCCAGCTTTACTTTACGGGCCCCCATCCAGCTCATTACATCATTTAAGCACTGGGCCTGGACAGCCCCAGCAGACTCTGAACACTAGAAGTAGAGTGGAGAGTCATTAGCATACTGATGGCACCCAAACCCAAAATTCAAGATGATTTCACCCACAGCTTCATACAGATATTCATATACAGTGGGCTGCTGCATTATTGGGCTAGCTATCTGCAGATCTGAGAGTTCTTGGCTTTCTACACCCCATATTATTCAACGGCAGCACATATACATGGACACACTATCACAGACACATCACCACCCAATGAATAATATGGTGTGTGTCCATCTGCATTTTCCCCACCTGTCTAGAGCAGGGGTAGGCAAATTGTCCCCTTTAAGGGGCGAGGGACTTCAGTTCCCAGAATACCAGGCTATTGGCCAACATCCCTGACTACTGGCCAACATGACTGAGGCTTCTGGGAGCTGAAGTCCCTCGGCCCTTAAAGGGGACAGTTTGCCTACCCCTGGTCTAGAGTCCCAGAACTGAACTCTCATAGGGCCTTTGCAGACTGCCAGAAATAGTGCACATTAAATTGAGGCACTGCCCTGGCTCAGTGCTAAGGAATCATGGGAACTGTAATTTATTGTGGCACCAGAGCTCTCTGACAGAGAAGGCTCAATGTCCCAGAAAAAAATACAATTCCCATGACTCCCTAGCACTGAGCCAGGGCAGTGCCTCAATTTAATGTGCACTATTTCTGGCAGTCTGCAAAGGCCCATAGATGAGAAAGGTCCACTGTAAATATATTTTATAGAAGTGTTTCATTTCTGAAAGGACATGCCAGAGTCCAAGCCTGCATCAAAGCTCTGACCTCAAAATTGTCTCCACACAGAAGACAGCCTGTATTCAAATGTGCTGTGGTTGACAGTACTGACTGTCCTACTGACATAGATGCCAGCAGCCAGCCCTGTTCTGGAGACTCCCCAACCTTTTTGAGAGATTTAAGAGAATTAGGTGAAAAATTCAATTTCTCTTCTTCTGCCAGAGGGGAGTCCCACAGTCAGAATGCCATCCACAAGGTAGCAAGTACACATATGTAAAAGACTTTGGGCCTTTACAGACTGCCAGAAATAATCCAGCTTGAGACCACTTTAAGTGTCCTGGCTCAATGCTAGGGAATCATGGGAACTGTAGTTTTTCCTGAGACATTGGGTCTTCTCTATCAGAGAGCTCTGGTGCCATAATATACACTTTCCATGATTCTCTAGCACTGAGCCAGGGCAGTTAAAGTAGTCTCAAGATGAATTATTTCTGGCAGTCTGTACAGGCCCTTTGTTTGCCTAAGTTCTTCTGATAGCAAAGTTTGGCTTGTGGAATGGCAAAATTGGTATTTCCTCCCTCATTTTTTTTGGCATGGTACACACACACTGTTCTGATAATCACTGGCAAAGTATTTTAGCTTTCAGTCCAACACACACCTACCTTAGTTTCAGTGCCTCTCTCAAATATTCAGCTGTCTTTGTTCCACAAAATATTTATTTTATTTTAGAGGAAATTCAGCCAGACACCCAAACAAACAAACCTCATTGTACCACATCCATACAAACAATCAGAAATCCCCAGTATCTGCATAGCCATCTGTAAAAAATACATCTCACTTATTTGTACAGTCAACTGCCACTGCAAAATTTGCATCCTTGCCTCTTGCACTCTAATACTAAATTTCTATAGCAGACCAAATAAGGCAAATTAACTGTGCATGCATAGCCATTTCTCAGTACTATATGTGTCAGTTCACCTTTGATTTTGAAAATGGAGAAGATATTATTAGCAGGTTCTAGTAAGCAAAATCAATTATGAGAATTGTCTACAGTCTAATGTTAAAGAAAAATCTTGCAAAGAACACACAGACACACTGTTTCATATAAAATAACAAAGAGAAACATTAGTTCAAAGAAGTTAGTCTCCTTTGGTAAATTTCTTTTCATTTTATGGTGCACATTCAAATAGAGCTTTTTGCTTTCACCCTCTTATCTGCTTCATGAAGTATAGTAAAAGCCCATGTAAAATAAAGACTAAAGAAGCAATCCTGTGAATGCTTAACTGAGAGTCAGTTCCGATGAACTCAACAGGACATGCATGGTCTTCAACGGCCTAAGGACTTTATCACTTTATCCCACCAGCCTGCTGTCCCACCACAATCACATTAGTGTAAGAATGGAAGCATACCAATTTGGCATCATTTCTTATCACACTTTCTCCCACAATAGTGCTTTGGTGTGCTTTGGTGATCCACACTGCCAAACACCATCTTCTGGGCAGAAGGGCGGAAATGAGTGATCACAGCTGCCAACTTCCTTCCAAAGCTGCCTGCTGTGTGAATGTAATTCAGGAAAGTGTTAGCAACCACGATAGCTGCTCTGCTCCCTTCCTGAAGTGTGGGGCTGCTCCATGCACATTCACACAGCAGCCCTGCACAAGTGATTGTGGCTGCCAACCACCTCCCAAAGCCAGCTGTTCTGTGAATGTGAACACAGGGGGGATGCAGACCAGGGTGTCGGGGACACCCTGGTCCGGAGCGCCGCGGGACCGCAGCCTCTGCACCGCGGCGCTCCTGCGGTGACCCTAAAAGGAGCTCCAAATTGGCACTCCTTTTAGAAGACAGGGAAAGTGCACCCTAAACGCGTAGGGCGCACTTTCCCTGTCTTTTCCGCCGCAGTGTGTCCGGACGCTGCGGCGGGAGGTTGCCCTCGGCGCACCGGCCATGCGGAGGGCCAGCAGCACCGAGGGCAACCTCAGGAAGAGGAAGGAGCGCCGCGCGTGTGGCTGCTCCTTCTCTTCCGGGCCTCCAAGACGGCTCAATAAGCCGTCTGCTGAGGCCCACAGTTGGCTAGCTTTGGGAAGCTGTTGGTGGCAGTGATCACTGCAAGGGGGAGGGGGGATAGGAGCAGAACCATGCCCACTCACACCAAGTGACTGGATGAGGTGCTGAGCTGTAGCAGAAGGGACCTGTCGCTTGAAGGCAGTAATGGAATAGCAGCGACATTGAGTTTTCCCACCAATGAAAAGGTGCACAACAATAATTAATTGAATGCAGAGCAGTGGCAGGAGGGACATGAAGTCATGTTATAAGTACCAGCCAAAAACACTTCTATCCTGTTAAAATTCCACTTTTATTATCTATGTGAAAAGTCCTAAGATTCAGCTACCTACAGTTGTCCCTCCATATCCATGGATTCTTTATCCACAAATTCAACCATCCAGAGTTTGAAAATACACTCGTCCCTCCACATTCACTGGAATTAGGAGCACAGGACCCCCATGAATGTGGAAAAACTGCAAATACGGTAACAAAAACACTCTGTTTTTACCTGAGAGAACAGCTCTCTAGGAATCTCTAGGTCCTCTAGTGCAACTCTGTGGCCAACACCTGCCAGACACTGACCACTAAATTGTGCTGGAGGAGCTACAAATGCCAAGTGGAGTGTTCTCTCTAGGGATTTCTAGGACCTTCAATCTGACTTTTCATTAAAGTTGGCCACAGAGTTGCGCTGGAGGACCTAGATACTCCTGGAGGGAAGATATTAATAAAATCTGTGAATAATCAAATCAAAGTCGCAAATGTGGAGGGATGAGTGCATTCCAAAAATTTTGGAATATATGTCTCATGTATTCCATTGGGTCGCCATGGGTTGAGATCGACGTGAAGGCAGTTAACAACAACAAAATATAATTTTTATATATTGCTATTACTATATTTTGTTGTTGTTGTTAACTGCCTTCACATTGATCTCAACCCATGACAACTCTATGGATGAGACATGTATAAAACAACAACAACAAAATATAGTAATAGCAATTTGTTGTTGCTATTACTATATTTTGTTGTTGTTGTTAACTGCCTTCGCATCAATCTCAACCCATGGTAACCCTATGGATGAGACATCTCCAGGTCCCCCTGTCCTCTACTGCTCTGCCCAGCTCCTGCAAACTCATATTCATGGTCTCTTTAATAAAGTCCATCCATCTAGTATGTGGCCTTCCTCTCTTTCTACTTCCCTCCACCTTTCCTAACATTATTGTCTTTTCCAACAATTCATGCCTTCTCATGATGTGTCCAAAGTATGACAGTCTAAGTCTTGTCATCTTGGCTTCTAGGGATATCTCTGGCTTGATCTGCTCTAGGACCCATTTGTTTGTCCTCCATGGAATCCTTAGAACTCTTCCTCAGTATCGCATCTCAAATGAATTGATTTTCCCCCTATCTTCTTTCTTGACTGTCCAACTCTCACATCCATACATGGTAACGGGGAATGCAATGGCTATTATGATCCTGACTTTTGTGCTGAGCTGTATGTCTTTGCATTTTATGATCTTTTCTAGTTCTTTCATAGCTTCCCTCCCCATTCCTAATCTTCTGATTTCCTGGCTGCAGTCCCCATTCTGATCAATGTTTGATCCCAGATATGAGAACTCTTTTACTATTTCTATTTCCTCATTGTCTAGTTCAAATGTGTGTATGTTCTCTATGGTCATTATTTTAGTTTTCTTTATGTTCAACAGTAAGCTTGCCTTTCCACTTTCTTCTTTATCTTCCTTAGTAGGTATTCCAGGTCTGTGAGGTTTTCTGCTAGTATTATGGTGTCATCAGCATATCTTAGATTGTTGATATTTCTTCCTCCTATTTTTCACTCCTCCCTCTTCCATGTCCAAGCCTGCTTTCCTTACAATATGTTCTGCATATAAGTTCAATAGGTAGGGTAATAGGATACAGCTCTGTCTTATCCCTCTGCCAATTGGGACGCATTCTGTTTCACCGTGTTCTGCTCTGATAGTAGCCTCTTGTCCTGAGTACAGATTTCTCATCAGGACTATCAGATGTGTTGGCACTCCCATGTCTTTAAGGGCGGTCCATAGCCTTTCATGTCTATGCAGTCAAGGCTTTGCTATGGTCTATAAACCACATGCTGATTTTCTTTTGGAACTCCCTGCTCTGCTCCATTAGCCACCGTATATTTGCAATGTGATCCCTAGTGCCTCTTCCTTTCCTGAACCCTGCTTGGATCTCTGGGATTTCTCTCTCCATATATAGTTGGAGTCTATGTTGCAGTATTTTGAGCATAATTTTGCTTGCATTGGAGATTGGTGCTATGGTTCTACAGTTGCTGCAATCTCTTGTGTCTCCTTTTTTGTGGATAGGGATGTTTATTGATTGCTTCCAAACTGTTGGCCATCATTTTGTTTTCTATATCTGTTGACATAGTTTGGTTAGCACTAGAGTTGACTCTGTCAATGTGGACTGCAATAGTTCTATTGGAATATCATCTGTTCTTGGAGACTTGTTTTTTGCCATTTCTTTTATTGCAGCTTCCACCTCCATTTTTAGAATTTGGGGTTCATCTTCATATGGCTCTTCATTCCATGTATCTTTCATTTTGTCATCTCTTTTGTATATTTCTTCTTTGTACTGCATCCACCGTCTTTTTATTCCTTCCTGGTCTTGAATTATGTTATTTTTATTGCCCTGGAGTGCCCAATCCTTGGTTTGAACTTTCCTTTTATTTCTCGAATCTTGTGGAATAGGTCTCTTGTTCTTCCCTTTTTGTTGTCTTCTATTTCTCTGCATTGGTTATTGTAGTAATTTTCCTTATCTTTGTCTACTAACCGTTGTACTGTTGCACTCATGGTTCATAGTTTATTCCTATCTCCTTTTTGTTTTGTTTCTCTTTCCTTTATTTCATTTAGGGTTTTATCTGTCATCCATGGTTTTTTCACTTTTCTTTTGACTATTGGAAGCTGAAGATGCCAGCCACAGATGCTGGCGAAACGTCAGAAAGAAACTCTTCTAGAACATGGCTACAGCGCCCGAAAAACCCACAAAAAACTATGGATGCTGGCCATGAAAGCCTACGACTTCATATTGGAAGTGTCTTTGTGCATTCCTCTTTTATTATGTCCCTGGCTTCTGACCAAAGTTCTTCCGGTTCACAATCTATTATACTCAGTACTGCAAATCTGTTCCTTATATTGTCAATGAATTCTGTGGAAAAGTTATTTAAATCATATTTTGGTACGCTGACTGGTTTTGCTCTCTTCTTGAGTTTTATATAAGGGACACTATTTCATATGCCATTGTATTCAATGAAACTTGAGCATCCATGGATTTTGTTGTCTGGTGTGTGTGTATGTGTGTTTGTTCTGAAGTGAAACCCGAGAACATATCAAGAATTTGCACCTTTCCCAATCAGACTCTCCAGATACATGGGAATGCAATGCCCATGCTGTCTAGAGAAGGAATTGAAGTCCAACATATCTGGAGGGTAACAGTTTGAGGGCTGCTGTACAGAGCCTAACATCATGTATATTATCCACTTTAAACACCCTTGCTTGCTAAAATAAAAGTAGAATCCAATGTTGTGTGAGCAGACTTCTATTTGTGCATATCCACTTTTTTGTCTTCTCCCTACTGCAGCCCTCCTCTCTAAACCCACTCCACCTTCAGGGCAGATTTTGAGAACGAACTAGATACCAGGGTATCTACTTTCCCCAACCAATTTCACTAATTGAATCATTTTTTTTATAAATGGAAGCACTAAACTGGATTCCATCCTAAATGGAATATCAACCCCACTTTAGTTTAAGAGCACTAGGACAGATTAGAATGCCTATCCCATTCTCAAACACTGAATCAAACAGTAATAATCCAATTTGGGAGGGAGTGTCCCCTGGAAATTTTGTGTACATACCTAGACTGAAGGCCAAAAGAACAACTGATTCCATTTAAGTTATCATGAGCATAAAATTAAATGTTTTACAAGAGCAAAACTGGATAAGTGTGCTCTCGCATTTATTTCTAAAACAACAAGCATTTTATTGTACTAATGGCTGTTCCCCCCCCCCCTCCTTTCACTGTACACGGTTTTTGAATTACATAAGGAATCAAAGCAAAGCCCACCTTCGGAGTTCAAAGGATGTCCTTCCAGATGGGACCAGTGTATGATGACATCTATCTAATCCTGTACATTCTCCTGTTACAAAGGATACTGATCCCACAAGAATTTATTATCAGATCTCCTGTCTCTGGTGAAGTTCCTCCTTTTTCAGTGCAAATTCTGCAGGTATTACATGAAGAGGATTACTCTTTCATATATATACTCTTTCATATATATATATATAGCAGCATTCTTATCCCCTTTTGGAATTTGTCTATCAGTTTTATCTTTTTTACTCTGGACAACTAATAAAAACTGATAGGCTCCCTGAGGAAAAACAGGTGAGGAGATAAGGCAAACTGGGTTATGTCATGCCAATAAATCTTTCCAAAATAAACAGTACCTCACTTTCTCCTTAAATGCTTTGTAAAAACTGGGTGTTCTGTTGTTTTATTAAACATTCTTTCAGACTTGGTGGTAATTTGACAACATGCAGCCATTAGTACTCCTGCTTAGTTTGCTTCGTGAGTAACTATCCAAAGAAACCTACAGCACACATTTGCAGTGGCAAAACTGTTAAGATGTTGAGCTACAGAATCAAAACCAATTACAAGAAGAGTTCTTGGGTAGAAGCCAGTAAGGGCCAGTATTAAATATGTAAACCAGTATCAGGCTGTAATCTGATACGCACTCATTAAACTCATTGTAGAGTTTCTCTTGAATAGATATGCACATGATCATGTTATAAATCGGAGCAGGACTGACAAAAGGGTAAGTAAAAACTTAAGCAGGTCTCTGCTTCAGGTTAGTCCCACAGCCAGAGTTTAGAAGAAAAAAATACTTTTTTTGGATCGTAACTCCAATAATCCCCCTGCCAGCAAGATCATGCTGGCTGCAGGGGGATTTTGTGACTTTCAATATTTGCACACTTCAGTCATAGCCATAAACATCCTCTGCTTCAGAACTCCAGGTGTGCTCTGATCTCCCTGTGCACCAATGCACCTCCCAGTTTGCTGCAAGAGATTGAACACTTCAGCAGCTGTACCTTTTCATGGGCACGGTGCTCTAAGCTCCATTAAAGTGAATCTGCCAAATGGAAGGCCTGTAGCTAAGTGGTAGAGCACATGTTCAGGCCTGGCTCCAAGTTTGCCTACAACGCTTTGTCCCAAAAACACACTATTTGAAAAGTAAGGTGGAAAAACTGCAGCAACCAGCATAGCCCTTGGGCCACTTGCTTTGTTTATACTTTCTGGCTCCACCCTATAAATTATGCTGAACCTGTCCCTGTTGTAGATTTATACTGAGGAAGGGACTCTCTCATCCTTAAAAAGGGCAGCACTAGTTAAGATTTTATGTTGTGCCAGGAAGATACATACTTTGCATGTAAAATGATACAGATTCAATTCCTAGCTTCTTCAGGTATGAGGTGGAAACTCTGAAGAGCCATCACACACTAAAGCAGACAGTATTGAGCTGGGTAGATCAGTGGGATGACTCAGAGAAGGAACCGTGCTGGAGTTTCAGCAGCTACAAGGATCAGTTGGGTTAGGCAAATGTTATTTTGTAAGAAATCAGACAGATCACCTCCTATGGTCCTTCTGTAACCATTGAACAGGCTGCATTAGACTGAGGATAACAGCCTTAGCAACCTGTGAAACAGATAACCATTCCATATTACATGAAACTGATCACTGCACGGGTGAGGTTGGGCTGTCTGTTGTGGAGCTGGACAGTTATAATTGAAAACCACAAGTCTGCAGAAACTGAGTCTACTGGATAAGGAAACACCATTCAAGTTGGGGTGCTAAAATTTATTGCTGGCATCCCATTAGTGAGTTACTTGCATCTTGTTGTAAGCTTGCTTTACAACGGAACAAATCATTAGCTAGGCTGGAATTCTACAATGAATGATCAAAAGCCTCCCCAAACCCTACCTTGTAAGCCATGCAGCCTCCCCAAAACATGGCCATTTCCAGGAGAGAAAGGAGATCAGCAACAATGTGCACAGTTACATTCCTCTTGTTGGACACACTGCAAAGATGTTATCTGTATGGATGACCTAGAGACCCCATGAAGTCCCTGTTGGTGCCTGACATGATGTGTCCATATAAAGAAAAACAGCTACACACATCATCACTGATCTTCTTGCTCTCTGCAAAACTAGAAATGACCCTGTTCGGTGTGGAGGCTGCATAGCTTGCAAGGTGGGGGACGAGGTAATGGTAAACTATGGATGCATCTACACTGTAGAAATAATGCAAGTTTGAAATCACTAAGTGCTGTAGCTCCATCCTATGAAATCCTGGGATTTGTAGTTTGTTGTAGCACCAGAGTTTTCTGACAGAAAGCCAAATATCTCACAAAACTACAAATCCCAGAATTCAATTGCATAGAACCATGGTAGTTAAAGCTGTGTCAAACAGCACTAATTCTGCAGCGCAGATGCAGCCTTTGCTACGAAGACATAGCTAAGTGAGACAGATATATCTCCCAATGCAGGATTTCAGCCAATGCTTGAGAAATACGAATAGATTGGAGTGAAAACAAGATAATAGTAATGCCACACGTTTTAGCCAAAGGATTAACCAAATAATGATGGTCCCAAACCAAGGAGGATTGTGCACACATCTGTGTGGCTGTCAACAAGACAAGCTATTTTAATTTCAGTGTGAGCTGAAGAGAATGGTATGGGATTAATAAGCATAAAGAAACTTGGCAGTATGTAGCTACTTTTTATGCTAAATATAATCAGTAAGATGTTGAGTTCTGTTTAAAACAATTTTAAGCCAAGTGGAATTAAGGCAGCACTTTACCCATGGAATTTATTCTTGAAGTTAAAAAAGCAGCAGAATTAACTGTATATTTTAGACAGTGAATATGCAGGCACACCTCAGTTAATAAAGCTTCTGATAGTCAATCACTGGAAAAAACAATGATGCTAACAAAGGTAGAGAGCAATACAAAGAGAGGAAGACCACATGCTAGATGGTTAGACTCAATGAAAGAGGCCACAGGCCTGAGCTTTCAGTATTTGAGTGGAGCAGTGGAGGAAAAGGTATCTTGGAGATGTCTCATTCATAGGGTCACCATGTCTGAGCACCTTAGTTCAAAATGGATGTTGACAAGGTAGAGCATGTCCAGAGGAGGATGAACAAAGTATAGAAAAAAATGGTGAAACCTATGACCATGATGGTGAACCTATGGCATGCATGCCAGAAATGGCATGCAAAGCCATTTTCCCTGGCATGCAGAGGGCAGGGAGGAGGAGGAAGAGGTATGCCTGTTCCTGAATCAGCCCTGGTGGCGCAGTGGTTAAATGCCTGTACTGCAGCCATTCACTCATAAACCACAAGGTTGCGAGTTCAATACCAGCCAGGGCTGAGGCTCGACTCAGGCCTGCATCCTTCCGAGGTCGCTAAAATGAGTACCCAGCTTGTTGGGGGGCAATCAGCTCACAGTTGTAAACTGCTTAGACACCCCATAGCGTGGTATGAAGTGGTGTATAAATGAAGCTGCTTTGAACCTCCCTTGCCTTCAGTTGCCTCTCTAGAGGCAACTGAAGGCCAGGAATGGCGCAGGGGGATGAGGAGGAAGAGGCATGTGCCTGTTCCTCATCTTCCCCCCTCACCCCATGCCTTCAACTGTCTCTGGATAAGCAGCTGAAGGCTTGGGAGGGCAGGGGGAAGAAGTCCTGCCACGGAAGTCCCAGCCCCAGAGGGTGCAAGTCCCGCTCCTAGCACTAGGTAACACCTGGTGCTTTTAGGGGCTGAGTGCCTTTTAGTTTGGGCACTCGGCCCCTAAAAGGTTCACCATCACTGCCCTATGAAGAGTGATTTAGGGAGCTAGGTATGTTTAGCCTGGAGAAGAGAAGGGTAAGAGGTGATATGGTCAGCTTGTTTAAATATTTGAAAAGATATCATACTGAAGATGGAGCAAGTTTGTTTGCTGCAGCTCCCAAGACTAGGAGCTGGGACAATGGATTCAAACTACAGGAAAAGAGATTCCATCTCAACATTAGGAAGAACTTCCTGACAATAAGAGATGTTCAACAGTGGAATACACCACCTCAGAGCGTGGTTGAGTCTTCTTCTTTGGGGTTTTTTAAACAGAGGCTGGATGGCCATCTGCTGGGAGTGCTTTGATTGTGTCTTCCTGCATGGTACGCAGTTGGGAAGGATGGTCTTTGTGGTCTCTTCCAACTCTATGATTCTATGATTCTTTGAGTTGAGGTCAACTAGAGGGTAGTGAACAGCAACTGATAGTGAAGCTCCTTTAACAAAGTATTTTTATACCTACCAAACCTTTGCCTTTTTACCTCATACTCTATCTAGCTGGAAATGTTCTTTTAAAACAACAACACAGAACTGGTATTGAGCAGATAGTGAAGGTGAAAGGAAAACAGATATTGCACAGATCTATACATTGGAAATCATAAGAAAAGCAGAGACTAATGAAAGAAAAAAATCATTGGATGCATTTTGGAAGAAATCTTCAAGTGGTCTCTAGAAGATTCAAAATGTTTTTATTTACTTATTCAAGTCTTACCAGGCCTGGTGGTTTCATTACACATGTGCATATTGTTATATATAAATAAAAAAGTTTGCTGCAACATGTTGAACTGCTCTTAATTTTTGTCAGAAACATTCTTCTTCCTTCCATGTTTTTTCTGCCTAACACCAAATATTTTGTTAAAGAAGTACTGCCCAATAACACATCTACTTTTTGTACATCTGTATCTGAAGGAGAATCTAACAAAATCAATTGAAGTAAACCTACAAGCTTCATTAGCTATATCTAATCTAGATATGAGAATTCTAGGAATATATTTTCCATTGAACAACTCACAATTTTGCTGTTTTCCTCTTTGACCTGAAATCACCAGAGGAATGGTTACTTCCTTTTCTTGGCAACAGAAAAGATAAAGCCCTAGATATTATTAATATAAGGAAAGGGGCACAGCAAACAATTACAATTACTGATTTAATTTCTGTAGTAGTTTCAAATGCCACTGAACATTTATTTTCTCCTCTTACACACAACTGGCTTTACAGATTCATAATGATTTTTATATTTGCTTTTACTGTACAATAACTCTTACAATTAGAGCATGGAAGAATGGAAACTATGTCACCATAGCTCTTTAAAAAAACACCAGAGGTTAAACAGTGCTATAATAAGCACATTAAGACAGACATACACGGTTTTTAAAAGAGCACTACAGTGCCCTAAACTGTCTGCCATACTCTAAGCAACTTCACTTATGACCTATTTTGAGGGGGTGATCATGTCATTACTAATGCAATTTATCAAAAGCCATAGCCCCTATTTGTAGCTAATAAGAAGGGGGAAAGCCACTCTGACTCTTTTACAACACTGAACAAATAAATTCATTGCATCTGAGGAAGTGTATTGATATCTATAAAACCTCCTGCTAAAATGAGCCAGAGAGTCTCAAAAGGTGCTGCGGGATTTCTATATCTTCTGCCTCCACCCTCTTTCTATTTTATGCTGAAACATACTAACACAGCTATCTCCTTGAAAGCTTGATTGCTAGACCATCCCTCAAGTGCTTTACTTCTTCCAACAGTTCAAGGAAGTTTTTTTAAGAGTGGGAGGAATCCAATAGTTACTGCAACACTACATTTAATTCACTGGCAACCATGTTTATAAGTTCAACTGAAGCACTTGAATGTAAGTACGTGCCATAGGCTTATATACAAGTTACCCAGCTGTTTAATGTTTTGGTCCTAGGTTTCAGGCCAAATCACTAACTCAGAAATAAGTCCCATTGTAATGTGTACGGTATCGAGTTTAATTCCAGGAACAGTTGTATTGTGGGGTTTGTTGTTTTGTTTTTGTAAAGGTAGTACAGTAGATGATTATACCTGTGTGCCCAAAGATCTTCACACTCTCAGCAGACTATGGGCCTTTGCAGACTGCCAGAAATAGTGCAAATTGAGTCCACTTTAAGGGTTAGGGTTAGGGTTAGGGAATCATGGGAACTGTATTTTATTGTGGCACCAGAGCTCTCTGACAGAGAAGGCTCAATGTTTCAGAAAAAAACAATTCCCATGATTCCCTAGCACTAACCCTAACCCTTAAAGTGGACTCAATTTGCACTATTTCTGGCTTAGTAGCAGGTACATTAAGGGCCTTTACAGACTGCCAGAAATAGTGCACATTAAATTGAGGCACTGCCCTGGCTCAGTGCTAGGGAGTCATGGGAATTGTATTTTTTTCTGGGACATTGAGCCTTCTCTGTCAGAGAGCTCTGGTGCCACAATAAATTACAGTTCCCATGATTCCCTAGCACTGAGTCAGGGCAGTGCCTCAATTTAATGTGCACTATTTCTGGCAGTCTGCAAAGGCCCTAAGTTCATCTCCAGGTTGTGGCTTCAGTCTGTATCATAATGGTATTTTCTGATGAAAAGTGGAGATACAATTTTAACCAACCTATGTTGCCTCAAACTATAATCTTTTGAAGGGAGCAAAACTGAGAATAAATGGAAGAGGCAAACTGTCATGAGATCATTCTTTTTACAAGCTACCTACAGGTACTAATTTATACCCTGCTCAAGTTTCTTTGAGAAGGAACCTTTTTTTTAAAAAAAAAAATGCATACATTGAATAAACTTGTCTTTCTAAGGATTTTCTCTGGTAGATAATATTCTGCATTCAAGGTAGAGTTGAGCTATATGTCAAAATGTGCTCAAAATCAACACTGTACTCTATAATCCAATGATGCTGCAGCTAATAAAAGTAAAAGCATGGATTTTATTCATCATAAATGGTCCAAGACCACAATCAGTGCTGGGGAGGGCAAGACACCCCACACACACATATGCAAACAGCTCACACTCCCAACTCAACTAAAGTAATAGTACATTTAATACAGAAATAGCCAATGAAATTAGAGAAAGTGTAATCTATAAAGATGTATAGATTTTTATCAGGAGGAGAAACTTTACCTTTTAGCAGATGGAACAACTTTTGCACCCACACTGGATTAACTGTCTTACCTTTCTTCCAATTAAAAGCTTGGTAGAGCAGGTACTCTATTCTGCTTTGGTCAGGCCTCACCTGGAATACTGTGTCCAGTTCTGGGCACCACAATTCAAAAAGGATGTGGAGAAACTGGAGCGTGTCCAAAGGAGGGTGAATAAAATGGTGAAGGGTCTGGAAACCAAGCCCTATGAGGACCGACTTAGGGAGCTGGGGATGTTTAGCCTGGAGAAGAGACGGTTAAGAGGTGATATGATAGCCTTGTTTAAATATTTGAAGGGATGTCATATTGAGGAGGGAACAGGCTTGTTTTCTGCTGCTCCAGAGAACAGGACCCAGAATAATGAATGCAAGCTACAGGAAAAGAGATTCCACCTCAACATTAGGAGGAACTTCCTGACAGTAAGGGCGGTTCGACAGTGGAACACACTCCCTCAGAGAGTAGTAGAGTCTCCTTCCTTGGAGGTCTTTAAGCAGAGGCTGGATGGCCATCTGTCAGGGATGCTTTGATTGGGAGTTCCTGCATGGCAGGGGGTTGGACTCGATGGCCCTTGTGGTCTCTTCCAACTCTATGATTCTATGATTCTATGAAAACAGATAGCTATTAAAATTGACATATTTTGATCAGTTTGGCTTTGGATATGGTTGCCAATTCCAAGGGAATAGTATTCAGATTATATGACCTTCTCCATAAAAGAACACAGATGAACTTGAAATGAGCTCGGAGTCTGATTTACAGGAAACCATACCAGACAGAAGCTGGGCCAAACTTTGGTACCCAAAACCATTTTAATCCATTTCAGCTCATATTCAAGAAAGTTCAATGAATATTACACAAATGGTATAGAACACCACTCCAGATCTCTAGAATTAAAGATGCACGATCAGGACTTTGTTTGAGGGGCTGTGGTTCTAGAGCAGGGGTAGGCAACCTAAGGCCCCGAGGCCTTTGGACCGCCCCCGCCGCCCCCACCCGCTATGATGATATTGATTATTGTTGTTATTGCTTATTATTGGGGTTTTCTTGGCAAAATCTCCATAGGGGTTTTGCCATGGCTTTTCTGGGGCTGAGAGAGTGTGCATGCATATTTTTTAATTTTTATATTTATTTATTTATTTATTTATTTATTATTTTGTGCTTCGGCCCCCAATTGTCTGAGGGACAGCAACCCAGGCCCCGGCTCAAAAAGGTTGCCTACCCCTGTTCTAGAGGCACCCACTGTACATGTGGTGGTCAATTGTTTTGGGGATTTTATTAATCAATAACTTTCCTTTACACGAAATATGCCAGTTGTAAAGAAACCTAAGTTATGCCTACTAGGTTTCTTTTGAAGGAGATAATAACAGTCTTTTATATAAAGACCTTGTAATATTTTGCATTGTGGCAGCTGGATTGGTAATAACTCAAGGACGGAAAGATGGTCACAATTATTTACTATCTGTATGGTATAAAAAGTTCAGTTTATAGCTATTATGGAAGAATTGTCCCATAATATCTTACTGAGTAAAGGAAACGTTATGCATTTTATTTAATGCATTTTATTTATATTAGTACCCATTTATCCAATATGTTAATAATGTAAACAAAGATACTCATGTACCAGATAAATACAGTGCAGAATAGCAAAAATAAGTGCATTTTGGAGGAGGAGTACTGATCAGGATAATCAGGACTGTTCTATATTATTAAAGACTCTAATACTATAATTTTGTATTTTATTTGCCTAAGAGGAGGTCTGGATAAAAATTAATTTTGCACCATTCTTTTATTTCACCTTTTGTTGTTTTAGAATTAATTGCTATGGAAATGAGGGATAACAAGGGAAGATATTGTTCTTAATTTTCCTTGATGTTATACTTTACAATTTAATAAACTATTATTAATAAAAAAAGAAATGTGCAATTAAATTATAAATTGGAAATTAAAGTAAGCCTGCAAATTGTGGCATGTTGTTTTTGTTGTGTGCCTTTCTGACTTCTAGAGACCCTAAGACAAACCTATCATGGAGTTTTCTTGGCAAGGTCTGTTCAGAGGGTGTTTCCCAATGCCCTCCTTTTAGCTGAGAGAGTGTGCCTTGCCTAAGATCAAACAGGGGCCTTCTATTGTCCAGCAGGAATTTGAACCCTGGTCTCCCATAGCTATAGTCCAACACTCAAATCACTATACCATACTGGCTCTCCAACTTCAGCATAGCCACTTAGAAATTAGTTTCATTATAATCAATAACGCCATTAAGATGAGCATTTCCCTTTTATATTTCTAACAAAACAAAAAATTTAAAAATGCAGCACACGTCCCACACCCATCCACAATTCAGAAAGGCATAGTGCTTTTTCAGTGCCCACTGCTCTGCCACTGTCCAAGCCACTTTTTAATGATGGCAGGAGGAAGCTAATAAACAGTGAAACAGACCTGCATCTACAGCAGGGGTAGGCAACCTTTCCCCTTTAAGGGCCGAGGGACTTCAGCTCCCAGAATCCCAGGAGCTTTTGGCCAACATGGGACTATTGGCCAACATGGCTGAGGCTTCTGGGAGCTGAAGTCCCTCGGCCCTTAAAGGGGAAAGGTTGCCTACCCCTAATCTAGAGTGAGGAAGCCCCATCAGGCAGAGATGTTGGATGTCAGATAGGAGATGCTTGGATGATTAAAACCCATCTTACCTTACTTTCTTTAAGGGAGCTATCTCCCTCAGCTCACCAATGAAGATGTAAGATTCAATTGCCAATATAACTTCTCTACATAGACCCAGTGGTATTCAAAAGCCAGTGCTTGCAGGGTCAAACACCCAGGACTTATTTATTAGCAGGAACTATGCCATCATCTGCTGCCCCCCCCCCCCGGATTCCTCATTTCCCAACAATGATGCATCATTATGGGTTATCCCTGTTGTAATCCAAAGTACTGGGGGTGGGACTTTATAAAAGTTGTATTCCTGGACAAGATGAAAACTGCTTAAAATTGCTGGGAATGCAACCAACCTTACTTTTGGGCTCTCTGTGGGAATGTTACTGGTCAGTGCCTACATTTCAAATTAAAATGGGGTGGGATAGGGTGGAATGCCATCTTGTCCTTCACCTTAGACAGTAAAACATCTTATGCCAACCCTGGCCATGTAAAAAGGCATTCTTGACAAGGAAACTCCAACCTGAAGGCTACATTTTTCTATTTAGTGTATCATTTGATAGATGTGAGTCAAAACAGTTCTGGGTACTTTAACCTGCCTGTTTTGAGTTACCCAATCTGAGATAGATGTGATAAGGCAAGATGAAAATTGAAATGAAAGCAAACAAACACAGACCTAGGGTCGCTGTTGTCTTGTCTATCCGTTAGAATGTGAAGGTCATTCTGACACAAGTGAGATCATTCAAGTTTCCTTCAAACAGCAACTCTAGCACTTGGCAACCACCACATAGGCATACATCAGATCTTTATTAAACTTTTCATCACTTTTTTTTAAATTAAGCCAACTCCCATGGCATCACCTCATCTCAACATGACTGTAATTAATTCGGCACACGTGGTCTCCAGTACTTGAGAAAGCAAGTGGAAGGTGGGTGCTTCAATTCTCTTTCCAAGTCCTCCTGATGAAGCAGTTAGAAAACATTTGTTCCACTACTGTAAAAACTTCGGTGTTTCCCCCCTTGAGAGACAGGATCCAGTGGTTGTCAATTTCTCACTGGTTTGTGAAAGAAGTAAAATTATCACAACCCTCTGTCCCAATTGTGCCCTCAAAATGTTTAGGACAATGTAGTAACTGGAAACATATGGATTTTTTAAAAAATTATTTAAATATCACCACACATTACAAACCAACAAACAAATATTCCTAAACATAAGAAAGGAAAACAAATGAAAAAAGAGGACCAAAATAATTACCGCCCAGTCAGCCTGACATCAGTATCCAGAAATATTCTAGAACAGATCATTAAGACAGTCTGTAAGCACTTAGAAAGAAATGCCATGATTACTTTCTGAAAAACAAGTCATGCCACTCTAATCTCATCTCTTTTTTTATAGTGTCACAAACTTGGTAGATGAAAGGAATGCTGTGGATGTCGCATATCTTGATTTCAGTAAGGCCCCTATGATATCCTTGCACAAAAGCTAGTAAAACATGGGCTAGACAATGCCACAGTTTGGTGGATTTGTAATTGGTTGACTGACCAAACCCAAAGGGCATTCAAGAATGGCTCCTCCTCATCCTGGAGAGATGTGACTAGTAGGGTACCATAGGGTTCTGTCCTGGGCCCAACACTATTCAACATTTTTATCAGTGACTTGAATGACAGAATAGAGGGCAAGCTTATTAAATTTGTAGGTGACACTAAATTAGGAAGGGTAGCTAATAGCACAACAGGGGAAAATGTAGGATACTACACTTGGACAGTAAAATTTAAATGCACAGATACAGGATGGGTGACACCTGGCTTGATGGCAGTTCATGCAAAAGGGATCTAGGAGTCTTAGTGGCCCATAAGCTGAAAAATGAGTCAGCAACATGATGTGGCAGCTAAGAAAGCCAATGCAATTCTGGGCTGCATCAACAGGGGTATTGTGTCAAGATCAAGGGAAGTAATATACAATATCACTGTATAGTATAGTATACTATAGTAATCACTCTATTCTGCTTTGGTCAGACGTCAGCTGGACTATTATGTCCAGCGCTCGGTACCACAATTCAAGAATGATTTAGAAGCTGGAGTGTCTCCAGAGGAGGATGACTAAAATGGTGAAAGATCTGGAAACCATGTCCTATGAGGAGCATCTTGGAGAGCTGGGTATGGAGAAGAGAAGGTTAAGGGGTGGCATAATAACCATATTTAATATGTGAAGTGATATCATATTGAGGATGAAGCAAGCTTGTTTTCTGCTGCTCCTGAGTCTAGGACACAGAGCAATGGATGCAAATTACAGGAAATGAGATTCCACCTAAACATTAGGAAGAACTTCCTGACAGTAAGAGCTGTTTTGACAATAAAACATGCTGCCTCAGAGAGTGATGGATTCTCCTCCTTTTGAGGTTCTTATAGAGAGGCTGGATGGCCATCTGTTGGGAGTGCTTTGATTGTGTATTTCTGCATGACAAGAGATTGGAATGGATGGCCCTTGTCTCTTCCAAATCTATGATTGTATATTCTGATTGGTGTTTGCAGATGCTCTCTGTTTCTCTTTTAAGGTTCATCATCATGAGAAATATCATGTAGCTCCAATCCAGTGATACAGAATCGGAGTCACAACCATTCCCAGGGTGTAAAGATTATACAGCATATAGTGTAAAATAAACTAGAAATTTGCAGTGAAAATTAGGGATGGATGTGGGCTCACTCGTAAATCCATCCTGTATTGTTTCTATGAGTTTATGTATTCTAATCTACACAAGACACTGTATTTAAATATGCATTTTAAAATGTATTTTATGTAGAAACATGCCTGTATAAATGCAGAGTGATACTTTTTTGATATGAGAACAATAGATGCACATTTACAAAAGTTAGTATATAGCAAAAGCTCTGATTTATCCATTCATCCAAGAGGCATGGATCAGGTGTGCACATATACTTGGATTCACAAAAATTGAACTCAAGTATCACTCGGATACACTAAACCAGGCTTAAATTTACACTGCCCACCCCCTTTTTGCTTCCTAACTAGTTTCTTAAATTTTACGCTCTCATACCTTGAAATAAAACAACATACATAACAGTGCAAAAGATTTCTCTTCTTATGCCATGTAGCACACAATCTTATGTGCTACTTAGTTTTGCACTTATTCTAGAAGCAATATTAATAGTACTAAAGAGAATTAAACACTATAGAAACAGTTTTTAATTCTCACTCAAGCTGCATTCTACACTGTAGAAACAGTGCAGTTTGACACCACTTTGTCTGCCATGGCTCCATCCTACAGAAACCTGGGATTCGTAGTTTTGTGAGGTACCAGAAGTCTTTGGCAGAGAAGACCTTGTAAAACTACAAATCCCAAGTTTCCATAGGATGGAGCTATAGCATTTAAAGTGGTGTCAAACTGCATTATTTCTACAGTGCAGATGTACCCTAGTCTACATGTCTGCTTTGTAAGGTAAAGATTGTAAAGTAAATCTAGTTTGTTTGTATGTTTGTTATTGCATTTATATGGCCATCTCTCAATATATCTTCCCTGGGGAGATTGTAAAATGGTAAAAAAAAAATGGGTGTGTTTCCTACTATCTTCATTATTTTATTTGGAACCATTCATCTATTCCACTCTTCTCTGCATGTATTTATCCAAAAAAATCCTACCCCACTTTATTTCAGCAAGTCATTTATTGAAAGGCATTTTGGGTGATATGTTTAACAGTGACTAATCTAAACAGATGTTCTCTTTGGTTTAGTGTAACCTAGCACACCCTAAATATATAAAACCTGAAGCAGTAAGTGTAACTGTACTTTGACTCAGCTCACACTGCATCTACCAAGAGAAGCTGTTGAAAGTAACTAACAATTTTACATATCTAGGCCAGGCTTGATTATATCTTATAAGAAACACTAGGGAGGAAAATGAACCAATTCTTGGTTTTACTTACTCCTTTAAGAATCCTTACGTCCATTGACAAAATCACTGAATTACCAAGTTGAAAGGGATTTTAGAGATCATTTAGACTGACTCCTGAAATGTCGGCCTGAAAAATGGCTATCTGCTACTTATCTTGTGTGAATCTTTTTTTCCTTCTCCAAGGGGCTCAGTCTTAGTACAATCAAGTACAATCTTAGATAAATATTGGCACAATATCTATTTAATTTTATTTTTACACTTGAATCCTTTGCAGGCCAAAAAGCAGGATAAAATATAAATAACTATGTTCAGTGAGCACTGAACATCAGTTCAAACAGATAACATATAACTATCTCCAGATCAAATACTGAAGTCCTGGTATAGAAAGTGCAGAAATCATTATGGTATACTGATGTAAATTAGGGACATTATCACATGGGGGAAATCTGTTGGTTAATCCACACAAATCTCAAACAAAAACTGAATTTGCGCCTCATGATTTCACATGATGTCGCACAGAAACTGGTCAGAAACTGGACAGAAAGTGGTATTATCCGAGATCTTTTTAATTTCGGGAGTTTAGAGGAAATGCATTTGCGAAATTACAGTAATTGCGCATTTACTGTAATGTGAAAAGCAAATACGTACGGACAATTCTCTTTTAAAACCTGGAGGAGGGCCAAGAGGAGGAAGAGGAGGGGCCTCCAGGGAGGGAGAGTCCTGGGCTCCTGCCATGCAGGGAAGGAAAGGGAAGGGAAGGCAAGGAGAGGGAAGTTTGGGACGGAGGAGAAGTTTGGCATTTGGGAATGGAGGGAAAAGGAGGGGAAAGATGGCTTCCCTCGCAGCAGCTGTGGGTGGATGTGGGTGCAAGTGTGGGGTGTGCTTGTGGAGCAACTTGGAGCTCCATCTCACCATGACGTTCTGCCCTGCAGGTCCTACAAAGGGGAAAGGCTTATGGGGGGGCATGGGAGCTACCTTCAGTTTCCACCTCTCCTGGGCATCATCCAAGGCTCTGGCTCTCCCCAGGGAACACCCAGCCCTTCCTTCCTTCATTAATTCCTTCCCTTTCCTCCTCCTCCAATGCCAGAAAAGGGAGGCTGAGCCATCTCAATCCCTCCCTTGCCTCGGCTTGCCTTGCCTTTCCAGCCTCCTCATCTGCTCTCTTGAGAGGTCCTAACCCCAATGGAAGGGGGTTAGGACTGTGCAGGAGGACATGACCCCAAATGGAGGACAGTCGGACATTTCCTCCTGGGAAATGCAGGACCCGCCCTGGAAAAAGGAGGAGTCTGGTCACGAAACACACCCATTTCCAGTACATGTACGGGTTCTTTTCACTTGTGTATGAAAGTTAAAAACGTCTTTTTTTTTTTTGCTTTTAACTTAATTCCATTCTTACTGTAATTACGTGTGAAAAGCTTTTGTGCAATTAAGCTCTATTTTCGCTTTCTTTTCGGGATGCTTCATTTCCACTTTATTATCTCTTTAACAATGAAACTGGGCCACGTGTGATAACGTCCTAGGTTCTTTTATCCTCGGATAAAGTTGCAATTGGCACAGTTGGGAAAGGTATGGAGAAAAAATAATTCATGCAGAAACAGAGGATAATTAATTGGGACTGATAATAGCTAAACAGCTAACTATAGCAACTAGTCTTAAAAATAAAGCTGAGCATCTAATTTTCACCCCAGAATAGTGAAATGGTGAGCAATTACAGGTACTTGCTGCTGAAAAACCACAAGCTCTTGGCACAATTAAATAATGCACACTTCTTTTCCTCAGACAGCTCTGTTGGATTATGCCCAGTTTACAAGGACAAAAGGCATGACTGAAAAATTAATGCTGAGAATATCCTCAAGAATGTATACTCAAGCACAAGAGGTGTGTGTTATATCTGCTTCTACCCTGGATTCTCAGCCAAAAATACAAACACAACAGCAAATATAAGCCAATTTACATACTTCATTCTAGGTAACATTAGTACACCTCTCCAAAGGAATCTCATCTGTGCAAAAAAGGAAAATCTCTTGCCATCAAATATCCACTTTTGGAAAGGGTGCGAGACATTTTAAAAATCTGTCCTCTGCATGGTCCTTCATTTCTTCCTTTCCATAGCAGCTGGAATATTTACATATGATACCCGAATAACTTTCTTTAAAACACACACACACCAACCTTCTGTTTATCGGGTTGCCTGAGACACATGGAACTAATAAAACTTTAATATTATGTTGAAAAATTTCACGACATGACTTCAGCCTAATTTTTAATAGCACAACTCATTTTTATTGCTGACTCCCACATTTTTGTTATCAGTGAAGTTCAGCTTTCTACAGGCACATGCTGTTGCTACTAACCAATGAAGTGTGACTGCATTAGAAGTCAAAAATAATCTACTTTTAAAAGAGATTGTAATACAAGTCTCTCTTCAGACCAATACATAGTCTGATGTTAATCCATATCTCTTCTATGGACATGATTGATCAGTCCTATTCTGTGCACAAATTATCACTCTGAACCAGTGCCACAATTTAACCATAAACTTTTGCTTGCAAATAGCACTGGTTCACCAAAAGAAGAAGACCAGATCTGCTGTGATCAGGAAGTGTGGGAGGAGAAAGAGAGAAGAGACTGAAAGAAAAGCAGGAGTATTCCTGTCTCAAATGTCACCAGCAAAATGCTGATCAGTGGATGCTAGTCATGATGGCTGCATATAACCTCTCATATCAGGAGTCCCATACCTCTCATGTCTGGGAAACATGAGTGTGAAAATGCTGTTATGTTTGTTTCCTGCTTCTGAGCTTCCCAGGGTCATTTAGGGCCTAAGCAGACTGCCAGAAATAGTGCACATTAAATTGAGGCATGCCCTGGCTCAGTACTAGGGAATCATGGGAACTGAATTTTATTGTGGCACCAGAGCTCTCTGACAGAGAAGGCTCAATGTCCCAGAAAAAAATACAGTTCCCATGATTCCCTAGTACTGAGCCAGGGCAGTGCCTCAATTTAATGTGCACTATTTCTGGCAGTCTGCTTAGGCCTTTAGTTGGCCATTCTGAGAAGAAAATGCAGGACTAGATAGGCCTTTGGCTTGATCCAGCAGGACTCTCATATTCATGTTCCTTTTTTTCATTAAGCCTCTCAGAATCCACATGTGATTCTGGGAGCTACAGTTCCCAAAAGTAATGTTTCCAAGCTTTGCTTATATTTGGTGGAAAAAGAATGACTATAAAACCCTGATTACAGAATAACTAGAGAGCCCTGGGCTTAAATACCCCAAAGGCACCAAATTCTGTCTGAACTTGGAAGCTAAGCAGGGTCAGCACTGGTTAATATTTGGAGGCCACCAAGGAATATCAGGTGCTGTAAGCTATATTTCACAGGAAGGCACTAGCAAAACCACCTCTGATTACTCCTTGCCTACTAAAACCCTATAACATTCATGGGGCCATCACACGTTAACAGGGGAGTTGAAGACACATACAGACACACTCACCTGCCTAGGACCAAATACACTGACTTTTCAGCATGAGACAAAAGACTTTAGATTCCCACAGTATGTTACACATAATATATGTTTATCAGTTGTGTTAATATTATATTGTTAATCTTCTTGGCTGTTTTTTGATCTTTGGTAGGTGTTGCCTTTAATATTTATGCTCTGTTTTGTAAACTGTATCATGCTGATCTAACTGTATTTTATTGACTTCTTTGTATTTTAGTTTTCATTTTTGGTGTCTTCAGCGGTTTTTAAAGCTTCAGCTATAGAGTGATTCTGCATTGATTCAGAGTAATAAAAAACACTCATCAAGAGCCTTCACTAGGCTTTTGGAGGATATGGAGGAGAGTTACACTGAATGAGACAGAACTGGTTTATAGCACACAAATGGAAAGGAGCATGAACAGCCCAGTTTTCTAAAGAAAGGGAAAACTGCAGTTAGGTTTACTGTTAATTGTTACAGTTTCCTGTAAACATACAAAAGAATTATATTCCTGGGATAGTTACACATTTAAAGCGCTGAATAGCACAAGAAGTATTTCAAATGGATTGAAGACTTCCTGTTTCCATTTTGTTGAACTGACAAAGTAATACATGCCCAATGTAACAATTGCAAGAATGCACAGTAAAAGCACAAAATGAAGAAGAATGTCAGTGACCACTGAACTTTTTTGTGGGCCTTCTAGTGATGGTGATAATCCAGCATAATATCCCCACTGTTCTACTGTTGACATACACAAGAAGAATAGGCAATAGGTGTTCTGGTAATGGTAACATTGTAAGACAAAATGAATGCCTTTTTCATTGACCTTGGGTCCCAGCCACCATTTCACAACTGATACAGCACAAGCATAGGTGCCTGAATCTGAATCACTTCCTTGCATCACAAGCCAAAGCAGATGTATAAAATCAGGTTACTTGGAAGTAAATATTCCCCCTATGCCAATTACTTCTGCATGCAAAGCATATACTCCACCAGTCATCTCCCAGTCCCATCCCCAAGAGCACCTCCCAGTCCTCTCAATTTATTTGTCATTTTGTATATTTTATACAAATCCTTTTTAAGCACTTTCTAAGCACATTTGCAGACAAGTCAATCAGCTTGATGAATGGTACCTAGCAAACATGCCTAAGCCTGCAAGCATAGGCAATCATTACTTGAAAGGAAGCTCTGCTGAATTCATCCAGCTCTACTTTCAGCTGAGTATGGTTACAAGTACAAATCTAAGCCTCTGCGTTTCTCTGTGTGTTCATTTAAAATGCAAGTATAGTTTATTACCTCTGATTTTAATTGACAGATTCTTTTTCTCCAGTAATTCTGAAAAATATGAAAAATGACCAATTTCAATAGAGTAAGAGATAATATTGGATGGAGAATAATGGTTAAATGCTAGTAAATATGTGCTGCTTGCAGCAAGTCCTAGATTCAGTCCTTGGCTTCATGACTTAAAAATAATAAATAGCAGGTGATGTGAGAGAAATGCATCTAAAACCCTACAGCAGGAGTGGCAATCACACAGTCTTCCAGTTGTTGAATTGCAACTCCCAACATTTTTCACTCTTGTCTATGTTGGATGGGGCTATTGGGAGTTGTAGTCCACCAACACCTGGAGGGCTCTAGCTTTGGCCTAGAGAAATGCTACCAGTTAGAGTAATAATACTGTGACAAATGGACAAGCTGACTTACAATATAACAGGTTGTTGTTGTGTGCCTTCAGGTTGTTTATGACTTACAATGAGCCGAAAGTGGCCCTATCATGGGGTTTTCTTGTCAAGATTTATTCAGATGGGGTTTGTCGTTGCCTTCCTATGTGGCTGAGAGAGTATGACTTCCCCAAGATCACCTAGTGGGTTTCAATGGCTGAGCAGGGATTCAAATCCTGGTCTCCAGAGTGATAGTCCAATATTCAGACCATATGATGGTTCTAAACAGGTAGCTAAACATACTTGTCCCACACAGTAGTGTTAAGCTCTTAAGTCAAGATATTCACTGTATGTACCTACCTTAATAACCACTCTCAGGCAAAACTAGTATAAATATTTGATACATAGAAAATAACTATAATTATCCTGCTATTTTCATCATGGAAAAATATCCATTGCATGTTGTCCTTTCTTCATATTATACTCTAATGCCTTAGGGCTTTTATTTTATATCACATTTTCCTTACACTGTAATTCTTTTGCCCTTGAATATGCTAGCATTTATATATAAATTCCAAGTCTCAAGGTAATTAGAAAGACTGCTAATCTCACTTCATGCTAATTACATCAAAGGAATCAAAGACTGCATCATCCACTCCCTACATATAACCAACAGAGCACCAAGAAAGCTCATCTTCTCAAATTAATAGCAAAACAGATCTAATAGAGAGTGTTATAGCAAATTCTGATCAGACAATATAAAACACAGCTTTTTGGGACGGTGGGAAAGCTCATCTCGTTGATTTAAAAAAAACACCCAAGTATTACCTAACACATTTAACAATATTCAAAAATGCTGGCAGTGGATTGCATTTCCTCTTCTTTAGACACCAAAAGATTGTCAAGATAAATGCACACCTGGAAGCGCTAATTCTTTTTATTAGACAGTAGTCAGATTTAATCACTGGAGAGGTCTGGAGTCAGGCCATAAATAGTGAGGTGGAGCAAGGAGATCATGACGGTCACAGTTGGACTCTCATTCCAGCCTCTGGAGCAGTAAGGAATGTGTCTGAAATATCACAAATAGCCAGGGCCTAAAGAACCATGCCACATATTCTCTGAGAACAAGACCTGCATTCCTTCAACTGCAGCCTCCCCTCAAGAAGCACAGCAACTGGCTTTTGAAACTGATTTCCAATATGGCAAAAACCACTGCAACATTTAAGAGGAGGAAAAGCCAAAAAAAAACCCCCACAAAGCTAGCAGAAAGCCCTTTTGTGAATCAGTGTAGTTCAGGTTTGGGTTTGGAAAATACCTCCATTCTGTTTAAAACTCACCCCCTCTTTCAATTCTCTTCAAGATCCAAAGTGATTTGTTATGCCCATTCCTCCCACCCTTTGCATACCTATGTTAAAGCCAGACATAATCTGATCCTTGGTCTATAAATCACAAGACAGGCAATTGTATGCAAGAAATGTCAACAAAATCTGATTTGCTCCAACCAAAGCAGCATTTGAATGACAGAGCTATATTTTATATTCACAATTTCATCTAAAATAGTTCATTCCTTCAGCCCCAGATCATACTAAACAAGAGTTTTTGAAAATATTCCAGATGCTCTTCCTTTCCAACTTCTTCAGAAAAGCCAAACTAAAGTACTTTATATTTAGAAATAGGCATCCCATTGCTTCCAGCTGCTGCTTCATCACCACACTTCCCTATCACAAGATCATCTCTGTGTAGGTAGCATGGATGAGTACCCCGTTTTGCACATGCTGTGCCTTAAGTATGAAAAATCATCCGAGTGCCCACACTGCTCTAATTATTAACCACTCTCATACCACATATTTGGAAAACATAGCAGTAGAGCCACATGACAAATTGCATTGCATTGTCCTACACAAGTCATATCTCTCTCAATGTGAACAGTCCTGAAAATGAATCACATCAGGAGAGAAGCTAAATAAAAACCAGTATGATAATCATTGATTATAGACCTGTACTCACATTTTTACAATAGCCATAATTAGTTATACTGGCCATACCAGGTCACTGAGTAGATCCCCAAGAATATTTGTGAGTTATAGTAGAAAGTTCAACAATCACTGTAATGTGTGTGTGTGTGTGTGTATTTTTGGGTTGTTGTTGTTGTTGTTGTTTTGGTTTTTTTGCAAGTTACCATAGCTATAAAAGGGAACTGAAAAGGTGTGGCAATGTTTGGGGGCATACACTGGGTCACAAATGTTCACTTCAACATTTATGTCCTTGAAGAAGGTTTTTTGGGGGAAGGGACAGAGCACTATCAGTCTGTTGTAGAAAAAAACAGCACTGAGTTTTGCAGCACCTTAAAGACTAAGAAATTTAATTAGGCACAAATTTTTGTGGGTTGCATCCCAGTTCATCAGAAGCACAGAGTGTTGTCTCACCTGCTAAATGGTTACACATAGGCAGGTGGGTGCATGATCACAGTCAATGGGGAGGAGAAGGAATTGTAATGCAAAAGGATAAATTATAATTATCCTCAGTGATAATTAAGGAGCAGCATTGGGACAATATTTCTCATATGCAGGGCGTATGCCCCTATTCAAGCCATGGAGCATGGACATGATAACCAACCAATGGAAGAAACACTTCCAGCATTTTAGGAAGTGGGTTTTAGTCCATGAAAGCTTTGCCAGGGATGGGCAACAATGAAAAGTCCAGTGGCTTCACCCACCCCATTTCCCAGCCCAACATAGACCTCTGTGGGTTTAACACTCATCCTTTTAAAAAAAAAACTGAATCAGAAAATCACTTCCAAGTTTTTCTGGGAAGGGGAAGCTATTGAAAAATAGACTCAAAGGTGTACCTCTCCAAAATAGCATTAAAATAGTCCATGGTGTATCTTGGAGGCTTCTGGGGATGTGACAGTCCATTGTAGACCAAAATATTGTGGGAGGAGGGGTGATGTGGAAGATTTTGGTGGGTCACATATGATTCCCACAATTCTCACCCCAGCTTTACATTAACTAAAATATTAGTTTTTACCATGCCACTAGACTTCTTTTAGAGACAGCTGTTGAAACACACCATTAAAATGATCAGAGCATGTAAACCAGCCCTTATGGGTAAAACAGTGGTACAAAAGGAGATTTGATCATATTTATTTCTTAATCGCAGCAAAATGGGTGGGTGGGTGTGGAACCAAGCAAACAAAGTACTGCTGGTGTTAAAATCCACATGCAAGTACCATCTGGCTGCGCTCTCTAAATAAATAAATAAATAAATTGTAGGAAACAAATAAAATGGCATTTTAAAAAAACATATCACTGTTTCAATGGATATGCACTGCTTTGTGTTTTGCTTTTTTAAAACTGTACTACTTTAGATAATCTTATTGAGTCATACTTTTGGTGGAAAATCAGCATACATATAAAATAAACATCAATAGATACATATAGCATTTTGGGAAAAACAGTCATATTTCCCCCCTTTATCTTCTATAAACCTGTATACATACTATTGAGGGTATATGCAGCAAAGCATAAGAACTGGCCATATAGCTGACCAGCTATGGTTTATTTATATCAAAGGCAATGCAAAAAATATAACGACATATAGCCAATGTGCAAAGTGATCATGTAGTGTAGTACCTTTGAGATTAACTGGAAAAAAGAAGCTGGTAGCATGAACTTTTACAGACTCATGCATGTGTATTAAAGTGTATGAAAGCTCATGCTACCAGCTTCTTTCTTTCAGTTAGTCTCAAAAAAATCCCTTTGCACACTGATTTTCCAGACTAACAAGGCTATGGAGTTTATCACATGGGGGAAAAATGGAAGTATAAATGGTGATTAACCCATGATTAACCCACAATTGCACGAATGGTTTTCACACACAAAGCCCTGTTATCCCATGCAGAATCCATGATTAAACTGTACTTGTGCACAAATGCGTAATGGTTTTCACACGATGTTGAGATGAAACGTGATTAAAGTGCCATTATCCCATGAAGAACCAGGCAAGAAACAATAGTAGCTCATTCACGGCATCTTCCCATGAATGACTTTTTGCTGTTTCTTGCCTGGTTATTCCCTGGTTCTTCACGGGATAATGGCACTTGCGTTAATGTCATTTTAAGCACGTTTTAATGTCAAGTGCATGATTTTCACAGGTTAATCATTGTTTAAACTCCCAGTTTCCCCCATGTGATAAACTCCGGCTATGTCTTTGAATTCTACCACATATACCCAAGGCATCAGAAATCTATTGCCAGTGTTAAGCAGGAAAGTCTTATTGGAAATTGGAACAGCTCAAAACTTTTTGCAGTCCAAGGAAAGAATAAGATGGCAGGCATTGACAAAATAAACAGCTGAATCCTACCACACCTAGTAGAACAACACTGTTCATTATACCTGAAGGCAAGATGCTAGTTTAAGGGCACAGGACAGGCTGCTTGGAACATTCAAGTCCATCGTCCAGCAGAGGGGAATGGCCAATGGTTGCCACTGCTGCCCAGTCTAAAACAACCAGCACTGGCATCCTGTTAGTGGCATATGCAAGCAAAGTCCACCTTATGCCTTTGCATGTCCTTTTTCATTGTTGCAGAGGTTGATCTTCCCTCCACAATGACCAGAACTACTCCTCTGGACTCATGGTTTTGCTGGTTCCCTGAACCGCTATTCCACAACTGATGGGCAGCACTGGGGATTGGTGACGCATCTGGCTATGTTATCATAGCCAGACGCAGACTGATGACATCATCTACTGAGACCTCCAGAGGATCCATCAGATCTTGGCAGAAGATGTCTTCTGTCTGACTATGGGAACATAGACAGATGCATTACCAATCCCTGGCTGCTCTCTATCGATGTTATAATGGTTAGGGGTGGGCTATCATAGTGAAGTAGGGAGTTGTGGAAATGGTGTGGAACCGTAGTCGAGTTGTGGAACCGTAGTCGAATTCCACATGTGAAACTCTTATGCAGGGGTAGGCAACCTTTCCCCTTTAAGGGCTGAGGGACTTCAGCTCCCAGAATCCCAGGAGCTATTGGCCAACATGGGACTATTGGCCAACATGGCTGAGGCTTCTGGGAGCTGAAGTCCCTCGGCCCTTAAAGGGGAAAGGTTGCCTACCCCTGCTCTTATGCTACCCTCTACAATAAATGATCTCAGCCATAATCTGCTACTGGAGAAAACCATCTTATTCTACTTAATGACAGAACCAGCCCTGCTTGACTTCAATATGTTGAAAACACAAAGCTTCATTTTAAAACAATTACACTATAAACATGTGACTGGACAGAAAGCTTTGCAAACATAAAACCCTGATTTCCGGAGTCTGCATGGGGCTGAATGAAATAATTTCGCCCCTGGCTCCAATCAATAGCCTCTCTCCATGTCTTTCAGGTTTAATCCTCTAGCTCAGAAGGGTCCAGCAGATCTTCCAAATTCTAATATAAAAGAATAAAGATACTGCAGCACTACAAGAGAAAAGTTCAGGTTTCAATGGAAAAATAAACAAACAAGCAAACCCTGTTATGGGTTTTTTATGAGGTCTGGTCTGCTACAGGAAAGACAAAGCTGAAAAGAAAATAGTAGGATAACTAAACATTGCTGTTATAAGAAGCTCTATCTTGTCAGTTTTAAAAATTAATTAAAGCCAACCCTGAAAGCTCTTTATTGTGGCTTCCTTTATGTTCATGACTTCAATATTTTGTAAGTAATCCTCAAGTTACTTTCACAGTCATGAAATCAGCCCCAGGCTACTCTAACACAGGGGTGAGCCAACATAAATTTGAAGTCAGAAGAATTCTGCAATTACATAGCAAAATCACAATAAGAAGTGACCCATTGTGTAAAAACATTTTACAGAGTCCAAATTTTCCACTTGCTCACTCTTTAACTTATGAGATTATATTATCTGCATTCTGTAAATAAATGACAAATGCAGCTGAGTCTATGGCTGCATCCACACCGCAGAAATAATCCTGTTGACACCACTTTAACTGCCATGGCTCAATGCTATGGAAGTCTAGGAACTGTAGTTTTGTGAGATATTTAGACTTCTCTGTCAGAGAGCTCTGGTGCCACAACAAACTACAGTTCCCGAAATTCCATAGCACTGAGCCATTGTAGTTGTGTTGGTGGTATAAAACTGGCTTGTTTCTGCAGTGTGGATGCAACCTATGTTACTGAAGTTCATCTTAGTACAAGACATGGTACTGTATCCATTGTCAAGTGTATGGATTTCCAAAGCAGAGCTTTCCCATCTTCTCCTTCCCATTCCTATAGCCCTCCAGCACAGACTTGGAGCAGTGGGGAGGGTGGTGGGGAGTGGGGAATGCTCCTCTGGCCAGTGCTACATCACAGCCAGCAAACACAACTGGATTGCACCCATGCTCTTCAGTGTATCACTGATAACATTCATATAATCCCATCTGCACAAACAATTTTAGGGTGATGCCTCTCATCTGACTTCAATCCAGCCAACCTGGATCAAAACACAAAATATTGTACTAGACAGAGAGAAGACACCATAAACATGTGCCTTGAGTGAATATGCCAGTGTTCCTCTCACCTGACCCAGAAATGACCTAGGTCAGGTGGGTCCCATTCCACTGAAAGGAGGTTACATAATGCAAGGAGTCATGAATGTTTATAACCCAGTGTTCCAAGCTGTACTGTATCTTGAATTGACTAGACTCACAGAACAATGCCATTCCTTTAATCTTTGTTGTTGTACTCTTTAATCCTCACCACGTGACCAGGAGAGTCATGGTGATGTAGTCTCATAATGCACTATAGCAAAACACAGAAAGTAATCACAGATCTGGCCAACCAGCAGAAACACATTATACAGTTGCTGTTTGGCTATAACATCCAAACTTTAGGATGGTTTCAATGCTGGAGATGATTTGAATGTTCTCCCAACAAAATAAATGCCGTATATACTCAACTGTAAGTTGACCTCATGTACTGTATAAGTTGAAGGCAGGTTTTGGGGCCCAAATTATGGAGTTTGATATGAAACCTAAGGGCATGTAACAAATGATGTAAAGGACATACCAAAAGAAAACAATGCCAAAGAACTTACAAAATTCCAGCAGGAGTATCTGTTGGTGCTCACGCTAAAAGACTGGATGGATGACAGATAGATGGAAATCAGTGCTTCCAGGATAGATAATATTATCACCAGGGGATGGTTCCTTTTTAAATAAAAGTTGATGTATAGTACTTACGTTTACCCATGAATAAGTCGGCCCAGGTTTTTTGGGCCAAATTTTTGGCTAGTATTTCTAGACTTATACATGAGTATATACAGTATATACAGTATATCTTCCTTCAGAGAAAAATCAGGTATGTCAAGGAGAATAAGGTTCTTTCCTAGCCTTCCCTTCAACATTCTAGTGTTCTATACTCAGGCTCTGCTTATACAAGCCAAATAAACTCTTTTCCCTCCATCCTCTCAGTAGGAAGACCGTATGGTCCAAACCCTGGTTCTGGTGCAGATGAGGTCTGGTATACCCCACTTAAAACACATTAAAATACTTCCCTGTTTACTTCAGATCTTCCCAGAAGATCCGGAGCCACCTCTTCCAAGCTGTTTAAAATGTGTCTCACTGTACCACTTTGTGCCAGTGCTGCTACCACTCATTCACAATGAGGTCAGAATGAGGTGCCCGGCCTTGTGATCATCACTGGGTGCCCAGTTTGTTTGTTTGCTTGTTTGTTTGGAGTATTTATACCCTGCTCTTAAGCCACAAAGGCTCCCAAAGCAGCTTACAAATGGTTAATTAAACAGCTCCCTGCCCTCAAGCTTACAATCTAAAAAGACATGACACAAAAGGAGAAGGGAATGGCAGTGGGGAAGGGGATCAGATCCAGTTTTTCTCGTTCTGACCTCAGAGCAAAGCAGCCCACAGTGGCAGCAGACATACTGGATGGCTCAGTGGGATGTGTGTGCGAAGAGCTGTCCAGCATCAGAACAGAAGGCTTTTGTAAAGGAGGAGGGACAGGGCAGTTCCAGGGCCAGGATACTCCAGGCTGCCCCCAGAGTATCCTGGTCAGTGCAGACAAGACAAGACTTTCCTCACCTGCTCTCTGCACTCTCTCTCTCTCCTCCCCCGCCCCTATTCTAAAAAGCAAACCAGTATACCATGTAATGATTTTTCAGGCATTGGCTTATACATGAGCACTAAATATAATTCTTTGGCAGAGATCAGTTTATATATTAACACTAAACGTAGGGTAAGGAGGGCTCATGATGAAGCTGCCTCACTTCAGCTTCAACACATTGAACGACTAATTGATGGATCCACCCAAACCTGTCTCAACAGAGAACAGATGACCTCAGGTATCCAAGGGCTGATAACCTCCAGCTTATGTTTCTATACAATGTGCTATATGTGGGACTGACCCTGAGCCCTTTTCAGAAACAAGTGCAGATGTGGCTACTAGATTAATGATAGAAACTATTAGCAACCTACATGCTGGCTTTGACCTTTAAAACAGGGATGAGCAACTGAAGAGGGACAGGGGCCGTTTCTCCTCACCCTTGGTGGACAACACTATCATATTTTGGCTTGCTAGAACTGACATTGCATCACTTCTGATAGCCATTTTGGCTGATTTTCAGCCTCTTTGGGTGTTTTTAAGGGGTGGGGCTTTGAGGGGATGTGGGAAGTAAACTGCCACATTTGTAGCAAGTTTTGTTGGATTTGGCCGGTTTGGGGGCAAAAATAAAACCATTCAAAATTGGTGCAAAAAAGTTCTCTCTTAAAGGGGGATCTGTGGGCTTTGGGGAGATTTGGGGGCTGCATTTTGGGGTCCCAAGGGCACACACAGACCACTTTACCCACCTCTAAGGTCATTCAGAGCTTAGCATTAGGGTACTTGAGGAGCCACCTGTCTCCATATGCACCTATGCACATGGATAATTAATATGGATAATTACTATACATTAAGATAATTACTGGATTGTCTGCTACTGGTGTCTAACAGAAATCAGGCCTTCTCACTGGTAGCATCCCAGTTGTGCAATGCTTTCTCCACAAAGACTTTTGTCTGAAAAACAGTTTATTCTCTTTCAGGCCACCACTGAGGTCTGGTTTGTTTGTTTTTTTAATTCCTAAGTTTTTTAGATGTGATGTTCATCACACTAGCTGATTTATGCTGCTGTTATAAGCTTGTGGGATGCATTTTAATTGCATTTTAATCATTTTATCCCTTTCAGTAAACTGCCCATTGAATATGATAAATAATACAGATACCAATTTAGTCACCTCCTTTTCTTCTCATCAGGGAGTCCAGTGCAAAGTTGAGGATCAAGATACACTTTCTATCAGAGATTAAAGCATACATATAATTAAATTGCTGCAGCATGAGCCATCCTTGGAGTGGGTCCTTTATTGTATTGCATATAGTGTAACAATTAAGCTGAACCAAGAGACACGATTGAACTATGTGTCAAAACAGGGACCAAGATACTACTGTATAGCTTTGTGCTTATTTTTGTGTCAATCCTAATAATAATAATAATAATAATAATAATTTATATCCCGCCCCTCTGAGACCAATCGGGGGGATTGGAAGCAGCCAAGTGGGTTGGGCAACTGCAGAGGGCATAGGAAGCCAATTATGTCCCTCCAACTTCCACTGGCCACATCTACCACAAAACTGGCTGCAATGCTCCTCTGCACATGAATAAACCAAAATCAGAAGTCACTGTCAGTTTGGGGGCTTTTTCTTCCATGGCTTGGGGAAAATTTCTTCTGTTTACAGCCTGACATGGTGATTTGCTGTTTTTTGGGGGGTGTTTGGGGGGTGATCTCAAAAGGGTGCAAAATGCACTCCAAAGCTTGTAGTTTCTTCACCCTTTGTCTAAAAGAAAGGCAGAACCAATGCCTTGAATGTTGTGTAAATTAGGTCCAACCCATTCTTTACCATCTTCTGTGACAATATAGGCATGAGCAGATCTGTGTTCACTGTTCTCTCTTATCTAGAAAGTATCTAATGAAATCATTCTATGTATATATTCCATGTGAAAAGACCAAATATAGCACTGGTCAGTTTTACGTGCAATCTTCCTACTTACGGTATTTCCTTTTTTTTTTTTTTAAGAAATACTTTCAGACTGCAAACTGTTCCACTAGCCATTGCCCCACACTGACTTTAAATAAGCCTCACATGGAAGATAAATAAGCACTAAAGATGGGTCCAGTAAAAACTAATGGGTTCTACAGACAGCCCCTAAGGGGTGGCTCCTAAGTTTTCCTGTTTTTAAGATGTGCACGCCGCGGCCTCAATCTGGCATTTTACCACTCCAAAAACAGCTGGCAAATGATGCTCCTTTTTGGATTGGCAAAAAAATACCCTTGCTTTTCTGCACTCCTTTGGCAGAGCATGTCTAAATGCTGCGCCAAGGAAGCGCCCTGATATCACACACCGTCTGTTTGGGCAGGTGGCATGAGGACAACATGGGGGCAGAGTTGGGGCAGCTGGCCTGCAGTTGCCACACCCCGACTCCATCCCCAGGCCGGCCCTTTTGGCCAGTATGTACTGGCCCTAAGTGTAACTATTTTAATAGGGCAAGGTGAAGTGAACCAATCACAATATGTGCCTCCTAATCATCTTGATATCAAGAATCATATGAATCACAGTAAACCAAGATCTCGGTGCCATTTAAAGACAAGTGACACACAAGTAGGCACCTGTAAGGGGAAAAAAAGTAAGGTCAGGTCAAAACCATTCTTTACTTTGGAAAGATTTGTCTTCAAATGTTACTTCTCTTTTGCTTGAGGGAGTTAATTGCTTCCAATTATATTTCTCTAACTAGTTGTTCAGGATGAGAGGCAAATGGCCCACATATAGCACTGCTCAAATTGGAAGCATCCTCACTGGACTGCAATTAGGGGTGTCAAAGAACCAATTGTCTTTTCCACAGCAAGAAAACTAATGGCTTAATAAATAACACCCTTATAATATATCTATATATAGATATAGATGTTTAAGAAAACAAAAATAAGCCTTTATGTGCTTGATTCACAGCATTAATTAAAAACATTACTTCTCAATGTCCCGGGAAATATAACTAAACAACTTTACACAACAGAAAGCTAAGTGAAAAATGTGTTTACAAGGATATGAAATGATACACGAATCTACAATGGTTATGCTTAAAGAAAGGATAAGAGAACATATCCCTTCTGAACTGCAGTGCTAGGCTTAAATCCAATCACATGTCCCAGCTAAAGTAAACCCAAATAATTACTTAAGGAATGTTTAATTTGTTGTTGTGTGCTTTCAAGTCATTTCCAATTTCTGGCTACCCTAACACAGACCTATCATGGGGTTTTCTGGTCAAGATTTGTTCAGAGGGAGTTTGCCGGTGCCTTCCCTGAGGCTGAGAGAATGCGACTTGCCCAAGGTCACCTACTCAATTTCCATGGCTGAATGAGGATTTGAACTCTGGTTTCCAGAGTCATACTTCGGTGCTCAAACAAATACACCATGCTGTCTGTCCAAATGGTTAATATTTATATAAATTCCACTGGTTTTGCTGGCCCACTCAAGTTTGTACCAGCAACTGTATGTAACCACTAGTGACAGATGAGTCACAGCTGGCTTCACATCTTCCAGTTCTATCATTCCAATGTGAATCATGATACATGTTATCTGAAGACACCTCAAAAAGCAGCAGGAGTGATCAAGTGAGGCTTTACAGATGTTTTCTGCCTACAGCTATCATCAGCCCTAGCAAGTTCTGAGGAATTATGGGAGCCATAGTCCAAAACCATCTAGTGACCACAGCTGCCCACTGATCCTCTTGGGTGTCTTCTAACTTTTTTCAAAATAGACACTGGGTTGCCATACATGATTCTTTTCCATTCTGTCCTCCTCTATGACCACTTCACACTACACAACTGTAGTGCTATAATTTCACTTTAACCGCCATGGCAGCATCCCATGGAATCTTGGAAGTTACAGTTTAGGGAGGGTTATTTAGACTTCTCAGCCACAGAGCTCTGATAAATTAAAAAGGTAAAGGTAAAGGTATTCCCCATTCAAAACCCCGGGATTCCACAGGATGCAATCATGGCAGTTAAAGTAGAATCATAGTGCTAGAATTGTATGGTGTGAAAAGCACCCTAGCAAAGTGTCTCCACTCACCTTCCACTTTTGATAGTACTACTATTATGAGAGAAAAGAGATCAGCCATTCTTCTTGCAAAACGTAGAGGTTGCAAACGGTGAACGCATGCCAATGCTAAGAGAAAGATTGCTGCCATTCTTCCTGAAGTTTAAGGGTTTTATATCCCACATCAACTATTTTATAGATAGATTTTTTTTGTAATTTGCTGTTGTTTGTTTAAACTGTTACAGTACATTGTAAAAGAACATTTTAAAAAACAACAAATACCATTCTCTATGGAGTTGTCTACCACTCCCTAACAATCTCCCATCCAGTCATGAACCAAAACTGGAACTTCACTTTATCGTGTGCCTTCAAACCATCTATGTTTCTAACAGTCAGGTCACCAAGAGAAAATACCACAGTTTCAATACCTTGGGTCCCTCTTTGGGAGAAAGGTGGGATAGAAATGAAATGAAATGAAATAAATAAATAATGCACACCTACACAAGTACACACAGAGTAAAGAAAGCTGTCCAGAGCACTGGCCAGGACAGAGCTCAGAGAAGTTACTTCAGTTCCCAGAATCTCCCAGCCAGCTCAGCTCCAAAGCTATATTCAGCATAAGCTTTCATGGACTGTAACACATAGCTCTGCTCAGTATTGTCAGTATTATCCAGAGGCGACTATTTGTGGCGCTCCACATTTTCAGACAGTGGTGCTCCTACCTCTACTTCAAGGTGCCAGGCATTCAACTTTTTAAAGCAAAGGAAGTGCTCTACCTCTCAGCTACAAACCAATCCATTCCCTCTGCCCTTCTATTGTGGGTCAGTGAAGGGGACAAGGCAGCTTCCATAGTCAGCCTGTTCACTGATCTACAATTGCCAAGTTCCTTGGTGGAAATCAAAGCAGCTAAACTGTTATCAGAACACATTCACAATATATCCAAGGATTGCTGATGTTAGTGTTTTGAAGTGCCAATGCAAAGCTCTAAAGCAGGGGTAGGCAACCTTTTTGAGCCGGGGGCCAGGTTGCTGTCCCTCAGACAATTGGGGGGGGGGGGGGCGGCGAAGCACTAAAAATAAATAAATAAATAAATAAAAATGAAAAATATATATGCATGCACACTCTCTCAGCCCCAGAAAAGCCATGGCAAAACCCCTGTGGAGATTTTGTCAAGAAAACCCAAAGAACAAGTAATAACAACAATAATCAATATCATCATGGTGGGCAGTGGGGGCGGCGGGGGGCGGCGGTGGCAGGACCGGCCTGGGTCCGGTCCAAAGGCCTCGGGGGGCCGCATCCATCCCCCGGGCCTTAGGTTGCCTACCCCTGCTCTAAAGCAAGGGTGGGTAAAGTGCAGCCCATGGACCGTGAATGGCCATCAAACCCCACTCTTGCAGCTCACCAAACCCCTAACTTTAATTGGGGGAATTTTGAGGCAAAGCAGCAGTTTGCTTTCCCTCTACCTATAATATATCTTGTGGGGGAAACCTAGCTATTAGTGCAGCCCGTGGAGGGGGGATACAAAGGGCTAAGTTGTCTCTCTCTGCACAGTTACTCTGAAGGTAAAGCTAGTTACAGTTTGTAATGGTGCCCCTGTGTGCAACTCCAAGCTCTCTAAATCCAGTGCCCCCTCCAAAATTTGGTGCTTTCCTTGGTCATGCTAGCTGGCGATGACAGGGTTTGTAGTCCTAACATATCTGAATGGCACCAGGAGTTAGGACTGATTAGAAGTTTTAACTGTCTTCCATTAATACATCCTCATCCTCTTCAGATTAGCAGCCCTATCAGGACCTGGGCTTCTTCTGCTCTAGGCAGCCGATCCTCTCAGGCATCGCACCTGGTAGCCTCTATGGAAGTGGGGCAGAGAACCCACTCTGGGTTTTAGTCCAAGCATCAAAGTAGCTCCCCATGTTGCTGAACTCTTTCCAAAGAATAGGTTCAGCACCTGGGACAGCTTCTTTAGGCTTGAGGCTAATATCTGGAGTGGATTCATGGCCCCACTGACATGGGGATGACATGAGAGCACTGATACAGCCCCCCCACCACCTGTCAGTGCTCTCATGTCAGCCTTCTGCCCCCCTTTCCACCTAAGGGGCACAGACTCCCTCTGGATGGAGGGCAAGAAGTGCCAGGCTGCCAAGGAGAAAGGCAACAGCCACACGCAAACATCAGCACAAAAACCACATTCCTCACAATAATATCTTCTACATCTTCCAACATGAGAGTCTCCCCCCCCCCCCCCCAGTATCACAGAACATTTTTCAGAACTCTCTGCACATTTACAACATTAATCAGCACCAGCTCCATTCTTCTCATCTGAATGGTCAGTCTTTTTCTTGGCACACAGAAAAGAAAGGATTCCCTGCTATCCACAAACCCCAAACCTTGCTTTAGAGACAGACAGAGAGATTAGGTTGCAATTGCCGGGAAAGGCAGGTTTAAAATGCCAGGGTAAAGCCATTTTGTTAGCCAGCCTGAGCAACTGCTGTCCTCTCTGCTTTTCTGGGGAGAGAGGTAGATGAACACAAGGTGGTCTCTGCATTGGGAAACACAACCGCCCTTCCTTTGAAACAACAACAGCAAGGCTGTTCTTCTATCAAGACCCCCAAGATCTAGTGGAGCGGGGTGGAGGGCTTCAGAAGAGAAAGGGGATGTTTTAAAGATAGGTGGACATGATGATGATGATGATGATGATGATGATGGGAAAGGATCAGCTGCAGTAGAATTGGAAAGGGGGTTAGGCTGTAGAAAGGCCAACCCTGGCCAGAGAGATCCCCTCTGAGGAGGCTTCCCTCTCCTTTTCCATCATTGCCAGCAGAAAGATAGATAGATAGATGGAAATAGAAATAGAAATAGAAATAGATGATATAGCTATAGTAGGTAGATATAGCTTCCCTCCTGGACTTCTCCACCGACCTAGCAGGCAACCTGCCTGGTACAGCAACCCTACAGAGATGCGGCAATTTGACTCCAGTGGGCAAAACCAAGGAGGATCCTTGATGCCAACCTCTAAGGAATGGGTAGCAGCCAAAGGAGGAGGAGGAGGAGAGGAAAGCCTCCCCAGTGGGGTCTCCCCCCTCCCTCCCTCCCTCCCTCCCTCCCTCCCTCCCTCCCTCCCTCCCTCCCTCCCCAGGCTGGGCTTCCTCCCCCTCCCCAATCCTCCCCCCCCCCTTTGGCTCCCTGGCATCAACACGAAAAGTGGGTCAGGCAGATCTCCCGACGGAGGGAGGGAGGGAAGAGGAGAAGTCTCCAGATGGGGAGAAAAGCATGCCTCTCTTCCCCCCCTTCCTTTGAAAAAGGGGAAAGCCTCCTGCCTCCACGCCCCCTTTCCCCAAAACCACAAACGGCGGCTCCCTGGAGCATCAGCCCTTCAGTCTCAGGGGGTCTGGCTAAAGGTCTCTCTCTCTGAGTGTTGCAGGCGGAGAAGATGCTGGAGAGTAGGGATGGAGATGCTTTTAAGGCCATCACACACGTCTGAATCTCCTCCATCTCCTCCTCCGCCTTGGACCACGCGATTCCCTTCTCAAGCCCAAACAACCGCTTTGGACATTCTTTAAAAAGAAAGGGAGGGAGGGAGGGAGGGGGGCACCTCCGGAGGGAAGCCCCAAAACCAAAATCCAAGGCACCCGGCCCAACTTCAGGCGCAGTTGAACCCGGAGCCATCTCCTCGCCCTCCCTTTCCTCCTACCCCCCCCCCCCCCCGCCCAGCATCCCTCTAGCTGCCCTCGAAATGCAGGAGACGGGAGCTGAAGAAAAGTTCTTTCCTTCCCAGCTTCATCTCTGGAGACTGAGGGGGGGAGGCGGGGGGGGCTTGGTGTTGCCAGGATATAAATGGCAAGGAAGCCAGGCTCGCCTTCCCCGCCTCCCTTTGCCTCCCCAGCCCTGATTCCTGACCCACCCCCAAAAAAGCAAAGCTCTCCCCCCTTTTAGTCCCCAAAAGCAAGGGAAAGGGGGCTCCCTGGGTCCGAGAGAGAGGGAGCCAGGAGGTCCCAACCCCGAAGGAGGATAGATATCTCAAAGAGAAAGAAAGCCCTGCTTCTCAGTCCTGGAGGACATTTGGGGGTCCCTCCTGGACAGAAAGAAGGAGGACAAATGTCAAGCCATGCCTTGGGGGGGGAGGAAGGAGGAGGACACCTCTGGTCACCCTGGAGCAGGCGTCCTCCCCGCAAAGGAGGACCAGGCACACACCTGCCAAAAGTGGAGGCGCTTCAATACCAAGGGAGGACAGGACCAAATCGGCGCTTTAAAAACCCAAACCCAAAGCCCCCTCCTATCCACAGAAGGCCATGCCTCTTGGTCCTTCCTGCTCAGAAGGGAGGCTCCGCAGAAGGAGGGTCTGATTCCTCCAAGAGACCCAGATGGAGGACACTTGCCTTCGGGGAGAAAAGGCAGGAGGACCGCCTCTGGTCACCCTGAATGGAGGACCCTTTCGAGACAACAAGGAGGAGGACATGTCCACCTCAAAGCTCACAAGGCACTCCTATCGATAGATAGATAGACAGGAAGAGAGAGAGAGAGAGAGAGAGAGACTCCCGAGTCAGGAGGGCCAGACCTCCGCCTTCTCCTCCTCCTCCTCTTCCTCCTTTTCTCATGTCCTCCCTTTCGTCCTCCTGTCCGGGAGGAATGCCAGAATGACCTCCACTCTGAGCGGGACTAAGGAGCAGGGATGTATGTGTGTGTGTGTATATGTGTATATACACATTACACAGACACACAGACACACATATATATATTGCTATAGATATACACATACAGTATATATGGAGCAGGGAAACAGAGAGATATAGAGATAGATAGATAGATAGACAGACACACACACACACACATATATATATATATACATACAACACACAGTATATATGGAGCAGGGAGACAGATAGATATAGATGTAGATATAGATATAGATAGATACACACACACATGTATATATACATACACACACTGTACATATGGAGCAGGTAGATTGATAGATAGAGAGATAGAGAGAGATAGAGAGAGAGAGATAGACAATGTGTGTGTGTGTAATGTATATATTCACACATGCACACACACACATGCATCCCTGCTCCTTAGTCGCGCTCAGAGTGGAGGTCATTCTGGCATTCCTCCCGGACAGGAGGACGAAAGGGAGGACAGGAGAAAAGAAGGAAGAGGAGGAGGAGGAGGTCTGGCCCTGCTGACCGGGGGCTGGACTGGGGAGGCCAGGGCCAGGGCCAGGGCCAGGGCCGGGGGAGGCAGAGAGGCCGGGGGGGGGGTGCGCTGGACTTACGGACGGTCTCCTGCTTGGGGTCCTTCCCTCGGAGGGCGCCCTGGACGGCGCCGATCCTTCCCTGGAGCGCCCGGAGGCGGCGGTGGGTGCCGTGGAGCTCCCCCTCCAGCTCCTGGAAGAGGGCCCCCGCATGGCGGGCCACGTCGGAGAGCTGCCGCAGGACCCGCGAGAGAGCCGCGTTGCTGCCCCACGAGAGCTCCCGCCACGGAGCCGGCAGCGGGGACGCCTCGGCCGCCTCGGCCCCCTCCGCCTCCTGGGCCAGGCGGGGGTCCCGGTCCACCAAGCCCCCCCCTCCTCCTCCTCCTCCTCCTCCTCCGGCGGCGTCGGCGGCGCTGGGGCTGTGCGAGGGGCTCTGGGTGCCCGGCAGAAGGGCCTCCGCCTCCTCCGCCTCCTCCTCCTCCTCCTCCTCCTCCTCGCCGTCCTCCTCGTCCAGGAGGGAGGACAGGGGCCGGGTCCGGCAGAGCCACTGGGGCTCCACGATCCGCTTGGCGAAAGGCATGGCAGAGAAGGAGAGAAGAGCCAAGAAGGAGGAGAAGAACAGGAACAAGAGGAAGAACAACAAGAAGAAGAAGGGATGCAAAAAGAGGAGCGACCCCACGCGTGTCCGTGTCCTCCTTCTCTTTCTCCTTCTTCTCCTCCTCCTTCTTCTCTTTCTCCTTCTTCTTTTCCCCAGTCAAGGCAGCCCCAGGCAACGGGGACCAGGTTCACTTGCTAGCAGGAGGGCTGGGGAGGCGAGCCATGGCCCCTGGGAGCCTTCCTCCTCCTCCTCCTCCTCCTCCCCTTCTTCCTCCCCTTCTTCCTCTTCCTCTTCCTCCTCCTCCTCTTCCTCGGGGTCTCCGCTGCCCCGCCGCTTCCTTGCCGCTCTCTCAGCCACTCCAGCCTCCTTCCCTCCTCCTCCACAGCGGCTCCGGCAGACCAGCCGCCAGAAGAAGAAGAAGGTTGGCTTCGCTCGTTCTGCAAAAGGATGCCTCCAAAACCCGGAGACAGGAACGCGCCCAAACCTCGCGCCAGGCTCTGGATGGAGGAGGAAGAAGAGAAGAGGCTCCCACTCGCGCCTCCCAGGAGCCGCGCTTCCCCCTGCTGACCGCGCGGGGGCACTGCAGGCTCCCTCGGGGCACATGAGCATCACTAGGCAGAGATAGAGGTCCAGCTGCCCTGGCTCCTCGATGCGAGGGAATGGTGAGAACTGTAGTTTTGTGAGGCGTCCATCAAGCCTTCTCTGTCAGAGAGCTCTGGGGCCGCACCATAAACCACCCTTCCCAGGATTCCCTAGCCCTGAGCCCTGAGGGCAGTTAAAGTGCTCTCAAACTGGATGACTATTTTTCTGCAGGGTGTTTCGGTCCAATCGCCTTTGCAGACTGCCAGAAATAGCGCAAATTGAGTCCACTTTAAGGGTTAGGGTTAGTGCTAGGGAATCATGGGAATTGGTTTTTGTGGTTTTTTTTCTGAGACATTGAGCCTTCTCTGTCAGAGAGCTCTGGTGCCACAATAAAATACAGTTCCCATGATTCCCTAACCCTAACTCTAAGCCTAAAAGTGGACTCAATTTGCACTATTTCTAGCAGTCTGCAAAGGCCCACAGCCCCTGAATACAGCCTTCAGAGCCTCTCCCATCCAAGGAGACCAGGCTGCCTCCTTTTCCAGAAGATGCCCTTACATTTCAGCCTTCTTTCTGAGGACCTTCTTTCTGGTGGAGTCTCCTTCTTTGGGGTTCTTTAAACAGAGGCTGGATGGCCATCTGTCAGGGATGGTTCCTGCATAGCAGGGGGTTGGACTGGATGGTCCTTGTGGTCTCTTCCAACTCTATGATTCTATGACCTAGGTGTGGGGAGCCCTTTGCAAACTATGTATCACCTAGAGCTCATGAGTTCTACTCATGCTAATTGGACCTGCAGTAGCCAACATTCCTTTTCAGTTATCTTCAGTTAAACATCTGCACTCTTGTCTGTCCCTGGCTTTCAGTCCATCATAAGCATCAGTCCATCTACGAAAGCTCATGCTACAAACCTCTCTTTTTTTCAGTTAGTCTCAAAGATGCTACAAAATCTCCATACATATTTATTCTACAGACTAACAGAGCTATATCTTTAAATTTCAGCCTTCTGTCCAGGAGGAATTCCAAAAGGGCCTCCACTTGGAGCAGGACGAAGGAGTTTATCACAGGGGGACCATATGTACCTCCATCCTGATCACAATTAAAGCATCTGTAACCTGCAAAAGTGTGCAATGCACAAATGATCTTCACATGCAAAACACAGTAACGCATTAAAAGGTCATTACTAAAGTGAGAAAGAGGGTAGAACGCGCATTTGGTTTTCACACTGATGCGTGTAAATCCCAATAATGGTGTGGGAATCACTTTTTTTGCATGTGCTCACAGAAGAAGCAGTTGCGTCACCAGAAATCACCCAGATTTTACTTACACAATTTTCTTTACAAAAATATGCTGTACGTTCCTTTACTTTCCAAGAAATGGTATTCAACCTAACTCAAAAGAACAAAACATTATCCAAAGAAGTAGGAAAGGTAGAAAAACAGCATAAAAGGCTGCATCCCTCTCGGCAACCAGTGTCCCCTGCCTTCCCTCAGCAGCTGTTCCTTTTAGAGCCCTGGGAAATCTGGCAAGAAGTTCAGAAACAGGGAGAATCCCACAAATGGCTTTCACACTACAGCAATTGTGCTAAAAAAAGTGAATTTGTGAATGAAACGGAAATGAATTTATGGTATTTTCCTGAAAATGTCTATTTGCTGGTTCATGTCACTTTCCTATCGGATTCCAAGCATCGTGTGAAAACCATTTGTGCAATTGAGCCTAATACGCTGGGTAACCGTGGGTTCTGACCGATTTAAAGTTCCAGTTTTCCTCATGTGATAAATTTCTAAGCATGGATTTAGATTTCTGTGAGTGTTTTGAGCTTTTCCTTGGTCATATCCTCCATTTTTCTTGAACATCCTACATGCAGGGTGACCAGACTCTCTCCTTTTCCAGGACATGGCCTACATTTCAATAGTTTGAAGCTACTGTCTATAGGTTTTTGGGTTTTTTTAAAGAATGGTTTACCAATAAAAAGCAGAATTTCTAGCTGTTATTTCAACTTTCAGGTCTTTTAATAATTTCTGTTGTCATGTTTGTGTACATATGTATAAAAGGTAAAGGTATTTCCTGTTGACAAGGTTGTCAAGTCTTGTCTGACCGTAGGGAGTGGTGCTCATCTCTGTTACTAAGCTGAAGAGCCAGCGTTGTCAGAGACTACTCTGTGATCATGTGGCCAGCATGATTGCACAGAATGCTGTTTACCTTCCATCTGAAGTGGTAACTATTTCTCTACTTGTGTTTGCATGCTTTCGAACTGCTAGGTTGGCAGAAACTGGGACTAGTGATAGGAGCTCACTCCATCATGCAGCACCCGGGCCTCGAACTGCCAACCTGCCGATCTTGCAATCAACAGAGTCAGCATCTTAACCATGTGAGCCAGTGCATCCCTTGTACATATGTATATGTGATGTTAATGCTTAAATATAGGTTTGTATATTTGTCTTTTATTGTTTAAGTGGAACCTATATATGGATTGTTGTTGTTGTTGTTAACTGCCCTCAAGTCGATCTTGACTCATGGTGGCCCTATGGATGAGACACCTCCAAGACCCTCTGTCCTCCACAGCTCTGCTTAATTCCTGCAATCTCTTAATACCTGTGACCTCCTGAATAGAGTCCATCCATCTAGCATGTGGCCTTCCTCTCTTCCTATTTCCCTCCACCTTTTCCAGCATTATTGTTTTTTCCAAAGAGTCCTCTCTTCTCATGATGTGTCCGAAGTACGACAGTCTCAGTTTGGTCATCTTGGCTTCCAGGGAGGTTTCCAGCTTGATCTACTCTAGGGACCTTATCCCACGGGGCCAAAAGCAGCAAGAATCCAGTAAGAATCAGGCGCTATAGCGCTATAGTTTTCCGCGTGATCCCACGACGTCGCTCAGAATCCGCTAAGAATCAGGCGCTATAGCGCTATAGTTTTCCGCGTGATCCCACGACGTCGCTCAGAATCCGCTAAGAATCAGGCGCTATAGCGCTATAGTTTTCCGTGTGATCCCACGACGTCGCTCAGAATCCAGCAAGAAACCGCTCGGAATGCAGCATCATTCGCATTCTTTTGAATGTCGGTTTCAGCGGGCATTGCAATAGCGCGAGGTGATCCATAGCGCTATTATAGCGCTAGCGCCATATTTATACTAGCGCTATATTACTGGAATGCTGCTCATATCGCTTTCTTGCCACTTTTGAGAGCAGCGTGGGATAAGGTCCTAGGACTCACTTGTTTGTCCTTGTGGCTGTCCATGGGATCCTCAGCACTCTTCTGCAGCGCTACATCTCAAAGGAATTGATTTTCTTCCTATCACCTTAATTCTTAATTGTCCACTCTCATATCCATACCTGGTAATAAGGAATACAATGGCTTGTATGATTCTAACTTTTGTTCTGAGTTCTATATCTTTGCATTTTAGGATATTTTCTAATTCTTTCATAGCCACCCTCCCCATTCTTAATCTTTTGATTTCCTGGTTGCAGTCCCCATTTCTATCAATATTTGATCCCAGGTATGAGAATTCTTTTACTAGTTCTATTTCTTCATTGTCTATGTTGAATAAATAAATAAATTGTACTGATATTATTGTCAGATGTCATATTATGTAGAAACAGTTAATAAATATATATATTTTAAAAAACCTTACTGGATATCCAAAAATCTCCTCCAGAAGCAGGAATTTACATTTATATGAGTGATTTCAGCTTTTTATTGTGTCATTTTATTGTGTCATGTCCTACATTTTTCTTGAAGGTCCTACATTTCGCAGTGCCTTGACCTCCTTTGCAGATGTCCTAAAATCAAAAGAGGACAAGGCACCACAAAATGTAAGACCTTCAAGAAAAATGTAGGACACGACACAATAAAAGCTAAAAACACTGAGATAAATGTAAATTCCTGCTTCACCCTCCTACTCCACCCCATCAGTGCCTGACTTCTTTCACTAAGTAAAAGGATTGACCACTTTTGTGTGGCTAATGGAATTTCCATTTTATTTCCTGGACTTGAACTTTATTGATAAAAAATTCCCAAAGATTGGGACTCAAGGCAGCTTATTAATGAAAATGATTACAACATATACATATTTAAAAACACACAAAAAGCCAATATTAAAACAGAACTAGATGGTTACCCATATTAAAACACAAACTTAGTGGGTGGGGCAAAACAATTTAAATAGTAAACTCTAAACAATATGGCACCCACTTATAGCCCTTTCCTTAAAACCCTTAAGTTCTAAACACCTGTCTGCATAATTATAATATAGTAGGCCCTCCATATCCATGGATTATTTATCCATGGGTTTAACTATTCACAGCTTTAAAATATTCCAAAAAGATATAAATTCCAAAAACCTACCCTTGATTTTGTTGTTTTGTATAAGGGACACCTTTTCACTATGCCATTGTATTTCATAGAACTTGAGCATCCACAGATTTTGATATCCACGGGGGTTCTTGGAATCAAAACCCAGCGGATACCAAAGGCCTACTCTAATAATGAACTTTGCCTGCCCATGGAAAGAGACTAAGGAGGGAGCCATTCTAGCCTCCGTACAGAGGAAGTTTCAAAGTCCATGGGCAGATACCAAGAAATCCACCATCCATAGCTGCAAAGGTTGTGACATTGAAAGAAAGGCCTCTCCTGCAGATCTCGGGGACCGACAGGATCATAAATTAACATTTGATTTAATGCATTTGTATGAAAACTTAAATTCTGCCTTTCCTGTTCTTTTAAGGAGCTAACAGCATTTTCTTAAAAAAAAACACAACTCCTATAAGTGTTGCAATAAAATTACATTAAATATAGATTAATAATAGAACGTTACAGAACTGCTAATAAAACATAGCAAATGTATGAACAGGAAGGTCATACTATCAAATAGTCAAAGAGGATGACAGTCCAGCCTTTCCTGTCAAAAATGGTGCCGCCACTACAAAGGGGCATTTTTCAAATCTGGACATCAAACCAGAAACTAAATAAAGAGAAACCTATATTGTAAAGCTAACAAGCGTAAGTTAATCTTTTATTGTGAATAGCTAAACTAACTGAAGAATGCTGGGGGAAGGCTAACGCAACTTACTGCTAGTCTCAAATTTGGTGATATGATAGCCATGTTTAAATATTTGAAGGGATGTCATATTGAGGAGGGAACAAGCTTGTTTTCTGCTGCTCCAGAGACTAGGACCCGAAACAATGGATGCAAGCTGCAAGAAAAGAGATTCCACCTCAACATTAGGAGGAACTTCCTGACAGTGAGGGCGGTTCGAGAGTGGAACACACTCCCTCTGAGAGTAGTGGAGTCTCCTTCCTTGGAGGTCTTTAAGCAGAGGCTGGATGGCCATCTGTCAGGGATGCTTTGATTGGGAGTTCCTGCATGGCAGGGGGTTGGACTGAATGGCCCTTGTGGTCTCTTCCAACTCTATGATTCTATGATTCTATGATCAAATCTAGCCCATTGCAGACAACACGTTCAACCAACACTGAGTCACAATTCATAAAGTTCAGCTTGGCAGCTCCTTGATCCCAGCATCCAGAGCAAGATTTCGGTTTGCTTACTCCATGGATGATCCTGGGAGCACTGGCAGTCAGAGTAAAATATTGTTGTTCCCCAAACTTGGAAAGAGACTGTGAGGTTGTGCATTTGTGTTTGCTTTTTTAAAAATTCTATTTAAATTCTATTTAACTATTTTTTTAATTTGCATTGAACAAGGAAGTGTGTGTATACACACACTGAAAACCATATAAGATACAAAAAAACCTTTAAATAATGTTGTCATTGAGAATTCAGCAGCACAATCTAGTACAAAATTATTTGGAAGGTTTAGTGGGGTTGAAGATTTTCTGGAGCATTGAAGAGCTTGGTAGGGCTGCTGATGGTCTCTCATTCATAGGCCTGCCGTAAGTCAAAGCACATAAGCCTACTCGATAGCACATAATAATAACAACAACAAGGGAGGGCTACAAAAGTACACACACACCCCAAATACTGGAATGAATAGAATGGCTACCAAAACACCAAAGACTGGAGAGGAGTGGCACCAGAGTTCTGTAATTCTGAAAATTCACATGCCATTCTATTCAATATAATTTGTGCTGCATCTGCATCTGCACTGCAGAAATACTCCAGTTTAACACCACTGTAACTGCCATGGCTCAATGCTATTGAATTCTGGGAACTGTAGTTTGTTGTGGCACCAGAATGCCATAGCATTGAACCATGGAAGTTAAAATACTGGAGTATTTCTGCAGTGCAGATTTCTCCTAGGATTCCAAGTAAAGTTTTTTATTCTCAAAGGCCTTTAAAAGTCAGTTTTATTGGTTTTCTTCTCAGATTAGGTACTCTGTATTATGCAAAAGGCACCAAGTCTGGTCTGATCTTGGAAGCTAAGCACGGTCAAACCTGGTTAGTACTTGGATGGGAGACTGCCAAAGAAAACCCGTTGCTGTAGGCTATATTTCAGATATATCTGAATACCTCTGAGGATTCTTTGCCTAAGAAAACCCTTCGAGGTTCATGGGATTGCCAAAGTCGACAGGCAACTTGAAGGCACACGTACATACATACTCTATAGTTTGGGGTGATGTTTTCACATGTTGCTGCTGTTGTTTTTATGTGCCTTCAAGTCAACTCTGACTTATGGTGACCCTATGCTGGGATTTTCTTGATAAGAATTGAAGAGCCCTGGTGGTGCAGTGGTTAAATGCCTGTACTGCAGCCACTCACTCATAGACCACAAGGTTGCAAGTTCAGTACTAGCCAGGGCTCAGGCTAGACTCAGGCCTGCATCCTTCCGAGGTCGCTAAAATGAATACCCAACTGTTGGGGGGCAATGAGCTTACAGTTGTAAAATGCTTAGACACTCCATAGCGCAGTATGAAGCGGTATATAAATGAAGCTGCTTTGCTTTGTTTTAATCAGAGGAGATTTGCCATTGCCTTCGTATTAGACTGAGGCTGCATCTGTACTGCAGAAATAATCCATGTTGATCCCACTTTAACTGCCATGGTGCAATGCTATGAACTGTAATTTTGCAAGACATTTAGCTTTCTGTCAGAGAGCTCTGGTGCCACAATAACTACAATTCCCAGTATCCCATAGCATTGAACCATGGCAGTTAAAGTGGAGTCCAACTGTATTATTTCTGAAGTGTGGCTGCAGCCTGAAAGAGAATGACTTCCCCAAGGTCATTCAGTGGGTTTCCGTGGCTGAACAGGGATTCAAATCTTGATCTCCCCGAGTCCTTGTTCAACACTCAAATCACTGCACCCTGCCAGCTTTGTGTTACTGCATACATCTATCTTAATTTGTAGACCACTCTTGGCATTCTGGTACATTCAAATAAAAACATACATCAAGGAAGACCAAAGTTTGTGAAGCACTTTGCGGATTACTAGTGCACTATTGATGACCAACAGTAAATGGATGCCAAGAATTACCCTGGAAAGTGCTTTGCCACTGAACTCTCTGGAATCTGTTCCCCATAAAGGAACAGTAGCTTATAAGCAGTTACTAGTCTCCATCTAAAGAAGACCCATGGAATCAATGAAACATATGTAAGTACTGAGTTAACATTCAGCAACTGCTTCATTGGGTGTACTCTAGGTAGGACTAGCAATTGAACTGAGACCAACATTTGAGAGCCACAACTCAAAATGAATAATTTAGTAGATTTAGCACAGTGTAGGAATTACAAATGGTATGTTTTGACATAAGATATCAGGCATGCAGAAGACAAAATACTAACTTACTGAAGCCCCTCCTGCTAATGTTTTCCAGCAAAGTTTGCATAGATTGTAGGCATAGCACATCCTTGTAATGTGCAAGGTGCTTGAGGACACTGTTTCTCACTTGTCTCTTTGCTGCAGTTCATCGATCAGTTAAGCCAGAGGAATAGCAACACTGATGATTAACTAGTCTAACTATAAACCAGGGAAAGTCCTTTGGATATAGCTGAACTGCAACTCCCATCAGTCTGAGCTACCATAGCTGGTGCAGCGGTATAATGGTAGTTGCAGTTCAAAACATCTGGAGGAACAATAGTTTCCTATCCCTAGGCAGGAATGAAAAAGAAAAGTCCCATTTCTGCAATATTTTTTGTCTTCTCTGTCCATGACAACTTACTAACCAAAACAGTAGCCTCCTTAGGGAAAACATGCACTCCCCAAATCCAAATATAATCATTCAGACAAGCACATGGAAAAACATATAATACTTGTTTGGCTCACACTGCAGCATTTTCTCTAGAAACCTTTATCATCCCAATTATATGTACTTTGTTTCATATTTGGATCATTTAGGTGACCTGGAAACTGACAAAATAAATAGTTTGCTTCCTTGCACGTGTTCATTGACTTTTCTTGGAATGTCAGCAAGTAAAAGAGATGCAGACCATTTGGCCTCTTAGGACTGGGCAAAAATTAGAAAGAGTATTTAAAGTGAGAATGTCCCCAAAAGCAATGGCTTTGTAAATGTTTCTTCCTTTCCGGGCATTTGTTTCTTTAGTGAACTATTTAGTGAACATCAGCTATTTCATTTGGTAACATTATTTCTTGCTCTCTTTTCTTCTTAGTCTCCAAACTAGACCTCCTTTAGACATTCTGGAGTACAGCTCCAATCATTTCTGACTATTGGTCATGGTAACGGGGGCTAATGGAAGTTGTAGTTCAAAACATCTTGAGGGAGGTAGTTCTAACTCATCCCTTAGGCTTTGCATTCACTTGCACATTGTCCATCTCTAAGTTTGCCACTTTTCACATTTAATGTAGCCACTCTAATTTAGAAGGTAGCTCATTGTGCTTCCAATTTCCTCTATATCTTACTTCCAAGAGTAAGATATTATATCTCTGACAAGTTTAGCTTATCCAGATATGAACTTAGATTTCCCAACAGAATTGTCCCAGCTCCAAAGGTAAACTAAACACACCAAATATTATAGATATACTTAAGAACTTCCAGTCACTAAATGTGAACTGTAGAGCCATTCCTCTGCCACTTATTTTTATGTGACTGGTTTGGTCCCCTTCTTCCACACAAAGCACTGGCAAGATCATGTTGACTGAGATCCTAGGACATCCTATTGGTTAATCTCAAAATGAATAGACCCATTGAATCCACTGTTGAATGGAGAGTTCATTCATTCACAGAAACAATGTCTCTATCTGAGACTGACAGAGTGTAGGCCCATATGAAAGAAATTTGCTATCTCTCTGTCAATGATTGATTGGAAATTTGTGTCCCCTTTGATGTTATTGGACTACAACTCCCAGCACCCCTCAACATTGGCTATGTTGGCTAGAGCTGCTGGGAGTTGTAGTCCAACAACATATGGAAGGCCATACAGCCCCTTTATCTGTAAACAGTCACATTGGTTGTCTTTTTCACCCTGCCTTTTATTCTATTTTATATTTATGTCCCCATTGATCACCTTCCACTTCTTTTGCATCTTGTTTCTACAGCAGTCTGGAAAAGGATCTAATGCCATAAAAAACTACAAAGAACTAGGGTTGCCAGACTAAAAACTTGAGGAGCCATTGTACCTTTAATGGCTGTGTAGAAAAGGGAAAATATTGAATGTTGCTTGTAACACAACCAGGTAGCAAGCAATACCTGCTGAAGATCCCTCTTTTACACAACCATTAAAGGGATAGGAGCCCTCTATAGTTTTCAGTCTGGCAGCCCTGAACACCTACCTGCTTTCAAACAGAAATATTACTCAAAGGAGGTAGAAGGAAGAGGTGAGAGTTGTCTTCTTTTTATGTTCACAATGGTAAGTAAGCAATACTGAAGGGGAAGCATACTTTTTCTTCACCTGACTAGTTTTTCTTAAGAATACAGTCAGCCCTCCGTTTTTGCAGGGGATCCATTCCGGTGTCCCCCCCCACCTGCAAAAACAGAGACTCCCCAATATTCAAGCCCATAGGCTTGAATGGGGCATGTCCCTGCTGGCACATGTGGGGGCGTGCCCTATTTATTTTAACAGAGCTCACCCCTCCATGAATGTGCAAAACTGCAGACCCCAAGTCTGTGAGAATGGAGGAGTGACTGTATTTCAAAGAAACAGGCTTATTTTTTTTTTCCTAAAAAGAGAATGAAATGTATGGTGTCAAGGTTGGAGTACTGGAATAAGTCCAGAGAGACCTTTGAGTCAAAAACCCCTGGAGCATATGACTGTAGGCCACTCACTGTTTTAGCCTTCTTGTGGGGATAACATGGGGGAAGGGGGAGCCATTTTGCCCCTTTGGAATGAGGGAGGGATAAAAATGAAATAAATGAATAACAATAACTGTGCTGCTGTTTCCAAAACTGTGAAATAATACATCTGTTTTCCAAAGGATAACTGCAGGTGAGACATGTCCAGGAGTCACTTTTATCTGGCCTTAACACACACACTTCCCTCATCCCTAAAGTCTCAATTTAAAAAAATTACTCCCCTAATTTTGAGAAAGAAATTTTACAGCCTCTCCTTACCACACAAAAGTTCTGGTTTGCAGTTTTCATGTGGTACCTAACTCCCGTTTCTTTAATGCAGCCTGGCCCTGGGCAACATTTGCAGCCTTTTTATCCCTTCAGAGTCCCTTTGGCTCTTTTTCTGGACAAAATAACAATTTGCTTTTTTCTGGAAGGGCCTTTGCAGACTGCCAGAAATAGTGCACATTAAATTGAGGCACTGCCCTGGCTCAGTGCTAGGGAATCATGGGAACTGTAATTTATTGTGGCACCAGAGCTCTCTGACAGAGAAGGCTCAATGTCCCAGAAAAAAATACAATTCCCATGACTCCCTAGCACTGAGCCAGGGCAGTGCCTCAATTTAATGTGCACTATTTCTGGCAGTCTGCAAAGGCCCGAAGTCTCTTGGAGCAGCAATTCACTGTTTAATTGAACTGGTGTGTGTGTGTGTGTTTAAAAAATGAAAACCAGAAGTGGTCACTTAAGGAATTTGGGTGTTGTGTGGGTTTTTTGATGTGGGTTTTTTGTTGTTCTTGTTTTGTATTTGTTAGTGTGGGGTGTTATTGTTTTTTATTTTTATTTTGGAGGGGGCTGCCAAACAGACAGTTGGCTGCTGGACCTTCACCAGTTGCCCACCTCTGTCTAAAAAATGCATAAGGGAGACATTTGAACAGGTAAAGCTGCTCCTGTCATAGGGAGAAGTTGGACTTAACTAAAAATTACTTCCTTCTTTGTAACAAGTAAAGACATCAGAGCTGTTGACCCATCCCTTTGCTTAAATTATCTTCTTCATCCAAAGCTAAGACAGTGAGGCTCAATCCAAGAACAGGTAGTATAAGAAAGGCTGCAAAACATATACTGTTTGGTGAGAAAACTACGCAGGCTTTTATAATCCTTATCTTCAAGAGAACTCTTTGAAAATAGGTCATTATTATTTGCATTTTGCAGATGCAGAATTAAAACTGTGAGGCTTGCACAAGGCCAGCTCTATTCGAGCTGAGCAGCAAAGCCACATCAGTTTTCTAAACTGATGGAGGTGAAGTATTATTTTCTTTCTTTCTTTCTTTCTTTCTTTCTTTCTTTCTTTCTTTCTTTCTTTCTTTCTTTCTTTTCCAGAGCAGTTTTCAACAGTGAAAGTAACATTGAGAAATCAGAAGCAATGTTTCTAAAAGAATGCATTGCTTTAAGGCACATCCTCGCATGTCTGTTTTTCTACCTCAGTCTTCCTCAGGAGAATCCTTGAGTTCAGAATAGATGATGAAACTGTTTATTGGAAGTGTCAAGCCAGGGCTGCTATTTCACAGGTGATTAGAATCTGTATGCTCGGAACTGCACTTTCACACAGATTTCCTATATTTTAGTATGCATCAGCCACATCCTGCAAACCTGGCTGTTAATTCCTATACAGCCTGAATATGCAAGTACTTGCAGGTTTCTCTTTTTTTTGTGTTAATGTAGCTCTTCCTTTATTTGCATTCCCTTCCCCATGATCACCAAACTGCTGGCTGTGATTCCTTCCCTTGATATGCGTTGTAGTCTTGTTCTTCTGGAATTATTGCATAGCTCCTATCAGGTATCCAAAATGCTTTTAAAAACAATAGTTTATTTACTTAAAACATTTGTGTCCTGCTTTTCTACTAAAAAAATACAACTTGAAAAGCTGACTATAGAGTACCTGCTCTCAAGCTTATAGTCTAAAATGGCATGATATAAAAGGGGAAAGACGTGGGGAGGGCAAAGGGAAATAAGAAAATTGTAACATCTAGAGGATTCTGACAATGACTGGTCATGGCAGAACTGTGATGGCCATACTTCTGCTTGGGAGCTGCTGGTTTGTTTCTCATGATCAGGTGGAATGGAAATAGTTCAAAGCAGGAGAAGCCCCAAACTGCTAGTCTCTCAGCTGAGCCCATGGAGTAGACCTGTTTCCTGTTCCAATCTATTCTTCATCCTCGTAGAATGGGTGCTAGATTATTATTTGGGAGAGCTAATGCCTGATGGAGGTTTCATAGTGGCCCTGCTTTTCTTCTTGGTCCTTACCATAGCCATATGGAATGGCTATTGGATTACAAATACATATGATGACAATTACAGGCCCTTACATTAATTGTCTGCAGTACCATCATATGTGAACATTATGAAAAATCATCATCATCATCATCAGTTGGGGCTCTTCACACTGAGAGCCAGCATGGTGTAGTGGTTCAAGTGCTGGCCTAAGACCTGGGAGACCAGGCTTCAAGACCTCAGTCATGAAAATCCACTGGATGACCTTGGGTAAGTTGCACTCTTTCAGCACCAGAGGAAGGCAATGACAAATCCCTTCTGAACAAATCTTGTCAAGAAAACTCTGTGGTATATTTGCCTTAGGGTTGCTAAGGCAAACAACACTATACTTTTTTTAAAAAACAACAACAACACAAACCTTCTCCAAGCCCATGTTTTTTAAAATGTTAAATGAGGCTAATCTCTCCTGTTTTTCTGCCTAATCAATGTGATAATACTGCAGTTTTAAGTGGAGAAGGTTGATACAGATTGTAAGATAGCATGCTATTTCCCAAGCTTTGCTGGCACACTTTAGCCAAGGAGGGAAGTGTCAAGACAGGTAGAGTTGATTTATCTTTTGCCGCACCTTATTCTCCCATTGTGTCAAGGTGGGTATTGAATGATGGTGGCACATGACTCTGGAAACTCTGTTATCACCAAGATCTAGAGTTTAGATCTAACAGACTGAAGAGTACTTTAACCTTGCTCTTTCCCTGTCCTTGGAATTTCCCATTTTGAATCTTCTACTGCTTGCCATAGTTGGTAGATTTTTATACATACTGAGTTTTCTATAGGTATAACTAGAATGACCAGGGAAGGAGGACCTATGCCTCATCTTAGCCACCTTGTACAGCTATCCAAGGAGGTTAGGTATGCTCTGCTAGTTTGTGAGGATGTTATTGTTGTAGGAGCTATGAGTATCCTCTGTGGAAAAGAGTGTATACTGTTCCATAAGCCACCTTAAATCTAGGTCTCCCAGCTTGACCATGAAACCTACTGGGTGACCTTGGACAAGTCACATACTGTCACCCTCAGGGGAAGGCAATGGCAAACCTTCTCTGAACAAATATTGTCAAGAAAATCCCATGATAGGGTTGCCATAAGTCGGAAATGACTTGAAAACACAACAACAACAACAACAACGAAAGGTGGGCAATATATTTAAATAGTCAAGAAGTAGTGTTGTTTGATGGCAGCTCATGTCTTCCCTTTCAGGTGTCCATTCTGGTTAGGGGATTATGGAGACTGTAATCCAGAAAAGAAACTTTTCCAATATCAGGGTCTAGCAAAGTCTCAAAGTCAAAAATTGCCTTTTTGAAATAAAAAAAGTACCCACCATGTTTCTCAGGGTCAGGAAATCCTAATGTGAAGGTCAGATCAGAGTGTACAGGAATGCTACATAAAATGAGCTGTGAAGAAGCCAGGGTTTGTTTGACCCTTTAAAATGGCTGATACAGCGGCAACTCATGGGAGGAGAGGAGAGTTCCCTAAACCACCTTTGTTAACAGAAATATTATTCAGTTTTAACTGAATGTAAATGTCAAATGAAAAACAGCAACAATTTTCTCAGATAAGAGGGCAAGCACAAATAGTTACGAATACCAATAGTGTTTTCAAAATGCTTTACATGCATGCAATCTGATAATGTGATTATCATTTCAAAGGCAAACCTGATTTATGGAGCATAATTAGTCATTGGCTCAGAAAGAAGGTATACGATGAGAGTGTAAACTTGCACCTTGAGGTTTGTGTAAGAATGGTGCAGAAAGATTTTAGCCCTGGTACGTTACTATTCTTGTTACCTTTTCCTTATGGCCATACTTGAGTCAGTTTTACTGAGCTTTGGCCTAATGAGATCTGGTGGTTGTATTTATACCAAGCAGGCAAAATACATCCTGTTTATGGTTAAGGCAATATATTAAATTCAGAGTTATGACTTCAGATCTCAAGCGGTGACTCTGTCTGCTGGCGAGAGAAAAACCCTCTTATGTTATGTAATTATGGCTTAAGGCTGCAATAATGAAGAAGCTACACAGGCTGGAGCCTGTTTGCTGTTGTCTAGAGGCTTCCACAGTAAGTTTGTGGTTGTGGTCACATGGAGTTTGAAAGAGAATTGGCTCACCAGTCAAAACAGCAGGCTGGATTGCATATACTGTTCACTCTGTTCCAAGTGGGGAGAGTAGCATTGTTGGGCAAATATTCAGACAAGAGATCATAGTGCTGGCTTGAAGATTTAAAGTGTGATCAATAAGAGTATTTCCTTCCTCCTTTGTTGCTCCACTGGATTTTAAAGGCTTTTACTTTGTTGCCAGATATCTGTGTTAGGAAGATATCTGTGCCTGGCTTGGCTGTCTCTTGCCTTCTCATGGGACCACCATGTTGAATTTCATAGAACATCATTGCCTAGGTCAGCAGAAAATTTCTTGCTGCCTAAAATGGATTCAGAAGCTAATATGAATGAAATCAAACCATTCATCAGAACTTGGGGTGGGTTGATATCTTTTATCACAACGGAAAATAGCAATGTAGAGTACAGGGTGCAGCGCAGGTTGTGTAACATCAACATCTGTCACCTGAAGCATCTAATGGTGGGGCCAGTCTTGATTGTAGCTGCCTAGAACAAAGTTACTTCTTCATTCTTGGAGGGAAACTAGATGAGGGTATTGTCATGCTCTAATGGGGGTCTGTGTACATGAAATATTGCATGGTTTTCTAGCAATACATACATTACTTTCCTCAATTTGTTCATCTTCATTCCCTAACACCAAGTGTTCTTTTTTCATGACATGATAAACACAACAATGTCATGGAATCATAGAGTTAGAGGAGACCACAAGGACCAACTCCCTGCTTTGCAGGAATAAACAATGAAAGCACTACTGACAGATAGCCATCCAGCCTTGTTTAAAAACCTCCAAAGTAGACTCAGCTATACTCTGAGGCAGCGCATTCCACTGTCAAATAACTCTTACAATCAGGAAGTTCTTCCTAATGTTCAGGTGGAATCTCTTTTCCTGAACCTTGAATCCATTGCTCCATGTCCCTAGTCTGTGGAGCAGCAGAAAACAAGCTTGCTCCTTCTTCAATATGACATCCTTTCAAATATTTAAACATGGCTATCTTGTCATATATATGTGTGTATAGGAGACCACCTGGACATCACCAGATGGTAAACACAAAAACCAGATAGACTACATAATTGGAAGTAGAAGATGGAGAAGCTCTATCCTTGTGGCCAAAACCAGACCAGGAGCTGATTGTGGCACAGACCATGAACTGCTCATAACAAAAATAAGAGTTAAGCTGAAGAAGAAAGCAAAAACCATAATTATACCAAAATATGACCTGAATAACATTTCAGATGAATTCAGTCACAATGTAAGAAACAGATTGGAACTATTGAGTATAATCGACCTGGAACCTGAAGAACTATGGACAGAAGTCAAAGATATAATTAAGGACGAATGCAAGAAAACACTAACACTGGGCAAAAGGAAAGATAAGAAACAATGGATGACAGATGAAACACTTCATGCAGTAAAAGAAAGAAGAAAAACAAAAGTAAAGGGAGATAGGAACAAAGCCAGAAGTATGAACACAACTGTCCAACATCTGACATGCAGGGATAACGAGAAATACTACAATGACCATAGTGGAGAAATAGAAGACAACAACAAAAAAGGGAGGAACGATAGACCTCTATCAAAAAATCTGAGAAATTAAAGCCAAGTTCAAACCAAGGGCAGGGATGCTCTATGGAGAAAAAAATAACATAATACAGGAACAAGAAGAAATAAAACGATGCTGGAGAATATACACAGAAGAGTTATACAAAAGAGATCAGGGCATGAATGATATTTGCAATGAGGAGCCATATGAAGATGAACCTCAAATTCTAAGAAATGAAGTGGAATGTGCAACAAAGGAAATGGGGAAAAAATAAATCACTGAGAACAGATGATATCCCAGGTGAACTGCTACAGTACCTACAAGCAGATGCAACTTTAGTGCTAACTGAAATATGCCAACAAATATGGAAAACAAAGTGGTGGCCAAACAGACTGGAAACGCTCGATATACATACCAATCCACAAGAAAGGAGATACAAAAGACTGCAGCAGCTATAGGACAACAGCACTAATCTCACATGCAAGCAAAATAATGCTCAAAATTCTGCAGCATAGACTCCAACCATACATGGAGAGAGAAATTCCAGAGGTGCAAGCAGGATTCAGAAAAGGACGGGGCACTAGGGACCACATTGCTAACATACGATGGCTAATGGAGTGTACCAAAGAATTCCAAAAAAGAATCAGCATGTGTTTCATAGACTACAGCAAAGCATTTGATTGTATAGATCACAAAAAATTATGGAATGCACTCAGAGATATGGGGCTGCCACTACATCTCGTAGTCCTGATGAGGAATATGTACCAAGGTTTTATCCTATCACCCTACTTGTTTAACTTATATGCTGAAAACATCATAAAAAAAGCAAAATTAGAATCCAAAAAAGTGGAGTTAAGATAGGAGGAAGCAACATTAACAACCTAAGATATGCAGACGACACCATAATATTAGCAGAAGACATTCAGGAATTGGAACAGTTAATAAGAAAGGTCAAAGATGAAAGTGCAAAGGCAAGTCTGATGCTGAACATAAAGAAAATAAAAATATTGACTACAGAAGAAATACACAAATTCAATCGAGACAATGAGGAAATTGAAATAGTTAAAGAATTTCCATATCTAGGATCAAACATTGACCAGAATGGAGACTGCAGTCAAGAAATAAGAGGAAGACTAGGAATGCAAAGGGCAGCTATGAAATAACTGGAAAAGATACTGAAGAGCAAAGACATACAACTGAGCACTAAGTCAGAATCCAAATTACAATGTACGGATGCAAGAGCTGGACAATGAAGGAAGCAGACAGAATGAAAATCAACTCATTTGAAATGTGGTGCTGGAGAACAGTACTTAGGATACCATGGACAGCTAAGAAGACAAACAAAAGGGTTCTTGAACAGATCAGACCAGGGCTCTTCTTGGAAGCAAAGATGAGACTATCACACTTTGGCCACATGACAAGAAGGCACAGATCACTAGAAAAACCAATAATGCTAGGAAAGGTAGAGGATAGAAGAAAGAGAGGAAGACCACAAACCAGATGGACAGACTCGATTAGGGGGGTTATGGGGAATGGCTTGCAGGATCTGGGCAAGGCAGTGGAAGATAGGAATTCTTGGAGATGATTCATCCACAGGGTCGCCATGAGTTGGAACCGACTCGAGGGCAGCTAACAACAGCAACATCTTGTCACCTCTTAGCTTTCTGTTTTCTAGTGTAAACATACATAGCTCCATAAGCTGTTCCTCATAGGGCACAACTGGCAGACCTTCAATTTCAAATAAAATGATTTGTAGTGATTTTCATTGGTGTGCTTTCTCCACTACACACGTGAAGAAGGGGCAACATGTATGATACTGTATGTCATAACAAGGTGACCGTGGGTGTTTCCCTGCTTTATTAGGCTCTCCTCTCATTCACCATTACATTTTTGGTGGTGGCTAGTGGCTCCCATATGAATCCACTCTAGTTTTTGATGCAGGCTTTAAGGGAGCTCTCCAAGGTGCTGAACTCTGTTTCTGAAATAGGTTCAATACCATGGATAACCCCTGCAAAGCTAGTAAAAACTGGAATGGCTTTACCAAGGATAATCACTTGGAGGGTTAAGGGTTATGGACCACACCAGGTGACACCCTGCAGGGTGGTGATACCATTGCTTTCCAAACATCTGCCTTTAGGCAGAAACAGGCTGTGATGTTCACCTGCATCCCTTTAAAATGCTGAAGAGATGGTGTGAGTCAGACAAGGCTCAGTGGGAGGAGAAAGAAGAGACCTCAGGTTTATTTTTTATTTTAATTTAAAAAAAACTGTAATTTTTAAAAATTTTAACTTTTTTTAAAAAATTGTACCTTGCCAAATTTTTACTTTAACCACATGAAACGATGTCTGTGTAAATGCATTTTGGTTGTACATATAATATTGTAATTTAAGGTATAAATTCAATTTTGCTAGTTGTTTATGTCACAACTATTGCCATTGCATGCAGTTATAGATGGGAATTTAAGAGTAACATTTGTACCAAAAAAAAAAAAATCCTATGGATTCTGTATGGTGTGGTATGGGAGGAGGTTGATGGGGGTGACAGCATGAGTTACTTCACTGGGTGATGCCCACCCAAGTGACATCACAGGATTCACCACCCTACTGACAATAAGAGCCACCAGCTACCACTGTAATGGCCTGACAGAAACAATCTACTCCAATTTACTTAGATGAGGCAATGGTAGGATGACATGACAACACCAATATTTCGTTTACTGCTACAGCTGCCATGCCACCATGATGTTGTCCTTCTTGAGGAGATTGGAGTAGGATGGATTTGCTTGAGAGAGAAAGAGAGAGAGATTGTGGTCCTTTGTGATGGGGGGAGAGACTGTGAGGAATCACAAATATAGGTGTATAATGTAAATAAAAATATATAATTCAACTATGTACAGCTGTTTACATACACATATAATATATACAAAGCTCATGATGTCATAACCATGGTGGCCTATTTGCACATTTTGGATGCTAAGTGATGAATGTTTGTGTGTGACCAACCCTCAGGCATTCCGATGGCACTAGGTTACATGCCAATATAAAGACTTCAAAATGAAAGACGAAACTGAGGGGGAACAGCACCTGTGTGTGTATTTAAAAAAACCAAGGTCATCCTAAAACTGCATCTTTTTTTTTTTTTTCCGTCTTTCAATGTACTCTCTTTATCTTATTTTACGTTATAAAATTTAAGGGGAGTCACTTAGAAATCATACATAATAAGATTAGACGAGAAGTAGTAAACAGAGTAAAATATCTAAACGAATACCAAATAACAGAAAGAAATACTGCTATTTTTTTATTTTTACAATTGTATATTAAGTTTTCACTACTTAGAGATTTTAATGTTACAAAAACAAAATCTCATTGTAATATACTAAGATGATACGCTATTATGTATACATTTTTTGTTATTTTTTTACTCTGTTGTTATCATGCTGTTGAATAATAAAAAAAAGACTTCAAAATGGCACAGAAAGAACTTTCAACACTTTCAGTGCTGCCATTAATAGCTATGAGACTCGACAGAAAAGTTATATTCCAGAGAACTGCAGAAGTCTGAATGGCTTTTTAAATGTTGACAATGAAACATGGGAAATGCACCATATTACTGATATCAGGGCTACCATGTGTTGTAATTCTCAGTTTGGAAAAATTATAAAGATAATTTTTGAATGTGTCTCTTGTGTTTTTTCTGCAAAAAATGAAAACCACATACACTAACACTTTTATGAGGAGTACTAAATACCCTAAAAGCACCAGGTCCCATCTGATCTCAGAAGCTAAGCAAGGTCAGCCCTTGTTAGTACTTGGATGGAAGAGCACCAAAGAATATCAGGTTCCATAGGCTATATTTCAGAGGAAGAAACTGGCAAAATCACATTTGAATATTCCTTGCCTATGAAAATCCTATGAAGTTCATGGGATACTATAAGTTGACTTGGAGGTGCACATGTGTGCATGCATACACACACATTGAATTCAAGTATGGTTTTAAATATAGACTCACTTAACAGAAATTAATTGAATTTAAAGTAGGCAGAGCAAGTGAGGTATTTGATTATTATTCCATCTAAGCTGTACTGGTTAATTCCAATTTAAAGGAATTCTCATGTACCCTCCTCATTAGATTATTCTTTCTTTTTAATCCCATCCTTGGGGACTGTCTTCTCAGCACACATGAAGTTTCAGAATACAGGTGAAGAATAAATATCTATGTACATCTATTAATATCTATAGCTACCTAAAATCAGATCTAGCCTATACAGTAAGCCAAGGGAGCTGCATAGGCTTGTCAGGCCTTCCAGAGAAGCACATTGAACTCACAGCCAGATTTTCAACAAGATGAATCAATCTACTTCTGTCATAATGCTAATTTTTCTGCCTTGGAGACAGCAATTTAAATATCCTGCTGCAACTGGTTGATTCATGACAAGGTCAGGTAAGCATATTAATATAAATACACAATTTAAATCAAATTTTGTTGAAAACTGAGTGATATTGCTCAGAAATAACTACACTAAGGCCTCATTCCCACTTACTAATATATCAGTTTGTGATCTGCATCGATGGATCGGTTTGACAGCAGAGCATGGTTCACACTACATTTGCCCTGATCGCATTTTCTTGTTGTAAAATAACCCACTTGTTGTTTACATTGACTAATGAATTGATTCAATATGGACACTCTTCAGCAGGTTGCTGATCATTGATCACATCATAGGAAATCGATTCTGATCTGCATCTCGTTCACACTTGCAGTGAATCGATTTATTTCAAAAGATGCAGAAAAAAATGAATGTCAAAAAGACACGTATTAAATGGGTCTAGCACTGAGCCCCCTTCACGAAACTGCTTCAGCAATTCAGCTCAAGCGTGAACAAGATTATCTAAACCACTTCAAATTGGTTAGCAAACCAGTTTATAACGTAGTGGGAATGAAGCCTAAGTTTGACAGCATGATGTAGTGGTTTTGAGTGTTGGGATAGGTCTTTGGGACTCTGACAGACCAGGGCTTGAATCCTTGCTCAATCTTAGGTAAATCACATTCTCTCATCCTCAGAGGAAGCAATGACTAACAAATTTTATCAAGAAAATGTTGAAATAGGTTCGCTTCAGGGACATCATAAGTCAGAAATGACTTGAAGTCATACAACAACAGCAAATTGGATTAGCAACTTTTAGCACAATACTAGGCTTTAACAGCCTTCCTCACCCTGGTCTTGTCTGGTTGCTTCTCTATGTGTTTAGACTACAGTTTCCATTACTTCCTTTTAGCATGGTTGACGAGAAATTGTAGTTTTATTTTCCACTGGTTTTTGCAGTTGCACTCTTTTCAAAGCCTCTGGCTATATTATTTCTTTCAGCAAGTTATCATCTCTCCTTTCCTCCTATCCCTGAAGTAATGTTTGCCTCCTAGGGCCTGCTAACTAAACTGCCACCCATTCACCTGTAGCTACATATTCTAGTTATGAGACAACTGAGCAAGTCTATGCCTGTCATATCCCATCCTGTTCAGTTAAGAGGAAGTCAAATATTGCTTTTGCTTGCTTTACCTTAAAACACAGTTGTCTCACATTGACAGTCTCCCACCAAGATTTCCTTTTAAACCTTGAGATACCCAAAACTGTATCCTGCTGTTTCCTTGGAAACCAACTGCTGGAAATCAGCTAAGTAGAAGGAGATGGTTCCAAAGGTTTGAAACACAGAAAGGAAGTTCTTTGAACCTCAGTGAGCAGGAGAAAGAAACAAAATTGAGATTTCTGCAGCAGAAAGTAAAACTGATCTATGAATGTACTGTTCTACTTTCAGGTTCAGTGCCAAAGGTCAGTCTTACTGTCATTTTTTGAGACTTTTAAATTTTAAAAATCTATTGTCTATACATATCTGCATGAGCTGGATCCTGTTAGAAATTGGGCAAATGACCCCATTTCAGTATTGTTATTTTGTTACAAACTTAACTTTAAACTCAAGGGCGGGGGGAATCTGTATTACAGCTGGCCCTTCGTATCCATGGATTCTTTACCCACAGATTCAAGCATGCACAGCTTGAAGATATTAAAAATGTATATGAATTCTAAAAATTAAATGTTGATTTTGCCATTTTATATAAGGGACACTATTTTGCTAACGCCGTTGTGTTTAATGGGACTTAAGCATCCATGGATTTTTGTCCTGGAACCAAACCCCAGAGGATAACAAAGGCCCACTATATATCAGCAAAGCTTTGGGAATATATCAGCTTTGCTATATATCAGCAAAGCTTTGGGAAAGTTCCAACTGGTGAGATACTGGGAGTTGAAGTCTAAAGAGAAACCTTTCCAAATTCTGCTGCAAGTGTATCTTAGGAACATATGTTATCCCCTAGAGAAGCCTTTCATAAAAATGAAGGTTGTATCACTAACAAGTGGATAACATATGAGCAAGTGTTGTTTAAAACATATGAAGGGCCAAAATTAAAGACAAGAGAAGAACTTAGAAATGAGAATCTAGAAATTAATTGGTTCCATTAATATCAACTGAAAGAGGATTTTAAAAAAAGGATAAAGAAAAGCAAGGATTTGACATGGATACCAAAAACCTTGACCAACTTATAAGAAGCAATGAAAAACATTGGATAGGAAAAATGTATAAGATCTTACTCGATTATGAAATGTATGAAGAAACAGTCAAAACAAACATGATAAAATGGATGCAAAACATAGGGAAAGCCATACCATTGCAAGACTGGGAGACCATGTGGAAAGAAACACAAAAATTTACCAAATGCAATACCCTTAAGGAAATTTTTTATAAAATTTTCTATAACTGGTACCTGACACCTACTAGATTAAGCAAAATATATCAAAAAAGTGGAGATTTACAGGTATGTTGGAAATGTAGAACTGAGAAAGGTACCATGTTCCATATGTGGTGGCACTGCAAAGTGGTAAAGAATTATTGGAAAAAAATACACGCCCTGATGGAAAAAAACATACAGAAAAAGATACCGTTCGAACCAGAACTATTTTTACTTAATATGTTATCTACTATTAAAGATAAATTAAGTCAAGAAGAAAAAAGTTTAATACTATATATGGTAACGGCAGCGAGGACCATATATGCACGATATTGGAAAATTAATAACCAAATATACAAGAGTGGTACATTAAATTAAGTGAATTAGCTGTTATGGATAAATTATCGATGTACGCAGCTGGGATATCTACACAACAATATGAAATGAAATGGAAGAAGCGAGAAGAAATTTTAAAAAATAAGATCTAAAATAAACAAATAAGTTATATAGAAATCAGGTAAAATTAATAGAATTATTATTTGAACGGAATTACTATAATCTATGTTTAAGATACATAATACTTTTAAAATAAGTATGAGTAGGTTACAAACTTATTAGGAGTTAAAGGCAAAAGTGAGTTAGGAATTGTTTAAGAGGTCAAAGCCATTTATGGTTATTGATGCTTTATGTTTTTCATGTTTATTGTGTCTTCCATCCTAGAGAAATGATGTAATAGTTTTAATCATTAAAATAAAATTTAAAAAAAAGAAAAGAAACATGGCATGCTTAATATAGCATTCTTGCTGTCTTGTCCCCAATGCTATTTAACATATATATGAAGCCACTGGGAGAGATCATCTGGAGACATGGGGTGCAGTGTCATCAGTACGCTGATGACACCCAGATATATTTCTTCATGTCTCAGTCCTCAGCTATGACTTCAGATGGCATCTCTCCTCTCAATGACTGTCTTAAGGCAGTAATGGACTGGATGAGGAAAAACAGACTGAATCCAGACAAAACGGAGGTACTTACAGTAGCGGGCCCGAAACCAGGTTTGGGAATACAACTTCCAGTCCTAGATGGAGCCAAACTCTCCTCCAAGGACTGTGTTCGCAATCTGGGGATGCTCTTAGATCTGCTGCTCCAGATGTCAAATCAGGTAAATGCAACGGTCAGGAGTGCCTGTTATCAGCTTCGGCTGATACGCCAGCTGCGCCCTTTCTTGGAAACTAAGGATCTCAAAACTGTGGTACATGCGCTGGCAACCTCTCATCTTGATTTCTGTAATGTGCTCTACATGGGACTACCCTTGTGCTTGACCTGGAAACTTCAATTAGTTCAGAATATGGCAACCAAACTGGTCTCTGGAACATCTAGAAGAGACCATATCACACCTCTGCTAAAATCTCTTCACTGGTTGCCTATTAGTTTCCGGGCACAGTACAAGGTGTTGGTTATGACCTTTAAAGCCCTACATGGCTTGGGTCCAACCCATCTTCGGGACTGCCTCCTTCCCTGTGATCCACCCCACGCACTTTGGTCCTCTGGGAGGAATTGCTACAGCCTATGAAAACGTGGCTGTTGGCAACCTCCCAGATGGCCTTCTCTGCCACCACTCCCAGATCATGGAATGGCCTGCCGAATGAGATCCGTCTAATTACCACCTTAGACTGCTTCAAAAGGGCTGTCAAGATGGATCTCTTCCGGCAGACCTTTCCTGACTAACTATCCCGGCCCAAAGAGCTTAGCAAATTTTCTCCCTTCCATGCTGCTGTTGATTGTGTTGTATTATTGTGATGTTTTTGTCTTGTTATATCTTGATCATCTTAACATTTTAAACTGTCCTTGTTTAATTAATTTTTTAAGGTGTGGGCGGGGTTTGGGGGTTGGATGTATTTTACTGAGTTTACTTGTTGTTAGCCACCCCGATTGCATTGCAGAGGGGCGGAATAATAATAATAATAATAATAATAATAATAATAATAATAATGTGCTATGATGACACATTCTTCTTTGACTATTATCACATATATATTCTCTAGAATAATCCAGTTGTTCCATTGCACAGCCATAAGGTCACTGAGAAATTTTAAGGTAAGGACAAAAAGCACATAAAGAATCTAGACATGAACAGAAAACAAGGGAAGAGACTTAAGGTGATGATAGAGATGAAACATAGAAGAGTAGAGAGAAGAAACTACAGAAGTCAAGGCAATAGATGGCTGGAGCATGGACAAAAGTTTTAATTGAAATGACTGAAATGAAAGATCATAATTTTGTACAGGTTGAGTCTCCTTAATCTAGAATTTCCAAATCTGGAATACTTCATAAAACCAAAACTTGTTTTATGGGTAGCTGAGGTAGTGAGATAGTGATTGGCTTCTGATGATTCAGTGTACACAAACTTTGTTTCACAAAATTATTTAAAGTATTGCATAAAATTGTCTTCAGGTATCTATAAGGTGTATATGAAACATAAATGAATTTTATGTTTAGACTTGTTATGACTTGGGTTCCATCTCCAGGATATCTCATTATGTACAAATATGCAAATACAGATATTCCAGAATCAAAAGGGGGGGAAAAATCTGAAATCCAAAACATTTCTGGCCCCAAGTATTTTGGATAGGGGACTCTCAACCTATATTGTAAAGGGAGAAGTGACAAGACCTGGAGAGAGAGAGAATGAAATTGGATCTGAGAGGCAAGGGACAGAAAAATTCAGCTTTGGGCATATATTATGCTTTAGTTTAAAGAATGCTGAAACACCCAACCTGTATTATCAGTGAGGAAACTGGAGATTGCAGAAAATATACAGAATTGTGTGTTGGTCACTGGGAGGTCCATCTAGATGTCTTCCTTTTTCTCAGCCTTTTAAAGCAGAACACCAGCGAAAAGTGTTCATTGTTTACTAGGGCGGAGCGCATCATTTTAAAACAAAGAATACTCTCCATGTCTTCCGCACACACACATTATAAGATAATTATTTTCCCATAGATTTATATAGATATAAGTAATAAATTAAGAATTCAGTCAACTCAGTTTTATACCATGATTAACTAAGATGTGTTTACTTTCTTGGCAGTTGTGATTCACACTAATTCATTCTTTACAGATTGGCATCAGAGGATAATGAATGAAGGACTGTGGCAGATTTAAGCAGGAGAGCGAAGGTGAAGTGATAGCATCTTGCTGCAGTGTTCTGTCTTCTGGTTGAAAAGAGCGACGTTGGTCTCTGTTGTCTTTCCTTGCTTTAAAGGGCACTGAAGAAACCAAGAAATGAAATGAGAGTAAATGATGGTCAGAATGTGGGTGATTATTGTGCACTTGCCTTCTACTGTCTATCTGGAAGATTACTATTCATTTTACTTTGCTCCTGTGTATTGTATATTTTTCCCTCAAATAAATATAAGCAAATGAAAAGGTTTTTTTAAAAAACAGAGGACAGATTTAGGATGACTTCCTTCTTTGTGATTGACAAGATTGATAAAAGAAGCTATACAGGTAATCCTAAATAATTGCCAGAAAAGCAGCTTTTGCTGTATATGAGTGGCATTGTAATGAATAAACTGGTTTAGAAACTAGCAGCTGTACAAAAAGACTTAAATGGCATGGTGTCAGTGTTTATATTTGGGTCTGGCACATGCAATATGGTATCCTTTAGCACATACTTATGAGGTTTAGTACACTGCTAGCTAAAATTGTTTCTTTACTGTGATATGCTAATTTGAAAGATCCATTACATTCTTGTTAGAGTTAGTAACTTTTGGATGCTTATATTCACTAAATCCTAGTTTGCATGTTTGCTGACCCTGTATTTTTGGTTTTCCATATCCACTCTCTTCTTGAATCACTCTAATATGCACCCATTTTTTCTCTTCCCTCTCTCCATTACATAATGTATTTGATTATGCACAGGTAATTTATAATTACTACAATAAATGTTTTGAAAGAAGATTAAGGTTGCTTATTTCTCTGTTAGTCCCTGTGTGTGTTTGGTGGGTATGGGACTGGTTGTTGTTTGGCTTCTGCCTTGCCAATTTGATCACTGTACTTGAAAGATTCACAGTTATCTCATACATTTCCTAATAATTCTTGCCACAGTTTTTACCATAAATTCCTGTAAAAAGCAGAAACTTTTAGTTTCAGAAGTTGTTTGGTTTGAAACTGACAAAACTAAGGCCTTCATCTCTGCATGCAGAAGAATTTTGTTTCTAGTTGATTTGTTTGTATCAGACTGAGATTTGTTTTTGTTTTTATTTTATTTATGCTAGCTATCTTGACCACCATTTTGCCTGAAAGGTGGGTATACATTAGATGGAAAGGAAGTGATGGAAGATATCTGATCACTTCAGACTGCAAGTGAGGTGGATCATCACAGGTGACATGTCCCATGTTTGATGCTCCTGTGTAAACACTATAAATAAACTGCTGCAAAACAAGCCTATGATAGACCAGGCTGACCTATGTCTCTATATGGCAGGGTTGCTGCTTTTATGTGTGTGGTTGGTTATTCAGTTATAGTACTCATGCTGAGGCCAGAAATGGTACATGCTTAGATCATGTGGTAACTATTAAAGCCCTGAATAACAATTGTGAAACACACAGAACAGGTAATTTAAACACCTAGTGGGAGCAAACACAGTTGCCTCTCCATTTTCATGGTGGGTCCATTCCAGACTCCCCCCTGTGAAAACAGAAAATCGCAGATATTCAAGCCCCATAGTCTTGAATGGCGGCGTGTGCCCATGGTCACATGCCCCATTTTGTCTCCCTTCATTTGCTATCTGCGAACAAGCAAAGGACGCAGACAGCAAGTCTGCAAAAATAGAGGGGCAACTGTATATTACGTGTATTTATTTATTATCAATGTATATCTCTGTTTGGAAAAATATACTGTCTTATATTGGCCAGAATTCTGCATCACCTATTTATTTACATAAAATTCCCCTGACCCAAATCCCCCAAACCTACTTTACCAGGCCGCCTTTGAACTGGATTGAGGAGATCTGTCCAGCTGGCAATCACAGTGCAAGGAGGATGACATTTCTACTACCACCCTCCCACCAACTAGCAAGGTTGCAATGAGATTGCTATAGGGAGTCCTGTTTCTGATTGAGGCAGCATTTCTGACTAGTGAGAGGGATTGGAAGCCTCATCTTCCTACACTCTGATTGCCAGCTGAATGGACCTTATTTGCACAATCTGGCAGTTCCCTGGCAAAGTAGGTTTGTGGACACATTCTTAATCGTGCCAATAGTCTCATCATCGTATCCTTAGTTTTTATGAATATGGATGAGTTACAGGTCCACAACTTGAGGTTATGCATTCATAACTAATATACTGAATTCCAGCTGCTGTTTTTTGACTTTATGTATGGATACTATATAAATATTGTCAAAATTGAGATTGAGAGCCATTATGTTATAGTGGTTAGAAAATGGGTCTTGTACCTGAGAGATTCAGATTTTAGTCCACACTGGGTAACCATGGGCTAGGCATTTTCTCTCTGAATGACCTACCTCACAGGTCTGCTGTGAGGACCAAGTGGTTAGAAGAACCTTATATATTGCCTTGAATTCACTGGAGGAAAGGCAGGACATGAAGATAACTACTAACAGATAAATATTTCTATTGCTAATAAGTATTACAGTATTGGAGTTACCTGGTACAGTAATTTGCACTCTGAATCTTTATAAAAGCTGCTCCTACACAGAGATTCTCTAATATCATCATGTTAATTTGAATTGATCAAAACATGGCAAAACTGTTTGACTTTTTCTTACAATAATATAGAATTAATTAATTAATGAAAATAAAATTATATTTAAATAACAAAGATACCACCCTTTCCTGCAGAAAAGTAATATGGAATACATTAGAGTATTAAGCAAAGGCAGGAGGAGGCTTGACATTGTGCACTGGGTAAGTCTGCATGTAATTACATCTATCCAGTATCTTGAACATTTTATGGTTAATAACTGGTTGATTTTCTACCAGGAATAATGAACTGGGAAGGAATACAGACCCCTTAAAACTTTATACCTTTTCTACAGGAATATTCCCAAATAGTAAAAAGATATGAAAGTCATGCATAGAAAGTACAGTAGGTTGCAGTCCTATATCCACATGCCTGGGAGTACACCACACAGACCTTGAATACTTCTGAGGAGACATGCGCAAGATTGCACTGTATAGCTACAAGCCTAGGCAAACTAACATGGGCATATATCTTTTCCAGTGCAGTAGGATTTACTTTTGATACTTTGCACAGGCATCTTTCTGATATTATGTATGTTTTTCATGGAAATATTTTCTGTCCATCCCATTTAACAGCTGTTTTTCATGCTCAAATTAGAACTCATGTGTGATGCATCAAATTCTTTTTTACTCATTTGTTGTGGTTAATGCAGTACTAACTGTTATACCCTGGACACTCTGTTGCCACTGGGATCAATGTTTCCTTCACATGACCTCCTCTTTTAACATGTTACTCAAAGCCATGGCACCACAGTGTTGAACATTGTCCTCCATGCCCACCCCCCATTTCCATGTCATTAATTTCCACTCCAAGGGGCAGGAGGGAGAGTAATAAGGAAATCACAGTCAGATGTCACAATATAAGACAAGTGATCCTAAGACTTTATTGTATGAGCTCCAGTGAAGATATGAAAGCTGTCTAAAGATGCTAAGCTAATGCTGAAGGTGTGTCGATTGTAGGGAGGCAAAAGGAAGGGCATTGCCCTTCAATAAGACATCTTCCCCACAAATTAAATTTCCCTTCAGTCCTCCAATTTCCAGTATTGCAAAGAGTGAGACGCTGAAAACCATTTACACCTGGAATTTTTATATTTGCTGTGTTGATCACATTTGCTTGATAACTTTGCCTGCCCCTTCTGTCTGGATGCCTAGAGTGTATTTCTAAATGGATAAATGATGTTTTAAGTTACTGCTGGAAATATGGGGAATGAAGAGAAACATTATTTGAGGTGGCAGCATTTTTATTTGAAGGCAATGTTCTTATCCCCCACCCCAACCCATAATGGGGGTGGAAAGAGAAGAGGTGGAAAGATCCCTCAGAATGTCAGTTTAGATCTCAGAGAGGTTAGGATAGATGGAGATGAAGAAGGGGACCTTTTGGGACTCTGCTTAACCCTATCACTGCTGCTTTAGCTGAGACATTTTGAACTCTTTAAGTACTGGATGCTGTCACATTTCCAGCAGGTTCCCTCCTGAAGAAGCAATTTCTAGCACTGGTTTAACATTTTTGATGGAAAAAGGATGGAAAAAGGCCAGACTTGATGAGGAGGAAATAACACAGCCCAATGGCTGCTAAAAAAACCAAACCCATAGACCAGGGGTAGGCAACCTTTCCCCTTTAAGGGCCGAGGGACTTCAGCTCCCAGAATCCCAGGAGCTATTGGCCAACATGGGACTATTGGCCAACATAGCTGAGGCTTCTGGGAGCTGAAGTCCCTCGGCCCTTAAAGGGGAAAGGTTGCCTACCCCTGCCATAGACACACCCCAAAGCTGAAAAGGGAACAGATGTGCCACAATTAGTTTTGAGGACAATGCTGTTTTTCTTGTTGTTGTTTTTTAAACTGACCTTAGCATTCTAAATTTTCAGTTTGTTTAAAGTGAAACCATTTTGGATTTGAAATCCTTGTTATTTTCTGTTAAAGCAAAGAGAAGCTATTCTGATGGGTGGAGAGAAAACATACTCTTATCTCACAGTTGCATCGTTTGAAAACTCATGGAAGCAACACATTCCACTGTGGATTAATAGGCTGCAAAACAATCTAGGATAAGCTGCTTCAGTATCTGGGATGCTTTATATTAACATTTTAGATCACTTCTGTTGTCAGCTTGTACAGTTACAGTGCATAAATCCGATATAATTCTGGGCATTTAAATAGATTTGCGGACTGATCTGATGAGTTGGCACACCAGCCATAAGGCATGATTAGTTGGGTGCAAAGACAGAATAAAAAGAGCATAGGATTCCCCACCTTATGTTTTCCTCTAATGCGCCAGGCAGAGCTGGGAGCAGGAGTCCCCCAATCTAGAAACAGGACTAGATTAAGCAAGTATTTAACCCTTTCCTTTTCTGCATTCCAAAAGACCTGTATATGTTTATAATCATAGTGTGAATTACCTTGGGACCCAGAATTGGGGGAAATGCAGATTGAAAGTAAAATAAATAAATAAATAAATAAATGGGGCAGGAGAGTAGAGGGGATAGAGGTTATTGGGGAAAAGCAGAGATGGGGGGGGGGGGAAACAGAGGGTATGGAAAGGGTGAAACATTCATTCCTGTCCTATGTGAAAAACATATCAGGGGTAGTCATGTTGGCCATATAGCAAAGTACAATAACATCCAAATTCTACAAAAGATTGATATCTTTATTGGGCCAGCCAAAGATGCACAAAATGCATGGTGCAAGCTTCCGAAGCTCTACTGCCTTCTTTATCAGGCAAAGATGCTAAAAATCATACAGGAGAAAGAAAAAATGATAGTAATCACATGCCTATCTTTTGTCAAGATGTTGTTGTTGTTCTGCATTAAGATGGTATATTAAGGAAATCCATGCAGGTTGGCCACTCTTCTTCTTCCTCCTCCTTATAATAATAATAATAAGAATAAGAATAAGAATAACAATAACAATAACAATAATTTATATCCCGCCTCTCTGCAAATGCAACTGGGGCGGCTTACAACATTAAAATATACATTCCATATCCCACATCCTTCTGGCCACATGGGTTCTGGGAGACAAAAAGTTGTAAAGTCCAGGAAATAAAATTTAAATTCCATTAGCAAGACAAAAAATATACTGGTGGTGCAGTGGTTAAATGCCTGTATTGCAGCCACTCACTCATAGACCACAAGCATTGCAAGTTCAATGCTAGCCTGCATCCTTCCGAGGTCGCTAATATGAGTACCCAGCTGTTGGGGGGCAATGAGCTTACAGTTGTAAACCACTTAGACATCCCACAGCATGATATGAAGCAGTATATAAATGAAAATGAAGCTGCTTACTTCCTTTGAGAGGAAGTCTTGCTATTAGAATTTAAATTTTATTTCTTGGACATTGCGGAGATTATCACAGCGCTAATAAAACTGCCTTACCTGAGCCGGCTTAAAATTTAAAATGGACTGCATCCTGATCTTATCACAAGGATTTAGCTGTTGAAATCGCTACATGGGTCCATCCGAGCTCACAGGGGCACTTAGTGCGCCTCTTTTCGAAGTTGGGAGTGTTCCAGATTAAGGAAATGGCTGCTGCAGCAGCCCTGGGAGTTGGGATGGACCTGGACAGCAATTTCAGTGGCTAAATCCTTGTGATAAGATCAGGATGCCACCCATTTTAAATTTTAAGCTGGCTCAGGTAAACTGGTTTAATTAGTGCTGCGATAATCTCCACAACTGTCTCCCTGTAATGACATATCTGAAGTACACCACAGTGTTTCTATTCCTGAGTGTAGTATAAACCTGAGCCAGTTTAAATTTGCAGAGAGGTGGGATATAAATTATTATTATTATTATTATTATTATTATTAGGCTCATATGTAGTGAGCCACTTTTGTGGTTCTGCCTGTGGGGGACCTCTGGGGACCATGTAGACTGCTAAAAATGAAAACAAAACAAAACAAAAACTTTGTGGCCACGAGTTTTTTTCTGGTTTTGAAAACTGAACAGTTTTAAGTGTATGGATGAGTACACACATGCTGCAATATGTTTAAAATTGGAATCACGACTCCTGGAGACTTCCTGCTAAGGAAATTCACCCCATTGTGCCTGAAAAAAGGTAGGGCCTGGAGCAATCAGGTGTGCAGAACAGTCTTGTAGGACACATGTTGCCCCATCCTACAGTTTGCCCATTCATGGTGTAGGATGATGAGCTGTCTACAAAATGGAATAGCTGCCACTGCAGCATTGCATAAAATCATAATGCAGCTGTGGAAAGAACTGGATGAGTGCTGCACAATATCCTGAAGGCATTTGGGCCACAATTGCACTACTTCTGACACTGACACTATAAAATATTAGGCAGCTTTATAACACTAAACAGGGTTGTAGCCAGTAAGTGTGGATCTGTCCTAACTGCCTACCATTGTGTTATGTCATTACCATCTGGGGAGTAAAATAAACTTCAGAAACAGAGATACAATCCCCTTCCTTTTTGGCATTTTTAGAGACATTCATTCTGGGCTACAATTTATTCAAATTCTACAGCAGGTTGAATGGGGTTCCTTTGGTTCTAAATTATAGAATCATCTCTCTCTCCAAACATCCATTGGTTTGAATTCATCTAAAGCTGGTCCTTACTAAGGCTGCATCTCCACTGCAGAAATAATGTCATTTGAAACCGATTTAACTGACATGGCTCTAAGCTATGGAAACCTGTGTTGTGGCACCACAGCTTTCTGAGAGAGAAGGCTAAAGGTATCACAAAATTACAGATTCCAGAATTCTGTAGCATGGAGTCATGGCAGTTAAAATCGGTCCAACTGCATTATTTCTATTGTTCAAATGAAGCCAAAGTCCTCTTAAAACCAATATAGCAATCTAATTGCAATAAACAATAGAGCTACTGGTTACAATGCAACTTGATGACAGCTAATTATATTTGGATCAGGAGCGCAGACTTGAATAATTCCCATTTCATTGCACAGTATATATTTCCAGACACTAATCATGGCTAGCCACTAAATCATTATTTCCAGCATCTACACCATGCAGGTTATTTAGTACATGTATTCATGTATAAGTCTAAAAATTTTAGTCAAAAATTGATCCCAAAAACATGGATCAACTTATCCATGGGTCAATGTAAGTACGGTACTTTAACTCTGATCAAAAAAAGGGAACTACCCCCTTCTCTGATTAGAGTGGCAAAAGGTGAGAGCTTAGTCCATCTAACAGTAACACCAAGCCCCTTTACTCTCTTTGCTGGGGCCCACTTCTAGCCTTTTTGAATGCCTAGGCAGGAAAATGTCAGCTGAGGCTCTCTTTGGTGCTCCTCCTCAAAGCAGCACTGAAAGGAATCAGTTTTTGAAGGATTTTAATCACATTTCTTTATGTTGGTCAGCTCTTCTGGGTTAAAATCAAGCAATGTTATCAGGCTGTAATCACTGATAACATAAACACCATTTTCTTGGCTTTACCTTTCCATCCTTTTTGTTGTGTACATTTTTTTCACCCTGCTTGGACCTGGTTGCCTCCCCCTCAAATCCTATAGCCACAATTTGCCATAGGGGGTGTGCAGATGGGCGGCTCTGGGCCACCCCGGGAAGCGGCGGATTTGGCAGTAGCTACCCCATGCCGCAGCCCCAATCCTCTCTTTTGCCACCCTGAAAAGAGCAGCAAAATGCCGCTCCTTTCAGGGGTGGCAAAAGGCTGCCCTAAGAGCTGGCACTCAGCTCTTCTTCACCCTTTCTGGTGCAGCATGTCAGAACGCTGTGCCATGCATAATGGTACACGGCATCAGGATGGCATCAGTGTGAGGTTGGGGCAGATGGCGTGTAGCTGCCCCACCCCAACTGTGCCTCCAGGCCAGCCCTTTGGGCCATTCTCCAGAGGCCCATAGTTCCTCCTCATCCATCCAGCATTTAGATTGAGCACAAACAGTTATGTCTGAGGGAATTCTGTACACTCTTTGGCATTGTTTTTCCTTTGCTTAATGCTTTACATCCATTTAAGTTTTATTCTTGACTTATCAGTGAGTCAAAGCAAAATCCACAATTTTGGCCCCAAAAGCTGTCCTCGACTTATAAATGAGGTTAACTTATAGTCAGATATATATGGCACTCCATTTCAGTCTGACTAAATGAGAGCATAACATACAGTATATTTTTGTTTTTAAATAGTTGCATCATGCAAAATGTCATTCATACTATGAAATTACCCATGAATCACTGGAATTAAAGTCATTGGCTTAGAGCCCAAGGTAATTTAAGGAAGGAAGCTGTTGTTGTTGTTGTTGTTGTTTCGATCTTGCTTTTTTTCTCAGATTGGGACTTAAAGCATCTTATAACAATTTTAAAGGCATTTTTAAAAATCCACAAAATACAAAAGTTAGATACAATTAAACAAACAGAACAAATTAAAATCAGGTTAAAACATGTATCCTTAAAACATATATGCCAACACAACAATTAGCAATATCCAGCACATTGTGTAAGATGGGCCTTATATCAACACTCATCAAATGCCTTTCGGGACAGAAAAGTCTTTGCTTGTTTGCGAAAAGCAAGTAGGGAGGCTGATAGAAAGAATGATAGTTTCCTGCCTCCTCCTTTTGCCAACAGCTATATGTGCTATGAAAAGATAATCTGGAGAGTTAAGGGCATGACTGAACAATATGGGATATTGCACAGTGACATACATGTGGTAGGAATGGAAGCTGGGATGGTGGGGTGGAAGTAGAATCAAATTCAAATTCAAGCTTGGATCCTATGGAATGCAAACTTAAGGAAATTAATGGTAGGAATGTTTCCTATCTCCTTGACCCTCCAGTATCCACAAGCCCCATTCCATCTTGTTCAAGAGGGCCCTTAGATAAGCTTTTGGGAATGCACAGACTGGGGATATGAGATATTGAAGCCAGATCAACTCTAGCAATGCACATTCTGGCCTGAACATTCTGTCAGCATAGGTCATGGTGGCCAACTGTGGGAGGCTAGGTGGACTTGCAGAGACACACCTCTATGTGCCCTCAAACAGCCCAAACATCCTTTAGAAGATGTGGGGTGCATTTTTGACATAGGGGCAAAGTTCTAGAAGAGGACTTTTTCCTAAAACAGGAAGCAACTGGAAGTCACTTCCTGCATTTTAGAAAAAAAGTCTCTCCTAGGTTTATATTGGACTAGAAATTGAACAAGACATGCTGCAATGCCCCCTGGCAGCATTTGGGGAAAAAACCATTTTTGACCCCTTTGAGGGCCTGCAGGGGCCACAAAACAGCTCTGAGGGGCTGCATGCATGCCACTTGCTTTACCTTGCCCACCAGCAGTATAGACCTTCTCTCTACCATCTGAAGCTAGGAACATGCAGACTCTGTGACTCTAATATTTTTGATAGTTCAGTAACCAGTTTGAGTGCAAACGTCTCATCCTGTTTCATTGCAATAATATTGGGCATAGTGGGGATGTGTAGTTGCTCCCTTGAGGATTCTCAAGGAAATCTCTAGTAGAGAAGCCTCAAGCTACTTCCAGTCTTGGGCAGAAAAGACAAAGCTCCCCAAAAGAATAGCTGTGTTTCTTGATCTGTTTAGTATGCTGTATGCTCTATGATCTTGAAACTGTTTCTATAATGTGTGTGTGTGTGTGTGTGTGTGTGTGTATGTGTTATTTATATATGTATATAAATAACCTGTGATAACCTCTGGAAGTCACTAGTCAAATGCCTTTACTGCGTGGGGGTGTTTTCCAAACATTTTGCCTCTGATTTTCTGCTGTATCATATGCCATAGTGTTACCACCATAGTGTTACATACATATACATATACATATAAATATACATATACATATATAAAAGTATTATTATTTAGTTTTTAAGGCAGTAGTATAATATCTCTGTGATATTGTGCTGTAATTGTGTTATTATAGCTTAATTTCCTTTAAAAAATTAAAGGGATACCAGTCATGGTGCAGGATATGCAGGAAACAGGATGATGCAAACAGCGTTGTTGATAGATACCAAGGGACTTATAATGCAGAAAAGAAAACAGTAGAAGTTACACTATGAGAGAGCAAATGTTGTGAGAGTGCAATGAACAGCATAAGCATTCAGCTATGTTTGTGAATACAGGTGAAGCAGTTTGCAAACATGTCCATCCAAAACCAGTAACTGGATAATTACCATAGTCTTGTAAAAGTGTATGTTACTCTGGTGTCCAAGTCCCTTGATGTTTGTGCGTGTGTATGTATGTGTGTGAGAGTGTGTGTCTATTTAGTTTATTAAGTACCGTAACTGCTTAATTTATTACACACATCTGAAATGTGTAGCATCTGCAAACAAAGAACTTTAATGCAATAAATGGGTATCTAACAAAGGAAAACATTTGTTTTCTAAACAAAGAAAAACATTGAAAGTCAAATTATGTGAATTTTCCTACCAAGGCAGTGACCCAAACCATTCAAAATGCACATGTAAAGCACCTCAAAATTTCACTTAAACATCTCTGATTATATGTAAGTTCTTTGGATTCAAGAACATTATTACCTACAAGGCCACTGCTAGTGACACCCACTTGTCTTTAATATCTTACATTGCATAATTAATACACTTTCAGCATGACCATGGCTAAGGTTAAGTTCTCTACTGAGAATGTCCTTATAGTGTAACAGCATCTAGTTTTTCTTTTTTCAGACTTGCCAACCTCATCTCATAGCTGAGAAAATAAATCCATATGGTAATGTCAATATATTAAGAGCCATTTATGGAAATTGTCACAGGCTGTAAAACGAGTTGATTTGACAAATGGGTGTTTAGTAGGCTATTAACACTTGCTCTTCCTAACAAATGCAAGGCAAAGATAACAGAAGGACAAACATCAGTTCGAAGTTAGATTCAGGTGATTCAACCCACAGGTAAATGTATGCATTCCCATGAAAAAATTAAAAGTGTTTGGAACTGTTCATACATGTTTTATGAATAACAGGACATAAATCTGGTTTCTATTCCTCCTTCCACAGACCTTGGAAATATTAGTTTTTAGAGGATTCTGGAAGTTGTAGTGAAAAAAAGGATTCCCCCCCTTCCAAAAAAAGTCTGGTTTTGCTCCTGACAAATCACCTTTACTGAAGTTAAATAGCAGTTTTGGAGTAGGGAGGGGTGATTTCAACCAGGAAGTGAGTATGGTATGGGTAAGTGATGAGCTTGTCAGATCACTGAAAAACCTGCAGAAGAACCTGTTTGCAGATTTCCTATCCTTTGCTGATTCCAGGTATTGGGAGGCTCTCCAGAAAACAGCCTTTAGTGGGCCTTTGACATCCTAACATTTGTTTATTGGTTTCCCTCCACCTCTGAACCAAGAATCTGTTTGGTTTTCAGTCTGAGCCAAAGTTCTACATTGCCTGATTAATTACATATATGTAACAAAGTAATATCTGCAGATCTGATCCCTCCTAAATCTACTCTACCAGGCAGCCACCGTATAGGGCAAAGGAGGTCTGTTTAACTGGTGATCAGGGTACAAGAAGAAGGCTGTTTCCACCCCCTGGCACCAGCCAGCAAGGCTGCGATGAGGAGTTGTTGTAATTGGGTCCTGCTTCCGATTGTCACAACCTCACTGGCTGGCTGGAAGGAGGTGAAAATATCATTCTCCTTGTGCCCTGATCTCCAACTGAATGGACCTCCTTTACCCAAACTGGTGGCTGCCTGATACAATGAGGGTGGGAGGGCATTTACGATCGTAGCAGTAGTGTCACAGTTGTGACTATGTAGTGTTCAGGAATACAGAGCAGTTACAGTTCCATAACTCAAGGTTGCCTTCATAACTAAAACTAAAATCAAACTTTAAAGGAGCTATCAAAAATAATCCTCAAAGGTCCAGCATCTTGGAAAGCAAAATGAATGGTTCAGATTGAAATCCAGAGATGATTGACAGCTCCATTGACATTGGAGCTACAAATTGCCACTGCTGCACTTGGACCCATCCCTGCTCAAAGAGAAAAAAACAAGTCCCATGCTCACTCTCATTGCTTCCTCTGCCAGAGGCCCCTGATGATCATTGGCATGTGTCCAGTGATGCAGAACACATACCTTGATGCTTACCGATTTGGCCCTGAAAGTTAGGAAAGGGGGAGAAGACTGTTTCTGTTAAAGCAAAAGAAGGGCAACTCAGGGGCAAAACAGACCACCACGAAGGAGTGGCTTGCCGCTGCCTCTTTGAGTGCTGGATTGGGGCCACGGCAACCACATGCCATGGCCCCAATTTGTCATTTTTCTAGCCCCCAAAGAAGCAGCAAAATGCCGCTCCTTTTTGAGGTGGAAAAAAGGCACCCTTTTCACCACATCAGAGGCTTTTCCACGTTTCTGTGGTGCAGCATGTGTAGATTCCACACTGAAGAAATGCCACAATACTGCCTGCCATCTGGTTTAGTGACGCCAGCTTGGGGGTAGTATCAGGGCAGGTGGTGGGTGGACACCATGCCCCCAAGCCTCCGGGAAGCTGGCATATTTTTTCCAGTCTGTTTAGCCCCATAGTCCAAGGTGGGCTGTGCCCTTTCTTACTGCTCTTGTCTTTGAAGTACAGGAGCAAGCCTAGTAAAAGTGGTATATCAACCAAAAGTAGAGTGCTGGAGCTGAATGTCACAAATTGATCTGGAATAATTGGCCAGTTTTTGTGCAGCTGCAGGGTTCGAGTTAACAATACATTATCTAACATTGATCAGCCTGTGAGGAGTAATTCTGCAAATTAGTTTAACAGGGCATCCTATGGAATCTAGGTATTTGTAGTTTTGTGAGACACTAGAGCTCTCTGGCTGAGAATTCTAAACATTGCTTCCTCAATTGCAAATTCTAGAACGTCATAGAATATCACCATGGCAATTAAAGTATAGTGCTGCAATTGTGTAAAATGTAAAGAGGATGTGAGTGTGCAGAGCATCTGTACTCTTACACAATTCCCATCACTTCTTGTAGAGTAAATGCAGACGTCATCATTGGCTTTGGAAACTGTTAAAATCAAGCTACCAGGTTAAACTAGATGTATATGATGCCACTTGAGTTGCCTTGGGTCCCACTCTGGGAGAAAGGCAGCATAAATAAATAAATTATTCTGTGTGTGTGTGCACTTTAAAAATGTGGGAGGGTATATGTAAGAACATCCTCAGGAAGGTTAGATTGAAGCAGAGATTTGAAGTTGAGAGCATGTTTAACACTAACCTCAACATTATTCCTTCCTCCACCTTAGCACCCATCATAATAGAATGCTTCATCTAGGAAAACTCCAGAGAATACTAAGTAGTCCATCTGTAGTTCGTATCTTGCCATCTACATATCAGGACCAAGAATTTAAATAAGTTTGACAGCATTTTGTTAGACAGGCATAATAATCCCATGGATCTCTGGTACAAACTGCCATTGCTTTCAGTCTCCACTGAGATCTGGAAAAAGTCAATAATTTTTTTTGAAATGAGTGCAGGAGGAATAAATGAACATGAACCATGGAATGATCACCATCTACTTCAGCGTCATGCAGGAACTCCACTGCAAGAGCTTACCAGATAAGAAAAAAGCTTTTAATGAAAAACCCATCACTATCGAGAACAGTTTACTCCATTTTTGAACTGGTCATACAGTTAGTTTCTGTATATTCCTCTTAATGTTCAGTTGAAATTCTATTTCTTTTCATGAAACTGCTGTAGTTCACACCCTACCAGTAATTTGTTCAATTTTGTGATGACTGTTCAGTTCTTGAAGATGGATATCATATTGCCCCTTCATAGGACCTTATCACATGCGGGCCACAAAGCGATAATAAACCAAAATAAGAATAAATCCAGTACTATACCGAAAAGAACCGAAAGAGCCGCCTCAATACGTAAATGGCTATCACACGCAATTCCAGTCGTTGCGCATTTATTGCGCTTCCAAGAAAGCGCATTTTGGGCACGTATTTTCTGTTCACACACAAGTGATAAATTCTGGTAAAGGAGAGGACATGTTTACACACACAAGTGATACATTCCGGTAAAGGAGAGGACATGTTTGTTGTTCTGTTTGTTGCCCAATCCAAACAGGAAGTACACGTCATAAGATGCTTCCTCGCAGACCCATGGAAAATCATGCTAGGAACCATGGGTCATGATGGGGAAATGCTTCACAATATGTATTGCCTGTTCATATGCATTTCGGACTCGCGGTAAATGCGCAATGATTCCGGTCGCGCACTTGTACTTCCTGAAGAAACCGAAATTCAAAAGATCTCAATTCGTTGCAGATTCGTTCGGGGTTCTGTCCGGAATCTTAGCGGTTCTGTGCGACGTCGTGTGAACACACGGAAAAATAATACGTATTAGGACGGGATTTCGTTTGGATTCATTCTGCTTTGGACCCCGTGTGATAAGGTCCATAGTCTGTTTTCCTAGCTACTCATATGCACACATGAAAATTCCACACTCAACAATATGCCACCAATGTGGGGGTGGTGCCTTTCACATTGATCTTTTCAGCTTTAGGAGCTATGTACACAGAATCTCAGTATGCTGTAAAGATCTGGAGGAAGTATTTTTAGGACAAAGAATTGATACAAGTAGGGGTTGGCTGATCCTATTCCATCTTAAGAACACACACAATGCTCCCTTCTCACTATCCAATGTGTGATGGCAGTTTGCTTTGGGGGAGACTTGTTTGCTATTACTGATTATCATAGTAATGAACCTTTGGTTAGATTCCAAGGAATCAGCTCAAATTTCCTAGAAACAAAAATCTGAAAACCACTGACAGCTCACTATAGCAAAATACATATTCTTAACAGCATTTTAAGTTGCTTCATTGCTGAATATTTATTGATTTATTAATATCATACCCAGCACAATAAGCCGCTCCTCCTAGGGCATGGTTTCCAGACCCTTCACCATTTTAGTCGCCCTCCTTACTCCAGCTTTCCAAAGGTAGATAGAGCACAGTCTAATGGGTTATGCATCTACTCTGTAGAAATAATGCAATTTGACACCACTCTAACTGCCATGGCTTAATGCTATGGAGTTATGTGATTTATAGTTTTGTGAGGCACCAGAAATCTTTGGCAGAGAAGGCTAAAGACCTTGTTAAACTACAAATCCTATAGGGTGGAACCCTGGCATTTAAAGTAGTGTCAGACTACTTTATTTCTACAGTGTAGATGCACCCTAAATCAGAGCTATCATCTAATTTCAGTATAGTGGCAGCTGTGACCCACCTCTCACATTAGCAGTGTAATGTATCTACTCTGGATTTTAGTCCAAAATTTAAAGAACTATTTCCAAAGTGCTGGGTGTATTTTTGGGCCTGGGGTTCAACATTATGGACAGTTCAGGCTGAAAGTCAGTGTGGTATCAACACCCTTCTGACACAGAAGCCAACACACACAGGAAACTAAGGGGGGGTTGCAGACTGCCAGAAATAGTGCAAACTGAGTCCACTTTTAGGGTTAGGGTTAGGGAATCATGTCAACTGTACTTTATTGTGGCACCAGAGCTCTCTGACAGAGAAGGCTCAATGTCTCAGTTCCCATGATTCCCTAGCACTAACCCTAACCCTTAAAGTGGACTCAATTTGCACTATTTCTGTCAGTCTGCAACCCCCCTAAGTGCATAATTAGCTCTTTCTCAGTGAAATCTGTTGGCTTAAAACAGCTTGCCTGGGGGAATAATAAATATAATTGTGATTTATCATTTGTATGGTGTGCTTTCATTGTGGTGCAAGCAAACAGATGAATGGGGGGAGAGGTTGTTACCACCTTATTAGGTCCTGATCCTATAGGAGATCAAAAGGACCCAGTGCTAATTGTATACTAGGCCTCTTCTGTAGAAGGTCAGAAAAAAGATGGTATGGGATTGCAGGAGTTTTGGTCCTGTGCCAAAGAGAAATTTGAACTTAGATATCCATAAAGGAGCTTTATTTTAAATCCAGCTAATCCTAAAATGATGATTGGTGCATGGCACAGAGGTAAGCTGTATAGGCTTAGAGCCTGGCCAAAAAGAATGTATAGCTATTGTTCATAATTGGGGTCATAAGAGTACTTCTTTCTCATTACCAGTACCTTAAGGCTACCTGTTCTCAGAAAAATAGAAGGAGATAAGGGAGAGGCTTACATACTTGCACCAAGGCATAATATAATGCCTGTCGTTCTACAGATTCATGTGAAGTAATGGGGGGAGGATATTACTAGGATTGGTAATTCATCATCTAATCATTGGTTCATCATCATCGTCATCATCAGTAAGAGATCTAGAGTACTGTTACAATGCAGATTTCTAGTTGTGCCATGTCAAGAACTTGGAGATACTATAATACCCAGAAGAAATGACCAGGCAACTTAGAAGAGACTATATAGTCATCTCCCAGTAATGGAGCATTTGGGGTTGATTTATACTAATGTTTCTGAGATAACAAAGCTATTCTTTGTTTTGTTCCCAGGACAATTTAGCACCCTCCATTTTTTAATTATTTTTACTGGCATACTATTGCACTTTCTTTATAGTAACCTGCTCTGAAAGTTTCCAAGTTGTATTAAGCTGAAGAGAGGGTAAAACAAGAAAAAAGAAGATGAAAATATAATTCTACCGAGGCATTTTGGTATAAGGAATGAAGTAAATGAAGGAGGGAGCATAGAAGAGGGAGAGTTTAGACAAGTATTGTTAACTTCCCTGTCCCCATCCAAGTATTGTTGGTAAATCTGCAGAGCAGAGTCTTCTGTTTTTATGTATACCTTCCATGTATATATTTTGTTCTTAATTGTTTTCTTGTTTTATCCTCTTTTCAACTTAATACAAAGAATATTTCCAACAAGGTTCAAGCTTAAACTCCAAACCAACAAATTGTTACTTAAAAATAACAGAATGTTACAGAAAAAAATAACAGAATTTGTTTAGCGTCCACGATGTGAGTGGGTACATATTTAAATTAAGACATATGAAGAAATCCTTACACTCAGGCCACCCAGTGAGTGAATAAAAGTAGGACCTAAAACCTCAGCTCAGTGAACCCAATTGGATGATGGTTCGTTTTCAACAGAGGTGGTCAAAATCCTGGGTTGCATTTTCTCTTGCCATCCAACTGTGTGTGAATTATGGATATCTTGGATTTCTTATCACCTAATGTCTTGACTTTACTGGACTTGCACTTCTGAGAGTTACTATAAAGCCTATTATTTAACTCAGACCCTAAAGACCTCAATATTTTTAAGGATAAAGTTTCCAGCAAGTTCTCTCTTCATTGTGGTTTACAGTAGAGCTTTATTCCACAGCTGTTTTTAATTCACTTTTTGTATGTGCACAAGGCCATTTGGAATCAGTACTTCAGTTATAAGAGGAAGCAAACAGAACAGCCAGATCAAATGAATGATGTATCCTGTATTTAATCCTAATTTTATTCTTAAATAACTATAAAATTGTGGAAGAATGGAGGTTAGGTGTTTCAGAGGACCACAGCTATGGGTACTACTAAGAAACCCGACTTATAGAGTATGGATCTTTCCTTTAAAAAAATTAAAAGGTAAATCTCTTTCCTTTTTATTTATGGGAAACATAAGAGAATATCTGTGCAGCTTTCCACCCAGTTGCTCAGCAAAAAGGAAATCTTGCTCTCAACTCAAAGTGTTCTTCTGACCAGTAAGGGTAAAGGAACTGGAAAGACTGACATGTGGAACAAATGTTGTTTCATTTTATTAATTTTTTTAAAATGAATACATTACTTGTATAATTACAAGGACATACTTTGCCAGCACTACAAAATGTCAGCTGATTGACCTAATGCTTTTGTTTTGATTGATTCCATTTTCCAAAAACTTTTTGCTTTGTTTTTCCTGTCAAAGCATGCTATACCTCTCTTTCTTCTACAAAGGGACCAAGATACTTTGGCTCTTGTAAGTGACACATTAAAATGCAAAATTTACTTAGTTTGTGTGGGATCCAAAATATAAAAGTTTTAAAAAGTAATTACTACTATTTAAAAAAAGTAATTATATGCCAAAGGCCTCCAAGAGTAGCTAGAGACTGTTGAAATTCAGTTTTAGTAACTATTTATTTCTTCAAGCATCAAAAAATGCTAAACTCTTTTCTGATAATTTCTTTTTAAAGAAAATCTCTTCTTTTAAAACCTGCTTTTTTAAAAACAAAAACAAACCAGTAATAAGGTATTGCTGTGTATTACATAATTCATTTTCCTCTTATCCACCTCATCTTCATCTCAGTGCCATAGGAGAACATGGGGCAGTAGCATAAGGCACAGCACCAAGTGGCATGTAAAGCATGTAATATTCCTCCTCCACCATTCCTTTAGAAAGAAGAAGCCACTTTGAATTGGTTCTGGTGTACAAAAAGACTATTTTTGTCTAACTGATGTCTATCCTGTTTATTAGCTAGAAATGTTTTGATCTCAAGATCAGTGTCTTTTATGTAAGAGCAGGCTACAAAGGCAGAATATTGCTTCTGCTTTTTAGGAAGGAGGTAGTTAGGTATAGACATCAGATGAAGGGGTGTTGGGGAGGGGGGCCTGAAATTCCTCATCAAGTGCTATAAAGATACCATTATCCCAAATGAAAACTAAGCAGTTGTCAATGTATTGGGAAGCAATTAAGTGTGGTGAGATTGCTACTTTTCCCCATCTCTGAAGTGGCCAGCTGGGAGGCAATAAATCTGGTTTCCAATAAAATCCACAAACCACTCATTCTGGAGAACTCATGCCTAGTCCCAAGACTTCAAAGGAATTTTTCATGAGGCTCCTTACAAGTAAGCATTTCATAGATTACAGACTCTGTCTGGAATTGGATTTGAAACAAGAGCCAGTTCTCATGACCCTCCTTTGCATGTTGGGATGTGGGTTGACTTCAGGCCAACTGATGTTCCTTGATTAAAGTAGAGGTGGCAAATATAGAGGCTAAAAGGACAGGGCTATGGCTCTGTTAGCAGCACAGCTTCTGCTGTCATCCACAACAATGCCAGTGTGGCCCTGTGCTTGTAGCAATGGGCATGTTTTTGGGGAACCTAGGTCCAAATAATCTTGCAAATTATTTATTTTTTTTTTAAAAAAAATAAAATTAAAAAGCAAATTGCATAGCCCTTTCTGACTGCCAAACATCATTGGTTTTTTGTAAAGGTTCAAAATGTTGCTTATTGGAGGAATGAAAGGATGCAGATTCAACCAAGGATTAAAGCCACTGCCAAGCTGGCAAAATGGATTAGAACACTTCCCCAGAAATGCAGATCCAGTTGCATGTGAAGCTCACAATTAAGCCATTATAAGACTGTTTTAGCTGTTCTGTGTTCAAGCACATTTGCACCAGACCACTTATAAGATATGAAGTAGTTTAAAATCTGTAATGTGTACTTTTATACCAAGACAAGACTTGTGTTTAATACTTGCACTGCAGCCCAGAAATCCAAATGCTTGATGAAGAGAACATATGACACTTCATAATCTTCCAGATACCAGGTTCCATAACTAATTAGTTACGGAATGGTTAATTTATTGTTGTATGCCTTCAGGTCATTTCTGACTTCTGCCCACCCCAACACCAACCTATCATGGGGTTTTCTGGAAAGATTTGTTCAGAGGAGGTTTGGCATTGCCTTCATTTGATGCTGAGTCAATGTAACTTGCCCAAGGTCACCCAATGGTTTTCATACCTTAGCAGGGATTCAAACCCTAGGCTCCAGAGTATAGTCCAACACTCAAACCATAACACCACATTGGCTCTTGTAAGTGACACAGAAATATATTATGCAATATTTGTAAGTCAACTAGATTTGAGGTGTCATGAAAGGGCAGCAAATTGTCAGATTTTAAAATCTGATATTGTTGCATATCTACCAGTAGAGATGATGAGAAATGCTAGAAGAATTTTCTGTCTCTGGTGCCAACATTACCTGACTAGTCATGATCTGGGTGAGTAGGATAGGCACCAAATGCGGCTTTACCTGATATAGAAAAATGTCTTGATTCATCCATCCCTCACTGTAAATCCCTTTCCTACACTGCTATAGCAAGAGAAATGATCAAACATTAGAAAAAGAGCAGCTAAGGGTTAATTTATTCCTAGAAACTACTTGCCACAGTCAGACCATACACTAACATGGGATATCCAGAGTATGGCACTAATTTGCAGGGTTGGATACAAATTATGTTGCTAAGTAATATCTGGAAATCGGTATCTGACTTGAGCTAGGTTGAACAAATAAGAATTAAAGAGTTTTCTTCAATTGTGTTGTGTAGCTGTGTCTGTGTATTTTGTTTGTCCTCATATCTTGAATTCTTTAGTTCTATGATTTCAGTAGTGTGAACAGTTAATTCTACAATGCAGATCACAACTGTTTCGTGCTATTATTAGTTTCACAGTTAGTGTGGCCAGTTTTTCACTGAGAACCCATTCGAACTACACAAATATAGTGGTCTTACTCCAGTTTAACTGCCATGTCTGCATCCTATGAAATTTGGTGAGGCACTTGAGTTCTCTGGCTAAAAATTCTAAATACCCCTCCATAAACTGCAAATCCCAGGATTCCATAGGATGTTGCTATGATAATCAAACTAGAACAACAATACTATAACTGTGTAGTATGAATGGGCTCCTGGTGGCCAATCCTCTTGTCTTCCTCAAGACAGTAGACATGTTACTGGTGTTGTACTTAAAGCCTTACCAGCCTGGAGGAACCTGCCAAAAGTTACATTGTATTATAATAGCCTTACAGAAGTCACTTTCACACTATAATAAAGCAAGAGCAGAGCAGAGCAGTATGAAGATTGCCTTTTTGTACTGAAGTATACTTCTGTTTCATCAGGTTTTCAGTTTAGACTCATTCAGAAGCTCACTATAAAATATGGGGGTGTTTCTTGAATGCAATCTTATGGCTCTTAGATGTGATCTGAGAACTTTCTGTTCTTAACAGCAGCATTAAAAATAAAATCCCTAAAGCAGTGGTTCACAAGCCTTTTGCACTTGTGACCCCCTTTACATTTACCTGTGGATGTCATGACCCCCACAGCCCATTCAAGATGGTATGAATAAAAATATTTTGTTTGATTAGTGTGCATATTTTCATTCACACAGTCATGCATATTCATAAACATACAGGAATATATTCATGCAGAAGCATCTCTTCCTGAGAACTGGGGCAGTGATAGGTGGTAGAAGAAGGCAGAGGTCATGATCCAGTGAGCTTCCCCACTCTCCTCCTCCTCCCTCAGCCAGAGGTGGCTGCTCCAAGTGTCCTCTTTGTCTTTTTCTTCCCCTTCAGGAGAGAAAAAGTTTGGGAAGTAATGGAACAGGGATAAGAAAATGTATACCCTGTAGTAATTCTTCACATATACCTAGCAATTTATCACTGTAAGAAAGTTGAGGTCTGTACTCCTGTAGGTTATACAGGGTTGTATTATGCAATATTCATGTGGGAACCTGGCAGTTTTTAGGTTGGTAGCATTTTTTTGGAGGGACGCATAAGGGTGAGCAAAAGCAACATAGAAAGTTGGATCAATGAATAGTAGCAGGGGGTATTTGCCACGTATAGCGTAGGGCACAAAGCTCACAGAACAGAGCAAGACACTGGATTATAATAAATGGATTGTGCATTCAAAAAGCCTATACCTAATGCTATAAATATTGATTCCACCTTCCCATGTCAAATGTGTAATTGCAGCACTTGCAAGTTAATGGAAGATGTTGCTGTGAATGTAAGTTCCATTTTAGGACACACTCCTTGGTGGCCTAATTAAATGATAAAAGTCACCAGTTCTTTCAAATGTCTTTTCTTTCTTTTTGCTTCAGGCACCTTATGCTTCAAATCCCCTTGCACCCTGAGCACATCATTTCATTCCCACCATTCCTATTCCTATTCCAAAAGTCTTCTTCTGCAGCAAGTCACAAATGTAATACATGACAGGGTGGGTGCAGATGAAGGCCACATGCCTGTCACTATGTAATTTGGAGGCTATTCAGACATTGTATTTTTTAGCGTAACTATCTAAATAATCTCATGAATGCCTCCCAATTTTGTTGTTCACACTATTCTTTTAATCAGAACTGCATCTATTTGCATCTCTGCATGTTCTGTTGCTTACATGTGTCAGAACTGCAAATAAAGATGAAGTCAATGATGTGGATGTATTCAAAAAATGTTCAAGATATGGTTTAATACCAGTTTATCAGCTCTGGGGTGCAGTGGTTAAATGCCTGTACTGCAGCCACTCACTCATAGTCACAAGGTTGTGAGTTCAATACTAGCCAGGGGCTCAGGGTCGATTCAGCCTTGCATCCTTCCAAGGTTGCTAAAATGAGTACCCAGATTATTGGGGGCAATTAGCTTATAGTTGTAAACCACTTAGGGAGTGCTTAAGTGCACTGATAAGCAGTATAGAAATGTACTTACTATTGCTATTATCCCGGGTCTATCAGCATTGGTTATTCACACAGCCGACAACACAAATCTTTTAGGAAAACTTGGGGGTGGGGCATGACATCAATTATCCTGGGTTAAGTGGGGGGTTGGGGTTGGCAGCTCCCGAAATCTTGCTCAGGTGCCTTCAAAATGCATGTGAACAACAAATATTCAACCCACATTCTACCGGGATTATTTTCATTGTTTGAATGTTACCTCAAGGTAACAATGCCAGTATTGGTGGCAGCAGCAGGGCACAGGCAATAGTGGCAAAAATTAAATGGCTGAGTAGGCTGTGATGAATGAGGAAATGGCAGTGAAAGCCATCTCTGTCAGGAGAGAATGATTTCTTTGGTCTGCCATGACCACACTACAATCAAACCAATCAAACTCCCCCCCACCCCCCGCTACTCGCTGCATTGACATAATAGTCTGTTACTCCAGCATAGGACACTAAAAGAAGTCTGGCCTATATTTTGCAAACATGGGTCCAGTCCAGAGTATCCTGGCCCCAGAGCCTCCCTGACCTCTGCAGCTCTCTCTTCTGATGCCAAGTGGCTGTTCACATGCAAATCTCACTGTGCCTCCTGGCGCATTGGCAGCATTGGCATGGTGCTTCACTATGAAGTCAGAACAAGACACACAATGTCAATCACATGTTGGGTGCCTGGTCCTGACCTCAGAGCATGTGTGGGTGGTAGAGGCAGCTATGTGGGGCAGCACAGCAGCATCTATTTTAAACAGCCACTTGGAAGATACGGAGCAACTAATGATTTTTTAAACTCTGTTTTAAGAGGAGTATAATTTGGGTTTGGTGCTGAACAGGCTAGACATTGTTTATACTATGGAATTCTGGGATTTGTAATTTTGTGAGATATTTAGCCTTCTCAGTTAGAGAGCTCTGGTGCCAAAACAAACGACAAATCCAAGGATTCCATGATAGTTAAAGTGGTATCAAACTGTATTAATTCTGCAGTGTGGCAGCAGCCTATGCTCCAGGCCACTCCACAGTCTGAAAATCCTTAACTGTCTGAGGAGATGTTCCAGTCCACTGTTCTAGTGGCTGAAACAAGGTAGTCTGCATACCAAGTTGAGAGATTTGAAGATCCAGCTTTCTTTTAGAATAATGAATAAAATGATTAAGATAAGGAGTTCACATATTTACTGCTTCTTCCAAATCATTTCTAAAAACTATGGAGATCTTCAGACCTGGGAAAAAAGCCAGGAGTAAAAGGCATACTCCTGGCAAAGTCACACAATTGTGCTGAAGATTTTCAGACGCATCACACTTATCCAAGACTTCTCCCGTGAAGATCCAGGAATGCTCCAGCAACAAACCATTCCCAGAGAAGTCCCATAAATGGTTTGTTGCTGGAGCATTCTTGGTTCTTCCCAGGAAAAGTCCTGGATAAGCATGACATCATCTGAAAATCTTCAGTGCGATCATGCAATTATCCCAGTATGCCTTTTCCTTCCCTGAGTTCCCCCCGTCTGATAATCTCCTATGTCGAAGCAAGACTTTTATATAATGTACAGTATCAGAACACTACAGTTCCTGGTCTTAGTTTCCTTTGCTCATTTCTTTTTATGGGCATGATGAGCATGTTATGTCTTCTTGACACTAGGGAGAACTAGTGGAGACATAATATTTTTCTCAGTTTTATTAAAGTTGATGATTTCTTCTGTTTTAGGGGGTGAGGGAGCTAGTTTTCCTCAAACTGGCAAAAACATAGAGGTTCCTTACACTTGAGGTGTTCCTCACAGTTCAGGAACTTGTGGCTCCATTTGTAACAAAGATATTTTTTAAAGTGCAATTTGTAATTATCTTCTGAATAAATTGTACTTTTAATATATCAAATATGATAATTTCATGCCAAACCAAGAGAGATACAATGTATTTTATTTTTCTGAAGTAACAAACTGAGGTTGGCGTACTATTACTGAATTATGCTGGTGTACATCATTCTTATGCCAATGCAACTCATTTTTATTTTTGTTCCGTAGATTGCAACTCTGTTCTGACCATGCAATGACCAGACTCTCCCAGCCAACTATAAGCAGTGCAGCCTCTGCAATACAGCAGTTTCCATGTTGTCAGAGAGCAGGAGGATGAGTAGAGCCATGTCCAGCCATTGTTTTGTAGCTGGATCATCATTTGCAGAGCACTACAAGGACCCCCGAGGTCCCACAGATGCCTGTTACAGCACATCTACAAGAAAACAGCCAGATGCACTCCTAGGTTGTGTAGATTGCTTTTGGAAGGGGAGAGTCCTGAACGAGATTTTTTTTCCCATGTGGCTTTAAAATTCTACATATTCTACATCCCTAACCATGCCAAGGTGTCCTAGATCCCTGTACTAGTGTCTCCCCAAGTCTCCCTCCTGACAAATATAGTGGTCCCTCCACATTCACTGGGGTTAGGGGTGAAGGACCTGTGTGAATGTGGCAAAACCACAAATAAAACACTATTTTTTTTACCCAAGAGAACACCTCTCCAGGAATCTCCAGGTCCTCCAGTGTAATTCTGTGTTCAACATCTGACAGAACTTGATCATAGAATCATGCTTGAGGACCTACAGGTGCCTAGAGGAGTGTTTTCTCTAGGAACCTTTAGGTTCTCCAGCACAGCTCTATGGTCAATTTCCATCAGAATTGCACTGGAGGACTTAGAGATTCCTACAGAGAACATATTAATTAAATAAACCACAGATAATCAAATCTCCAAAAGTCAAATCTACAAATATGGAGGGCCAACTGTAGATGTAAAAGCAAAAGATATGCGTAGACTAGGATTGTGTGCACACAGTCCAAGCACTGTTCCTTAAGTAGACCACCCTACTCATGATCACATACCTGATGGATATCTCTTATTTCCCTTGTGTGTTTTTGTTCCACTTTAGTCGATATTAAATGGCAAAGCCCTATCAGTAAAGACCTGCCTATTTCTTTACCCTATAGAACCATGGATGGTGTTAATAATAAAGTGTTGTATTATTGAGAAGTTAGGCATTTTTGAAATCAGAGAATAAACCATGGGATCAAGGGAAAGCAGCAAAGGGAAAGGATAAATACTTTGTAATGCTGCCAGCCAGGCTCTGTCCTCACAAACTTCTCTATGAACTGCTGCTCCGGTTTAAATTAAATATGAATGGGAAGAATTATTTGAGAAAACTCAAATCCTAACAAGACTTTTCTTATTTTGAGGGTTTATGTTTGAACTGCTTTAATAAAAAAAGATGAATGTGCATAGGAATAGGCATATATGGGAACAGATTAAAGTAAACTTAAGTCAACAAGAGACGTTGAAATAAAACTCCTAAAAGTTCCCATGTGAGAGCCTGAACTTATTCAATGAAAGCCAATTGTATAATCTACCATAAGCCTGCTTGTCAAAAAGCTTGATATTTCCCTATTTGCTTCGAGCAGCCACTAAGGTATATTTCTCACTTTAATTCTGGCTGTTGTAAAGCCACCATGTGGCTTTTGCACAGTGAGATCTTGGGACTGTTTCTTAGCTTGTGTTTTATACTTGGCCATGGCTACCCAAAAGGCTTTCCATTTTACAGTCTAGCCCAGTGGTTGGCAACCTACGGCCCGTGGGCCGCACCCGGCCCACGGCCCCCTGCCAACCGGCCCCCACCAACCCCTGCTGCCATTTTGTTTGCCAAAATGGTGGCTGCAACTCATTTACGCATGCGCAGTACTCCTGCGCATGCGCAAATGAGCCGCGCCTGCCATTTTGTTTGCCAAAATGGCACCCGCGATGTGCATGGTGGCGGAGCACACGGCAGCGGGGGGGGCGGGGGTTGGCGGGGGCTGTGCGCACGTCGTGAGCACGCGCACCGCCATTTCCCTCCCCCCCCGGCCAGGCGGAAGACCTGGGGACCAGTGACCGGCCCCAGATAAAAAAGCATTGCCGACCCCTGGTCTAGACACTGGAGGCATACTCACAGGCATCATACAGGAGCCAGGGCAGGTGGGACTCAGGCTGCTCCCACACTGCAGAAATAAAGCAGTTTAAAACCACTTTGCCACAAGTCAATGCCAGGGAATTCTGGAATTTGTAGTTTGATGAGATATTTAGCCTTCTCTTTCAGAGAGCTTTGGTGCCCCACCAAATTACAAATCCCAGAATTCAATAATGAAGCTATGGAACTTAAAATGGTGTCAAACTGCTTTATTTCTGCAGTGTGGCAGCAGCCTCAGACCCCTGATGGTTCATTTCTGAGTCTCTTCATCTGCATCTTTTTTTCATCCACTGTAAAGAAAATGACTCTCAGTGTACCACATGGTAAATCATATTTTATTTCTTATTTCCATGTCTGGCAGAAGTCAGGGGAATTCCCTTGGGTCATAACATTATGAACTCAGTAAGCCAGATGTATTTGGCTTTCTTTTGCATGCACTTACACTGACTCTGAGCACCAGTTGGGAATCTTCTTTATAGGTTCTGGTGCAAATATACCAAAGATACATTTAAGAATGGAAACACATCCTGTGGTTAAATTTCCACTCTGTGTCTTTTGCAGATCAGGGCCAAACTAAGTGTGTGAGAGAAAATTCACGAGTGGAATTAAAATCTCTCAGGGTTGGGTCCCATGTTAATAGGATAGATGTCCCATTCTGGGGTTCAGTCTAAGGTTTTAAGGAGGTCTCCAAGAAACTGAACTTTAAACCCAGCCCCCCCCCCCTCAAATCAGTTCAGCACTTTGGATAGATCTTCTAAAGTTTAGAATAAAAAGCAGAGCAGGTTTGCCACCCTACTCACATGGAAGCTACCAGCAGCTACTGCTTTTACCATGAACAAAGAAATACCCACATTGTGCCTGTATACAAAATGAATGCATTTATGTCACTTGGGAATAACACCCTTTGTTTTTGTGTGCCTTCAAGTTGTTTCTGGCAAGATTTGTTGAGAGCTGGTGTGCCGTTACCTTCGTCTGAGGTTGAGAGAAAGTGACTTGTCCAAGGTCAGCCAGTGAGTTCCAAGGCTGAGCAGGGATTGGGACCCTAGTTTTCTAGAGTCCTAGTTCAGCACTCAAATCATTGCACCACTCTGGCTCACTAGCTACACAGGAAGAAGTCAGGTTCCCTAAATCTCATTACTGGTCTAGAAGAATGGCCACTTTCAATGCATGCTATCTGTATCAGAATTAGGTGAACTGGATTCCATTTTTATGTCTATGATGGTATTAGACAGAAAGTGAGAATTGGCTCCTGCTATGATGATCAATTTCAGGATGTGATAAATGTCACATACACTTGATAGTTCAGAAGGCGGAAAGGGGTGTGTGACTGCCGTGCAAAAACTACGGGAAAAAGTTACTCCATGATGACTTTACCACAGCAAAATAGAATTGCGCTAATGTCAAGAATCACTGGGTGCCTGAATGCAAGACTATATGTGTGCGTATGTGTTAGTGAGAGGGAAAAATCTCACTCCCTATACCCTTTAGATATTGCAGTGATATTTGGACAGATGATTTTTGGCTCAGCCAAACATCCTCTGCATAACCTTTGAAAACTTCATTTCATCTTTGTTCTTACGTCAACCCAGCTGGAAAGCTGGGTAAGAAATAAATAAAGAGCAAAAACTGGCTGAAAACCAGATACTGAATATGTGCTAAGCACTTCCAGGTAAATACTCTTCTTTTTAAATAATAAAAGAGGTTACAGTGACCACATGCTATTTTGCACATATCCTGCTGAGCTAGGGTCCATTTACCCCAAGGTGATGAATACATATTGATGCCAGAGAGGGGCAGTGGGAAGGCATATGATGATATACCAAGAGGAAGCATCACAAGCCCTTGTCGGGAATATTATATACCTGCCAAAGACAGCAGAGGGTAGTTTTATGTTCCACAGATCCTCCCTGTCTCTGTGGGCCAAAGTCTAATATGTGGCCAAGAAGAACACAAGAAGGATACAGCTTACCTCGGGAATTTGATTCTGCAGAGCATTGTGAGGGATTGTGGAAAAAGCAGGAAATGCGGTCCTTGCCAAGAGAGACCACCCGCCTTAGTCACCATGGCAGACTGAACCCTCTATCTTGTGTCTGCAATTTCCCTTCCTTGTGGCAAAATAGCTTGTGCCTGTGGTTGCGTTGCCAAAAGACAGGCAAGTCAGCTGTAGTCCAAACTAACTGCCCAGACTTGATTACATTCCTGATGCACCACAAACTTCATTTTATGAAATAATACTTTGGAGGGAAAGTTGAAAGTGCATTCCCAGAGGTGGAATAAAGTCTCGGGTCTTTTTGTTCTGTTGATTTACCCTCTAGCTAAACTGTTTTACCATTTGTGTTCATTTAAAGGCCCTTGGCAGACTCTATGTGTGCATGAGGGAAAGAAAAAGAAAGAAGGAGATTCATATAGAATTGTAAGGAAAAAGATGTTGGCCAGACAGTCTTGTAACACCAAGTTTGTTTTGTTTTAAAATTCTGAGCACCTTATAATTTAACACTTTTGAAGAACTCTGGGACCCATTAGCCATTATCGGAATGTTGTTAGAGCCCAAGAGTTTATCGCATAAAGGTTTAGGGTCTAAATCAGGCTAGAGTCACATTGTATGCAGATTAGAGATCACTAATGCAAGCATGAATGAGGTCAAGAGTTTTCTTCTTGCTGCATCAGCTTATGATGGTTTCAGTATAATTTTCAATGACTACTTTGGGACCTTTTAAAAAAAAACCAGTTTAGTTTTTGCACAGAAAATAAGGTGTATATGCAACAAAGTCAATTTTTTATGCAAAAAACTGCATGTATTAATGCAAATGAGCTAGCTTGATGTAGTAGTTTGAGTGTGAGTATTAGACTATGACTTTGGGATGCCAGGATTCAAATCCTCATTTGCTCATGGAAACCCACTGAACGACCTTGAACAAGTCACACACTCTCAGTCTCAGAGGAAAGCAATGGCAAAGCCCCTATGAACAACTCCATGATAGGAGTTTATCACACGGGGAGTCCCGTGCAGAAACCCTGCTTTAAGTAGAAAAAAACCGCAAAAGCGGAAGCAATTTATTAATGGGATTCCCCAGTGTGAAAAGTGAAAGCAATGTTAAAATGGGGTTAATCTGAATGGAAACTGCTTCTTTTTATTTTCGGAAAAACCCGAAAGTAAAAAGAAGCAGTCAATGAGGGGTTTCTGTTCTAATTAACCTCAGTTTAACCTCCTTTTAACAGCGACATCATCTGAAAAAACATCCACTTTTGCGGTTTTGTTCTACTTTAAACCCCCGTTTCTGCACGGGATTTCCCCCGTGTGATAAACTCCATAGATTTACCTTAGGTTCACCATGACTTGGAAGCAACTTGAAGGTACACAACAACAAATTAATGCAGATGAATTTTCCAAATTGGGTGCCATAGTTTAAGAAGGATATTAAGAAGGACAAAGTGGAATTTGTCCAGAGGAGGGTGATTAAGATGTCTGGATACGTCCTACTTTTATAGCATATGTCTTATTGATGGTAAATGAGGCAGCAGATGATATAGAGCAGAGAAGGATCCAGTCCACAGATAGGGTCCATCACTACATCACAGCCAGTGGGAGAATTGGGTCCCCCAAAAAATTCTCCCAGACTTATCCCTTGCTGAGTAATCAAATTCAAATCCCCATTGCTGGACCTACCAGGAGCCCTTGGCCTGAATGCATCACCCAAGGTGAGGTCAATGGAAGATGGATTTCCAAGGGTTATATACTGCAGAAGCAAACAAAGAAAATCAAAGTGCACAAGTGTGACTTCCTCAAATAGGTATGAAGAATGTACAAATTAGCAACAGAATAAAAAAAAATCACTTTCCCAATTGATTCTTTGCTAGAAATAATGCAGTTTAAGTGGTATAGTTCCATCCTGGGATTTGTAGTTTTCCGAGGTGTTTAGACTTCTCTGTTGAAGTGTGCTGATGCCTCACAAAACTATAAATCCCATAATTCTATAAGATGGAGCCATGGCAGTTAAATTGATATCAAACTGCATTATTTCTAATGTGCAGATGCACCTTTTGTCTTCATATCTTTTCCTGGCTTCAGACTGTAAAGCAAGGGGTGAAATCATCCATTAGTTATTACAAGTTCACAAGTTAATACAATTCATTAATTATTAATACATTAATACTGTATTAATGTATTAAAATGTATTAATTCATTAATATAAGTTAACTCTTTCACACCACTGGACAACTCTCAATGCTTGGCCATGATGATAACAAGACTCCAAAACCCATCTGCCTAGTGTTGGAGGCCCAGGTCACTACAGATGTTGAAGGGTCTGAAAACCAGGTCTTATGAGGAATAGTTAAGGGAGCTGGGTATGTTTAGCTTGAGGAAGAAAAAACTGAGAGGTGATATGACAGCTTTCTTCAAATATCTGAAAAGCTAAGCAGATCATTTTCTCCTGCTCTTGAGAGCAGGACCTGAACCAATAAATTGCTACAAGGGAGATATTAGCAAAATATTAGAAGAACAATGATAAAAACTATTTGACTATGGAGTCGATGTTGTATTCAAGGCTTCTCAACTTGTTAATGTGACACTCATTACTGCAATTGTTATTTGTTTGAAAAGAGCCAAAGGCAATGTCCTGAACTCCTTTTTTATGGCTAGAGTTGTGCACATTATGTCAGAAAATCAGATTAAGTCATATGCTCAGAACATCCTATAACTGTTTTTATTCTAGCGTCCCTCCCCCCACCTCAATGGCACATTTTTGGCTGTAGTCCAAATACAGGTAAAATCAACAATAATCACATTTTTAAAAGCCTTGTAAGATCTTTCATGGAACAGATTTGTGGTAGAGGAATGACCTTTCCTAAATGGTCATAATCTTTCCTTTCAATTTCTAAAGATTTTTAAAAATCAAATTCAAGATACATACAGCTACATCTAAAACAATATCCAGAAGCCAGTATGCTTTTTTTAAAAAAAAGGAAATTGTATTATGTTGTATATTGGTAACAGATGAGTGTTCCACATTTTGTTCATAGACAGATTGTACAAATTGCAAGTTTTGAAATATTTCAGCCAGGATTTTGAATTATACCTGGAAGCTCTCAGTCCATAAAACTTTTGCATATTCCAAATTTTATTTAGTAACATGGCACAATTGAGAGGCAGTGTAGTGTAGTGGTTTGAAATTTGGACTTAGGACTCCAGGAGATCAAGATTTGAACCCTCATTTGCCATGGAACCCCCCTGTGTAACCTTGGACAAGTCACACTCTCTCAACCTCAGAATGGCAACGGCAAACCCACTCTGAACAAATCTTGCAAATTATGCAAAGAAAATGCCATAATAGGTTTGCCTTAGGGTTGCCATAAGTCAGAAACAACTCGAAGGCACTCCAAAACAACAATAACAACAGTTGCCCAGGTAACTGATAAAATTGTGCAGTTATCCAAAGAATTTTATTTAGGAAAATGGTGCAGTGTACATAAAGTACAACAATGATACAGTTGTCCAGGTAATTTTCTCTCTTTAAAAAAAAAAGGGGGGGAGAGAATTGCCTCTTTTGGAAATGGGAATGGCAATTCAATTTTTAAATATGTTGCAGGGTTCCTGGGCACTATTTAACACTGAAAATCTTCTGGCTATGTCCATGGTTTTGTTTATTTGTGGGGGCATGTTTTGGCAGCATGTGTGATCTGTAAAGGTTTGGGGGGGACCTAAAAATGTTCCCCAAACTTACCCCAGTTACCCATGCATGGTATAGAAGCAATGTTGTTGTTAACCTCCTTCGAGTTGACCCTGACTTATTGCACCCTGTGGATGAGACATCTCCAAGCCCATCCAACTCTCACGTCCATACATGGTGATGGGAAATACCGTGGCTTTGATGATTCTAACTTTAGAGCTCAATTGTTTATCTTTGCTCTTTAGGATCTTGTCTAGTTCTTTCATTGCTGCTCTGCCCATTCCTCACCTTCTTCTGATTTCTTGACTGTAGTGTCCATTCTGATCAGTTTGATCCAAGGTATGCAAAATCTTTAACTTTTTCTATTACCTCATTGTCTTTGTTGAATTTATGTAGCTCTTCCATGATCATTATTTTTATTTTCTTTATGTTCAGCAGCAAGCCTTCCTGATTAGATCCTGGCCTCAGGAGCCACGCATCCCTGCCTCTTTTTTAGTTTTAGTCTTTTTAGTTTTTGGCTCGTCCTCTGCTCTCGTTTGTTTTATAGTCGCTCCAATGACTTTATTTTATCTTGTTATTTTATGCTATGAGTTTAATGGATGTGTAGTTTAATAAATTTTTAAGGGGGAGAGGGTGGGGTTTTTGGGTTGTTTCTTAATCTGTATTTTTTGTGTAATTTTTAACTGTTGTAAGCCACCCCGATTGTTTGACAGAGGGGTGGGTTATAAATAAACATCATTATTATTATTATTATTATTATTATTATTATTATTATTATTATTATTATTGATTTCTTCCTTGACTTTCTTTAGTAATTGTTCCAAGTCTATGATGTTTTCCACTAGTAGCATGGTGTCATCCATCTATCTCAGATTGTTGATGTTCCTTCCTCCTCTCTTCATTCTTCCTTCTTCTAAGTGTAACTGTTCTTCAAATGATATCTTCTGCATACAAGTTGAACATGTAGGGTGAGAAGGAGAAGGAGAAGCATCAACAGAAACAGAAACAGCAGTAGCAATGAGGGATATTTTATGCCCCAAAGAGCACACAGCGGGGGGGGGGGGGGGGGGAGTAGCAATAGAGGATGGATATGGGCAATTCCTCCAAATAAGAATTATTCCAATGCAAATAAAAAAAAAATCTCAGTCCCCAAACTTCTAGCATTGCAGTAATGTAAAACTTCAGTTGAGCATTTAGAAATATATAGTTTCAGAGTCCCCCCCCCCCAAAAAAAAGGGCAGGAAAAGTTACCAAGGAATTGTGAACATAGTGCATACATGAATTCTAGGTGTGAACAATTTTCAGTATCTCACTCTGCAATGCTAAAAATTTGGAGACCTAGAAAATTTCATGGAGGGGGAGAATTCTTCTCTGGGGGAGTAATGGTGTCATTCTGCCCCTCCATAGCTATACCCCTGGCACAGAGGGGTATGCATGGAATTAACAGTCTACAGTAGACCAAAAAGATAGAAATTGGATATGGGTCTGTCAAATGCATAGTGTCAATGGGGGTGAACAAGCCATGTGACAACAATGGTAGGAAAGGTGAAGTGAGTGAGATTTGCTGGAAGAAGATCTTGAGAAGGAATCAGAAAGAAAAGTCAACAGGAACTTGACAAGAGAGGCAGTTCAATGAAGAAGCAGCTCCAGATATGCTTTCCTTTGCATGAAGGAAAGCTCAGGTATAGTTGTGTGGAATTGCAGTTGAGCTGACTGAGCCGTTCTAAAATATAAGGTGAATATCTTTTTGCTTTATATTTTGTATTTTGATATAGATATCTAAGTAATAGAAGACAGTGTGGTGCAGTGGTTTGAGTGTTGGACCATGACTCTGGAGATCAGGGTTTGAATCCCCACTCAGCCATGGAAATGTATTAGATGACCTTGAACAAGTCACATATTCTCAGCCTCAAAGGAAGGCAAAGACAAATAAATCCCCTCTGAACAAATCTTGCCAAGAAGACCCCATTGCCCAAGGGTTGGCATAAGCTGGAAATGACTGGAAGGCACACAACACCACAATCCAAGTAATAGACAGAAATGCATATTGCATCAAGGGAGCATGAGGGTATGCAGGCACTGACTCTTTCCACTTTAAATGCACAAAAACAGCACGTGGGGAAGGTTGGCAGAGGGCTCCCCATGTATTTGTAAATAGACAGTGATGCTATTTAGAAATCCATGAATGTTTTCCCACCTCATTGGGTATACACATGCATTTAGGAGGACAAGTCACTCACAGATAAGCCATGGGAAGGAAAAGACAAAGTGGGATGACAGAAGACAAGAAGCTCAACTGGAGTCAGAAAAATGCAGTGGAAGAGATGAGAGTGAGATATAGCTGGAATTGATATGTGAGGAACAGGGCAATGGCATATTGATATGATGAAGCATACTAGAGAGCCACAGAAATGAAATGGAGCAATTGTATACTAACCGCCGTAGGAGAATAAGTTTGTTGTGGGTTTTCCTACCAAAACATTTACCTTGAAATATAAAAATACAGGCAGAAGAAATTTAAAAAGAACCTAAGAAGATAACTAATTGTCAGGGGATGGGGTGGGAAACTAGCAGATGGCAATCCCTAGCGGTTGCGCTAGTAAGGTTATGAGACAATTTGAACCAAAAAACCTGTTAGAATTTGCCTATTCAAATATATACTATCAAGTTCCTCCTCCTCCTCCTCCATTTTGGCAAAAAGAAATTCTGAAGTAGAGATCTATCTGCCTGCCACATGAAAATCCATGAAAATTCAGTCAGCATCCTGAAATAGTTACCCTTTCCACGTTGCTTTCACCCTAGTTTCATTCTTTGTCACTGAGGCACTTCATGTAGGAACAAGCAATTACAGTTATCTGTGATAAAACTGACTACTCCATAAGACATTGTAGCACATTATTTCATTTGTAATGGGCTAAACAGTATTTGGAGGCTCTTGATCACGAGCCAGAATAATGTCATTTTAGTGTTCTCCTATGTTGGAGGGAAAGGAGTCAGGTTCTGAGACAAAATCCTGAAAAATGCTATATGCTAATTACTCCTCTGGAGAACAGGCTGTCTAGACAGTCAAGCAGGTTAGAACAAGGTATGATGGAAGGTGCAAAAAATTCAAAATATAACCATAGCAACAATAAAATAGCAAGTGATGCAAGTAAATTATGTATATGCTAATTCTACAGTAAGGCTTGACAAAACAATTTTAAAAGGAGAGGGGATGAGCAATCAACTTCACTCAACTATATACTTAAAAATTCCCAAATGAAAGCAAAGAACTTTGGGGGAAATGCACCTGCCAGAGGGTTTTGAAGAGGCAATCAATGTATAGTTTTCTATACTATTTCTAAAACTTGTATGATATAGACCTAAAATATGAACCAGCTCTTTTTATGTTCTTAACATTTGTGAATATTTACCAAGTATGACACATGAATTGTTGAATGGCTTGAGAATAAGCCTGAAAGGAAAACAAATCATCAGCTGTCACATCATTGTGCCATACGTCTCCTGGTTCCTGCTTCACTTCATTGTCTCTCACTTGAAGAAAAGGGAAATGCTGTCGTAACCCATACTCTTTTTTTATGCTACCCAGAAAGTGATATACAGATACAGAGGCATATTGTCTCTGGTAGTGGAATAGATATATAATAACCATGCCTAGTAGATACCTAATACTGGAATGCTAAATTTTAGCCCCTTTCATACCATTAACCTATAGCTCTATGATTCCAGCTTAACTACCATGGCTGAACCCTATGGAATCCCGGCCTTTGTAATTTGGTACTATTTTGGCCCTAAAGTTCTCCAGGTGAGAATGCTACCTGCCCTCCTTAAACTACAAATTCCATAATTCCCCAGGATGTTATCATGGCAGTTAAAGTGAAATCCTAGTGCTATAAATGTGCAGTGTGAAAGGCACCTATGGCATCTATTGCTTGGAAGGCATCTATTGCTTGACTATAATGGGTACAGAGACCTGAGGCAATGCTCCAATATAGGCAACATTAACAATAACTTAGCCAAATACTTCACAAGACTCAATCTATGAAAATATGTTTATGGATTGAGAGCCTACATTGATTTGGCAGAACATAAAGCTTTACTTACAATACCTATACCCATGTACACAAAGTCTACCTGTCAGGTGCTAGTGCTCACCTCCCATGGCCATTTGGTGACCAGGGAAGGCTGGTGTGCCTAAGCAACATCCAGCTGTGCTGTGTAGCTGAGCCCACCAAAAAGGTGTCATCCTCCCAGAAGTTCCCTGGAGGTCTACAAGGATGGTGTTTCATTGAATGAAAAAAGGTTCTGGATACTTCCTTCTGAACTTAAAACAGTACACATAGGTATAACAGGAATTTATGCCTTCATATGTCACCAACAGCATTCTAGCTGTAGTGTGTCATTGGTATATGTTACTTTACAAAGTGATAGAGCAAGCAACCTGGTAGTTTCCATATATTTTGGACTGCAGTTACCATCTGCACCAGTACATATGGTCCATGCTCATGGTGTTGGAAATTGTAGTATAAAACATGGGAGGACATCAGTTTCCAGTCTTCATTTTTATGGTAGAGGCAACAAATGGAAAGTGATATAGGTTAGGCAAAGAAAAAGAGCCCTGGTGGTGCAATGGTTAATACTGGTACTGCAGCCACAACTTTGTAAGCTCTATCCTAGAGGAGGGCTCCAGGGTCCACTCAGCCTTCCATCCTTTCATAGATTGATAAAATGAGTACCCAGCTTGTTGGGGGCAATTGATTTACACATTATAAACTGCTGAGGGAGTGCTAGTTCACTGATAAGTGGTATAGAAATGTTCTTGCTATTGCTATGTAATTTTTTTGGGCTGGCAGGGTTTAACAAAAAGACAAGCAATTCAGAAAGAGACAACACCAAAACAAGTTCTGGTGGCAGTAGAAGCCAACAGAGGTCAGGTAGATAACAGATAAGAGCAATCCAAAGGGAGGCCAAATTCAAGCACAAGGGGCAGAGCATCAGTGCAGCATTGCCAGGGGCTGATAAAGGTTAGTAATAAACATTACTCTCTGCAAGAGTTCTTGCTCAGAATTGAAGCCTGTGGACTGCAATTCCTATCAGTCCCAGCCAACATATGTAGTTCAGAAACATCTGGAGGCCTGCATTTTTCCCACCCCTGCTCTAACCTAATAAATATTTGTGTTACTTCTATATTTCTCCTAGTTCTTATAGTCAACACATTTGTCATCTATCAAAGAGTCAGTACTCTTTATCCAAGATTTGATGTGGTTAAGACGATTTAATGTAGCTGAGAATGTGGGTTTTCTGAAACCACATAAATTGCCTCTAGGTTTTTACATACAGTTCAGTGGGAACGTCCTTGAGTGATGGAGCAAATCATATAATCATTGTTCTATACTGGGGAAGGTGATAAGGGCTATTGAGGTGGGATGCTTGCTCCTAGAATCTTGCAGGGAGCTACACCAGACTGCGACCAGACCTCCACTTCTGATTTTGATTTTTGGAGTTTGAGAAGGATGCCTCTTTGACATGCCCTGAAATTCTACAATTCAAAAACTTAAGATCTAGGAACAGAAACACTTTCTTTTAAAATTCTGGGGATCATAGGGGACAGCTGCAAAAATATCTTGGAGGCCACTTGAGGACGCCTGATGTACTTTCCCTTGCTTTTTCCTACATGTTTTGGATTTGTAATTTGTATTGATGTGGTCAGTAATGCCTTCATGTCATACACTCCAACTGTCCTGATTTGGCAGGGACAGTACCTGTTAATCCCCTGTCATCCCATTTTTTCAGTTGCTTTCAAAATGTCCCAATTTCTCTCTCCTCCTCTCACTTTCCCCTTTGTTTTCAATTTACTTCAATTGTGGCAAATGGAGTTCAAAATACAAAAGTAGTTTGCACTCAGTTAACTGAGCAGTGGGTAGAGGAGAGGAAGGGGCATGTACCTCCCTTATTGCTCAGGAAAAAGCAAATAGCTGCAGCCTCTCCTAGCTTGTGAGCTCTTCGTCATTAATAACACGTCATTTGATGTTGCTTGGCTACACATGTCCCATTTTTGATCTATGAAATATTGGAGGGTATGCAGTGTTGGTGGATTGGCCTAGTAGTCCTTCAATCTAGGGTCAATGAAGGACAGAAGCATGACAGGAAAATGGTAATCTGATGTCACACTCTATTCCACTACTCACTCTTCAAAGGTGTATGAGACTAATTTATCCATCCAGTGTTGGAGGTCACATGTGATAAAATGTATTTTTGAAAAGATGGTAGAAAGAATCCTTCAAAGCTAATGTTTTCTCATGAGCAGGGAGATTTCCTCCCAAGTGTCTGCAGCTAAATCCTGGATGGGGCTCTGGGAGCTCAATTTTATAGACTTCGTTTCTGAGCAAGAATTCTTGCAGAGAATAATGTTTGCTAGTCATTGTAACCTTTATCAGCCCCCTGGCAATGCTGCACTAATGCTCTGCCTCTTGTGCTTTAATTTAGCCTCCCTTTGGATTGCTCCTAACTTTCTCCACCTGGCCTGTTTTGGTGTTGCCTCTTTCTGAATTGCTTGTATTTTTGTTGGACTTTGCCAGTTAGCTCTTTGGATTGTCTGTCTCTTAGCTTCAGAACAGGAAGTGCTTTCATGTTTTAACCCTTGCCCAAAAATAAAATACATAGCAATAGCAAGTACATTTCTATACTGCTTATCAGTGAACTAGCACTCCCTGAGCAGTTTACAAGCCAATTGCCCTCAACAAGCTGGGTATTCATTTTACCAACCTACAAAAGGATGGAAGGCTGAGTGGACAACCTTGTGGCTACAGTGCTGGCATTTAATCACTGCGCCACCAGGGCTCCACTACATCTAATTTAATGGAAATAAGAGACCTCTCCTATTGACAAATAATAATATCAGATGCCTTCTGGGAACTAGTCTTTGACATTAAGCTGGCTTTCAAAAGTAGATTTTGATAAGGTCTAGGGACGGGGGGAGGGGGCTCAGTGCAAATGTCAAAGACAAAAATCAGCATTGGGGTGGTGTATGTAAACCTAGGTTCAGCCTGGCATATAACATTAAATGCAACTGAGGCTGTCGTCCTTTGGACACAAGGGAGGACTCTTTGGAAAAGACAAAAATGCTGGGGAAGGTGGAGAAAAGTAGGAAGAGAAGAAGGCCACATGCCAGATGGATGGACTCTATTAAGGAGCTCATGGGTATGGGGTTGCAGGGTTTAAGCAGAGCAGTGGAGGACAGAGGGTCTTGGAGATGTCTCATCCATAGGGTCACCATGAGTCAAGATTGACTTGAGGGCAGCAACAACAACAACAAAAAGCTTTGGGCAATCAGGAACCACATATAGCAGAGTAAACATGTTGGCAGTGGTGCTCTAGTCATGAAAATCAAGTGACACTCTAGAAGAGGGAAGATGCTAGCTGGGGAAGTCTGGGAGCAGGAGGCCTCATCCTCAATCCCAGGAGAACAGTATTATCTTGAAGAGTTTTAACTACAAAAAAAAAAACTATAATGGAATGCTAGAGAGGAAACAGAGATGTTCCTGGTTGGCTAAAATTTCTGTAATTAGGATCATACCCAGGCCTTAGGGAAAGAAAGAGATTGCCTGAAACATGAGCATCCCTTTCTGAAGCCATGACGTCATGGAAATGAGAGTCTTTGCCATGCGGTTCCTCAACCACAGTTATGATAATTAAATGTGTAGACTCTTGGGCGTGGTTAAATAAGCTGTGGATTCATGAGAACAAGATCATCTTAAGGGATTTTTTTTTTCTTCTTCATTCAGTTTCAGATATATATTACCCCAACTACATTTTCCTTGACTAATCTTTCATTCTCCAGCATATGAATCTGGAAAGCTTAATAGCAAGTAACCACAGTGCAAAGAGCCATTTGATCTAGGCTGTCACCACTGCTGGTGGGTGGTGGGAGGGTGGTGATAGAGGAAAGAAAGATACTCTTTTCAGCCTGAACCTGGTTTTAGAAGGATTTAGAAATATTGCTCTGTTTGTTATTGTTTTATATAACTCCTTCCTCAAGGAGTTTCTGCTGTGGAAGCAAAATGGCTACATTACAGATTGCAGGAAAGAGCCCAAGCTAATTAGTATTTGGCATCTATGTTGGAAGAAACCCAAGAAAGCAAAATGATCCTTTCATTTTGTTTTTAAAACTCAAACTGGATTTACTTCCAAATCTATAAAAACACAAATTTTCACAATGGGTACAGCTTGCTAGCTTCTGATGTCATTTTCTTTTCCTTTCTTTTTAAAAAAATCTCCTACATAGCACTTTTAAAAACAAAGATCCTTCAAAATCTTCTGCTCGTTGGACAGAAAAATTGTTTAATGGCAGCAACCTCCCCTCCCATGAACAATTTTGCCGTTCAAAATAGGAGCATGAGCTGACAGTTTTGATTTTTAAGAGGTCTAGTTTTAATATTAGAAGTGTTATCTGTTCATGTTAACTGACCTCTCTTGAAGAAAATTAAATTTGTATTCTAGAAAATGAAGCAGACTGTTAAATTATTCAAGCAAAAGGCAGAAACCAATTCCATATGAGTTGCTTATCCAGAGCCCAAGTCTATTGTCATCCTCAGTAATTTCCAAACTTTGATCACTTTCCTTCAGACCATTTCTGCTTCCTATCGAACAATTCCAAAGTTTCCAGCAGACTGAACTAGAGTTTGTGTGTGTTTGTTGTTGTTAACTACCCTCAAGCCGGCCAGACTCATGGTGACCTTATGGATAAGATATCTCCAAGTCCTCTATCCTGCATTGCTTTGCTTAGATCAGGGGCAGGCAACCTTTCCCCTTTAAGGGCTGAGGGACTTCAGCTCCCAGAATCCCAGGAGCTATTGGCCAACATGGGACTATTGGCCAACATGGCTGAGGCTTCTGGGAGCTGAAGTCCCTCGGCCCTTAAAGGAGAAAGGTTGCCTACCCCTGGCTTAGATCAGTGGTCGGCAACCTACGGCCCGCAGGCCGGTTTCGGCCCGGCCCCCTGCACTTACCGGCCCCCGCCAACCCCTGCCCCCGCCGCTGCCGCCGCTGCCACCAGCACTGCCGGCGCCGCGAGTTTTGGCCACCGCGCACCCACGCGCGCCGCGCCCACCATTTTGAAAAACAAAATGGTGGCCGTGACACATGTGGTGGTGACTGCGGCAGCATGCGCGGTGGCGGTAGCAGCAGCGGTGGAACACGCGCGCTCCCATTCCCCCCCCCCCCGGCCTGCCGGAAGGGAGCTGTTCTGCGGACCGGCCCCCACCTGAAAAAGGTTGCCTACCCCTGGCTTAGATTGTGCAGATTCAGGCCCGTGACCTCCCTGATTGAGTCCAGCCATCTGGCATACAGTTTTCCCTCTTTTTACTATCTTCTATCTTTCCTATTATTATTGTCTTTCCTAATGAGTCATGCCTTCTCATGATGTGGCCAAAATTTTGACAGCCTCAGTTTCATCATCTTTGCTTGCAGGGAGATTTCAGGCTGTGTATGTGCTCACAAGTTGCCTGTTGACTTATGACAACCTCACTGATTTTATTTGGTTTTCTTAGGCAAGGAATACTCATAAATGGTTTTGCCAGTTTCTTCCTCTGAAATATAGCCTACAGCACCTGGTATTCATTGGTAGTCTCCCAACCAAGTAGTAACCAGGGCTGATCCTGCTTAGATTACAACATCAGATGGGATCTGGTGCCTTTACGGTGCTTAGGCAAGTGAAGCAGAGCTTATCTGGGGGAAATAGAAAACAACAACAGTGCAGGAAAAGAGGCTACTAAACTCTCTTTTCCATCTCTGAACCTGATGATGTAAGACAGACTAACAATTGCACCATGAAGCTGAGAGTCAATCAGCTGTTGATCAGATACAGAGTCTATGGATTTTATCACATGAGAAAATCAGGGGTTTAAACAGGCATTTTCCTGGGACAGTCACGTGATCACGGTGAACATTTCCACACGACGTCAAGATTAGAAAGGACTTATCCCAGGAATAACCAGCAACAAATCATTCACGGGGAAGTCCCATGAATGATTTGTTGCTGGTTATTACCTGGTTATTCCTGGGATAAATCCTCTCTAATTGTAATGTGTGTGAAAATCTTCATCCTGATTGTGCAACTTTCCTGGGAAAATGCCTGTTTAAACCCCTGATTTTCCCCACATGTGATGACCTCCTATGTGTTTAAGATTTAAAAAACAAAAACAAACCACATCATGTAACCCGCCTCGTTTGTTGAGCAGAGGGGCGGGCTATAAATAACAATTATTATTATTATTATTATTATTATTATTATTATTATTAAAACAATCACATAAAAGAAAGGCTTAAGCCACAAATGCATCTTTTAAAAAAATTAAAAATCAGTAAAACAACGAAACAGTAGTGTTAGGGCTTTGGTAGAATAGGATGTCTGGTAGCTAGGCAGTACTGGACAGCACTGGCTCACACACGCCATGAGATGAATGGCTCCGTGTGAAAAAAAATTGGATAAGTCATTTGCAGGCTTTTTTGGGGGGAATGCACACATTTAATCATCCATGTCATTATATCTGGGTCGGGTGAGCTCTCAGGTGCACACTGTGATCCATCAGTGCATGCCTGATGGATTGTGTTGAAAGGAAGCATCAGCCACAATTTAAAGGAGATAAACCTTTACTGTGGTTTTCACATAGTTTTTCAGTACACAGAGAGGTTGCAGTTAAGCAAGACTGCAAAATCAACTTCCCCCCTCCCCTTTTAAAATGGCTAAAAGTACGTCATATGCATTTGTTAGTGGGGTCAGGAAAAGTACCACCATGTGCTCCTCAGGTCTCTGCATGCTTGCTCTCCATCTGAACTTCCCCTTTGCATGAAGTTGTTTCTGACAGAATTTATGCAAAGATTGTAATAAACCAAAGCTAGTCTGTCATTTTCACCTTTGATTAAGCCTTTGCTTATACAGTCATCCCTCCCAATTCACAGGGGGTCCAGGTCTCAAATATTCAAGGGCCATTGGTTATAATGGGGGCACGCTCCCATGTGTGGCACTGCGCATGTGCCTTGGTCACACACCCATTTTGTCCCTCTCCACTTGTCATCCATGAAGGAGTGAGTCCACGGACTCCAAGTCTGTGAACAGGGAGGGATGAGTGTGTAAATAACCCAGTCTCTGAAGCTACTTGTGTTAACTCAGGATAAAATATAACAGCAGTATAAGTCATCCTATTGCCTAGAGATAGATAAATAGAATTGTTTACATTTTCAACAATGTCCCCTTTAAGCTAATGATGATTTTCAGTTGTTTGGTAAAATCTACAGCACATTCTCTGTCTCCTTGTTTGAAACTCTCACAGGTATATCTATTTTCCTAAGCTGCATTCCTTTTCTGTATCAACTGCATCAGAGAGTTTGGTCTTACCACGGTTTCCCAGCCATCCTTACGTTTCCTGCATGATCATCATGCATACTCTTAATGTGGTTGTGTGAGGCAATATGAATTTCAAAAATAACATTGCTCACCTAAGGGAAAAATGGAGCCAGAGTTCTCAAGTATTATTGTATTAAGCTGAAATTGGTTGTTACTGTACTGTTTCGGTAACCACAGATTAGGAATTTGAAGAAAAGAATGCTGTGGGTGTTAGGTATATAATTTCAAATGTTTGATATATGGCTGCCAGCTTTTCTTGACATTAGTTCAGGGCCTCTGGGAAACCTATTAACTTTCTGTCATAAAGGATAAAAGGTGGCGAACTAACTTTAACAATTTCCTCTAAAATAGATTTCTTAGAGGAAATCTAACAATTTCCCCAGGCTCTGGAACTCCCATCTCAGAGAGGTTAGACTGGCACCCTCCTTACTCTCCTTCCACAGACAGGAAAGGAAATAAACCTTTCTCTTGTGACAGGCCTTTGGAAACTGATTTTATGAGACCCATCCCATTAAAACAATGTGCTAAATTTTCTATTTATTTTTGTTGTGCCGGGTCTTTTTTAATGGTTTATGTTTTTAACTGGTTTTAATTTGTTTGACAGTATAATCACCATTAAACTTATGTATTTTGTGAATTTTACACTATAATTTATTTCAATTTGTTGCAAGATGCCTTACAACCTAAATATCCTAAATGCACCACATCAGTGTGATCTTGGAAGCTTAGCAGGGTCATTCCTGATTAGTGCTTGGATAGGAGAGAGCCAATGAATGCCAGGTGCTATATTTCAAACTACAGAAATATAGGTTATATTCAGATGAAGGAACTGACAAAAACCACCTCTGAGTATTCCATGCCTTAGAAAACCCTATGAAATCCATGGGGTCACCATAGGTTGACAGGTAACTTGAAGGCATACACACACACACACACACACACACACACCCCATTACTCCTGATCTGGGGTGAAAGAGTGATACAGTGGGGCCTTCCCATCTGTGGGGATTTGTTTCTGGGTCCCCATGGATGGTAAAAAACATGGAAGCTCACATCCATAGTAGTCAATGGGCAATGATATACATGCCTCCACATCAGCATGGCCATGGGTATGCACCACAATTGATTAATATTGGGCCGGGCAACCTGCAGGAGCTCCTATCCACAGATGGCTAACCAACCAATGCAACAGGCTCACTGTATAAATATAGTAGTAGTAGTAATAGTAGTGGTAGTAGTAGTAGTAGTAGTAGTAATAATAATAATAATAGTCAATATGCACATACAAAATCATATAATATTAGTATAGACATCACTAAGCTCCAACATCAGTGAATTTTTTGGTGGAAAGGTAGGTTGATGATGTTGGTTGTGGTGGTAATAATAACAGTAATAATAAAAGGAAGAAGAGGAGATGGAGAAAGGACACCCTTTGAACTAATTTCTTTCCACCGAAATTTGAACAAATCAGTTCATTTCATACAACAAAAAGAGCAATTACAAATCATGAATAAGTCTAGAAATTTTATTCAAATAATTGCCCCCAAAAAACTGAGTTGACTCCATGGGTCAATGTAAGTACTGTACAAAAGGAACCAAATAATGGTGAAAGGCAAGGGTGTTATGTCCTGGAAGCACTGACCCTTCTTTACTCCCTCATCCATCCAGCCTTTAGGGTGAGCACAGTTATGCCTGCTGGAATTTTGTAAGTCTTTAGCAAGTTTTATCCCTAACTTATCTACAGTTCATATCAAAATCCATAATTTTGGCCATAAAACTTGCCATTGACTTATACATGAGGTCGACTTATAGTTGAGTATACATGGTGAGTGTTATAAATGGTGGAAGATTTTATCTTCTAAGTTCCTCTACTATGAGCTTTCTGTACTATTCAGGGCAACATGGCTAAAATGAACGCAAGCCAGAAACATTTAAGATAACACAACATATGTTGTGTTAACTTGAACTATACTGCTGTATACTTCAAAATATTATTTTAAAAAAACACCATGATTTTGAAATGCAAAGCAAGGGGGTATAAAGTTCTCATCAGAAAATTGCCAAGGTCACAACAGTTGGAACACAATTCTAATTCTCTCAGTGTCTGGATGCTGTTTAGTTCTGGGGTTTGGTTTTGGTTTGGCCCTTCTTTTATAAACTGAGACTCACTACAGAGTTTGGAATTTGACTATAGCTTTCCCATAGGAGCCACAGCCTTGGGCCAAACCTCTTCCAATTTATGTGTCAGCTTCAAATGATGCATGTTAAATTCTTTGTGCTATATTTATTCATTACTTCATAAAGTGGGTGGTCTAATTTATTTTCCCATACTTTGAATTGAAGACATTTGGGACATTTCTCAGATTAATATTAATCCTAATAATAGTCTTCTTCCTGCATTACTCCCATTGTTAAAAAACAATGATTGATAAATCAACTACCCACCACTATCCTTTAAAATGACCTCTAGTATTCAAAGAAGAATGTCACAAAAATTTCTTCTCTTGAAAGGAAATGGCTTTGTTCCATTTGGGAGAAGGGAAAATTGTGAATCAATCTGGGATTCTTTCTCTAACACACATTAACACCTGATAAGTGCATTAGAACTTGGCATAATTTTTTAATAACTTGGTCAGGAACAGAAAAGAGTAAAGAACTGGGGGCTGTGAAATCTCATCCAACACAAGTTCAGTGATGTATTCCTATCAGTTCTAGAGTTGGCCTGCATTGTAACTCATATATGCAAATATACTCCCATTCCTTCTCTATGTGGTGTGGAAATTCCTGTTATAAAGGATCATTACTCATGGTGGATCTAGGATGTCCCTGATCCATCATGGATAAACATGGCTGTTTACTTGGAAGTAATTAGTTCATCAGACATTTACCCAAGTAAGTGTGCATAGGATAGTATACTTTACCTGGCTATACCTTCAGGAAACCTAGATCTTGTATTTACACAATAACTTCCCTCTTTTGGGAACCCTGTTATTTGGTGCTCACATGGAAATTCTGTTCTTAGCTCTTTCTCATGATCACAGATTGGAATGTAATTTTTTAAATAAAAAAGCATGTCAGCTGCAATCCAACATCTCTTCAGTGTAGTATAAATATCCATCTGCAGAGATACACTGCATGAACATTATCCCACGAAGAATAGCAACACTGTGCAACACATGTTGATGACTGGGTGCAGTTGTGCAATGTGCAATGTGTAATGCTCAACTGTGAAGTGCAATGCACAACCACAATGCACAACTGCAATGCATGATATGCAATCATAAATGCATGATCATAACACATTTGTGATTGCATTATCACAATGTGTGTGTGTATGGCCAGATAACAGACACACACACAGTATGCCAGGTCTTTTGGAGCCAGCATCGTGTAGTGCTTAGAGCTCTAGACTAGGATTCCAGGAAACCTGGGGTCAAATCTTGACTCAGCCATGGAAACCCTCTGGCTGACCTTTGGCTAGTCACCCTCTCATAGCCTAAGAACAAAGCAATGACAAACCTCCTTCAAATATATCTTTACCAAGAAAAGCCTGATCAGGTCACCAATAGTTGACTTGAAGCCCATAACAATAACACCATGTACTGGCCTGGCTTACGAGAAACGAAACAGCTTGCAGGAAGAAAAGAAACAGAGAATGCTCACTCTAGGTAAGAAAACCAGATTTCAAATATGAAAATGCTGTTACAGGAATCAGCGTCTTTTGTAGCTGTCTAAATTGAACACAGTGTTTGGGGTCAAGACAAGTGTAAGTTGAACAGCAAGGTAAAGTAGAGTACACCATGTTCTAGAAGCTGACAGTTTCCTGGAAGACATAGCCCTAAGAATATCCACATTCTTCTTAAAGGGCTTTATATTGTTGTTATTTGTAATAAATACATTGCCATCCAAGCTCAGCAGGATTATGGATGAAGGGGGCAGTTTTTTTCTTTTTACAAATGGGTTTTAATTCTATTTTTCCTTGAGTGCAATTACTTGGTTTTTGGCCAACTGCAGGATATAAATTCAATAAATAGATAGCTGGAGAAAATTGCCACAAAACTGCACTACAAAGTGATTCTTACATAGAATCAAAAATGTGTTAAGATAGCCTATCTACTATATAGGGGAAACACTGTGTATGTTTGACGTAAACAGGAATAACTGATGATGGTATTTACAAGGCAGGCTCTAGGGAAAAAATACATTTGATTAAATTTTTTACAGATGTCAAGGTTTTACAACATAGCCATATAATTGCTAATGGTATACACATCAGTTTCTTTTGTTTGGCTATTATCTCTGGGGAAACAGGTTTTGTGGGGTTTTAAAATATTATACAAAACCCTGTGTCAAACTTGTTTAACCAGAGATAATGATGGGACAGGGAAAGTGTGTATACCATGAGCAATAATAATAATGACACCGCCTTCATTTCTCAGGGGTGGCTGGGAGCAATGAGAGCTTGTTCAGCCTCCTGAAAAGATTCTCAAAGAAGGGAATTAACCTGCCAATATCCTCCTGTTGGTTTTCAAGGGTGGCATCTCCTTTATTTGCCAAGACAAAAAGACTATTGTTTTGTATTGTTTCCTCTCTCTGCCTCCATTGTCTGCAGAAACAGCAGGGCACTGCAGTGCTCTCTCTCAGTTTCCTTTTGTGTCAACAGAGCTCCTGGAGATTGGACTAATAAGGCTCCTTCCACATTGCAGGATTAATGCAGTTTGACAACATTTTAACTGTCATGATTCTATCCTATGGAATCTTGGGATTTGGAGTTTGTTGTGGCACCAGAGCTCTCTAAGAGAGAAGGGTAAATATCTCACAAAACTACAAATCCCAGAATCCCATAGCATTGAGCCATGGCAGTTAAAGCAGTGACAAAGTGCATTAATTCTGCAGTGTGGATGCAGACCAGGGCTGTGCCAGGTCAGGAACCTTCAAATTCTGGTGTTTCATAGCCTGAGACCTAGGAACACTGCCTAGTGGTGTTACAGCAGAAACTATGTGCACAGAGAGCTAATTTTACAAGATCTGAACACTGCATACAAATAAGTGGAAATACTTTTTTTCATACACACCCAGAATTCCAGCTTTTTAAAAACATGCCTTAATAGTTTCCTCATGGTGAAGAACTTGTTACGATACCAAACGAATACACCCTCACATTTGAATGGGCTCTTTCCCCTTCCTCACAACTTCCCCTGACCAAACCTAAACCATTAACTCAGGGGTAGGCAACCTTTCCCCTTTAAGGGCCGAGGGACTTCAGCTCCCAGAAGCCTCAGCTATGTTGGCCAATAGTCCCATGTTGGCCAATAGCTCCTGGGATTCTGGGAGCTGAAGTCCCTCGGCCCTTAAAGGGGAAAGGTTGCCTACCCCTGCACTAACTTGTACTACAATTATGAGGCTTGGATACTTGGAGAGCCAGCACAGCATCATGGTTTAAGTGTTGGTCTATGACTCTGGAGACCAGGGTTTGATTCCTGGCTCAGCCATGTAACCCATTGGGTGACCTTGGGCAGTCACATGCTCTCAGCCTCAGGGGAAGGTAATGGCAAACCTCCTCTAAACAAATCTTGCCAAGAAATCCTATGATAGTTTCGCCTTAGGGTCACCATATGTTGGAAATGACTTGAAAGCACACAATACACACACACACATCTTGGATTATAGGTGGCATATAGGTAGAATATCCAGAACCTAGAAACATTACTGGTTGGGTCTACAACTCCCATAATCCCCTAGTCAGGAAATTATAATCCAGAAAATAATTTACCCAAATTCTGATAATAGCACTGCACTCCATAATAGCATGCCATGGATGACCACTGAGCCAAGTGTCAGGTATAGATCACAGACATATTAAGTTTCTATGCTTGTATCAATGTGGACAAAACCCAGTCTTTTCAATCTGAAACTGAATATATGCTTTTCTTACCCAGTTCAGCTTCCCTCATATATCCAGCAATGGTTCACTCAAGCACTCCGTATCCTTGCAATTAAGTTGAGCTTACCCTTTTGTTGAAAGAATAGAACTATAAAAAGGAAAGAAAAACATGCTTGGGCCACCCAGTGCTGATTTCTGCCTCAAATTCCGTAATGCATTTAGCAGCTTTGCACTTTTAGGAAGGAGATTGCCCTCAAGGAACAACATAGATGCTTATCTGATGTGGCGCAGAGGACAGTTTTCTGACGCTGTAGCTGCAGGTTTAATTTAAGGACAACACTCCACATACTGCAAGACCTTATCTCTTCACCTGCTGTACCAAGCTGTTAGTGTGTGCTTTTATTCTGTGGGAAAGGCAATGCAGAATTAATCTCATTTATTTTCTATGCTAGCCAGGATTCAACTAAGATTGTATACGGGGCTTTGGTACAGGGTAGAGCTGGGCTAAGTTACCTTGTAGGGACTATAGCTCCCAGACTTCTGCTGTACACAGGGTTGGTGGTCATGCTAGCTGGGGGGATTCTGGCAGTTGTAATCCAAGTAAGTAGAGGGGTCAGGCCAAAGCTGCAGACCGAGCTCGCTGGGGGATTCTGGGAGTCCAAAAAAGTGTCTCTTAGGAGTTTTTGGACTACAGCTCCCATCAGGCCTAGCCATGATAGCGTATGGTAAGGAATGCTGAGTGCAGCAGTTCAGCTGCATCTGGAGGCATGACCCCCATTTTGCCTTAAAATTATTTGTAACCACCAAATGTCTGTTACCAAATGACTGAACAAAACCACAGTGATTATTGGTGAAATCAGTGGTTCTCAAATGGTGGGGTGGGACCCCCAAGGGGAGTGTGAGAGTTACTCAGGGGTGTGTGTGTAAGACTTGAAGGCCCTGATCCCTCCTTCTCTTCTTCCTCCTCCTCCATTCCCAAGCCTTTTCTGTCCTAGAACGTTATCACACGGGGCAAATTTGCTGGTTAATCCACACAAATCCCAAACAAAAACTGGATTTGTGCCTCGCGTTTTCACATGACGTCACACAGAAAGTGGACAGAAACTGGTGTTATCCGAGATCTTTTGAAATTCGGTTGTTTGGAGGAAATGCAAATGCGAAATTAAGGTAATTTCGCATTTACTGTAATATGAAAAGCAAATACGCATTTGGGAGCATTTCCCTGCTTTTCCCATGGTCCCAGTGAGCATTCCTCTATCTGCGCATGTGCAAGAATCTCATTTCTAGTACATTTACGGGCTTTTCTCACTTGTGTGTGAACGTTAAATGCGCTTACTTTAATTTCGCAATTTAGGTAATTATGTGTGAAAGCCATTTGCAGAATCAAGGTTTTTTTCCGGTTTATTTTCAGAATGCCTCATTTCCACTTTATTATTGCTTTCTGGCCCACGTGTGATAACATCCTAAGAAGAGAAAGACAAGGAGGATGCTTGGAGCCTCTGCCTGAGTAAAAAGGAGCAGGAAAAGAGCTACTTCCTTATAAGATGTTAAAATATGAATATATATGAATGTGTGAATGAAAATATGCACACCAAACAAACAAAATATTTTAATTCATATACTACATCAAGCGAGGGGGGTACATCACCTAGATGTAGATCTAAAGGGGGTCACAAGGGTACAAAGTTTGAGAACCAGTGGGTTAAATGACTATCTACTCTTTAGAGTTGCAAACACATGGGAGGGGGATATATATTCTCACATTACTTTATGCATTCCTCCTCAAATTGTACTGGGAAGGAGAGATGAGCTGCCATCTATTCCCCACCACCCCTTGATCATTTAATTTCATGTTGGGGGGGGATTAGTCTATCTGAGAAAGACCTCTCATTGTGGGAGAAACAGAAGACCACCCCTGTGAACTCCTGCCCTGAATCCTACAGGATGATATCCTTGGGCAATGATAAAGTTGGTCAAAATTAGCTAAATGCTTACCATATTTGCCTTTTTAAAGAAAGTTCAGCAAGCTTGCAAATCCTAAGCACACAGAAGTGAAGAAAACAAGGAAGCAAAACAGGCACACCTCACCCCTTCCACAAATATGTTGACCAATTCATTCCACCTAGAGAATAATATTTTAATAAAGTGGGATCAAATTTTCATTGTGCATAATGTTTTAATGTTTCAATTTGATTTTGCAGTCTCTATAAGGATTACAGTAAAGTGGCTTTTTCCTCCCTGGTGGAACTACTATAGGTTTAATGGGGTGTGATGAGAAGAAACTCAACAGGATAATCTTTTCCTGATATTCAGATATCCTGATGGGAAATTTCTCATACTGATACAGTGCTCTCAGGCTACCTGGTGCCTTCCTTAGGCAACCCAGAGTAGACTCCTTTTCCAAGGAGTTTACAGTCTAAGGGAGACTACACTCTTAAAACAGGGCTAGGTTGCTTTAACTGCTCTGACTGCCTCCTGTTGCATCCTGGAACTTGTAGTTTTGGAAGGGGCATTTAGAATATTCAGCCAGAGAGCCTTTAAGCCTCACTGAACTACAAAACCCAAAATGCAACAGGAGTCAGTCAGAGCAGTTAAAGCAACCTAGCCCCGTTTTAAGAGTGTGGTGTGATAATAACTCTGTATTGAACAGTGTGGGAACGACAGGCCATGAGGTTGGTAGGCATCTACAGTACACAGCTATTGTAGTGGGAGGACCTAGAGATTCCTAGAGAGATGTTCTGTCAGGTAAAAACATAGGACGTTATCACACGGGGAGTTGCGGGGAGAAAGTGGAAATAAATGGGACGAGCGGAAGACTTTAATTTATGGGATTTGTCCCGTTCCGCCTCGTCTGATAACTAAATTCGAATTTAAAAGGGGGTTAATTCGAACGAAAACCTGATCTTTTCATTTTCAGGATTTTTGAGGATTTGAAAAGATCAGGTTTTCGAATTCCACTTTCTCCCTGCGACTCCCCGTGTGATAACATCCATAGTGTTTTTATTTGCAGTTTTTCCACATTCACTGAGGTCCTGTGCCCCTAATCCCAGTGAATGTGGAGGGATGAGTGAACATGTTCATGAGGGAACTTCCATATGCAAGGGCCAGTTTAACTATGTGCATTGGAAAGTAGTATTTCCCTTTATCTGTCCTGCATAGATGGAAATGTGCCTTGCACTGCATCAGATTATTGTCTTGCACTCAGTCAGCCCCAGTAAAGTCAACTCTTGAGTGTGTCGTTTTCCAGAGTTTCAGGCAGGATGAACCATGGACTTGTTCTGTTGAAGGCATGAGCTCTGATACTGAACTGTGTCAGATTCCCCCTTGAACATGTTAGGGCAGTGATCTTAGAAGTCCTTTGCCAACTTTAGGTTACAGTAAATCTTTCATCTGTGTGGGATGACATGCAATCTATTTCTTGCCTGGCCTTTTAAGTCCACTGTTCCCAAGTTAAAATGGTTCAAACCTTTTGTGGTTTGTGTCCATTTGAATGTCTTTTCCTCTGGGCTGGGGCCTTTCATTTGAGTAGTCATTATTCACCAGTCATTACTACCAGTGTCAAAATCTGGGCCAGCATTTGTTCCAGAGGCCAGTCCCTTGTCTCCTGCCCCTGCTGTTTACTTTTAAAATGTCGGTCATGCTACATTCTCAGTATTCAGAGCTGGCGTAGCTAGGCAGACAGAGCCGCATTTCTGCATAGTTGTTACATTGCAGGGACTATTATTGACCCCCATTTGGAAAGTGAGATTTTGTTGACTGTGGAGAGCTAGGGAGGGAACCCTGGACAGCATGTTGCATTTGGACACTGGCCAGTTGAGTTCAAATGAAGCTCAGCAGCCATGAAACTCAGAGCTATTGAACTGTAACAGACAGCCCAAACTTTCCCGGCAAAGGATGCCCCTCACTGTGGCGGAGCTTAACCTGCCTCATAGGCTTGCTGTGAGGATTAAAGGAAAGACTGAAAACCCGTAATTCCAGCTACCACCCAGGCATAAATGACAGAAGTTCTCTGCTTGTATGATGTAGAAGAGGGGAGCTTCTTCTCTGCAAAGGCCCAGTGGTCCATTTGGAGGGGAGGATAGTTTGTTGGGGGCTGGAGCTACTGCCAGATGTGAGTGTCCTCTCTGGCTCTCTGTGTGTCCATGTGAGTGTGCATACACATGTGCTTTCCCTGTTTCAGTCCCCCATCACAACACTCCTCATTCCCCCTCTTTTTGTCTATGAAATTTATAGATCACAAAATATTTCCCTCCCCAAACCCTGCTTGTCTCAATCTCACTGCAAGATGACAAGATCCCTCCCTCCTTCCCTACTTCTTCATATGAAAATAGTAGAAGGCTTATCTCCTCTGCTTTATCTGCTGTTGCTCCTCTTATGAGACTTATTATATGATGGAGTCTATTATTATAGTAAGAGCCAGTGGGATGTAGTGGTTTGAATGTTGGACTATGATTCTGGAGACCAGGGTTCAATTCTCAGCTCAGGCATGAAACCCACTGCTTGACCCTGGGCAAGACACATGCTCTCAGGGGAAGGCCATGGCAAATCTCCTCTGAACAAATCTTGCCAAGAAAACCCCATGATAGCTTCACCTTAGGGTTGCTGTAAGTTGGACATGACTTGAAGGCACACTACAACAAAATTATTTTTCTATAGCTATAGCAATAGCATGTACATTTCTATGGAGATCCCACAATGGGATAGCCCAGAGAATGCAGCTTTCACGCTATCCACAGCACTGCATCTTGGGAGAAGGTGAATGTCTCCATAGAAATGTACATGCTATTGCTATAGCTATAGTCTTTACACACAGAATGGCTCCTCCGTGTCCTATTTCTGCTTACAGACAGCCGCTGCCAAGTCAGAAGTCTCTTCAGCCAGAGATTTAGAGCTCTCTGGCTCTGTGTTAGCCCAAATTCTATGAGCAGTGTTTTGAATTCCAGTTTCATATAATACTTTCCCTATTTGGATGGTGTACAGGTTGTACCTCTTGGGTCTATTTGCATGACTTGTTTTGCACAGGCAAATATAAGGGGAAAACCACAGTCTCCGCCAACTTGCTTAAAAGATTGTTTGATCTATGCCTGGATGTAACTGTTTTTCTAAGAAATTCTTGGCCTTGTTGAAGAAACTACAACAGGTGCAGATAGGAATTCTACAGCCTCTCACTGAAAGAATGTAAAAATTCAAAAACATGGGGAAAATGTGGAAAATAGATCAGTGAAAGCTAAATGGGAGGGCAAATTTCAAAGGGTGCAGTCTTTATGACAAGATTCAGAAACCAAGATGAGAATGGCAAAGACATTCATTTGTTATGCAACCAGCCTGGACTTAATTATTAGCTAGACTGAAAATTGTTCTCCAACCCTGTGTTTGTAGTTTTTCCTTTCCACCCCATCTAGCTACAAAACCAAGCAGTATAAAGCTAGCAAATCAAGTGCAAGTGGAAAGGTAACTGTGTCTGATTTTGGATCATAGAGTGATTTAAAGAGAGAGAACATGATCAACAGCTTGAAAGTAATGAACCACAGCATTCTAGTGATGAAATGCAAATACTTGACATCACAAAAAGAGTTGTCAGAAGGAACTCTTTTGGAAAAAGACACTGGACACATGCCAGTTTCTCCACCTGCAGATGACTTGTGACTATGGCATTTGAAAAGCAGTTAACTACTCTCAAATCGTTCAAACAATATGAAGTTTGTAAGTATAAAGGTTAGTATGAGGGAGTAACAATCTCAGTTATAACCACCTGGGGAATCTTTATTTGGATTCTGTGCATCTAATCACCAGCCTCAAGAAAACTCTGTAGATCCTCTTACCTCATTGAGAAGATTCAGGCAAGGATATTACATAACTGTTTGAGCAATTTGGAATTGTACTGCTTGGTTTTGTAGCTAGATGGGGTGGAGAGGAAGTTTTTCCCAGCCAGGAAAAAAAAAGTGATGGAAAAGTTCCATGCTCTGAATTTCTATTTGTCTTCTAATTATTGAAGAGCTAGGAGTCCTGGCTGAAAAGAATGGTAGTAACTCTCACACTGAGAAATTATGGAGGGTCAACATGGATGGCACATTCCACAGCAGGGAAGGTACTTTAAATCACTGTCAAAAATTGTATTATTCAGGCTTACCATAGAAATGGCAGTGGAAGATGTTCTGTGGACATAATGAAGACATGCCTCTCTTGGAAACCAAGAAATCAGAACCAACCCAGGAATACAATTTCCCAATGTTCCCTGCTTGCTCTCCTGGTAGATACTATGTCTGAAGGCTTTTTGCTTTCCCTCAAAAGCTTTGCTCAGTTGCAGCCTAAACCCAGCTATTTGTTCATGCTGATGAGTAAGTTCCAATCATTTCTCTGTACCACCAGGATAATCTGCATACTTTGAAGAGTGACAGAATGGGATCAGCATATAAGTAATTAGTTTTACAATTTGCTTCCAGTATCAGTATAGGAATGTCACTTGGAACAGCTGCGAGTCTCACGATCCCTGCAGAACATTTGGCCTGTTAAGTTTTATATTGCAGCACCTTAGGCTTTTTATCTTGATAATCTTGAGGGGGGGGGGACATTTCCACATCCAAAGAAACCAGTACATCAGAGATGTATGAAACAAAAAAGGAAGATTAAGACATAGATGAAAACCGAGTGGAAATAATGGCTGCCTGCCAAATACAATTTGATCCAGAGGCAAAGCAACCATTTGTACTCTCTCCCAAGCCCCTGTCAAGGTACATGGTACCCAAATCCAGCCAAGACATTTTGGCATGTGAGGCAGAAAAATCCTACAAGCACCTCTTCCTACTCTTGACACTAAAAAATAACTAGCTATTTGCTGTCTTTTTGCGGCACCCAACCCCACTGCTCAACTGCCAAGAAAACCATATTGTATTCTTATCCTGAAGAATAGCAAAATCCTGGCTCTTGTCGATGCCTAGATGGGAGCTCCGAGTATGTGTCCTTGAGGAGGAGACTGGTGGAATATTTGTTGCTGTGTGCCTTCAAGTCTTTACTGACTTATGATGACCCTAAGGCCAACCTATTCATGGGGTTTTCTTGGCAAGTTTCTTGAGAGCTGTTTTTCTTGGTGTGTTTTTTATACTCTACACTCCTGAAACCCTTTTAAAACAATTTTAGCAATTCTTAAAATACATAAATAGCTTGCTGTTAAAGTGCAATATTGGTGCAATCCTAACCTGTTTATCATCGGAAGTCACTTTTCAGATGCCTTTACTGCACAGCAATGTTTTCCAAATAATTCTGCTCTGTTTTCCTGCAGTAACAGTGCTCTCTGTGTATATGTGCCTTCATGTCACCCAGTGACTTATGGCAAGCCTGTGAATTTCATAATATTTTCTTAGGCAAGGAATACTTAAAGATGATTTTACCAGTTCCTTCCCTTGAACTATATAGCCTACAGCACCTGGTATCCCACCCAAGTACAACCAGGGCTGATCCTGCCTAGCTTCCAAGGTCAGACAGGATCTGATATGCCTTTAGGGTATTTTGTTACTTTTTCAAAATAGTTTTTAATTAATATTATTTTCCTTTTAAAATAAAAGGCAGTCATCTAATAGTGGTGTTATTGTTAAGAAAAAAGCAACATGGGATATACAGTAATAGAAATAAAAATATGTAGGTGAATGTCAAAGTGACTAAGCAGGAGCAATCAGGAAGATACACAGGTGAAAAAGATAATATAATTAAGAAGCCTTGAGAGCCAAGGACAAAGTTATAGAAGGTATATTGAGAACACCTGTGATAGATTGCAAACACCTGAGACTCATTAAGTGGTCAAGGTAAAGTGATGAAACACTTGGGTTGGTCTTAGGTATGGGATGATCTATGTGGACCAATCAAGATGTATGTACACACCCACTGGGTGGAAACTGACTGGTGGGTGGTGTCTAACAATGGCTATAAATTGCAATGTTTGCTAATGTACATTGTGGAGTAGTGTGGAGTTATTATGAAGTGTAGAGATTGTGATTTGTAGGGCATATAGTATTTATATATAGTAGAATAAAGTAGATCTTTTATATAAGACTACTGAGTTGTCTGGTGTCTTGAGGGAAGATACAAGAGCCAGAAGAATCCTGGAGAAGTTTGGAGACATCTCAGGAAGAAGAGTGAGAAGGCTTGGAGAGTTTGTCAGGGTCTTCAGCCTATTCTCTGAAACTCTGCTGCTTGGGAAAGAAGCATCAACCACTGATCAAAGCTGGTCAGCTCTGCTGCATAACAAGGTGGAGAGTTAGAGCCAGAGGTGAAGAGCTACAACTCCCATCATCCCTGACAAGGGTTATGGGCCCAGATACTAGAGCAACCAGCATCCACAGAAGCTGAAAGTTCCAGAGAGTGGAAGAAAGTTTTGTGGAGGATTGTGAGTAAATCATTTTGTGTTTTGTCTGCTGTGCATACTCAGAGGGACTGTGTCAAATTGAGTCACTGCACAAATTAAGATGGAGATACTAAAGTTTAGTAAATTAAATAGAAATAACTACTCTACCTGGAAGATATATGCCTGTTCTCTACTCATAAAGGAGTCTCTGTGGTCGCCAGTTGAAACAGGGCTGGCAGCTGATGCTAATGCAGCCACTAGAGAAAGAGACGCTAAAGCAAAAGCATGTCTTTATCTCATGCTAGAAGAAGACTTGATTAACAACGTAAGAGATAAAGTGTCCGCCAAGGATGTGTGGGATACTTTGCAGAGATTACACACTCCTTCAACTGCGTTTGCAAAAATGCTTTGGTCTAAAAGAATTTACAGACAAAAGATGACTAAAGGACAGTGTGTGACAGAACATTTAAAAACAATGCAAGATTTATTTGTGCAAGCTGAACTGAGAGGAGTGGAAATTAGCAAAGAGCAGCAGTGTTATATTTTACTAGAATCGCTAGACTCTTCTTGGGACAACATTACAAATAGTTTGCAAAATTTGCCAGAAGCTGAGCTGAACAGAGACTTAATTGTTGCCAGAATATTGGAAGAAAACTTGAGAAGAAAGTCTGAGCAGGGTGACTCAGCAAGTTTAAGGACTGTGCCAAAACAACAAACAATGCCTGAACTACGAAAGCAGGAAGAAGCAGCTTCTACAAGGGAGCAACGGAGGTGTTTTTATTGTAAGAAGATTGGTCATCTGCAGAGACATTGTAAACAATTTGCTGCTGAGAGAAGCAAGCAAGGAGAGAGCAGATGGCAGCCGCGGCAGTATCAAAAACAGTCCAAACTTCCATTTTTGAAGGACAGTGGTAACAAAAAGGGGTTTGCAACCATGATTAAGGAAAAACAAAATGCTAATTGTAAATGGTTAATTGACTCAGGAGCATCATCTTCAATGTGTAACAATATTAATTTGATAAGTAATAGAAAATCAGCTAATGTAAATACTGTAGTTTTAGCTGATGGGAAAGAGCTCAGTACTGTAAATCAAATGGGTACAGTTCACATTCCTGGGCTAAAGGAAAACTTTAATGATGTGTTACATGTAAAGGAGTTAGAAAATAATTTGTTATCAGTGAGCAGGTTAACAGACAGAGATTACACAGTTATATTTGAAAAGGACATGTGTAAGATAAAATTGAATGGGGAATTGCGAGGCATAGGCTTGAAAAAAGATAAGCTTTATTATTTGGAGGACAATATTGATTGCTACAGGGTTGAAAATGTTAATAACATAGACAATAGTCCAATTCACAAAGACAGCATACATGAACTCCACAGAAAATTTGGCCATGCTAGTTTCAAATGTTTAAAGAAGTTAATCAGTATGTGTCCAGATTTAAAAGTTGCTGAATGCAAAAATCACTTAGATTGTACTGTATGTAATCAGGTAAAGGTCAGAGCTTTTCCAGTAGCCAAGAAAACCAAAAGAATTGCCCAAAGACCATTTCAGTTTGTACATGCAGATGTTGCCCAAGCTAATTGTTGATCTTTAGGGGGAAGCAAATATTTTCTGGTAATTGTTGATAGGTATACAAGGTTTGCTTTTGTAAGAATATTGAAAAACAAATCTGATGCTGGGCAAAGTTTAAAAGCATGGGTGAGAATGGTGGAAAGACAATTTGATATTAGAGTAGGCACCATTGTTACTGACCGGGGAGGAGAGTTTCTAAGTAATCAATTGTTTAATTGGTTTCAAAAGGTGGGAATAAGGCATGAAACTACTAATCCTGCTTGTCCTAACGAAGATGGTTTAGCTGAGAAAAAAATACAAGATATAAAAAGAATAACTGCTTGTTTGATGGCAGATGCAGAGGTAAAAGATAGTTTCTGGGCAGAAGCAACTTTGACAGCAGTACATATTAGTAACAGACTGTATCATTCAGAAACTGAAGACATTCCCTACAGGGTATTGTATGGGAGAGTGCCAAATTACAAATATTTGAGAGTCTTTGAACAATTTGCTCATGTTTTCATACCAGCTTGTTTCAGGAAAAAGGGAGAACCCAAAAGTAAAAGACTTAGGTTTTTGGGGTATTCAGGAAATAGCTATAAGTTTCAGGTGGAAGAGAAGTGCAGTATTCCAGGTCTGCAAATTTCGAGAGACATGCCGGTTGGGACAAATTGCATGCCAATAAGGAAGTTTTCTTGAGGTTAGGAAGGTCAAATGAGCCAGAAACACAAACTGAACCAACTCCAGGAAACGGAGGAGTTTCAGTTAAGCCAGAAGCATCCACTAGCAGCAGTGATAGTTCTTCTGATAATGAGACACAATCTAGACCTATTACTACTAGAATGACTGAAGACAAGAGATTTAGTCATAGAACTATAACTCCCAGTACAGAAAGTGAGGATGAAAGAGGCAGATCAGCAGAGTTTATTCCCAGACGTAGTCACAGAGTTAGAAAGCCTCCAGATAGGTTTGTTGTGACAAATGCAAGAGCTTGTTTAGCAGTGGAAGAGCCTGAAAGTTTTGAAGAGTTGGAAAGTTTTTCTAGAGAAGAACAGGAAAGATGGATTGATGCAATGGATGATGAGTTTGGTTGTCTGGTAAATAAAGATATTTTTGAAGTCGTTGATAGACCCAAAGACAAGAAAGTAATTGGTTGTAAGTGGGTGTACAAAAAGAAAGAAATGCCAGATGGAAGTATTAAGTATAAAGCTAGGTTAGTAGCTAAGGGTTTTGCACAACAGCAGTATGAGAACTATGACAAGACATATTCTCCAACTGCAAAGCCAGAAAGTCTGAGAATGGTTCTGGCTGTAGCAGCAAAAAGGAATTTAGTTGTAGAACATTTTGATTTTGAAACAGCCTACTTAAATGCTAGTTTAGATGAAGAGATATTTATGGAGCAGCCACAAGGTTTTGAAGAAATTGGTAGTCAGAAAGTTTATAAATTAAAGAAAGCATTGTATGGGTTAAAACAAAGTGCCAGAGCATGGAATTTGTGCATTAATGACGAGTTAGTTAAGCTAGGATACAAAAGGAGCGTTGCAGATGCATGTGTCTATACAAAAGGAGACATAGTGTTAGTGATCTATGTAGATGATTTGTGCGTGGCAGCAAAGTCAAGACAGGAGATTGAATCAGTAAAAAAAGAGTTGTCTAAAAAGTTTGTTTTGAAGGATCTAGGTTTATTAAAGTCTTATTTAGGTATTGGTGTTGAGTGGACAGAAGAAGGACATTGTTAAGTCAGAGAAAGAAAATTGAAAATTTGATTGAAAAGTGTGGATTACAAAATGCTAAAATAGTAAGAGCTCCAATGACAACTGGTTTTGTATCTGAAAAAACAACTAGAGATTTTGAAGACAAGACTTTATTCAGGAGCATAATAGGATCTTTACAATTCATATCTTGCCACACCAGACCAGACATTTCGTATGCTGTAAATGTATTCTCCAGAAGAGTTAATGATCCAAAAATTGAAGACTGGACAGCAGTAAAACACTTACTGAGATATTTGAAAGGAGCTCTAGATAAGAAATTGATAATTAGAAACAGTCATTCAGATTTAGATTGCTATGTGGACAGTTCTTTTGCATCAGAATTAGGAGACAAGAAGTCAGTTACAGGAATGATAATTAAGTACAGTGAAAGTCCAATAGTCTGGAGAAGTAGAAAACAAACAAATGTAGCGATAAGTACGATGGAAGCAGAATTCGCAGCTTTAAATGAGATAGTAAATGAGGTACAGTGGGTTGAGCAGTTATTGAATGATTTAAATGAAAGTTACAAGATACCAGTAGAAATTCTGGAAGATTCACAGTCATGCATAGCAATGGCTGAAACTGAAAGTTTGAAGAACAGAACAAAATATGTTGGAGTAAGATATCAAAATGTGCGAGACATGGTTCAGAAGGGTAAAATAGAATTGAGATATATAGAAACACAACACAACATAGCAGATTTGTTCACAAAAGCATTGACGGCGGGAAAACATGAAAGACTGACACAAATGGTTGGAATGACATTGTAAGACACATACAATATTTTATTTCGGAGGGGATTGTTAAGGAAAAAGCAACATGGGATATACAGTAATAGAAATAAAAATATGTATGTGAATGTCAAAGTGACTAAGCAGGAGCAATCAGGAAGATACACAGGTGAAAAAGATAATATAATTAAGAAGCCTTGAGAGCCAAGGACAAAGTTATAGAAGGTATATTGAGAACACTTGTGATAGATTGCAAACACCTGAGACTCATTAAGTGGTCAAGGTAAAGTGATGAAACACTTGGGTTGGTCTTAGGTATGGGATGATCTATGTGGACCAATCAAGATGTATGTACACACCCACTGGGTGGAAACTGACTGGTGGGTGGTGTCTAACAATGGCTATAAATTGCAATGTTTGCTAATGTACATTGTGGAGATATTGTGAAGTGTAGAGAATATAGTATTTATATATAGTAGAATAAAGTAGATCTTTTATATAAGACTACTGAGTTGTCTGGTGTCTTGAGGGAAGATACAAGAGCCAGAAGAATCCTGGAGAAGTTTGGAGACATCTCAGGAAGAAGAGAGAGAAGGCTAGGAGAGTTTATCAGGGTCTTCAGCCTATTCTCTGAAACTCTGCTGCTTGGGAAAGAAGCATCAACCACTGATCAAAGCTGGTCAGCTCTGCTGCATAACAAGGTGGAGAGTTAGAGCCAGAGGTGAAGAGCTACAACTCCCATCATCCCTGACAGTTATGTAATGCTGTAATCGCTTAATATTTAAAAGGAAATTAAAAGGAAACTAATCATGATGCAGGAGGTGAGCAAACAGGGCATTGTCAGTACTGAGGAATTAGAGTGCTGAAAAGAAAGCAGTGGGAAGTTATGCTATTAAAGCACAAATGCGGTGAGAGTGAAGTTTGCAATATCAGCATTCAGCTATCTTTGTGAGTATGGGTGAAGTGGTTTTCAAATGAGACAACCCAAAACAACTAACTAGTGTAATAAATGCTTACTTTAGGATGGGGCTGAGAGTCAGCAAGGTTTGATTAATTTGTAATAATAATAATAATAATAATAATATGCAATAAGTAGTGGTTTGGGTAATAACTCTGGGAGACCAGGGTTTAAATCCCCACTCAGCTGTGGAAGCCCGGTAGGTGATCTTGGGCTTGTCACATCTTCTCAGCCTCAGAGGAAGACAATGGTAAACCCTCTCTTAACAAAGTTTGCCAAGAAATCCCCATGATAGGGTTTCTGTATTGTCACCATATGAAGGTACACAATAGGATGAGTCTGTTGCTGTTTTGAAGCCAAGCACAGAAGGGAAACCATCTATGAAAGAGAAGGAGAGGAGTATGAGATGCTTATTTTTCTTACCCTATTGGAGTCCTCCAAAATGGACATGATCACTGAACATATGCCAAAAATCTCAGAAGCCTAATACTTCATGGGTTACTTCTTGTGTGCCTTCAAGTCATTTCCGATTCATGGAAATCCTAAGGCACTTCTATCATGGGGGTTTCTTGGCAAAATTTGTTCAGATGAGGTTTGCCATTGCCTTCCCTGAGGCTGGGAGAGTGACTTGCCCAAGGTCACCCAGTGGGTTTCATGGCCAAGTGGCAATACTGTCCATGAAACTTTAGAAACAACTGGAAGCATGTATGTTTTCCTCTTACTTATAACCATGTTACAGTTTTATAAAACTAGCAGAGAGTATTGGTGAGGCTGTAGAATGTTACTAGTAAGCCACCCCAATATTATTGCCTTGCTGTAGAGAAAGAGAGCAATACGAGATTATCACAAGGAGGGTTGTTTTGAACAATAAATGCGAGATGGCTTGAGCAGTCATATATGCTCAGTCTCATCTCATGCTATACAATTGTCCTGAATTAAACATAGGCCCTCAAAGGATAAAAACAGTTTAAAATAGTTCCGGAAAAAGATTGCAATACAGGATCCTTTAAAGCGCTTCATTTAAAAAAAAAACTTCAGTTCTGCTACTACTGACTCTTCCTCTTCTTGGTAATTTCTAGTCATTTCAGGGCCTGATGCATCCTGCAGCAGGTGCTGGGTGAAGATTTGGCCTCAAGACCCACCAAAGTTGCCTACAAGTGTAGTAGAGTTAGGGTGAAGAAAATGTGGACCTTCAGGTATTATTGATTACAACTCCCATCAGTCCTAGGCGCCAAAGCCTGATGAAAGTTGCAGATGAACCATGCCTGGAAGGCCACAGATTGCACACACTTGTACCTGGGTCACTGTGTGATGAGATTATAAACATCAAAGAACTGTACAGTAGGTAGGGACCTCAAAGTAGTCTAATCCCCTGCTGATTCAAAAACTCCACACCCCTAAAGCATGCTTAGGAGATGTCTGTCCAATCCCTGTATAAAACCATCCAGTGATGGAAAGCTCTTCATCTTCCAAGGCATCACTATCACAAAATTCTTCCTCATACTCAATTGAAACCTCTTTTCTTGTAATTTGGAACCAATGGTTTAGGCCAGGGGTAGGCAACCTTTCCCCTTTAAGGGCCGAGGGACTTCAGCTCCCAGAATCCCAGGAGCTATTGGCCAACATGGGACTATTGGCCAACATGGCTGAGGCTTCTGGGAGCTGAAGTCCCTCAGCCCTTAAAGAGGAAAGGTTGCCTACCCCTGGTTTAGGCCATACCTTCTGGAACAGCAGAAAACAAGCTTGCTTCAACATCTGCATGACAGCATTTCAGTTAGTTGAAGATGGCTACCACATCACCTCTCAGTCTTCTCAAAGGTGAGCATATCCAACTCTTATAGTCATTTCTCATTTACGTTATTATGGTGTTCCCATTGTAAGCTTTTGATTTCCATCTGCAAAAAGGGTTGATTTTTTAGTGCACACTGGCTAACTGGAACATCAGGAGCAGCTCTTCACGACCCTATTACCTTTAAATTTGTTCCCAGAGTGGAGCAGTAACAAATGATATGAGGGCATAGAGGATTTTTCATCTCATTGCCCTGTCTCTCTAATACTACTATGGCCCATAGTGGTGAGTAGACCAGGCCTGTGAATGATGGGAAGATTATAGCATGAATCCAGGGATCCCACTTTAGGGACTCCTGTTGGTTATTTTTGGCCTATTTTTAGCCATCAAAGTATACTTTCCCTGATGATCTATAGCAGGGGTGCAGAACATCTGGCCTTCTAGATGGACAGTACAGTCAATGGTAAGGGCTGTTGGAAACAACAGTCCAGAAAAATCCAGAGGCACACAGATTTCTCATCATGGATACAGAATAAGACTTGTGTATGTCCAGATAAGTCCTCTACCCACTTTGCTTCTCCTTGAGCTAAACATATATCAGTCTTCTCCCACAAAGCACTAACAGGGCCCTGGTCTACCATCTGGGAATTACCAATCTAGGTTACAGCAGCTCACAAGTGAGTATTAATCATGACTCACACACATGGAACATCTTGTCCTGTTTTCTGAGGACTACTTCAGATGGTTGGCTGCAGACCCAGTATAGCGCAGGAAAACCTTTGGCTCAGGAGGCTAATCCAGCCTGGAAGGATGGAATTCAGCCAAAGGATCTCATCCACTGCTTCACCCACTATGGGAGGAGAGAGAAGAATCTCACTGCATTATTGTTTCCCCAGTCACTGTCAAGAATTAATGGCAGGAATTCCCCATCACTCCATTCTCTCTTTCCTAGCTGGGAAGGAGGTTGGTATACCAAACTAGTCAATCTCAACTAGTGTGGGTAGGCAGGTATGAGTGAACCCCAGCAAAGGTGTCTGCAAATGCTGTTGAGAGTGCTTTGCTTCGTTTCCTGCCTCTTTGCATGGGGGAGAGGAGCAAATCCTGCAAATCTTAGATGGTGTTTGTAGGCCCATAGGTTGAGCCCTTTCAGGCCCAGGCAGTGTGTGGAAACTCTAGCTGGAAACCTGTTGCTCCCTTTTCCCCATCTGGCAGAGATGTTCTGCTTGTCACTTTAGGTGAAGACCTGACACCATCTGGTTGACTGCAGAGGGACTGCATTCATCCAATAATGTGTCACCGCCCCTGGTATAGACCTTCATTCGGGAGTGAATCCCATTAATCCCATTATACTTACTTTGGATAGATATGCATGGGCAGTGGGGAAGTGGTAAATTCTGGCAGGCACTTCCCAGGATAGTCTGCATAGCAATACCCCCAATGGAGAGCCCAAAATATAAGTGTCTGTGTTTATATGAAACAATTTCAAGTAATTTTCATCATTACCAGAAACAGGTTTTCTGTATAGCCACCTACCAAATACTTTGTTTACATCAGATGACAACTTAAATTTATTTGACAATAATAATTTAAATCATTTAAATCATGACTTTTTAATTGGCATATTTTATAGAAGGTAAAGCAGAGATGACATGCACAGACAATGAAGACATCAGCCAGAACATCACAATTATGAATGTGTTACCTGGAGTTACACATTCAGGACTGTTACATATTCATAGTTCCGACTTAGCCCCTAGTTAGAATCTTTGGAGAGACCATGAAAGTCCCCCAATCCCCACTTACTGACAGCAGCGGCTGCAATTGATGGAGTCAGTTCCCCTGTTGCTCAGGAAGAAATTGATCTCCTGTGTAAGGGGGAATTGAGACAGGGACCCTATTGCTGCATATCACACCAAAGTTCAATCACTGGAAGAGGTGAAAATGGCAACCCCCTGTTTCCTGAGTGACAGAACAGACCCCCTGCTGCCTGGTAAGTGGGTATCGGTGTGTGTCTGTGTGCCTAGCACTATATGCTGTCATGCATACATAAAGACCATATGGGATTCTGGCCAATCTGTGCATGGTTTTATCATAAAAAGGTGGGCAAAGGTAGATTTATAGCACACAATAAAATCTTAATAACAGACAGTGTGAGCATTGTCAACTATCTATGGCCAACAGAAAGAAATGACCAATTGTTCAAATGATGATCAGAAAATTAGATTGCTGGCCTCTTTGTAAATCTCAGGGCTGTCAGGAAGAAAATTAAGGAGGGAGGAAAAGCCCATTTTGTGTGAGGAAGAGAAGGAGAGCATTGTTGGCCCCTCTATCTGTGAAATGTGAGTATACCATATCTTATCATTTTGCTGCTTTCTTTGATTTTCTCCTAAGGCAGAGAATTGCATTTTCATCTGTAACCTACATGTTATGAGATAGCCATTTGATATTTCAGTTTGATATTACAAGTATTTTCACATTTCCATATTGTCCTTTGTCCATTTTGCATTTTGGGGAGTGCTGAAATATCTATGTGTGATAATCTATGGATTGGAGGCAAGGGAACACCTGGATTTATTTCCAGGCACATTTGAGCTAGTAGATGCTGGGAGTCTAAAGCCGGCTTCCAAACCACTCTCCAGATTGGCTGCTAAAGCCAAAGGTCTGGAAGAACTCAGTGAATCTGCAGCCACTGGACTTGGGATTCTGTGCATTGTTTAGACATCTCACAAGGCAATATGCAACTTTGGCTATTGAACACACAACCCGACCTCTCTTGGGGAAGGCTGCCTCTCCACAGCTTTTTAGTGGTTTGCCCAGAACATTATCCCATTTATTCAGGGCCACTTTTTCCTTGATGGTGTTAATTACCCAGTATAGATAAGGACCTTATTTGTCAAAAGCCATAATTATGCATCCTTTTACCTGTGACAAATTTCATGCCAGCCTTCCAAGAAATGACATTTTAATTCATTAGAAACATTTTCATATCATCTCAAAATTGATTATGCACTTTTGAGATGCTACGTTGGGATGTTTCTCCCATTCTGCTCACTCCTATCCTTCCTCCAACCATTACAAAATAGTGAAAGACTCCAAGTGCAGTGAAGTGTGGTCACTTTATTTCCTTTCTTAATACAAAAAGAGGCAATAGTCTTTCTGCTCAATTTTTGTGGCATTGCTCCTTTCCCTGTAAGGTTGCACAATGCCTGCAGGATCTTGCTTCCAAAACTTGAAGATGTAAATAAAATATTGCCACCTTATATATTACTGTAGTGCTATGTACTTAGTGTTAGCTGTGTCTTTGAGCTAGGGATAAGAGTATTCAAGATTTTTTGGAGAGGAAGGTCAAAAAAGGGTTTCTTGACTGTTGGGAAACTCTGATAAGGAGAATCATATGAACTGACAAGAAATCTACATAATTCAGAACTTATGGACTGACAAGAAATCTACATAGTTCAGGACTCATTCTGCTCAACATTTGCAGATGTGGGATTTTTTGCACAGAAAATATTTTCTGCACAAAAAAATAATAAAGCAGACAAAACTATTCCCTGCATAGAAAATGCTTTTTCAGCCATTCACACATGTGAATTTTGTGCAGAATAAATCCTAAACCCTAAGTTGTCTTCAAAAATTGCAGGGTTTTTTTAAATCATTTTTCACAGTGGGGCAAAAATTGTTAAAATTACTAATTACTAAAATTACTAATTATTTTTTGCGGAGAACAATTTATCTTATTTATTTCAAGGATTTATATCCAGCCTTTCTCTCACAGTGGAATTCAAACAAAATTAGTGAAAATTTGAATCTCTACTGTGAATATGGTTTCAATACACAAGAGTTTAAAAGGAGGAGGAATTAATTGACTACATTCACTATGTCAGCCTTCCTCAATCTAGTGATTCCAAATGTTTTGGACTACAAGTCCCATCATTCCAAATTAACAGCTATTGGCCATGTTGTATTGGATGATGATGATTATAGTTCACATTTGGGCAGAACAGGAAAGGGAATGCTGCCATAGGTCAGGAAAACTGTATTTACAATTTAATAAGGTGGCCACTTGCATATTGGCAGATAAGATGAAATGCATCACCAAAAAAGGTGACAAGAGGCAACACAGGCTATGCATGGATGCAAAATTATAAACAGTTACTATAGTTGAAATGAAAATGCAATGCATCTCACTATAGAGAGGAAGACTGGGACTGTGGCTGTAAATCATGTTGGTGGAGTAAGCAACACATCTCAGCCAGCTTGAGAGCTACTGGCTACGGTTCCATCTCCTCAGCCACTCACAGGGTTTGTGTGTGCATGGAATGGGGGAGATGTTTAGGGCTAAACCTCTAATCCTGGCTACTCTTGAGCACTGAGGAAAGAGGGAGCAGCCTGTATGTAATGTCTTTCTTTTGGTACTCAAAAGCAGTCAGAACAAGCTGATCAGTAGCCAGGGACATGGAACTGTGCCCAGCAGACCCCTAGCTGTTGTTGCATGCTGAGGTCAGGGCCTTGTGGAAGGAAATACTGAATACCTCTTTCTACAAGGTCCAGAAAAACATATATGCAGTTACACTTGCATATCTCACCAGCATGATTCCTGTGCGCCTGCTCATTCTATTTTGCACATGCTAACCACTGATAGGTAACTTCACAGGCCCTGCTCTCTCTTACAATTTTTAATCTTTAAACTGTACTTAAACTGGGCACCGCCCTTCAGACAGAAACCTTCCTATGTAAAGTAGAACAAATGCCCACCATACCACTTTGGAACTTCATAATATTTTTATTTTAAATATGGCACTCAATTCAAAACTTCTAGATAAGCAGATTGATAACCATCCATAAAAGTAATGAGATCAGACACAGAAAAATGGGTTAAGCAAGGGCCACTTTATTTGACCTAACGTATTTAAGATGTGTTGGCTTGTAAATGAAGCAAGAGCAGGGAGCAACCTGATGCGGGTTCAGCTGAAGCCAGGTGTCAACCCCCTTGACAAGCTCCCCTGCCCTTCCTTGGATGAAATACCTCATCCCTGTGGGCAATCCCAATACTTGGTTTGCTCTTCTACTGGCCATAAACCACTACTCCCCCCCCCCAAATAATTAACAACAGCAGCATGGAACCAAAGCCCTCGTCTCCTTTCAGTTAAGGAGACTGGCCTATTGATTATACTGCAGACACAATTTTCTTGACTTGTGTGCTGTGAAGATCCAAAAAAGCATGCAAGGGGCTGATCGGGTCATAAATAGCCTCCCTCTCCATCCCTATCACATGCATCATTCTGGCACCTTGTGCCAGATGCAAGCCACCCTGGTCTCTATTACAATGGAGGGGTATCAAAGTCCTACCTTCCTCTGCAGTGTTGCTCACCATGTGAGTCAGATATTTTATATGCATAGTATATACTTGTATATACCTAGCCCGTACCTGTGCTGCATTTCTGCAGTTGGAAAAACAATGTATTCTTGAATGAGCATATGGCTAAGAGGCTGACATACAGCAATTTGAGGAAAACAGAATTATATTTCCAGGGGTGCTCTGTATATCAAAAAGACAGCAGAGAAGCAAAATTTAATCACATAATTTTATTAGCACAGCATCATGAAAATAACATAACAAGAAAAACTTCAAATATATAATTTCTTTTCATCTTAAGATGTTTAGGGCAGCCATGTTCTAACAAAATAAATCCTCTTATTTCATAGATCACTCAGGCTTATCACCTGTCTTCTCTAATTACATTTTTATCAGACAAAATATTTATTTCTACATGGGTGTGCTAAAGACTATGGATTTGGCAGTGTTGCTCCCATCCTGAGGCTATTCAAGAATGGAGGGTTTTGGTTTTCCCCCAAAACCCTATTCGTCAGAAGTAAAATCAATGCCCAGTAAAATCTATTTATATACCAGCTACATGCTCTTCCATGTGATCCAAGTGGACTCTACAGCAGCCCAATGTAGAAATCATACATTTTCCAGACAGAAGAATGCAAGTATAATTCATAGCAAACAACTTAGAGCAAGTTTTCTCTCACTTTAACACTGTCAAATGCCATACAGCCTGGATCATATATACATGTGAGAATATTGTCTTCCTGAAAAGTTGAGATCAGAGTGGGCAGCTGCCAGAGGTTGAGGTGGCACTCTGCCCTCCCTCTCCATGGGACTCTGGAGGGATGCACTTCTTTGTCATCTTTCTGCATCTCCTCCCTGCAAACTGGCCCACCTAAGCCTTTCTTCAAAACAGAAATTGACCAGAGAAGAAAATCTGATTACCCTCTGGTTTGGGGAAAAAAACAAAGAAAGAAAAAGAGGATGAAAGGAAGGCCTCTAAGAGTTTTAAAAAGTGAAGGACACAAAGTATGGGATGGGGTGCTATTGGCCATTTGGGATACAATTTTTTTCACCAATTTAGGGGGAATGAGGACCCTTTAGGAGTAAAAAATTGCCTGGGGGGCTGTAAGTGGCCTACTTGTTGCACTTTGCCCTCCCCTGGATAAGACCACTAAAGAATGTAAAATTGCATTCTGCTATTTTTAGCTTTTTGCCACTGTGACAGGGACACCTCCAGCCCTGGAAGGAAAAGGCAGGCCAAGAGCATCCTTTGGGGCTGCTGCCCTGGTTGAGTGAATACTGTGAAGTAGTACCTAATATTTTATCACACAGCATCATTATTTTGAGTTCTAAACAATAGTAGATAATCATATATGGGCTTACATTAGTTAACAAAGCCTCTAACAGTCTTTTTATGCCTATCCAGCTTCTTTTTCTTCCTCAGTTTCTCTCTATATATATATATCAAGAGAGTTATTAAGGAAGATGGTGAAGGTTGTGCTGGTCTATGACTGTAATAAAGATGAACTGAACTGAACAGTGAAGGAGAGCTGGAGAAACACAGTCTTCAGGTTTTGAGTTGCAGCAGTGTGTTGCAGTGAACACTGCAATAAAACTTGAGCTGAGAAAGATCCTACTGCAGCTTTGTGCACCTGCCATCAACAAGGAAATTAAAAAGTGCCTGTATCAAGAATCCCTTACTGAACATATGAGAACAGCAAAACAGAGAGAAAAGGAAAGAGCAGACAAGTCTGCTTCACCAACTATATCCAGCATGTTAAAAAGCCATAGATGTATGTTTTGCCACCAAAATGGAAATCACAAGAAACACTGAAGCTGATCAAAAGTCAAGTTACCCAAGGATGCATTTTGGGGGAAACCTTGAAGTGGTCTCTAAAAGACTCAAAATGCTTTTATTTACTTATAAGTCTTACCTGACTTGGCTGTTTAATTTCAAATGTGCATATTTTAAATTTCAAATAAAAAAAATTGTGAAACATATTGAACACCTTATCTTTGTGTGTGTGTTTGTGATGTAGGAATCTATATTATTTCTACATTACTTCTGACTCTAGTACAAAGTTTTCTGTCACATAATTCCTAGCAATGCATCTACTTTGTTAACTGAGGCATACCTGTAAACTTTAGGAATTAACTCAAATCATTGTTTACATTTGTGACTTGTAGAAAAGAATTTAAAACACTGTTTGCTTTTTTTGTTAGCAATTTTGTATTACTATACAAATAAATGTTTCAAATAAATGTTTTAGAAATTCTAGCAAGACATTGTTTCTTGTCATCTTAAAATATATGTGCATTGATGGTGTTCATACTGTCCAGCTATGTAAAAGTTTACAAAAAGTACAAATTAATTACAGACCCTTAATATTTATACACCTATGGAAATCCCTTCAGCCCAATCATCAGAGTTATAAGTGATGCACATATTTAATAGTCAAAATTAAATAATGACATATGAAATTTAGGTGGAGGGTGAACATTTCTATGAATTATATTGCTTGAATTTCTAATTCAATGTGTTTATTGTAAACACGAGTAATAGTGTATTCCTGGAACACTCACACTAAGATCACAGCTTCCTAACTCAATATTGTCTACACTGACTGGCAGTGCCATTTTAGGATCACTGAGAGGAGTATTCCTGCCTAGAGATGGTGGGGATTGAATCATGGACAGTCTGCTTGTAAAGCTCTACCACTGACTCTATCGCTAACAATCCTCAAACAAGATTTAAGAGGTTTTTTATTGTATTGAAAATGGCAGCAAGTTTTCCTGATAACATAACCTTGTTGGTCTAGAAGAAAGTGGTAGGGTATTCTACTGTTTGTCACCATGTCTACTTTACAGGAGCACAATATTTTAAACGGGACTAGTTATAAGAATGCATGAAGAATCCGGATGAGTTAGACTAAAGGGCCACCTAATCCTATATTCTGTTTCTAATTGTAGCCAGGTAGATGATTCTGGGAGGCACACAAAAAGGCATGAAAGTGTTAGCCTTCTTCTCTGTGCTCTCACCCAAATGGTGAGATGGGTTTTCTGTGACACAGGCAATACTTTCTGAACATGGAGGTTCCATGTAGTTATCCTGATTAGTTTTTCAAGCTACAACTTGCAGAATCCCTCCATACAGCATAATCCAAAACAACTTCTCCAAGCTCTGTGCTTAGTTGCTGTTGATAGGCCTATGGTCATGAATCTATCTAGTCCCTTTTCAAAATGACCTAAAAAGAGGATGTCACCACATCTGGATGCAACATGCATATTATGTTTTCAGTGATGACCAAGAGATATGAAAACCTACATGGGGGAAAAACCAAGTTATATAAATGTTGTCAGTAGTAAAAATCTTTGCCTGCTTATCACTTTTCTCATAGTTACTGCAGTTACAGAATTCAAGTCAAGGAGTACTATATATTTGGGTGCAATCTAGACAAAAATTAGGCATGCTTATATTTGTGTACTGCAAAGTAAATTTATTGGGCTCAACAGAACTCTTTGGGAATTAAGGGTGCAAAATGAATAGAAGTGACCAGAACAGTTGTTGTCACATCAGCAAAACAAGGTTTGTAAATCCGAAACAGAGAGGAGAAAAAAAAATCAGTGGATTTCTGTGATAGCTTTGAGACAGACCCAAGTATAATTCTATATATAAAGCAAGTCAGTCATATTTCACCAAAGTACATACATATAGTGATTGTGGACTGTAACTGGTGGCATGTTCTCCTGATTATATTTTAATGAATAAGCAACTGAAAACATCATTATCAAAAGCAACAAGTCTCTAAATTTGGGGTTTAATTATTACAATCACTTGATGGCATTTAAGCATTAAAATACCACTGACTTTAGGAACAATGCACAACCCCTGGTGCAGGCAAACTTTGCACCAGTACACCTGGGGATTGCATGGATTAACAACTGCGGGTGAGATTGTCTTGTAGCAACTGTGGAACATTCCCTACATTTGGCCACCCCAAAATATATTCATTTCATGGTGCTACTGCTGTGGCAGCAGCAGCAGTAAGACACCAATGCATACTTGTCAGTGCAGGAAAATTAGCCCAACTGGAGCCCAGGAATTGAGCTTCTGGACTGTACCATTGAATGGCATGGGGGCAGGACAACTGCCATCAAAGCTGCTGTAATGGCCTGGACCTGTTAAAATGTTTCCAGACAAGTGGAGCAGACCCATTGCTCTCCATTTTGTCCAACAGTAACTCAACAGAGGAGCTAAGATATAGGCTTGAGGGCACAAGCAGGGCATCAGCATCCAGCAGTAGCAAAGGTTGAGAATATGTGGCCCTCCAGATACTATTGAACTGTAATTTTCCTCACTATGGTCGATGATAGCTAGGGTTGCTGGGAGTCGCAATCTACAATCTGAAAGGCCACATGTTCCCTGTAAAACAAGTACTGTGCATGCCATGCCCCAATACGGCAACAATTGTGCATTATATCCAAAGGTGAACAGTAATCATAAAGAAGATCAATAGAGGGAATGTCATATACAAAGTTCTGTAGATACTCATTTAATTTATTCTAAAACTAATAAGACCTCGAAAACCACAAGTAACTAAGGAATGATGATCTAGTATGAAATTAAATATAAACATATTTCATGGAAGTATATACTTTATATTGAAATGCCACCACCCACCCAGCACATAAATAAAAAATTATGGTTTTTTTTAAAAAATCGTAATCGCAAGAAATGGAATTTGACTAAGGCATTTTTGAAGAAGGAAGGGGAACAGTTTTGATTTTTCTAGGCATAAGATTTTACATTCAAATTGTACATATACTTCTTCATCAGCAAGGTAAACTGGTGCAAGAAATGCAAAAGAAATATGGCATTCACTTTTTCCAAGTGTTGCCTTAGTAAAAAAAGATTATGCCAATATGTTGTGCGGATAAAGTCTAGAAGTTCTTGGGAACCAAACGTTCTGTTACAGAATGTCATAAAACAGTTACAGGCCGGAGCTGCTCCAACTGGCTTTCCAATGCAGATCGTTCTTTGTGAACTTCCTAGACAATGCAAATGACACAAAACAATTAGTATATGAGCTCTTCAAGGCATAAACATATAAAACAGCCTGTCTACAAATGAAGTCAACTTTTACAATCACTCCATGACTGATGTTTACAGGGTACTATAAGGTTATAATGAAACAGATAAAAACACACATATTTGCTGATAGGATGCATTATGATTGCCTTGATGTTCCACTGTTCTGCTCCTTGAATGTAAAACCTAGGTTCCTTAGGTTCTCCAGATGATTCAGAAAATAAACATTAGGGTATATTAATGTCGGAACAGGCAAAATATAGATTGGGATCTACTAGTAGAGCTCTGGGTGGCTTGCAGTAGACCTCCATGATTTTGACAAATGAACAAAACCGCTCTATTATGGCTGGTCTTCTGCCAGAGGCTGAGGGAGGAGAGGAGGAAATGGCATCCCTCCAGAAATAAGAATTCTGCCACTCCCCAAATAAATTTTCCTTCAGTCCCCAATTTCTCACATTTCAGTAATTGAAAACTTCAGTTGAGTATTTAGAAATGCAGTCTGTGCCTCCAAAGAAAAGGTGCAGGCGAGATTACCCAGGGCATGTAGATGTAGCAAATATAAGAGTTCTAGATGGGAACAATTTTCAGTGTCTCACTCTCTGCAATGCTAGAAATATGGGAACTGAAGAACTGCACAAGGTGTAGATTTATTATGGAAAGGGGACAATGTCCTCATTTTGGGGGGCTCAATACACCCTTGTGTTCTGCTAACTCCTTTTCTCGGTGTTGTTCTACTATAAAACAGGAGTAGTAATTGGCTGGCTTTGACAAGGCTCTTTGATGCCTTCAAGTCATTTCCCACTTAAGGTGACCCTAAGACAAACCTATAACAGGGTTTTCATGGCAATATTTGTTTGCCATTGCCCTCTCCTGGGACTGAGAGAGTGTGACTTACCCAAGTTCACCCAGTGGTTTCATGGCCAAGCCAGGAATCGAACCCTGGTCTCCAGAGAGTTGCACTAGTGAATTTAGAATCCCTAATCTATGGTAACTCACACATAGATCTATAGATATTTCAATATATGGATCACAGTTGACTGTGCTTCTTGAACCATGGTTTTATGTCTAGTTCTAGATGAGAAGACCTCAGCATTAGGGGGGGGGGGAGTTAATGCCACCTGAAGTTTGCCCAACTCTGCATTAAAGGACATGGAATGTCAAGAAAATGTCTTATTTGATATATTGTGTAAACATTAAGCTGTATCTTTTACACTGATTCATTTAGCACTATTCAGAATGCTATATTAAATTATTGGCTGTTACAAATAATAAAGAGCTACATAAAGTATTTTAGGGCAGTGGATGTGAAAAGCATCAAAACATAAAATCAGTCAATCACTTGACTAGAAGGCAGCAATGACATGCAGCGGAAAATGCAGTCACAGCACCACTGTTAGCATTTTCCCATTAAAAAGCTACATTGTGAACACAGAAAGCCCACATTTTCATTTCAGTGATTTAGGGGGAATTACTTTGCCAGTTTGTTTGTAGTTCACACATTTTACATAACTGTGTGCAATCAGAAAAAAAAGAGGAAAAGTCTGATGAGAATGATAAATTATTTCTTCTTCTTCTTCTTCTTCTTCTTCTTCTGCATAAATTAAACCCCAGAGACAAAGGCACTTGTTTTGGAATTTTATTTTATTGTATTTTTAAAAAATTATTGCTGGCTACCATGAAGTATGCATAAGCACCAGAAAGATGAACCCAACACAGGTATCTGTCCCTCCCTCCTTATATCTATTTCTCAAGAAAATCACAGTGATGTATATCTCTATCACAGTCGGGTACATATCTGCCTAGGAGAGAAGTGCCCTATGAGATTCACTAAAATTTATTTTAATATTTTTCTTTGATTCCCACTCACAAACGGCTATGTCAGTCAAAGTTGTTAACTTGACGTTATTAATCTCACTACATGATAGGGAAGCAACAGCTATCTTTTCTGTTCTTAGACAAGCCCTTCCTCTACCCCTTCACTCACCAAATGAATCCCATTTTTCCCAAATTGCTTGGAAGACCCTGTTGTTGTTTGTTGCTATTTCCAATCAAGTCAGCTTTGACATATCTGGAAATTGACCAAAATCACCCCTATCTCCCCTATCTGTTTCTGGGATCCTTTTCTGGGTTCATGATCCTTCCCATTTATGGAAGGGCACCTTGGTTCCATTCACTGCTACCTGGTACTCTCATATTTCAAGACTGAAGGAAAGGTAGCTTTCTGTTCCCATTAGTTTTAGGCTTCCTTCTTCAAAAGATGGCAGGCATAGGTTTTAAAGAACCTCAATAAACGTTTAACTTTTTGCATGCTTTTTACCTTTAGCTGCTGTTGAAGTTCACTATTCAACCGAGCTAGCACCGCATTGGCTTCTTTGTTTTTACGAATAGCAGTCTGTATAGCTTTCTTCTGTTTTGAAGACTGTCTGCCAGAAACAAACCATTTTCACACAATAGAACCTTCTTCATGACTGATTTAAAAAAGGACTGTGATGCTCTTATTACGAACCAAAGCAAAGAGGGTATTGGGTGAGAGAGGTCAGTTATACATTTATACAAGGCAAGTTGCTGCAGAGAAACAAGTATTTTCAGAATATATTATTTAATAAATTATTCACAAAATAAAAAGAAGAAATATGTTGGCATATTTCAGACCTTCTTGTGCTAACATTTTAAAAGCCATGCCTGTAAACATGAATATTTTTTCCTAATTGTTGCTTTTGAAAAGGCAGCTTGCCAAGACACCAATAACTGGGCTCAAGATCAGTCCATATGAAGGGTTTTCCATTGTGATTCAAGTTAACTGTTCCCCTGCTACTCCATGATCAGATTTAGGATGCTGCCACACTGCAGAAATAAAGTAGTTTGACACCGTTTTAACTGCCATGGCTCACTCCTATGGAATTCTGCAATTTTTAGTTTGGTGGGATACCAGAGCTCTCTGACAGGGAAGGCTAAATGTTTCACAAAACTACAAATCCCAGAATTCCATAGCATCATGGCAGTTAAAGTGATGTCAAACTGTTTTATTTCTGCAGTGTGGCAGCAGCCTCCATCAACAATATCACAGTTTTCTGGATCAATCAGCCATACCTGATCAATGGGAAGATCATTTTGTGATGTCAATCACACAGTTGTCAATTTGACAGGATTCAAAACCCACCAACATTTGGCTTTAAGCACAAAGAGGGCCACCAGCCCTTCCCCACCAATATGGCTAATTTAAGTTTTTAGGGGCATACCATAAAGCAATACTTTTTAATGGCATGCCTAAATTTTTGTTCTCTATGTTAGTATTTCCCCCCAGAAAAGTTTTTTAAAAAGAATAAAATTTGCATTCAGAGATTTGCAACTGTTGCTTAATGTCCATCCAGATAAAGGAAATTTTATTATGCCAAAATAGGAGCAAAAGCATCAGTATTGTTCTGTTACATTGTTGCTTTCTCTGTTTCTTTGGAAAACACAGATCAGCCTTATAGGGAAATTAAACTTCCAACAGACAATCCTTTTGACTGTCAATTTTGCTGTTCTACAGCTTGAAAAAGTGAATGTGTTAGCAATTTTCAACTTTGAAAAAAAATGAAGGAAAATGGGGGAAATACAGACTAGATAAGCAGAATTATTTCTAAGAGAGGTCTTTCATAGTTCTCTGTGAGGTGTTAGCAGCTCTTAAATGACAATGTGATCCAAGACAGATATACATTGTCTTAAAAACAGCAAGGAGTTCCTGCCAAAAAGTGCTGTTAGCTTTTCTCTTTGAAGCGGAGTTGACAATTTGATCTTTAGAACTGAATTCTATGTTTCTCTTGAAAAGTTATTCCCTGTTTCCTTATTGCCCTTCCCTACAAATTATAAACTGTCCCCTATGTAATCCTGAAAGCAGTATTTCAGATGTCTGGGCATATTTCCAGTGGAGTTCACATGTTCTGAAATTCCAAGAAAAGAACAAGTGAGTTTGCACAAGTATCCCTGTATCTTGTGCTTGTTCACTGCCTACACAAAATTATTTCCGAACTTCAGATATGTTAAAGGCAGTGAAACTCACTTACACTTTCTCCTTTAGAGTGTCTGAAGCCCCTCTAGGCTAGTATAAAGCCCAAATCATTGTCTGTTTCTCATGACGGACCCTAAGGTGGCCTTTTTTTACCTTGGAATTGAATGATGGGACTTGATGGCAGGCAAGGAAGAGGCAACACTTTTTGTGGGAGAAACTTCCTGATTCTCCAGCATCTGCCCTTCAGGCCAAAATTTCCTGCGGATTGGTTTTGATGGTGGCTGAGTGAGCAAAACCTCCTGTGATGGAAAAAGCTTAAAATTACTTTTCATCATCACTCAGGAAATCAACAACAAAATATGCTCTGTACCATTCATATTTACAAAATGTTGCTGAGTCTAAAACAGGGCTGGCAAAAACATGACTTTTGGGTGACATGTTGCTCTGGGGTGGGGTCTGCCTTGTGGCCCCTGAAGCCTCTTGGTGATCCCCCAAGCCGCCATACATCATTTTTTTTTTGAAAAACAGCCAAAACCCCCAACACAAACACTTCAACTTCTACATAAATGTGATAATCTGTATTCTCTCCCCCGCCCCCCCCCCCATCATGGGAACTGGCCATATTTCAATTGATTTACAGAACTGTGACATTACATAACTTCCAGTCAGGTGGAAAGTGTCCATACAGTCCACAGGGAGGCAGGGAATGCTCCCTACGTTCTCCACACTTGCCTTTTCCAGTCTCAGGCATATTTTAAAAAATCAAAAACCTTAGGTATTTTCATTCTTTAGAGACCAATGGCATCATTCCTTGATGGAATCAGCTACAAAAAGTCTCCAGAATTGCAATCTAGTAATGAGACTTATAGTTGTACAATAGTATATACAAGGTCTTGCTGCTGTTATGTGCTTTCAGCCAAACCTACTGGGTTGTTTTCTTATGGCAACCCTGGCCTAAGGCTTTGTGCAGAGTGGGTTTGACATTGTCTTCCTCTGAGGCTGAGAAAGGGTCACCTTGGGAGTTTCCATGGTTGGACAGAGATTTGAACCATGGTCTCCCGGAGTCCTAGTCCAACACTCAAACCATCACATCATGCAGGCTCAAAATATTTAAAGAAATAAACATAGCCCACATATTTCAATAAGCCTTAAAATTGGCATCACAAAGACCTTCTGTAACAAAGCTTGTTTGGATTCAGATAATATCTAAAACACTAATTTACAAATAGATCACAAGTAGCATTAAGAAATTTGTTCACAGAAACAAAGAGAAAGAGAAAATACAATGAAAGGTTTTCCCATCTGAGCCGAATGCATTTCAACAAGCAAACAAACAAAAAACTCAACAATTTTTTAGAACTCATTTTGTGGGTTGGATGATTTGAACCATGTTCCAGAAAAGCCTATATTTAAGGTTTGCAACCCTTGTATTGGTAACTTTAATAGACTTAAGACTTGGAAGAGAAACAATGCACCTAGTATAACACAGTGTACTCTAGGCCATCCAGCTGATCAGGTTTTTGATGGCCATTTTGCAGTTGTTGCCAATTTGTTGTGTGGAGTCCAGATGTCTTGTTCTGTGGCAGAGAAACCAGATTTTTCCAGCAGTGCCCGCACTTTTATGTATCTTGGAAAAACAAAATTCTTTACTGGGATAACTCATCTATTGCCGTTATCAAATGGAACATGTTTACAGTACTGTCTCAAGCACCTGCAGGATATTGCTTGTAATGTGAATAGTCACATTAAACAACAATTTTCGCTCCTCCTCACACATTCCTATACTACTGTGTGAACTCAGAACTACTTAATCCCTTATAAGATTTCTTTCCAAAAGAGCCCAAAAAGAATAGGAACGATATAAGAAGGCACTAATGTGAAGAAGAAAGTAAAGTTTTGTTTCTTCCACCTCACCTTTCATCCACGATGGCAAAAAACTTGGGGATAGTTGGGTACTGTGCAGTTGCCAGTTTTACTGGGCTGTATGACTACTGCTGCCATTTTAGATTGATTATGGACTGTTTGAGTTAATAACGTTATACTGATAATATTCTGTGCTCATTGTGAATGTGAATCTTATGAAACTTGTTGGGTTTTTTTTTTTAAAAAAACTTTAAAATAGAAATGATTACTAAAACATGAAATGCTGTTACTTGATATTTGTGGTGAAAACCATAAAGGACAGTGCTGAAGTTATCTGCCAGAAAAATACATGTAAGCAATCAACTTATATTTCCCCAATGTACAACATTTCAAATTTATATTTCTCCAGAAATAAATAAACGAAAGTCTTCCTCACAAGGCATAGCTCTCCTAGTGTTTATGTGCAAGGAAGGTGAGGTAAGAGAGTGAGGCTGTTTACTGTTTTAGTGTAGTTTTTAGAGTTAAGAAAAGATGACTTGTTTGTTTGGTATTCTTTTACCTGCTAAGATTGGGGGAACAGGAATGGGGTGAAAGCAGTTGCAGAGTTAGTGCTACTGGAAGGAAAGGATTTTCTTTCCCTGCTTAGTAGAGGAAGAATGGGGGGAAGAAAGAAACTTGAAACTTGGAGCTGTGGTGTGGCTGGAAGGGGTTTCCTCTGCTTGCTGGGGGAGGGAGCAACTAGGGTATGTGAAGTCGTAGGCTTTCATGGCCAGCATCCATAGTTTTTTATGGTTTTTTCGGGTTGTGTGGCCATGTTCTAGAAGAGTTCTCTGAAGATGCCAGCCACAGATGCTGGTGAAACATCAGAAACATCAGAAAGAAACTCTTCTAGAACATGGCTACACAGCCCAAAATACCTACAAAAAACAGCTAGGGTATGTTTTCTTCATCAGAGTTGCATCCGCACTGCAGAAATTTGCACTGCTCTGAACAGGACCCATCATCTAATGGCAGGCCAGCTCACCCCAGCAAAGCCCCATGGAATTACCAGATTTGTCCTTCTGGTCCCTTGGGAGAGCACCTACACTTTTTCTCTAATCTGGAAAAAGTAAGCATTGATGTTTTATACTTTAAATCTTTTAAAAATTGACAGTGGCTTGGGTAAAATCACTAACTCTGTAGCTATTTTAGCTCCGCTTTAACACATACTCCTGGCCACCAGTGGTTTCCTGTGGCGTTGACTTACCTTATTTACATCAGACTCAATTGCACTGTGACTCTTGGGAACCCAAACTTGACATGACTCTGCCTGTTTACAAATCTATGATTTTTATGGATGTGGTATGAGTAATTTTTACCTTTTTTATTGGGCTACTTTCTTCTGCCAGTGAAGAGGTTCTGCTCACTGGCAAATGTACTTCAGTCTCAGACTCTTGTTCCATCTGTAACAATGTTCAAGTTACTGTGAACAACCAAATTACTAGCAGTCCACCCATCTATAGCTAGTTTTAAATATTACCATCACATTCTACTGAGACCAAAGAAGAAAAAGAAGCAGGGTATATTTTTAAAGGCTGAAAACAGTTTATATCCTGCTCCAGTAATATTTTTGTTTTTTGCTTTTAGATTAAATGTCTTCCACATATAACACAAGCTTCAGATATTTGAACACAAAGAAAAGAAAAACAAACAGAAAGGGCAAGATATAAACAGAAATATCAAAAAATAAAAAAGTTACTTCCAATCTTTTTTTTGGCAGTTATCAGCCAATCAATCAATTCTTTATTACAGTCCAAAGACCCAGTAAAACGAAATTCACAACATATAAATTAAATTACATAAATTAATTAACTAAAAGCACAAGGAGCAATTAGATTTTCAGCAGTTATACACACGTGTCTCTCCCTACCAAATGCAGTAAGATTTCTGAATTGATTTTTTCTCCCAGTTCAATTGACTGACTGCCATTCACTTAAATGGGAAAAACATAAGGCCTATACTTGTGGTCACTGTTAGAGTGAGAACAAAACCTGATCTCTAACCCTGTTAATAGCAGCTCTTTTGCATTACACAGTTACAGCACTATTATTCTGCTTTAACTCTTATAGCAACATCCTATGGAATTCCAGCACTTTCACACTATTCATTATAGTACTATGATTCCACTGTAACAACCATGACAATTGCCCATGGAAGCCTATTACCAGCAAAGTATAATTCTTTGGCTGAGAATTATAAATGCCCCTCCCTAAAGTGCAAATTCCAATTCCATAGTATAGAACCATGTTATTGGTACCATATTATATATTATTATCATGTTATGGTATTATAGCACTGTAATTGTGTAGCGTAAAATGGCCACCCGGTTACTTGACTCCCAATAGCAATGTTCTCAACTGCCCATAGCATGAATCCACACAATACATAGCTCTTCCCTCCACACTGACCACATCATCATGGTGACAGGCATTGTATAATGAAGACACTCCAAACAACTCCAAACACACTGCTCTTCTACAACCTCCAGCCATTTTGAGCATGTAAGCCTATACTTGAACAGACAATAGGGTTTGTGCAACAGTAGTGTGAAAACAAATATTGAGTTGCAAGTTTCTACAGCAATTTTAAATAAGCAAGACAATCATGAAAGATCACATCTATTTTTTTCCTTAGTCTTAAAAAAAGGAAAAAAAACTTTCCTTACTTCCTGTAACAACAGAATTTCTGACATGTGGTCTCCATTGGCTACATGGAAGACAGCTCCAATAAGCCAAGTGATGGATTTGTTCCCAACTCTAATGATGTTTTAGGGTTGCAACACTAACATATGGCAAACATTAAAATATATTTTTTAAAAAATATATAATTTCATTACATCAAGCAGAGGATTAGACTAGATGATCTTTGAAGTCACTTCCAATTGCAAGACTGTAAGACAGGAGGACCATTACAAGAAAACAATAATAGTAAATTGCTTATATTAAAGCAAGTATACTGCCAGAAACACATTGCTTGAAAATATGTCATTGTATAGAAAGTAAAATATGTAGGAAATGTATAAAAATGAAAATGCAAAGAACTAGCAAATATGTAGGAAGCCTTCTGTTTCTCCAAAAACAGTCCCATCTAAGCAATAATATAAATAGTTAATGAAGACTGACCAGTCCTAGAAAATCTTATGAGTGTATGTAAGCACTGCAATATATTTGCATGTATATTTCAAACATGAAAGTTGTATATTTCTGCTTCTGTGAGGATAAAGGTCTTAGCTAAAAATACTGCATGTTATCATCTATCCAACTGTAAACTAGTGGAAGTAACAGAAGTAGAAAAGTTGGGGAAGGGGACAAGTCTTCAAGTGATGAGGGTCACTGAGATAAAACAAAAAAGGTAGATCTGCCATATGAAGTCATAAAAAATTTCATATTGTCTATAGGGGCAGTGAGGAGGAATATAATGACTAAGCTGCTCTCCTACATATCCTTTTTTGTAGTTTATACACATATTGACGCATTACTGCTGTAAGCTTCCTGTGCTCCCAAAATTGAAGTATCTGCCAAACAAGTAGAAGATATCTTTTCCCTGGGACATTTCAACAGCAAGGCAGGAAATCAGTCATGGAATCTGGAGTGTTTGTGGAAAGTCCAAACGTGCACTAGATGCTGAAGTCCTCCTGGTGTATATGGACTATGACAGCCAGTCAAGGGAGGAAAATTCTTTGGATTTTAATAAAGCACTGTGCCCCAAATATACCTGATCTGAAAGAACAACATGGAATTTAACAATTCATCACCCAACACAGATCAGGCACATTAGCGGTGCTTATTTTTTGCCATGCAACCTGTGCCAGTTGTTCATTAACTGTTGAATAGCACATGCAGAATGCATATTGTGGATGTGAAGCAGTACAGATATGGTCTGAGTTGTATGTTAGATCTGAAAGCTTCTTCAGCTGATTAACAGAGGGACCACTGATGTCGGTCCCAGAGCGTGCCATGTGGAGGTATATTGTTTGGCTCAAAATCAAGATCAAAAGAGTTGTTGGAATGAGAGGGAGGAAGAGATTGAGAGGTTGTGTGTGAAAGAGAAAGACTGACAGAGGATATGGATCTCAATGAAACAGGAAGTGAGGGGAATTGGATAAATGGTTCTAAAAAGTGAGATTCCTCAGAGTTGTGTTTGTTTCTGACTTCAGATTCTGGCCAAGTTTAACAAGCTAACACATTGCAGCTGCACATCTTGCACTGTTCCTCCTCCTTCTCCTATCTGTCCATCTTGTTTGCTCTCAGCTAGTTCTTCACCTCAGTGGGATTTCTAAAAAGTTCTCGGTACTTACGTAACGCTGTGTCCTGAAAGCAACACAGTAGGACATGTAATTTAAAAAGGATGTCACTGCACACGCCTTACATAAAAATGAATAAGCTGCTGAATGGAGGATTATAACTTTGCTTCCAAGTTGAAAGTATTATTTGAGTCATTATTATACAACCATTACTTGAGTGATTGCACAATGTAAATAGCATGTGCGACATTAGCATATTCCATCTATTAAAAAAAAACCCAGCAGAACTGTTATCCAGCTCATTTCTTGAGCTTTCTCCCCAAAATACTCAACTTCTGAGCTTAACCAAAACTCTACTCTTTCTTTCTTTTCTTTCAGTCCTATAATTTATGTGAAATCTCAATTAGGCCATGGGATCTGGTGCCCTCTATCTAGGTGGGTTGGACTATAACTCCCAGAATCTCACTCCTAGTATCGTCAGTCAGCTGGTACAAAATGTTGGGAGTGGGCAGGGAGGGGGTATTATTCTGGTATTATTTTTGAAATGTCAGCATTGAAGGACTGCACTTCTGAACTCCTCACAGTTCAATTATCACTAATTGATGCAGCAGCTTTTCTAATTGTTTCCTGGTTTGTATATGTGTGAATAACAACTTTAGATTTATTTTTCTTCTATGGAGTTAACTACATTGCCACTGTGCTTTCAGAGAATCCTATGACAGAAATGTGTCAGGAGAAAGCTGATGTTGAGCCTGAAGACAGGATATCCTCCATGCATTAAACCACATCCATTAGAAACACTGGAGGTCTCTCATTCACAGGGTCCGCATAAGTTGAAGTCGGCTTGATGGCAATTAACAACAACAAATGAGAAATATTTATGTCCATACCCAAACTCTTACAGATTAACTCTCCTGATCCTGATTAAAAACTGTCCTCTTTGAAGGAACAGCTAGGGAAACAAAGCAGTGGTTTAAAGTATGACAAGAAGCCTTGGCCAGGCGGCAGACTGTTCTGCCTTCTGGCAGTGTTTTTATGAGCAATGTTCTCTACTGTGGATTGCACAACTCAAAATCTACATTGGTCTCAACTAATAACTCTTATGCGATATATATTAATATTATTTTAAAATATGAAAACAGATCAGAAATGGTCATAAGGAGCACAGATTTACTGACTGTCATATCCTTAAAGTGCCACCTAGTGGAAACTGTCACAAAATTTATAATTAGAATGAAACATGCACATAATATGCAAAGGCATTTGCTTGGCTAAAACTAGCTGTTCCAAAGGTATGAGGATAACATGCATAAATTTAGCCAATTTTAAAGTACAGTGGGTCCTTGGTATCCGCTGGGGTTTGGTCCCAGGACCTCCCATGGATACCTCCCATGGATTCTGTGGATGTTCAAATCCCATTATATACAGTGGCATAGTAAAATGCTGTCCCTTATATAAAATGGCAAAATCAAGATTTGCTTTTTGGAATTTATATCTTTTTGGAATATTTTCAAGCTGTGCATGGGTGAATCTGTGGATAACGAAGGGCCAAGTGTATATGTATGAGAAGGAACTGACTTGGATGAATTTTAGGGGCATTGCAGACCAGCTTAAAGGGCCAGCCTGGGGGTGGACTTGGGGTGGGGCAGCCACACGTCAGCTGCCCCAACACCAGCCCGACACCGTCCTGATGTGTGCACTTGTACGCATGGCACACAGTGTCAGAACGCCCTCCCAGTGCAGCATGCAGACATGCTGTGCCGAAAGGACGTGGAAGAGCCGCAGCACTGGCTGTTAGGGCGGCCTTTTGCCGCCCCTAAAAGGAGCATCATTTTGTTGCTCTTTTAGGGGTGGCAAAAGGGAAGATCGGGGCCGCAGCTTGCAGTTGCCGTGGCCCCGATCCGTGCCTAGCAGGGGCGGCCCAGAGCCGCCCATCTGCATAGCTCCATAGTTACTCTGACTCCTTATATTCACCAATTCCTCTGCCTCTGCCACTAAATGGCAGATGAAACTATAATAAGTAGATACATCTGTGTTGTTAGAGAAAAAATGAGCTTGTTGCAAAATAAATGTTCACGTGAAAAGGAACTTAAAACTGAGGCTGTTAAACTTATACATGTCTACTCAGAAGTAAGCCCCATTGAAGTCAATGAGGCTTGCACCCCAGTAAATGTTTACAGGTTTACAACCAAACATGTTTTAATTTCCCACTGCCATTGATTATTCATGCATTCACCAAATCTATATACACAGTCTAATCACCATGAAAATCCATAGCTTCCTAGTATATACCCAGCTGAAATCACTACTTCTATGTCCATTCAGAAGCTGCAAGAAAGCTACAATGAACTCAGGTTTAGCAAGATATGTAGAACATACATCCCTAAAGAAGGATTCAGGCAAATTGCCCAAAAAAAATTCATGTGATAATCTTGTCACACGTATATGGGTTTTTTTTCCCCATAGATTTATTTCTCAAAATATCTGCTTATATATTTTTCCTATAAGGAACAGCTAAATCAAAATTATGAGTACCATAATGCATAGTGCAAATGTTTGATGTTGCCATCAAAAAGAAGCTTTAAAAGGGACAGATGAGAAAGAGGAAAAGAGAGCCATTAAAAAAATTTGTCAAGTGATTTTTGTCACCCACTACATTCAGAGAGGTTTCTTTCTCCTTCAAAATATTGCTGATTCCGATGCTTCAGATCTATTTTTCTTGCAAGACATTTTTCCTAAACAAGTTAAACCTTTTCTGTTTAGTTTGTGAGCTGAGTACCCGGTATAGCAAACCATCCATTTCTTTTTACAGAGAGTTATACAAGCTGTAAGTGATAGCTCCAAAAGAAAACCTACAGGGATGCAAATACAACAAGCTGCCAAGATCTTGCTGGGCTGACTGCTTTTGCAGCACTCTGCAATCCTCATATTTTGATAAGCTTTTTCTCTCTTGCTTTCTAAAGTGCCGTCTGAGAATCAGTGATAAGGTTTTGGAGGAAAACACTAACATATATATGTGGCAAGAGTGCTTAGTGCTTTTAGAAGTAATGAATAGGCCCTTGATGGAAATTCTACCAATCTGCTTTCATACCTTACTTTCACAAAACCAGATTAAAGTAGAAGACACACATGTGTACTTCCTCTACCTCTATATTAATAGTATCCATATTTTCTGAAGTATTATACTTTGTAAAATTAAAGGTATTTTTTGCCAGAATTCCTTAGGAAAAAAATCTTATCTAGCTCAGTACTAAACATAATCACTACTATGCCTGAATCCATTGTATTATGCTATTATGCATTCATTTTATGGAACAAATAAAAGGTCAAAATAGCCATCTGAACAATAAAATTCATATAAACTGTACTTGGGTAATTAACCTGGTTGCATAACTAAGAATATGCAACATTTTCTCACATTTTATTATTATTTGAGACTTATCTCAAATAAAGAAAAGATCTTGGGGGGGAAATTACTTGTTGTGTTACAGTTCCCAGAATCCTGCAGTTAAAAATTCTTAGAGCTGTGGTCCAAAAAACTTTCCCAAGCTGTGGCATGGTGTTAGATGGTGGCCAACCCATCATTTCCAAAGCTGGGAGTAAGCAGAACTGGGGGGAAGCTCCCTTTCACTGAACATTTCCCTCTGGCTTGATTTAGCAAATAAATAAACAATTCATACCGATGTTAATTTTGGTACTGTGGGAACACATGGTGTACAACCATTTTCACAGTGAAAGCACTTTTTAAAGGCTTTAATGTGATTTAGGAAAACTTGTTTTTTACTCCGCAGTTTTCAGAAAAAATGTTTTCCTAGTTTTTGCAACAGGTCTTGCCAGATTGGTGTGGCATAAGGGGATAGATTGGTGGATGGCATCCTCCATCTGGCAAGCTTTTTCACTATTTTATGTCATGGTCTATCCCCTGTTCTCCCACAGGCATGGGTTCAAATAAAAAGTTTGTTTCTGTCTCACACCAAAGTCCAAGGGTTGCTTTCCCTGATTCTGAAAAGTCTTGGCCAGGGGTAGGCAACCTTTCCCCTTTAAGGGCCGAGGAACTTCAGCTCCCAGAAGCCTCAGCCATGTTGGCCAATAGTCCCATGTTGGCCAATAGCTCCTGGGATTCTGGGAGCTGAAGTCCCTCGGCCCTTAAAGGGGAAAGGTTGCCTTGTCCCTTGGTCTTGGACATTGGAAGCACTTGGCAAGGTGAAGGGGCAGAGAGTGGAGGGGTGGGACAAGCAGTTCCAACCAAACGTCACACCAAGAAGAAGGAGCTTATTCTGCAGGCACCAAACTTAACTCAATTAAGGGGGGGATGCAGACGGGCAGCCATGGGCCGCCCTGGGAAGTGGAGGATTGGGGCCGAGACTCTTTATTACTTTTGTTGTAATAGAATAACACTGATTGGAGAAACAGCTCATAGAAGTGTAAGTGATCTAATGGCCATGAAACTTATTGAAACTTATAGATGCAACAGCTGTTCTTCTAAGCAGGAACGCTATACTGCTATGGAGAATTATTTCCCAAAGCCTTTCAGATGTCTTTGTTGTTGTTGTTAACTGCCTTCGCGTTGATCTTGACCCATGGCGACCCTATGGATGTGACATCTCCAAGGGGCCCTGTCCTCTACTGTTCTGCCCAGCTCCTGCAAACTCATATTCGTGGTCTCTTTAATAAAGTCCATCCATCTAGCATGTGGCCCTCCTCTCTTTCTACTTCCCTCCATCTTTCTTAACATTATTGTCTTTTCCTATGATTCGTGCCTTCTCATGATGTGTCCAAAGTATGACAGTCTTAGGGCCTTTGCAGACTGCCAGAAACAGTGCAAATTGAGTCCACTTTAACTGCCCTGACTCAGTGCTAGGGAATCATGGGAACTGTAGTTTATTGTGGCACCAGAGCTCTCTGACAGAGAAGGCTCAATGTCTGAGAAAAAAACCAATTCCCATGACTCCCTAGCACTGAGCCAGGGCAGTTAAAGTGGACTCAATTTGCACTATTTCTAGCAGTCTGCAAAGGCCCTCAGTCTTGTCATTTTGTTTTCTAGGGATATTTCTGGCTTGATCTGTTCTAGGACCCATTTATTTGTCCTTTTGGCTGTCCATGGAATCCTTAGCACTCTTCTCCAGCACCACATCTCAAGTGTGTTGATTTTCCTCCTATCTTCTTTCTTGACTGTCCAGCTCTCACATCCATACATGGCAATAGGAAATACAATGGCTTTTATGATATTGACTTTTGTGCTGAGTTGTATGTCTTTGCATTTTAGGACCTTTTCTAGTTCTTTCATAGCCCCCCTCCCCATTCCTAATCTTCTTCTGATTTCCTGGCTGCAGTCCCCATTCTGATCAATGTTTGATACCAGATATGAGAACTCTTTTACTATTTCTATTTCCTCATTGTCTAGTTTGAATCTGTGTAAGTTCTCTGTGGTCATTATTTTTGTTTTCTTTATGTTCAACAGTAAGCCTGCCTTTGCACTTTCTTTTTTGATCTTCCTTAGTAGGTGTTCCAGGTCTGTGAAGTTTTCTGCTAGTATTATGGTGTTGTCAGCATATCTCAGATTGTTGATATTTCTTCCTCCTATTTTAACTCCTCCTTCTTCCGTGTCTAAGCCTGCTTTCCTTACAATATGTTCTGCATACAAGCTGAACATATAGGGTGAAAGGATGCAGCCTTGTGTGACCCCTTTGCCAACTGGGAACCATTCTGTTTCTCCATGTTCTGTTCTGACAGTAGCCTCTTGTCCTGAGTACAGATTCCTTATTAGGACTATCGGATGTGCTGGCACTCCCATGTCTTTAAGGGCATTCCATAGTCTTTCACGATCTATGCAGTCAAAGGCCTTGCTGTAATATATAAAGCATATGCTGATTTTCTTTTGGAACTCCCTGCTATGCTCCATTAGCCATTTGCAATGTGATCCCTGGTGTCTCTTCCTTTCCTGAACCCTGTTTGGACCTTGGGATTTCTCTCTCGATGTATGGTTGGAGCCTATGTTGGGAAATTCTGAGCATGATTTTGCTTGTATAATTGCTGCAGTCTCTTGTGTCTCTTTTTTGTAGATGGGGATGTTTATTGATTGCTTCCAATCTGTTGGCCATCATTTTGTTTTCTGTATCTGTTGACATATATTGGTTAGCAATAGAGTTGACTCTGTCTATGTGGATTGCAATAGTTCTATTGGAATATCATCTGTTCCTGGTGATCTGTTTTTTGCCATTTCCTTTATGGCAGCTTCTACCTCAGTTTTTAGAATTTGGGGTTCATCTTCATATGGCTCGTCATTCCATGTGTCCTTCATTTTGTCATCTCTTTTATATAACTCTTCTGTGTATTTCATCCAGTATCTTTTTTATTCCTTCTTGTTCTTGAATTATGTTATTTTTATTGTTGTAGAGTGTCCTGGTCCTTGGTTTGAAACTTTCCCTTGATTTCTCGAATCTTGTGGAATAGGACTTGTTCTTCCCTTTTGGTTGTTGTCTTCTATTTTTCTACATTTGTCGTTGTAGTAATTTTCCTTATCTTTGTGCACTAGCCTTTGTACTGTTGCATTCATAATTATTAGTTTATTCCTATCTCCTTTTCATTTCATTTCTCTTCTTTTCTTTATTACTTATAGCATTTTATCTGTCATCCATAGTTTCTTCACTTTCCTTTTGACTGTTGGAAGTGTTTTTGTGCATTGCTCTTTTATTATGACCCTGGCTTCAGAACAAAGCTCTTCCGGTTCATGATTTATTATTCTTAGTACTGCAAATCTGTTCCTTATATTGTCAATGAATTCTGTGGAAATGTTGTATAAATCATATTTTGGTATGATGACTGGTTTTGTTCTCTTCTTGAGTTTTACTTTTATTTTTGAAATGAGTAGTTTGTGATCTGTGCCACAATCAGCACCTGGTCTAGTCTTGGCCACCAGTATGGAGCTTCGCCATCTTTTACTTCCAATTGTGTAATCTATTTGGTTTTTGTGTTGGCCATCTGGTGATGTCCATGTGTATAACCTTTTCTCTGGTTGTATGAAAAATGTGTTTGCAATGAATAGGTTGTTGGCTTCACAAAAATCTATCAGACACTCACCTGCTTCATTTCTTTTGTCTACTCCAAATCTGCCTGCTGTTTTTTATTCTTGTTTACTTCCAACCTTTGTGTTCCAATCTCCAATGATCAGCTGTAGTTAGTGCATATACTTGAATTATGGTGATAGTCTTAGGTTTCTCATGGAGCCTTATTGAGATGATTCGGTTTGATTTTGCATTGTATCCTCTGACTGCTTTTGCAACATCTTTTCTTAGTATGAAAGCCACCCCATTTCTTCTTGTCTTTTCATTCCCTGAGTAGAACACTGTGTGGTTGTCTGATTCAAAGTGGCCTATTCCTGTCCATTTATCTCATTCACCCCAGTACTGCTATGTTCATGTGTTGCATTTCTATATGTCTACCTTCTCTTGGCTCATGCTTCTCACATTCCATGTCCCATAATATAATAATAATAAATTTTTATTTGTAGCCCGCCCCTCTGCTAGGCAATCGGGGCGGGGGACAGCAATAGTTAAAACAGAACAACGTTAAAACATTCCCTCTCCCCATAACCCCTACCTCCCCCCTCCCCATCCCCTTAAAATAGAATTAAACCGAAGAATAATTAAAATACAATATTAGTTAAATCAATAAATTAAGAACAAAATTTTTCCGCGGAGACAGACCAATGGGGACCCCTTTAAGGGCCGACCGTTATTCCGGGAAGGCCTGCCGAAAGAGATCCGTCTTTACTGCTTTCTTGAAAGCAGCAAGAGTGGTAGTAAGACGGATCTCATCCGGCAGGCCATTCCAAAGTCTGGGAGCGGTTGCGGAGAAGGCCCTCTGGGAGGTCTGGGACAGCCTAGTTTTTATTGGCTGTAACAGATTCCTCCCAGAGGACCGCAGGGCGCGGGGGGGGTCATATGGGAAGAGGCGGTCCCTAAGATAAGATGGGCCCAAGCCATGTAGGGCTTTAAAGGTCAAAACCAACACCTTGTACTGCGCCCGGAAACTAATTGGCAGCCAGTGGAGGGATTTCAGCACAGGTGTTATGTGCTCCCTCCTAGATGTTCCCGTAATTAGCCTGGCTGCCATATTCTGTACCAGTTGAAGTTTCCGGGTTAGGCACAAGGGTAGCCCCATGTAGAGTGCATTGCAGAAATCCAGACGTGAGGTTACCAGGGCGTGTACCACAGCTTCCAGATCCTTACTATCCAGATAAGGGCGCAGCTGGCGTATCAGCCGAAGCTGATAACAGGCGCTCCTGACCACCGCATTCACCTGACTAGTCATGTGAAGCGATGAGTCAAGGAGAACCCCCAGACTGCGAACACAGTCCTTTACGGAGAGTGTGACCCCGTCCAGGACTGGAGACTGTATTCCCAGATCTGGTTTCGGGCCCGTGACTGCAAGTACCTCCGTTTTGTCTGGATTCAACTTCAATCTGTTTTTCCTCATCCAACCCATTACCGCTCTAAGACAGTCATCAAGAGGAGAGGAGCCATCTGAAGTCTGAGTCGATGATCTGGTCATGGAGAGATATATCTGGGTGTCATCAGCGTACTGAAGACACCGAGCTCCATGCCTCCGAATGATCTCACCAAGCGGCTTCATGTAAATATTAAATAGCATTGGGGACAGGATGGCACCCTGAGGGACGCCACAATTAAGCTCAATTTTGGATGAGCAACTGTCCCCAAGCCTCACCCTCTGAGATCTGTCCGAGAGGAAGGAACGGAACCAGTGCAGAGCAGTGCCTCCAATTCCTAACTCCCTCAGACGATCTAAGAGGATGGCATGGTCTATGGTGTCAAAGGCCGCTGAGAGATCCAAGAGCACCAACAAGGTCACACTACCCCTGTCGATACTCAGGCGGAGGTCATCGGTCAGAGCAACCATGGCAGTCCCAATTTTATGCATGGTGCTGCTTCTGATGGGGTTTGTCTTTCTGAAAGTGTTTACTGCTTGCTTCATCATTTTTGACTTCCCTTAGCTGCCCTGCAGTCAGAGCCACAAGAAGCACCTGAGGAGGAGCTTCAAATATCTAGACAAAACTAAGCCCTCATAATAAATGTGTTACTCAACTATTTGGGTATATAAATATTGTATACTACCAGTAACATCTATAAGGAAAGGCCACACTAGTGTATGATGCCAGAATAATCACCCATTGTGAGCCACATTGTGGCTAGGGAAAACAAGGAGCTTCCATCTCTTATGTTTATTTGTGGCTACATATGGACCTGGCAGGCAGGCAGGCAAGGACTCAGGAGAGACTAATCTTTCTGTTAGAAGCAAGTTCTGGTCTAGCAAATTTGTTATCCTTCAAATTGTTCTCTCAAGCTTTGTATAGCCAAACAACTTTGAACAGTAATCCTATGCATACTTCTACGGAAGCAAACCCTTCTGAAATCAATGATACTTCCTTTCACAGTAAACATTGTCATGATTGGGCTGCTAGACTGCTTAAATTTCAGAGCTGGGTTTGTTTATTTACTGATTCAGGGTAGCATTTTTGGCTTCATAGAAAAAGCCTAGGCTTTTACAATTTAAAGTTGTACCTGTTCTTGATGTCTGAAATCTATGTAGCTTGATTTGAGCTGACCATTTGATTCAGCATTTGTGATAGAGTGAGAAGCCTGTAGAATAAAAGTAGATTCCATCTTTGTAGATAGTTTGATCAGACGGCATCATATTAAAGATGTGGGAGGGATCTGTCATGTCAAGATTGAACTGCATTTTAATTTGCAGGGAAAAAATCTGGATTGGTTGACTTCTCTGCAAAGCAGTAAGCTTTTCAGATGTAATGGGAATTCAGGAAGAAATGGAATATAAATAATTGTGGCAACATAGTATACAGAATGAAAATCATATAAACTAAAAAGAACTAGAGAGATGCTCTGTAGAAAAGTAAAGGTAAAATAGGAATTTCACAGATGTACAATGCAGTGGATGTGTAAAAAGAAGTCTGTAAAGAAGATAAGTGGCCTTAGGACAGTGCATGATTGGATTTTAGTTTTCAAAAATGAGTTAAACAAAGCATGGAGTATTAAGTATAGATAGAGAAGAAAGTGTCAGTTGTGATATAGTAAATGGCAAACTCTTACGGGGAATATTTATTGAATGTATGACCAAGTATGAAACTAGCTTGACCAGCACTGACTTTCAGGGTGTTCTTAAAACATCAACATAGATCAGATTCTGTAAAAAAATGTCTTATTTTTTTAAAAAATGGTTTGTATAAGCAAGCATTTTAGCTGGAAAGTTACAATAAGAACTGCTGATCCAATGAATGGTAGCCATAATGCAACTTTAACTAATTGTGTTTCTTAGCCATTCAAGATCAAGGACCTTGTAAGGCAATTACAATATAAATGCTTATCACTTGATATTAAATAATAATGAAACTTTAATTCAAATAATTTTTAAAATAAAACATGCCATAAAACTTTTATAAATACTATAAAGCATTTATGACTAAAAGCCAGGGAGACAAGTATATTTTTAAATTAACCATAAATGAAACTCTGTGGAGCTCTCAGGGGTTAATTACACAGGGTGGGTTCTACTGGACAAACCTCTACTTTCCACTCCCATACCAACAAGACATACTGACCTTAGTGCTGGACTAGTAAGTAGGGCCTCCAACATTATTTTAAGTTTGGTCAGGTTAATCACATCCATAGTCAATCTTCCTAATAAGCACTACTGCATTCTCTTTGTCCATCTGATTCTAAAGGCTATTTGTCAATGATTTTTTTAAATGTGCAGTGTGAGAAGACTTGAGATTTCACAGTTCTGTTTAGTCTGATTCCAGGTCCCAGGTTCCTTGCTGTTCCCCATTTGTTGTCCACCTGTCCCTTCTATCTCTTCTTCACACACATCATTGCAACTCAGTCTGGTTATGGTCTGGCTATGGTCTGGCTATGGAACAGAGACAGCCTTAGTAGCCTTGGGTGATGACTTACACAGGGAACTAGACAGGGGGAGTGTATCCCTGTTGGTTCTCCTGGACCTCTCAGCAGCTTTCGATACCATCAACCATGATATCCTTCTGGACCACCTCTCTGGGATGAGACTTGGAGGTACTGTTTTACAGTGGCTCCATTCCCTCCTAGAGGAGCGAACCCAGGTGGTGGTGCTGGGGGACTGCTGCTCAACCCCCTGGCCATTGGCCTGTGGGGTCCCTCAGGATTCTGTGTTGTCTCCTATGCTATTTAACATATACATGAAGCTGCTGCGAGAGGTCGTCTGGAGTTTTGGGGTGCAGTGTCATCAATATGCCAATGACACTCAACTCTACTACTCCTTTCCACCTCAAACCAAGGAGGCTGTCCTAGTCCTAAACCAGTGTCTGTCATCAGTAATGGACTGGATGAGGGCAAACAAGTTGAAACTTAATCCAGATAAGACAGAGGTGCTCCTGGTCAGTTGGAAGGTAGATCAGGGAATAGGGATCCAACCTGTGTTAGATGGCATCATAATTCCCCTGAAGATGCAGGTTCACAGTTTGGGGGTACTCCTGGAATCAGCTTTGAACATGAAGGCCCAGGTTTCTGCAGTGACCAGAAGTGCTTTTGCACATTGAAAACTTGTGCACCAACTGTGCCCATTCCTTGAGATGCAGGATATGGCCTCAGTGGTACATGCCTTGGTTACATCACGTTTGGACTACTGTAATGTCCTCTACATGGGGCTGCCTTTGAAGAGTGTTCAGAAACTTCAGCTGGTCCAAAGAGCTGCAGCCAGGCTGCTAACAGGGGCAGGTTATAAAAATCACACAATGCCCCTGTTGAAACAGCTCCACTGGCTGTCAGTTTGTTTCCAGGCACAATTCAAAGTGCTGGTGATGACCTATAAAGCCCTATATGGCTCAGGTCCAGGCTATTTGGCAGACCTTATCTCCCTATAAGAACCAGCCCAGGCTCTGAGATCTTCAGGGGAGGCCGTTCTCTCCATCCCACCACCATCACAAGCACGGTTGGTAGGGACATGAGAGAGAGTCTTTTCTGTGGCTGCCCCTAGATTCTGAAATTCCCTGTCCAGGGAGACCAGAATAGCCCCTTCTTTGACAGCCTTTTAAAGAATGGCCTGGGGTGCTATATTGTTTCACTGTATTTTAAGCATTTATCTTTTTAAAGTATTTGATATTTTAGCATCAAATTTGTTTTAATTATTGTAGTAATTTAATCCTATTTTAATGTACTATTTTTGTATGTTTTTAACTGTATTGTGTTTTCTGCGGTGTAAGCTGCCCTGAATCTCAGTCCTGGGAAAAGGCAGGATATAACAACAACAACAAACAAACAAACAAACAAACAAGCAACTTTGGCAATTAGACTCAGTGATGCATGAAAAAGGGTGGCTCAAGTGGTTAAGACGCTGATTCTGTTGATTGCAAGATCATCAGGTTGGCAGTTCGAGGCCTGAGTGCCACATGATGGGGTGAGTTCCCATCACTAGTCCCAGTTTCTGCCAACCTAGCAGTTCGAAAACATGCAAATGCAAGTAGATAAATAAGTACCATCTCATTGGGAAGGTAACAGTATTTGGTGCAGTCATGCTGGTCATATGACCACAGAGTAGTCTCTGACAACGCTGGCTCTTTGGCTTAGTAATGGAGATGAGCACCGCCCCCTTTGGTTGGACATGACTTGACAACCATGTCAACGGGGAATACCTTTACCTTTATCCTGGTTCAGATCAGCACTTTATGTGAGCTGTCCCCCTTTTTGCAAATAATGATTGAACTTGTTCTTAATGGGGTGGTAATGTTTTCTAACAATTACACTATAACATCAGCCAGCTGATCTGAACCAGGAGTGAGTTAATGCTACAACCTAAACAACAACAGCAACAACAAACAACATATGGGTTGTCTGAGTAGACCTGCACAGTCAGTATTTGTTGTTGTTCTTGTCCAGTGCACAAACCATTACACTACACTGGCTCTTAACAGACAGAACAGAACCCACCAAAATAAAATAAAATAAACCACTTAAATAATGACTAACTTAAGTTCCATTTATTTCACTGGGTTGGTTGTATGTAGTCAGCTCTCCACAGATTCTTTATACAAAGATTCAACCGTCCATAGCTTTAAAATAAGATATAAATTCCCAAAAGCAAACATTGATTTTACCACTTTATATAAGGGATATCATTTTAATATGGCATTGTATTTAAAGGGACTTGAGCATCCACAGGTTTGGTATCCATGCAGGCCCCTGGAACAAAACCCCAGCAGATATCAAGGGCCCACTGTTATTGTCTAAGTCTGGATCCAACTGAATATTTATGGGTTTTTTTTATGTTAAAAAAGAGCAAAGCTTTGAGTAATCCAAAATTGCCCTTAGTCACACAGTTCATTTGCTAATACATAAGGATTGAATGTTCATCTGATTAACTCATGATTAGTTTGTATCATGACTTGCTACAAAGTGAAAACTGAAATTTAGTTTCATTAGGTGGTTTGGTATGGCAAATATGTCTGTGCATAAATGCATGTATGGTTTAAAAGGACATTCTGGTACTAGAAATAAACAACACACCACCCAGAGGTATGCACAGAGAAATAATTTTATAATTATAAATTTATAAAATGTATCATTTCAGTAAGGTGATAACAGAAGAAAATAATTTGGAAATATTAGTAATAAAAAAGGTTGAATTTGCAAAAACAATGGCTGAAAATTATTTATGCAGTGTTACCAGTTAGTATGCAAAGATACTGATACAATAGAATGCCTCAACTGGTAGATTAAAAAACAAAACTATTCTGTCTAACAAGAAGGTGAATATCTAAAGATAAATATACTAGAAGTAACTTAAGAAAGCTTGTGATAAAATAGAAAGCAGAACTCTTCATGCTTTTGACACTTCAAGCTGCATCAGCAGAGCTGCAATATTAAGAGGAAAGAGGAAAACACTCAAGTATGTTTGTTTGTGTGTGTGTGTGAGGGACACAGTTTTAAATATATATTCAGTTCACTCCAGTTATATCACAAAACTGCAGCACAGATTCTGTTAACAGAATGCCTCTATCTTATATCATCCTCATCAGCCTCACCCCCATTTGCACAGCTTGCTTACATAGCAGAATTACTCACTTTGGTTAAACTTATTATTTTGACCTCTTGATCCTCCCTTTGTATTGGAATGCTGTTAAATTTCAAGTATTCATCAGGTGAAACTTTTGCTCTCCTTAACTGCACTTTAAAGGAACTCTTTAGTTTACATTCCATCTAATATGAATACACTCATTGGTCAGGAAAAACAGCCTATCTGGAAACTCTCCCAATGCCTTTAGTTTCTAAAAGAGACACAAAGCTCTTATGCTGAAATTCTATACATACCTGTGATACAAAGGGTCTAGGGGGTAGAGCAGGTGGGGGTGGCGGTAGCCAGCCTGCCCTAAGTGCTGAAACAAAAATATAAACAGAGAGAGAGAAAAAAACAACATGAGTGTAACCTAAAACTAAATAATCTATCACAATCATTTGTTTTGGAGATGGAGAACTGTGGGTTTTCAGATATTTTGGCTTACAACTCCCTAGCAAGTCTAGCCAGCATAGTCAGCATTATGGAAATTGTAGCCCAAAAACATCTTTGTCCTTCTCACAGTAGTACATAATGTTTGGTAAAAAATGTAACAAACACAGGTAAGGCAGGTTCACTTCAACAAATTGCAATGAAAGGCAGGAATGCTGTACTAGGAGCCACACTATCCTTGAGCTTTCTGTTCTTTGTCACCAACACTCTTGTCTGTTTTATAAAAAGTGAAGCAATATTCTAATGTGGACTTTAAAAGAGCATTCAAAACAAAATGGGATGATGTGAAAAAGTACTGTTGTACAGAAAACATCTGTGGGTGGAATTAGATGTACTGGCAACTGGAGGAGCTAGTTGCAGCTTTTAAATATTTTTGGCAGGAGTTAAAGAAGGAAGAGACCAAATAACAGTCAGTTTAGGGCTTTATAGTAACGTAATAGAATTCAATTTTCTTTTCTGAGCCAGCAATCTGGGATGCTAACACCCATGATGGGACCATCTATTATACTTCCCAATCTGGCTTCAGTTAAATCAATAAACCTTTAGAGGCCAAAACAGCAAGAAGATGAGGCTTTGTAAAGCAATTATAATGGCACATAGATTATATGTACATATGAAGCATAGCTGAGGAATCTCTTGATAGTTAACCTTATAGCAGCCCCTTATAACTACAGATCCTTTTTAGAAAACACAATAAAAAAGATATTTAGCAACCCCCTTTGCATTTGTTATTTGGCTGTTTAAATTCAAGCCCTGAAGTCACGCCATGAGAATGCTAAACAGATAAATGTGTTCTAGGCCACAAATCTTATTGCACATTCATTTATTAGAGCGCATGAAGTCCTTAAAAATAAACTTACCATGTTTTTATTTTTAAACTTTTTTGGGTAGACGTATTTACAAAACATACAGGAATAACAGAGATTTATGTGTTTAAAAATTTATGGGCAAAATATTGAATACTGTCCAGGAGTATGTGTAAGAAAGAAAAAAAAGTCAGAACAAAGTACACTCAGTTTTGTAAATGGCCAATAACCATTTTTTGTCCCAAGCACAACTCTGGGCCAAGATAGCGAACTATTAGAATTTAGGTGATGCTTTCTATAAAAACCATTAAAAATCTTTTGGATTAAAAAGCTTAAATCACAGTTGTCAGAAATAAGAAAAAAGAGCATATTATGGTACTAGCATACTTACCACACTTAGCAACTTTTCTAAAATAGGAGTGGGAAACAAGTGGGCCTCCCTATGTTGGACTGCATTACCTATATGGCTTAGCTAGAATGGCCAATATTGAGAGGTGACTGAAGCTTCAGATTAACAAAATCAAGAGGATCACTCATTCTCTATGCCTGATCCCACCTTGGTATATCCAAGACAATCCAAGTTTTTTAGTACAAAAACATTGTGGTTTTATCCCTTGGCTTCTATTCCAGCTTACCAAAAGTGATGGTGAAAAGCATTTTCTTAGCTTTAGATCTACAGACTTTGAATTGCATTGCAGAAAAGTGAAATAGAATTAAACTTTTCTTGGTGAATCTTCATGTTGGGGAATTTCACTTACTCAAAACCTTGGGTGACTTCTCATTATAGACTGAGTGCTTACACCTGATTTATTTCATGAACAATAAATCTTCATGTTTGTGGTCAGTTTGACCCCACTCCCCTCACTGCCAAAGAAGGGTGAGTAATACTAAAAAGAGCAAATGAGCTGGGACTTCATCCAAGTTCTGATTTCATATGCAGTTATTTCTGTAGCACTGACAACATTATAGAATGTACTACTACAGAACATTCCCTCCTAAAACTGCTTTGTTCTTAACAGGCTAAATAAATAAATAAATTCTATAACTTGTACAGCTGGGGGGGGGGGGAACCTGTTGTATCTAAGCATTTAGCACTCTAGGCAAGCAAAATGCTTAGACCAAGCATATTTGACCCAGTTTCATGCTTTCTTAATCCTAAAATTCTAAACTTAAGCTATTCATGAAATATTCATAAAATCCTGCTGTTTCAGAATATTTTTGACCTGTTTGAAAGTAGTCATGCTTATGTGAGCACTATTCCCAGGCACACTCCAAAGCTCTTCCTGCAAAGTATCAGCAGAAACTGTTTCCAAAGGTGGAGACTGTTATATTTGTGTGTGCATCTATCTGTATATAAAGTACTATATAGAGGAGACAAAGGCAGGGAGTGCAGAACTATGGTGTATTTGTCACTGTACTATGCTAAAGACATCAGTAGGGTGGGTGTGTACATTTTGGAGCTTTAAAAAATGCAAAATATTCATTGCAGAGGTTATGACTTTGGGATTTTATAGTAATGAAAAAATGAAAAAATACAGAAACCTTTATTTATTTTTTTAAGAGCAAAGTACTGGAAATATTGTTCCTTTCTGCTTATCTTGGCCCACTGGCATGTAAATGACAGGCACAAGTGTGTAGTTATGTGGTTTAAGATGTTGAGATGCTACAGCAACTAAGCATTTCTGTTTCTAAGGAAAGGAAAAGGATATGTGCAACATTGCTGCGGAAGCTGGTGGACATTTTCAGGAAGTATAGTAAATCTCTGGAAATAGATGCTCCATTTGTATATATCTTTACCCATCTGTATTCTAATGCTTATACCTAAATGCCTACCCTTGGAATTTGAGACAATTACATAGCATATTACTTCAGTCTAACGGTGTTATGCAAAAACACTAAAATAAAAAGAGCAAAGGAGATGAAGTGCCTTAAGCTGTTTTTAGGAAACAGCAACTAAATACTAACACCAGACTGATGCTTGTCTTTCTCTTTCATCTTACATAAAACATTGGCACATAGTAACTAAAATTTGCATTCCACAAAAATGCACAGCATGCCATAAATCCATTATTTTATCTTTTCTAATTGTAGTGTGAGTATAGACATATTAATATTTGCCTAAATAAATTTTATCAACTGTCCCCTAGAACATCAAATGCTGGGATCAAAAGCTTATATGAAAAGAAATAGCAGCTTCAGTACAGAAACAATGTTTTAAATATTAAAATAAGGATTAAAACATCTACTGTATTAACATTTATGAACAACTAGGTTACAATAATGCATTGAGAATATGTTTCCATTGATAAACACTGGCCAGGAAAAACTATTTTACTTCTTTCTCACCTGTACCTTTCCATAACTAAGTTCTAGCACTCTACATTAAGTTCTGGTTTAGTTTCCTGCTTTAGAATCTGAAATCGTTCTTCAGATATCTGGCTCCAAATATTTGGTTTGTGGTGGTATTTAAGGGTAACAAGAGACAGCAGTACATTTTGCTGTGCATTTTTTATGACTTGTCTTGTTGTGTGTGTGTGGTGGTGGTGGGAGGATTATATTTTATCAACAGCCTTCTCCCATAAAACAAACTAGACAAACCAGCACATTCAGCCCTCCTGTTTACATTTTCCAGGTGGGACCTATGTCTCACTCTCCTCTGCTATTATAGAAGGCTAAGGGAAAACCCCAGGTGCATATTCAGTTCCTATTTCATGCTCATTCATGTGCTTGATTAATATTATCTCTGTATTTTAAAAAAAAAGATTCTATTGAAGAACACTACATTGGTAGATGGTGAAAACAGCTGCTGAATACTTAGATTTTATTCACTATTTTCATACACACAGCAGTTAATTTACATGGTATCAGCATAACTCCAAATTTATACTTAGCAATGGACAGCTCGCCATTATTAGACTTTGGCATTCTCTTTCTATTCTCTGAAATCCATGGTTAAAATCATGCAGTTATCCAGAATAGAATTTAGGCCCACTCACCTGGATCATTTATTTAATTTTTACCATAACAGCTACCAGCAACAACAATGAACTGCATGCATAGGGTTCAGAATTGCAGTAAAGAAAGGAGTAAGAAAGGACTCCAGTATGTCTTCACTTTCTCTTGCACATTGCTATTATCTTCTAAGGATAAAACAATTGACATCAGTGGAATTGAGCATACATAATGATGCAGAATTATATTTTGTTGTTGTCAACTGCCTTTAAGTCAACTTTGACTAATGGTGACTCCATGAATGAGAGACATCCAAGTCACCAAGTTCAACAGCCCTGCTCAGCGCTTACAGACTCAGGGCCGTGGCTTCCCTGACTGAGTCTATCCATCTGGAATGCAGCCCCCTCTTTTCTTACTGCTTTCTAACTTACCAAACATTACTCCATTTTCTAGTGAGTCGTTTTCTCGTGGTACAGTCAAAGTACAACAATCTCAGTTTAATCATCTTGCCTTTTAGGGAGAGGTAATTCTTGATTTGCTCTAGGACCCATTTATTTGTCTTTTTAGCAGTTCATGGTACCCACAGAAATTTTCTCCAACACCACATCTCAAATGAGCCAATTTTCTTCCTATCAGCTTTCTTCGCTGTCCAGCTTTTGCAACCATACATAGAAACAGGAAATACAATGCCATGGACAATGCTAACTTTATTATTCAATTATATATCTAAACACTTCAGGATCTTGTCTAGTTCTTTCATAGCTGCTCTCTCAACTCCTAGTCTTCAGATTTCTGTAGTCTCCATTTTGATCACTGAACGAGCCAAGGTATGGAATATCTTGAACTATTTCAGTTTTTGTTTTCTAATTTAAATTTATGTAAACCAATTGTGGCAATGATTTTTTGCTTTCTTTCCACTTCCTTCATTTTCTTCAGTATTCAAGTATTTGCTATTTTCTGCTAGTAGTATCACCATACATATCAGCCACCTGCATATCTTAAATTGTACGTATGATACTTCAGTGCCCAAGTTAAATGGATAGAGTGATAAAATGCAGCTTTGCCTGACCTCCTTGCCAACTGGAAATCATTTTATTTTCCATATTCTGTTCCAATAGTAGCCTCTCTTCCTAAGTACAACAGGACCATGAAATGTTGTGGCACAATTTCTTTAAGAGTGATCCATAGATTTTGTGATCTATACAATCAAAGGCTCTGCTATAATCTATAAAGAAATCACTGGCTGATTAACTTTCAAAATTCTTTGGTGCACTCCATCATCCCATTATCCAATATATGTTTGCAATATGATCCATAGTGTATCTTCCTTTCCTGAACCCAGGAAGAATATCTGAGTGTGTGTGTGTGCTCCATATATGATAAAAGTCTTTGTTGTATTTTGAGCATCAATTTGCTTGCAGTGAAATTAATGCAATGGCCCTGAGGTTATGCAATCTCTGATGTCCCCTTTCTTGGGGACTGGAATGTATATTGAGCATTTCCTACATGTGGGCCATTGCTTTGTTTTCCATATTTATTGACAGATTTTCATTAGGACTACAGTAGGTACTGTCTCTTTTGCCTGAAACAGCTCTATTGTTGTGCCATCTGCTCCTGGTGATTTATTTCCCAGGATTATATCTTGTATCTTAATTTAAACAAATATTTTTAAGTGTACTGTGAGTGAGTTTTATTGCTTTTATCCAGCCATCTAAAATTTGAAAGTCTGGGTTGCTACCTTTCTTAATTTAATATACTGATCAGTCTATTAAAACACACCATGAGTAAAAGGGACCTAGCAGATGAATACTGCATGAGGCAAATAGCTGGCATGCACCAGCTTTTCCTTTCAAGAAATGAAACAGCTGTTTGCACAGTTTGCAAAAGAAGAACTGCAAGACTGGTCAGGTGGAAGTAGTGCTGAAACTAGAAAACATTCCCTTTTGCAAAGGAAAAGAGCACAGAAGGCAACATGGAAAAAATGTTCATCAGTGCTTTTTTTTTTTTTTTTTTGGTCACTGCATATCACAGTGCACCACTTTCTACTATACAGATTTACTGAAGATAGATGGTTGTATATATAGATAGTCAGTCTATTTTCCATACAGATCATACAGATATGCAGATTATAGTTACAGGATAGCTGAGGCAAGGACAGCTAGTTTTTTGGAGTTCCAGGTAAATCTTCTGACTCATTTACTTTAAGAGATGAAGAATATATGATTAAGAATTCAATATATAGTGCTGTCCTCAGTACAAATATGCCTTAAAAGTTTCTGGAGGACATAAAGAAGTTGTTTCTCAAGCTCTGCTCTATGATTGGGAACTGATATACATGCTGTACAATGATTTGTGATTAAAGGACAGTGGTTGTACTGTTTAATAAAAACAACCTGGAATGCTATATTTGCTATATGTTAACGGAGATGAGCACTGCCTGCTATGACAACACGACTTGACAACCTTGTTAATGGGGAATACCTTTACCTTTTACTTTTTATACAAAATAATTGATCCAGACTACAGGTGAAATTTGGGGAGGGGGAGAGTTCATTTTCTAGCAAATGAAAGGTGAAGGTAGAGGTAGTGCAGTCCTCTAAGGTTGATAGGGAACAATGCAGGCCCTTTCCCTGTGCCTGGCTAGTGCTCGTCTCCAATCTAGGGACATAAGTCCTCTATTATTTCATTTTCTCATGGGTGGATGAATAATACTGTAGTCTTCTCTGCACAGCATGAGAAAGTTTTCTCTCTTTTTTTTGCACAGTATTCTCTCTGTATTCAAAATTATCAAAATAATTTTTCTGTGCAGAAAACACACACACACACACACACACAAACATTTTCCACCTCTCCCCTTGAAATTCCTACATGGAAAACAATGCTTCTTGCACAGAAAACATATCTTCTGCAAGGAAAACGTGCTGTTGCATGAAACTCCTCCCCATAAAATTCCCAGGTGAACTCAATGAGAGTTCCCAAGTGAAAATAACTGTGACTGAGAGAATTCTGGAAGGTCATTTGTATGTAAATAACAAATTATCAAAGTTTTTTTAGCCTTCATTAGTTAATCAAGTCACAGGTTATTATTTGTAATTATTGTCTGGGACTCTAGACCTGTGCATACGGATATGGCCCAAGAATGTATGGGTTTCCTCTGGCTCAGATTGAGTGGTCATATAAGGGGGGGGGGGGTGCCATTCTACCTTGCTGGCCAGTTTTGCCTTTGGTGAGATATAGGAGGCTGGTTGGACAGAACACATTCTGGGGGCGCAGTGGTTAAATGCCTGTACTGCAGCCACTCACTCATAGACCACAAGGTTGCGAGTTCAATACTAGCCAGGGCTCAGGCTAGACTCAGGCCTGCATCCTTCTGAGGTCGCTAAAATGAGTACCCATCTGTTGGGGTTGTAAACTGCTTAGACACACCATAGCGTGGTATGAAGCAGTATATAAATGAAGCTGCTTTGCTTTGCTTTCTTGGATAGAACCTCAGAAACCTGACCTCAGAGGTTCTTACCACTCTGTGACAGTCCAGAAACTGATAATTTGGCAAACCTATCTGTTCAAGCAATGAAAGCCTGACTTGAATATTAAGCAATTCCCTTTGGGATGCACACAGAGGAATACATAATTCCACAATATACCAACATACATAAAATGCTAACACATACATGTATATGACCTGATTTTTCATTTCCTCATGACTCCACTGAAAACCACTGCTAAGCTGAATCAGCAGTGTGTTATATTATATGGAAAACCTGGAATGACTTCCTTTATTATTCATATTCTCATCTGATGCTGCAGGTATTAACGGACGAAGATGCATGTAAACCAATTCTTGGTACCTGAGCAAACAACTGGGAAGATATACGGCATACAGATACTTCAGTTCTTTTTAAGTATGTCTTTTATTATTATTTATAATAAGCTGAAGTTTAAACTGGTTATTGAGCTGAAATCATTAACATTCATGGAGAAGTATAATTTAAAAGATTATGCAACTTTACCTTGGGTGTTTTGCTGGAAGATTTTATTTAGATCTAAGGAGGATGCTCTGGAATGTGATTTCTGTGGCCTTGGTGGAGGAGTTGGTGGTTCTCCTCCCTTTTTCACTGCATCCTCACTGCTAGAATAAGACCTTGGGAGGGGAGGAAGACAATATTAAAAGACGAAATGTTACTAAGTAATAAAGCTTATGGGCATGTAATAAAGAAAAGATTTCCTTGCCTTTTAAAATGCATAGAGGGAACATACTTAAGAAGAGCTGAAGAGAAGATCTGTTTATCTGAGGATTTACAATTGGGAAGGGGTGTAAATTGCATTGCTGATGTTAAAATGTCTGCATCTATACAAATACAGTAGAGAAAGGAATATAAATAAGGAAAAAGAATGAGAATGCAGCTTGGAAAAAAGGGGGGGTGGAGGTGAGAAAGCAAAGGAAGGAAAGCAACCTGCCTTTATTAGAGACCCAGCATGAAGGCAGTGACAAAAGGCAGATGTTAGAAGCCCCTTGTAGCATGGTGTGGCAGGGGATAGTAGCAATGCATGCACCCCAATACCCCTCCATTGCCCAAACTGGGGAAAGAAAGGCAGCCCTCCATCCTTTTCTATCTTCTTTTTTGGGCCGAGCAGCATTCAACAGCAACATGGGGGAGCCTGAAGAATGCGGTGCATCCATCATTTTGAGCTTGAGGTGGAGTGGTGTGGTGGTGTCCATTTTTAATAAGAGTCTATTGTATAAGCCTCATCCTACAAGACTTGCAAAGAGAATGCAAAGCCTTGTGAAGCCTATTAAAAACTGCCACTTCCATGCCACTCTACCACAAGCATCCAAAATGGCATGGAGCACAGAGCTCATCTAGCCATCATCACTATCATCTGTTCCAGGATTGCACTGTGGATAAGTCAGCCCAGTTTTTTGGGTCAATTTTTGTCAAAAACATTTCAACTTATAGATGAGCATATACGGTAAACTTTGCTTTGGCAAATTTGAAAAGCTTTACAATGTATGTCATTTTCTTATCCTCATTGTGTAGTAATCAGGTCTTGCATTTTAACATGACGGTAAACTATGATATTGTGTCAGCTATGACATTTGACTAATGGTGATATCTGCCCTTTTCTTCTATTTGAGAAAACTACATATTAGTTTAAATCCAACTGCTGGACCAACTTAGAGCAGAACCACTGAATCAACAGAGGTTGACTTCCCATATTCCTATTGATTGAATGGTTCAGCTCTAATTACCTCCAGCAATTGGATTTTGTCCATTATATTTAAATGGAACACTGAATCTTCTGTATAAATGTAAATCCTTGCTTTATGACATAGCTTTTCCCTTTGTCAGCAAGATGGCATAATACCTCCTGCTTTTTTGCTAAGAGTTTGTGTATGTGAGAAAATGATATTTGCACAACAGCACAAAACTACAATGGCTGTGATGGCTAACTGTGTAAGGCTACAATATTTTTCTTCCTCAGACCCTTCTAAGTCTTTTTCATCAATTTGTTATTATTTCTCTACTCATTCTGCACATGCATTTTGCAGAGGGGAAGGAGTAATCTAAGTTTTGTACAGGAGGTAAGAATTCTCAGAGGCTGGCAATTTTTTGGCAAGTTGTCTTGATATGATGAGACAGCCAGAATTTCTCTGACTATTCTTCATCTCTAGGGTTGCCAAGTATCCCTCATTATAAGAGATGCCTCTTATTTGAGGACCAGAATGCTTTTCCGTTACAAGAATGGCAGGCATCCCTTATTATAAGTGACATCATCTATTTCAGGGCTGGCTTCAGGCTTTTGCTAAACAAGATGCCAAAAAATCTATACTTGGAGTTTGGGCCCATCATGAAGACAGAAATGTGTGTATCATACAATTTATGAATGTGGACAGTATGCTGTTGTTGTTATGTGCTTCCAGATCATTTCTGACTTATGGAGACCCCAAGATGAACCTATCACAGGGTTGTTGGTGGGGTTTTTTGGGGGGAGTGCAACATTTGTTCAGAGAAAGATTACCATTTTTGTAAGGAAATAAGTTAACTGAAATCAATACTTTCATTTGGTATTTAGGTAGAACATAGACTTTTTGATAGCTAATTTCTGATTGCCAACCACACAGGTCATGCATTTCAACAGTCTCTTATTACTGCTTTAAAAACCTGGTAACACTGTTCAGATCTCTGGCTACCTGAATAAAGGCTTTTACATCCATGTTTTTCATTTAATGAAATGGACTTACTTTATATCCTGCCTATCACCATCACCATAACCACCCTATATTCATGCCAAATTATCATCACCAGGATAATTTAATTTAAAAATAAAAACAGCTAACAAAATTCAACACTCCCAGTTCTAAATTATCTGTAAATACAGTACATACCACATAAACCTATAAATTATTAAACTATTAAACATCTGAAATACCCCCAAAAAAGTTCAAGAAAAAGTACTTTAAATGCCATACAAAATGTCCCCAAACAAATCTGAATATGTTCTGTAAGTTCACTGAAGTATGTAAGGGTTTAAAAGTGCTCATTAGCAGTAAAAACCTCTAAAGTCTGTTTTCTACTGGCAGTTTACCAATTTAATCTCTCAATTTTATCTTCACCTCTCTTCCAATGCTTGTACTTTCATCTTCCTTTTGCTTGGATTCAGCTGTTGCAGCTTTTGTGTAAAATTCAAAATTATTGACTATGGTTTCTTTTACACCACACAATCATAACTCTTTGATACTACTTTAATTACCATAGTTATGTCTTATAGAATCCTGGGATGTGTAGTTTCATGAGTTGTTTAGAATTCTGCCTGAAAGCTATAGTCCCTCACCAAACCACAAATCCCAGCATTCAACAGGATGTGTCCCAAGTGGGACTCCAAACTATGGGCCTAAACAGGTGGGCTGAAAAGGACGGCTTCTGCACGGCTTAGGAGCATGGCCATTAGACGACGCATGCTCCCAAGACACATGGAAGCTGCTTCTGGGCCACTAAACCCTGGCCAAAAAGGAGTGACTCTTTTCTGCTCCTATTTGGGTTGACAGTGGAGGGCACCCTTGGGACTGCAGCATGTGGTTGCCATAGTCCTGTGGCATCTTCGGTGGCGATGGCCTCAAGCCATCCCTTCATAGCTGTCTGCTTCAGATCTATATTAACTTTCCATTTGAGGCTTGTGAATTTAGGCCTTTGAGGAGAGACAAAGTTAGTGGTTATTAGAGAAATTAAGGTAAAGTATGGTGCTGTAAGAGATATCAATGTCAAAGTTAATTAGGATCATTAATTTATTATGCCTTTATGAAATAAAGCAGGGCTAAATCCCCACTGCTTCCAAAGAATTTGTTGAAAGAACAGTGTAAGGGTGGTAGCAAGTAGGAGCAGGTGAACATAGCTATGAAATGACAAGCTCACTTACCTGGACCGTGGTCTTGCTTTGATTGTGTTTGATTCCTGAGTAACTGCAACACAAGATCATTTATTATGATTTTTTTTTTCCAGCAAAGCAGACTTCTTCTTATTACCACTGATTACAGTAAATATGCCATGTTATCTAAAAGACAGAGTGAGCTTATTTTCTGCTGCTCCAGAGACACAAATCAATGGATTCAAATTACAACAAAATATTCCTAAATATTAGGATGAACCTTTTTACTGTAATAACAGTCTGAGAGTGGAATGGACTGCCTTTGGAGCTCTTTTAACAGAGGTTGAATTGACATCTTTCAGGTGTGTGATAGTGGTGTATTCCTGCATGTCAGCATGTAGAATTAGATGGGCCTTGTGACCCCTTCCAAATCTAAGCTTCTATAGGTGCTATGTGCCATTAATTAACAGCACTAATGCATACTTATACTGAAGGAAACAGAAAGTTCACCAAATATTTCACATTTTAAAAACTTTCTTTCATTTTCAGGAATAATCAGCCTTTTATTTAATACTGACTTTTTAAAAATAAAAAAGCTGTGCAAATTGCTAAGTGACCAAATAAGCATGTCCTACTGCCAAAGAAACAGTGGGCATGAGATTTCAAAACATTCCAAGGTCACTCACAGAACAGCTGCCATTTCTAACACATGAATAGGCCAATCCAATATACAATATAAAGTATCACAATGAGAACATGATTCTATTTATTAATTTAGGCCTAAATCAAATAGTTAATCCCAATTAGAGTAGACTAATCAAACCAATGGAACTTACATAGGTGTTGGCATACTATGTTTCCAATGATTCAGTGAGTCTACTCTAATTGAGACTAGCATCTAGATTTAGGACTCACTAAGTTATTTACTATGCTGAGATTTAAGAGTCACCAAGTCACATGTATAGTACCTTGGAAAGTCAAAATGAAAAGACCAATAAGGAGTAAAAACAGGCCCCAAATAAAAAGGGAAGGAATTTAGCTAAATCTGCTCCTATATCAAGCAATAAACAGGTACTAATGATACTAAATTATGAAGGTGTACCTATCCCTCTTTAGTATAATGAAAGTATCAGAATGTGATTTACACTGGTGTAAGTAAATCTAATACTGGTATATATACCCCTAATAGGATTTCAGACAAAATATGCTATAACAATATAATGTCCCTATATTCAAAGTTAATCATCTATTGGTTATTCAGGTGCTTCACCAGTTTGAAAATGAAATGTTAGCACAGGAGTGACTGGATTTCTTTCTGATACAGTACCGATTTTGACATAGTGTTGTTATTTTTAGATATAGGAATATTCAAACAAGCAAGCCTCCACTTGCCATCTTAATTTAGTGCATTTTTCAATATATGTATCTTGGCTCTAATAAGGCAACACTGTACAGATGAAAGTGGTAATCAATAAAGCTTAGTGAGTAAAGGAAAGATTACTGAGTTGTTCATCAATTGAGATCATGTGGTACTAACTCTTCAGAGGACTTTTTGCACAAGGAGGACAGGATGTTATTAATTCATTAATGACAATCCTCTTATGTGGGAAAGAGAACTTCAGCAGCAGCAACAGCAGACTCTCAGTGACCTAATTTTGCTAGGTCTCATTTTGGATTATCACATTTTTAAATAATCTTTTTAAAAAAGTTTTATGTGAAATAATTTATAATAATTTATTTTAGTGTCTGTAGTTTGTTAACTCTTAAAGAAAAAAGTATTTCTGCTTGAGCTATCTCTACTTTTTCCCTAACAAAACTAAGAAAGACTCCCATGACACCTTACAAACCAACCAGTTTATCCCAGCACAAATTGTTAAGAACTAGAGTCCACTTCATCACTGGGGCATAGTATATAAAAGTTTACTTCATAATAAATACAGTCTTTAAGTTATCACACGGCTCTTGTTCTTTCTTTTGCAACAGCTGTCCTGCCTTGTTCCCAGGACCCAGGTTCAGATTCTGACAGACAATGAAATAGAAGGCCAGGGAGACGTACCTTGTGGAGACTATGATACAGACAGGAAAACAGAAGGACAGAGAAACATGCCAATGATCAAGACAGGCAGTGACACTCCCAGCAGCCACAATAAACAGACATGGATGGACTCAGTAACACCAATCATAATGAAATGCAGACAAAAGAAGGAGGGTGTGAGATGCTCAGTGTTTACATAAGGAAACACTCATTAATCAGGCAACAGCTGGGAGAAGCTTCCAGGCCATAAATAATTCAACAATTTCCTCAGGATGTTGTTGCTGACAACTGACCTTTCAGGAGGAAGCAACACTCTCTTCTCTTGATTCCTGGCTTGGGTTTCTGAAGAACTTTGGACCTTCCATCGTAAATTGACAATGCTACCAAGTCACTCCCTTGGACTGAAGTCTTGGCTTTCTTGCTATATCCTACTGACTTGGACTGCCTGACTCTTGAGAACTGTAACTGGCTGGTAAGCTACTGTACATAACTGGGTCTGTTACTTTATAGCAGGGGTAGGCAACCTTTCCCCTTTAAGGGCTGAGGGACTTCAGCTCCCAGAAGCCTCAGCCATGTTGGCCAATAGTCCCATGTTGGCCAATAGCTCCTGGGATTCTGGGAGCTGAAGTCCCTCGGCCCTTAAAGGGGAAAGGTTGCCTACCCCTGCTTTATAGGAACATAGCAATAGCAAGTACATTTCTATACTGCTTATCAATGCATTTAATCACTGCCTAAGTGGTTTACAATGTGTAAGCCAATTGTCCCCAACAAGCTGGGTACTTATTTTAGCAGCCTACAGAAGGATGCAAGGCTGAGTCAACCCTGGAGCCCTGGGATTGAACTCACAAACTTGTGGCTGCAATATCAGCCTTTAATCACTGCACAACCAGAGCTCCTTTCTCATTTCTAATGGACTTTGCTTAGTACTTTGCCCTGGCTGGCCTACAGTATAGAACAACAGCTATTCCTCTGAGATTTTCTTCTGATTAGCATATTATGTTTCAATCTATACGGATAAATAAACTATTGATGAGAGTGTCAAAATTAAAGTGGAGACTTCCCACTCATAAATACATTTTACTCCAAAGCAAATATCAGTTAGGAATTAGTCTTAAAGAATCTAAATGAGTTTGTATATAGGAATCTTTTTCATACCTGTTTTTATAGCCAAGTGTTGAGATACTTTAAATTCCTTTGGTACTGCTTGGGCAGAAGCACTAATTTTCAGACCTTAATAAAAACAAGTTGTGGAACACCATTTTATATTACTTATTCAGTTTAACACAAAAGTCAGTAAAAGACCCTAGTTAGACATCTTATGAAATACTACTTTTAATTCCTATTATCACTCTATGAACTCTTATAAAAGCCTATGCTTTACAAAAGAAATGTTCTGTTTTCTTGACACTAGTGAAAGGAATAATGTCTCCCAAGAGCTCTGTTTCACTCAAAATGTAGACTTGTCTGCACTTCTCTTTAAAATATGTTACTCCCACAGAGACTTCTGCTTGTCATTATGTTGTTGCCAGAAGAACGAGCAAGGCAGACATACCCAGGAAGGACAGGACAGACGTCCCCACAGAAGAGTGTAGTCCTATATGTTTGGAGGGAGAAAGACAAATCTTTATTCCCTCTCCCCCACCATCAAATTGACATGATATGACTAACTGTATGTCTCATCCCATGAACTGGAAGTGTGGTTCTTTCACACCTATCTCAAGATAACAGTAAGAGAATGATAAGGTCACAGCTTCTAAAACAGAAATGCTAAATTTTAAAGGTGTGTGTGTGTGTGTGTGTGTGTGTGTTAGGGCACCTATTTTGTACTCTGTAGTTGGCCTAATTACCCTACAAGCACCAGATTCTGTCTGATGTTAGAAGCTAAGCAGGGTCACTGTGGTGTCTACTTGGATGAGAGACTGCCAACAAATATCAGGTGCTGTAGGCTAAATTTCAGAGGAAGGAACTGGCAAAACTGCCTTTGTATATTCCTAGCCTAAGAAAACCCTATGAAATCAGTGGGGTCACCATAAGTCAACAGGTAACTTGAAGGCACATACACACACATACAATTACTTGGCAAGTATGAACGATAGTGTCTGAAAATATGTAGAAGGGGTAGAGAAAGCTTCTCTTCCTTGTACAGTTCTTGAGAGGCTGAGAGTACAGACCCATAGATGCCTCCCCACAGATCCAGCACCTCTTTGTCATCAGTTTTTGCCAACATGATGTTATTATGAGATTATTTTTATACTAGCCTTAAGAAAAAGTTCTCATGATAGTTCATATAGGATCAAATGAACAACTGAGACAGAAATAATACAAGTCTAAAAAAACCTATAACATGTGATTCAATCACTGATGTGTTCTAGTTGTGCATGAAGCATCAATGGAAGTTCTGCATAACTAAGGTAACAATGAATCTTTCAATACATTTAAGCTCCAGATTCTTATCCTTGGACTATGTAAAGGCAAACAGAATGTTGTAAACCACATTATTCTTGCAACACTAGGTTTTATCAAGACATTTATAGCTCTAGATTTCAAATTTATATATGCAATTAATGTAGTGATGTGCTTGCAGGGAAGAACAAGCATCTATTCTTCCAGTTAAGCAGCCTGACCATTAGACTCTGAACTTGGAAGAAGCTGGGATGGGGAGGGGGGGGGAGAGAGTAACTAGTGTAGGGCACTTAATGGGGAGAAGAACAAGCATCATTCTACAGCTCCAGCTCTACACTCCTTCTATATGAGTTAGTAAGAAGTTCCATATATAGGTCACATGCAGTTTACTAAAATAATGTAGCTCCACCCTGTCTAGATGTTTATGTTGACATAAGAAGAAATGTTACACTTGTAATGTCTTTTGTTTGTTTGTTTGTTAACAGATTTATTGAGAGATCTGTTTGAACTACTTTACTTCTACATCTGGCAAATATTTGTGATTCATATCGATTTCTTCCCCCAAACCTCCATCCTTTGAGAACCCCCATCATTTTTTTTCTCCTACTCAAGAGTGATGCTACTGGATAACTGACTCAGACAGTATTGATTTTCCTTAGCTAACAGGAATTGTATAAAATATCTATTACCACATGAAAACTAATTAATTAAGAGAAAACAGTTTTGTATTGTACCTTGTTTGTCATCCTTAATTGTGTCCTGTGTCAAGGGAGCTTTATCAGGCATCTCTTCAAGTGTTGTTTCCTTGCAGAGAAAAGAGTAATAGTTTGTGAAATTTAGAAAGAAAGGGAGGGAGATGGAAACAAAGACATAACCTGCAAGTCAAGCTGCTCAAGCAGGCTAACTAAAATCAATTTTCTGCAAAGACCTTTAGAGGAGAATGCCATCAGGGAAGAATTAGAGTTTCCACTTAAACCAGGTCTCATAGGGAAAGTGATGGGCCAAATTAGGAAAGAAACAAAGCATTTGAATTACTCTGCAATGTAACATGACATGTGATCTTATACATAGTGGCTCAAAAATGTTCAGTGGGCTCATTCTCTAATAAGCATGTTCAGGATAGCAGTATTCTTTTCTACTTTACTCCTGGCAGTATGAGTGATGTAATATAGGGTAGAAATTGAAATAATGTTTGGAAATAATAAAAAAAATAGTTGGGAAAATATTTTGTACACTGGGAAACTCTGACAGGGGGATAGTGTACACATTTAAAATACTCCTTATTCCAGTTGATCAGAAAGTGATCTGGTCACACACAATTTGCAGGTGTTTGGGCTTTTTGCAGGAACCCCTCTGAAAAACTCCTTAAATTTACTGGAAAAAGGCTTACGGTTTTACCAGACTATCAGCTAAAATCCACAGAGATGCGCATTATCTCATGTGTGGCAATCTGTCTGCTTTTCAGGAGTTTGGATGGCTGCACATTTTTGGCAGAGGGAGGGTGAATAGATGCAAATAGATGCAACTTGTGCAGGAAAGTGAATATAACTAACTGTCAATGCAAACGTATGAAAATGCGCACCAATTTGCATAGTACACCTACATGTAGATTAGCCCAAGGAGACTCCTGTGGTGACAAGAATTGTCACAGCTTGGGACTTAAACTGTGCAAAATTTGCATATGTTTTTCCCCAAAGAAAACATCATTTTCTGCACAGGAAAAAAAAAACCTATTTACTGTGCAAAAAATAACAAAGATAATTTTGCACAAAGTCCTGCACAGCTAACAGACTTCAAAACTATAGAGTTTGAAAAGATGTTCTCAAAGCAGAAAGAAAATTGCTAAAATTACCAATTCTTTCCTTCAAGAACAAAATCAGTCCTAGCATAGTGTCACTTTTGGCAAAATGGTCACTGACAGTACAATACATCATCACTTCTGGCAATATTACTGCAAAGATACTATAATATTAGCCCACACTGAAGAATTACAATCTGTGCAAATTTCTCAACAGCCATTCATGTGGAGATACTGCAAACTATTATCAGGGGTAGGCAACCTTTTTGAGCCGGGGGCCGGGTTGCTGTCCCTCAGACAATTGGGGGGCTGAAGCACCAAAAATAAATAAATAAATAAATAAATATTTTTTAAAAAAAATATGCATGCACACTTTCTCAGCCCCAGAAAAGCCATGGCAAAACCCCTGTGGAGATTTTGCCAAGAAAACCCCAAGAACAAGTAATAACAACAATAATCAATTTCATCATGGTGGGCAGCAGTGGCGGCAGCGGCACGACCGGCCTGGGGCCAGTCCAAAGGCCTCGGGGGCCACATCCGGCCCCCGGGCCTTAGGTTGCCTATTCCTGCTATTATGATCATCTCACATGTCTTTCAGTTTCCAGGTCCATGTGAACCAGTCCTGCATTCAGCATTCTACAACAATTGTTCAGATAGACTAACTTGTATACTCTCTTCCAAGAGAAGCCAGACTATCACCTTCTTTACTATCTTTCTTCAGAAAGATGAAAACTTTCTTTTACTTTTGGTAATTTTTTTAAAAGGGAAACGGGCCCTGTATAATCTACAAGACTTTTAGTCACTGAATAGCATTTATTTATTTATTTATTTATTTTCCTGCCTTTCTCCCAGCATGGGATCCAAGGTTGCATACAACCTTTTAAAAACAGATGGCCTTTCATATCCACGGATTCTTTATCCATGGATTCTTTATCCATTTTGAAGCATCCACAGCTTCAAAATGTTCAAAAAAATGTATACATTCCAAAAAGCAAACTTTGATTTTGCCATTTTATATAAAGGACCCAATTTTATAACTCCATTGTACATAATGGGACTTGAGCATCCACAGATTTTGGTATCCACAAGCAGTCATGGAACCAAACCCCAGTGGATACCAAGGGTCCACTGTATGACTAAAAAGCTTTCAATTAAAAAGTTAAAGCACAATTACATCAACATTATATTTTTAAAAACTAGTTAAAATTTCAGGTTAAAAGGAGTTTTTAAAAACACATACAAAACATAATAGAACAGAAATAACAGCATCATCACCCTGCACCATTTCAAATCTTATCTGCCATGTCATTTTAAAAGCCAAAAGAATCTTAAAGAAAAAGGTCTTTGCCTGCTGGCAGGAAGACAGTGGTGGGTGGTGATGGTGGTATCCAAGTAAGCCACTTGTAGGAGCAGTTTGTTTTCAACTGGCTTTAATTTTTTGATGGTTTAATGGTTTTTTAACTGCTGTATGCTGTGAATTTTTAAGTAAGGGCTAGAACAGACCGGCAAGAAGGGGCAGCTTGAAACTTCCCCTACTGAAGATGGATTGGGGACATGACAAACACACACTGCAGCCCCAATCTGCCTTGAACGTGGCCCAAATCTGCTCCTATTTGGGCTGGGAAAGAGCTGGCTTTCACAGCCCCAGGAGGGCTTCTGGGCACTCTGGTAGCATGTGGCATGTAAATGCCGTGCTGCCAGAGTGTCCTGAAGCCGCCTACATCTGGACAGCCAGCTAGATTCTGGGTGGCTTGGAAGTGTGTGGCATGTAGACGCCACACTCCCAAGATGCCCGGAAGATGTCTTTAACAGACTGTCTGTTCTGGCCTTAAGTTTGTTTTAATTGTTGTAAGCTGCATGAGTCGCAAATGCAGGAAAAGGCAGAATACGAGGAGCAACAGGTGTAGTAGAAGTAGCAGCTGTTGTTATTATTTAATATGAATTTTCTCCATTGCTTAAATGTTTTCATATACATAACTGCTTTTTAACTTTTGAAAGGTGTGAATGTTTAACTGTTTTCAATCTTGCTAGCCACCCTGACTGCCAAACTGAGAGGGAAGGTGAGAATAATAATAATAATAATAATAATAATAATAATTTAAAAAAAACATTTTAGTTGGATAGTGTTCCAGGATCGTGTTTACAAAGGAGTACTACAATGAAACAATGAAACAAGCTCCATTATTTTTACTACTACTCATAATATTAATTCTACCTTTTTTTGCTATAGTTTTACTACAGACAAGCCATTTCAACAAAAGCACAAAAGAATGTACAAGTTGCACAATAATTGTTTTAAAAATGGTCACCAACTGGCTCAAGAGATGCTGCTTCAAAATGAATCAATGGTTCTGAATTGTTTGGATCCTCACTGACAGTCTCAAGCTTAATGTTAAAAAAATAGAGGGAGGGAGGAGAGAGAGAAAGTGACAGAGAGAGAGAGAGAGAGGGAAAATATTAATACATATAGATCAATATCTTTGGTGAGAAAAGCACAGTAATATTTATGTACGCTCGCAGTTCAAAAGCTGGAGGCTATTCCAAATTTAGATATCTAAGAATTTATCTGAGTATAAGTTAGTTAGTTTTCACTAAAGGTTTAGCAATTACTCTACTGAAACAAAATATCCCAAACCTCAGGTTTTATGTATTCAAGGGTACAATGACAAAGCATTTCTAAAGAAAGAGAAAAATTAATGCCTGGTCAGGCCATAGGTTATTTTAAGAATGCAAATCTGTTGATGTTACTAACTGCCATCTAGTCAACTTGGCATATAGTAACCCAATGAATGAGAGACCTCAAAGTCACCAGCCCTGCTCAGGTCCTGCAGACTCAGGGCAATGATTGAGCCTATCCATCTGGAATGGGGCTCTTCTTTTCCTATTGTCTTCTACCTTACTAAGCATTATGGTCTTTTCTAGTGAGTCATGTTTTCTCATGCCATGTCCAAAGTACGCCAGTCTCAGTTTAGCCAATCTTGACTTCTAGGGAGAGCTCAGGCTTGATTTGCTCTAGGACCCATTTATTTGTCTTTTTAACAGTCCATGGTATCCATAAAATACTTCTGCAGCTCCACATTTAAAATGATTTTCTTTCTCTCAGCTTTCTTCACTGTCCTGCCATCAAATCCATTAGTAGAAATGGGAAATATGATGGCATGGACAATCTTTAGAATTCAGTGATATATCTTGACACTTCAGGATCTTGTCTAGGTCCTTCGTAGCTGCCCTTCCAAGTCTTAGTCTTCTGATTTCATGACTGCAGTCTCCATTCTGATTAATGACTGAGCCAAGGTATAGAAAATCTTTAACTATTTCAATGTCTTCATCATCTATTATAAATTATGTAAATCGTCTGTGGCCATTATATTTTATTTCAGGGGTAGGCAACCTTTCCCCTTTAAGGGCCGAGGGACTTCAGCTCCCAGAAGCCTCAGCCATGTTGGCCAATAGGCCCATGTTGGCCAATAGCTCCTGGGATTCTGGGAGCTGAAGTCCCTCAGCCCTTAAAGGGGAAAGGTTGCCTACCCCTGTTTTATTTGCTTAATGTTCAACTGTAAACTTGTCTTTACATTTTCTTTCTTTCTTTCACTTTTGTCATCCTCAGCTGTATTCCAGTAGCTCGTTGAGTGTCTTCAAACCTAGGAGTGTCATCTTCTGTGACTGTCTCTTGTTTTATATTTAGATTGTCTCATAGAATCATACAGTTGAAAGAGACCTCAATGGCTATCAAGATTACTCTGGCATGACTGGTTTTTGAGAAACCCATATTGGCTTTTTGCAATTATGGGCATTCCTTTCTAAACACTTACAGACTCTCTGTTTAATGATCAGATCTAGAATCTTTCCTTGTATTGATGGTAAGCTAACCCCCCCCCCATTTTTGAAGATGGGAACAACATTTTCCCTCTTCCAGTCTGCTGGGACTTCTCCTGTTCTCCAGGAATTCTCAAAGATTATTATTGCCAGTGGCTCTGAGATTATTTCTACCAGTTCTTTTAATTCTCTTGGATGTAGTTCATTTGGTCATGGAGATTTTAATTCATATAGATTAACCAGGTAGTACAGGACTATTTATTCTGTGTTGTATTTCTCCTACTGCAGGCTCTGCTCCATTTTCCTCAAGCTGAGCACCCTATTCCTTTTGTGTGAAGATGGAGGCAAAGAAAATACTGAGTAGATCTGCCTTTCCTCTGTCCCGTTACCATCACACCATCTACTCCACACAATGTCCTTATCATTTCCTTCTTCTTCTTTTTGCTATGGATGTAACCAGAAAAGCCCTTTTTATTGTTCTTAACCTCTCTAGTAAGCCTGAAATAATTTTGTGCTTTAGTTTTTCTGACTTTCCCTGTACACATGCTAGATATTTGTTTGAATTCCTCTTTGGTGATTTCCCCCCTTTTCCATTGCTTATACATGACCCATTTAAACCTTAGCTCAGCTGAACATATTTAGTCATCCATCCTGGCTTCTTGAAACACCTTCCATTTTTTTCTCCTCACTGGAACTGTTTGAAATTGTGTCTTCATTATCTCCCTTCTGAGAAACTCCCATCTGTCCTGAACTCCTTTCTCTGTTAGTATTCCTGACCATGGGATTACACCCAGTATTTCCTTAAGGTTACTGAGATCAGCTTTCCTAAAGTCTAGAATGAACGTCTGTCTCTGCTTGGCTTCCCCTTTCCACTGTATAACAAACTCCAGGAGAACGTGATCACTCCAATCTAAGGATTCTGTCACTTGCACCCCATTTACCAGGTCATCCCTGTTCTTCTCTCAGCATAGGGTTTTATGGTAAAAGACATTAAAAATAGGTTTACTGTGCCTCCTTCTGTGCAGTACTAACAAGTGTTAGCTATGGTGCCACTGCTGTTACCTCTGAGAGATACTCTGCCAGTGTCACCCTCCACTACTGGTGCTGCCCAGTAGCTGTTTGGCACATTTTGTCTGGCTCCTCAGTGAAAGTTTTTCTGATAAAAGAGCCATTGGCAGTCTTTACGTCACAGGAGCATGCAATCCCACTGTGGAAAGGCAGTGGTCCATTACCAAACCTAAATCTCCATCTTCTCATAAAACTTCCATATTTGCACCAAACAACATTCTCCCAATTTTCAGGTATGGCTCTGAAACATCCCCTATTAGCACATACTATCAACTCAAATCTACCAGACCCATACAATTTTTGTGTGTACTCCTAACAGGCAGTGCCTGCTTGCAAGAACAGACCAACCCTACGAGAGAAGATAATTCTAACTTGTGCATCTTGTCAGAAGAAGCCCTTAAGGAACTAGCTCTGATATTCTTTCCTTTGTATATGCCCTTTTCTGCATTGAATGATTGACTACTTCTATCTCAATATTAAATTAGGCTCAAGTAGGATGGAACGACCTGCTTGTACTTGCAAAATTAAGCCACGACTGATATATTTGGATCAACACAGTGAAGACTAGAATAAATAAAGTATTAGTTTATATCTGTAATCTAAAGACATGAGGGCTGGGTTTTGCTTTGTTTTACCTCAGTCCTACTGAAATCCCTTGTTTGTTGATTTATTGACAAAGATTCTGAGTAGGAATTCAGCACATGATCACTTTTAGATTTGAGAGAAGCTAGAAGAAAAAAGTTGAAAAAAATCACTGTTTGTATTAATCACAGACATTCAGGATGAGCAATGCACATTTGAGTCCCATAAAAGCATTGGACCCTCACAAGTGTTTTGATTTTTGATATTTTTCAGATGAAAAAAATATTCTAAAATTGGCTCAAAACACCTCCAAAACTGCCCTCCAAATTCCAACTGCCACCCACCCTAAATAAAAATAGACTGAAAACAGGCCAAAAAACCCCAAGTGCAAACTAGATCACTTCCAGGTTGCATTATCAGTGGAAAATGTGGTGGTACAACATACCGGGGAGGTAAAAATTGCTCCCATCCCTGCCTACACCCCCCCCCCCCCGATCAGCAATGTTTCTTGCCTTAATATAATGTGTGATGTGATGAAACTACTTTGTGTGTGTGTGTGTGTGTGTGTGTTTATATATCTCAAGCCCAAAATAGATAGGCCAAATAGAACAGCTTCTGGATGCTAAGGGGGCAAGGCGTTTAGACAACACATGCCCCCAACATGACCGGAAGCTACCCTACACTCATAAAAGGAGCAGCAAAAAGCCATTCCTGCTGGCAGCTCATTTGGGATCACCACGGTGGCCCACTTTGGGAGTGGCCCGTCTGGTTGCCAATCGAGACCTGTCTGTATCGGCCCTCAGATTTTAGGACTGGGGCTGTATGCGTTCTGCTTTTAACTTTGTAGTCAACTCTCACACACATTTTGGTATTTCTTTAAAAATAACAATAGAAAACATGAGCTACATCACCAAGGTGAACTGAGTGGAGAATGCATTAAAGTCAGAGAGTACATCTATACTGTATAAATAATTCTGTTTGATACCATTTTAGGTGCTGTAGCTCCAGCCTAGGGAATCCTGAAATTTGTATTTTTACAAGATCTTAACAAAAAGATCTAACAAAACTACAAATCCCAGAAATCTGTACGATGGAACCATGGCAGTTGCAGTGGTGTCAAACTGCATTATTTCCACAGTGTAGATGCACTCTAAGTAGTTAGCTCTAATTTGGGATCACTGAATACACTATGTAATCCTTTGTTATTATGTTTCTGTGGTGTCCTTGGTAGAGAAGAACCTGCTCCGTCTGGGATCAAAATGTGGGAAACTATCTTGAGTCTCTGCCAAAGCAGATAATATACTTTGCCCATTTTATTTTTCAGTCAACAAAACTGTTATAGCTTTTGTGCTTATGTTTTTCTGCTAAGCTGGTTGTAGCAATCATGTCATTTAGACACAACTAAAAAACCCTGTAATTTCAAAGCTCCTTTCTCAGAACTTCAGCAAAAAATCCAGACTGTGCTTAAAAGGTTGCTTTAATCAACTGAAGCAGTTCTTCAGCACAAAAATGAAAGCTTTACCTGCTTGAAGATAGCCAGGGAGCAGAGTCTCTGGCAAGGTGTCTGGCAAAAGATAGCCATTCTTCCGTGCAACAATGAGGTGAAAGGCAGAACAGAACTCTGCTAACGTCAATGCCCCATCACGGTCTACATCACTAAGTTCCCTGCAAATAATATATTTGTTAATGACCTTTCCCAGACTATCGTTGAAGCAAAATGTATTGTTTACATATGTTATGTAACTAGTGAGAAAGCAGTTTTCCAGGTATGGGTTTTTTTTTTATTTCTTGAATACAGTACTTTTATTTTAAAAATATATGATAACAAAGGCTTTACAACAAAATTCTTATGTTCACTGCCTTACCAATGTTATAATGTAAAAGCTGCAATTATTTGTTAACAATGATGTTAAGATAACAATAAATGTTTATGTAATTCTCCCACACCCTCCTCCCACTTAAGCAAATGAATAAAATATCTGCCAGCTAAGGCAACTATAAGACCTGATGAAGTAAACCAACCCATAAAAGCTTACCTTCTGTGTTTGTGTGCATGTGTGCTGTAGCTCCAAGACTGTAAAAGCTAAACATCTGAAACTTGGCATGGGTTACTAAAGAAAGCCTATTTTTAAAACAATTGAGTTGCTATATGGCAGGTATTTGGCTCCTAAGGAGTAAGATGACTAAATGGAAATAAGAAAGGTCAAGAACAGGATCACTGATGCTGATCAAAATGCTTCTAGCAGAAGATGAGATTACTTAAACTGAGGGCGAGAATCATGCAGCCTTCCATTGTAGGATTGCAACTTACCAGTCCAATGATATATGAAAGACAGCACAATTCCCACCCTTGATCTTCACTTTCATTTCTGTCCTTTTTCACTACTAGACCAGCACAGGGCCCACTTTTATGAACCTTTGTTCATATGCACTGTCATATGTCTGATATGCAGAGGAGGAGACAAGAAGTCTCAGTGAGCAAGGGGATGAGTGGAATTGAAGCAGAAAAACCAACAAGAAAGAATTGGAGTGGAAGATACAGTGGCCATATGGTGCAACTGGTTAGTTTTACTTGAATTTTAGCCATGCCATTTTGTGCCATTTACAGCATTATTTAGCTTCTATTTCCACTTTTGGTTAAAAACGAAAGTAAGACTTTGCAGTGCATGCAAAATATGCAGTTGTTGTTCTGCGCAATTGTCTCATAAGAAACAAACCCGCTACAATTCACAAGTTTTACCTATATAGCACCTATGTCCCGTCCCCACCATGTAACAGTACAGTTCTTGAGAAATTCAATGTTCTCTAAGAAAGGGGCAGTCAGCCTTACACAGGACAAAGATGGCTAGATCTCAATGGAATTAACTTTGCTGCTGCTAATGGATCTGAAATTTTACTACCTGTCTTTTATTGCCCAGTCCCCACAAGGTCAAGAAGGGGATTGTCTGCATTGAGATCCCAGTCTAGACCATTTTAATTGACAAAAGAAGTAACATCTGACACAAAATGTAGGCCTGTGACTCTAGTATGATCACTCTTCTTCTCCTGGATGATTTTAACATCTTTACCTGATGAAGCCAGTACAACTCTGAAAGCTTGCATTATGTGTGTTTTAGATGATCCAATAAAGGCATTATTGTATTTGTGAATTTTGAATTTTGTTACATTTTGCTGCTTGAGCAACATGGCTACCCCAAATATGACATCTGGTACTGTCTTTCATTGTGTTTGGCTAATCAGTGAAGCCACAGCTGCAGTTGATATATTTGGCGAACTTAGAGATTTGAACTGCAGAAGGACCCATTGCTCTTTGGTGGTAAATGGTAGAATGCCTCTAGCATATCTTAACATTACCTTTTGCTACCTGTGTTCTCTTTTGATGTTTGCTACCTGTTTTCTCTTCCTTAGGTGGTCAGTAGGTTTTTTTAAAAAAAACATTCTTAAATACGTTTTTGCCTGCATCTGGAAGTGGGAAGAGGGAGACTATAGTGTGTGGGGATGGGGGGAGAGGGAGACCATCAGAGAGAGAAAGAGAAAGAGAAAGAAAAGTGGGGTGGAATATGGAGTTGGTCTAGAAGTCCCCCTTTTAGGGTTTAAATAACTAGAATATGGCAGTGTAAGTAAGAAAGAAAGAAACTTCTAAGGGAAAGCTACAAGAGGAGATGGCTGAACTAGCTCTAGGGTCAGGACAGAAAGACCAGCAAGAGGAAAAAAGGATTCTTAAGGGTAGTGAAAAAAGAGAAAACACAGAGGGGAAAAAAATAAAGTATGGAAGGCAGGGAAAAGACACTGAGGCTTCTGTTTTAAACTCATGAGAAGTTGGTACAAGTTGAATGAGTACTAAGGTGGAGGAAGAAAAAGACCACTAAGGGCCAATGCAGACGGGCCGAAAGGGGCGGCACAGAGCTGCCCCTGGGAGTGGCGGATCAGGGTCGCGGCAACCACACACTGCGGCCCTGATCTTCCTTTTTGCCAACCCCCAAAAGAGTGGCAAAGTGCTGTTCCTTTTGGGGGCTGCAAAAGGCTGCACTTAGAGCTGCCGCGGCGGCTCTTTTATGCCCTTTTGGCGCAGTGTGTGCACACTGCACCAAGAGGGTGCCCTGCCACTGTGAGAACCAGTGCGCTGCATCGAGGCGGAATCAGGATGGAGTCGGGGTGACCGGAGTGTGGCCACCCCACCACAACTCCAACCCCAGGTCTACCCCTTAGGCCAGTCTGCATTCCCCCTAAGAAAGAAAAGGAGCAGAAAAGAGATGGGGAAAAGTACTGGGGTATGATAAGAGATCTTGAACTTTTGGGAAACTGGGTATATTTCCTAGTGCCAAATACAGTTTGCTAGTAAGTAAGATAACCTTGGCAAACTAAGCTAAGTAGGATCTGTCCTAGTTAGTACATGGATAGGAAATTACCAATAAATACCAGGTGCGGTAGGCTATATTTCAGAGAAAGGAACTGGCAAAACCACCTCCCTAAGAAAACCCAATGAAATTCATGGGGTTACTGTAAGTCAACAGATGACTTGAAGGCACATACACACACAAGGTGCTCCTAGACTCTTCATTCTTTTAAAAGGTTTTAATGTTGGTTCTGATATAACTGGATAATAAATCCCCTTAGAAGTTCTGACATAATAGGATTCGAGTAAAAGTTAGCTCACACACGGCCATCTGCAGTGTTAGCTGAATATTTTCTTTTAAAACATCAGGGTCAGGTCTCATTAGTAAATTATTGATGAATTATGCAGCTGAACTTATTTAAGAAGTTGGGTACTAATTAGGTCTCATTTGATAAGCACAGTTAGAACTGAAGCTTATGATGTTATCTTAACCATTCCAAATGTATGTTTATCTGAATCCACTTCACAAAACTATCTGTTGGATTGTTGTGCTAATTACATTCTTTAAAATATTCTCCAGAACACTTCCAGTATACACTGCTATTCAAATCTCTCTAGTCCTGCTGAGAAGGGACAGTATCTCTACAAAGATAACAAGCATAAAAGGAAGATCAACATACACCCAGCTGTGCTTGGACCTCAAAGTGTTTTTGATGAGGGCAATTACTGTGACTTCTTTAGAGAGAATTTCTGAAAAGTATGAAGAACTTTTCAACCACAGTGAGGCATCTGTGCATACCCACACACACAATTCTGAATACTTACCATATGTGTGAAAGCTCAGGTATAGGTAGCTTAGATTTTGTGAAGAAGTTCTTAGCCACAGAACCTGTCAACAATGATGGCTGATCAAACATTGAAATAATAAACAAGTTCTATTATTTTGAACAATGAGCAAAGAACTAAGCAAATGTTAACAAATCTGTTAAATTTATATAGATTCTGTTCCTGAGTGTCTATGAGTTGGGGAGAAATGAAAATAAAGAAACCCTGACTATTTCTTTCAAAAACATTATCCAGACTGCTTATTATTTCCTCTGGATTAGACCTTTGGGGTTGGAAATATTCTGTTCCAATATTTGGTTACTATGTGAACTGATTAGGAGCTGAAGTTCACATCAATGGAGTGGTAGCTGCCTAAATATCTTGAAGACATCAGATCCTATCAGATATTGGGGTGTATCCACACTGCAGAATTAAAGCAGTTTGACACCACTTTAACTGCCATAACTCTTTCCTAAAGAATTCTGGGATTTGTAGTTTGTGAGGCAGCACACTACAAATCCCATGATTCTGTATGAGGGAGTCATGGCAGCCAGAGTGGTGTCAAACTGCTTTAATTCTGCAGTTTAATTCTACACCTTGGAAACTAAACAGGGTTAGGTACTTGGATGGGGGACTGCCAAGGAATACCAGGTGTTGAAGGCTAAATTTTAGAGGAAGACAATGGCAAACCACCTCGGAGTATTCCTTGCCTAACAAAACTCTATGAAATTCATGGAGTCACCATAAGTTGACAGGTGACTTGAAGACACACATGCATAAACACACACATTGGAGTGGTGCCTAGTGGCTTTGATGTCAGTGAGGCAGTGAATCCACCCCAGGTTTTGGTAGGGACTATAAAGGAGTTATCCAAAGTGATTAATTTATATTGGGCTAGAGTTAAGCACCTTATAATGATCAATTAACATGTTCATACCAAAACCCAGAACACATTCACCATTCCATTGTAACTGGAGCCACCAGCAGCCCTGTCAGTAATTACCGATTTTTCAGGAAGGGACCTGTTTAAACGTGGAGAGTTATCAAGACACTGAAACACATTTAACCATTCAAAAGTGATACTAACATGAAGCCCTATGCAAGTATCATTTTTGAACGCTGTTTCATCCCTTAATAAAGACAACAATCTCCCTCTTCTTGTGTTTCTCAGAATTCCTGTGGCATTCTTACTTATCCTGATTTTGTATCAGTTTATTTGAATTTTGTCTTCCAGAATTTTATATGTATTCCTTTCTAAAATGTACCAGAAAGTCTTAGCAAATATTAAGGCTCATGCACCAACTGTGTCCACTTCTTCAGATCTGGCCATAGTGGCATATTCTTTAGTTACATCTTGGCTGGATTACCATAACATACTCTACATGGGGCTGCCTTTGAAGTCTGTGCAGGAGATGATCCGAACAGTTAAATTCAGATGGTTGACTAGGGCTGGCTCCAGGAAGCACACAACTCCCTTGTAGCAACAGTTCCACTAGCTGCTTATCCATTTCTGGGCACAATCCAAAATGCTGATGATGGCCTATGAAGCCCTATACAGCTCTGGTCCAGGTTATCTGAAGGACCATATTATCCTATACTGCCAGTATTTTCCGTTCTTCTGGGGAGGCCCTGCTCTCTGTGTCCTGCCACCCTCATAGGTACATTTGGTGGGAACACAGGAGAGAACCTTCCCAGAAAGACTAGACTGGCACCCTCCTGACTATCTCTCCACAAGCAGGCAATAAAATGTTTTACTCTCCCTTTGAGAATTAATTTTTTGGGGGGAATCAGGCCTTATATAATGTAGTGAACTTTTAATGTTTTTAATGGTTTATGTTTTTAATGGGTTTTATTTTATAATGGTTTAATTGCTTTTTAACTTTTGTACACTGTTTATTTTTTAACTATGCTTGTTTTAACTGCTTTAAGCTGCCTTGAGTCCGAAACTGGGGGGAAAGGCAGGATATAAATATTATAACAAGAATAACAATTTTAATATATATTTTCCTGATTGTTTAAGTGTATTTGTACAAATATATCAAATGTATGCATTTCTGATTGTGCAGATTTTTTCAAATGTACACATAGTTTTGTGTACATTTTTTCCCTCTATAATGCATCAAACACCTTAGAAATGTATGGATTTCTTTCTAAGACAAGGTGTGTACTGCCAACCTTGAAAATTGTAAAATGGATATATCTTGAAATAAATGTGAGCCAGATTAATTCCTTCTCAATCTCTACCCCTTTACCATAATGATACCCCACCTTTAAGTAACCTTTGTCCAAGAAAACCTGATTGAATTCAATGGGTTGCCATAAGCTGACAGGCGACTTAACGGCACATATACACAGACAAATCTGAATTCCTGAAACATGTTTAAGGACTTGCAATATATCAGGATGTGAAACCATAATTTCATGTTGATGTCCAAATCATGGTTAAAGTTAACATTTGTCTGGCTTTTTGATAGTGTCACCCCATAGGTACCCTTCAGTAGAGCTCAGTTAGGTAAGTTACACCATAGTTTCAGGTATATGTGGAATAGTAACCAGAGTTAAAACATCAACAAAACATGTTACAAACATGTCTTCACTTAATATTATATCTTCAGTGACCTATATTTCAAAACATCCTTATAACCTTTATCAAAAATATGTCTAAGGGAGACCACATTAATATGTAACAAATGATCAGTGTGTTTATTAAGAACTCTTTAAAAATGAAGTTATCAGACTTCATGGATTTGTATATAGGCCTGCTTATCATACTTGTTGTTGTTAACCGCCTTCGTATCGATTTCAAACCATGGCAACCCTATGGATGAGATCTCCAGGATCCCCGGTCCTCTACTGCTCTGCCCAGTTCTTGCAAACTCATATTTGTGGTCTCTTTAATAAAGTCTATCCATCTAGCATGTGGCCTTCCTCTCTTTCTACTTTCTTCTACCTTTCTGAGCATTATTTCCCCTCCCCCCTCCGATGATTCATGCCTTCTCATGATGTGCCCAAAGTACGAAAGCCTATGTTTTGTCATCTTGGCCTCCAGAGATATTTCTGGCTTGATCTGTTCTAGGACCCATCTGTTTGTCTTTTTGGCTGTCTGTGGGATCCTCAGCACCACATCTCAAATTAGTTGATTTTCCTCCTATCTTCTTTCTTAACTGTCCAGCTCTCACATCCATACATTGTAACAGGGAATACAATGGCTTTTATGATTCTGACTTTTGCACTGAGTTTTATGTCTTTGCATTTTAGGATCTCTTCTGGTTCTTTCATGGCTGCCCTCCCCATTCTTAATCTTATTCTGATTTTCTGGCTGCAGTCCCCATTCCAATCAATGTTTGATCCCAGATATGAGAACTCTTTTACTGTTTCTATTTCGTCATTGTCTAGTTTGAATGTGTGTAAGTTCTCTGTGGTCATTATTTTTGTTTTCTTTATGTTCAACAGCAAGCTTGCCTTTGCACTTTCTTCTTTGTTCTTCCTTAGTAGGTGTTCCAGGTCTGTGATGTTTTCTTCTAGTGTTATGGTGCCATCAGCATATCTCAGATTGTTGATATTTCTTCCTCCTATTTTCACTCCTTCCTCTTCCTTGTCAAGCCTGCTTTCCTTACAATATGTTCTGCATACAAGCTGAACATATAGGGTGAAAAGATGCAGCCATGTCTGACCCCTTTGCCAATTGGGAACCATTCTGTTTCTTCATGTTCTGTTCTGACAGTATTCTCTTGTCCTGATTCCTCATCAAGACTATCAGATGTGTTGGCACTCCCATATATTTAAGGGTGTTCCATAGCCTTTCATGATTTATGTAGTCAATGGCTTTGCTATAGTCTATAAAGCACATGTTGATTTTCTTTGGATTGTACATCTGCGATGTGATCCCTAGCATCTCTTCCTTTTCTGACCCCTATTTGAACCTCTGGGATTTCTCTCTCCAGGTATGGTTGGAACCTATGTTGCAGAATTCTGAGCATGATTTTGTTTGCATGGGAGATCAGTGCTATGGTCCTATAGTTGATGCAGTCTCTTGTGTCTCCTTTGTTGCGGATGGGGATGTTTATTGATCACTTCCAATCTGTTGGCCATCGTTTTGTTTTCCATATCTGTTGAGATATGTTGGTTAGCAATAGAGTTGACTCTGTCAATGTGGATTCCAATAGTTCTATTTGTTTTTTGCCATTTCCTTTATGGCAGCTTCCACCTCAGTTTTTAGAATTTGGGATTCATGTTCATATGGCTCTTCGTTCCATGTGTCCTTCATGTTGTCATCTCTTTTATATAACTCTTCTGTGTATTTCATCCAATGTTTTTTACTCCTTCCTGGTCTTGAATTATGTTATTTTTATTGTCATAGAGTGTCCTGGTCCTTGGTTTCAACTTTTCTTAGATTTCTCAAATCCTGTGGAATAGGTCTCTTGTTCTTCTCTTTTTGTTGTTGTCTTCTATTTTTTTTATTTTTTATTTTTATTTATTTTTTTTTTTTTTTTGCATTTATCATTGTAGTAATTTTCCTTATCTTTGTGCACTAGCCATTGTACTGTTGTATTCATGGTTCTTAGTTTATTCCTATTTCCTTTTTGGGTTTTTTTTCCTCTTCTTTCCTTTATTGCTTGTAGCATTTTATCTGTCATCCATGGTTTCTTCACTTTCCTTTTGACTGTTGGAAGTGTCTTCGTACATTCATCTTTTATTATGTCCTGGCTTCAGACCAACGCTCTTCCGGTTCACGATCTATTATGCTTAGTACTGCGAATCTATTTCTTATATTGTCAATGAATTCTGTGGAAATGTTATTTAAATCGTATTTTGGTATGATGACCAGTTTTGTTCTCTTCTTGAGTTTTACTTCTATTTTTGAAATAATCTGTGCCACAATTGGCACCTGATCTAGTCTTGGCCACCAGCATGGAGCTTCACCATCTTTAACTTCCAATTATGTATTCTATTTGGTTTTTGTCACACATCTAATGTCAATCGGGGCTGATACCTAATATCATTCAAGCATTAAGACACTTGCATTTCTTCACCAAGACCGGCCCGATCACTTGTTCTGGAAGCATGCTTTGTTTCCAATTTTGTTGTACTCTTTGCATGCAATCCTCAAAAACTGAGATTTCACTGAATCAGCTACCATATATTTACATTTTACATTTTCTACACATTCTGGTAGGATCCTAACGATTAGGAACATACTTGCATGGCTACAAATCATATTAAGTGTTTTGCAGACATTAGTAAAACCATTTAGTCCAGGGTGGGTGAAGTGTGACCCACAGGCTGCATGCAGCTCCCAGGGCAGTTTCTGTGTCCTCAAGGGGCCCCAAGGTTTTGTGTTTAAAAAAAAAAAATCACCACTCCAAAATGTCCAAAATCATATCTAAGGGGTGTAGGGCACATTTCCACCTATTTGGAGCCTCCTGGAGTCAAAACAAAATTTTGTAAAATTTTACAAACCTTTTTTGCCTCAAAGTGTCCCACAATGTCATCTAAGGGTCAAAGAAGCCCCCAAAACATGTCTGCACAAAGGATATTTGAGGACAAAAAATGTCTTTTTCTTAAGGGAGCAAATGTTGCTCTCCAAGGTCTCCTTGAGGGCTAATCAACCCTGTAGTCTTCCACAATTATCCACCCCTAAAAATGAGGGAATATATTAAGCATATTGATAAAACTGGAGCAGAAAGGTCTGGAAGATGGAAGCACAGTCTGGCCTAGCAGAGATATCACATTCACTAGGGAACAAGTCCTTCTCTTCTGTGCTTCACTTATACTTTCTGATTTGTCATGGCATCTAAGCTGGAAAAGTGTGGTTTGAGTGCTCCCTCCAAGCCAAAATTTAAAAACATCTTGGTTCAGATATCACAACAAACTGAACAAACCAGGAAATAAGTTGTAAAGCTTATAAGGCTAAGGCTTTACAACTATAGAGAATGTGGGAAGTAAAGATCAATTGAGTTCATTGCTTCTTGAAGTGAAAATATGACCAATGAACTGTCCTCTCATTCTCTTTGACAGGAACTACATTCTCTGTTCTTCCTTGGAACAACATCTTGTTGCTAGTTGTCAAGAAAAACAAGAAAAATGTCTACAGTAATGAAGAAGAGACATCATCTGAGATGACTTTGAGATGTCTGGCCACTTCATTATTGTTTTCCTCTAATGAGATTTTTTTTAAAGGAAATGCAAGTTTACTGCAGTGCATGAAATGCCAATTGAGTGTTTTTCATTCCAAAAGTATATTTATCAAGCAGAATTAATATACAAGTAATAATTTAGGGTGAAACTTAATCTTTTACAAGTGGAGGCCCAGTTGTGTGACAAAAGAGTTTCATTCCCCCCCACACACTGTTCCCCCAAGCCCCACTCAATCTGCTACAAGCCACTAGAACAAATCTTGAGTGTCCCATGCAGCTGTGGGGGTGGCAGGCAACTGCATCCACCTCCATTCCACTAGAAGTCAGGAATGAAAAGAATATTCATAATTATTTCTCTCATGTTGAAAAATTGGTTTCCCAACAGCTAGGAAACATTTACAGGAAGAATAACAGATTTGTGTGTGTGTGTGTGCACAAAAGCATGTGCTTTTCTCTGCAGAGTAATTCCTCTACAACGCTTTAGGACATCTGAAAACAAGGAGAATGCTTCAGAGAAATATTCATTTCTACCTCAACTGGGGGAAAAACTACTGTAATTTGTCTTCAAATGTGTGGACAAAAATATTCCAGGATTTACATCTCTACTAGATTCCACCCCAAGTAATCATTTTAAACAGAAAAGCATGCTAAATGTAAACATAAAATATTTGGTCAATGTAATGTGTATCCTAGATTTTTTTTTTTTTTTTATGGAAATAGCAGCATTTGCTTAAATCACTCACATTGAACTCAGTGAGATGTAAAGGGATTTAAACTTTGTCTGGATCATGTCCAATATGCTTTATTTACCACATAAATCGATACAGTTGTTACTTGTATTATTATTTATTATGTGTCACATATCAATATACCAAAACACACATAACCTCCAGGTGAGAGGCTTGCATTTTGCCAATGTGAATTTTAAACCTCCAAGCTTTTCAGTCTAGCCTCCCACACTGTGCATTTCATAAAATTACCTGTAATGAAAGAGTTCAGATCGGGTTGTAGGGACTTGAACTGGTTGATGTAATATTCTCGTTGTTCCTCAGTTATCCTCCAGGGGTCATCTGGGTAATTACTACTGCTGTCCTGTAGTTCTCTCTCTACTGAAATAGACTTCAAACAAAAGGGCAAAGTATCATTTGGAAAGGTAGTACAGAAAAGGCTGGGATTTCTGAAATTTCAAAGCATCCGTCTTACTCTGTTCTGACTATGTAGTTCTTTTTAAAAAAGAAATGGATGGGGAAAGACTGAAGTTAATAATAGTACTGTTGAACTTGCAATAAACGGCTTTATTCACAGAACTATGGAAGTTCTACATACATGAAATTAAATACAAGTGAAGCCATATATTTGGAGGGAAAATGTATGCCACAGATATTTAACCAGTTTCCAAAAAAAAAAAAAAAAAAAGTGTTTTAGAAATCTCACCTTTACCAGTATAGTCCTGAGCATGATTAATCTCCAGAAAATGAAATGACTGTATTTTGTAATATAATGTAATAGAATTTACTCTGTTTTGTAGGAAAAAATGATGTTCAGATTGTGTCTCCATTATTTAGAGGTTTATTGTGTTTTGCTCTTTAAAGGCAGGAATATTGACACAACTTAATGAATTCACAACTGCATTTTTGCAGGGAACAAACTCTCAAATTCAAACTCTCAAAATTTAAAATTCAATAACAAAAAAAAGGACAAGAATTGCAGGACTTTAAGGTGAAAGAAAATGGAAGTCATTAAGTTACTGGCCTGGCTTGAATGTCATAACATTCCCCCAGAATGACATTCACAAATATTGTGCTGGAGCACAGTGCCCAATCACTGCTACTCTCAGCAAGAACTGCTAAACAAACCATGGACCATTGGACTATGGTTTGACTACAGAACCTGGGAGTGTAAGTGCAAAACATCATTTGACTGGTGGAGCTCATTGTCAAGAAGGCAGGTCAAGATACAGTAAAATTATACACACATGTATCACTGATTAAGATCACTCAGGCAGCCCCTGCAACACAGGCTGCTACTAGATTTCAGATTAAACTCCCAATTCCACCTATCAACAAAAGGACAGAAAATTCAGTTTATACAACTTCTCATATTGTACGGGTGGAATATCTTGGATATGAGAGCCAAGTCTAAACATAAAATAAATTTATGTTTCACATACACATTAAGCAAATAGCCTGAAGGTGATTTTTACACAGTATTTTAAATATTATGTGAAATGAAGTTTGTGTTCACTGAACCATCAGAAAGTGAAGTGTCACTATCTCAGCCATCCATGAAAAAAGTTTTGGGTTTTGGAATATTAAGATTTTGGAATACTGGATATGGGAGACTCAGCCTGAACTTTGATTAGCAGAAAAAAAGAATGGAGGGAGAAGGGATCTAGGAGTACCTTTGAGACACCAATGTGCAGTCCTCCCCCGCCCTTTTATGCTCAAGCAGTTTAACATACCTATCTCTTGAATCTCACTGGTAGCATGCTGTTTCTCAAATTGCTTTCTGGCCCATTCAAACCTCACACAAAAAACAAAAGCAAGATAGTGAAGAAGGCTGCTGACCAACCTCCTTGAATTCCACTGTGGGATTCCTCAACTTTGTCCCTCCCAGCTCCCAAATGTATTCTAGTGCTCAAGGTATCATCTTCCCATGAAAGAAAATCACACATAGAAACTGTTTATTATATTCAAAGGTTAACTGTACATAGTTTTCTGTGGATTTTCCGGGCTATGTGGCAGTGTTCTAGAAGCATTTATTCCTGACATTTTGTCTGCATCTATGGCTGGCATCTTCATCCTTCCAAGGTTTTAATTTTTTTCCAGAGGATGAAGATGCCAGCCATAGATGCAGGCAAAATGTCAGGAATAAATTCTTCTACAACACAGCCACATAGCCCAGTAAACCCACAGAAAACTATGGATGCCAGCCATGAAAGCCTTAGACTTCACGTTAATCGGACAGTTTCTCTTTTCCTGGTAAATACTTCTGTTTTCTGACTCTATTCAATATAACAGTCTTTGAATCATGTCTACATCTCCTATAGACCAGGATGCTGCCTGGTACTAAGATGAACTATTAATCCATTTAGTACAGAACTATTGACAGCTGAGTAGCTGTAGTTCTCCAGGTTTCAGGCTAGGGCTTTGCCCCTTCTACCTAGACAGGCAAGGGACTGAAGATCAGATGAGCTACAGTAAGTATCAGTGAATACAGTTCTTTACCCGAACGAGTGAGGAATGTGTTGGTAGAGATTTTGATCCATAGCTTCCTGATGTTGCTCCATCTTGCTGGTGAGGAAGAATTCTGGCTTCGTAGGAACCTACACAAGATTACAAAGAAATAAATACAAACATTTGTAAAGGTGGTGCAGTATCAAGATAATGGCACAAATAAGCAGAATCATATTAAACAAAGAAGAAAAAAATAGTCAAGTTCTTTCCTTCATCAAATACTATTTTCTCTCCAGAGGCTGACTGACTGACTCTTCCCCCCCCCCACCCCGTAAATTAGTTCTACAAAATGGCCACATCACCTCTCAGACTACGTAACAGGTTAATTTTTGAATATGTACCACTAAAGACTATAAGGTAATAAACTCTGTTTTGTCTCACAGTGTCCTACTGCAGAGGGGGGAAAAAAACTGGTGTTTATTTTAAGAGGCAGGCTAACACCAAGGGCTGCCCAAATATCAAATCCTAATTAACAAAATTCAGTATTTGACACCAGCATTTATTCATAGATCAGAACCAATCCATTGATATTATAAATACATTGATTATGGGGGTTTTTCTATTAAAAACTTGGACAGTTTCCTCTCACTCCTACCTTTACTAATAAGACAAAATGTAACTTTGAGGACATTTTCCAGGGAACAATATTTGGTAAAATAACATTTTTCCCCTCCCTATACTGTTCCCACAACCAGTCTCTGCCTCCCCTGAAGTCCTCACTGGAGTTTTCCATTTTGTGGTAAGCAGCATTTGGCAAAGATAAGGAACAAAGGAGGAAGTGGAAGTCTATGGTGAGCTGACTTGCATTACAATGTAATGCATGGGACGAAAACTCCTGTGTGCATGTGAGAGACTGAGGGAGACTGTGACAGTGTGGTTGTGGTGGTCAGAGATGAAGGGATTATTAAATAAGAAAAAGACTGATGGGAAGACAAAGAGACATGCAAAGAAGACAGAATGTACAGTGATGAACTTGGAAAAGAAGAGATGTCAACAACAAACAGAACTACTAAGTGGAAGATAGGAGGAACATGGAGGAAACAGGACACCAAAAATGGACAGTGATGGCAGCAAGGACATTATATAGGAGAAGAAGACCACTTTAATATATGAGACAAGAAGAAAGAGCCTGACCTGCCAGGAAGAAATGGGGGAGGAAGTTCAAAGGTGGCTTGAGAAAAAAAATAACAGGATTCATGAAACTGCAACATTTTAGCAAGTACGGTATATTTTTGGGCACAAATGGAAAATGCTATATCATTTATTTAAAAAAATTGCAGATGCTCACAAAATGGTTCTTATTTTAATCTCAATGAGATTTTTAATCCCATAAAACAGACACTAATGAAACTGCCAACTTTTGTACAAAGAATAAAATTAAATTAAAAAATCTGACAGTGCAGCAGTCAAGGCCATATCAAAGTTAATTGCAGATTTTCCAATTCCCATCCAGATTTTTTTCCAAAATAAACTATCAGCCCTTCCTTTCACAGCTGCAATTCCCTGCTGAAAATCAATCCATGCCTGGCTATGAAGGAAAAAAAATCCTACAGCCAATTAACTTTATTATCAAGATATGATGCCTTGTGGCTGCTTATTTTGTATTATGACAACTCTCAAAACACTGTCAGTTCAGAGCAGGTTGGATTAATGGATAGGCTGGGTTAATAGATAGGCTGGGTTAATGGATAGGCTGGGTTAATTATGGTCATAATGGTCAGGGAAACAGGTTCAAAGCAGAATTGGTCCATTTTACAGTACCACTTACACTAACACAGTGGGTCTCTATTCCAGGAATCTTCCCTGGAGATGTGAGAAATTGAATCTGGGAACTTCTACTTGTACAGAAGCTCCCAGATTCAACTTGAATCTTGAAACTTCTACTTTATAACACACACAAACACCACGTTGTAGGGTTTTCTTGGTAAGTTTCTTTAGAGCAGGTTTCCTCTGAGGCTGAGAGAATGTGACTTGCCCAAGGTCATTCATTCAGTGGAATTTTATGCTTCAGATGGGAACTGAACCCTGATCTCTAGAGTTGTAGTCCAGTGCTCAAACCATTGCATCACACTGGGTCTATATTCTCATCTAATTCTAGTCAACTAGATTTGTGGGTTTCTGTAGCACTTCAATCGGCCAGCATGTCCTGGAGAATTACAGTACAAGTGTCAACAGCTGTCACGTGTAATGAGTAACACATCTTCCAAGGTTTTAATTTTTTTCCAGCAACTTGTATTTATTTATTTAAAGACTAACATCTCACCAGAGGACTTAGAGAGCTTCTAGAGCAATATATAGCAGAGGGGGAAATTAAGCACAAATGTCTACTTTTTAAAATACAACCATCATGTTAGGCTATAATACACACACGCACACATTCACACACACAAAACAACAACTAAAAATAAAAGTTGTTTTATCCAAGTCTGAACAGTTATATGGGTGCTACACACTACAGGAAGCATGTGTTTCCAGTATTATTATGAAGCACTCTTCCTTTTTATTTTTAGATTATAATAGGGCTGTCATAAAATGAAATTATTTTTAGATGCTGCAATGACCTTTTAAAAGAACTCTGTGAAGTCTGCCTAGCCTAGAATTGTCCATTCTGACAAGTATTAGTCCTTGAAGGTGTCCAGGACAACATTTCTTAGCCCTGCTATCTATAATCCATTAAACTGGAGACTTAGGCCAATATTCAACAGGACTATTCCACTAAACAATTAAGATTATTGGATTCTAAAATATTTTTTAAAAACCAACCAAGCAACCAATCAAAAATGTTTCTCTTTTTTAAAAAGCAGTTTACCCCAAGTTAGTTCATTATAAATCCACCAAACTGGCTTTCAGTCCCATTTAAGCATTTCATTCTAAGGGTGCATCTGCACAGTAGAAATAATGCAGCTTGACACCATTTTAATTGCCATGGCTCCATCCAACAGAATCCTGGGATTTGTAGTGGGGTAATGCACCAGCACTCTTTGGCAGAAAAGGCTATAAAGCTTGTAAAACTACAAATCCCAAGATTCCATCAGATGGAGCAACAGCACTTAAAGTGGTGTCAAACTGCATTATTCCCACAGTGGTGATGCACCCTAAGTTACAAAATTTACACTTCAACAAAAATTGATCAAATTTATCCCATCAATATGAAATCTGGCCAAGCAATATGCTTTCAGATATATTCCAGGGTGAGGGAGAGGGTGATTACAAGAGATTCAGTTGCATTACAGTATGTTTGTTAATGTAAACAATATAAACTCAAGTGACTTCTTGGAGCCTGAAATTATTTTAAGAATTTGCGTGTTCTTCTGGGATGGGCGTTCCACTTGTTTAGTGGAAGAATGGTTATGTAGTTTTCAGCTGAAGGTTTACTGATATATCCCACTTTATTCAGAAGAAAATTTGAGCATGTTCTGAAAGCGGGAATGGGAGGTGGGCTAGGGAGACTTGTATTAATGATGCTGCTACCAGAAGATGACCAGGGCTTTAAAAAAAAAAAAAAACTACACTAAAGTATGTACATCTTTGCTTTCTGATGGTTCAATGTACAGAAACTTTCTTTCAAGCATAAAATTATTAAAAATATTGGATAACATTACCTTCAGGCTATGTGTATAAGGTGTATATGAAACATAAATGAAACTTGGATCCCATCTCTAAGATATCTCATTATGTACATGCAAATACATGCAAATATAGGCAAATACGGATATTACAAAATCGAAAATACTTCTGGTTCCAAGTATTTTGGAAAAGGGAGCCCTAACCTGTATATGTTTTGCATCCCATCCCATGGCAAGAAAAAGAGGGGAGAAATCTCACACTATCCAAAGGAAGATGTTTAGCCCCTTTGGCATAAGTTCATTTAAACAGATAGACTGGGGCAGAGGTTAATTCAAAATAAATGGTCACTGATGTGAATAAAGATATATATATATATATATATATATATATATATATATATATGCATGCTTATAACAGCATGGCACTAAATAGGTATTGTGGGAATTTGTGTGCAAAGCTTGATGTGCTAGTGCTGCTGGGACATTAAATAATTTAAAGTAATTCTCAGGAAAAAAGAAAGCCAAGATCATATTAGAAGAAAGCACAACATCTAAGGCATTTCCTTTAAAAAGAGGAAGCAGTTAGCCATAGAATAACCTGATTCCTTAATTGTGATTAGATTACTGTAAAACAGGACTCCTCCTACCTCCATGCTGCTGCTCAAATCCACTTCTCAATATACCATAGCCATAATTCAATGGAATCCTTTGGTAGCTGGATGGAGAAGCAGGGGGTGAGCCAATGGGAGACATAGGGGGAGACTTTGCTTCTTGCTTAAAGATAAAAGAAACAAAGGATGCAACAGGACTACAGAATTCTGGGGGGTCCAGAATCATTGTGGTTTAAATTGATTTAGAAAAAAATATATCCAAAACAAATTTGTCCATATAAACTCTCTTATCATTGTGATACTGAATTTTGCTCAACATTCAGTAGTCCATGACAATATTTGACACTGATAAAGGATTTCGGTATCTGGTTTCAACATCTGATATTTGGTGTACAACTGAATGACAGTATCTGACTGCATTTGAAAACAGACACAGAACAGTTAATATGTAACAGTATTTGCTAACTGCCAGCCCATTTCACTTGCCAAACAGAAGACAATGTAAGCCCGGGAAGGGCAAAGTGGAGCCCTGGGGCCACATGTTGCCTACACATCTGTTTTTAAGGTCCACACACACACCATTCCCCGGAGTGCCCTTTTTCTAGTCAATTTTTTTTGGGGGGAAGGGTGAATGCTTTTTCTGAAAGCCTTCCAGAGTGACGAGTTAACTTTTAAACAGGTCATAACCCTGGTCCCCAGTACTGTTTACAATTTCTAAAAATTACCCATTTTCCAGAAAGCAAAGTAGACTTTTGGTCACCTCCAATTTGGTTCCCTCTCCCCTTGTTTTGCATTTTGGCAGCCTCTCCAGCCTGCAGGGGATCCCAGATACCAAAATATGCCTGCTCAGGGTCAAAGCATTCAGATCTCAAACTGTAAATGTTTTTAAATGTTTAGATTTTAAACATTTGTTTCAGCTCTGCTTGACATTACTTTTCATCTTCATACAGGCCTCATTCCTATTTTAAACAAGCTCATGGATGACTACTGGGGGGGGGAGTGTGTGGATGATGCTCAATATGGCAAATTGTTCACACAACTACCTCTCCACAGGGAAAGATATGTTCAAATGCACACCAGTACAAACTATGACATAAATCCAATGCCACAATACAGTTGATTGCTGGTGTTGCCGTCTGCCTTCAAGTCATTTCTGACTTTTGGCGGCACTAAGGCGAACCTATCATAGGGTTTTCTTGGCATGTTTTTTCAGGCAGCCTTTGCCATCCTCTGAGGCTGAGAGACTGCGACTTGCCCAAGATCGCCCAGTGGGTTTTCATGGCCAATTGGGGATTTGAACTGTGGTCTCCAGAGTCATAGTCCAACACTCAAACCACTACACCATGCTGGCTCTTGAGAGTTTCTTCCTCTCCGCTCCCCACATGACCCCTGAAACACTCCATACTGCCAGAAAACCTATGCCCATCTCTCCAGAGTAGATTACTGGAGCTAAAGGAAGGGGACTGCAGGGTGATTTCTGTCCTCTTGATGGGCAGTTCCATCAAGGAACCATCCTACTGGATGCTAGGAAAAGAAAAGGTTGCATTTTTGTGGACAGAAACAACCAACCCACAAGAGGAACTGCTTTCCAAAACCAGCTTGTGCATTTCAAATGGCTTCCACACAGCTGGTTAAAGAGATATTTGGACATGGAAGAGTAGTGTGTCTTTCAAGCTGCTCAGTGTTGACACTTCATAGCATAAATGGTTTTCCATTTTAACAGCTGCAACGGTTATAGGATCTATTCCAAAGTTTACAAGGGGATACTGATCAACTGTAAAGCTTGAAATTTATCCTAAATGCATTCCAAAAGCAGCTAAATGCTGGATTTTATAAAATAAATTTCAAAAATACACTCACTAAGAAATTATTTATCTATTTACTTGTTCCAGTTTCAAAGAGGAAGATAAAAATCAGATTTATTGTACAATAAAATTATTGTATTACAAAAGAGCTTTTACCTGTTTCTCTCCTTCATCCAACCTTCTGAAGCAGTTTTTTTCAACTGGTGCATGTGTAATCTGAAATTTAGCTCCAAGGGCTTCTGTTGGATGACTGAACCTTGTTTCACCATCAGTTTTCAGTGTCATAAATCGAGGCAAAGGCAGCTCTTAAATATAAAATATTCAACAGAAAAATTTGGTGAAACAGAACAATAAAACATGTTTCCCATACCACCACCCAAAAAGTAGTTTTAAGTTCTCATTAATGTTAAAAGAAATATTAGATAATAGAATTGTTATCTATAAGCATCCTCATATACATGGTTGCTTTTACACACACATACACACACCAAACCCAATCTTTTGCCTCAAACATTGTCACCCGATTCCTCAAAGTATAGCAACATTTTAAATATTTCTTTACTCCTCCCAGAAGAAACATTTTCTTGATTTATAAAGATGAAATTTGGGGCTGATTACCAGAATCCTGACTGAAAATACTAAGAAAATGGGCATCTGTGTGATTAATTTGTAGAAGGTTATGTCATCTTGCCACAAAAGATTCTGAGGGGGAATTTGGCAATGACAAACTTTTAAAGCCTTAAAATGGTTTGAGACCACATTAAATGAAGGAAAGCTTTCACTCATTATCCAAGTTGCTTACACCAGGGGTAGGCAACCTTTCCCCTTTAAGGGCCGAGGGACTTCAGCTCCCAGAATCCCAGCAGCTATTGGCCAACATGGGACTATTGGCCAACATGGCTGAGGCTTCTGGGAACTGAAGTCCCTCGGCCCTTAAAGGGGAAAGGTTGCCTACCCCTGGCTTACACTATAGAATCACCGGTCAAGGTCTAGCTCCCATGGCCACCTGTGAGCACAATTAAGTTGACAGACACAAATGGAGAGGACATTTCATCAGTGGCCACATGACTGTTGAGTGCTTTGCTTAATGGTTATATCTGGGGATGGAAAGAATATGTTCTATTATTCCTGGTAAAAAAAATAGTGTTTCCCAACAGTGGAAAACCCTACCCAGATGAATAATAGAGGAGATAGATTTGCATGCAATTTTCTCCCCAAATTCAAATGTCGCAAGTGTTCTATTGGATTTTTCTGTGCAGAAACATTGTGGTGGTGAGAGTTTGCATTAAAATGCACTTTTCCTGCACACACACACACACACACACACACAAATCGCACCAAAAATCCCCATGTATTTTCTATGCAGAAAAATTCTGTGAAACACTTTGGGATACTAAACTACAGAGAAGAATGTGGCACAGAAAATTTCATTTTCTGCCACATTGGGAAGAAAGTTACTCCAGTAATTATTAATCCTAGCCAAGAACTGGCATTCATTCCTAGGGGCCCCAAGCTTGAAAGTTACATGTTACATATAATAACATTGTCTCTAACAACTTAGGGGGGGTTGCAGACTGCCAGAAATAGTACAAATTGAGTCCACTTTTAGGGTTAGGGTTAGGGTTAGGGAATCATGGGAACTGTAGTTTATTGTGGCAGCAGAGCTCTCTGACAGAGAAGGTTCAATGTCTCAGAAAAAAAACAATTCCCATGATTCCCTAGCACTAACCCTAACCCTAAAAGTGGACTCAATTTGCACTATTTCTGGCAGTCTGCAACCCCTCTTACTTTTGTACCAATGGCATTATGCAATAACAATTTCTTTCATGAGATAACGTAACAATGAGTATTCTGTTATTCCCCCATGTAATAAGTAACATCTACCCATTACATGGGGACAGGGAAACATTCTGGTGATTTCCCCCTGCAAAAAAAATTAAGTCTTTTTTTTTACTTTTTTAAAAAATAAAGGAAGATAAAGGTAATGAAAACCATAATGCAAAAGGTCAAGGTGCCTTGAATATAATTTTTTGAGAAGGCAGGATATAAATCCAATAAATAAATAAATAAATATAACAAACAATTAGAAAATCTGAGTAATGGACAAACCTGAGCTTTGAATGAAGTTAACAATTCCTTTTTAAATATAATTTCCAGGCTCTGGGTACATGATAGCATGTCTTTTAAAAGGCCATAAAGACTTACTTATTATTTATTATGTTTTCCCATACAGATTTCTAGTGGGCTGTTAGATTTTTTTAATGGTTTCTTCTGTATTAATTTATTGGGTGTTAGAACTTCTTAAATCCAATGTATTTGTTCATATTTTTAATTTTAGTTTTATTGTTTTTGAAGTTTATTACTATTTTCATTGTAAATGATATTATATAGTGTATTGTATGTTTATTTATATTGCATTGCTGGGACCTCCTCCAGAGTTTTCACCTTTATAGTTTATACATACACCTTATGGCTTATACATATTTTAAAATAGATAAATATAGTAAGTCCCCAGAAATTAAAATAGCTTCATCTAGTGAATTACCATTCTGAATGCTCTCTATTCGTACTGGGAGACCAGATTGTGTGGCAGCTATTAGCTTCAGAGCAGTATAAAACTGAGCACGACCAAAATAACCAACACGTTTTGCACCACAAAGTTCTGTAATCTAAAAAGGAAAAAAAGAGTATATATCCCACATCATTAAAATTCTTAGTGCTTTCAATAAAAAAAAAAGATACAGGTAAATGCTAAAACAGTGAAGAGGTACATTAATAAATAGAAACAGCAATTTTAGGAATGTTAGGTGAACTGTTGGTGCAGACATCTAGTCTACATTTTGTACCTCCCAAAAGTTCCTGCATTAAACACAGAAAACATATTCCCATATTCTCCCATTTGCCTTTCAAACACCTCTCCCCTCTCCTTGTACAGATTCAACTACACCTAATATATCTTAACACATAATACTTGTGCTCATCCTTAATGGGAGCAGCCATCCTTGTAAGGAAAATCTGAATAGGTGCCAAGTGGAGCATGTGGAAAAGTTAAAACAAAATAAAACCAAAACAGATGTTGGGTTACCTACACACACACACACACACACACACACCGCAAAATATAGTCAGGAAGAAAACATTTTTTTCAGGAGCAAAAGAAGAACAATTTTGATGCACTGCATCCAAGAGTTTCCATCCTCCAATGGAAAGAGTCAAGTTATTAACTGGAGAGCTAATTCTGACAGAGGCAGGGAACATTTGGAAACAGCTCATTATCTTCTACAAAGGACTTACATGTGAAGATAGATAAGGAGATGAGTTCTTTCCCCCCCCCCCCCTTTGAACAGGAATGAGGAACCTTCTGGTCCCCCAGATGTTTCGAACTATTACTCTCATAATCCATTCTGGATGGGGCTAAAGGAAGAGTAAAGTCCAGGACATCTGGAAAGCAAATAGTGTCTCCCCCACCCCATAAATAATCTGGCCATATTCCCCATTGTATAATTTTCTGAACTGTTATGGAGAAGCCTTAATTTTAATGCTTGGTGCTGTTGTTCTCTGTGATTACTACAGTGAGCAACATACACCAGTTTTTCACAACAATCATGTCCTTCCTCACAAATGCACCAAATTTATATAATTTGCAAAGTAATACATCTCCATTTGTTTAGATATTGGAAGCATGTGATATTGTCTCTGTACATATATGTTTAGATATTGAGATATTGGGAGCATGTGATATTGTCTCTGTACATATATGTGCAGCTGATTGATCCACACTGACTTTTATCACAGCAATGCCATTTTTTCATGAAAGCACACATTTACACCATATGCACATTCATGGAACATCACATACCTCAGTGTATGAAAATGATTGCTCCTCTTTTCTCCCAAAATGGTGTAAATTTGATGCTTTTATGAAAAGTCATGTGACTTGCTGAGAAATAGCAATAGTTTGCTTAGTCTGTGGCATTAAAAATGCCAATCTTTTCACAATTAACAAAGTTCTTCATTGACAAATAAGTTTGGTTTTTGGCAAACAATATGAGGTCCAGGAACCCTGAAGAAGAAGAAAAGAAGCAATTGATTTCCTCTAAATGTGAAATGTCAGTATAAACACTGCTGTAAACAGCTCACAATACTTTCTCCTGAAACACAGGATACCAAATCCAGGCCATCAGACAAATTATCAACTTGACAGTTTCAAGGGCTCAGCTGTTTGAAGCCTCAGATAGAAAACATTTTTCTTGCAGGGCACCTCTCTGCAGCCCACCAGTTTCTGCTTCAAATACAACCTGAAAGTGTGGTTAAAATAAAAATGAAAAATTGAAATAACATCAGTTCTTTGTTTGCAGAACTATTAGGGGGAAGGTAAGCAAAAATCAATGAAAAGTTGCTGTCAAGGGGGAAATTTCCTTCTTTTGATAACCAGTTTCGTGAGCAGGAAAGCCCTGAGTTTTTTAATCATTCTATTTATCTATCAAAATAATTTATAAATTTTCCTTTGTCCTTAGAGATACCAGGGCGGTGTAAAACAAATAACTGCAGGCCTATAATCACAAAAATGCTAAAAAAAATAACTGAGAGTGAAGCCAATACAGTAAGATAAAGAATCAAATTTAAAACGCCCTAGCAAGCAAAACAACCTTCATAGGACTACTACAACAGTGACAAAAGTACTCCTAAACCGGGGATAGGGAGTGTGTGGCCCATGGATTTCAAGGCACTAGCCATTGCCATGTGTGTCCTCTGAAATAATCCCTATTACTTGCCCCATTAAATGCAAAGAAATCCACATGAACCACCAAGGGGTATCATTCTACCGCTTAATGCAACCCACTTGCAACTTGGTGGGCCCAAAATAGTTTTGTCGAGTTTACTATTTATTTATTTATTTATTTATAAACCTACAATGACCATTGGGCCAGCCCTCAACAGAGGTTCTGGATGGTGGTAGACAACAGAGCAGGTGCAGGCAACAGACCCTCCACAGCTGCTTAATCTTCCTCTAAAACAGGGGTAGGCAACCTTTCCCCTTTAAGGGCCAAGGGACTTCAGCTCCCAGAGGCCTCAGCCATGCTGGCCAATAATCCCATGTTAGCCAATCACTCCTGGGATTCTGGGAGCTGAAGTCCTTCGGCCCTTAAAGGGGAAAGGTTGCCTACCCCTGCTCTAAAAGGAGGGTGTTTCACAATCCACAGTCTGGTCCTTGTTGTCATAATGTGTACTGAAATCTCTGGAGGAAGAAATTCCTTTTCTGATTTTCACAGGCTGTTAACATAGATAGCGTTTCTTTAAATTTGGGCTTCTGTTATGCAGACTGGGGCAGAGGAAGAATTTAAACATGAAATTATTCTGTCAAAACCAGTTTTCCTATATGATTACATATCTCCAAACAGGGATGAAGAAAGTATTCATTCAATTTAAATTCTTTTATGAACTTACCTAATTTACATCTCTTGAACCAATACTCAAATGTATTAGACAGTAACATTTTAATTTCCTCATATAATAGTTTTGTACTGGAGAAATGCACAGAAAAATAGATAGCACCTAAACCATTACATACCAGGGATCTCTATAGATAAGATTTGAATATAATTTCAGCATCTCACAAGCCCTTTCAGCATCTCACAAGCCCATTAGTCCAATTCATTTCTGAGAAAAGTATACAGTTCAGATGAATTGCTGGAGATTATTTTGGTGTGATAGTGCCATACTAGGCATCAAACAACATTTCTAGTACTAGTAGTAAAACAATAATAAAAAAGGAAAGTGCATGACTTTGTTTAGCTGTACATGAAACCATCCTAGAATTAAGGCCCAAACATAATTTGGGGGAGGAAGGCAATAAAAGGAAGTATCACAGCACACACTAATACCAACACCACAAGACTTCCATGGGTTTGGGGACTCTTCAGAGATGTGAAATCTTATGGGAGTTATAAGAGATCCTTCTTTTGCAAGAATTGATGCAGCCTTATATAGGCTTGCCTCATATATCCCAGCCAGACTTGTGCTGGCCTGGCAACCAGAAGGAATCTGCCCCATATTGTTCTGCAGAAAATGTGGAAAGCCTACCATAAACAAAGGAATCTTGCTGCCAATGTTTTGATTTTGATATTCTAATAGACGAACATAGCTGAAAACACTAGGCTTATTAACTTTAAAGCATCCCCCCCCCCTTTGGATTCATAAATTAGTTTTCCAATGTCAAATTCTGTTATAGATTCACTAGACAAGATGGCTAGATGAATAAAACATCCTTGCTCCATTACAGAATTCCTGTAGTTTAGGATGCGTGCAAGCTTGCTGAAACTTCTACAACAATGAGTGACAATAAAAAATTGTAGGGCTATCTATGTATATGTCACTGAAAACTGGTACGGTAGTTACTTCTTGTAAATCTCATTCAGTCATATACATGGAGGTAGTTCATATTCTTTTCCAAAAGTAGATCTGAAGACCTTTTTTTTTCCAGGTGCCACTTTCACAAGGAAAATCTGTAGAAAGATCTATGGGATACCTGTGAAGAAGACATTCATAAGTACTCTTCCAGTTCCCCTGGCTCTAGGATCATATAGTTTTAAGTCTGAACAGAATGTAAATCATTGCTTTAATCTGTGCTCTAATGCCAAGATGTCCTCCCTTTTCCCCCCTCACAATAATAGGAATAGCAGTCTGGCTCTGCCCCTGATGTAGTGATACCTCTCTCCCTACTCAGAATCACTAGTCAACTTTCACCAATGCTACTTGAAACTGCTCTATATCTTTTATACAGTCTCCCATTTGTGCTACCTGAGAATGTTGAATTCTAAAACACCTCGAGGTTAATTACATGAATTTGAACACTGTGAATGTTTAGAATTTAACAAAATATTCTACAGGAGGCTTGGTTTTATCTTGAGAGAAACAAAAGGTAAGCATGCAGGTAAAAGGTCCAATTAGCAAAGGTTCGACTGGGCTGCCCAGCATGAGACAGTGGAGAAGGGAACTGCTGAAAGAGTTACTAATGAAGCCCGAGCAATGGGTGGGCATGGAAAAAAGCATAAAGAAATTCTTGCTTTGGAATAAACATTGTGAAATATCATTCTGTTTCATTTTTTTCTGTTTGGCCAACTAGCTGCTTCCTGTCCAACTTCTCAGAAAAGATAAGGAGAATGTGAGCCTGATATTCTTCTACTTTTGTTGTACTTATGACAACAACAGGGGCAGGAAAGAGTCAGTAGAAGAAGACTTTGTTGAGGAAGATAAATACTTGGGTTGACAGGAGGCTGTTTCAATCTCAACTGGTTAGCTGGCATGGTTGCTACCTCAACCATGGGGAATTCACATGCATTCAAGCATCTCTAATGCTGGTCAACTGGTGCCCTCTGCAGGGTAAATTCTTCAACCAAATGCCCCATTTGCTCAAATGTCTTTTTTTCAAACATGCATCCTTTTCCAATTCTCACCAGGAGCCAGTATGCAGTTAAATTTCCCCTCCACATTCCTATGTGGGCTTGTTTTTATAAAATTTGTGCACAATGCTACTTATGTTGTCTGTTTTTCAGTATTATTACAGAAGGACTACATCAAACATCACTCCTACTTAAGAGTAGACTCACTAAAAAGAATGGAATTTGTTAGCTGCAACTTAGGGCCTTTGTAGACTGCCAGAAATAGTGCAAATTGAGTCCACTTTAAATTGAGGTGCTGCCCTGGCTCAGTGCTAGGGAATTATGGGAACTGTAATTTATTGTGGCACCAGAGCTCTCTGACAGAGAAGGCTCAATGTCTTAGAAAAAAATACAATTCCCATGATTCCCTAGCACTGAGCCAGGGCAGTGCCTCAATTTAAAGTGGACTCAATTTGCACTATTTCTGGCAGTCTGCAAAGGCCCTAAATCCCTTTGATTACAGTGAGTCTGTTCCAGGTTGGACTAATGTTGGATTTAGCCTATACTCCAATATCGGCTAATTGTTGTCAGTCTGTGCCTTCATGTCATTTCCAACTGATGGTGACCTTAAGGCAAACCTATCCTGGGGTTTTCTTGGCAGATTTGTTCAGAGAAGATTTGCCGCTGCCTTCCCCTGAGGCTGAGAGCATGTGACTTGCCCAAGGTCACCCAGTGGGTTCCATGGCCAAGCTGGGGGCTGAACCCTGGTTCCCAAAGTCATAATCTAACACTCAAACCACTACACCACACTGGCTCTAATGTTTGTTTAGCCTATACACAAATATCTGTTAATACAGTCTATTAAACAGATTGAATTGATATTGCTAAAGACAAGTATCTCCATGCTAACAGTTCACTCTATATATAAACCTGCATCCACAACTGTCTCTTCTCTCCTGTCACATTATTAATGCCTCCTCTCTTCCACAAACACTTGCTCAGGCAGGCTGGAGGATGATTTTTTTAATATGAATAAGGAAACCAGAAATATGATATAAATGAGATGTGAGTAAGTGAAATAGAGCACAACATTATTCAAACAAAAAATAAAATAAAATAAAATAAAATATGACATTATCATACACTCCTACACATACACGGAGAGAGGCTTTTAAAAAAAATTCCTCTTTCAAAGAAAGTTTCTTAGGTACAAAGGCCCTGCCCATTGCTATGTTTAACAGAGAAAAGCCTGACAAACAGGTCAGAACATGATGCACAGAAATATTTCAAAGACTTGTTCCACTCCATTCTCCATAATTATAATCTCACAAAGGAAATCATAAATACACTTTTAAAATATGTCCACTATCCAAACATAAAGGTATATGCATAGAGAAAGAAGAACAAGAAATGTCAAAATACAAATGCAATATATTTTAAAGTCAACAATGTGAGATATATAAACAATCAAAGGCTATAAAGTAGCTGTTGGCCACTTAAAACAACTACAATAAGTGTCTTTTGGCTGCTCAAAATAGATACAATAAAACATACAACTATTTCTTTCCTGGGCAGAAACAGCTGGATGAAAGGCTTTTTTCCAAAATGCTCCATAATCAAAACCAGGAAATCTAAAGGGGCAAACATCCTCACTTTGCGTGTCTATGCACACACACACATACACACACAACAAGCAGATAATTTTTCAACAACAGTTTATTCTTACTGTAGAGAAAATGGAAATCCAAAACTGAAGTAATTTACTGCTGAAGTTGAGTGCAAGTTTGTACACTGGATAAAGTACAAGATCATATTTGTTTAAAATGGCATTTTTAATTTTAAATTAGGCTATTGAAATAAAGAAAATGATAGATTTGTATGTGAGCTCCTAGTCCGGCACTTAAAATGAATTCCTGGGCCTTTGCATTTGCTCAGAAGTATATTTTCCTACAATGTTAAGCATGCCTTCTTGAGCCACTATTTTGCACCTGGCTGCAGCTGCTGCCAGATCTTGGGGATTCTAAAGAAAACAAAGTAAATCTTGAAAATGTAAAGTCTGTTCACTCCAGATATAAATGACACAGAAGCACAATAATAACATACCCTCCACATTCTCCAATTTGGCAGGGACAGTCTCAATTAATCCTACGTCACCTCATTTTTCCAGCTGCTTTTTAAACATCCCAGTTTCTCTGTCTACTTCTCACCTTTTCCCTTTGTCTCCAGATTACTTCAATTGCCACAAATTGGGTTCAAAGTGCAAGGGCTTATTCCCACCATGATTTAAACCGATTTGTTGATCGTTTTGTATGTGCCTCGATCACACTAAAACCGATTTCAGACCCAAATGCATTCGGTCTGAATGGTGGAAAACTGAGGTGAAGTGAAGCAAATGCAAAAGAATCACATTTTTTGAAGACAGATCTTTTGGTGGTTCTTTTGAAAAAGAATAGTTTTGCAAGCATGTTCAACAAATGTGAACAATGTTCAGATCTCAATCGCATCGCACTGGAGGGGAGGGACTATATGGCAGAGGGTTGGCAGAGGGGTGTAACCCATCCCGCCCAAGGTTTTGGGAAATCCACCATTTCCCCCCCTCTCAGTGCTGCCTTGGTGTTATCTTTTGACTATAGTGGGGGCTTTCTATTTTAGCTTTTAAACACTGACAAGTGGTCCCTGTAAATTTCACTGGTCCTGATCCAGTTGTTTTTCCATTCCCCCCCCCCTCCCCAGTTGTGCCAGAATATTTAGAAGGGATAGTACAACTCTGAGGGTATTTTCCTTGAGGAGAAGGGTTTAGCATGGTGTTTGTTTTTTTCAAATTAAATGACGGATTTTGCAATCACTCGCATTTCTGTGGGTTCTCTAGAGCAAGTAATGGGTCTCCTGGTTGCATCACTGATGACGCATAGATGCACATCATATGATTGACATTTTTTTTTAAAGGCTGGGATGGATCAATCGCATTTGATACTGAGCATGCATTTTGCCGCGGCACAAATCTAGTGTGAAGAACAATCATGTTAAAAAGACACGAATGCATGGAATAATGAAATAATTTGCTTTTGATAGTGGGAACTACACGTCAGTATGAATCAATTCAGCAACTGTGTGTCAATGCCACTTGCAAATCAGTTTCAATGCAAGTGGGAATGACCCCCAAGTGTACTTTGTATTCAATTAACTCAGCAGAGGGGAAAGAAGGGAGTAGAATCTTGTCCTTTTCTGTAAATTCAGATAAAGCCTCTCTTAGCTTGTCTTTTGTTGGTTTTTTCTTATTATTAATAATAACCTTTATCATCGTGACCACACACTGATCTTGCTTGGCCAAATGTGATCCAGTATTCATCTGGAAAATGTTGGAACGTATGCAACAAGTGGCCTTCTTCACCTCACAAAATATACAGGGTAGGCCCCTGCCACTGGAATTCTATATACATTTGATTCAAATATTTATTTACCATTTAGAAATGGTAAAAATGGATTTAGGATTGCAATTCATGAAATAAAATTAATTGGGCTGTTTAGAAATATTCTAAGTTGAGAGCTTTTGGAAAGTTAACAAGCTGGTGATATGGAAACAGAGATCAGAAATCAAACAAATTATTTATGTTCCCATCTCAGTTCAGAGGAGGATCTTGCAACTTTGCCATGTAAATATTTCTCTCCTTCCTTGTCTTCACTGTATGGAAAGAGTGGGCTTCTGGTGTGAGGGAGCCAATTTTGGCCCCATGAACATACCAGGATTCATCTCAATTTGGTGCTGTGACAGCAGTGAGAAGAAATGCTGGATTTCCACTTTGAAATGAGATGGGCAGAGAGTACAAATCTTGTTTGAAACCAAATGTTTGCTTCTCCCTTGCTGCAAGGGACATCAGAGCTTCAAAAGAGATCATGGGCTAAATGGACTTAGGGCCTTTGCAGACTCCTAGAAATAGTGCACATTGAGTCCACTTTAAGGGTTGGGGTTAGGGAATCATGGGAACTGTATTTTATTGTGGCACCAGAGCTCTCTGACAGAGAAGGCTCAATGTCTGAGAGAGAAAAAACAATTCTCATGATTCCCTAGCACTAACCCTAACCCTTAACGTGGATTTAATTTGCACTATTTCTGGCAGTCTGCAAAGGCCCTTGGTCAGTGGAACAGTGTGTAGACTAGACTGCAAGACACAGAGGATGCTGAATTCCTGTGGAACCAAAGCTTCAGTCATTCTTTTAACACAGAGAGCCATCCTACACACACCTCCCTAGGAACAAACCTTTATAAGCAGGCTGTGTGAGAGAACAGCAATAGAAATTCAGAAGTTCAGTTTTAATGATGGCTTTCACCTCATCACCATACTCCACAAGTTTTGCATTTCTACCACTATTCACATACAGAGTCTGCTTAAAAGTTCTGTTCCTAGGCATTTTACTCCAAGCATATGAGGAAGCAGACCTAAGTCTAGGAAGGTTTGTGCTACTAACCTCTTTATTTTGCACAGTTTCCAAGATGCTACAAGAACACTTTACATACCGATCCAGAACAACATGCCTATATCTTGGAAATTGAACAGTTTATTCCATATCAGGCTTCCTCTCTTCTTAATTTTAAAATCCGACAGAGTCTATTTGAGGAGCAGTACATTTTGCAGAACTCAAACATTTAGGCTGCATGTACACTGCAGAATTAATGCAGTTTGGCACCGCCTTAACTGCCGTGGCTCAGTGCTATGAAGTTTAGGGATTGCAATTTTGTGAGATATGTAGCCTTCTCTGTCTGAGAGGCATGGTCCCACAGCAAACTACAAATCCCAGGATTCCACAGCATGGAGCCATAACATTTAAAGTGGTGTCAAACTGCATTAATGCTGCAGTGTGACAGTAGCCTTAGTAGATAAAATTCAGAAAATATATTTTTCCTTCACATATTAAGACAAAAAAAAAAGAATACTACTTATCTTCATATAGATGGAAAGTATAAACACAAAAATGAATTTGCACCCCAGAAAGACCTTATACTGTTGCAAAACTGCACTGGGAACACTTCCAAACCAAAATTTTAACACCACTCAAAGGAAATTGATTTTCTACAAAAGCTATGAAAAGGATTAGTCTCATATTTAGGCCAGTAAGAGATTTATATTCCATTTGGGCCCACATCTATAACATGATGCATAAATGAAAGCCGAAAATGAAGAAAACATTTTCAATAGCTTTCCAGATACAAGAAATTAAACTCTTGAGAGCCCAGCTTTATAAAATAAAACATGGGAGATAAAGCATAACATTTTTATATCGTTTCTTGAAACATAACATGCAAAAGTAATTTTCACAGCCATGGTTTGTTTTGACAGGCACAGAAAGCAGACCAGCCCTCTTTTCCCCTATGAGATTTTAAGTATCTGATTCACTTTTCAAAGAGTGGCCTAGGAACCCTGATTCTTCAAATAAAGGAAATATGCTGGTGCTTTATTCCATTACAGAAGATGCCATTCCACTGAACAACATTTTCAACATTTTCGGCTATTGTCCTTTTAAAGTTGGCCTATGATAATAAAGTCAGGAATATTGTTTCTGGACTGCAGCCAAAGTTAGCTTTTGGGGCCTGCATCACGTGACTACAGGAGAGAAACTGCTGGAAACAGCCAGGATCTTGATTGGGAAGAAAAACAAACGTGGAAACTCTTACCAGATGTTCTATTGTTTTGTTGGATTTATGTGACATATTGCAAGTTAAAACCTGAATGGGCTAAAGCCAAAGAGCTAAAGAATAGCATTTGGTATTGGAGTTGTACCTGCATACCAGGGACAGATTTCTGATGTTATGCACCACATCTTTTATACACTCTTAACAGTGAAGAGACAGAACATTTAGGCATGTCAGAGATAACTGAAATGTACATTCATTGCTCTGAAAACACATTTATTATTCTGTCTTGGCCCAAGTTCTGAAAATAAAAATTTCTAAAAGCTGTCAGAGTAGTGTGAAAGCTCCCTAACCTACACAATTTAAAAAAAAAAAAAAATCAACATGATTTTGGAGTATTTTCCTCCCCTTCAAGTGCATTAAAACACACAAAATAATCCAATCCAGAACCCTGTTTGTTGTGCCTCCAAGTAATTTTTGACCCTATCATGGGATTTTCTTGGCAAGATTTATTCAGAGGTGGTTGGCGTTTGCCTTCCTCTGAGGCTGAGAGAATGTGTCCGAGGTCACCAAGTGAGTTTCTATGACCAAGCAGAGATATGAACCCTGGTTTCCAGTGTTGTAGTCCAATGCTCATACTACTATACCGCACTGGCTAAATCTGTACTACTCCCAAATATCTATTTTCTGCTTCAGTCTCTCTCACTTCCTGCTGCCATTTTAAGAGACCACAGAGGAAAAAAAGAAAAGGTTCGGCTTGCTGTTGGGAGGATGTGGCCCTGGCTCCTATACAGTTTCTCACTGCTGCTGTAGGCAGCATCTTTTGCCTTCCCCCCCCCCCAACAAATGATTAATGTTGGGGGGGGGGGTGGACTCCACAAGACTTTGTGTGATGAGCAAGCCCTGCTACACCTTTGAAATGTGGTACTATTAACCTCTACATCATCCCACATCTTGTGAGTGTAATAATAATAATAATAATAAAATTTATTTATACCCCGCTTAAATGAAGACAATCTAAGCGGCTTACATCAGTGTAATGTACATCAGTACATTAGTTCAGTGTAGTGAACTAGCTCCTCTGTTTTGCCTGTTAGAGTATGCCTAATGGAAACAAACACTATGCCCAGGGAAGGGAAGGCAGGTGCAGACATCACATTGTTTGTAGATGTTCCAGGTTGAATATGTATCACCTTATTAAGTACTTCAAAGTATTATTTACCAGAGGTATGACCAAGGGACATTTCACTGTACACAATTATGATACAGGTCAAGTCTCTATTATCCTAAATGCTTAGGACCATGAGCATTTTGGAATTTTTTTTTGGATTTTGGAATACTGTATTTGCAAGTTCCTTGATTGAATAAATCCACCTGTAGTGCAGTCTTCCTCTTTTCATAACTATTTTCCACTTTATCAAGCGGAACTCTCTTTTCCAATGAGTTATGTTATGTTGTCTCATGATATGTCCAAACTATAAAGTCTCAGTTTAGTCATCTTAGCTTCTAGCTCAGGCCTGATTTGCAAGGAGTCAGTAGAACTGTCCTTCAGCACCACATTTCAAATAAATTGATTTTCTTCCTATCAGCTTTCTTCACCACCCAGTTTTCATAGCTATAGACAGAAACTGGAAATACTGTGGCATGGATAATTCTGACTTTGGTATTTAATGATGTATCTTTACACTTCAGGATCTCATCTAATTCTTTCTTATCTGCCCTTCAAAGTCCTAGTCTTCTGATTTCTTGACTAGAGCCTCCATTATCATTTATAACTGAGCCAAAGAAATCTTTAGCTATCATCATCCACTTTAAAATTATAAATATCATCTGTGATCATTAATGGATTTCTAAGCCCTCCCACAACTACAAGCATGGAAGACGTTTTTGCCACTTTTCCCTGAAAATCTGTTCTGAAAGGTTGGGGGAATCCTATAGGAAGCAATGTAGTAGGGAACTTGCAAAAAAGCAGTCTATCTTTATGTTCCATTCACAGGATCCTCCACAATAGTTTTCTCATCCCAGAGCCTCCTAAATTTGTTGGGCTACCAGTGCCATTATCCCCAGACAATGCTACTCTTAAAAACGGAAGGCTCTTGAATTCACAAGACTCCTTCCATAAAAGGTGTGGAAGAACATCTTTAAATACAACCTAATGAAATTAACTTTTTACAAAACTGTAATTGTTTAATTTCTTCATCACTCTCATCAACATTTATTTGCTTATATCCCATCTCTTCCCCAAAACTGGAAATCTAGGTTTACATATTTATTTTTTTACATAAAGCATGGTGTAGTGGTTTGAGTGCTGGACTACAAACCTCTGGAGTCCTGGGTTCACAGCCCCATTTGACCAGGAAAATCTTGAAAATCAAGTCAAAGACATAGCTGTGTTAGTCTTGAAAGCCAGTATACAAAGGGATCTACAGTGGGCCTTGGTCTCCACTGGGGTTTGGTTCCAGGGTCCCCCATGGATACCAAAATTCATGGATACTAAAGTCTCATTAAATATAATGCCATAGTAAAATTCTGTCCTTATATAAAATTGCAAAATCAAGATTTGTTTTTTAGAATTATATATTTTAAATATTTTCAAACCATGGATGCTTACATAAAAAATCCATGGATCTGGAGCTCTGACTGCAGTAGCATCTTTGAGACTAAATGAAAGAAAGAAATTGGTAGCACGAGCTTTCATAGACTTGAGCCTACTTTCTCAGATGCTTAGTGCAGAGTCCAGAGAAAGACCTATATAAGCTGGTTGTGTGTAAGAATGGCAATTGGAATTCCAAATCTTGTGGGTATGGAGATAAGGTGGCAAATTCAATTTTAACAATGGTAATTGGAAGAGAAAGGCAGGAGAAAGGATAATGAAGCCAAGGAGAGTAGATGACCATATGAGTGAGTATTGCAATGTAGTGTGGGAACCAGAGTGGAAATGTGATGTACTGGTCAAGGGTGCACTCACACTCTCAGGCCTCAGACCAGTGATGAGTTTGCCTTAGGGTTTCCATAAGTCAGAAATGACTTGAGGGCACACAACAACAAAAAATATAATTTTTTTATTACACAAACCTAGTTCAAAGGTCTGGTACAGTAAATGTTGAGATAACTCCATAGTAGTTCTATTGTTATTTCTGCCCAAAGGACATCACAGCATCTCTATCCCATCCTTTGATTTAAAAGGAGATGGCAAAGACAGGAATAGAAGGGATGAGGTGGCTCAGTGGTTAAGATGCTGACTCTGACAGTTGCAAGATCAGCAGGTTGGCAGTTCAAGGCCCAAGTACTGCATGAATGTATGGGCTCTGTCACTAGTCCCAGCTTCTGCCAACCTAGCAGTTTGAAAGCGTTTAAAGGTGCAAGTAGATAAATAGGTATCACTTCAGTGGGAAGGTAACAGCATGCCATGCCATAATGCTGGCCACATGACTACGGAATCGTCTTTACAATGATGACTCTTTGGCTTAGTAACGAAGATGAGCACTGCCCCCTACAGTCAGACATGACTTGACAATCATGTCAAAGGGTAAACCTTTACCTTTAAAGACAGGAATAGCTAGGTTACCTCCCTGTTTTGATACATTTTGAGAATCAATGCTACACACTAGTCCATTCTTAAAGGCAAGCTATCATATTAGGTATGACTTTTTCTCCACCAATGTAAGCTGCATGAGGACTCTCAACGTGACAAAATAATCTTAAGAATAAAAATGAAACCTGATGTTGTGGTCCACTGAGTGAAGTAACACTCTGGAATCCAAGCCTAGTGAAAATCCTATCAGGAAGGGAAAACTGATGACAGACCACTGGCCTAAGATTCCTGATAACATTTTCTTTTCATGGAAGGAGAGGCAGCTAGTCAGGCAAACAAGCTAGGATTAAGGGGTAGGCAAACTGTCTCCTTTAAGGGCCGAGGGACATCAGCTCCCAGAATCCCAGACTATTGGCCAACATCCCAGACTATTGGCCAGCATAGCTGAGGCTTCTGGGAGCTGAAGTCCCTCGGCCCTTAAAGGGGACAGTTTGCCTACCCCTGCGGACACTTTAGGTTGTCACCAAGAAATAATGCTAAGCTAATGCAATAATGAGGTAGGGATAATCCATAGGAAATCGAGTCAGTAAACTGTGGTGAAGTAATCCGTTTCACAAAATACTACAAAATCAATCCTAGTTTGCTGAAATGCAACACTTTAGCAGATCTTAAATAAATCTAATTTTTGGAGGTGACTCCCAGAATCCTTCAGACCTCAGGACCAGTATTTGAGAAGCCAAAAACCTTTCATAGATATAATCACACACACACACACACACACTTAAAAAGATGCATAAGGCAACTATGTTCTCTGTATATATAGTGAAATAAATGTATGGTTTTTGTTTTTTAAATCAGGGGCTCAGTAATAACTGAACTTCTAACTGCTTTAATGCTACAGTTTTCTACACTTAATATGTAATTCTGAGCTAGAAAATATTGTGTTTTGTTTTTACAAATCTAGGCTTTATGTCTACTATTCCAAAATGGGAGGAAACAAAACTGGTAGGTATACTATAAATCACTAAGTACCATTATCAATGAATACCACAGAGCTGAGACATTTCTTATTTTATATATATATATAGAGAGAGAGAAAACGTAACTAATGAATACAACAATTATAAAGTAATGACAACAACCATATAAGGATATAAAATGCTGCAGGGGATAATTCTTCTATTTAATCCAAAATTGATGATATATGATGATTATCCCAATGATGCAAGTTCAATGTCCAGTTTGACAACAACAGCAATGTCCTGGTGAATCACATTAAATTACTTGGAGCAGATTATGCTGACATGGTTTTCCAATAAATCAACTTGCAGGAGATTTTGTTGAATTGGTTTTTCAAAATTGTGGTAACTCAGAGTGGTAGCATGTAGCAAGTAATTGAAACATTGGTATCACAGATAAAGAGTATTTCTGTCACTGGTAGCAGACGGCTACCTCCAGAGTATACATATGTCAATTTCATATATTTAGAAGCATGGAATAGTTTATTGGAATTATAATCTGGAATAGTAAATTATATTATTATTGAAGAAGACATTGGAGTCGAAACGGCCACACAAATACTCCCATTTTTTTCCCCCATTTTGGATTAGTCACAGTGTAAACTTCCTGTTTTGTTTGTTTATGTCTACTATATCAAAAATACAGGCCTGATCTTCTGACACCATAGAGAGCATGCTGTGGTCAGAAATGTAACTTGATTATGAAATCTGCCCATTATCAACATCAATTGATCAGGCTAACGTGATTGTGTGTAAACATTTCCTGAATTATAGAAACTTATCCATTATCAAAATAGTCTTATTTCCTCAGTCCATTAAGACACACTGGCAATTTGGACTGCACACAATTCTAATTGCTTTTGTGTTGTATGTGAACCTTAGTTATTCTTTTAACCCAGGGTGAGATCTCCTCCAGGTGTTGATGTACTGCAAATCCTATCCTCCCTGATCACTGCCTATGCTGATTTAGGGCCAACAGGAACTGTAATCCAGCAATAAAGAGAGGAAGACGATGGCACACCTCCTCTGAACACATCTTGCAAAGAAAAACCCATGAAAGGTTTGCCTTAGGGTTGCCGTAAATCAAAATCAATTTGAAGGCACACAAGAACAACAAGCAAATTCTACAGTTTAGCTTTACCCATTTAAGCAAAGAAACACAATGAATTAAATCAGGGGTAGGCAACCGCCCGCTATGATGATATTGATTATTGTTGTTATTACTTGTTCTTGGGATTTTCTTGGCAAAATCTCCACAGAGGTTTTGCCATGGCTTTTCTGGGGCTGAGAGAGTGTGTATGCATATTTTTTAATTTTTTTTAAATTTTTAAAAAATATATTTATTTATTTATTTATTTATTTATTTATTTATTTTTGGTGCTTCGCCACCCCCACCCCCCCCGCATTGTCTGAGGGACAGCAACCCAGCCCCCGGCTCAAAAAGGTTGCCTACCCCTGCATTAAATAGTTAAGTATACTGGTGCCTTCCACTGTTTCATGCGTGGCAGATACCTGTAGAAAAAAAGGCCACTTGCTACCGGTAGGTTTAATACTGGTTGGTCTCTAGTTATCAAGCCCATATAGCTACATGAACTTTCCCTGCATTGGTAAGTGTGCTGTGATTCTGGCAGAATTCCTAGCAAGCTTTTCTTGTTGTTTGTCTACCTTAGTGAAAAGGAAAACATACAGGAATCTTTCAGACAATGTATTTAGTGATCCTGCAAACCATGATTTAGAGACTAAGAATGTGCTCTGCATTCCATCTTAGCCCCATCCCTCTCTGCTCTGCTTTCCTTCCCATACCCCACACCCTCTCTCTCTCTCGTAACTTGACTAAACAGTTTGTTGATCAGTTCAGACATAAGAACAGATAGCAAATGACAGCATGAAGCATGTCTCCACATCACTGTCATAGCTTCATCAGCTCGCACACTGGAAGAGTTGAGTGCTTTGCTTCATTAGCAGTTGCAAGTGGTGTAAAACTGGCCTGGAAACCCAGCTGCAGAGTGAGAATCAGAGCCTATGATCAAGTCCATGAGGTCAACAGGCTACTGAGAGTTTTTGACTGTAGATATGAGATGTTTTGCAGTTAAGTTTGTGAACTGACTATTAATAATAATAAATAAATTTTATTTATATCCCGCCCCTCTGCGCAGGAAAAGTATGGAATCAGAGGACATTATCACATGGGGGTCTAAAGCAGTCCCATCCCTGCGCCATCCCTGCGCCACCACGGTTCCTTTTCCCTTGCGGTATAGAAAGCTGCATCATTCCGGCATCAGCAAAGTAATTCCCAAAAGAACCCGGCATTCAAAAGAACGGGGATGATGCCGGGTGATGTTGGAATGGCGCAGGGATGGCGCAGGGATAGATGGGGTTTCTCTGCAACGTCGTGTGGAAACACGGGACAAGGATCCGCGATGGTGCAGGGATGGGCGGGGTTTCTCTGCAACGTCGTGTGGAAACACGGGGGAAAAACCGCGATGGCGCTGGGATGGTGCAGGGATGGGACTGCTTTAGACTCCGTGTGATAAGGCACAGAGACTATACAAATGTTCATCTCTGGTACTGGATCAGATTTGTGAACTCTTTCCTTGATGACTGCATTCATTCATTCCTGCTTGGTGATAAAGCCATCAAGGAAAGAATTTGAATAATTTTGATGAAAAAGGATAATTCCAAGGTCTGCAAAATAATTCTGAAAAAAGGAGATTCTGCTTCACAGGAAAGTGCTGGACTATATTGTGCCCTTGCTGCTCATTCCAGTCCTACATTATTTAAAGTATCTCATCCATAGAGTCGCCATAAGTGAAGTTGACCCAAGGGCACTTAACAACAAATGCTGTTTTAAAGATGACATCTCTAGTGCAACATACAGTTCTTAGTTTGTCTAAATTTCTAGGTTTTTTTTTTCATTTTTAAGATATTTTTATTTAACTGCAGTACAATATAACAAAAACAAATAATAAGAAGCCAATTAAACATCTCAAGTCATGTGAAACAGTTTATCTGTGTATGTTCAGAATGCTTCTCTTGGGAAGAACTTAGGAAAGTCACTTTTCTGAGTATAACTCCCAGAATCCCTTATCCAGCATGGCCACTGGCCAGAATCAAACTACATGTTATGTTTTATCATGTGATTATTTTTAATATGCTTATTTGAAACATATTTTAACTTTTAAATTTTTAAATATCTTTTAAAACTGAAGCAGCAAGCACAGAGGGCCTGTGTATGGTCAGGACTGTGTCAATGGGAGAAGAATTTTAAATATATATATTAAAAAAAAATCCTTTCCACTCAGGTCCCAACACCACATCCCTCTCATGGCCTGAAGCCTCTGTTAGTTCTAGGAGGGAAGTTTCCATCAACTGATATTCATCAAATGCTAGGGGTGGGTGTTCTGTAACATACACCCCACAGTGCCTATTAATGTAAAAGAAAAATCACAGTATTAGCTATTAAGGCCATATGTAGGTCAACTCTTGTGTGCCTTCAAATCATTTCTGATTTATGGTGACCCTAAGATGACAATTTCACAGGATTTTCTTGGGATGCATCTATACCAATGATTCTCAAATTTTGGTCCTCCAGATGTTTGGGACTTCAACACCCAAAAGCCCCAGCCAACTTGGCCAACAGTCAGGATTTCTGGGAGCTGATGTCCCAAACATCTGTAGGACCAAAGTTTGTGACTCACTGATCCACACTGTGGAAATAATGCAGTTTGACACCACTTTCATAGAATCATAGAATCATAGAGTTGAAAGAGACCACAAGGGCCATCCAGTCCAACCCCCCCTGCCATGCAGGAACTCAAAATCAAAGCATCCCCGACAGATGGTCATCCAGCCTCTGTTTAAAGACCTCCAAAGAAGGAGACTCAACCACACTCAGAGGGACTGTGTTCCACTGTTGAACAGCCATTACTCTCAAGAAGCTGCTCCTAATGTTGAGGTGGAATCTCTTTTCCTGTAGCTTGCATCCGTTGTTCTGGGTCCTATTCTCTGGAGCAGCAGAAAGCAAGCTAGCACCCTTCTCAATATGACATCCCTTCAAATATTTAAAGAGGGCTATCATATCCCCTCTTAACCATCTCTTCTCCAGGCTAAACATACCCAGTTCCCTAAGTCGTTCCTCATAGGGCATGGTTTCCAGACCCTTTACCATTTTAGTTGCCCTCCTCTGGACACGCTCCAGTTTTTCAACATCCTTTTTGAATTGTGGTGCCCAGAACTGGACACAGTATTCCAGATAGGGCCTGACCAACGCAGAATACAGTGGCACTATTACTTCCCTTGATTTAGATACTATACAGCCTACACTTCAACTGCCATGGCTTCATCCCACAGACTCCTTGAATTTGTAGCCATGAGGCGCCAGCACTCTTTGGCAGAGAAGCCTAAAAACCTTGTAAAACTACAAATTCCAGGATTCCATAGGATGGAGCAACAGCACTTAAAGTAGTTTCAAGCTGCATTATTTCTATAGTTTAGACGTGTCCTTGGCAGAATTTGTTCACAGTGGAGTTGCCCTTGCCTTCTTCTGGGGCTGAGAGAATGTGACTTGCCCAAGTTTACCCAGAGGATTTCCACAACAGAAAACAAGTTACAACTATGCATTTACCTCCACTGATAGTCAATGGAAGGGATGAACACTTGGATTTCTGAACTGAGACATGGATGTAAACTGAAACACACCACTTACAAACTGGACTAAGAAAACTGGGTAGTTTTCCACATCGCTAAAATAGAATTTAAACTGAATCGTGTGGGTATACTCCTACCACGGAAATGCATCAGATCACTCTAACCAAGGAACCAAAGTCAAGAGAGAAAGCACATAATTCAGGCAACATTAAGTATCTGTTTCAATGGGAATGTAAACCCTAAAGTTTATGCTATTTAACTGAGTCCAAAGCAATTTAAAAACAAAATAATTTATTACTTGAACTTCAGGGTTTGTAGCACTAACAAGTTTTTGTCCATGCCTGTTACTTTGCAGAATTTTTAGAATTCACCTTAAATACTGCATTTAAAAAAACCAAAGAAGTACAACCCAAACCAACAGAAATTAAGGCTATGAACCAGAACTTGCATAGTCCATGACAAAACTCCACTTGAGTTATGTGATACTGTACCAGACTTTGGTCCACAATTTTTTCATGCTGTGGGTACGTATATACTCAGTGTAATTAAGATATACCATACTCTTTTAGTAGCCAAAGGCTATGTACAAATCTGTTTTGTTAAGTCTAGAATTCATGTTTAAAGCTGGATTTTTTTTAAAAAAATTAACTTACTGGTCTGTAGTGTTGCAAATGCAGAAAATACAGTTTCCAATACTGAAGAAGCTGACCAAATCTACCTCATCACATCTACCTCTGTTTGTCTGTGGATAGCTGGATAGATAATAAATGTCACTCAAGAAATTCAAGCTCTCAAGAATGCTGTTGGGCTTCACAGTGAAGTCTGTCTGAGAAAAATGTGAACCAAAAATGGTTTGCAATGAGAAAACCCTTGCCAGTGAAACTATATAATACATATATATTAAATGAGAGGCAAGACTTAAGAACTGCAAAGCAAATTTACTCTATGTTCACATGTGGCTTATTCCCCTATTTAAATTGCATTTTATATAACCTGTTATATATTTAGAGAGCCAACATGGTATAGTCATTTGAGTGTTGGTCTCCCACTCTGCAGATCAGGCTTTGAAACCCCACTGGGACAGGGAAGCCCACTGTGTGATTTAGGGCACGTCGCCATCTCTCAATCTCATACGAAAGCAAAGGCAAACTCCTTCTGAGGCGATGGGCTTTAACATTAATGAGATAACTTTGCCTGATTTTAATCCTTAAAAACTGACATACACAAATGTCTCCTTCAGATCCTTCAAAACCTCATTCCTCTTGGCACTCCATTGAGGGGAAGCACCATACCCCGCCATTCAAAAAGGTCAGAAGTGGCGATCTACCAGAGATTGTGGAGGGGCATCAGTGTTTCTTTTTGGTGCTCTTGGGACAAACTAAGCTCTTGCCTTTAGCCAGTCTAATTAGAGAAGGGGGTAGTTCCTTTTTTTGATTAGAATAAAAGTACAGTTCTTACATTGGACCATGGATAAATCAACTCAAATTTTTGAGTCAATTTTCTGATTAAAATTTCTAGACTTATCCATGAGTATAAACAGTAATTATTTTTGCAACAACAGACTAAGGCAGTTTTGACAGGTACTGCACTATAGAGTGGACCAGGCTACCATTAGTGTATCATTGCCTATAAAATCCAGAGCTAGGTTAGGCAACACAAGACCTTTTATGAATGTTTCCATGCTTTTCTGAACAGCAGGCTCACATTCCACATCGGGGTGCACTTTGCTGCTCTCATTTTCATAAATAGTTTGTCATAATACAGTACAGCTTTAGGTTCTTTTTCCAGGTATTATATCCTGCAACGGCACAATCTTTTCTGCCACCAGACATACAATATTAGCCACTAATTTTCCAAGACTTGGGAACTGGTGGCCTCCCACAATGTTTTGCACTGTTGCTTCCACAATCCCTTACCCACTGGCCATGTAGAGTGTGACTGATGGGACATGTGGAGCAACAGATGCAGCTTTTTTATTTAAAAAAAATATATATGAACATATGCTTATTTAAGTGATAGATTTGAGTTTATTGAAGTAATATTGATAAAACATAGAATTAACATATGAAAAAGCCAAATGAAAGTGTAAGTTCATATTTACATTAGGCACCTGGCACATGCTCTCCGCCTCATGGGAAGGTGATGGCAAACCTCCTTTCAACAAATCTTTGAACAAATCTTCTCAAAATACCCCATGACAGGTTCACCTTAGGGTTACTATAAGTTGGAAATGACTTGAAGCACACAACAAGCACAGATGAATGTAAGTGACTGTCTCCATACAAATGTCCCACAAGCTTTACACTGTATATGATTCAACCCTCTTCTTTCTCTTATGTAATTGCTTTAATACTGACTGCTAAGTTCAAGCATCCGGTTTGATTACAGCTGATGTTTCTTGCTTTAAAGTAGTTTTCAAAATCTGTACACAGTATTTAGACCTATCACACCAGTGAGCAAATCCCCTGCTGGAATTTTGAACATTTTTGGCACTGTTTTCCTTTGCTTCATCATCCTTTGCCATATTGTCCTTAAGTTCCTGCACCAGGTGTCACTGGGTGCCAGGAGGGAGGGGTGGGACTTCTAGGGGTGGGACCTCCACATTCCAGGGGCAGGACATCTGGGAGGGAACCCAAGGCACTCTCTCTCAGCCTCAGGCTAGCAATAGCAAACACCCCCCCCCCTCGGTGATGAAACTTGTCAAGAAAATTCCATGATAGTTTCAGCTTAGGATCACCATAAGTCAGAAACAACTTGAAGGCACCACATACACACAAGTCACGCTCTCTCAGCCTCAGAGGATGGCAATGGAAATCCCCCTCTGACAAAGCTTGCCCCATGATAGTTTCATCTTAGGGTAACCAGGAACCGGTGCTCAGAAGGAGGGAGGATGCTCTGGGCCCATAAATTGGAAACAACTTGGAGGCAAACAACAACAACAACAACAACAACAACAAGCATAATAAAGTATGGAAGGCACAGTACAAGAACAAGAACAAAGATAGCCAGCGGTTTGAGTGTGCAACTTTGGAGACCAGGGCTCAAATCCCAGCTCAGCCATGAAACCCACTGGGAGAACTTGGACAAGTCACACTCTTTCACCCTCAGAGGAAAGCAATGGCAAACCTCCTCTGAAGAAATCTTGGCAAGAAAACCCCATGGATGGCCTCATTACATCTCACAAAACAACAGTTCCAAGAATCCTATAGCAAGGTGCAAGAAGCCAGGGCTTAGGCTAGACTCAGGCCTGCATCCTTCCGAGGTCGCTAAAATGAGTACCCAGCTGTTGCGGGGCAATGGGCTTACAGTTGTAAACCATTTAGACATCCCATAGCACGATATGAAGCGGTATATAAATGAAGCTGCTTTACTTTTGCTTTTAAAGGACCCCTGTGAATGTGGAAAAACACAAATAAAAAAACACTATTCTTTTTACCTGAGAGAAGACCTCTCTAGGAATGAAGCTCCAGGTCCTCCAGGGCAACTCTGTGGTCAACATCTGCCAGAAGTTGATCACAGAATCATGCTGAAGGATCTACCAATGCCTAAAGCAGGGGTAGGCAACCTTTCCCCTTTAAGGGCCAAGGGACTTCAGCTCCCAGAAGCCTCAGCCATGTTGGCCAATAGTCCCATGTTGGCCAATAGCTCCTGGGATTCTGGGAGCTGAAGTCCCTCGGCCCTTAAAGGGGAAAGGTTGCCTACCCCTGGCCTAAAGAAATGCTTTCTCTAGGAACTTCTAGGTTCCTCAGCACAACTCTATGATCAACTCCTGGCACGAGTTGTGCTGGAGGACCTAGAGATTCCATATTAATCAAAACCACAAATAATCAAATCTGCAAAAGTCAAAGCCACAAATGTGAAGGGCAACTGTACTGTAGCAACCAACAAGCTTGAATTACAGAGATAATTTTCACTTTTGGTTTGCTATTACGTTAACATTTATTTTAGCTATTTTATTAAGTTATAAAAAAAAAAACCTGCATTCATCCTTGCCAGTATAGATCAAGCAGATTCTTCAGAACACTGTGTAAGTAATATCCTTTGGAAAGAACTGTATTTGTCCTTAGGATCACAATATGATAACAGCAGGTGCACTACCCGCTTGCCATCTCTTTAAAGTCAGGTCACACATGTCTGGTTAGCACACAAAAAACAGCCACAGTGACCACCTGTTGAGCAGCAATTAATATATTTGGTGTCAGCATTTCAGTAAGCTAGAATGAACATAAGCCTGCTGGTATCAAGCTGACACAGATGACAGACCTGTTCCACAGCTTTATAAATTTCATAGTTCAGCTTTTCTAGAAAGATTCACCATCAAATCTAATCAAACCAACAGCTGGCCTAAAGTAAGACCTTGTCTTCTATTGAAGTAAACACTTCAGAAAAAATTCTGAGAAACATATCTGAGTAGAAAGTAAAATAGTGTCCTTCTGAAGGCAACAACACTAATACAGATGAACTGCTGGTTTGCTTTTGCCCTGAGCATGTAGATTTCTTGTAGCTGAAAGTGCTCTAGAGTTATTATGCCTTTCCAATTACATTTACAAGATATTAACTTACTGTTGAGTGAAATTAATCAAGTTTTAATGTTGTAAATGTGGCGTACACATAAAGGTTACAACGATTAGACAGATATTGCTTCTTCCATATTGATTTGAGTTAAGTGATCCTCCAGAGCAGGCTTCATCTTAAAAACAGTTTCACAATGTTATTTGAAGCCATTTTCAGCCCTTCTCCTTCGCTCATACCTAAGTAAACATGTGGGCCCAGGGCTTCACTTTCCCAGCTACAAGAAGCTGGTCACAAGGCCCCACTCCCTGTGATAGAAAGACTGGGGCTTTGCCCAGCCAGCATGAAGGAAGCTTCTGAACCACAGAGGACCCTTCCTCGGTCCACCACACTTCATCTACTGCTGCCGTCAGATCTCCTGCCTCCAAAGCTCTCCCTACATCATCCCTCCTTTGCCAACTTCCCCCAGACAGACAGAGCCCTGACTCTGAAGACAATGGCACAGAGCTAAAGATTGGGGGTAGAAGGAGAGGAAGATGCCAGGCAGCCCTCATTGGCTAAGAACCCTTGCCAGGTGAACAGGATTATGCCCAAATTGGTACTTATGTGTGAAAGCCAGAAATGCAGCTTTAAATGTGCTTCTAAATGAATGAATGAAATGAATGAAAGATCTCCAAGTCACCCTATCCTCAACCACCCTGCTCAGCTCTTGCAGATTTATGGTCATGGGTTTGAACTGAATGATGGTCATATATGACGACAGATGTATATCAGTGTTTCACCCTTCTTGAACTCTGTCACCTATGAACAGATGGATTCCAATGAAGCAATTTTTTCTTATTCAACCCACTATTTTCCCTCACAGATGGTTTTTTGTTCTTAACTGCCTTCAAGTCAACTTTGACTTACGGCAACCCAATGAATGAAAGACCTCCAAGTCACCCTATCCTCAACCACCCTGCTCAGCTCTTGAGATTTATGGTCATGGGTTCTGTGATTGAATCTGTATGGTATGCAGTCTTCCACTTTACTTACTGCCCTCAACTTTACCAGGTATTATCATCTTTTCTAGAGAGTCCTTCCTTCTCATGATATGGCCAAAGTATGAATAAATTTTTCAAATTTAACTTCTTCCTTTGGGCAAAAGAGTGTCTCTTTCTATACATTATTAGCAGGTGCAGCAGCTCCCTTCCCTGGAACATACCTCCAGGACCACTATTTCCTCCATACACACAAACACACTCATTGCACTTCTGTATTCCAGTGAAAATTGAAATATTAGATGAAAAGCCATAACAACTGTGCTGGCAATTTTTTTCTTCCACCAGAAGTAGTACACAATAAAATTCTACTTAAAAAGAGAAGCTGGCTAGTCATCCATAAAACTGGGAAAACCTTCCCTCACCCTCACTAGTTTCACTGGGAACCAGAAAGGGGATGGCAAAGGAAATGGCAAGGAAAAGGAAGTTAAAACAGAAAAATGGGTTATGCCTTATCAACCATACTGTATTGTGTTACCAGGAGAATAGCCATGCATCTTAAGGGCATCACAGCTTGTCTGTGATGGCAAACCATTATAAGACCACCAGGCACAGTGGCAAAAGCATGAAACTAAGGTAATATTTCATACTCATTTCCCAAAGATCACTTATACTTCAGAATGAAGACAAACTACATAAACAGGAAAATTTCACACATCATGGGGTACCTTGTCAAAAACCTTACTGAAATCAAGATATGCTACATCCACTGCATTCCCATCATCTACCACACTTGTGCTACAAAAAAAAGAGAGAGAGAGAGAGAGAGAGAGATTAGTGTAGTATGATTTGTTTTGGGGAAATCCACGTTGACTTCGAGTCATCACAGCATTCCCTTCTAAGTGCTTACAGACTATCTGTTTAATTAACTGGTCTAGAATCTTTCCCAAGTATTGATGTCAGGCTGACTGAGTAGTAATTGTTTGGGTACTCCCCTCTCTGTTGCAGCAGTAATCCCCACTCCCACCCTGTATCACCTACAGTAAGAAAGTTGTCACTTTACATTTGTAGCACATTTTACAAGGCAAATATTGTATATTTGTATAAATAGTAATAAATTAATTGTGTTTCTGTACAGCACAAGAAATGAAAAGAGGCATCAAAACAATGAGCTTTTTAATAATTATTTTAAATAATTTTATTTATCATTATTTACACTTCTAAAAAAAAGCTTTCACACATAAGTACATCCATAATTTCCTAAACGACATTACTAAACTTCCATAAAGTTGCTTTGACAACAAATACCATTGTCCTTAGTCTTAAGTCATACATCTTTTTCTTTTCTATCATCATTATTAAACCTCAGCTCTCTTTCACCAACTCATTATTTGTATCTTATAATTTCCATATATATTTCCATACATCCTATATTTTGATCATCTTATCCCTCCACAATAAGATTCTTTAACACTCCATTGGTTTACTTGCTCTACTTCGACCATCTTTTCTTACTATATTCTTCCACAGGAGACCATTCTTTATCTACCCTTTCTAGATCAACCTGGTTCAACAGGGCTGTTAGTCATTCCATTTCTTTCATTTCAGTCAGCTTCAATAACCAATCATCCACAGTTGGTAACTCTTGTTTTTTCCACTTCTGTGCTATTAACAGTCTTGCAGCTGTGACCATATATAAAAGAATTCTTCAATATTTTCTCTATCTGGTCTGTCTGATTTAACATATTTAGTAGATATATTTCTGGTTTCAATTCATACTTAACTTTAAGAATATCTTGAATTGTTTCATGGATTTTCTTCCAGTAAATTTTCATCTTAGAGTATCTCCACTAAATATAAAGCCAAGATCCAATATTTTGTTTACATTTCCAACAGATGTATTATAAATTTTTGCAATCTTTATTGGATTTAGATACCATCTTTGTTCCGTCTTCCAATAGTTCTCTTTTAAATCTTGTGATTTAATAAATTTCTGTTTTCCTTCTTGCATATTCCCAGCGTTCCAAATCAATTGTTTTCCCTATATCTGTTGCCCATTTAATCATGTTTTCTGAAATTAAATCTCTATCTTGTTTTCTATCCAGCAACATTTTATACAGTTTACTTGTCCTTTTCTTTTCTGATTTCATCAGGATCTCATCTGGCTCTTCTTCAAAGTACTCTATTTTGCTATCCATCTTAAATCTTTCCCTCAGTTGTGTATACAATAACCAATGCATTATAGGATCTAGCTGCTCCAACTCCTCAATTCCTTTAATTTCAAATTTATTTTCTCCTGACTTTTTAAGTATGTCCTTATATTTCAACCAAATATCTACCACAGTCCATCTTCCAAAAAAAGCTTCATGTGAAGATATCCATAATGGAATGTTTCTATATATCATCTTCTTTGTTTCTTCCCATATCCTTAAAAGTGCTCTCCTTATCACATGGTGTTTAAATTATTCATGCACGGTCATTTTCCCATACCATACATACCGATGCCACCCAAATCGGTTGTTAAAACCTTCAATATTTAATATTCTCGTATTTTTTATAGGATCCAGTCAAACAACCAATTGAGTGTGTTGGCATGATGGTATAATTCTAAGTCTGTAATACTTCTCCCCCTACTTCTTTACGTCACATCATCATTAACCAATTAACTCTCGCTCTTTTTCCCTTCCAAATAAATGCTTTCAAGTCTCTATGCCATTCTTTGAATACTTTTGAATTGTGTATAATCGGGATACACTGAAATAAGAAGTTCATTTTAATACTACCATCTTAATTGCTTCGACTCTTCCCGTCATTGTCAAGTTCAGTTTATTCCAATTTATCAAATCATTCTTGATTTCTTTCCATTTTGTTTTATAATTATTATCAAACAAGTCCGTATGTTTGGTTAACCAAATTCCTAAGTATTTAACTTTATTTTTCACTGAACACTTAGTCATCTCCTCTAAATGGATATCTTCTTTTTTTGGTCATATTCTTAGTCATTATAACTGTTTTCCCCCAATTAATTTTAAAACCCGACATTTTACCAAAATCTTCTATTATTTGTAAAGTTTTTGTGATTTGTGACTTTGGGTCCTCTAGAATAATAACCAAATCATCTGCAAAGGCTTGTAATTTGTACTCAACAAGAGAACAAGAACAAGAAAACAATAAGCTTTGATATTATATATATAGTTACCATAAGAGACCACCTTTTAAATTTACTTTCTCTCTTCTCAACAGTATCAAAGTTTAATTAATTTGGAGACAGACTTTCAAGCATTACTGAGAAAACTGGGAACAAAAATAAGGCTTTAACATCCTGCACAGTGAAATCTGAAATTGAAAAACCTGCCAGTCATTATAAAATATAATTTAAGAGCTACCGAAACCCTGATCTATTGCTGAGGAACCCCAAAATAGTATTATACCATGTTGTGATATTCTGTAAATTAGTACACACTCTTCAAAAGCATTTCACCAATATGGACTCCTGATAATTCCTGATTTGCTTTGCAGATTATTTCCTATTTCAAAAGGTAGAGTAGGAACAAGGGGATTAGTAATCCTGGATTTGATCCTAACTATTAGGGAGGAATTGGTCACTAGAATCAAAGTAATAAGTACTTTAGGAGGAAGTAATCATGTAATGCAAAAATTCATAAAATTGTGGGACAGAGCTAAGAAGGATACAGTCAAACAGGGACCTTGGATTTCATGAAAGCTGATTTTAAGAAGTTCAAGGAAATACTGGGTAGAATCCCATGGCTAGACATACTAAAAGAAAAAGATACTCAGCAATGATGGTAGTTCTTGAAGAAGGAGTTGTAAAAAGCACAATCACAAACAATCCTATGGAAGAATAAAAATGGGAAACATCTGAAAAAGCTAATGTGGTGCACAGCAAACTCAAGGAGAAAGTGAAAAGAACAAAAAGAGTATGAATAAAGAATGGAAGAAAGGATGAATCACTAAAGAAGAGTACTGATATGTAGCCCAAGCTTGCAAGAATAGTATCACAAAAACTAAAGCTCAGAATTTGTTTAGACTAGCTTGGAAACAAGAAGCAACAAAAAGGGCCGTTTCCCCCACACACACACACACACAGCTACATTAGAGGCATAAGAATGACCAAGGAGACAGTGGGGCTGCTTGTTCAGTAAGGATCGTAAAATACTAACAGGTCACAACAAAAAGGCAGAACTACAATATTTAATATCTATTTGCTTCAGGTTTCTCCCAAAAAGAGAACTGTGTGCTTCCATGCAGTGCAGACCTTGGCAAGGGATCTAGATTGCAAACTAAGATTGCAAACTAAGCAACTGCATGCCATGACCCCATTCTAGCAGTTTGCTACTCAAAAAAGAACTGGCAAAATGTTGCTCCTTTTTAGAGCAGCAAAAGGGCGTGTTTGCCGCAGCAGCTTTTTGCCGATTTTTCAGTGCAGTGCATCTAAACGCTGTGCCAAAGATGCACCGTGACACTGCCCATCATCTGGTCGGGTGACCAGCGTTACGCCAGTGTCAGGGCAGCGTTTGGGTATGTGGCGTGCGGCCACCACGCTCCTATTCTGCCCCAACACCAGCTCAAAGTGCCAGCCCCTCAGTCAGGAATCACCTAGTAATATAAATGAGTTCAAATCTGCTGGGGGGCTAGTCAAACTGCATCCTAGAAGGAACTTGCTGGTGTACTCTCTGAACCACCTGCCTTCATTTTTCAGAAATCATGGAGAACAGTGGGGTGTCAGAGGATTGGAGAAGGACAAATATTGCACCTCTCTTCAAAAAAGGTGATCTAGAACACTACAGACCTGTCAGCCTGATCTCAATACTAGGGAAAATATTAGAACAAAGTATACATGCAGGAGACTTTCTGCAAGCTTCTTGATGACAATGCAGTGGTCTGTAGGAGCCAATAATGGTTTGTCAAGAACAAATCCTGCCAAACTAACCTTATATCATTTTACAATCAGGTCAGTAGCTTAGCAGATGGTGGAAATGCTGTGAATGTCCTTTTTCTGATTTTGAGCAAAGTATCTGATATTTTGATTAGGAAAACTGATTAAATGATTAATACAGGGGTAGGCAACCTTTTTGAGCTGGGGGCCGGGTTGCTGTCCCTCAGACAATTGGGGGGACGAAGCACCATAAATAAATAAATAAATAAATAAATAAATAAACATTAAAAATAATAAATAAATAAATAAATATGTATGCACACTCTCTCAGCCCCAGAAAAGCCATGGCAAAACCCCTGTGGAGATTTTGCCAAGAAAACCCCAAGAACAAGTACCCGTATTTTCCAGCGTATAAGACGACTGGGCGTATAAGACAACCCATAACTTTTCCAGTTAAAATATAGAGTTTGGGATATACTCGCTGTATAAAATGACCCCTCTTCCAACGGGAGAAAATGAGAAAGTGTTGGGGGGAAGGACTGCCAATATACTAGGTGATGCATTCTGGGGTATGTACAATTTGTGGCCAAGTAAGTGACTCTCACCCTCAGGGGATGGTAATGGCAACCCCCACTTGAAGAAACATGCCAAGAAAATCCCATGATAAGATTGCCTTAGGGTTGCCATAAGTTGGAAAGGACTTGAAGATACACAAAACAACAAAAAAGTCTGCAATTTTTCACAGGTAGTACATGGGAATAGGAGCCAACATGGTATAGTGGTTTGAGTGTTGAACTACCACTCTGGAGACCTGGGTTTGATTCTCCACTCTGCCATGAAACCCACTGGGTGAACTTGGACAAGTCACACACTCTCAGCCTCAGAAGAAGCAATGGCAAACCTCCACTGAACCAATCTTGCCGAGAAAACCCCAGGATAGGGGTTCACCTCTTATCCGCTGCTGCTTCCTCCTCCTGCCTCACACCATACTACGCCACCCCTTCCTCCCCCCCTCCTCCTCCTCCTCTGACCTGGACTTCCTCTCTTCCTCCTCCTCCTGCCTCCCACCGTGCCACACCTTCTTCCTCCTCCTCTGCCACCCAGTGTATAAGACAACCCCCGACTTTGGAGAAGATTTTCCTGGGTTAAAAAGTAGTCTTATATGCCAGAAAATACTGTAATAACAACAATATTCAATACCATCATGGCGGGCAGCGGCGGCGGCGGGAGGTGGTGGCGGCAGCAGGACCAGCCTGGGGCCGGTCCAAAGGCCTCAGGAGGCCGCATCCGGCCCCAGGGCCTTAGGTTGCCTACCCCTGGATTAATAGATGGGAAAACTGTCAGATGGATCCAAAACTAGTTGGAAAACTGTGCTCAAAGAGTTGTCATCAATGGCTGCACTTCAGACTAGAAGGAAATCTCATGTGCAGCGCCTCAGGGTTCTATCCTAAGGCCATTATTTTTCAACATTTTTATTAATGACAGAAACAATGGTGTGGACAGAATCCTTATCAAGTTTGTAGATGATACACAGCTGGGATGGATGGCTAATACATTGGAAGATAGGAGCAGAATAAAGGAACCTAGATAAACTAGAAAATAGGTCAAGAATTAATAAAATAAAACTGTACAAACTCAAAACCATACATTTAGGCCACAAAAACCAAATGCACAGGTATATGACTGGGGATACATGGCTTAGCAAAAATACATGAGAAAAGGACTTGGGGATCATTGTTGCAGCAAGGAAAGTGAATACTATTTCAGCCTGCATTAATAGAAGCATAATTTCCAAGTTGAAGGAAGTAATAGTCCCACTATATTCTACACTGGTCAGACCTCATCTGGAATATTGTGTCCAATTCTGGGCACCTCAATTTAAAAAGGATATAGGGGAGATATGGGTATAGATAATGATCTGTTTCAGAATCAGAGTCATGAATAGTGGCAGAGACAATACTTAGTTAAAGATGATTATATGTTAAGGAAAATCATATAAGCTAATACCTAGGAGGTCAGGATGATTTTGGGAAGATAATCAACACAGGAGGAAAGACAAGGGAAGTATCTATTCATGGATTCTATTGAAGTGAAAGTATAGGGGAATAAATATAATTATTGTTTCAAAGTTTAGAATGGAACATGTAAAAGGAGGGAATTCAAAAAGCATGCCCCCCCTTTATTTAGTGGTAAAGGGTGATGTTTAAATAAGATAAGGGAAATGATGTAAGCTAGGTAAATGTGATGAAACAGGCATTGGGGAAAATGCTGTATGCAGAAAAGGAGTGCGTAAGGAAGTCATATCGGTGAATCAACAATGCAATTTTAAGTGTGATTCAGAGATATACAAGTGTAAGACTAAATTTATCTTATGTTTATATGATTATCAATAAAAATATATATTTTTAAAAGAGGATATAGACAAGTTGCAGGAGGTTCAAAGAGATGCAACAAAGATGATAAGAGGTATGGCAAACAAAACATATGAGGAAAGTTTGAAGAAACTGGGCTTGTTTAGAAGACTGTAAGGTGATACGATCGCACTCTTTAAATACTTCCAGGGTTATCACAGGGAGGTGAGGACAGGCCTGTTCTCTGCTGCCCCAGATGGTAGGACCAGGTCTAATGTAAGGGCCTGTACAGACTGCCAGAAATAATGCAGCTTGAGGCCACTTTAACTGTCCTGGCTTAATGCTAGGGAATCATGGGAACTGGAGTTTTTTCTGAGACATTGAGCCTTCTCTGTTGGGCGCTCTGGTGCCACAATACAGGAGAGTAGATTTTGATTGAACATTAGAAGTCAGAGTGGTTCCACAATGGAACTAGTTGCCTAGAACATTCTTTGGATGTTTTTTTAAAACTGGGGATACTTTAGCTGGAGATCCTGAGCAGATGATTGTACTCATTGGCCCATGAGGCCTCTTCCAACCCTATGATTCTAAGACTATCCCCACCCACCCCCCGGGTCAATTCCATGAGGATTCCATACAGTTTCAACACTTGATTCTCTGCTTGTCTAAAGTGCAGCTACAGTCTTCAATACTCATCTGACACCTGTCGTCTGCCTTTGAAGAAGGCAAAGGCAAAAGCTCCCCTGAAGAAAACAGGCCACGAAAATCCCATGACAGGGTCACCTTAGGGTTGCCATAAGTTTTACATGACTCAAAGGCATAAAATAACAACAAATTTCTTTCTCAACTTGGATTTCAAAATAGTTTTCTCTGCTGTGCAACAAGTGTTTTCAAGAGCATTTTAACAATTTACAAATGAACCATGAAATCAACATCTTCATCTGTGCAGAGGTAGAAAAGTGAAAGAGCACTTTTTAAAAACCCAGTGTCTGACTGGCATCAGATTTTCAAAACAGCTGTGACTATCAGACAGACTCGCTCTAAGTAAAACTGATTTTGCAATAGCCTTCATAATTCTGGGAATATGCCAGCTGTTACCACCTGCCGAAATCTGTTGGTACTTATCCACTACCAAAAATGAAGGCAGAGATGCAACCATGTCTGTATCCTCAAAGTGCAAGCACAGGAGCCAGCTGCTGGAGGCAGGAGCAAGAATCTAAAATCCATTAACTAGATTTTTTTATTTACACCATGCTCCCTGGCTGCAATCCTGAACTTATCTGATGATGCATAAACCCAACTGAAATCAAGAGACATTGCCCATCAGCAGCTGACACCAAAAGAATACCCTCTGCTCCATTTTCCCCTTTCAAGTATTCCTGGGAAATAGGGAAGGATGGGAGCAGGAGTGTCAGATGTTGCCATGTCATAATCCTTTTCCTTCTTTGACAGCTGTAGTTATATTTTGAGGCTAGGGACCCTTTCACACTACACAAATATAGTATTATAATTCCACTTTACCTGCCCATGGCAACATCCTGGGGTTTGTAGTTTGGTAAGACACCAGGGCTCACCAAACTGAGAATACTAAACCACACTTCCTATACTAAAAACCCAAGGATTTTATAGGATGTTGCCATGACTTTTCAAATGGAATCATACTGCTATAACTATGAAGTGTGAAAGGGTCCCAGGTGTGTGCAATTTCTCCAATAGAGTATATTCAAGGTTCCCTGAATTGAGACAAAGTACACTAAGCCACAAACCAAAATGCAAAACTAAATTCTACTTTGTAACCAAAATGGTATGCATAGATACTGTTTCATTCAGATCCCAAAGAGTTTCAGTCTTCAGTGTATCCCAAAACAATAATCACTAATGCCACAACTATAACTCAGCACACACTTTATAGTATATCTGCCACACTTTGTGAAAAAAAGTAAACAATCTGAAGTGAAATATCATTTTTTGATACCCTCCAACATTTCACAGATGAAAATCGGAACGTGTGGCCAAACATCAAAACATGGCTGAAAAGGGTGCAGCTGGCCAACAAGAGAATAAAGTTATTGTAAAAGGTAATTTAAGTTTCCTAAGAGTTCAACCCCCTCCCAGGTGACCAGATGTCCTCCTGGCCACCAAGGAGGAGGACATGGCGCTGCAAAATGGAAGGCATTGCAAAATGAAAAACTAAAAACACTCCTAGAAAGGTAAATTCATATTCCAAATGGAGAATAAGGAAACAAAAATATTTAAATATCAAAACAATGTCAAAGCCGAGCATGTTAGGGTCTAGCTTTAAATCAGTAGAGTAGCAAAAATGTGCTCTTGTCTAACTATGGGCCTTTGCAGACTGCTAGAAATAGTGCAAATTGAGTCCACTTTAATTGCCCTGGCTCAGTGCTAGGGAATCATGGGAACTGTATTTTTTTTCTGAGACATTGAGACTTCTCTGTCAGAGAGCTCAGGTTCTAGCAGTCTGCAAAAGCCTATAGTTAGACACAATAAACTACAGTTCCCATGATTCCCCAGCACTGAGTCAGGGCAGTTAAAGTGGACTCAATTTGCACTATTTCTGGCAGTCTGCAAAGGCCCTATGCTTCCCTAAGAACTGAGACTGATTCCAAAAACAACATAAGTAGCTTGAATTTCAAACAAAAGTTCTAAAGGCTTTAATCCATATTTACATTTAAAAAGGCTATATCGTAATCTACCTAGTGAATAGCTTGGGTAAAAAGAAATCTTTATCTCACCATCTTTCCAAAGAAAGTTGAGAGAAGAGGAAGATGGAAAACATGCCGTTCAGTTGAAAATCTTTGAGAGAGAATGTCTATTAATCCCAAAGGGGAAATGACATAAGTCACATGGCTAGTTTGAATGAGACAGAAGAAGAGCAGAGTTTGCATGCAGGATATCCCTATCTATCTAAGGAGGGGAAAAGATAATGCAAAAATCTTCCAACAGTTATTAATGGTGAAAAACCTAGAAAACTACTATTTTAAGCAGAGAATCCCTGGAATTTAGGAAAGCCAAAAGAAGAAAAAAGAAAGAAAGAAAGAAAAAGAAAAAGAAAGAAACCCCCCAAAGAGCATACTAGGAAGGCTAAGACTCCACCCTCCCCTTTCTCTCCAGCTGCGTTAATTTAGTGCAAACTGCTTTTGCACTTTGACTTCAATCTGGATCAAGTGAAGTAAGCCAATGACAAAGGATAAAATTAGAAGTAGAGAGAAACCAGGACATTTTAAAAGCAGCTGGAATAGCAGGACGGCACAGGATTAAGTGGGACAACTGGAGGGTACGCTTTTTGTTAATCCATTTTTTTTAAATGAACATGTAAAGTAGTCATGTTAGGCTTATGAGTCAAATTTTGAGAGGGAGGTAATGTGGCTGATGGCCAAAAAAGCCCCAAAACAAAACAGCAACCACAGATCAAGAAATAATGTCTAATACAGAAAGACTGAAAGCAATTCTGCAGCTGGGAACAGAGACATTATATAGACAACAACAATAAACAGTATGTGTCTGTGCAGCTGCAGCCATTGCTATGGTTTTTATTTGTTTTTGCCTGTCTTTGTGGACTTTGGAGGAAAAAGAGGAAGTGGGATGGTGAGGCAGCATAAAGCTAAAGTTGCCTTTCAGAGGAAATCTGGAAACTCAGTTCCTGAAGCTAAAAGTCAGTAGTTAATAATATCTAAGAAACAAACACATCTTGGGTCTCTTGCCCTGAGAGAATGGTGGCCTATAAATTAAATAAATAAACAAATACCTGCTAAACAGTATCCTGGAATGAAAAAACTGAGAACTGATTGTTAGAATAGCATACATCCAAATCTCTTTAAAAAGTCTTAAGTGAAGAGGTGGCAGGACTGTAATGGGAACTATCTTTGCATAGTATTGTAGATTGCAATGTCATTATTCCTCTTAAAAACCAAACCAAGAATCTGTATCCTTACTGTCCTGGGTGAAGGAAACCAGAGATCCCAAGCTTATGCATATCAACACAACGCAAGTTAATACACATAAGCTTGGGATCTGTGGTTTCCTTCACGGAGGACAGTATGGATCCAGATTTTTCATTTGGCTGCTGTGTGTATATGTGTGTTTATGTGTATACGTGTGTGTGTGTGTGTATCTTTTTTCAGTTGCTTTTACCAAACTGCTCTCATAAAAGTTATATACAGTATTTCTTTTCTGTTGCTTTTGCAACCTACTCTTACTGTTGCTGGTTATTAATTGGGGTTTAAAGATACTTTTTCCCCTCAACTATTAATTCTTTAAATCTGGATTTCATGCTGAGTTTCCTCTCCAAAAAACAAACAAACAAAAAACAAAAACAAAAACCAGGCAGGACATAAACTTGAGTTTAAGGGTGCCAATACATTTGGAAACTTACAACCTCAAAAACTTTTATTTCTGCAAGTGAAAAAGATCCAATTCTCATGTCTCATTGGCCAGGGATCAATGTTGAAACAGGGCTCTCTTACCACCCATCGGGTAGGAAACATGACACTTGCTCAAGGGAGGAAGATGTGGAAGGAGTAGAGGAGAGGCAATTTTAGACCAGACCCAAAATGTGTCTTTGCAGAGCAAATATTAGGATTACAAAGGTGAAGTGTGTGCACTCCCGAGAGGGAATAAAACAAACACCAGAGTTAAAGGAAAACTCTTTCGGTATGCAGAGGACCTCCAAGCATCCAGCTTATCACTTCCTTCAGGAGATGGAGATAGATAGATAGATAGATAGATAGATAGATAGATAGATAGATGTTTAGCCTGGAGAAGAGATGGTTAAGAGGTGATATGATAGCCCTGTTTAAATATTTGAAAGGATGTGATATTGAGGAGGGAGCTATCTTATTTTCTTCTGCTCCAGAGAATAGGACCCAGAGGAATGGATTTAAACTGCAGGAAAAAGATTCCACTTAAATATTAGGAAGAACTTCTGGATAGTAAGAGCTATTCAACAGTGGAACACACTTTCGTGGAGTGTGGTGGAGTCTCCTTCTTTGGAGGTCTTTAAGCAGAGGCTGGATGGCCATCTATCAGGGATGCTTTGATTTTGAGTTCCTGCATGGCAGAAGGGGGTTGGACTGGATGGCCCTTGTGGTCTCTTCCGACTCCATGATTCTATGAGATAGATACACACATATATCTCTCCATTGAGAGATATAGAAAAGAGGGAAGAGGAGATATTTGGCTGCTCGCTCTCTCACACACACATATACATATCTCATCCAAATCTCCCATTTTCTTTTAAAAGAGCCCCCAGCGTCCAAACCTTGTGGGAGGCCTGACTTAAGCAATGCCATCTGCCAAACTGTGGCAGTCTTGGTGCTGGTGAACTCTAGAAACAACACAGTCTGACCCCTCTTTTAAGTCCTGCAGCAGCTCCATCCTATGGACTCTTGGCACGAGTAGTTGTTCCACAAGCCCCCCCAGCCTCCTCTGCCCAAGAGCAGCAGGCGCCTCACCAAACTACACATCCCAGGGCTGTGTAGCAGGGAGCCCCAGCAGTTAAAAGTGGTGCCAAGCAAGCAAAGCAAGTTGTATCATTGCCACAGTGTCAGGGTGGGCAGACCTCCTCCTCTTCCTTTTCCCAGGACACATGTCCTCTAAAACATTTCGACCTTCTTCTGTCCAGGAGGAGTCCCAGGACGCCCTCCATCTGGAGTATGGAATAACCTTTCTATAGGAGGAGGAGGAGGAGTGTATACAGTATATATTTTCTGAGAGCATTTTGGTAAAAGGAACTGAAAAGAGATACACACATACACACAACACACACACATACATATGTATGTGTGTGTATATATATATATGTATGTGTGTGTATATATATATATATATACATATACACACACAAAACACACACATATATATGCACACACAAAACACACACACACACACAGCAACCAAATCTATAATCTGGATCCATATTGTGCTGGGTGAAGGAAACCACAGATCCCAAGCTTATGTGTATTAACATATATATATATATATATATATATATATATATATATATAAGTTAATACACATAAGCTTGGGATCTGTGGTTTCCTTCACCCAGCACAATATGGATCCAGATCTATAGATAGACAGACAGACAGATAGATAGATAAAAATTCATTCATCCTGGCATTGTTGTTAACTGCCCTCATGGCAACCCTATGGATGTGAGACACCTCCAAGACCCTCTGTCTGTCCTCCCCTGCTCTGTTTAAACCCTGTAACCCCTTCATCCCCATCCATGGTGACCTCCTTCCTTCCTTCCTTCCTAGAGTCCATCCATTTGGCATGTGGCCTTCCTCTCTTCCTCCTTGCTCCCCTCCACCTTCCCCAGCAATGCCTTCCATTTCTGCAGCACCATGTCCTTGGTTGGAGGAGGGCATCTGGTCACCCTGGAGGAGAGGAGGGGAGGGAGGGGAGGGCCAGGGCATTCTGCACATGCTCAGGGACCCTCTCGCCCTCCTTACCTGGAGCAGGGTCTCGGCGGGGAGCTGCGACGCCCGGAAGAGCTCCGCCACTTTGCTCCCTTCCAGCGCCGCCTGGCCACTCGTGCCGCCGCCGCCGCCGCCGCAAAGGACCAGGAGCTCGGCGTAGCGCTGCTGTTCGGGGGCGGCCAGGAAAAAGGCCGAAGGAGCTGGGGCTGGACCCAGGGCAGGAGTGGGAGTGGGAGTGGGAGTGGGGGGCGGAGGAGGAGGGGGCTCCATGCCTGGGGGAGACCCCCAAACTCCTCAGGGGACAGAAAAGGCGGTCAAGGGAGGCTCCTCTATCTATCTGTCTGTCTGTCTGTCTGTCTGTCTGTCCTTCCTTCCTTCTCTGCAGTGGAGCCTCTGTGAGGAAGGAGGGAGGGCAAGCAGAGCCTTCCTCCTCTCCCTCCTCTTCCTCTTCCTCCTCCTCCTCTTCTCCTCTTTCCTCCCTTTCTGCGGCAAAAACACCAAAGAGGAGGAGGAGGAGGCAGCTGCAAAGGATGGGAGGAGGATTTAAAAAACGTTTTGGGTCTGGTCTAACATTGCCTCTCCTCTTCTCCTTCCTTCCTTCCTTCCACATCCTCCTCCTCCTCCTCCTCCTCCCTTGAGCAAGTGTCATGTTTCCTACTCGATGGGTGGCAAGAGAGCCCTGTTTCAACAGTGATCCCTGGCCAGTGAGACACGAGAATTGGATCTTTTTCGCTTGCAGAAATAAAAGTTTTTGAGTGTGTAAGTTTCCAAATGTATTGGCACCCTTCAACTCGAGTTTATGTCCTGCCTGTTTTGTTTGATGTTTGTGAGGCACCTGCGCAAAGAGGCTCTCCAAAATGCCAAAACACACTGCAGAAATCACCCACTTTGGACACTGCTTTAACTGACCTGGTTTTTGGCTAAGGAATCCTGGGGGGGGGGGGGGGGGGAGGGACACAAAACAACTGTACTGTACAGCCATCCCTCCACATGTACAGCTTTGACTTTTGCGGATTTTGATTATTCGCAGATTGTATTAATATGTCCTCTCTAGGAATCTTTAGATCCTCCTAGAGCAACTCTGTGGGCAACTTGCACCAAAAGGCGCACTGAAGGACCTACAGGTTCCAAGGCCTAGTTCCCACTAGGATTTAAAGCAAATTGCTGATCGGGTTATATGACCGTCGTTCCCACTTGAAACTGGTTCCGGTCTTATTGAGTTAGGTTTCAATCGCGATGAAGTGACACAAACACACAAAATAATAATAATAATAATAATAATAATAATAATAATAATAATAAATTAATTTATATACCGCCCAATGGTTGCCCAATCAGGGCGGTTTACAGCATAAAACCATTACAATAACAGCATATCCCTCCCCCCTTAAAACACTATTAAACAATGACATAGTTAAAATCTTGGTAACAAATTAAACAAACATAACAATTAAAATAATAGCACCATCTCGCATTACCCCGTGTTACACTGTTATTGTAATGGTTTTACCCCACTGTTTCCTGACACTAGTTCTTTGGCGGTTCTTTTGAAAAGAATCAATTCTGAAGCGTAACAAGTGGGAACAACAGATGTGAATTGGATCATACTGGAGAGGAAGCACTAATGGTAGAGAGGTGTTTATCATCCTGACTCAGTTTTTGGGAAATCAGCCATTCCCTCCCCTGCCCCCAGCTCTGCCTTTCTGCTTTTGGTGTGACATTTAAACCAGTTTGCAATTCACCTTCGCTCCATGTCGGTGAACCGATTCCAAAAGGTCCATCGTTCCTACTATGAAAGCGGATCTTTTCATTATTCCCTTATAATTGCTTCTCTTTTGGCACGATTGTCATTCTCACTAGTCTGCGCCACTTCAAAATGTATGTCAGTCATCTGCGCATCATCGGTGCTGCAAGCAGCAACACGGTGAGGACAGGGCCGTTCCAGGTGCCAAGTGAGGTGACTTTAGCAACTGAGCCTTCCTCTGCCCCTCAGCAACCGAGGCTGCTCAAGCACACCATTTCCCCTTTGACTAGCCCAGCTTGGGAACTATATAATATATTGACAGGATATGCAATCCATTGGTTTTGCAACTACTTACCTCGCTGAGCTACAGTCTACCCATAATTGCAAGCAGTTGCAAATACAATGGATCACATATTCTGTCAATTTTTAATTAAAACAAAATATCACACACCCATAGGTCACACCACAGGCACAAAGGCAGTGCTGAGAGGGGAGAAAACAGCTGATTTCCCCAAAACTAAATCATGATGATAAACACCCCTCTGCCATTAGTCCCTCCCCTCCAGAATAATGTGATTCAGATCCGTCATTCCCACTTGCTGAACATTCTTCGGAATCTATTCTTTTTAAAAGAACCACCAAAAAACTAGTGTCAGGAAACAGCAGGTGTTTTTTTTTTTTTTTTCATTTGCCTCACTTCATCACGATTGAAACCAAGCACAGTAGGATCGGAACTAGTTTCAAGTGGGAACGACAGTTAGCAACCCAGTCAGCAATTCACTTTAAATCATAGTGCGAACGAGGCCCAAATCTCATTTTAGAAATTCAAATTTTCATGAGTTCCATACTCCGATTCAGCATGAACAAATGGCTGTAATCTCCCTCCTCCTCTCAGCACTGGACAACATTTGTAATGGTTCCTTAGACCAGTGCTTCTTAATCTATCAGATTATTTATTTATATCCTTCTTTGGGACTCAAGGTGGTTTACAATGGTTAAAGCAAAAATTGTTAAAAATTCACAACATACAAAAGTTTAAAAGCAATTAAACCATGATAAAACTAAAACCAGTTGGAAGCATAAACAATTTTTAAAAAAGCAACGTATTCACATATGCTTCCACACTGCAGAAATAATCCAGTTTGACATCAGCAAACTCAGCAAAATCCTCAAGGTCTAGCAAATTCCTCACTTGCCTCGAAGACAATTTCATTGTCCAAAAGGTGGAAGAGGCAACGAGGGAGTCAGCTATTTTGGATCTGATCCTAACTAACAGGGAAGACTTAGTTAATGGTGTGCAAGTGGTTGGATCCATAGGCGGTAGTGATCATGTCCTCCTCGAGTTTATTATACAGTGGAAAGGAGAAGCCAGGCATAGACATGCATTCTAGACTTTCGGAAAGCTGATTTTACTAAACTTAGAGAAATACTGGGGGTGATCCCATGGACAGGAATACTAAAAGAGAAGGGAGTTCAAGACGGATGGGAGTTTCTCAAAAGGGAGATACTGACGGCACAATTTCAAACCGTGCCAACGAGGAGGAAAAATGGGAGGTGTCTCAAGAAACCAGGATGGATGACTAAGGAACTTGCAACTGAACTAGGTTTTAAACGGAACATGTATAAGAAATGGAAAAATGGGGAAACCACCAAAGAGGAATTCAAACAAATAGCTAGCACGTGTAGGGGTAAAGTCAGAAAAGCTAAAGCAGGGGTAGGCAACCTTTCCCCTTTAAGGGCCGAGGGACTTCAGCTCCCAGAAGCCTCAGCCATGTTGGCCAATAGTCCCATGTTGGCCAATAGCTCCTGGGATTCTGGGAGCTGAAGTCACTCGGCCCTTAAAGGGGAAAGGTTGCCTACCCCTGAGCTAAAGCGTAGAATGAACTCAGGCTTGCTAGAGAGCTTAAGAACAATAAAAAGGGCTTTTTTGGATATGTCAGAAGCAAAAGGAAAACAGGAGAAGTCCCAGCAGACTGCAGGAGGGCAAATGTTGTCCCCATCTTCAAAAAGGGGAAAAAGAGGATCCCAACAACTATCATCCAGTTAGTCTGACATCAATACCAGGAAAGATTCTGGAGCAGATCATTAAACAGAGAGTCTGTGAACATCTGGAAGGTAATTTCATAATCACAAAAAATCAACATGGGTTTCAGAGAAACAGGTCATGCCAGACAAATCTGATCTCTTTTTTTGATAAAATTACCAGCTTGGTAGATGAAGGGAATGCTGTGGATATAGTATATCTTGATTTCAGTAAGGCCTTTGACAAGGTTCCCCATGACATTCTTGCAAACAAGCTGGTAAAATGTGGGCTAGACAAAGTAACTGTTACATTGATTTGTAATTAGTTGACTGGCTGAACCCAAAGGGTGCTCAACAATGGCTCCTTTTCAACCTGGAAAGAAGTGACCAGTGGGGTGCCACAGGGCTCTATTCTGGGCCCAGTGCTATTCAATATCTTTATTAATGACTTGGATGACGGTATTGGGGGCATAGTTATCAAATTTGCATATGACACCAAATTAGGAGGAGTAGCTAATACCCCAGAGGACAGGATCAAAATTCAAAATGACTTGAATAGACAAGAAAGCTGGGCCAAAGCTAACAAAATGAAATTCAACACGGAGAAATGTAAGGTACTGCACTTAGGGCAGAAAAACGAAAAGTACAGATATACGATGGGGGACACCTGGCTGAATGAGACTACGTGTGAAAGGGATCTAGGAATCCAGGTGGACCACAAGTTGAACATGTCAACAGTGCGATGCAGCAGCTAAAAAGGCCAATGCAATTTTAGGCTGCATCAGTAGAAGTATAGTGTCTAGATCAAGAGAAGTAATAGTGCCACTCTATTCTGCTTTGGTCAGGCCTCACCTGGAATACTGTGTCCAGTTCTGGGCACCACAATTCAAAAAGGATGTGGAGAAACTGGAGTGTGTCCAAAGGAGGGCAACTAAAATGGTGAAGGGTCTGGAAAGCAAGCCCTATGAGGAACGACTTAGGGAGCTGGGGATGTTTAGCCTGGAGAAGAGAAAGTTGAGAGGTGATATGATAGCCATGTTTAAATATTTGAAGGGATGTCATATTGAGGAGGGAACAAGCTTGTTTTCTGCTGCTCCAGAGACTAGGACCCAAAACAATGGATGTAAGCTCCAGGAAAAGAGCTTCCACCTCAACATTAGGAGGAACTTCCTGACAGTAAGGGCGGTTCGACAGTGGAACACACTCCCTCGGAGAGTAGTGGAGTCTCCTTCCTTGGAGGTCTTTAAGCAGAGGCTGGATGGCCATCTGTCGGGGATGCTTTAATTGGTAGTTCCTGCATGGCAGGGGGTTGGACTGGATGGCCCTTGTGGTCTCTTCCAACTCTATGATTCTATGATCACTTTAAATGCCATGGCTCCATGCTCCAACCGACAACATATGCCCAGTTTGCCAGGGACTAGTAACATATTTGTAACAATTGGCTCAAATGTTTCTTTCTTTTCTGTAAACCCTCCAGGGACCAGGGAACTATAGCAGTTAAAGTGGGATCATAGTGTTATAAATGTGTAACGTGAAAAGGTCCAAGTCTACTGCTACCATGTGCTCTCTCTCTGTGTGTGTGATAAGACCTTTATATTATATTTTACTTTTTTCTCAATGAGCTGGCATTTCTTGGCAGAATTGCGGAGAATTTACAAGCATAGTTGCCCTTTCATGCCCAGGGATCAAGCCTGCCAAGTTTCAGAAGAATAGGTTGTGAGGGGGTTTAGTGCAAGAACAGCCTTTACTGTTTGAATGTACTGTTTGAGGGTAAAGAATGCACTTATCCTCTTATGTTTTTGTAAGCAGCTGTTAAACAAATAACATAAAGAATCGACATAGCCCTAGTTAAGGAACTTGCGAATTTCCCAAAAGATGGATGGGCTGGAGAGTTCTGGATAGGAAGAAGAGTGTTCAAATGGGGGAAATGATATGCTTCTCCTCACTCTCCTCTGTATGTTTGGGGCCCAATTTATATGAAAAGGTATATGTCACAGAAATGTTCCTAGCTACATTTTCATAAAGGTAAATGCAGAAGACAAGGAGGTAAAACCATAAAGCTAAATCTGTCAGTCACAAAATTCTGTCTTGTCTCTTTCACCCCCTTTACTGATGCGTTTCATCGCTGCTTGGGGGAAATGTATTCATTTTTCAAGACATGTGGTATTCCACCTAATTCAGTTTCACACTGGAAGCGTTCAGATTGTCACATAGTCCACTTTGGAAGGGCTGTGGTTTGATTTGGCCAATGATTTGGCTAAATCCTATCCCCCTGCTTGGGTATGCAATTAGTGCAATTGAAAACCCCTCAAGATCTTGTCAAGTTGCTATACACATTCAAGGTATCCCACTGAATGTTGGCTGTGGTTTGGTAGGTGTTTCCAAGTAGTGATGTAAGGACAATGTTGGGTGTGAATGATATGATAAAATAGAGTGTGAATGATATAACTTCAGTTACCAGCAGCCCCCACTAGCACAGCCAAAACAGAAGAATACTGGGAGCTGAAGTTCAACAACATCAAGAGAATTTTGTTAACCATACTCTTGCAACACGGCAAGGATTGGATTGGATTTGGCCAAAGTTTTCCTTTTCCAACCTAAGTACTCGAAGGGCACCAGATGCACTCTCTTGCATCAATGGCAGACCACTGCTGTATGTTATCTGCAGTACGTTATAATATATAATTTTGTAAATAATTATTATCTTCTTTGAAATTCACTAATTTTATAATGAATGTCAAAACAATAGATAAACAGTTATACTACTGAGGGAGACAAAAAACGTACGCAATATAGTCAGGTCCCACACACCTCCTCGACCACTGGGCCCCAGTAATTTGTATGGCAGGCCCAGTAGTCAGTCAAATATTATGTCTATTTGCTTGGAAATAAGTCCCACTGAGCAGGAACTGAATCCTAGCATGCATATTATTTGTTAGCTACGTGTGGATGTCAAACAATCCTCATCATGCTAGTCTCTGACATAAGAAAATGATTCTCTTTTCACAGCTGAAGGACTCCATTTCATAAGAATTGTTTCTCTGACTACAGATGAGTTAATAATACACACAAAATTTTAATGCAGGCATATGCCCTGCTTCCCTGAAGTCTCTGACCATCCAAGACAGAAGGGAGTTAGAAAAGAAAGGAAAATGTTAATGTGGTTGTTCGGGAACAGATGGTGCCTAGCTCATTGCCAGATAAAAATAGGGGAAAAATAGAAACCCCAAAACAATAAAGAACTGCCTAATTTGATGTTGTTGTTACATACCCTCAAGTCAACTCAGGATAGCGATAGCACTATCATAATGTTTTCTTCACCAGGGTGATTCAGAGGGGGTTTGTTATTGTCTTTCTCTGAGGCTGAGAAAGTGGAACTTGCCCAACATCATCTAGTTGGTTTCCATGACTGAGTGGGGATTCAAACCCTGGTCTGACAGAATCCTAATTCAATACTCTAACTACACCACTTTCAGGTTTGCCATTACCTTTTCCTAAGGCTGAGAAAGTGTTACTTGCTCAAGGGGGTTCAATGGTTGAGGGGAGATTTGAATCTGGTATCCTGGAAACATAGTCCAGTATTCAAACCATGGCACCACACTGTTTCAAATTAATGTTATGTGCCTTTTATTAACTTTGGGCCTGTACAGACTGCCAGAAATAATCCAGCATGAGACCACTTTAACTGCCCTGGCCCAGTGCTAGGGAATCATGGGAACTATAGTTTATTGTGGCACTAGAGGTCTCTGACAGAGAACGCTCAATGTCTCAGAAGAAAACCTACAATTCCTATGATTCCTTAGCACTGAGCCAGGACAGTTAAAGTGGTCTCAAGCTGGATTATTTCTTGTAGTCTGTACAGGCCCTTATTCTTGCAGACACTCATGCCTTAGGGTACATGTCTCCCAAGCGATGGCAAACTGTAATATGGCTAAAACTGTAAAAAGTTAAATAGTTACTTATATATTTTATGGTTCAAGCCTTAGAGAATAAATGTGTGTAAAAGAGAAGCATGCAATGAATGTTTTTTTCAAGTAGTGTTGGGAGAGAATATCAAATGCAAAATAGACAAACAGTTCCCTCAGATTTTTTTTCGTAAAATCTGTGCTGAAGTGCACAAATTGCTGTTGCCTCCCCATATTTATTGCAAGTTCATGTTGAACCATTCATCAGCAAATTATTCCCTGAACAATCCGACAAATTAGCACATTTGTTTTCTGCTGTTCCAGAGGATAGGGCCCCCATCAAATTACATGAAATTGAGTTCAAATTACAAGTATCTGTAAAACGTTTCAGAATAAACATGAGGAAGATCTTCCTGATAGGACACACTCCTCAGCAGAAAGATGGTGGATATTCTTTAAAGACCTATAAGAGACTGGATGGTCCCTTCTCTGGAATACTGTGACAGAGGATTTTCTACACTCCCATGGGAGTAGACTAGAATTTTCCTTTCCTGTTCTTATCCTGTGATCATTAGCATGGTGTAGTGGTTTGAGAGTTGGACTATGATACTGGGAGACCAGGGTTTGAATCCTGGCTTGGCCATGTAAACCCAACTTGGGCAAGTCACACTCTCAGCCTCAGAGGATGGCAGTGGCAAACCCCCTCTGAAGAAACTTAACAAGAAAACTCCATAGATTCGCCTTAGAGTCACCATAAGTTGGAAACGACTTGATGACACACAACAACAACAACAACAACAACCCTTTGCAGTTCTATTGCAGAGACCTTGGTATCTCGGCTTACAAAAAAGTCAGTCTAAATAGGAGATAAACAACCAGTCCTATGCAAATATTATTTGCAGATATTTAACCACGAACCAAATGAGTTTTTGTGGAGGAAGACATTTTAATTGAGATTCTTTGATTCATACCACACACACAAAGGCACATACACATGCCCAAATAGTGTTACAAGAGAACTATCAGCAGTTTTTACTTCGTAGGCATTTAAATACTTATTCTGGATGCAAGTGCAAGGAAAGTAGACCATGTACTAATATGCAGCACTACTTGGGTGGTCTGGCTATATCCTTTTTAATGGAAAAAGAAAAACAGGTATGAGTAACACTCTAAATCATCTAGACACGCATGCTTAAACACTACAAAGGACTTCCCATATAGAGTTTCAGCTTTTGTGGCCAGAAAGATTTAAAGCAAAATCTGTTTGAAGGTTGGCAACACCAGCCAATCTTTTCTCCATTTCTTTTGGGGTCTACCTCAAAACATGTGTCACTCCCGAAATGCTCCAGACCAGGGCTACACTCATGCAACCTACAATAGCCACAGTCAGGCCTTTTTGTATAATAGACTGCAGACTTCTTTATATATGGCCCCTCTGAAGTCTTTTAAAGCAGCCATGAAGGAATTCTGTAAATATCTAAACTAAGGAACAATACTGATTTAATTCCATGTAAGAATTCAAGGTGTAGTGGTTTGTGCATAGGACTACACCTCTGATGGTCAGGGTCCGATTCCCCACCTGGCCATGGAAGCCCACTGGGTGACCTGGACAAGTCACACACTCTCAGCCCCAGGAAACCCCCTGACAGAATCACCTAAGGGTTGCCGTAAGCCAGAGACAACTTGAAGGCACACAACACACACAAAAACTCATTTGGTTCGTGGTTAAATATCTGCAAATAATATTTGCATAGGACTGATTGTTCATCTCCTATTTAGACTGACTTTTTTGAAGACCTACCTACTCCACTATTCTGTTCTCACAGTCCACTTAGGGAATCTCACTTAGCAGGCCTGAAGGGAACTGTGCTCACCATCTAGGGTGCCCTGGCAAATGACATACAGAGACACTTTGCAGACTGCCAGAAATAGTGCACATTAAATTGAGGCACTGCCCTGGCTCAGTGCTAGGGAATCATGGGAACTGTAATTTATTGTGGCACCAGAGCTCTCTGACAGAGAAGGCTCAGTGTCCCAGAAAAAAATACAATTCCCACGACTCCCTAGCACTGAGCCAGGGCAGTGCCTCAATTTAATGTGCACTATTTCTGGCAGTCTGCAAAGGCCCACAGTGTCTCTGACAGTGGAGCTAATGTACAGATATTCTAACTACGAGTCAGTGACAGCCCCAATTTCCATTATTTTGACTAGTCCTCTTTTAAAGCTGTCTAAGCTATCAGCTGCCACTACTCCTTATGACAGTGATTTCCAAACCTTAATGATGTGCTGTGCAAAGAAGTTAGTTGTTATCTACCCTGAAACTCCCACTATTCAGCTTTAAGTGGTTGACCCCAGGGTTCTAGTATTATGAGACAGTGAGAAAAATGTCTCCCTATCTATTTTCGCCATATCATGTATCTTTTTATCTTTTTATACACTTCTATTATGCCTCCTCAATTCTGTTTTCTTTCTTTCCTAAGCCTTTGATTCAAACAGGGCAAAACTGTCACTTAACTCAAATGTGGCTGGGAGTATGAGCTAGTTTTGGACCAACTCCTAGAATTTCAAAACATTTTCTCAGCTCCGTCATCAGTGTTTTTCCATGACAGTTGGGTAGATCAAATGTCCTTGGATCAGGATTATGATACTTCTTAATTGGTTCCATTAATCCCTATTTCCTCTCTTTTAGCAGAAAAACCTGTCCAGCAATCTATTTGGACAAGAATAACAGGTTCCTTTTGGCCCAGCATCCATTGGTTGCTTTTCTTCACTAACTTCTATTCTTGAAGGACACTTCAAATATAATTTCAGACATCCCAAACAAAATCCCATGTTTTTAGAAAGGCAGTGCATGCCATAATTCTGCTCATAATACAACATACATTTCAAGTAAAGGTTCTAGGTGTTTTGGATTTTGGGAAAAAAAAGAGAAGTCTCTTGAGTTTGGAATACCTAAACCTTTTCATAGATTGAGCTCAGTATTAAGGGGTCATAGAGAAAAATTTTAAAAGTCTATGGAGAGGAGGATTGTATGACATTGTTTAGTGGCTCAGGAGGAATTACACAGGTAGTGTGGTTTATCTGTAATATGATTACAATTAGCTGTTTCAGAACTTACTGATCATTTTCCATGTCTTGCATAAATATTTAATCCTTGCCATTCAGAAACTATGGGACAACTACAAAGAATGTTTTTCCTTTTTATTGGTTATGATTTACTAATTCAATTAACATAATAATCTTTTCCTTTCTTTCTACTTCCCTCCACCTTTCCTAGCATTATTGACTTTGCCAGTGAGTCATGCCTTTTCATGATATAGCCAAAACATGACAACCTCCATTTTGTCTTCTTGGTTTCCAGGAAGAGTTCAGGCTTGATCTGTTTAAGGATCCACTTGTATGTCTTTTTAGCTATCCATGGTATCCTCAGTCCTCTTCACCAGCATCACATCTTCAATAAACTGATTTTCTTCTTATCCACTTTCTTCACTGTCCAGCTCTCGTATCCATACATGGTGATGAAGAATACAATGGCTAGTCTGATTCTCACTTTAGTGCTCAGTTATATATTTTTACTCTTTAGGATCTTGTCTAGTTCCTTCATTGCTCCCCTTCCCATTCCTAGTCTTCTTCTGATTTCTTGACTGCAGTCTCATTCCTGATTGATGTTTGATCCAAGGTATGGGTTTGTTTTTGTTTTGTTTTTACTATTTTAATTTCCTCATTGTCTAGGTTGAATATATGTAGGTCCTCTGCAGACATTATTTGTATTTTCTTTATGTTCAGCAGCCAGACTGCCTTTGCACTTTCTTCTTTGACCTTCCTTAATAATTGTTCCAAGTCCATGATGTTGTCTGCTAGTGGTATGGTGTCACTTATCTTAGATTGCTGATATTTCTTCCTCCTGTCTTTACTCATCCTTTTTCTGAGTCTAATCCTGCTCTTCTTTTGGTATTTTCTGCATATAAGTTGAACAAATAGGGCAATAGGATGCATCCTCGCCTGACTCCATTGCCAATTGGGAACCATTCTGTTCCAACAGTAGCCTCTTGTCCTAAGTACAGATTTCTCATCAGGACTATCAGATGTGTTGGCACTCCCATGTCTTTAAGGGCATTCCATAGCCTTTTATGATCTATGCAGCTTTATAGTCTATAAAGCACATGCTGATTTTCTTTTGGAAGTCCCTGGTGCACTCCATCAGTCATCGTATGTTTGCAATGTGGTCCCTAGCGCCTCTTCCTTTTCTGAACCCTACTTTCACCTCTGGGATTTCTCTCTTCAGTTACGGTTGGAGTCTGTGTTGCAGAACTGTGACCATGATTTTGTTTGCATGGGAAATTAATGCTGTGGTCCTATAGTTGTGTCTCCTTTTTTGTGGATGGGGATGTATATTGATCATTTCCAATCTGTTGGCCACCATTTTGTTTTCCATCATTGTTGACATATATTGATTAACACTAGAGTTAATTCTGTCTGTTTGGATTGTAGCAGTTCGATTGGAATATCATCTGTTACTTTCTCCACCTTAACTTGTGTTAACAGAATTCAAATATATAGCCATGTTAGTCTGTAGAATCAGTATGTATTGTAGAGAGATCTTGCAGCACTTTTGAGACTAATGGAAAGAAAGAAATTGGCAACATGAGGTTTCATAGACTTCAGTCTACTTCCTCAGATGCATTTGGTGGAGTGGAGGCCAGGCACAGACATATATATGTGAGGATGTCAATTCAAATTACAAATCCTTTGTGTATGGCAGGGGTAGGTAACCTAAGGCCCGGGGGCCAGATGCAGCCCCCTGAGGCCTTTGGACCGGCCCCAGGCCGGTCCTGCCGCCCCCCCCCCCCACTGCCACCTCCCTCCATGATTATATTGATTATTGTTGTTATTACTTATTCTTGGAGTTTTCTTGGCAAAATCTCCACAGGGGTTTTGCCATGGCTTTTCTGGGGCTGAGAGAGTGTGCATACATATTTATTTATTTATTTATTTATTTATTTATTTATTATTTTTAATGTTTATTTATTTATTTATTTATGGTGCTTCGTCCCCCCAATTGTCTGAGGGACAGCAACCCGGCCCCCGGCTCAAAAAGATTGCCTACCCCTGGTGTATGGAAATGAAGTGGCAGGTTCAGTCTTAATGATGGATGGTCATTAGTGCATAAAGACATAGGAAACTGGTCTTTGTGCATGGGGATGAATTGGCAGATTCAGTTTTGTGATGGGACTAGTCTGTGGTGAGAGGGATAGATGAATGTAGGGCACTCCTATGAGGATGGGGTGAGATAGTGTTGAAGTGCATGTAGTGAGTAAGAAACCCATTGGCTTTGTTCAATCCATTGCTGAGGGACTGCAGTTTATGGATGAATTCCAATTCTGCTGTTTCTCTTTCTGATCTACCTTTGTAGTTCTTTTGTTCGAGGACCACTGTTCTGAGGTCTGAGATGGAATGCCCAGGGAGATTGAAATGTTCTGCCATGGTTTTTGTGTATTCCCATTCCTAATGTCTGATTTATGTCCATTTAACCTCTGGCGCAGGGACTGGGCTGTTTGCCCAATGTAGAATGCTGAAGGGCATTGCTGCCACAGTATAGCATAGATCACATTGGAGGATGAGCATGTGTTAACACCATGTGTTAACACCTTGTGCTACCTTGGCATCTTGCATTAACTTAACACCTTACAATAGATTGTAGAGGGTCAAAATGGAGTAACACATAATGTAGTGTTGGACTAGCTTATGTATATGTACCTTCAATTCACCTGTCCACTTATGGCAACTCCATGAATTTCATATTGTTTTCTTAGCAAGGAATACTCAGAGGTAGCTATGGAAGTTCCTTCTCCTGAAATACAGCCTATAGTACCTGGTATTTATTGGTGGTCCTCCATCCAAGTAGTAACCTTGCTTAGTTTCCAAAATCAAACATGATCAAGTACCTTTAGGGTAAACATAGGTCACAGTTTGGGCAAGTCTAAAAGGGAATACAACTAAATTATGGGGAATCAGGTCAGTTAACTAGACCTGTTGACTGTGTGTTTCCTTTGCTATCAAAGGGCCTAAGCAGACTGCCAGAAATAGTGCACATTAAATTGAGGCACTGCCCTGGCTCAGTGCTAGGGAGTCATGGGAACTGTAATTTATTGTGGCACCACAGCTCTCTGACAGAGAAGGCTCAATGTCCCAGAAAAAAATACAGTTCCCATGATTCCCTAGCACTGAGCCAGGGCAGTGCCTCAATTTAATGTGCACTATTTCTGGCAGTCTGCTTAGGCCTAAAGTCAGCATACCTCTGAATACCACTTGCAATGGGTCTCAAGATTGAAGGAGCCATTACACTCATGTCCTCCTTGTGGACTTCATACAGATGTTGGCCCTTATGGGTACAGAATACTGGACTAGATCAGGTCTTTGGTCTGATGCAGAAGGGCTTATGTTCTTATGTGCTTTAAATTTAGCAAAGATATAATTAACAAATGCTTCCACATTTCATTGCTGAGCTGTCTCAAATTGTTCAACTTTTTTTGAGGTTTTGCTGTTGGTGGTGACTGACACTAATAACTTTGGGATATTGTCTCAACAAGTCACTTTGAAAACAGATGCTTTCCATATCAACAGTTACAGTTCAATGCGGCGGGGGGGGGGGGGGATCTTTACTTTTCTTTTCCACAAATTCTAGTGTAGAAAAAGCATCTGCTACCAAAAGAAAGATAGAGGAGATGATGAATTATGCAAGAAACACCTTGATTTGGAAGCACTGTTTTGTTCACTGGATTAAAATTGCCCCCTGTCAGGAGCAGAGGGAAAACTCTTGGATAGGAAATAATTTGCTTCCACTCCTTACCATTGTCAGTCAATAGCAAGGCAGAAATTAATGCCTTTTTGCAACTTTCTAGCACTACCTTCTGATCTATTGTTTGAATGTAAATATTTTAAAACATTTTAATTCACACAATTAATAATGCTGGTCACATTTTATGCGTTTTATCCAAACCACAGACAGTTTGGACAGGGATAACATAAGAGATGCCTGCACTTCATACCTTTGAAATTTCCTTTTTGCCACTAGATGGTGATAGTGAACTGTTTGCTGCACCACATAACATTATTTTTGTGTGCCTTCAAATTGTTTCAGATCTGAAGGCAAACCTATCATGGGGTTTTCTTGGCAAAATTTGTTCAGAGATGGCTTTGCCTTTGCCTTCCTGCAGCTGAAAGAGCATGACTTGTTTCCATAGCCAAGTGGGGATTTGAACCCTGCTCTCCAGAGTCATAATCAAACACTCAAACCATTACACCACACTGTCCCTCACTACAGAACATCACATAGCTTATGTAGTGATGGCACTCAACATGTATTAATATTGTAAATGTATGTTTAAACTAATGTATGTTTTAATTAATATTGTAAATATATTGAAATGTTTGTTTTTAACTGTACTGTTCTTTTAAATTGTAAGCCACCCTGAGTCCCAGTGTGGGATGATGATGATGATGATGATGATGATGATACTGCCACTTCAGAGCAAGGATGATAATGTGTGCAGCCACAAGTTGCTTGAGTCTCGACAGCAGGAAAATAAGAGTAATGTGTTGAGTAACTGATATGAAGGTTGCCTTTCAGGGTATGTGGGCTTTGCTCAACAACTTTGATTATGGTACACACCATGGAAACCTTTAATCATTAACAAACAGTGGGCTGAGTTCAGAGGTAAATGTCCTTTCTAGGGGATTATGCCAAGTAAATCTGGAAAACGCATTATAAACATGTGCTGGTACTGCAGTCCACTGTATATTCTGACACACTTACCTTGGTAGGCAGCTAGATGTGGGTGACAACACTAGTTTCCACACTGGATGAAATGTGCTTGGACACAGTTGCACTTGCTTTAAATTAGCAGAAGAACCAAAAACCTAACACATATTAGCATCATTTTACAAAGAAAGCCCTGCCCCATCCAACTTTCACAACAGGACTCAAGGTAGAGTAAACCAGCTGACAGAACACTTTATTGTTGTGTGCCTTCAAGTAGTTTCTGACTTATGGCAACACTTAGGCAAAACTATCATGGGGCTCTCTTGGCAAGTTTCTTTAGTGGGAGAGGGGGGTTCACCATTGCCATCCTCTGAGCCTGAGAGAGTGTGACTTGCCTAAGTTCATCTAGTGGGCTTATCTGGCTGAGCCAGGACTTGGTCCTTGGTCTCCAGAGTCATAGTCCAACACTCAAACAGCTAAACCATGCTGGCTCTTGACAGAACACTAAATGTGGGAAATTTGAGGGCAAGACCACTGGAGTGCCCAACTGACTTGACCTGATTGTTTTCAGAGTGGTTGACATACAGAGCAGATTTCATTGGTAGTGTTTTCTTCTGCAGAAACTTTTTTGTTACTGGGTTAGATACTCAGTGATACCATTAATGCTAGATTTTCCTTCAAATAAAGATTTTCTTTCTGGATTTATGTCTGTTTTCTGCTTTTTGATTTCACAAGTTTTGTGTTTTCAGTCTGAAATAACAGTGGTAGGACACATAAATTACAATTGTTTGTTTTTGTTTTATTTTGCTTTCCTTTTAGAAAAGGAAGTTCATCAAATATCCCATCTCACAAAAATGCATTTGCTGACTCTGAATGTTTGGCTATTGCAAAATTCTCTTTATTCTACAATTATAAGTGCTTCTGGGGACATGGGATATTTTTTTGTTCCCTGAAATACACTGGAAATCCCATAAGGGTCAAAAATATCCCCTGAATCTCTCAATGCAAGTTTTTAATATGTGTGTGTGTGGTTGAGGGCTAAGGCCACTTTGACAAGCTTGCATAATTTTCCATTTTACTAATGTATAATGTATAGTATACCTATGGTGCCACTGCAATTGTCTTTAAAAAAATCCTCCAACAGTGTCACCTCCCACTTTTGCTGCTGCCCAGTAGCTGTTTTGCATTTTTAGTCTGGCTCCTCAATAATAATAATAAAAGAAACCTGTCTGACATGAGAGAGCCTACCTGAAAACAGTGCTAACATCTGCATAGCGTCTTGACACACAGGACAATACAGTCCCACCATGGAAAGGCAGTGCCAAGATGCGTATAAGGTAGCAGAGGACAAGTATGAGTAGCACTGTGACCAATGAGAACTGAACTCAAGCTGAAAGAACATTCAACTGCTGACATACTTAGAGGTGAAAGGGAAGTCTCAAGCTGTATATATACAATGTATATAGTAGCAGCATGGGGTATGAGAAGCATGATTTAGGGAGAGTTGGAAATTGTAAAACAAGAAATGGAATGCATAGACAGAGACATGCGTGATGTGAGTGAGATAAAGCGAACAGGAATGGGACATTTCCAATCAGATAAGTATACAGTATTTTACTCTAGAAATGAAAATCAAAGAAGAAATGGGGTGGCATTAATAGTGAGGTGAGGTGTAGCAAAAGCAGACAAAAATATAATGCAAAAAAAAAGGGTAAAGATATTCCCCATTGACAAGGTTGTCAAGTCATGTCCAACCATAGGGGTCAGTGCTCATCTCCGTTACTAAGCCAAAGAACCAGCATTGTCAGAGACTACTCTGTGATCATGTGGCCAGCACAATTACACAGAACACTGTTTACCTTCCTATTTATCTACTTGCATTTGCATGCAAAGTCTGATCAAATTATATCAATACAACTTCAGGGAAAACCCATCAAAATAACCACAATCCAATTTTATGCTTCACGTACAGAGGCAGAAGAAGAAATTGAAAGGTTCTGTGCTAGAGTCCAGGAGGAAATTCATAACACACCAAAACAGGGCAAGTAATTAATCAGGAGAGTGACTGATTGAATTTTGTGACATCAGCAGCTGGTACATTGTAAACATTTTCAGACAACCAAAGAGATGACTGTATGTACAGACATCACCAGATGATCAATAGAGATATCATATGGACCAGTGATATCAAACTTTTGCCCTCCAGATGTTTTGTTGGATTTCAACTCCCAGACGTCCCAGCCAGCTTGGCCAGCAGTCAGGAATTCTGGAAGTTGAAGTACAAAAATATCTGAAGAACTGAAGTTTGGGAACCACTGATATAGACTGGTACAATGGCGTCACTAGGGTTGGTGTCACCGAGTGTGGAAACTCATGGTGTCTCCTCCCATGGATCTCCTCCCATATCACACCATACAGAATAGGAGGAACTTCCTGACAGTAAGGGTTGTTTGACAGTGGAACACATTCCCTCAGAGTGTAGTGGAGTCTCCTTCCTTGGAGGTCTTTAACCAGAGGCCGGATGGCCATCTGTCAGGGATGCTTTAATTGGGAGTTCCTGCATGGCAGGGGGCTGGACTGGATGGCTCTTGTGGTCTCTTCCAACTCTATAATTCTATGATTCTATGATTCTATGAGAATCCCTAATAATACGTTTTGTAGTAATGTTACTCATAAATTGTAATTCTTATATATCACTGAACATAATGCCATAGTTGTGACATAAACAAGTAGCAAAATTAAAATTATACCATTAAATTGCAATATCATATACATGGTCCAAATGTATGTACATGCACATAATTTCATGGGGTTAAAGTGAAAATTTGGTAAGATGTGATGGTTTTAAAGAAAATTTTAAAAATAATCAATTAAAAATAATTTTATTTAAGTTTTTTAAAAAAAACAATTTAAAAAATGGGCCTCTCCTTTCTCCTCCCACTGAGGCTCACTCCACTCATGCCATCTTTTCTGCTAAGTTTCAGCAATTTAAGGGATGCAAGAGAATGCCACAGCAAATTTCTGTCAAAAGGCAGATATTGAGAAGTTGGGTCACCTTGCCTTAAAATGTCACCCGGTGCAGTCCACACTCCCCTAGTGATGTCCCTGAGACTATATAATTGGAAGCATAACATGGAGAAGCTCAATTCTTTCTGCAAAAAGAATAGGATCAGATCGTGTAACAGATCATGAACTGCTAATAACAAAAATTAGAGTAAAGGTAAACAAAAACATTAAGTCCATCATCATACCAAAATACAACCTAAAGAACATCCCTGAAGAATTTAAAGACCATGGAAAGAACAGGCTTACACTATTAAACCTACTCAAAAGGAAAACAGAATTCTGGTCTGAAACCAGTGACATTTTCAGTGAAGAATGCAAAAAGACACTATCTGTAGCCAAAAAGAAATAAAAGCCTCACTGGAATACAGATAATCAGGGGTAGGCAACCTTTCCCCTTTAAGAGCCGAGGGACTTCAGCTCCCAGAAGCCTCAGCCATGTTGGCCAATAGCTCCTGGGATTCTGGGAGCTGAAGTCCCTCGGCCCTTAAAGGGGAAAGGTTGCCTACCCTTGGTTCAAATGGTTAAGACCAGATGAGTAAAAGGTGACAGAAACAGGGCTAGAATCCTGAATGCAAGTGTTCAGCAAATTGCGGATAGCTACAAAGAGAACTATTACAATAATAAATAAAAAGATATCAAAGAAAACAACAAATATGAAGAACAAAAGACCTTTCTCAAAAGATCTGAAAAATTAAAGAAAGTTCAAACCAAGAATAGGAATGCTTTATGACCAACAAGGGAACACATTATGTGATCAGGACAAAATGAAAAAGTCAGTGGAAGTATATACTGAGGAAATATATAAAAGAGATGAAAGGACAGCTTCCTTCAGGCAAAAATGAAGATTTTAATGAGAAGACATGACTCACTAGAAAACACAATAATGCTTGGTAAAATGGAAGCAGTTGGAGAAGAGGGATACTGCATTTCAGGTGGATTGATTCAATCAAGGAAGCTACAGTTCTGAGTTTACAAGACCTGAGCAAGGCAGTGGGTGACTGGAGCTTCTGGAGGTCTCTCTCATTCTTAGGGTTGCTCTAAGCCAGGGGTAGGCAACCTTTCCCCTTTAAGGGCCGAGGGACTTCAGCTCCCAGAAGCCTCAGCCATGTTGGCCAATAGTCCCATGTTGGCCAATAGCTCCTGGGATTCTGGGAGCTGAAGTCCCTCGGCCCTTAAAGGGGAAAGGTTGCCTACCCCTGCTCTAAGCTGAAGTCAATGCAAATAACAACTCCTTTTGGAAAGCATGTTCAAAAAGGGCTATGAAGGCAAAATCTGCTGGAAGCAGATCTGGTCTTGGAAGAAGGAGTGTGGTGTAAAGGTTTGAACATTGGATCAGGACTCTGAAGAGCAGGGTTCAAATTTCCACTTGGTCATGAAACCCACTGGGTGACCTTGGGCAAGTCCCGTTTTCGCAACCTCAGAGAATGGCAATGGCAAACCCCCTCTGAAGAAACTTACCAAGAAAACTCTGCAATAGGCTCAGTTTGGGGTCACCATACGTAAATCAGAAATTACTTGAAGGCACACAACACATACAATTGGCCCCTACTTGAAATTCCTGAATGCCTGAATTTAAATTCATTTGTGGCTTGAACAACTATGTTAATAATGGGATTTAATTAGGTTTACTGAATTATGAGCTTTTAATCTTTTGATCATAATTACATGTTTATGTCCAAGGCTTGTCCTTAATCCTAAAGGGTATACAAAGTCTAGTATTAGCACTGCAAGATCTTAACTTCTCCATACACTACTGCCCATCCCATTGAAAACCTCCATTTTTAGAAATGTAACATTTCTATTAAAAAAATCTAGTGACAATAAGGCAAGCTGCAAATCTTTGAGGAAATGCTACACCTTAGCGTCATTGTTTGACACCATAATTCCTTGAGTTTAATAAAATGCAAACACCAAGATCACTGTGCAAGTCTAGCATCAATTTATACCACTCCAACCCATTGTTGTTGTGTACTTTCAAATAATTTCTGACTTATGGTGCTAACTAGTGTCATGTGTAGTGTGCCAGGAAACCATGGTTTCTATTCAACCCACTGTCAATGGACTTGATTTTGTGGATATATTTCATTTCTGTTGACTCTTTCCAATCTTCTTTTGTGGTTTGTTGTTGTTCAATGATTGCTGCTCTGAAGTCTGAGATGCAATATCCAGGAAGATGGAAGTGTTCTGCAACTAGGTTTTTTTTGTTTTTCTTTGGTATTCTCGTTCCTAATATCTGATTTATGTCAATTCATCCTCTGGCACAGAGACTGGCTTATTTGCTCAATGTATGTCAATTCATCCTCTGAAGGGCCTCTGAAGAATGAAGGGCATTGTTGATAAGAGGATGATATCACATTAGACCAGGGGTAGGCAACCTTTTTGAGCCGGGGGCTGGGTTGCTGTCCCTCAGACAACTGGGGGGCCGAAGCACCAAAAATAAATAAATAAATAAATAAAAATAATTTAAAAAAATAAAATAAAAATATGCATGCACACTCTCTCAGCCCCAGAAAAGCCATGGCAAAACCCCTGTGGAGATTTTGCCAAGAAAACCGCAAGAACAAGTAATAACAATAATTAATATCATTATGGCGGGCGGCAGCAGTGGCGGCAGGACGGCCGCATCCGGCCCCCGGTCCTTAGGTTGCCTACCCCTGCATTAGACCCTAAGTGAAAGAACCTCTGGTATTGTGGGTGATATTAGGTCCTTCTGATGGTATTTCCCAAGATGTGTGGTCAGAAATGGGACCTATGTTTGTGGCCAATAAAAAGACCCCCTTTTATTGCCTCTACTTCTTAGTGTCTGCACATCTGATTTAACTGCAGTGGTAGGAAGTAATCACACACACATACAAGGCCATTTTTTACTCCTGAGAAAGGCTCAGCAATTTCAACAGAGTACTGCATGCTATGCTGGAAAGTTCCAAATATATATATCCCATACAATACAAAGAACATTCACTCCCCCTAAAAATATATTAAATTCAGCTATGAATTTAATATATTTTTAGGGGGGGTGAATGTTCTTTGTATTGTATGGGATTGTGCTTTTAGATTGTAAGCCGCCTTGATAGCCTCAGCTAAAGGCGGGATATTATTATTATTATTATTATTATTATTATTATGTGTGTCATTTTTATAGTTAGACATTCAGCTAGTTTTGGTTTCTAACACAAACTTTTACATGTACAGTATTTACAGAAATCCAAAAGTTCCACGCTGATGTTATTTAATGCTACAGTGAAGCAATGAGCACACACATTGAAGGAGAGACCCACCAGAAAATTGAAGCCTACATGGGGGCTCTTAAGAATAAAAAATACAAGAGTCCAGTATATTAAGCACACATATTTACTTAATCTATACAGAACTGAGTAGATAAAACTTCAGATTCACATTAGTGAAAAATCTCTACAAAATGTTCCTGAAAAGCAAAAACAAAGACTGCCTATTTATTCAGCATTTTAAATCATGAAAGCAAGTATGGTTGTAAAAATAAAGCAGTGTGTTCAGCACAAACTAAATTTCTGCATCACTTTTCACAGTTATTTCCATCTACAGTCTGAAGAGGTAGATTTTCTGCAACACCTGAGAATTGAACTGCAAATTAACCAGGCATAATAAAGTGGACAATGGATTGGAAAGATACAGCCCTAACATGTGTGCAAAAACATTTCTGTTCCTAATGAAAGGGGTTTGTTTTGTGTGGGTTAAAAGGGAAGATTACCTTTTAAGGTTCTAGGACCTGGCTGTTACTTAATTTTTGAAGCTCCAATTACGCAATAAATGCACTCCTTTACTGAACACCTCTGATGCAAATTAATTGCAAAATGTATAAAGTAACTGATGGCATAAGCAAAAACCTTTTTAAAAAGTATATGATTACTGGCTGACACACAGTAAAGCCTCTGTCTTGATATGCCTGATCTGTATATGTGATGTATACCAAATAATTCAGCTAGAAAATGACAGTGCAATCCCCCAGGCTATAGCCAACCAAGCAAGTGCTGAGTTTTTCCTACACTAGTCCTCTTGTTGGGCAACGTATGGAATGCCTTGACATTTCAGGAAAGAAGTTGTAGTACATCTAGACATGAAAGGGCTGCCCACAGGAATATTAAGATGGTCACCATTTAAATTGCTTTTTCAATATCAATAATCAAAATGCTTACACTATCTGTTGTTGACTAAAAGCCATTTTTAATTGCAACAAGAATCAACATCTACTTTTGCCAACAGATAGAGAAAGCATCACATCAGTTGTGTCTGCAGTTAGAATTTGGGTAAACATTCCACAAGCTTTGCAGTTACCTTCCAAACTTGTACTCTGTAAAATCCTTTCAAGGTCCACTCATCATACTTCTCAAGCAATGTTTTTCTCTCTCTCATCTACCCAAATATGTACTTGAAAATATTGGCCAGATTTGTAAAATGAAACTCTGTTGCTCCAGTACCAAATATTATTACCAAATGGTTACAACTGAAAAGGTCAATCTGTCTTACCAAGCACTAGGTATGCTTACATTACTGTATTTGAAATACATGGAGTGCAAATGCAATTGGGAGTCCCCAGTTAGGTTATTATATGTCAATCTCATTTTGCTTGGTCATATGAGCCAGTATCTGAGACCTTTCCTTCCAATCCTTTATTTCCTTTCCTGGCTTCATTCACTATGAACATTGTAACAAGTAAAGGGAGTGCATCATTATAGCCTGGATATTCAAACAATCTGCCTTATTTGTAAAAAGGTACAGGTAGGCAAAAAGGCAGCCTATTGACGGTTATGTGCTTGAGTCAAGAATCCCTTAAAAACAAAAACTAGGTACCAGAGCCTGGGATTATTAGCATTTCCTCAATGTAGCAACAAGTAGAAAGGTAATACTGGCAAGCAGATTTAACAGCTGCTGGTGTCCTAGTAGCATTCTACTCATATTAACAAAGGAAATAATCTTGGTCCTTTTCTCTTTTTAAAAAGTCTTTTTGTGTGTGTGTGTGTGTGGGGGGGGGGGGGACAGTGGGGTTCTGGTCCTTTCCAAGTGAACCTACAATAACAATTCTAAGCACAACACAATAGAAATAAAATATAGCCTTGCTTGTACATGAATTAACCCCCCCTTCCCAGAAGTGCCATGTGTACCAGGTAATCTATAGATGCCAGAAGGCACTTTGAACTTACAGGTGTTTCACCTAGTAAGATATTTTATTTGAGTATTAATTAGCAATAAAATCCAAGTATTTTTCTTCCATTGCCATCTCTGATTTAAGAGAACTCATCTACACTCTCACCACCATGTTTAGTAAGGGTAGATCCACCTTCATGAAAACATGTTTCCTGCCAAATATATGTATTATGAGTTACTATACGGTCTAAAATGGACCAACACAGTGTTACTGTTCATTATATGTCCATGTTCAGTGATGAACACATTTGTACACACTTCACTAGGCACCAAACCTAGTGAATAATGGCAGAAAAACAATAGTATATTTCTGTTTAGCAACCACTAACCAAAGTCCCATTACAAGTCAGCTGCAACTGTACATTGGCATTTGCAGACAGTAGGTTTTACATTTCAGCTTTGTCCATTAAAAAAATCCTCTGGAGGAGGCAGCAGCACACTCTAAATGCATCTGGACTTTAGTAAGTGGTTGTCTGGACATTTGCCTGGCTTTGTCCCCTTGTTCCTTCATTTTAACAGGTATGGTAACAGTCACTGCATCTATAAATTGAGTGTGCAGGACAATCCTGAGAAATATGAGAGTTGTGGACCCTGTTTTTCCAGTTGCAAAATTTCAAAGCTATAGGCAAGACTGCAACTACACTAAACCCTGTAAGATTGTACAGCTTTGTTCATGTAAATATGAATGTAAGGAGCCAATCAAGAGCTTCCATTGGTCATCACATGCCCAATTAAGTTTACTGCAGTATTTGGTAATTACAATTCGTTACTAAATCTAATTCGGTTAATAAAAGTGAAGGATTTCTTTCCTCCAACTCAAGTCTGTGATAACACTGGTCACAATTGTTCCCCTAACACGATGTCAAATCTATGCAAGGTGATGTATTATGGGATCAGAAAAAGGAATTCACATGCATCCTTTGATAGTTTTTGTTTAGAAAAACGAGGCAGATGTGCAACACAGTTTGTGGAAAATTTATAGATAAGCTATTCAACAGCCGCTATGCAGCTTCCTGTACCAGGCAAATTCTGTTCTAAGAAAATACAGATATGGTAGAAAAAGTAAGAAAATTTTCACCACAAAACTAAGTTACCACCACCAGTTGAAGTTATACATAAAATATATCTCTCAGTACAGTGTTTACACTTTAGTCAACAAAATCTGTGGCAGGAATGGAATCGTGGCAGACAGTTTTTTGAGAGCCCTCAATTGCCACCATTGGTTCAGCATCTGGCTGGATTCCTTCTTGCGCTCCATTGGTAGAAATCCCCAGCTTCCCATGAGAGTTGAGCGTGCATGACTGCAACACATGTACAGCAAGATCAACATCTCCTTCTCTTACAGAAAGCTGTTCCTTAAGGACTTCCACCTTCTCATTCAGCTCATTCCTTTCTGTTTGAAGAGCTCTGCACAGCTTTTCCAAACGCTCCAGTTTTATTTGAAAGCCTTTGTACTCTTTGTCCTTAACTGTTTTCTGTGGTAAACAAGAGATTGTACAAGACCCAAGTGACATTTATGCAACATGGTCAAAAACATTAGAATGACAAACTACAGAATGAACAACTTGTAAGGGATGATCCTTTCATACTTTCCCATTCAAGTTTCTCAAATAATCTACAATCAATATGACCAAAACATTCCCTACCCTGTCCAGTCCAACATTCTTATTTATTATTCTACTGAAGAGTGCATATTCCAACTTTTGTACACTAGCAGGTATAAATGAAGGTGATTTGTGTAAAAATAATCTCCACCCATTTTTCAATTAATTGTAGAAGAGATATAACAAATTTGCACAATTATTTTAGTGGTAGCTGAAGATTCAAGTAACAAATATAATAAATTTATAAAGAGCAGCCAAACAGAATAAATTGACAGTAATGATGACTGGAATACCATTTCAAAAACCTTATTAAAAACAACTACAGTGCCTTGTAAAAGTACTTCCCCCTCCCCCGACTTTTCCACATTTTGTTGAATTACAATCTGGGAATGAAATGGATTTAACTGGCATTATTACCAACACTGTCAAGATGGATGACTAACAGGAACTTTCATGTTTTGCCACAAATCTGCAACCAGACTAAGGTGCAGAGTTTGATTACTATTCTAAGACATCCAGGTTCTTTTTAAAAACACCCCAGTGTTGCTCTAGCTATGTGTTTAGGGCAAGTGTACTGCTTAAAGGTGAATTAGCCCAGTGTCAGAGTCCCTTATAGACTGAAAGAGGCTTTCCTCTTAAAATTTTCTCTGTATTTGACTCCATTTATCCTACCCTCAATCCTCACCACTTTTCCAGTCCCTGACTATGAAAAGCATCCCCACAATGTGATGGTTCCACCACACTTCTCCACCACAATAGTGTTGGGGGAAATAAGCACTGTTAGCTTTGCACTACACATAATGTTTGTCATCAAGCTCACAAAATTCAATTTTGATATCTTTTTTGTACATATTTGTTGTGTCTATCATATGATGTTCTACCAACACCGAACAGGCTTTGTAATATGTTTGTTTCAGCAATGGTTTGCTTACTGCCACTCTTCCATAAAGCCTAGCCTTGTGGAGTGTCTGGGTGATTGTTGTCCCCTGGAATGTTCCTCCCAACTCAGCTGTGGATGGCTTCAGGACCTTCAAGCTGTGGATGGCTTCAGGACCTTCAGAGTTGTCACTGGTCTCTGAGTTGTTTCTTTGACTAATGCCATCTTTATCTGATCACTGAGCCTTGGTCGATGGCTTTTTCTAGCTAGAGTTGTGGTTGAGCCATATTCTTTCTATTTTGTAATAATGGATTAAACAGTGCTCTGGAAGATGTTAGCAGTTTAGAATTTTTTTAAAAATAATAATGCAACCTTGACTGGTGTTTCTGTACAACTTATCAAGGACTAATTTTGATAGCTCCTCTGTCTTCATGACACTATTTACTTAGCAACGCCCTCCCATAAACTCTAGGGCCTTCCTGATGAGATCATGTGGCACTGGAATTGTATATAGGTGGACTCCATTTAACTATTTGTGACTTCTGGAAGCAGTGGATGTGTCATAGCAAAGGTTTGAATAGTTATGCAACGATCAAGTGCCAATTTGTTTGAGTTTACTTAACTTTTGTGTCCCAATACAAGTAACATTGCCAATTAAATCCAATTCATATCCAGGTTGAAACACAACAAAATTAGGAAAAATCAAAGGGATTCATAGTGCAAGGCATTGTAAAGCTTTCCTCAGCCACTTTGATATAGTCTCCTTTTCCATGCTTGATCGGACAGCTTCTATTTTTTGGTTCAGATTTTACATTCTATAAATTAAAGAATTACAGAAGATATTTGCACAATACAAATTTTTAAAACAGTTTGAGTCCTTAGGGTCGTCATAAGTCAGAAACGATTTGAAGGCACACAATAACAAAGTTTGAGTATCTCTTATCCGAAATGCCTGAACCATATTGTTTCGGATTTTTTTGTTTTGTTTTGGATTTTAGAGCATTTGCTTATGCCCTACATAATGAAGTATCTGGGAGATGGAACCCAAGTTTAAACACAGAATTCATTTATGTTTCATATACATCTTATACACATAGTCTGAAGGTAATTTTATACCATTTTAAAAATAAGTTTGTGCATGAAACCAAGTTTGTGCACAGTGAACTAAGCAAAGGTGTCACTATCTCAGCTACCCATGGGAAAAAATTTTGGATTTTGCAGCATTTCAGATTTCCAGATAAGAGACACTCAAGTCGTAAAGAATACTAATAAGAATGAAAGTTTCATAGGTTCAGTGACTAGTGACCAAGGCCAGATACAGGCAGCATATGACTCCCTTTGTACAACAGTTTCACTGGCTAGCTTTGGACCACAACTCTAAGTGCTGATTAAGATCAATAAAGCCCTGCACCTCTTGGGACTAGTTGATCTGAAAGACTGCATTCTACCATAAATGCTTCTTTAGGTTTCAGGAACTTGGAGAGAGGGGAGGGAAGATCCTTCTTTCAGCCTTTCTGCCTTTAGGCTGTGGAACTCTATTCCAAAGGAAGATGAGTTGGTTTCCTCTCTCTTTTCTTGGTGGCAAGCAAAAGCCTTCTTTGTTTAGAAAGGTCTTGGGAATTTAAATTAGATGGTAATTGTGGTGTCTCTCTAGTTCCTTCATATTTCATATGCCTTTCACTTATTTTTATGTTTTAACAGTAATAATAATAATAATAATAATAATAATAATAATAATAATAATAATTTTTATTTATATCCCGCCCCTCTGCAGAGCAATTGGGGCGGCTTACAACATTACAATTTCCATACATTAAACAGAACATAAAATCCTGAATCCCACCCATCCTTTAAGAAGTAAGGCTTCTTCTTATTCTAGGCCGGGTGGTGCTGGGCCTAGTGTCTCTCCCTCAGATGACATCGGATGGTAATGGAGGGAGGGCTCCTCTTCTCATTCTAGGCCCGATGGTGCTGGGCCTAGTGTCTCTCCCTCAGATGACATCGGAGTACAGTGGGTCCTCCACATTTGCAGCTTTGACTTTTGCAGATTTGATTATTTGTGGATTTGATTAATATGTTCTCTCTAGGAATATCTAAGCCCTCCAATGCAACTTTGCTGGACGTTGAGCAAAGAGTTGTGCTGGAGAACCCAGAAGTTCATCGAAAAACACCTCTAGGCATTTATAGGTCCTCCAACATGATTCTATGGTCAGTTTCTGGAAGATGTAGATCACAGAGTTGCACTGGAAGACCTGAGATTCCTAGAGAGGTATTTTCTTAGGTAAAAAGAATAATGTTTGTTTTTTTTTAGTTGCTGGTTGTTGTTTTTAACATTCACAGGGTCCTTCACCCCTAACTCCAGTGAATGTGGAGGGACCATTTTCATTTTACTGTTATTAAGTCTTTTTGTGGCAAGAAGGGGATATAAATTATAGTAAATACTCACTTCTTCAGCCATCTGTAGAAGAGCCTTGTTATTATTTTCCCATTTTGTACGCCAAACTATTATTTCTTTTTCCAGTTTTTTAATCTTCTTGGTCATCTGAAATCAAGTTCGATGGTAATGTTTAGGACAGTAAGCACAAAATATGTCTCCCTGTATAACTTTTGACTTTAAATGTCAGCTGTCACTTAAAATTAAATTTATTAAACTGAAAGAAAAATATTTTAATTTTTTTCATTGACAGATTGAAAAACAAAACAAAACAGCACTGAATAATTTCATCCACATAGAATCATGCTTACCGATACATTTTCAACATTTAATATTTTAAAACTTTGCAGAGATATAAAATAGATAGGTCTTTTAATGTTCAGTTCTGTACATGACTGCTCAGTAGGCAGGCCCATCAAATTCAGAGCAGCTTACTTCTATATGGGTTTATACAACTGTAGCCTTAGAACTTCTATATTTCATTAAGCATTTCCTCCCCACTTAATACTCTGTTAAAGATTAAAAATACTTGTAAGCCAAGTACCTTTTCCATCTCTTGCCTGAAAGTTGTAAAAAGTTCATTACTCTTTGCCATTGTTGTCTGGAATTCCTCAAATTTATCCATATATAGAGAGAGCTGAAGGAAACAATATTTAAAACAATACTGTAAACTGCACAATTTACATTCTATTATATTCAAGGTTTTATTAAACGGCTTAAAATCCTATAAGTATTAAGATGCATTTTTGACAAGACAGGAACTTTATATGAGATTCTTTCACAATTTACTATTAAATGAGCTACTGTATATCTATTTTGATACTGCATCAAATACACACTAGGATGTAAACATCAATACAAATAATCTCTTAAAGCAAGGATGGGAAAGATGTGGTCCTTTTTACAAGCCCATGACTTCCTGACATCTCTTTTTTCCTGGAAAATATAGGGCTAACTGGTTCTCCTAGAAGTGTTTCGCAGTGGAAATTACTCTTATAAATAGACTGCAAGGTGTTTTACTGTTTATTAAGCCAGACAGCTTTTCCATAATAAGATAATGCTATCAATCATACAATCATTTTATTCTGTTTTACTGTTAGCAACCATCACCCAATAAATATTTTAATATTGTTTAATGGCATTATGAAATCTATATGAAATATAATTACATCATGAAACTATAAATATATTCTAACCTCCCTTGTTCAATTGCCAGCAGTGATGACTGTTCCCTGCCAGTGATATCACAAAATATCTCATTATATAAATACCTTAAATCATGAAACTTCCCAAACTTTTGACCAATCTGCTTGTTTTCTGACCAATTTTCATTTCTCTTGACTTTGCAAAAGTAGCAATCCTGAATCTGGTTTTAAATGGCTAAAAACCTGAGACGTGCTAAATGAGTTAAAGTAAAGACCAGAGGCTTCTGGCTATCCTATTTTGTTTCTAAGCATAAAAATTGAATATAAGCAGTTTCATGTACCCCATTTTTTACAGCTCAGCCATTTTCTATGTGCAATCCCCCTCCCAACCCAAAAAAGATTAAACACCTAATCTTTCTGCCCTGAACTCAAAATCAAGAGAGCAAAATACCTAATCTGCATTTAAGGGTTATTTTAAAAAAAATATTTGTATGTCACAGCCCACCTCAATATGGCACCTCCCATTCTGGACTATAATTCCCATGTTCTAGACTACAATTCCCACTACTCTGACCACTGGCCATGTGTGCTGATGCTAATGGTAATTGTGATCAGTGTAACTGATAGTGTGAAAGGTTGCCATTATGGTGCAAAACTCAGGGATCCATATTTTAAATTGCTATCATAGAAAACAGTAAGAGCAAGAAGTGCAGTAGGAATTGAAGGATGAAGATCTCCCATCAGATCCTATCTTAACTGGGATCATTTAAGCCCATTTCAAGCTCTTCAGCAGAACTACAAGAAACAGACAAGATGCTGCTGGTTTCATGTTTAAAACTATATTCTTGTGCCAGTATCATCCAAGATCCTTCTGCTCAAGTTATACATAGAGCTTCAGGGGGAACAAACAGTTTCAATGATATAAACTGCAGAATAAGCCATACAAAAACAAAGCCAAAAAGTGAGTGCATAAAGATGTAGTATTATTGGATAGTTCAATACATTTGATGTTGTGTTGGCCAAGAAGTCTCTCATGCATTCTTGACACAGACATCAAGTATTATTTTCTATTTCCACCCCTATTTGCATTTGATAAAAAGCTTTGGGAAAAATGTACCGTAGCCATCCCTCTGCATCCACAGATTTTGCATCCATGGATTCAACCATCCACGGCCTGAAAATTTTCCAAAATAAATAAATAAAAACAAAAATCCAAAAAAACAAACCTTGATTTTGCCAATTTTATATAAGGGACATAATTTCACTATGCCACTCTATATAATGGGACTTGAGCATCCACAGATTTTGGTATTCATGGGTGGGGTGGGGTCTTGGAACCAAACCCCAGCACATACCAAGGGCTCACTGTACTTGACATTTTTTTTTATGAAGGAAGGAAGGAAGGAAAAAACTCGAATTACATGAGGGTTCAGCCTACCCTTTCCTCTCCAAGAAATATGAAATGCTGAAGAATGGAGTCAAAGAAAAGAGCCAGCAAAACAGAGTGTGTTTGGGGGGGGGGGGGCGGCAGCATGACCTGGGCCATTAGTTTCCCCAGTGCCCAGAACCTCCCATACATCATGGACTTTGAGTAATAAAGTCCTCCCCTCCAAACCTACATTATATTACCTGTTTTTTGGGCTAGATAATCAACTTCCTGCTCACTTTGCCCTAAATGTTTACATTACAGGACAACTGTGATTACACTACTGAATTAAAGTGAAGTAAGTCTGGCAACGCTAGATTGCTGAAGTAAAAGTATAGAAGAGCAGAGTGCTGCTCATCTGATTAATCTTGAGTCATTATCACATTGAATATAGTAAACAGGTATAGACAAATTCTAGATTGGTTTACCTGCTGTTTTAACTGGGCTTCTTGTTGTTTCATCTGTTCACATTTGTGTCTGGACTCTGTAGCCTCTTTTAGCAGCTAAAGAGAAAGAATTCCATATTATCCATACAATACATTAGTTATTAGTGAAAACATAAATCAATTACTACTTTAAATTTTTCCTTCCTCCCACTATATAAAAGCAAGTTTACAAACTAAGGTATTTATTAAAGCACTCTCTTATTCTTCTCTATGCCAATCAAAAACCCATTTTTGAAGGTAATGTTCATAAATTTGTTTGGTTTACACTGTACAATCTTCCAGTCAGCTGTAATGATAGGCAAAAATTCAACCTTTCATATTTACAGTGCAAACGAATGCAAAATATTGGCATATTTAGCAAGTCCTGTTCAATTTTTCAAGGAGAGGCAGGAATATAAGACAAATTCAAATCTAAACTATCCAACAAAAAGAGGTGCTTACTAACACAAGGAAACATCCTTTTCTTATGAATGCAGAACACTTACAAATTCCCTTTCTCTCTGATGCTTTTCTTCAGCTTCTTTTATTAGCTGAGTTGTTTGCTGAAGCTTGGCATCTACCAGTTGCTGTTGCAATTCTTTATGCTTGAAAACTTTGTCCATGTGCTAGAGAAAAGCATGAACATTTGAATAAATATATAGTAATAAAGCTTTTAGACTGAACATATTATTTCATAGACTGAATTTGTGCCAAACTGTCCCATACTTCCTTTTCATTGTGCCTTCTATTTCGGGAACACATAGCAATCTCAGCAGCACCAAAATGACATATGCTTAGGCTGTAATGCTTAACAGACATACTAAGGAGTAAGTCCCATGGAACAATACAGGACTTATTTCTGCATAAAAAATGTGCAGTTTGCACTGTTAAGGAAAAGGTGCTGCACAGAATCAACATGGTCCCTGTTGGCTCATGGTCACAGAAATCTAAAAAGGTCCTGTTGACTCTGTTGTGGTGAAGAAACAACATGGCAGAAATAGCTGAAGATTTACTGAACAGAGGCCGGAAATGCTCTTCCAGGTTGGAAGAACTAGTGAGCAAATAACAACAACAACAACATCCTAAAAAAAAAAAAAGTATGGTATTGGCTGTTGATAAGCATACATGCACCCAAAAATGGGAAATTATATACTTCAAGGAGCACAGTAAGTAAGCATCCTCAGGGTAAGCAATAAAATGACAATGGAACTGTTAAAACATAGCAAAGACCTGCCCTGGGGAAAATATATATTTTTTATATATACAGGTAGAACTTACGATAGTATCTTTTTGGTAGTTGGTTCTCAAGGCTTGTTGTTACTCTCTCTTTCTCTACACACACACACAGAGTTGTTAAAAATTGTCATAGTTCAAGACTTGTTTCCCACCAGAAACTGTGTCTTCAAAACAATTCTCTAAACACCAGCTTCAATAAATTAGCTCTTTACTTCACAAATAACATAACACACTCCTCTAATTTCACTGGATTTCCTTTGTCCTTTTCAAATCCTTTTCCCCTTACATAGCAATCTGAATCCTATTAAGGTTAAACTCTTATCTCTAACTGTACTTCTGGCAGCCCATGACACACTCCTCATTAATGGCTCTCCTCCTTTTTATAGCTGCTCACCAGGCAGGTCCCCACCTTTTTGCCAGCCTGTCTCCGGCTAGCTGCTCTGAACATTCCAATCTGCCAGTGCTTCTCACAACCAACCTCTGAGGCAGTGTGCTCCACTGTCAAACATCTCTTACCAGCAGGAGGTTCCCCTAATGTTTAGGTGGAATCTCTTTTCTTGTAGTTTGACTCCACTGCTCTGTTTCCTAGTCTCTGGAGTAGTAGAAAACAGGCTTGCTCCATCCTCAATATGACATTCATTCAAATATTTAAACATGGCCACCATGTCACCTCTTAACCTTCTCTTCTTCAGGCTAAATATGCCCTGCTCCTTAAGCCTCTCATCATAGGGCAAGTTTCCAGACCTTTTACCATTTTGGTTGCCCTCCTCTGGACAAGTTTGCTTGTATGTTTGGGGGGATGGGCAGGTGGGTGAAGGAGGGACGGGATTTAATTTGATGTATTGTTTTTAAGTTTTGTAATGTTGTACGCCGCCCTGATTGCCTGGCAGAGGGGCGGGATATAAATAAAAATTATTATTATTATTATTATTATTATTATTATTATTATTATTATTATTATTACATGTTCCAGCATGTCAATATCTTTCTTGAACGGTGTTGCCCAGAACTGGACACAGTATTCCAGGTGAGGCCTAACCAAAGCAGAACAGACTGGTACAGTTGGCCCTCCGTTTCCATGGATTCAACCATCCACAGCTTGAAAATATTAAAAAAATATATAAAAAGCAAATCTTGATTTTGCTGTTTTATATAAGGGACACCACTTTACAATGCCATTTTATATAATGGGATTTGAGCACCGAGATTTTGGTATCCATAGTGCGTCCTGGAACCAAACCACAGCAGATACCAAGGGACCACTTTTTACTTCCCTCAGTCTAGACCAGGGGTCACCAACCTTTTTTTGGGTGGGGCCAGTCCCCCTGTCCCCTGATGCCCCCCGGGCTGCGGTAGTGCGCGCGCGCATGAGCACTACCACCGCCGTGGTGCGCATGCATACGCGAGCGCACAGCAACGGGCACCATTTTGGAAGGCTGAATGGCGCCTGCCGTGGTGCGCTCCCACACGCATGCGCACGGTGCCATGCACCATGTGCCCTTCCAAAACAGTGCCCGCTGTGGTGTGCTTGCGTACGCGAGCGCAGGGCGCCATTTTGGAAAGCTCCCGCCGTGCTGCGTTTTGGAAGGCCAAATGGTGCTGGCGCCATTTGCTGTTCCAAAATGGCGCCCGCTGTAGTGCGCATGCGTGCGCGAGCGCCATTTTGGAAAGCAAAATGGCGCCTCGCATCGCGCACAGCACGGTGGTGGCAGGACCAGCCACAGGGCGGTTCTAAGGCCTCAGCCGTAGGTTGCCGACCCCTGATCTAGACCACTACACTACTTTAGTAATGACTTGGATGACGGTATTGGGGGCATAGTTATCAAATTTGCAGACTACACCAAATTAGGAGGAGTAGCTAATACCCCAGAGGACGGGATCAAAATTCAAAATGACTTGAACAGACTAGAAAGGTGGGCCAAAGCTAACAAAATGAAATTCAACATGGAGAAATGTAAGGTACTGCGCTTAGAGTGGAAAAAGGAAAAGTACAGATATACGATGGGGGACACCTGGTTGAATGAGACTATGTGTGAAAGGGATCTAGGAATCCAGGTGGACCACAAGTTGAACATGAGTCGACAGTGCGATGCAGCAGCTAAAAAGGCCAATGCAATTTTAGGCTGCATCAGTAGAAGTACAGTGTCTAGATCAAGAGAAGTAATAGTGCCACTATTCTGCTTTGGTCAGGCCTCACCTGGAATACTGTGTCCAGTTCTGGGCACCACAATTCAAAAGGGATGTGGAGAAACTGGAGCGTGTCCAAAGGAAGGCAACTAAAATGGTGAAGGGTCTGGAAACCAAGCCCTATGAGGAACGACTTAGGGAGCTGGGGATGTTTAGCCTGGAGAAGAGAGGCTGAGAGGTGATATGATAGCCATGTTTAAATATTTGAAGGGATGTCATATTGAGGAGGGAACAAGCTTGTTTTCTGCTGCTCCAGAGACTAGGACCCGAAACAATGGATGCAAGCTGCAGGAAAAGAGATTCCACCTCAACATTAGGAGGAACTTCCTGACAGTAAGGGCGGTTCGATAGTGGAACACACTCCCTCAGAGAGTAGTCTCCTTCCTTGGAGGTCTTTAAGCAGAGGCTGGATGGCCATCTGTTGGGGATGCTTTGATTGGGAGTTCCTGCATGGCAGGGGGTTGGAATGGATGGCCCTTGTGGTCTCTTCCAACTCTATGATTCTATTGATGCAGCCTAGAATTGCATTAGGCTTTTTAGCTTCTACCTCACACTACTGACTCATGCTCAATTTATGTTCTTACTAAAGGCCTATACAGACTGCAAGAAATAATCCAGCTTGAGACCACTTTAACTGCCCTGGCTCAGTACTAGGGAATCATGGGAAATGTAGTTGATTGTGGCACCAGAGCTCTCTGATGGAGAAGGCTCAATGTCTTAGAAAAAACAATTCCCATGATTCCATAGCACTGAGCCAGAACAGTTAAAGTGGCCTCAAACTGGATTATTTCTGGCAGTCTGTATAGGCCCTAAGACCCTTTTCACATGTACTGCGGTCAAGTCAGGTGTCACGCATCCTGTCCTGTATCTCTGCATTTCATTTTCTTCTGCCCAAGTATATACCTTACATTTCTAGTTGACTAGGGATTAATAGTTGTAACAAACACTAGTCTAAAATTAATCATTGAAAATATAGCTATGGATAAGAGTGTAAAGCAGGACTGGACAAGACAGAGCCAATAGACACATGTGTACCATTACCTCTGCAGTTCGCTTGGTTAATTGGTCATTGTTGTTTTAGATTAATTGCTGCTTAATTGCAGTGATTTTAAATGTATTGATTTAATAATTTTTTTAAGGGGGGGGAGGAGGGATATTGTTTGTTGTTTTAAATGATTGTAATTTTATAATTTTACTGTTCACCGCCCAGATTGGTTCTCCACTAGGGCGGTATATAAATAAACTATATTATTATTATTATTATTAGTTCCACTGTGCAGTTCTGGACTTTTTAAAAAATGAAAACAATGCGTGTGGGTGTGCATATGTCTTGTGCTAACCACTTGTGCTGGAAGTAATTTTAACCTCATAAATAAGGCATTCACATCTTCCTTCTAGTAAAAATAGCTTTCAGAGGTAAGCAGCATGCATGCTTTATTTATAAGGCCAATAAAACTTCCAGAAGGTTATGGAAAAGCTACTAGCCTTGAAAAAAAGATGTTGACATTTCACATGTATTGCTCATGAAAAAAGTTAATTCTGTTATCACCAATAATTTAGTAATGAGACGTTTTGTGGGAATGTGCTTACCCTTGACATAAAGCATGTAGCAAGAAAATGAAAGAAGGGAAGATACGTAACTGGAGAGCTAACTAGGTTAATTAGGAATTTTATGGTTCACTGAGATGCAGACTGTGTTGCACTGAGTGTTCTAGCATCAAGTGTTGTCCCTAACTTTCCACCCATCTGCAACTAGGTGAGAAGTACTAACACTGGAAGGCACAAAAGACTAAAGGTACTGTCTGAAAAACATATGCAACATGAAATGTGAATTGTTCTTAAATTGTTAATGAAAATCACAGGAAACAAAAAACCCACAAAATCCCATAGCACATAACTGGCTCAAAGATTAACAAACAATAATACAGTACAGTTAGTTATTAGACAGATTATACAGTCCAGTGGTTAGTATTGAACCATGGCCAGAAAGACTTGGATGTAACTCCTTGTTCAAGTAAAAAGCTTGTTGAAGTAAAGAGTAACCACTTCTGTTGGTGCTCTCTACTAGCCTAACCTACCTCAGATGGTTGCTATGAGGATAGAGGGACAGGTGTATCACCCCAAGGTCCTCAGAGGCAGGATACAGTTAATATAGAGAAAACATTTGCTCCTAAGTTGACATAAAGAGAATTCTTTTTTTCAGTGGACAGGGAGGTCCCAAACTCTTTGAAAGCCTTCTACTTCACTCTAAGTATGAATCTAACTACTTTTGAAATCAGACTTTCTGCATCCAGAAGCTACTGCATTACTCTCAAAATTAAGAATATGTACAATCAAGCAAGACAGTCAATATTTGTTGTAATATTCTAAAATGAAATACTACTAGTTCTGATCCAAGGAACAGGAAAGTGTGAACATGGCTCCTTAGAAGGTATGAACAAAAGGAGACAATTCTTTAGAAGCAGTTTAAAAAGTCTGAAAGAATAATGTGGGTTGCATCCACCAGTATAGTGTGTCAGAACTGATTTTATTCCATCCCCAAACTGTGCTCCAGTGGGTACACAAGAGGGAGGAAAGGATAAAATGTTGCTTGAATGGAAGTTTGTTTATAGGATGTTGGACAAAGCCCAATATTTAAATAAGCACAATGTAGAATTGTGATAGTTTACTCACTTCTTCTCGCAGTGCATATTGCTCTACAAGTTTCTTCAACTTCTCCCCTAATTCAATATTTTCTTGGCGGAGCTTTGCATTGTGTATGCCATGCTGTTCCAACTGAGCCTGAATTTCATTTAGCGTGATTTGGAAGTGTGCAGTTGCTTCTTTACGTCTCTCCTCCTCTTCACGGGCTTGTTGCATGTTCTCTTCCTTTTATACAAAGAGATGAAACAATATGCTTTCACTAATATGTTTTTATAATCAGTATTCAGCCACCAGTACCTAAAAACAGATCAATGTCATCTTACTAGTTCAGGGTCTTGCAGTAAACTGCCTTCCAAATCCCAGCAACAATTCACCCATCAAACCTACATACATATGTTGATGTGATTTCTCTGCCAGAGCATACAAACTTCTCAGAAGCTTCTGTTGTACATGCTTACCAAGCTGCAGCTTCTGACCTACAGAAATGGTGGTTGTGAGCTTGAACTTGAAAACAAAAGCTGCTTATAATAAGCTCTTTTGCAAATTAGGCTTATTTCTAATGAAAGGCAGTAAATTGTATCTTTGGGAGACCAGGAGCAGCACACACTTTGCAGAAGGCAGTGTTGGGAGCATCTGGTCCGTGACTAACCCAAACCATTTCACTGTATAAGATTGCAGCTGGCAGCAGAGGAAGTATTCTGAAGATAAGAAAAATGATTCCCAACATTAGTTTACTACAGCTCCTCAAAACAATAAAACTACCATCCATCATTCAGACACTGGCCAATATGTACATGGTGAGCTATCAGCACCAAGTTCAGCACATTGTTAATTGTCCATATCTCCAAATATGTAAAAAAAGTTTCCTTCCAATACAGAAACCTATGCTTGGCAGGGGTACAAAAGCACCTGTGTCTAGAAACAACTTAGTAAAACCAGGTGAGTGACAGGCCTATTGTGGCATTGTAATTTCAGCTTCTACTTAAGTATGATTAGACAATAAAAATAACTAAACGCCCATAGCTATCCAACCTTGAAGAGTATATCTGAATTTTTCTTTCTACTAATTTTTCACATAGCCATAAGGATGAGGAACAGTACGTTTCCATGAAATAATCTGGACTACCATTTTCATAAAATCACTTTCTTTCTAGGACATTAACTAGGACAGATGGGTGTCAGGTTCATAGCTACTTCAGAAAGTCCTCATTCTTATGAGCCAAAGCTCAGAATAGCAGATACAAGAGAGGGCTTGGAATAATGGCTCGTTTGTGGGGTAGGTGGGTAACACAAGGCTAGCTCTGCCTCCTTTGATTCCTTTTAAGCTGCAGTGGCTTAATCAAAGCAAAAGCAGCAATCTGCTAGAACACAGAGCAATATTAAGCTACATAGGTGCCATTTAATGTAACTGTAGATATCTGATTTTTTTTTCTTAAGCTCCTCTGTCACCACCTTAATGTAGGACATAAAAACCTGCATTACTGAAGACTTTTCAGTCATCTTACTTTATTTTCTTTTCACATTACAATAACTCTAAAGGTGAAAACAGAACAGGAAGAATATATATGAACATGTCTACTTTTGCAGAATGCACTGAATAAGAAAGACTGATTCATGGCTATACCTGACCAACTTGAAGTTGAGGCTCCAGAGAGTCCTGAGTGGGGGTCCACACAATGTAATAATAATAATAATAATAATAATAATAATAATAATAATAATTTATATCCCGCCCCTCTGCAGAGCAATCGGGGCGGCTTACAACATTACAATTTCCATACATTAAACAGAACATAAAATCCCGAATCCCACCTATGTACTAATAAACATGAGAGCAACTCTGCTGTTTAATTACACAACTTAGGAAAGGCTACTGATTCTGAATGTCTTCTTCAACCTTCTTTAGAAACCTCCTGGCCAGGAAAGCCAGCCCTTCTGATTATTCAGAGGACCATCTGCCTTCTTTCCTCTCCCCACCATCTATCCCATACCATTTCTGTCATATGGAGAGCTGATATTAACAGATTTATTACTTGCAACACTCCACCCGGGAAAACACACTGCATCGGATGGGTCTGTATTTGGACAAACAAGCTAGTAGTCGAGATGAGTCCACTTTTCTTTGCAGGACCTGAATCTCAGCATAAAGGAAAAAAAATGTATTGCTCTACAGAGAGATTTCCCAGGAACAGCAAGCAAGATGTGAGCTAGTTAAGAATCAAGTATCTTCTTCACTATCAAATAACCATCAAGGAATAAGCAGGTGTACAGCATTTATTTCCATTCATTACCTTATTTTTCATTTTGCCATCAGTCTAAACTTTCAAAAATATTACATGCAGCCATCCCTTAAAAAAAAAAAAAAGAATACTGCTTTCAAACGTTGCTTCATCACCATCATCTCAAACTGACCTTTAATGTTTTATTGTGGCGCTGAAGCTCACGACAGAGCGATTCCAGTTTGCTTCGGGCAAGAATGGCCTTACTATGCTCACTCTGCAGGTGAACTTTCTCTTTTACAACTTGTGCTTGTTTCTTCTGAAGCATCTTCATCTGTCTTTGAACATTCCGGCTTTCCTCCAACTAAATGAGAGAAATGAACAAGGGTAGAAAAAATGTTCTTTTTAAAAGTAACACAAGTAACATTTCAGGGTTTTGGAGGGTTTTTTTTTTTTTTTGTAACTATGGACTACAACAGTCTACATTCATTATAAAGTAGAAGCTGACTATTTTGAGATACAGAATAGGCCAGACAGAAACAAGGTTTGAACTTCACAACTGTGACATAACTTTATATTCTTCTGTTAGATTTCAGCATACCTGGACCCCAGGTAAGACTAAACAGGGATTGTCAAGATCTGATATACAAAAGTGGGAAGGACCATTTAGAGACAGCATTCAACATCTCCTAGTTATTTTGGAACACATTATCTGGCTACTTGAGGCCCAAACTGAGGCAGTGGTCAAGTGTCTTTAGCCACTTGATTGCATACACTTAAAGAGTGTTTGATTAATCATGCTTCATAGCGTTGTCTTGAAGTTTCCGTCTAAATTATCACGTAATACAAGTTGTAAGGATAAGTCATAAAAGACATGTTAAACCAGCTGAACGTCTGAATCAGTTTGAGATCACAGTGCTGGTTTCTCTGAAAAGAATCTTAAGACTCCATAAAACTTCCTTCATTCCCATCACCTATGAATTAAGAGGCAGTTATTAGCAAATCACTGGCATTATGGCTAGAAATAAATGCATACAAAGATGTCCTCTCTAATTTCTAAACTACTCTGAACTCAAATTTGCCATGTTCTAAATATAATCTGAATAGTAAAAAATGGTTATAGTGTCACATGCACAGGGATAGGCTGTTCTAGAAAGAGAAAAGCAAAGCAAATAAATTCTCCACTTTACAAAATGTGCAGTCCTCCACATACAAAGGGACCGGCAGCTTCACACATTAACTGAAGTTACTTCATCAGTACACAACACAGCCGAAAGAAATAAACATAATTTCTTCATATTTATACATATTTCAGTTAGCGTTCTTGAATGAAGATGCAGCAAGAATAACAACAAAGATATGCATCAAAAAGAAAAATATGTTTTACAAGATTTACACATGATGAGCATTTGCTAACTTAGGGCCTGAACAGACTGCCCGAAATAATCCAGCTTGAGACCACTTTAACTGTCCTGGCTCAATGCTAGGGAATCATGGGAATTGTAGGTTTTTCTGAGACATTGAGCCTTCTCTGTCAGAGAGCTCTGGAAAGTGGTCTCAAGCTGGATTATTTCGGGCAGTTTGTTCAAGCCCTTAGTTGTACTTGGGGAATGTTTCACTAGAAGTTCTTCATTTTATTTCTGCAGATTGTATGGTTGTTTAAAGCAATGCAATTCCTCAGGTAAAACAATTATTCAAGTGGATTAATTTACAACTACTCCTCAAACATGTGACTTTAAATGTGGTACATATTACCAGATCAGCATATTTCTTGCAGAGTGCTGCTAACTTTTCTTCTGGAGTAGCAAGTGTATTTAAAGCTTGCATCAGTAACAACACTTCTTTTCCTATAGAGCAAGAAGAGAAATATTTTAGATATTTCTGAGCAGGTTGTGCTCTGAAAAGAATTGCTTCATAGTAAAACAATTAGAATATTTTCAACTGCTTTTTAAGCGTCAGGCAACTGTCAGCCCTACTTAGCATCTGGATAGGAAACCACAAAAGAATACCAGGCACTGTAGGAAATATTTCGGAGGAAGAACGTGGGAAAACCACCTTTTCAGTATTCTCTGTCTAAGAAAACTCAAATATCAATGATTGCTTACACAATAGAGATATGTACAAATTTTAAGAGACATGCATAATCAAAGCATTATATAATTAGCTATTGTAAGTTTAAGCCCTTTCCTATAAATACATAATAATCTGTTTCTAGGTAAATAAAGAAATAAGGAAAAGACTAAAAATAGAAAGCATATTAAAGAACAAGTCATTTATTTCTAAACTAGAACACAAAGCCAGTTCAGTTCAATACCTAAGTTCTTCTCTTTGTTCTTCTCACTTTCTGGGTCCTGCTGGCCATCAGGAGGGTCAGTACGGGCTTCTTCTCTACCGGGAGTCTCCTCTCGCAACTCCTGAGCACAGTATGCAGTTTTCAAGAGCTTTCTGTTTCTGACCATGTAATCATCCACCTCATTCAGAGCACCTGCGTTTCCTATGTTATCACAATTTGTTTCTGAATGCTGCAGCACAGTGTTCAGGACAGTGCACTTGCTGTTCCTCAGCTCTTCTTGGCCGCTGTTTCCAAACTCACAGATTTGTGATTCTTCCATTGTAAGCAACACACACTAAAAGGAAACAAAGAAATCAATTCAGCCACAATACTCACATTTAATTTTAATATATATGTATTTAAAAATGTGTCCTTTGAAGCAAAGTATCATTGACCGGACAGACTTTACACACAAGACAGCCGGCTATGGGGTTAACTATAACAGGCAGCCGTGTCACCTGTGAAGCACCTCCATGTGCTCCAATACGCTCACTAAAGAAGCTTCTAGGGTAGGCAACCTTTCCCCTTTAAGGGCCAAGAGACTTCAGCTCCCAGAAGCCTCAGCCATGTTGGCCAATAGTCCCATGTTGGCCAATAGCTCCTGGGATTCTGGGAGCTGAAGTCCCTCGGCCCTTAAAGGGGAAAGGTTGCCTACCTCTGGTCTACATGGTAGAAATAATGCAGTTGGACACATCCTTTGGCTACTGCCACAATCCTGAACAAGCAGCGGCTGTGAATATGAAGCAGTTACATACTTGTAATTGTGATGGTGAATCCAATCTAACATTTCTCAACTTGGGTCAAAGTTAAAAAGCAAAACAAAAACAAATCCAACCATTTATTTACTAATTTTAATCCTTAAGGAGAAAAACAGAAAGAAATTAAGACTATTTCCAAAGAGGCTGGTCAGGTCGAAGTGGGCCCTTTGCCAGCCCCATCCATCAGTAGACAGAACACAGTCTAACAGAGAAGGAGATGCATCTACACCAGTGATCCCCAAACTCTGCCCTTTAAGGGATTTTGGGCATCAGTTCCCAGAATCCCAGACTACTGGCCCAAATGGCTGAGGCTTCTGGGAGCTGAAGTCCAAAATCTCTTAAAGGACGCAGTTGGGGGACCACTAGATCTACACTGTAGAAATAACCCAGTTTGACACCGCTTTAACTGCCACGGCTCCGTTCTAGAGGATTCTGGAATTTGTAATTTTGTGAAGCGCCGGTCCCCTTTGGGCAGAGGAGGCTGGGGAGCACGTGCAACTACAGATCCCAGGATGCCTTAGGATGGAGGGACGGGGCTTAAAAGTGGCGTCGAACCGCGTTATCGCTGCAGTGAGGATGCCCCCTCAGCGTCCCAAGAGAGCTCCCTTCTCCAGCGTCTGGCGAGGGAAGGACGCGGAGGGAACTCCGTCCTTGGCCGCCTCCAAGGAACAACGGAGAAGCTCCTGAGGCGCCCTGGAAGCCCCTCCAATGGACCCCCGACCGATCGACCCTCCGCCACCTGCTCCTCCGCGAGAACCACCACCGCCGCCGCCGCCGCCTCCTCCTTCTCTCGTCTCTGCGAAACCGGAAGTACCTCGGCCGGGAGAACGAGGACTGCGCTCGGGGCGGGACTTCCGCTCCCTCCGGCGGTTGCCGAGGCGATAATTCCCTCCCCACGAGCACGCTCCTCCGCTGTCGTCACTTCCTCTCTATGCGGCGGTTGAGGGAGAAGACCAGAGACGTCGCCCCGGACTCCGGTAAACGATCGACTGCCGCCTGGAAAACTCTCCTCTCCCTCTCTCCCTCCGGGGCCGCCCCGCTTCTACGCTCCCTGGATTAAACCGATTCACACGGACAAGGCCTTTCACGCTATCCAGGGTCCAAAACAATAATCCAGTTCGAGACCGCTTTAAATTGCCCTGGTTCAGTGGTAGGGAATCATGGGAACTGTAGTTTATTGTGTGGCAACAGAACTCTCTCTCACACACACACACACACACACACTCTCTCTCTCTCTCTCTCTCAGAGAAGGCTTAATGTCTCACAGAACTACAATTCCTAGAATTTCCTTAGCACTGGGCCAGGGCAGTTAAAGCGGTCTCGAACTGGATTGTTTCTGCAGTGTGTTGTGGACCCAAGTCTTTTTTCTTTTTCTTGGCTTCGCTGCCTCTAACCCCGGTTTCCTCTTAACATCAAGCAAGGCAGGCTCGACGGGGCTTCTTCCCTTTGCAATCAATTTCTCGCTTGTTTCAGTTAATGGCGACCAGGGTTCGATTCCCAGCCATGAAACCCACTGGGTCACACTCTCTTAGCCTCAAGGGGAAAGGCAATGGCAAACCTCCTGTGAACAAATCTTGCCAAGAAAACCCATGATAGGTTTGCCTTGGAGTCGCCATAAGTCAGGCAGGGCTTGAAGGCACAACAGCAACAACAAACTAGTCTTAATAATATATGAATACCAACAGCCTGAGCTCAAAACCCAATCAATTCCTCAGGCAGCCAATGAGTACAGAGAATAGGGGGAACCTGAGGGATGTAGCCCAAAATGGACCTCTTCCATCCTTTGGTAGCCACCTGCGAGGAATACAGGCAATAGGTGTCTTGCAGTCTTGGATGTCTCTCTCACACACTGAGGTCAGACAAGGGTGAATTTCATGAAACCCACTGGGTGACCTTGGGCAGGTTGCACTCTCTCAGCCTTAGAGGAAGCAAAGGCACACCCCCCACACACAAATCATGCCAAGAAAACCCCTTTGGGCAGTGATTCCCAAACCTTGGGCCTCCAGGTGTTTTGTACTTCATCTCCCAAAAGCCCCAGACAGCTTGGCCAACAGTCAGGAATTCTGGGATCTGAAGTCCAAAACACCTGAGGGATCAAAATTTGGGAACCACTGCCTTAGGGTGACCATAAGTGGGAAACACTTTGAAGTTACACAACAACAAACAACCTTTTGGATCACTGTTCACCCCCTCTCCCATGAACTTCACTTGTTAACCGGTTCTCACATACTAAAAAAGAAGTTCCCTCCTGACTGTGCTGCATGAGCAATTTAAAATTATTCGCTAAAAGCCAAATTGAAAAAGTGAGCAGTCATCACAAAGGAGCTTATATAATAAACATTGCTGTACCAACTTTTTGGAGTTTAGGCATCGGTAAAACATTTTAAAACAAATTTAGTAATATGGTTGGTGAAAGCATTAAAAAAACATAGGCAGTCGCTTGAACCTACTGGAGGAGACAGTTATGAAGAGCTAACTTCCCTCTTGGAAAAACATTTTCTATCTGCTAAACATTTTTGTATGCTAATTACAACAATGAGAAACATAGTTAGGTAATTCATGCTCCAATGACATTTAAGTTAAATTGCATGACTAATACACAAAGGCCAATAACTAAATTAGAAAACAGCACTGATGTTGGTAGACTGCAACTCCTAGCATTCGTCACCACTGGCTATCCGGGCTAGGGCTGCTGGAAGTTGCAGTTCACAAACATCTGAATATCACACACTCACCCCCGCTGTGTACTACGAAAGCAGGGTGATATGATCAAGTGATACTTTGTCCCCCACATGTAGCTGCAGCATTTCCATTACCATGATTCTTGCCCGTTGGTCATATAGTCTTTTGAGGAATATAAGTTCAACATCTAGAAACCCAACCTCAGGAGTGGTACTGTTATTTTAGTTGCTCTGGAGTGGTACTTGCTTGTATAAATATCAAAAGGCATTTTACATTAATTTGGACACGACTTTCTGTGTACAGTCATCCCTCTCAATTCACGGCTTTGGCACTCGCGGTTTTGATAATTTGTAAGGCCAAGGCTGCCACTCTTCCCTGCCCTGAGGCGCTTGGTTCAAACTCCTCGGGGCCACCCCATAGCCAGCTCAATGGGGCCAGCTACGGGAAGGAGGCAGAGTTATTTGTGAATTTTACGCATTTACAGAGTCCTCTGCCCCTAACCCCCGAGAATGTGGAGGGATGACTGTAGTTTAACAAGATCTCTGTACAATGCTTGAGTTGAATTGTCTAAAATGATCACATCACACTAACAATACTGACTTTAAAAAACAGCGCACAAGAAGGCAATGACAAACTCCCTCTGAACAAATCTTGCCAAGAAACCCTTACGATAGGTTTGTCTTAGGCTCACCATAAGTTGGAAATAAGTTGAATGCACACAACAACCAACAAAATTCATGAATGAAGAATATGGACCAAATCTTTGAATGAGATTGAGTGAATTTTTAACCAGTTTTATCCATGAGTCACCTTGAGTCCTATTCTGGGAGAAAGTCGGCATATAAAATAATAAACTTTCTGCAGAGCTATTAACTTGTCATATAAGAAATACATTTCGAGACTGTTTGAATAGCATGGGCAGGTTGAGTAGTTATAGCTAGATAAATATGTTTATTCAGCAGAGGACTGAAGTGTAAGAACAAAAAGTAAAAAGGCTTATTTTGAAATTGCTTTGGATTTCTTATCTGTGAACCCAAAGCTCCAGATAATTTTTATTGCAATGAAATGCACAATCAATAGAGTGGTTTGAGTGTTGGACTATGACTCTGGAGGTCAGGGTATGATTCTCTGTTCAAGCATTAAAACCCACTGGGTGACCTTAGGCAAGTCATACTCTCTCAACCTCAGGGGACTCCAGTGGCAATTCCCCTCTGAAGAAACTTGTAAGGAAAACTCTTATGATAGGTTCACCTTAGAGTCACCATAAGTAAAAAATGACTTGGAGGCACACACACAACAACAACAACAACAACAACAACAACGCAACAGAGGCTCGCCATCAGTAGATGCTATTTTTGAAAAGTTGTTCTGGTTAATACTCCACTGAGTAGTAACTGCAAAGTAGTTTGAAACAGACCACACTATTGCTGTTGACTGGTTTGACAGGAATGAACATGCTGTAAGTTCTTAAAGAATTTCACTGCTTTCTATTGATTCCAGCCGCAAATCAAAGTGCTATTTTTGATTTGTAAAGCCTGAAATACCTGGTTCCATACATGCCTGCCTGTTTGGAATTATTGGAGGCCTGACTATTGATGGGCTGCTTAGTGAAGTAAGGTGGATGCTTACTACAGACCCAGGTAATATGTCTGAAGCAATTTTTCTTTGCTATTTCCCCAACTTCTCTTACAAGTTTTAAGCCAATTTTGTTTTGTAAGCTCAACTGAATCTAATTTTGTATTAATAAATTGTTATGTTGTTGTTATTATTTTCTTATATCCTGCCTTTCTCCCAACATAGGGACTCAAAGCAGCTGTTACGTATCTTAATTTGTATTTTTTTGTATGGTAAAATGCTGTAAGACATTGGCTAGTAGTAGCAGGTGGGATATAAATATGTGAAACAAAAAGCAAATAATTTGAAAGTAGTAAAAGGTTGGAGTCTCTCCTGATTCCACACCTTTACATCTTCTATACCTAAAAATACCATTCAGTACATTTCAGCAATACTTAACTAGCTTGTCCAAGTGAACAGAATGGGGATTGTCAGTCTTTCTTGCTTAAGAGCTGGAAGATCTGGGTTTTCTTGGAGGCATCTACACAAAAGTGTCCTGTATGGCCCTTACCAGCACTGAAGCAGACATGCTCCTTATCTGTCCTCTTTTAATGCAGGAAAAGCTGCCATGTATTCCTAGGCCATGTGACCCTTTGTATTTCTGAATGTACCAGTCATACTAACCGCATGCCTTTCCTAGGGGGCATGCTCCGCCACTTGCCTTCCTGTATAAAGTATTGTGGGGATAGATTGATATCTTTGGCCATTCTGACCACTGGTAGGGACAGAGACCACTTGTACAAAGGAACCTGATAATCACACTGTGGTTTGTCTAGCAAAGTTCACTAACAATTGCATACCTCTGCATACACTTGCAAGCCTTTCTTGGGACAGTGCTGAATGGTAAGTACAGGTAAGAGAGACCAACTAAAAAACAGATAGCAGATCTGAACTCTAGACAAATATTTTAAGAGTAATTAGCACTGATTTGACTTAGAAGGAAAGACAGCCTATTAGTTCATTTCTTGCAAGCTAAGAATAAACAATTACATTGTTAATTGTTGTCCTTTGCCTCAATCCATGAAGAGAGGAGGGCAAGTAACAACAACAACAACACCCAGTAAATAGCATTTCCCCCTTCCTCTGTAGTTTCAACAGAGTCTGGAAAAGAACTTGAGGAAGTCCTCAAAGGAGGCATCATATTGCTGAATGTATTCCTAGGAGCTTCTTAGTGTATCAGTTGTGTGTCCTTGCCCGTCTTTTCTAGCTGCTTTTGCAGAGTAGAGGGAAGGGAGAGACTGCCTTTCTCCATTTGGTCATCCCTCTGAACAAATGGGCTGCTTTCCCTTCATCACTGTATGTGGACAGAATCAAGGGTAAGGCCCTTTTTTACACATTCATACAGTTAGCCCATCTGTAGGTCTCCTTTCCACAGATTAAAAGAGTCTGGTTGCTGCCACACAGCAAAATTAATGCAGTTTGACACTGCTTTAACTGTCATGGCTACATACTATGGAATCCTGGGATATGTAGTTTGTTGTGATACCAGGGCTTGTTGACAGAGAAAGCTAATGATCTCACAAAAGTACAATTTTTTCAGCTGTTGTGTGTGCACCTTGCCCGACATAAAATGTTGGGAAGTTAGTGTGATATCATATACCAGTGATTTACATATACCTTATTTTCCTGCGTATAAGACTACTTTTTTACCTGCAAAATCTGTGGCTAAAGTGGGGGGGGGGGGGTTGTCTTATACGCCGGATATAAGGATAATGAGGATAGAGGTGCTAAAACTCTATATTTTGACTGGAAAAATGGAGGGGTCGTCTTATACGCCGGAAAATGTGGTCCTTCACTTGTTTTGGGCTTCGGGTTGTTTTGGACTTCGGGTCCCAGAAATCCTAACCTGCCAAGCTGATAGGGGCTTTTGGAAGTTGAAGTCCAAAACATCTGGAAGGTCAAAGTCTAGGAACCACTATGTTATACAGTAGAAAAGGCTATTGCTGAGATACCATGATCTCAGACACAGGTTCTGAGATAATACCAGAGGGGAGGCCAGCATGAGGCAAGCCTGTTCAAGATTGTTTCTATGAAAGAATCTAGCTGTAACAACAAGAAGGGGCAGTATGGGAACTAGAGGGACAAATGTGTTTATTAGTGTCAATTAATGAGAATTTAGCCTGCCATGACCCTGAAACTATACACTATTTAATTTGGCAATGTTAAGGGTTGAAGTTCAGTTCTGACAATGAACATTGTTGGATCTTACCTATAGTTTCTCAATAAAGGCTTTCTAAGTTTTAGCTACTGAAGTCTGGATTTCTGAACGTGGTTTCCTGATTCCTGCTACACTTGACAAAATCCCAGAATTCCACAGCATTAATTCTGCAGTGTAGATGCAGCCTCTGGCCCAGCTGTCTTTAATCCTTGTAGTGTGCCTTCAAGTTGTTTCCAAACTTATGGCAACTTGCCATGGGGTTTCCTTGGCACGTTGCACCAAAGAGGGGGGTTTTTGCCATTGCTATCCTTTGAAGCTGAGAGTGTGTGACTTGCCCAAGGTCACCCAATGGGCTGAGCTGGGATTCAAACCCTGGTCTGCAGAGTCACAGTCCAACTCTCAAACCACTAGCTAATGGTTCTCCTCAAACTATAGTGGTGAAAAATGCACTTCTAAAGATGACCAACCAAAATATATTGAGCTCCTTAATGGTCTTGAGTTAGAGAAGTTAAAGAAGCTCCACATGGATGCAAAAGAGCCAGCATGGTGCAGTGGTTTGAGTCTTGGGACTATGGGGGGTTGCAGACTGCCAGAAATAGTGCAAATTTAAGAGTTAGGGTTAGTGCTAGGGAGTCATGGGAATTGTTTTTTTCCTGAGACATTGAGCCTTCTCTGTCAGAGAGCTCTGGTGCCACAATAAAATACAATTCCCATGATTCCCTAACCCTAACCCTAAAAGTGGACTCAATTTGCACTATTTCTGGCAGTCTGCAACCCCCCTATGACTCTGGGGAGCAGAGTTTGAATCCCGGATCAGCCATGTGAACCCACTGGGTGACCTTGGGTCCTTCTGTCTCAGAGAATGGCAATGGCAAAATCTCCTCTGAACAAATCTTGCCCAGAAAACCCCATGATAGGGTCGCCTCAGGGTCACTGTAAGTTGGAAACGAAGACAACAACAACAGATGCACAAGAGTGGCCTTGCCATGCTTTGGCTGGGAAAGCAAGGACACCAGGTATTTCATGGGAAACACAAGGAAGAAAGAGAGAGGATGGGACGGGTTGGTGGAGGCCCCTCCCCAAGGTGACCAAAGGTCCTCACCACCAAGGAGGACAAGGCACCACAAAATGGAGGTCCTTCAAGAAAAATGTAGGATATTACGACAGTATAAAATTGTTTTTCTTAAATAATTATGTGGGAAATTGCAAAAGTATACAATTACTCATAGAAATATAAACTCCTGCTTCTTTGTCCAGCTCCAAATGGAATACATTTTGTAAAGCTGAAATGTAAGGACGTGTCCTGGAAATTGAAGAGGACCACTGTCACTCGAGTCATGCTCAAAATGGAGGGCATTGTGGAAGTTCTCCAGGACTGAAGGCTGAAATGTAGGAGGATATGTCCTGGAAAGGGAGGAAGACCTCTGGTCACCCTGGTCCTGCTCAAAATGGAGGACATTTTGGAACTCCTACTGGACAGAAGGCTGAAATGGAGGACCTCTGGTCGCTCTGGTCCTGCTCAAAATAGAGGGCATTTTGGAACTCCTACTGGACAGAAGGCTGAAATGGAGGACCTCTGGTCACTCTGGTCTTGCTCAAAATGGAGGACATTTTGGAATTCCACCTGGATGGGATGTTGAAATGGAGGACAGGTCCTAGAAAATGAGGACCTCTGGTCCTGTTCAAAACGGAGGTCATTTTGGACTTCCTCGTGGACAAGAGGCTGAAATGGAAAAGGGCCTCTGGCCACCCTGGCCCTTCCTTGGGGCTCTCCCTCCGTCCGGGAGCAAAGGCGTCCCGGGGACGAGGAGCAGCGGCGCCTCGGGGAGTCCGCTTTCCCCTGCGGAGTAGGCCCACGACCCCGAGGGACGCCTTTTCTCCCGGACGGAGGCGGGCAGCCCGATCATCTTCCGCCCAGGAGGGAAACCAAAGCCGGACCTCTCTTACCTCAGAGCCGCTGCTACCGCCGCTGACCCTCTCTGGCCCAGCCTCCGCCATCTTGTGACGCCAGGAGCCAAAACAAGCCGGCCCTCACCGGAAGCCCCGCCCACTCTTTCTCCTTTCTAGCCAACCCCCGGGCGGCCTTTTTCCCGTCACGTGACACAGCAAGGCCAATCCGGTCCCCGTTCCGTCCCTGGCGAACTACTCCTCCCAGCATTCCCTGCGGGAGAACCACATGGGGAGCTCTCTCGGTATCTCCAGTGGCCCTTTCACTTAGAGAGGGAAGTTTCTACCTGGGAGCCTCTGGTCACTTTCCTTTTTCTTTTCTTTGTGTGCGGATGGCTCCTTTCTCTGCAAGATGGCTGATGGTGCTCTTCAGGAGAATGCAAAACCCCAAGCCAGGGTGAGTGTCTCTCTTAACGTTTTGGAGATGTTTTCCTGCTTTAAAAGTGCTGTTCTCCTAAAAGGGGGGAGGGCTATCCGTTTTCAATGGGAGGGCTCTTTATTGTGGCAACAGGGGTTTCTGGGCCATGATCTCTGCTTTTTCAGTTGTTGTTTCAGGCAAGGTTGGTCCTTGCTCGAAGTAACAGCAGCCACAGAAAGCATCTGAGGAAGTAGACTGATATCTATGAAAACTCATGCTCCCAACTTCTTTCTTTCACTTGGTCTCAAAGGTGCTACAACATCTCTCTACATACTGATTTTACAGACTAACATGGCTATATCTTTGAATTTAGCCATAGAAAGGACACCTAGAGATTCCTGGAAAACCAATTCCACATTCCTATTATATATATGTGTATATATATATATATATATATATATATATACATACACACACACACACACGCTGCCTTTCTCCCTGGCAGCTAGCAAAATTTAAAACAGTAAATTAAATTATATTGATTACAGTAATTATACTTATATTATGTCCAAAACACACTGCAGAAATAATCTAGTTTGAGACCATTTTAGCTGCCTGGGCTCAGTGCTGTGGAATTCTAGGAACCGTATTTTTGTGAGACATTTAGCCTTCTCTGTCAGAGAGCTTTAGTATCACAATAAAATACAATTCCCAGGATTCCGTAGCACTGAGCCAGGGCAGTTAAGGCAGCCTCAAACTGTGATTATTTCTGCAGTGTGGCTTGGAGCTTTGATAACAAAGCATTATTAAAGACTTATACTTGATTAATTATGGGATTTTCTTGGCAAGGTTTGTTCAGAGGAAATTTGCCTTTGCCTTCCCCTAAGGCTGAGAGAATGTGAGTTGCCCAATGGGTTTCCATGGCTCAATGGGGATTCGAACCCTGGTCTCCAGAGTCCTAGTCCAACATTCAAAGCATGGATTGTGCTTACACCAACTATTAAACCAAGGAAGCTATTTTACTTCTGGCTGAAGGTGATGAAAGGCATCTCTTTGCCATTATGATGTTATTGAAAAGGTATCTGATGTTTTAAGTATCTGTGCATTAGATTACAGGAGTGATACTTAAAATAGTCTCTACTGTTTCACACAATGTTATATTTTCTAGCAGAAATAAAAGGACCTAAACTATATGCCAACAAATGTAAATCAAAACAGTCTTTATCAGGACTCAAGAGCTGCTAGGGACTGGTGCTGAGGCTTTTTATAATAACTCATATCCTCAAACCAGAGCCTGTTACTTTAACACAATAACCTAGCTATTTCTACTGTGCAGAGATTAGAGGAAAATATTTTGTCTAATAATACAACTATTATTTTATTTACAATCAACTGCAACATGGAACAGCAAATCTACAGCCATGTTTGTTGACAAGACCAAAAATTATTTAATGTAAGTGAAAACTGCCTGCAGTAAGTTCTGAGAACAGCTCTGCAAACTGGAGGAAAGGCATTAAAATGGCAAATGAGATTCAATGTAAGCACGTGTAAAGTGGCACGCTGTAATGTAAACTTGCCCAGAACACAATCTGCAAGATATCATTGCTGACCTAGGTACTATGTGCACATACACACTTGGGATTATGTGCACATGTGCACATACAGACTTTGGGATTATGGTAGACAGCTCAGTAAAAGTGTCATCCTAATGTATGGATGCTGTTTAAAAAAGTGAATTCCATGTTGAAAGAAATAAAAAATGGACCGTGCTGGCCTAACACAAATCAATGGTGCAATCACACTTGGAATGGTGTGTACAGTTCTGACCGTTGCATCTGGAAATGGTAAGAAAAGGACAAGCAAAATTATTAAGAGGCTGGAGCAAGTCCCTTATGAGGAAGGCTTGCGGCAGCTGGGGCCATTTAGCTTAGAAAAAAGGTAAGGTGAAACATGACATGTATAGCAAGGTATGGAGAAAGTAGCTAGGTAGAAGTTCCTGTCTCTTGTTCTCATGATAAATAAACAAGAGGGTAGTCCACTGAAGGGGAAGAGATTGGGGGCAGATAAGAGAAAGTATTTATTTACACAGTGCATATTAACTGTGGAATTAACTACCACCAAGGGGGTTAAAAGATTGGACAACTTCATAGATGATATAGGGTATCAATGTTTACTAGTCATGACAGCTGTCTATTACCTACAGTATCAGATGCCTTTGCATACGAGTTCAACATACTTGTAGAATGCAGCCATGCAGTTTTCTTTATCTATATAATGCGTTTCAGAAAACCAAATTGTTTGCTAAAGGGAGTCTTCATAATGACCGAGATCTTTATTGGGATATCTGGGAAGGATATCTAATGATTCCTTTACATCCTGGGCATCAAGCAAAGTTAGTAAAAATGCTTTAGATACCATTGTTCAGTTGGCTCCAACTAATTTACTTTTAGCAGTCTTCTTTTGTCTGAGTACACACACAGTGATTCTTCTGTCCCATAGTACTAGCTTTGCAGACACAGACTGTGTTACTGATAGATTCAACTGTATCTTTCCACTGAGTTTTCTATCAGTTAACGAGTGGTTCTTAAACTTTTCTTTAGAAAGATCCCCTTTAAATATATTTTGTTTCCATGGTCAACTGAGACTTAACTCAAAATTTAAAACCCTACAGTGCACCAAATATTTGTTTAAAATTGTTCATGAGACTTTAATTTTGGAGAAATAAGTAAATGCACACCATTATATTTTTGCTTGCTAGGGGTGGGTGTCTGCAGGCTTGCGATGAAGTATCAAGCTTGCTTTTCATTCCTCCACTCATTCACTGCTTTGATGCATGTATGTGAAGCTTCCTGAATGCAGAACCCCACAGGAGAGCAATACACTCCTTTGCTCAGATAGCCAGCCCTCTCTCACCATATCTCTTTGCCTGGGATTCTGTGTACACCAGTAGCCCCAAAGCTAATGAAAGGAAGCAGGCAGAAGGAAGATAAGGAACCAGACAGCCAGCAATTGAAGAGGGCTGCTGGGATTTGTTTGGTCAAAGTGTCTTTGCAATGGGGTGTTACTTCTTGCCCTTTTCTTTGGAAGTTCCTGGAAGAACTAGCCAAGTTGAGGAAGGCTGGGAAGGTGGAGACAAGAGAGGGAGAGAGAATGTAATGGTGCTGCTGCTTGGGCTGGAGAAAGGGATTGAGCTCTTCCTCCTCCCCCTGTCTTTCACTCTCCACTTTTCAGCATGGGGTCGAGCCTGACAGGCCTTGAGAGTGCAAAAGGAAGAGAGCTGGCCTCCATGGACCCTCTGTAAGGACATCACTTATCCCCCTGAGTGTCGATGGACCACAGGCTAAGAACCACTGAGCTAAAGTCTATTATTAGTGATGCTTTAGATATTCAGGTGCCATGTATTTTAGAAGACAAATCAACTTGAGCTGTAAACCCAGGTTTGATAATACTTCTTAAGAGAGTACATGATACCATTGGATATATTTTATTTATGTTATTTATAAATGTGACAGACATACAGAACGCAAACATGTGTCATTATTTGCATCAAAGTAGGCAAACACCATTTTTTTACTACAGAAAATCAGTCCACAGAAAATGTGCTTGATGAGCCAGCTAACATTTTTCTAGAAGAGAAAGATAACAAAATAATTAAAATACAGACACAGTGATCCAGAAGGCTCTTTTAGGCACATACTACTACTTGTGCACATGCTCTGGACATTCTCCCTCCTCCTTCTCCCCTGAGCACTTTTCTGTTCTGCACCGAAACTCACGTTTGCAATTCCCTTAACTTCCAGAGTTGTCAAATGAACTGTAGGGCTGTTAGAAAATCCCTGACACTGAAATCAAAACATGCCTTAGAGCCCACTAGACTATGAACAATATTTCCATAGAACAATTTTTACTTGATTATATATCACCTGGAGTCATATTTTAGAAAAATTTTTTTGCTTCAGGAAGCAAATCTCTGAAGAAAGTATAAAAACAAGTTCGTTTCAGTCTCCAGAAAACATATATGCAAAGTGGTTAATTTTCTCCCTGTAGCATTTCCTCTATTTCTTTGTCCCAGTTTTCATCTCGCTTTTCTGACTCTGTAACTACTTCATATTCTTGAAGCTCTTGTTGTAGTTCTTTTTCCCAGTCTGCCGTTTCTTCTAAACAGAAAGAAAACATGCTAGGTTTACAAGATTGTATAATGTTGTTCATGGAAGTTAGTCTTCCAGGATAACCAGCATTTTTACAGCAATTTTCAAAGAGACAATCAGTATAAAAACATAGGAAGAAGAAAAAAAATCTTGTAGCATGTTTGAGGCTTGACTTATCTACATTTGAGGAAATCCATGAAAGTTATGCTGCAGTAAACTAGTAAGCCTTAATAATGCCACAAGATGCATTTTTCCTCCAGCACTGTATTGTTATAAAGATAAAGCCTTGTTTACACATTCAGGACAGTAAGGATTGTATAACTTGAAACAGCAGATAGAGGGAATCACATTTTTCAAAATACTCCCTTAATTGTGTTTACCATTTATAGTTTGAAATGATGGAGTCCACTTTATTCTGTTCAATGTGAGGATCTATCCTAGTGTCAACCATTTCAACTTGAGAGGACATAATGGAGAAAAATTATGTGAGGCTATGGGCTAGTTGACACAATGTTTTGTTGTTTGCAGTTCCTACATCTGTCAAGCATATATTTGTGGGGGACAAAACACTAGCAATAAAGTAATTATAGACTGGAATTGCTCCCCATCATGTGTGTCCAAGACATGTTTTCCTACTGTTCTGACTGGTAATATTTAAGAATATCTAAAAGTGAATATTATATACAAATCTTGTCATATGCAAGGAAACTGTGGCAGTGCTAAAGCTATTCCTTAGAGCAGGGGTAGGCAACCTAAGGTCCGGGGGCCGGATGCGCCCCCCCCCCCCCCGAGGCCTTTGGACCAGCCCCAGGCTGGTCCTGCCGCCACCACCGCTGCCCACCATGATGATATTGATTATTGTTGTTATTACTTGCTCTTGGGGTTTTCTTGGCAAAATCTCCATAGGGGTTTTGCCATGGCTTTTCTGGGGCTGAGAGAATGCATGCATATTTTATTTATTTTTAAAAAAATTTAAAAATTTTATTTATTTATTTATTTATTTATTTTTGGTGCTTCGGCCCCCCAATTGTCTGAGAGACAACAACCCGGCCCCCGGCTCAAAAAGGTTGCCTACCCCTGCCTTAGAGCCAGAGAATCTTACTTACTAGGAAACCATATTTTAAAAGTGTTTCAAAACTAGAGTAATGTTTCTTTTTACGATTCCACACCAATTTCTCTGCTGTGAGATAAGTAGAAATGTGATTTATAGGGGGAAATACATTTCCTATCAGTGTAGTCCTTCAAATAAACTCTAAAGCTGAAAAACCTGATTTCTCTGTAGACTATTGCTATAGCCAAAATCTAAAAAAATGGCAACACTTCAGTTATCAATTTAACAAGATACATGAAGTAAGATTTCTCAATGCAGAGTGGTTAGCTATATTTAGAATAAAACTGTAAAACTTTCCATATTTGCTCTGCTATAAAAACTGATATAAAATTTGTCTGAAATGGGAAGTATATGACTGTTTAAAATCAAATGCAGAGTTCAACAAATCTAGCACCCAATCACTAAACCTAATAGAATATGAAAAAGGATTTACCTTCCTCTGTGGTTGTATCCTTCTTGTCAAGCACAAGCTGTTCAATCTCTTTCCTCAAATCTTCCTGATTCAGGCTGCATGCATCAAAAGCATCACTCACAAACTCTGATACACCTGGGCTAGTGGAAATCTCTTCATCTTCCTTAAATAACAGAGATGGGAAATTAAAAATGCAGTTACCTACACTGCTTCTACAAATGCTTCTACAGACATTTCAAGTCACTTGCACTATTCCCCTCTCATAGGGAATGGGTCAAGAGAGAGATTACATGGTCAGAATTTCTACACAAACTGAAAAAAGACCAAGGCCTTAGAGACAGTTAAGAAACTTTAGCCCCTCGGCATAAGTGTGGCTCACAGAAGGGAAAGCTCAATCAAAGAGTCATCTTACCTACTTTTACTTCCCCTGTTACTATTTAATGTGCTATGCAATACAACATGAAATCAGAAGTGCACTGCCCATATTCTGTACACCATAAATTTCTTGTCCTCATCATCTTGCTGCAACAACCAAGCATTCTACTTTTGTTCTCTGACTATGAAAAATCAGCAGTCAACTATGGTGACACTTACACTCTGCTCCTGCAATAAACAATACAGTAATATGATGGAGAACAATAGTACACATAACCTGGTTGGATAGAATAACTTTCTACAGGCAACTACCTGAACTTTATAACAATTACTTTAAGAATGAGCAATATTACTAACATCTCTGAAACATCAATTTACACCTTGTTTCAACTGAACTTGATTCTATAAGTACTGTATATGCTCATGATTTAGTCTAGAAATTTTAGTCAAAAATTGACTCTAAAAATCTTGAGTTGACTTATCCATAGGTCAATGTAAGTACTGTACTTTAACTCCTGTTTAAAGAAAGGAAATATCCCTTGATGAAAGGCAAGAGTGTAATATGTCCTGGAAGCACTGACCCTTTAGGGAGAGCACAAATAGTTATGCCTGCTGAAATTCTGTAAGTTCATTGGCATTATTTTCTTTTGCTCCATACCTTAAATTCTTTGTTACAAGCTCCCAAGTTTTACCCTTGACATATCCACAGGTCATATCAAAATCCATAATTTTGGCCTCCATACCTGTTCTCGGCTTATACATGAGGTCAATTTATAGTTGACCATATACAGATACATCTCCTGAGATTTTTGCTAAGCAATTATTTGGACATCAGTTTGGATTAGTATAAGATCAGAAGATTCTTGTGCTGTATATACAGGTATGGACTCACTGAAGCACAACTTTACCTCTTGAGGTTTTAGCTGAGACTTGATTGCTACAGGTGGTGTTTTTGGCCTCACTGTTTCTGGGGAAGGAAAAGACAAACTGTAGAATTCAGAAGACTATTTAAATGCAGCACATTTAAATCTCACTTGCAAATAGGTGTACATTGATTAAGGCATGAAACCATGGCTTATGGTGGTTTCTTGTTTATTAAACCAAGCATATCAAGTATCTTTATATGTTAAGGATAGACATGTAAAGTTTTTGGCTAGTCTGTAACAAGCTGCATGTGAAAAAAGGAAACTCCTGTTTGTACAAACCAGGTTTGATCTCCTAGTTAATTGAATTTGTGACAAAATGCAGTTTCCCCATATTTGGCTTAAACAGAAAACAGTCTGGCTAAAAACTGTTACCAAAAGTTGAGGGAGTTGCTGCAATCACCTGCAACACTTGTGGGATGTTTGTCTTCTTGCCAAGAGATATGGGGAACTTCACCTGCACCAAGTGCAAGTTCGTAGCCCTCCTGGAAGAGAAAGTCAAGCAGCTGGAAGCCCAGGTAGCTACACTTCAGCATATTAGAGAGCAAGAGGTTTTCCTGGACAGAGCGGAATGAAGGGTCTTGGACGGGGACCACACAGAGGAAATTGTTGAGGAGGAGGTCATTTCATGCACACAGGAGGTGGATACCTGGAGGAACGTCACACAAAGTAGGGAAATCAGGGATCATTCTGGGAGCTTGCAGCTACAGAATCGATTTGAAGCTCTCTCCCTTATCAAGGATGAAGAGGAAAAGCAGCAGGGACAGTCCTCAGGGACTGTGCAGGGGACCCTAAGAGTACCACCGCAGGGAAAAGCCACTGCTAAGGCTCGGAAGAGGTGTGTGGTAGTGGTTGGGGACTCCTTGTTGAGGGGTACAGAAGCAGTGGTTTGTGGGCCTGACAAGATGTCCCAGGAGGTGTGTTGTCTCCCTGGGGCAAAAATCCGTGATGTGATAGCGAGGCTGACAAGACTTGTCAAGCCTACTGACCATTACCCCTTCCTCTTGGTCCATGTGGGAACCAATGATACTGCAAGGCACAGTCTTCATTCAGAATATCAGAAGGGATTATAAGGCTTTGGGTAGGAAGCTGAAAGAGCTGGGCGCACAGGTTGTTATCTCATCTCTTCTCCCAGTTGAAGGGCATAGTCCAGGAAGGGAGAGGAAGATAGCAGATTGGTGCCGCCAAGAACGATTTGGATTATTAGATCACGGGCTGCGGTTCCATGAGGGTGGACTTCTAGCAAGAGATGGGCTGCATCTCACACTGGTTGGCAGAAGCATTTTTGCCAATAGTCTCAAACATTTGATTAGGAGGGTTTTAAACTGAGTCATGTTGGGGAGGGAGACAGTATCTTAGAAGGCAGGAGTACATCATGGGCTGGAAATAATAGTCAAAGTGTTATAGAGGGAACAAGGCAAATGATACAAGGGCCCAACAGTGGGAGGAAAAAAACCTCACACAGGCAGCAAGTGGGGAAGACAGATGCTCTAAGACAGGGGTAAGCAACCTTTTTGAGCCGAGGGCTAGGTTGCTGTCCCTCAGACAATTAGGGGGCCGAAGCACCAAAAATAAATAAATAAATAAAAATATATTTTTTTAAAAAATAAACAAAAATGCATGCACACTCTCTCAGCCCCAGAAAAGCCATGGCAAAACCCCTGTGGAGATTTTGCCAAGAAAACCCCAAGCACAAGTAATAACAATAATCAATATCATCATGGCGAGGGGCGGCGGCAGGACCGGCCTGGGGCCGGTCCAAAGACCTCGGGGGGGCACATCCGGCCCCCGGGCCTTAGGTTGCCTACCCCTGCTCTAAGATGTCTCCACACTAATGCACAGAGCATGGGAAATAAACAAGATGAACTTGAACTCCTAGCACAACAAAGCAAATATGATATAATAGGCATCACTGAAACCTGGTGGGATGAGTCTCATGATTGTAATGTCGGAATAGAGAGGTATAATCTTTTTAAGAGAAATAGGCCAAACAGGAAAGGAGGAGGAATAGCATTATATGTCAGGGATGTTTACACTTGTGCAGAGATCCAGGTCTTAAATCCTGGAAATCAGGTGGAGAGCATCTGGATAAAAATTAAAGGGGAAGGAAACAACAGGGATGTTATAGTGGGAGTTTACTACAGACCCCCAAGTCAGACTGAGGAATTGGATGATGCCTTTCTAGAACAGATGACCACACAGAAAGGAAAAATGCAGGAGTGATGAGTGACTTCCACTATCCTGATATTTACTGGAAGTCCAACTCAGCCAATACTTCAAGGTCTAGCAAATTCCTCACTTGTCTCGAAGACAGTTTCTTTGTCCAAAAGGTGGAAAAGGCAACAAGGGGATCAGCTATTTTAGATCTGATCCTAACCAACAGGGATGAGTTCCTGCATGGCAGGGGGTTAGACTAGATGGCCCTTGTGGTCTCTTCCAACTATGATTCTATGATATGTTCTACCCTAGATAAGAAGAAAAGCATGTAGGGCTTAGGCTTGCCAAAGCTCATGTGGACAGTGCCACAGTGTTTTCTTTGATGTATGAATCAGACCTACGTGACCCCATATTTTTTGTCTGGCTTTAGGAATCAAGAAAAATATGGTCACCAAGACCCTGCCAATATAATTGCCCTTACTTCATACTGCATTTCCATGTAGGATCAGCAACAATCACTTACTCCCTTTCCAGCTTTTTTGGAGGGGAAGGTTTGTTGATTTGGTCCTGTGCTGCCAAGATAGTTCTCATGCCACATCAGCACAGTGAACAAACCATCACTAGGCTTCTTCCTCCCAACCTTGGAAATGAGGTGAGATTAGTGACTGCTGTACAAGTACAAATAAAATCCATACTTTCAGAAGGCAGGGATAATGGATTTTGCAATTCAACATCATCTGGAATGCTAGAACTTTCCATCTCTTACTATACATGAAGCCATTTTCAATATAGTACACAAAGAAATAAAACTGGATAGCATTAGCAGTTTTGTAAGTATAAAGTTGAGTAAGACCATAGAAGCAAAGTTCTCTTTTTATGGCTGCAATACTGCTTTGTGCATTTCAAGGGCATCAATTTCTTTTTATTTCTTTCAAATAAGACAGTTGACTTCAACCTTCCCTCAGTCTGTGAAGTGATGTATTCATCTTTCAGGGATAGCTATAAACTACTTTTAAGAAGAACATAGTGTCTTTGATATATGTGCTCACAGACCTGTGCTCTCAATACCAAATGTTGATAAAAGATTATAATATACAAAGAGGAGAACAGCTTCCAGAAGAAATGCTTGTATTATATGATGAAAATCTGAGAATGTATAGGAGTGGGAATCAGGTGGACTTGTTCACTTTTACTAAGTTTATATTGACACACATTTAAAGAGTGTAGTTTCCTGTGCATTAAAGGAGCACTTTGTTTTGGGAGTTATTGTGTACTTTTAAGTTGCTTCCAACTTGTGGCGACCCTAAAGTGACCCTATCATGGGGTTTTCTTGGCAAGATTTGTTTAGAGGAGGCTTGCCATTGCCTTTTCCTGAGGCTGAGAACATGTGACTTGCCCAATGTCACCCAGTGGTTTTCATAGCCAAGCAGGGGATCGAACCTGGGTTACAGAATCATTGTCCAACACTCAAACCACTATGCCACACTGGCTCTTTGTGATAAGACTCTTGTCTAAATTACAGAAAGCTTAATTTCAACTTTAATGATTGCTTTTCTGAAAAATATATACATGTTAATATTGTTTCTCTGGTACATTTTATTAAAAGATGAGCTTCAGGAAAATTAGAAATCCTTACTCTTCACTAAGAATTTCTGCTATGCAATGTGAAGGCTTGCATTTCTGAAGCTTCTACTAACTGAATAAAATTTTAAAAAGGAGTAGGTACAAAGTTTTGCCCCTGATATTGTTGGATTTACATGGGGGAAATGAAAGGGGATGCCATTCAACATAGAATCACAGGAAGTAGGACTGAAAGGAAAACCAAAGGCCTTCTAGTCTAACCTCCATGCCTTTGCAGGAATCTACATAATGAAATGCTTGATCAAAATAAATGCCTACCTGTTAGCTGTCTATCGTCTTCACTGCCATTCTTCTCCTTTCTCACTGTTTGCTGTTGCGCAGCTAGTGCTGTAAGTTGCGCAGACTGTTTAATTAGTGAGACACGGTAAAAATAATTCCTCCAGAAAACTTCTTCCTTTACACTGAAGACAGTAAATGACTTTAGTAACTTTACTGATTTTATTATTTTTTTTTTTAAAAAATTACTTTAGAAAAATTTTATTGAATTAAAAAAGGACATACAATTAAACATACAATTAAACAATAACAAATAATAATAAACAACCAATAACATATCTTACAGATAACACAAACAAACACATATAAAAAACAAAAACAAAAAACAAAAAAACAATCTATAAACCCGATTACAAAATAGAATTGTTAGATTAACAACAAATCTTCATTAATATCTTACGTTCTAAATCAGGTGTTAGCTAATAACTATTTTTTATTCATCTTAACTAAAATACTTCCAACCCATTATCCTTGTGCTTAGCCCGATATATTTACCTCTATTTAGTCATCAGTTTTTACACTACATACCATACATTGATATTTCCCTTTAGTCTAAATACAAGTTACATTACAATCATGATATAGTCCTCAAATCCATTATATCTCATCTTACATTTGCTCCAACTTATTTTTATCTAACACTCAAATATCTTCTATATTTTTAAATCATTCTCCAGACACTTATTGGTACTTTCCACCCTTGTTTTATCCAATAGTTTGTTAATGGTTTCCAATTACTGACAAAAAATTCACTATCTTCTCCTCTTAGCAATCCTGTTAATCTATCCATTTCGAATAGGTTTACTGATTTTATAATATGGAACATATACACTTAGACTTCCACTTGCCCTAATACACAACTAAACTTTTTTTTTTTTTTTTTTTACTGGAGATATGGTTCCAAGAACAAAACACATAATATTAATCTCAGAATGGCAGTATCTAATTTCATTTCTTAGCACTATGGGCAGTTCACGTACCAATTAAATACATTTTGTGGGAGAATTTGTGCACTCTCAGCCAAGATAATTTGGAAGGGGATGGCAATGGATGCAATTAAAATATATTTTCTCCCAAAAAAGGACATATTGCATGGATAAAGTGTATGGTAAGCAATCAAGTACTGCACTGCACATAACTGAATGGAATGGAATTCTACTACTGTATATACTCGACTATAAGTCGACCTCATGTATAAGTTGAGGGCAGGTTTTGGAGCCAAAATTATGGATTTTGATATGACCCATGGATAAGTTGAGGCTAAAATACTGGGGGCATATAGCAAAGAATCTTTATAAAGGATGAAGCAAAGCAAAACAATGTCAAAGAACTTACAAAATTCCAGAAGACATAACTCTCTGTGCTCTCACTAAAGGCTTTTAAATAAGTTAACATACAGTACTTGCACTGACTTGTGGATAAGTTGACTCAGATTTTTTGGGTCAATTTTATGACCTAAATTTCTAGACTTATATATGAGTATATACAGTATGTTTCCTTCATAGTAAATTTGTTACAATGCTATACACATGCATTTGTTAGTAAGGTGGATTGAACGCACTGGATCTTTCATAAGGTTACATTGGCAAGATATTACAATCTCCTTGTACTAACTATGACACTAGTTTCTTTAGAGTCAACATGAAAATATTTGAAAATTTACTACAGAAATTCCTTGATGAATCCACCTGCCATCCTGAGAATTAAGTCATATTTTTATATACAGAGAATGTTAGCAAGTGAACTGATAATGTTAGCATGTAATATAATAATAATAATAATAATAATAATAATAATAATAATAATAATTCTAGCCCGCTTGTTTCCAAAGGGAATCAAAGTGGGTTACAAGCATAAAAATAAAAATACAATAAGAAAACAATAATATAGAAGTTGCAAAAAATGTGTTAGTTAATGTCATAACTATTAATCAGCCATTATCTTTTATGTGGCTGTGGAAACAATTAAATAGATAACAGAAAATACAGATAGATCACTTACTGCTTTGGAACAAGATCAAATCTCATTCTGTTCAGAAGCTGGTCTTCCTGAAGCATTACCAATGCCACAGGATACATCTGATCAAAGTCAAAATTAAACTGAACCCCTGCAGGTGGGTCACGTAGAAAGTTTCTTCTGTCCTTCACAAAATAAACATCAGTTGTCAATGGTGTACATGTTGAGATATCATCTCCAAAGAGCATCTGCCAATTCATAACTTTATAAAAAGGGGTAATATGAACAAGTAACTCTAACAACACTTGGAAAAACAATGTTTTTGAGTAAGGGAAGTTAGTCTTGTATTACCAAATATTTTCATTACATCATCATATAATGTATATTTCCAAGGAAGAAATTGGCAATCCACCTTTGATTATTTCTTGCCCAATTAAACTATGGAATTCACAAGTGACTTGAAGATGCACACACACATGCGCAGTATTTCAAAACACACTTATTTTAGGTAAGCAGTAGCAGAGATATGTATATCTTTCAAGGAAAATAATAGTGTGAGCAAAAAACCCCACAAATGATTACTTACTGCAGATAAGGCCAGTATTTGTTGCTGAATTATTTCTTCTTCATTGCTATCTACCCAAGGAGGCACAGCTGCTTCTGCAAGTGAAAAAGGAGGCCTTTTATAATGCTGCGCTAGCAGGATATAGCCAAACCACTCATGTCCTTGACCTGTCTGAAGTGTGTCACAGTGCATCACAAATGAGTGCCCCAAATCATGTGAGCAAATCAGAAATATTATGGCACAAATCTAATGAGAAGATTCCATATTTTAAGTCAGAAATCAAATATATAGGGTTGGATCCCAATGATCTTTACATGATGCCCTACTCCATATATACTGATGAGCTGAAAGCAGTGATTTCCACTTTATTCATTCTTCCTACAGTCCCCTAAAAATTTACTCCAAAGAGTTGGGGCTCTCAGGAGGTGCTGTGGGAGACTGCAGGTGAAAAAGAGAAAATGCTTTTCTTACACTGCTCCTGTTCATTTCATTGAAATTTGTACAGAACAGGATGAAATCCACAGCTGGCACAAAATTGGTGCATTCCCATATACTCTCATGTTTTCATAGGATAGTTGTAAGAATACCATCAGAAAGATGGGGTGGGGTGGACAAGGGGAAAGGACATATATGCTACCCTAGGCTTGTCAGAAAGTAAATGCAATGTAAGTTTTGTAAGTGTTATGTACTAATAATGTATGTAATGTCTGGTGTGGTTTGTTTTCTGTTATATGTGGTTTATGTGTTGTTTATGTATTTTTTATATTTCTTAATAAAAATTTAAATTAAAAAAAGTAAATGTAGGTCTAAAATACTGCAGAAATAATCCATTTGGAGACTGCTTTAACTGCCCTGGCTCAGTGCTAGGGAATCCTGCGAATTGGAGTTTATTGTGGCACCAGAGCTCTCTGACAGATAAGGCTAAATATCTCCCAAAAATACAGTTCCCAGAATTCCCTAACATTGAGCCAGGGCAGTTAAAGTGGTCTCAAACTGGATTATTTCTGCAGTGTGTTTTGGCCCACAGTGAACGTAAATACCAAACAACTGCTAAGTCTTCAAAATGATGTGGAAAAAATTCTTTTCTTATAGAAAACACAACTTGATGGGCAAACCTAGAAAGAGACTATTGGAGGTACAGTGCTTAAAATATGGATTATTTTGATAAAGCTTTTTAAAAATAATTTTTAAATGATATATTGCAACATATACAGTATTAATACATATTTCCCCACCTACCTATATGTTATATTTTTTATTTTATAAATGTGTAGATAATAAAAGAACCTCCTTTAAAAAACAACAACAGCTATGTTAAAACAACGTTCTTTGCTTCTTACAGCATCATTTGGTGACCTCAGGTAACTTAGGTCCAAAACACACTGCAGAAAGAATGCAGTTTGAGACCACTTTAACTGCCTTGGCCCAATGCTAGGGAATTCTGGGAACTAGTTTTGTGAAACATTTAACCTTCTCTGTCAGTTTCCAGAATTCCCTAGCAATGAGCCAGGGTAGTTAAAGCAGTCTCATATGGGATTATTTCTGGTGTGTTTTGGACTTTTCTTCCCCCATACTCCTGGGCATACAAGAGACTGTAGAGAGGAAATGTCAGACACCAATTTATGCAACACTGCACTCCCTTATTTCAGCTTTACCTTAAAACAGAAATAGCAAGATCATGCTAATGTCTACTTTTATGTAACATGCTAATGTCCAGTGCATAATGCTTCCATAAGTAACCAAATTGTCTTGTACTTGCAATAGTCAATTCTTTCAAGTATGAATAGATCTAAACTGCTCAGGATTATCTATCTTTATATGAGTTAATGACCTGATATTTTAAGATCATAATTTGCCCATACGTTTACTCACAAGTCAGCAATTTGGATTTGGATTAAAGCAAGTAGTGGATTAAAATGCTAATGAACAAGTGTGAGAAATTAAAAAGTGGCTACATTTAACTTGAAACATTCGACTTCTAGCAAAAGCTATTGAAATAGTTACAAAAATCCTCCCTTGTATATTCTGATGTGTTAAAGACTTAAGTTTGAGTATTATTTCACTTTTAATTACACTTAAATACTACCTGATTTTTTTGTGTGTTGTTGTTGAACAAATTTTTTCTGTTCCTTCTGAAAGTCTCCTATAATTGTCTGTAAGACAAAATAAGAGATGTATAGAATGAAAAGAAGCAAGGTTGCATTAGCATTTGAAAAACAAGTGAAGTTGTATCTCTCTAATATAATAGAATTTGAACATAACATCAAAGCAAGAAAAAGGTGTTAAAACTCTTCTCAGTCACATTTAGTTGATTGTCATTTAGAACAGAAATCTGCCACTGTGGCCTACAGCAGAAAGGTTAAAAAAAATCAAAATCCTGGATTCTGCATATTCTTTTTTCCCCCTGAAGCACTGTCTGCCATGTCCTGGCCACCTTCCTCCATCAGATCAAGTCACTGAGACAGAAGTTTAAAAACTCCTCCATCCCATGACCCTAGCTCCCAAATGCAGAAGCAGCAATTTTAAGCCCTTTCACCACAACTTCAGTTGTGATCACTGTCTGTCCTGCTCTCAGCAGTGCTGGAGCAGTACTGCTTTTCCTGATGGAGGAAAAATGGGTGGGGCTACTGCCTGCTGAAGGCTGCTAGTTGCCCATGTCATTTGACACACAGGCATAAGAAAGCCCATGTAACAAAAGTTTAGGAAACACCTTAGCATAATCATATTACTTAAAAGGGAGTGGCATGTAGCTGGGGGCATTATTTATTTAATTTGTAGTGTGCCTTGTCTTTTCGACCTATGGTGATCCTAAGGCAAACCTATCAAGAGGATTTTTTTTTTTTTTTTTGGCAAGATATGTTCAGAGATTTTGCTTTTGCTTCCTCTTAGGCTGAGAGAGTGTGACTTTCCCAAGGTCACCCAGTGGGTTTCGATGGCCTAGTGGGGATTTGAACCCTGTTCTCCAGAGTCGTAGCTCAGTGCTCAAACCACTACACCATCGTGGGATTTCTTATTTGATTTAGAGCCTCTCTTTTTATGGGACTGGAAAGGTAGTGCAAAACAAAATCAAAACAAATACAAATAAAATGCATATAGCTCGTATCAGTAAAAACATATAGATTATAATGTTAAAACAGAATAAAACAAACTATAATTTAAAACACTGCTAAATTAAAAAGCAATTTAAAACCACATTACCATTTTTATTTAAAATAAGCATGCTGTCAGTACCTTGAAAGCCACATCTTCAGTAGCCATTCAGTTTCCAAAACCCTTGTTGTTGTTGCTAACTGCCCTCAAGTTGCTTCCAACTCATGGCAACCCTATGGATAAGACATCTCCAAGAATCCCTAACCTCCACTGTCTTGTCCAGATCCTGCAAGCCCTTGCCCATAACCCCCCTGATCAAGTCTATCCATCTGATTTGTGGTCTTCCTCTCTTTCTTCTACCCTCTACCTTTCCTAGCATTACTGTTTTTTTTTTCCTAGTGATCCGTGCCTTCTCATTATGTGGCCAAAGTACGATAGTCTCAACTTGATCATCTTTGCTTCCAAGGAGAGCCCTGGTCTGATCTGTTCAGGAGCCCATTTGTTTGTCTTCTTGGTTGTCCACGGTATCCTAAGTACTCTTTTCCAGCACCACATTTCAAATAAGTTGATTTTCTTTCTGTCTACTTCCTTCACTATCCAGCTCTTGTACATGGCAACTGGGAATATAATGGCCTGGACAATGCTGACTTTAGTGCTCAGTTGTATGTCTTTGCTGTTCAGTATCTTTTCCAGTTCTTTCATAGCTGCCCTTCTTATTCCTAGTCTTCTTCTTATTTTTTGACTGCAAAAAATTCTGATTATTGTTCAATCCTAGATAAGGGAATTCTTTAACAATTTCAATTTCCTTGTTGTTTAGATTGAACTTGTGTATTTCCTCCGTGGTCATTATCTTTGTTTTCTTTATGTTCAGCATCAGAGCTGCCTTTCCACTTTCATCTTTCACCTTTCTTATTAACTTTTCTAATTCCTGAATGTCTTCTGCTAATATTATGGTATCATCCACATATCTTAGGTTGTTAATGTTGTTTCCTCCTATCTCAACTCCTCCTTTTTCTGATTCTAATTCTGCTTCTTTTCTTGTAATGTTTTCAGCATATAAGTTAAACAGGTATGGTGATAAAGCCTTACCTGACCTCTTTGCCTACTGGGAATCACTCTGTTTTCCCGAATTCTGTTCTTATGGTGGCCTCTTGTCCTCGGTACAGATTCCTCATGAGGACTATCAGAAGTAGTGGCACCCCCATATCTTTGAGTGCATTCCATAGCTTTTCGTGATCTATACAATCAAATGCATTGCTGTAGTCTATGAAACACATGCTGATTCTTTTTCAGAATTCTTTGGTGCACTCCATTAGCCATCATATGTTTGCAGTTTGACCCTAGTGCCCCTTACTTTTCTGAATCCTGCTTGCATGTCTGGAATTTCTCTCTCCATGTATGGTTGGAGTCTATGCTGCAGAATTTTGAACATTATTTTGTTTGCATGTGAGATTAGTGCTATTGTCCTATAGCTGCTGCAGTCTTTTATATCTCCTTTCTTGTGGAATGGTATGTATATTGAGTGTTTCCAGTCTGTTGGCCACCTTTTTGTATTCCATATTTGTTGGCATATTTCAGTTAGCACTAAAGTTGCATCTGTCTGTAGGCACTGTAGTAGTTCAATTGGGATATCATCTGTTCTCGGTGATTTATTTTTTCCCATTTCCTTTATTGCAGATTCCTTTTCACTTCTTAGAATTTGGGGTTCATCTTCATATGGCTTCTCATTCCAAATATCATTCATTTCCTCATCTTTTCTTCTTCTTTTTATAAATCTTCTGCGTATTGTCTCCAGTGTCTTTTTATTTCTTCTTCTTCCTATATTGTGTTCTTTTTTCCTCCATAGAGCATCCCTGCCCTCGGTTTGAATTTGGCTTTAATTTCTCAGGTTTTTTTTATAGAGATCTCTCGTTCTTTCCTTTTTGTTGTTTTCTATTTCTCTGCATTGGGCATTGTAGTATTTCTACTTATCTCTGCGTGTCAGACGTTGCACAATTGTGTTCATACCTCTGGCTTTTTTCCTATCTCCCTTTGCTTTTGCTTTTTTTCTTTCTTTTATTGCATGAAGTGTTTCATCTGTCATCCATTGTTTCTTATCTTTCTTTTTGGACACTGTTAGTGTTTTCTTGCATTCATCCTTAATTATGTCTCTGACTTCTGTCCATAGTTCTTCCAGTTCCCAGTCAATTATAATCAATAGTTCCAATCTGTTTCTTATTGTAACTGAATTCATCTGAAATGTTATTCAAGTCATATTTTGGTATAATTATGTTTTTTTCTTCCTATTTCAGCTTAACTGACTTTTGTTATGGGCAGTTCATGGTCTGTGCCACAATCAGCTCCTGGTGTGGTTTTGGCCACAAGGATAGAGCTTCTCCATCTTCTACTTCCAATTACAGTTGCCCCTCCTATGGGGCTTGAATATAGTTGAGTCTCTGTTTTCACACACACCGGGGGTCCAGAACGGATCTCCCACGAAAACGGAGAGCCGGCTGTGTCTATCTGGATTTTGTGTTTACCATCTAGTGATGTCCAGGTGTATAGTCTCTTATCTGGTTGTATGAAGCAGGTATTTGCAACGAATAGATTGTTGGCCTCACATATCTTTCAGACATTCTCCTGCTTTATTTCTTGTTCCTAATACAAATCTTCTTACTGATTTTGATTCTTCTTTGTTGCCAACTTTAGCATTCAAGTCTCCAAAACCCTACTGAAATAAAAATTAGGGCTTTTCCTGCTGGTGGAAAGATGACAGGGAAGTGGCCAGTAAACCTTCCCGTCCAGAGGAGTTGAAGCCTTGAAGCTGTCACTGATAAGGACTTCTCTGAAAGATCATAGAATCATAGAGTTGGAAGAGACCACAAGGGCCATCCAGTCCAACCCCCTGCCTTGCAGGAACTCCCAATCAAAGCATCCCCGACAGATGACCATCCAGCCTCTGCTTAAAGACCTCCAAGGAAGGAGACTCCACTACTCTCCGAGGGAGTGTGTTCCACTGTCGAACCGCCCTTACTGTCAGGAAGTTCCTCCTAATGTTGAGGTGGAATCTCTTTTCCTGCAGCTTGCATCCGTTGTTTCGGGTCCTAGTCTCTGGAGCAGCAGAAAACAAGCTTGTTCCCTCCTCAATATGACATCCGTTCAAATATTTAAACACGGCTATCATATCACCTCTTAACCTTCTCTTCTCCAGGCTAAACATTCCCAGCTCCCTTGGGACCCAGGAAGGATTGTAGGCAATCCTTCAGATAACCTGGACCCAAGCCATAAAGAGCCATATAGGTCACCACCAATATTTTGAATTGTGTCCAGAAACAGACTGGTGGTCAGTGAAGTCAACATGTCCTCCCTATAACCAGCTGAAGTCAAATGTCTGTTCACAGCCCTGACCTTTTTACTGTATAGGGCAAAAAAATTACCTGAGGATCTAGTACTGTTCTCTTTCAGTCTCTACAGCTGTTACAGACACAGCTACAATAACCAGGACAGACAGTCATTTAGAAATGTGGATTGTAGGAATGATAGTTTTGGAACACGCTTCCTTTATACCATAAACACACACACACAAACCCAGAGGCTATGTTGCAAAGCTCTCCAGAGCAATTGTCTTCTCTGACCAGTCTTCATTACTTTACATTTGAAGTTATTTCTATAGTTAATGTTAATTGTGGCATTCAAATGCAGCACTCAGGCCAAAGTCAGGCAACCATCTCTTTGCTTAGTAAGAGATATCAGTAACAATTTTTTTGCATACACCTGGAGCCCCTTGATGCAATTAGGCAAACTGGGACACTTCCAATTAACCAGTTTTTCACTTTTTCCAATCCTGGGGCCCATTCACACTACACAGTTATAGCACTATCATTCCACTTTAACTACCATGGCTCAGTCCTGTAGAATCCTGGAATTTGTAGTCTGATGAGGCACTGCAGTGCTCTTGCTGAGAATTCTAAATTCCCTCCATAAACTGGAAGTACTCGGATTCCATAGGATGGAATCACAGCAATTAAAGTGGAATAAAAGCATACTGTAGCATTTTGGGTCCCAGGAAGCAGTATGAATGGGCCCTTGGAAACAAAAGCAGGAATAAGCCAACTTCAGACTCAGGTTTAGTATCTTAGCTTGTTCAGAATGCAGTAACTATAATCCAAGGCTTCCTGTGTTATTGGTCTCACTGTGAAGGGAGATGTGAAGGATCTAAGTGCATGGGCAAAAGTTCATTCATATTTTGGTCTTGTTAAGATGAGATAGACTCATATCATATGGTGGCCAAAACTATTTCTAAAGTAAGTGTTAGCAGTTGTATAACCATGATAAATCATTCTTGATTGTAATCACAAACTGTGTTGCCAGCCCCGTATACATCATAGCACTTAGATGTTTCTAACTTCTGCAAGTTTTATACAGAACCTTTTAGTACTCATATAAACAAACAGTCAAAAGTAGGTTACAGAACAAATACTGACACTACATTTTATCTGTGAACCACCTTGAATCCCTCCTGGGAGAAAGACAACATACAAAATTAACAAACAAACAAAAAAAATTGTGTAACAAAATAATGTAAATATGCATGTTGAAAATGCATGATAATCTAGGTATGCCACATTTTATCTTCTACATCAAATGGCACTGAAATGTGAAATTGCACTCATGGGACTTAAGAGAACAGGCACATACAAATGCTTGCATGAAATATATATTACTCAGTATACCAAATTTATTGAGTATTAAGAATCCTAAACTTTTGTCAGTTTAGTCAAAGTTGGCTTAAAGCTGATGGACTATATCTCATTTTTTCCAGAATAAGGTAGTTGATCAGAACACTTTATTGATGGCTAATCTCATAATCCCTTAAATATGACTTGAAGCAGAATATGAAAGAGTAGATTTCATGATAAATTTACAACAGAAAAATGTACCTTGTCAATTATATTTTCTATTTTTCCTTCTTCTACTGACTTCTTTATAGTTTGTGCTGTTTCTGCAACTGATTCAGATATCTTTTTTGTGGCTGTAGTAGCAAAACTGAAGAGATAACCTTTTGGAAATAAGACACCATTTCAGCTCAGGATAAGTTCTTTTTTTCTGGGCTTCAAAAATTAGTTGTTATAATGAGTCTAAGCTATAATGAAATTTGTTTGAGGCTTCAACCAGTCACTCACACAGTTTCTACACATAATGTCTCTCACACCCACATTGAGTTGTCTTTGCCTATTCTGTATATAAAACTATATATATTGGATTAATGTGAATAATTAAAACAGATAAAATAACCAAATGCCCTGCACTTTAAAAGGCTTAACACATTTTATATAGCATAAAGTTTTATATATTCCTGTCTACCTCAATGGATACATGAAGTGGGCCAGAGTCCAAGAAAAAAATATGCCAAACAATTTTTTTAGTCCACACATTATCACACGACTGTCATTTTTGTACCAAATGCAACAAATTTTTACAGACTAGCATAGCACAGGTCCCCCTCTCTAAATGGTTGAAATGGATATACACTCCTATTTTTCACTGGCTTTAAAAAGCAAAGACATACTTTTCAAGAAGTAAAACAGCAGATAAATATGAAGTCTCTGCTATAGTTGAAGCTCCTGTAGGTTTCATAAGAAGTCAGTCTCAGGTACATATATGCTGAATATAGCTCTGCAAACTGCAACTTATGATAACCAATCTACAGAAGTGAAGGCAACTTCCAGTTGGTAGCTGTCTGGGAACCAAGATTTCTCACCTGGTTAACCTGAGTGAGCACACTTCTGGAAGCTTTACCCTATTGATGATCATGTTAATTGGGACTGTGGTTGCCACAATGAAAACTGACAACAGTTCCTGTACTGTCAGTGGTTGTATAGAAGAGGAGAAATTCAGCAGGTGTTGCTTGTTGCCTAATGAAATTTCCTCTTCTACACCACTATTAAAGAAGTAGGAGCCATCTATTGTTGCCATGCTGCAGAAAATTAAATTACATTAATGCTTAAACTCATAAAAAATGCTTCACTAATGGTGCATGCATTTTTCTGGTTCTGAAACAACTATCATGTCCAGAAATACGAATCCTTAATTTTCTTATTGTTATTCCAACTGAGAGGGGTTGCAGACTGCCAGAAATAGTGTAAATTGAGTCCACATTTAGGGTTAGGGTTAGGGAATCATGGGAACTGTATTTTATTGTGGCATCAGAGTTCTCTGACAGAGAAGGCTCAATGTCTCAGAAAAAAAACCCAATTCCCATGATTCCCTAGCACTAACCCTAACCCTTAAAGTGGACTCAATTGGCACTATTTCTGGCAGTCTGCAACCCCCCTGAGTCTGCTGCCACACTGCAGAAACAATCCAGTTTGGCACGCCTTTAACTGCTATGACTCCATGCTAGGGAATCCTGGAGTTTGTTGTGGCAACAGAGCTCTCTGACAAGCAAAGGCTGAACCTCTCACAAAACTATAAATCCCAGAATTCCATCCCACTGAGCTTTGGCAGTTACAAAGTAGTGTCAAATTGCATTGATTCTGCAGTGTAGATGTAGCCACTGGCAGCGATAATTGGGACCTAATCCCACATAAATATCTGCAGCTTCAGGAAGGAGACGGTGAGTGTAAGGTGCCTGTGTTGAGGGCAACCCCATTAATTTCACAGAGTTTTCTTGGGCAAAGAGGACTCAAGATGTGGTTTTGCCAGTTCCTTCCTCTTGGGCTGCATCTGTACTAGAGAAATAATCCAGTTTTCACTGCCATGGCTCAATGCTGTGGAATTCTGGGAATTGTAGCTTTGTGAGACATTTGACCCTTCTCTGACAGAGACCTCCCATGCCACAACAAACTAAAATTCCCAGAATCCCACAGCAATTGACCCATGGCAGTTACAAAGCGGTGTCAAACTGCATTAATTCTGCAGTGCAGATGCAGCCTGAGTAGAAAGTGTAAAAATTACTATACATTTTGCTACATTCAAACCACTACGAATCTGGAGACCAGGGTTCAATTCCCAGGAAACCCACTGGGTGGCCTTGGGCAAGTCACACTCTTTCAGCCCCAGGAAGGCAATGGCGAGCCACCTCTGAACCAATCCTGCCAAGAAAACCCTATGGTAGGTTCACCGTAATCCCACTGCAGAAACAATCCAATTTGAAACCGCTTTAACTGCCTTGGCTCAGTGCTAGGGAATTCCGGGAACTGTAGTTTTGTAAGACATTCAGCCTTGCCTGTCAGAGAGCTCTGGTGCCACAATAAACTACAGTTCCCAGGATTCCCTAGCACTGAGCCAGGGCAGTTAAAGCGGTCTCAGACTGGATTACTTATTTCTGCAATGTGTTTTGGATCCATAAGTCAGAGATGACGTGAAGGGACACTACACACAGTGGCTGAAAAGAAGAGCCGGGGAAAGAGCTTAGGGGAAGTTTGGAAGCAGGGAGGGCGACGAGGCCGGGGAGACACTCACTGCCGAGGCCCTTGGCCTGGTGGAGGAGCGGGTCCGAATCCGAGTCCGACTGTGGGTCCGCCTGGAGCTCCCCCTGCTCCTCGCTCCGCTCCCCGGCGTCCCCTCCGGGCTCCCCTTCCACCAGGGGCGGCTTCTCTCCCGCCTCCCCCCCTTCCCGGCTCATCCCAAACCAGCCGCGCAGCATCCTCAGTGGCCCAAGCGCCCCGGGCCTCCTCGCGCCAAGCCCCTCCCCGCTTTCCCCAACCGCTTCCAACGGCTCAAAGCGAGCGGGCCTCGCGATGGGGAGGGGGAAGGGGGGTAACGTTTGTTTCCGGAAAACGAGAGCCAGGTAGCTTCCGAGCTACGTCACTGCCGCGTCACCACGGAAACCGACGCTCTAGGCTTCCTCTATTTCTCCGCCACAGGTTTAATTCAGACTGCAGAATTGAAGCAGTGACGCTCTAGGCTTCCTCTCTATCTCTCCCACAAAGGTTTTAGTCAGACTGCCGCTCTAGGCTTCCTCTCTATCTCTCCCACAAAGGTTTTAGTCAGACTGCAGAACTGAAGCAGTGACGCTCTAGGCTTCCTCTCTATCTCCCCCACAAAGGTTTTATTCAGACTGCAGAACTGAAGCAGTGGCGCTCTAGGCTTCCTCTCTATCTCCCCCACAAAGGTTTTATTCAGACTGCAGAACTGAAGCAGTGACGCTCTAGGCTTCCTCTCTATCTCCCCCACAAAGGTTTTATTCAGACTGCAGAACTGAAGCAGTGACGCTCTAGGCTTCCTCTTTATTCAGACTGCAGAATTGAAGCACTTCGACACTCTAATCTTCCTCTCTATTTCTATTTCTTCACAGGTTTTGGAGAATTGAAGTGGTTTGACACCACTTTAACGGCCGTGATTGTGTCCTACAGAATCCTATGATTTGTAGTTTTTGGAGGCACCTAGAGCTTTTTTGACAGACAAACTACAAATGCCATAATTCGTTAGGATAGTGTCATGGCGGTTGAAGTGGTGTCAAACTGCTTTAATTCAGCTGTGTAGATACACCTGAGTGTGAAAGGTTGTGGTTTTGATTAGTGCTTATTCAATCTGGCAGATGTATTTGTTTGCAAGGGACCACTCCCCTTCACTGTTGTGTTGGCCAGAGAAAAATATTTTCAAAATTGTTGAACCCACAACAAGGCTGCATCCACACTGCAGAAATAGTCCAGTTTCATACCGCTTCAACTGTCCGTGGTTCAAGGCTGTGGAGTCCTGGGGATTATAGTTTTGTGAGGCATTTAGACTTCTCTGTCAGAGAGCTCTGGGGCCACAGGCGTCCTCCTTTTCCCGGAGACGTCCTACATTTCCAGTCTTCGCTCCAGGAGGAATCCCAAAATGCCCTTGATTTTAAGCATCACTAGTATGGTGCAAAGCACACTGCAGAAATAACCCAGTTTGACACCACTTGAACTGGCCTGGCTCAGAGCTAGGGAATCCTGGGAAATAGTTTATTGTTTAGTTTATTATTTATAGAGCTCTCTGACAGACAAAGCCAAACGTCTCACAAAACTAGAGTCCCTAGAATTCCCTAGCATTGAACCAGGGCAGTTCAAGCGGTCTCAAACTGGATTATTTCTGCACTGTGTATTGGACCATAGTTTAACCATTTCTGTTATAGGCTAAGATACTCCAGTTTACAAATGGAAAAGAGCAGCTGAGAGAGACTTCTTAACCAAGGGCCTTTACAGACTGCCAAAAATAGTGCAACTTGAGGCCACTTTAACTGTCCTGGCTCAGTGCTAAGGAATCATGGGAACTGTAGTTTATTGTGGCACCACAGCTCTCTGGCAGAGAAGGCTCAGTGTCCCAGAAAAACAATACAATTCCCGTGATTCCTTAGCACTGAGCCAGGACAGTTAAAGTGGCCTCAAGCTGCACTATTTCTGGCAGTCTGTAAAGGCTCCAAGATTAAAGTCTCAGCACTGTTCATTGGCCCACATTGGCATTCAATGAACCAATTACAACATATTTATATTGCCCAAAGGAGATATGACTGTAGTCCAGTCCTATGCATTTCCTTCTGAACTAAACCAATAAATTAAATAGAGAAGACTCAATGGGGGGGTTGCAGACTGCCAGAAATAGTGCAAATTTAAGAGTTAGGGTTAGTGCTAGGGAATCATGGGAATTGTTTTTTTTCTGAGACATTGAGCCTTCTCTGTCAGAGAGCTCTGGTGCCACAATAAAATACAGTTCCCATGTTTCCCTAACCCTAACCCTAAAAGTGGACTCAGTTTGCACTATTTCTGGCAGTCTGCAACCCCTCAATGTCTCACAAACACTACAGTTCCTAGGAATCCCTAGCACTTGAGCCAGGGCAGTTCGAGCGGTCTCAAACTGGGTTATTTCTGCAGTGTGTTTCGGAGCTCATTTTCCTGTCCCCTCAGCCTTTCTCTGAGGGAAGGAGAGGACCTGGGGGCCCCCTGGCGGTGGGCTTGGGGCAGGCGGCCTCCTTCTAGGGCAGGGGTAGGCAACCTTTCCCCTTTAAGGGCCGAGGGACTTCAGCTCCCAGAATCCCGGGAGCTATTGGCCAACATGGGACTATTGGCCAATATGGCTGAGGCTTCTGGGAGCTGAAGTCCCTCGGCCCTTAAAGGGGAAAGGTTGCCTCCCCCTGTTCTAGGGGACCCAGCTCAGGAGAGGCGGAAAGTCCCCTCCATGCGACACTACTGTTCTGTGGAGACCAGCCGCGTAGAGAGCGGCACAAGCCTCCTCCTCCTCGTCGTCGTCGTCGTCGTGGTCGTCGAGGCTGTGGTCTCTGGTCTCCTTGGCATTGCCCTGAGGACCAGCCGGCGTCGTCGTCGTAAGCTCACCTCCTCACAGAAGTTTATCCCGGCCATGGAGGCGGTTTGGGCTTCTGTTTCCCCGGGCAGCAGGGAGAGGAAGCTTTGGGCCTCCGCCGTTGCTTTTTAAACCCCCTCCCTCCCTCCCTCTCTCCGTCGGGAACTGAGGTAACGGTTGGAGATGGGAGAACCTGCCTCCCCTCATTCCTCAGGGCTGGGGAATGGCTGATCTAGGGAATAGGTTGAGGAATCCTCTTTATCCGAAAGGTTTTGGGCCACTCTGTCCGCACTGCAGAAATAATCCGTTTTGACATCGCTTTGGATTGCCCTGGCTCAAGGCTATAGCAGAAACAATCCAGTTTGAGACCGCTTTGACGGCCCTGGCTCAAGGCTAGGGAATCCTGGGAACTGTACCTTTGTGAGACATTTAGCTTCAACTACCCTGGCTCAGTGCTAGGGAATCCTGGGAATTTATTGTGGCACCAGAGCTCTCTGACAGAAAAGTCTAAGGGCTTATACAGACTGCCAGTAATAATCCAATTTGAGACCACTTTAACTGCCTTGGCCCAGTGCTAGGGAATCATGGGAACTGTAGTTTATTGTGGCACCAGAGCTCTCTGACAGAGAAGGCTCAGTCTCAGAAAAAAATACACTTCCCATGATTCCTTAGCACTGAGCCAAAGCAGTTAAAGTGGTCTCAAACTGGATTATTTCTGGCAGTCTGTATAAGCCCTTCGACTTTTCTGTCAGAGCTCTGGTGCCACAATAAATTCCCAGGATTCCCTAGCACTGAGCCAGTGTAGTTGAAGCGGTCTCAAACTGGATTATTTCTGTGCTGTCTTTTGGACCTAAGTTTTAAGCCTGTTTTGTGCAAACAGGTTGAATAAATAGAGTGATAGTATGATTAGGGTTACCTAATGAGACATCTTGGAATGAGATCCAAGTTTTAGACATGAAATTCATTTATGTTTGGTTTACACTTTATACGCTTAGCCTGAAGGTAATTTTGTGCACAATATCTTTGATAATTTTGAGTATGAAACCAAGTTTGTGTAAGTCAAACCATCAGAAAGCAAAGGTGCCATAGAGCCTTTACAGACTGCCAGAAATAGTGCAGCTTGAAGCCACTTTAACTGTCCTGGCTCAGTGCTAGGGAATCATGGGAACTGTATTTTTTTCTGGGACATTGAGCCTTCTCTATCAGGGAGCTCTGGTGCCACAGTAAACTACAGTTCCCACAGTTCCCTAGCACTGAGCCAGGGCAGTTAAAGTGGCTTCAAGCTGCACTATTTCTGGCAGTCTGTAAAGGCCCATAATCTCTGACACCCTTGTGGACAATTTTGGATTTTGGAATATTTCGGATAAGGGGAGAATGCACCTGTATTTCTTTATTTTACGCTTATCTGTTTCACAGCATGAGTAATGTTAATAAATTTGCATAAGGGAACTGCTTTGGCCTTGATCAATTTAACTAATCAATTTATAAAACTCATACGGTCAATTAATATACCCTATTGGGCTTGTCAGCCCTAATAATAGGTTTTAACACTGTGTAACATACTCTTTTTATTTGATTTTAATATTAGAAAGCTTGATATCAAGCAGCTTTCCAGAATGCTAGAATTTATTCCTGTAGTAGTCTTCATCTATATTTTCATTTGAAGATTAAATTTATGAACATCTGTCTGAGATAAAACATAAGTAATTGCCTTATATCAAGTCCAGCTACACCTATGAGTGGCTCCCACATATCAGGCAGGACCTTCTTAGTTCTATCCAGAAATGTAAGGAATGGGACTTGGAATATTTTGCATAGAAAGCTATACCCCTTCAGTTGTTTAGATGGCAGTAATAATATCTAGGAGAGCAGAGTAGGTGGAGTGTGGCAATGTAGACTGCTCCTGTTCCATGTGCAGCACGCTTCTTTTAGGATATTCCATTCTGTTTCTGGTTACGCTCAACAGATACTTAGGATTTGGCAGCTTGTGAGTATGATCACAATTACTCTCTTAGGGTTTATTCCTTTATTTGATTATTGTCTTGCACTTCTCCCAGGACTGGGTTGCAAAGCAGCTTCTAATTTAATTTTAAAAAGTAAGAACACAAATTATACATATTAGAATTCAAATTTAATTAAACTGTTAAAACACACATTTAATTATACTATTAAAACACAAATTAAATTAAAATAGTTTAACAATCCATGCTCATAATAAATAAAGATTTTAAAAGTTAGAAATCCAGCACATCCTGACTGTATCAGGCAGTCAGTTGCTGAACTTCTGCCTGAATAAAAAGTCTTTACTTGCTGGTATGGGAGTGACTTGCTGTCTCTGAAGAGGCCCTCTCTCTTGTCCTTACCAGTGATACTTCTGATGGTAGCAGGATCAAGAAAGGTGCCTGTCCTGCAGAAGATAAAGTACATGCAGGCTCATATGGAAGAATACAGCCTTTGAGATAGCCTTGTACCCACATCAGGTTTTTAGGTGATAAACAGCACTTTGAATTCTGACTAGAAATAGACTGTTTTCCCAAGAAATTTTCCATCTCAATTTTCTTTTCCATCATAGCAATAGCAAGTACATTTCTATGCTGATACTTCCCTCTTGTTTCTTAATTGCCCCACAGTCAGGTCATTAACTCTGCACCAGATATAACTTGGCATAAAATGTAACTTACTCTATCTTGCAGCTCTTGTTGTCACTCTTTTCTCTTTTGTGTAATTTGTGTTGCCTTCCTCACCTTAAAAAAAAATTGGCTGTATTACTATTTCTTAATAGGTTTGATGCAATTGAAGAATTCTACTAAAGCACGAGTTATACAGTTGGCGCTCCATATCCATTGATTCTGCATTGACGGATTCAACCAACCATGGCTTGAAAATATTCACACACACACACACCCCAAAAAATCCAAAAAGCAAACCTTGATTTTGCTATTTTATGTAAGGGATATCATTTTATTACCCTGATATACATAATGGGACTTGAGCATCTATGGATTTTGGTATTCACAGAGGTCTTGGAATCAACATCCAGCTGATACCGAGGAGCCACTGTACAGCTCCCCTAAAAGAATGACTATTAAGAAGATAGCTCCAACTTTTCTTTTTCTAGGAAACTTCATAAGCTTGTGTTTAATCAATTAACCTTTTCACTTTTAGAATACCAGCTCGAGATTTATGCTGTACCTTTAATTATCCCATGAAGTACATCCTCGTAACTGGTGGTGTCATCTCAGGCATCGGTAAAGGAATTATTGCAAGCAGCATAGGTACAATCTTGAAGTCATGTGGCTTACGAGTTACTGCAATCAAAATAGACCCTTATATTAATATAGATGCTGGAACCTTTTCACCATATGAGCATGGTATGAGTAATCTCTTTTATGTACAAATATGGCTGCATTATGAGATTTTTTTACAAGTTGCACTTTTGAAATATCTGACATACAGATTCCAGTGTTGTATTTGTGCAAGGAATCCCCATAAAATACAGAAGAGCTCTGGTTTCTTTTCTGTCTCAGTGTTGGCATATCATGGGCCATGCAGGGGAAAGGGAAATTATGTCCATATATTCAGTTTTCCCATCTGCTTTCATCTCCATTCTGACTAGTCAAATTACTCAGTGTCCAGTACTTAATGTGGGATATGGAATGCATATGTAGACCTCCCACACAGCTGGTAATTATCCAGCATAGAAGGGTTCAAGGGGCTTTTGTAAACTGAAATTTTATAACTGTCTTTTTCAGACATAATGCTGTATTTCCTTATTGTTTAGCACTCCCTTTACCCATTCAGCCAGTCCCCCACAGCAGCTTTCATACATCAGGAGGGATGTAGCACACATGTAGTGACTCTCACATCTCCAGGGATCTTGTCCACATCCTTGCCTTGTACAAATACAAAAAGATCCATTGTTACTTGACAAGTTGTGGCCACAGTGAAATCCATTGCATCAGATACAGCATATCAGCTCAAAATAGATTTGTGCAATTTTGTCTCCAAAGTATTGCTCTCACCATTGTCAAGCTGTCAAGTGGTCTGTATTCTCCTCTCATGGGCAAGAATATAATGACTCTGAACATTTTTCTGCCAGCACTCCCACAGAGTAGGCCTTTGTATGAACTCTAGCCCATATTCGATTAGACTCATTCTGAGTTTTCCACCATTGTCACTGTAGTCAGTGTCCCAGTTCTTTCAGCACCAAGAACATCCCAGTGAACCAGGGGGTTGGGTTGGTTCCATACCATGGGAATGAGCACTCAAGAACAGTTGTGTCCAAGCTCAGGGCAGTTCTACCATTCCAGAGTTTTCACTGAATTGCTTGCTAAGACAACAAGAAACTCCCAAAGAGTACCAGATTCTTCCTGATTAATGGCTTAGTAGTCAAAATAATATAATTTAAAATCTACTATGAAATTGCATTATTTTAAATATTTAGTTACTTTGAGTGAAAAACAAAGAAAAATAAAATATCTCTCTCTTGGGCTATAATAAGAAACAATTTTCAAATCAGCCCCATTTTCTTTATTATAAGAGCATAACCCAAATCTTATTAGTTCTAAAGAGAAAATTGCTTAATGTGTTTACAACATTAGAACAGCCTTAAATGTTGCTGTTCTCCCCATAATGAAAGCTCCTGGTAACGTCATGAGTTCAGTATTTAAAGGGATCTAGCAGCAGCGTTTGAGACTGTGGGGCTGTACAGACTGCCAGATAAGGGTCGTGGCAACTGCACGCCGCTGCCCCGATCTGGCTTTTCCATGGAGCAAAAAGAAGCTGCGAAAAGCACCTCTTTTTGCGCTGCAGAAAGGGCGCCCTTGCAGCCACTGTGGCAGCTTTTCCTTTGGTGCAGTGTGTGTGGACACTGCGCCAAGGGAGCGCCCTGTTGCCTCTCACCATGCAGTGGAGCATGTGGTGTGAAGCCAGTGTGGAGACGGAGTCAGGGCAGCTGGGGTGCAGTTGCCACGCCCCCACTCTGCCCCCAGGCTAGATCTTTATGCCACTCTATTCAGCCCCTAACTGAAAGAAAGAAGCTGATAGCATGATATTTTGTAGACTGGCACCTACTTCTTCAGGTGGATAGGGTTCAATAGAGAGTCCAGACACAGGCATATATAAGCTAGTAGTGTGTGAGAATGTCAATGAAATTCAAAACTTTGTGGTATGGAGATAAGGTGGCAAGTTTGATGGATGGTCATTGATGGACAAAGGAGGAGGAAAGATGTTGCCTAAAGCGAAGGAGAGTAGATAACCATAAATGAATATTGGAATGTAGTGTGGGAACCAGAGGAGATTGATGAACTAGTCAAGGGCACCCTCATGAGGGTGGGAGTGAGGGTTAGATAGTGTTGAAATGTGTGTAGTGTACCAGGAAACCAGTATGCAAACTGCTAGCTTGTTTCTTTCAGTTAGTCTTGGTGCTACTAGATCCCTTTGCATACTGATTTTTGAGACTAAGGGCCTTTACAGACTGCCAGAAATGATGCAGCTTGAGGCCACTTTTAACTGTCCTGGCTCAGTGCTAAGGAATCATGGGAACTGTAGTTTATTGTGGCACGAGAGCTCTCTGGCAGAGAAGGCTCAATGTCCCAGAAAAAAATACAATTCCCATGATTCCCTAGCACTGAGCCAGGACAGGTAAAGTGGCCTCCAGCTGCATTATTTCTGGCAGTCTGTAAAGGCCTTGACATGGCTATGTCTTTGAATTCTACCATCATGAGTTTAGGGTTAAGCATAAGAAGTATAGTGTTTAATATAAAAATATAACCTATATATTTATCATGCATATGTTGTTGGAGTAATGAATGTGAATAAAGCACCAGCAGCTTGCTTTCTGGAGCATTTGCAGGACCACTTACCTTGAAAGGGATCATTGGGAAAGAAGCCTTCTTGGATGGCAGGTGAAGCAATCTACCACATTTGGGTTGGCACGTGAAGATAAATCCAAATGTGGTGGATTACTCCTTGTGCCATTCCAGAATGAACCTTCTCAGTAAATACAAGTTCCATTTTCCAGCTCTGAGTAATAGCAATATATATATATATATATATTTTGCAGACATCCAAAAACTAGGCTTTGGGTAAAGAGCCAGCTGGGAAATGTAAAATCAGTTGACTCTTTAGCAGTTTTTCTCTTTTCATTAAATTATAGTTTAATTTATAGTTTAATTCTTGACTTAAGTTGTTGATTAAATTCCAACTTAAGTCAGTCTCATTAATTTTTAAAAATTAAGTTTCCCCTTTTTATATAACATTTCTAACTTAATTTAAAGCTTAATTGATTTAAACTAGTTAGTTTCTGGAAGAATATTTGTATACGTTTATGCTAAAAATACCTGAATTTCCTCACTCTATAAGGCAGGGGTCCCCAAACGTTTCGATCTGGGGACCAGTTCGCAGACTCCCAGATCTCCGGGGGGGGGGGCGGAGGTGCGTGCATGCACACGACTCGGGCGCCATTTTGTTTTCCAAACAAAATGGTGTTCAGGCGCGCACGAGTGGCGGCGGCGGCGGCAGCAGCGGCAGGATCGGCGGCGGGCTGGTAGGAAGGCCTCGACGGGCCGTGTCCGGCCCGCAGCCATAGTTTGGGGACTCCTGCTATAAGGTATTCAATCATTATGTATGTTCATAAGGCCTTGGGAAGAACTGTTGAAAACACACTAACGAATACTATTATTTTTCAGGTGAAGTATTTGTTCTGAATGATGGAGGAGAAGTTGACTTGGACCTGGGAAACTATGAAAGATTCTTGGACATTAACCTTTATAAGAATAATAACATCACCACTGGAAAAATCTACCAGCATGTTATCAATAAAGAGAGGCATGGCGATTACTTAGGAAAAACAGTTCAAGGTACTTTTCTGTTAGTCAAATACCTGCAAATTATTTCTTTCTTTTCTAGTGCTGTAAATTGTGATACAGTCAGCTCTCTTTATCCACAGATTCTGCATCCATGGATTCAACCATCTGCAGCTTGGAATATATTTTTTAAAAAATTCCTAAGAGGAAATGTTGATTTTACCATTTTATATAACGGACACCATTTTACTATGCCACTGTATATAATGGGAATTGAACATCCATGGCTTTTTGCTATTTGCCACGGATTTTTTCCTCTGAGGCTGCTGAGAGAGTGTGCTTTGCTCATGGTTATTCAGTGAGTTTCCATGGCTGAGCAGGAATTCGAAGCCTGGCCTTCCAGTGTCCTAATCCATCACTCAAACCGCTACAGCACACTGGCTCTAAAATAATTATATATCACCCTTTATCTCAGGGGAGCTTATAAATAAAGCAGTACAAACAATTTAAAACAACAACAAATTAAAATGATAAAATAGTTTAAGTGGAATAGAAACATATTAAACAAGTCAGCAAGTTAAAACAGCTTAAAGGTTACAACAATTCAGGAACCAAGTATATGTATGTTTAAACGTTGATTACATCCCAAAGATTTAATTTAAAAAAGCCATGTTTCAACTTGGGGCAGGAAAAAACTCTAGCTTTGGCACCAGGGGAGGGCATTCCACAGTTGGGGCGCTACAGCTGAGAAGACTCTTTCTCATGTCCTCTCACACTGTATTGTTTCCACTGGTCAAACACAGAGGAGGGCACCTCTGTTCTTAAGTGGGTGTATATAGAGAGAGGCACTCCTCCTAGTATTGAATTTCCAAGCTGTTTAGGGCTTTAAATGTCATAACCAGACTGCAAATAACCAGTCTGCATAACCAGACAGCAAATTGACTGTCTTTTAAAACTTACATTGTGTGTGTGTGTGTGTGTGTGTGTGTGTGTGTATATATATGGTATTCTAGTCAGCAATCTTGCTATTGGATTTTGCAGTAATTGTGTGCGTAATATTACTCGCTAATATTTATATGGAAATTAACAGTATTTACAATATTACATAACCAAGCCCATGTTACATTTGTATTTAATTTTTCATTTATTCATCCTTTAGAGTCTCTTAGACTTAATGCAGGCACAGATTATGTTGTAGCTTGAAATGCCATTCTTATAAGTCTGGTTTGTTGGGCTGTTTCTGAATTTGTCTTTGAATGAAGGGATAACATGGGCCATATGCCTGACCTTTTCTTCCATTAATATTTGGTTTGATTTGCAGTTGTCCCACATATTACTGATGCTGTGCAAGAATGGGTAATGAACCAGGCAAAGGTCCCTGTTGATGGTGATAAGAGGGAACCACAGATATGTGTAATTGAAGTGAGTATGGATGCTCTGTTTCTGGAAATGTGAGTAATGATAATTGCTGTGGTGTAATTTAAAAGCAGAGTGTTTTTCTCCTTTGTTTTCTGCAATCACTGCAAAGGTTCTTTGAATTACTACAACAAAATAATCTTGCATGATCATTGCCCAATGTTGTTATACATTTACAGTGCAGAAGCATTCATAATAGCATTAGCTAGCTACCACATGTTGCCCAAAGCTGTTATGAAACCTGGTTATATAATGATGTGTCTTGCCCTTAAAAGGTCTTAAACTTTAAATATATAAAATTGCTGTAATGTTCTTTCAGTTCGCTCAAATTGGTTAACTAGATATTGCCTTTCAGCTGGGTGGAACTATTGGAGATATTGAAGGAATGCCATTTGTAGAAGCTTTCCGGCAGTTTCAGTTTAAAGCCAAAAGGGAGAACTTCTGCAATATCCATGTTAGCCTTGTACCTCAGGTAAATTCTTACAATATGGTATTGTATATTATTTTTCACACTTAAAATTTGGTAAGGTACACTTATACAATATATTTTTAAGAACTGTACATGAAGACCAAATTACATTAATTCAGTGATGGGAGGACTCATATATGTTTATTGTCTCACCCTAGCATTGGTAATGTGTGTGTGTGCGTGTGTGTGTGAATGTGTGTATTAAGATTGTATGTTTCTAGTAATGAATCGAGCTAAAGATTAATTTGTCCCATGTGTAGGAAATAAAAACCTACAGGTTTCTTCTAAAATGCATCCAGGGATGCATTTTTCTTTCATCAGCCTCCATTTTTTTATGATTCCATTTTGGTGGCCTGACTTCTAGGTCTATGTTTTTTAGCATTCTGGGGCTAGGTGGTGAGTCAGCCTTACCTACTTTTTTTCTCTGTTTTGCTGTATATGTGTAGTCAGTATAGGATTCTGGGGGTAGCTGCTGTTTATTTTGTTTACCTTGTTTGGAGTAGGTGGGCGCACCTGGCTACAGTGGGATTGGCTAGGGCAGGGGTCCCCAAGCCGGATCCGGCCCGTTGAGGCCTTGTTACTGGCCTGCAGCCAGTCCTGCCGCCGCCGCCGTGCCGCCGGGCTCCGTTTTGTCTTCCAAAATGGCGTCCGTAATCGTGTGCATGCGCCCGGCGTTGCACGTGCATGCACACGACTCTGGGTGCCATTTTGGAAGACAAAATGGCGCCTGGTGGTGCGCGCATGCGTGCGTGATGCCAGGCATATGCGCACAACTCCGGGCGTCATTTTGGAAGACAAAATGGTGCCCGGAGTCGTGCACATGCGTGCATGACTCAGGGCACCATTTTGTTTTCCAAAATGGCGGCCAGAGTTGTGCGCATGCGACCGGCGTTGCACGCGCATGTGCACGACTGGGTGCAATTTTGGAAAACAAAATGGCGCCCCTACGTTGCACGTGCATGCACACGACTCGGGTGCCATTTTGGAAAACAAAATGGCGCCCGAGTCGTGCGATGCACGCACGCCTTCAGGCCCCCCGGAGATCTGGGGGCCAGCAAACCAGCCCCCAGATCAAAAAGTTTGTGGGGCCCTGGACTAGGGTATGATCTCACTGTTTCCAAGCTTCAAGCTTTATCGCATTGCAACCTGACACAGAAAGTCTTGTGTTTCTCCAGCTCTCTGTCAGTATACTCCCAATGTTGATGCTTCTAAAACAGGGGTAGGCAACCTTTTCCCTTTAAGGGCCGAAGGACTTCAGCTCCCAGAAGCCTCAACCATGTTGGCCAATAGTCCCATGTTGGCCAATAGCTCCTGGGATTCTGGGAGCTGAAGTCCCTCGGCCCTTAAAGGGGAAAGGTTGCCTACCCCTGTTATAGAGAGAGGAGAAGAAGGGGAAAGGAGCACTGGGCAGGCTTAAAAATATATTTCTAAAAAGGAGCTTCGCTACCAGAAGCTTTGTCAACTGAGGTATACCTGAACATAGGAGTTGCATGAGCACATTTTTAATACCTATAATCCAGCTCAGGAACATTTGCGGTAAAATGACTACCTGTTTAATGGAGTATATACTTGAAGATATGAGGAGAGGAAGTGGAGCTAAAATGACATATAACTTATAAGTGATATCTGAGCTATTTGTTTTCATATCGGGAAATAATATGTGAAATATACATGTGCACAACTATTACAACGATGCATGTTACCTCATTAGTTTGTTTAGTTTAAATATCAATGTGTTTCTTAATTGTTTCATAATTTTCTCATGTTCCTCAAAGTATATATCTATTGCAACTGGACATTTTTCCCCACAACTCAGTAGGGTTTAAGCCATTGGGTCTTTTTGATTAACACAAATTGCAGTGGTATTTGCTACCCTCCTTAGGCTTTTCCACCTTGAGCTTAGCCACAATCCTTATATCAACTGGTGGGAAAATACATTTTCCTAGCAACAGTGTATTGTTATGAGCTCTCTCTGTTATAAAGCAAAATATTTTGGAGTGGCTTTGTCATCTCACCATTGACTGTGTGTTATATTACTTATGTACGCTACATAAGTATTTATATATTGATGTATGCACATATATACTGTGTGTACATATATACACATGTACACACAAACATATAGATAAGGATCGACATAACTACCTGCATTTCTGGGCTCACCATGAGGGTATGTCTAACGGATTAGCGTGATGAATATTTGAAGTTAAAAATTTACCAGTCTGCCACTGTGTGCTTATGAAACTAGACAACCGCACCTGTGTCTATGCATATGTACTATGTTTAACATGATGTACATCTATCTCATTTGTAAAAATGGAAAGCACTAACAAACTGCCTCTCTCTCCCATGGTAGCATCTCATTATTTTATGAACCTTTTGAATTTTGTTTCCTGTTTTGTACAAGAGTATAAATCTTCTTAGAACTAGTACAACTCCCTTCCCCGCCCCCTGGAATTTCAACAAGAATAAACATAAGGTACTACATCAAGGTAGTACTTTACACTTATTGCTGTTGAAATTTGAGGCTGGTGAAGGCAAATCTCCTTTGAAGAAACTTACCAGAAAACTCTATTATAGGGTTGCCATAAGTCGAAAATGACTTGGTACACAACAACAACAACAACAACAACAACAACAACAACAACAACAACAACAACAAACTACATCTAGGCAGGCAAAACAAAATCAACAAATACAGGATGGGTGACACCTGGTTTAACAACAGCTCATATGAAAAATATCTAGGGCTCTTAGTAGCCCACAAGTTAAATGTGAATCAGCAATGCATGATGTGGCTGAAAAAGCCAATGCAACTCCATGTTGTATCAACAGGAATATAGTATCAAGGTTGAGGGAAGTAATAACGTCACCTTTAATACTACTGAGCTTTAGTCAGACTTCAGCTAGAATACTACGGTATGTTCAGTTTGGGGCAACACAATTCAAGACAGGTATAAAATCTCATTTATCTGGAGGTCTGAAATCCAAACTATTACAAAATTCTAAACTGTCCACATGGGTTGCTGAGATACTGAAACCATTGCTTTCTAATGGTTCAGTGTACACAAACTTCGTTTCATACACAAAAATATTACAAATACTGTGTATAAAATTGCCTCCAGACTTTGTGTATAAGATGTATATGAAAGATATATGAATTTCATATATCTTGAGTCCTGTCTTCAGGATACCTCACTATCTATATGCAGATATTCCAAAATCCAAAAAACCTGAAATCTAGAGTACTTCTGGTCCCAAGCATTTCGAATAAGGGAAGCTCACTCTGTACTGAAAAGATGAAATGTGTCCAGAGAAGGGAAACCAAGATGATAAAGGTATTGGAAACCAAGTCTTAGGAGGAATGGCTTAGAGAGCTGGCTATGTTTAGTTTGAAGAAGAGAAGACTGAGAGGTGATATGACAGCCATCAATTTGAAAATATTTGAAGGAATGTTACATAGAAGATGGAGCAAATTTTCTGCTACTCTAGAGACTTGAACACAAACCATTGCTTTCAAATTAGATGAAAAGACATTCCATTTAAACATTATAATGAACTCCCTGAAAATAAGAGCTGGTTGGCAGTGAAAGAACCTGTCTTGGATGTTGATGAGTCTTCTTTGTAGCTCTTTAAATAGGGTGTTGGATAGCCATCTTTTAGGAATGCTTTAACACTGTTGTTGCATGACCAAAATGTGCTTGGGATATGATCATGTGAAAAAGTCTTAGAATTCAATATAATGTCAAATATTTATTTTTAGCCTAATGCTACTGGAGAACAGAAGACAAAACCAACTCAAAACAGTGTTCGGGCTTTAAGAGGTCTTGGTCTGTCTCCTGACTTGGTAAGTTTGATAAAATCTGCAGCGTTAAGTTAGGAAAGCCAGGTGGAAGAGATTGCAAGTGAGACAGAATTATAGAGTATGTACCAGAGATAATTAAGTTGAGGAATTTAACTTAAACATAGGAGTGTATTTATTATACTCATGGATAGATAGTATACTATGTAGATTCTTTCTGCCTTGTGCTCTGTGTTTACATGGGTAGGAGCGTATAAAGTCACAGATTTCTTTGATTGCTTAACTACTCATAATGTCAGCCTTTCTCTCAGCAACTCCTGAACATAATATTTGCAGTACAGTGGGCCCTTGATATCAGTGGGGTTTGGTTCTCGGACCCCCTGTGGACACCAAAATCTGTGGATGCTCAAGTCCCTTAAAATCTTGGTGTAGTAAATGGCATAGTAAAATGGTGTTCCATACATAAAACAGAAAAATCAAAGTTTGCTTTTTAGAAATTTATAAATTTTAAAAATATTTTCAAGATGTGGATGGTTGGATCTGTGGATGAATAATCTGTGGATATGGTGGTCCAACTGTGTAGACAATCATGTTTATCATGTCTGAGTTTGATTCTCATTAGGATACAAATTTGGGCTCCTGAAATTATTCCTACATCATTACATATATGTCTTCATATATTATAGGACATCTGAACTGTCTGTTGCAATCTGTGAGTTATTTTTGCTCATTTTTTTAAAAGAAAAGAAATGAAAAAGAAAAAGAAAGCTGTTTGAATTTTAGCGGGAAATCCCTTTTGCACGTATTCATGGATTCAAGTGTTACAGATAATTTCTAACCTAACCTAAACATTTCAAATGTGATCAATCTTATCTAAACTCAGAAAAGAAAAGATTTTAAGCACCTGAATGAGATATGGGTGAGAGATGCTGAACCTAGCTCCTGGTGTTTTCATTTTTACCCTGAGCTTTTTTCTTCTATCCAGGATCACTTCTAGAACTTAAAGTAGGCAGTAGAGAAATCTGTCTCAGGTGATGGGCATTGAGTAAAAGTAGTAGATAGGAGAGCCGTTTAATCTAAACAAATGTATATAGGAATGCAGTCCCTAAAAACACAAAAATATGTTTAGAACCTATCCATGTTGCCTAGGCTGCATTTTTTAATTAAATTAAACCAAATCAGCTGTCATGCCATTTGTGTTTATCCAATTGGATCTCTTTCTTTTATTTACATTTTTTACCCTTGTACTATTCTGTGCACCATGGAATAGAAATTAAGGATCTTGTGCATATTGTGTGTCCTTTGTTTAATTTGTATATATTGTATTTTTGAATGCACATGATCTGGGTGCTTCCAGACAGAACGTTCCCAAATTACTATATGTAATATTATACTGTCTTTATTACTATTACTAAATTACTATATGTATATGTCTGAAGATAGTGTGCAGCTATACAGTTATGTCTTTCTTAATCAATATTTTTGAAAACAAAAGAAGAGAGAAGCATAGTGTTAGAAGTGGAAGATGACATTATCTGGAAACTCTGTAAACCAGGCAGGGGGAAAAAGCCATGCTTGGAAACCTAGGCCTGAAACAGACTGGCGGCTTGGATTGTCCGGGAACTGTGGTGACCGCACGTCCTGCTCTGAAAGCGGGCCACCACCATGGTCCTGAATGAGCTGCCGGCAAGGAGTGCTTTTTACAGCACTCCTTTTTATGTCAGCTTCAGGTCACCTTAGGTGGCCCTGGAGTGTCTTCCAGCCGATCCAGGGGCGTGCGCCATCTGCATGCCATGCCCCCAAAGCAGCTGGAAGCCGCTTCTTTGGCCTGTGTGTTTCAGGCCTTAGTTTCATTTATTAAATAATAACATGCACATAGGTCCCTATGCAAATGAATGTTTTCTATCAAAAGTACTAAGAATGCATATTCAAAATTTGGTGATTTTCCAGTACAAGCAAATAAAATTTTAGTTATATGGGGCCTCCTCTCCCTTATTTCAATATCAGGAATATGTCTTGTTTAGCAGAGAATATTTGTTGATGTGGAGATTAACAATTTATAAATATATTGTTTCCAAAGAAAATTGAATCACTCCAGTGAACAAGAAATTTAGAAATATGTTTCTTAAATGTCTAACATAATTTCTCCCAAATATTATTCAACAGATAATATAATTCCTTGCTCTCCCTCCACAATATAATTTGTTTTGTAACTGATAAGATTACTAAGGCTTATTTGTTCTTCAGTCATCTATTTGACAAACAGTTATAGCAAGTAGAGTGAGCCGTACAGTGTTAAAGCATCAAGGCATGAATTCAAAGACTCAAGTGCAAAGTTGGGAGATTCGGTGCATCTAAGCTGGAACTATAATTACTTTAAAAAGAGGAACATTATACTAGTTCTGTAAATGTTTTCCCCAAAATCTTTCTGTTGATAAATATATCTGTATTTTTGACAGATAGTCTGCAGAAGTACTAAACCTATAGAAATGGCTGTGAAAGAAAAGATATCCATGTTTTGTCACGTGGAACCTGAACAGGTTTGTTGGGTTTTTAATAATCACAACTGCATATGTAGCACTTTTAAGTTTTTTTCTTTCTTTTTTTCTTTTTCTTTTTCCATGGGGCGATATTTGATGTTGGAGGAAGATAAGCAGAAGACTACTCATTGGCATAATCACAGGGGAAATCAAGAAGCAAAGAAAATATTTTTTGAAATAATTATTTTCAAGCAGTCTCTAATTCAATGATTTGTAGTAGCCTTTGTGCCATTCTACTTACCTCTTCTATTAATTACAGAGAAACAGTTTAATCAGTAGACAAGCATGTTATTTGTTTTAAAAATCATAATATTCCAGCAGAGGTCAGTGTTGCATCTTCAGACAAATCAGGAAGTATCTCCTATTAATTTGCTATTAAAAGTTGTTGACTCATAAAGTGAAATAATATAAATTAATGTATATTCTCTACACTGTAGTGTTCTTTATTTGTATTTGATAGAAGGTTGTGCTTTCTCAGTACAAGTAAAATAGTAATAAAATAATTATTTATTTTATTCATTTGGGATGAACAGATTCTTTACATTTTTAGCATTTTTTAAAAAAATTGGACTGTCAATGTCCACAGTTCTGTACTTGCCTGTTTACGTCTGCCTAGAGGTAAACTCCATTACATTCAGTCAAACTTACTCTCAGATAGGTATGGATAGGATTGCAACTTCAGAAATATTTTTAAAAGCCTGTGCTGTGTAAATATCTGAAATTATTTCTTAAGAGAAAGACGGTAGGTTTATGTTGCTGAAAGAAAACATTCTGTATTGACAATGTTTTTGTTATTTCTTAATAGCCATTTTTAAAAAAAAAATGGATTCTGTAATACTGAATAAGATAACACAAAATCAGTAATATCCTAAGATCTCCCAAATGGCGGATTATTAGTCTAGTAAAACAATGGTTGGTCCATCTTTCTCTCCATCAACAAATAAGAGAGTAAACCCACAAACAACTCTAAAACATTCTGACTAGGAAATAAGACCTACTGCATTCAGTGGCACTTACTCATGAGAAAATATTGTTTGAATTGCACTGTTTGTAAGGAAGTCATTTGATTCTCTGTGTAGTGCAGAGGAGTAATCCATAGTCATGTAGGTTATATACTCCAGAGGCAAGAGTCATGAGATTTTTCTTCTGTTATGTCTGTTAACTCCATCTCAAATTATCTGGCCTGCCTTGCCAATGACAGAGTTTAAAGATATTCCCCTTCACTGAATTACATAGTTAATGTTGCAACTTTAATTAAATCAACCATTTTAAGTTGGTAATTTATTGAATAAAGTTCATGTGACTGATTGAAATATAGTGGTGTTTACTGCAGGGGTGGGCAACTGTGGAAGGCTAGGGGGATGCATTAGCCCTCTTAGGAAAACCTGGAGGGTGACATCTCACCCCGACATGTGCTCCCCACCAAATCAATTTTTGTTCCCAAATGCTCTTCCAGGGCAGTGATGGCAAACCTTTTAGGGGCCGAGTGCTCAAACTAAAAGGCGTTCTGGCACCGGGTGTTTCCCGGTGCTGGGGGTGGGACTTCGCTCTGCAGGAGCAGGACTTCTGCACTCCAGGGATGGAACTTCCACCCTCTGGGGGGTGGGACTTCCGGGGCGGGACTTCTTTCCCCCCACTCTTCTGGGCCTTCAGCTGCCTCTCCAGAGAAAGCTGAAGGCCTGTGAGGGGGATGAGGAGGGAAGAAGAGGAACAGGCACGTGCCTGTTCCTCCTCCTCCCCCCACACCGTCCCCAGCATTCAGCTGCCTCTGGAGGGGCAGCTGAAGTCCGGGGAGGGTCGGGAAGGAGGAGGAACAGGCACTCACCTCCTCTTCCTCCCCCTGCGCCATTCCCAGCCTTCAGCTACCTCCAAAAGGATGGGAAGGAGGAGGAACAGGTGCGCGCCTCTTTCTCCTCCTCCCCATCCTCCGCATGCCAGAGAAAATGGCTTCACGTGCCATCTCTGGCATGCATGCTATAGATTTGCCCCCACAGGTCTAGGAGATATGGGAGTATTTCCACCATGTTTTAGGGCCTTCCTGGACCTAAATTGGCCCAGGGAGGTTGCAAAATGTGGAAGAAATGCATCCCCTGGTGGATATTTTGGGTCATTTGGGGAAAAACAAGCCCATGGTGATTCCAAATGTAGTGGAAATGTCCCCTGCTAGAGTGTATTTGGGGATGTTTTGGAGCAAAAAAAGTTCCCAACTTTTTTTTTTTTACAATTTCTTTTAACCCTAGGGTCCACAACAATGGCTCTGGGGAACTGCATGTAGCCCATTGGGGCAGACCTTATGCAGAAGTCTCACAGATGAAAATATATATATATATATATATATATATATATATATATATATATATATATATACCTATTTCAGTATATTACATATTTATAATTAAAATGTTTTTCTAGGTAATATTCATCCATGATGTTTCTTCCACTTATCGAGTACCAATTCTTTTGGAAGAACAAGGCATCATTAGACATTTTAAAGAGAGATTAAATCTGCCAATTGATGACCGACCAAGTGAACAACTTTTCAAATGGAAAAAAATGGCAGATAGGTACTATTCTTTGTTACTTAACATTCCCTCCATGGCAATCCCATTCAGAGGACCTTTTCAGCTGCCACTCCTAAAATTTGGAATGACCTGCCGGAGGAGACTCGCCAGATTACATCCCTTGACTTTTTTAAAAAAGCGATAAAAACAATTCTCTTCTGGCAGGCCTTCCCAGACTGACCTCTTTCCTGATCTGAACTAACTGCCCATTTGATTTAGCTCCCCTAGACATTGCCACTGTTATTGAAGGGAGGGTGGGTCGAAGGGGTGGGGGGATTCGGGGATTATTTTCTTATTATTATTTCTATAATTGTTTTAATCTTTGCTGTTACCCGTCTCAATCCTCAACAGGAAGAGGCGGGATGCAAATAATAATAATAATAATAATAATAGGCTTTTTCATGTGTAAATCTGATTGCAATATTATTATGAAGGGTTTCTCATATCTAAACCTTTGGGGGAGTTGTCTTTTTATGTCTGCAATGATGCAGAAGTTAATATGCTTCCATATTTTGGGTACAATGTGGTGGAATAGCAGAAGGAGATTGAATTTCCTATGTTAATCTGTATTATTGTGACATTTCTGAGAACGGACTATACATATATTTCTGTGCAAATATAAATTAATCTCTAAAAATGATATTTTACTATGTGGTATTTCCCACTTGGACCCTTATGTCTTGCCTTCACTTCTCCATCACTGCAAACACTGAATAGTATGTAGTGCATCTAGTATACGGGATATTTTCTATGTATTATATGGGATCTCAGCTATACCACCAGTACCAATGTATAGACCATAATTGTCCTAGCTTATTTTTAATGATTCATATGTAGTCATTTATTGTACTGTTAAAAAATACTCTGGACCAAATTCTAAACAAGATGTGAATTATTCCATCCTGGTCACAATCCCATTTACTGAGCAATAAATTCCAGTGATGTCTCTTGTTGTGTTTATATGCCTTCAAGTTCACTCCTACTTGTGATGACCCTATTGGGGTTTTCTTGTCAACATTTATTCAGAGGAAGTTTGTCATATCCTTCCTCTTAGGGTGTGAAATGTGACTTTCCTGAATTCCAGTGGGTTTCCATGACTGAGCAGGGATTTTAATCCTGGTCTCCTGGAATCCTAGTCCAGCACTCAAACTGTTGCACCATGTTCACTGTTTAAGATTAATGACAGACTCCCAAACATCTTTCATATATGTTATATGTTTACAGTCTACATTTTCTGTCTCTAAATTTTAGAACAAAGCTAAATGAAGATTTTAATCATTTTGTGACCCACCAAAATAAGAGATTTATTGTTTGCTTCTATTCTCAGATATGAGAGGATGCTGAAGACATGTTCTGTAGCACTAGTTGGCAAATATACAAAACTGAGGGATTGCTATACATCAGTCTTCAAGGCTTTGGAACATTCAGCTCTAGCAATAAACCACAGACTCAATTTAATGGTGAGGATCAATCTTTTCTTCTTTTCCTTTCTTTGCATTTTCCTTCCATCCCAGGATGCTTATACATTTAATAACTTTGGTTGGAATTCATCTTGCAGCTGTTGCTCACAAATAAAGTATAATTTAATTAGGATTTTATGGGCATATAAGATGTGTTTTGAACATATTGGTATTTTTTTAATGTTACAGTAATTTCTTTGACTAGTTTTCTGCATTGTAAGGGGCAGTGGTGCACGCTTGGCAAATATTTGTTGAATTCATTGGTTCTGATCAAAGCATTAGATGCTAAGGAAATTATTTAACAAATGGCTAATGATTTATCAAGTGGCGAAGAGAATGTAACCACAAGTGGTTTCTGGGTTACAATTTAAATGTGTTAGATTTTATGGAAGGCTTACTAACTGAAAAATCTAGTAAAGGCTGTGTTTATTAGCAAATAATAAACTTGTTTCCACTGCTAGTTGCACTGCAAATATGTCCACAAATGCATATTTTTGAAAACTTATATGTGTACATCTGGGAACTCTTAATAACAGTTAATAGCAGTTGTCTTAATGCAAATAAAAGTTAGACTTGTAGAGCAATCTGTTGTTTCAGTTGTCTTAATGCAAATAAAAGTTAGACTTGTAGAGCAATCTGTCAGTGATTGCATTAACATAAAGTATTCAGTTCTCTTAAACAGATAAACTTTAATATGTGTGTATGAAATTAGATAGAGAATAGAACCTCTGATTTTCTTCATAGGTAAAAATGGTATTTATAGATCTTGTTGAAGAGGCCATGTGAATTACTGCAGTGTTAGAAGTCTTGAGCTTGGACACATATTCATGAAATGTGCTCTGAATGTCTCTTGAAGCTACAGTGGACCCTTGGTATTTGCTGGGGTTTGGTTCTAGGACCCCCCCCCCCCAATGGATATCAGAATCTTGGGATGCCTAAATCCCAATTAAATACAATGGCATAGTAAAATTGTGTCCCGTGTATATAATGGCAAAATCAAAGTTTCCTTTTTGGAATTTATATTTTCGGAATGTTTTCAAGCCTTGGGTGCTTGAATCCGTGGATGAAGAATCTATGGATGTGGAGGGCTGATTGTATTGTGAATCCAGAATTCACTCAATCCTGTCAGAGAAATTAGTCATGCTTTGAACAAAGATAATAGCATCAGAAATAAAGAAGAGAGAAGTGCTGTCATTTGTATGCAATAAAATTTTCCTTTTATGGTGCTTTTATTGTGCAGATAAGTGTCCTGACATAAGCATTTATGCAGCATATTGAAATATTTTAAAAATTTAATCTTTACATCAGTATCAATTGAAATCAAAAGTGTAGACAACCCAGAAGGCTGAAATTGTCAATCACTAGCAGAAGTAACCAGTTCCATACGGGTTGCCAACCCCTTGTCCTTCCCATCCTGGTGTTGTTTCCTTCCCATTGTGACATGATTTTTCTCTCAGCAACCACCCACCTGTATACACAGGCAGTCTTACTTTTCTCCCACCTATCCACTTACTTTTATGCCCTTTATTTCCTATGGAACTAGCTGCTTTTTGTTTTTCCTTATCCATTCAGGTTCTTTTTCCCCCCTTTGCTCACCCACTCTTCCCAAGTGACACCTTTCTCTCTACCCTGGCACACCTTCTCTTTCCTTCTGTTCTTTCTATTCTCCCCACTCCACTCCCCCCACTCTTTCTATCTTGCTGGTCTTTGTCTCGCTTCATTCTAGTGCTTATTCTGCTTTTCGATCTGCTCACTTTCCTTATGTTCCTTATTAGTCATGCAAAAGCACCTTCTCTCTCTTTCTCTCTTAACTTTTTGAAAAGTTTATGGTTCCCTACAGAGGGAAGCAGAAGCATGTTGTTGTTGTCTGTCCCTTACCTGTGATCCACTTGGAGCTACCAGAGGTTCCCTGGAAAGATGTATGTGCAACTTCCTGTCTGCTGGTGAAGGAAGTCTGTCATCTAGTAACTGAAGCTACTACTGTAGTCTGTAGATAAACTTTAGTTAATTAAACCATTTTAAAATCCAAATATCTCCAGGAAGATTCCCTCCCCCAAAACTTGGCTTTGTTTGTATTCCAGATTTCAGGTAGATTTCACTATGGAACTATGGTGAAGAACCATCCACATGGGCATGGATGCACACACAAATTTTCCAGTGTTACTGTTTTTCTTATTATTTATTCACTTATATCCCACATTTTCCCCAAATCTAGATCCAATGCAGGTTAGAAAAATTAAATACAGAGAAAAGTACATAAAAAGGCATAAGTAAACACATGAAACTATTGTTAAAATCCAGTTTTAATAAATATGTGCTAATTACTGCAGAGGACAAGATAAGAATTTAAAATGACTTGACAGATTGGAGACATGGGCCAAAACTAATACAATGTATTTCAATAGAGATAAATGTAAGGTACTACATCTAGGCAGGAAAAATAAAATGCACAAATGTAGGATGGGTGATACCTTTCTTGAAAGCAGTACATGTGGAAAAGCTCTGAGAATATTAGACCACAAGGTAAACATGGTTAGCAGTAAGATGCAATGGCCACAAAAGTAAATCCAATTCTTTGATTCATCAATAGAAGCATAGTGTCCAGATCAAGGGAAACAGTAATGCCATTGTGTTCTGCTTTGGTCAGAGCTCACCTTGAATATTTTGTCCAGTTCTGGGCACCACAGTTCAAGAATGATATTGACAAATTGAAACATGTCCAAAGAGGGGTAATCAAGATGGTCAAAAATCTAGAAACCAAGCCTGAGGAATGATTTACTGAATTGGGTATGCTTAGCTTGGAGAAGAGAAAACGGAGATGACATGATGGGTATCTTTAAATAGCTGAAGAGGTGTCATGTAGAAGATGGAGTGAGCACATCAACTACTGATTTTAAATTATGAGAAAAGAGATTCCATATAAACATTAGGAAGAACATCTTTGCTGTAAAAGCTGTTTACTAGTGGAATAGATTTCCTCAGCAGGTGGTGGACTCTTCTTCATTGGAGTTCTTTAAAAAGAGGTTAGACAAACATTTTTCAGGAGTGCTATATGTATATTTTTGCATGGCAGGCGTTGGATCAGATAGTCCTTGTTGCCGCTCCCAATTCTAAAATTCTAATTAGTGTACATATATCTCCCTCTCGTCTTTACCCTCCCCCCAAAACCATTGAACATCACCTGTTCATTTAAAATTCAAAAATATAATGATGAAACCAGGCTTTCAAAATAAATTTGCACTTACGATCAATAAAGTAGAGTTATAATTATGTTCAACATAAACAGTGAATATTTCATGAGCAGTTTTTATTTAAAAATGTAGAACTACCAGTTTTCCTTCCAAGAAGCACTAAATGGCAATACTGAAAATTTTCACAGAAATCATATCTATAAAAGATTAAAACACCATTTTTTTTACTTTTCATGCAGTATTATTTTGCCACAAATCTGGCAGTAGTAATAATGGCACTTCAACAGTGTAGTTGGTGCCCCCCCCCCCCCAATGCATCTCGCCTCTTTATTCAGCTTTGTTCCTACTTGCATGTTTGGCATCAGAGCACTTCTCATGTTTGGTTTCCTGTCATGGCTCCCACTTCTGACCCCCAAAATAAAAACTTTTCTCATTGTCTTACTGAGTTGTAAAAACAAAAGTAAAAAATAAGTATACTTCATCCAATTCTTTCCTATGGGGGAATTATAGAGGGATGTTGTTGTGCAAGATTGTTTAACAACAAAGGGAAGGTTCAGTGATGCTTAGATCACAGCTAGGGAATGTTTGCAGTTGTGTAGCAAATTGTAATATTCTGAGATACATTTTTTCATGTGCAATTATTAGAAATTCCTATTCATGAGCAATACGCAATGGAGATTATTCTATAATATAATTTTGTTCTGCTATGTATATGAGGTTGTGAAAAATGTCTGTATGTGTTTTCTTAACTAGTATATAGATTCAGCAGACCTTGAACATAAAACAGAGGTTGAGAATCCAGTGAAATTTCATCAAGCCTGGCAAAAACTTTGCAAAGCAGAGTAAGTTTCACATTTTATTGCTTTACTGCTTTATAACTTCCATTACTTGGCATTTGTTAATTCCTTACTTTACTTTAGAATGGTATTGTACTAACACATCTTGATGTCATAATAATGTGTGTGTATATTAGAAGCTCAGCTATCAAATTGATACTGTGAATTTGCTTCATTTACTTTATTTTCACTCATGTCATTATTATTATTATTGTTATTGTTATTGTTATTGCTTATATCCCTCTCTTCAGCCAAAAGGCTATCAGAGCGGCTTACAAATGGTTAATTAAACATTTCCCTGCCCTCAGGCTTACAATCTAAAAAGACAAGACACAAAAGGAGAAGGGAATGGTGGTGGGGAAGGGAATAAGTCCATCAGATCTTCTCTCCCTCTCAGGCAGATGGACTGGAGGGAGGGCCCTTCTTCCTGTTCAGGCTAGGCCCAATGGAGCTGGCCTGCCTTCTCTCCCTCGATGATGGTGGATGGGGGGAGGGCCCTTCTTGTTAACAGTAGAGCAAAATTATATTGCATAGGAAACATGTGGCTTTTAGTTCGGATACAAAGGGAATAACACCACACAAATAACAAGACGCTATAGCATATACTCTGCAGATTAGGATTTTTTTAAAAAAAAGTCTATTTTGGCACAAGATCTTATGTGTTATGGTAGTATGTTTAAAAATGGCGTTGGTCACAAAACATTAATGCCACACAGATGCAGTTAAGATAAGACCCTGGGTTTGAAGGAACTTACTTTAAGTTTAAATTAACTATATGTGTCTTGCATAACAGACACATATAGAACTCTGTTATCTAATACTTAGGCAGCTGCCAGGCAGTGGTGTCATGGGGAGATATGATGGTGCAGCCTGCACTGGGTGACACCCTAGAAGGTGAATGAAACCCAGTTGGCCCCTCCGTGCTCCCCCCTCTGTGCATTCCCACCCCTGTGCCATCCCTGCACTCCCCCACACATTTTTCTGTGCATTCCCACCCCATGCCATCCCTGCGGTCCCCTACGCAAACCCACGCACCCCTGTGCCATCCTGTCCTTTTATTCATCAGCAAAAGGATGGGGCAGCACTGGAGGGAAGCACATGTCGCCCCCCAGAAGCCCTGCCCCCTGCTGTGATACCCAGTACGGGGATGCTACTGCTGCCAGGCATAGAGTGGGGTCACATTGGTTCCCTCAGAGAACCCACCTTCTGAGATTTTAAAATATTTCTGATTTTTAAAAATAAAAATACCCCTAACATTCTTTGAGGGTAAGTGGGGCAATTTTACTATGTCCTTCCCAGTGCTGTTTCAGATCTATGACAGGCTTTGCTTAAACCTGAAGCTGACTTCCAGTTTGCTTCCTCGTGTTAAAAAGGCATTTTCTAGGTTTAAAATAGCTCATGGGAGGCCAGCCCCCTCCCCTTCCCACCTGAAACTGCATTTATGGTCCAAATCCCACCTCTAGAAAGAGGTTGTCTAAAGAAAAAATATTTTCAGCCAAATTTTTGTGTGGTTGAGAGCCAAAGCAGAATTCTTAAGGACCACACAATTCCCACACCTTCCCTAGGCGGGGGGGCATTTTTGTACAAAAATTTGTTTTTGTTTTGGAAAAATTGAAGGCTGGGAGTCCTTGGCATCTTACAAACAGCCTGATGGGCACATGCAATTCATGAGCCATGCTCTGCCCACCTCCAGCTAATATAATCTAACCCAGGGGTAGGCAACCTTTCCCTTTAAGGGCCGAAGGACTTCAGCTCCCAGAAGCCTCAGTCATGTTGGCCAATAGTCCCATGTTGGCCAATAGCTCCTGGGATTCTGGGAGTTGAAGTCCCTCGGCCCTTAAAGGGGAAAGGTTGCCTACCCCTGATCTAACCTATTCAGTTTCTCATCTGTTGCTGTCTTTGTACTCTGTATTTTCCCTCAGTTGTGTATTAGTTCCTGGAGGTTTTGGACACAGAGGAACTGAAGGAAAAGTTCAAGCAATTTCCTGGGCAAGGACGAAGAAAAAGCCTTTTCTTGGTAAGAAATTTACAGCTATCTTCAGTTTTGCATAATGTAATTAAAATCAGTGAGCCAGTGTGGTGTAGTGATTTGAGTGTTGAACTACAACTCTGGAGACCAGGGTTCGATTACCAGCATGGTCATGAAACCCATTGGATGACCTTGGGCAAGTCACACTCTCTCAGCTTCAGGGAAAGGCAATGCCAAATCTCTTCTTGCCAAGAAAACCCCATGATAGGTTCACAGCAGATGGCAAGTCTGCGGATATTGAGGACCAGTTGTACTTGCAGCTCTCCTCCACATCCCATAAGGGCAGAAGCGGGTTGCCTAGCTTCAACCATATGACGAGGTGCCCCCTTCCAACATCACAACCCATAACTAGGTCCTGCAAGTAGAACAGCAGCAGCAACAGGTAGGGGAGCACACAGACATCTGGTCTATACCTGTTGTGAAGTTTCTGGGAAACTCCCCTGAAAATAGCCGGTTTGTTTAGATGGGGCTAAGGGCCGGTCGGGTTGGAGTGGGGCTGGATCAACCGGAATGGTGTCCAGTCTGCCTGTTCCCAGCCCAGGGCTATTGGCCTGCATCATCTAAACAGGATGACATGAAGCAGGGGGAACACAGGCTTTTTGGTCCATGCATACAGCCCCTCTGAGAAGTCTGCAAAATCCCAAATCCCAAAGAAAATAGATGGGAGAGAGAAGGAACAAAGAGAAAAGAAGGGATGAGGCACAGTGAGAAGTGAGTTCCCTTTTAGAAATTCCCCAACTTTTATAGCCTCAAGTTCACATGAACCTGCTATTTTCCCATGCCATTTCATTGGTCCTTTCCCTGACTATCTCATTAAAACTTTGTATCAATTAAAAATGGTTTGTCTGAATTTATTGTTGGATAAAAAGTTGAAATATTTGCCTGTTCCTCCAGATGCATCTCTTAGTGCTTTCTTTCAGCTGCTCAGAAGTCATAAACTTTTGTATCCCAAGTTCATCTGTTGTACTATCCAGATAAATACTTGATCTGGGGTCATACATTTGTCCTCCTTACTTTGAGAGTTTGGTCATCAAAAGTGTTTGTGAACAGCCCTTATCAGTACCAGCTAGGATACAGTGTAGTGTCTATTATGCAAGCCACATACCGTATTTTTCGGTGCATAAGATGACTGGGCATATAAGACAACCCCAAACCTTTCCAGTTAATATATAGAGTTTGGGATATACTCGCCGTATAAGACTACCCCTCTTCCAACGGGGGGAAATGAGAAAGTGTTGGGGGGAAAGGACTGCCAATATACTAGGTGATGCATTCTGGGGTATGTACAATTTGTGGCCAAGTAAGTGACCCTGGGCATGTCACACTTTCAGCCTCAGAGGATGGTAATGGCAACTCCCATTTGAAGAAACATGACAAGATAACCCCATGATAACGTTGCCTTAGGGTTGCCATAAGTCGGAAAGGACTTGAAGACACAAGAAAAACAAAAAAGTTTGCAATTGTTTCATAGGTAGTACATGGGAATAGGAGCCAACATGGTGTAGAGGTTTAAGTGTTGGACTACCACTCTGGAGACCTGGGTTTGATTGCCCACTCTGCCATGAAATCCACTGGGTGAACTTGGACAAGTCACACACTCTCAGCCTCAGGGGAAGGCAATAGAAAATCACCTCTGAACCACTCTTGCCAAGAAAACCCCAGGATAGGGGTTCACCTTTTATCCGCTGCTGCTTCCTGCTCCAGCCTCATGCCACTCCTTCCTCCTCCTCCCACCTCGCGCCGTGCCACCCCTTCTTCCTCCTCCACCCGGCGTATAAGACAACTCCTGACTTTGGAGATTTTCCTGGGTTAAAAAGTAGTCTTATATGCTAGAAAATACAGTATATCAAAATAATTGGCATTAATTAATCACAATGAATAATAAGCTTAAACCAACTACTATACTTCCGCAGGTTTCTAACAAATTGCTAAAAAAGTCTAAAATTTGTTGTTTTACTGTGTAAGCATAAAAGAGAAGGTTATCATTATTTGAAGCACAAGTACATAAACAAATAAAGAAATAAATATATTCCTAAAACTTTTTAAACTTTCCTTAATTTAGGTCAGGGGTAGGCAACCTAAGGCCCGGGGGCCGGATGCAGCCCCCCAAGGCCTTTGGACTGGCCCCAGGCCGGTCCTGCCGCCGCCGCCGCCCCACGTCGCCCATCCATGATGATATTGATTATTGTTATTGTTCTTGGGGTTTTCTTGGCAAAAGCTTCACAGGGGTTTTGCCAAGGCTTTTCTGGGGCTGAGAAAGTGTGCATGCTTATTTTTTTAATTTTTAATTTTTTTAATTTTTAATTTTTATTTATTATTTATTTATTTATTTATTGTGCTTTGGGGGCCCCAATTGTCTGAGGGACAGCAACCCGGCCCCCGGCTCAAAAAGGTTGCCTACCCCTGATTTAGGTAGTGGTTAAAAGGAAAGCAATATGCTGCAGCAGTGAAAATGAATGGAAAATATTATGGGGTTTACATATTATTTTAGATTTCTAACTTACTTTTTCACCATAGATTCACAAAATAGCTAAATGTGCTCAGGATCATGGCATAGAATATATGAAATTTGTGTGCTGCTGCATTCATTTACTTTTTTCCCCATTTCTTATAGGAGTTTGTTTGGGAATGCAGCTGGCAGTAGTGGAGTTTGCAAGGAATTGTTTAAATTGGAAAGGTGTGTTTTCTTGTACAAAAATGGTTCATTTAAAACCTAAGATGAAATCCCAGCAGCTGAAGTGAGATGTGTTTAGCCACCAACAGTTAAGAAACAGTTAAGAAATCCAGTGTCATCACTCTAGTGCTCTTGTTCATCACCTCTATCTGCAGTTGAAGCTACTGATGAAGCAGGTACAGATTTAGAAACTGACAAAGGCTTGATGTCATTTATTGATCATAGTAGTTGGAAAGTAGCTTAATATAATATGACTTGGTGACTAAAATGTTTCCCCCACCAACATTTCACTGATAGTTCTGCCAAAGATATTTTTTCTGAAAGATCAAAGACCATATTTAGCACAACTGTCTGGCTTAATGGCGAAACAGATTGCCCTTTTGCGCTGGCTTCCAGGCAGTTTCAGAGTGTGACATTTTGACACCACATGCTCTGAAACTGCCTGGAAGCCGGTGTCATGCTGCCTGCCTGCCCGCATGTGGGCCAGCTTAATGGCACTCTAGCAGTGTTGCGTTTACATGCCGCATGCTGCAGGAGCGCCATAAAGCCACAGCAGGGAGGGAATTTGCCGCTTCTTTTGGGGCCGGCAAGAAGCTGGATTGGGGCTGTGACATATGGTTGCTGCAGCCCCAACCCAGCTCTCTCAGGGTGGTCTGTTCCACCCCTTAGTGTCACGTAGGCCAATCTGTTCTTGTTCACTGGAGTTTATAGATATGCCTAGTCAAAATATTCTGATTCTCAACAATGAAATCTACATTTGTTTAGTTAAAGGATATATTATTATTTTACATCAACATAACAATAGATGTAAAATTAACTGTATGACTAACATTTTAAAATCTTCTACAGATGCAAATTCTACAGAATTTGACTCAGATACAAAGAATCCTGTTGTAAGTACTGATTTCTTGCTATGTTTTTAAATAGGTAATTTGGTTGGATCCAGACTCAGTCATGCTTAGACTACATCCCTTGAAATCAGTGTGACAGGTCAGTAATGTCTGACAAGTTCCACTGATTGCAGTGAGTATTTTAACTGGCAGTTTTAACCACCTGTATGCTTGACACTCTGATATTAAATAGTTGAGCCAACCATAATCTTATTAGGCAGAAGTTTTTTCTCTATAGCAGGGATGGGCATCTGTGGGAGGCTAGGGGCTGTATTAGCCCCCTATGAGATCTTGGATTGGGGGCAGTGGAAAGATCGAAGGGGGCATTGAGGGGAAAGGGGATAGCAGGGGGTGGTGAAGGAAAAGGGGATGCAGGGCTACAATCAAAGTATTGCTGTGCAAGAAAGACAAGGGGAACCAGCAGCCTTTAGGACCACGGTGGGAATGAAATTGCATGGAACTTCTTTTCAGGGTCCTTTAAAACCAACACACAGCCTCACTGATTGTTACATGTGGTGGTGTCTCCTGCTCTTTGCCTGCCTGCCTGAGCTCAGTCCCTTAGCCACGTCTTTTGCTAGTAGTGGTGATGGCAGTTGGGAAACTCTTGTGAGGCTTGGGCACAGAGCATCGCTTATGTGGTTCGAAGCACTGCCATTTGGGACAGATTGATTGACTGGAGAAAGTTAAGTTAGAGCAGGGGTAGGCAACCTAAGGACCGGGGCCAGATGCGCCCCCCCCCCCCCCCCGAGGCCTTTGGACCGGCTCCAGGCTGGTCCTGCCGCCACCACAGCCACCCGCCATGATGATATTGATTATTGTTGTTATTATTTGTTCTTGAGGTTTTCTTGGCAAAATCTCCACAGGGGTTTTGCCATGGCTTTTCTGGGGCTGAGAGAGTGTGCATGCATTTTTTTTTAATTTTTATTTTTTTAATTTTTAATTTTAATATTTATTTATTTATTTATTTATTTATTTATTTATTTATTGGTGCTTCGGCCCCCTCCAATTGTCTGAGGGACAGCAACCCGGCTCCCGGCTCAAAAAGGTTGCCTACCCCCGAGTTAGAGCATGTGGTGGTGGGGAAGAGGTAATGGCAAAAAGGAGCTTTCACATTTTAGACCCTGCGTAAGCTTTGTGTGCTTTGCCAGGGCTGATTTTTTTTTTCATCAGAGAGGCTGAGAGAAGAAGTAGCAGAAGAAACAATGTTTGTGTGTGTGCAGGGGAACACTTGAAACTATGTGGGGAAGACATGTCTCTGGGGAAGGAGAGGGAGGAGTATACAATGTCAATTCTTGGCAAGAGTCCTTTACCTTGAAGCTGCTCCTGTAGTTAAAATATCTCCTTTTCTCCATCTGTGCCAGTCTCCAGTCCAGAGCATGCAGCCTCTGTATAACCCCTACACATACATCAGCTGCACCCCCTCTGCCCCAACGAAGAAGGATTTAGAGTTCTTTCTTGCCAGGGAAAAGTTTTCTCCCATGCACCAGGTCACTTTGAGGAGCAGCAAACAAGCAGCTGGCTGAGCAGTGACCAAGAGGCTTCTTATCTGTACTGGCCTATGCCACAAGGCCAGCTTGGGTAGAAGCTTCTCAGTCACTGCTCAGCCAGTCGCTTGGTTGCTGCTCCCAGGGTGACCAAGTACAAAGTGAGCAGCAGCCAAGATGGGTTGTCTTGAATTTGCAGTAGAATAGTAGACCTAACATCAAGAGATACACTTTGAGAGGTGCTAGTGTCGTTGCCCAAGAGGAAAGGGGGGTACCCCAAAAACATTTTGGGACCACTAGCTTGGAGGGATGCACCTGCTCCAGCAAATAGAGAGAGAGAGAGAGAGCATCTAAACACCTGGGGGCATTTCACCATGTTTTGGGTTTCAAAAAAGGCCTTTGTTAATTTGGCCCAAGGAACCTGCAAAATGTTTGGGGAAAATGCACCCAATGCACCCTAGTGGACATTTTGGAGCATTTCAGGGCAAAGAATGTTTTTTTAATTGCCAAAATTATTTTTGGAGTCTTAGGGATCCTCCAAACATGATACATTTTATCTATCTATCTATTCATTCATCCATCCATCCTTCTGGGTCCTGAGGGACATATAAATGGCTCTCGAGGGCTGCCCACCCTTGCTCTATATGAACATTAATTGATGCAAATTTATTAATATGGTAGTTTTTATGTTCTTATGGTTAACCCTGGCACTGAGTATGTATTCTGGCACTTGGCTCACATGATTCCTGGGCAATACAATATTTTTAAAAGAAGTTTTTAAATGAGATGCCACTACTGCAGTTGGTTGGTCAAACAGTAAAGATTTTGCAGGTAGATTGTAGTCAAAGTCTTATTTCTGAACATTATTGTGGATTTATTGTCACATGTGCCTACCCAGAGTTCCCAATATCAGTTGCTAAAGCTCAGGACACAGGCTTAAACAAGCAACTGTAATACAGTTAGGAAATACTGCAGTTAGGAACATGCATAGGCAGAAAGTGTCTAGTGTGTATGTCAGGTCTGACTAATGCAGAGGCATTATAATTCCTGCCAGTGTTGAGATCTGATGTTGAATCCTGCTGCTCTTTTTTATGGCTGCAACAGCTGGAAGGGCAAAACCTCCATACAGACACATAGAACCTACACACTTAATAGTTCAAACAGAAGATTTGTGGCTAAAATCAGATTTGGACTGGGAACATTCTCTGGTTCATAGCATAGATGCTCGGCTACTCTCTCACACCAGACCTCAGCTACCCATAAGCTGCTTAAAAGTCTCATTTGGAAATAACATATAATACATAATGTAAAGATACATGGAATTCCTCCAGTAAGATAAATTTCTGAAAATATTTTAAATTCACTCTTAAATTACCTGAAAAGAATATTGATTCATTTTACGAATCATCATATATGAATTATTTTAAATGGATATTTATTGAATGACACTCATCTTTTCACAGAGATGGTTTGTAGAAATGCAACCATTTTCATAGTCCATAATTGAATGGATTTGGGATCTCACGTGTTTTCTTTGTCTTTGTCCTCTTTGTAGGATGGTTTAGGATCCAAAATTGGTTAGTCCAGTCAAAGTAGATAATCCAGCCAAGCCACTTAACTTGCTCATCAGTGACTTAAAATCATTAAAGTTGATTTTCCCATCTTTATCTATGTCTGCATATTTGACAATGTCATTGAAAGACATTGAACTCTATGGATTTTGTTTTGTAGGGAGGGGGGAATAATAAAAGACAAAACAAAATAGTTTATGTAGACAATTTCAGAGAAGGAACATTTTCAAAACACGTTTAAGTTAATCTATGCCATTGGAACATGAATAGCATTTGTTATTAACTTATAGTTGTATTGCTACAAAATTTGAGGTAAGCATCTTCATTTCTGCACATTTTAAAGACTGTCACAATTTTATCAGCTACATCTATATTTTAAAAAGTGGTTTACCATGTAAAACATTTCTTACAGTTTCTTATTAGGAATTGAAGATAAACACATTCTTTTACCTTCTTCTTAGGACTGCAAATTGTGTTTGTTTTATTAAAATGGAAAATCAGACTGCTTTGCTTACTATACCTGATGGAATGGCCTCAGTGATGGGAAGTAGGGAGGCAGGGTTAGGGGGGAAAAAAGGTGACCTCTTCATCCTTCTGCACTCATTAAATATAACAGGCCTTTTAACTCTGTTTTTGTAGAAATATTTGAGGCATTCTTTTGTAGGAACTTCAGTGAGTTCCCTAAGCTACAGGATTCTGGAGCCTTTCTGTTGTTCTCAGTCCTTTTAGCTTTAACATTCAAAATTTGTCTCATTATTAGTGGACAGAATTCTCTGTTGAAGTTACAACTACGTAACCTACAATTAGGCACTTGTGACTTACATATTCACAATCCCTAGTTTAGGGACTGTGTGGGTATGGCAAAAGTCCCTCAATCCCCATTTACCTGGAAGCAGCCACTGTGATTGACTCCATTCCCCTGGAGTAGGAAGCAGATGGTCCTACCCCCACCCCATGGGAGCAACATGAGGGTGAATTGCAACGGGGGGGGGGGGTGTCCATGAGATCGCTCATGGAAAACAGCAGTCTGCTGCTTCCCAAGTGGCAGGTGAACAGACCCCAATAATCACTGTGGCTGCTTCTGGGTAAGTGTGGATTGGGGTTGGGGGGAATCAGGCTGGGATTCACTGCATACAAGAGTCCAGTCACAGTTTATAAAGTGGTTGCTAAACCCACTTTTCAGCCTGAACAAGGTCCCAAGACAGTTTACAAGAACAATAAACAAAAACTAATTTAAAGTAACATGATTAAAACAGAAGGCAAAATCCAGTTTTAAAGTCAGATTTTGCTTTTGCAGTGTGGCTTCTCTACCCTTCTTTCCTCTAGCAGTCTCCCAGTGACCCCCTCCCCAGAAACACAGTGCTGCAGAGGGTTCTTAATTCTCAAGAGCAGATCTCCAGGGTGCTTTGCAGATGATGTGGGGGAAATGATACATTCTACTGCTGGAAGCTGTAACATCAGTGGAAGTGATTAAATGAATTTCACCCAGAGTATTAAAAGGAAATCAGTTAAAAACATTAAAAGCCAAGTGGAATAAAACTATTTTGACTGGCCACCTAAAGGTGATTTATTCATTTGACAGGGAATTCTGTAAACAAGGAACTGCCACAGAAAGCGACCTGTTCTGTATTCCCATGTTCCTTCCAACTAAACTTTTTTTGTGCTCGGCGTTATAATAGAACCTCTGAAATGTAATTTGAGAAATGTTTTCCCATCGAAATGTTTTGCTGGTGTTTCAAGGAGTTTCCCCACCTATTCTGTAATCAAATGTAGCTATTCTGTCCATCTTCAGAGTGCATTATCCCTTTAAAAATAATATTTTTACTTCATCTGAAAAAATATTTTTTATGTTCATAATTTTTCGTTATTACCGTGAACTAACTTGGCTCTAATTATGTATGACTACAGCATCAAAACGTGAAAATTAAACTGGGGTAAAAATGGCAGAACAGTTTTTTTTTTGATTATATATATATATATATATATATATATATATATATATAAAGATTAGTTCCCAGTACTAAAAATGATTTAATTCTAAATATTGTAATCTTCCATGAACAATGCTTTTGGCTTTTCTTGAGATAATGTAAAGGCAAATATTCAACCATTAGCATTACTAGATTTCTGTTGTTGTTTTGAGTTTTGAGTAGTGTTGTTTTGAGTTTTGTTTTGAGTAGTGACCCAGCATATTTTTTTCTGTAGTTAAATAGTTGTGCTTTCCTTATCAGATAGCTATTTCTGTAAATGTGAAATCCATACACCAAACCCAGAACATATTAGTGTCAGTGAACCTTTGGCCTCTCAATTCATATATTTAAAATGAATGGTGAGTTTTCTTTCATACTGAATTATCCCTACATTTCCATCCACTTCCATCCCTCCCTTGCTGCCCAACATATCTTAAATTCTGCAGAATTGCTAAAAAGGTTTGCAGGGTGAGGAAAATAACAATATTGTGTTTTATATTTAATTGGCAGCACCGTTTTAGAAAGACTTACCAAAAAGTTTGTGAAGTTATCCCGAAGCAAACTTTGAAGTCCTTCAGTTGAAAGCAAACTTGAACTACCTTCTTTTATAGCATATTGAGTGAAGAGTTTTAAAAGATTTTCAGTACTAAAGTTCTCCATGCTTTTGTTTATTGAAAACCTGTAAAAGAAAATGTAGAGGTGGCATGTTTTGTTATTTATAAGGAGCAACACTAATTTCAACTGAAGCTGCTTAATACGTATGGGAAAATTGTAAATTTATATACAGACACTATGATATGATGATTTATTTTATATTTGCATCTGTTTTACCACTCATTCCTGAGGTAATCTGGTAGAAAAAATGCTTTCTATATATGACATGATAGTTAATTCTATCAATACAGTCCTAGGCCTGTCTTTTTAAATGTTAAGTCTCAATGAATTTGATAGGGTTTATTACTAAGTAAGAACGTATAGGATTTGCAAGATAAAATAGTACAGTCATAGAAGATATTGAAACAGATCTACACGTGTATGAATCATATTTACCTGATGCTCCAAACCTAAGAGGCTTTGGCGATGAAATGTGAGAAGCTATAGATTAGGACACCCTTTATAAGTTTCATCTTCTTCCACTCCACCCTGATTATGAAATGTGTCTTCTTGTTAAAGGAACTTGCTGACAGTTGTTAGACATGTTGGTAATTTAGCAATCAAACTTATTTCTTTAAAATTATGTATTTATTGCACTGTTTCTGCCCTGTCCATATAGCTGATTGAAGTCCCCCCCCCCCCGTGGTTATTTTGTGAAAAGGGTTATTTGGAATTTTATTGTTTGAATTTTAATGTTTTACAGTTTGTCATAGCATGTTAAATCTATTATTTGTTACTAGGTGCACCACAATATTGCAAGCTTTCCATAGTTTTCTCCATTCCTACTTGTATGTATCTAAACCTCTGGAATGTCAGTACAGGAAAACACCGTATATTTGTACACTGCATAGTTTCAAACAAGAAAGCACAGAGTCCAGGATGTATCTTGGGAATCTCTTAAATGTTTCTCTCCATACAAAAATTATTGAAGGATCATACCAGAGAGATAACTTAATATCTCAGCCAGTAAGTAACAAGATGAATATAAAACTCTATTCTAATCTAGAAATGATTATTATTATTAGTAGTAGTAGTAGTAGTAGTAGTATCATCATCGTTGTTGTTGTTTATTTGTATAGGGCAGTGATGGCAAACCTTTTTGGGGCTGTGTGCCCCAAGTAATTTTTTCCCCGGCATTGGGTAGCATGTCTGCCCTCTGGCGGGGGGGGGGGGGCTTTCGCTCTCCGGTGGTGGGATTTCTCCCCTTGCCCTTCTCCTGGTCTCCAGCTGTCTCTGAGAGACAACTAGAAGCTGGGGGAGGTCTGGAGGGAGGAACACCTGTGCACACCAGTTGCTCCTCCTCCCTCACCCTTCTCCTGGCCTCCAGCTGTCTCTGTTTCTCCTCTTCCCAGCCCCCAGCTGCCCCTCTGGAGGCAGCTGGGGGCCGGGAATGGCCCCTGGGGAGGAGCAATGACCACACGCGAGTCACTCCTCCCCCCCACCCTTTTACCAGCCCCCAGCTGTCTCCAAGAGATAGCTGAAAGCTGGGAAATGTCCAGGAGGAGGAGGAGCCATAGGTGTATGGGTGCCTGTTTCTCCTCCTCCCTGACCCATGCTAGGCGAAATGGCATTGCGTGCCACCTATGGCATGCCATCATGGGTATAGGGCCATAAATTTACATGGTCCTTTACAGAAATGAACAGTTCCAAACATTACATCCTGCCAAAGGCATACAATCTAAGGATAAAAAACATAAACTATACAGTAATTATAAACAAATTATGGAGATAAAATAAATACTATAATAGCAATTGAAATATAATGAAATATAAAATTATAAAACAAGGAAAGTAATTATGCGTCATTTTAAGCATTTCTAGTAAGAGATACATTTCTCCTTTGTAACTGCAACCTTTATGCATATAGGATCTTTTTTATAACATTGTATTCATATCATCCTTTATCCTGTTCAACTAGGATAGAACTTATAGAATAAATAATAGAATAATTTACAAAGAAATGTTGCTAGAATTATCATCTCAATCAGACTGTTTTCTTTGCTAAATGAAAGCTAGATTCATGCCATTTAGCAAAAGAAAAAGACCAAAATATGCTTCCATTCATCTTTATTACAGTCATAGACCAGCACAGTCCATAATGCAGATGCATTAGAGGACAAGAGTTGGGTGTTGACAAGATGATGAGTATTTAGATTGGTTTTCCCCCAGCAGAAATGCATAGAGCTAATCCTATAATAAAGTGAGATTACAGATATAATGAGGTGTTATAATAATTTTTAAAGAAGGCTGCACTGACTTCTTTGACTCACTCAATTTAGTAGATTTGATTACAAATCCAGTCTAGTCACTTTTTTGAATTCATAACAGTGGACCTGCCCCATCTGCAGGCTCCACATTCACAGATTTAACCCATCATGGACAAAAAGCGCAGTTTTAAATAAACAAACAAACAAATAAATAAATAAAGACCTGAGATCTAGTACAAAGTGGTCCCAGGGCAGCAGCAGAAACAGTGGCAAGTCCCAGTCACCAGGCATGTATTATTTGGCCTGCTTTCCAGGGAACCTGCCAGCCACCTGCTTCTGCCATGTGAACGAACAAGAAGTAGTGCTGCCGTGTCATTCACTCAAAAGGCAAAAGTGGGCAGCTAGTGGGCTCCCTGAGGCAGAGGAAGCTGAAGAATGCGTGCCTGGCAGCCAGAGTTTGCTAGTGCCTCTACTGCTGTATTTTATAATAAGGAACTGAGCACCCACTTTTTTTGTATCCTCGCAGGGTCCTGGAACCAAACCCTAGTGGATGAAGCAGGCCCACTGTATATCTGAGGCTCTGTTCATACATTTTTCTTTCCAGTGGCAAAGGAGAGGGAGCCTCAGGTTCAAGGAGTCCCTCTTTATTGCCTTCTGCCCTGCTCTTCCAAGATGTAAAGCAATCCTCAACAAAAATGGGTTGATTGGTTCCTTATATGTCCTGGAATTTATTATTTCTACACCTTTTCCCATATATAGATAGCAGGTTTGTAAAGATCTAGGTTACAGATTAATCTAGCAATTCATGAGGTTATAAATTACTGCTTATGTGAGACTAACAGAGAGCAGGAGAGAGAAAGAGTGATGATATTTCAGTTACTGTCTCTAACTGCTCTTCTTAATGAAGTCAGAAGTAGATTACTGGATTGCTTGCGCCTAGTGAATGATAGTGCTCTAAATCTGCAAAATAGCATTCTGTTCATTTTGACTATGAGAAACATGACTACAGTTGTATTGTGGGCTTCCTTGCACTGATGTATTAATATAATATATTCTGCCTTTTATTCCATGTTTATTTACTCCATCTAAACACCCCCACATTTCTCATAGGGCATATATAAGCTAAGCATGTACATTGAATCTTGGCAGCTTTAGTATATTTCATTCTGAAAGTATAACTGGCCTTTTCTATTTTTTCATTTTCTGAATATTCGTTCAGCTTTGCTAATAAGATCTAGGGAAATGTTTTACTTTGTTCTTACATGGATCTGTGCTGCATCTCATTTTGATTGTATTGATTTATATATTCACAACTGAATGCCTTTGTTAGCTGAAATTTATTAGTTGATTGTAAAAAAAGCACATTTTTGTATGTTTTATGAAAACTAGAGAAAATATTATTTATTATTTATAAATAGTATTTACCGAGTATTTGCTGACAGCATCCTGAATTCTGAAATTTTGGAGAAATCCTCTATCTTCTGATCTAATGGGGTCTATTTTTGGTATACATAGAGTCTTTGCAGACTGCTAGAAATAGTGCAAATTGAGTCCACTTTAACTGCCCTGGCTCAGTGCTAGGGAATCATGGGAACTGTATTTTTTTCTGAAACATTGAGCCTTCTCTGTCAGAGAGCTCTGGTGCTGCAATAAACTACAATTCCCATGATTCCATAGCACTGAGTCAGGGCAGTTAAAGTGGACTCAATTTGCACTATTTCTGGCAGTCTGCAAAGGCCCCTGATTGGCAGTAGCTATGAAAAATGGCAACATCCTAAGTATTTAAACTCTGTACTTTTAATATTCTAATTATTTTTAGAAGAATATTTTCTGTGTTCTGAGAGCCAGTGTGGTTGTAGTGGTTTGAGTGTTAGAATATGACTTTGGGGATCAGGGTTCAATTCCCTGCTCCACCATGGAAACCCACTGGGGACCTTGGGTGAGTTAGGGCCTTTGCAGACTGACAGAAATAGTGCAAATTGAGTCCACTTTAACTGCCCTGACTCAGTGCTAGAGAATCATGGGAACTGTAGTTTATTGTGGCACCAGAGCTCTCTGACAGAAAAGGCTTAATGTCTCAGAAAAAAATATAATTCCCATGATTTGAGCCAGGGCAGTTAAAGTGGACTCAATTTGCACTATTTCTAGCAGTCTGAGCCTCATGATGGGTTTACCTTAGGATCACCATAAGTCAGAAGTGACTTGAAGTCACACAACAACAAAAATTTTCTAAGCTTATCAGACAGTTTAAATATGCATGTTTTGGGTGTAGAACAGTTGTTGTCAGCTCTCCATGTGAAATATATAATGTTTAAAAGCTGTCATTAAGTATTCATTACAGAAATTTTATAAATCAATTTGAAAACAAAATTATCAGGACCAGTGCCAAAGGACATGATATTAATGACAGTATGTTGTAATTACTGCAGTTCAGCACAATACCATTATTTATTGAATGACATTAATTAGTGTAATATTTAAGATTCTCATGATCAGAACATTTTCCAAAGGATAGGTATGTTAGTGCCTTCCAGTTTTGTGGCACCTTTAAATCTAGCAGATCTATTTTAGATGCATGGAGTACAGGGTTAGGTCTTCAGGTATATATGTTCATAAAACAACACTTGGTAATATTAATGTATGTGAAATGTGTGGACTTCCTACATTAATAATCTGAAATAATTATATGGTTGTGACACATTGGGTGGCTTACATGCCCACAGAATTGGCCAGTATCAGAACAGAGCTTCATGTGTTTCTGGTCATAAGCACCACTCCCAGTTCTTTTCATGGTATATAATGAAGGTGTGTTTGCTTCTCAACATTCAGAGGGTCTATTAGTAAACAGTTAATATGCAGAGAACTGCAATCACAGAGATAGTGAACTAGAAAAGTTCAGACTGTGGGGTCAGCATAAGCTTGGATTTTTAATGGCAAATTCATAGTGGGTTCCTTCCATGTCAAAGTTTTAGGCATTATGATAAAGACAATTGGCAACATACAGCTTGTATTGGGACTCTTTCATGCCTGGAACAATATAATTAATTGATTTTTGGGTGCATCCTATGAGTCAGCAGATGATTATATCCTAGAATGAAACTGCCTATTTGTCACTCACTCTGATGAATCGATACCATGTCACTAATATTTTTTTTATAAAATATTCACATTTCACTTGTGATCTGTAGCCTTTCAGTTTCAATTACAGAATAATTCATATATTGTAGAATACTTCATTTTTTCCAAGAATATCATGGAGACAACAGAGTAAAGGCATCAAAATCAATAATGTAATTGATAATGATATTCTGATTTCTTTAAAAAACTGAAGATGTTTCATTAATATAACTATATAAAAGGCTAGCATGGTGGGTATGTAATCACTTGGCTGGTCGCTTGGTAAGATACTTGTACAGTATATCCTGTTAGGTGATAACAGTAAGTAAGTAAGCAGTAAGTAATAGATCAGAGTAGAAGAGTGCCCATCAAGCAGTTATAGGTACATTGTGTTAAGTTACCAGTTGGTTGGTAGTCTTTTGTATTACTTCTTATGAAATCCAAGAGCACAAAACTTTTCAATATCATGTTCAACAATGTGTTCATTGTTTTTATCATAGTGCCTGAAACTTTGACATTCCCTATGAATTTGCTATTAAAACTCCAAGCTTATGCTAACCCACAGCCTGAACATGTAATACACCCTTTTATGTGACCCAGTTCCATTTGGATCTGATTGGGAGGCAACTTCTTTTTAAAATATGTGGCAAACAGAAATGTCGGTTGATATATTCCCAATGTGAAATACATGTTTTGTATTACATTTCACACACTTGCAGTGTATTTACATGAAAATGTGGACTAAAGACCACAAAATCTTATTCTGAAATACATGAGTTGATCTTAAAGGTGCAACAAGATTCTTTCCTTCTTTTTATGTTAGGTTTCCCCCTCGTAATCTTATTCTCTGAGCTAAAGAATTTGCCTGTCTGAAGTATTGTCGTTGTTTGAGAATGGGAAGTGCCCAAATCCCCCTTGGGAGAGAGGAGTGTGATGTTACAAGATGTATCATGAAAGTAGCTTTGATTGGAATTTATATTAGCTAAATCTACATATGAAATTTAATCCTTTCTTTGTTGTACCATGCAGTTTGGCTGGTTTGTCTACACAATCACAGAATAATGATTCATTACAGATATGGAAAAATTGCACTGATGGTATCTCAAAACTAATAATTGTAAGATTGTCTATATCAGAGGGGGGGGGACCTTTGGTCCCCCAGATGCTTTCGTCTATCCTATCAACCCTATCCTACATTGCCAGTATTAAAGGATTGTGAGAGGAATTGTTATAAACATCTTGAGCCCTGTACCAGGAGAAAGGCAGGATATACATGAATAAATAAAAGCGAGGGCCAGACATGCCTCAGTGTTGACATACATGATAGATAGAGATTGCCTTCAGGTACCATCAATTCTAATTGTGTATATCTGTGGTGAATTACTATTGTCTTACTGAAGTTGAACCAATGGAGATCTGAATTTAGGGTAAATATCGCACTATGAAAGTAGCTTTGATTATATAGTTGCTTGTGAATTAACTACCCAGGAGCTAGTGTTTCAGTGATACAGGGTATATGATATCAGTGTGTGTTGAGGTTGGAAGTAACAGAAGCAAATTTGTTTGTGGTAGGAACCATAGGGATAGCTATAGTATCCAGAAATATAGGTCACATCCCAACTGGGATTGCTGAAACAGAAAAATGGATTAGAGTTATCCCACACCCAGTAATCTCAACACAGAAATATGCTGACATGAAGAGAGGGTGTGTACAGGAGCATTGGGTGGGGTGACAAGGGAAAGGCAGAGTGACAAAAGGTCAAAAACATTGTAGGAGCTGGATGGAGGAAAAACAAGGAATAGATATTAATGAATATACTGACTAGACAGTGAAGAATGATGAGCAACTTCTCATTAAAACAAATGACTACGAGGAGCATGTTATGAGTAGAATTCAAGTGAACCCAGTGGTTATAATAGGCAACATTTTTTCGCAGCTCCAAGAAAAGGAAAAAGGTTGAATCTCACCATTTTGCCTCCTTTTACCCTTCTTAATAACTGCCTGTCAAAAATACAAAGCCTTTTAGTCTATGTCAACCTGAAGGAATGCTTGTCTGTTTGTGTGAACCATAGTTCCAGGACTGTAAGGTCTAGATCAGGGGTAGGCAACCTAAGGCCTTTGGATCGGCCCCAGGCTGGTCCTGCCGCCGCCGCCGCCCGCCATGATGATATTGATTATTGTTGTTATTACTTGTTCTTGGGGTTTTCTTGGCAAAATCTCCACAGAGGTTTTGCCATGGCTTTTCTGGGGCTTAGAGAGTGTGCATGCATTTTATTTATTTATTTATTTATTTATTTTTGGTGCTTCAGCCCCCCAATTGTCTGAGGGACAGCAAGCCGGCCCCCGGCTCAAAAAGGCTGCCTACCCCTGGTCTAGATACTTGAAACTTGGCATGGTTGCTAAGGCATCTGTAGGAGTGCCTTGGGGTTACTTTGTTTTAAAAATGAATCCATTAATCATATTTTAATTATATACACTATATATTTAGTTGTATATACTGGAAGCTAAATTTGTATTGCTTTTAGTATCAACATCCGTCAGTAGTTAACAGAGACCCTAACATTCCCTAGAACCAAAGCTGCAATTAAGAATAACATTTTTATTTCTCCAGAAGGATCTAGGCAGTTCTATGTAATACTGTACATCTTTCTACATGGCTCCTCAACTCTTCCATTTGTTAAAAAAAAAGGAAGAGTGAGTCTTGCTGTCTGGTAAATAAGAGGGGGAAAGTAAGAAGAGGGAAAAGCTGGACAAGCACTGGGATGGAAAAATAGAGGAGGAGGAGGAGGAAGAGGAAGAATGGATGAGAGCAAGAAAGAAAACTAATGTGTTTTTTTTAAAACTTGCAAATCTGGCTAGTATTCAGTACAGATGAAATACAAAAATAAAAATACAAACTTAATGTTTTTGTTTTGATTTACTGTTTTTAATGCTATTTAGGCAATAAGTATGTAATCTAAAATGATATGTATAGCTTTTGTATCACTTCTCCTTCTTTCATCTCCACTACCACGTAAATCAGGGGCCGGCAACCTATGGCCCCTGGGCTGGTTCTGGCCCAGGCCGCCAGACTTACCGGCCCAGGCGGACCCCTGCCGCCGCCGCGCGTTTTGGCCTCCGTGTGGCTGCGTGCGCTGCGGCTGCCATTTTGGAAATCAAAATAGCGGTTGCGACATGCGCGGCTGCAGCTGTGGCCATGTGCGCCGCGGCAGCAGCGGCGTCACTCGGCAATGCGCGCCGCCATTCCCCCCCCCCCTCGGCCCGGCGGAGAGGAGGACTTCGGGGGACCGGCCCAAGACTCAAAAAGGTTGCCTACCCCTGACGTAAATGGAGCAAATTATTCTTTTTAGGTTAAGCAGTAGGTATTTCATCTGATGTTGAAGTTAGTTCTGTGTTCTTGTACATCTACTATTTCTTTCAATGGGTGTAGTGAAAGATACATTCTGTACTAAGCCTGTGATGTAAGGATAGCTCAGAGAATAAGACTGTGGGCCTTTGCAGACTGCCAGAAATAGTGCAAATTGAGTCCACTTTAACTGCCCTGGCTCAGTGCTAGGGAATCATGGGAACTGTAGTTTTTCTGAGACATTGAGCCTTCTCTGTCAGAGAGCTCTGGTGCCACAATAAACTACAGTTTCCATGATTCCCTAGCACTGAGTCAGGGCAGTTAAAGTGGACTCAATTTGCACTATTTCTGGCTGTCTGCCAAGCCCTGTGTGCATTTACTGAGATGTTTTATTATCATAATCATTCTCTCATGTCTCAGAAACAAATTTATCCCTTGTTTCCAGGATTTCTTTTCTGTATGGTGTTGTTTTGCTTTCTTTTTAGTCACTAAAATATTCTTGCATCTTCTTAATATAGGGCCATATATTGTCTTCTCTCTCTTAATTTACCATAACAGCTTCAAACTCTTCCAGATAGATTTTATCATTATTTGTCCATCTCTTTGAATATGACAGCCATACTTGAAGCCAGTGAGTTTACTAAAAAAAAAACAGTGTCTTATAGCTAATGGATATCTATAAAGTTTGGTAATAAATGGTGACAATAAATTTGATATTGCAAACTTGCTGTCTCTGCAGAACATTCCCTTGAGTTGTATAGGCTTGTCACACATTAATTTTAAGTATTTTCCTTCCTTGATTATTTACAGTACAACTGCATATACATGATAATTCTGAATATATTCAGTTGGACATAATTTCCAATGGAGCTACTTCCGTCATTGCTTTTTGGACTGGAATGCTAGTCTCTTAAGATTTTACCTTTAGCAAAAACTTAAAGTTAAAAGTGATTTTTAAGAAATTAGAAATATAATTCTAAATACATTTTCTGGAATTAAATGCCATATTAGCTCCTGATGATGAAGAGTATGAGCAGACACGCTTTTTAAACTCCCCAGCACTGACTGTGCTTTCAGTCTGAGTTTCTTTGACAACATCTATGGAAGTACAGGTGAGCCCGCCACCCCTAAACACTTCACTTAAACATAAGAAAGCTGCTCAGATAGTGTGAAGTATATATGCATTTCATAAAATATATATACATTTATGAAGCCATAATTTGTTGCATTACTAGCCAAAAGAGATATGCTTATAAACTGATTAGTTTTAATTCTATATTTTCTGCAGGCTTGTTACACTCACCTCCAGTTAATGGAAAAATTTAGCAGGCATTAATTTTATGGATGAAGCAATTGCATTTGTACAGTTCCATGCTCTTTCATACCTAGTGCTGCCTAAATAAAACAACTCTGGGCTTGCCTTTGCTGTGTCTGTAAATGGCTTCTCAATTAATTCTTCAGTTTACACTGACAGAGTTGATTAGGGCCACACATGTTAAAATCCTACTTGCTGAAAATCTCCCTTAGGTCTTCAATAGATATGATCAGTAGATTTGTTAAGAACATCTGAAAAAATGATGCTGTAATGTGTTTGATGCTGTAATGTGTTTGAATTAGAAAGACAAATAAAATAAAATGGTTGAGTGAATAAAAATTCACTGCAAAATGTTTTAAAATAGCTATGGGGGTTAGAAGGGAAGAGACACAATAGTCACAACATGAAGCAGGGGGTTGATTTTTTTTAAGATTTTTGTCTTAGCAGTTCTCATTTTTAAGTGTATACCCTCCCATTGAAATCAACAAGAAGAAAAGTACCTGAGGCAAGTGTAGATCAGGGGTCTGACAATGGAGCTTCACAGGCTAACCAAAGCACTAGAAGAACAGCCTGTTTTGGAGGATTTTTTGGAAATAGATTTGTGGGAAGTTTTACATCTGTGCAGCTTTCTGCTGACATAACAGCCTTCTGGAGTACAAATGCTACTCCCATTCTCTATCAACAGAGCTCCCCTCAAAGCATCCTCATTCCTCTTGGGCTGCATTTGCACTGCAAAAATAACCCGGTTTGACATCGTTTTAACTGCCATGGTTCAATGCAATAGAATTATGGGAATTTTAATTTGTTAAGGCACCAGAGCTCTGCTTTCATTTAAAGACCTTTTCGTTTAAGCATGCTTTTAATGTGGAGGCAGGAAAGCTGCTTATTGGGATGTGTGTTTTATTTTTTATTTTTTAACTTTTCATTGCCTTTTAAATATTTTATACTGGCAAATATACTGGTGAATGAGGTGATTTTTGATTATTAAAATTTAAATATTAAGTTTTTTTAATTGACTCGTGTTGGGAGCTGCCTTGGGGCCCAAACTAGGGGAAAGGCAGTATACGCATGAAATAAGAGGCAGGAATCACAATATTTATCATTTTGACTGTTGAATCCTCTCTGTCCTCTCAGTTTTTTTCCTGTCCTGCTGTGTCAGTTGTAGAGGTTTGAGGTCTCTCACTTTATTCTCTAACAGTTTTCTATCTCTCTAAATATTTTTTAGGTTTATGGATAAGGTTTCCTTTCTAAGCTGTATTTTTCAAGTGTCCTTCTCTGTTAACAACCTCCTTCCTTTCTTCTCTATTATATTCCTTAATAAAGGGTCTGAATGGTATTGGAGGCTTCAGATGAATTCTTTTTTCAGATGAAAAAAGAAAGGTATCAAGAGTTCAATATAAAAATCTGCCACAGCTGTTCAGGTATCAGTGGGAAGCCATCCCATCAAAGAGTTCTGACTCATAAGCCTCTGAGCAAGCCTCCAGTGAGAAGTTACATATGGTTCAGTTGGCTGACAACTCATACAAGCCTCTGAACAAGCTGCGGAATTGACATTGAGAAAATTTTTGTCTCCACAAATGAGTCTGAAGGTGTGGCTGAGGTTTCTTGTGCTTTTCCCTCACCTGTTTTAGTTTCAAAGTTCCTTATTTATTTCTACCAGAATGTATCCTTTTTGATCTAGATTTTCTGTGACCTTTGAAACACAGCCAAATAATAATTTAAATACACCATTTATTTCTGTGATAAGAAGTACTTTGTTGTTGTTGTTTTAAATACACCAGTTAATTCTTCTGTGAACATAATTAGATGGGTGGTCTACAGATAAAAACAATGCAGTAGGGCCTGAAAATATACTCATCTGAATTTTTTTGGCCCTGCTGTTCCTATGTGTTTGCACAGATGTCTTATATGGAACTTCATTGCCATGGGGATGTGGCCAGTGCACAGATAATACTCCCAATTTGCTTACCATCTTGCAGGATTATGCACACATCTCTTGCCCTCAACAAAATTTTCCCCATGATCTTAACCAAAGTTTGACTCTAAACCAGGACATGAAGCATATTTCTGGCCTTTGTTGAAATTTAGTCTTGCTTAACAGTAATCTGTTTCATATTAGCCCGGTTTTCCAAAAGTTTTGCTTTGAAATTCAGTGTAAACATAAACATAAATAAATATGGATTTACAGTTACAGTTAAAGGACAATGTTGTATTAAACATTTGTTACTTATATTGTACAGGATAAATACATGGATAAGGAAGTCATTGCACAGGTTACTATATGTCAATGGCAGAGATAACACATCTGCTTCTTCTCTTAGTTTCTCTCAACTCTTAGCATTAACTGTGTCTCAAAGTTTTAACCAACATAGAAAAGACAGGACTATTGTGCAGTATAGAAAGGAAAACTGGTGTTAGGGAGTGTATTGTCCTCACAGTCTCTTAAGCATAGAATACATTGCTTGTGTACCATCTCCCACAGCATCTACATCAGTTCAGCTAGATCTTAATCTGGATTTATTTCACAATGGACTTGCCAAGTCACATGTAGGTAATCCATGTAGGGTTGCCCCATGTTGTTTACAATATGTTCATTCTTTGAGAAATCTTTATGGAGTATTACTGTGCCAGTTTTCTTTCACAGACTTCAAAAATTATCTCCATGAAGAGAAATGTGTTTCAGGTGAATTTAGATGAGCTGAATTCCATCCTTATTCTACAGTTTCCCCATATCATTTCAAGATCTGCAAAAGAGGCTCATCTCTAGGTCCTTACAGAATCAGGAGTAAGACTGGTGGCAGCTAAGGAGAGCACTTTCCTCCAGTGAGATCCTGTTTGTGGAATGTCCTTTGCAGACAGATTTATATGGTGCCATCATTTCAACACAAGACAAAAGCCTTCATATTTTTCCAGGCTTTTAAACATTATTAAACATTCTAATGTTTTGCTTGGAGTTTTTTTTTTCTTCTGCTATACTATTTTTTCAGTTGCTGTTTATTTTTTGTTGTATTTCTGTTTTTACTCTCTTAAGCTACTCTGATAGGACAGATAGACCTTTTGAAATAATTAATTTCAGAAAATAAATAAATACCGGTACTCTCTACATATTTTGGATACTTGAAACTTTCCAAAAAGATACAGCCAAAAAATAAACAGCAACTGAAAAATAGTATAACCAAAGGGGGGAAAAAATATATCTACCTTTTCTCTTCTCCCCTACAAGAATCATATATAGACACTGGTCCTAATATTTCTCTTATTTTCATAAGAGTTAACCGTCGTTTTGTTTTCTGGTGCTTGTTCTCAGTTTGTTACATTTAGCACAGCCTTGACTGGATTATACCTCCAGTATGTACATGGAAAGTGTAAATATGCATTAATACCTGTGTCTGAGCAAGAGTAACATTACAGTGTGCTCTAGCTGAGAATTTTTGGAAATATTTTTGCTGCTGAAGCTCCAGTTTATTTAATACTTAAAATGTATCTGTAAAGATAGCACTTAATTTTAATACAAACCCAGTTTAAATAGCTACATGTAACACTTGGGTATGTGATATTCACAAATACAGTGGGACCTCGGTATCTGCAGACTTGCTATATACAGATTTGAGCATCCATGGATGGCTAGCCTGTGTTGTCCCCAATGGCAGGGCATGCATGTGGCTGTGCCACCATTGGGGACAGCCACTGTCACCATTAGGGACAACATGGGCTTGAGAATAGCGGATTTTGGTATCCACGGGGGTGGGGGATTTGTCCGGAACAGATCTCCTGTGGATACCAAGATCCTAATAAAGACAAAACTTTAAAGCTACTAACCAAGCCCTTGTCAGTAGAGGGCATTCCCCTAACAATAAAATTGTATTAGGAATGCATTTGGGGATTTGAAGTAGAGCCCTCAAAAATTTAACCTGAAGATTGTCCAGGAGTACATACAGGAGGTATAATCTCAAGGTTACTATTTTTAAATTGAGCATAGGTTTACTTTTCTGTCTATCTCAGGATAAATACATAAGCTCTTGTGTCAAAGCTTATTGCCCCAAAAGCTGCTTCAATTGGTCTGTCATTATCCCTCCTTTTACATCTGGGTTATAACACTGGTCTCAAGTCAGTTAAACAAAGTCAGTGGGATATTGCTTTGGGCTTGTTCACATTCATCCTGCTCGCCAAGCACATTGTGTATACAATATGTGTTGGGATATAGCAACCTCGCATGCTGGTCTCTCTAGGAATGTGTTTTATGCATGTCTGTGGTTGTTTTGTCACCCACTCGTAGCCCCTCCTCTTTTCCTGTCTGTTAACTGAGCTCACTTCCCCTACTGGCCTAAGTTTAAAATCCTTCTTTACTCTGCTGTTCCCGCTCTTTTCTTCTTCTAACATGGCTGACCAGCAAGCATGCAGAGCTACTTATTCTCTCTCTTGTTTTTGCAACTGAAGATGAACCTGTATATTTTTATATACATGACCTTTTGTAAGTAAAGTTTATTTTATTATTCTACTCAAAAATGTCTGACTTGTTTTTATAGACACGTGGGTGTGGAGAATTTAGGTGGACCTAGTGTGTGTTCCTGCTCGCCATCTTCTGCAGTGGGTTGCTCTGCTGAAGAGATTAAACAATTTTTTCTTCTTTCTTGATAATCTTAACCGGTGTCAAGAATATATTCCAACAGGTTATGGGGCCCAGGTGCGCTGAGCAGAAGGGAACAATTTAAAACTAGATTGTTCGGGTATTTTGCCTTTTGCTGTTTTTGGATGCTGCTGGTTTACTTAGCTGAGTAATTGATTGTTGCGGTTTTGTCCACTCTCCCTTAATAACCCGTGTCTACCAGAGAGAGTTTTAATTTTTGCTTTTGAGCAGTTGATGCTTTTTATTGATACTGTGTTTTGAGCTTTGATTTTTGGCTGACTATTTTTGCAAAGATGTCCCTACAATCTTCAAGATTAAAGCTCACCCCAGATAATTACTCTGAGTGGAAAACAAGGTTAGAAGTTTTTCTTCAAGCCCATGGGGTATTTCACTGTGTGGACTCTCAGATCCCAATTACAGAAAAAGAAAGATTAGTTTGGTTGAAGGAAGATGCAATTGCAAGACACATTGTGCAAGAATCTCTGTCTAGAGACTTAATTTGCTTAGTACATAATTGCAAGACTGTCAGAGAGATGCTTTTAAAACTTGAGGAAAATTTTGGAAAGAAGACCACTAAATCACTCTCTTTTATCATGAAAGATCTTATGAATCTTAGGCTGAATTCTAAACAACACTGTGAAAGACATATCTCCCATGTAACAGAACTGTTTGAAAAAATGACTCTTTGTGATTTTACACCTTGTGATAACCTTAAAATTGCCTATTTACTGGGAACATTGGGAAAAGAATTTGATGCCTTTTGTACAGTCATTAATGCTTTGCCAGAAATGGGATACAACCAAGTTTTAAGTAAATTGAGAGAGGAATGCATCACAGAAACAGGAAGTTACCACTATGAAAGCCAAGAAGCTTCTGCTTCACTTCACTATTTTGCAAATCCAGGGAGAAGAAGAACCATTCCTACTGGCCAATCAGAGGTTACCTGCTATAGATGTAATAAAAAGGGGCATATCTCAAGAAATTGCTTGCTTCCTAAGAATTCTTCAACCTATTCTCAAGCTGATTCTAGAACCCAGAGACAGGATGATTATCTTCAAGCTGATTTTAGGAGACAAAGACAGGACAATTCCTCAGGGAAGGAAGAGAGAGGAAAGACCTTTTTCACAAAGGCACAAGCTTTGTCCACTGGCATTAACAGAGATAATTCAAATTTCTGGATTATCGATTCAGGCTGTACACAACATTCTACACACTGTGAGTCTTATTTTGATAAAATTGATAAAAATGTTAATGGATACATTGAGACTGCAGGAGATCAGCATTTGATTGTTGAAGGAAAAGGAGACTTTAAACTGCCTTTCAAGGTGCCTGGTAATAGAGTCATGGAAAATACTATCACAAATGCATTGTATGTTCCAAATTTGAGAGGAAATATGCTTAGTGTGTCAGTTTTAGACAAGAAGGGATTTGAAATCAACTTCAAAGACGGACAATGTACAGTTTCTAAAGACAATGTCATATATGCACAAGCATTTGAATATGATGGTTTATATGAAGTGAACCTTTCAGCTCCACAAGTGAATGCACTTCAAGGACACATGGATGAGGACAGCCTTGAGCTATGGCACAGACGCTTTGCCCATCGTGATACCAAAGCAGTTCTTCAATTACAAAAACAAAATTTAGCTACTGGGATCAAGATAAAGTCCCAAGGCTATGAAAACTCTGAAAGGTGCAGAGTTTGCATTGAACAAAAGGCAGTGAGTCCTTCCTTTAGAGCAAGTACTGAACAAAGAAGCTATCAAGTACTGGATTTGATCCATTCAGATATCTGTGGTCCATTTTCTCTTCCCTCAATGGGTGGAAACAGATATATACTAATATTCATGGATGATTTTTCGAAATACTGTGTCACCTACCTTCTAAAGCAAAAGAGTGAAGCTCAAGAGATGCTAAAGAAATATGTTGAAATGGTGACAACAAAATTTAAAAAAAGACCCAAAGCCATCCAAACAGACTGTGGGAGCGAGTATCTGTCAAAATATACTCAATCCTTCTTGGAAGAACGTGGAATTCAACACAGAAGAAGTGTCCCATACACACCGGCTCAGAATGGTTCAGCTGAAAGAAAGCTAAGATCTCTCTTGGAGATGACAAAGTGCATGTTGGCAGATGCAGGTCTTCCTAACCAGTTCTGGGGAGATGCCATCATGACAGCCACATACCTTCAGAATAGATTGCCAACCAAGGGCACTACACAGACACCTTTCCAGCTGTGGCATGGCAAAGTGCCAAACATGAAGCACATCAAGACTTTTGGAAGTCTTGCCTACTCCTACATACCCTCACAAAAGAGAGACAAGTTGGACGCCAGATCAGAACGAACTATTTTCATTGGATATGCGTCTGCATCAAAAGGATACAAAGTGATGAACTTAAAGACTGGAGAAGTGTTCATCAGGCATGTGGTTTACTTTGATGAACGAAGCAGAATAAACAAGAAAGGAACTATTCTTGAATCCTTAGATGACCAAGATGGTGCATTGGACTTCTCAAACGAGAAAGATGCAACATCAAGGTTCAACCCTCAGCCGATTGTTGTCCCTATCAGAAAAGATGCACAAGCAGACTCTACATCTTCAGAAGGGGATGCAGATGAAGCAGATGAGATGCCTGGACCGGAGAATGCTACAGAGACAAGCGAGGTTCCAGAGCAAGATTCCAGATACTTACTGCGACCCAACAGAGGTAAACCACCTACCCGACTTTCTTATCTTACAAAGTTAGAATTGCCTAGAGAACCATCAAACATAGAAGAAATTGAAAGAATGCCTGCTGATGAAGCAGTTAAATGGAGAAAAGCTGCTGAAGAAGAAATAGAGACACTACACAAAAATAGAACATGGACACCTACAGAACTCCCACCAGGAAAGAAAGCTATAGGATCCAGATGGGTGTTCAAACTAAAAACAAGATGGAGAAGGAAAAATTGAACGCTACAAGGCAAGACTTGTTGCACAAGGCTTCTCACAAAAATATGGAGAAGACTTTGACGAGACCTTTTCACCAGTGGTAAAACATACTACTATAAGATTACTTCTTAGCCTAGCAGCTTCAAAACAGATGGACGTCAGACATGTTGATGTAAAGACAGCATTTCTACATGGAGTGATTACAGAAGACATTTTTATGAAACAGCCTCCAGGTTTTATAGACAAACAAAGACCACACCACGTTTGTAAGCTTCAGAAGGGGCTATATGGACTTAAACAGGCTGCCAGAGCTTGGAATGAAAAATTGGATGAGATGCTAAAACAGTTGGACTTTCAACAAGGAAAAGCAGACAAATGTCTATACACAAGAACCAAGGATGGACATTTAGCATATATTCTGACATATGTTGATGACCTAATCATAGCTACACAAAGAGATACAGACTACACTGAAATTGTGAATCATCTGAATAAAGAAGTTGAACTGAAGGAACTTGGAAATGCCATATACTACTTGGGGATTCAAATTCAAAGAGAACAAGATGGATCCTTCCTACTGAGTCAAAAACAAAAGATTGTTGATCTGTTAGAAACACTAGGACTTCAGGATGCACATCCTGTAGCAACGCCCATGGTGACAGATTTTATTAAGAACAATGAACAAGAAGAACCTCTAAAAGATAATGACTTGTACAGAACAGCAATAGGAAAACTACTGTACTTGACCACAAATACCAGACCAGATATAGCTGCTGCTGTTACAATTCTTTGTAGAAAGGTCAGTGCACCTACCCAAAAAGACTGGACTGCAGTAAAGAGAGTAGCAAGGTACTTAAAAGGAACTATGGATCTTCAGTTGAAGTTGCCAGCCAACAATAACCCGAGCCTTGTATGCTACACCGATGCAGACTGGGGCAATGATGTTAAAGATCGCCATTCTACCAGTGGATATCTATTTTTATATGGCAATGGACCTATTTCTTGGGCCAGTCGAAAACAAGAGATATTGGCCTTGTCCTCCACAGAGTCAGAATACATAGCTGCATCAGAAGCCTGTAGAGAGCTACAGTGGATTGATCAACTATTCCTCGATTTTGGAATTACTGAAAAGAAGCCAATTGAAGTCTTTGAAGACAACCAAAGCTGCATTAGACTTTCTCAAACAGAAAATATATCAGGACGAAGTAAACACATTGATATGAAGATTCATCATGTGCGTGAGTTGATAAAGAAAGGCCTGATCAAGATGACCTATTGTCCAACCGCTGAGATGACAGCTGATATCTTGACTAAACCGTTGCCGAGAGATGGTTTCCAGAGACTAAGAGTCAAGTTGGGCCTGGAGTGCATGCTCAGTTGAGAAGGGGTGTTGGGATATAGCAACCTCGCATGCTGGTCTCTCTAGGAATGTGTTTTATGCATGTCTGTGGTTGTTTTGTCACCCACTCGTAGCCCCTCCTCTTTTCCTGTCTGTTAACTGAGCTCACTTCCCCTACTGGCCTAAGTTTAAAATCCTTCTTTACTCTGCTGTTCCCGCTCTTTTCTTCTTCTAACATGGCTGACCAGCAAGCATGCAGAGCTACTTATTCTCTCTCTTGTTTTTGCAACTGAAGATGAACCTGTATATTTTTATATACATGACCTTTTGTAAGTAAAGTTTATTTTATTATTCTACTCAAAAATGTCTGACTTGTTTTTATAGACACGTGGGTGTGGAGAATTTAGGTGGACCTAGTGTGTGTTCCTGCTCGCCATCTTCTGCAGTGGGTTGCTCTGCTGAAGAGATTAAACAATTTTTTCTTCTTTCTTGATAATCTTAACCGGTGTCAAGAATATATTCCAACAATATGAGCCTTTTCATATAGTTGAGTATTTAAAGAATTTGACTGTTGGTAATTATAGCAGACTTTTTATCAAGGCCAGATTTATTTTTTTTTTTTTTTTTTTTTTTAAATTTATTTATTACACAAAACACACACAAAATTACATTCATACATACATACATACTCCAACAAACAAAAACAATTACAAAAACAACTACTAACACATCTGCCTTTCTTCTAATTCTTCATACTTTCACTTAAATTTTAACATAGCTTCCTGTATGATTGTTTACCTTAGTTTTGACATTAATTTGTAACCAAACAAGTACCCTTATTATATATATATATTTTAGAACAAATCTTAATTAAAGTCATCTTTTAATACTTAATACATTCAAGATATTTGACTGTTATCTTCACCATAAACTAAATAGAGCTTAGTTCCATCTCTTCTATTATCCATTGTTTTTATTATTATTATTATTATTTTCTAATTCCCAAAATTGTGAGAAACATTGCCAATCATTTTCCACCTCTTCTTCTGATTTCCCCTTTAACAACGCTGTTAATATATCCATTTGATAGGCATCCCATATTTTTTCCTTCCATTCAGCGTTACTCGGTATTTTCTTTTGCTTCCACACTCTAGCATATACGATTCTTGCTGAAGAGACCATATATAAAATAATACGCTTGTATTTTTTCTCAGTTTTCTTATCAAGACCACTTATCATGTTCAACAAAAATAACGATGGTTCATATTCAATCTTTATTTTTAAAATGTCTGAAATGAGTTTGTGTATTCTTTTCCAATATCTCTGTGCTTCTTTACAATCCCACCATAGGTGGAAAAAGGTTCCACCTTGGTGACCACATTTCCAACAATTGCTTTTCCCGGTTTTATATAGTTTATTTATTTTATCAGGGGCCAAGTACCATCGGTAGACCATCTTAATATGGTTCTCTTTATAGTCTTGGCAACAAGAAAATTGCTTAGTATCTTTCCAAGCTTTTTCCCAGCATTCATAATCAATGGGTCTACCAATGTCCTGTGCCCATCTTATCATGACCTGTTTGACTTTCTCTTGTTCTAGATCCCTTTCTTTTAAAAGTTTATAATATCTTTTGATATGTCCTTTTCTTTTGTCCCAACATATAATATCAATCTCGGACTGTTTGTTAGTTATTCCATAAGTTTTCTCATCCAATTTATGTCTTCCTCTTAATTGGGTATATAGAAACCAATCTCGTTTTAGTTCTTTTTCCAATAGCTCTAGGGATTTAAATTTTCCTTCCTCTGGTCCTTCCCAATGAATTAGTTCTTTGTATGTTAGCCACTTTTTATCTTCTTTTCTTGTTCTTCTATATAGTGCTTCTTGAGGTGAGACCCAATATGGCATCTGAATATAAAATTGCTTTTTAATCTTTGTCCATATTTTAAATAGAGCATTTCTAACAAAATGGTGGCTAAAATCTTTATTATTTTTTGCTTTTTCGAACCATAAAAATGCATGATATCCAAACTCCATTTTTACGCTCTCAAGATCTAATATTTTTTCATTTTCTAAAGTTATCCAGTTTTCCAGCCAATTGAGTCCCGCTGCTTGGTAGTAGATTTTTATATTTGGTAGGCCGCAACCTCCTTGAATTTTTTCTTCGGTCAATAATTTCCATTTAATCCTGGGGTGTTTTCCTTTCCAAATAAATTTCATAATTTCTCTCTGCCACTTATCTAAATATTTATCATTGTTTAGTATAGGTAAATTTTGGAAAAGGAAGATTAATTTGGGTAATACGTTCATTTTTATCGTTTCAACCCTTCCTAAAAAAGATATTTGCTTCTTATTCCATCTAATCAGATCTTTTCTAATCTCTTCCCAAGTTTTTTGATAGTTATTTTTATATAGATCGATATTTCTCTTTGTTAAATATATCCCTAAATATTTAACTTTTTTCTCTATCTTAAATCCTGATATTTCTTCCAGATCTTTTTCTTCTTTCGCTTCCATATTTTTTGTAAGTATCTTCGTTTTTTCTTTATTTATAGAGAATCCTGCTACCTTCCCAAACTCCTCAATTGTATTTATTAAGTTTTTTATACTCTCTTTAGGGTTTTCCAAAAAACAAATAATGTCATCCGCAAATGCTTGCAGCTTAAATGTATGTTGTCTGACTTTTATACCTTTTATGTTTTCATTGCTTCTTATTCCATTATTTAAAATCTCTAAACAGATTATAAACAGAAGTGGGGAAAGGGGGCAACCCTGTCTCGTCCCTCTTCCAATTTCTATTGGTTCTGTTTTTTCATTATTTATAATTATGTTTGCCCATTGTTTATTATATATAGCTGTAACCCAGTCTTCAAATTGTTTCCCCATTTCCATGTATTTAAGTAATTCCAACATAAAATGCCAATTCACCCGATCGAATGCTTTTTCAGCATCTAATAATATCATTGCCAGTTCCTTGTTATTATGAAATTCAAAGTATTCAATAATATCCAGTACGATTCTAATGTTATTCTTAATCTGTCTCTTGGGTATAAACCCGTTCTGATCTTCATGTATGATTTTTTCTAATATTTTCTTCATTCTTATCGCAAGTATTGTGGTGAATATCTTATAGTCAACATTTGTTAATGATATCGGTCTGTAATCTTTTGTTTCCATTTCACATTTATTTCCCTTCGGTATTAATACAATATGTGCACATTTCCATGATTCAGGTATTCCTTCCCTTGGTATATCTTCAATTACTTCTTTTAATGGCTCACATAGTTCATCTAACATTAACTTGTAATATTTAACTGTTAAACCATCTGGGCCAGGTGATTTGCCCAATTTCATCTTTCCGATTGCTTCTTGTATTTCTCTAATTGTAATTGGTTGATTAAGTTTTTCTTTATCTTCTTTAGATAATTTTTTGATGCTTTGTCTTCTCAAGTATTGAGTCACCTTATATCTATCCTCTTCTGATTTCTGAACGTTCGTATATAACTCCTTATAATATTCTTTGAATTCCTTCTTAATTTGGTCATGATCTGTAATTGCTTTCCCATCTTTGAATATTTCTGATATTATCTTATTTTCTCTCTGTTTCCTCAATTTGTTTGCTAATAATCTGCCTGCTTTATTTCCCATCTCGAAATGTTTTTGTTTTACTTGTTTTAATTTCTTCTCTATTTCTTTAACTGCTATTATCTTTAGTTGTTGTTGTAAGTTTTCAATTTTATTTTTTAAATTTTTATCACCTGTTTTTTTCCATTTTTCTTCCATTTTCCTTAGCTCTTCTTTGATCTCTTGTTCTTTTCTTGAGTCTTTTTTTCTCTGTTCAGTCTGTAGCTTAATAAATAAGCCTCTGATTACAGCCTTCCCAGCGTCCCATATCGTTTTGTTTTTCATTCCTTCTGTTTTGTTTTCTTTGTAATAGAACTTTATTGTTTCTTTTATGATTTTTAAATTCTCTTTTCTTTTAAGTATCTCATCATTTAATCTCCACATATATGTTCTCTTTTTTATTTCCAATTCTATCTTTATTGGGTTATGGTCTGAGGAGTGTTTTGTAATGATATCCATATTCTTTATTAATGTTATTATGGATCTTGAAACTAAAAAAAGATCTATCCTGGAGAAAGAATTATGCGGTACAGAAAAGAATGTATATCCGCTCGATTCCTGATATTTATGTCTCCACACATCCACCAGTCCTAATTCTTCTTGTATTTCAAAAAATGAATGTGGTAATTTCCCCTGAGTTAATCGTATTTTTTTACCTTCATTAGACTTTCTGTCAAGTCTGGGTTCAATTACGGCGTTAAAGTCGCCTGCCAAAATTATGTTTTCATAATTTGTATTTTTAATCTCTTCATTGATTTTCTTAAAATAAATGTCTCTGTTTTCTAATGGGCCATAAATGCCCACCAGTAAGATTATCATATTTTCCAATTTAATTTCCACTCCTAAATATGTTCCATTTTGGTCACAGAAAATTTCCTTTGATTGATATTTCCTATTAACATATACTGCTATTCCTTTTTTCCTGTTGTCTGCAGCTGATACGAAGGTATTGCCAAGTTTGGGATTCCTAATATATTTTTCCTCTTTCTTTTTAATTTTAGTCTCTTGAATACAGATAATGTCGCTTTTTAATTTTTCCAATTGGTGAAAGATAATATTCCTTTTATATTTTGAATTGATGCCTTTCACGTTCCATGATATTATTTTTACCATAGTGGCTTTCAAAATATTGTTTGTGTTTTGTTTTTTGTTGTTGTTGTTTTGTTTTTGGTTTTTGTTTTTTGTTTTTTGTCTTTTTTTGTTGTTCCACCCCTTCCGCCCCAATAATTTTTTTTTAATTCTTTATTTCGCTATTTTTATTGTTCTATAGAAAGTAATCAAATTTCAGATATAGTAGTAGTCAAATGTTATAGTTTTCTTTTCTTTTCTTAGTTTTTAATTCTTTCTTTCCTTGTTATATTGTAGTGTTTTTAAACTTTATTCTCCTTCTTCTTCTTCTTCCTCTTCTGTGTTGCGTTCTTTACTCTCTTCTTGTTCTAAATTGGTGTTCTCTTCCTCTATTTCCTTATTTATTAATCTTTCTTCTATACTATCCTCTCCTCCTTGCTCTCCTTCTTTATTTTGTTCTTTTCCATTTCCTTTCCCTTTATATTTTTGTGATCTCCATTCCCTTGTTGTTGTTTTTCTTCTTTCCGATTCTTCTCTGTCTCTATTTCTAAAGTCATCTTTCAATTTTTGTTCCATCTCTTTTGCTTTAAATTCATTGTCAATTTTCATTCTCTTTTGTCTATATGTGAAGGACAAACCCTCCATCCTCTCCCATTTGTAGTTTATGTTCAGGTTCTTTAAAAGTTGTGTCAATGTCTTGTACTTTTGTCTACTAATCATTATTTCGGATGGAATATCTTTGTAAATCTTAATCTCTTGATCTTCAATTCTAATTTTAGTGTCATAGCTCCTTTGAATTATAAGATCTCTAATTTTTGTTCTAGTCCAGCTTATTATTATATCACGTGGCTTTTTCCTTTCTCTCGCTTGAACAGAATTAATCCTGAATATTTTATCTATTTCATCCTCTAGTTTCCCTTTGTCCATTTCGACAAGATCTGCCAGACATGGTAGTATTCGTGTATATAAATCTTCATTTGTTTTTTCCGTCAAGCCTCTGATTTTAATACATCTTTCGCGATATCTAAGTTCATTCTGCCATATCATCGATTGTTGTTGTTCTTGTTTTTTTATATTATCTTTTGATAGATTCTCTAATGCTTTAGTTCTTTCTCTTATTGTATTAACTTCTTTTTGGGTTTTACTTATGTCTGATGTCATTTTCTCCATCTTTTTATGTAGACTATCCAATTCTTTCTTAAAGTCTTTTCTTATTTCATTTCTAGTCTCTTTTATTTCCTCTCTCAGTTCCTGAACCGATTCTTTCATGTCATCTTTCATTTCCTGTCTGGTATCTTTCAGTTCCTGCCTTATACGGCGAACCTCATCCAAGAGTAACATTATAGGGTCCGTTATCTTAACTGAGTCTTCTGTTGATCCTCTTCGTTGGGTAGATAATTGTGATTGTGCCAAATTTTTCTTTTGTGTAGCCATTTTTTCTATTTTCTCAAGCTAATCCAAGTTATACAACAATATACATACAAAATACAAATTAGATCTTTTAAATATACAAATAATTTCCTATAATCACTCTACACATCCATATTCTTCACAAATCAAATCCCAAGTTAACTCTGAATGGTCTTATGATATTTATAATATAACTTTATGATATAACTTTAAATTATAGAGTTATTTGTATTTGTGTAGATTTGTTATATTTCCATTCCAGATATGTATATTTATATATACTAATTCCAAATGGCATTATTAACTGATATGATTTCTCAAATCTTTCCCCAACCCCAATAGTACAATACAATCCCAACAATATATTTTCACAGTATAAGTAATATTTTCACTTATGTGATTACTTAATTGCTTAAACCTTTTACACGTTTAAAAAGTTCTAATAGGAGTATATTATTCCCAATGTATAAATTGTATAATTGTATTAGAGTAACTCTTAATTAAACCCACAGTTTTAATCCATCAATGGAGATACTTAAATTCTAATTAATTCTTTGACTATCCATAATAATAATAATAATAATAATAATTAAATGTACAAATTATCTTACTCTCTCTTTTGTCTTCTGTGACTCCCTTGTCTCCATTTGTGGCTCTTCAACTCTTTACCACCACTTTTCTTTATATATTTCTTATTAAGGTAATGTTGGATATTAATTTAATTTAATTGATATTGTTATTTATTTTCCTCTAATATATATGTAATACAGTTCTGTCTAATTTTTGGCAAAGACCAGTTTGTATTTGCATACCACTATTTTTCAAAATCCTTTTAATTTCTTTGTTACTTTATTCTCCTCTATATTCACCTTGGTATAATTCCAACACAGTCTTTTTCACTCTGCAAATTTTTTGAATATTCTAAATAGTTCCAAAATAGTTCCAAGAAAAAGATAAGTATTTATGTTAATAATCAAAAATTTCCCTCTTTCTGAGTAATTCCAGTTGTATAATATATGTCCTTTCTATATTCTTCCTCTCTCTTTTGTTTCTCTCACGTCGCCTCTAGTTCAATCACATTCCCTCTCACTTCCTCCTCTTTCATATACCTCTTCGTCTTCTCTAAATTCTACAGTTCTTTTCCTTGGTCTTCTGCGCTCTTTAGCTCTTTCCTTGGTCTTCTCAATGTACCAGTCTTTTCCTTCCCTTTTGTTCCCTTTGTATCTCAGTTGTCAGCATTTCTCTTTCTCTCTTATCAATTCTCCTTCTCCCAGAAGCTTAGGTCCACAGCATTCACTATCATCTCCCCTTAAACTTCCTTAAAGCTTCAGACCTCCTTAAATCGCTTCCTCAGCTTCACGCCTCCTTAAATCTCTGTGTGGGATGTTGCCAAATAAGGAGATCTCCAAATAAGGGCAACGCCACTCACCACCAGTCAACGCCTTCCTTTACTCTCCTTTTACTTGCTTCCTCCTCTACTTCTCCTGGGTTTCTCAGGTCTCCTCTTCTGTTAGTGCCCAAAGCTCAGAGCTTAGAGCCTGGAATCCCAGATCGCTCACTCGTCTAGGGTTCTTTTTGTAGGTAAACAATCAATATAATTTTCTTCTCTCTCTGAAGTTTATATTTAAATGCTCAGTCAAGGCATGGGTTTCGATTTTCCGTCTTCTCAGACATTTGCAGTGATTGGGAGGGTTGGGTTCTTCGGATTCCCCCTGGCCACGACAGCAACTGGGGTTTCCCCGCCTTTTGTCGTGGTCTTTAGAGGTTTCCCCCAGCGAACCCCCACCTATTGCCTCTCTTATCAGAGAGGCAAAGGACGGGTTATTGTCATTCCCGTTCCTACAAGAACCATCACTGCGGAATCTGCAGGCGCAGCTCATCTACCTGCGTCCTCCCTCGGCGCCATCATGCCTCCAAAAGCCAGATTTAATGCTATATTCTCTGAAGTACTCTGAGGTAGATTTGCTGGTGTCTCGTGTACTGCAAGATTATGTCCCTGCAGAAATCAGGAAGTATTACCCATAATGCACATACTTTTCTTTTGGGGATTCTACAAACAGGCTCGACAACATACGATTAATCCATAATAGCAAATCTACTAGGAAAATTGGCCCAATTTTTATGTCAAATTTTTACTAGAAGATAAGGTTCTCATTGTGACTTTGGTGGTTGTCATGTTTTTGACTGAGGTAGTCATAATTTCTTTGCTAGAGGAAAATGTGGGAAATAAGCTTTGTTTGTATGAATGATCAATTGTTCCTTGTGGGCTTTATTTATTTGATGTGGTGAATTTTATTTGCTAGTTCTTTGGACTGTAATAAAGAATTGCCATTGTATCTCATAGTATCCTGTGGGATTTCTGTATAGTATCCTTTTGAGTTTATTTCTGTTGTATACAACATTGTTTTATTTGGGACATGTGTGAATGAATCTTGGTTCCTATGTGTTTTCTTTTGTCCGGTATATAAATAACACAAATAAAAGTAAATATTTTTCTTTAAGGTCATTGATATGCCTGAACACAATCCTGGAGACATGGGAGGAACAATGAGACTAGGGAAAAGGAAAACCATCTTTAAAACAGAAGATTCTGTTCTACGTAAGTTGTAACTCCTTTAACCAATCCACTTGCTTTAGTAGTCAAAATCTGTATGTTTCTTATATTCAAATGTATATTATTGGAAGCCCCGAAGTATATTGCAATTCAGTATATTCCATTAAAACATATTTATTTCTGTATCCCACCCTTTATCTGAGGATGTTATGACAGCATACAATACATTTTAAAAGATGAAATGTATATTAAATCACTTAAAACAAGACAATTTAAAAGCAATTAAAATAATTTAAAATACTGCTGATCACAGCAGAAATCAGTTAGGCAGTGAAGGCTTTACTAAAAAGCCATGCTTTGACTTGGTGCCAGAATGTCATTAGCATTGATTCCAATTGGCCTCTGGGGGAAGGTGTTCTATAACTGGGATGCCACAGTAGAGAAGTATTGTTCCTACTGGTGAGACACAGTGGGGGACACCTCTAGCAGACCTCTATTCACAGGCAGACATATGTAATTATGATTTGTATTAAAAATGAATGAGAGAAATTCCTATAAAGTTACATGATAGGAGTAATCTATCAAAAAAGTGTAGGTTGAGGCAGTCCATAAAACTGTGCAAAGACAAACAAATTGAATGCTAAATTTAAAAATGCAGTGCGTCTCACAGCTGGCAAAACTAAGATATGAGAGAGGGACTCCTTTGCTACAGCACCCAGGTGGGATCCCTTCAAATCCCACCTGGCGCCAACACTAGTGTCATTCCAAGCATCAAGTAAAAACCTGGCTCTTCACCAAAACTTTTTTGGGCCTGATTGATTTTTTCTAAATTTTGTATGTGAGAGTAGTTTTAATTTAAAGTTATTGTTTACAATTATTATAAACTATCTAAGCTTATTTTATTGTACACTATTCTGAGATCTTTGAGTATAGGATAGGATATAAATATTTTAATAAAAGAATAAAAGCATCTGGGGGATATAAAAAAATCTATCACTGTTTCACTTGAACCAATTAATATCTTCCATAGCATAAATGAAATGTATAAAGAATTCATGACTTCATGTCTTACCCTTCTGATTGTATGATGTGAGATTGAATCACTTGTGACATGATGAATAGAAAATCTCAGTTTAATCAGCCTATTTGCCTCCTTGCTATGGGTGAGCAAACATTCACTTCCCATTTGACTAGCACCCATGCTTCTGTCATAAATTTTCTGTGTGGGAAAGTACATCACTTTGCTCTGTTCTCCATGGAAAAGAGGGAAGGTAATTTTCCTCCTGCCAGAGAACCTTTTGTAATATATCTATGTGTCTATAGATAGATAGACCATTCCCAACACCTTCTCAGTGATGTCTGTTCTGAACATACTAGAAAGCCTTTTTGGTGGTTCCTCCCAGGCTTTGGAAATACCTTCCTTGCATAATGTGGCTGGCTTTCTCCTTGCTGTCCTTATGTTGCCAACATGCTGCCAGTGCTTTTTCAAAAAATACAGTTTGTGGTACAGAAGGCAATTTTCTCCCTCCACACACCATAACCACTATAAAGAAGGGAGTACAGTTCTTCTTCCTCTTCTCCTTGAGCTTTGCAGCAGAGAGCAGCAATGAGATGCTGCTTTTATCCTCAAAATACCAGTTGTATAACCAGTTTTTCTGCTTTCTAGCACTTGGAATTGTGCCTGGAAACAAAGTGGGTGACAGTGGAGCTGTTTTAACGGGAGTAGTATGGTCCCTGTATCCTGCTCCAGTTAGCACTCTCTTCGCAGCTCTTTGAACTATCTAAAGCTTCTGAACATTTTTAAAAGATAGCCCCATATACAGCATGTTGTAGTAGTCCAAATGGGATGTAACTAAGGCAACTAAGGGATGTAACTATCTACTGTTCCAGAACACTTCAGATTTATCCTATCTTGTTTGAGCCTAGTGAAGTAGTTGTCAGCTTACATCAGTGCAGCAATTTCCAAGTAATAGAAATAATGTTTAGAAGTAAATATACAACCCAGGCACCAAAATTTATATATAATTTTATTAAACACAACTTAAGGAGTGATTAAAATGGAAATAATTTCACTTTTTATTCTCTAGAACAGGGGTAGGCAACCTTTTGGAGCCCTGGGCCGGTCCCCCGAAGTCCTCCTCTCCGCTGGGCCGAGGTGGGGGAGTGCATGCACAAATGCGCTCGCGTGCGCCCCCGCTGCCGCGACGCGTTTGTGCATGCACAGGAGTACTGCGCATACGCAAACGAGTCGCGGCCGCCATTTTGGAGAACAAAATGGCGGCCATGGCTCGTTTGCACATGCACAGTACTCCTGCGCATGCGCAAACGCGTCGCGGCCGCACGGAGGCCAAAGCGCGCAGCAGCAGCAGGGGTCGCCCTGGGCTGGTAATTCCGGCGACCTGGGTCCAAACCGGCCCGGGGGCCATAGGTTGCCGGCCTCTGCTCTAGAACATCAATAATTGTACTTGCTGTTTCCTCTATATTTAATATATTAATAAACAGTTGTCTTAATTATGTAACCATTCAGAATTCTATACCTGTCACATTGTCTTCAGGGGCACTCCTGGCCATATTTGTTATATGATATTACAATATAGAAACAAAACCCATAATACTGTTCATGCTAATATCACAGTACCTTCCCCTATAATACAGGAAAGTAAAATAATGTGTTATTTTCTTCTCTATCCAGCTTTTCATAACTTTATTTAGATACATGTTTTTTCATCCTGGGAGAACTGGCTAGTTATCTAGTTCATTGGAAATATTTTTGAAAGACATTTCCTGGTCTCTTAAATTGCACAAATGTCCTGGGCATTGGTTCTTATAGAGGCATGTTTTTCCAGTGTGTGTATATCATGAGACATTTTTAGGGCTTATAGTTTATTAGATTGTATGTAAATCCAGCTCCCCGCATCCACCCACCAAAAGGAGAGAAAAAAATCTGAAAAACCTGTCTATTTTCTATTTAGGATGTGAAAGTTGGGTTTATTATAAATTATTAGGTTTGGTATAAAAATAGGCTGCTAGGAGCAACAAAACAAAATTAAAACAAACTGTGCTTCTTTTTAGGAAAACTCTATGGTGATCAGATTTTTGTAGAAGAACGACACAGACATCGCTATGAGGCAAGTGAGAGCTAAAATGTGGCAGGGAGTATAAAACAGAATTCAGAAGTATACAATGTGGTTTTAGCTTAGAAACGGCTTTGTGGTTATATAGCATGGTCATCATGCTAACCTTTGAAGCCCACTGTCTTCATTAAATTATATTTTTTAATAATAAAAATAAAAAATAAAAATAATGTGTAAGGGGAAAGTGTCAGTGTTAAGAGTCACAGATCTCTATCTTGTCTGAGGAATTTGTTTAAGGTGGTCTTGAGGAAGGATCAATGCAGATGAAAACCCTTTAATGGCCATTAGCCAACTAGGAACAAGGGCATAAAAGAAATGCAGTAAAAAAAATTCCATTGGCAGCAATACAATGCTGCCTTAGGAAGCTTTAGGCTAATGTTCCATCTCATTAACCCTCCCTCAAGACCACCAAACAAATACCTCCAAGGCTGAATCCACACTGCAGAAATAAGCCAGATTGACACCACTTTAACTACCATGGCTTAGTGCTATGGAATGTTAGCAATTGCAGTTTGTTGCAGCACCAGCGCTCTCTGACAGAGAAGGCTAAATGTTTCACAAAACTACAGTTCCCAGCATTCCATAGCATTGAGTCATGGCAGTTAAAGTAGTGTCAAACTGGATTATTTCCGCAGTGTGGATGCAGATCTGTGAGTCTAACATTGTCACTTTTCTTCTCCTGAATGATTGTTTTTACCATCTTTGTCTGATGATGAGGCCAGTGGACTTCAAAACTAGTATGAAATATTTTGTGCTTAATTTTGTTTGCCTAATAATAAAGGGGCTATACAGATGGCCCCTAAGGGGTGGCAGGATGCCGCCCCTTTCCTTACCGGATTGGGGTCGTGGCAACCACATGCTGCAGCCCCGATCTGGCCATTCCGTGGCACAAGAAGTGGCTCCTTTTTTGCGCTGCAGAAAGGGTGGCCTAGTTGCGGCGGTAGCTTTTGTCTGCTTCTTCGGCACAGTGCGTGTAAACGCTGCACCGAAGATGTGCCTTTTTGCTGCCAACTGTGCAGTTGCTTTGGCGGCATGACAGCAGCATCAGGGCAGAGTTGGGGTGGCTGGCATGTGGTCACCACACCCCAACTCCACCCCTAGGCTGGCCCTTTTGGCCAGTCTGTACAGGTCCAAAGTTACCACCACAATGTATAATTTGGATTTAGCTAACAAAATGTTTCCTTTCATAGAAGTTTTCTTTGAAAACTATTGTGATGTTTTCTGTTTATCAACAAGCTCTCTTTTGATCCAAGGGCTGGAAAACAGAAGATGTCTATGGCACTACTGCTAAGATTCTTCATGCATGGGGGAGGGAGGGAACATGGGAAAACAGGAGAAGGCTAAGATACTACAGCCTTGATTTTTGAGTTATATTAAAGAACAAGAAAACAGGAGAGGGCTCTCTGAAGTAAGAAGTAAGTCTGAAATAAATAAGTCTAGTAAGATTCCTGGGTGCAGGAAAACACTGGGATATAAATTATACACACATAGTTTAGTTTAGCTAGAGAACAGGAAAGGGGTCTCTGAGGAACTGTTTATAGGGCACCCGAGACAAGAAAAGATAGAAAAACCATGGTAAAACAGGATAGGACCAAGACACTGCTGCTAAGGTTTCTGAGGTGAGAAAACAGGAGAGGGTTTTTTGAGGTACTGATGGAATCTGGAGATTAAAAAAGAGGGGAATAGGAAAACAGCCTCTGAAGTCCTTTTTGAAGGTATTAAAGCACCCATTAGCTAGTCACAGATAATTAATACCCACATCCAGTGTCAATGCAGATTTATATCTGGATGTATATTCCACCAGTATTATGATATTGACTCAATAATTTTTGCAGCAATGTGTTTATCTTCTTGTTACTTTTCCCCTTTTAAGGTAAATCCTGAGTTGACTCACTTCTTTGAAGAGAAAGGCTTGAAATTTGTTGGCCATGACACGGAAGGAAAACGAATGGAGGTCATTGAACTGGATGGTAAGGACTTGAGCAAGGATTTCAGCTTGTGACAACAAATCATGGGAATTGAAGTGTTTATTGCACAGAAACATATTTAAAACTCACTGATCATTCAGTCATCTGTTTCTGTGTAGTAAACTGCAAAGAACAAATCAATTAAAGCAGATGTGAGTTGTTTTAGAAATTCAGATTCATGTGGAGACTCTTATTGGAACCATTCAGGTTTCAATCTTAGCAAGATATTAAAAACAGAATAATTACAGAGGATAAATACAGAAATTTGAAAATAAACATGTTCAAATTACATTAAAATATAAATATGTTATGAAAACCTGAAGCACTATACATGGGCCCTTGTTATTTGGTGAGGTTTGGTTCCAGGACTCCCTGTGGATACCAAAATCCATGGATGCTCAAGTCTCCTATATAAAATGGCAAAAACAAGGATTGTTTTTTTGATTTAAATATATATATATATATATATATATATATATATATATATATACTTTCAACCTGTGGATGGTTGAATCTGTGAATATAGAAGGCCAACTGTAATTCCGTTAGGTACCCATATGTCCAGGAAAGCTGCCAACACGTGGCTGATAAAGACAGAGGCCTCTTCCCAGATAGCAACCCAGTTGCAAATGACGTACCAACAAACCAAGAGTTCCGAAAGTCAGGTCCAGAGAGCACTCCAAAGTTCAGGGTTATAGCGAGCAGGTAGTCCAGAGCCGTTCCAAAGGTCACAGGGTATAAGCAATCCAAAGTCGAGCCGAGAGCCAAGAGCTTTCACTGGGGAATCCAAGATAAGCCTTGACAAAGAGCTTGGCTTTTCCCAGCTGCTTATCTAGCTTCAGCTCCTCTCCCCCAGGTGTTTCTCTTTAGCTGCGCGTTTCTCAGCTAGCCTTCGAGAACGCCGCAGCCCCTCCCTATCTGTTCTCCTCTGAGCAAAGGTAGGGATTTCAATCTCTTGCTCCTCTGCTTCTTCCTGGCATGAAACCTCTGCTGGGGAAAGGCTTTCTGCTGGGGAAAGGCTAGGCTGCTGAGGAGGGAGGCTAGGCTGCTGAGGCAGGGGCTGTTGCTCACTGGGTTCCACACAGCTAGGTCCAGGTTCAGCTAGTTCTATGGGGGCTGGTAGCACCAAGCTAGGATCAGGCCCCACATCCTGCCCCTCAGAGTCCTCCAAGTCCTCCACCTGGCTGTCCCTGACACCATATATAATACAAGCAACTACATTATGATCCCTGTATCCGTGGGGAATATGTTCGCAGATTTGATTCGGATATGCAAAACCATGGGTAGTAGCACTACTACCCAGCTCCTGCCTACTCACCTGTCCTCCCTCCCTGCCTTGATTGTGGCGGGACCTGGGAAACTTTGTATGCCCTTCTTCATCCCTGCTAGTTGCAGGACAAGGAAGACGGGGGGGGGGGGCTGCCACCTTGCTGTTGCTGCCACCCATCCTGTTTGCAACATCCAGCTGGCCACCAGCATCTGCTTGGCTTTGCCCCACTTGCTGCTGCCTCTGGTTTGTGCTGTGCACCTCTCTTGGCGGTGGGTGCTACACTCTCCCAAGGTGACTCCCAAAGAGAGCGGTGACTGAGCAGCCAGGTAGCTAGCCTTCCCTCCTCTTGTTCTCATTTTAAGGAATGCCGCACCTGCCACCAAGAAAGGTGTATGACTTTGTGCAGTCAGAACCCCTCAGCCTCTCTTTGTGGAGGAAGGAATGTCTGTCTCCTTTGGCCGAGAAGTGCAAACTGGAGGTGGTGGTGAGCAGTGCGCAGGTGAGGCAGGCTGGTAGGCTGACTGCTGTGCAAGCAGGCAGCCGTGATAAGGGGAAGCCACCATCATCCTCATCCTGCAAACGGGAATGGGGAGATGGAGAGGGACATGCAGGGAGAAAGAAAGAAGGAAAGAGGAACCAGGTAATGGCACTGGTTCCCTCCATCCTTCGCCACATCATACAAGGAAAAAGATGAGGAAGGAATCAGCCTGGTAGTGGCAGCCATGGATTGTGGGTAAGATAAACCATGGGTACTGGCCCATGGATATGGCGGCTGTACCGTATTTCTATAATATCAAGTTGCTCTACAGAAAATGTAGTTTCAGATTTTTGAGATTTTTCAAAGCTGGTATACAGTTCTTCCCAATTCACGGGGATCCCTGCATGAAAATGGCGGCTCGCTAATATTCAAGCCCCATTTAAACTAATGGCACATGCGCTGCCATTTTAGTGGTTAATGGCACATGCGCTGCAGTTGTCCCTCTCCCGTGAAGAGCGAGACCGCGGACCTCAAGTCCGTGAATGGGGAGGGACAACTGTATATTAATTTTAAAATTCTTGTTAAATTACTGCTGATGTATAGGCTGATGTTCAAAAAATATTTCATGTCTTACTTGAAAATGTTTATGCACAAAGTATAATGAATGTGATGGTGTTTTTTAAACATTATGTATCTCTGAGAGAAATAAGAGAAACAATAAAATCTCTTAAAGATTTTCCAGAATCCATTTTAGGTGGCAAGATGTTTCATTAGTAAGAGAAAACAAATCAGCTAAGCAGTGGAATACATTTGTTTTATCACAAATGGGCAAGGCTTATGAGCAGATGTGAGGATCTATGTGGTTGATAGGGAGTTGAGATATGCTTCAGGGGGGCTTTTTAATTTCAGAGACTGAAAAACATCTTCCCTATGATAAATGTTTCTCAGTTGAGAGGCATGTATTGAAAGAGTATCTGATTGCAAGGAGGGGATTGAAGCTTTGCCCAGTATGATTATCTTTACTTGCCTCATCTGAAAGTATTACAGTGGGTTGGAGGTGAGTGTAGGGTATTTTTTTAAAATAAATGCATATTTATAAACAGCAAGAGGAAAAAATAATGCAAATAATGCTTATATTTACGGTACATAAAATATGGATTTTGTTTCCTGGGGTTAAAAATTAGAAGTTACCGTATATACTCGTCTATAAGTCTTAAAATGTGTGCCCAAAAATTGACCCCAAAATCCCAGGTCAGCTTATTTACTGGTCAGTACAGTAATGTGATAGCAGCTCTTTCAGATTTCCCCATGCAGTTTCTTTCACTCTTGAGCCAAGCAGAGTCCTGGGTGATTGATTGATACTGCTGTTTAAGAGTCCCTCGCCTGCACATCTAGCTGAAACGAAAGCTGAAACAATGAAGCAAAAAGCCTCAATGAGAGTCTATCTTGCAGTACCTACACATACACACACTGAAGGAGCCTCCAAGTTTTACCCTCGAACTATACATGGGTCATGGCAAAAACCATAATTTTGGCCGCAAAACCTGACCTCGATTTATACATGAGGTCGACTTATAGTTGAGTATATACGGTATGTGAAATAATAAAAAATATAATAGCAGGAAAGAATGCATCCATACAGAATGATGCATAAGTAAGTTAGACAAAACTATTTTGAGTTTGTTGGTATTTTCTGTCAAGTTGGCTTCAGCTTATGGCAAACCCTTCAAGATCCCTGGTCATCAACAGCCCTGTTTGGGTCTTGCAAACTCTGGGCTGTGGTTTCCTCAGTTTAATTCCACTCTTCCAAGTATTATCATCCTCCCTTCTCCCCACGAGCCATGTCCTCTCATGATTTGTCCAAACTATGATAGCTTTGATACTGAGTTAGGGAATTGAACTGTTAACTTTGGCCACTTACTCTATTGCTTGTGATATATATTTACTTGAGGTTTTTGAGAAGCTGCCCATATAATTAGTTTGTTGTATTTCTCATATCTCTTGCATTGCTGAAGTTTACAGAAATACAAAAAATAAAAACCCACTTAAAAAGAAAAGGAATACACTAAAATAGCCCAGTGAGGAGCGAACATGTTCAGTGGTTACAACATGCTAACAAAAACATTGGGAAAACAAGAAAATCCATTGATAGTTGGAAAAGAATGGCATATCTTCAGTGAGGGTAAATCTGACTGAGGGCCTTTACAGACTGCCAGAAATAATGCAACTTGAGGCTACTTTAACGTCCCTGGCGCAGTAATAAGGAATCATGGGAACTGTAGTATATTGTGGCACCAGAGCTCTCTGACAGAGAAGGCTCAATGTCCCAGAAAAAAATATAATTCCCATGATTCCCTAGCACTGAGCCAGGACAGTTAAAGTGGCCTCAAGCTGCATTATTTCTGGCAGTCTGTAAAGGCCCTGAGTGGAACAGTGAATTCAAGCACTTAGTTGTAGATCCCATTTGCATTGACTTGTTTTAAAGGATTGTTACAAGAATGTAGAACAACAAGAATTTACATGAAACTCTTTGAACACCTTGAAAATTTCATTCCTAATATGATTATTTTCATGTATGTAAGATCAGAAATACATACATCACAAACTAAATCATTTGTAATATTTCAAACTGTTGTTATATTTTAAATGCTTGCCTGTTTTGTTTTTTTAGATTTTTAGAATAAAGTTACTAATTCTTCAATTAGCTCTGTGATTTGTCTTCAGATCATCCATATTTCATTGGTGTCCAGTTCCATCCAGAGTTTTCTTCAAGACCCATGAAGCCCTCACCTCCCTATCTGGGTCTCTTGCTTGCTGCAACAGGGTCTCTCCGTGCATATTTGCAACGTGGATGTAAATTGTCTCCTAGGTAATAACACTTTTGTCATTTATATACAGTTCCAGAAAGGAGAAGTCAGTTTGGAAGTATTTATAATTATAATAACTGTAATACTGTTATTGTTACTGCTACTGCTATGATCACCACCATATATGTTAATAATACCAGATCATAGGTAATTTTAAAAGATCATGAGTCCATATGTGGCCATTTGAAACTAATAATTTGTAGGTTAAGAACCCCATTAGTCAAACTCGTGTAATTAATTATATTATGATTGACTGAAATAAATAAATAAATAAATAAACATGAGTTTTCATAGGATATTTGTGGAGTTCTCATTTACCAGTGATATCTGTGATACAATATAGGAAGCAATGACTCTACTTAAGGGATTTCACTGAATAGTAAAAATCACTTTGCTCATATGATGTGGGAGAGAGTAAACTTACCAGTTTCTCAATCTAAAATAAGGTTTTGTGAAATTTTGTTAGGAGGATGAAATTTGTTTGTGTGAGAGACAGATTATTTTAGATGATAAAGTTTTGATGCAGACTTTTCTAAGAATCATTACAGTAGTTCATATATTTAGCATATATCACTAGCAAGATAGCACACAGAGTTCAGGAGTGAACTAAGGAGCTGAACAGACTGGCATAAATAGCTGGCCTGTGGGCAGAATGGAGGTGTTGGGACTGCACGCCGGCCACCCTGACTCTTTCCCCATGCTGGCTTCATGCTGCGTGCCCCACCGCACGGCAGGAGGTGTCAGGGCATTCCCTTGGTGCAGTATCCACAAACGCTGCGTCAAAGGAGCACAGAAAAGCCACCATAGTGGCAGCAAGGGTGCCCTTTCTATGGCACAAAAAAGAGATGCTTTATGCGGCTTCTTTTTGCACCACAGAAAGGCCAGGTCGGGGCCACGGCATGCAGTTGCCACAGCCCTGATCCAGCAAGGAAAGGGGCAGTCTATACAGCCCCTAATATCTCTGTCATAAAACCTTTAACAATAAACATGCAAACAAATAACCTAAAGGGTTTTGAAGTAAAACTTCAGAAAGAGGAAAGTGGTATTTTAGTATTTGATTATATACATAGCAACTAAATGTTACAAAGTTTGCTATGAGTAACCTACAATCTAGAATTCATTTAGACTGAATATATAACATGTATGTAGCAAGCATACATGGAGAGAGAAATCCTAGAGGTCCAAGCGGGGTTCAGGAGAGGAAGAGGCACTAGGGACCACATTGCAAACATACAATAGCTAATGGAGCACACTAGGGAATTCGAAAAGAAAATCAGCATGTGCTTTATAGACCAGGGGTCGGCAACGTTAACTTACCTGGGGCTGGTCGCTGGTCCCTAGGTCTTCCGGCGGGCGGGGGGGAATAGTGGCACAGGCGCTCATGCGCACGCACGGCCGCATCCTCTGCCAGCTGCCGGCATGCACACTGCCGGCGCCGCGATGTGGCTGCCATTTTATTTGCCAAAATGGCGGCCGCGATTCATTTGCACATGCTGGAGTATTGCACATGTGCAAATGAGTTGCAACTGGCATTTTGGCAGCGCGGCAGCGTGCGGCGGCGGCTGCAGCGGGGGCCAGTCAGCAGGTGTCGACAGCCGGGTGCGGCCTGCGGGCCGTAGGTTGCCGACTCCTGTTATAGACTATAGCATACTTTGACTGCATAGATCATGAAAGGCTATGGAATGCCATTAAAAGACAGGGAAGTGCCAACACATCTGATAGTCCTGATGAGGAATCTGTACCCAGAACAAGAGGCTACTGTCACAACAGAACACAGAGAAAGAGAATGGTTCCCAATTGGCAAAGGGGTCAGACAGGGCTGTATCCTTTCACCCTATCTGTTCAACTTGTATGCAGAACATATTATAAGAAAAGCAGGCTTAGACTCAGAAGAAGAAGGAGTGAAAATAGGAGGAAAGAATATCAACAATCTAAGATATGCAGATGACACCTAATACTAGCAGAAAACCTCACAGACCTGGAACTCCTACTAAGGAAGATCAAAGAAGAAAGTGCTAAGCCAGGCTTGATGTTGAACATAAAGAAAACAAAAATAATGATCACCGAGGACCTTCACAAGTTCAACCTAGACAATGAAGAAATAGAAATAGTAAAAGAATTCCCATTCCTGGGATCAAACATTGATAGAAATGGGGACTGCAGTCAGGAAATCAGAAGAAGACTAAGAATGGGGAGGGTGGCTATGAAAGAACTAGAAAAGATTCTAAAATGCAAAGATATACAACTCAGAACAAAAGTTAGAATCATACAAGCCATTGTATTCCCTATTACCATGTATGGCTTTGAGAGCTGGACAGTTAAGAAAATAAACTCCTTTGAGGTGTGGTGCTGGAGAAGAGTGCTGAGGATCCCATGGACAACCAAAAGGAGAAACAAATGGGTCCTAGAGCAGGTCAAGCCGGAAACCTCCCTGGAAGCCAAGATGACTAAACTGAGGCTGTCATACTTTGGACAGATCATGAGAAGAGAAGACTCTTTGGAAAAAACAATAATGCTGAGAAAGGTGGAGGGAAGTAGGAAGAGAGGAAGGCTAGATGGAGGGACTCTATTAAGGAGGTCACAGGTATGGGGTTGCAGGAATTAATCAGAGCAGTGGAGAACAGAGGGTCTTGGAGATATCTCATCCATAGGGTCGCCATGAGTCGAGATCGACTCAAGGGCAAGTTACAACAAATGTAGCATTTGACAATGTAAGAAGGAATGCATGTATATTATTGTGGAGAAAAGGCAGATTGGATCATTGGCAACATCCAATCAGAGTGAGCCTGGCAACAGCCAATGGGAGCAAAAAAAGGTGGGGCTACTCCCAGGAGCAAGTATAAAGAGGAACATGTGTGAGATAGATAAGGACAGAGTTTTGGTCTAGAATTAGAGGTTTATTTGACCCTGAGGGTTTTAAAAGCCAGGGGGGCTGGGTTATACTGCTGAGAGTGGCAGTTTGAGTACCCAGATTAGGGACCAGGAGAGTCCTTTGTTAAAGGTGCCCAGTAAAATCATGAGGGATTATAGCCAGGAAGGCTGGGAAAAGGGCTACAAACCATTTGAAGGGTGAATGAAAGAAGAGAGTTCAAGTGTGGAAGTTTAATTAGGGTGACTAGGGAAGTCACAGGTAACCAGAAGGTTTATAAGATACAAAAGTTTAGTAGAGGTTCTGAGGTCCAAAACACACTGCAAAAATAATCCAATTTGACACTGCTTTAACTGCAGAGGCTCAGTGCTAGGTTATCCTGGGGGCTGTTCCTATTTAACATTTAAATCAGTTCGTGAATTATGTTGACACCAGGTGGCTGAAGCGATTGAAACCAAGGCGCAGTTCCCACTGTGGAACTGAATTGCAGCAATGGCACTAGTAGGGGGGGGATGCAATGGGGGGGGGGGAATGCTGTTTATTGTGAATGTGTTTTATGTTGTAAACCGCCTGGATTGGGCAACCATTGGGCGGTATATAAATAAATTTTATTATTATTATTATTAGTGCCATTTGCACCGCTTCTGGGGTGGACCCGATCCTGGCCCCTCTGGATGGCAGGGGCAATGGAGACTGAGCAGCTGGGCTCTCCCACCTGCCAGCAGCCCTGCTCACTCTCGCCTGCTCTCTCACCCACCCGCTTGCTCTCTCGTTCATCTGCCTGTTCTCTCTCTTGCCAGCAATAAAGAGCCCTGAAGCTCGTCTCTCTGGAGAAGGACGAGGACGAGCAGGAGAGTGACCTCTCCAGTAAAATGTAAAATGTGATTCAGGTCTGTTCACACTTGTTGAACACGGTTCTGAATCACTTTATTACAAAAAGACCACCAGAAAACTGCTCTTCAGAAAGTGTTTCCCCCCCCCCCCCAAAGTGACTCTGAACGATTGGGGTCACTTGTGTTCACAGTGAGAACACAGTGAGAAAGTGTTCATAGTGAGAACAAGGCACATACACAGCGAATCACAATTTGCTGTAAATTGTAGTGGGAGCCGCCCCTGGTAATTGTAGTTTATTGTGGCACCAGAGCTCTTTGACAGAAAAGACTAAATGTCTCATAAAACTATAGTTACCAGGATTCCTTAGCATTGAGCCCCGGCAGTTCAAGCGGTCTTCTGCAGTGTGTTTTGGACCCTAGTTTGTAAAGGAACATATATAAAGTTACAAGGAAACAGTGACAAAGACAAGCTGAAAAAACTGTCAAACTGTGTAACAAATAAAGTATCCAATGTGAACATCATTTACTAAAAGAGATACTGCATTCATCCTGACTTGTAAATAAATCTATTACTTTGTTTCAACAAGCAGCTGTCTGGAATGATTTCAGAAACATTAAAAATGCTACCAACGTTGAGAAAAGTCTATTAGGTTTGGGACACATTAGATAGTGGGTGTGTGTCTGTCAAAGAATAGTTGGTGCCAAGCTGGGGGGGAAATTTTGAACCCAGAGGGCTGAGATTAAAAGAGAGTTATAGTGCAGGAGATACAAGAGAGTCCCGAGTTTGAGGGTCTTTATCACAAATTGGTTGCAGTGGTGGGATCAAAAAGACTCATTATGTTACCATAGAGAAAAGTAATTGGAAGAGTGAGGGACTGAACAGACTGCCAGAAATAATCCAATTTGAGACCACTTTAACTGCCCTGGCTCAGTACTAGGGAATCATAGGAATTGTAGTTTTTTCTGAGATATTGAGCCTTCTCCGTCAGAGAGCTCTGGTGCCACAATAAACTACAGTTCTCATGATTCCCTAGCACTGAGCCAGGGCAGTTAAAGTGGTTTCAAGCTTGAATTTTTCTGGCAGTCTGTTCAGGCCCTGAGTCTCACCTTGACAATTATGAAATAATGAAACAGTACCATATATTTGTTTTTAATCATATGCAGTTGGCCTTCCACATTCGTGGGGGTTAGGGGAACAAGACCCCCATGAATATGAAAAAACTGTGAACAGCGCACCCTGTCCCCATGCGGCAGCATTTCCAGGGTGGAAGAGGTTTGGGGAATAGAGCACTCCTTTCCTCTGCGCCCTCCCGCCCTGGAAAGGCTTGGGAGTAGGGTTGCCATAATTCTCTTTCACAGAAAATGTAGGGGGAAATATAGGGCAAAATGTAGGACAATCAAGAAAAATGGAAGACACGACCAACTAAAAGCCAAAAACAGGTCCCCCGGGCCTCCAGAAGGCCTACCCGTTGCCTGCCTGCCCCAGGAAGGGCAGTGGTGGAGTTAAGCCCCCAGTGAGGTCTTACTGGGATCCCGGGCCTTCCCAATGGCCTGCTCCTCATCTCCTTCTGTTCCTGTCTCCTCCGCCTCGACATCATTGCTGCGCCCCTCACATCCTGACTGCTGCCTCTACTCCTTTCTCTGCCACCATTGGGCTTCCCAGACTGGGGAGGTGGCAAGGAGGTGGCCCACCCCAGCCCCCACAATCACCAGACCACCCCCTCAGGCCTGCCTGCTTGCCCGCCCGCTCGCCCGCCCACCCATGCTGGCAGAAGTGCAGGGAAGGAAGCGGGTGACAGCAGCAGCCTTACACCCTCAGGTCCCAGGATCACAAGGCCACCCCAGACGGCCCCAGCCAGGCCTGCCTGCCCACACCACCTCAGCTGGTGTGCCAGGCCTCTGGCTCTCTGTGGGCATCCTCCACAGGCAGCGCCTCTTCCTCCCACCAACCAAGGCACATTTTGTCAATCTCCAGACCAGTCCAACTGGAGATTAACAAAATGTGGCCTTGAACAAAGGAATCTTGGATTGGAGAGTCTAAAATCCCCAGCTGGGATGGGAAATTTTTTAGACCCTCCAGTCCGTGATTGTCCCATCAGAAACTAGGAAATGGCAACCCTACTTTCCAGGGCAAGAGGGTTTTGGGATTTAACATTAGCAAATAACCAAAACTACAAATGTCAAACCTGCAAATGTGGAGGGCCGACTTAAAAAAGTTGGGGTGTTATTATAATCTTTCTGTGGGGGGTGGGCACAATAAAGGTAAACTGCTTCATAATACCAAGTTTTATTCCATGCTTCCTTGGGTATATTCAGAAAGAGGTAAGTACAACATAATTATTATGATAGAAAAGTAAATTCTGATCATAATCACTAAGGGATTGCACAGTATGGAAGCAGTTCCTGAGATCAGCTACAATGATAGGAGATTCCACATGGTCTTTTTTTGGGGTGGGGGGGTCTTCTACTTTTTTCACTCATTCTTCCTGTTTGTCGTTTCTTCATCTATTTCTACATATTAATATTATGTATCTATCCTAATTTAGTCAAAAAGTGAAACCATGCGGCATGAAATAGAGGTATTAGTAGGTCTTGCAGATATACGAGAACAACAGGACAATGCATGAGAGTTGTGTTTGTGTGCCATAGAGAGATGGATGTTGCGGTAAAAAGAAAAAAAATAGTACAGGTTGGGCCTTTGCTGGGAACTTTGAGGTGAAGAATTGAATTATTGATTATTTTTTCAGTGACAGCTACAGTGACCTCAGTGATGAGAATTTTCCAGAAAAAGATCTTCCAGAATCAGATACAAGGTGAATATTCTTCCGAAGAGCAAAGTGAACAGAGGAGAAAGGTAATCTGGATGATGATGTCTTTTCCTCACATCTTTGGTGAGAGATTTTTCTCAAAGCAAAGATTAGCTTTAGAGAATCACACAACATATACATTTGACTCTTCATTTTGAGAGCCAGTGGAGTGTAGTGGTTTGAATGTTGAACTGTGACTTAAGAGCCCAGGGTTTGAATGCCATGGAAACCCACTCAGTGGCCTTGGGCAAGTCACACTCTCTCAGCCTCAGAGGAAGGCAAAGGCAAACCCACTCTGAACATCGCTGGCAAAACAACAACAAACATTATATGTTTGTCTTAGGTTCTCCAAAGGTTGGAAATGATTTGAAGGCACACAATAACAATATCATCATGAACCAGCAGTGCAAACTAAGTTCATTTTACTTCCAGACTGTAAGATCAAAAATGTGGAGAGATCAAGGGGTTGTTTGTCAGTATTACAAGGCACTGTGTTTATGTTCATATTATCCTAAAGCAGGTTCTTGCCCTGCTTTTCATCTGTGAACTGAGCCCTTGTCAGTTGCAAATGTGTATAGTTTCCATGCATAAGGAAAAAGAGTAGAGGGAGGCATGACTCTACCTTCCTCTGTTATATGTGGATGGTGACCATCTACCCTGATGAGCCACATCTGTCTGTGAGACTCTAATTCTCCAGCATTCTAAATAGTATGGAAAGCCACCATGGATAGATGGGGCTTCTGCTACAGTCACCTTCTACACAAGGACACAGTGAAGAAGGGCAGAGCTAGTACCATTGTATGCAGAGATCACATGCAATTAGGACAATGGAAGAGGGTTTTGTTTTGCTTTAAATATGAGCTTTTCCAGATGGTTATATTTTTAGTACACATAGCTGACTTTTTAAAAACCAACACTGTGGTCAGAGTTTAATCTCTGGAGCATATTGTGCCATACATCAAGAGCCTCTCTGTTAACTTTCAGGCTACAAAATGAAGAAGGTAAGGGTGATTTGACATGATTTGGACTCCATTCCTCTTATCCTCTTGCTCTTTGATCTGATGCTGGCAATTGGTGCTTGCCTTTTTTATGTATGAGGCAAACTTTTGTCAGATATGTGTCTGGCCTATTCATTAGGGACACTTAAAAAGTGATTGATATTTTCCTCTCGTTTTTGTTTTGTGGACACAGTCACTCTCCTTGTTAACATGTTTTTTCAAAAGTTAAGCTTGTGTATAGACAGGTTATGTTTGATTCTGTGGAGATAGGTCTATACAAATAGACTTCAGAAGCACCTGTTTTTCCCCTGCATCTATTGCCCTCAGTTTTCTGTTTTCATCCATTTGGCTCAGTGTACCTGTTGCATTTAATAGTGTGTTGCAAGGAAGCAAAACACAGCTATATCAAATTCAGCTTTTTCTTCTGCTTAAGGCAACTTGTAATGTTTTCTTCAAATGGAGTTGTTCATAAGATTAAGTTTCTGTGTCAAGTAATGTAGCAGTCAAAACACGAAAGCAACCTAAATTGCCTCTCACCTAACTTAACCCTCCATCAGAGGGTTGAATGAGGCAAGTGACTCCAAAGTAGAAATTGTTGATTGGTCACATAGATCTTGTTTCCAAAAAAACAGAATGAAGACATCACATTCCATAGTGTAAGTGGTGGGACTGGCTGGGAGAGGCAGGTCACCATATTTCTTTTCCACTTGCTTCAAGGACAAAGGATTTGGTCATTTCTTTATAGGCCAATAGGAATAATATGAATAGTAATTACACGTGTAACATAGAAGCAATTCTTTTTTCATCCACTTCTTCCAAGATTTTTAAAGAATCAGGTGGAATAAAAGGCATAATTGAAAAGTTCATTCTGAGGTGCGGGGAGGGGAGAGTCTATTGTGTTTCAAAGCCATCAGAGAAGACTAATATCGATGTAGCTGCTTTCCATATCTCTTGTGAAGATCCTCCTGTGTTCCAGACAGTGCTTTTGCTACCCTAGAGAAAAATCAATTCCATTTAAACATTGTAGCTCTTTTAAAATTGCATAAAATTTTATGTCTCATCCTACCTGGTGATTTCCAGTGAATCTGTTAGCTTTTAGCTAGATTTTGATAGCAGAAAAGTATGGGGATATTTTAAATAAATTTCTAAAGCCCTCAAAAATATCATTAACTTTCAAAGTGTGCTGCTTATAAAATACAAAAATGTAATAGTCAAATTACATGACTGGTACATATTTCTCTTAGGGTGAAGATGTTTTGTTCATACTTGAGACATTTGATGCATTATAATTGTCTGTCTTTGAAGTGATGCCAAATATGCATACCTTTCTATTTTGGTCTTCGCTATGGTATCCAGTTGATGAGTCTCCTGACAGAAGAATTGTTGAAAGAACTGCAGTGTTGATATGCAGTACCAGCCTAGTAACGGGGGGAATTCTATGACTGTTATAGAAAACTTGTGTGATTGGATTGAAAACTAGGGGTCAACAAATGCCAACTTCGTTTATCAGCTAAGTTCCTATATTTCATTCCTACTACTTCCTTACTCTCCTAGCATGTTGCTAGGACTTCTGAAAGACACCAGAATTTATTTACTTTGTGCTATAGTATGGAAGAGAGAAGAGAAGAAAAAGTAGGAACTTCTCTGGTGTGTTTGGGGTTTTTGTTTGGGTGCGGGATTATTTTTTCTCCACTTCTGTGGGAGTGTAAAGACCAGAGCTTGCCTTTGCTAGACTCTAGAAAAGACTATACATTTCTCAGGCTCTCTGGCAAGTACACACTGCATAAGAGATAGGCAGAGTGTGATAGGCAGAGTGCAGGGAGGTTTAGATAACTGTAGAAATGGCTGGAGGCTTCTTTTCTTATGCCAGAATGGCCCAATCCACTCTAGAATCTCTTTCCTTCTCAGTAAAAGAAAAAAAATCCTCTTTCTTCCAAGCCCATTTAATTGAAAAGGTTTGAGGAAGAGTTATAGATTTCTTCTCTCATTTGGAGAAAGGGGGGAAATAGGAAAAATGCATCTTGTTTTTCTTCTTAAAAAAATAAATGTCTTTGTTTCTTCATTGAATCCTTTATCCAAGGGCAGAAGGAGAAAAACCTTTGGAGAAAGACAGAGTGGACACATCTCTTTCTCCTCATCTCCAATGCCTTCTGAAAGTGAGAGATGATTCCATTTCTTCCTGAAGCCATTTTGTAAGCACAGAGAACTAGAGGGAGAAATGAGGTCTTGCCTTTCTTTTTCTGAGCACAGAAATAGCAAAGTATAGAAATAGTAGGCAAAATGTATGTCGGCTCTATTCTTATCTTTATGGCTGCATAGGTGTGATCACATTACATGCTGCTCTGAATCTCTCAGCAAGAGGGTAAGCATGGTCACCAGTGATGACACAGAAAGTGACACTGTTGATACCTCTTTTGTCTTCAATTTAATGTACAGTTTTTGGTTCTTTTTTTATCTGTTGCACATATAATTTACAGAGATTTGTGAACATGGATTTAAAAACCTAGCTTCTGGCTTTTGTCTCCTAGGATGCTACCTTGTGCCATGTGAACTCAGTCTCACCAACTTAGGACAGTCTTGGGAATGGTGCAGCACAGGACCAGGCAATGTTGGAGTGCGCAGATACTTGTTTTACTTCCCTGGATTTTTTTTTTTTAAATTTTGTTACACACATTGACCCCCTCAAAAGTCTCAAAACTAACAAATTGTATTGTATTGTAATGCAGTAATGTATTTCCCTCAGTTTGTCTGACTTACTACTAGGAGAACAATATTACCTTATTATCAACAGTCTTGTGTAGAATGCTGCTTTGGACACCTTTTGGAGAGTAGCGGAGATAACTTGGTCAACCAATGATATGGTTATTATTGCACTTTCTTAGAAAAGAGTTCTTTTTAGAATAAGATGCGTGTTTTAATTTACTATATTAAGAGAAAACTATGAAACTGTACTTCAGATGCTTTACTTTAAAAATGTTTTTCCTCCTATAAATAAAACTTTGTAAATATATTCTTTGAGTGTGTGTGGTGTTTTGTTTTGTTTTTGTTTTTTACAGAACGCGTAAGAAAATCACCAGTTTTCTAGTGTTCAGACCAATATATAATATAGAAGTAGATATCTGGGGGTGGGAGAGATAACTTCCTTATATATGTTTTGTAAAAATATTTTTATTACATTCCTTGGAGATTATAAAAGTTAATAGTAATAGATGATTCACGTGATCTCTATTACCAAATATTGGCTATTGGCATCTCAAGCAGGTTAATTTTAAAAAAATAAATTTTAAAACTTTAAACTGACTTTTGAAATCTATTAAAACATTAACTGTATGTGTTGTTTTTGCATTATATTAATATTAGCGTATGATTAAAGGTATTTTTAGATTTAAAGAAATAGCTCACTTGGAACCTACTATATAAGAATAAAGGGTGAAAATATTCTTAAAAGTATATTAGAACAGTTAATCCTTTAGCTAGTCATGGCCTTTTTCTGTATTCATTGAACTAAATTAAACTAGCTTGTAGCAATTCTTGTGAAGGATGGCCCCTTTGAAAATGCTCCTTGAACATCTAAATCCCTTCAGGGAGGATTAATATTCAGTCATCTCTTGGATTTGAGCTAGTGGTGCTTGCCATCCAGGATGACTCTTCTTTTTCTTGACAATTTAGTATAAACACTAAATGTTGATAGAAAAGGGACAGTGGTGGCAACCTCTATCAGCATAGTGTGTTCATGATGCTCAACAGGGTGGATTTTTCCTGACTTCTTAGCCTGAATAAAGGCCCTGGCAGGCTCTGATTGGCTGGCATCTGTTTGCCTTTGTAGGTAAGGAATGTATGGGCTGAGCTAATGTACCATCTACTTGCAAAGACAAATTATCTGAGGCTGTTGGGCAATTCTGCAGCACTACCTGGCATCCTCCACTGGGGTAGCTACCAGTATAGACTGGTCATAGAGGAGGACTTTCCCACTTTTCAGCAACCAACAAAGAAGCTCAAGTTTTGATTTCTCCCTCTTCCTTGTACATCTTGCGCCATTTCTCTGATGGCTTTCTTGACACCTAGTGTAAATGGAGGAGGCTGCTAGCATCCCTTCCTCGGCAGCATACCTTCCCTTCAGCTTAGAGGGAAGTCACTTTATGCACCATGCCAGACAATAAAAGAAAAGGGTAAAGTGTGTTTTAAATTTAGGTGTGACCTGGGGGTGGTATGTCTTTGCCTGCTTTGGTCTGAACCAGGCTCTTTCATGTGAATGAGAGTGTTTGCCTTGTGGTGTATCCCTGATTGAAGGCTTGTGGCATCAGTTCTGAACAAGTGGCATAACCTAGAATAGAATCTTTATTATGGTCATAGACCAGCAGAGGAGCTGTAACCTATGTGCTGATACATTTGACTGCTGTAAGATGGATGACTGATATGTTAAATGAGAGCTCTAGTTGCACAACCACTGGCACAATCACAGAAACCTTTGCAGCTAAAGGTGTTGTCCCCTGGCAAAGCAATTCAAAACTCCAACATATTCTTTTGAAGCTGATTAAAACTGCCATTTCTATTATATGATTTTTTTTCTGCTTATTTTGGGACCTACCACAACCAATTCATAAGGAAAAGTTCTTCTTCGTGGTCTCTGTGAATCACACAAATGGGTTACATCTGTGCCTGCGCAGCTAGCTCGGAAAGTTCTGGTATCACTGGGCAAAACTTCAGTTGAAACTTTTTGGCGGTAGTTCCACCCATCCCTATAAATCCCTGGTGTTCCCGCTCTTTTCTCCAGTTCCTTTCATCTGCCGCTTTGCAGCTAGCAAGGAATTTAGCTCACTAGAGTACTTCACCACATGTTTGACCTATCGGCTTTAGACTTGTTCTGGGTTTTTTACTTTGTTTTTGGATATTGGACTTGGTGATTGTCGCAATTCGATTGACCTCAGACTGCTTGACTTCAGCTTCTTAACAGACTGGTTTTTGTCGTCACCATGGCTTCCTTCAAACATTGCGCAAACTGCAACTCGAAGATCCCGACCACTGATCATCACGATCAGTGCGTCCTTTGCTTGGGAGAAGCTCATAATCCCAAAGTTTGCCCCCTGTGCAAGGGGATGACCGCTCAAGCCCTTAAAAATAGGGACTTGAAACTTAAGGCAGCTCTGTGGGAGCAGGCCCTTAGACCAGCTTCGGTCCCACCTCTGGGCTCATCGGAACCTCAGCCCTCTACTTCTCATGGTGAATCCTGCTGGGACAAGGACACGCCTAAAGAAAAGTCCAGTAAAGACAAAAAGGCTTCTGGAGTGGATAAAGATCAAGGTGAGGACTCTGATTCAAAGAAACACGGGGGGAAAGGCAATGGCAAGAAGATCTCTAAGCATAAGCACTTGGAGTCTGAAGGTGACTCTGTGGGTTGCTCTTCTTCATCTAAAAGAGCCCGCTCAGCCTCTCCTGAGGCTTCTCACCAAGAAAGATCTTCGAAACCAGCTAAGACCCCTCCCCCCCCGGCCTCCTTTGGATCTGAGGTGGTTCAACAGACGGTTGAAAAGGCCACTAGGCCTTTTTCACCTCCAATCCGAGTGGAATCTGAATTGGACAGAGAGATTGTGGAGGCCGAGCCTCCTGCCTTGACACCATACCAACTCCAGCAGGTACCATCTGATAATTCTTGGGATCGAGAGCATTCTGTAGATTGAGTCCATGCTGTGGGGACTCCATCTCTGGGACTCAAGGCCGACAGGATAGATTGGAGGTGAGAGCTTTACAGCAAGACCTGCTCCTACTCCAATACCCGGATCTCAGGTTCGAGGACGGCCGTTATTATTTGCCCGTTGAGCTGGAGCAGCTTTGGCATGAGGCCTGCCACTCACTGACACCTCCTCCTCCGGTCCCTCCACGCCATGCATCTATCTTCTCCCACAGGCCGCTCCTGAGATCTCCGGCAGCCTCGTCAGCATCAAGTTGGTCTGCTCAGTCCCGATGTCCCACCCCGGAGGATTTGAATGTGGATAGACCTTCAAGCCCTACAGGGTTGGTCAACCTGACATCTTCATCGCCTTCTGATGATGTCAGGTCATTCTCAGACCAAATCATCCGCATGGCCAACACCCTTCAGATTGAGGTTGCTAGGATGGATGACGAAGCTATGGACGCAATAGAAAAGTGGGTGCACGGGAAAGTTCCTACTCCTCCAGCTATCGCTTATCTGCCTTCACTGGAGAAGATTGTGAAGAGTTCTTGGACCACCCTGGCCATGGTGCCGTCTACTTCCCGTAAGCTAGAAAACCTGTATCGCATTGCTCCATCGGGACCGAACTGGCTGTTCAAGCATCCGAAGCCAAATTCAGCCAATGTAGAAAGTTCTCAGCTTGCCTTCACTCCTTGGACTTCTACATCACCTACAGACCGAGAAAGCAACAACTGTACGTGGTGGCTATGAAGATCTATGCCGCGGCGGTGCTGGATTTAAAGGTCACTAACTATACAGCCTGCATGGGGGCCTATATCCAGCACCTCATGGAAAGGTTGGAGCCACTGTTGTCATCCGTCCAGGAAGAAGACAAGCCCCTCACAATGGCCATTCAGGCCGAGGCTCATGCTCTGGGTGGCCAGCAGATCCTCTCTGGTAGACATTCTACGGATTGCACAGCGAAGATGCTGTCGGGCTTGGTAGCTCTTCACAGACATGCCTGGCTTCGGGCCTCCGATTTGAACCTGCAGGCAAACATTGCCATTGAGGACATGCCGTTTTATTATTCTGGCCTCTTTAATAAAGAGATGGATGAAAAACTCAACTTCTGGTACCGCATGAAGGTGGCAGCCCAGAAGCATGGCATGTCCTCCCCTGCCTTTCATCCATCTCAAAGGCGCTTTGATGGTCACCGCCAGTGATATCAGCCTTACCAGCAACGGCCGTACCACCAAGGTAATCAGGGTCAGCAGCGGCAAAGACAACCGTCGCACTCGTCCTCATCTTCTTCAGGTCGGCGCAAACAACCTTTTCCTTGGTACCGACAGGATACCCGCAGGAAGACTGTGGACCTTTGGGGACAGGCTTGAGGCTTATTTTAACACCTGGGCCTCAATCACCTCTGATTCTTGGGTGCTAGACATTGTCTGTAGGGGCTATGCACTCAAGTTCGAGGAGCTCCCTACCACCAGAGCTGTCCTGTCCACCACCTCCTCAGACACTCTACTCGAAGAAGTGCACTCTCTTTTAGCCAAAAGAGCTATTGAACCCATGGATCCCTCTTGGGCCCAATATTGCTTCTTTTCAAGATATTTTACTGTACCTAAGAAGGACTCGGGTCTTAGGCCCATTCTGGACCTGAGACAATCGAATGCTTGTCTTGTGTTACCGCCACTTCTGCATGGTAACCTTGCACTCTATTTTGACTCCTTTATAGAAAGGACATTGGTTTGCGACTCTGGATCTCAAAGATGCCTATTTTCATATCAGCATTCAGAGAGACCACAGGAGGCTTCTCGCCTTCTCCATCGGGAGCGACCTCTATCAATAGAGAGTCCTGCCTTTTGGTCTTTCTACGGCTCCAAGAGTCTTTACAAAATGCATGGCTCCTATGGCAGCCTATCTCAGATGAAGGGGGATCACAGTCTTCCCCTACCTGGACGACTGGCTCTTCATGGCACCATCTCCCCAGAGGTTGAGGGAAGACCTCCACTTCACACTGAGCCTTCTGGACTCTCTAGGTCTTATGGTCAACAGGGAGAAGTCAAACCTGGCACCTCTGAAGCAGGTCATCTTCATCAGTGCGCTCCTCGATTTGGACAGGGCCATGGCCTTCTTGCCTCGGGACAGATTTCAAGCACTGTCTCTCACACAGGCGGGTCAGAGCACACGGCCTTGGGACACATGGCTTCAACCACCTTCGTCACCCAGTGAGCATGATTGTGCCTCAGACAAATACAATTTTGGTTCCTGTCCGTCTTCGATCCCGCGAGAGACTCTCTGACGAAGTGACTCACGGTACCAAGGTTGTCTTGTTGCTGATGGACAATACCACTGTCATGTTTTATTTGAAAAAAACAAGGGAGCACCAAGTCTCACATGCTGCTACAAATCACCATTTGTATTTGGGACTGGTGCATCTCCAACAAGATCATGCTTCAGTCAGTGCACCTGCCAGGGGAGGACAATCAGTTGGTGGATCAGCTGAGCAGGTCAGCCAAGCCATGTCACGAGTGGCGCCTCCACCCAGGGTGGTCACCAACCTATTTTCTGTCTGGGGAGTCCCGGACATGGATCTGTTCACAACCCCAGAGAATGCACAGTATACCAAGTTTTGTTCTCGCGTCCGGACTCCACTCTCCCTTCCAGCTCGAGTGGTTAGGATGGAGGTTTTACGCCTTCCCTCCATTCCCACTTATCACAAGAGTAGTGGGCAAGAAGAGATTCGAGAGGACGGATGCTATCCTGATCACCCCATGGTGGCCAAGGCAACCATGGTTTGCACCCATAATGAGGTGGTCCCAGGAAGAGTACCGTAGACTAGAACCTCACCCAGACCTGTTGACTCTGCACGGGGGCCGAGTCCTCCATCCAGAGTTCGACAATCTTCCTTTGGTAGCCTGGAGACTACGACTGTACTAAGTTTGCCAATGACGGTGCAAGCAGTCATCCGAGCTGCACAGAAACCATCAAAAATTAAATCCTATTCCTTGAAATGGAATAGATTTGTGGAATTTTTGTCGTCAAAGAATATTTCTCCATCCCCTGCATCGGTACCAATAATCTTGGAATTTTTGATGTCGCTAGTTGATGATGATCTTTATTAAACTTTATCAAGTGCTACATATCTGCACTGTGCTCTCACTACCAGCTCGAGAATAGACCTTCTCTCTTCCTGGATCCCCTAGTGAGGAGATTTCTTAAGGGACTTGCCAATCTACGCCCCCCCAGCATCGGTACCGACACTAGCCTGGAGTCTAGATCTTGTTTCGGCTCACCTCTCTTGAAAACCCTTCGAATTCATGGCTACAATGGACTTAAGACTGCTATCTTGGAATGGTCCTGGTGGCCATCACCTCTGTTGTCGTGCTGGAGAAATTTGTGCTCTATGGATAATAATAATAATAATAATAATAATAATTATTATTATTATTATTATTATTATTATTATTATTATTTTATTTTTAACCCGCCCCTCTGCTAGGCAACCGGGACGGCGTACAACAGATTAAAATGATACATGAATAAAACACACCTGCGGTTTCATAAGGATAAAGTGGTCCTTCGTACCGACATCACGTTCTTACCTAAAGTGGTGTTGGCCTTTCATATCAACCAAGAAATTATGTTGCCCACCTTGGCCCTGAACCCGACCACTGATACCAAGTGCAGACTTCACACTCTGGATGTTTGTAGGGCCTTAGCCTTTTATGTTGACAGGACTGCGGGTTCGAGACACTCAGAGAGACTTTTTGATTGCTACTCTGAGGCAAAGTTAGGACTACCGGTTTCAGCACAAAGGTTCTCTAAGTGGGTGACTGCTGCCATCCACCTTTGCTACGAACTGGCAGGCAAGACCCCACCGGGCAGGGTGCGGGCACACTAAACTAGGGCGGTAGCTGTATCCTCCGCTTTTTTGTCTGGGGTGTCGTTGGAGGATGTTTGCAAGACTGCTGTTTGGTCACAACCATTGACATTTATAAAACGTTACAGGTTGGACATGAGGGCCAGACAGGAAGCCTCTTTTGGGAGGGCAACATTACACAAGAGTTTGTTGAGGTAATTAAGTAAGTACAATGTGTTTGTTTAGTATACAAGTAATTGGCTAAAATGCTTAGCAGCACTCATCATGAGAGAGAATGTGGTATTAGAAAAATTAAGTAGACATTCTTTTATTTTAATTGATTTTGTTCCAGCTAGATTTTGGATATCATTTTGTTTTAAGAATTTGTGAACTATTTTGATTGTGACTTCATATATTAATAAAATTAACTCCCCTCTGTTTTGCAGGAAATCCCAAATTTTCCCCTTGGGTAATATCCATTTTAGGAATGTAAAGAAACATAATGAAATGTTATGATACAGCAGAATTAAATACTTAATTGCATGATGGCTGTGTTTACATAAATGACCTGAAACTGATCAGAAAATTATTATGTGTTGATGAAACAAAAAATGAAATGATAGTACCAAAGAGGATGGAAACATTATATCTAAACACTGGCATGACAAATTAAATTGCATCCTGTATTTGCATTTCTCTCTTGCACTTAATAAATACATTAGTACAAGATAATTAGGCTGTAAACATCTACACTACATTATTTTTAATGAAATAATTAAACTGAAGAGGACAATACACATTTTACTATTTCATCTCAAGGTCTAATTATGTACTCCATTAGTATATTATCATAAACATTCAAAATTCTAGCAGTACAAGTTCGGTATGTTCTCTGAGAACACCGAAGGCCATACAAATAATTAGCTTTTCCTTTTCTCTCTCCAATAAATAGAAAAAAAATGTCTTTCAAAACTTTGCCAGTATGCTACTAAACATCCAATACTGTTGATAAACAATAAGGGCATTTTTTATAAATGGTGCCTGTAGGGGTGGGGGGGGGGGAGATTTGCATCACTGACACCATCCATCTGTAATCCGTGTGATATATACTGAGTTATCCTGATCATTCTGTGAAAGGAGTGGAGGCGACTGTCTGTCTACATCCATCTGTCACCAGGTAGGTTTGGACATGGACTCGTTTCATAAAGGAAAGTGGTAAATGTCACCCAAGAAGACATGCTTATATAGTTAAATCAGAGTTTAATGAGTTATTAAGAAGAAGAAGAAGTATAATGCACTGAAACTTTTCATAAGTGAGTAGTGGTAGGATGATGCTCCACCACTGCTCAGTTATGAATGGCCTCGACATGTCATTATATTCATTTTTCTTCAAAGTAACTTGTCAGAGACTGTCTTCACCTAAGAGATAAAACTGCATGTTACATGACCAATAAGATTAGCAATTATATTATGTTTTTAAAGAGGAGAAAAAGGTACAGGAGAAATTGTGACTGGCAGAACAAAGATTATCTAGATCCATTTCAATCTGGTTTCAGGCCTGGCTATGGAGCAGAGACTGCTTTGGCTTTTGGTGGATGACCTTCGCAGGGAACTTAACAGGGACAGTGTGCCCCTGTTAGTTCTTCTGGACCTCTTAGTGGATTCAATACTATCAACCATGGTATCCTTCTGGTTACCTCACTGGGATGGGACTTGGAAGTATTGTTTCATCAGTAATGGACTGGATGATGGTGCACAGATTAAAGCTTAATCCAGACAAGACAGAGCTGCTCCTGGTCAGTCAGAAGGCAGATTATGGAACAGGGATTCAGCCTGTGTTAGATGGGGTTAAATTCTCCCTGAAGACTCAGGTTTGAGAAGAGTCAAGAGAAAGAGAAAGATGAATGGAAAGATGTGATAACATATTTGAAAAGAAAATGGCCAAACCTCCTGATTGAAGAATCTATTATAATGGTATGAAGAATATGGAAAAAAGATTATTAATATTAATAATTATTATATCTGATGTATGCAGGATAAATTAAGCTGGATAAGATTGATATATATAATACAGTCATATAAAAGTATAAATAAACAGATGGTAAAACTTGGTAATTATATATAATGATATATATATATGACATAGTATAAGAGCATAATAAGATAGATAGAATCAGATGCAAGATCAAGAAATAGACAATGGTGGTATCTGGATATAATATAAAAAGTTAGATTTGTAACAATCTGCCAGGGACACAAATGATAAATAATTTAGGAATTGAATATTAGATAAATGATAAGCTATGGAAGAAGGATAATGGCTGTAAAGTGAAACAGGAAGTTTTCTTTTTGATGTGGATTGCATGAAGAGGATGTAAGTCGTCATGTAATAGTTATAGTTTTATGTTTAGAATGTGTAGTATTGTTTTATTATTAGTGTATTGTATTGTATTGTTTTGTCTTTTCAATGTAATTGTATACAGTAGACTGAATGTTAGTATGTATGTATACAATGTATTTATTTGTGTAAAAAAGCAATTTAAAAAAAAAGACTCAGGTTTGCAGTTTGAGTATACTCCTGGATTCAGCTTTGAACCTGTAGGCCCAGTGACCTGAAGAACTTTTTCACATTTAAAGCATGTGCACCAGCTGTACCCATTCCTTGAGACTTGGATCTAGCCATGGTGGTACAAGCCTTAGTTACTTCTCATTTGGATTTCTGTAACACTCTACTTGAGGCTTCTTTGAAGGGTATTTGGAAACTTCGGCTGGTCCAAAGAGCTGCAGCCAGACTATTAACTGGGGCCATAAATCGTATTATCCTTTTTTAAAAAAAATGTTTTAAAGTACCGTATGGAAAAATGCCCACTTTATATTGTAATCACATCTTGAACTGCACAAAAGTGTCTTGAAAAGTCATATTCAGAACCAGTTAATGCTAGTACTCTTTTAAATACTTTGGTCAAAGACCCTAAATGAAATTGATTGATTGATATTAAGAACTGAAGTGCGACTTGAAAAAAAGAAAAGAAAAGGCTACAGCAATACAGGGTATATATTGCTAATCTGCATCTACATGGCTTTCTAACTTTACTGGAACATTTTGACATTATTTTTAAAAGAATCTTGTAGTCCTTTAGCACCCAGCGGATGTTTCCTCCTATTCTGGCCCTCCTTTTAGAAATGGAAACCAAATCTAAGTTCTTAAACTGCACTTGACAATTAAAGCCTGCCCTTTTTATTCTCATTCAAAATTTCTTTTATTGTTTGTGTAGACCTTATTCACTTATCCCGCAGAATACCTGCCACATTTATGCCAACTCAGTCAGTATGCTTAATACAATTAGAATACAGTGAACAATAATAGAATTAGTTGTCCACCAGGGGATCACATTTAGTACAGCAGCTACAGTGAGCAAATGTTGGCAACTACTGTACTTGTTTGTTTTGCCTTGGGTAAATGCTTTTTTACTATAGGGATAACTTTTGCATATTCCCCCCCCCCCCAATCTTTATTGGTGTTACCAAATTGCTGGGGTCCCGGGAGGGCACCCACAGTTGACTTCAATGAGAGAATTGATTTAGCTGAATAGCAAGCAGCAAGTGGGCTTGGGTAACTTTTAAAAGCCAGGATTTCAGCCTATGTATAATGGTTGCAAACCCAGAAGTCCAAACAGTAGATTCCAAATTAGTTTATAATAACAAGGGGAAATCACCTTTCACTCAAAGGCACTTGCTCTCTCACACATACACACAAGAATTAATGATGTAAAAGGTGGTAGACAGTGAATTCAGAGGGTTTTACCCATGGACAATACGTTACTGGATTCAGGCACAGAGCTATGATCGGGGTACAGTGGATGATTCTGGCTCAGCATGCAGCAGGGATCTTGTGCCAAGGAGTCAGGGAGAAATGGGCAAAGTGTCTGTCTGTGCTCAGCTGAAACTGAATTGGGGCTGCCCAAACAGGCATATTTATACGGAGAAGTAGGACCCAAGGCAGTTTCTCAGGAGTTGAAAATTTTGCTTCAGGAGGAAGAATGGCCATATGTTTGGGGAAAATGGCAGGGCAATCAATCTAGATGTGTTACACAAAAAGGTGTCATCTTCATAGGGAAGTGTCCTTTGATTCCCAACCTTTTGGCAAGTACCCAATGCATTGCCTTCCATCACATACCTGTGTAAAGAGATTATGCAGATTCCAGCCTCAAGAGACCTATCCTGTCTAAATGTGCTAGTGCTCCCAAGCCAGGTCTGCTAGGTCTGCATTTTTGGGCAGGTTATTGTTCTCACATGTGGGGGGGTGTACCTCCAGTGACTATGTGACCAAACATCCCCTTTCATATCAAGCTGATATCAAAGGTCAACTAGGAGCGAAGAAGGGCTGAGTAACACTGGCCAAGTTATAAGAGTAACAGAATCAAAGCTGGAAGAGATCACACCGGCCATCCAATCCAGCCACCTGCCAGGCAGGAATACACAATGCACTCCTAAAAAATGCTCATCCATCATCTGATTAAAGTTCCAAAGTCAACCAGTAATTATTTTAAAACTAAGAATGCAATGAGATAACAATTTATACTGATGTAGTCTTATTGATGGGAATAAAGCATACGTGTGGTGTATAGATAAAATCTTGTTTATATTACCCCTGCAAATGCTCATTGTTTAGCAAAGATAGATGCAGTTAAAATTCATGGAAGATGTGGACTTTACTGAGAGGTGGAATATACCCAGAGTTATTTCATTTGGCTTCATAGTCAGAATCACTAATATGGATTAGAATTTCTATTTAATTCTTAAATATAATCATGAGGATGAGGATGAGGATGATAATTATTTATATCCTGCGTTGATCCCAGAATTGGGACTCAAAGTGGCTTACAGTTTAAAAGAATACAATCAACAACATACAAAAGAGAGCATTAAAATAGAATTAAACTTTTGTTGTTAAGTTGATCTCGACCCATGGTGACTCTATGGATGAGACATCCCCAAGACCCCCTGTCCTCCACTGTTTTGTTTAAATCCTGCAGCCCCATACCCATGACCTCTATAATAGAGTCCATCCATCTGGCATTCCTACTTCCCTCCATCTTTCCCAGTATTATTATCTTTTTTTAATGAGTCTTCTCTTCTCATGATGTGTCCAAAGTACGACAGCCTCAGTTTGGTCATCTTGACTTCCAGAGAAGTTTCCAGCTTGATCTGCCCTAGGACCCATTTGTTTGTCTTTTTGGCTGTCCACAGGAACCTCAACACTGTTTTCCAGCATCACATTTCAAAGGAGCTGATTTTCTTACTATTGTCTTTCTTAACTGTCCAGCTCTCACATCCATACATGGCAATAGGGAATACAATAGCTTATATGATTCTAACTTTTGTGCTCAGTTGTATATCTTTGCATTTTAGAATCTTTTCTAGTTCTTTCATAGCCACCTTCCCCATTCTTAGTCCTCTTCTGATTTCCTGACTGCAGTCCCCATTTCTATCAATATTTGATCCTAGATATGAGAATTCTTTTACTATTTCAATTTCTTCACTGTCTAGGTTAAACTTGTGAAGGTCCTCGGTGGTCATTATTTTTGTTTTCTTTATATTCAACATTAAGCCTGCCTTAGCACTTTCTTCTTTGATCTTCCTTAGTACCGGTAGGTGTTCCATGTCTGTGAGGTTTTCTGCTAGTATTATGGTGTCATCTGCATATCTTCAGTTGTCGATATTCCTTCCTCCTATTTTCACTCCTCCTTCTTCTGTGTCCAAGCCTGCTTTTCATGTAATATGTTCTGCATACAAGCTGAACACATAAGGTCAAAGGATGCAGCCTTGTCTGACTCCCTTGCTAATTGAGAACCATTCCGTTTCTCTGTGTTCTGATCTGACAGTAGCCTCTTGTCCTGAGTACAGATTCCCCATCAGGACTATCAGATGTGTTGGCACTCCCATGTCTTTTAATGGCATTCCATAGCCTTTCCTGATCTATCCAGTCAAAGGCTTTGCTATAGTCTATAAAGCACACACTGATTTTCTTTTGGAATTCACTGGTGCGCTCCATTAGTCATTGTATGTTTGCAATGTGGTCCCTAGTGCCTCTCCCTTTCCTGAATCCTGCTTGGACCTCTTGGATTTCTCTCTCCATGTATGGCTGGAGTCTATTGCAGAACGTTGAGCATAATTTTGCTTGCATGGGAGATCAGTGCTCTGGTCCTATAGTTGCTTCAGTCTCTTGTGTCTCCCTTTTTGTGGATGGGGATGTATATTGATCGCTTCTAATCTGTTAGCCCTTGTTTTGTTTTCCATATCTGTTGACATATGTTGGTTAGCACTAAAGTTGACTCTGTCAGTATGGATTGCAGCAGTTGAATTGGAATATTGTCTGTTCCTGGTGATTTGTTTTTCACTATTTCTCTTATTGCAGTTTCCACCTCGTTTTTTAGAATTTGGGGTTCATCTTCATATGGTTCTCCATTCCAGGTGTCCTTCGTTTTGTCATCTCTTGCCTACTCTTCTCAATTTAGGGTTTTGTCCTTATTAGCTGCCTTGAGCAAAAGGCAAGGTAAACATTTTTTCAGCAAATAAAATATACAATAAAGGCATATTTTGTAACTTTTTGGCAGGTCTTAACAAAGGTTTTGAGATAGATAGAGAGAGAGAGAGAGAGAGAGAGAGAGAGAGATTGGACCAATACAGCAAAGGTCTTACAAATATAGCAGTTCACTTTAAAACCTCTTTTCTCCAGTGCTTTTTCATATTAAATCATAGATTATTTCTCCAAAGTTATTTTTTCTTACAACTTCACACTCAGTAAACAAAATAGCTAGGTAACTTAACTGCTCTTGCCACATAGTAGAACACCTGAAGTTTTTGATGAGTGCTAGTTTGCTTTTCAGCTTTTAGTACTGTATAGTATAGGCAATAAACAACAACAAAAAAGCCAAGGCACACTAGACTGAAAATTCCTTACAGGTTTTTGGTTTGGGTTTAGTAAATTTTGTTTGGTAAACAATAATAAGACAAATCTGGGATAGTTCATACTGTTTTCTAAAAGTATACTTTTTCCCCACAAGAAACATGTCACAAGAATTTTTCCTCCCTGAGAAATATCTGCAGGATACCCTTTAAGTAGATATGTACTCATGTATGGTCTGGATCTCTATATCCTACCAGTAGCAATAGTGTCTGCTGTCTGAGAGATCAATGTTCTTTATCAGTACAATTTTCCTCCTGCTTCACACATGCATAAGGAATTCTGGGACTTGGCCTGTGCTATCTTGGCTTGTCTGCTAGCCCCTACACAATGTTTTTATCTTTGTATTACTTTAATTGTTTTCCTATTTGTTCATCCCTCGGGAACTTTTGTAGGTTGGGAGGTAATACAGAAATGCTTAAATAAACAACAAATAGTGAAGGAGCTGGTCCAACATCATTATTTTGAGAACTGTTTGTTCTGCCTCTGGCTTCAGCTAATCTCAAAAGATCTGGGATAGATCATGCATATACATAAAAAGAGATAACTTTCTATAAATCTCCTCAAGTGCAATCCTACAATCCAGCCTCATTTTTCTCTCTTATGGTGATGTTACACCCTTTGGGCTGAATACCATGACTTCAGACCTATTATCTGCAAAATTAGTTATGACCCCTAAACTGGGAAGTAACCCTTGTGTTAGAAGACAGAGTACTTTAGAAGCTGTCAGTAGCTTCAAATTTTTGAAATGCAGCAACACAGTGACGTATTATAAATAATAGACATCTGTGCCTGTTATGGCTAGTTCATACAAGATCCACATACCAGCCTTTGCACATTTCAGCCTGTTGATTTCAATTGACTCAAGAGCTCTTAACTCTATAGTGGATTGTGGACATGATGTTTCCTTCTATGTACAATCAATTTTGACCATCCCTGGGTGCTCATTTGTACAGCTATACAGTATGACCTGACCACTATGAATCCATCCAGATATAATTCTTGTGGTCATAGCAACATAGAAAAGTATTGCTACAATCACAGGAACTGCTGCAATGCCACCATTACTTGGTTCATACTTTATGTTGTCCATTTGGCCAAATGCACATGGACAGCTGTTATCACAGTTTATATCATACACTTCAACATTTCAAGATGAAAACCAGGGCACATGTGGCCAAATAACATCAGAGAGTTGTGGTTAAGATGGCAAAACGTATTCACGAGGAAGCTAGGAGAGGCTGCAGCAGCTTGCTTTTGCCTGGGTCTGTGCTATCGGGAAGGGGAAAATTCGACCTCTTCATTTCCTTCCCCCCTCCTGAGTTCATTGAGTGCAAACTACTTTTGCCCTTTGAACTCAGTTTGCAGCAATTCAATTAAGTCAATGACAAAGACAGAATATGGGAAGAGGCAAGACAATTGGGACATTTTAAAAGTAGTGGAAAAGTGGGACAACAAAGGATTAATTGGCACTGTCCCTGCCAAATCAGGGCAGCTGGAGGTTATGTTGTATAAACAGATTTTACAAATCACTATTATTATTATGGGCCCCATTTTTGATCCAACTTAAAATTCCAGAATGTAAATCCTCTTGCTAGTCTCATAGTTACATAAAAGTTGACTTACCATTCAGATGTTAATTTAATAGATTTACACTTCTTGAACCTAGCAATTAGATTTAGACCTCTGACTGCAGATTGGAGGCTACTCAGAACAGGAGAAACAGGGTGTAACTATACGGTTATATGTGGGATCAGAAGCAACACTTTGATTTTGTTTATTGCCATCTTTCAACCTTCAAGCTTTGGTCTTTATTATATTGAAGTGTGCCAGTGCATAGATATAAAACAATATGTAGAGCCAAACATTTTTGTGTGTATGGGAACCAATCATTACTGAAATATTTAGCTGCTTCATGAGTTGTGAAGATGACAAGGCCCCAGCCATCTCACAGGTTAGTTGTTGTTTTAAGCTGATGTTAAGCAATCTAATTAACAATCCAAATTAGAAGGGATAGCTAATATCTCAGAGGACATGATCAGAATTCAAAATGACCTTTAACAGATTAGAGAGCTGGTTCAGAACTAACATGATGAATTTTAACAGGGAGAAATGCAAGGTACTACACTTAGGCAGGAAAAAAAATGAAAAGCAGATATAGGATGGGTGACACTTGGCTTGATGCAAAAGGGATATAGGAGTCTTAACAGATGGCAAGCTGAAGATGAGTCAACAGTGTGATGCGGCAGCTAAAAAAGCCAAAATCATCCTCGGCTTGATCAATAGGAGTGTAGTGTCTTGATCAAGGAAGGTAATAGTGGCACTCTATTCTGCTTTGGTCAGGCCTCACTTGGATTACTGTGTCCAGTTCTAGGTATCACAAAAACCAGAGGGATTTTTACAAGCTAGAGAGTGTCTAGAAGAAGGTGACCAAAATAGTGAAAGGTCTGGAAACCATGCCCTATCAGGAGTTGCTTAGGGAGCTGGGTATTCTTAGCCTGGGGAAAAAGGTTAAGAGGTGACATGATATCCCTGGTTAAATATTTCTAACTACAGGAAAAGAGATTCCACCTAAACATTAGGAAGAACTTCCTGATGATAAGGGCTGTTTGATAGAAATATGCTGCCCTGGAGAGTGGTGGAGTCATCCATCTTCTTTGGAAGTTTTTAAACAGCGGGTGGATAACCATCTATTGGGAGTGCTTTGATGGTGTGTTCTTGTATGGCAGGGGGTTGGACTGGATGGCCCTTGTGGTCTCTTCCAACTCTATGATTTTATAATCCAATCCAGTTCAGATTCCATTTAATCAGTATAACTGCAGTGAGCAAAGAAACTTGCTATCAGCAGAGCTTGTCATGGCTACCTGTGCTGTGCACAAGCTGGATCAGCATAAAATAATGATAGTTGTCCCTCCGCATTGGCGGCTTTGACACTCGCAAATTTGATTATTCACGAGTGTCATACTGCATGTGTGTGCACTCCTGCTCCTCCTCCCTCCTAGGTTTTCCCCCTTAGGGTGGGGGAAGATCCGGAAGGGAGCAGCTGGGAAGGGTGTGTGTGCGCTGCTCTCCCCCTCGCCCATGCCTCAGGGACCTTGGGCAAGCTCTCTGAGGCCTTGGAGGAGGGCTGAAAGTAGTGCATGTGAATCCGCTGCCTTCCTTCTGATGCTTCAGACAGCTGAGGCAAGCTCTCTGAGGTACTGGAAGGGAGGCAGGGGATTTGCGTGCGTGCTTCTCTTCCCCCCCCCCCCCCATGCCTCAGAGAGCTTTCACGGGCTGTCTGAGGCATCAGAAGGTAGCCATGGGACTCTTGTGCATGCTTTCCCTGAACCCCTGCCACCCTGGAAGGGCTTGAGAGAGGCTTCTCCCAAGGCTTTCCAGGGTGGGAGGCTTGGAGGAAAGAAGTGCTCCTGTTCCCCCATTCCTCCCACCCTGGAAATGGCTGCCATGGGGGGAGTGTTATTCACAGTTTTTTCACATTCGTGGGGGTCTTAATCCCCTAACCCCTGCGAATGTAGAGGGACGACTGTATTTTGCACTCAGGACAGACAACACTGTAGGACGTTATCACATGGGGGAAATCTATAGGTTATTCCACACAAATCCCCCCAAAAAAGCGCACTTACGCATAACGATTTCACACGATGTCACACAGAAACTGACATTAAAGTGGTCACAAAGTGGTGTTATCCAAGATCTTTTTATTTTCGTGAGATTAGAGGAAATGCATTTGCGCTTTTAAAGTAATTACGCATTTACTGTAGTGTGAAATTCAAATTCGCACAAACAAATCTCCTTTAAAGCTTTTTCCCGGTTTTCCCATGGTTCTGTGGGGCTGCTTTTACTTCCCGGTTTGCTTGGGTGACAACATGCCAGGCAGACATGAGCTTCTCCGCTTTTCTCTTTCCAAAATTTCCTGTCTGGTAGTTGAGCAAACAGGCACATTTCCCTCAAGCTAAAGAGTGACTGCAGAGTCGAAAAGACGAGGAGGAGGCTGAGAAAGGGAAAAGATTTCCCATGCCAACAACCCACCATGGATAGGATTGGGTGGGGGTTGTTTTAATTTTTTTTAATTTTATATTTTATTAACATGTATTATTCAAACATATCTATCAAGTTGACATATTAATTTCTTTTTCAATAATCATATACAAATATTTACAATAGACTTCCAAGGTATCTCCAGTTTGTACTCAACCTTACTTCAATGTTCACTCATTGTCTTCATATACAAACAATTTTAAATATTAAATCCATTGTGTGTTATAACAACAGCTTTAATTATCTTGATCTTTAGTAGTCATTATTCACCTATTATTAAGTCATTTAATAATTTACAGTTTCCCATCAGTTTGTATCTCTACTCAATTAAGTTTTCTCTTTTACAGTATTGCAATATCGGGATCCAGTCTTGTTCAATACTCTCTACTAGGGTTGTTTTAATTTGTAAGCTGCTTTTTGTCCCAGTTTTTTTGGGGGGAAGTGGGACAGAATCCCTGCTCAGCCATGAAACCCACTGGGTGACCTCTGACGGGTCACACTCTCTCAGCCTCAGGGGATGGCAATGGCAAACCCCTTCTGAAGCAACTTGCCAAGAAAACCCCAGGATAGGTTCACCGCTTTAGGGTCGCCCTAAGTCAGAAGCGACTTGAAGGCACACCACAAAGCGGGAGAGAGGGGGACCCCTCCAGTGAGTCAGACCCCAATTTGGGGCGCCTTGCTTCTCAGCCCATCCCAGAGCAAGAGGACCTAGGCTTGCAAGTGGCTGCTCTCCAAGGCAAAAAGGACAACCCCACAGACATCCTCACAGCTGAAGAGGCGGCAGGCATATTCCCTCGGCAAAAGGTTTGCCCACAGGAGGAAGGAAGGAGGAGAGATGCTGCCCTCTTCTCCATCTGCATCGGGGGATCAGAGGTCCTAACCCCAAAGGGAGACTGTCCAGGAGGACAGGACTCAAGAAAAGCTTTTTAAAAAGACAGAAATAGAAAATCATGCTTCTTACTCCTGCTCCAAATGGAGGACAGTGACATTTCCTCCTGGAGAGGAGAGAAGGTTGAATGAAATGCAGGACCCACCCTGGAAAAGGAGGAGTTTGGTCACCCGAAAGCAAAACAAAACATGCCCATTTCTAGTACATTTCTGTGTTTCTTTCACTTGAGTATGAAAGTTAAAAACGTCTTTTTTTCGCTTTTCACTTAATTCCGTTTTTATTCTAATTACGTGAGAAATGCTTTTGCGCAATTTAGCACTATTTTCACTTTATTTTCAGGATGCTTTATTTCTACTTTATTATCTCTTTAACCACAAAACTGGCCCCTGTGTGATAATGTCCTGTAGTTAGATCTCATTGACCTAACAACTCAGCATAGCATTCCGTGGATCAGAAAATGAGATCACAGGCTTTTCTTTGAGAACCTAACCATCAGAAGCTGGAAAGGTAGGACAAACCTGGCTGTATTTGCTCAGCTATCTGTTCTTTGGACTTCTAAAAAGAGGTGTGAATTTGCTTAGAGCAATTTTTGTGCTGAAGGGATTTCTTTTTCTAACTTTTTGGGACATTCTGTATAAACCTATTGCTTGCAACCGTGCATTGGGCTCATTTTGGGACAGAGGATAGGCACACACATATAAGAGACATGATCTTATTGTTTGTACAATGATTGTAGTTATTATCTGATAACTTCAACTTGTATACCATCAGTTCATGGCTGCAGAATAGAGACCAAGTTGCAAGATTGTGAGCAACAACGGCCACAGTTACAGTAGCTAATAGGTTCAATTTCTGGCCCTTGCCTCTCCAGGCAGCCACTTAATATGAACTCACTAGGAAGGCAGATACAGAGTAAAGAATGTTTTTCCTTTGCCACCTTTAACAATAATTGGATGTGTGCAGTTCTGGAACACTGAGCAAGGGCCTTGAGTCAGAGGATGAGAGTTCCTGACTCCCTTGCATACTGGTATCACCTATTTTAGTAGTTCAGCACTGGCTTATCCCTCTCTCAGCAAAGATTCCTTTACTACTTTACTTTACTCTGAATGTTCATGTGCTCAAAATGATTTGAACAGTAGCTTTCAAAATAAGTGTTTTTACGTTGCTTTCTCCTTGCCTATGAGTCCCAGAGGTGTAGTACTCTCAAATTTCCACAGATGTTTAAATTCTCTGCTCCCAGTTCAGCACTCAACTCAGTCAGCCCAGGTCATAAATAACTTCCTTTTTTATTGGTAACAATGCATAGAAACAGTACGATCTTGCATCCAAGCAGAAAGCTCATGTAGTGTTCCCTTCATTCCCAGATGTAGGCACACAGAGAGAGAATGAACTACAGCTACAGTGGCTCTAAACCATACCGTATCAGAGGGAAAAGTTCTGTATTCATTTGGGGATCATCAGTAGGACCTAAAACAGGGTACGCCAATCAAACAGTCTGCGATAGTGTTGTAAAATTCAGAGTTTGCATTGCAAAACTACTGCATAACATTGGCATAGGTTTTGTGGGGTTCTATAATTTTACATTTTCTAGAGGCTCAATGTGAATATTCCTCAATATTCCTCAATCTGAGGTAAAGACTTGGTGGTGTGTAGGAGGGCATGTGGCTCTCCAAGGGGAAGGCCAATGTACTCTGTAGCTCCTGGAGTTTGCCCCCACCTCTGTCTTACATCCCTTATAGCAGTGTTCCCCAAACTTTTTCAGGCTACTTCCCCCTTTCCTCTTGGAAACAATCCTAGCTCCCCCCCCCACACACACATCTATTTCTTGATATTAGGTCTACTCTTTGTGTAGCAGCCAGCTGCCCAGCAGCATCTGTCTCAGTTGCACCCAGCTTGCTGCCCCTTACTAATCTTCCTCCTACTACTCTAATGTACAAATACAGCAGAGGCAGAAGCCCAGGCTTGCTCCTCCCTCTCATCTTCATCAGCCTTACAGCAAAAGGAAGGCTGGTTGGCTAGCTGCTTGGTTGCTGCTCCCAGAGTGACTGGGTGCAAAGGAAGCAGCAAACGAGAGGCCAGTCACCTTGGGAGAAGCAACTGAGCAGCTGGTTGAGCAGCAACCAAGAAGCCTCTTGCCCATGGTGGCCTTGAGGCAAAGGCCAATGTGAGTGAGAGGTTACTCAATTGCTGCTCGGTTGCTGCTCCCAAAGTGACTAGGTGCACAGGGAGAAACTTATTTCTGGTGAGGAAGGACTCTCAATGCTTCATCAGGTCAGGGAGGGATATGGCTGGCTTCCCACTTTTCTCCCTGATGCGGAAGGACTTTCGGTCTGAGAGAAATTAAGGACTCTTTTAACGAACTGACCCCGAATAGTCCTCTTCCTCTTCATCCTAGACATGCCTTCCCCGCACAGCTTCACATTGTTCCAAACCTCCACAAACATTGTTTCTTCTGTTATCTCTTCTCTCAGCTTGTCTGATGAAAGAAAGCAGGAGCAGCAGTGCAGCTCCAGCCTACCAGCCAATCCTAGAAGAGCTCACAATGCTTACGCAGGGTCCCAAATGTGAAAGCTTCTTTTTGCCAGTGCTTGCCTCCCACTGCCACATGAACTAACCCCTCATCTCCACCATGATCCTAAAGGCCTTTACTTTCTTGTGCACAAATACTTTGATTGAAGCCCTTCTGCTGCTCCTCTTTTCCTTACCGACCCCTTTCCACCCCCTTTTCCCTCACCACCACCTCGATCTTTCCACTGCCCCCAGGGAGGGGTGTACCAACCAGTTTGGGAATCACCACTTTATAGGTTGCTGCCATTATTTTATTATGCTTACTCAATCATTTAACAAACAAAACTAATAGAAATCACATTGTGGTACAAGAAATGTAGATTTACTGTGACTGAGCACTCTTGATTTTTTATTTTTTGCCTTTTAAAGTCACGTCTTACAAAGTGGATGTCTAAAGGTGTCTTGTTCACACTGAATGTGACCTTATCACTCAATATCCAAAGGGCTCCAGAAGAAATAAAAATGTAAAAGGGATTTTTAATTACAGTATTCATAAATTTTGCACATTTTTCTTGGCCATTCAGTGAAAATACAGGAACAGATTATTTTGGCTGGTAGTACCTTCAACACTGCCAAGTTAAAATAAATTCCACTGGCTTATATTCTAAACCATTCCACCAGAAGCTCTAATTTATGTTCCACATAGTAAAATGATACATTTTCATGCTAATTCTTCAGGATGTCATACTGGGGTAGAGAAAGAAAGGTGGTTATTGTGTCAACTATAAGTTTATCAAATCATTCAGACTTAGGGCAAATCTATCTATCTATGTACTGGAAAAATGGACTTGGACATTCCTAGGAATCTAAATGAATCAATCATGCACAATATTGAGAATCCATTTTGTAGCTGTGCAAATGTAAGTGTGAACAAGAATTGTGCTAAAATGGACACTAATGCATTCGATAATGGAAAATGTAGCGTGACTGCATCGGTATGAATAGATTCTGTGACCCCTTCTGCGACTCAGAAACCAATTTAAATGCAAGTGTGGATGAGGCCTCTGAATGCTGGACTAAATGCAGTGTTCTACCCCTTCCCCCATGTATGTATGTATTTACAGTATACTGTATATTATTTTGCTTATTTCAATATGTAGCCCTACTTATTTGGAGGCCTACCTGCTCATTTGACTGAGCTGGCTCTATGCTTGAGCCCTGAAATACTGACTTGATAGTCCCCTTGCTTGGAAACATGTCCTAGGTTTCCGTATTGAGGTTTTTTTAGGGGGGGCGGAGCTTAGAAAATTTATTCTTCTGCATTACCAGAATCCCAGTATCCATGCTGGCTGGGGGATGCTTGTGGTCAAAAAAGTAACTTTTCTAAGCTCTGATATGATACTCAGTCCTGTGTTTATCTGCTTTTAGTCAGAAGTGCAGGAAAAGGTTCACTACCTAAATGAGAATTAAAGAGAAACTTCTAAAAGAAAACATGCCATTACTGTGAACATATCTTGTGGGCTCCTTTCATTGCAAAGTTTAAACCAGAATTATTCAAATGTTCACAGTCTGTAAAATTACTTCAAAAATTCCTAAGAATTATTACCATCATTATGAGCCACTTCAGTTAGAAAAATGGTGTTGGATTTTTCTTTTAAAAAATTATGGCCATTAGCCATGGATCATGTAGATTAGATATGTTTTGCACACTTTTTTACTTCACAGCACTGAGAATGGCTCAGGTTACTCTGCTGTGCAAAATTAAGCAACTTAATCCCACTGCTTGAAGCCTGTTTGCAGAATTACAGCCTTCAGAGACCAGACCTAGCAATACACAGGCTGCATCTACACTACAGAACTAATCCAGGCTGATACCACTTTAACTGCCATGACTCAATGCTATGGGATTCTGGGAACTGTGGTTTGTTGTGGCACCAGAGCTCTCTAACAGAGGAGGCTAAATATCTCACAAAACTACATTTCTCAGAATTCCATAGCATTGAGCCATAGCAGTTAAAGTGGTGTCGATATGCTTTATTTCTACTGGTTCCTGCAAACAGGTCTGAAGAGAACTACTATTTCTTCTATTATTACTACCATCCTAAAACTGTACTCTTAGAATATAGGCTTGGGAGTACCTTGTACCAAAATGCAATCTTATCTATCACCAGGTAAAAAATTGTAGAACTACAGTGCTTTGTGCCAAGGATAGGAATTTCTTTAGACTGCACATGCTATTGGATCGAGACTCTCATCTTTCCTTACCATGACGTTGCTGGCTTGAACAGATGGAGCTTCAGTTCAGCAACATCTGGAGAGCCAAGCCTTCCCCATCTTGTGTTATTGTCTGGAGGAGCTTGACAAAGGTATGCTATTGAAGCTTCCCAGGAGCTAGAGATTGAAGACCATGCAGGAAGAGCTAATGCTGAATGGATAATGTTGTGTTCAAAAATGACCAGAGGTAGAACGACTCAGATCTGGAAAGCTTGGTTACAAATGCTATATTTGCTGGCTCACATGGAGTGTGGATCTACTCCAGTCTGGGAATTCTTATGCCCTTAGTAGGTAGTGATATGCATGTAACCCCAGTCATTGAGGTCAGCAGAGGAGGAGGGATTTATGCATCTCTTTCTTTATTGAAGCTAAAATTAGTGGCTGTCTTTCTATTGTGGTGGCTTCCGTTTGGGGCACTTTGTTACAGTACATCTAGCTGACCTTCCTATTGACAGATTAAAGCTTGGTGGGTGATGTTGCAAGTCATAAATATAACTCTGTGCACTTATAAATGGATCTCTATGCACTCTTCCTTTTAAAGGAATGCTGAATAGCAATTTATGTACACAGGAAATACAATTTTCTAAATATTAAATTTAATCACTTGCCAAAGAGTTTTATATATTAGCAATTACTTGCAAGCATGACTTCTAATGGTATTATCTACAAAATGTAATTTTCCAGCAAAGTATTTGGAGGTGTGCCAGTGTGCATTTAAATTTTAAACTCATAACTTTACTCCCTGCAGTTTCTCCATGCTGATCATTATTGCCTATCACAGATACTACTGTGGATTCTATGATCAATTTATGTGCTAATATAATGACAACAATGAACTACAATGCTGATTTGAACAATCCCTTTCATAGATATGCACACTGGTGGTGCAAGGTGTTGCTATGTCACATTCTTGTTTGGTTGCTCATTTTGAATACCATAAAGGCATCTGATCTTGGAAGCTAAGCAGGGTCATCCCTGGTTAGTTCTTGGATTGGAGAGCACCAGGGAATGCTGTAGACATATTTCAGGCAAAGGAACTGGCTAAATCATCTTTGAGAATTAGAAATCATCTTTGAATAAAGAAATGTGAGTTCATGTTTGCACAGCAATTATGTGCTAGAGGGAGCAGAAAAGGTACAAAGAAAGAATTAGGATTCTCGTATATATTTTCTTTTGCTTTGTGTGATTATTGCTTCCTTACATACAAGTGGATATTCTCAGGTGCATGCTGTACTTCCATGTGTCCCTCCCTGTCTCAATACCAAACAAAAACAGATATGAGTTATCAAAATTATACTGCTGAATAAACAATGCATGAGATTCTATGTTGATACATATCCAGATAATAAGCCATACAAAAGCCAAATATTGTTTTATTCTAAATACATTGATGATATTTTTATTTTATATTCAAATCTCCTCTCTATTGAGTCTTTTGTTAAATGAATTAATAACATCAATCCTCACATTAAATTTAGTAGCCACACACATAATACCTGTATTCCATTTTTGGATGTTTCTGTCTGTAGTAATAATAACAGTACTATTCAGGTATGTAATTACAGAAAACCCACAGATAAAAACTCTACATTTTAAAAGTTGTCGGCTTCTACAGACAGCCTGTATGGGGCAGCTCTGGGTCGCCCCGCTAGTGGATCGGGGCTGTGGCAACCCCACACTGTGGCCCTGATCCTCCCTTTTGGCAACCTCAAAAGAGCATCAAAATGCCGCTCCTTTTTTGGGGTGGCAAAAGGCCGCCCTAAGAGCTGGCGCTGCAGCTCTTCTGTGCCCTTTCAGGCATCCTGATGCCGTGCACCATGCAAATGGGTATGCTGTGCCAGGACGGCATCGAGATGGAGTTGATGCAGCCAGCGTGCATCTACCCCACACCACCCCCACCCCCATGCCAGCCCTTTGGGCCGGTCTGCAAAGCTCCATAGTCACTCTTTGAAAATAAATTTGCCTTATTCACAATTTTTAAGGGTTAAGAGAAACTGCACCCTAGAACATGAGTACAATCATGAAACAGATAACATGGCTAAACAATTTTGTCATAGGGGTTATCCTACCCAAGTTGTTCATTGTGCATTACAGAGGGCCAATAAAGTTAAACATAAGGACCTCTTTAAACCTAAATGTAAATCTTCTAAAAACAGTCCTTAACATTTTCCCCATGGGCTCATCACATTAAAAGGATAGTAAATAAACATTGGCATTTAATTAAACATATTGGGGGCTGTGAAAATCTCCCTATACTGCCTATAACTGGACTCAGAATTTGAAAGATATGTTGGTGCATTCTCATATGCTCCATGGGGTAACTAATTCACTAATGGGCCTCTCAGAACATTATCCATGTGGGAATTGCTCATGCTACAAGCAATATTTAAATCTACAAACTTTTGTTGATCCTCAATCTAAAAAAGAATATAAATTACAGTTTTCCCCCAATTGTCTCTCACATAATATTATTTATATAATAATTTGTCCATGTAAACTGTTATGTATAGGAAAATGTTGTAGATGGGTGAGGACTGGAATGATTGAACACCAGAGTCCAAACAAGAATGCTGGTTGATTCATACATTACATACTAATTTTCCTTATGGTTTGAATGACAAACAAGATTTTAGTTGCTTTCTGCGAATTATTGTATGTATGAAGATATGACCTTAAAAGTTTGATAAGAACACCATATGAATGTAAAGCTTTCCTTAATGTAACACTTTACCTAATTCCTCTGCTAAGCACGTGCTTTCTGTGAATAATTGCATAAATGTAAATAAGACCTTAAAAGTTTGTTAAGACCACCATATGAATGTATAAGTTTTACTTTATTGTAACACCTTGTCTTTCCTACTTAATTCCTCTGCTAAACAGGTGGTAATCATTGTCAATTACATTTATTCTTGCCCTCTTTGGGAATTAGTTACAAGCCATTCCATGAGCTGCAAATTGTAGGTTTCTCGTATCCCTGAAATGTAAGTAGTTTGAATGATAAATAGTTATTGTAACTGTTCATTATGTTTATATTATTAATGTGATGCCCATGTTTATATGTTTTTATCATGACAAGGACATAGCTGATGAAATGGAGACTAGAAATCCTGGGGTCTCACGTCCTACCTACTACTACTCGCTGGCCTTGAATTAGACACATTGTTTATTGTTGGCATGGGATATCCAGCAAGCAAGAATTTAGAAGCTTGACAACAAAGAGGAATTATTATCTACTTAAAAATACAAGAACTCCCCAGGACAGCTTCACATGTCCTACTAATTGTTTGCAAGTTGCTTTTTTATATATGTTTCTTGTTGGTTTCAAACAATATACCAGCTTGGTTTGTTTCTCAACATAGAGCCTCATACATTGTTTATTTAGCAGTATAATTTTGATAACCCATATCATGGCATACCTGTTTTTGTTTGATATTGTTGAGGCCAGTAGGCGCATGGTGGTTTTCTCTTTTTTCTTTCCTCCCTATCTCAGCATACTTTAGTTAATATCTGACTGACAGGTGTCAGAAGAGAAAGTGCCAAAGGTGTACTTACATGGGATAATAAAGATGACAGTGAGCACATGCACAGTCCTTGCATCTGCCTGGGAGTTTCCTGGCTCACTCCAAGGGCCAGTCGGTGCCTGTTGTGGTTATGGGAAAACACAATTATGATTGAGTATTGTCAACCCACTGGAGAACTGCTTGTGTAAATGGCATTAGATACTTCCTTATGCAAGCTTGTAAAAAGTAGAACTACCAGCACAATTAGGTATTCTTGATAGCATTCCCCATCCTCTTCTATAAGGTATGCAATTTCTTATGGTAGTTATTTTTTTTCCATTGAAATTGTCTTTGATGTAGATTCAAAGCAGCCAGCTTCTATACAAAGCCACTAATGGGCAAGATAGCAGTGTTGATTTTCTGTCCTGCAGATGCAGATGCCACATTGAGACTGTATCAACACTGCATAACTATAACAATTTGGTACCATTTTAACTTCCTTGGCTTCATCCTATGGAATCCTGGCATTTATAATTTGGTGAGGTACAAAGTATTCTCTACTGATCTCCCCTGAACAAGAACAGTATTGCTTTTTGGTGGAAAGTCTAGGTCCCACATCACACTACAAAACTAAAGATTCCATAGGACAGAATCATGACAAATAAAGTGGTATCAAAGACATATAATTGTGTAATATGGATACATCCTGAATGAGAATACTGAAACTCTGTTTGCACTGTCATCCCCCCCCCCCTCTCTTTAGGATGACCAAAAATGACTACCACCACCCCAAACAAGTCCATCTGGAAGTCCATTTCTGGTTTTGAAAAACAGGTATTTGGGGTGTTGAACAAGAGGCTGGGTCCCCTTGTAACCTATTTAAATGGTTAATTGCTCCTCCTACAGACATCCAGAAGAGGCAGATCATACTTCTTTTGGACAGAAAACGGGCAGTCCAAGATGTCTGGAGGAGTTGAAGGCTGCAAAAACAGTCTTGGTATCCTACATGATTACTTCTGAGCTAGTTAAATTCACACACACACACACACACACACTAAATCAACAATCACATGCAATGTAACCATATGCTAAATGTAACAAGTAGCTGAGACCCTAGTATCAGGTAATTCCTTTCCATCTCCTGTTTAAGACCAGAAAGAGGGAGAAAGAACGTAGTGAAGGTAGGTGGCTCTCATGTTAATGGAGCAGTGAATCTGCTCTGGATTTTGATTGGAAGGTTAAAGGAGCTATTCCAGGACATTGAATCATAACCCTAGTGACACTGGAGTCACCAGCTTACACTATAAGGCTGGCCTTAAAGCATACTGAACTCTCAGAAATGACACACCACAGTCATTTTGACACAACACAGATAGCAATGGTTTCTTCTCTCAGTACTGAGCTGTTGTGTAGGAAATTAATACTGCATCACATAACGAGACAACCCCAAAATGTGATAATGTGTTAATCATGACATAAAACACCAATAATCAGGTTGGACAGGAGATTGAACCAAGCAGGCAAACCATGTAAGGAGCAACAATTTACTGTCCTAGAATGGAGGCAGAAAATGGCTAGATTTCCTGAAGTTAGAACAGGGGTAGGCAACCTTTCCCCTTTAAGGGCCAAGGGACTTCAGCTCCCAGAAGCCTCAGTCATGTTGCCCAATAGTCCCATGTTGGCCAATAGCTTCTGGGATTCTGGGAGCTGAAGTCCCTCGGCCCTTAAAGGGGAAAGGTTGCCTACCCCTGAGTTAGAACAACCTTTGTATTATAACAAAATTGGTGATGTTATCTTCTAAAGGTTCTCAGAGGAGTGCTCATTGTACCCATTGCTCCCTATATCAATAAAAAGCATCTGTATGGAAAAAATATTTTCCAGTAACCAGTCCTTGGACTTACAGCAGAAACTTCTGCAAGTTTCTATAGCAAAGGCTGAAGTTTGAGTTAAAAATCTGCATCATAAAGTCATGCACTGATACCTTTGAATTTGTTTCACAGCATGATGATTTCCTTGGATCACTTGTTTTAAACACCAAAAACAAATTTAGACAAGTACCTGTAATTTGAGTTTGTTTGGCCTACAACAACAACAATATTTATTTGATATATATTCCAGCATTCTACACAGGAGCCCTGAACATCCAGCAGCCCCCATAGAAGCACATTTGAAACCCCAAATTGCAAATATCTGAACAAAAGTAATAAAAGTGACAATATAAATAAACAACAAAACCAGCAGAAAACACCATACAGGTAAAACACTTGCTTATACCTTGAAAACTTGTAAAAATATGAATATTTCTTAATTTCCATGAACTTCCATACCAGACTCACAGAAATACTGTTGTGCCTCTCGCTGAAAATGACAGTGCTGTTGGGAAAACTTATCTATCCCTGGATTAATATTGAGAGTAGAATGAGATTGTTTTCAGCAAATTATCAAACTGTGTTGTTATGTGCCTTTAAGCCAACCCTTACCTATAGTGACCTTATCCTAGGATTTTCTTTGCAAAATATATTCGGGGAGGTTTGTCATTGCCTTCCCCCAAGGCTAAGAGAGTGTGATGTTTTAAACAATACAACAGACAGCAAAGCACCAGCATGGTTTACTGAAGTAATATCACTTAAACCTTGATGATAGCAAACCATAGCTTTAGCTAAGCTTCTGTAGCAAAGATTCACTGAAGCTGACTGACTGATTTCCTAGCCTATTTATCAATGTGATTTAAGTCCCTTGTAACATTTTTCAAATGATAATGTGTATTTAAAAGATAATTTTGTTAAAAAATAATTACTATGCTTTAAATAGGAATACATTACATCACTCAATACTCATACCATTACACCACATGGGCTCTCAAGGTTCTTTATTTCTATACTTGACATGGAATGGACAATATTTTGTCCAGGCTTTTAAAAAGAGACTTGCCTTCTGTAAAGTAGAACAAGCAATCACCTTTACTGAAACAAGCTAAGTTCCTTTTCAATTTAGTTTACAGAGCCCTTAATGCCACAAAACACATATGTCTGACAATCACATTTGACAGTTCACCCATCTTTAAAACCCTCCTTCTATTTCTCTTTCATTTCTATGGGAGATCTTGACAAATTAATCATTGCTAACCTCTTTATGGCTCATAATAATTATTCGTGAATCATTGCCTTCCCCTATAAAAACAGTAGAACCCATGAGCTCTACATGATACGTAGTTTTGCAAAGGGCTCCCCACATGTAGGTCCGCAGAATGACATCCCATTGCTTGAACTTTTTGAAAAAGAAGATATCTGTCTGTATCTGGGCAAGTTTCTTGAAGAGGTTGATGGATTTTCCATTATTATTATTATTATTATTATTATTATTATTATTGCTCATAGGTTCTACTCATGCTGACTGGGTCTGTGTTTATAGGTCCAACCGATTTCTGTCTGCACTTTATGACATTTAATTCTTCTATATGTATCAAACATCGTCCTTTTTAGGATTTTAGAGAGATGTACTATAAAAGTAAAATACAGTAACAACATAGTAAGTTGTACAGCTCAATGGTTGGATCCAGAGTTAGATGTGTACAATTTAGACTGGCAGAAGGTGCCTTCCTGGGTTTCCCCCCCTCAAAACATCAACTCTAGGCACTTGAAAATGATACTTAGAGAGTAAGAGAATCTAAGGATGGTGGAGGAACAAATGCACCTCCCACTAGCAGCACCATGTGATCTATAGAAAGAGATCATGAGACAACCCAATGTATCCAGATGTTTTGAAGACTGGTTCAGGATTTTCAGGTTGTGTGTGTATTTGTTTGTAAGATAGCTTTTTAAAAAGACTTACAAGATGTGCTTATCTATCATCTTTGTTTGACCTGATGGGTACAGGTGAGAAAAGCAAACCCATGTGATTTCTTCACTGTGTAAAGCCACTGTAATGGTAAGTTGTTGTGTCTTCACAGTTTTAGATGATCAAATGGGTGTAAATTATCCATCTTGACAAAAGCGAGTCATGCCACACTTTAAGAATAACTAGAAAGATGTACCCAGAAGTAAAAGGTTTGATTTATCAGTTAACACCTCTTTTTTTGTAGAGATCAATATAATGGCTAGTACTAGTTTACTCCTTCCTCTTATATTTGATGATTGCAAAAGGGAAGATAATTACTAAGATGTATTTCATGTATAAATTGGTTGTCATAACAATTCCATAGCAACCCGTGATCTATTGGTTAAGGAGACTTAACCCATCTTGCTATATCGGAAATTATCAGGTCAAACAAAGATCCTAGATAAGCACATCTTGTAAGTTTTTCTGATGCAAAATTTAGACTTGGCACCCTGAGGCATTGTGTTTGAAGACATTGTATATTTTCAGGATGGCATTTAATAATAAAAAAAGAATCCTATGAATAGTAAATTGGACTGACTTGGAAGTTAATAAATCAGTGACAAATGTCACCTTATGTAAGTCGCTTTTTTGAGTTGCACCTGCCCTTCAAGACTAGCATATTAAGGATCAAACGTTGATAAGAATATTCCCCCAGCTATTAATCTCCTGTTTTCTGAATGGACGTGAAGTGTTCTGAACTTTACTTAGAATATTCTGAGAAGGGTGTTATTAACTGCCTTCCTTTATGCTATTTGTTTGTTTTAGTGGGGAATTTATTTTGCTGCTGGTCAAAGCAAATATCTAACCTTTGTGAAAATTGTATGTATTTATGCAAGGGGAAGAAGCAGCCCAAGGGAAAGAAACTCAAAATGTCCTAACCATGGCTGAGCTGCTACATCGGAGTCAGCATTTTATAACTTTATAAATCTGTAATTACAGCCTTGTCTACCCTGTCTTCAAATAAACTAGTCTACCCCTGTACTCTCGGTGGTGAGTCTCGAAGACACAGGGCCTAATCCCAGAGTCTGGCAGCAACAGACTCTTGGCTGTTCAGTGTTAAACCCGAGGAATACCCCTCCTAAAATGGATTTAAATAACTCCCTATTGTTGTGGGGTTTTTTTGGCTACGTGGCCGTGTTCTAGAATCATAGAGTTGGAAGAGACCACAAGCCATCCAGTCCAACCCCCCTGCCATGCAGGAACTCAAAATCAAAGCATCCCCAACAGATGGCCATCCAGCCTCTGTTTAAAGACCTCCAAAGAAGGAGACTCCACCAACCTCCGAGGGAGTGTGTTCCACTGTTGAACAGCTCTCACTGTCAGGAAGTTCCTCCTAACGTTGAGGTGGAATCTCTTTTCCTGTAGCTTGCATCCGTTGTTCTGAGTCCTGTTCTCTGGAGCAGCAGAAAACAAGCTAGCGCCCTCTTCAATAGCAAGGCCTCAGTGGGAGGATTTGTGTCTATTTAATTAGTGATCCATTGTCTGCTGGAAAAACCCCACGTTATAAACTATCCTGGGTGATTTTATCTGCATTTTCTGGGTCTTGATTTTGGTGTTTCTTAGGACTGGTAGTCAAACTTTGGGGCTATGCAGACGGGCGGCTCTGGGCTGCCCCTGCTAGTCACAGATCGGGGCCATGGCAACTGCACGCTGTGCCCCCGATCCTCCCTTTTGCTGCCCATAAAAGAGTGGCAAAATGCTGCTCCTTTTAGGGGTGGCAAAAGGCCGCCCTAAGAGCCAGTGCCACGGCTCTTCCACGACCTTCCACGCTGCGCCAGGAGGGTGTCCTGACACTGCGCACCATGCATATGGCCATGCGGCGTCAGGATGGCATTGGGCTGGGGTTGGGGCAGTGTCCTGCCCCAACTCCAGCCCCAGGCCGGCCCTTTAGGTCAGTTTGCAACATCCCTTAGTTTACTTTAGGGTTTTTTCTTTCTTATTGAAGTTGTCTAGGTGTTTGTGAATTTCAATGGCTTTCCTGTGCATTCTGGCCTGATAGTTGTTGGCATGCTCCAGAATTTCAGGTTTTTAAAATAGCATTTTATGCCCAAGATGGTTTATAATGTGTTCTGCTATTGCTGATTTTTCTGGCTGTCCCAATCTCCAGTGTCTCTCATGTTCCTTGATTTGTGTTTGAACACTGTGTTTGGTGGTCCCTATGTAAACTTGTCCACAGCTGCATGGTATGCAGTAAACTCCTGCGGCCATGTGAGGGTCTCTCCTGTCCTTGCTGAGTGAAGCATTTGCTGGATTTTCTTGGTCAGTTTGTAAACTATTTGGAAGTTGTGTTTCCTCACCAGTTTCCCCATTCTGTCTGTGACTCCTTTGATGTATGGTAAAAATACCTTTTTTTTGGGTGGTTGTTTGTTTTCACTCCTATGGGTTTTTCTGGATCAATGCCCTTAAAATGTGTTTGAACTACAACTCTCCAGATTCCTGAACAGCATGGCCATTGACCTCACAGATTGAAGATGATGAGAGCTGCTATTGACCAACATATTGTGCGGGGGGGGGGAGGTTGGGGAGAACAGCCATAGAAGAATGAAAGGAACATCAGTAAGAGTCCTGTGCTTGAAACACAGAATGACAACAGTTGTGTTAACTCTTTAAGGACTTCAGGGGTAGTTTAGTGGGAATAAAGAAGGCAAGGGAAACTAATTCAAAATTTGTTTAGAATAGCTCTTCACATGTAAATGATGCTATATCCAAGGTCTAATCTGCACTGCAGAAATAAGGCAGTTTAACACTGCTTTGACTGCCATGACTCCATCCTATGGAATCCTGGGATTTGTAGTTTGCTGTGGCAACAGAGCTCTCTGACAGCGAAGGCTAAATCACAAAACTACAAATCCCAGAATTCCATAGCCCTGATCCATAGCAGCTAAAGTTGGGTCAAACTGCATTAATTTTGCAGTGCAAATTAGACCAAAGTTCATTCTGGAGTGATTCACCTAAGGTCAGACTGAGGAGGCTGGAGCCCTGGAACAGTCTGTAAAACTAAACAAACGTCTCCTTCAAGTACATATGCCTGCTTCCCTGTTGGCTGGCTGGCTTTACATGGCAATGGACTGGGCCTGATAGCACTATTGGGTGGAGAGAAGGGTCAGGGGAAGCCATTTTCAGATCTGAAAAATGAGAATTTCTTGGCATTCCCACCCAGGCTTCGTCTCAGTGGGTATAACAAAGACTGCAAGCTCAGAGGCAGTGATCCTAGTTTACCACATATGTCTTCACTGAGACCACTGCACTGTTGGAAAATGGGAAGGCATGGATGGTAAATGCTACCAACCCTTGGGGAGGACAGAAGAGAAAGAGCTACAGTTTTCCTTTCACCAGGAGCATTTCTCTCTTTAAGAATATCTCAGGACAAGAAGTACAATGATTCTTGGTTTCCACCAGTAGGGAGTTTCCACTGGGAGGGGTGTGCGGGGGTGCGGACTGCACCGGGTGACACCCCAGAAGGGGGTGACACCCAGTCGGCCCCCCATGCCCCTGCCACAGTCCTATTCTCCTCAGGAGAATGGGCTGGTGGCTATGAGATAGGCTGAGCACATGTACACCTCCCTGCTCCCCTTAGCACTATCCTTTTTTCCTCTGAGGAAAAAGGGGTGGTGCTGAGGACTGCTGGGAGAAACATGTGCTTCCCCAGCTCACCTCATTGTGGAAGCCCCACCTTTCAAGCCCCACCCCTTCCACCTCTCAAGCCCCGCCCCCCAAACCAGGTGACACTAGTGGCAGGGATGCCACTGGTTTCCACTGGGTTTTGGTCCCAGGATCCCCCATGGATACCAAAATCCATGGATGCTCAAGTCTCATTAAATACAATGGCATAATAAAATGGCATCCCTTATATAAAAATGGCAAACTCATGGCTTGCTTTTGGGAATTTATATATTTTTGGAATATTTTCAAACTGTGGATGCTTGAATCCGTGCATAAAGAATCCATGGACATGGATTCTGAGAGATATCTGGGTATTTCTGTGATGAGTGGCTTAAGGCCTCTTGCTGAAGCACTTTGAACCTTGAACTCTGAAGTGGACATTTCTCTCTTGTTTTGAAAGCTTGATCTTTTACATTTAGAAATCACAAATCTCTTGTTTTCATTACTTGGTTTTTGCTCTGTCTGGCACAGAAGCCTTGATAACAAATAGGATCATTTTCAGAATGAGAACTCCTTATGGTCTAGTGAAATTGACAGATGAAGAACCATTGCCATGAGCATATTAACCAGATGGTACACTCCTCATTTGGTGCATGTAAATTTGGTCAGTAGTATCAAGTGGATTTGTTTTAATTCCATCTGTGCTAGAATACGATGCAATCCTATGCAGAGGAAAGGATTATTTAGTGGTATTTTTCTGAAGATGTTAATCTGGTTAGGGGGCTGGCATCCATTTCAGCATTTGTGTTTGTATGTGCCTTCAGATTGCCTATCAACCTATGGCAATTCCATGACTTTCATAGGATTTTCTTAGGCAAGGGATACTTAGAGGTGGTTTTGCCAGTTCCTTCCTCTGATTATGAGATTATACTGGATCAGTTCCAACTGGTGAGTACCGATGATGTGGACAAGCTCCTTGGTAGAGTGAGGAAGACAACCTGCCCTCTCGACCCTTGCCCTTCGTGGCTGGACGTCCAGGGGAGAGATGCCTTGAGGATGTTCCTGAGGGACATCATCAATGCATTGTCAGGGATGATGGGAGTTGTAGCTCTTCACCTCTGGCTCTAACTCACCACCTTGTTATGCAGCAGAGCTGACCAGCTTTGATCAGTGGTTGATTCTTCTTTCCCAAGCAGCAGAGTTTCAGAGAATAGGCTGAAGACCCTGACAAACTCTCCAAGCCTTCTCACTCTTCTTCCTGAGATGTCTCCAAACCTCTCCAGGATTCTTCTGGTTCTTGTATCTTCCCTCAAGACACCAGACAACTCAGTAGTCTTATATAAAAGATCTACTTTATTCTACTATATATAAATACTATATGCCCTACAAATCACAATCTCTACACTTCACAATATCTCCAAAACTACTCCAAACTACTCCACAACACTCCACTATGTACATTAGCAAACATTGCAATTTATAGCCATTGTTAGACACCACCCACCAGTCAGTTTCCACCCAGTGGGTGTGTACATACATCTTGATTGGTCCACATAGATCATCCCATACCTAAGACCAACCCAAGTGTTTCATCACTTTACCTTGACCACTTAATGAGTCTCAGGTGTTTGCAATCTATCACAGGTGTTCTCAATATACCTTCTATAACTTTGTCCTTGGCTCTCAAGGCTTCTTAATTATATTATCTTTTTCACCTGTGTATCTTCCTGATTGCTCCTGCTTAGTCACTTTGACATTCACATACATATTTTTATTTCTATTACTGTATATCCCATGTTGCTTTTTCCTTAACAATCCCCTCCGAAATAAAATATTGTATGTGTCTTATAATGTCATTCCAACCATTTGTGTCAGTCCTTCATGTTTTTCCGCTGTCAATGCTTTTGTGAACAAATCTGCTATGTTGTGTTGTGTTTCTATATATCTCAATTCTATTTTACCCTTCTGAACCATGTCTCGCACATTTTGATATCTTACACCAACATATTTTGTTCTGTTCTTCAAATTTTCAGCTTCAGCCATTGCTATGCATGACTGTGAATCTTCCAGAATTTCTACTGGTATCTTGTAACTTTCATTTAAATCATTCAACAATTGCTCAACCCACTGTACCTCATTCACTATCTCATTTAAAGCTGCGAATTCTGCTTCAGTCGTACTTAACGCTACATTAGTTTGTTTTCTACTTCTCCAGACTATTGGACTTTCACTGTACTTGATTATTATTCCTGTAACTGACTTCTTGTCTTCTAATTCTGATGCAAATGAACTGTCTACATAGCAATCTAAATCTGAATGACTGTTTCTAATTATCAATTTCTTATCTAGAGTTCCTTTCAAATATCTCAATAAGTGTTTTACTGCTGTCCAGTCTTCAACTTTTGGATCATTAACTCTTCTGGACAATACATTTACAGCATACGAAATGTCTGGTCTGGTGTGGCAAGATATGAATTGTAAACATCCTATTATGCTCCTGAATAAAGTCTTGTCTTCAAAATCTCTAGTTGTTTTTTCAGATACAAAACCAGTTGTCATTGGAGCTCTTACTATTTTAGCATTTTGTAATCCACACTTTTCAATCAAATTTTCAATTTTCTTTCTCTGACTTAACAAACAATGTCCTTCTTCTGTCCACTCAACACCAATACCTAAATAAGACTTCAATAAACCTAGATCTTTTAAGACAAACTTTTCAGACAATTCTCTTTTTACTGATTCAATTTCCTGTTTTGACTTTGCTGCCACGCATAAATCGTCTACATAAATCACTAACACTATGTCTCCTTTTGTATAGACACAAGCATCTGCAATGCTCCTTTTGTATCCTAGTTTAGCTAACTCTTCATTAATGCACAAATTCCATGCTCTGGCACTTTGTTTTAACCCATACAATGCTTTCTTTAATTTATAAACTTTCTGACTACCAATTTCTTCAAAACCTTGTGGCTGCTCCATAAATATCTCTTCATCTAAACTAGCATTTAAGTAGGCTGTTTCAAAATCAAAATGTTCTACAACTAAATTCCTTTTTGCTGCTACAGCCAGAACCATTCTCAGACTTTCTGGCTTTGCAGTTGGAGAATATGTCTTATCATAGTTCTCATACTGCTGTTGTGCAAAACCCTTAGCTACTAACCTAGCTTTATACTTAATACTTCCATCTGGCATTTCTTTCTTTTTGTACACCCACTTACAACCAATTACTTTCTTGTCCTTGGGTCTATCAACGACTTCAAAAACATCTTTATTTACCAGACAACCAAACTCATCATCCATTGCATCAATCCATCTTTCCTGTTCTTCTCTAGACAAACTTTCCAACTCTTCAAAACTTTCAGGCTCGTCCACTGCTAAACAAGCTCTTGCATTTGTCACAACAAACCTATCTGGAGGCTTTCTAACTCTGTGACTACGTCTGGGAATAAACTTTGCTGATCTGCCTCTTTCATCCTCACTTTCTGTGCTGGGAGTTATAGTTCTATGACTAAATCTCTTGTCTTCAGTCATTCTAGTAGTAATGGGTCTAGATTGTGTCTCATTATCAGAAGAACTATCACTGCTGCTAGTGGATGCTTCTGGCTTAACTGAAACCCCTCCGTTTCCTGGAGTTGGTTCAGTTTGTGTTTCTGGCTCATTTGAACTTCCTAACCTCAAGAAAACTTCCTTATTGGCATGCAATTTGTCCCAACCGGCATGTCTCTCGAAATTTGCAGACCTAGAATACTGCACTTCCCTTCCACCTAAATGAAACTTGTAGCTATTTCCAGAATAACCCAAAAACCTAAGCCTTCTACTTTTGGGTTCTCCTTTCTTCCTGAAACAAGCTGGAATGTAAACATAAGCAAACTGTCCAAAGACTCTCAAATACTTGTAATTTGGCATTCTCCCATACAATACCCTGTAGGGAATGTCTTCAATTTCTGAATGATACAGTCTGTTACTAATATGTACTGCTGTCAAAGTTGCTTCTGCCCAGAAACTATCTTTTACCTCTGCATCTGCCATCAAACAAGCAGTTATCCTTTTTACATCTTGTATTCTTTTCTCAGCTAAACCATCTTCATTAGGACAAAGCGGGATTAGTAGTTTCATACCTTATTCCTACCTTTTGAAACCAATTAAACAATTGATTACTTAGAAACTCTCCTCCCCGGTCAGTAACAATGGTGCCTACTCTAATATCAAATTGTCTTTCCACCATTCTCACCCATGCTTTTAAACTTTGCCCAGCGTCAGATTTGTTTTTCAATATTCTTACAAAAGCAAACCTTGTATACCTATCAACAATTACCAGGAAATATTTGCTTCCCCCTAAAGATAAACAATTAGCTTGGACCACGTCTGCATGTACAAACTGAAATGGTCTTGGGGAAATTCTTTTGGTTTTCTTGGCTACTGGAAAAGCTCTGACCTTTACCTGATTGCATACAGTACAATCTAAGTGATTTTTGCACTCAGCAACTTTTAAATCTGGACACATACTGATTAACTTCTTTAAACATTTGAAACTAGCATGGCCAAATTTCCTGTGTAGTTCATGTATGCAGTCTTTATGAATTGGACTATTGTCTATGTTATTAGCATTTTCAACCCTGTAGCAATCAATATTGTCCTCCAAATAATAAAGCTTATCTTTTTTCAAGCCTATGCCTCGCAATTCCCCATTCAATTTTATCTTACACATGTCCTTTTCAAAAATGACTGTGTAGTCTCTGTCTGTTAATCTGCTCACTGATAACAAATTATTTTCTAACTCCTTTACATGTAACACATCATTAAAGTTTTCCTTTAGCCCTGGAATGAAAACTGTACCCATTTGATTTACAGTGCTGAGCTCTTTCCCATCAGCCAAAACCACAGTATTTACATTAGCTGATTTTCTATTACTTATCAAATTAATATTGTTACACATTGAAGATGATGCTCCTGAGTCAATTAACCATTTACAATTAGCATTTTGTTTTTCCTTAATCATGGTTGCAAACCCCTTTTTGTTACCACTGTCCTTCAAAAATGGAGGTTTGGACTGCTTGTGATACTGCCGCGGCTGCCATCTGCTCTCTCTTTGCTTGCTTCTTTCAGCAGCGAATTGTTTACATTGTCTCTGTAGATGACCAATCTTTTTACAATAAAAACACCTCCGTTGCTCCCTTGTAGAAGCTGCTTCTTCCTGCTTTCGTAGTTCAGGTGTTGTTTGTTGTTTTGGTACAGTCCTTAAACTTGCTGAGTCATTCTGCTCAGACTTTCTTCTCAATTTTTCTTCCAATATTCTGGCAACAATTAAGTCTCTGTTCAGCTCAGCTTCTGGCAAATTTTGCAAGCTATTTGTAATGTTGTCCCAAGAAGGATCTAGCGATTCCAGTAAAATGTAACACTGCTGCTCTTTGCTAATTTCCACTCCTCTCAGTTCAGCTTGCACAAATAAATCTTGCATTGTTTTTAAGTGTTTTATCACACACTGTCCTTTAGTCATCTTTTGTCTGTAAATTCTTTTAGACCAAAGCATTTTTGCAAACGCAGTTGAAGGAGTGTGTATTCTCTGCAAGGTCTCCCACACATCCTTGGCGGACACTTTATCTCTTACGTCGTTAATCAAGTCTTCTTCTAGCATTAGATAAAGACATGCTTTTGCTTTAGCGTCTCTGTCTCGAGCGGCTTCATCAGCATCAGCTGCCAGCCCTGATTCAACTGGCGACCACAGAGACTCCTTTATGAGTAGAGAATGGGCATATATCTTCCAGGTAGAGTAGTTATTTCTATTTAATTTACTAAACTTTAGTATCTCCATCTTAATTTGTGCAGTGACTCAATTTGACACAGTCCTTCTGAGTATGCACAGCAGATAAAACACAAAATGATTTACTCACAAGGCTCCACAAAACCTTCTTCCACTCTCTGGAACTTTCAGCTTCTGTGGATGCTGGTTGCTCTAGTATCTGGGCCCATAACCCTTGTCAGGGATGATGGGAGTTGTAGCTCTTCACCTCTGGCTCTAACTCACCACCTTGTTATGCAGCAGAGCTGACCAGCTTTGATCAGTGGTTGATTCTTCTTTCCCAAGCAGCAGAGTTTCAGAGAATAGGCTGAAGACCCTGACAAACTCTCCAAGCCTTCTCACTCTTCTTCCTCAGATGTCTCCAAACCTCTCCAGGATTCTTCTGGTTCTTGTATCTTCCCTCAAGACACCAGACAACTCAGTAGTCTTATATAAAAGATCTACTTTATTCTACTATATATCAATACTATATGCCCTACAAATCACAATCTCTACACTTCACAATATCTCCAAAACTACTCCAAACTACTCCAAACTACTCCACAACACTCCACTATGTACATTAGCAAACATTGCAATTTATAGCCATTGTTAGACACCACCCACCAGTCAGTTTCCACCCAGTGGGTGTGTACATACATCTTGATTGGTCCACATAGATCATCCCATACCTAAGACCAACCCAAGTGTTTCATCACTTTACCTTGACCACTTAATGAGTCTCAGGTGTTTGCAATCTATCACAGGTGTTCTCAATATACCTTCTATAACTTTGTCCTTGGCTCTCAAGGCTTCTTAATTATATTATCTTTTTCACCTGTGTATCTTCCTGATTGCTCCTGCTTAGTCACTTTGACATTCACATACATATTTTTATTTCTATTACTGTATATCCCATGTTGCTTTTTCCTTAACATGCATCCCTTGGGGAAGGTCATGTTCCATCCTCTTTGAAGGAAGTGGTGGTTAAGCTGCTTCTGAAAAAACCTTCCCTTGACCCTCTGGACATGAACAGCTATAGGCCAGTCTCTTTGCTACCTTTTTTGAGCAAGGTGATCGAGAGGGCTGATGCTCTTCCGCTCCAAGCTGTCTTGGAGGAAACTAGTTATCTGGATCCATTTCAAATTGGCTTTAGAACAGGATATGGAGTGGAGACTTCCATGGTTGCCTTAGCTGATGACCTTCGTCTGGGCATCAACAGGGGTAGTGTGACCCTGTTGGTGCAACTGGACCTCTCAGCAGCCTTTGACATGATAGACCACGACATCCTCTTGGAACTCCCAAGATAATTAGGAATCGGAGGCAATGGTTCAGTTCCTTTCTCTCGGGCAGATTCAAGAGGGTGATGCTTGGGGACAGTTGCTCAGCAAAAAAGGAGCTTAATTATGGCATCCCTCAGGGCGCCATCCTGTCCCCGATAATATTTGACATATATGAAGCTGCTGGGAGAGATCATTTGGAGACATGGGGCAGGGTGTTATCTGTACACTGATGACACCCAGATACATTTCTCTATGTCTCAGTCTACAGCTTTGACTTCAGATGGTGTCTCCCCTCTCAATGAATGTCTTAAAGCGGTAATGGACTGGATGAGGGAAAACAGATTGAAACTGAATCCAGACAAAACGAAGGTACTAACAGTAACTCAGGTATTGGGACACAATTTCCAGTCCAAGGGAGGATGCAGACGAGTGGCCCTGGGCCGCCCCGGGAAATGGAGGATCGAGGCCGAGGCTGCCAGATGTGTCGGCCCCAATCCTCCCTTTTGCCAGCTCGGAAAAGAGCAACAAAATGCAGCTCCTTTCAGAGCTGGCAAAAGGGCACCCTAAGAGCTGCTGTGTGGCTCTTTGGCACCCCTTCCAGTGCAGTACATCGAAAGGCTGCGCCAGAAAGACATCCTGACACTGCGTGCCATGCGTAACGGCACGTGGCATCAGGACATCTTCGGGGAGCGGTTGAGACAGCCCTCCCCATCCTTGCCTCCAGGACGGCCCAAAGGGCCCATCTGTAGAGGCCCTAGATCAGAGGTAGGCAACCTTTCCCCTTTAAGGGCCGAGGGACTTCAACTCCCAGAAGCCTCAGCCAATAGTCCCATGTTGGCCAATAGCTCCTGGGATTCTGGAAGCTGAAGTCCGTCGGCCCTTAAAGGGGAAAGGTTGCCTACCCCTGCCCTAGATGGAGGCCCCTAGTTGGAGTCGCACTCTTCTCAAAGGACTGTGTTCACGGTTTGGGGGTGCTCCTAGATCCGTCACTTCAGATGACTCATCAGGTGAATGTGGTGGTCAGGAGCGCCTGTTATCAGCTTCAGTTGATATGCCAACTGCGCCCTTTCCTGGAGGTCAGGGACCTCGAAACCTTGGTACATGTGCTGGTAACTTCTGGTCTTGATTTCTGCAATGCACTCTACATGGGGCTACCCTTGTGCCTAGTTTGGAAACTTCAACTGATACAGAATATGGCAACCAGGTTGGTCTCATGTAAAATCAGAAGAGAGCGCATAACACCTATTCTAAGATTGTTTCACTGGCTGCCTATCAGTTTCTGGGTGCAGTACAAGGTGTTGATTATTACCTTTAAAGCCCTAAATGGTTTGGGTCCAACCTATCTTCAGGACTCCCTCTTCCCATATAATCCACCCCATGCACTCAGATCCTCTGGGAAGAATTTATTGCTACCTATAAAAACTAGATTATCTGCAACTGCCCAGAGGACCTTTTCATCTATCGCTCCCAGACTTTGGAATGGCCTGCTGGATGAGATCCGTCACTTGACCACCTGAAACAGCTTTTAAAAAGCTGTTAAGATGGATCTCTTTCAGCAGGCCTTTCCTGAGTAGATAACCGCCCTTCGAAAATAGTTATGCCTGTCCCTGATTTCCACTATGGCTATTTTAATTTATTTGTCATTTATTGCAATTTATTGCAGTTTATTATTTTTAAGTTTGTTTTTAAATTTTGATTGTTTAATTGTATTTTGGGTGTGTGTGAGCTATTGGGGGATGGGATTGTTCATTTTATCCTGTAAGCCACCCTGATTGTATCTACAGAGAAGTGGGATATAAATTATTATTATTATTATTATTATTATTATTATTAATACAGCACCTGGTATTGGTTGGCAGTCTCCCATCTAAGTATTAACCAGGGCTCCCTTTCCAAGATCAAACAGGTTCTGGTGCCTTTAGTTCATTTTAAAGGGCCAGAACAAATTTTCTCCAGAACACTCATTGCTCATGGTGGCTTTGGACAGAGTCTTCTCTTCCTGTCTGTTGATGATAGCATATTTAACATTTCTTGCTAAACATTTTGATATATCTGGATAAGCTTGAAAAAGTTATCTTTTTAATATACTGTCTGGGAACATCTGAGAGTTTTAGTCCAAAGATTAATCTTTCTAAACTCTCTGTGTGTAATATCTGGTTGTTTTAATAATCTATCAGATTTAGGATAATCCATCAGATTTTTATCATTAGAACTGATGCACTAACATACAGCCATCTTGACTGGGAATTGGTTTTAGCAAGTTTAAAAACCCCGATTTATCATTTTAAAAAAGTGTGTGTGTGTCAAGGGGATACTTTGTTTTGTTCAATCTCAATTCCAAAATTTAAACCACATCATATTTCCAATTCTACCAGGAATGTAATGAGTTGAAATGCTATCCTTTCTCCAATCCCTGAGAAGCCCCTGATCCCAGCTATACCTTACCACTTCCATGAATTTCCAATTGAATTTGCAGCAGTGGTGGCAACAGACACTTTCTTGTAATGTTTTCCTCCCTCCTAGAGGCATTGTCATTTAATTCAGAGAGCAGAATTTCTCCCTCTTGTACTCTGTATTCTTGATTATATTTGTTACTAATCCTTCTCAGGAATCCAATTAACTGGATAAAGTTCATAGTGATGATTAGTAATGTGCTATATATTGGTGTGAAGTTTCCACCTTATTCTGTCACATTTTAATAATATTCTATACAAATACTGCTGGAGAACCTTATGACAAAACAGCCTGGTTGCAAACGCAAAGGGGTGCCTATAATACATTGTACTTCTGCTTTATTGAATAAACCATATCTCCTGGGCATCCCATAGTCTTTGTTTGGTTGCTGACTCTCACCCACATCCAAAAGTCATTAAATCCAATGCTCCAAGTGTGTAAAAGACAAGAGAACTAACATAAAGTATGTTGCAGATACTTAATGCTGAACTGAATAAAGTGTCCAGGATCATCATCACTGTCATTGTAATAAGCATCTAAACTCTTGGAAGGACATTTGGGCCATCAGCAATACTGTAAAAGGGGATTTGGTAGGAATCCCAACTTTTTCTTTTTGGAGTAACATGCGCAGGCTAAATCCAAGCAAAAATTAAGGCCTGCTGAGTTTATTACCTCAGTTCTACACAGACAACTGAAATTGGGTACACTCATCATTGGTGGGAGTGAGGTATAAAACTCATTTGTGCCAGGACTCAGTGTGAAGTTTATGCAGTAAGACCAGATGAAATTGCCCCTCAGCAGGTACAGGGTGAATTTCCCTTGTCTTTGAGCCACTCTCAGATATGAAGAGGAATCACTTTCAGATCAGATGGCTTTATTTGCAGACAGTTTCAAGAGGGGTAGTGCTTATTTTTCTAGCACTGGAACAGCCCAAGGCTTCTGTACCAAATGAGCTGAATGAACCATTTGTGGAACTGTTCATTAAGATGCCTCACTGTAAGATTTTATCTAACGCACACACGCACGTGTGCACACCCACACCCGCACACCCACACCCACACACCCATGGAGAGCCAGTGTGGTGTAGTGGTTTGAGTGCTGGACTGAGACTCTGTAGATCAGGGCTGATTCCCCACTTGGCCATGAAACCCACTGGGTCACCTTGGGCCAGTCGCACTCAGTCTCAAGGGAAGGCTATGGCAAACCTCCTCTGAACAAATCTTGCCAAGAAAACCCCTTGACAGGTTTGCCTTGGGGTTGCCATAAGTTGGGAATGACTTGAAGGTACACAACAACAAATCAATCTATCTTGTGTCTTTGTGTGTAGCATGTTTAAATTACAGATTGGCAGCCGACTATCTGAAACTGCTGCTTAACTTTCCAGTAGCTGACTAAAGCAGGGATATTCAACCTTTTTGAATTGTGCCATGGATACTTTCACAAAATGACCGCCACGGGGAGGGAGCTAACCCAGCTTACAAATTGGCTATTATATTGGGTATCACCAATCATAAAATACCCATCTCCAGAAACTCGGGAGAGTAAAAAGAAAAGCAACTTGTTCAAGAACCCAAGCAATCCAGGACAAAATTGAAGTCTCACATCCAAAATAATAATAATAAAACACTCTTAGGAAACCACAATTTTCTGCTCCATTTGACTGTTTTAATCCATTTCAGGGCAGTAAAATCGATGAGGCTCAAAGATAAGTAAATTGGCCAAGAAATTAAATATGTAGCTATGGTAGGATCTGAGCATCAAGTGCCAAATCACACATTTTCCCCAAGAAACACAACAAAATATGCATTTCACATAACACAAACTGGGGTGCGAAGAGAAACACACACACCTCCAACAAAACCCCCAGGCAACATACACACCATATCCTCCACAAGTTATAAATGAGAAAGAACACACAAATTATAAATGAGGAACAACACATGAGCTAGGAGAGGCTGCAGCAGTTTGCTTTTGTCTGAGCCTGCTGGGAACATTCTGCCCCCTCCTTTCCTCTCCCTATCTTTGCTGAGTTACCATAATTGACTTCCAATTGCTTTTTCACTTTGAACTCATGTGAAGTAAGGTGAGGACAAAGAGAGAAAAGTGGAAGGAGAGAAGAGAAACTGGACATTTTGAAAGCAGTGACAGGCATTCTCTGGAACTTCTTGGGTTCTATAAAAGTCCCAGTGAGTGATATCTTTGCTGTCTATCTAGTTATAGAAACACAGCTGTTACTTCTTCACCTACTTCCAGGCAATAAATGAAATGTTAAGGCAGCTACAGCAGCTTTAAAAGTGGAGGGCTTTGGGGGTGATTTTGGTCACTGTTGGCAGAGAATTCTAACCTCCACTTTGACACTGGAACACCTTCCTGTTGACACTTGACTAACCTCCACAATGACCCAAAAAATGAATTAGGCAGGTGCAACTCACTAACAAGATGCCAGACACTATTGGATAAGTGATTATTAGTCTGTTCATATAGTTGTGGAACTGAGGTTTTTGTTGTTGTGTGCCTTCAAGTCATTTCTGACATATGGTGACCCTAAGATGAACCTATTGTGGTATTTCCTTGGCAGGATTTGTTCAGAGGAGGTTTGCCATTGCTTTCCTCTGAGGCTGAGAGCATGTGACTTGCCCACAGTCACCCAGTGGGTGTTATGGCTGAGCAGAGAAATGAACCCTGGGCTCCAGAGTCAAGTTGCAGTCCAACACTCAAACCACTACATCACTTTGGCTCTTGGGCTGCATCCACACTGCAGAAATAATCCAGTTTGACACCATTTTAACTGCCTTGACTCAATGTGATGGAATTCTGGGATCTGTAGTTTTGTGAGACATTTAGCCTTCTCTGTCAGAGATCCTTGGTGCCACAACAAACTACAAATCCCAGGATTACATAGCACTGAGCCAAGGCAGTTAAAGTGGTACCGGATGGGATTATTTCTGTAGTGCGGATGCAGCCCCAGTTAAAACTGAGGTAATTAGGTTTACAAACTCAAACGGGACAAAAGCTGGGTGCCTACTGCAGTGGGCCTGCTGTTGGCGGGGTCCCCACCAAAGAGGGTGACACCAAAGGGGGGGTGCCCTTTTGGGGGAGCTGCTTTGGGGGAGAGTGAGGGGAAGGGCCAGTCCCTCTAGTTTGTTGGGCAGGGGTTATTGGTTTGGGTGGTAATCCTCAAACACTTGGCCTACCAGCAGCTGAATATGTGCTACAAGGAGGGCAAGAGAGGGTGAATCAGCCCAGGGAGCAGCCATTACAACAGTAATGTGCAGGGGGAGATATGGTAGGGGGAGTCAGTTCTATCACTGTGGTAGAAGGGAGACACACAGGATACTGGTTACTCCCAAGCTTATCCCCATTTCAAATAGCTTAGCTAGCCTTGGCACAGGCCCCTGGGCTGAAAATGCTGCTGCTCAATGCCAGGTCGGTAAATGATAAAACACCACTGATCCAGGACTTGATCCTGAATGAGCATGCTGACCTGACTTGTATTACAGAGACCTGGCTGGATGAAGCTGGCGGGGAAGGAGGTTAATCTTTCCCAGCTTTGTCCACCTGGATTCTCTGTACAGCAGCAGGCGAGGCCTGGGGGTGGGAAGGCGGAGTTGCAGTGGTCTATCGGGTCTATCCATCTCCCTTACCAGGTGCCCTGTACCACAGGCTACTGGGTATGAGTGTCTATCTAATGGTGGATGGCTGGGACAGAATAGGAATTCTGTTGGTGCACTGCCCACCCTGCTGCACAACAGTCTCCCTTTCTGAGTTGATGGAGTTGGTCTCTGCAATGGCGTTGGAGTTCCCTCGGCTTGTTGTGCTGGGGGACTTCAACATCCATGCAGAGACTATACTGTCAGGAGCAGCTTGGGACTTCATTTCTGCCATGACAACCATAGGGCTGTCCCAAGTATAATCTGGGGCCACCCATGTAGCAGGACACACTCTGGACCTGGTTTTCTGTTTGGGACATGATGATAGTGATCTGGGAATGGAGGAACTCTCTGAAGTTCTGTTGTCATGGACTGATCACTGCTTGGTAGGGTTTAGACTCACTGGGACTCAGATCCTCTGAAGGGCTGGAGGGCCCAAGATGGTCCACCTCAGGAGGCTTATGGCAGGGGTAGGTAACCTTTCCCCTTTAAGGGCCGAGGGACTTCAGCTCCCAGAAGCCTCAGCCATGTTGGCCAATAGTCCCAAGTTGGCCAATAGCTCCTGGGATTCTGGGAGCTGAAGTCCCTCGGCCCTTAAAGGGGAAAGGTTGCCTACCCCTGGCTTATGGATACGGATAGATTCCTGATGGCTCTTGGGGAGTTTCCTGCTGCCTTGGCAGGTGATCCTGTAGATTTGTCGCTTCACATGACTAGTCAGGTGAGTGCGGCGGTACTCCTTGATTCGTCACTTCACATGACTAGTCAGGTGAGTGCGGCGGTCAGGAGTGCCTGTTATCAGCTTCGGCTGCTACGCCAACTGCGCCCTTATCTGGATATGAGGGACTTGGAAACAGTGGTACATGCTCAGGTAACCTCATGTCTGGATTACTGCAACACACTCTACATGGGGCTACCCTTGTGCCTAACCCAGAAACTTCAGTTGGTGCAAAATATGGCAGGTAGGTTAATTACCGGAACATCTAGGAGGGAGCACATAACACCAGTGATTAAATCCCTCCATTGGCTGCCGATTAGTTTCCGGGCACAGTACAAGGTGTTGGTTTTGAACTTTAAAGCCCTACATGGCTTGGGTCCATCTTATCTTAGGGACCGCCTCCCCCCATATGATCCCCCCCGCGCCCTTCAGTCCTCTGGGAGGAATCTGCTACAGCCAATAAAAACTAGGCTGTCTCAGACCTCCCAGAGGACCTTTTCTGCCACCGCTCCCAGGCTGTGGAATGGCCTGCCGGACGAGATCCGTCTCATTACCACGCTTACTGCCTTTAAGAAGGCAGTGAAGACGGATCTCTTCCGGCAGGCCTTCCTGCAATAATATCTGCCCAGGGAGATGAGTTTTTCAGTTTATTATTTATCCCCACTGCATGTGATTTGTTTGGTTTGGTTTTTATTGCTTATGGCATTTTAATCCTTTTCTAGTTTAATCTTGTTTTAAGGGGCTGGGAGGGCGGGATTGGGGGCATGAGGGGATGTTTTTAACTTTGTCTGTTTTTAATGTTGTAACCCGCCCCGATTGTTGTGCAGAGGGGCAGGCTATAAATAAAAATTATTATTATTATTATTATTATTATTATTAGCCCTGGCTGATCTCTGGAATAGGGAAATGGCCAGGGTGGTGGACACGATTGCCCCTAAGCATCCTCTCCCATGAAGTAGAACCAGACGTGCCTCCTGGTTTACCAGAGAGCTGATGGTGATAAAACGAATGGGGTGGAGACTTGTGTGGGGATGGTGAAAGACTTGCAGTGAATCCGACTGAACACAGGCTAGAGCTCACTGGAAAGCCTATGCCATGGCAGCGGTGGCAACAAAGAAACTATACTTCTCTGTCACCATTGTGTCTGCACAGTGTTGTCCAGAGGAGCTGTTTTGAGTTGTTAGGGACTTTTTATATGCTGGCCCCCAAGAAGGAAACAAAGATCACTCGACAGCTTGCTGTGAAGAATTCTCAAGACACTTTGTAGACAAAATAGCTCAGATTCACTCTGACTTGGATGCTGTAGTTGAGACAGGTCAAGTGGATGTAATCTTAGTGCCTACTTGTCCCATATTATTGGTTAAGTTTCAATTTCAGCCTAATGATGCAGACAGGATCCTTGGAGAAGTGATGGTCAACACATGCATACTGGATCCTTGCCCTTCCTGGATTCTGAAATCAGCTAGAGGGGGACTGGTCGAGTGGGTAAAGGGAGTGGTGAATGCTTCACTGCAGTAAGGCAAATTTTCATCTTGTCTAAAGGAGGTTGTGGTGAGGCCATTAATAAAAAAGGCCTCCCTGGATCCCACCATCCTGGATAACTATTGGCCAGTCTCTAACATTCCTTTCTTGGGCAAGGTTCTGGAGTGAGTGGTGGCCTCCTAGCTCCAGGATGAAATGGGTTATCTAGATCCATTTTAATCTGGCTTCAGACCTGGCTATTGCACAAAGGTTGCCTTGGTGGATGATCTACACAGGGAACTGGACAGGGGAGTGTGTCCCTGTTGGTCCTGCTAGATCCCTCAGCGGCTTTCAATACCATCATCCATGGTATCCTTCTGAGCTACCTTTCTGGGATGGGACTTGGGGACACTGCTATGCAGTGGTTCCAGTCTTTCTTGGAGGGGCAGACCCAGAAGGTGATGTTGGGGGGGACTCCTGTTCGATTCCTTGGCCACTGGCCTGTGGGGTCTCACAGGGTTCTGTGTTGTCCCTATGTTATTTAACGTCTAGATGAAACTGCTGGGAGAGGTCCTCCAGAGTTTTGGGATGCGGTGTCATCAGTATGCAGATGACATCCAACTCTATCTCTCCTTTCCATCTGACTCCAAGGAAGCTGTCTCTGTGCTGAACCCGTCTGCTGTCAGTAATGGACTGGATGAGAGCAAACAAATTGAAGCTTAATCCAGACAAGACAGAGGTGCTCCTGGTCAGTTGTAAGGCAGACCAGAGAATTAGGTCTTTGCCTGAGCAGGATGGGGTTACACTCCCCCTAAAATCTCAGGTTCGCAGCTTGGGTGTGTTCCTGAATTCAACTCTGAGCCCGGATGCCCAGGTCTCAGCAGTGGCGAGGAGTGCATTTGCATTGTTAAAACTAGTGCGCCAGCTGCACCCATTCCTTGAGATGTCAGATCTGGTTACGGTGACACATGCCTTGATTACATCCCATTTGGACTACTGTAACATACTCTATGTGGGGCTGCCTTTGGAAACTGTTCGGAAACTTCAGAGGGTTCAAAACGATGCAGCCAGAATGCTAACTAGAGCCAGTTATAGGGAGCGTATAACTCTTGTATTGAAACAGCTCCATTGGCTACCGGTTCATTTCTGAGCACAATTCAAAGTGCTGGTCATGATCTATAAAGCCCTACACGGTTTAGGTCCAGACTATTTGAGAGACCATATCTCCCTATACAAACTAGCTAAAGCCCTAAGATCCTCGGGAGAAGGCTTTCTCTTGGTCCCACCACCATCCCACACTCATTGGATGAGGACATAAGAGAGAGCCTTCTCAGTGGCTGCTCCCACCCTGTGGAACTCCCTTCCATGGGAGGCTGGCTCCTTCACTGCTGGCCTTTCGCCAGCAAGCAAAAACATTTTTATTCAAGAAAGCTTTTTAAAATCATGCAAGCCTGGTTTTATTGGGGGTGGGGTGGTGGGGGTTTGATTTAGATTATGTTTTAAATTTTTGTATGTTTTAAATTTTGATCTTCTTTTGTTTTAATTAGGTTATTTTAATTGTTTTAAAATGTTTTAGTGTGTTTTTATATTGTCAGCCACCTTGGGTCCCTTTTTGGGAGAAAGGAGGGAGAGATATAAATAAATAAATAAAAAATAAAGCCACCCAGCGAATATGTGTTGTAGGGCTAGCACTCTAAACAGCACTGGGATAGAGTAATGCAAAAAGTCATGTGATTGTGAAACACAAAATGAGATGAGGGAAAGTGTTAAATGTTAGGCTTGGGTGATTTTGTTTACTTCCTTATGTGATGGACTATTTGACCAATGTTTCTTGAGTGGCTTATGTATTGCCATGTCATTCCATGGAGAGTAATGAGTGACACTTCCATTTTAAAGCATGTCAAACAGCTTTAATGTCACACTTGCTTGAAGAGTTATACCCCATGAGCTTTATGCCCATGAACCAAACATCATCACCGTGACATATTTAAACTATGGAAACATCTAGCATATGGCCGTCTTCTCAGCAGCTGTTCCATATCTTTGGAATTCTCTTTTTCCAAAGGTTCCCTGAAAGTGATGTCTTAATTGTTCTTCATTAAGAAAGCCAAGGTTTAAGCTTTAGTTAGCAATACATTTATTTTAAGCTATTTGATGGTTCAGTGTTCAGTGTTGTTATCTTCCACATATTTTGGCTGGAGGTTAAGACATAAAAGAGTGGAAGACTTTCTCTCTCTCTCTCTATCTTTCTTTCTCTCTCTCTTTCTTCTTTTAAGTAAAAAAAAAAGGTTTCTTCCATTATTAAACACAGCGATGACCTCATGAGGTTATGATAGAAAGTGCAAAACTGTATGAAAATGGACAGCACCATGATTATGCGCAGCAAGAAACTATCAAAATTTTTTCCTGTATTGAACAATGTGAACATTAATTAAATCTTGGTTACATACTTTTCTTTTTCTTTTCTTTTTAGTATTGTTCACTCTTTAAGCATATGTGTGGTTAGCTGGTGGCGCAGTGGTTAAATGCCTGTACTGCAGCCACTCACTCATAGACCACAAGGTTGCGAGTTCAATACCAGCCAGGGCTGAGGCTCGACTCAGGCCTGCATCCTTCCGAGGTTGCTAAAATGAGTACCCAGCTTGTTGGGGGGCAATCAGCTCACAGTTGTAAACCGCTTAGACATCCCATAGCATGATATGAAGCGGTATATAAATAAGCTGCTTTGCTTTTTGCTTTTAGCTGAAGGGAAATGTCAAAATGACTTCTCTTCTGGATAAATAAACTAGTTTCCTAAAATGTTCCACAAGTGCAACATTTGTATTCCAAGAAGCAAAATATTAAGCCCTAACTCCAATTAGTGCCATTGAATCAATAGAATTTACATTAAACGTTGACTTACCAAGTTGTCATTGTTTCAGTGACAGTTTTGTAGTTGGGATTAATTGGATTTTAGCCAAAGCATGCACAAATTCTAGACAATATAATAGTTGTAGTTTTGCAACAATACTAGTATCCTCCCCCCCCTTTTTTATTTTTGTCATGGGAAACATGCAGGAAACAAAGAGGAAAAGCACCTCATAAAAACAGAACAAGAACATGATTATTAATGAAAGGGAAAAGGAAAATAGATTTGAAAAAGTACTCTTTTCCTCTGACTCCTCTGTAAAGAAAAAGATGTAAGAGTATCACTTGATAATCTTACAGAAAATGAGAATCTTTTTTTGTGTGTTTTGAAAAGTAAAAAAACAAACAAAAACAAACCAACTTGTGCTGGTTGGCAATTACTATCTTTTTTTGAAATGGGTGTCTCAATGAAATGAGAAAATGTGAAAATATCTTTTACAAATAGCATGTCAGGGTGAGTTCATGGGAAGAAAAGTAGGGAATCCTGATTCTGGGCTCTGGCATCGAAGTGATTGGGACATTCAATGTGATTTCCAGGTTAAAGCTGAGAAATAAGCACACAAAAGAAGAGAATGGAAGAAATGAGTAGCTATCTGAATTGGAGCCAGGCTGTATCTGCCCTGCATAAATAATCTAGTTTGACACCACTTTAACTGCCATGGCTGAATGCTAAGGAATTCTGAGATTTATAGTTTATTTTGGCACCAGAACTCTCTGACAGAGAAGGCCAAATGTCTTATAAACTACCAAGTCCCATAGCATTGAGCCATGGTAGTTAAAGCATTATCAAACTGGATTATTTCTGCAGTGTGGATCTAGCCCCAGTTGCCATTTCCCTCATAAAGACCTGAATCTATTGGCTAGTCATAACTGGCGTAGGCCTAATGAATCAACTCTTGAATGGTGAGTCAACACCTAAATAAATATCATTGATTCAATGGGTCTACTGAAGTTGAGAGTAATAAGAAAATTGTGTCAAACGGCATTAATTCTATAGATGTAATAGTGTAGATGCAGCCAAAGGACAAGTCAAAGTGGGTGCAAGGCACCTTGAGTTGGACTCTCTTAACTTTCTCAAATTTAGCTGTATTCCAGATTTACTTGTGCACCGGAACATTGCAGAAAAAAGGAGGTGGGGGCAAGAAGATGCATAAAGTTTATGAAAAGGTCATTTGGATACATTAGCTTTTTTTTCAAAAAGGAAAAAGATCTGGTGATTTTACTCCCTTGATGCATATTATTCTGCTCTACAGGTCAGCCTGTTCTTTCCCTTCTTCATCTATTTATAAAAGGGTTTTTGCATCACTCTGCTGAACTCAGGGGATTAATGATTGTTCTGAATAGGAGAGAATTTTGTTTGATTCATTTTTTAAAAAAAATAAGAACTTACTCATATTTGCAAACAGTTTTCCTATTCACATGGCAAATACACATGTCTGTAGAGTATGTCTTTCATGAAATGTGTCCCATATTCTTGAAAGAAACATGACCCGCAATTTAAAATTTACCTGTATTAAAAATGAATGACACATTGGAATGAAGAATCACATGAAGAATAATAATAATAATAATAATAATAATAATAAATTTTTATTTGTAACCCACCCCTCTGCTCAGCATATGGATAGAACCCCAGATTTCTAAAAAGTGAGATGGAAGCTGTAATAAGAGAAACTGGGAATAACAAATGACCAGGAACAGATGACAGTTCAATTGAACTACAACAATCTACACAGATAGAAGCAAATCTAGTGTTAACTAAAATATACCAACAAATATGGAAAAGAAAACATTGACCAACAGACTGAAAACAATCAATATACATCTCCATACACAAAAAAGGAGACACAAAAGATTGCAGCAACTATAGGACCATAGCATTAATTTCTCATGCAAGCAAAATCATGCTCAAAATTCTGCAGCATAGACTCCAACCATATATGCAAAGAGAAATCCCAGAAATCCAAGCAGGGTTCAAGAAAGGAAGAGGCACTAGGGACCACATTACAAACATACAGTGGTGAATGGAACACCCCAAAGAGTTCCAGAACATCCACTTAGAGTAGTATAAATACCCACATGTTGATACATGCCACTGCAGCATTAACAACCCTATGCAGATTAGCTACATTGCATGGCACATCAGTGATGGGGAGCCATTGTGCAATGCACAATACATGATGCAGAACCACAATGGAGAGTATATGGTGCACAACTACAGTGTACAACACATAACGTGCCAAGATAAGACACAGATCGATATGTGGTCTTCTGCACCTCACTTCTGCTATCAGCAGAATATGTCCATTGCACCATGGTGACTGTTTGGCCCTGCAGTCATAGCATGATTTACATGTGTGTATGTCCCTAAGTGAATTCCCTGCCCGTATATTAGAGGCCTAAGGTAAAACTGGAAGTCTAGAAATGGGGGTCATATCCATGTTGTGCAGTCAATCTTATTTTGCAGAATCAAGTGTTAATCTTATTTTGTGCAATCAGATGAAGTCCATGCAATTAATCTTAATCTGTTCAATCAAGTGACATCTATGCAATTAATCTGCCATGTTAACTGAGGCCTGAACAAGTAATCATGATATTCCCAGTTATTGTGGTTCTGCACAATGAATAGGTGTTTAATTATTCTAGGTCAGAATTTTCAGAAATCCTGAAAATTATGTGTTGGCTCCAGGTGAATAATATTTCGTGATTAACTTTAGTCCCATTTGGTTCAGTTGGTTTACTTGAAGCATGACTTAGGGCCTTTGCAGACTGCTAGAAATAATGCAAATTGAGTCCACTTTAACTGCCCTGGCTCAGTGCTAAGGAATCATGGGAACTGTATTTTTTTTTCAGAGACATTGAGTATTCTCTATCAGAGAGATCTGTTGCCACAATAAACTACAGTTCCCATGATTCCCTAGCACTGAGTCATGGCAGTTAAAGTGGACTCAATTTGCACTATTTCTGGCAGTCTGCAAAGGCTCTAAGTTAAAATCCAATCTCTTCCTGAGGCTCAGTGTTGTAAAGGAGCTCTTCTGCTGTAAGCAGTGGGGTTCAACTCCTGGATGGCTCTAGTAAAACTCAGAGTGACTGCAGAAAGAGTAGCTGTATCACACCTGCAACATCAGGAACATCCAAAGCCATGAGAATTAATGTCATTATTTTTTAAAAAATAGATGGAAAATAGATAGTAGTGGTGAGGACAATATCTTGGGCATCTTACTGATCACCACCCATGTGCCAAGAGATCAAGCTTTTCATCTTACCCAACCATGGTTGGATAGCTAGACTTGTGTATGGGCTCAACATAGAGTCTCCTTGGTTTCAGTTGGTTTACTTCAAAGCATAAGTAAGGGTCAATTAGAGTGCTATGGTTCCATTTTAACTGCCATGGTAACATCCTTTGGGATTCTGGGATTTGGAGTTTAGGGAGGGGTCTTTAGCATTTTCAGCCAGAGTGCTTCAATGCTTCACCAAACTACACAGACACAAATGGACAGGATTCCATAGGATATGGAATCCCAGGATTCCATAGCATACTGCCATGGCCATTAAAGTGGAATCTTAGGGATATAATTCTTTAATGTGAATGAGCCCTGTGTCGAAACCCAACCTGATGATTTGTTTAGTCATTTAGGGCTAAGTGAGAATTATGATAGCAGGAGCAAAGCTAGCCTGCCTTCCCTCCCTGATCCTTCCTATGTGTAGTCATGCCTCCTAATAGCTGAACAGGGCTGATGTAATGGTGTTACTTAAGGTAATAGAAATAGTAATACTAGTGGTTAAGTCATGTGTGGACAACTTATGACAATCTAGGGACCAACCTTGTCTTCCTTTAGAACTTGGCAGGTAATTCCTCCATGTGACCTTCCTGACCAGAATTTGGCAAATCACACTCCCCAGAAGCCTCTGCAGGACACAATTTGCTATTTTAATATAATTTCAACTCAAATTACATTGAAATAGCAAATTGCCAGAGGATTCTTGAACTGTGATGTCTCATTTGGATGATTCCCCCGGGCTTGTGAGTAGATCAGCCCTAGGGGGTTACATGGGTACATCGGGTTTTCTAGGGGTGGGGTTTGATCACTGTTGGCTCAAACTCTTCACTGCTTACTCAGGGGCAGCTGTGGTTTAAATGTCAGTGGGGCAGTAAATCTGGGGGATTGTATGGCATACTGTAAAAGAGCTGTCCCAGGTACTTAACCCTATCCTGAAAATTAGTATAGCACCTTGGATACCTCTAGTTTGAACTAAAATCAAGAACAAATCTAGCTGACTGGGAATCCACTGACTTATCCATAGCATGAATACTTCAGTGGCTGAGGATGATCTCTTCTGTAACACATCCCATACATCTTGTCTGATAACTGGTCCTTTAGATTAGCTCATTTGAAAAATCCTTGCAAAGCGTTGGCCTTTCTCTCCCAATGATTTACAGCAGCTATTGTTCCTGCACACTGTGGCAAGTGCATTAAGCCTAGCTCAGGCTTAATGAATTAGATTAAGAAAGGAGTGCTGGCTTTTATTTTGTAAATCTTATATCTTGTTTGATGCTAGGTGGTTATCAATTACGCTGGAACTAATCTCATTATAAAATATTGAGCTTGTCAGAGGGAAGGCATAGAGATTATGTCATGTAGGAAACAGCATGGATGGATTCATACAGAAGTCTGAGGCATCCTCCAGATTGATTGTTTTGTATTCTAGGGATACCATAGGCATCTATCACCTTGATCATCTTTGTGCCATTTTGTCTTGGCTGAAGAAGGGATTGAGAATTCATTTGACTGCATGCCCACACTACGAGTAACTTCACATGCCTCTTGACATGGAAAAGATTGACAGATTGATAGCTCTTTCTCGATTCTTCTTTACAGCAACAGCAACAGCAGCTACAACAACATTTTACCTGTCTTGATCCATAGGGAGATTAAAAACAACAAATTAAATACATGATGCCTGCTAAAAGAGCTTATAAAACAAATACAAATTTAAAATTATCACTACATTATTTAAAATTAGTTGATTTAGAAAGCATCTGGGTTGGTCTACTGGAAGAGACTGGTTTTTACTGATGTTTTAAACTCAGAAATTGTATCCTGCTGACAAATCTCTTCCAACAAGTCATTCCACAATCTGGGGCTGGGTAAAGAAAATGTCTTCTATAACAGCTGTCAGTCTAGTTTTGGCTGACTGAAGTAGAGGTCCCTTAGAGGATATAAATGCATTAGGTGGATTATACAGGAGAAGGTGATCCCCTATGTAATCTGGACCCAAACATGTAGGGCTTTAATGATAATAACCAACACTTTGTACCTTTCCCATTGCTCAACACTGCATTTTACCTTTGGTCACCTGTAAGTTGGCTGCTCCATTATTTAACTGTGGAGCAAAGGAGAACATGAACACCCTCTGGGTTATGCTGGGAATACACAGATCAGCTGCCACCTTGATAGAGTATTTTTTGGGAGTCTAGACAGGTACCAGAAAAACAATAAATGATATATGGGATGGCTGGCTCCGAGATACTACAGTGCCCTGCCTCAAATAGCTGTTAATGTTAGAGACCTTTTATTTTCATTGACTCCCTGTTGGCATGTTATTAGGGTTTGTATTGGCTGAATTTGTAGAGTTTTTATAAGATGCTTTAATACTTTTTATTGTTATTTGGTGTTTGATGGTTTCTATTCCCATTATTGTAAGGTGATTGAGGCAGGATAACAAGGTTATGTATAGAAAGAACCACCAACTAAACTTCAGCTGGCATAAAATGAAGCTGTTCTTCTTTTTTCAACCTAAGAGAGGAAGAAAGGAGTCGAAATTGGAAAAGTTATTCTTTTTAGACCAGAATCCTCCAGTCAGTATAGCCAAAAGGGGGGAATTGTAGCCCCCAAAGTAAACTTTCACAAGCTCCGGGAAGGAGAATGCATCACTGCTATTGTATCCCATTGATGGGTTGCCAGGCAATTTCCCAAAGCCAATTCAAAATCATGGTCTTTACACAGAATTTCCATGGGGACTGGGCTCAGCTTAGTATAGAAAGTCTCCGTATCCACCCCACTATTGGTTAAAATAGTCTATTGCTCTGGAACTGTATGGATGAAGTGCAGCACACTGCCAAAAGTCAGGAGTCCAAGTGCCACCTGGATGATTGTACCTCTTACCACTCAGGAAGAAGATTATAGCAAGCACTGGTTATGTTCCTCCTCATTGCTCACTCCCTTTTGTAACATTTCTATTGAATTGTGAGACAGCAGGCAGGGGCTGTCTAACCTGTTAATAACTCTTGAGATAATAAACAAATATTTTAATGCCTGTTAATATCTGAATGGAGTCAGTGTGCTTTAGTGGTTTGAGTGCTAGACTAGGATTTTGGGAGGCCAGAGCTGAAATCCCACTCAGCCATGGAAATCCACTGGGTGAGCTTGGCCAGGTCACACTCTGTCAGCTTCAGAGAAAAACAATGGCACACTTCCTCTGAATAAACCTTGCCAAAAAAATAATAATAATCCTACGATGGAGATGACATAAGTCACAATCAGCTTGGAGGTACCTAACAACAACTGTGAAAAACTGGGAGCAAGGGGAATGACAGCATCAGTTAAAAAAATGTAAAAACACCTCTGCTGTCCTATTTTTTCTTCTTGTTAACTGCTGTCAAGTTGACCTCGACTTAAGGTGACCTTATGAATAAGAGATCTCCAAGTCATCCTGTAATCAACAGTGCTGCTCAGGTCTTGCAGACTCAGGGCTGTAGCTTCTTAATTGAAATCTATCCAGCTACAATATCATCTTCCTCTTTTTTTACTGCCCTCCACCTCACTAAGCATTATTGTCTTTTCTAGTTAGTCATCTCTTCTCATGATATGACCAAAGGATGATAGTTCCAGTTTAGTCATCTTGGCTTCTAGGAGAATTCAGCCTTGATTTGATCTAAGAGCCATTTATTTGTATTTTCAGCAGAATTCCTCTCCAGCACCACATTTCAAAGGAGTTGATTTTCTTAGTGTTCTACAGTGTACAACTTTCACAGCCATACATAGACACTGGCAATATGATGGCACGGGCAATCATAACTTTAGCAGATATATCTTTACATTTCAGGAACTTGTCTAGTTCCTTCATAGCTGCCCTTCCAAGTCCTAGTCTTTTTCTAATTTCTTGACTAGTCTTCATTCTGATTAATGACTAAACTAAGGTATGGGAAATCTTGAACTATATCAATGTCTTCACTGTCTGCTTTAAAGTTATGTGAGTCCTCTGTGGCCATTGTTTTAGTTTTCTTAATGTTCAGCTGTAATTCTTCCTTTGCACTTTCTTCCTTGACTTTCTTCAGTAATCATTCCATGTCTTTGCTATTTTCTCTAGTAGTATGGTGTCATCTGCATATCTCAAATCATTGGTGTTCCTTCCTCCAATTTTCATGTATTCTTCCTCTGTGACTAGTCCTGTTTTACATATGATATTTTGGGCATACAAGTTAAATAGATCTTGCCTGAATACAACCTTGACTGAACCCCTTGACAATTGGAAATCATTCTGTTTCTCTGTATGCTGTCCTGAGTATCTTGTCCTGAATACAGATTATACATTAGGACAATCAAATGTTGTAACACACTCATTTCTTTAAGAGTGATACATAGTCGTTCATGATCCACACAATCAAAGGCTTTGTTATAATAAAAAAAGCACAGTAATTTTCTTTTGGAATTCTTTGGAGCACTCCCATTATCCAGCATATGTTTGCAATATGATTCCAAGTGCCTCTTCCTTTCCTGAATTCATCTTAGCCATCTGCATTTTTCACTCCGTATATGGTAAAAGTCTTTGTTGTAGAATATTGAGCATCACTTTGCCTGCATGGGAAATGCAATGGTCCTGTAGTTACTCCAATCCCTGGTGTCCCCCTTCTTGTGGACTAGAATGTATATTGAGCATTTCCAGAATATATTGAGCATTTCCAGTCTGTGAGCATTGTTTTGTTTTCCGTATTTGTTTACACATTTTAGTTAAAACTAGAGTAAATTCTGTTTCTATAGCTTGCAGCTCTATTGGTATGCCATCTGCTCCTTGTGATTTATTTCTTCCAGGTGCTCTGACTTCAGCTTCCACTTCACTTTTAAAGTTGTAGCTTCAAATGGTTCTTCCTTGAATGAATCTATCATCCTTTTAAAAATATATTATATAGTTCTTCAGTGTATTGTTTCCATCATCTTTTTATTTCTACTTGGTCATGTAATGTCTTCCCCTGCTGGTCTCATCATAGTGTTTTTTAGTTAAAAAAAAACATTCAAAAAGGGTTTACCGAGCCTCCTTCTGTGCAGTACTAACACCAATTAGCTGTGGTGCCACTGCCATTGTCTCTGAGAGATCCTCTGCCAGTGTCACCCCCCACTACTGCTGCTTCCCGCTAGCTTTTTTCACACATTTAATCTGTCTCCTCAGCAAAAGCCTGGCTGACATGGGAGACCCTACCAGCAGCACTGCTGAAGTCAGTGTAGCTTCTTGCCTCAAAGGAGCACACAATCCCACCACCGCAAAAAGGAAATGCCATTTGCACTATATACTGATCTCCTTATAACTCTGAGTAATTTTTTTCGTGTCCTATGAACTGTATGCTGCATTTTCTCTTCCATTCACAGGGGAGCTCCTCATTTTATTTTATTTTATTTTATTTTAAAAATGTATGGCCTCCTTTTCTCCTCATGTGGAACCCACAACTCTTCTCCTGTGAAGCAAAACAAGCAGACAGACTGCTTGGAACATGAGGATGGGACAGATAATTAATGTCTATTCAGTTCCCAGGTGGTACATGAACTTTTTTGAGGAGCAGGTACAGTGCAAGTAATTGTCAAGAAGAATCTCAGAAAAGGGGCACCCCCTGTTTGATTACTTATAAGAAGAGGATATGGATCAAGGATGGCCCTGTCAGAGCATGGAGAAATCACTTTTCTGGACATAAACCTCTACAAATCCCAGCCAGCATTGTCAGTGACTGTGCTGAATGGGGATTCTGGGTATTGTAGTTCAAAACAGTGATTTCTTTGAGCTCTGACCTTGCTCATAGCACGCTGGGAGTAGAATCTGCTTGAATACTTTGCAGATGCTTATTTGGTGTACACACAAATGAGCATGCCATGCTGAAGGAGGCAGAATTCAACCCATGGGAGGACACTCTGTACTTGTTCTTGGCTGCAGGTGTACCCTGCCTAGAAAACCCTATGTACACATCACAATGACAAGGCAAATGCCATAAAGCATTGACAGTCTTCTAAAGGTAACCAGAATTGTTGGCATTGCTTGATTTGGATTCCCTTGAATTCTCTTTGGCTCAGGTAAAGCAGTTTCTCTTAAAAAAAGGTCTCTTTGGCACAGGCAACATGCTCAAATGATATGATTCTTTTATGTAGCTAATTACCAGGTTACCTTGGTGAACTTTACAACTGTGCTGCTTTCCAGATGGAGCTCTTTAGGGCTTTTATCCAAATTGCTTTGGCAGGTATGCCAAAAACTGAAAGAAAATGAATTAATAAATTGACATCTGCAAGTAAAAAAAGGAGAGAAAATGTTCCCTTCTTTAAAGAGGAACATTTGGAGTAAATCACCACAAGTTCTTTTTGGACACATAACACTAGTTCTCCTGAGAGAGGTCAGTGAATACTGCATATCCACTGTGTATATCTTTACCTTATTAGTGAACCACAGCTGGAATGCAGATGTTCCCACTTTTCCTTAGAAGGAAAATAGTGGTGTTTCTCCTCACTTCCACATGCAAATTATGTTGTTTCATGGTTGTGTGTGTGTAAGAGTGACTCCCCACAAAATGTTGCAGTACCTTCCTAGCTCCTGACAAAAGTGTCCAGAGTTTCCTTTTTTGGATCAGAACTTCCAGAATTTACCAACAGAATGCTTGTTTGGGAATTAGGAGAAATGAAATCCCCTACAAAAAAAGGAACTTTCCCAAGCTCTGGAAATGCTCCTGTTGAAGGCCAGCTTGGAACTTCAACAGTTTACAGCAGGGGTTGGCAAGCTTTGTTGCTGGGGGGCCAGAGGCGCGGGCGCACTTGCCTCCCCGCGCAAATTCGCCTGCAGTGGCAGCACGGGGGCCTTTCCAAGGCCCAGGGAAGCAGCTGTGGCAGGCGAATTTGCCCACAGCAGCCACGGGGGGCTTCCCTGGGCCTTGTAAAGGCCCCTCCGCACCTGCAGCGGGCGAATTCACCCACAGCGGTGGCAGGGGGGCCTTTCCAAGGCCCAGGGAAGCGGCCGTGGTGGGCAAATTTGCCCGCAGCGGCCACGGGGGGCTTCCCTGGGCCTTGTAAAGGCCTCTCCACACCCACGGCGGGTGAATTCGCCTGCAGCGGTGGCAGGGGGGCCTTTCCAAGGCCCAGGGAAGCGGCCATGGGGAAAGCGGCCTTTCCAAGGCCCAGGTGGGTGAATTCGCCTGCTGCGGCCATGGGGGGGGGCTTCCCTGGGCCTCGTAAAGGCCCCTTCGCACCCATGGCGGGCAAATTCACCTGCAGTGGCGGCAGGGGGGCCTTTCTAAAGCCCAGGGAAGCAGCCGCAGCGGGTGAATTCGCCCGGCGCAGTCGTGGTGTGCCCTTCCAAAATGGTGCCCGCATCATGGACACATGCGCGCACGATGCGGACGCCATTTTGGAAGGCCCTCCACTTGCGGCCGCCATTTTGTTTGCCAAAATGGTGGCTGTGACTCGTTTGTGCATGCGCAGGAGTACTACGCATGCACAAACGAGTCACGGTCGCCATTTTGGCAAACAAAATGGCGGCCTTGACCCTTGTGGTGGTGGGAGCGTGCGGCGGCATCAGGGGTCAATGGGGGCCGGTTGGCGGGGGTCCGCGGGCTGGGTGCGGCCCACGGGCCGTAGGTTGCCAACCCCTGGTTTACAGTTCTGTTCAGGTAATCAAGATGTCTACAGGAAGAATTATATATGTGGCTGCCCTTGTATATCATCTTCCAGCTCTGAAAATTTGTCAATTAATCCTTTTTTGTTCCATTTTGTCCAATTACTTTGAAAAAAAATCCCAGTTTCTCTCTCTTTCTTTCACTTTCTGTCTTTATCCTCAGTTTACCTCAGTTGCTGCAAACTGAGTTCTTCAAAGTGCAAAAGTATGTTAAATGCAATTAATTCAGGAGCAGGGAGAGGAGAGGAAAAAGCAGAATTTTGCTCTTCTCTGTCAGCTCAGGCAAACTGCTGCAGCCTCTCCTAGCTTGGTTTTCTTCCTTATGAATAGTGTTTGCCATCATGACTACACTCTAATGTTGCTTGGGCACACATCCCAGTTTTCATCTGTGAAATGTTGGAGGCCATGGTAACTATCTGACCTTGCCTTGTCATGTGTATGTGACAGCCAGGAATTGAGGGAGAGATGAGCTAGAGAAGAGTAGGCAGAAAGAGAGGCAGAAAGGACGGCAGCATGAAAGAATCAAAGAGTTAAGCTGCGTGAGAGGGGGAGAAGAGAGAGTCCTCTCCAAGGGAAGGGGAACCCTGTGGTAGAGGTGGTCAGGAAGAAAAGAGGGAGCACGAAGGACAAGAAATGTGAGATTCAAAGCATTTATTGGGTCAGGAAGCAGAGATAGCAAAGCAAAGCAAAGCAGCTTCATTTATATACCGCTTCATATTGCGCTATGGGATGCCTAAGCGGTTTACAACTGTGAGCTGATTGCCCCCCAACAAGCTGGGTACTCATTTTAGCGACCTCGGAAGAATGCAGGCCTGAGTCGAGCCTCAGCCCTGGCTGGTATTGAACTCGCAACCTTGTGGTCTATGAGTGAGTGGCTGCAGTACAGGCATTTAACCACTGTGCCACCAGGGCTGCTGTTCACATGGGCCAGTGTTCACATGGGCCAGAATACCCTGGGAAAAGCCCAGAATATTCTTGCCCTGGACCTTCCCTGACATCTCTCCCCACCCTTGATACTTGGCACTTCAGAGTGATGGCAGCCAGCTGTTCACACATGTGTTCCAATGTACCACCAACTGCATCCCCTCAGGCTGAAAATGAGGTGCTCAGTGTTGATCACATGGTTGGCCACCTTGTTCTGACCTCAGAGAGAGTGACTTGCAGCAGTGGTGACAGGAGGTACAGCGAATGCATTGTAAGCAGCTGCCCACTGTTGCTCTAGAGCAGGGGTAGGCAACCTTTCCCCTTTAAGGGCCGAGGGACTTCAGCTCCCAGAAGCCTCAGCCATGTTGGCCGATAGTCCCATGTTGGCCAATAGCTCCTGGGATTCTGGGAGCTGAAGTCCCTCGGCCCTTAAAGGGGAAAGGTTGCCTACCCCTGCTCTAGAGGGTACCAGAGGAACTGGAGGAAAATGTTTAAAAATAATTTGGGGGGGGTATACCACAGGTGATGAACTAGCTGGACATCATCTGGGCAGTTTGCATCAGATCCGGGGATTGGGCCCTGCGTTATCAGGACCAATCACCATGAGGACAGGGAGAGGATGGGGTATTTGGCTCATGCAGACACGACCGAGGAGAAGTCCAGGAGAAAATGAAATACGCCTTGGAATGGTTAGGGAGTGGCATACATTATTGAAATGAAAGGAAGAAGTTTTTTGTGGATTGGTATTCTACAGCCAAAATGGTGGCATCAGGCCTTTGAATAAGATATGAGTCTGAAACCTTTTCTTTGTCCCAAATGGAATCGACCCATTGATTTTTTGGGGGGTTTACATGAATGCTAACTCTATTTTAAAAGTGGATTTAGTTGGTGTACTCTTTGTTGTTGTGTTCCTCCAGGTCATGTTTGACTTATGGCAATTTAAGGAGAACCTAACATGGAGTTTTGTGGGGAAATTTCTTCAGAGGAGGTTTGCCATTGCTATCCTCTGAGGCCGAGAGAATGTGGCTTGTTGCCAGCTTCACCCAGTGGGTTTTTAGTTCAATCACACTCTGATCTCTAGAGTCACAGTCCAATGCTCAATGCACTACACCACACTGGCTCACTCTAGTTGTGACTAAATAGTAAGATTCAGACCATAGAGCCCACAGTAGTGACCCTCATTTTTATGATTCAGAGCATGCAGGTGTCAACTGTTAAGAGCAGGGTTAGCCCAAGACATTCTGATGTCTGGGGCAAAGCAGAAAATGGTAGCCTCATCTCTCACAATGAAAGCATATAATAGTATCCTAAGAACTGTTACATTATTTTTGGACAATACAGAACCTTCCACAACCCCCCTTTCCCTGGAAATAAAAGCACAAGAGTAAAAAATAAAATAAGAAACAAGTTGCCCCCATTCAAGTAATCTCAAAACAGGTGTCTGAGGTAGTTGCCTCACCTAGTATAGTGGCAGGGCTGGCTGTGAGTTTCTAAAATCATGAATAGTGTGAAGAAATCCAATAGAACTTTTCCCACACATTTTTGGAGGGCATGGAAAGTAATCCTAGAACTCAGAGGTCATTTGTTCCAAACAGATGATTTGCAATAGATTCAGGAAATACTGATTCACATAGCACATAAGTAATCTGGTATACCTCTGGCTTCACAGCCCTTTTGACACTCAGTTATCCAACAGAAATTTGGATTTCAGCCTCTTAATAGAACCCACTGGTATACTTGAGAAGAGAGGCAGGCATTGATCTAATCAAGTATTTAGCCTCTTTGCGGCATCTTGCTTCCTTTGCTGGTAACATGATCTCTTTCGGGGTGGGCAAAGTGTGGCCTGGGAGGGGGCGTTGTAAAAAAATTGAACTTTTTTCAGCTTCAGATTTCCCCCTAATGAACTCTAGGAGGTGTTGAGGGTATTTCCACCATGTTTGGAGGTCCCTGGCTTCCTCAGCAGTCAAATGATTTTTTTTTTTTTTTGCAAATTTTTGCCCCAAACTTTTTGCATCAAAACTACACTTCCTGTAGTGAACAAAACCCTTCTCTTGGGCCTAAAATGGCCCAGGAAGGTGCAAAAACATGGTAAAATGCCTCCAAAATGTACCTCTGAAGGCATTTGGGAAAAGTTGATTTTTGTTTGTTTGTTTGGGAATGGGTATGGATTTCCTGGGTCTCTTGAGGGGCTAATTCACCCACACATCCTTCCACAGTTGTCCACCACTTAGCTAGACTTGACATATTCAGATAATGACTTTGTTCTGAAGTTTCTCATAATTATGAAAGTGGATAGGTAATTGGTGGGACTTTAGGCATTTGCATCAAGTGAAGGCTTTTCTTTACAGTGCTTTGCAAACATCCAGAAAGCAGATTTTCAGCAATATAAAAGGAATCATTTTTTTTAAACCAACTTTTTCATGTCCCCTAAGCCTATAATGCTGACAGTTTTTTGCTGGAAATGATCCTTTCAGCAGAGTAGACTTTGAACTATTCAACTAGCTAATTAAATAAGGCTAGAAGAAGGAAAAGTTGTGTTGCCCCAAGGACTGTTCTGTGAGCTCAGCCAAGGAGGTCACGACTGCGATTCCCAGTTGCTCTAACTTTGTTTTCCATGAAAATCTTGTGATTCTGTATACCTAGGAAGGCAACAAGCAGAGAACAATGTGCTACCCTTACAAATTTGATATGAATTGTCTGTTTATTAGGTTTGCTGCTCCTCTTTGGTGTTACTATGATAATGTTTTTATTGTACGTTCACTGTATGATCATTTTGTTCAAGTTCTCATACAGAGCCTTGGTATTTATGAGGATAGAGGGTGGTTTAAAATAACTTTAAATAAGGTAGACTGTTCTAGGTCTAGATCTAGAACCTTAAATTTGTTAATTTAACTAATATAGACATGAGAAGTGTTAAAATCATACATGGCTGCTTGCCTCTCCTTCCAGTATATGGGCTTATGCAGACTGGTGATTTATGCAGATTTATGGAAACTGCCATTTATACTTGATATTTTTTTCACTTTTGTCACCTTCTTGTCTGAACATTCTCTTGACTTTAAAACAAACCAACAGCCTATTTTTTAATTTAATTTTATTTATTAAAATATTTATATCTTGCCTGCTATCTAAAGATCAAAGACAGGTATACCATAACATCAATTTAGCCAAATGGTTTATAACAGTATAGTACTAAAAGTACATTGAACAATTTGACAAGTTAAACCAAGATAATTTGGTTTAGCCTGTAAAAATAGTTTAACACCATTTCAGATCATGTGCATGTGCAAATTTGTTATGAGGTCAATCAGGCCCCAAAAGTTTTAATAAAAAGCTTTGTTTTTACTTGGCTACTGGAGTGAGACCGCTGCTGGTGCCATTTGGACCTCTAGGGAGAGGGTGTTCCATAACTGAGGCACCACAGCAAAGGTCCTTAAGTAGAAAAAGCAGCCCACTTCAGTTCATTTGTGGTTGTCTTATGTGTGATTTGGATCGTGACATTAGATGTGGATGTGTCCAACCACCTAACCCTTATCCAGATGTGTTTTTAGATGTGTTGAAATCCTCATGAGGTTTTTGCATTTGGTTACATGGATTAATGGATTCTTCTTTGACATTTTGCTGCTAAGCCACCTTGTCAACTATGTGTATGGTAGTTGTGAATATGTAACTCTCAATTATCTGTTCATAACTACCCAATAGCATTCTGGCCTTTAAATCAGAGCCATCTTGGGTGGGATCTCAATGGTGACTTTTCTCCATTCATTGCTACCCACTGGATTTGGCAAATATTATGAGCTAAATCCAACATTAGTCCTATCTAGCATGTTGTTGTTGTTTGCTGTCAAGTAGGCTTCAGCTTACAGATGTCTGGGATCATCTTAGAATAGACCTCCAAGAATGAGGGATCTCCAAAAGCAATGACCTAGCCCATACCTAGAAAAGACCTGTTTAAAATGATGGAATTTGAGTTCATTGTGACTATGAAGCCTTGTTCAGTTCAGAGGCAGAACTAAGGTTGGATTTGGCCTTACTTAATTGTACTTCAAAATGCTTTTAACAAATTCCCTCAGCAAACGCTCCAGAACAAACTGAAGAAAGACTATAGGTAATCTATTCTCTTGACCATAAATAAAATACTGTGAACAGCAGGTAAGAGTGAAAAGACAGATCACCAGTGATTTGGAGATTCTGATGAACAGATTGCCAGCAAAGTCTGCAGATGGCACCAGATTAGTCCAGGTTCCAAACTATTCCATTCATAGTCTGCCATCATTCCACACCACGAGATACTTGTTCTAGCTGTCAAATGACATTCTAGAACTCTTCCCTATTTCATGAATTTTTGCTAGTATCAGGGTGAGAGATAGAAAATGTAGTGGGAAAATTTGGCAGGTATGTCAGTTTACACCTGGAAGAATTCCATAGAAGAAGTAGGACCACCCCAGGTGAATGGATAGCAAATCCCTTTATCTCCTTTTATAAATTAGCAATAAGCTTGCCATTTTCCAGTTTGTTAGTGAAAACAAGCTTGCATATTTTGGTCAGAAAGTCAAGAATTTTACTGGAATAATTTATATGTACATGTTATCAAGACCCAATTCATTTTTAAAAACTGTTTTTATCAGAATGAATCTTGACCACTCTACTTGATCTACCACAGTCACACTCCCTGAAAACAAGAAAGCTCAACATCCTCCAGAGGGGAGACTAACCCAAATTGTTCATTTATCTTATCTATTATTATTACTACTATGCTTTATTTATATAGTGCTGTAGATTTACACAACACTGTACACACAATCAACAAAATAGAAAAAATAAATAGATAAGCCTGCCAATGGCATACATTCTACAAAATAATAAAATAATACATATTAATACAAAGGAGGCAACAAATTAAAACACCAAATAATCATCATGCAATGCCAGAGAACGCTTCCCTGAACAATATAGCCTTTAATTCAGCTTTGAAGCTAGTCAAAGAAGTGATGCCCTGTGCTCATGGGGGAAGGAGGTCCCAGGAATGAGGGGCAGCAAGTGAAAAAGGACAAATTGTCAAGATTTTATTTTTAAGTGGTTTAGTTCTGGCTGCATCTGTACTGTTTGAAACCACTTTAAACCGTTTAAACTGACATGGCTCAATGTTAGGGAATTCTGGGGTTTGTAGTTTTGTGAAATATTTAGTTTACTCTGTCAGAGAGCTCTGAGTCACAACAAACTATAAACCCCAGGTTTCCATAGGATGGAGCCATGGCAGTTAAAGTGGTGTCAAGCTGCATTTTTACTGCCGTGCACATGAAACTCACTGGGTGACCTTGGGCAAGTCACATCCTCTCAGCCTCAGGGGAAGGCAATGGCAAACCTCTTCTGAACAAATCTTGCCAAGAAAATCCCATGATGGGTCACCATAAGTTGGAAACAACTTGAAGGCACACAACAACAACAGCAACAGCAACAGAAACAACAAGCAGATGCAACCTAAGTGAACAAGGAATGAGAGGAAGGCAGTGACCTCTCACTGATGCCACAAGGTGGAATTACTCTTCCTTGGGAATGGGAGGGAGGTGCATGTGCATGGCCATAGCCTGGAAAGAACTCATTGGAATCAGCTACACCTAGTTTGGGTGGCATTGGGTCCCAGCCAGCCATTAGCTTCCAAACTTCTAGGAGGGAGATTCATCAGAGAAGGCATGGTGGGTAGTTGCACTCTCTTACTCTCACCCCTAAAATGCTCTTTTCCTCCCCCTCATGCTGAAATGGATGAAATGTACAGCTTAGTTGTGAATGCACAAGTACTGACAGGTGGCCCTCATTGGCTCATGGTACCTGGGTCACACCCCTGCCAATCTAGTGTATCTACAGCTTTATTATTCTTTCTTTCTTTCTCTCTCTTTTGCTTTTAAAAAAACTTTTATGCTCACTTGAATTTCTTGTATGTCTATTTGCATGTCTTGCATATGAGAATGTTGGATAATTTGGGAACATGTTGGTTTGCATTGGCCCTACTGGGTGAGGACTTTGTGATCTGGATTACAGTGGACTTGGCCATGCTGTCTGAGGGATTTTGAGAGGTGTAGTCCTCAAAAGTCACTAGGTAAAGGAATTCTGGTTTATATGGAGAGAACTGAATGAAATGCTAGAAAGAAGTTTTCTGTCAAGATAGGATAATATCTATTAGTGAGGAAAGAGAAGAAGGGACATAGAGGCTGAGTATCCTTTATCCAGAATACTGAAATCTGAAATACTCCAAAATCCAAAATTGTCCCCATGAGTGGCTGAGATTGTGACACCTTTGTTTTCTGATGGTTCTGTGTACACAAATTTTGTTTCATGCACAAAATTATTAAGAAATATTATGTATAAAATTACTTACAGGCTATGTGTATAAAGTGTATACAAAACATAAATGAATTTCATGTTTAGACTTGGATCCCATCTCCAAGATATCTCATTATATATATGCAAATATTCCAATATCTCATTATGTATATGCAAATATTCCAAAATGCAAAACACTTCTCATCCAAGCATTTTGGATAAGGGAGACTCAACCTGTTCACTGCCAATAAGCGAAATGACAGTTTAACTAAGGTATCTATGTAGGCTACAGAAAAGCATTTGATTGTATAGATCAGGGGTAGGCAACCTTTCCCCTTTAAGGGCTGAGGGACTTCAGCTCCCAGAATCCCAGGAGCTATTGGCCAACATGGGACTATTGGCCAACATGGCTGAAGCTTCTGGGAGCTGAAGTCCCTTGGCCCTTAAAGGGGAAAGGTTGCCTACCCCTGGTATAGATCATGAAAAACTATAGAATGCACTCAAAGACATGGGGGTGCCATTATAGCTGATAGTCCTGATGAGGAATCTGCACCACAGACAAGAGTCCACCGTCAGACCAGAATTCGGGGAAACAGAGTGGTTCTCAATAGGCAAAGGGGTCAGGCAAGGTTGCATCCTATCACCCTACTTGTTTAACTTATATGCTGAAAACATCATAAGAAAAGCAGAATTAAAAACAGAAAAAGGAGGATTTAAGATAGGAGGAAGCAATATTAACAACCAAGATATGCGGACAACACCATAATATTAGCAGAAGACATTTAGGAATTGGAACAGTTAATAAGGAAGGTCAAAGATGAAAGTGCAAAGGCAGCTCTGATGCTGAAAATAAAGAAAACAAAAATAATGACTATAGAAGAAATACACAAATTCAATCTAGACAATGAGTAAATTGAAATAAAGAATTCCCATATCTAGGATCAAACATTGACCAGAATGGAGACTGCAGTCAAGAAATATGAAGACTAGGAATGGGAAGGGCAGCTATGAAAGAACTGGAAAAGATACTGAAGAGCAAAGACATACAACTGAGCACTAAAGTCAGAATTGTTCAGACCATTGTATTCCCAATTACCATGTACAGATGCGAGAGCTGGCCAATGAAGGAAGCAGACAGAAAGAAAATCAGTTCATTTGAAATGTGGTGCTGGAGAAGAGTACTTAGGATACCATGGACAGCCAAGAAGACAAACAAAAGGGTTCTTGAACATATCAGACCAGGCCTCTCCTTGGAAGCAAAGATGATCAAGTTGAGACTATTGTACTTTGGCCACATCATAAGAAGGCACAGATCACTAGAAAAAACAATAATGCTAGGGAACATAGAGGGTAGAAGAAAGAGAGGAAGACCACAAACCAGATGGATAGACTCGATCAGTGGAGTTGTGGACAAGGACTTGCAGGTTCTGGGCAAGGCAGTCGAAGATAGGGATTAGAATCATAGAATCATAGAGTTGGAAGAGACCACAAGGGCCATCCAGTCCAACCCCCCCCTGCCATGCAGGAACTCAAAATCAAACCATCCCTGACAGATGGCCATCCAGCCTCTGTTTAAAGACCTCCAAAGAAGGAGACTCCACCACACTCCAAGGAATTCTTGGAGACATCTCATCCACAGGATTGCCATGAGTCTGAACTGACTCAAGGGCAGCTAACAACAAAAGGTGACAGAGAAAACAAAGATGAAGTGAAGGTTTCCACAGAGTGCATAGTAATATAAAATTGTACTTTAGAGATGCAAAGGATATGATGAAGAAACTGGATTGCAAGCAAATAGTTAATTTGCTTTATGCTTGCATAACTGAATTTGCAGTCAAGTGGAAATCTAATGAAGTCTTAATGAAAAACTGGATTAGATGAGTGCAGAACACTCTACATTTAGCAAATGGGCAAACTTAACCAGCTATGAGATAGAAAAAGAAAAGAGAGATGCTTTTCAAGAAAAATGATTGGATCTGTGCTTGTTATGCAGCTTTCTACAACTTGGGGCTGTCCAGATATTTTGGACTGCGGTGTGTATCAGCCCAAGTCAGGCAGTTGGACAACATCATTCGTCTCACTTGAGGACAGCAGTTTAGTTGAGGTAACACACACAGCTGTGTCCTCCAACAGAAGGAAAGAGTCAATAGTTGTGTCCACACTGTATGTAGTCTTTCAATGAATTTTAATGTTTTTAGAGTTTAAGGTTTTTGACCTTATAAATTGTTTTTTGTGGGTTTTTCGGGCTATGTGGCCATGTTCTAGAAGAGTTTCTTTCTGATGTTTCACCAGCATCTTAGGCTGACAAAACATCAGAAAGAAACTCTTCTAGAGCATGGCCACACAGCCCGAAAAAACCCACAAAAAACTATGGATGCCGGCCATGAAAGTCAATGACTTCACTTATATATTGTGTCATTCTTTTTAATAACTTTTGTATTTATATTTTATTGATGTTTTTGTATAGTTTTAATCTATATTGTTTTTTAAACATTATCTTAGTTGCCTTGAGTCTTGTTATTGAGAGAAGGGTGGTATATATGAATGAATTAAATACATAAACAAACAATTATAGCACTTTTATAGCAATTTGACTGCCACAGACCCATCTTGTGGAATGGGGGTGCCACTGCATCTGATAGTCCTGATAAGGAATCTGTACCTCAGATTTGTTATTTTTATATTTGATGAGGTACTTAGGATTCTCTGTCATAGAGCTCCCATGTTATACTTCAGGGGAGGGGGGCAGAGTTCTCAAGCAGCACATTTTCAGTACCTGAACAAACTACAAATCCATGAAAGCCTGGGGTAGATCCTCCTAGGGCAGAGCCATAGTAGCTAAAGCAGTATCATAATGGTATAATTATGCAGTATGGATACACTCAAAATATGTTGTGCCCCACACCAACTGCTGCACTTTTCCTAGTGGTAGGGCCAGTTGGACTTCCATGTTTTCTTTGAATGTATGAAAAGGCTATATCACAGGGTTAGACAATTGTGAGAGCTGAGAGACTCCTGAGAGGAGACCTGGATGGGATGCACTCCTACTGCCCCCTCCAGGTAATTGTTTTGACCACAAATGCCCCTAAAGCCCTTTAGCATGTGTGGGAGCATTTTTGCAATGTTTTTGTTCCCCTGGCCATATTTGGCCCAGGAAACTTTTATTCCAATTTTTAAAAGGGGGTCTAAAATGGACTGAGCTGGGTCAAAAACATGTAAAAGTGCCCCCATGTCCCCAGAAGGCATTTGGGGGTAATTTTCTGACTGAGGGGTGCTTCCAGGAGCCACAAAATGGCTCGTATGTGGTTCATGGCCTGTCTACCCATGCTATATAATAACTTTGCAGAGAATCCATTTTTTTTATGACACTACTTTAGCCACTGCCCCAGAATTTCATGGATTTGTAGTTTGTTCAGGTATTTAAAATGTACTGTTAAGTGCCTTTATATTTAACCCATTCTCTAAACCCATTTTAAGGCATATCAATTCAAAATCAAGAAAATGGCTGGTTTTTTATAATTTTATTTTATTACATACTTAAAATAATACATACAATACATATTATATTGCTATTATTATTGTTCTATTTACAATATTTACACCTTCCTTTAGTTCTTCAACATAATGAGTACCTAAATTTATTCCAATTGTTCATTATGTATTTATCTCAAATTTTAATGTCTTACAATTCTTACTAGTAAATTAGAAATGCTCTCTTCTCTTCTTTCCTTTCATGTCTTAGTATCTTAGCTCATTTATATCCAGTTTTCTTTAATATATTTCTCAATTGGAAGCCATTCTTCATTTATTATATCCAAGTCTTTATTATTAAGTAATTTCGTTAATTTGTCCATCTCTTTCACTTCAAATAATTTTGAAAACCATTCATCTATAGTAGGTGTGTCTTGTTTCTTCAATTTTTGCGCTACTACAATTCTGGCTGCCATTATCATATACAAGAGGATCCTCCAGAAAATTTTCTCTATTCCTGGGTCTAAACTATTTAACATGTTTAATAAATATATTTCTGCATGTAGTTCAAATTTAATTTTCAACATATTTTATATTGTAATATGTATTTTTCCCAATACTTTTTTATTTTCGTACATTTCCACCATATATGGAACCATGAACCTACGTTCTGTTTACACTGCCAGCATACTTTTGATTTTGTATTGTACATTTTTGCTATTCTTGCTGGAGTTAAATGCCACCTCTGTTCCATTTTCCAAAAATTTGGCCCGCCGGAAGGGACGACTTCAGGGGATCGGGCCCTGGCTTAAAAAGGTTGCCTACCCCTGCTTTGTCTATTTCGAACATCTCCTCTTCAAAGCCTTGAAGTTTTGTATCTATTTTAATTCTTTCTTTTAGTTGTGTGTACAAAAGCCAATGCATTTTAGAATCTTATTGTGCTATTTCCTCAATTGGTTTTAATTCCAGTTTTTGATCTTCTCCCTTTTTTAGTATATCCTTATATTTTAAACACGTTTTAACTGCGTCATGTGGCGAAATCCATAATGGTATTTTTCTATATATTTTTCCTTTAGTTTCATTCCATGTATTTAAAAGTACTTTTCTTATTACGTGATGTTTAAATTCTTTATGAATCAGTTCTTTTCCATACCATAAATAACTGTGTCATCTGTATCTATTATTAAAGCCTTCCAAATTTAACATTTCTTCTCTTTTTAGTGTCACCCACTTGGACAACCAATCTAGCGCATTGGCTTTGTGATATAACTCCAAGTCTGGCAAATTCATCCCCCCATCTTTTTTACTCCTAGTCATTGTTAACCAATTCACCCTTGCTTTTTTATTATTCCAGATAAAATTCCTTATGCCTTTATGCCAGTCCTTAAATGGTTTTTTGTTATGGATTATTGGAATACATTGAAATAGGAAATTCATTTTTGGGAGGACCATCATTTTAATCGTTTCTATTCTTCTTGTTAGCGAAAGTTTAAATTTACTCCATTTTATTAGTTCTTTTATCTCTTTCCATTTCATCTTGTAGTTATTGTCAAATAGGTCCGTATTTCTGTTCGTGATCCATATTCCTAAATATTTTACTTTTTTGTTTATCTTACATTTAGTTTTCCTTTCTAGTTCCGTTTTTTCTTTACTTGTCATGTTTTTTGTTGTTATCATTGTTTTCTCATAGTTAATCTTAAATCCGGCCACTTTCCCATATTCTTCCAAAGTTTGGAAAACATTTTTGATTTGTGGTTGCGGATCCTCCAATGTTAATGCAAGGTCATCTGCAAATGCCCTTAGTTTGCATTCTTTACCTTTTATTTTATTCCTTTTATTTCCTTGTTCTGTCTTATCATATTTAGTAATGTTTCCAATATTGTTATAAAAAGAAGTGGTTAGAGGGGGCAGCCTTGACGCGTTCCCTTTTCGATGTTAATCTTCTCTGTTATATTTCCATTTATTATCAAATTTGCTGTTTGTTCAGTGTATATCTCTTTTATCCAATTGCCAAATTTATTTCCCAAAATAATATTTATATTTAACCCATTCTCTAAATCCATTTTAATGCATATCAATTCAAAATCAAGAAAATGACTGTTTTAAGAAAAGTCAATGACCATTGTAAAGCAACAATAATCTCATACTGAGAAATACTTCTTCTCTTAAGGGACTGGCCATAAATTATGTCACACTCTGAAAATCAAATTGAAACCCGCTAATCTACCCCTTCCTCCTCATCAATCATGTTTTCTACTATTAGCTGCCTTGGCCTCTCAGGAGAAATGGCAGGATCTAAGTGCTTCTAAATCAAATACATATAAATTGGGGATGGGGGGCGGGGTCATACTGCCTGCTGGCTACACGGAGCTCCCTCCCCACACTGGATCTGTTCTGTCCTGATCCCCTGCCCAGATATTTTGGTGAAACAGGGTAACTATTGTTCCTGGAGTGGCAGTTCTCTGTAGGCAAGGTGCAGTCACCACCATCAATAACTTCTAAAAATAACCGAAAAATTAATAATAATTTTATCCTACAAAGCCAGAAGAGAATTTCTGATATTGTGTTCTTTTTATTTTTAATTTGGTGGGCCACTATTGGTCTGCACTGGCCAGGATACTCTGCTCCTGTTACCTCAGGCTCTCTGTTCCAACACCAGGTGGCTTTTGGTATACATGTCCCCTTGTGTTGCCCAGTGCAGTGGCAGTGAGCCATTTGCTCCTGAGATCAGAGCAAAGAGTCCAGCTTTGATCATATGGCTGGGTGCCTCATTCTGACTTCAGAGTAAGCGACCCACCGCCACAGCGTCTGTGTCAAATGGCACAGCAGGATGCATTTCAAACACCAGCCAGCATTGGAATGGAGGGCTCTAGATCTTATGGGGAGATCCAGAGCAAACAAGAAGTTGTAAAATGTATTTCAATAGGGGTATACCCTGTATTTGCACTGGATGTTGTCAGGTCCATTCATGCCAGACTCAGTGTTTGGGTTGTGCATTGTCTGGTATCCCCGACAAGAACATGGGGTTCGCTGGTTTATTTGGCTGGTGCAAACAGGGCCCTAGTTGGCAGCTAGGCATAGGACTTGGCTTCCAGGTCCCTAGATCTTGCCCTCCCCTGTTGTACATCAGTTAATGAGTTGCTGGCCTCTTTTATTCATCCACCCTATAGTGATTCCCAAACTTTGGTTCTCCAGATGTCTGGGACCTCAGCTCCCAGAATTCCTGACTGTTGGTCAAGCTGGCTGGGGCTTCTGGGAGCTGAAGTACAAAACACCTGGAAGGCCAAAGTTTGGGAACTGCAACACAACTCCCCCTAACATGTTTTTAAAGATTGCTTTTAATTTGGTTGTTTTAATGATTTATTCTCACCTGTTTTAACAAGATTTTCTCTTTTATTGTATTTTAATCATATAATGCACATTGTTTATAGTTATATCTTTTCTTAAAATCATGTCATGGGCCACCTTGGCTACTAGCTTAGGGAGAAAGATGAATTATGAAATGGACAAACTTTGAAAATATTTCTCCATCAGACATCTGAATAAGGAAGCAAGTGCCGGGTTATTACTTACATTTTCAGTTTAATTTTTCATTTGATTGAGAGAAGAGGACATCCAAACCTTAATGTTTTAAGCGTCAGAATATAATGCTGTCCATTGGATTTAAGGAACAGAAAGATAGTGCAAACAAATGAGCAATCTTATAATACCAAGTTGAGATATGATTTACATATATAGACTGAGAGTCTCCCCTGTCCCCAGATTTCATGTAATGTATCAACATGTATAAAATCCATGAATTTCCATCTTTCATCTTGTTTCTAACTGTTTCAGAATTATATTGCTTTTTAATTTATGTACTGATACTGAGTTGCACAGGTCCACCAGTTTAATGGACCTGTCAAATTAAATGAGCCTCCACAAACATCTTCATTTTATAGGTGTCATCTGTCTCCACAAATTCTAGCACCATTCAGCCATATAAGTAATGTGTATGATGTGTTTTTCTCAGGTTATTGCTTATGCCGCTTTTGATGTCAATGAAAGTACAGCACATTCTTTTCTCTTGTCAGGTTCTGAAAAAAACCTTTCCAGAGGAGATGCTGTTCTTATGATAAAATGATATAAAAGTGTGAACACGATTACTCAGTTTAGCAGGAAATACTGAAAGGCAATGCTGAGAGGGCATTAAATTACCTCATGCTGTTTAAGAAATCACCAAAGCTGGGTAGAAGAGTATGCACTTTGTATTCAGAGTGCTCCAGGCCAAGAAGCTTCCACCATAAGTCTTTACAATGTTGCTGCCACAGTAATATTAAATAAAAGAGGGTTTAAGTTGGTACACAGCAAAATAAGAAGATGCCTTATACTGAATCTGTTTAGCATGACTGCCTGGCATGGCTCATGCACTCCAACATTTCAGATAAAACCAGGACTCATGTGACAAAACAACATTTGAGTGTGGGAAAGATGGCAAAAGCTATTAATGAGGAAGAACACACAATTAGGGAAGGCTACAGCAGTTTGTGTTTGCCTTCCAGTGTGGTATAAATGGTTTGAGTATTAGACTACAACTCTGGTGACCAGCGTTCAACTTCCCACCTGAGCATTAACAAAAAACCACTGGGTGATCTTGGGCAAATCACACACTCTCAGCCTCAGAGGATGGCAGTGACAACCCCCTCTGAAGAAACTTACCAAGAAAACCCTATAATAGGTTTGCCATACATGAAAAGTGACTTAGAAGCACAAAACAATAACAACTGGGAAGGGCAAGATTTCACCCCTCCTCTCGCCCCTCCTATGTTGATTGAGTGCAAACTACTTTTACACTGTGAACTCAGTTTGCAGCAACTGAGGAGAGCTGAGGACAAAGAGGGAAAGTGGCAAGAGGAGAAAGAAACTGGGACGTTTTAAAAGCAGCTGAAAAGTGGGACAGCAGAGGAGTAATAAGGATTGTTCCTCCCAAATCAGATTAGTTGGAGTGTATGATGGTTGTCCAGGGTTTCAAGCTGTCCATGTTTTCCCTCCACACACACCAGCCTTATCTGGAGATGTTAGTGGTTGAACCTGGGACCGTCTGAATGCAAAGCATGCACTCTACAACTGAACTACCAGACCACTTTTATGTTCAGCAACATGTCTGAAGTCAAGAACACCAAGACTTCTTGCTCATCATGTCCCATGTATTAGATGCCCCCAAAACTGTTATTGTGTTGTTATAATATTTATTTATTAATTGGGATTGCTTACCTCTCTCTCAAAGATAGGACAAAGGGTGGCTCATAGTAATATTAAATGAAAGAGGAATACAGCAGAAAAACAACTATTACAATTAAAAGCCCATTTTGAAACAGTGTAAAGCACAATTTTAAAAATTGTGCTAAGAAAAGTACAGCAGCCAGTAGCAGCTAGTCAAGCAGCTAGTCAATTGCCAAAGGCCATCTGATTTTTTAAAAAAGATCTATCTGCCAACTGAAGGACAACTGGGTGAAGGACACTATAGCCTCCTTCTGTAGGGAGTTTTATTTCCTGTGAGTGACAAACAAGTTCTTCTTCCATTGCAACCAAACGTTCTTCTGAGTGATGAGATGGAGCAAAAGACTTTCCTTGAAGATCACAAAGCCCAGGCAGGCTTAACTGAGATGTATCCAACAGTATCTTTCTCCCAGCAGTTGCAAGACTCTCTGGAGCAGTTTTGATGTGTGGGTAGGGTTAGAGGGGTGGGAAAATATGGCTGAATAAACAGAAGTCCATTCATACAATATTGGATTCAATGTAATATTCATTCTAAACGTGCTTTTGTCTGCTGATTGATCGTAATGGGATGATGACTCTGGTATTCTATAAACTGAAATTCAAGTACATGCCTAAATTGTCGACCACTGCATTCTAGAAGTGGTAATTCCTATGCAGACCTAGGCAAACAGACTTATTAATTAGACTGTATCTGCAGTACACTATTATAATCTTTATTGTGCCTCTGTTCTACAGAATCCTAGAGTTTGTAGTTTGGTGAGGTAGGTAGAATTCTCTGCTACAGAGCTGTCATGCATTTTCCTCTATATTGCAGAGCTAGCAGAATACCACACCAAATTACATATCCCAGGGTAGATTTCTAGAATAGAATCATGCGGGTTAAGAGTGGTATTAAATGGCTGTAACTGTAAATGTCCAAGGACCATTACTCTTCAGCATTTTTAATCAATTACTTAGATGATGGGATGGAGGGAATCCTTTTTTCATTAAATATTTTTATTAGAATTATATAGCATAAATTAAAAGTACAGTTGGCCTTCCATACCCATTCATTTTTTATCCATGGACTCAAGCATCCATAGATTGAAAATATCCCCAAAAATATAAATTCCAAAAGGCAAGTCTTGATTTTGCCATTTTATATAAGGGACACTATTTTTGCCATGCCACTGTATTTAATGGGTCATGAGCATCCATGGACGTTGATATCCATGGGGGTCCTGGAACCAAACCACAGAGGATGCCAAGAGCCCACCATATAATAAAGTCTACATATTGAAACAAAAGAGCAGGAAAGAAGAATAAAGAAATAAGCAAGAATAACAAGAAAAAATAAAGTGACTTCCAATCTTTTCTTAAACTGCTATATCCTAATCCTAATTAAGCTTCCTCTATCAAAAAAAGAACAAAAATACGCTTCTTTCTATAAATATTTCAATAGTACAGACATAAAGTAAAAATAACCATGCTCTTTTTGCCCATGTAACTAGTGCTCCATGGCGTGCTACCTCTGATTCTGAGCCATCCTGATTAGTAGTCATCGATCTGAAACAAATGTCTATGTATGGAAAGCAGCCTAGAACAGTGGTGAGCAACTGTGTTTCTCCAGATTGGAATGCAAACTCCATTAGCCCTTGCCAGCATAGCCAGTAGTGAGAGAAATGGGTGATTCAGTCCAAGAACAAAGAACAAAGCAAATATGACATATTGCCTACAATCCACCTTGAACAGTAGATAGATTCACACTGTTTAAGGAGAATGCAACATCTTCCACAATGTCATGGTTCAAAACAGATCTTGAAAAGTTACATTTAAAAATGAAAACATTCTATAACTCATTACAAAGCATCCCATAAGTAGTTTATTGCCAATTTATGTTGTATTTTTTTCTTTTTTGCAGAACCTTATTGTGTCATTACTTTTTTTTTTTTTTTTTTTTGCTTTGAACAGGGGACAACTTGGAACTGATATAAGAATGGCATGATACTTGAAAAAGTCCACTCAAGAGGCCTCTACCAATGCTTTTAAATGCCCCTAAAATGTAAGGTTTATTTTATTTTTATTTTTTTTTAAAAAAAAACACTAGAAAATAGTGGCTGCAGTCCAACATCTCCTCAGCACAGCATAAATATCCATACAGAGAGATAAGCTACATGAGCATAACACACCAGAATGGCAACATTGCACAGCACACTGTCATGAGCAGGTGCCACTGCATAATGCACAGTACACAACTGCAGTGCACAACATACAATGCACAACTGCAGTTCTCAGTATAGAATGTGAAACTGTAATGCACAATGCACAACCACACATATAGTGCACAATTCATAATTGCAACATGCAGTGCATAATTACAGCATGCAAAGATAAAGCACATGCTGTCTTTTTATTTTAATATTTTATGTACAATATAAAGATATACAATAAAAATTCAGTTAAAATCATAATATTCTAACATTAAGGGGGGGGGGAGAGAAAAAATTGTTATTCATAAGCAGTACAAATGTCAATTTGCAAGTTGTGTCCATATACCACTCTTTCAAATGTTGCAATTGTTGTTGGGTCTTCTATCCATTGAGTCATGGATGAGAGAGAATTGTCCTTCCAGTACTGAAGTATCAATCTTTTGGAAGTCAAAAAGGCATAAAAAACCTATTTTTATTGACTGTGTGTTAAATCCCAAGACATATGTAAATAGTTTTAAAGAATAGGTACATCTCTAAGTATCAATGAATTTTCTAATACAAAATGTATTCTTACAATGACTTCTACTCAAAATGAGTCTACTATAAGAAATTTTCAAAACATACGAGTAAGAGAAGCATTTGTGGTAATACACCTCAAGCTGTTCCAAGTACAGTTGGCCCTCCATATTCATGGATTTTTTTATCCATGGATTCAACCATCCACAGCTTGAAAACATTCAAAAATATATACATTCCAAAAACAAAACCTTGATTTTGCCATTTTATATAAGGGACACCATTTTACCATGACATTGCATTTAATGGATCTTGAGCATCTACGGATTTTGGTATCCATGGGGCGTGGTGGTGGTGGTGGTCCTGAACCAAAACCCCGTAGATACCAAGATCCCACTGTATGCTGGTCACCACAACATCTTTTCAAGAAAGGCTTGTCCGAATCCACTAACTGTTCAAGTACAATACAGAAGGCCTAAATACCATAGAGGCACCAGATCCAATCTGATCTTGGAAGCTAATCATGGTCAACTCTGGTTAGTCCTAGGATGGGAGACAGCCAAAGGAATACCAGATGCTGTAGGCTGTATTTCAGAGGAAGGAACTGGCAAAACCACCTCTGAGGATTTCTTGTCTTAGTAAAGCTTATGAAATTCATGGGGGTCACCGTAAGTTGACAGGCAACTTGAAGGCACACACACACACAAAATACAGAAGAACATGTTGCCTTTGTAATTCTGCTTCTGTTGACAGTAGAATATATACCTTATGCAATGGTGATTTTTTTGGCCCTGCATGCATAGCATGAGTTACGCATGCATATATCCCTAACTGTATGCCAACTGCTATTTGTTACACCAAAACTATAATGTTGTTCCCCCATGCTATATTACTTTTGAAATGTAGCATCATGTCCCCATGGCTAAAAAACCCCTAACATTCTACAGGGAACTATGTTACTTGTGATTCATTACTTCCAAACTCTGGTGAAAAATAATATATTAATAGAGGATCCTACATTTTAAACCAAAAGAAACTGTCTGCATCCCCCATTCTGCATTGCCAAAGAATGTAAATGACTGACATTATAGCAGAATGTACTAATTTAATTCATGTTTAGTGACAACAACAAAAATAATTCCTATCATATTTTTGTTTTTGTAACTAACATTTTTGATTTAAAAAGCTTTAGCTGTTTGTCATGCAACATAAAGCTAGATGACTATCATGGTGGATGGGTGTTTCCAGAAGGACAAACACCAAATGTCCTGCCATTATAATGATCCATTGAACACATTTCAAACATATCACTTCTAATTATTTTTCTGTAGCCTTTTAAAGGAGACTTTCATCATATGTACTGTAACAAATCCCCAGCTAAGTAGCATTTTAATATATCAAGGACATATTATGGTGATAAAGGGATTAGGGAATTGTTTTCATGAATACAGATGATGTCTGTTTGTGTTTCCAATCCATTGTACTAATAATGTTTCCCCTCACCTCACTGTTTTCCCTTAACTTAAGAAGCATGTCCAGTCCAAGGTGCTTTGGTTCCTGAGAGGAAGGACAACATGGTATCTTCTCCCTTTCTCCACTCTCTATACAGAAGCTAACAGTGGAATCTCACTTCAGGTCTAGCAATGAAATGGTGTCTGTAGGGGTTGTCTCCACAGATAATCCTCCAGCTGCCACCAACTATGAGGGTTTTCCAACCCTTTCCCCACCAACCATGCCGTTTTCCACCTGGGTAATCTCATCAGTGCTCCCAGCAGTGAGGTTTCCTCTCAGGCAATCCCACCATTATATCCAAATGTGGGGTTTCTACTCTAACCCACCAAATGTGAAGATTTCCACAGTGCTGATTACAGTTACCAAGAGTGAGGGCTTTTCCTGCTCCCCACCTCTGCCACCATGGAAGGACTTCCTTCTGTCCCACTGGTGTGACACTAACTGTGCAGACTGTCTAAATGCCCTCTAGGTACCTATGAGGATTTATGCAACTTCTGTTTTCAATGGATAACACACCTCTCTATTCAGTGCTGCCACCAACAACACCTTGGTGGTGCAGTGGTTAAATGCCTGTATGGCAGCCACTCACTCATAGACCACAAGGTTTCGAGTTCAATACTAGCCAGGGCTCAGGCTAGACTCAAGCCTGCATCCTTCTGAGGTCACTAAAATGAGTACCCAGATGTTGGGGGGCAATGAGCTTACAGTTGTAAACCGCTTAGACATCCCATAGCGCGATATGAAGCGGTATATAAATGAAGCTGTTTTGCTTTGCTTTGCTTTGCTTTGTCTGAATCTAGCTTTTCATATAGGTAGTATTCCTGGATGCCCATAAGTGTATAAAAACAAAAACAATTCTTTATTTACAGAAGTAAAACATTACAAAGCAGAATAATTATTTGTTATATTTCAAATACTACACACTTTCTCATACATCTCTCTACCTAACTCAGAGCCGGAAAAGACTGGCTCTAAACGCTAGCTTCCTGGTGGCTTGAGGGCATGGCATTTAGATGCTGCATGTCTCCAAGACATTGTGAAATGGGCTGGCTGCTCAGATGTGGGTTGGCTTCTAGGTGCTCTGGTGGCATGGCATTTACACACTGCACACTGCCAGAGTTCTGTAAAGCCAGCTTCCATCCATGGCAGGATGGGGAAAGCCAGCTTTTTGCCAGCTCAAAAAGGAGTGGCTCTCTGACACTCCTTTTTCAGCCAGCAAAAAGGTGGATTGGGGCCATGAGTCCGGCTTCAGTGGCCCCAGTCCGGCTTCAGTGGGGACAGCTTAAAGCCGCCCCTTGGGGTGGTCTGTTTCACCCCTCAGACCCTTTAAAAACCTTCACTGATTCCTAAACTGACTCTTTACCCTAAATCTTCCACACTCTTTCACACAGTACACACAGTACAACCATACCCCGCACCAATCCCAATATAAACTCCTGTCTCTCATACCAATCTCAGTCTCTAACTCAAAAAGCCCTTCTCTAACTGCACTCCCAACTGTGATTCACCAGTCTTATGCAAATCTCTGCAAACATTCCACCAATCAGCATTTACTTAAATATTCTTTTCTCTCCTCCCTCCCAATAGCTTCTTACTTTACAAGGGGGTATTGTAAAGTTTTAATTATCACTTTTTTAAAAAAATTGCCAGAAAGTTTGTTTTGATTTGTAGTTGTTAACTTATCTCTATGTAGTCACCATCCAGATTTACACATTTCTCCCCGAGTTTCTTGACCCTCTGAATACCATTATGGTAGAAGTCTGCAGATTGAGCCTTAAACCACTCTTCCACTTCATGAATGATGTCATCTGTGTTGTCAAATCAGTGACCCTGCAATGGATTTTTCATTTTTGGGAAAGGAAAAAATCACTTGGTGATGATGACACTGACAAAACTTCATCAATATAACTTAATAACTTATGGGTGATAATTATTACTTTATGATACCCTCTCATGTATTCTATAGTTTGTTAACTTCTGTCAAGTTGACTTAGACTTATTACGATCCTAATGAATGAGAGATCTTCAAGTCACCCTATCATCATCAGCCCTTCAGGTTTTGCAGAGTCAGGGCTGTGGCTCCCTTGATTGAGTCTATTCATCTGGAATGAGATCTTCCTCTTTTACTACTGCCTTGTACCTATGCAGCTTTCCTCTTTTTTTTTTTGCTGCCCTCAACCTTTCCTAGCATTGTTGTCTTTTCCAGTGAGTTGTGTCTTCTCATTATGTAGCCAAAGTATGACAATTTCCTCAGCTTGGCTTTCAGGGACAGCTCAGGCCTGATCAGATCTAGTACTCATTTGTTTGACTTTCTGGCTATCCACGGTCCCCTCAGCATTCTCCTCTAGCACCATATTTCAAATGAGTTGATTTTCTTTCTATCTGCTTTCTTCTCTGTCCATCTCTTTCATCCATACAGTGTGGTGGAGAATATAATGCCTTGGATTATCTTTACTTTAGTGTTCAGCTTTATATCTTTGCACTTTTAAGATTTATCCAGTTCTTTCATAGCTGCCCTTTCTCTTTCTTAGGGATTGGAATATATATCAAGCATTTCCAGTCTGTGGGACATTGTTTTGTTTTCCATATTTGTTGACAGATTTTGGTTAGAAACTAAACTAGATTCTGTCCTTGTAGCTAGAAGAAGCTCTATTGGTATACTATAACTTCCTGGTGATTTATTTCTCCCAAGCGCTCTGAGTGCAGCTTCCACCTCAGTTTCTAAAATTGTAGGTTCATTTTCAAATGTTTTTTTCCATTGAATAAATCTGTCATCCTTTCATCTCTTTTATATAGTTCTTCAGTGTATTGTTTCCATCGTCTTTTATTTCTACTTGATCATGTAATATGTTCCCCTACTGGTCATAGAGCATCCTCATTCTTGGTTTAAATTTCCCTTTGACTTCTCAGGTCTTGTGGAAGAGCTATCTTGTTCCTCTTTTGTTGTTGTTGTCATATTCTATTTCTCTGCTCTTAGCAGTTTTATTATCTATCTATCTATCTATCTATCTATCTATCTATCTATCTCAGTTCTGTTACACCATTTCCCTGGGCACAGGTCATTGAACAGTTGAATTCAGGGTTCTGACTCTATTCCTGTCCCCCTTTACTTTTGCTTTTCATCTGTCCTTAACTGCTTGGAGAGTTCCATATGCCATCCATTTAAGTTTCTCTCTGTTTTTGACTGCAAATAGTGTCTTTTTGCATTCCTCCCTGACAACGTCCCCGGCTCCAGTCCAGAGTTCTTCTGGTTCCTGGACATTTAGGCTTAATATTATAAATCTTTTTTGTTTCTTACATTATCTTTAAATTCTATGAAGATGTTCTTCAGGTTGTATTTTGGCATGATAGTTGTTTTAGTGTTTTTCTTTAGCTTTAGCTTTTGATATCAGCATTTTCTGATTGGTGTCACAATCTGTCCCGGTCTTGTTTTTTCATAGAGAATGAAGCTTCTCCATCTTCTGCTTCCAATTTTGTTGTCTATTTGATTTTTATATTGTTCATGAGATATTATCCATGTATAGAGTCTTCTATATGGTTGCTCAAAGAATGTGTTTGTGATGAACAAACTGTTGACCTCACAAAATCCAATCAGTCACTCTTGAGCAAGGGCCAAATTTTCCTACAATCTTTGATTTTGTTCTGTTTCTTACTTTTGTCTTCTGATTGCCTTTGATTACCAACATGCCCTGTTTAAGTGTGTGATCAGTTTACTCCTGGCCTCCAGCATGGAATTTTCTCAATTTCTTCTCCTTCTGCCTCTGTTGTTGGAGGATAAACTTTGATTATGGTTATACTGATAGGTTTTCTCTGAAATTTTAATAATATGATTTGGTCAGACTTTGCATTATATCTTTTGATTGCTTTGGCTACATCTCGCCTAACTATTAATGCTCCCTCATTTCTTCTTTGATTTTCATTTCCGGAGTAAAGCACTTTGCAATTATCTGACTCAAAATGCTCCGTTCTTGTCCTCTTTAACTCACTCACCCCAAGTATCACAATGTTTATATGTTCTATTTCGTGTTTTAAGATATATTCCCTGATTCATGCTTCTTTCATTCCATGTTCCTATAATATCTGTTATGCAGCTTTGGACTTTCCTTTTACTTCTGAGCACATCAACAGCTGAGTCCTTTCAGCTTGAGTCCAACTGCATCTTTAGCCACAGTGTGTCTTTTTACTTGTTCTCTGTTGTACCCCAATAGCTCATTGAGTGCCATCTGATCTGGGAGTTTCATCTTCTGGAACTATCTTTTGTTTCATTTTGGAATGTATCACCATAGGATCTTCATCTTAAAAGGCATTCAAGAGGTGTTTACTGTGGCTCTTTCTGAACGGCACTAATAAGTGTTAGCTAAGGTGCCACAGTCATTGTCTGAAAGGTCCAGTGTTACCATCACCCCACTACTTATGCTGCCCAGTAGCTGTTTTGTCCATTTAGTCTGGCTCCTCAGCAAAAGCTTGTCTGACATGAGGAGAGACCCCACCAGCAACACTGTTATCTTGCTTCACAGGAGCATGCACTCCCACCACTGCAGAAAGGTAGTGCCATAGGTGGAAGAAACTATACAACCAATAAATTAAATGATATTTCTTAACATGAGTCCATGACATCAGTGTCTTCTTCCATACCTGAGTCAGCAACCTAGCTTAAGACTTTCAAGACTGGTAATGTGGCATATGCAGCTTTGTCTTTTAGCAGAAGGGAACAATTGGGGCGTTCATGAGGAAAGGAACATGTAGGAAACTCTGACTGCTGCCTCTTACAACTGCTGCCTCAAGCAGCTACCCTACTGTGCCTAATCACAGGAGTCCTCCATGCCAAGAAGATTTGTCTTTGCAGGAGAAAGGGAAAAGTCACTAACAGCCAATAGGGGCAACTGGGTTGGCAGAAAACCAGTTCAATAGCACTACCAGCATATTGGATCTAGCAACACAAGAGGGACATGTCAGAGTTTTGTTTCAAAGCAAAAAATGAGTCAACACACCAGATATCAAATTAGACCATATGTTTAGCCTCTCTCCCTTTTTGAAAAATAAGGACTTTGTCAACTGGTGAAAGACACCTGCTTGTATCCTGCAGAATCACAATATAATTGCTGTAGTGTGGGACAATGAGACAATGTGAAAAAGTGAATCCAGGCTTGAATCTGAAATTTAATAGCATTATCTAAAGTGCTGAATCTTTTTCAGGGGTTAGGTCAGCACCTTGGACAACTCTTTTAGTTGGGCTAAAACACAGAGAAGATTGCACAGTTGACTGACACTAAAGCCTCCCACTGTCTCTAATATGTTGCATTTAGTGGCTTTTATTTTGTGATTGGTCATTGGAAGGTACCTGTCTAATTCTTGTTTTGTGCCTTCAAGACATTTCTGGCTCATGACGACCCTAAGCCAGTGAACCTATCATGGGAGGTAAGTTTCTTCATAGGGGCTTTGCTGTTGCCATCCTCTGAGACTGTGAGAGTGTGACTTGCTCAAGATCACCCAGTGAGTTTACATGGCCGAGCATGGATTTGAAGCCTGGCCTCCAGACTTTTAGTCCAATGCCCAAACCACTACACCACACTGGCTTCTTCCTGAGTGATTATCTTTGAGAAAAACCATGGTGGGAGGTGAAATGGGTTAATCACAGGGAACAACATCTTAATGTTTAGTGTGACCTCCATTGTAGCTTAATAAAAAACTTCTGTTGGTCTTTTTGAGCAACACACATCCATTTCCAACACAGAGGTTCTTTGAAATGCTATTTGGAATTGATTTAATCATTTACAACAATTTGAAATCCAAGTTGTATTTACATTTGACCCATATAATAACTTATAAGAAGAATGCCTATTTCTCTGTTTCTAGAGAAAATACAGCAAAACTCATAATGAGTGTGATCCAGTTAAAATTGAACACTTTTTAAAGCCCATTGATTTCAGTAGCAGAGAATTAGGAATGTACTTATCGCAGCAGCAGCACCACCATTGAAATCAATGGTAGCATCCAATAAATATACAAGCTCTTTGTTCAAAATAATAAGCTGCCCTAATTCTACCAGCAAGGATCTCAACAAATTATGTTGCTCATGTAACTACATAAATAAATATCAGATTTTAAAAAGCCCTATCAATTTATACAGAGGTTTGTATTTAAACACCTGTATAACAAAAATGTGATGCTAATTTGTGCTACAAAGAACATGAAAAGCAGGGCAAGGAATGAAAAACAGCTTGAGGCCAGAAACAAGGGCTTTCCTCCTTACTTCTGTTTCTCACCTGAAGAGCAATCTGTTCATAAGCTTTTCTGATTGGATAGCTACCAAATCTATTGGTGGCTGTGCTACCAACAAAACTATAATACAATATTTAAACTCAAAGTAAAGCAGAAATATTGTATTTTCTGAGTTTTCTGAAATATAGTAGCAGCAGGCAGCCTTTTCCTCTTTTGCCCCTTGCCAAGCTAACTTGGAAGAACAGCTTCAGATGTTAAGAGGCCTATAGACAATCCTGATGACTGCTTAGCATAAGTATGACAATAGTATCTTCTTTCTCAGGCAGACACTCTCCATTTTGTACCTACAATTCTCTTCAGGTACATATCTGTAAGGTGTGCCCAGGGATACAAAGTAATCTCCCACTAGCTACATGTAAGAAAACACTGGAAAATTGTTTAATATCACATGCACACGAATACATTTTGCCAGTGTGAACAACAATTTTCTGGGAGCATTGCAGGCCACGGTTAGTGACGAATCCGTGCTTCTAGTCACTTGTTTTTCTCACAACAGGGAGATAAATGGCACGTGATCCAAGGAGATAATGGAAGAAAAGCAAAGATAGGCCAAAACCTTCCTATTCCTGTGGATTCCAATTATGCAGCAATAGCAAGAGAGCTGAGAAACAGGGTTTTAAAAGTGTGCAGTAGACTGGGGGGGGGGGGGGAGAACCAGACTTTCATTCACGTAGGCATGAGAAAAACTTGAGAAAATCAGGCTAACTCTGGATAGAGTTCTAGTGGTTTTCACAACACAGCTTCAACTCTCACTTTTGTGGTTTCTGATTACTTGATGAAAATTGCTGGAGTAGAGAGTGGCTTAAAAGAACTGTTTACTGAGTAGTACAACAGTTCCAACAAAAGCAACATCAGTACTATGGAAAAATGCTGAATAAAACAATATTCCTTGCTCAGATATTACTGTGAAACTGGAAGATATCCTGCATCTGAAGACATATGTATATCATGCAGGTACATCTCCATATCTACATCTCTCCATATTGGCCTCCCAAACCTCACTGTGATGGGACATTCTTTAAGACCTAGGTTGATTTCACCTTTGAACCTCAGAGGTACCCTGTCACTAACACTTGCCCTACTTTCACATTTTTAACTCTGTCCTAAGCGTATAAGGGCTAGGGTCCCAAATGTCTCCATAAACCAGTTTCAATATTTTAGGTAGCATCTACTGTCTTCTTTCCAGTTTATAATAACCAATGCAGTCAACCACTATAAAACAAAACTACACTTATTTTTGCTGTAGGTGGACATGTTTCAAAAAGGATCTTCTGGGACTTCTGGGGGTTTTCAGGTCTATGCAGATGATGCACTTGTAGTGTGACCAGCTACTGGGGCTATGACTTTTACAACAGAGGGTCTCCTCTGACTTTCCTTCTTTCCTTACATTTCTGGGGAGGTAGGGGATGAAATGTTGCCCATGCCACAAGTGTGTGTGAGAGCAGGATGAAACCCTGATATATTTTGGGCATGAAAGAACCCTGACTGGATGTAGGAGTGGGAGCAATCCAGGAACATAATATACCAACATTTACTGGGACTATGATGAGATTAGGATTGAACTGTTAGGAATCTAATTTTTATTAAATTATCACCACATGTTCCCCACCCCATCCCTTTTTTGATCTGTTTTCTTTACCTAAAGCATGGAGGAACACTTTGGGAAGGCCTGACAGGCAATTTGTCCTCCCCTGACTTACTGTGGGTCATGAATGTCTGAAAGTGTGTGGCCGTTTATATGTGTATGAGAGAAAGTGAATAACCAGACATTTAATTCCAGTTTTTAAAAATCATGAGGAAGCACTTTTTTTTGCTACAACATACCTTGTTTTGTAGGATAATGGTGCTTACTGATGGCCTTCAGGAGCATGGAGCTCCTTGTTTTTGAATGTTTGGTTTTAGGACCCCACCACCACCATCACCACCACTGATACCAAAATCCATGGATGCTCAAGTCCCATTATATACAATGGCACAGTAAAATAGTGTAACTTATGTAAAATGTCAAAATCAAGGTTTGCTTTTTGGGAATTTATATATATATATTAATATTTTCAAGCCATGGATAGTTGCATCAATGAGTAAAGAATCTGTAGATATGGAGGGCTGACTGTATTTGAATAGTTTTGGATTTACTTCAAACACAACTTTGCCTATCTCCCTGTTTATCAATGTGGTGAATTTTCATTTAATTTAATTCAGTACTTGCATAGTGTCTTTGTAGATTTCTTTTGAGTAGCTTTGGGTTTATTTTAAACAGAACATTATATCTATCTATCTATCTATCTATCTATCTATCTATCTATCTAGTATCTTTCAGAGTTTTTCTTCCAGTTGCTTCCTGTTAAAAATTAATGTATGCATATGTGTGTCATTTATTATTCAATAATTCCCCACAAACCATTTAATTTACTTGTTCATGTGTGCATTTATGCATCATTTTAAAAAAGCACACATTATTTATTTAATTTATTGATGAAGTTTGGCTGTAGTGTTTAAGTTTTACTATAGTTTAACATGTTGTCTTCTGTAATATTGGCTTCTCTATGCATATGAAATTTGGTGGATGCTGCCAATGATCCTGTATGGCAATGTTAGATTTCCTGAGCAATGACAGGATTTATGTAGCCTCCATTTTAATTTTAAGGATGAGTAGAAAGAAATGAAATTGGCACTAATGAAATTGGACTAAGTAAAAGCATGGCTGTGTAATGCTCAACAGGACTGCAAACACCTACCCAGCCCGGTTATGAATTCTTGTATAATTCCTTCCCATATATGTGCCTCATTTATTTTAATTAGGAACACATTTTAATAAATTCTAATGATGGTTTCAGGAATCAATACTATTTTGTTTCAGTAAGAAGTAATAGAATGAAACATAAAAAAAACAATATAATGTACACCTGGGAATGCACAATATATGTTTCAAAATGTATTTTCAGCAAAACATGCTGGGATAAATCTGCTGAGATTTTTTTTCTCTAGTACAGCCAGGCATTTGATAATGAAGGCATGCCAAATGGTTATCTGTGCTAAAAAAACATTCCAATTTCCTTAATTTATAAACTTTTGAAGCAACCTAGGTATTAAACTATACCATCATGGTCTAGTGGTTTGAGTGCTGGAATAGGCCTCTTTGTTGTTGTTAACTGCCCTCAAGTTGATCTCGACTCATGGCAACCCTATGAATGGGACATCTTCAAGACCCTCTGTTCTCCACTGCTCTGCATAATTCCTGTAAACCCATACCCGTGACCTCCTTAATAGAGTCCATCCATCTAGCATGTAGCCTTCCTCTCTTCCTATTTCCCTCCACCTTCCCTAGCACTATTGTTTTTCCCAAAAAGTCCTCTCTTTTCATGATATGTCTGAAGTACAACAGTCTAGTTTGGTCATCTTGGCTTCCAGGGAGGTTTCCAGTTTAATCTGCTCTAGGGCCCACTCGTTTGTCCTTTTGGCTGTCCATGAGATCCTCAGCACTCTTCTCCAGCACTACATCTCAAATGAATTTATTTTCTTTCTATCATCTTTCTTAACTGTCCAGCTCTCACATCCAAACATGGGAATAGGGAATATAATGGTTTCTATGATTCTAACTTTTATGCTGAGTTGTATATCTTTGCATTTTAGAATCTCCATTTTCTGTTCTGACAGTAGCTTCTTGTCCTGAGTACAATTCCTCATCAGGACTATCAGATGTTTTGGCACTCCCATGTCTTTGAGGGCATTCCATAGCTTTTTATGGTCTATACCAGGGGTTGGCAACCTATGGCCCGTTGGCAACCTATGGCCCGTGGACCCCTGCTGGCAGCCCCCCGGCGCCCATACTGCCGCCGCCGTGCGCTCCCGCTGCCGTGAGTGTTGCAGCCGCCAATGGCGGCCGCAAATCGTTTGCGCATGTGCAGTACTCCTGTGCATGCGCAAACAACTTGCAGCTGCCATTTTGGCAAACAAAATGGTCGCCGTGAATGGGGGGGCCTTCCAAAATGATGTCTGCATCATGCGCGCATGCGCGCATGACACGGGCACCATTTTGGAAGGCCCCACCATTTTGGAAGGTGGAGGGGCCTTTAGAAGGCCCAGGGAAGTCCCCCCACAGGTGCGGAGGGGCCTTTAAAAGGCCCAGGGAGCTCCCCTGTGCAGCCCAGGGAAGCCCCCCCACATGCGCACGGGGGAAAGCAAGTGCGCGTGCACGTGCAAGCGTGGGGGGAAGCAAGCGCACGTGCAAAAGAGCGTGCACACCTCCGCCCCCCTGCACCATTCCCTCCCCTCCCAGCCCCCCTGCAACAAAGGTTGCTGACCCCTGGTCTATACAGTCAAAGGCTTTGCTATAGTCTATAAAGCACATGCTGATTTTCTTTTGGAATTTCCTGGTGTGCTCCATTAGCCATCGCATGTTTGCAATGTGATCCTAATGTCTCTTCTTTTCCTGAACCGTGCTTGGACCTCTGGGATCTCTCTTTCCATGTATGGTTGGAGTCTATGGTGCAGAATTTTCAGCATGATTTTGCTTGCGTGGGAGATCAGTGCTATGGTCCTATAGTTGCTGAAGTCTCTTGTGTTTAACCTTTTTGTGGATGGAGATGTATATTGATTGCTTCCAATCTGTTGGCCGTTGTTTTATCTGTTGACATATGTTGGTTAGCAGTAGAGTTGACTCTGGCAATGTGGATTGCAGCAGTTCAATTGGAGTATCATCTGTTCCTGGTTATTTGTTTTTTGCTTTTTCTCCTCACTTTTTAGAATTTGCTTTTTCCACCTCACTTTTTAGAATTTGGAGTTCATCTTCATATGGTCCTCCATTCCATGTGTTCTTCATTTTGTCATCTCTTTTGTATAAGTCTTCTGTGTATTGCACCCAATATCTTTTTATTCCTTCCTGGTCTTGAATTATTTTATTTTTATTCTCATAGATCGTCCCAGTCCTTGGCTTGAATTTTCCTTTGATTTCCCAGATGTTGTGAAATAGATCTCTTGTTCTTCCCTTTTTGTTGTTGTCTATTTCTCTGCATTGGTCATTGTAATTTTCTTTATCTTTCCGCACAAGCCGTTGTATTGTTGCATTCATAATTTTTAGTTTGTTCCTATCTCCCTTTTCTTTTCTTCTTTTCTTTATTGCTTGTAGCATTTTTTCTTTTTGTTTATTGAAAGTGTCTGTCTGCATTATTTTATTATGTCCATGGCTTCAGACCATAGTTCCTCTGGTTCTTGGTCTATTATGCTTAGTAGTGCGAATCTGTATCTTATGTTATCAGTAAATTCTGTTGAGATATTATTTAGATCATATTTTGGTATGATCACTGGTTTTGTTTTCTTCTTGAGTCTTACTTTTATTTTTTATGAGTAATTCGTGATTGCTCATAACAAAACAAAAACAAAACAAACAAAAAAAGGAAAAAAAAGAAAAGAAAAAGACTAGGCCTTTGGGAGACTAGAATTCAAATTCCTGTTCAGCCATGGAAGCTCGCTGGCTGAACTTGGGCAACTCACCCTTTCTTAGGAGTTTATCCCATGTGGTTAATAAAGTGCAATTACAGTAGGATAATAACATCTTTGGCAGGTGCTTATCACATGATGTCATTTCTCTCCTGTTGCTGTTTTGCATTTCAATCATTGGTGGGGTGCACTTTTTAACTGATGGCCAAAAACTGTGAATGAAAAGGTGCTATCTACCAATGACTGAAATTAAAAGCAGCAACAGGGCAGACATGAAGCCTTGTGATAAATCCCTACCAAAGATGCTATTATCCTACTGTAATTGTGGCTCACTAGCCTTGTGTGATAAACTCCTCAATCTCAGAGGAAGGCAATATCAAACCTCATCTGAATAAATCATGCCAAGAAAATCACTGCATATTGTATTGCATTGTTGACATATACATGACAACAATAGATATAAATAACATGGCAGTGCTAGTTTTTTAGAAGAAAAAATACTTAGAAAGGAAGAATGCATTTCCTTTGAACTGGATGTTGACAAAAATCAGCGTCTTTGTCCATCTGTTTCATGCTGTGGGACAATGTGTACCTGTTCCTTTTCTCCACCATCCATATAAAAAGTATAAGATGAGACTTCCCCATGTGCAAGGCAGAGTTGCTTGGTCCTTTTTCTTCTTCTTCTTGTCTTGTTGGCTTCCCAAATGAATAGAATGCTGTGGCACAGGGGTAGGCAACCTTTTTGAGCTGGGGGCCGGGTTGCTGTCCCTCAGACAATTGGGGGGCAGAATCACCAAAAATAAATAAATAAATAAATAAATAAAAATTAAAATAAAAAATAAAAAAATATGCATGCACACTCTCCCAGCCCCAGAAAAGCCATGGCAAACCCCCTGTGGAGATTTTGCCAAGAAAACCCCATTATCATCATGGCGGGCGGCGGGGGCGGTGGCAGTGGCGGCGGCTGCAGGACCGGTTGGGGCCAGTCCAAGACCTTGGGGGGCTGCATTCAGCCCCCGGGCCTTAGGTTGCCTACCCCTGCTGTGGCACTTCCAAGGTCCTTGGCAGTCAGTCACTAAAGGCTGTATGAGTGAGCTGTCTGTTATGGAAAGGACTATGAAGAACTTCACTGAGCTGCTAGGATGCTTGAGGCCGAACTGGTTTGCCTAACAATTTTTGGGAAAGACTCAAGAAACATACAGGTTGAGATACAAAAATGGCAAACTGGAGCAGCTGGGGCATGAAAGATCCTTAAATCCTTAAATAGCTGGGAACCAAAAGATGTTGTCTTAACCTTCTTCCAGCAATTGATTACACATTCTTTTTCAAAAGAAGCATAGATGCTGCCAGTGATACACTCTAGTGTGAAAAAAAAATAAACATTGAGATATAACATGAGGGATGGGCAACTATGATCCTCCAAATGATTCTAATGATGACACTAAAGGCTATGGTGATCTGCCACTATATATGGCTGTAATATGAGCAAGGAAAAGTCATAAAAGAGAGAAAGCAATGCTCTAGTTTTGCAGGCAAATAGCTGAGACTTTTTGAATATTCTAACTTCATTTTTCTTTTGGCGAGTTTTACCATTCTCAATTCCCCAAATGTTGATCCATAGTAGAGAAATGGTACCAGCCATGCACAAAAAGGGAGGTAGAATTTCTTTTTCTTTTTTCTTAAATGAAAAAGGAATTTAGTATGCACTCCTGAAGTGCTGAACCCCACAAAGCCCAATAAAGACAGTGTGTGTATAGTGCTTATGAGGGTGAAGGTTCTTACATGCAATTAAAAATGGTTACTTGTTATTAAGCTATTTATTTGATTTGTCCACTGCAGGAGAAAATACATTGTTTTGTGCTGTGTTCTCTCTATATTTAAGTATCTTGAGGTGTTGTGGAGGATATTTCTGCACAGAAAATGTTTATTTTTGTGCAAAAGACACATTTTCTGTGCAAATACCTGTCCTCTATTTCCTGTGAGAAAACACTGTTTCCTTTGCAGGAAACACATTTTCTGTTGAATTTCTCAGTGCAGAAAAATCCTCCAGAATATTTCAGTAAATTTGAATATGGGGAGGTAAATTTACAATTTTTTAAATTTTTCCCAACAGGATTTCACAACTGTCAGGAGTCCTATTTTTCAACAGGGAAACAAATAGTAGAGAATTTTTAAAAATCCCTAGTTGGACCCCCCCCCCCCAAAAAAAAATGGTGTGAAAGTCAGAACTGAATTGAGTATCTTGAACAGTAGCACTGTTCACTGTAATATTTTGTTGCAGTGCAATATATTCTTGAACACTGCAAAATGCAAGCAGGTACTTTATGTACTCTTGTAAAGAACACTTACACTAAAGCTATACAAAAACAGAAATATCCCACCCTGGTGACAATCCAGGGATGCCTCATGAGTCACTTGTTTTCAATGCAGGTAACAAGCCCAAACTTAAATTTGCAGTCATCAAGAGTCCAATTCCTCTGTCACCTGAAATCTGATGGTTTAATCTGAGAGTGCAGTTCATTTTAATATTTTTTATGGATCCTTATGGGCATCTTTAATGGGAAAACTGAAGGTGGGATCATTTTCCCCCTAGGTAACTGGTGGCTTAGGTAACTGGTGGCCTAGGTAACTTTTCTGAACAATAAATGATATTTAACACAATTCCATTTGCTGCACATATGCCAGGATGAATAAAATAGGACAACAAGATAATTAAATTTGTTATCGCTGCAAGATATTGGCTTGTCAGTATTCACACAGGCAAATTTAACATGGCTATGACTGATAGGTCTCCATGTACAGGAAAAGCACCATAGGTGCAGAATGCTTTCTGCTAGAGCATTGGCATGTGAATATGTATTATGCCCTCTTGTATGTACAGGGAAGAGATGGAATCTCAAAAAAGAAAAAAGAAGAGGAAGAGGAAGAAGAAGAAGAAGAAGAAGTGTGCTTACCAATTGATGTTACAATAATTTCCAAATGCAAACCTTTTTTTAAAAAGTTATGCAGTTTCCAGATCTACAGAGAACTGTTCCATTCAGCTGAGAAATAAAGCCCTACAAGTTCTTTCAAATGATTCTTTTAAAAAGGAAGATAGTGGCTTGCACCAAATATACTAGCAATGAAATTTACTATTTATGCAGCACTTTGCACACATTATCTCACTTATGCAACAATCCTGTACTACTATGTGACTGCCCTTATGCATCCATGAAGGAGGCCTTTAGTGTGTGGGGGGTAAGGAAAGATGAGTCTGTCTGTTTCTCCATTTCTCATGTGTTCACATTCATATATATTTTTTCTATTCTACGTTCACTTCAATTTGTGTGTTTATTTTTTTTTTAAAAAATACAAATAATCATTGTTTTGAAAGCAGGACACAGGGGCACTCTAGCAGCAGAAGGGACACATTTTGCAGACATAGTGGCAAGTGTAGAATTTCACTTTTAGCAAGAACTAACACAGATCCTATTTTGTTGGATTAAAAAAGGCTACAATTTTATTGGTTACAGCTCAGTAGGCTTGGCCCACTGCAAGGGTCAGGATCCAAACATTACCCAACCTATCTGCAGACCAATGCCAACCAAATATGGAAAATGGCATTATTTTGAAAGCAGGAGAATAGAGCACCCTAGCAAGTAGGAACAGCCTTTATTGTGCATGGGACAGCAGTAAGTAAAAGAAATGATAGGTAGGGGAGAATGCTCTGGCCAACATTATACAATGGCCACTATGCCCATGCCAGGTTATTTTAGTCACCTGCACTTCTCTCTTGAACTTATTGGATGTAATGGCAAGTTATTCCATTCAAAGGATTGTTTTAAAGGTTACTGTGTCTTCATGTTTGAAGCCTTTTAAAATCATATGTTAAGTTGCTCATTCCAAATTGTCCTCTCAGGTACAAAAGTTATTTTCTTGCCTGAGGCAGATCAATAAATTGCAACCCCCTCCTACAAAAATAACGATGAATATGTATCCTAGGCCAGTCAAATAGTTTTGGCACTTGAGGCAGAAATACTCATATGTGCCCCTCCTTGCAAGAACAATACAATAAGAATAGATTAAATAACTAACAATGTGTTGCCCGGTCATGACACTCAAAGTCTGCTGCCGGAGGAAGCTGTCTATATGGAGGCCCTGAGTTCTCGGATTAGAGGATAATTTAACTGTGGATACTATACTGGTAAATGCCTCTTAAGATCAATGGGATTTATGCAGCCTAAGCTAGCCAATTCAGAAAAAAGCTTGCAAAGAGAGTAAAACCCATAGGAAACACACTGGTACACTAAGACCTTCAGGACTTGAACTTGCGATCAACCACAGCTCATCAATTTTCTGCCTTGAGGTAAAAGCTAATTTGCACAACTTGTAGTGCTATGATAAGCATCATGACCTACAAAATACCCAAGTACACCATACTAGTATTGAATGGGTACTGATGTTATTAGAGCTGGGATTCTGCAATCAATTTGTCTGAAAATCTTTACCTACCTATCATTCCTTTGTTTCACTATAGCCACTGAAGTGCAGGGGGGAATGGAAAAGACAAATATGTAGCTTAGAGGTTGCTTCTTTCTTAAACCATAAGACAGAAGAAACTTAAGAAGAAACTTATATGACTGTTTTGACAATGAATAAACAGTCTATCTTTCCATACTATTTTTTTGGGTAAACATATTGATATACTGGGAATTTGCCTTTGCTGGCTGCAGAAATGAAGGGACCTGATAGGCACCATTTTCTGTGTCCATCAGGGTGTCTTATTCCTAAGGATTCCTATTGCAAATACAGGCATTCTGGGAATGGCAAGAAAGGCCAAATATTCTGGAGGCTGGTTGGACAGCTGAAGGTGGGACTCCCCAGTGCACATGTTGACATAGGAGGTTTTCCATTCAATACACCTGCAGATTGTGATCCTGGCCAGTCTTCCTTCAGTGAACTTTCTTGCCCTCCCACCCTCGAACTGAGTTGTATTTGCAGCTTCTGGTGTAGCCATCTCTTGTTACTAATTTTGGTATGGATGCTTGTCACAACTTTTGGAGTGTTAGTTTAGGTATTAGAATGGATCCATTTTGGTAATCATCAAGGCCTGTTTGCTCATTTCTCCAGTTTCAGGATTCCCTTGGAAGGTCTTGGAGATTGAGGCATTTGAAACAAGCCCAGCTTGGGGAGCTATCATGACTGGCTTACCCACAGATGACAGTGGGAATCAAGTATTGGTTTTCACCCATCTGGATCCTTGTTACTGCCATTTTGTGGTTTTCCATCATCAAGTGGACTGGGGCAGGTAGCAGTCATCAAATGGCAAGCAGATGGCCTGATGTTTCAGTCCCCTATGCCAGGGGTAGGCAACCTTTCCCCTTTAAGGGCCGAGGGACTTCAGCTCCCAGCCTCAGCCATGTTGGCCAATAGTCCCATGTTGGCCAATAGCTCCTGGGATTCTGGGAGCTGAAGTCCTTCGGCCCTTAAAGGGGAAAGTACTCCTGCCCTATGCTGTGTCAAGGCTTTAACAACACTGTGTTACAAGCCAGGCTGTGGTCATTTCACCTCTATTTTTGTCTTCTCTCTCTGTGTTACTGGAAGTAGTTTTAACCAAACCATCCTTGCCATTGCTACATTGGTAATGTTGAAGGATTCTGGTATGGATAGGTCCCAGACCCAATTCAAACTTAGTTCTGACTTTTCCCATCTCAGTAAAAGACTCTATAAAAGAGGGCTATATTTCAGAAGAAGGAACTGGCAAAACTACCTCTGAGTATTCCTTGCCTAAGAAAACCCTATGAAATTTATTGGGTTGCCACAAGTTGACCAGTGACTTGAAGACACATACATACACACATTCATCTTGATGTAGGAATCATCATACCGACTGGCAGACAACTTCCTAATTTTTCTGGATTTTCCCTATTTTCCTATGATTATATAAATAACCCCTACATTCTAAGTCACTTCTTCAATTATGTTTCATGCTTCTTAGGTTTCAAAAAAATAATAAATCAGTAATGATTGAGAAATTCAGTACTCTGAAGAGTCTTTCCTCATGTTTTATTTCTTTTTTTCTGATTTAGGGACTTTTGCTCCCTTTACAAAAATTATAGCTCTTAAAAAAGCATATGTGTATCCTTTACATGAGGATCATTTATATTGAGAACATCTTGAGCATTTACACATCCTGCACAGAGAAGATAACCTAAAGCAGAAATATTTTTACATAAAAATCACATAGTTGTAAATCTACAGTTTTCTTGGGGGCTGACTGTGGTGGAATGAATGAGATGGAGACTAGACAGACATTGACAGAAGACTCAGGGCAAGTCTGATGGAACACAGGCTAGAGCCTATTTGAAGGCCTATTTCATGGCAGAAGAGACAGCTAAGAAGCTATCCTTTCTTGGATATGGCTAATAGTTTAATAGTTTAATATGGCTAATAGTTTGATGTGATTTTTATGTTGACTTCTTGTGTACTTTTAATTGTAATTTTTAAATGTGAAAGCTGCCTTGAGGCCCAGTCTTGGGGAGAAGGCAGGGTATAAAGATGATGATGATGAGTGGCACATAAAAATTTTAAGCAGAATTTTAAATTGGAAATTCATGCCTAAATTTATGCTTTTATAGAATTCAGTCTTTGAGGTGAAATTTAGGACTTTATCACATGCAACTTTTAAATTGCCATAAAATTTCAATAATAGCACTTTATCACATGACATCATCTCCCTTTCATTGCTGAGTTGTCTTTTAATTGCTGTTAGCCTGCACCTTACTATTGCTGGGAAACACCTGTCAATAAGCTCCCAATTGCACTAGTTACCAGGTGCAGTAAATAATCCTGTTGCAGTTACAGGATTGCATGATCATATGGTGCCAGTGTCTCCTCTTCTCCTCTTCCCCCTCACCTTCTCTACTTCAGGACAGACTTTCTTTTATTTTGAAAACGGTGCAGTTTAAAACCATGGAGTTAACAGAACTCCTGAATTGCATTAAGACCTCCTCACACACAAATGAAAGGCACTCTGTTTAAGGACAAGGTGGAGGAGAGTGTGAGGGGTCAGCAACATCCTGGTCATGCTAATGGAAGGAGGTGCAGTAGAGAGTGTTCCCAAACTAGTATGTATGCACTTCCCTTCATTAGCATGATAGTGGTGAGAATGGGGGTGATGTGATAAACTCCCCAGTGGACAAACCTCATTTTGCTGAACAAACCTCATTTAAACACCATCCTCATTTCATGTTCATGAAATGAATCTAGTTGACTTATGCTTGTTGAAGCGTATAGAACAGGAATAGTCCTTGGAGTCTTGGAACTGAGTCATAAAGAGGCAAACTGAAGGGTCTTGAAGGCAAAAGAAATCTTACAGCTAAGGGAAACCAAATTTAAAAATGTACAGATGGTGTCTCAAGCAACAATTTATTCTGACAACATTCACAGTGGAGCTGAGTCATGCCTTGTGGTGCAGGTTCAGAAGACTGCCTCAATCTTCTTCTTTCAAATGGAATTGACTTCTTGAAAGAGCCTATGCTCTGGGCTAGAGATTTTGGTGCTCTGTATTCTCTTGACACAGCCACTATTGGCTCAGGTAAACAAGGAATTTTCAGTAGTCGAGGCTGATCTTTTCTGCCATAGGCAGGGGCTCTTTGCTGGTCTGCATCATCTGCTCAACCTGATGGTGTTACAGACCTCTTGAAACACAGCGTCTCCAGGTCTTCATCTTGGTTACTTGATTTCCAGGTTTGTCATCAGAGCAACTGGTTTTCTCACTTGCTTTTCACACCTGAATTTTGTGCTTCTATCTCCTTTGACAGCTTTGAACCATCCAAAATAAATTCTACTGCCATTGCATCACTTGTATACAATCCTGACATTTTATATCCTTTTATTCATTTTACTACAATTAGTAATTCAGATTTAATTAAAAAGAGGCATATCAGATTGATTAGCTTTGCTAAGTGGGATGTGAAACAAGGGGGAGAATTTATTTCATAAGGCTTAGCAGACTAAAAGTACTGCAAGTAATTATTCTCCATAAAATATTATTTTATAAACAATTACCATAAATGCATGGACCATTTAATATGAGAGTTGAAATGCACCTGATCTCCAACTTTACAAAGCACTACAACTGTACTTCACATTTTTATGAGTCTGAGTCACCTAGCTAAAATAATGACTACACTTTGAAAGATCATACATTGTGAGGCATGCCTTGGAGAAGAAATAATATCAATGAAAGCCAAATGTAGCCAGAAAAAAGTGATGGAAAACTTATATTTGTGTTCAGCATTGCTTGTATGGGAATAAACAGAAGACAATATCTCTACTGTAGCCATATTTCTAGTTTCAATTTTTCTAGGGTGAATTTTTTCCCCATCTAGGGGCTGGTGGCAGGGTTCATCTTTCAAATGAAGCAGGTATACATATTGTGTTGATTTAAAGGGTAATTTGTTACTATCCAAAATAAGCATCCCAACTATATTTAAGTTGAATTCTGTGCTGATATTATGCCTGTACCTTGATTTTGCAGCTGTCCTTCCTGCCTTGTAAAATGACTATCCTTTAACTGCCATGGCACAGTGCTATGAAATCCTGGGATTTGTAGTTTGGTGGGGCACCAGAGCTCTCTGACAGAGAAGGCTAAATATTTCACAAAACTACAACTCCCAGAATTCCATAGCATTGAGCCATGGCAATTAAAGTGCTGTCGAATGCATTATTTCTGCAGTGCAGATACAGCCCAAATCTACAAGCCTCATATGAGTACTGAATATTTAACTGCTTACTTCAAAGGTGCCATCAAGTTCTTTACACATTACTGGAATTTCTGCCACTCAGATAAACATCTGTCATATGGAGTGAAATGGAGGGGGGAGGAATTTAAATCAACACCACTCTCACCATCACTAGTACAAATGCATTAACAAAAAATAAACATTAACAGGAAATATTCCAAATACATTTTGTGAGATATTTAGCAACATAAGAACTCATATATATTCAAATCATGCCAAAACATAAAGCAATAGTGGGCAAGGATCCTTAGCTATACAAATTCTACTACAGGATGCAAAAGCCCCTTGACTGCATACACTATTTTGGTGACAGACACAAAATATTCTTAATAGACTTAATAAAATTACTTAATAGACCACTTGTCACAATAGGCCAATTTCAACTGGCTTTTTGACAAAAATGTCCCCACGTATCATCTGCTAAGGTGTGACTTAATTCAAAATGAGAACTGTTGGTTTTTTATAGATGTTCTTGTCCATTCTAAGAATATTTATGGAAATCTGAACTGATGTGCATTTTAATTTTAAGGGCAATTTGTTGGGGGGGGGGATATCTCTAGCCCTGTCCCAGGCTGACTTCTAAAGGAGGGTGTTTAAACATTTATTAGACTATAGCAAACTTTTAAATAATAAAGTGAGTTTTGAAGGATGTAGGGAAAGAATACAAATGTGCAAGACTGTGTTTTATATTTTCAGTTATTTTGAAGTTTTACAAAAGAGTAAATGAGAGAATCAGTGATAGGAACTAACTAATTAAAATCAATTCAATTATTAATTAAGTTAAACATTTTTCTAACAAATGGGATAACTTAGAGGGCCTTTGCAGACTGCCAGAAATAGTGCAAATTGAGTCCAATTTAACTGCCCCGGCTCAGTGCTAGGGAATCATGGGAACTGTAGTTTATTGTGGCACCAGAGCTCTCTGACAGAGAAGGCTCAGTGTCTCAGAAAAAAATACAATTCTCATGATTCCCTAGCACTGATCCAGGGCAGTTCAAGTGGACTCAATTTGCACTATTTCTAGCAGTCTGCAAAGGCCCTCTATTATATTTAAAAACTTAATTGATTGATCTAAGTTGGTCTTGCAGCATTAACTCAATTCCAAAATTCTGTTCTGCATTTTGAAGTGCTTATCCTTGGGAACTGTGCTGGAATCTATGGAATTGGTAACCTAAAGAAAGAGGGAGGATTAGGAGATCAAACTATCAGAGAGGACAAAAAGACAGTAAGAGAAAGAGTTTTGCTGGGGTGGATGGGAAATGGGATTTTCAAAAAACCATGCAGCTATTTCTTTTTCTCTGAAGTTGAAGACAGTGAGAAGCATCACTGATGGCTGTTTTCAGCATCATGCTGGTAAATGGTTAACTTAAACTTAATGGCAATTAAAAATAAACAAAATACAGACAGCACTCCGTATCCATGGATTCTTCATCCTCAGATTCAACCGTCTACAGCTTGAAAAAAAAATTTAAATCCAAAAAGCAAAGCTTGATTTTGCCATTTTATAAAAGGGACACCATATAATAATAATAATAATAATAATAATAATAATAATTTATATCCCGCCCCTCTGCAAAGCAATAGTGCAGCTTACAGCATTAAAATTAAGCAAAAGCTTACAATACAATACAATAAAATCACAGTCCAAAATCCCAACCCCACCCACCCCTTAAAAAAAAATTAAACAATCATAAGTTAAAACAATTTTAAAATAAATCACACAAATGCAGGCAGTCAACAACAATAAACAACAACAATAGTGGCTGCAGTGGGGGGGGGGTAATAGACGAAAGGATGGACTAACTTCTGGGACTGGAAAATCTAGTCAAGAAAGGCCTGCTGGAAGACATCCGTCTTGACAGCCCTTTTAAAGCTGTCTAAGGTCGTAATATGACGGATCTTGTCCAGCAGGCCATTCCATAGTCTGGGAGCGGTCGACGAGAAGGCCCTCTGGGAGGTTGCTGACAGCCTAGTTTTTATCACCTGCAGCAGGTTCTTCCCAGAGGACCGAAGTGCACAGGGTGGACTGTATGGGAGGAGGCAGTCTTGGAGATACGTTCGACCCAAACCATTTAGGGCTCTATAGGTAATGACCAACACCTTGTACTGTGCCCGGAAACTAATAGGCAGCCAGTGAAAAGACTTTAGTACTGGTGTTATATGGTCTTTTTTAGATGAACCCGAGACCAACCTGGCTGCCATATTCTGTACTAGAGTTTCCGGACCAAGCACGAGGGTAGCCCCATGTAGAGCGCATTGCAGAAATCAAGACGAGAGGTTACCAGCACATGTACCACAGTTTCAAGGTCCCTAATTTCCAGAAAAGGGCACAGCTGGCATGTCAGCTGAAGCTGATAACATGCGCTCCTGGCCGTCGCATTCACTTGATTAGTCATTTGGAGCGACAGATCCAGGAGCACCCTTAGACTGCAAACACAGTCCTTAGCGGAGAGTGTGACCCCATCCAGGACTGGCAGTTGTATCCCAATACCTAGTTTCGGGGCCACTACTGTGAGTACCTCCATTTTGTCTGGATTCAGTCTCAATCTGTTTTTCCTCATCCAGTCCATTACTGCCTTAAGACAGTCATTGAGAGGAGAGATGCCATCTGAAGTCGAGGCTGAAGATCGAGACATGGAGAAATATATCTGGGTGTCATCAGCGTACTGATAACACCCCGCCCCATGTCTCTGGATGATCTCTCCTACATATAGATATTAAATAACATCGGGGACAGGATGGCGCCTTGAGGACACCGCACTTAAGCTCCTTCCTAGCAGAGCTACCGTCCCTTGGCAACACCATTTTACCATGTCATTGTATTTAATGAGACTTGAGCATCCACAAATTTTTGGTATTCATGGAAGATCCTGGAACCAAACCCCAGTGGATACCAATGGCCCACTGTAGTTAATTTTCCCCACTTCTAATGTAATAGTTATATTTTTAATCTTAATGGTTAATTAAACACAATAACCCATTCCTACTAACTTTCCTATCTATGGAATGAACTGAAACAAGCCATAAATGAAAAACTGAAAAATCTTTGAAAGGCTCTCACATCTTTGTGTGATTGGAGTTTCACAAATAGGTACAGATGCCAACAATTCCTATAGAAGAACTTTATACCTATGGCTTTACCTGCCCTTTACAATAATACCTCAAAAATCACAGCTGTCTAATTCCAAAAAAGAGATACTGAGAGAGACTCCAGAATATATAGCTTTACCCTTTGACTATTCCAGTATTCCAAGGCAGTGAACCAAATGTCAAGTACTGTGGGCATAATAACATAATCAGGAATGAGCTGGGAGGCAGGCAGTCAATTAGTGCTCCATTAAGATGGTGGCTGATTATGATCACACCTCCATCTTTCATGTATGGCTTGTGATGCAGCTTATAGGTGACTTGATGCTTTAAATGACCACTTTTTTCCTTTATGGAAAGCTGAATTGAAATGGTTTATTGCCAAAGTATCTAACTTCATCAGAATGAAGCCCTTGCATTTCAGAGAAGGTTTCCAGATGTTTTGACTTCTCATTTTTATTCAGAACTGGACTCTTTTGAAAATCTAGCCAAGCCATTTAGGTAAGTAAATGTCTGAGAAACAACTATCCAACACTGAAGAAAATCTTCCTCTTATTCTATAATCTGATTGAAATGCTATTGCATGATGATGACAAAGAGGAGGAGGAGGAGGAGGAGGAGGAGGCAGCAGCAGCTATGCTGCATGAGTGCATGCATATTCTTCAGGGAGGTTTTTTGGACATGGATAGTTTGAACACAGTCATAAAACCAGATTCTTCTAGCATCCTCTGTGTGAAACTACCCTTAGAATCCCTTCAGAAGCTAAAACCCAGTGCAGAAATGCAGCAGCCAGGTCAGTGGGCCCTCTTATGCACACATATAATTCCAGTGATTAAAGATCTGCTCTGGCTGCCTATGATTTACTGGATTATACAACTCAGAGCAACACAATCTGAGAAATTACCTTTTCCTCCATAGACTACCTCAGTCTTATGGTCTACGACTAATGCCCTGCCCACCACAGCATGGCCTTATTAAGTCCATTTCATGGTGATCGAGAGGAGGATCTTCTCTATTGTAGTGCCCATTATGTGGAATGAGTTCACCAATGAAATTAGTGTTTGAGTTTGGAGGGTTTGTTTATTTTACTGTCAGCTAAAGACTTACTTGTTTGCTGAGTTGTTTTCCTGATTACTTTCTGATTACTTTTGAATAAAAAAAAGTTTCACTGAATTTTTAAACTGATTTCCCCCCTGTTGTTTTATTTTTAGCAGTTGGTTTTATTAAAGCAATTTTCCTCCTAAAAACCCTAATAATTTGCTCCTCTGTCATCATCATAACAAAATGAGCTGCCTGAAGTGGCTCCTTCACTTAGCCTAGTAGTAGGACCAGCTCTATGTCTTCCTGCATGGCAGGGGGTTGGACTGGATGGCCCTTGTGGTCTCTTCCAACTCTATGATAACTCTAGAGCTCATATAACTTATATCACAGGGGTAGGCAACCTTTCCCCTTTAAGGGCCAAGGGACTTCAGCTCCCAGAAGCCTCAGCCATGTTTGTCAATAGTCCCATGTTGGCCAATAGCTCCTGGGATTCTGGGAGCTGAAGTCCCTCGGCCCTTAAAGGGGAAAGGTTGCCTACCCCTGTTATATCAGTTGACAACTTCTTAGTTTGAACTAATCTGGAATTGAGCTGTACTCATGTATCAAGCTAGGTACTTCAAGCCACAATTTCAACAGCAGACACTCATACCCTCTAAGATTTCACAGATTAAAACCAGGACACATGTGGCCAAGCAACATCAGGCTGTATTTGAGATGGCAAAAGTTAAACATGAGGATGAACATACAAGCTAGGAGAGGCCACAACAATGTGCTTTCCCTAAGCCTACAGGGAAGGGCAAGGTTCTGGTCCCTCCTAAGTAAATTGTGTGCATACTACTTTTGCATTTTGAATTCAATTCATAGAATCTGGAGTAAGCCAAGGACAAAGGGGGAAAATGCAAGGAGGAGAAACTGCAACATTTTAAGAGTAGCTGAAAAGTGACATTAGGGAATAAATTGGAGCTGTCCCTGCCAATTCAGGACAGTTGGAATAGCAACATAGGAAGGTATTTTATACCGAATCAGACCATTTGCCCATTTGTTTATTTGTTTGTTTTATATTCCACCTTTCACCCAGGCCAGAAATGTTTAAACACGTTATCACATGGGGCAAATCTGTTGGTTAATCCACACAAATCCCAAACAAAAACTGGATTTGTGCCTCACGATTTCACATGACGTCACACAGAGATCTTTTGAAATTCGGAAGTTTAGAGGAAATGCATTTGCGAAATTACAGTAATTTTGCGTTTACTGTAATGTGAAAAGCAAATACGCACAAACAAATCTCCTTTAAGGCTTCTTCCCATTTCCCATGGTCCTCTGGGGCTGCTTTCACTTCCTGGTTTGCTTGCCCATCATTCTCCACTTTCTCCTTCATCAAAGGATGAAGAAAACCATCATCCTTTGGCTTCCTCTGCCCCTAGCCCCAGGAAGCCTCTTTCCTGCTCCCCAGATCCCCAATATTTAGCCAGTTTCCCCACCTGCTCTGTCCCTCTGTGTGTGTGTGTGTGTGTCTTGCCAGGATCCGGCTGCGATGCAGCCACTGGCGGCTGCCAATCCCTCCTTCCTTCCCTCCCTCCCTCTCGGATGCAGCTCCCACACACACATCCCTCCACACAACACACACACCGCACGGCAAGGAGCTCCCTCCTCCTCCTCCTCCTCCTCCTCCACAAGGCAAAAGATCAGCCAGTTTCCCCACCTGCTCTGTCCCTGTGTGTGTGTGTGTTGCCAGGATCCGGCTGCGATGCAGCCACTGGCGGCTGCCAACCCCTTCCTCCTTCCCTCCCTCCCTCTCGGATGCAGCTCCCACACACACATCCCTCCACACAACAGACACACCGCACGGCACCGGCAGGCAAGGCAAGGCAAGGCAATTACTCCCTCCTCCTCCTCCTCCTCCTCCTCCTCCGCAAGGCAAAAGATCAGCAACCCAAGTCCCCAGGGGGCATTTGCTTCTCCTCATCCTCCTCCCTCACCCCTTTCCTAATTCGCCTCTCCTTCCCCCCAAAACACCAGGCGTCCTCCTTTTCCAGGAAGCACCTTCCTTTTCAACCTGTCCAGGAGGAATTTCCAAAATGTCCCCCAGAAATCATGCTTCTCCAAATGGAGGACAGTTTGACATTTCGTCCTGGAGAGGGGAGAAGGTTGAATGAAATGCAGGACCTGCCCTGGAAAAGGAGGGGTCTCGTCACAAAACACACCCATTTCTAGTACATGTATGGGTTTTTCCCCACTTGTGTATGAAAGTCAAAAATGTCTTTTTTTTTGCTTTTAACTTAATTCCATTATTACTGTAATTACGTGTGAAAAGCTTTTGCGTAATTAAGCCCTATTTTTGCTTTCTTTTCGGGATGCTTCATTTCCACTTTATTATCTCTTTAACAACGAAACTGGCCCACGTGTGATAACGTCCTAAGTCAGCTTCTTAAGAGTGATGCTAGATAGGCTGGGAAAGCAACACTGTGTATGGTTACTCAGATGTAAGTCTCACCATATAATCAATTTGGCTTATTTCCTAGGAATATCTTTTCCAAACTGGTGCCTTCCAGATGTTCAGACTACTACTCTCATTATTCCTGAGAGTGATGGGAGTTGAAATTCAAAACATATGGAGGGCAACAGGCTGAGGAAATATGTTTGAGCCTGCCACCTGTATTTTTGATGGTTTTTTCAACTGGCATGTATTTTAATTTGTACATACTTTTATTGTAATCCATTTCTTTTATATCCATTAAATAGATATAAAACCTATTTTTAAAGGAATACTAGAACCAGTACCACATTATGTTTTATGATTTTTTTCAAAGGTCCAACAGCTGTTATCAAGATACAAAAACAATTTTCCGTGGAGAAGTAAGAGTGGGGTTTTATCCCTCTTTCTTCAGGAGAATTTTAATTTCTCTATAAAACATAAAACATAACTTTGTGTTTTATTTATGAACACTTACATAGTAGTTCCCTTTATCTTATTAGCAGGTAAGTTTGATGACTTTTTTTTCTAATTCAAGGCAAAACTGTATCAATGAAGCTATAAATATACTGATAGTTGTAACATAAGCATTTGAAGAGAATTGTCTCCTGGCTAGCTAGACTGATATATAGTGATTCTCACAGATACACAAAAAACCAGTTTCCTTCTTATATGATTCAGGTTTATTCTGGCAAGACTATGTCTTCATTAGATACTGTAAAACATTGCCTTTAGGCTTTTTGTTGGCCTTCTGAGACCAGATTTATCAAAGTGGAAACATACATTAGAAGTATAGAGCACAGAGGCTTTCATTGGAAGTTGCCAACAAGCATCTATCAACAGAAACTATCCTTGGCCAGTTGCATTGGTTTGTATGAGTATGGACATGGGTTTAAACATTAAGACTTTTGAACAAGAGAGCTTGTTGTAAGCAGAGTGGTGATGTCTGGGGGCTCAAGAGGACTCCAAATGTATTGGAAATGACCCACACACACCCTAGAGAGAATACACAAAAATCAAGTGCAGAACACTTTCTGGGCATTCCATCTTGGACCTCAGAACAGCAGTTCTAGAACTACAAGGAAGAGTTGAAAGAAAATTGCAGAATTGGAATGTGTCCACAGACTCCAGTCCATCAACAGTGGGTTGAACAGAGATAATGGTTTCCTGGCACACTACACACATTCCAACACTCCATCCTCATGAGCAGGGGTCCTCAAACTTTTTGAGCCAGGGGCCGGTTCGCCGTCCCTCAGATCATTGGAGGGCCGGAGTAAAAACAAACAAACAAACAAACAAACAAACAACATGATCTTAAGCAAGTCACACCTTCTCAGCCTCAGAGGATAACCATGGCAACTCTCCTCTGAAGAAACTTGCCAAGAAAACCCCCATGATAGGGGTCACCATAAGTTAGAAATGACTCCAAGGCACTGAATTACCCTGGGTGGGTCACACTCTCTCAGCCCCAGATGGTAATGGAAACCCTCCTCTGGAGAAACTTGCCAAGCAAACCCCCATAATAGGGTCAAGATAAGCTGGAAATGACTCGAAGGCACTGGATTACCTGGTCAGGCCACACTTTCTCAGCCCCAGATGGCAAAAAAAACAAAAAAAAAAAAAAACAGGTGGGCCCAGCGGCGGCGGCAGCACAGCAGCAACAGTGGCAGGAGTGGCCTACAAATCTCCCACCTCCTCAGGTCCCTGGTTCCCCTCAGCGAGGGATGGAGAGGGCCACTTCCCCTTCCCCTTCTCCCACTGCTCACCTCAGCTGAGGCTGGGTCAGGCACCTGCCTTCTTTCCTTTCTTCGTGCCTCCTTCTCTCCTTCTTCCCTCAGCTGCCGCTTTGCCTCCCTCCTCCTAAGATGGTGGTTCCCAAACAAAATGGCAGCTGGAGTTGCGCGCTCGCTCGTGTTGCGGCCTTTCTCTTCCCATCCTGCCATGTGACTGGCTTGGCGGGTGACAAGCTACGGGCTGGATAAAAGGCCTCGGTGGGCTGGATTCAGCCCACAGACTATAGTTTGAGGACCCCTGCTCATGAGGGTTCCCTTGGCCAATTCATCACATCTCTCTGGTTCCCACACTACATTCCAATACTCATTCATACGGTTATCTACTCTCCTTGACTTTAGGCAATATCCTTCCTCTTGCCCTTGTCCCCCAATGGTCATAATTAAAACTGAACTTGCCACTTCATCTCCATACCCACAAAGTTTTCAATTTCAGTTGACATCCTGTCACACAACTGGCTTATATGTCTGTCTCTGGACTCTCCACTCCAAATATATATGTGAGGAAGTAGGTTCAAGTCTATTAAATCTCATACTCCAGCTTCTTTCTTCCAGTTAGTTTCAAAGGTGCTACAAGATCCCTTTGGATATTTTTGTAGATATACAGTAAAACAAAACCATCATTTCTCACTAGAGCATTTATTCAATATATTGCCTTTGGAAACTGTTATAGTGAGATTTGTATATGTATGATGTGTGTGTGTGTGTGTAAATAATCCCCCCTCGACTAGATGACATGAGTCATCTAGACTTGACATGAGTCAACAGTGCGATGCAGTAGCTAAAAAGGCCAATGCAATTTTAGGCTGCATCAGTAGAAGTATAGTGTCTAGATCAAGAGAAGTAATAGTGCCACTATATTCTGCTTTGGTCCGGCCTCACCTGGAATACTGTGTCCAGTTCTGGGCACCACAATTCAAAAAGGATGTGGAGAAATTGGAGCGTGTCCAAAGGAGGGCAACTAAAATGGTGAAGGGTCTGGAAACCAAGCCCTATGAGGAACGACTTAGGGAGCTGGGGATGTTTAGCCTGGAGAAGAGAAGGCTGAGAGGTGATATGATAGCCGTATTTAAATATTTGAAGGGATGTCATATCGAGGAGGGAACAAGCTTGTTTTCTGCTGCTCCAGAGACTAGGACCCGAAACAATGGATGCAAGCTGCAAGAAAAGAGATTCCACCTCAACATTAGGAGGAACTTCCTGACAGTAAGGGCGGTTCGACAGTGGAACACACTCCCTCGGAGAGTAGTGGAGTCTCCTTCCTTGGAGGTCTTTAAGCAGAGGCTGGATGGCCATCTGTCGGGGATGCTTTGATTGGGAGTTCCTGCATGGCAGGGGGTTGGACTGGATGGCCCTTGTGGTCTCTTCCAACTCTATGATTCTATGATTCTATGATTCTAGATCAAGTTAATCTTATCTGGTAAGATACCAAGAAATATTTTGTGTGCACTTTTGTCTAGACAAGTCTTGACCACCTCATATTCTATTTTCTGATCTAAGAAGTCACATAGCTGTTTCTTCCAATGTAATTAGTTGTTGTGTGGTTTAATGACCAAACTTTTAAACTGATTGGTTCTTTAGCAAAAAGTAAATAAACCCCTTCCACTGGATCAAGTCAATTTTATCTGGTAAGATACCTAGAAATTTTTTGCATGCACTTTTGTCTAGACAATTCTTAACCACCTCATATTCTATCTTCTGATCTAAGTCACATAGGTAAAAGGTAAAAATAGAATAATTATACACTTATGTGCAGTGCAAACAGGGTCTTAAAATTTCCTTTGGAAAGGGCCAAGCATGGGCAAAGATTTGTAATGATCTAGCAGTCTGGAGTATGACTGAATGATTTATTGAATTAGTCTACACACCATTTCAAATCATCTAGCAGACTGTGAAGCCCCCAAAATAGAGATTAATTTGTAATCAAAAGTAAGAAAAGTATTAAAGCTCATTGGATTATTGAACATTTAAGAAATACAAATGTGTTAGATTTGAATTACAAACCAACCCACTTCAAATTTTGATAGAAAGATTTGGTTGCCATATTTGATATTTTTGGTTGGAACATTCTAGGGCTGACTGTAATGGAAGCCAAAGGCAACAATGAGATTGCCATCTGAAAAACTCAGAGCATGATGTATAGGTAACACATATTTTGTAGTAACTTGTAAATGAGAGGAATGAGTTAATGTTTGAAAGCACAGATTATGACCATTAAATCCAGATAAGTCTTAGTACGAACATCCTGTTCTTCCATCATTATTGCTTTGTTAAATGCTGATGCTGATGAAAGTAAGTGGCCCTTTATGTATATTTGCTAAACTGGAGGCCTTTTGAGACAGGTTGATAGCCTACATGACCTTAGACAAATTGACTTTTGAAATATTGTTGAGTTGCCAAGCATTTAAGTTGAAAGCAGAGTGTTTTCTAATTATGTAGTTACACTTTTGATGTTAATCATAGCAACAAGAGAAGTTGTGTGGTATTTTGTTCCAACAGGATCTAATTGCATTTCTGGTGGTACCAGTTCAGCAGTACTTTCAACTGAAATGTTTCTTTTAAACATCTTTGGTTTTCTAGCAATTCAAGTGGTCCTGTTGATGAAAAGATTTCATCTTTTCTAGCCAGGGTAAAGATTTATTATCTCTTTTCCTGACATCATTCCAGTAAATTTCTTTGTGATTTGAAAGACACAGTTTTCATAACTATGTATAATAATAGGAAATAACTAATTAAAATCAATTACATCATCACTTGCATTTAGGAACAATTCAATTAAAGTTGTTTTTTCAGCTAAAATGATTGATTTAAGTTGGAATTTCAGTGTGTATTTAATTCCAGAATTAAGTTATTAAGTTAAAGAGTGAGCACATTTTACATTTCCCAGGTTGTGCTTTACTTTTGAATCTTTATGGTTTATACTTCTTGCTTTTTGCTAGCCCTTCTGGCTTGCAAAATTACAACCCCAAGAGGGAGTTCTCTTCCATTTAACACTGGCCACTGCATAAAGATGCTTCATCTGTTCCAGGAAGCTGAGTTTTCAAGTTCTCTCCCTGGGACCTTTGGTGGGACCTATGCAGAAACCAGTAAGTCAAAGAAAAATAGAAGGTAAGGAGATGAGATGATAAAGGGAAGGAGAAAGAGAAAGTGTGAGAAAGATTTTTTGGGGGAGAGGGATCAATGAGAAATGGGGTTTAAAAAACATTATGGGGCTGTTTCTTTCCCTCCAAATCTAAAAACAAGGACAAAGCATGAGGGGAGTAAAATCGTGAATAGCATTTCCCAGCATCATTCTGTAAAGCTTTTAGTACAGGCATTTAACTTACATTTAAATGGCAATTTGACATAAACAATATTGTAATTAAATTTATCCCCTTCTAACATAAATGTAATTGCCTTTTATTTTTTATATTGTTAACAGTTAATTAAACCTACTAACCCTTTCCTACTAATTTCCCCATCTCTGCCCATATGACAATGGAGAAAGTGAACAGACCTAGCCCAAGACTATTTGTTGTCTGAGGCAGAATGGCAAATGCTGCCCCTTCCCAAGTCATGACAGATGGCTGGCCAATTTTTCACCCTCTGAGTAAAACTTAAAAAATACATTAAACAGACACCCATTTGCTGCCCTTTCATAATACCCAGGATCATTTGTCTCATACCCAATGGTAAGGTCAGTCTTGTATATCCTTCCTTCCTGCTTTTGATCTTGCCCAGATCCAACAATTGGCACAGGTTGTCTTCATGAAGCTCATTTTGCCACCTCACTTGTTTGATCCATGAATCACACTTGTGTCAGTTTACAAATGTAAACAGAGCAGAATGGCCAGAATCACAGCACATCAGAAGCAATGCTCATTCCTTTAAAATATAAACATATGATGCTGCAGAAAATATTGCAGTAGTATCTGCTTTCTTTTAAGGAAGTAAGAAGCATACATTCCACATACATTCCTTTCATATAACTTAAAAATAACAACCTTTAATGTGCTAGCAATATCACTTTAAAAAACAACAACCTTTCATGTGCTTGTTATCAAACAAGTTACATATATGTACAGTAGATACATTAAGCCATAATTAATTTCAGTTCCACTTTCAATGGGTCTGCTCCAAATATGACCAAACCTGGATCAATCTGCTGGACCAATGCTACTCAAAGTAATGGTCCAAGGACCAGTGCCAGTCCATGAGTCACCAGCTGCCAGTCCCTGGAGTTTCCAAGAAAGGAAGAAACAATTGTAGTCAAAGGGCACAAATACAGCATTGGCCCCTGGCACATTGGGAAAAGTAAAATGCTGATCTCTCACAACATATAGTTTAAGAAGCTCTATCGTACTCCTTACAATAAAGCTTTAGTAAGCAGCTCTTAAGTAGTCTTGGCTGGAAGATTCTTTCAAGGAACATGCCAACATCATTACCAACAAAGAAAATGATTGTCTCATATTTTCTGGGTGTGGGTGTGTACCCCAGTGCCTCCATAGTTGCCCACCCCAATGTACTCTGTAGTAATCTAGATGAACTCAGAGAAAGGAGGAACTGCTCTAGAAGTCCTGGGAAGGGCGGAGGAATTTTAACCTGTAGCCTAGGCCTGATTTTGATCAACTACAGGCTTGTGAGAAGGAGGAAGACCTTCATGTTTTAACTCCTTACCCTTCAACATTTCACAGATGAAAAACAAAACAAGGGTGCAACAAGCTGTTAAGGAAAAAGCAACATGGGATATACAGTAATAGAAATAAAAATATGTATGTGAGTGTCAAAGTGACTAAGCAGGAGCAATCAGGAAGATACACAGGTGAAAAAGATAATATAATTAAGAAGCCTTGAGAGCCAAGGACAAAGTTATAGAAGGTATATTGAGAACACCTGTGATAGATTGCAAACACCTGAGACTCATTAAGTGGTCAAGGTAAAGTGATGAAACACTTGGGTTGGTCTTAGGTATGGGATGATCTATGTGGACCAATCAAGATGTATGTACACACCCACTGGGTGGAAACTGACTGGTGGGTGGTGTCTAACAATGGCTATAAATTGCAATGTTTGCTAATGTACATTGTGGAGTAGTTTGGTGTATTGTTGGAGATATTGTGAAGTGTAGAGATTGTGATTTGTAGGGCATATAGTATTTATGTATATAGTAGAATAAAGTAGATCTTTTATATAAGACTACTGAGTTGTCTGGTGTCTTGAGGGAAGATACAAGAGCCAGAAGAATCCTGGAGAAGTTTGGAGACATCTCAGGAAGAAGAGTGAGAAGGCTTGGAGAGTTTGTCAGGGTCTTCAGCCTATTCTCTGAAACTCTGCTGCTTGTGAAAGAAGCATCAACCACTGATCAAAGCTGGTCAGCTCTGCTGCATAACAAGGTGGTGAGTTAGAGCCAGAGGTGAAGAGCTACAACTCCCATCATCCCTGACAAGGGTTATGGGCCCAGATACTAGAGCAACCAGCATCCACAGAAGCTGAAAGTTCCAGAGAGTGGAAGGTTTTGTGGAGCATTGTGAGTAAATCATTTTGTATTTTGTCTGCTGTGCATACTCAGAAGGACTGTGTCAAATTGAGTCACTGCACATATTAAGATGGAGATCCTAAAGTTTAGTAAATTAAATAGAAACAACTACTCTACCTGGAAAATATATGCCCAATCTCTACTCATAAAGGAGTCTCTGTGGTCGACAGTTGAAACAGGGCTGGCAGCTGATGCTAATGCAGCCACTCGAGAAAGAGACGCTAAAGCAAAAGCATGTCTTTATCTCATGCTAGAAGAAGACTTGATTAACGACGTAAGAGATAAAGTGTCCTCCAAGGATGTGTGGGAGTCCTTGCAGAGAATACACACTCCTTCAACTGTGTTTGCAAAAATGCTTTGGTCTAAAAGAATTTACAGACAAAAGATGACTAAAGGACAGTGTGTGATAGAACATTTAAAAACAATGCAAGATTTATTTGTGCAAGCTGAACTGAGAGGAGTGGAAATTAGCAAAGAGCAGCAGTGTTATATTTTGCTGGAATCGCTAGATCCTTCTTGGGACAACATTACAAATAGCTTGCAAAATTTGCCAGAAGCTGAGCTGAACAGAGACTTAATTGTTGCCAGAATATTGGAAGAAAACTTGAGAAGAAAGTCTGAGCAGGGTGACTCAGCAAGTTTAAGGACTGTGCCAAAACAACAAACAACGCCTGAACTACGAAAGCAGGAAGAAGCAGCTTCTACAAGGGAGCAACGGAGGTGTTTTTATTGTAAAAAGATTGGTCATCTGCAGAGACATTGTAAACAATTTGCTGCTGAGAGAAGCAAGCAAGGAGAGAGCAGATGGCAGCCGCGGCAGTATCAAAAGCAGTCCAAACCTCCATTTTTGAAGGACAGTGGTAACAAGAATGGGGTTGCAACCATGATTAAGGAAAAACAAAATACTAATTGTAAATGGTTGACTGATTCAGGAGCATCATCTTCAATGTGTAACAATATTAATTTGATAAGTAATAGAAAATCAGCTAATGTAAATACTGTAGTTTTAGCTGATGGGAAAGAGCTCAGTACTGTAAATCAAATGGGTACAGTTTACATTCCAGGGCTAAAGGAAAACTTTAATGATGTGTTACATGTAAAGGAGTTAGAAAATAATTTGTTATCAGTAAGCAGATTAACAGACAGAGACTACACAGTCATTTTTGAAAAGAACATGTGTAAGATAAAATTGAATGGGGAATTGCGAGGCATAGGCTTGAAAAAAGATAAGCTTTATTATTTGGAGGACAATATTGATTGCTACAGGGTTGAAAATGCTAATAACATAGACAATAGTCCAATTCATAAAGACTGCATACATGAACTACACAGGAAATTTGGCCATGCTAGTTTCAGATGTTTAAAGAAGTTAATCAGTATGTGTCCAGATTTAAAAGTTGCTGAATGCAAAAATCACTTAGATTGTACTGTATGCAATCAGGTAAAGGTCAGAGCTTTTCCAGTAGCCAAGAAAACCAAAAGAATTGCTCAAAGACCATTTCAGTTTGTACATGCAGATGTTGCCCAAGCTAATTGTTTATCTTTAGGAGGAAGCAAATATTACCTAGTAATTGTTGATAGGTTTACAAGGTTTGCTTTTGTAAGAATATTGAAAAACAAATCTGACGCTGGGCAAAGTTTAAAAGCATGGGTAAGAATGGTGGAAAGACAATTTGATATTAGAGTAGGCACCATTGTTACTGACCGAGGAGGAGAATTTCTAAGTAATCAATTGTTCAATTGGTTTCAAAAGGTGGGAATAAGGCATGAAACTACTAATCCCGCTTGTCCTAACGAAGATGGTTTAGCGGAGAAAAAAATACAAGATATAAAAAGGATAACTGCTTGTTTGATGGCAGATGCAGAGGTAAAAGATAGTTTCTGGGCAGAAGCAACTTTGACAGCAGTACATATTAGTAACAGACTGCATCATTCAGAAATTGAAGACATTCCCTACAGGGTATTGTATGGGAGAGTGCCAAATTACAAGTATTTGAGGGTCTTTGGACAGTTTGCTTATGTTTACATTCCGGCTTGTTTCAGGAAGAAAGGAGAACCCAAAAGTAGAAGGCTTAGGTTTTTAGGTTATTCTGGAAATAGCTACAAGTTTCATTTAGGTGGAAAAGAAGTGCAGTATTCTAGGTCTGCTAATTTCGAGAGACATGCCGGTTGGGACAAACTGCATGCCAATAAAGAAGTTTTCTTGAGGTTAGGAAATTCAAATGAGCCAGAAACACAAACTGAACCAACTTCAGGAAACGGAGGGGTTTCAGTTAAGCCAGAAGCATCCACTAGCAGCAGTGATAGTTCTTCAGATAATGAGACACAATCTAGACCTATTACTACTAGAATGACTGAGGACAAGAGATTTAGTCATAGAACTATAACTCCCAGTACAGAAAGTGAGGATGAAAGAGACAGATCAGCAGAGTTTATTCCCAGACGTAGTCACAGAGTTAGAAAGCCTCCAGATAGGTTTGTTGTGACAAATGCAAGAGCTTGTTTAGCAGTGGAAGAGCCTGAAAGTTTTGAAGAGTTGGAAAGTTTGTCTAGAGAAGAACAGGAAAGATGGATTGATGCAATGGATGATGAGTTTGGTTGTCTGGTAAATAAAGATGTTTTTGAAATAGTTGATAGACCCAAAGACAAGAAAGTAATTGGTTGTAAGTGGGTGTACAAAAAGAAAGAAATGCCAGATGGAAGTATTAAGTATAAAGCTAGGTTAGTAGCTAAAGGTTTTGCACAACAGCAGTATGAGAACTATGATAAGACATATTCTCCAACTGCAAAGCCAGAAAGTCTGAGAATGGTTCTGGCTGTAGCAGCAAAAAGAAGTTTAGTTGTAGAGCATTTTGACTTTGAAACAGCTTACTTGAATGCTAGTTTAGATGAAGAGATCTTTATGGAGCAGCCACAAGGTTTTGAAGAAAATAGTAGTCAGAAAGTTTATAAATTAAAAAAAGCATTGTATGGATTAAAACAAAGTGCCAGAGCATGGAATTTGTGCATTAATGAAGAGTTAGCTAAACTAGGATACAAAAGGAGCATTGCAGATGCTTGTGTCTATACAAAAGGAGACATAGTGTTAGTAATTTATGTAGATGATTTGTGCGTGGCAGCAAAGTCAAGACAGGAGATTGAATCAGTAAAAAAAGAGTTGTCTAAAAAGTTCGTTTTGAAGGATCTAGGTTTATTAAAGTCTTATTTAGGTATTGGTGTTGAGTGGACAGAAGAAGGACATTGTTTGTTAAGTCAGAGAAAGAAAATTGAAAATTTGATTGAAAAGTATGGATTACAAAATGCTAAAATAGTAAGAGCTCCAATGACAACTGGTTTTGTATCTGAAAAAACAACTAGAGATTTTGAAGACAAGACTTTATTCAGGAGCATAATAGGATCTTTACAATTCATATCTTGCCACACCAGACCAGACATTTCGTATGCTGTAAATGTATTGTCCAGAAGAGTTAATGATCCAAAAATTGAAGACTGGACAGCAGTAAAACACTTATTGAGATATTTGAAAGGAACTCTAGATAAGAAATTGATAATTAGAAACAGTCATTCAGATTTAGATTGCTATGTAGACAGTTCTTTTGCATCAGAATTAGGAGACAAGAAGTCAGTTACAGGAATAATAATCAAGTACAGTGAAAGTCCAATAGTCTGGAGAAGTAGGAAACAAACAAATGTAGCGATAAGTACGACGGAAGCAGAATTCGCAGCTTTAAATGAGATAGTGAATGAGGTACAGTGGGTTGAGCAATTGTTGAATGATTTAAATGAAAGTTACAAGATACCAGTAGAAATTCTGGAAGATTCACAGTCATGCATAGCAATGGCTGAAGCTGAAAATTTGAAGAACAGAACAAATTATGTTGGAGTAAGATATCAAAATGTGCGAGACATGGTTCAGAAGGGTAAAATAGAATTGAGATATATAGAAACACAACACAACATAGCAGATTTGTTCACAAAAGCATTGACGGCGGAAAAACATGAAAGACTGACACAAATGGTTGGAATGACATTGTAAGACACATACAATATTTTATTTCGGAGGGGATTGTTAAGGAAAAAGCAACATGGGATATACAGTAATAGAAATAAAAATATGTATGTGAATGTCAAAGTGACTAAGCAGGAGCAATCAGGAAGATACACAGGTGAAAAAGATAATATAATTAAGAAGCCTTGAGAGCCAAGGACAAAGTTATAGAAGGTATATTGAGAACACCTGTGATAGATTGCAAACACCTGAGACTCATTAAGTGGTCAAGGTAAAGTGATGAAACACTTGGGTTGGTCTTAGGTATGGGATGATCTATGTGGACCAATCAAGATGTATGTACACACCCACTGGGTGGAAACTGACTGGTGGGTGGTGTCTAACAATGGCTATAAATTGCAATGTTTGCTAATGTACATTGTGGAGTAGTTTGGTGTATTGTGGAGTAGTTTGGTGTATTGTTGGAGATATTGTGAAGTGTAGAGATTGTGATTTGTAGGGCATATAGTATTTATGTATATAGTAGAATAAAGTAGATCTTTTATATAAGACTACTGAGTTGTCTGGTGTCTTGAGGGAAGATACAAGAGCCAGAAGAATCCTGGAGAAGTTTGGAGACATCTCAGGAAGAAGAGTGAGAAGGCTTGGAGAGTTTGTCAGGGTCTTCAGCCTATTCTCTGAAACTCTGCTGCTTGTGAAAGAAGCATCAACCACTGATCAAAGCTGGTCAGCTCTGCTGCATAACAAGGTGGTGAGTTAGAGCCAGAGGTGAAGAGCTACAACTCCCATCATCCCTGACACAAGCAACATCAGCGTTTGGTTAAGATGGCAAATATTATTAATGAGGAAGAACACACAAGCTAGCAAAGGCTACAGCAGTTTGCTTTTACCTGAGTCTACAGGGAAAGGAAAGATTCTGTCCTCTTCTCCTTTCTTCTTTGCTAAGTTATCTGCGTGCAAACTACTTTTGCCCTTTGAACTCGGTTTGCACCAGTGGAAGTAAGGGGAGGACAAAGGGGAAATCCCTGCAGCATTTTAGCCTGCAGCCTAAGGATCCAGTGGCTCAAGATGCTGACTCTGTTGATTGCAAGGTTGGCAGGTTGGCAGTTCGAGGCCTGGGTGCTGCATGAAGGGGTGAGCTACCATCACTAGTCCCAGCTTCTGCCAACCTAGCAGTTAGAAAGCATGCAAATGCAAGTAGAGAAATAGGTACCACTTCGGTGGGAAGGTAAATAGTATTCTGTGCAATCATGCTGGCCACATGATCACAGACTAGTCTCTGACAATGCTGACTATTCGGCTTAGTAATGGAGATGAGCACTGCCCTCTATGGTCAGACATGACTTGACAACCTTGTCAATGGGGAATACCTTTACCTTTTACATAGGTTATTGACCAACTGCAGGCTATGTCAGTAGGAAGAAGTGTCAGCCACCTCTAAAGAACAATTTGATTTCCTGGTCTTAATGCTGTCAGCTATTCTGGTTATATTTTTTTACATTATTCTTTGCTGTTCTAGCACACTGGAGATGCAAAAGATGCCACAGATATGTTCCTGTTTGTTATACTGAAGATGGATGTGCTGCTGTAAACCAATATGCTGCAGATTACATACCAGATAGATTGTCAGAAGTCGATCTGTTACATGCCTTAGTTATAATATGTATAAACAAATATGCACGATTTATGAGCAGTGCAATTGAGCATTTTTGTGTTACATTCTGCCTTATTGAGTAGTTGGGCTTTATGCAACAGCAGCCAGAAGTTCAACTGTCAGTACTTCCCCTGGAAATACTGGGGTACTAGTGGGTTACAAAAGCATAAAGAGCAGAACAATATTTCCATAAGTGTCCCAGAGGTCAAGTTTATGTCTGATGTTTATATAGTAATTTAAATATCTGAAAATTGCAGGTCAGGAGAGGAATGCTTGCTCCTGAATGGCTTGGGATAACTCTAGGAAGAATGAAAATGATCTCCCCAGTAGTGCTCAAATTATATCAAAGAAGATAGGAAAATCCTTAATGATATTTATATAACCCTTGCCTTAAATGCCTTCAGCATAGGCAAAATAATGGCTCCCTGTAGCAAACTTTGCAAATGTTACATTTTTTGGACTGATGAACCCAGAATGCCCAACTAGCAATTGCCATGTTCTCTGGAAGATTCTGGGAGTTGTTGACCAAAAAGTTACTTTTCTAAGGTCTGTCTTGTAGCCTTCTGTAAAGCCTTAGGTGAGAGGGAAGCACCACCCTCTGTGATTCCAACACTGCATTCACAGTCCTCCTAGAAACTTTTGTTATGGGGTGGAAACATGATAGATGGAAAAATCAGCCAATTTTTAGTACAGACACTTTCTGCCTGTTTTTTGTTTTTTTTTTAATGAAAGCTGGTGTGTCTACTTAATGAAAGGACAGAAGGAGTCTAGTGAGCCTCTTTGGAAAGAAGTATCAGTTTAATATGCTGAGAGTGGGTACTGGCACCTCATAGTATTAGGACAGTTGGAACTTGGCCTTCCTAGTAAGGAATGGCATGTACTTTTCAAAAGACAGAACAGAACAAAAATCCAACATTTATAGCGGTGGGGACAGGGGAGGAAGTACCCCAAGGAAAGTAGAAAGTTTCATATGTTTTTGTGTACTACAGTACACAATAGTGAAATATTGTGAAAAAAATGGTTTAAGTAACAATGAGTATAAATAATAACAATAAATACGCTATGACAATGATAATAATGTAAATGATACATATATGGTTAGATAAACTGAATGTTTTGAGAACAAGGTCAAAAATAGATAAAAATATGAATTAACCTTCAAAGGATGACAAACAGAGGGAAAAACTGAAGACAATAAATTATTAGGAAAGATGTACCTGCACAAATGGATTTAACAATGGGAAGTCAACAATTTAAGCTACTTATGAAAATTACTACCTGTAAAATAAATGTTTTAATATGTTAGTTTGTCTTGTCTTGTTTAATTTTATGTTGAATAACCAATAAAAATATATATATTTTAAAATTGTCCACATAGGTGGCTGAGATAGTGACACCTTTATTTTCTGATGGTTCAATGTACACAAACATGCACAAAATAATTAAAAATATTGTGTATAACATTACTTTCAGGCTATGTGAATAAGATGCATACAAAACATAAATGAATTTTGTGTTTAAAGTAGGGCCCCATCTCCAAGATACCTCATGATGTACATGCAAATATTCTAAAATATGGGGGGGGGGGGGGAAATCAGAATCCCAAACACTTCTGGACCCAAGCATTTTGTATAAGGGAGACCCAACCTGTACTATATTATAGAATTCTTTTCTCTTTTAAATGTTTTTTAATGTTCTGTTTTTAATAGAACATGAACATCATCACATTTCCATTCCAACAGAGACTTTCATAAGAATACTTTATTTTCTGAAAAAATAGATTACCAACATCATGGATTTATATAGACTATGGTTCCTGTAACTGAATAGCAACTGAAATTTTGGCATCAATTGAAATATTTTGCTTACAGTTCTCTCTGTGTTAAGCATTAGACAAATTTTGTGTGGGTGGGAGTAAACTTTATGAGTGTTTGGCACTTATTCTCCACATAGGAGCACATCCCTTACAGTTCCAACAAGTCCCACATAAAAGTAACTTCCTGGAAGTAAATGTCTATAGGGTGGAAGCTTCCTCTCTTATGCAAATGCAGAAAAGAGGCAGGACTATGCCATTAAATTAAGTCCTTAATTTTGTGTTTAAAATACCTATTTCTAGCCATGGTATTGAAGAAATCATTTATGAGAGGATATCTTAAAAGCCCAAATTATGGATTTTATCATTCTGATTTATATAGCTGAATGTATATCTATTGTGTAGTGTTTGTCTTGCAATTTCTAGCCAAGAGGACATCAAAGAAAAAATGGATAAAAGGTTGGAAATTGCATGAATAGCATCATCGATCCAAGGAGTACTTTTGTCTTTAGAACACAAAGCAACCCTGAGTAGTGACTCTGGGGGGAAGCAGACGGCCAAAAGGGCCATTTGGGGGGGTAGGGAAGGGGAGGGACAGCCGCATGGTGGGCGCCCCAACCCCTTCCCCAGGTCGTCCTCGGACCACTGGCCCCTCCGCACGGCCGGCGCTCTGAGGAGGACCTCCCGCCGCAGTGTTCGCACATGCTGTGGCGGAAGAATCGCTGAAGATGCACTGCAGCCTTTTGCGGTGCACCTTCGGTGACTTGTGGAAGGAGCGCCAATTTAACCCTACTTCCAGGGGCGGTGAAGCTGCGCCGTGGGACCAAGGTGTGGGGATACCTCAGCCCCGCAGCACAGCTTCCCGGGGTGGCCCACGTCCGCCCGTCTGCTTCCCCATTAAGTACTCACAGATCTTAAAGTTTATATAACCAAAGAACAGCTGTGTATGAATGGAACAACTGAACATTTGCAGCTGTTACAGGGAAGTAGCAAATGAACTGTCACTTCTTAATTATCAGAACTAATAATTTGGTAAGTGCTAACATCCCTCCAAGTGACATTAATTAATATAGTTCAAGGCAGTTTCCTAGGTATGAATTTGGCTAAAATGTTAATCAGACAAACATTTTGACATACTGGAATGGACAAGCACACTAGGGAAGCAATCCTGGCCTGCAACTTAATAACAAAATAGGATGTGCATTTGATTTTTATAGCTACAGTTCCAAACCCATGAAACCTAGATACTTGAGAAGATATTGATGCTAAGGTGACTCTAAGGGTGTCTGTAAATGTTAATCACTTTTAAAATGCATAAATTACTGTCATTTGTCACTAGGTGGCAGATGTTCTTAACAAGTACATAGGTTTTCTGTCATAACATTTTGAAGCTGGGTAGTGGTGGTAATCTGAGGGACACGGCGTTATAGGGCTCCCTTTGTTCTGGGACAGCCTTCCCAGATACAGAGTAGACCCACTCTCTTGGGGTCTGTAAGACAGATGTGTGACAATGAATATGGTCAATGTTTTCAGCAGCTATGGTTTCAATTAAATGGGGAGGGCATAATGTCTCCATCTCTGACAACTGTACAACTTTGGAGATTATCACACCTGCAAATCCTGCTGGGATAGAAGCGGGATTGAAAACCCAAAACCAGGTCTTATCGTATGCAGCCAAAGCCGGGTGAGTGCAACCCATCTGTAGCCCAGATCCCAGCCGTGCTTATCCAGCAGTTTTTGAAAAATGTCAAGCACCTGTTTTTGAAAAGCTGCTGAATAAGCATGGCTGTGATCCAGGTTGCAGATGGGTTGCTTTCACCCAGCCTCGGCTGCATGCAATAACATCTGGTTTTGACTTTTCAATCCTGCGTCTATCCCAGCAGGATTTGCAGGTGCAATAATCTGCATGTGCAAGAGTTTGGGGTATCAAAGTAAGGGCTGTTTCCAAACTGTGTAAGCCTGGGTAATTTTGCTAGATGGGTATGTATTGGCAGACTTTCACTATCCCAGTTACTCCAACAGAGCATCTGAACTGTTCCTGGGGAGAAATAATTGATTCAACAAGATGCATCGTCAGGAACATTGATTATTTAAGTAGTCTGCAATTTCATCTTCTGGAGAAAAATATACAATAGACAAAGTAATTCAGTTTGTATTTTTAAACTTTATTATTTAATGCTTTCCTAAGGAATTAGTGATTACCAGTGGGATACAGTTCACTTCATATGAAGTAGAATAAGTACTTCTACAACAACAGGATAAAGCACAAGGCTGTTTCCATGTACTCTCCATGGAAGGATGGCTTAGTGGAAAGGATCAGCACACCAGCAAAACATTATGAGAGCAGAGATGGAAGCAGGGAGTAGAGAGAAAGAGTACTGGCACATTGTACTCAAACCTCTCCCCATGTGCTGTCATAAGGCACACTTTGAATGTTAGAGTGGGGTTATGTTTGCTACTAGCCACTTGACAACAACGTTTTCAAAAAGCAATCTGGAAAACTTTGTTTACCAGCTTAGTCCTCATTGGACAACAGTAAAACATTTTTTTTAATTTCTAAGAAGATTCAAAGCAAGTACAAGTAGCAGCAGCTTACTGGACTCTTTATGGCACTTGGAGGCCTTTCTTAGCAGGAAGAACCTGGACACAATAGTTAATGCATTGGTAATTTTCTGGTTAAACTGTTGCAAAGTATTGCTTTTGAAGATGACAACCATAACATAATAATTTGCTGTTAAATTATCATAATGAAGTTACTTTGATGTTATATAAAATATCCAGAAAGAGACATTGCTTTCTTTTGTGCTCACTTGCCAGAATCAGGCAAGAAACCATGCTAAGCATCCCATCTTTCTATTTCTTTTTCATTTGTATTCCTTCCATTTCCAGCCAAAGCATGACAGGTGGTTCAAAGAAAGCTGGAAATGTTATTTGGAAAGCTAAGTGAATTGCTCTTATAACTTAAATAAGTACTCACTTAGTGCCTCTTAGGCTTTATATCTGCAGATTTGCATGAGTTTCATATTTATTTATCCATGTCAGCTCATAATAATTCTCTATTTTTCATTTCTCGCTTCATTTAAATCTCAACACAGCAGATATTCTTGGACACAGAGCTTACAGAGGAGGTTGCTTTTGCAGTTTTCTGTGGTTATCTTTCCCCCCTCTTATTGGGCACAGTCAGTAAATATGTTCTGTTACCTTGAGTTGTAATTTGTTTTAAATCCACTGAGTGAAAAAGTGAAAGGAAAAAAAAATACTTTCACAAAATACGTTAAAAAACCTCACTGCAATTTGCCATTCATTTCTGGTTGTATAGTATTCCAGCTTCTTCACTTTATTGGCACAACTGTAGCTTGAGACAGTGGCAGTTATTAAATATAATTTAAACAATCTGTCGTAGGGCATGGTTCTACTACTCTTGTTTCTTATAGAGGTCTCATAATAGGCTCTCATCTCATTACACTTTTGCAAGAGTTTTGCTCAAGCTCAATCAAGATCTTCGAAGCTTTCAGTGGGAATTTTGATCAATGTGGGTTTTGATGAAAGTGCAGCCTGTGGGCTGAATGCCACCTGTCATAGGCTCCAGTGCAGGCCTGCACACTTCTGTAACTTCCCCAGATTATTTGAAAAAGATTCCTTGTATTCTCTGAGGTTGTTATTGTGTGCCTTCCAAGTCATCTCAAATTTAGGGAAATCCTAATGTAAACCCATCTTTATCAATGACTTGGATATAGGAATAGAGGGCAAACTCATCAAATCTTCAGATTACACCAAATTAGGAGGGGTAGCTAATACCCCAAAGGAGAGGATCAAAATTCAAAATGATCTCCATAATTAGAAAGCTTGGCCAAAACTAACAAAATGAATTTCAACATGGAGAAATGTAAGGTACTACACTTAGGCAGAAAAAATGAAATACACAGATACAGAATGAGGGACACATGGCTTGATAAGACTACATGTGAAAGGAATCTAGAAGTCCTAGTAGATCACAAGTTGAACATGAGTCAATAGTGTAATGCTGCAGCTAAAACAGCCAATGGGATTCTAGACTGCATCAATAGACATATAGTGTCAAGATTGAGGGAAGTAATAGTACCACTCTATTCTGCTTTGGTCAGGCCTCACCTGGAATATTGCATCCAGTTCTGGGAACCACAATTCCAAAATTGACAAGCTGGAGTATGTCCAGAGGAGGGCAACCAAAATGGGGAAAGGTCTGGAAACCATGCCCTGTGAGGAGCAGCTTAGGTAGAAGGGTATCTTTAACTGGAGGAGAGAAAGTTAAGAGGTGATATGATAGCTCTGTTTAAATATTTAAGGGTGGCATACTGAAAATGGAGCAAGTTTATTTTTTTCCAGCTCCAGATAATAGGACATGGAGCAATGCATTCAAACTACAGAAAAGAGATTTCAGTTCAGTATTAGGAAGATCTTTCTGACAGTAAGAGCTGTTCGGTAGTGGAACATGCTGCCCTGGAGTGTGGTGGAGTCTCCCTCTTTGGAGGTCTTTTAGCAGAGGCCGGATGGCCATCTGTTGGGGGTGCTTTGATTGTGAGTTCCTGAATGGCAGGAGGTTGGACTGGATGGTCCTTATCATAGAATCATAGAATCATAGAGTTGGAAGAGACCACAAGGGCCATCCAGTCCAACCCTCTGCCATGCAGGAACTCCCAATCAAAGCATCCCTGACAGATGGCCATCCAGCCTCTGCTTAAAGACCTCCAAGGAAGGAGACTCCACTACTCTCCGAGGGAGTGTGTTCCACTCTCGAACCGCCCTTACTGTCAGAAAGTTCCTCCTAATGTTGAGGTGGAATCTCTTTTCTTGCAGCTTGCATCCATTGTTTCGGGTCCTAGTCTCTGGAGCAGCAGAAAACAAGCTTGTTCCCTCCTCGATATGACATCCCTTCAAATATTTAAATACGGCTATCATATCACCTCTCAGCCTTCTCTTCTCCAGGCTAAACATCCCCAGCTCCCTAAGTCGTTCCTCATAGGGCTTGGTTTCCAGACCCTTCACCATTTTAGTTGCCCTCCTTTGGACACGCTCCAGTTTCTCCACATCCTTTTTGAATTGTGGTGCCCAGAATTGGACACAGTATTCCAGGTGAGGCCTGACCAAAGCAGAATAGAGTGGCACTATTACTTCTCTTGATCTAGACGCTATACTTTTACTGATGCAGCCTAAAATTGCATTGGCCTTTTTAGCTGTTGCATCGCACTGTTGACTCATGTTCAACTTGTGGTCCACCTGGATTCCTAGATCCCTTTCACACGTAGTCTCATTCAGCCAGGTGTCCCCCATCATATATCTGTGCTTTTCGTTTTTCCGCCCTAAGTGCAGTACCTTACATTTCTCCGTGTTGAATTTTGAATTTTGATCCTGTCCTCTGGAGTATTAGCTACTCCTCCTAATTTGGTGTCGTCTGCAAATTTGATAACTATGCCCCCAATACCGTCATCCAAGTCATTAATAAAGATATTGAATAGCACTGGGCCCAGGACAGAGCCCTGTGGCACCCAACTCTATCATCTCTTCCAACTCTATGATCCTATGATTCTATCTAGAGGAGGGCAACTAAAATGGTGAAAGGTCCAGAAACTATGACCTGTGAGGAGTGACTTAGGAAGCTGGGTATGTTTAGCCTGGAGAAGAAAAGGTTAAGAGGTGATATGATTTAAATATGTTAAATTTAAATGTTTAAATATTTGAAGGGATGTCACACTGAAGATGAAGCAAGTGTGCTTTCTGCTGCTCCAGAGACACAGAGCAATGGATTCAAGCTACAAGAAAAGAGATTCTCCCTAAACATTAGGAATAACTTCTAACAGTAAGACTTGTTTGACATTGGAATACACTACTTCAGAGTGTGATGGAGCCTTCTTCTTTGGAGGTTTATAAAAAGAGGATGGACGGTCATCTGTCAGGACTGCTTTGATTGTGTTTTCTTGCACAACAGGGGGCTGGGCAGGTTGATCTTGTGGTCTCTTCGAACTCTATGATTTTATCATAGGTTTGTGTTGGATTCTAGGATTCCATCATAGGATTTATTCGGGGGTGGGGGTGGGTTTGCCCTTCATTCCTCTGAAGTTGAGAGAGCGTAACCTTGGGGTCACCTCATCAGTTTCCATGACTGAGTGGGGATTTGAACCATGGTCTCCCAGAGTCCCACTCAACACTCAAACTACTGCACCATACTGGTTCATTTCCTAATTAATCCTACAGTCCTCTAAGGGATTTTTCTGAACTTCCAATGTGTTTTTAGGTGTTTGGGAGGGGCTTTTCCTAAAATAAGGACTTCTAGGGGAATATTACCAATATAGTGGTAGGACCAACAGGTGCAATCCTTTGTTTTTCCTCTTCCTTCTCCAACAGTGGAAAAATCCAGAAGGTTAACATCCCTGTGATTGGGCAGAATAATGTGTCTTCTAACCAGGAGGTAGGCAGCTTCCCTTTCTTATCCATTGTAACTTCAAAATTAGGAATTCCTTCTTTTTCAAGCTAAAGTCTTGTTTAATATGCAAAATATTCCTTACTTCATTTTGCACAGAAACAAGACCTTAGTGAGAAAGAGGAAAGGACAAATTATGAAGGCTTATGCAAGTGTATTCCTGACAGTAAGACCCAAATTCCTAGATCCAAATGTATTATAATATGGTCATACACATTAGTATTACATTGGTAATGTACAGGTCTACTAAGACACAAATGACCAAAATGCACCACTCCTTGTTATGTTTTGCATTCTTAGTTGCTCAAAAGGGATTTCCTGAAGTTACACACAGTGTAACACACAGTTGGCTCTTTGCATCCACAAATCGAACCATCCACAGATTGAAAATATTATATATATATATATATATATATATATATATATATGTAAATTTCCAAAAGTACACCTTGATTTTGCCATTTTATATAAGGGACACCATTGTACTATGGCATTATATTTAATGGGACTTGTGCATCCATGGATTTTGGCATCCATGGGGGAGTCCTGTAACCAAACCCCCGGAGGATACCTAGGGCTCACTATATTTTTCTATATTAAAAAAGGATACTTTTTGTTAACCAAACTGGGAGAAAATCAGCAACATATCTGTTGGGGAAAGATGCTTTAATTACAAAGAGGTGTCCTATTATGTTCCCCTTGTCATCCAACTGAGCACAAGAGACAAAAGACTTTCTCCATGGCATTATGTTTGTCCTCATTTCCCCTTTATTCTCTTTTTATTCACTGTTGTTGAGCTGGGAGTGGAGGAGAGCACTGGGTATTATTGGGTGCCCAAAAAACATCCATGTGATTTACACAGTTAGAAGACTGGGTCCTGCAAACCAGTATGAATCTAGCAATGAAAATGTATGTAGAAACTCCACACTGTTGATCTGAAGGAAAATGAAAATACATGTACACAGCCATAGCCTAAAGGGCAATTTTTCTGAAAATGTATCTTTGCATTTACCTTTTTTGGCTCCATCGCACAGGCGACTGGGAACACAGTGGCCAGGAAATCAGGAGCAATCAAGGCAAACCTGAAGGACAAAAGATCCCCTTATGTCAAAACCAGAGATCATAAACCCGCCACTCATACATTAGTGGCAAATAATGGTAGTAAAGAAATAGTTGTTCTTTGTGCAGCAGTTTGGCCATCTTGAATGAATAATGAAAATGAATTAGAAGAAGAGACATCACCATTTAATCTTGGTTAGTGTGTTGTTTTATGCACAGAAGCTGGATAACCTTACATCAGTAGTTCTGCCCAAAATCCCTTTCTTTCCTTGGAATAATCTGGTCCTGCCCTGGCACTTACTTCTACATCCTCTATGCATGAAGAGAGAGGAAGAGAGCTACATTGAGGAAATCCCTTCTTTTGCCTCTCTGTGCCCAGGTGGATGACAAGGGAAACAAGAAAGGACACCTCTTGATATTTGCAACTATTGCTTGGCAATAATAGTAGGGTCCTATCTGCTCTGCTTGCCTACCTAATTGGGATCCCCCACTTATTTTAAACTAGTAATTGGAGATAACCACAAGATTATCATCTGTTCTCTTTCCTAGTTGGGAGGATAATCCCACTATTATCTCTAATCAGTAATCAGAAATAACAATAGGAACCCTAGTTGTGCATAAGCAGAAAGGGAGATGAAAATAAAATGGACCTTATACAAATTCATGGTGCAACCATGTCTAGAATACTCTACAGTTCTGATCATTGCACCAAAAAAGGATAGTGTAGAACTGGAAAAAGAAGACTGAAGAAAATACTTCTTCTTACAGCACATAGATAATATGTGGAATTCACTCCTACAAGATTAGTTATAGCTAAACTTTATGGAAGATGGGACAATCGGTGGTGACTAGTCAGGATGACTTTATCTTACCTCCACCCAGGATGGCTATAAATCAGTTGCTGGAGAATGTGAAATGGAGGATCCTGCTGGTGGGCTTTTCAAAGGCAACAGATTGGCCACAGTGTAAGCAGAATGTTGGACTAGGTGGAAGCTTGGTCTCCAGCATAGCTCTTATGTTCATATGTTCAGTCAAGGTGTTGTTGACCTGAAGTTCTCATTGGCTGTAGATATGTTGCAGTCCAACATCATCCTGAGGATAACATGTTTCCCATCCTTGGTCACTTCAAATTTTCTAGTCAGTACAATGATGTTGCTTATTCATATGTGGGACTGCTCTATGCTGGGATTATATGGACTGTGTCACACAGAGACATCATTATGAAGGTTGCATAGGACACTCATTCATTCTCAACTGCATGAATCCCAGAACAGAGGGTTTGGGGGGTTGAACTATGGCGAGACTGGTGTCAGGGTAAGCCCACCTCCAATGATCTGGCAAAATTTAATCACCAAGATCTTTATCAATGATTAGGATGAAGGAATAGAAGGCATTTTTATCAAATGTGCAATGACACCAAATTAGGTGGAGTGGCTAATACTCCAGAGGATCAAAATTCAAAATGACCTCAATAGATTAGAAAGCTGGGCCAAAACTAATAAAATGAATTCCAACACAGAGAAATGTAATACTAAGGAAGAAAAAATGAAATGCACAGACATAGGATGGGGGACACCTGGCTTGACAACAGTACATGTGAAAAGGATCTAGGAATCCTAGTTGAACATGAGTTAACAGTGTGACTGTGCAGCTAAAAAAGCCAATGGGAGTCTAGGCTGCATTAATAGAAGTATATAGATCACAGGAAGCAATAGTGCCTCTCTATTCTGCTTTGGTCAGGACTCACCTGGAATACTGTGTCCAGTTCTGGGTACCACAATTCAAAAAGTATGTTGGCAAGTTGGAGCATGTCCAGAGGAGGGCCTTGCAAAGGATGGAGATATACTGGATTGCAAAGGAAGTATCCTTTTGTGTTGCAAATGGAAGTTAAATTTCCTAGACTTTGAGAATCTCTCAGTACCCACATGGCCAGAAGGTGGAGGGCCAGCCTGCATGAATAACCCCTCAATACAATCTGAACAGAGAACAACAATATACAGGCCTATTTCAATCTTTTTCTCCTCTATGGTTTAAAACACTTTTCTTGATGAAGAAGCCAATGGAGCTTTGAAAGTTTGCAACATTTGTATTGTGCATGTTGGTTGGTCCAATAAAGGTATCACAGTTTGGTGGATTTTGGATGTCATCAAACATTCTCAGGAATAATAAAGGCTGTCTACAGTCTATCCTATGCACACTTATTGGGGAGTAAGCTTCACTGAACATGTGACCAGCACTTCTGTGTATACATTGTGCTTGTAAGAGTCTTCACATTTAGGGATACTTGAAGGATAATGGATGTGGAATGAAATTGGCCTTTCCTCTCAAGTATTACAACTAGAGAAAAGTAGTCTGCTTTTTGAGCCCCCTTTAATTTATTTATTGAAAAGACAACATATCATACAGTTAAAGACAAAAACACATGTAATGACAACTTCTCAAAAATAAGAACTCACATTTACACAGAACACTTAAATTTCCCTTGAACTGACATAGTTCTATAATTATTTATATATCCTATCTATATGTTGTTATATCTTATGTTGCTTACCAACTTCTGGACATGATTAATAATAATAATAATAATAATAATAATAATAAAGCAACAAACAAATATCAACGTTATAATTATATCATAATTGTGAATTAAATAGAATCAATATGTAGGATAAGATGATATATAGGGAAGATAACAACTTTGAGCCCCTCTCTAACTTAAATAACACAAAACAATTTCAAACATCCTCCAAGAAAATTATTATTTTTATATTCACCCCAATATATCATCTACTTTCTCCTGAAGTATTATCCTAAAGCACCTCTTAATGTCTCCATCCTCCTTGGTACTTTCCCTTTGCCAAATGCAAAGGTCTGGACTCTGCTTAGAGAGCCGGAGATGAAGCAGTGAGTTGAAATCAATAACTTTGTCTGCTGTTGCTGTAAGTTAACAGCAAGTCTATTGATATTCTGAAACTGAAGCTCTCAGCATTGCCATAAAATGGAAAGAGGAACTCTAAAAGATATTAAATGGAAGTGCAAAGGCTTCCCTATGTGCTGTAATTATGAGAGAGTATTTCAGAACTTGGAAGAAACACAGACATCCCAGAGGAGTACAGGAGAATGGGTTTGCAAATATCATTTAGGGGGGTTGCAGACTGCCAGAAATAGTGCAAATTGAGTCCATTTTTAGGGTTAGGGTTAGTGCTAGGGAATCATGGGAACTGTATTTTATTGTGGCACCAGAGCTCTCTGACAGAGAAGGCTCAATGTGTCAGAAAAAACCCAATTCCCATGATTCCCTAGCACTAACCCTAACCCTAAAAGTGGACTCAATTTGCACTATTTCTGTCAGTCTGCAACCCCCCTTAGTTGTTCATGTCAAATCTGTTTGGTTCAAGCAATGGTGGAAATTCTACTATGAATTACAGTAAGACAATATGATGAAGGAAAATGAAGAGAAATCCAAGGATTTGGCTTTATTGTTGTAATTAATCAGTGGCATGACTGTATCACTTCAGGGTTGCAAAGCTGCTAAACCCTGGAATATCACAATTTGCCCTTATTGTTGCTAGTTTCTTGATGACTTGAATGTACCGTATTTTTCGGCATATTAGACGCACTTTTTCTTCCCCAAAATGGCGGTGGGGAAGTTGGTGCGCCTAATAGGCCGAATGTAGCTCCCCTCCGAGGCCGCCGCTCGTCCTCGGTGGTTCAATGGGCTGCTCCTGGGATCGGAGGCTGAGCAGCCCATTGAACCACCGAGGACGCAGGGGGAAGGAGCGTTGCTTTCCCTGGGACCATGCTGGGGTCGGAGGACTCCTCCGACACCAGGATCACCCCAAGGAAAAAAACGTTGCTTTCCATGGGGCAATGCTGGAGTCGGAGGACGCCTCTGACTCCAGCATCGCCCCATGGAAAGCTTCCTTGGGGCGATCCTGGGGTCGGAGGGCGCCTCCAACCCCAGCATTGCCCCAAGGAAAGCAACGTTGCTTTCCTTGGGCAGATGCTTGGGTCGGAGGACGCCTCTGACCCAGGCATCCACCCAAGGAAAGCAACCAGGCTTTCCCTGGAGGGATCCTAGGGTCTGAGGCGTCCCCCGTGGGTCGGAGGATGCCTCAGACCCCAGGGCTCCTCCAAGGAAAGCCTGGTTGCTTTCCCTGCAGGGATCCTAGGGTCTGAGGCGTCCTCCGTGGGTCAGAGGACGCCTCAGACCCCAGGGTCCCTCCAAGGAAAGCCTGGTTGCTTTCCTTGCAGGGATCCTAGGGTCTGAGGCGTCCTCCGTGGGTCGGAGGACGCCTCAGACCCCAGGGTCCCTCCAAGGAAAGCCTGGTTGCTTTCCCTGGGTGGATGCCGTGGGTCTGAGGCGTCCTCCGTGGGTCGGAGGACGCCTCAGACCCCAGGGTCCCTCCAAGGAAAGCCTGGTTGCTTTCCCTGGAGGGATCCTAGGGTCTGAGGCATCCTCCGTGGGTCAGAGGATGCCTCAGACCCCAGGGCCCCTCCAAGGAAAGCCTGGTTGCTTTCCCTGGAGGGATCCTAGGGTCTGAGGCATCCTCCGTGGGTCGGAGGACGCCTCAGACCCCAGGGTCCCTCCAAGGAAAGCCTGGTTGCTTTCCTTGCAGGGATCCTAGGGTCTGAGGTGTCCTCCGTGGGTTGAAGGATGCCTCAGACCCCAGGGTCCCTCCAAGGAAAGCCTGGTTGCTTTCCCTGGGTGGATGCCGTGGGTCTGAGGCATCCTCCGTGGGTCGGAGGACGCCTCAGACCCCAGGGTCCCTCCAAGGAAAGCCTGGTTGCTTTCCCTGGGTGGATGCCGTGGATCTGAGGCGTCCTCCGTGGGTCAGAGGACGCCTCAGACCCCAGGGTCCCTCCAAGGAAAGCCTGGTTGCTTTCCCTGGAGGGATCCTAGGGTCTGAGGCATCCTCCGTGGGTTGGAGGACGCCTCAGACCCCAGGGTCCCTCCAAGGAAAGCCTGGTTGCTTTCCCTGGGTGGATGCCGTGGGTCTGAGGCGTCCTCCGTGGGTTGGAGGACACCTCAAACCCCAGGATCCCTCCAAGGAAAGCCTGGTTGCTTTCCTTGGGCGGATGCTTGGGTCGGAGGCGTCCTCTGACTGTATTTTATTAAGAATCTTTTTTTCCTAGATTTTCCTCCTTTAAAATTGGGTGCGTCTTATATGCCGAAAAATACGGTAATATGCACGATACTGATATTACTAGCACATCTTGTGATCATGCTACTGATGAAAGGATGTTATAAAACCTTTTAAAATCTGTCTGCTGTTGCCACTGTGCACTCAAGATTTTCAGTTGCTGACAGACATTTTTTATTTATTTTGTTGTAACATGGCAGTGTGACTCAAGGTGATCTAGCTCTGAATGTAGGAGACTTGGCAAGGTTGGCTACCTTACACTTGAGTAGAATAATTTGGCATTGTATGTTTACTGTTGCTGATTGATATCATTTATGGATCAGCCTGAGCAAAACTGTCTTGCTTTCAGGCTTATGTAGGAAACCACATGCATACTTTGCCCATATCTGACAATGAAAGGTCAGAATAACATTTTCTGGCCTGTATGTGAGGGTCACATTTTTTTAAAAAAAAAAGGAAATTAGAAATCAGAATATTGTTTGTCCTCTTGTTTAATTGTTAAAAAGGCTGTTCAAACCTTACAGTTTGCCACTATGCAAAAAAGAAAAAGGAAAAAAGAAAAAAAAAACTTTGCTGCTGCAGGATAAAGTCAAGCTTGAACTACAGATATATCAAAAGGCAGCCAGGGAGTATGATATAAAGTGGTTTCCTATGCCATCCTATCTCTATAGTCATATTACAGCTAGTGTTGCTGTCAGATTTAATTTGACAGTGGCTGCTCAGCTTTCACCAACTAAATATGTCTGTAAACATTCATAAAGGACTACAGAGAACAATGGAACTGTAGGCAGTCAGGATTTTTCCAGATGTTGTGGACTACAACTCCCACAGTCCCTGACCTACTGACAGTTTGATTAGACCAGAGGTCTCCATTTGACAATCCACAAAGTTCCAGTCATTGGCTGCCTGACTGAGTTTTTATAAGTTTGCATGCCCTGGCTCAGTGATTGCCAGTTTGCATGTTTGCAGATTGTTTGTTGATATACAGTAGTTAAATGTTTTACCAAAAAAAGAAAAAAAAAAAAAGCTAAGCATTTCTTCCCAACACCTCCCTCCATATTATGTGGATTGAACCTATCATACAAGTCTTAAGGGCTACTGAGAGCAGCAAAACCTGTAAACTGCTTTGAATATTCAAGGTACTGTGTTAACATTTAGGAAAGGTAGATTCAAGTGAGAGAAAAGTTTCAGGGATGGTGGTCCATTGATGGAATTCCCTTTGTAGAGAGGCTCTGATGCTTATGTTATAACCATTATGGGAATAATTTCGGTCCTTGTCCTTTTCATTGTCTTTCTTCACACAGCCCTTTCCAGGTTTTTGTTGTTGTGGTGGTTTTGCTTTTGTTTTTATCTCAAAATTCTAATTTTATTCATTATTTATTACCACCAGTACCACCAGAAATCCCCTCCCTGTACTAAAATGCTTTTGATCTTATGACTTTGAATGAACTTGACATTTTGATTGTTTTGCAATTTATGTAAAATGAAACTGCTGACGTCCAGAACTTGCAGCAGAAGTCAATTTCATAGGTGTAGAGGTCCCAGCCCTTTACGCAGGTTTGAGAAAATTCACATGCCTTGAGCATCTAAAAGTTCATTTGTTCTTCAACACTTGGACCATTCTTATGTTGCTGCATACACTTAATATAACTTTTGCATTACTCACAAGAAGAGTTAACAAATAGTTCAAACCTTTACAGGCTACAGAGACTTACCTAACAATGTGTTCTTCTCCTTAATCATGCATCTTGGCTTAAAGTTAACTATCCTGTTTAATACAACTACTTGGAAATAGTGTCTTCAATCTACTAAAGGAATAAAATGCAAAAAGATAAAATACAGTGACTGATCCTGATGTTCATCTCTAAATGGTAAACATAAATTGGGTTTCACATTCTTGCTTCTCAGGGGCATTACTGGTTTTCAAATGCTTGTGTTCAGGCTTTACCATTTAATCCTCTGGTGCTTCTTTATTGCTAATTTCTTATTCCAATATCACCTTTCCCTCAAACTCATCCCATCTGACAGACAGATATGAAGGGAGACCAACAGATTAGGGTTGTGGCCCTCAACAACAACAACAACAACAACAGATAATAATTATATTGTTTGACTTCCTATCAGCCCCAGCCAGGCTGGCAAATGGTGAAGGTTAGGGGTAGTTCATCAAGATCTGGGTCACCATAGATATCCCATAATGCTTTAGATCATCACTATGTTCCCTTTCAGGTCTCCCATTTCCTCTAGTTTCCAACTAGTGCTGGATTCAGTTTCTGCCCCTGTAGTCCCTTTAATTGGTGCTGGGTCCATTAAGACTTTTAGAATGAACCTACATTGTTTAAAGTTACTTCCTGCTGGAGCGGACAAAACATTGATTTCCCCCCCCCCCCCCCTGCAAACTATATAGAGATTTAGGATGATGGGACTTGGACATTGGGAAAGCCCCAGTGTGAGGAAGTCTGTGTTACAGCATGTATAAGAAACACTGAAGTAGTATTTTTGATAAGATTTCCAGCACTTGGCCTGTTGGCTGGAAAGCTCTTGCCATCTAAAAGACACTAGTGAAGATGTGTCCTATCAAGAATCATAACGAATAAGTGCTCATTTTCAGTGCAAATAGTGGAGCAAGTTTGGTTGTTGTTGTGTGTCTCCAAATCATTTCCGACTTATGGCAAACCTACAGTGACCCGATCACAGGGTTTTCTTGGCAAGATTTGTTTAGATGGGGCTTACCATTGCTTTCCTCTGAATTTTTTTTAATTTTATTTTTAATTAAACATATAACAAGCGTATGACATGAAATAAATTTACATATATCACAAAACATATACGTTAAAGACATTAAACACCTAACATATAATTTCTAACCTAAAAAAAAACCCATTTAACATATAAATGACTTCCTCTTCCCAACTGTCAGGTATAATACAACCAAAAATTTCTTTCTTTAATCATTATAGCAGTTAAACTCTATTCCATTTTAACAAATTCCATTGTTTAATAAGCATATTTTTGGGCTCTACAGACTGGCCAAAAGGGCCAGCCTGAGGGTGGGGTGGGGGTGTGACTACTGCATGCTGGTATCCCAACTCTGCCCCAATGTTGCTGTTGTGCTGACCACCCAACCAGACAGTGGGTGGAGTCAGGGCACTCCCTTGGTTCAGTGTTCACACATGCTGCACCAAAGGAGTGCCAAAAAGCTGTGGCGGCAGTTACAAGGCCAGCTTTTTGCCGCTCTAAAATGGAGCAGCATTTGCCAGCTTTTTTTAGAGTAGCAAACCACCGGATTGGGGCAGTGGTGTGAGGTTGCTGTGGCCCTGCTCCAGCAAGGATCCATACTTTTGTTTCTTCAATTTACTTAATTTCTTAGCAATTGTGCTGCAAGATCACCCCATCTTTGTTTCTACAGCTGTATTATTTCAAACCATTCTTCTTCTAAATTGGGTAATTTACCATCTCTAAGTAATATTGATAGTTTATCCAAACTCAACATATAATATAATATACATGATCACTCTTCAACAGTAGGGATATCTTGGTTTTTCCATTTTATGGCATATACAATACACGCAGTAGTTATATATACGGTAACAAAAGTTTTGTGTATTTTTTATCTACTTTACCATCTAACATATATAACATATTGAATAAGTACATTTCAGGATACATTGCAATCTTAATTTTAAGGATTTCAGAAATTATGTTATGTATTTGCTTTTGTGTTTAAGCCAGTTTCTCAGTAGAAGGTGTAGTTCTGCCTTTTCTCTGTCCCCTGTTATAATTTCTCCATCTTCGCTGCGCAGTGGCCCTACCATTTCCTTCTTCTTTCTTTTGCTATGGACATACCAAAAAAAAAAAAAAAAAAGCCCTTTTTAGTGTCCGTAACCCCTCTAGCAAGCCTCAACTCATTTTGTGCTTTGGCTTTCCTGACTTTACCCCTACATGTGCTAGCTATTTGTTTGAATTCCTCTTTAGTGATTTCGCCCCTTTTCCATTTCTTATACATCTCCCATTTAAAACTTAGGGCCAATGCACATGGCCCATTTGGGGCAGCAGAGAGCCACCCCAGGAGTGGCAGATTGGGGCTGTGGCAATCCCATGCCGTGGCCCCGATCCTTCCTTTGTTGCCCCTAAAAGAGTGGCAAAATGCCACTCCTTTTAGGGGCGGCAAAAGGCTGCCCTAAGAGCAGGGCGCATGGCGTCAGGACAGCATCAGGGTGGGGTTGGGGTGGCCAGCATGTGGCCGCCCCGCCCCAACTCTACCCCCAGGCCAGCCCTTTGGGCCTGTCTGCAACGGCTTTCTCATTGAAACAGTTTGAGATTGTGCCTTCAGTATCTCCCTTTTGAGAAACTCCCATCCATCCTGAACTCACTTCTAAAATCTAAAATAGCTGATTTCCTTGTTGCCTCTTCCACCTTTTGGACAAAGAAATTGTCTTTGAGACAAGTGAGAAATTTGCTAGAACTTGAAGTGTTTGCTGAGTTTGACTTCCAGCAAATATCAGGATAGTTGAGGTCACCCATCACTACTACATCTCTCCTTTCTGAATGTGTGGTCATCTGTTCTAGAAACTCATGTGAACTCTCACAGGATCTCATGGTCCCATGAGATTTGGCTTCATTCAGATCTCATGTGAAGTCTTGCAGTTGAACAGGCCAAAGTGAGACTTTGCCATTTCCACTCTGAGCAGCCTCACTAAGTGGAGCAGTGAACCCTGGCACTGGGCACTTATGGAGGCCTAGCACCTTGCTTCCTGGTTATTTAGACTGTATTTCTAAATGCTCAGTTTATGTTTTAAGTTTCTGCAATGATTGAAATTGGGGAACTGCAGACAAATTTCATGAGTGACAGAATTCCTATTGGGGGGTAATGCTCTCATTTTGTCCCTGCCATAGCCATCTCTAGGATTCTTGCTGCTAGTCTTATGGGCTTTGCAGACTGCCAGAAATAGTGCACATTAAATTGAGGCACTGCCCTGGCTCAGTGCTAGGGAATCATGGGAACTGTAATTTATTGTGGCACCAGAACTCTCTGACAGAGAAGGCTCAATGTCCCAGAAAAAAGTACAATTCCCATGACTCCCTAGCACTGAGCCAGGGCAGTGCCTCAATTTAATGTGCACTATTTCTGTCAGTCTGCAAAGGCCCTTACTCAGGCAGATTTCAATAGCCAGGGTGCTCAAGAATCAAAGAAGAAATGATGGGTTTCAGCCTGCAAATAGTCTGCTGATTGCCTCTGACTAAGGGCCTGTACAGACGGGTGGCCATGGGCTGCCCCGAGAAGCTGAGGATTGGGGCCGAGGCTGCCCCATGCCTCGGCTCCAATCCACCCTTTTGCCAACTGGGAAAGTAGGGCCAAAATAGCACTCCTTTCCCAAGCTGCAGAAAGGGTGCCGCAAGAGCCACCATGCGGCTCTTTTGCACCTCTTCCAGCGCAGTGTGTAAAAATGTCATCAGGATGTCATCAGAGCGCTCATCATGTGCAATGGCGGGCGCTCCAATGACGTCCTCGGGAAGGGGTTGGGGCATCCAGCGTCCAGCTGCCCCTCCCCTTCCCTGCCTCCAAGACATCTCTATATTCTGTGTCTGGTTAATCATTGTTCCTGTTTTGTCCCTGTTTGGCACTTTAGGGATTTGGTGGGTTGGCTTTAAAAGGGCCAATATACTCAAAAGAGTCTGTTGGGGCTTGAACTGTTCTGGTGCAGTTATTACTGCTTTTAGCAACCCTTTCCCTAAACGATTGTAAATAATCCATCTCACTGTGAATCCAGGTCTGTTTATCCCTATATATTTTAATCTTGCAGCTGCTGAGAAACCAGAAAAAGAGCTATTGACGTATAAAGACCTACGTTCTGGTGAAGTGTTGTTGATGCTCTGTAAATAATATAATATACCTTTTGTTTCTCCTAAGAGAGGCCACTGCAGAACCACACAGATAATGAACCTATTAAAGAACACTTTCTAATAAGCACTCCAATATACAGTAATGACACTTTGCCTACCATAACCAGTTCCATTATTTTATTATTGCATGTCATGCTGCTTTTAAAGACATAGGAGCACTGCTTGGACAATTTCCTTTCTTCACTGTAACTTCAGATTACCAACTCAATCCTGGCCATGCTAACTGGGGGATTCTGGGCACTGTAGTCCAAACAGTACCTTGCATGCCATCCTGGTGAAATGCCATACACAGTTTTCATATCATTGTGCATTTGAAAAGACTAAGAATGTATCCTGTATCACCATTTATGTATATTTAGCTAAGTAGCAAAGGTGCTAAAAAAAACCTTTAAATAAATTGCAAAGATACTTATTGGGTAACCAACAAGAGTTCCTGATGTGCATTGGGACCAAGGTACATCAAGCACTTTACTGCCCCTGCTACATAGTAAAGTAACAGCAGCTCTATATGGGATATAGATATTATGGAACTGACCAGTTCTAATTCTCACACATGAGAATTGCATGATGTTGAGAAAATCAGCTCATTGTGTCCTTTATTTTTGTTACAGGTTGTGCCAGAAGTGACTAAAGTATAAGATGGAGAAGTACAAGGGGGTATAGTAAAGCAATAATTATCACCCAGAAGTTATTATGGTATATTGATGAAATTTTGTCAGTGTAATCATCACCAAGTGACTTTTTCTATTCCCCAAAATGAAAAATGTTGCAGAGTTGCCGATTTGACAACACATATGATGTAATTCATGAAGTGGAAGAGTGGTTTAAGGTGCAATCTGCAAACTTCTACAGTAACGGTATTCGGAGGGTCAAGAAATGCTAGGAAAAATGTGTAAATCTCAATGGTGACTAATAATAATAATAATAATAATAATAATAATAATAATAAATTATTTACATCCCACCCCTCTGCTATGTAGAGATATGTTAACAACTACAAATCAAAAGTTTTTTTGTCAATTTTTCTGTCAATTTTTTTAAAGGTGATAATTAAAACTTTACGATACCCCCTCATATACATGGACTGTAACCAATGTTCAATTATCTTAATGTTTATGTAATTGAATGTAATGTATTTATAGGTTGTCTTTTTGTAATTTTTATATAGCTCCATGAGGAGTCCTGAAGAGCATAGACCGGGCAAAACAAGTTAAGAATAAAAGTGATTACATTATTAAATGGGTCAGATTATTAAGTTGCTTTTAGAACAGCAGAATTTATTAAGTCTGCTATGAAAGCGAGGCAGCAGTCCTTGACAAATTGCTGATTTTTAACGAAAATTTGCCAGACATTGTCTGGTTCTAGATATGTAACTTATCATCCATATTGGTTAACTGTTCTTAGTCTTATGAAGAAATTAAAAGTTTTAATTGTATTGTCTAGTATAATTGATGAACATTTTATAATTTTAATATTGGTTGGCTTTTAGGCTTTTTGTATTGTTGTTTTGATTAATAATCTTGTTTGCTTTAAATGTAAATAGATGCTATGTCATAGCTTAAGAAGCCTGATTTTATGCATAATAAATTTTGTGTTGGGCTTTTTTTGCAAATAAAAATACTAAAGATGGTCTCAGGTAAAACTCCCTTCTGCTATACTGACCACCTTGTGATACAGATGCCATGTAGTACTGGCAGAAGAGGTTTTGAGTATTCTGGACAAAATCAGATAGATGCAGAGACTTGACAGCAGCAGAGAGACATTCTAAAGTCAAAAATCAGACCCACCTAGAGCCCGCTGATTTCTTTCATTCTTGCACAGAACAGTGGCCTAGGTTTTTAGCCAGATGTTCCCAAAGTAAAGGTTAGTTTGTGAGTGCCTCCTGACAAGAGAAAAGTCTGTGAAAGTCCCAGGTTTTGTGCCTGTACAAACCAATTTTATTTTGGAGAGCCACATAATGTTTTCTTTATCCCTATGTATTTCTTGGAAACTCCCAGGTCAGTCTCTAAATTAACCTGTTATTTTCTGAAATGAAGTGTATTTCTACTTTGCAATCCATTCATATTATTTCAGAACTGAGATGGTAGCTGCCATTAAAACACAGCTATTGTTTCTAGGATACATATTGAACAAAGATCAGTGAGAGGAGGAATGTTTGCATCAGAACAAAATATCAAAATGTTTAATCATTATAATATTAATAATAGTGTAATATAGTTGAAGCACATTAGCATTTTGACTATAACTCCTGAAGAATAATAAAGAAGGCTTATTGGATATAAGTGAATGTCAGTTTCTGAAATGTTGCATGTGATCAGTGGGGGAAGTAGTAGGAGAAGAAAGAATGCAAGGGAAGAGGGAGAGATGGAAACTTGGGATACTTCAAGAAAGAGTTTGGATGCAACCAAGGGAATAAAGGCAAAGAAAACTCTTGATACTTCAGAGACTTTTTTACCTTTCTGAATGAGACTTAACACAGATTACTTCACTTTTGCTAAGCACTCCTATACAGCTTTGCTTTTAAATTTAAAATATTTCAGTAGTCTATAGTGGGTCCAGGGGGGGAAAAGGATAACACCCAAGCCAGACCAAGGGCAACTGATGGCTCCCATGTCCATGGCAGTGGTGGATCTGGTCCAGGTTTAAATTAAAACATTAAAGGAACTATCCTAAATGCTAAACTCTAACTTCAGGTTCAGACTTAAAAACACAAATGAAATTCTTTACACTGTTCACATGGGAACCCCCAACTTTCACTGTGCTTTGTCGTCGTCCTGGTCCAGCAAATACAGACAAACTACATTTGTACAACAGTGATGCCTTGTTAGGCATTCTCTTTAGGACTGTTCCAGAGCTAACAGTTTGACTGCCAAATGTGTATGAAGACATTCCCAGATTTTGGGGACAGCCAAACAGCAGGATGCGGTGCCATTCTTGTGGCTCTTATACTGACACAGTGGGGAGTTTCGCTCAGATAAATTATGATGCGACAAAAAAAGGTAGGATGTAATGGAAAACTATATCCTGGACAAAAATTATGCTGATACCTCTTAGAAATCATATTTTTACAGGGGGCGGGGGGGGGGGAACAAATCATAATCTCAAGAAGCAATTTCCTAGCTAACTAATAGGAAACTATGTTCTGGAGTTTATTGAGCATTTCTCTTCATTTCTTTACATTACAAATGGTGGTTGCATCAGTTTAAGTCCTGCCATCAGGGGTTCTTTATACTGTAATGTAGATATTGCAAATACGACATTTTGAAATACATGTTCAGTATCTCATTTGAACTGCGCTTGGGCAGCGAAATGCATTTTCCCCTGGCTGTTTGTCTTTCATGCCTCTGACTTATATGATACTGAAAAAAAGATCCATTTTTTAAATTTCTCTTATCCTCTTAGTCAGAGGGGACACAATATCCTCCACTTCAAAACTCAAAGAAAAAAACACACTTTTGAACACAGTGAGAAAAGAAACAAACCCATAACACTGAATGCTTTTAGACAATGTAAATTCTGAATGCTCATGTCCCTGTTTCTGCTAAAGCACACGGTAGCAATAGCTAAAAAACAAATTGTTCCAATTGTAAAACTGGAATGATCAGTCAGAGAAGACATAAAAAAACTTACAATTTTTCATTCCCTGACAGAACAAAATGATTGTATGTATACCTCTTCTCTCTGCTCCTGGCCAATGCATCCACACCCTGTAATGCAATAAAGTAAAAACAAACCAGATATCAACTAAATCTTAGGCAGAAAGAATTATTCAGGTGTAGAATGGAATGTCTTATGGAACTGCCATCTTCATTCTTCATAGCAGAAATGTAAGAAATTGGAGAGACAACATGCAGTGAGGTTACATACATGGAAGAAAAGTTTGATGGTTATCTTCAAAACTAATTCTACAGAAAATATTAAAGAAAGGAGCAGAGGCAAGAGAAAGAAAAAGACATCCTTGAGAGATTATTGGAGTTGTATTTTGAGGCCTAGAAATTTTCTAAGTAAGAATTCAGATTCTCACAAAAGTTAGAAGATAGAAATATAGTTCTTCTATATGTTCATTCTTTCCCTAGACTGGGGCCAGATTATCCTTGCCTCTTCAGAACCAAATAGAACACTTGGGTAGGTTGGTAGAACTATCTTTATTCAATCCATGTTAAGAAATCTGGCCTGGATTAAGAAATTGGCCTGCTGCAAACATTACACTTCGCTACTTAAAAAGACACCTCTTTCTAGGCTTTTTACTCCTAAGATGGCTGAACATGCTTGTTTCACAGTCTCCTGAGGCTGGTGGACACTCTAAGCCTCTGTTTGACACTTTTGTTTTGCCTAGCTGGAGGCTGAATGAAACCATTTTGGTAATCAAATTTAAGCAGAAGTGAGAAAGAAATCTGTGTGATTCCTCCTCCCCTCTGCTGATAATAAAGAAGCAGCCTTCCACAGAACTTCAAAGTTACAGGCTACAAGTAGCATAGGGGGGTTGCAGACTGCCAGAAATAGTGCAAATTGAGTACACTTTTAGGATTAGGGTTAGTACTAGGGAATCATGGGAATTGTGTTTTTTTTTCTGAGACATTGAGCCTTCTCTGTCAGAGAGCTCTAGTGCCACAATAAAATACAGTTCCCATGATTCCCTAACCCTAACCCTAACCCTAAAAGTGGACTCAATTTGCACTATTTCTGGCAGTCTGTAACCCCCCATGGTTACCTGTAAGAAGTTTATTGTTAATTGCTGTCAAGTTGACTTTAACTTATGGCGACCCTGGGAATGAGAGACCTCCAAGTTGCAGATTTAGGGCTGTGGCTTCCTTGATTGAGTCTATCCATTATAATGTACATTTAAATACATTGTGGTCTCTTCCAACTCTATGATTTTATACATATGAGGGAGTACTGAAGTCACATTTGAAAAGTAATATAATGAATTAAACAAAGTTATGCTATTAATATAATGATAACATTCTCTAGTTATTTCTAGTTATTTAAAATACATTTTAAACTGTTACTAAAAACTTTTGACAGGAATTTGCTAGAGTTTATTATGTTCATTTAATTAAAAAAAATAGTATTGATAAGACTTGTACTGGTAGCAAGTGTCGTGGTGAATCTGCTCTGGATTTTAAACCAAACTATAAAAGGAACTGTCCAAAGTTCCAAGCCTTGTCATAGGCAGTGGTCTTTATCCATTAGAGCTGCCAGGAACAGCAACCCATGTCAACCTTTAAAGTTCACATTAAAACATGAAGCAGATTCAATGTACCACCAACTTATTAATACTTTTTTAACAGTAATGAACAACTCAATGTTTAATAACTTGCTACAGTTTAAACCATGTAGCAATTTATTAAACAATTGATTAATTAAGATCCCATCTTTCTCCCAACCCAGGATTCAAGTCAGCTTACAACTATGTAAAACAAAGTACAAATAAAAAGAACTTGTTAAAAACTGTTATGAGACATATTTGAAACATAATTATGGGCTTCCGGTCACAGAGCTGAGGTGTTTGGACGTGTGGCAGCGAAGCTCCGGCCAGGGCTTGCCCCACGTGCCCTACCGAGAGCCAGAAAGGTGTTTTTGAGTGGTCTTTACATCGGGAAGAGGACCTGGATTATCAACCCAGTCAAAGGAAAAAAAAAAAAACAACAGTAAAAAACAAGCCGTTCACGGCAGCGGCGGTGGACCACCATAACGCTAATTCAGATCCCAGAGAAAGGGTCAGGAGATCGGGGCCTGAAGGAGGTTTCCAGGGCTCCAAGAGCCAAGGTACTGAAGGGCAACCAGGATGGCTCAGAAGGTCACCCCGAAACTATTGTGGAAAGGGCAGTAGCCTCTGTGTGACTCCTTATTTTTATCTTGATATTTTGTCTCTTCTTTGGAGCTCCAAAGAAATGGGAAGCATTTGTATACTTTCAGTGTGCTAATCTTCTTGCCTCTTAATTTCTGTTTTTGACTGTAACAAGACAACTTTCTTTCTTTTTTAACTATACTTATTATTTCATTAACAAGACTAAACAAGGAAAAATATATATTTACACATGAGAAGAGGGAAGAGAGACAACAAACAATTCAAAGGATTCAACTCATAGTAATAAGCTAACCTGGCAGAAAGGGGAAGCAATTGAGAGAATTGATTGGAATTGTGAGAAAGGAAGATACAACAAAGAAATCAATTAGCAGCTGATTGCTTAGTAATTGAAGGCTTCGACATCTGAAAGCTCTCATTTGACTCTGTCTTCAGAATTTTAAAGAGCTGATTACCAAGAAAGGAAAAAACTAAAGACCCAAAACACTTAGAGATTTAAAATTTACAGCTCCAAAGCCTTATAGATTGACTTTAGAACAGCTTTTGAAGGAGAGACTACACTTAAAGAGAAGAAAAGAAACAACTGCTCTTGGAAAGTCAGTAAAAGTACAATATATAGAAGTATATTTGCAGACTTTGAAAGAGTGAAATTATCTGAAAGAAAAGACACTGAACTATAGACTACAGAAGAAGGGTAAAACATTACAATTTTTTTCTCTCAGTAATATACAACTGGGTAAGTAAAATATTTATTGGCTCTCTCTTTGTGTAGTATGTACTATGAAAATAAGTGATTTGTGTTGAGGTGGCTATGCTTAACAATTATATGTGACTAACCAATTGGATAGAGAAATTATGCTGATTGTGTTTTAAGAAGTTGGCAACTCCTTTCAGGCTTTCTTCTCACTCTCCTTTTGTGTTCTTCTCCCACCGTCCCTATTTCCTCCTCATTTATTAACTCTCTGTTAATGCATTGTTGCAAGAGTAAAGTAGTAAAGTATTGGACTTAAGCAAAATTAAGAACTTATGGTGGGTGAGTTGGCATGAGAAACCAATAATTGAAGATAATACCCCTCATTTGTAAAATGCTAAACTATGTTGTGGTAGTAATTTATTGTTAAGGATAATAAAATAAGACTTGAATTGTAATAAAAAGACTTGAATTGTAATAAATAATAAGAGTCAACCGAGAATACCGGTAACTAAATTGAGAGAATATATATGTAAAGTGAATAGCAAACATAGGTGAAACTTAATTGAGATACCAATAAATATACATCGCAATATATGGTTCAAACAAAAAAAGGGAATATTAAGTTAGGACTTGGTCCTAATATATAAAGTAGGATAATTGTGGATAACATCGAATTTGATGTATAGAGAAATTACACCTTTTATTAGGTAAGACAGACCTTCCTTGTTCTGGTTTTCTGTGTACTGTGGGGATACGTTGGGGGAACTAACTGGACAAATAGTTCAAATAACTACCGGTACATTCAGAATTGTATATACATAGTATTAATCAATTAAGTATAAATATAATTTGATAACTTTAGAAACTTACTTAGCCAACTAGATGGATTAAAGGAAACAAGACTGAAAATAGAAACATGGCTAATTATAATAAAACACAACAAACGAAAGCACAGACAAATACAATGAACAGAAGAGGATCTACAGACACAGCAACAAAACAGATGGACCCCTTACCAATTCTTATTGAAGAAATGAGGAACTTTAAAATGGAAATCAGGCAAGAGTTACAAGATAACAGAAAAGAGAGTAATGATAATCTCAATAAAGGACTTGAAAATTTTGAGAAAAAACTAGACTTAATTACCGGAGAAATTACAATTTTAAAGAGAGAAGCGGCTGAACTAAAAACAAAGACCGGCACTTTGGAGGAAAATGTAAAGATTATTATGGACAGACAAAGACTAGAAGAGAATGCGACCTTGGTACAAGAATTAAGATACCACGAAAAATGTCTTAAGATCAGGGGAGTGCCAGAGTCAGTACATGAAAATCTGTACAAAGAGGTGATCCCACACCTCGCAAGATATATTGAGTCAACGGAGGAAGAATTAAGTAATGAGGTGGACAAGATCTTTAGAATAAACTCCCAAATGGCCAAAGAAAGGCAACTACCCAGAGACATAGTCATCTGTTTAACTAAAACAAGAACAAGAGAAGAAACATTACAAAAAAGTTACAAAGAAAAATTTGTGATAGATGGAGAAATGATAGGTATATTTAAGGACATCCCAATGACAATCTTAAGAAGGAGACATGAATATAAAGCATTCACACAACTATTAACCCAATATAAAATCAATTATACATGGGACAGACTAGAAGGGGTGATCTTTACCTACAAACACAAGAGATTCAAAATAAATTTTAAAGAGAAAGTGGACAGTTTCACTAAAAAACTTTTAAAAGATCAAGTAGAAGAAGAAGAATCAAGGAAGGCAAGGCAGAGAAAAGATAAACAAGAAAAAGAATAAAAATTAGATAGTATGGAAACGAGATCTAAAAGTAAAGGAAAAAGACAAAATGAAAACAACATAAAAGCTAGAGAAAGACCGGAGGTGTCAGAAGAAGACACAATTGGAATCGAACCAGAGACAGATAAAGAAGCAAAATGAGAAGAGGAACCACAAGATTACAGGACAAGTTCAGAAGAAGAAGAGGGCAGAGATTTATTGGGATATATATATATATATATATATATATATATATATATATACCTTTATTTGTTTGTTTGTTGGTTTGCTTTCTCTTTCTTTAGTTTTTAAAAACTTGCAATGAATATTAAAATATGCTCATGGAATATTAAAGGTCTTAATGAAATATACAAAAGAAGACGTATTTTTCATTACTTAGAGCAGGGGTAGGCAACCTTTCCCCTTTAAGGGCCGAGGGACTTCAGCTCCCAGAAGCCTCAGCCATGTTGGATAATAGTCCCATGTTGGCCAATAGCTCCTGGGATTCTGGGAGCTGAAGTCCCTTGGCCCTTAAAGGGGAAAGGTTGCCTACCCCTGACTTAGAGAAAAACAATTTGCTATATTATGCTTGCAAGAAACTAAGATCAAACAAAAAGAAGTCAATTATTTAAGAAACTGGAAACTTGGTCAAATCTTCAGTGCAAATAATGAAAAAAGAAAGGGCCGGGTGACATTATATATACAAAATAAATTAGAAGCAAAAGAGTGTTTCAAAGATGAGAAGGGTCATTATATCGGGGTCAAAATAAAAATACAGGACATAGACACCCTACTAGTAGGAATATATGCTCCAATTGACAATAAACCTTCATTTTATGAAAATTTTAAAAAAAATGATTGAAAAACAAAACATTTCTAATATTCTACTGGTGGGAGATTGGAACGGGGTAGTGGAACCTGTAAGAGATAGGAAATCTGATAGAAAGTTTAAAAAAAAAATCAAGGGAAACTACCCAAATCCTTTTTTAACCTCTGTGAATACTTTGACCTAGAAGATATATGGACAAACTTATATGGAAATATACCCAGATTTACTTTTCACTCAGATCAATACAACTCAGCCTCCCAGATAGACATGTTTTTAGCAACAAAAAACTTTCTTCCAAGAATTAAAAACATGGACATACTTCCCAAGATAGAATCTGACCACAACCCTATATATTTAGAGCTGAAAATGAAAAAGACTCAATATAATGGGAGACTGAATGAACAGTTATTAACAGATGAAGTTTTTCTTGAGAAGATTAAAAAACAATTGAAACAATTTTTTAAAGATAACACGACAGCTGAAACAAAAATGAGCATCATATTGGATGCAAGTAAAGCCTTTGCACACGGTCTCCTTATACAAAGAGGAGCTAACAAGAAAAAAGAAAGAGAGAAGATACAGGAAAAAATTGAAAAAGAGATACAACAAAAAGAATCCAAACTGAAACAAAACCCAATGTCAAAAAATTTAAAAAACCAATTAGAATTTTTGAAAAACCAATTAAGAACAGAACTAATAAGACAAATAGAGAAAAACCCAAAGATGACTAGACAAAACTATTTTGAACATGCTAATTAAATAGGGAAATGGCTGGCACTAAAACTAAAAAATAGGAGAAAAAAGAACTTAATAGAAAATATTCAAGATGGGACTGAAATGGTAACAACACAAGACAAGATCAAAACTAAATTCTTACAGTACTTCTCGAAGCTATACGAAAAAAATCCTCAAGACCTGGGAAACAGCGATCTAATTGTAATAAGGCCAGAGCAAAAATGGAATAAGATTTCAGAAGATGACTTTAACAGACTTAACGCAGAAATTACTGAGGAAGAAATTTAAAAAGCAATTACAAACCTTAAACCAAATAAATCACCGGGACCAGATGGCTTTTCAGCTGGATATTATAAAATACTACGAGAAATTTTGATCCAACCTTTAAAAGACACTTTCAATAACATATTAGTTGAGGGAATCCCTGATTCTTGGAAATTGGCCAACATAACATTGATACCCAAGGAAGATAAGGATAATACTAAACTAGACAATTATAGGCCAATTTCTTTGCTTAATTTAGATTACAAAATTTTTGCCTTTATTTTGGCAGAACGTTTAAAGCCTGTGTTAGCTAAACAAATTAAGGATGATGAGGTGGGTTTTCTGCCCTCTAGACAACTAAAAGACAATATAAGAGTCATGTTGGATCTAATTAAATATTTTAAAAAAATAATGACAAAAAAGTTCAGAATGTTCTTCGTAGATGCATATAAAGCTTTCGATAACTTAAATTGGAACTATATGCTATTGACATTGGAGAAATTAGGCATGGGGAACAGATACCTAGGTTGGATACAAAATATATACAAAGAACAATCAGCACAACTCATCATCAACGGAGAAAAGACTAAAGCATTTAACATTCAAAAAGGAACAAGACAGGGCTTCCCTCTTTCACCTTTACTTTTTATATTGGTTCTAGAAGTACTTAACAACAAAATAAGAGAGGATATTGAGATAACAGGTGTAAAAATAAAAAAAATATGAGTACAAGCTCAAAGCTTACGCAGATGACCTTGTCATCTTTTTAGAAGATCCGGCAAAAAGTATACATAAACTTATAGAAACCATTGACAATTTTGGTAAAGAGGCAGGCTTTAGATTGAATACACAAAAATCGGTAATCATAACTAAAAACATACCTGTAAAAAGAAGAGACGGAGTTACAAAAAATAAATAACAAATTGTAAGATTGTTAAAAATACTAAATATCTTGGTATTTGGATAACGAAGAGAAACACAGAACTTTTTGAAAATAACTATACTCATGTATGGAAAAAAATAAAACAAGATATGGAGAAATGGTCCAAACTAAACTTGTCATTACTTGGCAAAATAGCGGCAATCAAAATGGCTGTCCTTCCAAAGATTAACTATCTATTTACAAATATCCCAATTATATCTAATAATAAAATTTTTGAAACGTGGAATAGAGATCTTAGGAGATTCGTATGGGGTAAAAGAAAATCAAGAATAAAATGGAAAACGTTAACGGATTCCAAATTAAATGGGGGATGCAATCTCCCTGGCCTTTTGTTATACTTTCAAGCTAACTGTTTGATTTGGATCAGGTAATGGGTAAACTTACATAACTGCAAATTGTTGAACTTAGAAGGACATGACATACGTTTTGGATGGCATGCATACTTTTGGTATGAAAAGAACAAAATCAATAGAGATTTTGAACATCATTTTGTTCGTAGAGCCAGTCTAACCAATTGGAATAAAATAAAACAGACATTCTATAGAAGGATACCTGGTTGGATCTCTCCACATGAAGCCTTCTTCAACAGGACTCCATTATCAAAATGGCTAAGATATGAGGATATTCTATATAAGGATACCAAAAATAACTTTGTACTTAAGCCCATTGAGAAGATAAGTACAGTAGAAATTCAAAAACAATACCAAACATGGTGTACAAATGTTTATTCAAAGGAAGTAAAATATTTATAGTAGAAAAGAAGAAAAGAAGATGATAAGTATATTCAGATGTTTCATTATTTTTGTTATTGTTAATTGAAGGTTCAATGATTTATATATACTGTAAATATACACTTATATAATAAAAGATTTCACAGGGAAAAAAAAGAAACATAATTAAATACAGACATAACATACCACTTAAATGTTCTGTCTTGCTGCAGTAAGTTAAAAACTAAAGAACTGGCTAAATAAAAATGTCTTTAGGTTTTTGTGAGTTTTTTAGGCTCTGAGGCTGTGTTCTAGAAGAATGTATTCCTGATGTTTCACCTGCATCTGTGGCAATGTTCCTTCCTTTTCTTTTTCCATTGCGAATTGAATATTTGGGTGGATATTGTTCAGATGGTTCAAAAACATGGTCAATTCTTCTTCTCTATGGCTCAAAATGATGAAAGTGTTATCCACATATAGGAACCATGTTGTGGGCTTTTTTTGGTACTGTTTCCAGGGCTTGCCTTTCAAAGTGTTCCATGTAAAGGTTTGCTATCACGGGGCTCAGAGGGCTACCCATGGCTACACTGAAAACACTGGTAGACCGTGCAAAAAGGATCGGTGAACCCCACTACCTGGAAGATGAACTGAACTAATTTACATGCTAATTCCTATGGAATCAGCAAAACCTATGGATACAAAATTGGAATTATGGAATTATACATGGAATTATACAAAAACCTATGATGTCAACCATGATAGCCTTCGACTTCACAAAAAGGTCTTTGCCTGCCATAAGAAAGCCAGTGGAGAAGGCAATCAGACCTACTGTGGAACACTCTTGCACAATGTGGGAGCAGCTACCAGGAAGGTTCTTTCCCATGTTCTCACCAAATGTCTCTATGGCTGCATCCATTCCGTACTATAGAAATAATCCAGTTTAACTGTCATGGTTCAGTGTTATGAAATTCTTGGAATTGTAGTTTGTTGTGGCACCAGAACTCTCTGACAGGCCACCCCGATTGTGCACAGAGGGGCGGGGTAAAATAATAATAATAATAATAATAATAATAATAATAATATGTCTCACAAAACTACAGTTCCCAAAATTCCATAGCATTGAACCATGGGTAAAGTGGTGTCAAACTGGGTTATATCTTCAGTGCAGATGTAGCCAAAGATGGCGACGGTATCAAGAAAAAGCCCTCACCCCTCACATCTTAAAACTCAAGCAGGCTTGTATAGGGAGATGCAGTCAATGACAATGGTTTGTTTTTTAAACAGGTTTAATAGGAATACTCTGGTGTTTTTGTTTTGTTTGTTTGTTTGTTTTACTTTTCAATCTCAAACTTTGGGGAGCCAGAAGCTATGGGACTTCTTTTCAGACACTTATGCAGTTTCCAATCTTAAGTCAACAAGTGTTTGCATGCTGTGCCTGGCACAGTTTATTTGTAATCAATGAAAGTAGCAACAATATAATAACTTTCTAGTATTTTCCCCTCACTCAGGAAATGGGATGCTTTGGAGGTTTTGGCAAGGTTTTAATAAACCCTGTGGGATAAAAAAGACACCAGGATGGCTGACTAAGGATGTTGTTGGCTCCTGATACCATAAAATACTGCCAAAGCCCATACTTGAGGAACTGGGAATTAGGAATTGTTCCTAATCTACCTATTCACAAGTTTTACGTTGAAGAACAATTTACACCAGGGCCTATCAAATACCGTTGTAAATATTTGATGAATAATATTCCATGAGTAGATAAATTGAAGAGTTATTCAATTCTTGAGGACACAGGGCATGAAGTCTAAAGAGACTGTTTCTACAGAGGCCCTGTCTTCTTGAGAATAAAAATAAAATAAAATAAAATAAAATAAAGAATTATTGATTGTTGAAGGAATGTTTCCATTGCTCTTGAATCCTGAATCAATTATCGGTTTCATTTTTTTAATGAGCATTTTTATGCTTGAGCTATTGTTGAATCTTGATTCAATGATGCACATCCATGCATTAACAATGTAAAGAACAGTCTCATTTCACAACTTGCCTGGTTAAGGAGACTTACTGGTAGATATCTGAAACTAGCATTACAATTTGAGGTTGCATCATCATTTGCATATTTATCATGAACTCAGATATTGAAATATTTTGCTCTGAATGAATAACACACCCACAATTTTGTGGCTGCGATCTTGCATCAAGAAACATATCCTTGGCATATGGCTACAGTATGTCTCCTGGTGCAACTTTCCCAAACCCTCCTTTTTAGAGAGCAGTAGAGATGTGTTTTCCTTTATCTGGATGCACTGTGAGAAGAATCCTTGGGGATTTCCCCAGAAGTCTACAGGAGTTCACTGAGAATGACCTTATTGCAATGTGTCCACCAAAAGGAAAATAGCTGTATGCATGTCTGATACTCTTTTCCCCATTCCACTAACAGAAATAACTATCATGGGGGGTTGTCACACTGAAAAAGTAGGTCTGGATGGATGTTGGTTGTTGTGGCAGCCACTGAGTTGTAGTGGTTTGAGGGTTCGAGTAGGACTCTGGGGCCATGGAAACGCATTGGTTGATGCTGGGCAAGTCACACTCACTCAGCCTCAGGGGACGGCAATGGCAAACCCCCTCTGAACAAATCTTGCCAAGAAAACCCCATGATCAATTTGCCTTAGGTCACCCTAAGGTGGAAATGATTTGAAGACTCTTCAACAGCAACAACAAATTTGACATTGTATTATGCCATTGGAACTTACCAGCAGGATGTGATGTTTTATATTTCTTGTTGGTTTTATTCTATCCATGTGAACTTATTTTGTTGGTATCTTCTTTTACAAATGATTGATTCAAGTACGATTATTTTTCTTTACTGAATAGGAACAGAGAAAAATGACAAGAGTGAAATGGAGCCGGAAATCTTATTTGCTGATTTCTGTATAATGGAAGCTCCTGGGATATACTTTTAAAATATTGATACTATAACTTTGGTGGTAGTGATGCTGGGTCCCCCCTCCTTTTTGTCATTACTGCATAAGAATTGCTCGTGTCCAGTGCTGTATTCCTACAGAACAGATGCAGCCAAACAAATACTTAGGGAGCCCAGAAGCTGTTTCCCAGCAATGGGCATATTTCCTCTGATTTGGGAGTTATAATAAAATAATATAATAAAATTTATTTCTATCCTGCCCCTCTACTGAAGCAATCGGGGCAGCTTACAACAATACAAATTCACAATAACCCATCCCAAGCCCAAACCCAACCTCCCCTTACAGTATTAAACATTTTACATTAAAACAATTAACACTATAAAACAATTATAATGATTTACATAACCATCATATCTAGTTGCCCCTGACAGACAGCTGTATCATCCATGGACTTCCTTTTAAAGGGCCATCACTACAGGCCCTTTCCCCTACACAGTTATTGTGCTATGATTTCACTTGAACTGCCTTGACTGCATCCAATGGAATCCTGGGATCTGTAGTCTGGGAAGGCACTAGAGCTTTCTGGTTGAGAATTCTAAATTCTCCCAGTCAAAAATCCCAAGATCCCATAGGATGTTGCCATGGCAGCTGGAGTGATATCACAGCACAATAATTGTGTGGTGTGAATAAGTCATGCATCTTGTTTTAGCAGGTTTCTCCCTGCAGAATTACATTATTTTACATAGTTTTCAGTTAAGCTCTGATGAGAACCATGATAACATTTCATTATTTATTATTTTATTTGGTATTCTCATTAAAAATTAAAGCTAAAAGTGTAAGTATATGCTCAGAGTTAAATACTGGGAGAAAACATTTTCTGATATGTGTAACTCATTATAGCTTATTTAATGTAGTTCTTTATCTCAGTCCCTTTCTCTTTATTGAGAGACTGGGTGGGTAATATGCATTTTAAAAAAAATCCTTTTTAAAAACCATCAAGATAAAATAACCAACAGTAAGGCAGCAGTCGTAAATCCCTAGATATATTTCTAATTGGCCTTAAGATCTTGGTATAAAATATTGGGGGGGTGAGGGAAAACATAGGCAAATAGCTTATTATGTTTTTTAGTTATTCTTTCTTATAGACAGAATCACAAATCACAAATCAAATAGAATTTAAAGCAGTGAAATTGTTCTTGTTGGTTTATAAGAGCTCTTATCTTTTTTAATGCAAAGTGACACTATTTAACCTCTTTATAGGTGTTAAGGTGTGTTCTTATTTTTATTTTTATTTTTCAAAAAACACTCAAGACGTTTGAGCTGGATTTTAGTTGCAGGTACTGATAAGTACTGGAGTAAGACTGAAATTCTAAATGTATTTACTCAGAAGCAAATTCCATTTAAATTAATGAGACCCACTTCCCAGTAGGCATGATTAGGACTGGGATATAAAGCAATGAATGTTTCTGTATTGGTTTTTTCTTTTCTTTTCTTTTTCATTCAGAAAATTAATGAGCCCAAAGATAAGGAGATTATGTTTGTTAATGAAATATTTAATGAGCCCTGGCATAGATGGTGAATTAACACAATGAAAAATATTTAGATAACATTTGTTCTAGCAGTCCTGCCAGATCTTTGAGTGAGTGGTACCTTTATCATACTCTGGCATCACCAGTTTTGCTATCAACACTGTTCTTTCACCAATGTCAATACAATGTTATCAGGTGTTATTCAAAGTCAGGAGCCTAAAGTTGGGACTCTTTCTTCCTTCTGTTCTTTCTTTCTTATGCTGAACATCTGTCAAAAGTGGCACAAACTTTTGGGATCTTTGAGGAAAGAAAAACATCCCATCTATGAAAGTAGAATGTGCAGCCACATCCTTTACTTGATTATCCATAAATAAATCTTGCTGAGTGAATGAGTCTTCCTCACATATAAGAATGCATAGGACTGTAGCCTGAATGTGCAAATATTGCAAAAATTAGCTGAGCGATAGAGGCTATCACAGATGACCTAAGGCTTATTCAGGTGTTACTTCAAAGTATGTGGAAGTGTTTGCATAATATGAGTACAAGGCTGTGTACATACATTCCTGCAGACTTTCAAGGAGTACTTTCAAGGAACGCGGAGGACATCCTGGAGCAGGAAAAAAAAAACACCTTCCTCCTACTTCCTTGTGCTTCTTCTATGCTTATTTGCTGTCCTTGCTCTTTCCATCGGTAGCTGCTTTAGTGCCACTTTAAAAAATAAAATAAGATGCCTTCCCCATTTTTCATTCCTGTCTGATTACACTTGATCAGGGAATTATGTAGTGAATGAGGGAAATAATTTTACTGAATCAATTGGATTTGGTTATGAGGTGACACTATTGAGGAAGCTACACTGCCCTCATGTTGAAGCTCTGAAGCTCCTCTTGATATGCCAAAATAACCACTGGTTAGAAACTTTGATAAGGACTTGAACACCCAGAGAGATTTAGCAGCCCAGTATCTTCTGCTTGTCATACTTTATCTCCTGGGAATGGAGTCCAAGGACTCTAAGAAGGAGAAACCTAATTTGAGTATAATACCCACAGTCATAATTTGAGTATTACAACCCATGACACTAATGGTAAGTGCTGTCTGGGGCTCTGTACTCAAACATATCCAGTTTTCTTCACTCAACAAGGCAAAATAGAAAGCTAGTCTGTCAGTATTTACATTCTTGGTTGACTTTGAGGATTGCTGTTGTTGTGTATCTTCAAGTCATTTCCGTGGTGACCCTAAGGTGAACCTATCACAGGGTTTTCTTTGCAAGGTTTCTTCAGAGTGGGTTTGCCTTTACCTTTCTCTGAAGCTGAGAGACTGTGACTTGCCCAAGGTCATCCAGTGGACTTCCATGGCTGATCAAGGATTTGAATCCTGGCTAGTCTACACATTTAAAATACTCCTTGTTCCAGTCAAATAGAATGTGATTTGGCCACAAGCAATTCACAGGAGTTAAGGCTTTTTGTGGTGGGGTGGGGGACTCCTTAGCAGGAAAATGTTTCATGTTTTTTTACTGGAGTATCTGCTGAAATCCGCAGAGATGCACATTATCACATATGACGGTGTCAGTATGCTTCACATGCATTAGAATGGCTGTGCATTTGGGGCATAGGGAGGGGGAATAGCTGTGAATAGATGCAAATTTGCACAGGAAAGTGAAGACAATTAACTGTCAATGCAAATGTACAAAAATGAACACAAATTCACCTAATACACTTATGTGTAAACTAGCCTTTGATCTCCAGAGTTGTAGTCCTAATGCTCAAACTACTATATCATGCTGGTTCTGATTTTGTGGATAGTTCTAACCAGTTCTGGACATTTGTGAATGAGACTTGAGTTTGGAAAGTTAATTTTGTGGACTACAAAATTGTGGACCAGAATCTCCCAGACAGCACAGCCAGTGGCTGTAGTCCAAAAATGTAACTTCACCAAATTCTATTGTAATGAGATTGGTGGTTGTCTTTCTTTAGTGGATGGGACAGAATGGGGAACACATTTGCCTAGAATGCACTACATTTTTTCCCCAATGATAGAAACAGGTTAAAAGAAAACAATGGATGATACATGCCACCCAAACACAATTACATATTTTATAAGTTTAATTTGCAAACACAGCCACTTCATATGTTATCTTTATTTATGGCCTGTCCCTTTCATTAAGACATATGACAAAACTACAACTGAACCACTAGTCAGACTCCATGATCCCATGAAAATCTACTGTTTGTACTGTATGCATTAGTGAGTTATAATTTATATATATTTCAAATATTAAACACCAATTTAGATTTCTGTTGAGTTTAGATTGTCTAACAGTTAGGTAATTCTGCAGTTCAACCCATGTGACCCAAAATCCTGTTTAATAATGAACTAGTGTGATAATCTATATTATATCAAACATAAAAACTAAATAAAGCTTTGTCTGGATTAAACAATCACCTTCTATGAAAAGGCTAAGTTTAGTGATAAGATTAGTTAATAAACACGAAATGACTCAAATTACTTTTGGCAATTTTATGCAAAACTCTAGTGAAACAGATTGCTTTCATTGCCATATTGGGCAGCCTGACCATACCTGTATACTCAGAAGTAAATCTATGTTAAATGGGAATTGCTCCACATTAAATCTGAACAGAATTGCAGATTCCAACACTGCTTAAGACTATATGAGAGCAAGACCCATTCAACATACCAGGAAATATTTTTGAGCAGAGGTTGGAAAGTTACTTTCTGGGGGAAAATGTCCACAGATTATTTGCATTACTTTTGAGCAGACCACAGGACATTGAGATAATAATAGATTTCTGATACTTTGTCTCATCCATCAATTAGAATGGAGACAGCAGTCAAGAAATCAGAAGACTAGGGACGTTTTCACACTAGACCCACCAAAGCCGCCTGGAGCCGACCGTGCCGCTCATTCCGGAATGGCTCCGGCGGCGGCAACTTAATTCCTTTTTAAAAAAGGAATTACCTTTCCGGGGCTGATGCCGGAGTTAGCGCTGGATCAGCCGGAGTGAGGCCAGACTTGCTGCGACGTGAGTGTGAACACACGGAGCAAGGAGCCGGACTGATGCAGGGATGGCACTGGAAGGGGCAGGGTTTGCTGCGACGTGAGTGTGAACACACTGGAAAAGGAGCCGGACTGGGGCCGGAGGGAGGTAGGATTGCATCCGCCTAAAGCCCTGTGTGAAAACGCCCTAAGACTTGGAAGGGCAGCTAGATGGAGCTAGAGAAGATCCTGAAATGTAAAGATATATAATTGAATACCAAAAGCAGGATTGTCCACGCCATTGTATTTCTGATCGCTATGTATGGTTGTGAAAGCTGGACAGTGAAGAAAGCTGATATGAAGAAAATAATCTCATTTGAAATGGAGTGCTGGAGGAGAGTTCTGCAGATACCATGGACAAATAAATAGGTCCTAGCAAATCAAGCCTCAACTTTCCCTAGAAGCCAAAATGAGCAAATTGAGGCTATTGTACTTTGTACTTATCATGAGACATAGGCTATCATTCTAAAGATTTACTTTGTACTTGGAGAAATCCCAAACCTAGAACTAAAATATCTGATTCTGGGATGTTCAAGAATTGTCTAAATCAAAGTGAGGCTCTTTTGAAGTAGACCATATCCCAATTTGAACACTCCTGAAGTTTTGTTAACAATTTGGATTCAGAGGAACAAAGGAATAAAAGCACTGAGTTGTCAAGCACAGAGACATTTTTCTCTTAGCTTTCTGTGTAAGGAAAACACCAGAATGTGGGGAAGCAGGGTTACAGGTACAGGGGAAACAAAATGAGGGCTTTGTCTCCCCCCAATAAACATTCTCCCTCAATGGAATTTCCTTTTAGTCTCCAAATTTCTAGAACAACAGAAACTTAAAACTTCAGTTGAGCATGTAGAAATAGGCATCCAAATTAAAAAGGGGCAGGCAAAGTTACCAAGGGAATGTGGACACAGCAAATAAAAGAATTTACGGTGTGAACCATTTTCATTCTTATGGTCTGCAATGATAGTAATTTGAGGACTGAATGAACGTTTCATTTAGGGACAGAATTCCTATTTGGGTAAGAAATGTCTTCATTCCTTCCCTCCCTCTGCCAGTCAGACAAAGCAAGGGGAAGAAGGCATATAGTTTTGTGATTGGCACCTCTATCTCATACTGTTGCTATTTTGTTTGTTTATATTCTGCCCTTGTTGCAGTAAAGGGAGCCGAGGTGGCTTACAAATTATTAAAACTACAAAATACCAGTCAGTTATATACAGTATATAATTTTAGAGAGCCACTGTGGTGTGGTGGTTTGAGCATTGGACCTCGACTTTGAAGCTGAAGGTTCGATTCCCTGCTCTCACACTCACAGGCACACACTCACAGCTCCAGAAAACCCTATGATAGGTTTGCTAAAGTCAGAAATGACTTGAAAGCACAGAACAACAGCAACAACATAACATGTAATTTTAAAAACAATTAATCTGTAGAATTTAAACCATTTACAATTCATTAAGGGTAGTATTAAAATAATGAATAAAATAGCACACCACACCACTAAAAGCCCATCACTGTCAGTTTCTAAAAACGTGATGAAATAGGAATGTTTTTACTTGCCCATGGAAGAAGACCAAGGAGAGAGCCATCCTAGCCTCCATAGGGAAGGAGTTGTTTGATGTAAATGCATTTTATAACTTAGCTGTGCATAAATGGGATGTTTTGTCTATGAAGAAATGCAAAAAAAGTTTCTATTGCTTCCATTCTTTATGTAGTTTGTGAACGGAAGCAGCTTATAATGTTCATTATTAAAATAAATTGTAGGATACATACCTGAACAGTCCTAAGCATTATTTTTAATGGTTACAATTTCTTTGGCTTCTTAACTATGTTAAGGAGCTTCCGTCAGCAAACATATATGCAGTTTCCTCTCCCCTGTTACTACTCAGAATCCAATTTTCCACCTGGCTGATTCTGTCAGCTAAAATTTGTCCAGCTTGAGATATAATAGTAAAATACTGATGGATATCAGGATGCTTACAGCATGTGGTAACATATACTCAGACCTGACAACCTTCATACTCTCTGACTCTTCACCACCATCTTGCAATGTATGCTTTTAAATTAATTCATTTAAAAAAAATCATCCTCCCTCTCAACTTTGCCTGTTGAAATGTGTTGCAGCATAGTCTTGGGTTTAGGAATTCACCTAATAGTATGCCTGTCTCCAATCAGAGCTTAGTAAATTTACTTTTTAGAAATACAATTCACAGAATTCTCCAACTGGTCATACTGGTGGGGGGATTATGGAATTTTTAACCCAAAACTTTTCCAAGTTCTCCATGATAATAGAATTCAAAGGTATAGGTGTGCTTGTCTGGAAAATCAGTATGCAAAGGGATCTTGTAGCACCTTTGAGACTAACTGAAAGAAAGAAGATGGTAGCATGAGCTTTCATAGATTTGAGCCTACTTCCTCAGAGTTATGGGGTTAAGTAGAGGGTCCAGGGACAGACCTATATAAGCAGGTTGTGTGTGAGAATGGCAATGGAAATGCAAAACTTTGTGGGTATGGAGATGAGGTGACATGTTCACTTTTGACAGTGGTCACTGGGGACAAACGTAGGAGGAAAGGTGTTGCCTAAAATCATGATGAGTAGATAAAACATGCAAATGAGTATTGGAATATGGTATGGGAACCAGAACAGAATGTGATGAACTGGCTAAGAGAGCCCTCATAAGGCTAGGAAAGTGGGGTTAGTTCCAGGCTGAGATTGATGGTGAGACAGAAGATGCTGAAACTCTGATGGAATGTCTTGAGTGAGTCTTCTACATGCATCTAAATTATGAAGACATCATCAATGTACCTCAGGTAGAAGTGTAGCAGAAATAACATGCTATGGGCTAATTAACCCACAGCACTTCTGGTTCTTTGCAGAGCAAGACTAAGAGAGGAGACCTTGATCAATTTGTAAACACAGGTTTATTAGGCCGGCTGTCCCAAAGGAATTAGCATTCCAAGCTTTGGGCCAAGAACAGGTGAAAAATGGCTTCGTTTTATACACCATCAAACAAAGATATCCTATTTTCACACCTCATTGGGCATTTCAAACTCTAAACATATAGAACAGGGGTAGGCAACCTTTCCCCTTTAAGGGCTGAGGGACTTCAGCTCCCAGAAGCCTCAGCCATGTTGGCCAATAGTTCCATGTTGGCCAATAGCTCCTGGGATTCTGGGAGCTGAAGTCCCTCGGCCCTTAAAGGGGAAAGGTTGCCTACCCCTGATATAGAATCTCAAGCAATGAGAATAAAGATTTCAGAATACATTATAATCTACTTAAATCACATTCTAATGCTCTCTTATCAGCAGGAATATGGTATGTAGCAGGAGGCCCTCTGTACAGAGTAAAACAGTGATTTATTATGGCTTCTAACGCATTCAGGGTCCTTCAAAAAGTCATCTCCCTCTAAACATCTTACACATGCCTGCTGCTGAAATCTTCTAGCATTCATCCCTTCTCCCAGAATCCTCTCTGTGTGGCTGCTTGGCACTTAACATCTCTTTCTACATTTAATTCTATACATTTCTAACTTAGGGGGGTTGCAGACTGCCAGAAATAGTGCAAATTGAGTCCACTTTTAGGGTTAGGGTTAGTGCTAGGGAATCATGGGAATTGTTGTTTTTTTTCTGAGACATTGAGCCTTCTCTGTCAGAGAGCTCTGGTGCCACAATAAAGTAGAGTTCCCATGATTCCCTAACCCTAACCCTAAAAGTGGACTCAATTTGCACTATTTCTGGCAGTCTGCAACCCCTCATAGATAGCAAAAATATATTGATTATTGAAACTTTTCCACCTCAGAAGAGTGGTTTTGATGATATCTTCATTGCAGAACACTTCAGTTTTCCTGGGCATTGCATTTCAGACCTCATAACAGTGGTTCTTGAACAAACAAAAAAAGTACAAGGGAAGATTGGAAAGAGAAATAGCACAATTGGAATGTATCCAAAAACTCAAATCCATCAACTGTGGGTTGAACACAATGGTGTCCTGGTACAGCACATACATTATAACACTAGCTAACCCCTCAGTCTCATGAGGGCTCTCTTGGAAAGTTCATCACATCTGAATGTTTCATTGGTGAAGATGCACAACACTATAGTTTTTGTGTTTTTTTTCGGGCTGTGTGGCCATGTTCTAGAAGAGTTTCTTTCTGAGGTTTCACCAGCATCTGTGGCTGGCATCTTCAGAGAATCCTTTTTCTGAACATGCCAGCCACAGATGCTGGCGAAACATCAGAAAGAAATGCTTCTATAACATGGCCACACAGCCCGAAAAACCCACAAAAAATTATGGATGCCAGCCATGAAAGCCTACAACTTCATAATGCACAACACTGTTATCTAGTCTCTCTTTTGTAGCTAAAGTCATTGCTCAAGGAGGTACTGGATAGCTCCTTGAACAAGACAGAACAATCACATAGCAGAAAGTGTACAATCAAACAGTAAAGTCACTTGCAACTGAAAGGGGGCAGGGGCTATTGCTGAGTAACTCTTTAGCTTCCTCATATTTTCTCTCAGAAGGTGAGGGCATTCAGTGTAACCCCCTTTGCATGAATTACTTGGGTGCTGGCTCATTACTTGGGTGCTGGTTCATTTGACAAAATATATGAGTTACTTTATCTAGTTGGAAAAGTATAATTGGGGTCTGGCGATCAGGTGAAGCTAAATTTGGTAGCTTTTGATGTTTTCATAGTCAGCCAAGCATCCAATCTTTTTGAGCTGCATTAAATGCTGCCAGAAGTGGTTTTTATTACTGAAGTCTACTTTTTTCTGTCCAACATAGCACAGAAAAACAGTATTTTCTATTTTCTTTTTTTCTCTCCTGTGTAGTGCAACAAATGCCTCACTCCTTCCAAAAACTGAAGATGAGAGCGTTTGTCCAAGAATAAGCAGGGTTTTCTATGGCTTAACTCCTACCCTCCCAGAATTACCTCTATTCAGCTACCAAAACAAAAGTTAGCCACTTCCAAATAAACAATAAAAGCATTGTTTATTTGCATTTTTTTTTTTAATAATAAAAATTTTATTTATACAAATGCATAAAAAAACATATAACATAATACAAGACTACAAACAACATTTACATACATACATCCAAAAAAAAAAAAAATAATAATAATACAATAACAAAAAAAAGAAAGAAAAAAAAAGAAAAAAGAACAATAAAGGAAAAGACATTTAGAATTAAACATATACTGACAATCACATAACATTAAATCTAAAAAAAGAATTTTCTCTCACTATCTATATATTCTCATATATTTGAATAGTCTTCCTTATTCCCAAACTACCAGATTTCTCATTAACCTTGTTTCTTTGTTGTTCCCGTACAATTTTAGTATATATTGTCTATATTTCTTATCTGTATTGTCACTCTAAAAAAAGGAAAAAAAACCTAAACACCCATATATATATAAATATACGTATATATATTAACCCATATATATATAGTTGTAAGTTCTTATCTGACAAGCTTAAATTACTTATTAATTTGCCGCTCTTAATACATTTGTATTTATAACTTAAATAATATATATACAACCATATTATTTCTATAATACATACCCGAAAAAGATAATTTTTAACCACATAGCTATTTTCAACTCCTTATCTCTCTTAACCCCGGAGGGTTATTCCTATAATTTTTTATAACTCTGGAGTTCAACCTCTTAATCCTATTATCCATTGTTTCCCCCAATTCACTTCCATATAATCTATAAAAGGCTTCCATTTTTTTTCAAATTCTTCCATAGGTTTTTTTTGTAACAGTTGAGTTAATTTATCATTTTCCATCAAGTCATAAATTTTCAATATCCAATCTTTTAATTCAGGGATTCTCTTTTGTTTCCATTTGGATGCATATATTAACCTTGCAGCTGTAGTTAAATTAAAGAGGAAAGGTCCATATTTTTGTTCCAATTGATCCTCCTGATTGATACTTAATAAATACCTCATCGGATCTTTTTTTAATTTAATCTTTAATATCTTTTCTATTGTTTCGTGTATCTCCCCCCAAAATTGTTTTGCTTTAATACATTTCCACCATATGTGGTAATATGTGCCAACATTGTTTTCACATTTCCAACACTTTTTATTTTCATTTTTATATATTTTAGATAATTTGTAAGGGGTGAGATGCCATCTATAAAACATTTTGTAAAAATTTTCTTTCAAATAGTAGCTTGAGGAGTATTTTAATCTTTTCAACCATGTTCTTTCCCATTGATCAAGACTTATATTCTGCCCAAGATCTTGTGCCCATTGTACCATCTGTGTTTTTACTATTTCATCTTCTAGTTCCATTTTTAATAGTATTTCATAAAATTTTTTAATTCTATGATTACCATTTGACCTAATTATTTTTTCAAATTCTGGATCCGCATCTTGAATATTTTTTAGTTTTTTGTCTAAATTGAATTTTTCTTTTAATTGATAATAAGTAAACCATGTACATTTCATTCCATCTTTCCTTAATTGATCCAATGTCTTTAATTCTTTTTCTTTTTTAACTAATAAATCTTCGTATGTTACCCATTTGGTTTCATTTAATTTAGTCATCCTAAAAAAAGCTTCATTTATCGAGGCCCACATGGGTACTCCTTTACATAGTCTAGGTTTGAGTTTTAACCATACTCGTATCAAAGATTTCCGAATATAGTGGTCTTTAAATCCCTTATTCACCTCTAATTTGTTGTAAAATAAATATCCGTGCCAGCCAAATCTAATATCATCCCCTTCCAATTGTAATAAATTTGTATTTTCCAATTTTATCCATTCTGTAAGCCAATCTAATACGCTGGCATAATAGTAAATTTTTAAATTTGGAAGCGCCAATCCACCTCTGCCAATTGAATCTTGTAGTATTTTGAATTTAACTCTTGGTCTTTTCCCAGACCACAAAAATTTAGAAATATCTTTATGCCAATTTTGGAATGGTTTATCGTTTGTTATTATAGGAATATTTTGAAAAAGAAAAATCATTTTAGGCAAAATAGACATTTTTATTGCAGAAATTTTCCCCAACCATGAAATACCTATATTCTCCCATTTTTTAAGATCTTTTTTAATTTCCTTCCATTTTACATCATAATTGTTTTTAAATAAGTCTGAATTTTTTGTTGTTATCTTAATTCCCAAGTAGTTAACTTTTTTTTCAATTTGGAATTTAGATCTCTCTCTGATGATTTGTTTTTCTTCTTCCGAAATGTTCATTACCAGCATCGTCGTTTTACTGTTATTTACTTTTAATCCTGAATTTGCACAAAAAGCTTGTATTGTTTCCATCATAGGTCCAATACTTTCAGCCGGATTTGCTAATGATATTAACAAGTCATCAGCGAATGCTCTAATCTTGAAGGTTGCTTTCTTAATTTTGACCCCCTCCACCCGGGGGTTTTCTCTAATTGCGTTATTCAAAATTTCTAAAATAGTTATAAATAAGAGTGGTGACAATGGGCATCCTTGTCGCACCCCTTTTTCAATTTTAAATTTTTTTGTAACTCCTCCATTAATTATCAAAGCCGCATTTTGTTTACTATATATTTTTTTAATCCATTCAATGTAATTTTTACCCACATTCATCCTTTCTAAAATTTTTATCATGAATTTCCAGTTCAATTTGTCGAAAGCCTTTTCCATATCCAAAAAAGTTAAAGCCAGTTTTTTATCAATATTTTTATCATGATATTCAATTAAATTGAGTACTATTCTTATATTATCTTTTATGTATCTTTGGGGTAGAAAACCTGCTTGATCCTCTTTAATCCATTTTATTAATATTTTTTTAAGTCTTTCCGCCAAAATATTTGCAAAAATTTTATAGTCACTATTTAGCAAAGCTATTGGCCTATAATTTTTAGGATCCAAAAGATCTTTGTTTTCCTTAGGAATCAGCACCACATATGCAAATGACCATGATTCTGGTATTTTCCCTTTTAAGATCTCATTGAATACCCTCTGTAATGGTTCAATCAATTGTTCTGTAAAGATTTTGTAAAATTCTGCCCCTAAACCGTCTGCTCCCGGGGTTTTCCCTGTTTTAGATTTTTTTATACTTTCTAAGATCTCCTCTTTTGTTATTAGTTTATTTAGGATTTCTCTCTGCTGTTCTGATATTTCATTGATTTTTTGCTTTTTCAAATAATCCTCCATATTTTCTTCTCTGATTCCTTTTTCACTCGACAAGTTTGAAAAAAAACTCAAAAAGATATCTTTTAGTATTTTTTGGTCTGTAATTATTTCTCCCTTACCATTTCGTACTTGTGTAATCATTTTTTTCTTTTTTTCTTTCTTTAGTTTATATGCCAGTAGTTTCCCTGGTTTATTGGCTTGTTCAAAGTTTTTCTGTCTCATGTATTTATACTCTTTTTCTACTTCCTCCATCATGATTATTGATATTTGTTTTTGTAATCCTTCTATCTCTCTTATCTTATTTTTGTCCCAGGGATTATTTTTCAAATTCATCTCCCTTTCTTTAATTTCTTCCTCTAATTTCTTTAATTTCTCTTGTTTTTTTCTCTTTTTTTCTATATTTTTTTGTATAAAGAAGCCTCTAATATATGCTTTGGCTGCGTCCCACACTATATGGGTGGGAACTTCTTTATCCATATTTTCAGCGAAGAAAAATTTAAGTTGTTTTTTTGCTTCATTCACAATATTTTCATCTTGTAACAAATGCTCATTCAATTGCCATCTATAAGATTTAGTTTTATTTTTTAATGTCAATATTATTGGGTTATGATCGGAGCAGATTTTTGGAATAACTTCTACTTTTTCCACTAAATTAATTAATGGGGTTGAAGGGAGGAACATATCTAGTCTAGCCCATGAACTATGTACATTTGAGAAAAAGGTAAATTCTTTCTTATTTTGGTATTTAATTCTCCAAATATCATTCAAGTCTAGCCTATCCACAAATTCAAAAAAACTTTCTGGTAGTTTGCCCTGATTTATTTTGATTCTCTTTTCTGAATGTCTATCCATAATGGGGTTAATTACCCCATTCCAATCTCCCATAGCAATTATATTTTTGTAATTTAGTTCCTCTAACTGTGATAGTAGTTTTTTATAGAATTTATTATTATTATTAAATGGTGCATATACTCCTACTATTAAGATCTTTCCAGAGAAACCCTGTATTTCTACGATTATATATCTACCTTTGGGATCATTCAATATTTCTTTCGTCTCTAAGTTTTTATTGATATATAAAACCACTCCATTTTTCTTTTTATCTTTCATCAGTGAAGCAAATTCATTTCCTAGTTTATAGTTTTTCAAATATTTTTTATCTTTTTCTTTAATGCGTATTTCCTGAAGGCAAATGACATCTAATCTTTTTTTTTTGAGATAATGGAAGATTTTCTTTCTCTTCTGAGCCGAGTTTAATCCTTTTACGTTCCATGTCAAAAGGTTAATTTGGTTAAACATTTTAATTTAGTTATTTTCCTTGCTCTTTTTTTTTTTTTTTTTTTTTCCCCCTACTAATTTTCCTAATGAACTTTCCCTAATCTTCTAAATTTCCTCTCAATTTATATCTTACTGGGTCCCATTCTAGATCTTCTCTTTCTTCTTCCGGATAATCCTTATCTCTTTCCTCTTCCTCTTCCTCTTCTTCACTTTCATCTTCTTTCCCATCTTTAGCTTCTCTTTCTATTAATTTCATTCTTGCTTGTCGCGATAGACCTCTTCCCAGGTCTTCTTCTTGGCCATCTTGATCATCTTGATCATCTTCTGATTGAGTTAAATCTTCTGGAGTCTTACCATCATTTCCTTTTTTTTCCCCTCTCTCAGGTCTTTTTGGTTTTCTTAATCTTACTTGTTCTTGTCTTTCTGTTTTTCTCTCTTCCATCTTTCCTGTATATAGAATATCTATTTTCTCTTCTCTCCTTTCTCTCCTTTCTCTTTTTTTCCTCCTTTCCATGTACTCTCCAAAGCTTTTAGCTTCTTCCACTGATCGAATTGTAATTTTCCGGTTGTTAAACCAAAAGGCCATTCCCTCTGGTTGAATCCATCTATAAGAAATGTTGTAGTTTCTTAATATTTCGGTAAAGAAGGAGTAGTCTTTTCTTTTGCGAAGAAATCTCATAGGGATGTCTTTAAAAATCTGAAGTTCTTTCCCTTCAATGACCAATGGGGATTCATTATGTAGTCTCAATAACTTATCCCGTGTTTGTTTTCTTACAAATTGTATGATGATATCCCTTGGCAGGTTTCTTTGTTTCGCTATTCTTGAATCCAATCTGAAAATCCTGTCTATTTCAAGTTCAAAGATTTGTTCCTGTTTTTCCAAAAATTTTGCTAATTTCGGAAGGAATATTTTCCATAAGTCTTCCTCTCTTCTCTCCGGAAGGCCCCTAATTTTTACGCTTCTTTCCCTTAATTTTTGTTCCCATAAGGCTTTTTCATCCAATTCCCCCTCCCTCTTTAATTTTAGTCTATGAAATTCCTCTTCAGCTAATTCTGCCTTTTCTTCTAAAACTCTTACTTTTTGTTTTGTATCAAACAATTCGTTTGTTAATTTTTCCACTGTTTGGTTCATTTCTTGACGGATTTCATCCTTAAACTCTTTCATTTCCTGCCTAAGGTCCATTCTTAATCTCCTTATTTCCTCAAAAATTACTTGATTCGATGGTTCATTTTTTTGTTGCTCTAGAGATGGACGTCTTACAATTTGTAGCTGAGTTTGTGATTTGCTAGAGCTACTTTTTATAGATTGGCTTCTCAATCCCATTGCCATTTTGTCAATTTAGTTGATACTAAATTGGTTTACCAATTAAATTTTCTATTTATTGCTTTCAATCAGTTGCTCAGTTCAATATTTAAATCCGTTGAGGTATCTTTCAATTAATCCTTTGAATCAATTATTTTTTAATTGATCCTTTAAACCAATCAATTATTCTGTGGTTATACTTATAATATAGGAAGGAGAAAGAAAGAAAATACTTTAATCAATTGTTTAAAGATAAGACCCAAACATATACTCCAACGTACACTTAAAAAATATACTCGAAATATACTCCAAAGGAACTCCTCTATTATAATCTACTAGCTATTAGCTCTCAATTTTCCATCTTTTACAATTACTCTCCTAACCACTAGATGTCTCTCCTTCTATTCTTAACTTCTCCTTCAGTAATATGAGTATTTTCCCTCAGAATGTCTCTCACTTCCTGTTTCCTGTCTAGAAAAAAAAACAACAAAAAACCTCTCTAGCCTTTTAGCTTACTTCTTTTCCCTTCTTAAAGGTAAATCTCTCATTAATTAATTTTATCTTCCACACTCCCTATAATCCTACACCTCTCTTCTCAAAAAGTATTTTATTGTTATTATTATTATTATTTATTTTTTCTATTCCAACTCTAATATCTAATCGAATCTTCCAACCCCCCTATACAAGTCTTCCAGTCTCCCTCCGATCCCTAATCTCCCTTTAGATTTTCTTTCCCTTCTTTGACCTCCCCTTACTCTACCCTTCACCCAGGATTCTCTCAAATATACTCTCTTGTCGCTTCAAGTTCTTCTTCTTATCTACTGCTTCACTCCCAGATCAGCTCCGTCCTCCACGCTCCGTCCTCTTCACTCGCCCCGCTCTGCTCCGCTCTCCTCTTTCCACTCAATCGTCCTCCTTCTTCTCTGCGTCTCCCGATCCGGTTTGTTCTACGTCTCCCCGTCTCCCGCTTCTCTCCAACCTCCTCCTCGCTTATCTCCGCTTATCTTCGGTTCCGACGCCACCGCCTTTATCTCCGCTTTACCACCAAACTCCACCACTTTAATTCTTTTCCACTTTTTAAAATCGCTTTTCCACTTCTCCTCCTAAAATCTCCGTTTCACTCCTCTCCTCTTTCTCTCGTTGCCGAAAGCCAAAGTCAAGGGGGGTCTCCTACTTTCCTCCAACTCTTCTCTCCAACTCCGCTTCTTTATTCCGCCATTTTTTTCCTTCTCCCCCCCCTTTAGCTGCCTCCGCTTTCTTCTTTCTCTTTCTTTCTTTTAAAGTCCTTCAATCTTTGCCTTTTAAAAACTCGCCCCTCTGTCTTTCTTTTTCAAATATCAACCTTTACACCTTCGCTGGAGGCGGTATAAGCAACTTCCAAAGTATTATAATCTTTTATATATATAGTCCAGTCTGCTATGTATTCTCTATGTGGATTTTCCAGGGAAAAGTTCGTCACTAGTAGTTTGGGATTTTCAGTCGATAAGCCTCAATTCAATGTTTCATGTTTTAAAAATAGTTGGTGGAGCCTGGATCGTCTTCTGACGAAACAGGATCATCAGGGGATTTTTACCTTATGGTCACCTCTCCCTCGGCTCGTCCCATCTGGATCTAAAGCCATCCACGAATCCGACGAGCCCCAAGGTCGGAATAGACCCTCAAATAGGAATAATGGAATCTTCGTACCCGGAGATTCTCTTTTGGCTGATCTTTAGGTGTGTTTTTCAGCCTTAACTCCCTGATGTCCTGAGTGTCCCCAGCAGACACGCATGGGAACGACTCAAACAGGCTCCATAGCCAACCGGAAGTCGTTTATTTGCATTTTAGAGTTACTTCTCTATGAATAAATTATTTCCTTGTAGATTTAAGAAGTAATCTACAAATTGGTCATATTCTCTTTGTGTGAGTATGTGTGTGAGAGAGATTTATGGCACATGCTGCAAACATTGTGTGACATTAAATAAACATTCTGTCATGTTTGAAATTCTTCAGGGTTCCAATAAAGCTTGTGTTTTCCCTGTTCAATACCTATTTCTGCATAATATGTCATTTTTATTTATGCTTCATTATTTATTGCTGTAGCAAAGCCACCAGTATGCATGACATTTTCTGGAATACAAGAAGAGAAGTCCTTGCCCCAGAGAACCTACCATTTTAAATGTGGCACAATGGAAAGGGCAGAAAAGGGATAGGAAGGGGATTCAGGAGTGCAGTGGAAATGAAACTATGAATTATTTCAGTATGGTCTTAGTTACAGTATAGCATATTTATTTGTCTCTGTGCTTCACTCCCAATAAATTCAGCATCCCTACAGTCAGGCTACACAAGAACTCCAACCCAGACAAAAAATAAGCACAAGCACTAGTAGACTGCACAAAAAGGATCTGCCAATCCCACTTGCTGGAAGTTAAACTGAAACACCTAAACTGGGCTCTATAGGCTAATGGTTACTCCAGCTTAGACATCAGAAGAGCAGCCAGACTTAGAAAAAAAACAAAGGGGTGGAGACAAACAACCACCCAAAGGGAAGGTATTTTTACCACACATCAAAGGAGTCACAGAAACAAAACCTCCAAATGATCTACAGACCAACCAAGAAAATCTAGCAAATGCTGCACTCAGCAAAGGATAGGAGAGACCCTCTCAAAGCCAGAGGAGTTTACCTCATACCATGCAGCTGTGGACAAGTCTACATAGGGACCACCAAACGCAGTGTCCAAATACGAATCAAGGAACATGAAAGACACTGCAGACTGGGTTAGCCAGAAAAATCAGCAGTAGCAGAACACATTATAAACCATTATGGGCATAAAATGCTGTTTGAAAACACTGAAATTCTGGACCATGCCAACAGCTATCAGGTCAGAATGCACAGGGAAGCCATTGAAATCCACAAACACCTGGACTTCAACAGGAAAGAAGAAACCCTGAAAGTAAGCAAAGTTTGGCTACCAGTCCTGAAAAACACCAAAATCAAGACTTAGCAAATGCAAATGAACTTCACCTAGGGTGAGGGGGTTTCCCAGCAGACAATGGATCACTAATTAAATAGACATAAATAGAAATAAATCCTCCTCTCATATCTTCCCACCCTGAGGCCTTAGCATTCAACAACAGACCAACACACAGATTAACATGTAAATCACTCCTCTCAACCAACGGTCACATAGTATATATACCCCACACACCTCCATGCCACCATTGTCTGATGCCATCCACAGTTGCAGGTGAAACTTCAGGAATAAGCCCAAAACCCCCACAAAAACCTAAGGATGCCAGCCGTGAAAGCCTTCAGCTTCTCACCGGGCAAGTTACACTCTCTCAGTCTCAGAGGAAGATAAACACAACCCCACACTGAACAAGTCCTGCCAAGAAAACCCTGTTATATGTTTGCCTTAGGGTTGCCATAAGTTGGAAATGACTTGAAGGCATACAGCAATAAATTAATTTTATAATAGCTTCAAGTCTGGGAGACATTAATGATTAATAGCATTGGCAAGACTGAGGGAGGCAAACTATAAAGGAGAATTTGGAGAACTTTGTTATGCCCCTCTTCCAGAGTTACGCCATTAGCTACACGCATAACATTTCCTATTCCCATTCTGTGACTTCTCACTTTCAAAATGGCATAAGTAATTTCTTTACCGATAACATGCTTTCCAAGTCTGGTTTATCCTGCGGTCTCCCAGAATCAATCTATGCAGGCCCAACAGAGATCTAATTTTGGCACATGTAAAATTTAGATGCATTTTAAAATAGATTTATGTATCATACAGCAGATGGGTCTGAAGGATAGTGCTGTTTATTCTAGCAAAACACCATAAAGCGTGATGAGGACACTGCCCCATCCACTGCAAGCCTCCATGCCTTTGGAGAAACACTTCATCTTTTCATATTTTACTGCTCACCAGCATTCAACAGAGTGCATGAGGCAGCTCTGTCTGCTGAATAAAATATGAATCATCCTTCATTTTATTGGGTGTGTATAAAAGGAGAAAGAGGAGGATTAAATACTTATCACTGAGCTAGTTCTTTATAAACTTACAGTGTTTCACATGCTTTATCTTGCTGCAATCCTTACCAAAGCCCTGTCAATATTATTACTCTCTTATTTTGTTTTAAGTAAGAGGTTGCTAAGATAAGAAGAACTTGCTTAATATCACTGATGAGCTTGTGGGAGACAGTAGATTTAAATCAGAGCTTAGATCAGTATTGTAGTCAAATTGTTAGCACACCTCAGGTAAAGATCTACCATTATGCAACTGCTTCAGGTGGAAGGTATTGGGAAGTGGCAGTTCCCCCCTTCCCTTATTTATTGATTTATGCTCAATTCTACCATAAAACATATGTAACAAATCAATACTAATTATTTCCCTTTTCACACCACAAACATTAAAAAAACCCTTCCCTCCTGCAACATCCTCCAATGGCTAAGACAAATATTTTACTATCCAATATCTATAATGTGGAACACCTTATTATTAGTTTCTCTCACTTCTTTGTACTCCTTTTCACCTTTGAGTTTCTCAGTCAAACCCCCCTCCCCACTTAACCCATTGGATCATTTCCCCTATTTGACCATTATATTTCCCTTTTCTCTCCCATTATATTTTACAATATAATGTGAATATTTTTTGTTCCAACATTATTTTTCTATCCCAATGTTATTACAACCTGTGCCACTCTTAAAACATTTAATTACATAATTTAATTGGATTTCTCCCCATTACTCTACTTATCTTTTGCATAATTTCCAACCATTTTTTTGTACACGGGGGCATTGGGCTGGGAGATGGTAATGGTAGTCCCCAGCTGTATTTCCAGTGGTTTTTGACTAGCCCCCTCCCTTCAACAAAGGAGCTCTTTGTGACACAAGTCTTGCTTTCTCTCTCCTAAATTTGCCTACTGTCCTCAGGTTGTACGAGACATATTGCCTGTGTTGACATAAGATCGCTTGTGTTGACATAAGATTCAATACCCAGTCCAGTTAACTTCTGAATGGAGATTGAAGCAGAGCTATCCTGCCATTTGTTTCAGGCAGTAAAATGTCTTTGACCAACTCTGGGCCAAGTGTCTCATATGCATTACATTTTAGTTTTAGACCCTTTTCACAAAACAGAATTATAGCACTATGATTTCCCTTTAACTACCATGGTTCCATTCTAGGGAATACTGGGGCTTGTAATTTTGTGAGACACTTGGCATTATCTGTGAATTCTAAGTATTCCTAAAGTTCTCTAGGGTTATGTAGGATGAAACCATGAATCATAGTGGAATCATAGTATGTGGACTGTAGTACCATGAAGTACATGATACATTTGTCTCTAAGATGCTGAAAGATGCTGAAAGCTTGTTTCTAAGCAGCAGATAGAAATGATTTACTAAAGATGCGATAGAAATTTGCCTAGCGCTCATCCGCTTTACCTATATTAGAATGCAGATGGAAAAATGGGCCTGGTAAATCTCATGCAACTGTGAAGTGTGCAAGCCATTAATTTTATATGTTCCATAAACACTCCAAGTTAGATACTTTTTAGTTGGTGTTGGGCTTCTCAAGTTAAATCTGATACTGTCTGTAAATATTCATTGCTTTATAAATTTGGAATTATTAATCCAGGGTAGTTGATCTATATTTGTTTGAAGGACTGTTGATTTTAGTAGTTTCTGCACTTATTTTTTTTAATCAAGTTTATTTTAGACATGTTGAAAGATGTTCCAACATTCAGTTTATAGTGATGGAGGGTAAAAAGCAATGTTTGGAGTCTTTTAAAACTCAAATATTGCATAAAACTAAGCCCTTTATTTCAACACACCTGCAGTGTAACTACTGGTTTCTATATCAGTGAGAGTCCAAATTTGCTCTGCATTTCAGATAATCGTCATCGTCATCACCACCTCCACCATAATCATCATCCCATTTTTTCACCTTTTCCCCAGTTCAAGACTCAAAGTGGCTTACAACAGTTAAAACCAATATAGCTAAAATCACAACACACACATGTTTATAATGTTAGTATACAATCTATCAAAAAACTGAAACCCATTAAAAACATATACCATTAAAAGGAAAACAATAAATAAAAGGTACTTTGCCCTTGAGAAATCAGCCTTCCAAGGCCTGCCAAAATAAAATGGCTGGAACTCCATATGGGAGTTGTGTGTTTGTAAGTGAACTTACACGTGCAGGAATTAGAATTACGAAGATATGCAACATCCATATCTAGTAGAGGACTTCTGTGATGTATGTAGCAGAGCAGGCAAATGCACATCAGGAACTGTTGCTGATGTCCTGTTATTCATCTTTGCAATTCACTAACAGGGTATCTTAGCTCCTCTGCTCTGTAATTAAGTGTACACAAATGTTGAGTGAAAGATCATACAATATTCCAGTGATTGTCTTTATCTGCCTGTGGAAAGATAGAAATCAGGGTGTCCGTCAAACCTCTCTGGGAAGAAAGTTTCTGGAAGCAACCACTGAGAAGGTACTATCCTGTATTCCCACCAGATGTACTTGTGTACTTGTGAGGGTTGTAGGACAGAGAGATGAGCCTCCCCAAAAGATCTACAAACATGGGCAGGCTCATAGGGAAAAATCTCTTTCTCTCTCTCTCTCTCTGTACCTTCAAGTCACCTGTTGACTTATGGCAATCCCATGAATTTCACAGGGAATGTTGTTGTAGGTGTTGTAGTAGTAGTTGTGGTTGTGGTTGTTGTGTGCTTTCAAGTTGTTCCCAACTTATGGCAGCCCTAAGGCAATTCTATCATGGATTTTCTTGGCATGATTTGTTCAGAGGAGGTTTGCCATTGCCCATGGGACTTGCCCAAGGTCACCATGGCCAAGCTGGGAATAGATACTGCCCTTCAAACAACCTGAAACTGAGCCTAAATTTTAAAGGAACCAAGGTACAGTCTTCCAAATAGGTTCAGCACTTGGAGAGCTCCCAAAGGAAAAAGAGAAGAGATATGGATGTCACCTTGATACTGCTGGAGGAAAGGAAGGATGTCAGCACAATAAACACATAAATAAACCATTAATTCAGATACTTCTGTGCTGCCAAGAAAAAAAAATTAAACCAGTACCAGAGTTTATATGAGGAAGATAAGAACTGGCTACAGAAAGAGCTAATACTTTATTCTTATACTGCTTAGTGTATTTGAAAGGCAGCTGAATAGCATGTGACTGGGCACATTGTACGTAATGGAGGTGGCTATCCCAGCCACCACGTAGAAAGCAAAACTGTCAGCTTTGTAAGATTTAAAGTTTCCAGAGACGCTGTGCTTTCCAAGCATGTCTCAATATTTCATTTGGAATGGTTAGTACTATAAATCAAAGATCTGTTTTGCTGATGAAAGTTTTATTCACAGATGACTTCACATCTGGGTTTCATTCTATGTCAATATGTTTGGCAGAAGATCAAAAATAATTATTCAACTGTTAAATCCTGTAACCCCAAAAACAACCAGGGAAAGAACAGCATCACTCTATAGAATATGAAGACTATGGCTAGGATCCAATGAGCTACTTTAGCTGTAAATCAATGGCATATATGTACAAACCATTTTTCCCAAACTGGACCCTGATTTAGACCTGAGGTGAAGCAGACTGTGCCTAAAGAAGCTTAAGTTTAATCATTCCATTTACCCCAGCAAAATCAAACCAAGTCCAGAGTTCTATTGTTATCCCAATTAGAGGGGATATTTTGTATCAATAGGATTGACCTACATGGTGACTGTCTACTCAAAAATTGATTTGGTCTGTCCACTCTTCTTAGGAGTAACCAATAGATCCAAATCTTATGTTTGGTGCACACTCCTGCAAAAGACTATATTTGTATTATATTCCATTCAGGTTCCAGCCAGGACAGCTCAGAAGAATGTAGGAAAAGGAGCCTCCCTGTTTTATGACAGGACCAACTCTATGATGTTCCACTAAGCTCCCAACTCACAGCCTTTGTTTAGCCCTTAGGCAACTATGCATGATCCAGCTGCTGCAACTGTCAGCTTCTCTCCCTAGACCCTTGCAAGTCATATATGCTGATTTCACCCATCCAAAAAAACTCTCTTCTGGATGCAGTGATTGCCTTTTCAGATGAGAGGCATGTTGGCTCAGGAAGGTACTATGAGTAACATAAGGTGGATTGCTGTCAAGGGAACAGCTAACAAGAAGCAGAGTTGTGAACTCTTCTTCTTGTTGTTGTTGTTGTTGTTGTGTGCATTTACATCAGCTCCAACTTATGGTTACCTTATCCTAGAGTTTTCTGTCAAGTTTTAAAACTGAGGGACTAGGACTTGTCTAAAGTCATCCATTGGGTTTCCATGGCTGAGCCATTGGCTGGTCCCTCAAAGTCCTAGACCAGCACTCAAACCACCATATTGTGCTGAGTCTTTCCAGTGTGATATACTATACCACTACACTACACTACACTACACTGGCCCTTCCACAATTAATTCTCAAAGGGGTTGGTTCCCATCATCTCCATGGTTGCTTCATGTAAACATTTCTACTCTCAGGGTTTCTTTAACAATATATTTAATATGTAGTTGTCTTCAATGTTACTTGTTCAGGTCTAACCCTACTATTAAGTAGAGAGAAACCACTACCTCAGAGAGTAGATGCTGTACAGTAACGGGGTAGTAATGATGGCAGATCCTTTGGTCTTTAAAGTCTTGCTGTCTTCAGCATGGTAGAGGATACTGATCAAAACACTAGTGTTGAAGGTAGAGGTGGCAGATAACCCAGTCAGTTCCTGTAGTTGGAACATGGATGGTGTCATCTGGTCCTTTGCCTTGACATTCAAAATAACTTGGCCAACCCCAGTACTTGTTTGCTACTTCAAATATAACTATTTTCACATTATTGCAAAGGGTTTCTTCTGTAAGCATGCGGGGAGCTGGTGGTGTGCATTTCAGCTTTTCCCATTCTATTTGTGTGTAATGCTGTCAAGGAAAGACCCTACTCTGCCAGCATGCAGCCCTCACTGGTATATTGGTTAGAGCTGTACTAAATACTTTCTGTAATTGTTGGAATTCATTACAGACCAAAAGGGTGTATGAGATACTTGTGCTTTCTTTCTGATAGCAGTGTGGCAAGCTGCTGTCTTTCTTGTTATTAAGAGTTGGTGGCTACAGAAAGGCTATGCTGAATTACTAGGAGAAAGAAATCACCAACAATGCAACCCGCCTCCTGTGCTGAAATCACTGCCACTACTAGCAATGACAATTTTTTGGGAGAGCAGAGACAGAAGGGAACCTTGGCATGCCTCCTGCTGCCACTGCCACCTGCTGGTTGGAATCTTTATTGTAATGTAACTGGTGTACTGCTACTCTCTGCTAGAACAAACCATACATCTATTCCTCTGTGGCCATCTGCTTGTTGGAGTTTTTGTTCTTCTTGTTGTTAACTTTATTTATATCCTGCCTTTCTTCCAAGACTGGAATGCAAAGCAGCTTTCACATTTAAAAGTTTACAATTAAAAGAAAAATACAAAAAGTTAGCTTTAGAACCAAATTAAACTAATCACCATATTAAAAACATGCACTCTAAAACATATTTTAAAAAGTTAAGCAATACTGTTTAAAACAATACAGCACTTACTGACTTTTGGTTAAAAGCCTTCAACTCTGAAAGCATGTCTTTGCCTGCCAATGGAAGAATAGCAAGGAGAGGGCCATTCTAGCCTCCATAGGGAGGGGCTTCCAAAGTCTAGAGGCAGCCACTAAGAAGGCCCTCTATCATGTTCTCACCAACTATACCTGTGATAGTGTTGGCAATGAGAGAAGGGCTTCTCTTGTGGATCTAAGGGCCTGGGCAGGCTTGTTTGGGAAGATATGGTCTGTCATATAGCCTGGGACTAAGTCACATAGAGCTTTATAGGAAATCACCAGCACTTTGAAGTGTGCCCAGAAACAGACTGGCAGCCAATAGAGCTGTTGCAGTATGGAGGTTTGAATGATCTTTGTAACTCTGTATAATCACTGTCTTTATTATAGCACAGTTCTTGTTAAGAAACCTACTACAATGGTCTCAGACTACATCCCCTTTGAGAACCAGATCTAGGTGCTCCATACATCATTCCTGGATGAACTGCAAGGACAAAGACTTCTCTTTGCACTGCTAGACTTGGGGTGGGGTGCTTAACATTGAACTGAAATGTAACATTTACTCTGTCTCTTGTCTTCTGCTTTTTGTAACCTTGAAGAACTCCTCCATAGAATCCCGAATTGAAACTCAGTTTCCTGATAGGAAGGGCTAGAGCTGGGACTTAAAAATAAGATCAATCGCTATATACTAAAAGATGTCCTGTCACACCCAACCTCCCTATGTTAACAGGGAAGATCTATAAGAGCATATGATTTTGATTGCCAGGGTAACCAGGGTTGATAAATCTGTATTCCTGGTTAAATAGAGTAGTGTAAGTGTATTCAACCAAATGTGTTTATGCTGCCTTGCAGAAGTTCTCCCTTCAAAACAGCAAAGTTGAGTGTGTGTGTTGATGGAGGGGGGTGTAATCCTTGTTGTAACTGCCCACGTTGTCCAGCTAGCATCAAAATGAAAGCTCTTTCAATGTTTTCCATTTACCTGTGATTTCCAACCATGCAAAGCCTAACAATATCAGAATGAGTTCTTTATGTGAAGCATTTGCATTTCCCCCTTCAAAAATGGTTAATAATAATAACAAAGCACCTCTGGGATGTAGTGCTTACTGAATTATTTTCTTTTTTAAAAAATCAGTTATTCTCTGCTAAAAAAACCTACCAATTTTATGCATGATCTGTTTCCTCAATAAAGATAGAATATGAAAAAAATTACAAATGGAAGATGAGAATGTTCAGCCCAGGCTGGTGGCCTCCATGTCAGTGGGGCAGCTAATCTACTCTATATTTTTTCTGAACTTTAAAGTAACATCTCAGGTGCTGAAACTATTTAGGACAGATTTCAGCAGAGTGCATAGTTCCTTTAAGGGTCTGACATAAACCTGGAGTAGATTCACTACCCCATGTCCTGGGAGCCACCAGCTGTCACTGATGAAGTCTGGATCACTCCCAATAAAATCCCTCAAATGCCTCATGTAGGATCATTCTTCCTCTTTATCATTATTTTTATTTTTGGAATTGTAGCACTGGTCTGTACTTATTCAGAAGTAAGGATTTTTGAACATTTAGCCCAACTGTAGACCTTAAGGGTAATTCACAGTTATTCTGAAGTCTGTTAATGAAATCTCCACATGGTTTTGCAAAAAGCTATTTTAAGCAAATCTCTCTGAGGGTTTGTTATGTGTCTCCAAAGTGCTGATAAAGATGTAGGATAAGAGAATTCAATGAATCAGCAAACAGGGAAGTAAAGACAAGAGAGGACAAATTTTAACAATTGCATTGATCCATCAGAACTGGGAAACCACACAGAAGGGAAATAATATCTTTCCTAGAACTACCTAGATTGTGACACAAAATGAGAGCATCAATTCAGCCAAAAATATGCAAATCCCATTTATTTTAATACAAGAGCTTAATAGGTACTGTACTTAACTTTTTCTCATTAAACCCAATAGACTTTCTTAGGTTAAACTCGGTAACTAAATTCCAGAGGATCACTTTCATCAGTGGTTTCTTTTGAATTCTTATGCTTTCACATGCTAAAGCACCTCATACAGACTACAACTGCATAGGGCCACCTGGCATTTAGGAGCAGTATTTCTTTTGGAAAGCATATGAAAAGAAAAAAAGCCCATTGTAGTATGAACTGAACCCTTCAATGTTATTGCTGCTGCTGCTGTTTAAATATTGAAGCTGTGTGCAGTGCAGCCATTCTTCTTATGGACGTCAAGCAAATGGCTAGATCCAGAATGGCTAGTCAGATAAGAGTTGATAACTTCAACAAGCACAGGTTGTTTAGGTCCAATGATAAACCTGGAGACAACTTCCAGAATCCTCCAGGCAGCATGGCTACTGATCATTCTAGGAGCTGCAGTCCAACATTTCCAAGTTCTGATCATGTGCACAGGAATGCCACCTTGGTGCTTTTATTTTAGAATATATTACCATCAGTCCCATCCAGTCCTCTTTTTCTTGGATTACAAAAGAATATCACAAACCAAACCTCTTTTCTCACAGCCTCTTTGAAAGCATAACATAGTCCAGACATATGTGCCGTAGCACTTGGCAGATATATAAGCAACATGATTTATGAGTTTAGGGAACTTGCAGGTGTTTTAAGATACAGGTTAGGTTTTGACATCATCCTGAGGCACGATGTGACTGGGATGGAAAATCAAAAACTGGAATACAGTGTATATAATACTTAAGGCTTTCCATACTGTATGCTGAGAGGTCCTGGGCAGAGCTTGGAAATGTTTATCTTTTGGATTACAGCAATCAGAGTTCTCTAGCCAAAATGGCCAATCTACTTTTGCAAGTTCTAGTCCTGGTCTATAGAGTGAGGAATTGTCAGAAGACCTGAGAAAGCAGCAGAAGAGACTTTAAAAACAAACACCTAACCCTCTCCTTGAGGGAAAAAAAAATCAGCATATATGACTCATAGTAATATTGAGGAAGAGGGAACAAATGTAGGAAATAAACCATCTGAGGGTGTATCAACAGAAGCTCATAGACAAGAACTGTGGCAATGGAAATCCCTCATTGTGTAATTCTTGGCTATGAGAGAGAACTAAAAATAATCCTAATGAGAATTTTCCTGGCTCACCAGATAATTAATTTGATAACAGCCAACATCCTAGAGTTCATTTCCACCACCACCCCCCAAAAATTGGTGTATTAATTAGTATTTTTCATCTTATTAAACCCTAGTTTCCTGTAGAGTATGCCACATCTTGTAGTGTGTCCTGTGTTCAGTTTTGGCTTATAAACGAGTAACTGGCATACATATACCCTGGTAGGTATTTTAATGAAGTCTTTTTTAAAAAAAATTCTTTGAAAGGGGAGCTGATTGTTGCCTGAGCAATCTAATAATTATGCATTACAGGCTTGGAACTACAATTTTAAGGACATTCCTAAGGGCCGTTGCTTGAGAAATTCAGAACAACATCAGGAAAGGACTCTCAGAAAGCGTGAAGGGCAGACGGGCCATCTGCAACCCCTGTGTGCCATTCAAATATGTGCAATCAATTAACTCCAACTCATTTGGCAAGATTAATTTATGCAGACATGATATAAGACAGCACCCTGCATTTCTGTCAGAGCTGGATTTATTTGTCATCTCAGGAGCCCACTACAGAGATAAAACAGGGCTGGTTTCATCATTGTCATACCAGTGGACATGGCAAATGATTGGATTTACTCCAAAGACTTGCATAGACTATTACATATTAACATCTGCTTGCTGGATCCCCCCCCCCCTTCAGCAAGAGGAAAAGGACCAACATTTCCCCCCATGTTTTAATCGGTTCAGTTTGTTTGGTTAGGTTTGTGCAAAAAACACTTTGCTTCAGAAACAGTGGATGGTATCTTGCAAGCTAGACTTATAACTTGTAACTGTTTTCTATTGCCTGGCTTTTAAGGTGGATTTTAAAGGGGGCCACATCTACAGTGAGAGGACAGCTACAACTTCAATGCAGGATTTTGACCATTGTATTTTATACAACCCTCCATTCCCCCCCCCCCCCACAAAGAGATTGTTTTTATGCAAGAAAATAAATTTTTAAAAAGTGGTGAGGAAGGTATATAAATGGAGTGTCTCCTTCAAGACTAAAGTCCCATGGTGTTTAGTGTTTTCAATGTCAACACCAATGCCATGGAGTTGCACCAGAAGACTATTTGCTACCAGATACACTGGATGTCATCCTGAGCTGGTAATTTTTCCTCTCTGTGTGTATCAACCATACATACAGACACACAGACACACACACAAAGAAAAATTCAAAAATATAGTCGTGTTTGTAGAATCAGTATGTAGAGAGATCTTGTAGCACCTTTGAGACTAACTGAAAGAAAGAAGTTGGCAGTATGAGCTTTAGTAGTCTAAAATCTACTTCTTCAGATACATTTCTCTACATGAAAACAAATTGGCAGTAAAAGAGGCAAATAATAGGCAAGAAATACAGACAGTTACAGTTAGGCAACAGGTGAAAGAATTTTTTTGATCACTTTTAATTTTTTAGTGTTCACATTGCTTTTGAACAGAGGTGAACATTATAAAAACAATTAGTTAATGTCCACAAGCCCTAAAGGCAGCATCTGGACTATAGCCGCAAGCCACAAGTAAAAGCTTTAAATAGCATTTAGTTATTCATTCAGATACAAACCAATACACTTTGGCTCAAATTGTGAAAAAAAAGGTTTTATTTTCCAAGGAATACAAATGCAAGCAAGCTAATACAGAATATGCCTGATCTGAATAGCAATGACAGAAGAAGCAAAGAGAAACAAATGTATTTCCTGATATTGTTGTCAGGCATTATCTCTGGAAAGGCCTAACTGGTCTTGGACAGATGCCTGCTCAGTTTGGTTGCCCAGAGGTCATATATAGTAAACAGGAGGTCTATACTTCATTAGTGAAACTGTGGGAATTAACAAACAGTGCCCTGTCTCCAAAGCACATAGGATGAAATGAACCATTTAAGGAGTGGAATTATCATTAGCCGGCATTTATAATTATGAGTCATAACAAGACACAGTCCAGCAACTAAATTAACCATTTTGGATCTCAGGTCTCTGGGCCATAAATCTCTATCCTTATAATCCTCATAATCCTTCTATAGCCATTTGGCGCCTTCTGAGTAAACTCCTGACAAAGTTCCAAGATAGACCATTTCACAGTCTATTGACAAGGAGGATATAAGAAACAACCCAAAGTCTTGTTGCCACCCTTCCATTGTTTAGCTTTCAATGGAGTAAACAAAGCACACAGAAAACTTCATGACAATGAAAAAAATCTAAAGCAGTGATTTCCAAACCTGCATGTCATTTAAAGAGGAATAATAGCACTATAATTCTGTATGTCAATGGGTCCCTGGTCTGTTTCCTTGTTTCTTAGGTGGTGGTTAGAGCCAGGTTTCCTTTCTGTGTCAGTTTCACCCCTTACTAATAACAAGGATTGAGGCACTTGAGTAACCTTACTTTTAGTATAAATATTATGCTTTATGTAGGGTTTCCCTTTGATCAGAAGCTGCAGTGGTTGAGAATCGTTGGGCTCAGCTATGGCTGCCACTTCTGTCCTTAAATAACTGAACATCTAGTTGTAAGCCTAATTCAAAGTATTGTTTTTACCTTGAAGGGTCATAGGTAGCAGAAATTATTTATCCTTCGCATATCCCTCTGTGTGCATTACAATTTTCCCTTGAGGAAGGGGATTTATTTTTAGAACAGCTCAGATCTATTGATACTATAAGCAATTCAGATGATGATAATTATGTGCCATCTTAGTGGACCACTTATGAAGATGTTCTGATTCATTTGTCACTCTTGGAATAGAAATTTAAGTCTATATGTTAGATTTTCTTCTTGTGATTATTAATATTTAAAAACATAAGGGTTGTGTTTTCAAAAAAAAATTTTTTTTCTTGAAATTTCTCACCTTATTGTTCTCTGTCTGTCTACTGGTCTATGGACCTTATCACACAGGGTCCAAAGCAGACAGAATCCAAAAGAAATCCTGACCTAATACGTATTATTTTTCCGTGTTTACACACGACGTCGCACAGAACCGCACAGAACCCCGACAGAACCCCGAACGAATCCGAAACGAATTGAGATCTTTTGAATTTCAGTTTCGTTAGGAAGTACAACTGCACTTCTGAAATCATTGCGCAATGCCCGAGTCTCCAAAATACATATGAACATGCAATACGTATTGGGGAGCATTTCCCCAATACGTATTGTGGAGCATTTCCCCGCCCCCGCCTGTGCCGTGCCGGCTTGGGAAGGAGGGGTGTGTTTGACAGCGGGGCCAGGGACTCTGGGAAGGAGGCGTGTGTTTGACAGTGGCGGAGGAGGAGGAGGAGGCACAAGCAGCATCTCCTCCTCCTTCTCCATCTCCATCTCTTGCTCCTCCGGGGCTTTCCTCTTCTTCTTCCTCCTCCGGGGCTTCTCCCCCATCCTCCGAGGCAAGGCTCCCCTCGGGGCTGCTTTCTCCAGCTGCAGCCTGGCTCCAAGAGCCGCCACCGCCGCCGCCGCCTCCTCCCGACGGAGCCTCCACCGCCTCGGCGCCCCCTTCCTCCGCTCCCACCCCTCCATCCTTTCCAGCGCCTTCCTCCCCTTCTTCTGGCTCCTCGCCTCCGGGAGCGGCTTTGCCCGGCTCCTCGCCGTCCTCCTCCTCCTTCGCTCCTTCCTCCTTCCCCTCTTCTTGCTTCTCAAGAGATACTTTTCTCAGTTCCTCTCCCTCTCCTTCCTCTTCTTCAGCTCCTTCCTCCTTCCCTCCTTCTTGCTCCTTTCCCTCAGCCGTTGCTTTTTCCAGCTCCTCTCCCTTTCCTTCCTCCTCCTCAGCTTCTTTTTCCTTCCCTCCTTCTTGCTCTTTTCCCTCAGCCATTACTATTCCCGGCTCCTCTCCCTCTCCTTCCTTCTTCTCCTCCTCAGCTCCTTTTTCCTTCCCTCCTTCCTGCTCCTTTCCCTCAGCCGTTACTATTCCCGGCTCCTCTCCCTCTCCTTCCTTCTTCTCCTCCTCAGCTCCTTTTTCCTTCCCTCCTTCTTGTGTTTGTCAAACGCACCCCTCCTTTCCAAGCCGGTGCAGGGCCGGGACTCTGGGAAGGAGGGGTGTGTTTGACAGCTGGCTGTCAAAACGCACCCCTCCTTCTCAAGTCGGCGCGGGCTCCCTTCTGCTCAGAGCCCAGGCCCCGCGCCGGCTTGGAAAGGAGGGGTGTGTTTGACAGCCGGCTGTCACCCAAACCCCTCCTTCACAAGCCGGCGTGGGGCCATGTCCGGGATTTTCTGAATTGTGTGTAAACGGCAAATACATATCCAGGATGCACTTTAATGGAAGCGCGATAATTGCGCGATGATGCTAGTTGCGTCTGATAGCCATTTACGTATTGTGGGGGCTCTTTGGGATCATTTCGGTATAGTACTGGATTTATTCTTATTATGGTTACTTTTCGCTTCGTGGCCAGCGTGTGATAAGGTCCTATGTCTGCCTGCCTGCCTGCCTGTTTGTTTAAAGATACTTTCTGCCCAGTAGTGGGACATAAGAATACTTACAACAAGATTAAACCAGATACAGATAGAAACAGGTAGATAAAACAGAACACAATATTATAATTTAAAGGAATTAAACAAACTATAATATTAAATAATGTTAAACCTTTAAAAGCAAATTAAAATTGTAGCACCAATCTGTGCCCAAATCGTGTGTGTGTGTGTGAACATGCACACACATGTGTCCACTTGTTTTACTACAAGAATTATTTTTAAACACTCTTGTGAAGTATATCTTTGTTTCAGATTCTTCATTCTCTTTTTAAGCTGGTGGGTTTAATTGTGCTTGCAGCCTTTTAATGGGATCCAGGAAAGCTTATCAAGTTAGCACCACCTTAGCTTTTAGATGGCATATTCAGATAGTCATTTTCTTAGTTTGATTTTCTTGATCTGCTCAGTAAGTCTTGAATTCTATGGAGCTAATTTTATTTTATGGCTTCTGCTGGTGCTTATTATAGTGTTTGCTTTACTTTTATAGCAGTGATGCATGATTCTACAGGGATTCTGTATGTTTTATGTCTGTTTTAAGCTCCTTTGAGAGGCACTGTTGGGAGGTAAAATAGAATTCTGTGAATAAATCTATGTAAACCCAGTAGAAGAATGGCCTTGACATGGAGGATTCTACAGTATGATCCTCAAGATGAAATTCTCAGTCTTGTCAACTTGATACTGTCAGGAACTAAGGAGGAATGATGTCACTATAACTACCTTTCCAAATTGCACAAGATTTAAATGGCTGTAGCTGAGTTCAGTTCTCTTTGATGCAAAACATCTACTTTCCCAGCAGAAATGGCCCTCTGTCCTTTGAAAAAGTAACAACTCATTCATTTTGTATTCTGTATGGAAACGCATGAGATTTTGTTTTAAAAAAAAAATCACAAAGTTGCTTTCTACTTACTGTGATTAATTAAGCAAGGAGTGGTATGTTTTGGCAATTTACCATGCAAAGTTACACTGTTGGTGATACCTCCCTCCCTGCAATTTTCTAAGCATTACACACATTTTTTAAGCAAGAGGCCACTTTCTACAAATTAATTGCACTATCCTTCAGAATGAAGATTTTAGCTGAAATGCATAAACAGTTGGACACATTTAAGTGTGCTGTTCCCATTATAATTAATTACATAATTGAGTATAATGAGAACTGAACAATAAAGTAACTAAATGAATCAAATCCTTTAATCTGTTTCTTTATTATATGGACCATTTTGCAAGAGAAACAAATGCTATTTGTCAAATTGACCAATACATTTACCACTGAAACCAGTGGGAGAAGACTGCATAAATAAGTTATTAAAACGTTTTCTTCCCATGAAAACAAACTTGTGCAAATTACCTCACCTTCCCCTCACAATTCAGTGCTATTTTATTTATCATTGGTCAACAAAATATTTTTGAACAATAAAGGAATTCAAAATGGATTCATTACTGATGATTGAGTTGTTCTAATTCAAAACCTGAATTGGTGCTCTGTATGCAAAAAGAATACTTGTAAAAATGTTACTGACTTATGTTTCATTTTCACACAAGAATGTACCATGGTTTTTATGTGAAGCAAGCAAAGAGAAGATAGATGGAGGAATCAGAGATAGAAACAGATTATTTTATTCTATTTTTATATACTAATATTCTATATCAGCATTGGACTACAACTCTGGAGACCAGGGTTCGATTCCCCTTTCAGTCATGGAAATCCACTGGGTTTGTAAACCTGTAGGGTGGTATAAAGTTAGCCTCTGACACGGAAAAATCAGATTATGTCAGTAGAAAAAGGAGAGGGATTCTCCCTTCTCTCTAAAAATGTGCTGTGAAAGATTGTGGGGAAGACCCTTCTAAAGTAGATTTGTGAGTATGTGGAAGTTGCCAAGGGGATGGAAGGACATCCCGGTTATAAGAGTGAACTGTTGGATTTCCCCATAAATACATTGTGGGAGGAGGTTCCATTATATTTAAGGGAGCTTCCTTGTGACTGGGCCTCTATAAGGTTCCTAAATATTGGTTAGAATGGCACAAATGGTTCTGTGGCATATACATTAGTCAAATGAGGGTACTGTAGCTCTTTTCAGAATGTAGATTGCATACACATTACTACCATGCATGATAAGAACATAAAAAGACTTCTGTTATATATAAAACTTAAAAAGAAATTCATTTCTGTTATTTGAAACAACAACAAAAGTAACCCCTTGCCATTACTTGTTGTGATGCTGAATCAAGTAACTTGTTACATTGCTTTTTGTATTGTCCTTTACTATTCTATTACATTCTGTCACTTTCGTGAGAGAAAAGCCTTAGGACTGGTAACAGAAATTTTGTTGTTGGTAGAATGCATCTTCTCAAAAACTGTCATAAAAAAACCTTGAAAATGCCATGTAATAGTGTTTCTCAAATGTAACTAAAAATTGTTACACCAAAATAAAGTAACTGCACTTGTGCTATGTTATTTTTAAAGTGTAACTTTATTATACCCTTATTACTCCAAACTTTCCTTGTTATTACAAATAAAGAACTGTACAATCACAGAGATGGTAGGGGCCTCATAGACCATTGAGTCTAACCTTCTGCTCAGTGCAGGACATCTAGCAAGACTTGCAGTGATTCCCAAAGTGGGCAGTATGACCCCCTCCCTGAGGGTGGTGGAAAGACCCAGAGAAAGACCCAGGTGAGGAAAAAGGGGGTGGCAGGAGGGCCTTCAATCAAAGTATTGCTGTGCAAGAAAGACAGCAACCTTTAAACCAGGGGTCCCCAAACTTTTTGAGCTGGGGGCCAGTTCGCCATCCCCCAGCTCATTGGAGGGACGAAGCAAAAAATAAAAAAAATAAATAAAAAAATGGCAGCTATTTTTTGTTCCAAAATGGTGCCCCGTGTTGCGACTGCAGCCGCCATTTTTTGTTCCAAAATGGCACCTGGCATCACATGTGCACGATGCCAGGAGCCATTTTGTAACTAAAAATGGCAGCTGCAGTTGCACACACGCGCGAGAAAGGCAGCAGTGGCACAGCGGCAGTGGCGGTGGCGGCGGCAGGGCCGGCCAGAGGCCGGTCGGAAGGCCTCGATGGGCCAAGTTTGGCCCGTGGGCCGTAGTTTGGGGACTCCTGCTTTAGACCATGGTGGGGATAAGGGTTCCATTAAACTTCTTTTCAAGGTCCCTTAAAACCACTGTACAGCTTTGCGGAACACTTTGCATGGTGGTGTCTCCCACTCTTCAACTGCCTGCCTGAGCTCACCCCCTTAGCTTCATCTTTCACCAGTGGTGGCAGTGGCAGCTGGGAAATTCTTGCAAGGCTTGGTCACAGGGCATCACCTCTATGACTCGGAATGGCACCATTTTGGGACAAACTGACTGGAGCAAAGAGTGACTTACTGGAGTGGCAGTGGGTGAGAGGTGGTGGCAAAAAAGAGCTTTCACATTTAGGACCCTGCTGAAACTTTAGGCCTAAGCAGACTGCCAGAAATAGTGCACATTAAATTGAGGCACTGCCCTGGCTCAGTGCTAGGGAATCATGGGAACTGTATTTTTTTCTGGGACATTGAGCCTTCTCTGTCAGAGAGCTCTGGTGCCACAATAAATTACAGTTCCCATGATTCCCTAGCACTGAGCCAGGGCAGTGCCTCAATTTAATGTGCACTATTTCTGGCAGTCTGCTTAGGCCCTTTGTGAGCTTTGCTGGGACTTGGCGGGCAGGCTGGAGCTGCTCTGCTACTCCTTTTTTCTTTCTTACATGAGCCAGGAGAACAGAAGAACAGTAGACCTAACATCAAAAAATGTGCATGGGGAGCACTAGGGTCATTGCCCAGGATGAAAGGGGGAGGTAGCCAGGAAATGTTTGGGAACCACTGAGCTAGAGCATTCCCAGCAGATAGCTGTCCAGCCTCTTTTTGAAGATATCTAGAGAAAGAGACCACACCATCCCTCTGGGTAATTGGTTCCACTGCCAAACTGTTCTTACCATTGAGTTCCTTCTAATGTTCCATTGGAATCCATTCTCTCATAACTTAAAACCATTAGACCTAGTCCTACCTTCTGTGCCACCAGTGAACAAACAAGTACCCTTCTCTTTGCGACAGTTTTAAATATTTAAAGAATGCAATTGTGACATCTTCAATGGTTATATTATATTTTAACACCTTAGGCAGGGGTTGTGAGTAGGATGTTTATATGTCATCAGTTGGAAGGGTTGGTCATCTATAGAACTGAAGGCAGGCATCTATTGCAGTGCTATTTAAAGTCATGGTGCCAGGGCCAGGGCCAGTCTCTGAGCAATGGACTGAGCAAAGGATATCCAGGAAAAAAGCAATTGTAGGCAATGAACATAATATGGTACCAGTATCTGGCATACTGGGATGTGGGGAGGTGAGACAGCTTAAAAACTGATCCACTGAAAAAGGACAGTTCAATCATGTCTTAAGGATAAAGAAGGGATAAAAAAAGTGATAGTAAAGAGGTGCATATAGTTGCAGGTGTGTTTTCTCCAACATTTTTGTCTATGTATGCATTTAATTGATTTATACCCCACATCGACTTGAAAGCATTCCTTTCCTTTTATGACCATTTCACCCCCTGCATAGCAAGGATCCCCTGAGTGTGCAGAAAACACTATCACCAATACTTTATCTGTGGCCTTTTAAGGTTAAGGACTATTCCCACCCCCCAGTTCCCAATGTCTCCATCTGCATACTAAAACAGAAGAGGAATTTTATAAAGTCCAGGGATTTGGGGGGGGGGGGGGATAAAGTAAAGATAGCTGTGACATTCTCCTGGCAAAGTCTGTTTTGCTTTTTGTGAGCTAGAAAGAAGAGATAGAGAAACTTTCTGTAAGGAATGAGGGGAATAAAAATGATCGCAGCCTCATCAAAGAATCTCTGCACAGATGATTCACTTTCAGGCACATCTTGCCTTTGCCAGAAAGGCTTGAACCATTCCCTCAACAATAATTAGCACCTTAAGCAAACAGTTGAAACCTGTCAAGGGAAAGCAAGGTTCTGACCAGGCAAAGAGAGAATTTGTACCAACAAATTATACACTTAATTGAATGGGGAGCCATGATTAGGCATTAGGATGGCAGAATGAAAACAGTTTCTTTGTACTAGACAAAAAGCTTTTCCATGAAAAAGTCATTTCTTGAACCTTTCTCTCCTTCCTGGTATTGCTTACTATGAAAGACAAGGCTGTCAGTGACTCTACATTACCTGCAGTTGCTGGGATCATGACTGGGAGGGAGTTATTATGCCTGGATTCATTGACGACTTGTGTTGATGATGTTGGTGACTCTGCTTGGAGTTCTAGTCTGAGCATTAAAAGAGCAATTCAAGATGTGAAACCCTATTCCCCAAATTTGCAAATTTGCCAATTACACATTATACAAAATGTTGCATTTGTGTGTAATTTCTAGTTTGGCCCATTGAACCAGGTGACTCAAGTTTGACTCTAGTTTGGCCCACTGAATCAGGTGACTCAAGACAGTCAAATGCATCATGCCAATACATGATCTAATGTAGTTTTGCCATTAATGGCATCCCAACCTTATTGGCTTTTCCTATGCACAGTTGCTATTTCATTTCTTTAAAGAAGCAGTAAATACGAGAGTAATAATCAACTGATAATCTTCATGGGTGGATAAGCTGTTCTCAGGTCAGACCCCTCCCAAAATGTATATATCAACTATTGCCTAGAAAGTTTTATGGCACAAATCCTGAATATGCATGCTTAGAAATGTGTCTCAGTGAATTCAATGGGATGTGTGTGTGTGTGTGTGAGTGTGTGGGGAGAGAGAGAGAGAGAGAGTAGCAGCCTTAGAAAAGTATTTTGGTCACCCTGGCCACATCTTATTATCAACAAGGTATGTGTTTGTCAGCTAGTTGGAAAGTCTATTGAGTTCATGTTGAATTTATTAATACAATTACCTTTGTTATTCTCATGGAGCTGGATCTCTTCTGGGCAACTGACTGCATATCTTTACTAACACATGCATCCAGATCTAAAAAGAGCAAAAGCAAGGAAGCCTCCAGTGAAATCCACATGAGAAAAAAGAAAATGGAGTGAGCTCTTATTATCTGCAGGCAGACTTGCCATCTGCAGATTTGAGCTTCAGTGGATGGCAAACCCCATTGTTCTTAATGGAGGTGTATGTATGCAGCCACATTAGCAGCCATGTGTACATTGCACCTCCAGAGGTAACAAGAGGACTTGAGGTCCCACATTTTTTCTTGTTCCCAGAGGGGTCCATAATGTACTTAATGTACTTAAATAATGGTCTTTTAAAATATATATTATCATTTTAGAATCATCGCCAGATGTTTTTGTAAACATATTTTTCATCCTCAGCCAAAATGCCTTGGCATTTTTGCAACATTAAGAGAGTTCTAATCCAACAGAATCTTACTTAGATGTGACTGACAGGATGATTTTTGAAGCGCTAAGCCTATTAATTTAGAGCTGGTATAGTCTATAGAGTATAGGTACAATGTCACTTCTCCTTACTCCATTTGAGCTGTCAAAGAGGGCTGGTGCCTCCAAAACTACAAATTCCAGGATTCAGTAGGATGGATCCATGACAGTTAGTGGTGTCAAACTGCATTATTCCTACTGTGTAGATGCAGCCTTAGTTGCACAACCTATTTTGGGGAACAGCAACCAGAGTCTTGGATAGCTCTTTAGTTTAAACCAGAATACATACTGTATCCACTGTCCCACTGACACTGGCATCACTAGCTAGTTCTACTGAGCATGGAACTGTTACAGTCTGGCAGAAAAAGCAAAAAGCAAATATTTCTTACTTAAGAATTCCTGGAATAAGTTTATAATGGCAGGTAGATTATCATTCATACAAATTCAGAGACCAGAATTTGGAACATAATGTACTACTAATAACAAGAGCCTCTGCCAGCATGAGTGGTCCTTCTGGGAAAGACCAATTACCCAGCACAGCTTTGTAGCTGCAAACAAATTGCTAACCAGGAAATGTCAATAAATTGGTAATAGCATCCATTTTTGGTCCACATAATTTACTAGCTGGAAGAGCTGATGAAGATGAAGCTCTGCTGAACCACACTGATAGGTCCATCATTCCTGAACCTATCATATGTTCAGAGTGTGGAAAAGTTACTTTTTACTACTTTTTAACCAGAATCCCCCAGCCAATGTGGCCACAAAAGAACATACATTTTGGAAAAATCTAAATGAGACGTTATCACACGGGGAGTTGCGGGGAGGAAGTGGAAATAAACGGGACGAGCGGAAGACTTTAATTTACGGGATTTGTCTCGTTCCGCCTCGTCTGATAACTAAATTCGAATTTAAAAGGGAGTTAATTAGAACAAAAACCTTATCTTTTCAAATCCTCAAAAATCTCGAAAATGAAAAGATCAGGTTTTCGTTCGAATTAACCCCCTTTTAAATTTGAATTTAGTTATCAGACGAGGCGGAACAGGACAAATCCCGTAAATTAAAGACTTCCGGTCATGCCCTTTTATTTCCACTTTCTCCCCGCAACTCCCCGTGTGATATGTCCCAATCTCTGACTCAGCCCAGTAAGGACTGTGCATGTTTAGAAGTCTCTAGGACCATTGGGTGTTAGTTGGGGGGGGGGGGGGAATCCATGAATGGGTTCTTGGGCTTCTTAATTTTTTTTTCTTATATCAGGGGAAAACCTTCAGAACAAATGTGGACTTCAACCCAGAATGCACCAGATAGCATGGCCAGCAGCTAAGATCCAGAGGATCCCTTGCATGAATGATAGTTCCACTTTTCTCAGATAACCTTCCCAGTTTTTTGCTGTATTCTCCTACTGAAGCACCACTTGTATTATATTTCTTCAAGGTGGGGGAATCTCCTGACTTTCAGGAATAACCCAACAATATGGTGCAGGGGCATGGGATCTGCGATGAAAAGAAGAAAACCCCATAGCACTTGAATTAAGTCTACCTGCATTGTTGTAGGTCAGAGGGGGTGGGCAAAATGCAACCTGTGGGCTTCATGCAGCTCCCAGGGCCTTTTTTTTTAATGGCCCACAGGACCCCATAATATATTTTTTGCTCCAGAAACCTCCAAATGCACTCTAGTGGGTGTGGAGGACATTTCCATTATGTTTGAAGCACCCCTGGACTTCCCAGGGGTCAAAAACAATATTTGCAAATAAATTCAAAATACAGTTGTCCCTCCCCTTTTACAGACTTCAAGTATGTGGCCTCACTCTTCATGGAGAGGGACAAGGGCTACAGTTTAAATGCACACACAGCCCTGTGTGCATGCCATGGGCATGCATGCTATTAGTTTAAATGTGGCTCAGAATATTTGTGAGCTGCCATTTTCACGGGTGTGTGTGTGTGTGTTTCGGAACAGATCCCCTGTGAATTGAGAGGGGCAACTGTACTTTTTGCCCTGAAATGCTCAAAAATCATCCATCAAAGAGCATGTTGTGCATCCCCCCCAACATTTTACAGGCCCCATGGGCTAATTTAGGTCCAGGAAACATCTTTTTTAAAATAAAATAAAAAACATGGTGGAAATGCCCCCATACACTCCAGAGGCATTTGGGAGCTTTTTTTTCCTTTTTTTTTTTTTGCCAGAGCAGGCACAGCCCTCCAAGGTCTCGTGGGGAGCTAATGTGGTCTCATAGTCTTCTACCACTGTTGTAGGTGTTGTTGGTATTATTTAAATGTTGGAGCTGTGGACAGTGCACCAGTTCAGTCTATGGAAATCAAGAAACTTGCAGGACACAGAATGATTAGAGGGATACTTTGTAACTTGGACAAATACACCTTATGGAGCCTGGAAAAGAACTGCATCTTCCAGCATCCTCCAGGAATCTTCTGTGTGGTCCTCCCTCCATCTTGTAGGGTGGAGTCTGAAGCTCAAATCCCAAAGGAGTTGGGAGATCACCTTGGTGTGGTGGTGGAGGTTGTGTGTCTTCAAATCCTTTCCCACTTATGGGAACCCTAAGAGATGCAGCCCCCCACCAAAAAAAACTTTTCCATGTTTTGTCTCCAAGTAGGCATGATTAGATTTGCATCCAGATACAGCAATACTACACATTTAATCTTCCATGCTATGTCAATAGCTCTGCCCATAAAGGAACAGTAGTCCTCTTATGTGGACTCAGTCTGAGTTACACTGTCAGCATACTGTTCGCACTACATAAAGAAGCACTTTGGTTTATGAAATACACACACTTCTGCATGTCAGAGCCAAACACAATATATAGACTTGAACTGTCAAACTAAGAATGAAAAATAACACCATCTTCTTTTATCGGTGCTATGCAAGCCAGTTTGTTTGTATGAACTAGAGTTATACCCAATCAATATACTCAGCCAAACAATTCTGCCAATTATGAATTAGCTTATGGAAAAATGACTACATATTGCAGTAACTGAACCAACAGTTTTTTCTGATCAATCCATAAACTTTAATGGAAGTAGAGGTAAATTGTCTGGATCAATTCTGTTAACCTGGCCAAGAGAACCAAATACTTTATTTGGCCAAATCAAGTGGAAATACTTACTATATCAAAACCTAAGTTGCTTGCTTTTAGATCCTGGCTTGATATAAAATATGACGTTATAAACACCTAATATTTATAATTGCCTTGTAGCAAACATGACATAGCCGAATGTAAGCATTTTTCAGTGACTGATGAGTCAGAGCTAAGCACATTTAGGACTGTGTCTCCCTGTACAAGACAGCCCAAATGCTAAGATCAGCAGGGGAGGGCTTTCTCTCAGTCCCCCCGCTTTTGCAAGTATGGTTGGTGAGGACTTGGGAGACAGCCTTCTCCATGGTTGCTCCCAGGCTGTGAAACTTCCTTCCATGGGAGGTCAGGTCAGCCCCCTCCCTGTTCTCTTTTTGCCAGCTACTAAAGACATTTTTATTTACTCAGCCTTTTGATGGATGAATTTTACTTGTTTAGTGTGGTCTGTTGTTTTAATGTTTTAATGGGATTTAATTGGTTTTAACTATATTGTTTTTAAACATACATTTTAATAGTAGTAGTATTTAATTGTTAGTTCTGTCTTTTTAAAATTATTGTAAGCTGCCTTGAATTCCATTTTGGGATGTAAATCCCCTAAACAAAATAATAAATAATAAATTATTTTTATCTCAATTAACATAAGGTATTTTTAAAGTGCTTAATATTGTCAGTTTACTACCTATCATTAACATGCAAGACAATTAGAAACTGGAAAGTAAATATTTGAAAAGTATTTAGGTCTTTGACTAATTATGTAGTCTACTGCATTAATTTTAGTTCCTTAAAAAATAATAATCTAGCAAGGTAAGTAAATGGCCTCAATTTGACCCCCCCCTAAATGCTCCCAAAGACTTTCAAAGACAAAAGAGTATAAGGAAAAAAACAAATTATATATGGTACTTATTGCATACATGTTAAAAGTAACAATGTTGCCAAACATTATTTATTTTGCAAAAGTAACACGTTTGTGCCCCCATTGCAGCCAAGAGTAACATTGTTATGCGTAATAGCAGGGGTAGGCAACTTTTACCTACCTCGGGCCGGTCCGCTGGTCCGGAGCATTTCTGCGGGCTGAGGGGGGGGGGGAAATGGTGCCACGTGCGCACACTCACTCGTGCATGCGCAATATGCCAAAGTACTGCGCATGCGCACATACACTCGCATGTGCATGCACAGTACTTCCGGCGTACTGCGCATGCACGAGGGAGTCACGGCCACCATTTTGTTTTCCAAAATGGCGGCTGCGACTCATTTGTGTATGCGCAGTACTCCGGCGCATGCGTGAATGAGACGAGGCCGCCATTTTGGAAAACAAAATTGTGGCCATGACTCATGCAGGGGTGGCGTGTGCGGCGGTGGCGGTGTGCGGCAGCGGCAGGACCAGGCTGGGGCTGATCCAAAGGCCTCATAGGGCCGGGGCCGGCCTGTGGGCCGTAGGTTGCCAACCCCTGGGTAATAGTGCTGTTTGACTGCCAGGCTCAGATTACAACCATTTGAGACCTGTAACAGCATATTTCAATCCAAGATAAGAGGAATTGGCCCTTATTTGGGCTGTATCAGCATCTTCCACTACCAGCAGACAAAACAGGCAAAGGGGAGACTTGTGAACAAACTTACATATCTAAACTCACTGTTGGTGTAGCTTACTTTGACCTCCCTGACATTAGGATCATTCCCAGGTCCAGGCCGAGGTCAGCTGTATACAATAGTCATGCCAGCACTTCAAACCATGGTATGTTTGCTATATAGTGAAATACAGGTGTGTATTACCAGAGGCATCACTAGGTTGGCATCAGTGTGGTAACCCAGTATAGTAACTCATGTTGTCACCCCCAGGCAGGCAGCCACCCTAGGGAAGACAACATGGGGAGAGTGCAGGAGGGGAGGGGTGGGGTGATGGAGGGAGAAGCAGCAGCAGGCAGGGAGGAGTGCTCTCCATCTGCCCTCCCCTCCTGACTGCCTCATCTCCCTCCCTGTCCCACCCAAGCTACTAGGAACACACCCTGGCTGCCCCCTCTGCTAGCCAGGGTAACTCTGTCATCTGCTGGCTATAGCCACTGGCAGAGGTGGAGTGCTGCTGCCACCTGGCAGTTCCTTCCAGGTCTCGTGGAGCTGCTGGCTGAGTGGGAAAGGAAGGTGACGGTGACAAGAAGGGGAGGAGTCCATTGCTACCTCCACTGCACCCCACCCCACGTTATCATCACCATTCCACCCTCACTTGCTCAACAGTCAGTCACTCAACATTTTCTACCATGGCTGTGCCCAGCTTAATACCCCCTCCTCTGCCTTGTGCTCTTCTTTTTTTAAAAAATAATTTTATTGAATTAAAAACAAACATACATATTGTCATGAAATAGACAGCAGCACCTTTAGACAACCAACCAGTCAGTTTAATTAAAGAATTAACAGAACTTTATTGGAAGATCCATAGGTCAGTCCTGGCTATCAGACGTTTTAGCTGAGACTGAAAAAAAATCCCCCCCTACAGTTAGTGAAAAGAATGTGCAAAAAGCCCGCGCTCTCAACCCCTCCTTCCTTTTCCCAAACATCTCGTCCGTTCCCAGCTAGCCGAGCCAGCCACCCAAGGTCACTTGATAAAGCACCTGCACTCTAACATAACTAACCCACCTTCCCATCATCCCCACACTATACTACATATCTGATAGAATACTAACAGGATTCTAACAGGCTGCCCCCCTGAAAACAGAACCCCCCCCCCAAAAAAATAAAAGAAACATCAAGCAACTGAAGACAAGGAAGGCTTGTCTGGATAGCGTTCATGAAAATGAGCAATCAGATCAGGAGCATTGACATGAACAGCAGACACCCATTCAGAATGGTCAACAGGAAAGTGTTTCCAACAGATCAGGTACTGTAGTCTGCCTCGATGAACCCGAGAGTCCAGAATCTTCGAAACTTCAAAGTGTTGATGTCCATCAACCATCAAAGGAAGGGGTGGTGACTCAACGGGTTTCCAGGGGTCAACAGCACAATCAGGTTTCAACAAACTGAAATGAAAAACTGGATGAAGATGACGATAGGTCTTAGGAAGAATCAGTTCAGCAGTAACATCATTAACAAGTCTCTTAACTGGAAAAGGACCCACAAACTTTGGGCCTAGCTTTTTGGAAGGAAACTTAGACCTCAAGTTCTTGGTGGAAAGGTAAACCATATCACCAGGCTTAATATCCCAACCTTTTGCCCTCTTTTTGTCAGCCTGATTTTTATACTTCTTCTTAGCTTCGTGCAAAGCTTTGACAATGGTGGGCCAAGCCCCTCTGACTTTATCAGCCCACTGGGTCACCTGAACCGGGTCAGTTTTATTCACAGGCAGGGCAGGGAGGAGCTTAGGTTCAAAACCATAGTTAATCGAAAAGGGAGAGCTCCCAGTGCTGCTGTGCACTGCGCTATTGAAAGCAACCTCGGCATGTGGAAGTAGATCAAACCAATCATCTTGCAGATAATTAGTATAAGAACGCAGGTATCTCTGGAGACTTTGGTTAGTCTTCTCGCTCTGACCGTCAGTCTCTGGGTGAAAAGCCGTGCTAAGGGCCAATTGAACCCCCAAATTGTCTTGTAGCACCCTCCAAAATTTAGAAGTAAACGAACTGCCTCTATCGGAGATTATTCGGTCTGGGAGGCCATGGAGTCTATATATGTGTGCTATGAACAGATCAGCTAATTTGGGGGCCGAAGGCATCCCCTTGCAGGCCACATAATGTACTTGTTTGGAAAACAAATCTACCACCACCCAAATAGTGTCTCGGCCCTTGCTAGGAGGCAGGTCTGTTATAAAATCCATAGCAATGTTTTTCCAAGGTCCTTCTGGTGTAGGCAGATGTTGAAGTAGTCCTCTAGGCTTGCCCACTCTTGGTTTGGCTCTAGCGCAAACCGGACAACTTTTAACATAAGCCTCTACATCTGCACGAATTCCATCCCACCAGTAGGTGCTGCGGATCTTGTGCCAAGTTTTTAAATATCCCCAATGCCCTGCTGCCTTAGAGTCATGGTATATCTGAAGGATGTCTTTTCTTAAGGAAGCAGGAACATAGATCTTTGAATTCCACACCCATAAGTCTTGTGCATTTTTAGACAGTTGATTTTTATGCTGTTGTAGCCACTCATCTGTTTCTGCCCCCTGCTGGATTTTTAGCAACAGGTCGTCTAATGGCGGTGGTGAGTCACCCGGTGAAGGGGGTTGAACTAAAGCCTTGGCTCTACTGCGTGTAATTACCGCCAAACCCAACTGTTCCCGGGAAAAGATGGTCTCAAGAGGAACCGCCTCCTTTCCCCCATGCTGTGGCAATCTGGATAATGCATCTGCTAAAATATTTTGGCGGCCCGGGAAAAACTTTAACTTGAAGTTATATTTATAAAAGTCTTTAGCCCATCTCCTTTGTTTGGGGCTCAGTTTGCGGGGAGTCTGTAACGCTTCTAAGTTCCTGTGATCAGTCCATACCTCAAAAGGGTGTGCCGCCCCCTCAAGGAATTGTCTCCAGCTTTCTAGGGCATGTTTAACTGCATAAGCTTCTTTTTCCCAGCACGGCCAAGATAATTGGGGCCCCTGGAACTTCTTGGACAGGTAGGCACAAGGTCTAAGCTTATCTTTATCATCTTTTTGTAGCAGGACAGCCCCCATAGCAAAGTCACTGGCATCAACTTGAACCACAAAGGGTTTGGCTGGGTCTGGGTGAATTAAAATAGGTTCAGAGCTAAACAACAGCTTTAGTTGTTCAAAAGCCCTCTGGCATTTTTCAGACCATTGAATCAGAGTGGAGGGCTTGGGAGGCTTGGACGCAACCCCCTCCCCACTTTTGGGCGTATTTTTAGTCTTGAGTAAGTCTGTAATGGGCAATGCAATCTTAGCAAAGTCAGGAATGAACTCTCTGTAGAAATTTGCAAAGCCCAGGAACTTTTGTACATCTTTCCTATTTCTCGGGGGTGCCCAGTCCAACACTGTTTGTACTTTAGCTGGATCCATTTCTAAGCCCTGGTTAGACACTCGGTACCCCAAAAAATCTAGTCTCTCGGTGTGAAAGTGACATTTGGACAGTTTCACATACAGTTGGTTATCCCACAGTCTTTTGAGTACCTCTCGCACCAGTTTGACATGACTGTCTAAGTCCTTAGAATAGATGAGCACATCGTCCAAATATACCAGAACACCTTCAAAAAGCAAATCATGCAGTACTTCATTTATATGCCTCATAAAAATCCCGGGAGCCCCCGACAGTCCAAAAGGAAGAACCAAGTACTCAAATGCCCCCAAAGGGCAGTTGAAAGCAGTCTTATATTCATCTCCCTCCTTAATCCTAACTCGATGATAAGCATCTCTTAAGTCCAATTTTGTAAATATTTTGCCCGTGCCCAGTCTCCCCAACATGTCTTTCATTAGGGGCAAAGGGTACTTGTTGGTGCTGCAAATCCCATTTAGATTGCGATAGTCTACCACCAGCCGCAAAGAACCATCTTTTTTTTCCCTAAAAAATACTGGAGCAGCAAATGTAGAAGTGGAGGGTCGAATGAACCCTCGAGCCAAGTTCTTTTCTATATAGTCTTTCAATGTGGCCAGCTCTTTTGGGGTCATTGAATATAGTTTGGGTTTAGGAAGGGGTGCCCCTGGCAATATTTCAATAGCACAGTCTGTTTCTCGGTGTGGAGGCAACACATCACACTCTCTCTCTTCAAACACCCCTTTTAAATCTCGGTAAACCAGAGGGATGACTGGCGACCCCTCCCCGCCGTGCCCAATGTCTCTGTCTCTGGGCAGCCCTTCCAAGTGAGCAGCTGCGTCTTTCTCTATTTGTCCGGGAAGCGCCACCATGGGGAGAAGAGGGGGGAGCACCATCCCGTGGGCAAGGCAATGGTTTGCACAATCCGGATCATTGAAAATTAACTGTCTCTCCCTCCAGCGCAACTCAGGGTTGTGATGGTGTAGCCAGTCTATGCCCAACATTAGGTGGTAATTATAAGTATTTCCCACCACCAACTGGAGCTGTTCCCAATGGTCTGCTATCCCTAGCCACACAGGAGCAGTTTTTCTTTCTGCAGCACGGCCCCCCATCAGAGATCCATCCATCTGAACAAAGGGAATGGGCTCTCTCAGAGGGTGGGTGGCTATGTTCAAACTGTCTACTACTGCAGGGTTTATCAAGCACCTTGTACACCCACAGTCAATGGCTGCAATTAATTGCATAGCTTTTTTCTTGGGCCCCACCATCAAAGTCACTGATACAGACAACAGGGGAATGCCCCCACTCACCATCTTTTTGCGGCTCTCTGCTCCCACAGCCCGCCTTTCGCCGCTTCCTAAGGCAGGCTCTGGAAGTTTAAAGGCTCCCCTCCTGAGCTTGTAAAACTGTCTGAGTCATCTGAGTCTGTCCAGACCTCCTGTTCTTTGGGCTCTTCTACTTTCAGGCTGTGCTCAGTAGAAGATTTTCTTTTCGGCTGACTCTTTTCCTTCTTGGAGCCTCTGCCGGGGGGGGGGGGGGGGCGTGAGAGGAGCCGGTCTTTCCCTCCTGGGCCATGTCCGGGCAAGCAGCAATTAAGTGTCCCTTTTGGCCGCATTTTAAGCATAGACCTAACCGGCGCCGTCTCTCCCTCTCAGTCACTGTAGTGCCGGTAGGAAGTTTTCCCTTGTGGGCTTGGCTTCGGCCCCCCTTCGCTTTGGTCTCTTGGGTTTGTCTTTGATCTAACATCTTTACTTCATGTAAGATGGCTTCCGCTTCTCCCGCCACTCTGATCCATTCCATAGCTGTGAGGGGTTTTCCCATCATCAACACCCATTTGGCTATCTCTGGGTGCAGTCCATCTTTAAAATATTGGATCTGCATTCCCTCAGGGCAGTCAGGCACTTGGGCCACCAGCCTTCTGAATTCTGCTGCATATGCAGCCACTGTCATGGAACCTTGTTTTAAAACTTTTAGTTCAGCCAGGGCAGTGGTGGCCTGGAAAGGGTCTTCAAATCTAGTCCTAAGGGCCCTCATAAATTCGTCTAGGTCCCCCAGCTCCGGCGCTCGTCGATCGTAGAGCTGCACCAGCCAGCGGGCCGCTTCCCCCCGCAGATGCCTTGCCACACACTTTACCTTGGCTGATTCCGAAGGGAAAACAGGGCCCCACTCTTCCATATGATCTGCCACTTGCGATAAGAAATAAGGCAGCGTTTGGGAATCCCCATCGAACTTGACCCCCATCTTCTTAGCCTGTGCATCTGGAGCCCTCGGCTGCGGGAGGACTGCTGGTGGGGGCCCTGGGGGCAAGGCTTCCTCTCCCCCTGCTCCCATCTCTTGGGGTTGCCCACCTGGGGCTGGGGCCCGGGCAGCTCCTGCTCCTGCTCCTGCACCCCCTACTCCATCTCCAGCAATCTGTTGGAGGATCTCTAGCATCATGGTCATGGTACCTCGCATCCCCTCCACCTCAGATTTCAGCTGCTGTACCTGCATCTCCATGTCGGTCCCCTCTCCCGAGGACAGCTGTAGTGGTTGCGTGAACCCAGTGTTCCAATCCGACCACCTCGCCACCCGCTGGCGTTCTTTTGTGCGCACTGGGTCCACCGGAGCACCGAACCATCTCCCAGACACTAGTGGGGTCTGTGGCAATTGTGGCCCTCCGGTCTTTGGCACCGCTCCGGTTCCTCTGTCCTCCGCCCGAGGTTCCCCTCCATCCTCTGGGGTTTGACCCTCTTTGGAGGACATCTCCGCTCCTGCCTCCATCTCTCCAGGAGCAGGAACAAAATGCCAAAAATAAAGTTGAACTTGGTGTGAGTCTCAGCTAACTGTCATGAAATAGACAGCAGCACCTTTAGACAACCAACCAGTCAGTTTAATTAAAGAATTAACAGAACTTTATTGGAAGATCCATAGGTCAGTCCTGGCTATCAGACGTTTTAGCTGAGACTGAAAAAAAATCCCCCCCTACAGTTAGTGAAAAGAATGTGCAAAAAGCCCGCGCTCTCAACCCCTCCTTCCTTTTCCCAAACATCTCGTCCGTTCCCAGCTAGCCGAGCCAGCCACCCAAGGTCACTTGATAAAGCACCTGCACTCTAACATAACTAACCCACCTTCCCATCATCCCCACACTATACTACATATCTGATAGAATACTAACAGGATTCTAACACATATAAACACATACATACCATAACACAGGGGTAGGCAACCTTTCCCCTTTAAGGGCCGAGGGACTTCAGCTCCCAGAATCCCAGGAGCTATTGGCCAACATAGGACTATTGGCCGACATGGCTGAGGCTTCTGGGAGCTGAAATCCCTCAGCCCTTAAAGGGGAAAGGTTGCCTACCCCTGCCATAACATGTTAAACATTCAATTTAGTCATACAAATTAGCCTACATCCAATTGTAAACACTACAGTCATCCTAACCTACAGATCTAAATTCACATACATACCTTGTTTCTTGTATTTCTTCATACATTCCTAAGCAACTCAATTCTTTCATTCTACATTAAACTTCCTGAACCCTTACCAAGTCATTATACATCACGTATTATAGAGAAAAACAAACCTTTCTCCTCTTATATTATATTAAGACAAAAATAATATGCTTTGTAAAGCTTACTTCCAAAAATTATTGAATAGAAATGTCCATTTTTATTCGCTTCCATGCCTTAATATGCTCTTAATATATTTCTATTTTCCTAATATTACCTTTAATTGTTTTAATTACTTTCTTATATATTCAGAGAGCCCAATGCAGTGGAGAAGCATGAGCTGCAGCTGAGGATGGGATGGGTGGGATTGGAATTGGTTTCAGAGTTGGTATTGGAGTCACTCAGACTTTTGTCTTTGGACAACTATGGGCCTTTGCAGACTGCCAGAAATAGTGCAAATTGAGTCCAATTTCACTGGCCTGACTCAGTGCTAGGGAATCATGGGAACTGTAGTTTATTGTGGCACCAGAGCTCTCTGACAGAGAAGGCTCAATGTCTCAGAAAAAACTACAGTTCCCATGATTCCCTAGCACTGAGCCTGGGCAGTTAAATTCGACTCAAATTTAAGGCCCTACAACATCCCACTTGAAGCCAGACTGTTAGGTGCAGCTCAGGTGTTCCTGGCATCCATAACAAACATGGGTCCATCCCAATTGGTCTTAGAGCCCACACACTCAGTAGGTCATACTCTTGGTGGTGTTTCCAGTTCTGAGCAGATAGATCTGCGGTAGGTCATACTCTTACAAGCAAAGGAAGTGATTAATAACTCAGAATTATGGACAGATCATATTCTGGTCAGAGTCAACATCACAGCTACTGCCTGTGCTTGCAAGTTTAGTAGACCTATTAAGTTGGTCAGCCCTTGAAGTCTAATGGGTTCTTCAGGACTCCACAAAGCCTTATATGTCTGGTATCACCCATGGGTGTCATCCTGTCAAAGTCCTAGTCAATAGATGGAATCAAGACCTGACTAGGGCTATTGACATGATTGCTCCCAAATGTCCTCTCAGAAATGTTACTAATCAGGCTCTGTAGTATACAGAAGACCTTAGGGAGTTGAAACAGGAAGGACAGCAACTGGAGCACAGATGAAGGAAAACTTGACTTATATCTGATAAGACATGATATAGAGAACATTTTTATTCCTATAAGGTGGCAACTTGACTTATATCTGATAAGACATGATATAGAAAACATTTTTATTCCTATAAGGTGGCAACACACACAGTAAATAAAGTCTTCTCTGCGTACATTGTGTTTGTGAATTCATATCCAACTGAATTATTCAGGGTGGTGAGAGGTTTAACTCAGGCACCTCTCCCCCTGCGCCTTCTGAGGTTTGCTGTGATGCTTCTAACAATCATTTGCAGATGAAATGTCTCAGATTTAGAGACGAGTTAGATGCCATCATTATAGCAGAAGCTGACAATGGGCTATCCAGCAAGTCCATGAGTGGAATTACACTGGATCAGTTTCAGTTGGTGAAAACTACAGATGTGGATAAACCACTAAGATGTGTGAGCAGAACAACCTGTCCCCTTGATCCCTGTCATGATTAACTGCTTCACCTTGTCTAGGGCAAAGATTCAGTTAGATCTCAGCTGCAACGAATTATTAATGAATCTCTTGAGAATGGATTTTTTTCCATCTTCTTTAAAAGAAGCATTTCTTAAAAGGTTCTCCCTGGACCCACTGGACTTTAACAACTATAGACCAGTATCAAATCTTCCTTTTTCAGTCAAAGTGATTGAGAGGGCAGCTTCATTCCAATGCCAGTTCCATTCCAATGCCATTCATCATACAAATTTTCTAGATCCAACTTCAGAGCAAGATACAGAGTTGAGACTATGGAGCTTATCACACACCAAGAGGCTTCAATCCTTGATCAATGATATAGCTGGATGTTATCAGACATAATTTGCCACTGATTCTACTGCAATACCACCGGCCGAATGCAGCCCTGGACTGTCTTCACATCTTGGGGGTGCTCTTGGATCTGACACTCCAAATGATAGTCCAGATACATACAGTGGCGATGATCACCTACTATCAGCTTCAGCTAATATGTCAACTGCACCTCTTCTTAGAGCTGGATCCCCTAAAGATGATAGTGCACACACTGGTAACCTCAAGGCTGGGCTTCTGCAATGTGCTGTCCATTAGGTTACTGCTGTACCAAGTTTGGAAACTTCAATTAGTGCAAAACATGGAAGTCAAGACTGGTTACTGGTACAACTAGGAGTAATCATGTTACACCTACAGTGGGTCATTGGTATCAACTGGGGTTTGGTTCCAGGACTCCTGTGGATGTCAAAATCTGTGGATGTTCAAGTCCCATTAAATACAATGGATAGTCAAATGGTGTCCTGTATATAAAATGGCAAAATCAAGGTTTGCTTTTTAGAATTTGTACATTTTTGAACATTTTTCAAGCTGTGGATGCTTGAATCTGTGGATAAGAATCCATGGTTATGGAAGGCCGACTGTATATCAAAATCACTCCACTGGCTGCCAATTAATTTACAAGCAAAGTACAAAGTATTGGTTGTTACTTTTAAAGCTCTACATGGTTTGGATGCAACTTACCTATGAAATTATCTTCTCCATATAATCTGCCATGTACACCCAGGCCTTCTGGGATACATTTACTTCAGTCAGCCAGGACTAGGCTGAAAACTGTTACCAATGAGACTTTTTCTTCAACTGCATCCAAATTGTGGAATGGCCCACCAGAAAAGATTCAAGAGCTGGATACACTGTCTGAGTTTAAAATAGTGTTAAAGACCAATTTTTGGTAAGCCTATACAGATTATCCAGATAATTTTAAATTATGAATTTTAAATTATGAATTGATAGTTTCTATATGTGTTTTTCCTGATGTTATGCTCTTTTAACTGATTATGTATTTGTAATTGGTGTTCATGTTTTTAACTCTGTTATTTGTCTATTTGTTGTCATATTTAAATCTGTTGTCCTCCACCTCAGTGCGTAGAGAGAGGTGAGTTTGTAGTAGTAGTGTGCTTTCAAGTTGTCTTTGACTTATAGTGACCCTAAGGGAGAGCTATCATGGGATTTTCTTGGCAAGATTCGTTCAGAGGAGGTTTGCTGTTGCCTTCTCCTGAAGCTAAGTGTATGTGACTTGCCCAAGGTCACCCAGTGGTTTTAATGGCCAAGCTGGGAATTGAACCCTGGTGTCCAGAGTCCAATGCTCAAACCAGAAGGCCACATTGGCTCTCCAGAGGTGGAAAAGATGGTGATGGTGGTGATGATGGTGATGATGATGATGATAGTTGAAGGCAGCTGAAAAAGAGATAGTCCACATTGCAGATGGACTAATTCAATCAAGGAAGACGTAGTCCTGAGTTTGCAAGACCTTAGCAAGGTTGTTAATAGTAGGGTGTCCTAAAGGTCTCTCATTCAATAAAGCTGACATCAATGAAGCTTGATAGCTTTTAATAACAACAACAAATCAGTCATCCCACAGTCTGTCTGCTTATCTGAACTGACAGAGATGAATTGGAATCAGTACTGTAGGACACTTCAACATCCATATTTGAAAATACTTTTCAAAAGCATATTAAGACTTCATGGCTGCCACAACAGTGATTTTATTACATCATATGTTAACTTTAAAATTTAAACATAAAATAAGTAATCATATCATACAGTTTTGTTGGCAGAGTTGCAAAGCTGTAGGAATAGACCATATATGGTTGCTGTGCTGAAAGGTAGTAGATTTTTGGAATAAATTAATTGACTTTCTGAAAAAAAATGACACATCAAGAATTGTATCCTAGAGGAGCTTTATTATTATTAACTGTTTTTGAAAGAGATAGCACAAATGCTCTACATAAAGATCTTATTGCTACATTGTTGGGGTCTCCATGGTTAGAAATTACAAGAATGTGGAAAACTCTGGAAGATCTTTGGCTAGATCAAAACTGTCCTTTCAGAAAAAAATACCTGTAAAATTAGAATGGCTGTAGCGGAAATTATATATATATAGATTCACCACAGGTACTTGCTTTGATAACTGAGCAAGATTCATGGAGTGGTCCACCCTTACATCATAGTCATTTTGATTTTCATTATTTTAAGTTGGTCATGATATTAAAGATGCTTAGCATAAAATTTATGCATATAGCTGATATTGAAATTTATTTATTTATTTAAAGTATTTCTGTATTGCCTCCCAGCCCACAAGGGCTTCTGAGGCAATGAACATATGAAAAGCAATTAAAACAATACAAAGATGAAAGCATTTCTAAAACACATTGAAATAGTCTTTAAAAAACAACAATCCTAAAAGCAGTCTAAAATCAATCCTAGAATTAATTGGCTGTGTTCTGATTTGTCATTTTGATTGTCTTGTCTCTTGTTTTGTCTTGTCTTTGACAAATAAAATAAAATAGAGTAAACCAATCTACTCTAGTTAGGGGCCAGCAAGTTGGTTTAGGCTTAAGAATTTGAGCAAAGGTTAATGTAATCCTTCATGTCTAGGTTGCTTTCACCACTTACCCTTTTGTTTTAGTGCTGGTTTTCTAGCTCTTGTGGTCCTTGAATTTATTCCTCTAAGGGAAGTAAAAAAAAAAAAATTGATTGGAAAGTCAGATTTCCTATTCCAGCCAAATTTGCAGCCCCCTTGCTGCTGCATGCAGTTACTATTTAAAAAAAAAAAAAAAAAGGAAATGCTTTTGTCTTTGTATTGTTTTAATTGCTTTTCATATGTTCATCTACCAGGAGACTTGTTCACACATTTCCAACATCTCATTTAATTCAGTTCCTAATTGAACTGAAATCTTTATTTCTGTTGTATTCTGTCATCCTGAGCATGAACCAGCCACATACTGATTTTCAGCTCTGATCATTTCAGTAATAAATGCGTAGGTGAGATTTAGGGTGGATGAAAACTAGAATATGGAAGAAGGTAATGGGACAAGGACTTTTATTCTCCTTTGGGGAAAAGTGTTTATTTCACCTGCCCTTCTCCAAAAGCTTAGTGCTGTTTAAGATTCACATTGTCTTTCCTTTATTTATCTAGCTACAATTCCAGTTCTGCTGTGTCCCATTGCAAAGATTCAGTCTGGGTGGGTACAACCTTAGAAATAGAAGGAACAGATTTCTTCAGGTACTTTTATCTTTCAATCCTCAAGTTTAGATGTATTTTTTCTCCTGGATCTGTAATGGCTGCTTCTTTTCTGCTTTCTTCTTGCTGCTAATTTTACTCTGCATTTTCTAGCATGATCTTTGGAGTATTTTTCTAATTGTTTTTATTATTTGAAAGCCCTTGGATGCTAAACGGAAATAAGTCATTTGTTTGTTATATTTTTTAAAAAGTGTGCCCTTTTCCAAGAATCTCAAAATAGAGCACTTAGTTCTTCCCCTCTCCATCATTGTATCTTCACAACAACCTTGTAATGTGGGTTAGGCTGGACAAAATGACTGAGGAAAAGTCAACCAAAGGAGATTTGTGGCTAAGTGGACAATCTTCCTCAGCATCCTGAATGATGCTGGAATACAATTTACAAGTACATCGCCCCAGATCATATTGGGTGGACTTGTTCAGAATGCTAGTCCAAAACCTAGAGGATACCAGATTGAGGAAAGTTGTATTACATTCATCGTATTGCTAACTTTGGATTTCAGGACTTGAAAGTGCACCTCTCCTTACTTATGGTGATGGACTCTCCATCTTTGGAGGCCATTAAACAGCGATTGGATGGGCATCCCTTTCAGAAGTGTTTTAGTTGTATATTCCTGCATGGCACAGGGTTAGAACAGATGGCTCTTGTACTCCTTTCCAGCTTTGTGAATCTAACATTCCACATATCTGCACAATGATTTAGGTTTTCTGAAAGGGCCCTCCTCTATGTCCCATTTGTCAGGGCAACATGCTGTTGAAGTATTTGAGAGAGGGCCTTCTCTGATATGGCACCCCAGTTATGGAATAACCTCTTCTTGGGAGTCTGTATGCTGTCATTCTTGTGCCAAGTGAAATCATTGGGGTTTTGTTTGTTTGTTTGTTTGTTTGTTTATATGTCTTTAAACTGATCAGTCTAATTTTATTGTACACTACTCCAAGACCTTTAGATATAGGGAAGAATATAATTATTTAAATAAATAAATAAATAAATAGGCTAATAAACTAAATATTTTTGCACACAATTAAAATTAGAGTAGGAAGGTTGCAAACTGCATGTTCATGACAATATGTACCCATCTAGGCCAGTCACACACATGTTTACTTTACTGAAAATTATCATATCTCAATGTTCCAGTGACTAGTCTGTAGGGCTGGTAGTGGAGGAGGATATTTCTGTGAAAGATGAGTCAGGTTTTGCCATGGCAGTTAATTCTTTGCTTCCTCTGTCTGTAAATTGATTAGTGGAGATGGATTTAATTAACAATGCACACATGCGCGCGCACACGCACACACACGCGTGCGCGCACACAGACACACACAGACACACATACACAGCTTTTGGCAGCATTCTCCTTCTCAATTAGGAGAAAAGCATAGAGATAAACAGATTAGTATCTTCACCAACTGACAGGGGAGTGAGAGCAAACCTCAGCAGATAAGCAAACTTATTTGGTAAACAGCCAGGTAAATCTGAGCCCTGTGTTAATCATGTTTACTCCCCTGTAACTATACTAAGAAAACTAAGGTGAGAATCCTTTTTTTACTCAAGGGTGAACAATTGGCAGCTCTAGACGCTGTTGGAATAAGCTCCCATGGACCCTCAGTATTGGCGACACTTGCATGAGCCAATGGCAGATAAAGTCCAAAAACATTTGTAAAACTATAGATTTGCCTACTCCTTGTTTACAGAGGTCCTTCCATGTGTTATGCTACAATATAGAATGGGATGGATTCCTAATAAATCATGCTGTTGTTATGTGCCTTCAAGTTGTTTCTGACCTATGGTGGCTCTAAGGCAAACCTATTATGGTGATGAATTTTTTCCCTTGCAAGATTTGTTCAGATGGGGTTTGCCTTCCTTTCTGACTTGCCCAAGGACACCAGTGGGTTTCCATGGCCGAGCAGGGATTAGGACCTTGGTCTCCAGAGGCATAGTGCCACATTCAGACCACTACATCACAGAGAAATATACATTTCCTGTACACATTTACTTAAGCATAAGAATTCTTTAATTTAGTAGGACATGAAGTTGTCAAATGCCTATATCGTGTGCTGAAAACATAGAGTTAGTCCTTCCAAAAGTTTCAGCAAGACTTCAACAACCTATCTATGGGGTGAAGCTGACAGGGTAAAAGGAACAGCCAGAGGCTGCTCCGGCCCTGATTGCTCTGGGACCATGGCGACCGGATGCCACAGTCCCAAAGCCAGCTGCTGCCAATTGGGGAGCTGGCAGGAGTGGCTTTTTGCCACTCCTTTTCAGGCTGGCTTCAGACCACCTTAGGCAGCCTCAGAGTGACTTCTGAGTCATTTGGGGGCATGTATCATATGAATGCTGCCACACACACACAGCCAAGTGCCCAGAAGGTGCTTTATTTGGCCTGTGTGTTTCAGGCCAATGTCAAGGTTTTCTGGAGCAAAAATAACAGATTCCATAGCACTTTTGTTCTTGTTAACTACCTTTGAGTCAACTTTGAATCAAATGAGATACCACCAAATTACTCTATCCTTAGCTTTGGTCATGTCTTGCATACTCCTGGTTTTGTCTTCCCTGATTGAATGATGTCTTATTCTTATCCTACTGCCTTCTACCTTAACAAGCTTGTCTTTTCTGATGAGCCATATCTTCCCATTATATGGCCAAAGTATACCAGCTTCAGTTTTAGTATGTAGAGAGTTCTTGTAACACCTTTGAGACTAAATGAAAGAAAGAAATTGGCAGCATGAGCTTTCGTAGACTTCAGTCTACTTCAGACTACTTCCTCAGATGCAGTCTACGAAAGCTCATGCTGCCAATTTCTTTCTTTCAGTTAGTCTCAAAGGTGCTACAAGATCTCTCTACATACTAAAACTGAAGTGGAGTGGCTCATACTGGAAGGTTTGAGGGTGGGACACTGGTTGGAATACAGAAAGCAGCCTGTGACAACTGTATGTGTATGTGACCGTGCAGAGGCTAGATTTCTGATACCCATACTTATACCTAGAATCTGGCCCCAAGTGGTAGATTATCTTGTAAGGTAAAAAGACAGGATGCCCTTTCCTAGGAATCGACAATGGGATTCTAGACTAGTTGATGGTTTTAATTTTAATGTGACAAAAATAGTGATTGGATCAGGATATCCCCAAGATTGATGGACAGGGAAGTTTGGCTTGGAACACAACAGGGGGTAGGCAGGAGGTTGGCTTACTGCTTTGGGTGCAAGAAGATCCTTTGTCTCAAGGTGCAAGAGGAAATGCAGATGGCTTGGGGAAAGGAAGGAGCACTGAGTACACCCATTTAGGTTTGATTGTCTTATTACTTGGGTGTGCACATGTCTCAAGTCATGCTTCTTTTCTCCTGGGAACCCGATCTAGTGTTCATGAAAGGTTATTGATATCTCAAGAACATGCTTTCTCCAGATATGAGATATAAAATATGGAGACCCCAAAATATAGTGCATGGTATGCAGGGTGTGTTAACTGGTATGCAGGCACTCATTAGGATAGTCCCCAAACCATCCATAAAAAGAAATGGAAAAATGTGGGCAGCGTGTCCACATCAATAAACTAGTTCTTGCCATTTTATTCCTATCAGAAACAGTAATTTGTAAAGCTAATAGAACTTTACAGCCCATTCAGGATCAAGCCATCTCAAAATGATTTACATCATAACAATGCATTGTTGCTGGTAAGTTCAGTCTTCCATACTGGATGATAGGAGGTGTCAGATGACATCATTTCCCCAATTAATAAAAAATTACTGGTACTTCAAGCCTGTGAGGCCTAACTCCATTACACCACTGCACATTGTTCCCAAGCAAACTTCCCTTTAGGTAGCTTACACCTTTAGGTCTGCTCGGCTTTGATAGGGTTATAGTGTTGTTATTTCTGGTTGCCTTCAAATTATTTCTGATTTATGGTAACTCTTAGGGTTTGGGAGGCTTTGAGTGTATGACTGATCCAAGGCCACCCAGTGGGTTTCCAAGGCTGAGTGGGGAATCAAACTCTGGTCTCCAGGGTCATAGTCCAAGGGTAATACCACTACACCATGCTGGTAGGTTATACCAAGCAATATTATGTTTACTTTTTATCAGCACTTTGAAATGCCAACACTCATGTTAGTGTATGTGTTAGTTATATAGGAGTGACATGCTTAGAAAGAAAATAAAATGGCTACTGATTTCTTAAACTGTAAACTACTGCAAGGCTGTAATGAAAAACTGCTCCAGAGATTACAGCATATGCTGGATGAAAGTACAATATGAGCATATACTATAATTTTGCCCACTTTATTCCATTTTTGTTGCAGCAAAGGAAGTACAAAAATAGTGACGGCCATTAAAGCCTCAACATTGACTACCATAGTGAATCTTACTTATTTCCCTTCTAACTCTATCGATTAAAATTTAAGCTAGAACAGAATTTGGCATCTGCAACAACTGTGCCTTGGATACAACTGTACCTAATCCCAGGATTTAGTTCCATTTGCATGGCAGAACCCATCTTTACTCCTACTCACAACAAATAACTTGAGATCTAGGCAGCCAGGGTCTTTATTTGACTGTGATTTGATCTGAACCTCCCTCCCACCACTCTGCATTTATTCAGTTCTTTAGATTGTCTTGTTATAATTCATGATATGTGTCCTGTTACAATACTTATATTACCCTTGTAATCATTACCAAATCCTTGAAAAACAGTTTGGAAAAATTATCCCTATATCGCAGTTGGACAACTCAGGCTACAAAGACAGAGATTTGCTTAAGGGAAATGCTTGATCTTCCATATGTTTTTGCCTTCAGTTCCCATCAGCTCCACCCAGCATGGCTAATGGTGAAGGTTTGTGGGATCTGACAACCAAACCAACTGGAAATGGGTGCTCTATTGAGTTCATAGAAGAGATGACTGATTTATTCAGGAAAGTCTAGGTTTACATGTTAGCCCTTGGCTGCCACCTCTGTTTTTAAGCCTTCCTTTTTTAGAGTAAGTGCTAGATTTTGAAAATTTATGTGAATTGGGATTTTGTTTAAAAATGCATATAATTTTTACCCATTAATATTAAAACACTGCAACCATCTTGGGGTTTCAATCTGATGTACTGTGCTGCAGAACAGTAGGGTTGAGGTTTTAATGGCTGGTCACTGAACATTGGTATGACAGTACAGATCTGGAAAATACAAGAATTGTACATTTCACTTTACATTTGTTATTTGTACTTAAATATACCCAGAGCTCAGTGGGACATAATTATGACATCCATTAATGCATTGTCTGAAGAGATAGATACAACCATTTAATAACATTTTGAAAGTGCTGTGCTTTATTCCCCCACATACCCCATAATATGGCAAAATATGGCACAGACTTGTAAACATCGTTAAACTCACATTTATTGAAATGGTATCACCTTTCACATTGAAACTTTATAACTGTACATACTGATGATTTCAGAAGGGGGCTGATAGGGCCCCGGTAAACACAACTCTCTTCACATTTTTGAACAACATGAATTAATACTGCAACGAAAATACTTAAGAGATTCTCAACCATTCTAATCAGTGGCTGCCTTTACACGCACCTCTCCTTAGGTCCCTTTTACAGTTCTAGTGCTATGGCTCCACTTTAACTGCTATGGCAACATTCTACAGAATCCTTGGATCTGAACTCAAAAGAGGGGCATTTAAGCTTTTCAGCCAGAGAGCTCCTCTGGTGCCTCTGACCAAACTACAAAGCCCAGGATCTCTTAGGAGGCAGCTGTGGCAGTTAAAATGGAAACACAGAGCTATAGTTGTATAGTGTGGAAGGCTCCTTACATTATCTTTTTTCTTTTTATGGAAAAAAACAAAACAAAGTTCTTTCACTTTCACCAGTATCCTGGTTTATCAGGAGGGACTCCCTGTGCATTTAATGGGGTTTACTTTTTAGCAAATATGCCCACAGCATTACTATATTATTTTAATGCAGAAGTGGACAACTGCAGATTCCAAAGCCAATGCTTGATCCCAGGTCCACCTGTGGGTTGCATAGACTCCCCCCAAATGCCACCATGGAAGTGGTCAAAATGGTGCAAAGCGATTCTGTAGCCCAATTCAAAGGTGAGTTGCTGTTTCTGAGGGAAAAATAAATAATTTAGCTTCTTTTCTTTTTCTCTTTCTTTTTTTCTTTTTGTCAGAGAAAGTGTTCCAGGAAACCTGAAGGGATCTTGGGACATAAAACAGCAAAATCATAAAGGTGTTTTCTCTACCATAGTTGGAGCCAAGCAGTTTGTATGGAACTTGAGGCCTAATGTAAGTGTGTGTGTGTGTGTGTGTGTGAGAGAGAGAGAGAGAGAGAGAGAGAGAGAGATTGGGAGGAAGAGCCACTGTGGTGTAGTGGATTGAGCATTAGACCAGGTTTCAATTCCCTACTTGGCCATGGAAACCCACTATGGACGTTATCACACGGCGAGTTGCAGGGAGAAAGTGAAAATAAACGGGCACAAGCGGAAGTCTTTAATTTACGGGATTTGTCCCATTCCGCCTCGTCTGATAACTAAATTCGAATTTAAAAGGGAGTTAATTCGAATGGAAACCTGATCTTTTCATTTTCGGAATTTTTGAGGATTTGAAAAGATCAGGTTTTTGTTCAAATTAACCCTCTTTTAAATTCAAATTTAGTTATCAGGCGAGGCGGAACGGGACAAATCCCGTAAATTAAAGTCTTCCGCTCGTCCGGTTTATTTCCACTTTCTCTCCGAAACTCCCCATGTGATAACGTCCTATGTGTCCTTGGATGTATCAGACTCTCAGCCTGAGAAAACCCATTGATAGGGCCTTAGGGTCACCATAAATCGGAAATGACTTGAAGCCACACAACACCAGCCAAACTCTACCAATGACCACTCTCTCTCTCTCTCTCTAGCCATCTTAACTGATCCTGGGTTTTGTTGTTGTTGTTGTTGTTCTGTGCCTCCAAGTCATTTCTGACATTTGGTGACCATATCTCATTGCCTTCTTGGCAAGATTTGTTCATAGGGGGTTTGTCATTCCCTTCATCTGACACTAAGGGCATGTGACTTGCTTAAGGTCACCTGGTGGGTTTCCATGACCAAATGGGGATGGAGACCCTGGTCTCCCAGAATCCTAGTCCAGCCCTCAAACCACAAGACCACATTGGCTCTCAGCAGCTGGACCATCAGGGTGAAAATCATGTGGCTGTTTGGATGTTGTCAGATTTCCAGTATTATGTGTTGTTAGCTATCCTGACTAGGGCTTCTGGGAACTGTAGTTCAACAACATTTGGAGGCCCACATAAATGCAAGAGTGTATCTCCACTGAACAATTATGGCCACTTTATAGTAACTATCTCTGTCTATCCTATGGAATCTTGAAGTTTGTGAGGTACTCAGATACTCTGCTCTCCTGAAGTATAGCATTAGAGCTCCCCTGTTCTAAGTCCTTCGTGATATGACTAAATCCCAGGATTCCTTCAATGTGATACGCAAAGAGATAGAGATGCGACAGGTAAAGTGGTATCTCCACTGTAACTCTGGAGCATGGACATGCCTCAAGTATACTGCAGTTCCACCTTGGCCACACTAGCCTTTTCCAATTTCTACTGGCATTTCCCACTTCAGAAATGGGATATGAGCATCTTTTCCATGTAGTACTGGAAGGGGGCTATTTAGGAAGAAGGGTCCCTAAGATGGCAAGGGGGAGAGCTCCCTCCACATTGGATTCTAGGGGAGCAGGGTGGCCACATTAAAAAGAGAAGAGAACTCATGTACTTAAAGAACAAACTGTATCTGCCAACATTCTATTCTCTATCCACCTTTTACTGGTAGAGAAGCACTGTCCTCTTTTTAATGCTGCTCCCCAATGGGAAATACCAGGCCAGACACATTTGCCAAAGCTCTATAGATCAAAAAGATTGCTGATCCATAATTCTTTCACATTGCTCTGACTCTGGCTGACCCAAGGTTGAAGAGCTTGAGAAAAGTTATTTGTTTGGACTATAGCTCCCAGATTCTCCCCAGCCAGCATGACCAGCTTCAACACATACTTCAAAACAATGGGAATTAAAAGGGTTTAGCATATTATAATGCAAGTCCCTAAAAAGAAAGTGCGTGTGTGAGCAGCTTTTCAGAGCCACATTAAACCTTGCTCAGAACGTGCTTACATGTGCTACATCAGGGGTGGGCATCATGCAGCCCTCCTAGTGTTTTGGGACTGCAGTATCCAGCAGCCCCAGCTAGCATAGCCAATGGTAAGGAATACAGGCAGTCCAACGACATATGGAGGGTTGTATAATTCACATCCTTGCTCTGAGTCCTTTCTGTGGTCACTTGCTAAGACACCTCTCTCTGCATTACCTTCAATAGCCTCTAAAGGAACCAGCAGGCAGGTAGCAATGGATGAGTGTGACTGCTTCTAACATCTCATGCATCCTATACAGTACCCTCATGGCAGAGGTGGTTACCATTGATAAAACTGAATGTGACCATTGACTGGTTGGTGCTCTTGAGGGATGCCATCCGTGTCGTGCTTCTGCCCATGCTCTGGGACCGAATGAGAGCCCGGCCTTTGCAACATCTCAGCTGATGATTGAACTGTTTCCGAAAACTCTTGCTGAGCAGGTAGAGTGCAAAAGGATTGATGCAAGAGTTAGCGAATGCCAGGATTCGAGCACAGAGGGAGGTGATAAAGTGCAGGACAGATGTGTCCACCTCAGAGTAATGGTATGACCGATATAAGTAGATGATGTGGTTAGGAAGCCAACACACAGCAAAGATACAAACAAAAACCAGCACAGTCTTCGCTAGGCGTTTTCGGGATTCCATCTGAAAAGAGCAAAGGGGATTTTATGTTAATAGCACTGCATGTAACATGGGAAGCTAGTTTTACTTTCAGTTTACCCAAAGAAAACATAAGTCTCTGTGCATGGGATTTGTCATTCTTGAAAATATAGTGATGCTTTTATTTTATATTATATTGGAAAGACAATGTTTTCCTTTGAGACAGATCCCTTTCAAATATATCTATGAGCCAGTCCTAAACTGTGTTTACTGATAAGAAGTAGAGCTGTATGAAACTTACTCCCATATAAAGCTGCACAAGACTGTAGCTTCAGAATCCACTGGACTGTGTGTAGCTCTGTGAAAGTTACTGTCAATCCCAAAATAGACTGAGAAAATAATGAGCCAGTCTAGGCTATGTATATATCTATAGTTAGCAAGCTGGACAACTACAAATAACAGCCCATTTCAAACCAAAGGCAACCTGGTTCATGGTACTAGCCCTGTTCCAGTCCTGCTAGTTTGAAAATTGTACAATGGAAGTATGGGGGCAGAGTTTGGAGAGTTACTTTTAAAGTAATTAGTTATACATATAGTTCTAAGCCCCCAAAGTAGTTATTAACTTGATATTTGTACCTATGAAAGTGTTGGGACAGCAGCAAAACTTGGAATCTTTCTTTTAAAAAGATAATTCATTACAGTTATAATTTTAAGCCTCCCCACAAAGCAGTTATTATGCACTTTCTCATTTATTAAAAGTAACAAAAACAAAAACTTCCAGTTACTTTTTTAAAATAATTTTTGAATACTACACCATTGACCTACAGAACAGATCACACACTTCTCCCATCTACTTTGTCATCACCTCCACACCTAGAAAAGAGCAAGAGGGTGCAGCATGAGAAAAAGGACAAGAAGCACATCATGGGTGGATGGTAGATGTACCTTTGGATTTACATGTGAGCCCTATCCAAATCACACTTTCTTATATTCTGGCCCCCCAAATGGTGAGGAATATAGGGCACTGTGGTCCAATAACATCTGAATGGCCACATGATTCCTATTCCTGACCTAACAGTTGGTCAGAATGACTATGTTCAATGCACACTTCTATAGATAACTGTATCATGGCCTATTTAATAATATTCTGAAGTGAGGATTGTGTCAAACAGCCACTTATCTCACCTCTTTTCTTCATTCTCTTCTTTTTTGCCCCTCTTCTGCCTGTCTGTGTTCTTCTTACAGACCCATCTCAGACGAACGTCCTTGCTCATCCCCATCCTCCAATTTGTTTTGTCTCAAAGAAAGGAATGGACAATGTATGGCTCTCCATACATTCCTAATGTTGGCTATGCTAGTATCTTTGAGGCTAAGGACTTTATCACACCAGCCTTGTAAGGCACCACAATCATGTTAGTCTAACTAGGAAATGCAAATATAATAGGTTGGAGACAATCATTATTACCTAGCTTTTTCCAAATTGCCATGGTGCTGCTTCTGTTCTGACCTCTGCCTTCCTCACATCAGCCTCCATAACAGCACCTCCTTGCCCTATGCCCTTTCAGCATACATTTCAGTCTGTATTTATTTTTATTTTTAGCACAATTGCACAACATGGAAATTGGGAGGCATTGGTGGGGTTTTCCTGTCAGTGAGAATGAGTGTTCCAGCAACAGAGGGACAACAGACCACTGGACTACTGGACAGATACAGTGTTGTGTGATAAGGTACGGCCTCAGACAGTACTATCATGCTTTAATTCCACTTTTCCAATCTTGTGAGAAAAAGCTCAATTGAAAGAAAATGAAAGCTCAATTGAAAGAAATTTGGCAGTTTAAGATTTCATAGATTTAGATCTATTTAAATAGATGCACTCTATCTGCTACCAACTTCTTTCTCTCAGTTAGCCCCAAACGTACTACAAAATCCTATTGCATATTGATCCAGGCTAGCATGGCTATGTCTTTGAACTGGCTATGTTAGCTAGGACTAGCGGAAGGTGTATTGCAGCATGTGGAGGGTCACTTGTTCTCTCTGTCTGCTCAAGGTAGATCTTTTTTGGAACTACACAGCCTCAGTACATGATTACAGCCAGGGTTTTCTCTTTGGTTTATTATGGGTCAACATGACAGATTATGGAAGGAGCAGGCAAAAGTTGGAAGCTATGCAGGGGCACATTAGCCTCCCCCGGAGGGCTGCACCCCCCTGTGGCATCCCCCCAAAATTAAAAAAAAATGCTTGCAAATACTCTCAAATATAGGGTGAGAAGGACATTTCACTATATTTTTGTACCCCCAAGCCATTTTAGGACCAGGAGGAGCTTTAAGAAAACTGATGAAGTGATAGAACTTGTTTTTTGGGGGAGGATGAATCCCCCCCAATTGTTATGACCCCCAGAAGGTTATATGCAGCCTATGGCTCTCAATCCTGGTGGCAAGAGTTAGGCGTAGAAGCAGCTATGTACAGAAAGATGGAATTGTGGTCAGATAGATACACATAGAAGAATCACTCAATAATGAGTTTAGTTTCTCAAACTAAACCATAAAAGAAACAAGCAAAGTAATGCTAAAGCCATTTCACTTTTTGGAATCATGTATGGAGCTGGCCAGAAGAAGAAAAGTGTTTGGCATGAACCTGCTGGCAACAAAGTTTCTTCAAGAGCTAATTAAAAAATAATGAGCTTAAAGAAGCGGCCTATTGATTTAATACTGACCCTGCCACCACCTGTATCAGCATTACTCTAAAACCAGAAGGCAGCATAATAAAGGCATCAGCAGAGCTTGCCTCTCTGATAGCGTAGGCAGTGTATAAATATCAGAAGCAATCCGACTATAGACAGTGTATAAATAACTGAAGCGATATGGCTGCAGGGTAACAAGTGTCATCCTGACTAGTACAAAAATCTTTTTTTTAACACATGATATATTTAAAGGCAAATGCAAAAGAGAAGGATATTTATTACAGTTTGGGGGGTGGTGAAAAGTGATCTACTTTGGGAGATGATCACTAGTTTTTTTAAGTGTGAAGCTGTTTTTTTCAGCCGCCTGATTTCTTTTATAATAAATTCACAAAAGTATCAGTAATCTATTTATTTATTAGATTTATTTACAGGCAGATCTGAAGTGTTGTGGGTGGGTGGGGGCAGGGAGTGGGACAAATCAGTGGATTGTCTGCTTCCAGAGTCCTGCTGGCTCATGCAATCCACAGGAGGAGATGGGATGATTTTTTACCTTGGAGACTTCTCCAACTGGCTTCCACTCCCCTTAGTCTGGACCCATCCCTGGGACCTTTCAGGGGAGTGGAGGGGCTTTTATCCAGTGGATCCAATGCTGCTACTGTACCCACCCACAGAATGCTGGTGACAGAGCGATACAGGGATCATTGGGATTATAGCTGGTGTGTGCGCGCTCCTACCAGTTGGATTCCACTTTTGCCATGGGAGGCACTTAGCCCCAGGGGTCTGTTCATACTACACAGTTATAACAATATTCAACTTTAACTGCTATGGGTCTATCCCATGGAATTCTGGGATTTGCAGTTTAAGGAGGAGTATTTAGAATACTCATCTGGAGAGCTATGGTGCCTCACCAAACTACAAATCCCAGGATGTTGCCATAACAATTAAAGTGGAATCAACATACTCACCAACTGTCTAGATGTGGCTGAGACAGTCTGTCATCCTTCTTTTTCAGCTGCTTTTAAAATGTCCCCATTTCTTTCTTCCTATTTCACTTTCCCCCTTTGTCCTAAGCGTACTTCAGTTGTTGCAAACTGAGTTCAGAATACAAAAGTAGCTTGCATTCAATTAATTTTAGCATGTTGTTAGAGAGGATGGGGCAGAAACATGCCCTTCTGAGGGGACTGAGGCAAAAGCAAACTACTACAGCCTCTTTTTGCTTGTGAGTTCTTCCTCATTAATAAACTTTTATTTCAACCATACCCTGATGTTGCATAGGCACATGTATCCTAGTTTTCATCTATAACATGTTGGTGCTATAGTTGTGCTATCATTGTGTAAAATGAAAGGGTCTCATATTCTTCTTTTAGGCAGGAGCAAGGTAGGGCCTGGTTTCGCCTCACTTGTAGCTTATAGCACTGGAAGCTGTCCACCTGGAAATGGAAGCACTCCATGCAATGTACCATTTTCCAGTTCTGCTCTTCCCACATGAGCATCATGCAATTATTTTATTTTATTTTATTTTGCAAATAAAATAAGTCATACCTGTTTCCTAACATGCAGATTCCCTTCCACTGGTAGGTTGTAGGCACTCCGGATGAGATTTTTGGCAATGAAATAATAATATACTGAAATCACAGATAGGGGAATAATGTAAAAGATAAGAAAGGAAGCTGTTGATTGAATTTTGGGGTGCAGCTCATTGGTAAGCGGATAAGGTGTGCAACTGATGAATGTTTTATTAGTGCCTTTGTCATAGAAAGGACGCAAGTCTGAAAACACTGCTTCAGGAACAGCAAGCAGCATGGAAAAAATCCAGATCAGGACAGCTTTCAAACAAATCTTCAATAGTGCGTGGGAAGCTTGGATGTCCATTGGTCTCACTATAGCTTTGTATCTGGGAAGAAGAGAAATAACACTATTATTGATCATACAGATGAATTGATTATGACACAGTCATTTTGATCAGCGCCCTCATTGTATAAAAGAGATGTTTGGTCACCAAACTGTTTCTCACACTTCTTCCTGTCCACTCCCCCTGTATTACAGGGCTAAACAAGTCACTACATTAAATACATAACATGCCATTTCAAATCAAGTTGTTGGCATTTTTTTTTAAAAAAGCCCTCATACATGGGAGGGATTTGGAAATAAAACCAGATGTAGAAAAAGCTTTAAAACTCTTCCAACTCTGATGATTCCTATCAATATCAGGACCATATGCACTTACCTGAGTGTAAAAAAGAGTGATAAGAAATATCAAATTAGTTATTTAAAATATAGCACAGTTTAGCTGTGAAAATCTATACTAGTAAAGCTTACCAATATTTTGTCTTCATAACCTGGTTCCTGGCCATTTTGAAAAGCACAACTCCCCTTGGGGAACACTGTACCCTGCAAAATTTGGAACTTAGGCTCAAACTAGAGGTGAAATTAACAATATAAAATCAATTCATGTACATTTTAAAAATAATATTCATTCTCTCACACATTTTTAAAAATTTGCCCATGAAAATGATGCAAATTTCCTTTTGGCCTCAAGAATATTTTCCATTTGTATAAACTGCAGATTGCCTTCACTGTGCAGCTAAACTATGGTGGCTGTTGCCATACTGGATAATTTGCATCTTTTGGATAAATCATCCAGTCCTTCTGATACATTTAGCGTGAAGTGTTTTGTAAGTCCTAGTGCACTCCCTTGAACTGTAGCATTAGAACCCTCTGGCAAAGAATTCTAAAGTACTTCATTAATCTACAAATTTCAGAATTTCATAGACTGAAGACGCCATGGCAAGTAAAGTGGGTAACAGAGTGCTATAATTATACAGTGTAAATATACCTGCTGTTGGTGAAGAAAACATGGTCAGTGAACCATGAGCACTTTGAGATGTACAGAGCAAATAATTTTGAATATGTAAGTTTATGACTCCTATCTGGTCACATTGATTATATCAAATGAGGATGGGGGGGGGTTAGAGAATTTAGAGCTTAGTTTGTATTGCTCATTCCTTATGGTGGCAGGAAAAGTTTTGGAAGTTGTTAATTGCAAACACCTTCACTTTATAAACTTCTGTTTTTTACAGAATGGATATCTGCCTTTTCATCATGGTCACTGGCAGCACAATCCTACCTATGTAGCATTGATGATAAACCAACACATAGACACCATGCCCCCAGTCAGATGCACTCTTTTTTATGGTGGGGAAACTGTGAAGGATTCCCCATCTGACTTGTGATGCAGCAGCCAAAAAAGCCAATACAATTCTAGGCTGCATTAACAGAAATCAAGAGTCCTGACTGAGGGAAGTATTAGTGCCACTTTAGTTTCTTTCATTAGTATTTCTCATCTGGAATATTGTGTCAACAAACTGGAACAAGTCTAGAGTAGGGCACAACAATCACAGGTCTTATGAGGAATAACCTGCCGCTGGATATGTTTAGTTGGAGGTGATTGAAATGATAGTTATCTTTAAATATCTGGGGGATGCCATGTAAAAAATAGAGAAAGCTTGCTTTCTGCTGTTCCATAGACGGAACTTGAACCAATGGATTAAAATTACAAGAAAAGAGATTACTGTTTTTGCTGTAAAAGAGGTATGACAATGGAATAAATTGCTGCAGGAGTGGTGAACTACCCATCTTTGGAAGTCTTCAAACATATAACATGAGAAAAAACAGAACATCATTTGGAGATACCTTTTTTCAGTGGAAACTCAATGTCCTCCTTTTAACTTTTTCCAATACTGTTCATCTGATGGATGAAAAAGAACATCATCTTTGAACAGTTTAATAGTTACAACTATTGAGGCATGCAAAGGGATCTTGCAGTAACCTTGTAGCTAAATTTAAAGTTGGTAGCATGAGCTGCTGTAGACTTGAGCCTACTTCTTCAGATGCCAAATGCATTTGAGGAAGTAGGGTCAAGTCTACAAAAGCTCATGCTGCCAACTTCTGCTATTCAGTTAGTCTCAAAGATGCTGCAGGATCTCTTTGCATACTGATTTTCCAGACTAACACGGCTATGTCTTTGAATTCTATTATCACTGATGCAGTTTTCTAGCTGGAATTTCTGACTGCTGCTTTGGGATCCTTGAGATATAATTGTGCAAGTACATCATTTTTGACCAGATAGCCACCCTTGCAGATGTCAGAAGCATTTGCATACAGGGCTGAAGCTATAGGTTTCATAATTAGTTGCATGGGCATGGTCTGCTTTATTTAGTATCTAAGAAGGGATTCTCCTTCCCTCTCCCTCAAAGAGTTCTATATCAGTCAAGGCTGTCCAAGACATTTTTGTCATCTGAGGCACAGAACAAGATGATGTCCTCTCTCTTATCCCACAGACTAAAGCTGGTTGGATTGCCAGCTGAGTTGGGCTTGGGCTACTGTAGATCAGATAACCTCTTCTACCACCACGTCTGAGTTCAGCAAATCAGTTTGGGGTCGTAATGACAGTGTGACACACTTAGCTCTGCCCTTCAGCAAATGTGACTGGGCATTGTTAAGCCTCGGGAGGATAATATCTGAGACAACTGAATCACTCTGCCTAATAGTAGCACTGACTGTGGCAGCAGTAAGCATTTCTAAATAGAAAACCACTTTGACATATGCTAACACCAGTAGATTCACACCTCTATAGGCCATCAAGAAAGCTTACATTCCAGGCACTTTTGGAATCCATCTTCTGATCTCACATGTGCAGAAACACAAGATGCAACCGGATAAGATGCTGAGTGGGAGACATTTCATCAGTTTCATTAATCAATTGGATATATCGACATGAAAATGTCAATGCTAAAAATGTTAGTACAAACACCAGGCAATACCAGCTAACCTTATTAGGTGGACTAGTATTTTATGATGAAATGTTGTGTGCACTGTACAACAATGCCTTGCTGTGTTAAATGAAACAGCTAAATTATTGCAAAACCTTTCTGTGCCAATGGGATATATTCATGTGGAACAGATCTCAACATATTTGAGTTTGCTCTAGAAGGCTTGGCTTTGATCAAAATAAACATTTTAAAGGGACAATGAAAGGGTTAGGAACATGTTTACATGCTTCTCAATGGCACTGGTTGGATTTTTAAATGCTTATTGTTGGTTTCATTGTGTTTACTTGTATTTAATACCAAAATTTGGACTTTTAATTCAGTGAGGAAGCTGTGATTCTCTGTACACATTACCCACCACATGAAAGAATCATAATTGAAAAATATTGAAAGATAGCTATTGTATTGCCTCTCAGTCTTCTCTTCTCCAAGCCAAACATACCCAGCGCTCTAAGTAGCTCCTCATAAGGCTTAGTTTCCAAGCCTTTGATCATCTTGGTCCCCCTTCTCTGGACATGTTCTAGCTTGTTAATATTCTTCTTGAACTGTGATGCCTAGAATTGGATGCAGGAATTTAGGTGAGGTCTCACCAAAGATTTCTATAATAATTACTTTATTGCCTTCAGTATTTTTTAAAAAAGCAATGTCCATGGTTGTTCAAATATATGAGAATGTTTTACATGTGCAATGAAAATATTGTGTTCCTTAAGGATAAATTGCTATGACTGGGCAAGGATTATTCTGACATGAAAAATGAGAATTCACTGAAGTGTTTATTAATCAGAAGAAATAATAACATCTGGGGCAGTGTTGGGCTGGTAACTTGTGGGAGGGATAGATGTGCGATGAGAACCCCAGTATCATGTATCATATCATACAGGCTGAATCTCCTTTACCTGGAATTATGAGATCCAAAATATTCCAAAAACAAAAACTTTTTTTTTCATAGGAGGCTGAGATACCTCTCCCTTTCAACTTGGCACTCCTCCCCAGTAGATATTAGATCTACTGTTTGTACATTGTGCAGCAGCCAGATAGCCAGTAGTGTCTACCTCAGCTGCACCCAGCTCACCAACACTTCCTCCTCAGTTGCTCATGTATGAGAGGTCCAAGTCTGTTCCTCCCTTTTGTCCACACCAGCCTTAGAGCAAACAGAAAGCTATTTGGCTAGCTACTCAGTTGCTGCTCCCAGGATGACTGAGTGCAAAGGGAGCAACAGCTGAGCAGACCTTGGGACCAGTAACCAAGCATCTGGTGGAGCAGTGACTGAGAAGTCTCTCACCTGTGCTGGACTTGCAGCAAAGGCCAGCACAGGTGAAAGACTTCACAATTGCTACTCCCTTTGCACCCTGTCCCCTGAGACCAGCAACTGAGTAGCTGGCTGAGGAGCAATAGAGAAGCCTTTTGCCTATGTTGGCCTTGTGGCAAAGGCTGGCACAGGCAAGAGGTTTCCTGCCACTGCTTGACCACCTGCTCAGTTGCTGCTCCCAACATGACCAGGTGCAAAGAGAGAAGCATCTGCATTGTGAGAAAGGACTATTAATCTGGAAGAGGTGAAGGACTCTTTTGAAGAATTGACCCCAGATACTCCTCCCCTCTTTCCCCAGAGACATGACTTCCCACATAGCTTCAATCATTGCCTCCCTCATACACACAAATATTGTTTCTTCTGCTACCTCTTCTCTCACCCCTGTCCAATGAAAAAAAGCAGGAGCAGCAGCACAGCTCCAACTTGCCAGTCAAACTTCACAAAGCTTAAGCAGGGTTCCAAATGTGAAAGTTCCTTTTTGCCACCACTTCTCCCTCACTGCCATGTGCTTTAATTCTTCATCCCTCCCCCAAAAGGCCACTAGATTCCCATGTCTTTCTTCCATGACAATACTTTGACTAAAGCCCCACCCCACCCCCCTTTTCCCTCACCACCCCCTGGATCGTTCCACCACCCCTAGGGGGGCACTTTGGGAATCACTGTCATATATTATATATATATATATATATATATATATATATATATATATATATATAAAACAAGGGAGGAGAAAGTGTGACTCTGGGGTACCACACAGCTCCCTAGGCTGCTTTTGTGGTCACCGTAGGCCACCTTTCTTCTGACAAAAAAGGAAAGGCAAAGTCTGTTCTAGAAACCCTCAAGGGGAGCGATTCAGCTTTTAACTATGCTTCAGGTATCCCCTACACTGTTTAACACTGAGCTCTTCCAGATGGGTTTCAAGAAGTGTGAGTTCTCACAACATAGTTCCTTGGATTTTGCTGGTTGTTGTCACAACCACTTGCTATATACTTTTGGCGGGGGATTGTTTGCAGCAATTAGTTGGATATGCATTGGGGGGTTTCCAAAGCATTTTTGAAACCACGATATAGTTTGCTTAAGTGGGCCTATAGTTTTAAGAGCAAGCTCTTCCCTGATTTTTAATCTTAAAAAAAGAGAGTTATAGTGGCATCTCCATTATCTTGGATCAATCATTCATCAGAATGGAAACTACAGTCAAAAAATCAGGAGAAAACTAGAACTAGAAAGGATAGCTATAAAAGAACTGGACAAGAACCTAAGGTGCAAAGATATGCAGATGAACAAAAAATGAGAACTGCTCATGCCATTGTATTCCCCATCATTATGTATAGGTGCAAGAGCTGGATGGTGAAGAAAGCTGATAGAATGAAATGCGACCCATCTGAGATATGGTTCTAGAGAAGAGTGCTGAAGATACCTTGGACAGCTAAAAAGACAAACAAATGGGTACAAGAGCAAATCAGATCTTTCCCTGGACAGATGACTAAATTGAGGCTGTTATACTTTGGCCAGTATAACAGCCTGACTAGAAAAGATAATGTTTGGAAAGATAAAGGGCAGTTGAAAGACAGGAAAAGCACACACCAGATGGATAGATTAAATCAAAAAGGACATAAGCCTAAGTCTGCAGAAACTGAGCAGAGTTGTTGAGGATAGGGTGGCTTGGAGTTGCCTCATTAACAGGATCACCAGAGGTCAAAGTCAACCTGAGGATAGTTAACAGCAACAAGTGGTGTAGTATAAAAGTGCAATTTCACTGATATGCTGATACAATATAACTCTAAAAAGAGAAAAAAGGGAAGGATATATATTTTAAAAATCCCATTATGGTATTGAAATTAAAAAAAGACACCCACTTGAGGGTGGGAATAAATTCTTGCAGCTGATGTTGGGAATTACCAGAAAATAGTCCACGACAACTGAAATGTCATTTGCATGCATATCTATATCTATATATAATGAGAACTACAGCAACAGATACCACAGCTTCCCAACACATCTGTTTTACAGGAAGTACCCCATGAAAAAACCATAAATGAATATTCAGACATTTCTACATTTACTTGTCTGTTTGTCTGTGTGGCCCTAACAGCAGCTAATTCACATAACTGCTGAAGATTGTTAAGCCCAGTGCTAATGAATGAACTGATTAATTTGAAAACCTACTGTGTTATTTTAAATTTACCCCAAGTTGGTCAGGAACTATTTAGATCTTTAAACTGTCCCTTGGCATCCCACTGCTTTTCCAAAAGCCATCCATGCCTTCTGTGATGTCAGAGCAGCTGAAGGGTTATGAGCCAGAAGGGATCTTATCCCTTTCTGCTATTTCCCTTTCGTGACATTAGAGGAGATTAGACAATTAGATCAAGAAAGAAAGAGGTGGGAGGCTTAAGGAGGCAGCAGAAAGACTAAAAAGGTTAAAAGAAGGTGGGGAGGGAAGTACAGGATTGCTGGGGGATATTCCATAGCACTCAAGTACTTCTCATAATTTGTTGTCACTTTGAAAGGTCACACATGCTATCTCCTATTTTCACACATGCACCCCCCCCAAGACATACTAAAGGCATTATTGCACTAGGCTCTTCTTCTGCTAAAATAGCATTGTTTTCAAAAGCACTATGCAATCAGGCCTGCTTTCTTCCTTACTGGACCTTTGTAATCTTTCTAGCATTGCAGCCTTCATTTGTATTAAAACTTTATCACACATAGCATTTGGCACTACCCACCCGTACTGCCCCTTTATCTAGTTTGGCACACATACACAGGCACCCCCCAAAATATAAATTTAAAACAGTTTTATGTTTAAAAAGACATTTTGCCCTGGGCCGGGGAGGGGGGGAACTTCCTTATTCAGGATAGACTTGATTAATTGCATGCAAATGAAAGCCTGCTAAAGTAATGATCAATCTGCCAGCAATTAATCAGTTCTGCTCAGTCAGGAACAGGCAGAATAATAAAATAAATGCTGTTTTAACAGTAAGACTCTATTCTGCCTAGATTTCCAGGTGTGTCTGTGTCTGTCTGTCCATCTGAGAGACAGAATGAGAGAAGAAGATTCAGAAACTGGGCTACACCACTGGAAAAGGAGATGGGGTGAGGTGCAGTGAGCTAAGTTTTCCCTTCTCAGCTTCTCTGACAAGCTCCAATTGGAGTGGGAGGAGTGTGGTCAGTTGCCAATGCATTTTTTTCCATAGGAAAAAAAACTTTAAAGGTTTGTCAGCATGAACTCAAATTGAGGTTTTCTCCCCTTCTCCTTCTGCTCGATCACAAAGGCACACCCTCAGCATGTCCACTGACCACACAAAATCAGCATTAAAGTGGAATTGAACTTTTGCATCAGAAATTTGAGCATAACAGTAGCAAGATAAGAGGTCATTAATGGATGTTTTTCATCAATAAAAAGAAATAGTTTCAAAACAGTTTCCCATGGGAGAACAATAGGAGAGGAATGGCATCATGCAGTGAGACCCAACTGAAAGTGCTATTCTGCCTTGTGCAATAACGTTCAGAATCCTGTTGAACATGAATACATTTTTAAAGGTAGGATTAAAACTGAATTCATGATCTTTCTAATAAATGATTACAGTTAATAGTTCCTAATTTTATGGTCAAAGTTCCATTTTTTCAATAGCAGTTCATAGTGTGGGGCATCTGTTTGACAAGTCATATTAGTCTGTACTGGAGGAAATTATAGTGAAATCTAGGAGCATTGCCCAGGCCATTTTGTACACATGGACCAGGGAGTCAGGAATATAATTGTATAAATTTGTAAATTATAAGACAGACAGCACACTGTAATTGGTTAAATTAAAAGACAGATGATTAATCAAATAAAAAAGTCTGTTATCAGTGGACATTTTTAACTAGAAGACAAATGGACAACTGCAAATAGAGTGGACTAGGTCTGGCAGAACTTATTCCACTGGAACAAAAGACTGTCTCCAGATCCAACTCTTATTTGTTACTGTTGCACTAATTCAGGAAGTCCAGAGTTTATCATAATGTCTAGAAAGAAATGACTACATCCAAATATTCTCTTAAGTCTCAGAAAAAGAACAGATGGTTTCCTGCCATCTATCCTGAGTTTTTACTAACCTTGGATTGTAACAGCATTTTTAAATATCTAAGCAATTATATGAAGGACAAAAATCTTCTAATTATAGTTGTGCTTTCAACATTACATGGGGATTTCAGATATATAGTTTATGGGTTATTACCTCTGCACAAATGTGACCCTGTATCTTCTCCACTACTGCCTCAGTGACATTTATTGGAAAGATCATTTTAAAGATATAAATTCAGCTGCCCTTTTCCAAGATGTGCTGCTGCTCCATTGCTCATTGTACAAAAATGACTGCCTCCTTCCCCCCACACCATAAAGAGGAAAAACAATGCATTGGAGAAGAATCATTTGTGGGTGCAGTTATAGCAAAAACAAAATCTTTTTTAAATGGCATTATTCACATTTGCTACCTCCTGGCATTATTTATTTATTTATTTATTTTCCATTGGTTCTCTGCAGCAGGTGTGGGAATTGTGTTGCCTTCTCCGTGTTGCACTGCAACTCTCAGCATGGCTCAGCAGAGGTGGTGTGAGAAGTAATTCCCACACCTGGCCTAGACAGATTCTAGCTAAGCAGCCAAATCATGTTATCCCAGTGGCTGTTCTATATTATTTAGCTGAGGTTGTTCTAGAAATCTAGCCAGGAATGTAGAATCAATCTTCAGGACATTATCACACAATGTTTTAAAACTGAAATTAAAGCTGGACCATAGCATCTTTGGTCCTCTCTCATTGCTGCTTTGCCTATAGAGTGTCGGTACAGTGTCACTTTTCATTTATGAGAAAACCAATCAATAAGCTCCCAATATTGCTGCTTTCCCATTAGTCCTCAGTGCAATATATCCTTTCTGATGCAGTTCCAATATTGGGCACTCACATGGTGTCAGTGGATGTGATTCTTTTCTTATCCCCCTCTCCCACTTGCTATTCCCAAGCAGGCTGTTTTCCTTTCTTTTCCCTCTATTTGTTTTATTTTTTTCTTATTTTATTTAAATTTCATTACCAGAACTCTGCAATTATGCTTAAAATAAAAATTTTAAAAACCAAAAAACACACTGGGTAGGAAATAGGGCAGGAAGACGGTGTTGTTGAGGATGTGTAGAAGAGAGCATGTGGGATCATCAATCACAAACACAGCACATTTGCATTATTCCAGAGACGCGGGATAATGAAATGTTCCCAGTATGTTTCCATTTCCAATTAAATAATGCAATTGCATCTAGACAGAAGGCTGGTGTGATAATGTCCTAAATGAAGAATCTAAGTGTGTGCTGATTGGGAATTCCTTTGAATTCCCAGCTGGACTGTTAAAATAAACAAATGAATGAACACGTTGCTCCTGAGAATATATCCCCAGTTCTGCTCAGAGACCAGTTTTTGAAAGAAGAGAATTTTAGAATTTAGAGACAAAAGTTTCTAAAGAGCAACCATGCAAGATCTTACTATCCATGTCTCTTAGGCTGTCAAAGGACCTCAAGTACCCCAGTGACTGTTACGGTACTTGTTTTGGTACTGCATCTGAACCTGAGCAGGGATTCATATTATTGTGCTATGATATAATTCAGCCTGAACCCACACTCAACTGTTTTCTTTCTGCTATAAAATCATTAAGGCAAACATTTTAGGAATGAAACTCACAGGAACTACCAAGATCAGCTTTTAGAGGAGACCATCAGCTGGTTCACTCAAGAGGGTGAGGTTTTGCAGGTGAGGTCCCAACCAACTGGACTGAAACAAGAAGTTGCTACAGCAACCATTTGTTCACAGACAACAGAAAGTATATCTAGTATTGAACTGTGATGTGCACTAAGGAGCAGAGATGCTTGTCCTAGATAGACACCTTCTTTTTGGGATCCAAGAACAGACCAACAAAAAACCATGAGAGATTTAACAAAATGCTGCATTTATTCCTAACCTGCCAATATAATTCTCAGTATTGTTTTGATGACAAGTTGACTTGGTGTTTTTCTTTCCATGTACAAATGTTATTGAATTATTTGCTGGCAGAGCTGGTGGCTTTCTAAGGAACACCTGGTACATGTCAAGGGACTGAGAGCCACCATGGTGTCATGGTTTGCATGCTGGATTGGGAATCTGGGAGACTAGGTTTCACATTCTCACTCAGCCATGGAAACCTTCTGGGTGACCTTTGGCAAGTCACACTCTCTCAGATTAGGAGGAAGACAATCTTCTCTGAATATCTTGCCAAGAAAACTCTATGATGTGGTAACTACAAATCATATTTGGTTTGAAGACACATGACAATAACATATGCCAAGGGAGAAGAACATGTTTCCTCCAAAACTGTTGATTGGAATTGCAGCCCAAAGATTGGGAAAGTTATGATTTTTTTTTAAAAAAAACCCCGACAGCTTTCAGAATCCTCTGGCCAAACTGGATTCTGGGAGTGCTTGTCTCTTGTTTCTGAGCTATGTTGCAGTCCATTTCTTGAGGGCCACATATTCTCCACTCCTGATACATGTAAGTTGATATGATAGCTACTGAGTAAAATTTACTTCAAAAATATTTTTGGCCCCTGATCTGTCTGCATATATTCCAGTAGAAGGCCATATTTAAGCCCAAGATAAAGTCTATAAATATTCTGCTTTCTTCCTCTGGGGTAGGCAACCTAAGGCCCGGGGGCCAGATGCGCCCCCCGAGGCCTTTGGACCGGCCCCAGGCCAGTCCTGCTGCCACCGCTGCCACTACCTCCCGCCGCCCCCTGCTGCCACCGCCATGATGATATTGATTATTGTTGTTATTACTTGTTCTTGGGGTTTTTCTTGGCAAAATCTCCACAGGGGAGATTTTCTGGGGCTGAGAGAGTGTGCATGCATATATTTTTTTAAAAAATATTTATTTATTTATTTTTGGTGCTTCGGCCCCCCAGTTGTCTGAGGGACAGCAACCTGGCCCCCGGCTCAAAAAGGTTGCCTACCCCTGCGACATCTAAGTGTGTTTCAGAGCAACGCCCAATAGGAATTGAACACAGATTTAAAACAACTAAAATAAACCTGATCTTTGACACTATCTTTAAATTACGATTCTCTCAAATGACCTGCAAGCCTTGGAATATTTCTAAGAATGTTAGAAATTGTGACCAGTTATTGATAAATATGACTTCCGATGAAGTAGCATTTTCCTCTATAGAGTAATAGAATATCTGAAGAGAAATTTTAGAAAAAGACTGAACTATAGCCAGAAGTAAGGATTTGGTACTTTTGTGACATGCACCTGATGAATTATGAACTGCATTCTCTGTTAATGTGTGTGTGTATTTATGTGTGTTTTTGTGAGTAGATCCACATTTATAAAGATAGTGGAAATACGGGCAGGGAGGCATCACTCTCCACGTAGGAGTACTGTCAAAAATAATTACCTCACAGAAGGAGCTCATTTGGCAAAGTCCCTACTCTCAACAGCATGTGTACCATAATGATTAATCCAATTTCAGACCCAGCTATGTGATCTTATAAGCACAGCAATTGTTTTCCGTAAGACTCCTAAGTAATTGGTCTGTCAAAATGGACAATCTTATGGTATCACAACAATTAATATCCAGTTCATGGACTCCTTCCTGTTCTTTTAAAATATTCAGATCCCAGTTCCCTAAGATATGGCAAGATTTGTTCAGAGGAGGTTTGTCATGACCTTCCCCTGAGGCTGAAAGAATGTGACTTGTCCAAGGTGGGCTTCATGGCTGAGTGGGGAATTGAGCCCTGGTCTCCAGAATCTTAGTCCAATACTCAAACTACTACGCCATGCTACCTCTATAGTTTGTGGTACTATTAATAAATTAATAAGGCCTACAAATGGAAAATGGATACAGAGACAAATGTGTATTCCCACCCCCACCCCCACCCCCCGGTTGCTATTTACCTGAAAGGCAAAAACACAGCCCTAGGAAAAACAGATCTAAGGAAGCAGCTATAAACATAATATTTCAAAAGTTTCCTAGAACGGGAGAGTGCTACAAATATTTGCATGACTGGGGGAAAATGTCTTCTTGACAGATGCCTCTTACAAAAATATCCCAGTGAATGGAAAAGTACGCTTTGTAACTGAGTAAGGCTCCTTTGTTGTGACTGTATAGGCACTTGGTGTTTAGTGCCCTCTCTGCCCTCCCTTTATGATATGGGATAATTTTTAAAGAATGGAGCAGAGCTGGGAAAAGGTACAACTTCCAGTATCTTCAACTATTTATTTGTTTAAATCCCCTTGGGTACATGGTGGTTTACAGAGTAATAGAGGGCAGTCTTAAAATTTGACACAGAGACAGTATAGGAAGGGGAGGGAAAGGAAATCAGTGATAAACATGGGTTCAGTATGCATCTGTTTCAGTTGCATGCACTTTACCATTTGGGAGGGGCCAGTGGATCTGCTGCTGTGGACCTACTGAATCTGCTTTTGATTTTAAGGCTTCTTCTCCTGCAGCTGCTGTCAGTTGAACTGGGGCTATCTCAGTACTGGATCTTGTCTTTTCAGAGGTTTGGTGCTAGCAGAGCTCACTATGGTACACATTCAAGACTGAACAGCTGTGGGAGAAGTGGCAATAAAATTAGTTTGCCACATCACAGATGTAAATACAGATGAACAAGGTGCATTAGTTCATGGAGATGGTGGCTTTAAACAAAGAAAGAGAGGTGGCATTTGCAGATGTTGCAAGAGACAGTTCTCTCCAACCATATGGTCAGGAAGAACAGAAAAGTTAAGGTTTTTTTTGTGGGGTTTTTTACAAGCTGTGTATCCCTTATCTAGAATTCCATAATCCAAAATCCTTAAAATCCAAAATTGTTCACGTTGGTGGTGGATATAGTGACACCATTGGTTTCTGGTGGTTCAGTGTATATGAACTTTGTTTCATGTACAGAATTATTTAAAATATTACATATAAAATTATCTTCAGGCTATGTAAATAAGCTGTATATGAAACATAAACAAATGTTATGTTTTGACTTGGGTCCCATTTCCAAGATATCTCATTCTTTATATGCAAATATTCCAACATCCAAACAAATCTGAAATCGCTTATAGTCCCAAGCATTTCAGATAAGGGTGATTCAGCCTCTAATAGAATGGGAGACATTTGGGCACTGGAGGACAAGGGAGCTGGCAGAACAAAGATAACAGGCAGAAAGTACTGGGCTATAAAAGCAGAGAAATAAGAGCATGAGGACAGGAGCCCAGAGGAGTCTCAAGATGAGGAAAAGCAGCATGATCTGGAACCAGTAGACAAAAAAGCAGTCCTGGCATACCTCAGTTAACAAAACTTCCAACAAAGAAGCTCCTTTATAAAAGTGTTTATGACTACATAGTTTGCTTTTCCTCCTTGTCCTATATCTAGCTGGAATTTTTAAGAAACATCGACATTGGGAGGTTTTTGAACTGGGGCTGGAGAAAGGGATTTTCAATATCAGGCTGCAGCAGCCAATCTGCAGTTAACAATGCAATAAAGTCTGAGCTAGGAAAAATCTGGATTCTATGCTAGCTGATTCTATTGTAGCTGTGTGTGTGTGTGCAAGCATGTATATCTTTAGGTCACCTGTTGATTTATGGTGGCCCCATCAATTTCATAGGGTTTTCTTAGGCAAGGAATATTCAGAGGTGATGTTCCTCTGAAATGTAGCCTACATCACCTGGCATTCATTGGCAGTCTCCCATCCAAGTACAGTTGACCCTCTGTTTCCATGGCTTGAAAATATTTTTAAAAAAATATAAATTCCAAAAAGCAAACCTTGATTTTGTAATTTTATATAAGGGACACCAATTTACTATGTCATTGTATTTTTTTTACTGTTTCCATTTCTTTTACTGTTAATGCTCCATTTCTTTTACTGTTAATGCTCTCAGTTGTTGTCCTAATATATCTATCTTGGTTTTCAGGTTTTCATCTTTTCCATCCTTCCATTTTTGTTCTTTGATTTTAGTTCTTTTAATAGCTTCTTCTTTCTCCCTTTTGATTTCTTCTGCATCAAATTATATTAGCAGTCCTCTAGCCACTGCTTTGCCAGCATCCCATATTATTTTGTTTGTGATCCCTTTTGTTGTATTTTTCTTGAAATAAAGCTTTAGTTCATTTTTCAACTTATTGATAATATTTTCATTTTTAACAGATGTTCTTTTAATTTCCAAGAGTATTCACTCTTTATTTTATCTTCATCATAATTGGGTAGTGATTCGATATGAACTTTGCTAATATATCCATTCTTTGTATTTTTGGTTGAAGTTTCTTTGCTGTTATGAACATGTCTATTCCCGATCTGGAATTATGAACTTCAGAAAAGAATGTATATCCCTTACAATGACCATACTTATTTCTCCACACATCTGTCATTGAGAATTCTTCTGTTAACCTAAAGAATGAATTAGGGAGCTTGCCCTGATTATCATGAATTGGTTATTTTATGTCTGATTCTCTATCTTGTTTTGGTTCAATCTCATCAGGAAGCCTTTTTTAACAGAAGCAAAAGTGACAACGCACCTTGGATTAGATATTAGGATATTATGACACAGCAAGGAAACAAAGAATTTAAGATGAAGTTGAAAGAACAACTTGGAATGGAAGGAATCAGTAATAATTGGTTTCTCTATTTACAATTAAATGGAAGATTCAAGCTGGATTAAAAAAATGAAGGGATTTGAGGAAGAGAAGACAGAACTAGATAAAATAATTATAGGTAAGGAAGGCTATCACATAGCAAAATATTACAGATTGCTTAAGGGAAGAAACTTAGAACAGGAAACGATAAAACAGGTAATGATAGAATGCTCAGGAGATATAGGAAAAAAATATTGAACTAGAAAACAGGGAAAAACATGGCAATTCACGAACAAGTTCGAGTGTCAAGATCTAAAAAAGAATTTTGTTTAAATGATGTGCCACTGGTATCTCTCACCAAGCAGGTTAAATGTGATGTACAATACAGGAAAGGAAAAATGCTGGAAATGTACAAAATGTAAAGGCACATTCTACCACATGTGCTAGAAATGTACCAAAGCAAAGAAATATTGGAAAATAATTCATAGGACAATAACTGAAATATTACAGGTGAAAATACCATTGTGCCCTCAGTTATTTCTGTTAAATATGACTCATGAATTGAGAAGAAAATGGAGAAAAAATATTGTTGCATATTATTGTATATGGTTTCTATAGCTAGGATATATATGCTAGATATTAGAAGAGAAGAGAAATTCCTAATATCGAAGAAAATTATGAGAGATGGTGAATATGGATGTCCTCAGAGCTTTAATTCAAGATAGACCAATGGATATAATAGAGAAACAATGGAATCTGATTTAAAAATATAAAATAAAATAAGATAAATCATAAAGCAAGGAAAATATCTAATTAGAGATTACAGATGAAAGACAAGAATTATAAAAGAACCTCAGTTACATGTAGAAATCAATAGTAAAGTGGATAATGAAATTAGAAGGTAATATGTATACACACACACACACATACACGAAGAAACTTATAGCTGACCTCATTGAAAATTTCAGCAAGAAAGAAAAAAAAATGGACAAATAGAATTTAAGGTGAACCTAACCAGGAAAAATTATGTGTTAGGCAATATTAGTTAAAGAAGCTAGATGAATATATGGGGAGTGTATTTGTGTTTGTTGGTTGGTTTATGTATTGTTATGTAAATATGTTATGTTATGTAAGTATGTTATGAGATATGTGTTGTTTGTTTATAAGGGGGTTATTTGTGTGTGTGTGTGTGTGTGTGTGTATAATAAAAAAGAATCAGAAAAAGTGAATAACGAGGAGGAAGGAGAAGTTCTAATTAAAAGTAATAATGTTAATATTACTAGAGAACATAATAGAAAAATGATTGAGATAATAAAAACAGAAAGTTTAGAAGAAATTAGCCAGGAACAAAAGTATAATGAAAGTTTGAAACCCTTAAGAAACCTCAGAGTTAAAGGAAAAACATCCTCACAGAGTCAAGAAGACACAAAAAGAGGTTAAACAACAACTGAGTGCTGAGAAAGCATACAAAGCACAGAATTATACTTTAAGCCAGTATCTTGAGAGCATGGAAGAAAAAATTCATAAATCCCAGCTTGATAAAGTTTCTAAACTGTCAGATCAGACATCTAGTTGGAAGATTATATATTAAATGGGACACTGACAAAGAATTGTTAACCTGGCAACTAAACAGTGCAACCCAAGAAATTAAACTATTTCAAAAGGTTAGTAAAACCCATTGTGCTGTCACTTGAAGAAAGTAGGTGGGCCACCATGACATTAGGGTACTAAGTTGCTTCCAGCATCCGTTACAGAGCATGGATGAACAGAAAAACAGAGAGAAAAGGAGAAAGCAGGTTAGCCTGTTTCACCACCTGCTCCCAGCATGTAAGAAGAAGAAGAAGGGACATGAGGAGGAGGAGGAGGAGGAGGAGGAGGAGGAGATCCATAAGGGGACATAAGGGAAATGGAGGCTGGTGAAAGAAAATGTCATCCCTTTTTCATTTTGCAAATGCATTTTCCATTTTGGGAGAAACCTTCAAGTGATGCCTAGAAGATTCAAAATGTTTATTTGACCTGGTTGTTTCATTTCATTTATGTATATTTTTGTTTTTAATTAACAGTTTGCCAAAATAGGTTGAATTTCAGTTTTGAAGAGTAGGAGCCTATCCCTTGTTAGTTTACACTCCAGCACCAAATGTTCTGTTAAAGGAACAATGCCCTGGAAGACATCTACTGTATGAACTGAGATTGTGGAAGGGATTTAAGAAGGGCATCTGATCAAGGTAATCTGAGGATAAAGGGTTTTTCCTATAGTGAGCTGTATAGACATGAGCGGTTAAAATGACATTAACTAAAGACCAGAGAAATTTGCCACAATCCAAGCAGGAGACATGTCCTTTTACTAGTCCTAGATCTATCACATTTCCATGATTGGGGACAATTTAGTTTCCTGTATGAAGCCAAGGACAGTCTCCACCATTCAATCTATAAAATATTATTATTATTATTATTATTATTTTATTTTATTCACCTCTCCCCATGGATTGAGGCAGGGAACAACAACAATTAACAGAAACACCACATGAGTTAAAATGCCAATTAAAATACACATCATTTTAAAAGAACATGCATGCAATTTAAAAGGACTAGATATACACATATTAAAACAGTCTGAATTTAAAATTCACAATTTAAAAATCATCTGGGTAAGTCTGCTAGAAGAGATTGGTCTTTAATGCCGTTTTGAATTCAGACAGTGTATTCAGCTGTCGAATCTCCTTCAGCAGGTTATTCTACAGTCTAGGGCTGGCTGAAGAAAAAGTCCTCTGACTGACAGTCGCCAACCTAGTCCAGGCTGACTGGAGTAAATGTCCGCTAGGGTTTACAGGGCGGATTATATGGGAAGAGGCGATCCTGTAGGTAACCTGGACCCAAACCATGTGGAGTTTTTAAAGTAATAACCAACACCCTGTACCTTGCCTGGAAACTAATTGGTAAAAGTTGTGTCCTACTTTCATCCCTTGCATTAGATTTGGGACAGTGTCTTTCATTTCATGTAATAAATAATAGTAATATTTTTTTAATTTATATTTCCCGCCTCTCCCCACGGATCGAGACAGGATTACACCAATAAAATGAACAACAGTATACAAAGTTATAATCAAGTAAAATAAATACAATAAATACAATAAAACATTATAAAAAAACAATAAGCAGCAAATTATAAAGTCAATAAAACAAACTAATCGACATCCACTACCAAGCCATATAGTCATACCAATTTAACTTGAGTTAACTTAAGGCCCGTTGAGGAGGTCAGGTGGATAGGGCAGCAAGATAGTTTAGGGGAACAGGACAGGCTGAATGGGACAGACAGCTCTGTCAGTTACCCTCCTTACAATATCTATCTTGTTGCCCAAGACAGATGTCTTACGTCTCCTATAATAAAGCTAGCCCCAATTTCATGGACTTCTACGCATACATGATCCTTCATAGCATGCAAGATCTGGCTGCAGCATTCCAACACAGGAATCATTGGTATGAGATGTTTTAATCTTTTAAAAAGTGCAAGTGGAACTGTAATCAGTTAAAGGAAAAGTGGCTGCCTCTTACAGAATATATAAACTCCAACTCTCATGCTCATGTCCCACCACATCATCACAGGAGATTTTGGTCTGGAGTTTTGAATGAGACCTCAGTTTTGTAAATTTGTATTTTAGCTTGTGTTTTTAAAGCAGAATGGTGATGTAATTGTGTTTTACCTTTTGTAAACAATGCTTGTTTGTTTTTAAAAAGTGCATCTTACACACTGTGGAGATGCAATACTTATCAGAACCATGTCTCTTTAGATCTTTGGAGAGGCCCTTCTCTCGATCACACCACTTTCTCAGGTTCATTTGATGGGAAGAGGGAGTGGGAGACAGTTTTCTTGGTGGCTATTCCCAGGCTTTGGAATCCTCTCCCTAGGGAGACCAGGATGGCTCTGTCCTTGCTCTCCTTACACCAGCTGGCTAAAATATTTTTATGCTGTTAAGTTTATAGAAAGTAATGCTGTGCTGTGTTCTTTTATTGTGTAGATATAATTTTTAATGTTTTTAACTTTGTACATTTTCCTTCAAATTACTTTAATTGAAGTTTTTGTATAGTTTTTAATCAATAATGTTTTTAAATACATGATAAGCTGCCTTGAATCTCATTATTGGGAGAAAGGCAGGAAATAAATAAATAAATAAAGCAGAATGCCCTGCATCTGCCAGATGTGTGCACATCTAGAATCACATTCTCACAATTCCTATTTCTTATTTCTGGTTACAAATAATTTATTTATACAACCATACAAATATCATTCCATGTGCAGCTCAAGAAGCATAATATTTGATAACTGGATGTGTTTTCTTTCACTCTGTCAATAGGCTGCTGCAATATATTCTGACTATTTGAAGCCTTTCCCTTGAAAGCGATGATTTTCATAAATGACTTAACTGCCAGTGATTTACTTGATATGCTATTTTCTCAGAGAGCACCCAGCCATGCATAAAAAGGAAAAAAATTCACTATTTTAAAATCTGTAATTGGATAGAAAACAAAGCAGCAAAAACAGCCCACTACTATATAGCTAAACAAAAATGAGATGACTGTACAAGATCAGGAACAAATAAGATACACATAATTTCATGCATAAAATTCTTCCATGAAAAGCCCCTGTGTAACGTGTGAAACATCATTTAGACTTGCCTTTTCTTTCTATCTCTGCCCCAAGCTTAGTACTTCTGTTTCCTGGAATTAGTACCAATAAGTGAGAGCTCTGGGTTGGGTGGGTGAATGGAAGTCAACCAGCTTCAAATCTGAAATTGGATGTTACTGTCTTACGAAGTCTGTTCTGTACTCTAAAAACTGTGAGCCAGTCTGATTTAGTGGATCCACTGTAAATTTTCATTAGGTTCTAATCCCCATTCAGGTATAAAGTTCACTGACTGACTTTGGGCAAATCATCATCTCTTTTTCAAAGCAACCTCATAGGGTCATTGTAAGGAAAGATGGGATTCCATTTTGAGTATGGTATAGTGGTTTCAGCCTTGGACTACAACTCTGAAGACCAGAGTTTGAATTCCTGCTTGGTCATGGAAACCCTTTGGATGACCATTAACAAGTCACATATTCTCAGCCTCAGAAAATCTTCGGGTCACCATTAGTCAGAAATGACTTGAAGACACACAACAACAACAATAGTTAAAGAAATAAATAGATGATATGCTTATTGCCCTAATATAGGAAGTAATGTTTGGAGTTATCAACAAAAAGACCATCTTTCATGAAGCGAACATTTACTTGGGTAAACTCATATCTAGGTGAGAGAAAAGAAGGGGATCTGCTACCACTGGTTACATGAAAAAGATAAGGCAAATAAGAAGTGGGGGGGAGTCAATTGAAGTCTGAAAATGTCAGTTTGTAGGTGAGGATGCAACAGAGCAAACATGACAAAAGAGAAAATATACTAGGGAAACCTAACTTCCAGTCTCTGCTTCTACTGTTGCTGGTTGCAGGCTCACATAGTCCAAACATGCAAGTGTGGTTGTGCATTTCTCCACTTTGAACAACTCTGAACTTCATTGAAAAGACAGGCTACAAATATGAAGGCAATCATAGCTGTACAAAGGTAAGATGATATGCATCGTCCTATTCCTTCTCAGGAATGGATTGCTTTATTCTTCTTGAAAGGAGGCCTCCTTCCACCCGCGGCTTCAGTTCAAAGGGCTGGTGCTGGGATCGCTCCGATCCCAGCACCAGCCCATTGAACAACCGAGGCCGCGGGTGGAAGGAGGCCTCCTTCCACCAGCAGCTTCAGTTCAAAGGGCTGGTGCTGGGATTGCTCCGATCCCAGCACCAGCCCATTGAGCAACCGAGGCCGCAGCTGGAAGGAGGCCTCCTTCCACCCACGGCTTCAGTTCAAAGGGCTGGTGCTGGGATCGCTCCGATCCCAGCACCAGCCCATTCAGCAACCGAGGCCGCGGCTGGAAGGAGGCCTCCTTTTAGCCGCGGCCTCGGCCGTTCACCTTATAAGATGCACCAACTTCCCCACCCACGTTTTGGGGAATAAAAAGTGCATCTTATATGGCGAAAAATACGGTAACTATCTGGGTTTGGACCACATATTAACCATGCTTGGCATAGATAGTGACAGCACTGCATAGAGTCCACATAAAGTAGTGCAGGGCCCAAGAGAATTTGAAATGAACCAGTTAACTATTCACTTGCTGGGGATATATATGTAGGGGAAGAAAAGAGATATTAGACTCACAGGCCTGCATCTTATTCTTCTGGTAACTAATTTTTCAAGCCCTACTTCAGACAGTGTTGGGAATCATCTCTCTGGATCTTTCACCATTTTGTGTTGAGTGGGGGCGCATCTACACCATAAAAATAATGCAGTTTGACACCACTTTAACTGCCATGACTCCATTCTACAGAATCCTGGATTTGCATTTTTATGAGGCATGAGCACTCTTTGGCAGAGAGGGATATAGACCTTCTTAAACTACATATCCCAGGATTCCCTAGGATGGAACTTAAAGTGGTGTCCTAGCTATGACAGAAGTGGCAATCAAACAACATCTGGAGGAATACACAGGTTAGGTGGTTCTCTCATTTCCCTCCCAAGAGAGCCTGGGATGGTGGTGGGATCAAGAGAAAGCCTTCCCCAGAAGATCTTAGGGCTCTAGCAGGTTCCTATGGGGAGATGCAGTCTCTCAAATAGTCTGGACCCAAGCTGTGTAGGGCTTTACAGGTCATGAGCAGCACTTTGACTTATGCCTGGAAACCAAATGGTAGCCAGTGAAGCTGTTTCAACAAGAGAACAATAAACAAGGATTATTGGGAGGCAAGGGCTCTGGAGGGTGGACAAAGTAAGCCCTCCATTTGCTCCTGATTTGGTGTTGATCTGGATGATTTTCATATAGCCATATAGCTATAGTTTTAGTCTTCGGATGTGATGGTGAAGGCTGAACACTGGCATTGGAACCAATGTCCATGAGCACATTGTAAGAAAGACCATCTCAAATTCTATTTTTTGTATTTCCTTGATTCTGACAAAACTCCAAATCATTGGTAGGCACTCCAAACAACCAGTTCATCCTCATCCTATGATCATTCCTAATTCTTGTACTTGAATATTTATTCTTCCCACCTCAGCTTGGATCAACAACATCCCCCAATGACATTTCTTTGGTGTTGGATCAACATGCTATCCGTGACAGCTCTGTTGTGCTTTAAACCAGCTGCTCTCACTTGGAAGCTAATTCAGGAGTGCTCTAGGAGTTTGTACAATGTCTCTGAATTGAGATGGGTAAGGTAGGCAAAGAAATATACACTGGAAACATGGATGCTATGAAGTCTAGTGCTGTATTGACACACAATGGCAGGCAGTGCAGGATGTACATTTCTGCAAATCATATCTCACTACCGGCACAGAATACAATGGGCCCTATTCAAAACCAATCAGCAGGAAGCAAATTTCCAAGTGCTTGGACCAAGTGCTTTATAGTTATTGTGAGAAGTCTCTATTTTCACTCAAACCTGATTGGCCATGAACACATAGGAAATATGTTCTTTGTTTGGAGGGGAAAGTTTCAGTGGCTCCTGCTATTAATTTATCATCATTTGTTAGATTTATGTGGTGTCTTTCCTCCAAAAAGGTCAAGATGGGACACGTTTCACTTTCATTGTCTACAAAACTAACCTAACACGTCCTAACCTGTGTATGTGGTTGTATAACATAGCTTGGAAAAGTACATGTTGTTATGATTAGTGGTTCTGATTGGTTTTAATATCAAGACCACTTTTGGGTCTCTGTCATGGCCCTATGCTGAAAGCCATGGGCTCAAGGCTGAGCCTCACGTAGGCACTCCAAACAGAGTTGAATCTGCATTTACAACCATTAGCAGATCAAAAAGGCCAGGCTTAGGAACTGCAAAACAGGATACTCACACCTAAAGATTTATGAGCCAGTCAGGATGTGTCCACCTGAAAAGTGAGATAGCATCAACATCTTATCTCCCCTCTTTCGGAAATTGCCTACTTCAAAGCAAAGCATCGGAATCCTTTGATATACAATAGCAACTCTTCACCTCAGCTTAGTCAAGGGTATAAATGCTCCCCCAAAATCTTGAGAAAGTGGGAGTCTGGATAGATTTCATGATGTCTGTTTAGAGTCACCAGCTCTATTCATTGTCCTTTCCCTGTCATAATGATTGAGTCTACCTCTTCATTCATCTTTGGAGCAGCCTCCTTTCAGGTAATTATCACCATTAGAAAGTCTTGTGTGTCCTATCCAAGCTAACTACTTTACTCCTGAGTTCTTGTGTGTGTGCATGTACGTTAGAGTGTTTTTGTATGTTTGATCCTTTGTGTATGTGTGTGTTTGCCTATTGATTTATTTTTCTCTCTTAATAAAATACCATTCTTTTGGATAAATGCTGTCTCTGCAGGAACTGTTCCCTCTAGCCCCCTGCATGCAATGGGTTGGATCCTACTTACTATTTTTGTGTTAATTATAAATTCCCCAAGATCAAGTTCTTATTACAATGTAGACATATACATACAAAAACCATTGTGGAGCACCTGGCCACCCAGGTATAGACCCCTCCTTGGCCTATAACCATTGTCTGCATGTCCCCATCTCTGCTGCTTGGACAGGTGGACTGTCTAGGCCAGGGGTAGGCAACCTAAGGCCCAGGGGCCGGATGCAGCCCCCCAAGGCCTTTGGACCGGCCCCAGGCCGGACCTGCCGCCACCCGCCGCTGCCCGCCATGGTGATATTGATTATTGTTGTTATTACTTGTTCTTGGGGTTTTCTTGGCAAAATCTCCACAGGGGTTTTTCCATGGCTTTTCTGGGGCTGAGAGAGTGTGCATGCATATTTTTTTAATTTTTTATTTTTTTTAAAAAAATATATATATTTATTTTTATTTATTTGTTTGTTTATTTATTTTTGGTGCTTTGGCCCCCCAATTGTCTGAGGGACAGCAACCTGGCCCCCAGCTCAAAAAGGTTGCCTACCCCTGGTCTAGGCACACAGACACTGTGTGATCAGCAGCTTTACAAGTAATACCTTAAAAGCATCTTTAGAATTAACAGTCATTGGTACAGTTGAGAAACAGGAAGTAATCAGACTGCTATTTGCGGAAAAGGCAAGCTTCTTGACATGTTTATAACTTCACAATATTGATTCCATGCTGTGTGTTCACTGCAAAACAGATGGTCCATGTCATAGATTCAATATTGATCACCGCTGAGAGGAGGAAGAGTGACTGATATCACTATACATGCTGTCAGCTCCAGATGACCAGTCACCTACAAGTGGTTGAGTGGACATCACCTTATCTACAGCAGCAAGAGTACGTCATACACAGAATCCAACATATACATCAGGGACAGAATCCAATATATATGTTATAGAATTCATTATACATGTCAACATATTTTTTATGATGAAAAGCTTAACCAGTTGAAAACTGAGTGGTGAACAAGGCAAAAATTTATATGAGTACCATGGAAGAGGGACTGGGGGAAACAGCCTAGTTTTGAGTTCTTGAACTGTTAGCTTACTTCAAATAGGAAGGACTTGTTTTTAATTATGGAAGATCATTTAAAAATAAGATGCACCACCTTCTATCTGCATTGGCTTGGAATGTTCCCACTTCATTCTGTGTAATGTGTAAATCGCTCTATGACACCATAAGGTGAACACCTTCATAACTCCTCTTTCCCTCCCATGGTATGCCATAGAATTTATATGTGTGGCTCTTGTTTGAAAGAGTGTGAAAAGTACCAAAGGAATACTGTATTAGCCTTTCGCTAAAACAGCACAGCATTTTTATTCATGGTCTTAATACAAGTGTTTTCATAGTCTGAGTCAATTCTCTTTCCATGAATGCAGGCAACTAGAGCACTGTTGCTAAATATACCTGTAACAGTCACAATCCATCATATCTACGTAGTCTCATGCTCTTTAATAAACAAAACAACAAACTAAAAAAACATTCATTTACTTTTGTATACAAAATGTGAGAGGTACACCTCACAGTCTCATTTCTTGATTATACAAGTCTTCAGCAATGAACTGTAGCGTCTTAATCTTTAACAAACTGATAATAGGGAGGCCACACTATTATAGGAGCTTCAGTGAGAGACAGATTCAATAATGAGAGACAACTGTTGTATCTAATTAGCTCAGTTGTCTGCCATCTATATGAAGAAGGCAGAAAGAAAAATGAATTAGTTGACTGTACACGGGTTGGTTATTTCTGTTCACACATAGCGGAACACAGCTGCTTTTACAAGAACCTTGCAAACTGTAGAAATGTAATCTATGCAAATCTGCCTCTGAAGTTCTGCCAGCACTTGTTCACTCACTTACGTGTACCATCCACTACACATAACCTCCTTCCTTGGAGGTTGCAGAGCTGGATGGCCATCTGTCAGGTGTGCTTTGATGGTGTATTCCTGCATGACAGGAGGTTGGATTGGATGGCCCTTGTGTTCCCTTTCAACTCTATGATTCTGTGTTAACATGATTACATTTTAATGTATGGAAAATCAAGAACTAAGCTCAATATATAATGTCAACCTGTCTGTTTCATGCCATCTGTTCTAAATATTTTTGGGGAATGTGATTTATCAGTGTACCAAAGCTTAAAACTATTTCCTCTGGGACTATCTCTTTTATTAAATAACTATTTTTTCTTCACAACATTAGGTGAGTGCACTTCTTAAGTTAACTTTGTAACATTGATTTGTCACAACAGCATGGTGTAAATTAAAAGCCTGTTAAGATTCCAAATAGATTTGCCTAGAAGGAAATCTCACATCTTCCAATAGAATTTGTGTGCAAATAAATGATCTTGGAAACATAATACAAAGATGGGGAAATGTAAAGGATAGACCCCAGGACATTTGCCTCTTCTTAATTTCTGGAAGTCATGTCTATTTTTAAATGTTATTTCACTTTATTCAAAGGTGTTTCTTATTCAAAGAATTTTAAAACTGAAATCCCACAGAAACTTGTCTTACTGAACTCAATGAGAAGTCCTGCATAGGGCTGTATTCTGGCAATAGGTAAATGCAAAAACTGAAAGCTGAAGATTATGACAACTACTCACCTTGGAGAAAATAACTCATCAGGTCTCACTTGTAACTTTAGACGCTGATTTTGAGCAATGTTAGGATGATTTTGACTTGTTATTGTACACTTATGAGACAGAGGCTGCATCTGCACTGCAAAAATAATCCAGTTTGACACCACTTTAACTGCCATGGCTCAATGCTATGGATTTTTGGAATTTGTAGTTTTGTGAGATATTTAGCTTTCGCTGTCAGAGAGCTGTTCTGACACAACAAACTACATTTCTAAGAGTTCCATAGCTCTGAGCCATGGCAATTAAAGTGGTATCAAACTAGATTGTTTCTGCAGTGTGGATGCAACCAGCCAGAGAGATTTTTAAAAAAATGAAATTCAAACATACTCTCAAAACAAATGAGATCTATGAAAAGTTCCAGGTCTAAAATAGATTATCCTGTACTTCAAGATGACTTTCAGAAAGAAGCTTACCTGTCTGCAGAGAGAGCCATGAGTGTGAAGACAGACACCCCCACTGAAGTGAGCTGTATGAAAGGAATAAGTTTACATCCAACCCGACCAAAGAGCCATTCAGAAGACAGGTACCTGCTGGCATCCACAGGAACACAGGTGAGCAAAAGAAGCAAGTCTCCAAATGCCAAGCTGGAGATGAACAAATTGGGGACATTTCTCATGGACTTCACAGTACAGAAGATTTTGATCAGTGTGATATTGCCAACAAGACCTATCAAAATGATGATTCCGTAAATAGTTGGAATTGTGTATAGAAATTTATAGTAAAAGAAGTCCTCACCCAGCAGAGAGAAATTAGCATGTTGAGTGGTAGAGATGTTGCAGAGAATAAAGTTATCCAATTCCACATCTAGCAAAATGCACTCCTCAGAAGCCATTGTCAGGAGTTGACTTCCTAAAAAATGGTTGCTTGATTTTAAAAACCCCAAAGAGCTCACATAAATTCTTTGGAGTTGATTTTCTTCCTCCTTGGTGGTTATCGGTAAAAGTGGAATGTGAGGTGTGTGATTTACCATAGAAGGAAACACACACATAATAAATGCAATCCATTCAAACCAGGAAATACTAAAATCACTTCAGTTCCACAAGTTTGGTCTTTGTCATGTTTGCTAACCACCTGAAAGAGTACTTCTCCAGTTTGCAAAAGACCAAAGGCAAAGTCTGTGAGGGGGGAAATCACCCAGGGTTTAGTGTCGACACTCTGGTGAGATTTCACTGTTGAAACCTGTAGATTCCATTTAGACCTATTGCTAGTTGCTAATCTTTCCCAGTCTTTGTAGGTCCTGGACATGAAGGTTGTGCTTACCACAAAGGTAAGGAGCAGCTCTTTTAAATACACAACAATTCCTAGAGGCAGGATCTTTGAAGCGTCATCTCTCTCCCAGCTTCACACCATCTAGTAGGCTTGCTTCAATGAGTAGAAAACTGCTGTCTCTTTTTTTGAGAATGCCAGCCACCTGCTGGACAATTTCATCACTGCCTGATGAAATACATGTTTTAAAAAGTTGCTCTAATCCCTGTAATATGTTTTTGTTGTAATTGGCTACTTAACAATCATACAAGTCTCACTGTCTTGGTTGCAGATTTTTTATTATGAATTCATATATGCAATAATTTTTATGGGATCATGATTTTGATAGGGCTTGTTGATAATCTCACACTAATCAAAATATCCTACATGATGAGGTACATGAGAAATATCCCCAACTTGTTCATCTCCAGCTTGGGTTTTGGGGACTTGCATTTTTGCTGTCTTCCTGTGGATGCCAGCAATTACCTGTCTCCTGCATGGCTGTTTGGCAAGGCTGGATGTAAACATATCCCATAAATTTATCTCATAGCCATAAAAATGATTTACATATAAGTGACAACAGTTTTATATTTACTACTATACTGAGGTAGAGGGTGGGGAAAAGAGAGTGTCATTTTATGTTTTATCCTATAGATGTGATTTATACCTCCATTCTGCACTAAATCCCAGATACTCAAGTCATTTGCTCTATTCCCAGCTGAGATTCTGTTAGACTAAATCATGCCAATTGTGCATGTTTGGCTGTAGCAAGAGTAGGGAAACTGTAGCCTTCCAGATGTTATTGGTCTCCAGTTTCATCAGCCTCTGCCAACAATGGCAATAGCCATGGATGGTGGAATTTGTAGGCTACAAACCACTGTAACATCTGAATAGCCACAGGTACTTCACATCTAACCACTAAGCAGTAATCTTGTATACACCTTGTTGTTGTGAACTGCCTTCAAGTCAGCCCCAACTCATGGCTATCATGTGGGTAAGACATCTCCAAAACATCCTATTCCCCACATGACCTCCCTGATTAAGTCTATCCATCTAGTGTGCAGTCTTCCTCTTTTTCTACAGCCTTCCACCTTTCCTAGCATTATTATCTTTTCTAGTGAGTCATACCTGGGACGTTATCACACGGGGGAAATTCTGTGAGGAAACGGGGGTTTAAACTGAAAATAACCCACAAAAACGGGTATATTTTCGGACTACGTTGCATTTAAAAGCAGGTTAATCTGAACAGAAAGTAGTCAGAAACTGCTTCTTTTTATTTTCAGGGATCTTCCAAAAATAAAAAGAAGCAGTTTATGCCTACTTTCCGTTCGGAGTAACCTCCTTTTAAATGTGCAGGAGGTTTTCACATGGGGAAAGCCGGCTAATTAATTGCTTCCACTTTTGCGGTAGCACTTTCACTTTAAAGCTAGCTTCTGTTCAGAGCTCCCCGTGTGATAACGTCCCTGCTCATGATATAGCCAAAGTATGACAGCCTCAGTTTTCTCATCTTTGCTTCCAGGTTTGATCTGTTCAAGGATCCATTTGTGTCCAAGCTTCATCTGTTCAAGGGCCCATTTTTGGTTGTCCACAGTATCCTTAGCACTCTTCTCCAGTACCACATCTCAAATAACTTGATCTTCTCTTTGTTGGCTTTCTTTATTTTCCAGTTTTTGTTTGTTCTGTCAATCAAATGTTGCACATCTACGTCACATTAGTGGGGTGAACCCCCGCTCATTCTCAGAGGATGGAGAGGACAAGTCTCTTGGAGGACCCCTTGCCATGAAACCCCCATGAGAGCTTCTCCTTGGGGGGATCCCCCCTGCCGGCCTCAGAGGATGGGGAGAACAAGCCTTTTGGAGGAGCTCTTGCCATGATACCCCCATGAGAGCTTCTCCTTGGGGGGATCACCCCCTGCTAGCCTCAGACTGGAGAATAAAAATCACCATGCGTTGAAGCCAAAGAAACACAAAAATCCACACTTTCTGTCAAATAAAAAAATAAAAATATAAAAACCCCAAAGACCCTCCTTTGCTAGCTTGGGCAATGTCTGAAGATCTGGGCTATGACATGGGGGGGGGGAGCAGGAAAGAGAGAAACAGCTGAGCGGTTGTTTAAAGGGTCCGGTAGCGGGAAATTTGAAATCATCAGAGCCGGCAACTAGGAGGAAGTACAAAAATGGTGCTTGCCATGCACTCTGACCTGTGAGAGGGGATAGGCATGTTCCGCCCCTCTTCCCACTCTCTGGCCATTAATCCCTCCTTAGGAAGCCCCAAATGGGATCGGGGGCAAGTTCACATTAGCAGCACCGTGAAAAAACAGGTTTTTTTTCCAAAATACACGAGGGAAAACTCAATATCAGAAAGCCCACAATGAGGAGGATTTGTCCTGGGTCCATCCCTATTCAGGTGTGCAAAACCCGGAGCCAGTGTGAGCCACCCACTTTTAAACAGGATTATAACTTAGTGTGAACAGCCCCTCAGTTTGTTATTTTTTGTGCCATATAATCCTTTGGAGCCTATTTTCCATTGGTCTCACCTTAGTGTGTGTGCATCCCAGCCAAAGGTTCGTCTTATGTCCAGCAGTGGGGACTGGATTTTAATTGCCAACCAAGGGATGAGTCTCAGTAGAATTAGCCGCCCCCCCCCCCCACCAGACAAGAGAATGCTAATTCCAATTGTCTGAGGGGGAGCTAATTCTTTTAAAAATCTGTTATTGTATTTTATTCTTTTATTGAAGTTGACTTCAATAAATAGTTTAATTCTATTCCAATCCTTTCTTTTTGTATGCTTTTAATTGTATCATTCTTTTACATTGCGAATTGCTTTGAGTACCAATTCTGAGAAAAAAGTAGGATGTAAACAACAACAACAACAACAACAACAACAACCATTGGTTGTGAGGTAATGCTGGATCCTATCAGTGAAAGGGCTAGAATGATTCTCTGTTGCATACCTTCTGCTGCATCATTTCCCGTCAATGATATGTATGTTAACAGCAGTAGTGTGTGTCAGTGTTCAGCAGCAAAAGAACCCTTGGACGGGCCTGGAACTACATCCAATTTGGAGTAAAACTCAATCATGTACTGCAAATGTAATTAGTAGTTCTGCAGGAAATAATACTATGCCTCAAAAATAATCCACCACTGCACCAGTTAAACATATATGCACTTTGATCCCCTGCCTGTTCATTGGAAAGCCTTACTGGTTACAGTGGAACTTGCTCTTAAGTAGGTACTGGTTACAGTGAAATGTACTCTTAGGTATGACAAGAGGTTATGGTAAGGACAGAATGGTTCCCAGTTGGCAAAGGGGGCAGGCAAGGCTGGATTCTATCACCTATTTGTTCAAATTGTATGCAGAAGATATTATATGAAGCAGGTTTACACTCAGAAGAAGGAGGAGGAAAGATAGGAGGAAGAAACATCAACAATCTAAGATACACGTATGACACCATAATATGAGTGAAAAACACCATAGACTTGGAGCAATTACTGAAGAAGGTCAAGGATGAAAGTGCACAGACAGGCTTACTGCTGAACATAAAACAAAAATAATGACCATGGAGGATCTACATAAATTCAACCTAGATAATGAGAAAATTGAAATAGTTAAAGATTTCCTGTACCTTGGATCAAATATTGATAAGAATGGAGACTACAGTCAAGAAATGAGAAGACGACTAGGCATGGGAAGGGCTGCCATGAAAGAACTGGACAAAATCCCATAGTGTAAAGATATATAACTGAGCACTAAAGTTAGAATTGTCCAAGCCTTTATGTTCCTCATCACTATGTACCTTCTTTTAGTTGACTGCAATTGCAATATTATGTGCAATGACCATTGCAGAGCTTTGGATTTGAGAGGTCTTCATCAAAATATTAAATAAAACACTTTCTTTTCTCTCTCTCACCCCTTACTGTTTCTCCTTCTCTTGCTATTCATCCCTCTATAAGGGAAAGAGAGAATTTGGGGTAATTGTGAGGGTTTATGGGGTAGGGGGTTGGCAGGGACGGTCCCAGTTAGTCCTATGCTATTCCATTTTCTCTAATGCTTTTAAAATGTTCTGGCTTCGCTTTCTTCTTCCCACTTTTCCCCTTTGTCCTCAGCTTATGTCACTTGCTGCAAACTGAATTCAAGGTAAAAAGCAGTTTGCTCTTAGGAATGAGAGGAAGGTGAAGAGTATTCTCCACCCTCCATGATTTCCTAAAATCAATACAAAAATTCCAGGCTTTCTCTGCTTAAAATAATAGTTTTGCACATTCTTCTCCATTAATTGTTTTTGCTCTCTTGTTGCCCAGCCATTCCTTTTGACCACATTCTGGTGTTGCTCATCCATGTATGTCCTGGTTTTCATTTGTGAATTGTTGGAAGGTATGCTGTTGGCCAACGTCTGACATACAGGGATAAGGAGAAATACAGTATTACAATGACCAATGCAGAGAAATAGAAGACAACAACAAAAATGGAAGAATGAGACACCTCTATCAAAAAATCTGATAAATTAAAGCCAAGTTCAAATCAAGGGCAGGGATGCTCTATGGAGAAAAAAATAACATAATGCAGAAACAAGAAGAAATAAAAAGATGCTGGAGGCAATACACTGAAGAGTTATACAAGAGGGACTGAAAGATATTTAGAATGAGCAGCCATATGAAGACGAACCCCAAATGCTAAGAAGTGAAGTGGAATCTGCAATAATGGAAATGGGGAAAAATAAATCACCAAGAGCAGATGATATCCTAATTGAACTACTACAGTGCCTACAGGCAGATACAACTTTAGTGCTAACTGAAATATGCCAACAAATATGGAAAATAAAGCTGTGGCCAACTGACTGGAAGTGCTCGATATACATACCAATCCAAAGGAAAGAGGATACAAAAGACTGCAGCAACTATAGGACAATAGCACTCATGTCACACGTAAGCAAAATAATGCTCAAAATTCTGCAGCATAGGGCCGATGAAGATGGCCCATTTGGGGTGGCAGAGAGCCGCCCCGGGGAGTGGCAGACTGGGGCCATGGCAACTGCACAGCACGGCCCCAATCCTTCCTTCTGCTGCCCCTAAAAGAGCAGCAAAATGCCATTCCTTTTAGGGGCAGAAAAAGGCTGCCCTAAGAGCTGGCACCACAGCTCTTCCATACCCTTTTGGCACAGCGTGTCTGCATGCTGCCCTGGAGGGCATCCTGATGCCATGCGCCATGCATATGGACACACGGATGGCATCGGGGTGAGGTTGGGGTGGCCGGCATGTAGCTGCTCCATCCCAACTCCACTCTCAGGCTGGCCCTTTGGGCTGGTCTGCAATGCCCCATAGACTCCAACCATACATGAAGAGAGAAATTCCAGAGATGCAAGTAGGATTCAGAAAAGGAAAGGGCATTAGGGACCACATTGCAAACATACAATGGCTAATGGAGCACACCAAAGAATTACAAAAAAGAATCAGCATGTGTTTCATAGACTACAGCAAAGCATTTGATTGTATTGATCATGAAAAATTATGGAATGCACTCAAAGATATGGGGGTGCCACTACATCTGATAGTCCTGATGAGGAATCTGTACCAAGGACAAGAGGCCACCATCAGAACAGAATTTGGGAAACAGAGTGGTTCCAATAGGCAAAGGGGTCAGACAAGGCTGCATCTTATTACCCTACTTGTTTAACTTATATGCTGAAAACATCATAAGAAAAGTAGAATTAGAAACAGAAAAAGGATAATTTAAGATAGGAGGAAGTAATATTAACAACCCAAGACGTGCGGACAACACCATAATATTAGCAGAAGACATTCAGGAATTGGAACAGTTAATAAGAAAGGTCAGAGATGAAAGTGCAAAGGCAGGTCTGATGCTGAACATAAAGAAAACAAAAATAATGGCCACAGAAAAAATACAAAAATTCAATCTAGACAATGAGGAAATTGAAATAGTTAAAGAATTCCCATATCTAGGAGCAAACATTGACCAGAATGGAGACTGCAGTCAAGAAATAAGAAGAAGACTAGGAATGGGAATGGCAGCTATGAAAGAACTGAAAAAGATACTGAAGAGCAAAGACATACAACCGAGCACTAAAGTCAGAATCGTTCAGGCCATTGTATTCCCAAATACCATGTATGGATGTGAGCGCTGGACAGTGAAGGAAGCAGACAGAAAGAAAATCAACTCATTTGAAATATGGTGCTGGAGAAGAGTACTTAGGATACCATGGACAGCCAAGAAGACAAACAAAGGGTTCTTGAACAGATCAGACCAGGGCTCTCCTTGGAAGCAAAGATGATCAAGTTGAGACTATCATACTTTGGCCACATAATGAGAAGTCACAGATCACTAGAAAAAACAATAATGGTAGAAAAGGTAGAGGGTAGAAGAAAGAGAGGAAGACCACAAACCAGATGGATAGACTCAATCTGGGGGTTATGGGGAAGGGCTTGCAGTATCTAGGCAAGGCAGTGGAAGATAGGGATTCTTGGAGATGTCTCATCCACAAGGTCACCATGTGTTGGAACCTCCAGAAGTAGCCTCCAGAAGTAGTAGAATGGATACACACAAACACACACAAGCCCCTGGTGCTATGTAATGCAGAAAGATGCAACTAGAAGTGACTTTTAGTTGCAACTTCTAAGTGATCTCGGAGCAAAATTCAGCCTAGCTGGACAAAATATTGGCCACTTCTGCAGTTAACCCCCTCTGGTTTATGCAGACAGGATGGAGGGAGGAGGCCAGAAATTCTTCACATGCTTCAATTTTGATCTGAGTCTGAAAAGAATTCAGAGACTTTAAAAGTTAATCTCTACTCTTCCCTGGAGATTTTACAAGCCCCATATTTTTTTCAAAGTGCAAAATGAGACTGTTAGAGATTATTTGTTTCTAAAAGACTAGCATCATTTCCATGGTGGAAATAGTTTGGGAAGGAGACTTTATATTCTTAGGAATCCACAGAGATGAGTGGATTTTTGTTCATGTCAAACTCTGGGTTTATAGGTCACAGTTTTTCCTTTACAAGTGAAAATGTAGATTCTCAGGTATATTCTGCTATCGATCCTGATAAAAACCCATCCAACAAAAATCCAAAAAAATCCATAAGGAAACTATATTGAATTTAATGCAATATTGATAGTTCAATAAATCTAGGTAATAAAACCTTAAATCTCCACACATTACCACAATGCCATAAACTCAAGAGGCCTTTGAAAACCATTGATCAAAATATTATAGAAGAAATATAGTCACCTTTTAAATTTAACGCTATCCATTGTTTTTAGTTGGCAATACTGATAAACACTTCATTCTGTATTTTATTTGCATTAAGATTAATTGTATACACAGCAGATAATTGTAACCATAGACACAAAAATGAGTATTTAGATAAGACATTACATTTTGCAAGCGCACGCAGTAAACATAATAGATCAGCACTTCCTATTTACAGGTTTAAACAATGCTGTCCAGAAAGACAAATATCTCATTCATGAATAACTATATTGTCCTGCTGTACTATCCAATTACAATAATTTAGCATCTATCTACAGTAAATAAGAGACAGTGTGGTGTAGTGGTTTGAGCATATGGGAGACAAAGGTTCAATTCCTGGCTTGGCCTGAAATTCATAGGATGACCTTGGGCAAGCCATATGCTCTCAGCCTCAAGGGAAGACAATGATAAATCTCCTCTGAACAAATTTTGCCAAGAAAGCCCCATGATAGGCTTGCCTTAGGGTCGCTAGAAGTCAGAAATGACTTGAAGGCGCACAACATGCACGCACACTACAATGGTATTTGTATATCTGTTAAGACTGTAAGAATAAGTGTTCCTTTTTCATCCAAACCTGCTGTAGCTGAAATCTTACATAAAACTGGCAGAATTTAACCCTCTCCCAGTATACTTCTATTCCACCACCCCCATTAATTTTTGCCACAGCACAACTGACCTCCTCAGTTCTGTGGTCTATCTTCTCATCCAATTCCTGGAACAAGGAGGGCAGGAAATATTAAGATTATATCCAACTGTGGTAGTACAGCTTGGAAAAGTGAGAAGTTATTCTCCTAAATCTCTAGGAAGCAGGCATGCTGGAGATTAAGGTGGATGATCTCTACTCTATTCTTAGCTTTCAGATCACCCACACACACACACACACACACATACATTAACCCATTCATAAAATGTCAGTGAGGGTATGTTCTGGCTCTGAAGCAGTACGTTGTGCTTCAGAGGTATTATTTAAAGTGGTATTGAATACCTCTTGCACATCAAACTTAAAACCAAATACTGAAAGCACATGTCACACAAACAGGATTCAACTAACAACAAAAAACAGCATTTGATTTATTCTTGCTCTGACCGCACTTCCAACAAATAACCAATCCAGAAAGGTATAGGACAAGATATTCCATAATTCAGCTTGTTTTCTTTAGCAACATGCTGGAGTATACGTGTGTGCATTGATCTGTCTTTGTATCTAACTTACCTTTGGGGAATTGTAACCCCTTCTGAAGCAATGTACTTGAACATCTCTTCCTGGTAAAACAGAATTTGTTTATCTATGCCCCTTTGGCAAGGCAGGGAAAAGATATGACCTACGTGTTATTTTGGACTACAGTTTTCCAAATTCCCCAGCCAATATGACCAACATGGATTCTGGGACTTGTGTTCCCAGAGAGTAGTTTTGCCAGGTTCACATATCAAGTACAGGACTGCACCTGTACTTAATACAGAATGCTTAATAATGAAATACTTAATAATGAAAATGAATTCTTTAGGCATAGGAAGAAATGTGAAGCACTGAACTTTCTAAGTTTTTATTAAGGTATATATATATATATATATATATATATATATAGAATAACATGAAAATTTTGGTCATGTTTAATAGATGATTATATTGATTTTGTTATGTTGGCTTATTTAAATGCCTACTGAACAGCATTTAAGAGTGCAGTTCAATTGCTTATCCAGGAGAGAGCTCCACTGAACCCTTTAGCTGGAATTCTGTTGTGGCTTTATGGTGGTTCCCAAACTTTGGTCTTCCAGATATTTTAGACTTCCAGAACATTGTCCTAGTTGGCTTGGGGTTCTGGGAGTTGAATTCCAAAACACCCAGAGGAAAAAAGTTTGGGAACCATTGTGCTAGCATAACCAAGGGGTTACTAGTGGATCTATTTTAACAATGTTGCATAAGGAAGTTTCCAGTACCTGGATACTTTGCTAGGCAGTACAATAGCTGTTGGAGTGTTCCTACTTATAGCTCTACTTGATTGGCCATGGTGGTGTGCCAGAAGAGCTTCCTCATGCAGTCACCAGACTAGCCATTTCCATCTTCCCTACTCCCAAGAAGATCAGTGTAAATAGGATGGTAGAACTTTACCCTCTACCAGCTTGATATAGGACCTCAGCTAATGAGACATTTTCAGAGTAGACACGTATAGGATGGGGCTGTTCATATTTTAATAAGATTTCAACTGAGTCCCAGAAACAAGGGGTAGATTTATCAATAGAATTACACCCAGGATTGGTTGCCAAATAAGGCCTTGATGGAAAGAAACTGTACACTAAAACCATTTTAAAGTCTGCTCACATCATTCATTACCATCCTGCGATCTTGTAACCTCCAATTCTATTTCTGCAGAGACTATGATTATTCCTTAATGAAAGGTGACTGTTCAATACCAAGTCTGATGTGTAACATACCATGCCCTATTTCTGTTCTTAATTACAATTTACAGAAGCATCAGTATGGTTCTCAAGAGAATTAAAAGATCCGGAGGTGAATGGAAGCCAAATGTTGTAATTAGTTTCCTGTAGTTTAAGGGGAAAATAAATAAATATATAAAAGCGAATGGATTTGATTAAGGATAAAAAAACCACTGGGGCAAAAATAATTAATTAATAGATAAACCTGAAAATATCAAGGAGATCATTACAGACATCCTTTAAAGGAAAATAAGAAAAAAAATATTGCAAACTGATCACTTTTTGAAACATACAAAGGACAATTAAAGAAAAAAAAAAAAGCTTTCTCAGAAATCTTCATTTGATGGTCCCATTCATTTAGGCTGCCCTTGAAGAGTCCCTGAGAGGATGTCCCAGATTTTCTCAGTGATTGTAGTATGAGGTTCCATCTCAGAGCAAAATTAGAGATCCGACCTCAGAGATCCAACCTTATCAGCCCCTCCTCGAGAAACCTCTATAGTCGTGCCTCTCCAACAAGAAGGTACTATATTGGTAGGTGTATTAAATAAGCTTGGAAGAAGCTTTTGGTCTGCTAGATCTAAAGCCTTCCCAAGCTGAGGTGGCAGTGGTTCTCAAAGCTTTTACCTTTGTGACCCCCTTATATCTACATCTGGATTTTGTACACGCACACACACACACACACACACACACTTTACTTAGTATATGAATTTTGTTTGTTTAATGTGTGCATTTTCATCCACATATTCATGTATAACGTCTTATAAGAAAATAGCTCTCCTCCCTGTCCTCCCTCAGACAGAGGCTCCAAGTGCTCTCCTTGCTCTTCTCATCTGTTCCAGGACAGAAAAGGTTTGGGAAGTGGTGGAGGAGGGCATCATTTTGCCTTTTGTTGAGTCAGAAATGAAACAGCTATCTAGAAACACTTCCATTCCAACTTTCATAGTTAAAAACCAAAAGTACAGACTAAACAAGAAAAACCAATCAAGCTTAACAAAATAAGGAAAGTTAATCACTGAGTTAGACAGGTTTATAGGTGTGGCTCTGGGTATAAAAAAGAGTTTACTAATCTGCCACCTGCAGAACCATCACGAAGAGGTAGCCATATTTTTAGAAACCTAATGCCAGTTCTTTGTACCAAATCTTGGAAATGTTACTTTTTGGACTACAGCTCCCAGAATCCTCCAGCCAACACTGCCATTGTCCATGTTGGCTGAGGTGTTGGTGTGGGATTTGGGGTCCCTAAGCTCTACTTTGTACAAATGCTTTAGAGGAATGGTGGCATGTCAGCAGGGCAGTGAATCTATTCTTAGTATGAATTGTAAAGGAGCTGTCCAAGGTACTGAATCTATTTGTAGGGAGGGATGCCATTCAGGTTCCATAGTTACCTTTAGAACAGGGGTAGGCAACCTTCTTGAGCTGGGGGCTGGTCCCCTGAAGTCGCCCCTTCCGGCGGGCCGAGGGGGGGAATGGCGGCGCACGCGCTCATGAGTGCGCGCAACCCCTGCTGCCATGCGCGCCCCCCACGCATGCTGCCGCCACCGCTGCCACTGCCACTGCCGCCACTGCTGCGCGTGCTACCGCAGCCATCTCAGCGCATGTCGCGCCCACCATTTTGATTTCCAAAATGACAGCCACACCGCATTTGCGCATGCGCAGGAGTACTGCGCATGCGCAAACGAGTCACGGCCACCATTTTGGAGAACAAAATGGCGGCCGCCACTTGCAACCACCATTTTGTTTTCCAAAATGGCGGCCATGACTCGTTTGCACATGCGCAGTACTCCTGCGCATGTGCAAACACGTCGCAGCCGCACGGTGACCAAAACGCGCAGCGGCAGCGGTGCACGGTGGCTGTGGCTGCAGGGGTCTGCCTGGGCCGGTAAGTGTGGGGCCCTGGGCCGGAACCAGCCCACAGGCCGTAGGTTGCCGGCCCCTGCTTTAGAACATTATCATTGCCTCCCTCCCTCATATGGAGGTCACCAGCTAACGCTGCTAGGAGAAGTCATCCCCTTTAGATATCAGAATACCTCCATATTTGGAGGGAAGAAGGTTTGCAGTTCCAAGAGGTTCACTAGCTTCACAGCAATAGCTTGGGAGGGCATTGAGTGAGCTGCTCCTTGGTTGTCTCATCTCACTTTTTACAGAAAATGCAGCAAGCAATCAAGGCATGTAGTGGTCTCTCAACCTCTCACAGGATACCTGAAACTTCCTATCCTATGAACAATGTCCCCATTGCCACAGCAATCCAATTGTCACTGTAGATTCTTCAGGCAATCTGTGGGCCTCCTTGTTCTGTTGTGCCCCATTTGTGATGCTGCCTGGTCTGACCAAAAGCTGATCCTTTATGGTTTATCTTGGGATTATCAAGATGGCTCTCATTTATAACATTTAAGGGCTCTACTACAAGGCTCTTTTGTATAGACTCTATATGTCTCCTTTGCATAGACTGGATTACCAGGATTACCACCACCCAGCCTGGTGGACTGAACTTCTCATACCAGTTGCTGGGAAACAATGAATGATGATGAATGATTATTGGATACTTTGATCTGATTCAGCAGAGTTCTTACTCTATGGCATAGAGCAGGGGTAGGCAACCTTTTTGAGCCGGGGGCCGGGTTGCTGTCCCTCAGACAATTGGGGGGCCGAAGCACCAAAAATAAATAATTAAATAAATAAAAATATATTTTTTAAAAAAGTTTTAAAAAAATAAAATTAAAAATATATATGCATGCACACTCTTTCAGCCCCAGAAAAGCCATGGCAAAACCCCTGTGGAGATTTTGCCAAGAAAATCCCAACAACAAGTAATAACAACAATAATCAATATCATCATGGCAGGCGGCGGCAGCGGCGGCGGCAGGACTTGCCTGGGGCCGGTCCAAAGGCCTCGGCGGGCCGCATCCGGCCCCCGGGCCTTAGGTTGCCTACCCCTGGCATAGAGTCTATCCATGTAAACAAAAAACACAGGCAGAACTGGGAAGGAAACTTGAACCTCCCTATTTACAGATTTTTTGTTAGTCTTGGTGTCCTTTTGAAGTCAGTTCAATGAGAGCTGGTGCAGAAGAGAATGAAAACTGTAAGGAGCTGTTAATAGCTGTCAATGAATCTGTGAACACAGAAATAAGCCTCCAGCTGGGTTTAACTGATCTCATCTTGGATTGCTCCTACCAGCTAGAGGCTAAATGTGTATCATTGCTTTCTCTCTTTTTAACTGCAGTAATCTGCAACAGCTATTATCTGAGACAATAAAAGTTTTCTAGACACCAGGAAATCATATACACAGTCCATATGCTCACAAACTGATCTGCTTTGTTTACATTTAATTAGTTAGTTAGTTAGTTAGTTAGTTAATATGTGAGAGCCATCATGGTATAGTGGTTTGAGCATTGGACTATGACTCTGGGGAACAGGGTTCAAATCCCTGCTTGGCCATGAAAATCCACTGAGTGACCTTGGACTAGTCACAGTCTCTCAGCCTCAGAAGATGGCAATGGTAATCCCTATCTGAAGAAACTTGCCAAGAAAATCCTGTGATAGATTCACCTTAGGGTCACCATAAGTTGGAAATGGCTTAAAGACAAGCACCACACACTCACATGCTCCCTTTCTCCCAGCATGGGACCCAAGGTGGACATGGTGGAAGGTGGAAAACAACATAACACAAAGTGGAAAACAACATAAACTAAAAACCTGATAATAAAAATGTTAATACACAGTAAAGAAGGCCAGTCTTGTTTGAGGCCAGCCTAGCCTTATATAGGAGGAAATTCCACAGGCAGAAAGCAGCAAGAAAGCTTTCTCCCATGTCTTCACTAGACAAGTGCATGATAATGGTGGGACCAAGAGAAAACCTTCCCCTGTAGATCTTAAAATTCTGGCAGGTTCACATGGGGAGATACAGTCTTTTTGGATCATCTGGATAATTGAATCATGCCTGGCTGGAGCATTTTTGGATCTGCTGAAATTTCTGAACCATTTCCAATGGCAGCCCCACCCACATATAGTATGTTACAGTAGTCCCAATGGAGTGTAGAGCCACTGCCAGTCAGAGGTGCAAGTACTGGTTTAAACAGACCCAGGGTCTGACTCAATAAGTGGCTTTCTGTGTTTCTAATCTTCCACAGCAAGCTGTCTATAAAAAGAAACCACTTAACTGGGGGTGAAAGGAAGGACCAGAAGCAGTACAGCCTTCTGATGGATCATTCTAGGCTCCAGTTAGCAAACTTTACCAAAGCACTCCAGTCACATGGAGCAGGGGAGTATTGAGGAACCTATCAGAAGTTATTCCAGTGCTTTTAGTGCTCATTGTAAGTTGACTTAGGGCTTGTACACATGGGTCAAAAGGCCTGTGTTCCCCCCAGTCTGTCTGGATGATAAAGGCCATTAGCCCCAGGCTAGGATCAGCCAGTCCAGATACCAATCCAGTGGTCTTGGACCAATCCCACCCCAAAGGGGTTTTAATCCAGTCCAGAAAGACCAGGAGTTTGCTGCATAGTTTCCTGGAAGCTCCATAGCAATAGCTGGCAGACCAGACCAGCCTGCATGCCCTATACCTACCACTGCAATTGCACCCATCTCTAATGCCTCTGACATCAGAAGGGGGTACCTTGTGGGTGTAGCCAGGCACCCTGTGCCATTCTTACAGACTGTAATGGGGGCCTTTGGGATGGACACCATGACAGTGGCAGGAACAGTGTATGCAGTGGCAGTGGGTCCAAGGAGCTATGGTGGTGGGTAGGCAGGCATGTACACATCAATCTGGCCCAAAGATAGGTCAAGGCATCCCATTTTTTCAAAATTGGACACATTAAAGGACCCTTGCACAAAAACACCTTAATATAGTTGTCTGGCAGACTCCATTCCCTCAGAAAGTGTGGCTGCACTTTCAAATTCAAATAAAAATAAAAAGTTTACAGTCAATTGTTAATTTCCCCTCATTATAGTAAATGGGGAAGACGGCCCAAGTTTTGAGAACAAATGAGTGAGCTTCTACGTCAGATCCAAACTGAAGCATGACACTAATTGGAGAGCAGCAGCAATTGGAAATACTGAAGTAGACTTCAAAGTGATTTTCCTTCTGTGCACATCTCTATCTGAAAGGGCAAGATGCTCATATCCAAATGTTTATAAAGCAATATTCCATTAGAACCATCCTGGCAAGATGCTCTCTTCCTGCATTTTACCTGTTGCTGCTTTTTTAATTGACATATTGTTGCTAATCGTGTTTAAGTTGCACTATCCATCTAAAAATTTCCAATCATGTTTATATGGGGAATGATGTTTCTTAGCAGGTGCAGAGTATATTTTCTCTTAACAGTTATTTTGACTGCAGTCAGCATTTGATTCTGTATGCTCAAACACCAATCTATTATTTGCAGTCTATGTTGTTTCTATACTGCATAGGGGCATGATATATACAGTGTTAGCAAGAATTAACATAGTAACAAGAGCATTTTTCTTTTGATAACACTATTGTCCCAAGCTAGAGACTCTTGGCTTATTTGTTTCTATAAAACTGTATTGCCTGGCTGTCACTAATCTCAAAGCTGGGTATGTTCTATTAGTCAATTCACCTGAAGCAGACAAACAAACAATTCCAAGTACATAATCTCCAGAAATTCTATTCAGGCACAAAAAGTGAACAATTCAGTGGTGTGAAACAGGTTTCCTGCCACACATGTATCCATCCAGCAATGTCTAGATGCCAGGATGGGTCTCACTGAAGACTGGCATTAGGCCTGTGCATGATCGAGGGGCCCTACATAAATTTACCAATAGATGTTAATAGTTACTCCCTGGCTTGCTGAGATACCAACTCTTATTTTCTGATTTATTTGTTTTCTCACTGTGCAGAACACTAGAGGTCCAGGCCCTGGGGATTTTATGGCTGTGTCCTCTCTTAGGCTCCAAAAAGCATGCAGCCTTCTTTTGTTCTTTGCCATTATTAACTACGTGATTTGCATCCAAATATGACTAGCCTGTCAAACAAAAGAGCTTAAGGCAGATTATATAGCACTCTCTTCCATAGTTAGCCATTTTAAGAAAACTGCATGCACAGAAAGGATGATGTGGCTATTTCTTTGTACTGCCTTTGGTGTCATATGGGTTCCCTCCTTCTTATATCCACACCTGAATAGAAAAAAAATGTATGAAGGGAGCTGTAATGTGACTATGCAAAGATCTTCCTCTGATCTGAATTTTCCATTACATAATTGTTGTTCAACACAACAGTTCCCTAGAAACTATTAGTACTATATATTTCATCACATTGTATGTATTAGAACACAAAGCTTTGGACAGGGATCCTTCTTTATTAAAAGCAATCCTGCTTTTTCTAGTATTGTATACTGCCTGCACCAAATGTATAAAATTGATCTTTGTAATCCCTATTTAAGAGGAATATTGGTCTGTAATTCATGGTATGCAATAGACCTTATGGCACACTAAGGGGGGAAGCAGACGAGGGCGTCCAAGACGCCCTGCGACGGTGCGCCGCGGGACTGGAGCAGTCGCACCGCGGTGCACCGTCGGCGCCTCTGAAAGGAGCACAAAAATAGCGCTCCTTTCAGAAGTCAGTGAAGTGCGCCCTAAAAGCATCGGGTGCACTTTCACTGACTTTTCCGCCGCAGCGCGTGCGGTCGCTGTGGCGGGAGGTTGTCCCTGGAGCGCCGGACGTGCGGAGGGCTGGCGGCTCCGAGGACGACCTCGGGAAGAGGAAGGGGCGCCGTGCGTGCGGCTGCCCCTCCTCTTCCTTGCCTCGGAGACGGCAAATTAGCCGTCTGCCGAGGCCATAAGGGTCCTCTGGGAAAAATTTTCTGCAGCCTAAAAAATCTATATTGGCTGCAGTAACCCAGAGGGCTTTTTCGACTGCTGCCCCTAGGTTATGGAATGACCTGCTGGAGGAGATCTGTCACATCGCCACCTTAACAGCCTTTAAAAAGGCACTTAAGATGGCTCTCTCCCGACAGGCCTTCCCAGAATAGCCCTCCGTCCCCCATGTACCCAAACATAACAGCCCCTCTACCCTATGATCATAACTATCTTTGCCCTATGTTTGTCTGCTAATTTTAGCTGACATTTTAGTTGATTTTATCGGGATCATCTTGTAATTGATTTTACTTTATATTTTGTTTGGTTAATGTTGGGATTTGGGGGTTGGGAAGGGAATTGATTTTTATGTAACTTTTATTTTTTTTCTTATTGTATTTTTTTATTTTTATGTTGTAACCCGCTTTGATTCCTTTTGGATATAGGTGGGCTAGAAATAAATCTTGTTGTTATTATTATTATTATTATTATTATTTCTTGCCATTAGGGTAATATTTGCATTTCCCCATGAACCTGGTCTTCTTCCATGGTTGATATATAGTGTGGCAATAATAATTCTTCAAAAGTTTTGTAGTACAATGCTGTGAATCCATCTGGCCTGAGAATCTTCTCAATTTTTGCTTACTAATAGCTTCAATTATTTCCATCATGGAAGTTGGTCTATTTAATTCTCTGTGATTTGTGTAATCTTTTGTGGAGCCTTTGTGATTTGTAATTCATGGTATGCAATGGACCTTATGGGAATCTCTTCAGTTTCTAAATAATAATTTTTAATTTCTTTTCCAAAGTGGAGTTTTCATTGAATAAATTTGTGTAATAATTATAAAAAGATTTTTTAATTTAATTTTGTTGAGTGTAGTTTTTCCTCTTTTTATTTCTAGTATCCTTCCTTTTTCTTTTCGTTTCTTTTCATGCATTTGTACAATAACCATTTCCCCAGTTTATTCAAATGTCTGAAGAATATCTGTTCTCCAAATTTTAATTTTGCTTCTATTTCTGATGTCATTTCCTAATTTAATTGTTTGTGGAAGGATCACCAAATTCAGTCTGAATCATTGCCTCAAAAAATCAATGGCTTCAGCTTAGACTATGGTTTCCAACTGATGAGTCTACAGTTTAAATCCTTAACAGATCCTTAGTAGATCTTTGAGTAGGACAAGGTACTTTAAGGCTCTGCCTAGCGGGATGGAAGTACATTGCCAGTAGAAGGTGAGCCAATAGCTGTCTTGGGAAAGGGATGCCTGCAGTTAAAATGTTTGGTATTTGGAAGTCAGGTACATTCATTGGGATTGATGGAGCTCTACAGTACTTCTTCTTTCTCCAAAACCTAAACATTAAAGGATCTAAGAACTCAAGTTACAGGAGTCTTGCCCTAGATTCAATCTGGCAACCCTAGCTCAGATCAACTGGGAAACTATCCACTTTGACTCAAGCAACCTAAACTAAAGTCAATATTAGTACATCTGTAAGTTTCTGCCTCCCATTTACTATAATGGGAAATCCATATAGCGGTAACTTTTGTTCTTTTTGTCAGAACTGGATGAAATTGGCCCTTAGGCAATTTATTTGCCAAAGGGGTTGTGGGTTACTTGTCTTTAAAGGTTGTGGGTCTTTTTAAAAACAAAACTGAGAATAACTTCTTGTATTTCTTGGCAGGATTAGAAGGAGGGCACCAGGTTATCAAGTTTCAGAAGAAAAGCAAGTTTTAGAAGAAGTTTGCAAGAGTAGATTTTATATTTAAAATGTACATGTTTATCTAACCCATGTTTCTTGCAATGATTATTAAGGATATGGCTGGCAACAAAGAGGTGGCCCTTAGTTGCTCTTAGTGATAAATGGGCAGCATTCAGAAGGATAAGTGCAGATGTTTATGTGGAAGAGAAGTTCTAAAAAATCTATGGTGATGGAGACAGTGGCTCATTTCCCACTCTCTCTCACTGATAAACATTTCAACCTGTAAGTCATTCAATCCCACTCCCTTCTTCATTCACCTTCTCTCCCACCTTGTGTATCCTCTACACAGAATACATTGTTTTTTGTGCCAGAATATTTCTGAAGTTCAAAGCTTAAATAAAGTTTCAAGTGGGGTCACTTTAGATGCTTTTAGCTTCAGGGTGAAGCCCATCTCTTTAGGAAACAAACCACTTCAAAGGGTCTCAATTCTGTCTAAACTTTGCATGGATGTGATGCACATCCTTAAGCCATTCCAAGGCAACTTGACAGCGTCTGCCAGCATGTAAATATTTACATAACATTAGCCTGAAAAAACTGGCTGCAGAATTCAGGGTGTGTGTTCTCACTCCATCAGTCATAACTTGAAATGAGACAAAATGGAAATACATTTTGTAGGATGGAGGAATCCAAGGGAATGGGAAATTAGTAAAAACTGCTACCTAGGCAGAGATGAAAAACAGCAGGAATGCTCCTGTTTTTGTTTTTTCTCATTTCAGATTGCTTTGCCTATTTATGAGATGCTGTGGAATGAGACATGATAGGATAGTTTTCTCTCATGTACGCTATTGCTCCTAAAAAACATCTAGGGGTAGCCGTGTTGGCCATATAGCAACTCCAATAACATCTAAACAATGATACCTTTATTGGCCCAACCAAAATGCACAATTACATGTTGCAAGCTTTTGAAGTCCCACTGGCTTCATCAGGCAAACAAGAGAAAAAAAATTAAAGATGTTCATCATAGGCCTGCATTTTCTGTTTCTGGTCTTAGTTCAGATGGTAGGGAGGGCTATCTGCAGGCTGGCACATCCCCCCTTTGGCTATGCGGTCACTGAGAGATTTTCAAAGACAAGGAAATTTAATGCCCATTTGTATTCAAAGAAGATGTTTCCTTGGAATCCAGCATGCTTCAAAAATCTTCAATTTTTTTCTCCTGTTTGCCTGATGGAGAGGCCAGTATGACTTCAAAAGATTGCAACATGTAATTGTGCATTTTTGTTGGCCCAATAAAGGCATCAGAGTGTTTGGATGTTATTGGATTTGCTATTGCTCCTAGTGTAAGTTAACATGACAAATGTATATGATCATGGGCCATTGTGACACCTATTAATTACCATTTTGATTGACTTGAAGTGCACATTATCAACCCATCTCTTTCTACAAACTGCATTACTGTACCAAAAGTGAAACTGTCCGAAGTAGAAGATTGTCTGACTAGGTTTTTGATATATTTTGTTTTTTAGAAAAGAGGGAGACAACTCATATCTGGTATCCCAGGAAATAGAAGAGAATAAAATGCACCTTCATTTATGTGATATTTGGTGTGCCAGCTACTGATGATTATTTTCTCAAAGAAAACTTTCCAAGAAACAAAATCAAGAGAAAAGACCATTCAGGGAGATTAATGATTGCACTGCTGGCTGGGTTGCAAAGATAAAATCTATTTCAATCCTTGTAGTTGCAGTTAGAAAAGTTACATAATCACTTGTACCATCCATTTTGAAAAGTATATGAAAGAATAAAACCCTCAGCTTTCCAGTCCCTTTTTCAAATGGGCAGCAACCTATCCAATTGGTTGAAATCAACCTGAAACTTACTAAATAGCAAGATATGGAGATCTTGAAGTTTAAGCAGCTGGCATGTGTCTGTTATGCTGGCATGGTTGAATTAGAATAATATAACCCCAGATTTAAACTCATCTGGGGAAGCGCTACTTGTAATGTCCCAAAGTATTGTGGCTGTCAGGGACTCACATGGCAGGGTCTTCTCATTGGTTCTGCCACAGTTAATAGTGCTCCCTTCTGTCAGAGATCTTGTGGTCCACCTCACGTTTGTCTTTCAAGTACCATATAAAAATATATCCAATCATATAAGCATCTGGGAAATAAACATGTGTTAATGTCTTTGACCATTTATTGTATGTATCTCTTAATTCACTCTCCCTTGGATTCCTCCAACCTACAAAATATTTGAGCAGATATTTTAAGTCATAATTTTATTTACAATTTTTTTCTTGCTATAAAATAACCCACTTGTGGTTCACATTGATGGATGAATCAATTCAAAATGGACCCACTTCAGGCAAATTTAAATTGATTCCAATCCACATCTTGTATCAGGAAACAGCAGGTTTTTTTTTCTGTTTCCCTTGCTTCATCGCGATTGCAACCGAGCTCAATAGGACCAGAACCAGTTTCAAGTGGGAATGATGGTCATATAACCCGATCTGCAATTTGCTTTAAATCATAGTGGGAACGAGGCCCAGGAATTCTGGTCTCACAGCAGAATTCAAATTGGCCCTGTCTCCTTTCTTCTCTCTGCAGCAGCTGTTTTCTTTTTCAGTATTACTGAGAAGCACATTTTTCATTTCTTCTTTATGGGAAATGAAAGATCTAATGGTGCATGTCTCAAGCAGAGTAATCAGATTGGCAAGGCAGAATCTGAACAGCAACCAGCCCCACACCCACCTCCCCATAGAGTCTAGCAGAAAAAGAAATAAAATTAGTCTTATTTATCAAACATATAAAAGAAGCTTTACTTACTAAAACTTGTACATAATCATAATACATGGTCTAATTAAGCAGAGAACAAGAGAAAAGAAATGACTGCCAACTAGGGTGATGCCAGAAGAAAGTGGGTGTGGAAAAGCAAACAAATAGGAAGTCTGAAAATATCAAAGCTAGCAATTAGTTCAGGCATGCAAAGATTGCTAACTCTAACACTTCTACTCTTTTGAGGTGTTGCCTATTCCTTTTCCAAGTCCTGAACACTAGAAAGAAGTATGCAACAGTATATTTAAGAATCCAGTAATCTACACAATCTCAGAATTAGACACCAGGTTACAGCACTGTATTTCTTTCTCTCTAATTGCTCTTCTACACTCTTGATAAATGGCAGTTTGCCAAGCATAAGCAGGCAACCATTTTAAGGGAATTTGGGAGAGTGGATTCCCTCTGAGGACACAGAACCAGAAGAAGTAAAAGAGGGATTAACTACAGGCTTGAGAGCCTCCTAGGGTCCTCACAGATGGTGTGGGGCTGCTTATTAGGGACTGAGCATAGCTGGATGAGGAAAAACGGATTGAAATTGAATCCAGACAAGACGGAGGTGCTCACGGTATCGGCCCTGAAACCAAGAATTGGGTTGCAACCTCCAGTCCTGGATGGGGTCACACTCTCCTCCAGTGACTGTGTTCGCAGCCTGGGGGTGCTCCTTGATTCGTCGCTCCTGATGACAAATCAGGTGAATGCAACGGTCAGGAGCGCCTGTTATCAGCTCCGGCTGATACGCCAGCTGCGCCCTTTTCTGGAAGTAAGGGATCTCGAAACTGTTGTTCACGCACTGGTAACCTCACACCTAGACTTCTGTAACGCGCTCTACATGGGGCTACCCTCGTGCTTGACTCGGAAACTACAGTTAGTGCAGAATATGGTGGCCAGGTTATTATCAGGGTCATCTAGGAGGGATAATAATAATAATAATAATAATAATAATAATAATAATAAGTTTTATTTATAACCCGCCCCTCTGCTCGGCAATCGGGGCGGGTTATAAATCATTCCAGTCCTGAGGTCCCTCCACTGGCTGCCTATTGGATTCTGGGCCCAGTACAAGGTGTTGGTTATTACCTTTAAAGCCCTAAATGGCTTGGGTCCAAACTATCTCAGAGACCGCCTCCTCCCATATAATCCTCCCCGCGGCCTCCGGTCCTCTGGGAGGAATCTGCTGCAGCCTCAAAAAGCTAGGCTTGCGACGACCTCCCAGAGGGCTTTTTCTATCGTCGCTCCCAGACTCTGGAATGGCCTGCCGGATGAGATCCGCCAATTAACATTGTTGCACAGCTTTAAAAAGGCTGTCAAGACGGATCTCTTCCGGCAGGCCTTTCCGGACTAGATAGCTGACCTCGGGACCCTTCCAATCCTGGTACTCTTCATCAGGACTTCATTATAATTCCCTTCATAATTGATCAGCAGGGGATTGTTGTTTTACTGTTTTATAATTGAAATTTATGTTTTTATCGTTTTAATTACTGCTTAATCACAGTTGTTTTAACCTGTACTTGATTTAATAATTTTTAAGGGGGGGGGGAGGAGGGGTTGATATTGTTTTAACTTGTTGTATTTTTATTATTGTTGTTCACCGCCTAGATTGGCTTGCCACTGGGGCGGTATATAAATAAACTATATTGTTATTATTATTATTATTATTATTATTATTATTAAAAATCCTTTCAAATGATTGCCACACCTTTATTAGATCACCGACAGCAAGTCTGGTTTGGGTATGCAGTGTCTCCGAGCTGGACACAGAGGCATGTAATAACATCTGTTTTGAAACAGTTTAAGCCTGTGCCCAGCTCAGGAGAAAAAAGATGTGCAATGATCTCCCACAATATGTTGATATTTTTGCCTCAATGTAAAAGACAAGGGGTCTTAGACCAGAAGTTAAACAGGAATCAACAGTGTTATGACTCAGACAAAAAAGCTAATGTAATTTTAGGCTGCATTCATAGAAATATTGTGTACAGATCAAGAGAAATGACAGTACCACTCTTTTTAGCTTTGATCAGACCTCACCTAGAATACCATATCCAGTTCTGAGTATCATAGCTCAAGAAGGGTATTAATAAACTGGAACATGTCTAGAGGAGAGGGCCAGAGTCTGCAAACCAAGCTGTATGAGGAACATCTTAGGGAACTGGGTATGTTTACTTCGGAAAAGATAAGATGAAGAGGTAATGTAATAACCATCTTTCAATAATTGAAGGCATGCCACACAGAATATGGTGTAGGTGTGTTTTATCCTGTTCCAGATACCAGAACACGAACCATTGGATTCAAAGCACAAGAAAGCAAATTCCACCTAAACATTTGGAAGAACTGTCCGTGTGTGGATGATGAGTGTTGCAGTGATGCTCTTTGGCACCCAGCAGAATCTGCAGGACAAGCTGGCTACTGTGATCCACAGCCACTTTATAACTCTTACCATCAACTGGCTCAGCTTCCCTTCTTCAGGATCCTGCCTTCCTCAGTCAAGAAGACACATTGTAAAATCCAAAAGCATAGTTTATTAATGCATATAAAAGTAAAATAAGATAGCTAAGTAAAATCCATTGTGATGAACTTGTCCAGTTCAGCCATGAAAGATTACATCTTTAACAATCCCAAAGCTTAATATCCAACTTGTTGCAGTTGAAACCACTGTTTCCAGGCAGGCAGGCAGGCAGGCACTCACTCACATCATGAACAATAACATTCTAGACAAAGACTTCTCTGGGCCCTTCCCATACTCCACCTTCTAGGTGTTAACCTTATGTTAACTGGATAATGCCTGTATGATGTATGTTAACCCAGCCTCTTGCTGTCCATCATCCATCACATGACTATTTTCCCAAGCCTAACAATTGTTTACATATTGTTATCACTTGCTACCCATAACAAAGTCTGTGTCCATGAGTTCTACCTTTGGGAAAATACATTGTTTATGTCTGTGTTGGCCACCTGGTGTTGATTCACTTTGTTTCTCTAGATGTTGTTCTCATGAGGAAAATTCCATACACACATCTCTACATTTCACCTTTGACTGCATAGCCCATCCATATCCTAACAAGAACTTCTTGATGATAAGAGCTGTTCAACTGTGAAATAGACTGTTTTGTAGGAATGTAGGCACTCTTTCTTTGTGGGGCTGGATGACCATCTTTTGAGAGTGCTTTAGTTGTGTATTCCTGAATGACAGGAAGTTGGAATAGATGGCTCTTGCAGTACCTTCCAACTCTGTGATTCTAATTATATCCACCCTTCTGTCTTTGACCCCACCCAGTCTTTGAGAAATTCTTTGAAATTACATTTGGCTCTTTGCCTGAAAGCTGCACCTGACTGTTGGTTTATAGTTACCAAGTCGGACCATTGGTCCAACTTGTACAGACATTCAGACTGAAATCTTTTTTAGCTTTTCCTGAAAATACCAGAGAGATTGTCCCTAGGTCATTCCACATGCAAAACAGTTCTCTGACACTGAGCTACAGCCCTTCTCTTAGAACTACAAAAATAAGTAACCATTTCTTTGATGTTGGTAACCATAGAGTGCAATCTCTCCACTGAAATAAATGTTAGTGGCTTTGCACTGCAATGGGCTATGCAAGAAATGTCCAAACTGCCTATAGATCTTTCTTTCATTTGGAGGTCATTTTGAATTGTTTTGACAGCTTTTTCTAGGGACAACCTTAGCTACAAAGTGTACAGATTGGAAGAGTTTGAGTTGGAACATCACAATTGCTTTGTAGCATGCATGGCTTTTATAAGTGGAGATTATGTCATTGACTTTGATGCCTGGAAGGTGAGGTCACTTAGTGACAAACTCATTTAGTTTGTACTATTAACAGCCATGACAGACCAAGATCCTGGTGCTGGGAGATGTAGCTATGGTGACAGATATTGATCCATTGTCATAGTTTCTTTTCTCAATGCTACCTCCCAAAACCTGGCTTTAAAGGCAGGTCCACCCCCACCCCCACACAACAGATTTCTGAGGCCCTGGAGATGGAGAGCAGGGTGCTGAGAGATGATGCACACAACCCTCTTCTGTCAATAAGGCATGATATGACAAGCAACTGTGATCCCACCTTGCTGTTGGGAGAGGGCTAGACACATCATCACTCAGCACCTGGATTAGGAATCCTTCTAAGAGTGGGGTTGCCTTCCTTGAAAGGTAGGGTTTGGGGGACACTTTTGGCTGTTGCAATGGTGAAGTGATCATAAATGTGAATTTTAATAATTATCATATCATAAATCTGTTTTATTATGCCATCCATTGTTTGTTTATGAAGTCAAAGGCTGGCATCCATAGGTTTTTGTGGGTTTTTCAGGCTATGAGGCTGTGTTCTAGAAGAATGTATTCCTGATGTTTCGCCTACATCTATGGCTGGCATCTTCATCTGAAGACGCCAGCCACAGATGCAAGCAAAACGTCAGGAATAGGTTCTTCGAAAAACCCACAAAAAACATTGTTTGTTTCCCCAAATCCACATGTACCAAAGTGATGCTGGTGCATAAGGAACCACTGTTGTTGATTTTGACCCAGTACACTATAACAGAAAAACTGTTTGTTAAGAAATTCAGATATCATTAGTGATAAGGTTTGCTCAGAAGGAAGATGGAAAGCTTAAGACTCCTTTGAAGGACACGGTGCAGGTGCGGCGCAGGCACGATGGGGCCTTCCCTGGGCCTTGGAAAGGCCGCACAACAGCTGCGCCATGTGAATTCGCACGGTGCAGGCATGGTGCGGCCTTCCCAAGGCCCAGGGAAGGTTGTACCATGGCTGCGCCGTGCGAATTCGCACGGCGCAGGCGCAGTGGGGCCTTCCCTGGGCCTTGGGAAGGCCGCACTGTGGCTGCGCCATGCGAATTCGCAGAGCGCAGCCACCATGCAAATTCGCAGAGCGCAGCCGCCATGCAAATTCGCACAGCGCAGCTGCCATGGGACCTTCCAAAATGCCGCCCACCACTGTGCGCATGCGCAAACGAGCACAGGTGCCCATGCTCATGCACAGAGCGCTGGCGCACATGGGGTGGCAGCGGCGCATGGGGTGGCGGCGGCGCATGGGGTGGCGGCGGCGGCAGCGGTGGCACCGGCCACGGGCCAGTCCCAAGGCGTCCGTGGGCTGCACCCGGCCTGCAGGCTGTAGGTTGCCGACCTTTGTCCTAGCTAATATGGCAGTATTTCCCCTGTGAGAAATTCTGCTACAGCTTTAGGGAAGAAAATAATAATTGCAGCCCTTTGCCCTTATTATAAGCCCCCTAAAAAAGATGGAACATCATGGTGAGATTTTCTTTGCTGTAATTCATTCTCTACATCCATTAATCACCACTCTATTTAATAAAATCTTTCACACAAGTGGCCTGAGTTAAAGATTAGCTAATCTTTACTATCTGCAAATCTGAAGATTCATTAAAACAGGAAAGCTTTAGGAGAAGGATTGGAGCTTGAGGCAATACAGAGCACTGTTGCTAAGGTGAATCTGCCTGTAGTTGTTTGTTTGTTTGTTGAAAGATGCAAAAAACACTTTGGAGACTTTGGCAGAAATGGGATGTGGAATTTGCTTGTGTCCTTTTAAAACATTGAAGAAATGGGATGAGTGGGATGAGGCTTAGGGTCAATACAGATGGCCCGTTTGGGGTGGCAGGGAACTGCCCCAGGGAGCAGTGGATCAAGGCTGTGGCAACCCCATGCTGCAGCCCCGATCCATCCTTTTGCTGCCCCTAAAAGAGCAGAAAAATGCCGCTCTTTTAGGGGCCGCAAAAGGCTGCCCTAAGAGCCAGTACTGTGGCTCTTCCATGCCCTTTTGATGCAGTGTCTGCAAACCTCGCCAGAAGGGCATTCTGACGCCGCGCATTGTGCATATGGCTGCAGAGCATCAGGACAGCGTCAGGCTGGATTTGGGGCGGACAGCCTGCGGATGGCCCACCCCAACTCTACCCCAGACTGGCCCTTTGGGCCAGTCTGCAACAGCCCATAGTGGCAGGAAAAAGGAGAGGCCCTAAGTTTCTTTTAAATGTAATTTAATTTTTTTAAAAATATATATATATTAATTTTTTATTCTTTTAACTTTTGCTTTTTTAAAAAATAAAATCTGACCAAATTTTTACTTTAAACTCATGAACTATGTCAATACATTTAGACTATGCATATGATATTGTAATTTAAAGGTATAATTTTAATTTTGCTCGTTGTTTATGCCACAACTATTACCATTACATTTAGTGATATACTGGAATTGCAATTTATCAGTAACATTAATAACAAAACAAAACCAAAAAAAACACCATTACTAAGAATTCTGTATGGTGTGCTATGGGAAAAGGTCAATTGGGGGAGTGACACCAACCCTAGGGACACCACTGTCCAGGCCTAGAATGAAAGAATGGAATAAGGATGGAGGGGCCGATATTTAAAAAAAAACCTACTCAGAAGTAAGTTCCATTGCGTAACATGAGCAAAACATATAGTCTACCATTTTTATTGTTTTTATTTCATACTTCTTTACTGGCAGTGGAGGGCAGAGGAGAAGTGGTGATTCATTTGTACAGAAAAATGTTCTGCATTAGTCATGTGATAATTATTCATTGCTGCTCACTAAACATACAGGATTTTCCGCTCTCTATTCCTTTATATCTCTTTTTACCAGCTTCTTGTTGACGTGTGAGAATTTTCAGATATGGCTATTTGCAAATGAAGCAATAATTCAATTTAAAATTCAATTTTTATTGCTTACCTACTTTACTTAAACAGTGTCTCTCAGCAGGCAGCAGCCATTCAGACAGGCTATTAGATCAAGTGCTTAATACCAGTGATGCTGCTGACAAGACATATTTGGTTTAAACTTTAAAGTTGTTTTCTTCCAAACACTTTATTGGTTTAAAGACTCAGCTGTCTTCCCCACCCCACTCCTATTCAGAGGAAGAAAAGTTTAATTTTAATCTCCTTTCTCCATATATAATTATACATACTTTTTCCATCTCTTTTCTTTTTCCATCTTTTTTTCCATACTTTTTCCATCTCTTCTTGTAATTCAACTTTTTTTAAAGCTAGACAGTTCCATTAATCAAGTCCAACAGAGATGAGAGCTGTGTGGCCCACCATACATTTGTTGGACTACAACTCCCAGCATGCTTCACCATTGGCCATGCTGGCTAAAGCTTCTGGGAATTTCAGTCCCTCAAGATTCCATTGGCCACACAATTTCATCCTTGGCCAACAAGATTGGGCAATGGAACTGCTGAACATTGGTATGCTCTGAACACTGTGCATCACATGCCATTACATTATGTTGTGTGCAGCGTAATGTGACTGTTTTAATGTTCTTGTACAGAACAGGATGTTAGTGTGGGATTTGGTTCCACTTGGTAGTTGCGGTAGAGGTCACAATGGTTTCACTGAGATCTCATGAAGAATTTGTGGGGGCTTCCCCCCCCCCCCCAAATTCACCAAATATGTGTAGCACTTTTTCACATGGTGTTGGTTAAAGATCAAACATGGCACAGAGGGGTTGCTGATGTTTGTGTTTTGTGATGTGTAGATGTTTACTGAGTAATCCAGCCTAGGCAGAGTTCTGAAAATTTATTTTTTTGGGACTCTAACTCCCAGAATCCACCAGCCAACATGTCCCTCTCCCCTTGCCTTCTTCTGAAGCTGAGAGTGGGATACCCAGGGGGTTTCTGTGGCTGAGTGGGAATTCATATCCTAGACTCCCAGAGTCAATGTCAAATATTCAGTTTTTTCTTTTTAAAGCCAAATGGGATTCATTTTGCAACTAGGATCACTGTGTTGCTTTCTAATGTAACTTTAATGGGGGAGGGGGGGGGAGGAAACAGGGATTTTCTCATTTTCCTTTTGTCATGGACCTTCAAGTCCAGTTCTTGCAGTTATTTTGTCATATTTTTTTGCTGGGAAAAGGTCTTTTGTAAACTTAATGACTCTTACTTGTCCATTTCATACCAAGGATATTATCACACTGCCCTTTCTCGGCCTTTTCTTCCATGCTAGGCATGGGATGTAAACTTTAATATGCAGATTTTATCACACACCTCTGTGCCAGGCAGAAGGCATTCTGTATCCGATCCGGACTTCTCCTGAACCTTGCAAAGAACAGAAAAACCTTGTTCTTTCAAAAAGTGTGAGAGAAGTCTGGATTGGGTATGGGATGCCATGATCGGGTACAGGTTGCCTCCTGCATGGGCACGGACGTGTATGATAAAATCCACATATTAAAGTATACATCCCATGTGGGAGGAAAGAACAGGAAAAGGCAGTTTGATAATCTCCCAAATTAGTTTGCATTACAGAGTTGTATTACAAGAGGCAAACCTGAAAGGAATATATTGGTACTTGAAAAAAATCATTTCCCCATAGCAGCCTTGAGAATTGTAGCTAAATTCAGAAGAAATGAGGTAGGTTTAGTGGGTACAAATTTTGTAGACCTATGTCTGTCTCTTTTGTGTGTGGTGTGGTAAAACTTTAGAAGCAAGAATGTTGAACAAGCTATTTTAAAAAAATAGTACTACTTGTGTCACACCTGAAAAAAATCTAACATCTTCCCCAATACAAGGACTCACAGTTGTGTTGAACTACAACTCCTTCATTCTCATATACTTTTATTGGTTCTGGAGGATGGGAGTCCAACCCAGCTGGTGGGTGCCACAAGGCAACTCTTTTACCAGTACCCTTGGCACCAGCATATTATATACAGCATATTATATGCAGCTGTAAGAAGCCCACACTGGGCGTGCTGGTTCTGAGATTCAGAGACTTGTAATAAAAAATGTAATTTTTATAGACTCTGCTGGAAAGCAATAAAAGAACAGTTGTTTCCTCCTTATCTGTACCATGTCACTGGATTTCATATGTGTTTTATCTGTCAAGGAATATGCCTTATAATTGTTGCACCATTTGTGCTCTGCACATGCTCATTCTCAGGGGTGTTACTACTGTGGAAGGAAGTTATTTAAATCTCTTTTAAGGTGCATATGAAACAAGCATGCATATTCTTTTGCTATTTGAATACATATCCCCCTACTTTTTTGTCAGTTGCTCAAGTACATTTTGCTTTGAATGAAAGTTTGTAAAGAAACTGAGGGAGATCAATGCTGCAGGGACAGGTTGATGCAAATAATATTAGCCTCCACACATGTTATTTGAGCAAACATTCACTTTTGATCCTTTGGGACTTTTTCAGGAATGTGTCATCTTCCCCTGAGAGGGACAAATAACTTGAAATATTGTGTTCTGCGAAGAGTGAGAAGAGTCATACAATTTCCTGTCTGTTCCTTCAGGAATGAGACAAGTTAAGAGAGAATTTTACAACGCTATTCTTCATATTCCAAGAAATACTCAAAATGTTTCTGATTATGAAGCCCTCCACCACAATTCACTGACTGACCTTTGTAGCCAAGCACTTACTGCTGTACGTTTACTAGAAGTTCAGCGTCCTCTAGCTAAAACAAAGACACTAGTCCTTAATGATCTTTAAGATCTTTGTTCTTTATTAAGCAAAACATTTGAAAGGTAAATGGACAGCATGTATGTTGGACAAAGAGTAGGAAGACAGGAGAAAGAAGAGAGATCTAGATTGGTGAAAAAAGTGAACTGAACAAGTTGTAAAACAAGATGTTGTGCTTTAGGATAGCTTTTCAGAGGTGTTTCCAGATGTGTTGGGTTCCCACCACACCCAGCATTGTAGTCTAGCTAAAACAAAGTTCCATATACTCAGATAGGAATGTTAAAATGAAGAAAAGATCACTTTTGAAGGTGTTAATAACAAACTGTGCCCCTACAGGTCAAAACTGACATCCTCTTTGAACAAACAGTGCATCGGGACACCCATATCAGAACAACATACTTTATGAGTGGTCATGAATCAAAAATATCTCTCATGACAGTTCAGTATTTAAGTAAAACTATACGTTTGAGATCTTCATATATGGAGATGATCAGGGTAAATTGCAGAAGTGATGAAGAAATATGATGTACCCCTATTTAATGTATTACTGTTTATTGTATTTATATATTTTTTGTATTTAACTTTTATATAGAGTTGTGCTGTATTTTGAGATGGCCCAAGGGCTAATCAATAAACATTGATTGATTGATTGATTGATTGACTGACTGATTGACAACCTCTTTGTCATTCTTTGTAAATCCCATGTCCTAATTTCAAAACTAACAACCTTATCACATGACGAAAGAAAGCCAAGACGCAGAGAGAGAGTAGCAGCTTTCTCCTTGCCTGTCCATATGCTGTTGAAGCACTTCCATTCTCTTCCTGAGAGAGACAGTGATAAAACTATGTCTTTGTCACACTGAAAAAATCCATTTTGTACAAGGCAAATTTTTCCAGTTTCTTCCTCTGGAAGGAGAATAGAATTTAAGAGGCATATCTCTTTCTTTCCCACTACCTCTTGGCTTTCTTTTTCATGTGATAAGACTCTGATGCTTTAAGTAACAATTGAAATAGCAAAATTTCAATTAACCAGGTTGAAATACTAGTGCAACAATTTATGTCCCAATTTCTAATACTTAACATTATCCAATTAATTTCCAAACCTATGGTTCCAGCCTCTGCACTATACAAGATTACTTTGATTCATGTGGGAAAAGTCTTTATGAAGAAAAAGTTGTTTCCTTAAAATTGCAGTTTGTTGAAAGGTCACTAAATACTACTTTCCTATTAAAAATGTACATTTTGATATTCCTTTCCTAGAGTTTACAACTACTTCTAAGAAATACTAAAAAGAAAGGACTGGGCATCCTTGACAAACAAATGCAAAACATCAGTTTCCTTTTATGTGTGTGCCAGTATTGTTGCATTGTGAATATATGTCTAGGGACTAAAGACTGTAATACTAAAGTTTCTGGCTAACATCCAGAATGACTCAATGGAGCTCCCCAACCTCTTCCTTTCCTCCAACCAAGACTGCTTATGGCAGGGGTAGGCAACCTTTCCCCTTTAAGGGCCGAGGGACTTCAGCTCCCAGAATCCCAGGAGCTATTGGTCAACATAGGACTATTGGCCAACATGGCTGAGGCTTCTGGGAGCTGAAGTCCCTCGGCCCTTAAAGGGGAAAGGTTGCCTATCCCTGGCTTATGGGGTTCTCTCTGCATATTACACTGATATTGTGCTTCTAAGATGCAACCATATGTTGATTTAAACAGAAACTCATTCAGCTATAATTTCCTTATTCAAAATCATTAAAAGGAACAGGGAGAAATCTTTCTGTTGTCTCCATACAGATAAAGGCTGGATGCAGATGGAAATATTAATTCAAACTGGCTGTCCATCATTATGAGGGATAGTGCTGGGGCTGTGTTGAAATACTGCAGTTAATTTTTGTACAGTCTTCCCTCTGTTCTCACAAGGGATCCATTCCAGAACCTCCCATGAAAATGGAAAATCATGTGTATTCTGTTAAGGAAAAAGCAACATGGGATATACAGTAATAGAAATAAAAATATGTATGTGAATGTCAAAGTGACTAAGCAGGAGCAATCAGGAAGATACACAGGTGAAAAAGATAATATAATTAAGAAGCCTTGAGAGCCAAGGACAAAGTTATAGAAGGTATATTGAGAACACCTGTGATAGATTGCAAACACCTGAGACTCATTAAGTGGTCAAGGTAAAGTGATGAAACACTTGGGTTGGTCTTAGGTATGGGATGATCTATGTGGACCAATCAAGATGTATGTACACACCCACTGGGTGGAAACTGACTGGTGGGTGGTGTCTAACAATGGCTATAAATTGCAATGTTTGCTAATGTACAGTGTGGTGTAGTGTTGGAGATATTGTGAAGTGTAGAGATTGTGATTTGTAGGGCATATAGTATTTATGTATATAGTAGAATAAAGTAGATCTTTTATATAAGACTACTGAGTTGTCTGGTGTCTTGAGGGAAGATACAAGAGCCAGAGGAATCCTGGAGAAGTTTGGAGACATCTCAGGAAGAAGAGTGAGAAGGCTTGGAGAGTTTGTCAGGGTCTTCAGCCTATTCTCTGAAACTCTGCTGCTTGGGAAAGAAGCATCAACCACTGATCAAAGCTGGTCAGCTCTGCTGCATAACAAGGTGGTGAGTTAGAGCCAGAGGTGAAGAGCTACAACTCCCATCATCCCTGAATTTCCTTATTCAAAATCATTAAAAGGAACAGGGAGAAATCTTTTTGTTGCCTCCATACAGATAAAGGCTGGATGCAGATGGAAATATTAATTCAAACTGGCTGTCCATCATTATGAGGGATAGTGCTGGGGCTGTGTTGAAATACTGCAGTTAATTTTTGTACAGTCTTCCCTCTGTTCTCACAAGGGATCCATTCCAGAACCTCCCATGAAAATGGAAAATCATGTGTATTCAAGCCCCATTGGCTTGAATGGAGGCGCATCCCTGTGGGCACGTGGCCCATTTTATCACCTTCTGTTCTCCCCTCGCGCATAAGCAAGGGGTGCAGATCTCAAATCCATAAGAATGGAGGGGCAACTATATATCCTTCTTTTAGTAATCTATTACCCCCCATTACTTAGTGACAACATAATACATGAAACACTGATACTGTGAGGTTCCAATTTTTTTACAGAAAAAGTAGCACTGCTTTGTGGGATTAGATCCTATTTATTTATTTATTTCCATTTTGGGATGCTTGGCTGGCACCAATTTTGATTTCTGTGCCAAGTGAAGGCAAGATTATTCTTGCAGGCTCCCAGGTGAATACACTATTATTTTCCCAGACAAAATTATTTTAATGGGTAATTTCATTTCTGTGGATATTATTGATGTCATATTGAGGAGGGTGCTAGCTTGTTTTCTACTGCTCCAGAGAATAGGACTTGGAACAACAGATGCAAGCTACAGGAAAAGAGATTCCATCTGAACATTAGGAGGCACTTCCTGACAGTGAGAGCTGTCCGACAGTGGAACACATTCCCTCAAAGTGTGGTAGAGTCTCCTTTGGAGGTCTTTAAACAGAGGCTGGATGGCCATCTGTCAGGGATGATTTGATTTTGAGTTCCTGCATGGCAGGGGATTGGACTGGATGGCCCTTGTGGTCTCTTCCAACTCTGTGATTCTATGATTCTTTGTTGTTGCTGCTGCCGCCGCTGCTTTTGCTTCTTTCTAGCTTCTTTTTAACACTTGGCTGGTGTGAATTTTAATTGTGTTGTTCCCCCAATTTCTGGATCTATATATGGGGGGGGGGGGGGACTGATTGTAGACAGCACCAAATGATTGCCCCAACTTCTCTCTAATGTTTGCATGCTGCATGGATGGCATTATGGTGACTGGATAATGGGGCACAAGAGTGGCAAACTTACTACCAATGATGATGATTTTCTCAGGAATCCTAGTGGCTAGTGGACAGGCTTCCTTACTATAGAAGCCTCTGAGTGATGGCAGAAAAACCCACCCACATTCCAATTGCCTTTAGTACAATGTTTCAGGTTAAATGTGTTTTAAAAAGCATGCGTTTTAAAATTCATATTCCTCCCAACATATCAGAAGATACCACAAACTTCATAAAAATACAGTGATTTCACCACTACACCTCAAAAGTGGACAACAAGTGGCTCTTCAAATGTTCTGCACTACCACAATGGTCACAGATCATGAAACTCGAAGAACATATGGATGGCCATTAGTTTCCCATCCCTGCTTTAATTTTTTTATACCTTATAATACATTTGTAATCATGTAAAAATTACTTCCAGATTTTTACTTCTTGATACAGGGCATATGTACAAGCCAAGATAACATGTACAGGTTCTGAGTCTACAATCACTTACAGACACAGCATGTTGTTGGTTTTATTTTTTTAGAAATCATTTTTACTACCGTAAAATCTAAACACAACCACAAACAAATTTTATACATATATCTAAAACAAGTATGAACAAACAATGACAACAAATCAAACTTAACTGAACTACCACAGAATAATGAACACACACTACTGATCCCCTCCCCCCACTAATGGATATATACCACTATTAATTTTTTTTTTTTTTGTTAACTGCCCTCGCATTGGTCTCGACCCATGGCAGCCCTATGGATGAGACATCTCCAGGCCCCCCTGTCCTCTACTGCTCTGCCCAGCTCCTGCAAACTCATATTCATGGTCTCTTTAATAAAGTCCATCCATCTAGCATGTGGCCTTCCTCTCTTTCTACTTCCCTCCACCTTTCCTAATGTCTCTGGCTTGATCTGTTCTAGGACTGATTTGTTTGTCCTTTTGGCTGTCCATGGGATCCTCAGCACTCTTCTCCACATCTCAAATGTCTTGATTTTCCTCCTATCTTCTTTCTTGATTGTCCAACTCTCACATCCATACATGGTAACAGGGAATATGATGGCTTGTATGATTCTAACTTTTGTGTTGAGTTGTATGTCTTTGCATTTTAGGATCTTTTCTAGTTCTTACATAGCTCCTTATATATGAAATTATTTATTTACGCCTCTACAAAATACAAAGTCTGTTTATTTTACAAAACTCAAAACTTATTCATATCCTCAGTATGTGATAAACAGTTCCCAATCTCTCTTAAAAGTATTCAAAGATTTCTATTTAATCAGTGTTGTCAATTTGTCCATTTCAGCCAGTGAAGTTGTTTTCCTCAGCCTATCTTCTTGTGTCAGGATATCTGCTGTGATTATATGTGTAAAGTCTTTCCATATTTCTTCTCAGTTTGATCAGTCAGATGATAAAGTAGAGGCAGTAGGAAAAGAGGAAGACTGCATCACAGTCAATCAAGACCCTAGCAGGACTGTTGATAACAGAGTGATTTGAAGGTCTCTCATTCATAGGGCTACAATACACTAAAGTCAACTTGATGGCAGGTCTCTTATTCATAGGGTCATCATAGGTTGAACCTGACGTGATTGCAATTAATAACAAACTGGTCCAAACTTCAAATGAAGGCACTAACCACGATAGTGTCCATAATCATGCTTCCAAGGGGAATCCAGAGATGCAGACAACAATGCCAATCTATATCAGCAAACACATTTCAGGACCAGAAGCAGATCTTTTGTGAAGTGAATGGGTTTGAAATGTCCATTTAAGACTAAGCCATTTCTTGCCCATTCAAGACCAAATTATTTTGTATTATAAAAGGAATAGCCCCAAACAATATATTGCTTCTGGGAAAATATATATTTCTTCCAGCTACGGTTTAGACTGGGAGTAAGCATGGGATAGTATTTTGAGTGTTGACTAGATCTCTAGGAGACCAGGGTTTGAAACCCCCTGGGTGGCCCTGGGCAAGTCACATTTTCTCAGCCTTAGAGGAAGGGAATGGCTAAATGAGATGCTATTTAAGTACATCCTTAAAGCCTGAAGACTGATTCAGTTTCACAAAGAACACTGGGCTTCAAGACAATCACAGAAAACATTTGGAAGCCTATTCTAAAAGAAATCTATTTCAGCCTTTATGGCAATTGCCTGCATACCATTTGCTTTTAAGCTGTGAAGGATGGAAGCATTCATCTGATAGACAAATGGATGGCAGTCTCAAGTATTACATGTACTCATATTGTCAAGTGTATTCTCCATTCACTAATCAGTGAAATACATTTTAAAGTTAAAATCCTAGACTGAGAACCCTTAGTTTAGGATATCTATAGACTCCTTTACAATATATTTCCAAGACAGTAAACTTACATGAGGGAAAAGAAAGGGGATTTTTAGTATTTGTGAACTGTGGACAGAGACCAATGATGTTGCTAAAACAGTTACAGATGTGGAATGAAACAGGAAAAAAGATCTGATAGAAATATTGGCTAGACAACCAGCCTATTTTGACCATTATCACTGTCACTTTTGCTGGAGCATTGGACTATGAGGAGTTATATTTGTTGCCAATAACTATTCCATGTGCCACCCATTGAGCTTCTCTGACTTCTCAAAACACCATCTGCATTTATAGTCTCTATCGCTGTAAGAACTCTAATGCTAAATGTTGCAAGCCACATAGATTTTGCAGAACATTTATGAGCTCCTACTGATTCCCTGGGTAACTTGTGAGGTCACCAGCTGCCATCACATAAATCCCTGTGTCACTGAAGTTCACAGTGGGGAGAAGATGAGAAAGTGACTTGGCTGCAGAAATGTAAGAAAGCTGTATCAAACAATATTTCTTTTCCTTTAATCTTCACTTGTAAGGATCTTACATTGTCTTTTAACGTGTTTTTTGCACAATGGCATGATTTAATACTGTTCTGTGCATTGAGGTGAGAAAAATAGAAATTAGGTCTTGTATGAATTAATATTTCAAAATTGAATTGGTCTGATTACTATTTAAAAAAGACAACTGGCCATGATTTTAAAAATGAGAAGTGACATCCTAACTATGGTACTTGAGACAAAATCAGTTGGCTATTTAAGTATTGTTGGCTATTTAAGTATTGTTGTTGTGTGCCTTCAAGTCATTTCTGACCTATGGAGACCCTAAGACCCCCATGATAGGTTTTCCTGACAGAATTTGTTCAGAGGGTTTTTGCTATTCCCTTCCTCTGGGGCTGAGAGAATGTGATTTGACCTAGTTGGTTTCCATGGCCAAGTGGGGATTTGAACCCTGATCTCCCAGTGTTGCAGTCGAGCACTCAAACCACTATATCAAGCTGGCTCTTCATTTTGCTAATTTCCTACTTTTGTTTTAAAAACCACCTTAACCTCACAACCTACTTTGGTTTGTGTGCAATGTTATTCAGTTGTTACAGTTCATAAATCAGTGAGTCTTCAAGTTGCCTGTCAACTTATGGTGACCACATAAATTTCATAGGGGTTTTTTTCCAAGTAGGGAGTAGGGAATAGGGCAGGTTACCAGTTCAAGACCCAGGTACTGCATTATGGGGTGATCTCCCATCACTAGTTCCAGCTTCTGCCAACCTAGCAGTTCGAAAGCATGCAAATGCAAGTAGATAAATAGGTACCACTTCGGTGGGAAGGTAAACAGCATTCTGTGCAGTCATGCTGGCCACATGACCACAGGGTAGTTTCTGACAATGCTGACTCTTCGGCTTAGTAACGGAGATGAGCACCGCCACCTGTGGCTGGACATGACTTGACAACCTTGTCAACAGGGAATACCTTTACCTTTACCTTTACCTTTGGGGAATAATCAGAGGTGGCTTGCCAATGCCTTCCTTTGAAATATAGCCTACAGCACAATTCTTGGCAGTCCCCTGATTTAAAATTTAATTTAATTTAATTTAATTTTAGGGTCTGGATGTAACCCGATTTAAAATTAAATTCGATTCAGGTAAAACATTTTATTTAGCCATGCGATAAGCTCCTGGGATTCTACTTTAGCTGATCCTACTATAGCTACACATGCCTGCCTACATCAGGCAAGGGAAACAGGAGCTGATGCCAGAATCCTTTATTGAACATGTTAATAGCAAAACAAAGAGGGAAAAGGACAGCAGTAAGCCTGCCTCACAAGCTACGCATAGCATCCTTAAAAAGGCATAGACCTGTGTTTTGCTACCAGATGGAAATCATGAGAAAAGTGAAGGCTGGTGAAAGAAAGAAAAAAATCATCCCTGGGTGTATTTTGGAAGAAGCCTTCAAGTGGTCTCTAGAAGGTTGAAAATAATAATAAATGGAACTTCTGGTGGCATGGCAGGCACGTCAGTCGCTACTCTGGAAGGCTCCAATTAGCGATCGCTCGCCGCGGGGCCGGTCCTGCTCCAGGGATCACAGAGTGGAGCAAAATTTGTCCCCCCGATAAAGGGGACTCAGAGGGGCTCAAGATCGCAAGGGGAACCCCCCCCCCCCGCATGACTCAGAAACATCAAAGAGGAGTCGAGGGGAAAGATGCTGAGGAGGGGACCCTGGTGGGGACTGGGCAAGCCATGGCAGTGGCAAGCAGCTGCTAATAGCAACCCTGCTAAGCGGCAAAAGCACTGCCACCCCTCTTTACATATAGCCTCTTGAAGAAAGTGGAAAGGGAAAGTGCCAGCGAAGCGAAACACTACCAAAGAAAACTTCTGGCAAGTATATCTTCACTATACAAAACTCAAAATTCAGCCTGGCAGAGCCATAAGTCTTGGACTATAATTAAAAGAGTCTTACAACTTGCTGGCTTGCCTATGCTTCACCGAGCTGTCAAGTTAACATCGCTGTCTAGATTGGATGCATAGAGTTTTGATTGACTTTACATGAAGCAACTCTGTCTGAATGGTTTGCTACTTTGGAACTTTGCTAAACAGTAACTAACAGTAACTAAATCTGAGTACAGAAGATACTGTATCCACTGATCTGTATTTAAATACATCTCTTGAATCCACTAACTTCATGGAATTATGTGTAATAGAATTTAAATCTGACTGTAAAGCAATTGAGAAGTACACAGATTATATGTAAGAAAACGGACTGTATATAAGCATCACAGCGAATTAAACAAACAAGACAATTTCAGCAAAGGGAAAATAGTAAATCAAATATATAAAACATCTTTAAGCTCTTAGAAGGAAGGAATTGGAAGCAAACTTTTTAAGATCTCAGTGAATGTCAAAATGAAAGTTTAAACAAGAAAAAAGAAGGCAGCAAACTGGTATATTGACTCTCCTTTGCATTTTGGATTTCAATTGTATTTAAGCTTAGAGGAAATCGAACTGCTTGTAATATCATTTTGTCTTTTATTTAATTTACCCAATCTTAATATAGTGAAAAAGCATAGATAACTAATTAGATCTTGTTAGTAGGTTGGATGTTTCTTTATCCTTTGCATTTATATATATGCAATATATATATATATATATATATATATATATATATATATATATGTTTTCTTTTCCTCTTTTTCTCTTTATTCCTTACATTTTGTGGAAAACAAAAAATATAAGGGAGTGAGAAAGGGAGTGAGAAAGTGACCTTGAGACAATTAAGCAAAACACTCTGTATTTTTTCTCTCTCTCTCTCTCTTTGCTACTTTCATTCTCTGTTGGAATATGCATTTTCTATTTACATCTTGAATACACATTTGAAGATTATTTTGTCTAGGCCAGGGAGGCTAGTGAGATTAGCAAAACCATTATATAAGGCCAGTTGAAGCTTCACAAATAAAATAGAATAAAATAGAATAAAATATATAAAGGAGGAATTATTCAAAATAAAATAGAGGAGAGAAAGAGAAAGAGTGCTTAATACAATTGGCTCTAAATTCAAACTGAAACATAAGTAAAATAGGAATTAGAATAAGAAGACAATTGACTGTAGAGGAAAGATAGGTAAGTTGAATTTAGGAATTCAGGGGGAAGAAATTGATAGTTAATATTTGACTGAATTGGGAGTATTAAGTATTAAGGAATATTAAGTAATATCATAAGACCTCCTCCTCTGTATATTTTTGTATATCTTTGGACAAACTAGTGTGTTTGGTATTGGTGGTTCCTCCTTTCCTCTTTTCCTTACCTTTTGAGCCTGATTTTGAGTAGAATATTGAAAGCAATCAACATTTTATTACAACACCTATTGTTTAAACATTTAATTATAATCAACACTTTACTATAATTGTCCGGGAAAGCTGCCAACACGTGGCTGATAAAGACAGAGGCCTCTTCCAAGACAACAACCCAGTTGCAAGTGATGTACCACTGTTTGCTTGCAGTAGGCAACCAACAAGTCCAGAGTTCCGAAAGGCAGGTCAGAGAGCAATCCAAGGTTCAGGGTTAACATGAGCAGGTAGTCCAGAGCTGTTCCAAAGGTCACAGGATATAAACAGTCTAGAGGCAAGCTGAGAGCCAAGAGCTTTCACCGGGGAATCCAAGATAAGCCTTGACGGAGAGCTTGGCTTTTCCCAGCTGCTTATCTAGCCTCAGCTCCTCTCCCCCAGGTGTTTCTCTTTAGCTGCGTGTTTCTCAGCTAACATTCGAGAACACCGCAGCCCCTCCCTATCTGTTCTCCTCTGAGCAAAGGTAGGGATTTCAATCTCTTGCTCCTCTGCTTCTTCCTGGCCTGAAACCTCTGCTGGGGAAAGGCTTTCTGTTGGAGGAAGGCTAGGCTGCTGAGGAGGGAGGCTAGGCTGCTGAGGCAGGGGCTGTTGCTCAATGGGTTCCACACAGCTAGGTCCAGGTTCAGCTAGGTCTATGGAGGCTGGGAGCACCAAGCTAGGATCTGGCCCCACATCCTCCCCCTCAGAGTCCTCCAAGTCCTCCATGTGGCTGTCCCTGACAATAATGCCTATTGTTTAAACATTCAATTGGATTTTATAAAACTTATATCTAAATTTACCTTGGGGGAAAAGCGAAGGAAAAGAAATTGATTGAAGTGGTAATCTATTAATTTATTGAAATACTGATTACTCAAGAATTTAGTACCTGATAACAATAAGAAGATAACATCAACCAGGAGGAATATACCCCAAGCCATTACGTCACTACAGAGGAGACCATCATTACAAACATCTGTAAAACCTACCAAACAAGCCAAAATAATTTTAGAAGAACTGAGATGAATAAGGGAGGAAATGAAAGAGGACAATCTGAGACTAAAATCGGAAATGAAACAAGAGATAAAACAAGAAATTAAGAATGAGATGACAGAGATAAGACAAACCCTGGAAAAAATCAACAGTGACATGACTAAAGTAACAAATAAAATGGGCAAACTCAAAATGAATATCAAGCAAATGGAAACTAAAATGGACAATCTATCTAAACAACAAATAGAGGAACAGGAGATTTTGAATAAAATGGAATTAAAACAGAGAGAGAACTGTTTTAAGCTAAGAGGTTTGCCCGAACAAAAGGATGAAAACTTATACGAACTGCTGCCCCCTATATTGGTCGAATTTATAAATGAATCTGTGGAATTATTCCCATGGGAACTGGATAGGATTTACAGAATAAACTCTAAAGCAGCTAGAACAAGAAATGTTCCTAGAGACATAATAGTCTATTGTGTCCAGAAACAAACAAGGGATTTAATCATTCAACAAAGCTACACAAAAGAGCTAATAATAGAGGGCAAACAGATCCAGATTTTCAAGGACATTCCAGGGAGAATCTTGAGATTAAGAAAAGACTATTTTTTTTTTTGACAGACCAACTTAAAAGATATGGAGTCCCCTTCAGATGGGAAGAGTCTGAGGGGATCTCTTTGACTTGGAAACAAAAAAGATATAGATTGAACACAATCGAAAAAGCAGCAGATTTCTGGGCAAACAATCGGAAAGAAATTGAAAGAGGTTCAAATGAACACCATACTGAGGAAAGACACAGAAGAAGGATATTAGAAAGAACGAGACTACAGGAAGCTCATAAAAAGAGGTTGGAAGAAGAAGAGAGGAGAAAACAAGAAGCAGAGGAAAGAGAGGGAGCCAGCATCAGAGAGGATAGCAAAATATAAGAAATTCAGTAATTTGTACTTAAAAGGTGGGGAAACACTGCTCTCTTATAAATATTTTACCTTTAAACCAATTTGAAAATCTAATGAAATTTTTATCTTGGAATGTTAAAGATTTGAACTCCCCTCAAAAAAGAAAGAAAGTTTTCCTATTTTTGAAGAATTAGAACTGTGACATTATCTGTTTGCAGGAGACTCACATCAAATTGAAAGATGCGAGACTTGTTATAAATAAAAAACTGGGTAAAGAATATATTGCCACCAAAGATAAAAGGAAAAAAGGGATAATAATATATATAGCTGATCATTTAGAATCCAAAGAAATATTTAATGATAAGAATGGGAACTGCCTGGGAGTAGAAGTTCTTTGGAAAAATAAAAAAATCCTAATTGTAGGTATATACAGGAAAATAAAGGAAAATAAAGGAGCCTTCTATTCAAAAATCAATGACAAATTATTAGATTTAGAATATGATAATTTAATAATGTTGGGAGACTTTAATGGAGTAGTAGACCCAATTCTTGATAGAAAGTCAGAAAAATTTATTAAGAAGAACCAGGGTAAATTGCCTAACCCCTTTTTCAACTTAATAGATAATTTAGATTTAATTGATTGCTGGAGACATTTATACAATAAGGAAAAAGGATATACATTCTACTCATAGACATAATTCCCTGGCAAGATTGGACCTATTTTTAAGCTCAAGAACACTACTGAAAGAAATTAAAGAAATAAAGGTGTTACCCAGAGTTATATCAGACCATAATCCCCAAATAGTGATTTTGAAGGATCAACGTATATCAAAAAAATGGGGATTGAATGAGAATTTACTTAAAATCTGGAAATAGTAGAAAGGGCAAAAAATATGTTAAATAACTTCTTTGAAGAAAATCTTAATAAGGGTATAAAAACTTGAGTTGTATGGGATACGAGCAAAGCCATACTTAGGGGTTTTTTTATACAACAAAATTCAATTATCCAAAAGAAAAGAAAGTAGACTAAGGAGACACTACAACATTTATAAAAGAACGAGAGGAGATACTGAAAAATGACCCAAACAACAAAACAAAAAAAACAATTAGAGAAATAAAAACAATTCAAAAGCAACTTTCAATAGAAATGATAGACAAATTAAAAAGAAAATTAAAGAGATTGAAATATTATAATTTTGAATACTCGAATAAACTGGGTAAATGGCTAGCATTAAGGCTAAAGAAAGAAAGAGAAAAATGTCAAATCACTAAGATTAAAGAAGGGGATACGATATATACCCAGCAAGGAAAAATCAAAGAATTTTTTTCAAAATACTATGAAAAATTATAACAACCAGTTGCAAAGGATAAATTAGAGAATTTTTTAAATGATAAAGATTGGGCTGTTTGTAGTAAAGAACAAAAAGAATACCTAGATAAGGAAATTACAAAGGAAGAGATAATAGAGGCTATAAAACAAAGTAAGATAATAATAATAATAATAATAATAATAATAATAAAATTTATTTGTATCCCGCCCCTTGGTAATCCAATCTGGGCGGCATTTACAGTTAAAAGATACAGATTACAAAAACATACAATATAAAAAAAACCTCCCCCCCTTAAAACTGAATTAAATTTAAGACAATGTAAAAACAATAAATCAAATTAAATCTATTAAAATATATATAGCCCTCCTGCCCAGAGACTCCGTGAGCCTGGTTTGACGATTCTCCCATCACATGATGGGGCCACATGAGGATCATCGCATGGAGGATTGTTAATAAAGGGCAAAAGATCAGTTCAATATACCTAGTCTGGAAAGGCCTGCCGGAAGAGATCCGTCTTGACGGCCTTTTTAAAGCTGTCTAAAGATGTTAAAAGACGGATCTCGTCCGGCAGGCCCTTCCAGAGCTTAGGCGCAATGACAGAGAACGCCCCCCGGGAGGTAGCTACAAGCCTAGATTTCTGTGGCTGGAGCAAATTCCTCCCGGAGGATCGAAGAGCGCGGGGAGGATTATATGGGAGCAGGCGGTCCCTGAGATAGCTTGGACCCAAGCCATTTAGGGCCTTAAAGGTGATCACCAACACCTTGTACCTGGCTCGGAAGCTAATAGGCAGCCAGTGGAGGGACTTCAAAACTGGAGTTATATGATCCCTCCGAGATGTACCTGAGACAAGTCTGGCTGCCATATTCTGTACTAGCTGTAATTTCCGAACCAGGGACAAGGGTAGCCCCATGTAGAGTGCATTGCAGAAGTCGAGGCGTGAGGTTACCAACGCGTGCACCACAGTCTCGAGGTCCCTTACTTCCAGAAACGGGCACAGCTGGCGTATCAGCCGAAGCTGATAACAGGCGCTCCTGACCGTCACATTAACCTGATTTATCATCAGGAGCGACGAATCGAGGAGCACCCCCAAGCTGCGAACACAGTCACTGGAGGAGAGCGTGACCCCATCCAGGACTGGAGGTTGCAACCCAATTCCTGGTTTCGGGGCCGCTACAGTGAGAACCTCCGTCTTGTCTGGATTCAGCTTCAATCTATTTTTCCTCATCCAGCCCATTACCGCCCCAAGACATTCATTGAGAGAAGAGGTGCCAGTGGAATTCGAGGCCGACGAATGAGATATGGAGAAATAGATTTGGGTGTCATCAGCGTACTGATAACACCCAGCACCATAGCTCCGTATAATCTCACCCAGCAGCTTCATATAGATGTTAAACAACATCGGGGACAAAATAGCTCCCTGAGGGACCCCACAAGTGAGGTCTCTCTTACTGGAGCTACAGTCCCCGAGCAGCACCCTCTGGGACCGACCCGAGAGGAAGGACCGGAACCACTGCAAAGCAGTGCCCCCGATACCTAACTCCCTCAGGCGGCCCAAGAGGATGCCGTGATCTATTGTGTCAAAAGCCGCTGAGAGGTCTAGAAGCACCAACAGGGTCACGCTACCCTGTCGATGTTCAGATGCAGATCGTCGGTCAAGGCAACCATGGCAGTCTCAACCCCAAAGCCTGTCCTGAAACCGGTTTGAAATGGGTCTAGATAATCGGTTTCATCCAAGACTGCCTGGAGCTGAAGAGCGACCGCCCTCTCGATCACCTTGCTTAAAAATGGCAGTAATGACACAGGCCTGTAGTTCTTCATGTCCAGGGGGTCCAGGGAAGGTTTTTTCAGAAGCGGCCTAACCGCCGCTTCCTTTAAACAAGATGGAACATGTCCTTCCCTAAAGGATGCATTGATGATATCCGTAAGGAATTTCATCAATGCATCCCCCCCCCTGGATGGCCAGCCAAGATGGGCAAGGGTCGAGAGGGCAAGTTGTCTTCCTCACCTTACCAAGCAGCTTGTCCACGTCCTCGGTACTCACAGATTGCCACTGATCCAGTAAAATAACATCGGCGGAGTCGGTGGATGCCTCGCCTATAGACTCTGTCTCAATAGTTGCGTCAAGGTCGGCTCTTATCTGAGAGATTTTGTCGCAAAGTAGTTGTTAAATGCGTCACAGCAGGCCGTTGTCGGGTTAAGCAAGGGATTTGGTGCAGGAGGTACCTGCGTCATCTCCCTTACCACCCTAAACAGCTCTGCCGGACGAGACTCTGCAGACGCAATACGTGCAGAGGAGAATGCTCTCCTCGCTGCACGTATCGCCTCCCGATAGGAATGAAGAAATTTCCTATGGCGAGTTCTGTCAGACAAGAGTCGAGATTTCCGCCACTTACACTCTAGCCGTTGTCCTTCCCGCTTCATCTTCCCAAGCTCAAGTGTATACCAAGGCTTACGATTTGGAGCGGGGTGGCAAGGGCGCTTGGGAGCGATCATGTCGATGGCCCTGGTGAGATCGATGTTCCAAGTGTCAACCAGAGTTTCGACAGGATCACCGGCATTCCCAACCATTAAACCCTCTAAGGCTGTCCGGAATCGAATTGGCTCCATTAGCCTTCGAGGGCGGACCATTCTAATAGGTCCACCACCCCCGGCGGGGCAGGTACTGGCTCTAAGTTCCAACTTGACCAGGAAATGATCCGTCCACGACAATGCGGAGGTATGAACTACCTCTGCCCACGGATATTCCTGCTCCGTACTAAAGACCGCATCGAGTGTATGACCTGCACAATGTGTAGGCCCGTTGACCAATTGGGATAGGCCCATGTTTGTCATGGAATCCATGAACTCCCGAGCCGCACCTGTTAAGCTGGTCTCGAGCGGAATGTTGAAGTCCCCCAGAACTAAAAGTCTAGGGGACTCCAGCAATAGCTCAGAGACCAGCTGTGTCAGCTCGGTCAGGGAGTCTGCTAGAGAACGGGGTGGCCAGTAAACTAGCAAAATCCCCAAACTATCCCTAGTCTTCAGGCTAAGGTACAAACACTCGATGTGGACTGTGTTCCGGATAGGTATCCTGGTCAAGGTCAAGGTGTTCTTATGGACTAGAGCCACACCGCCCCCCCCGCCCACTTCCCCTCACCTGCTCACTAACAGAGTACCCAGCTGGGAGGGCTTGAGCCCAGGTAACAGCACTATCCTCTCCCAGCCAGGTCTCTGTAAAACATGCCAGGTCGGCATCCTCATCCAGAAGCAAATCATGGACAATATGAGTCTTATTTTTCACCAACCTGGCATTACAGAGGAGCAAAGTGAGGGTTTGTGGAATGGAAGGTCTGCTCCCCAAACTATTCTGGGAAACAGAGGGGACTGAAGGCGGGATAGCTACCAAACAGCGATCCCGCCTTCTTTTGTAACATTTGTCCACTCTGCAACCGCCATATCTCCCATTCCCCAACGCTACTTCAATGAGCGACTCTGTGTCCGTTCCTGTTGCCACCCTACTGATAACTCCTCTCACACGGCTATTAAAAACATAAGGCTTACAATATCAGCCTTGGAGCCACAGGGCCATTGGGCTGGCGGCCAGAGATCTCCTAACTCTCTGTTGCCAGTGAAGGAAACTGTTGGTCCTTTTTAGGGCAGCTAGAGTAATCTTTCTCCCCCCCGTACTGGCCGCCGAGGAGGAAAAGTTCGGAAGGGGCCTTTATAGTCTCAGGTAATCCCAAGGTCCAAACAGCAGCTGATCCACGGGAAAAGAGATGTTAGACGGAGTATCTTGCCTCCGCCTTCTCATCCCGGGACTGCGCTGCTGCCCTGCCGATGCTTGCCTCTTCCTGGGGTGATGTAACCGGGGCCGGCTCTTGAGAGTTCACCCCAAGTGCTGCCCCAAGCCTCCAGGAAGGCTCGCTGCGTCGCCGCAGCTCTTCCTGTTGAGTCCTGCCCTGGCCTGGCCGCGGGGACACGCCTCCAACGCCGCCGCCGGTGCTCCAGGTGGTGGTGGAAGGGAGCCGGCGTTACAGGGCCCACGCCCCTCTCTTCAGCTAGGAAAAGCCCCAGGTCCGGATGGGCTACCGGTGGTGTATTATAAATTATTTGAGAATGAATTGCTTGATATTTTACATAGAATAATAAATAATGTGAAAAATGAAGGTATTCCAGAATCGTGGAAAGAGGCAGATATAATTCTTATACCCAAGGGTAAGGAAAATTGGGATGACCCAATGAATTATCAACCTATTTCATTGTTAAATAATGATTACAAAATATTTACAACAATATTGGCCAACAGATTAAAAAAATGTCTGAAAGAAATTATAGATGAAGATCAAAGAGGTTTTTTGCCAAAAAGACAAATTAGGGACAACTTAAGATATGTAATCAACATAATTGAATACTATGAAAGGCATAATGAAAAGAAATTGGGGTTTTTCTTCTTTGGTTTGCAAAAATCATTCGACATAGTAAATTGGTGGTCACTGATACAGATTATGACGAAAATGAATATCAGGGATAATTATATTAATTGGATAAAGAAAATCTATGAAAATCAAAGAGCACAAATACTTATAAATGGTGACAAAACTCATGCGGTCAAAATTGCGAGAGGGACAAGGCAGGGTTGCCCCCTGTTCCCTTTACTCTTTCTTGTAGTAATCAAATTACTAATTAGATGAATAAAAGGAGAAAAGGATTGACAAGGAGTTAAAATTAAAAATTATAACTATAAAATTATGGCATTTGCTGACGACTTAGTAATCAACCTGGAAGACCCAACTGAAAAGTCGAATTTACTGATGGAAATAATGGAAACATTCGGTGAGATCACAGGTTGTAGAATAAACAAGAAAAAGTCAGAGATCATTGCAAAAAATATGAACTCTAGAGAAGAAGGAAAACTGCAGGAAAGAGTAGAAATTGAAATAAAGAAAAAAGTGAAATATCTAGAGATTCAAATTACAAAAAAAAACTATTTGAAAACAATTATAGATCATTATGGAAGGAAATAAAGAATAATTTGGTAAGGTGGAACAAATTAAATCTCTCCCTTTTAGGTAGAATTGCTGCGATTAAAATGAATGTTCTGCCTAAAATGCTATCCCTTTTTCAAACATTGCCAATTATTCTAACTAAAGAACCTTTCAGAGTGGAATAGGGATATTATAAAGTTCATCTGGCAGGGAAAGAAACCAAGGATAAAACTAAAAGTTTTACAAGATGCAAGGGAAAGGGGTGGATTATCTGTACCTAACCTCGAGCTTTATTTTGATGCTTGTAGTCTGGTATGGATTAAACTTTATGATACCCCCTTGTATAAATAGTTCATTTGCACTGATTATTGGGCCTTTACAGACTGCCAGAAATAATGCAGCTTGAGGCCACTTAACTGCTCTGGCTCAATGCTATAGAATCATGGAAACTGTAGTTTTTTTCTGAGACATTGAGCCTTCTCTGTCAGGGAGCTCTGGTGCCACAATAAACTACAGTTCCCATGATTCCCTAGCACTGAGCCAGGGCAGTTAAAGTGGCCTCAAGCTGCATTATTTCTGGCAGTCTGTATAGGTCCATTATCTTCAATTATGTTGGCATAACCTAGTTGAAATTTCAGATCAACATATATCTGGAATACATTGTATTAAGCAATGATTATTAACAAGAATAGAATTGGAGCTACAATTGTAATTAGCTAAATCCCCTATCACAAAACTTTTTTTCTATCCAAACAAAAAAGTGGGGGAATGAACTTGGAAGACTCCTATAATTTGGGAGGGAAAACTCCTTTGACAAGTCTGAAAAATAAATAGCATCACTCAAATATGATTTCCACCATCTGGACTATTCTATTTGTTGCCATCCCAAGTACAGAAGGAAATAATTTCCATTATCTAAACCATATTTTATTTTCTAAGTGTATTATGCTTTGCCATTTCAGGCTAAGAAGGTAGCCTCAAACTGATATTTTCTGTAACATTTAGTTTTCTTGTTATTGAATTTATTTTGCCCTATGGCAATCATATATTATAAAAGTTTGTATCCCTTTATCTGTTATAAATCCACATTTTCAGAGGTAATTGAAAGAAAGCTTTTTAAAAAATGCTATATTGGCAACTATCTAAAAGGTTTAAACTCTGAAAGTAATCTTTCAAATATTGGTGCAAGCATTCTTTCAATAGTACACAAACTAGAGATGTGAAGTGCACTAAACTCTCATAAATTTTGTTAGTCTTATCTCAGCTTGAATGATGTCTTGCATGCCAACTGTATTTTAAAAAAGTGATAATACCTCCCCACACGCACACATAGTAAACTGCACCTATACATAGGTTTAACTTGGTGAAATGTAAATTCTGACCAATGGAACAATCCTTTGGGGGAGGAGACATATAATTCATAATTCATCACCTACCTTAAAGATTTATCCTGAACATGTTTAGTACTCTGAAAGTTTCCCTTTTTGAACTAAAACAGTCCTTCAGCCAACAGTAATTTTTATGGGTATGGTATAAGAGCTGAACCCATTCAGTTACATGAAGACAATATGAAAAGGACTGTTGCATTTGGTTCCAGAACACTCATTGGTATTGAAAGGAAATATCCATCTATTTAAAAAGAAACAGTTGTTTGTGTCTGGGCTACAGAAAAATGGAAAGTGAAACTATGGAGGCCATTCATTCAAAATACATAAAAAGCAGCCTTTTGACAACATTATTAGCTAAGAAAGGATTATGATCAACAGGAAACAAATTGAGGGATGACTTGCAATGTCAATCGAGATTACACTTCTACTTACAAAATGGAGTAGAGACCAGAAACACAAAATGCAACAATTGTTGTTTACCTCACAGGCTTTTGACAACACTAGTCTACTGAAGGATGAGACAGAAGTGTTTACACTTCTTTGAGTTTTATACTTATGTTAACACAAAAGCAATTATAAACCATATGTTTAAGATGTGTAATTCAAGAATAGTCATAGGAATGTTTGATAAACAAATGCCCCCAAAATTCTAAAGAAATTGATCTGGTTTGCCTTCTTTGCTCTAAAGTAGTCAAATGGCCAAATGTGCTATTGGAATTGTAGTCCATGCTCATACAACGTGTCCATGTCATACATCAAGGGATCCTCAAAATGAAGCAGAGCCTATGAGAACTATATTATAAGCTAAGGATCCACTGTCATGGATGCTAAAATAGTCACTAGATTACTGCTGAGAGAGCTATATCAGTCTGTCTGTTCCAATGAGTGGAGGCATTCATACAGAATGCCACCACTTCACTTGTGTCAGGTGTGAAGGGGACTGAGCATATCAAATTTGGGGTTATCTGTATACTTCAACATCCAAGCTAGTTCAATGTGCTAGGTTTGACCAGTGACCTCATATCTCAGAGAGAATGTGCACTCAAAACAGTGGCTTTGCAAATTGACATCAGCTGAATCTTTGTGTTCTGTTATATTTATATAGGGCCTCTGCACACAGGCAGCTTGGGCTGCCCCGAGAAGCAGTGGATCGGGGCCACGGCAACCCCATGCCACAGCCCTGATCCTCCCTTTTGCTGCCCCAAAAAGAGCTTCTAAACCACCCTAAGAGCCAGTGTGCGGCTCTTCAGCATCCTTTTCGGCACAGCGTGTTTGAACGCTGCACCAGAAGGGTGTCCTGACGCCATGCTGTCGGTGTGGGGTTGGGGCAGCTGCATGCAAAGGCCCATAATTTCCCAGATAGTCATCCTTTATTGTGACAAAAATGCTGTAGAATACAACAGATATCTTTTATTCTTTTTATTCAGTGCAAGTTTGTCCTTGGGAGGCTTCCTCAGAGTCTAACTATAGTTGGGCTAATAAAATGTATCTCTTTAGATTAGTCTTTTCCAATTCAGGTCCCTCTAGTTGTTGCTGGACTACAGGTGACAATATGTGTGACAATTGGTCACTTGTTGCAGCTGATAGAAGTTGTACTACAAAACTCCTGGCTGAGGCTTTTCTAGAATAATATTGTGGTAGTAATAGAGCTTCCGAAATATTTCTTCTCAGGTTCCTTATTTTTGTCCTGAAACCTAGAAGGATACCTTTGTGTTTGGGAAAGGATCCAAAATTTTGCATGATCTCACCTCAAACAAATTTGGGTTGTTTTTTTTTTGTTTGTTTGTTTTTTGTTTTGTTCACTTGAAAAGGCTCATAGAATTGACCTAGTTCTGTGTCTCTTTTACCAGATCTGATTCTGATGCAGTGAACATCCCTGTATTTTTATTGATCTCATTCACACATCAATGGAGAGAAATCCAATTTATGCATTTATGAATAAGTCAAAGCTGCACCCATTGGCAAGTGGAGTTGTTCATATAGCAAAAGTTTTGGCAGGTGCTAGATTTACAAACATACAAGTAATAGAGGCAGGAGGACCCTATGATTCGAGCTGTGTGGGGGGGGGTACACCCCACCTTGAAATGGTGGCATGAAGTGTCTCTCTTGCTTGAACCATGAGCCATTAGCAATTATAGGTAGCATCTTAGAGCATTTTCTGTCTTCAAATTATGAAATAGGTTGTCTTAAGGAGAGTTACTCAAATTGGTGGTTTGTGGACAGGTGCTGGTCCTCAAGCTGTTGGCTGCTGGTTCCTGGACAGTTTCCAGGAAACAAAGAATCAATGGGCATAAATATAGTGCTAGTCCCTGGCACACCGGGTATGGGGGGAAGCTGATAGCTGCACACATTGAATACTTTAACAAGCAATGGTTTAAACAATCTGAGATTGCTTTAGGTTGGTGAACAGGCCAAAAGTGGTAGAAATCAAAGACATAACAAAGGAATGCAAAGTAAGCAAAGGGATCTTGCAGCACCTTTGAGACGAAGGGCCTCTGCAGACTGGCCCAAAGGACCAGCCTGGAGGCAGAGATTGGGCAGAGCAGCTGCATGCCGGCTGCCCCAACCCCACACTGAAGCTGTCGTGACATCATGCACCATTACGCATGGTGTGCAGCATCAGGATGCCCTCCCGGTGTAGTGTTTTGATGCGCTGCGCCGGAAAAGGCAGAAGAAGAGCCACATGCTGGCTCTTAGGGTGCCCTTTTGTCACCCATGAAAGGTGTCGTTGGAGTGTCATTGGAAGACCAAAAACCTCAGGGGAGATTACAAGAAGTTGAGAGATCACAAGGCCAAAAGTGGCAGAGGTCCCTGCACCATGCTCTTCTACAAGGAACTCCATGAGTTGCCTAGGATGGTAGCATACAATCCAGCAGATTATGTACCAGTAGTGAAGTTGCTAGGGTCCCAGTTGGCCAGCCAGCCAGAGCTGAAATTGTGGAGGACACCTCTGAGGCAGAATGTGCCCAGGACCTTTTCATGCCTTCTCAAGGTAAGATGTGCCAGGGCTCCTGGGAAGGGGTGCAGGGTGGGCAGAAGGAAAAGATGACCTCATCTCTTGTTATTTAGATGACCAGGATAAACACCCTGACTCAAATGAAACATCCTGCAGTCAGAGGGCTGTGGACATCTCCTCCATGAGACCACCATCCTGTGCTGGGGAGGGGCCTCTACATCTTCCATGAGCAGGCCATCATCTCATGCTGTGGAGGGGAGCACTACATCTTCCACAATCAGTAGCTACCTACAGTCATCTGTCCCACGGACCAGTATAGCAGCAAGTGAGGATGACAGTGAGGATGAGGAAAGGGCATGTCCTGGACAATTCACCCAGCTGATGGGTCAGGTCAAGGCTGCACATGGTAAAGTCATTTCCAGTTATCACAATAAATGCATTCCATCGCATTTATTTGCGCTTGCACTCAAAAGGCATAGCAGTTTGTATGGGCTTTGTGATGTCCTCTGCGCAGATGTGCAGGTGTTCAGAAGACCTGCACACCACTTTTGCATCCTGGCATGCTGGGGGAGGTTGTGAAGGAACGTTTGTCTGTGTGTCCTGTTGACCATGTTCCTTGCATGACCACCAGCTGCATGTATCCAGTTTGTCCCCACAGACCTCCCTTGCATGTACCTCTCCCCTCCCCATTGATCTCTGTGGACATGTTTTGTGTGTAAACTGTGCCCTGTGACATATATGTCCCACAGAATGAGACATAGGATGAGAGACAGAAGGAGAAACAGCTAATCCTAGAGCTGCAATGCCACCGGCAGCCCGCTTAGCTGAGATCAAAAAGAAGAGGTTGCATCACTCAGCAACTGCAACAACTGCTAGTGCCCTGCATCAGTTCATGGATCACAACTCAGACCACATGAACAGACTCCTGGAACAAGGGGACCGTGCCTATCAGCTCAGGGGGAGGCAGGTACAGCAGTGGAGGGAGCTGAAGGAGTTGCTAGAGAAAGCCGTCCAGCAACAGGAGCGCCTCGCTGCCACCCTGGAAGTACAGACTGGCCTGCTGGGCCAGCTTGTGCAAGTCATAAAGGGCACCCACGGTGGCATTGGTGGCAGAGAGGACTGTGTGGAGGAGGGTGGAAGAAGGAGGGGCACCTCCCTGGACCTGGAGGAAGGTTCTGTGGAGCTGGGCAGAGGAAGGAGGGCCAGCACTCCAGCCTTGGAGGAAGGGGTTGCTATGGAGGTGGAGATCCCTGAGCAACACCCTGTAGACGAGTCCACCAGCCTCTTCAACAGTGAGGTGGCAGTGCCACAGCCCTCTCGCTGGTAACAATTTTGGAACTATGTACAAAGGGGAAGGGGAGGGGAATGTGCTTCATGGAGGGAGGAGAGGGGGTTGGAGGGGGGCAAGTCTGTCCAGAATGTCTGCCACGGTGTCGAGGACCTGTTTCATTTGATCCTTGATGGCAGCCACCCTTTCATCAAGACATGGATCTGCAAGGGGAAAGAAAAAAGTATGGTTTGGAGGTTGCTGTGCACCCCATCACCCAGTGCCATAGCCAGGGTTCCTAGGTGCCCCCCACTACCCTTGTTTCCCTGCCACTCTTTCCTTGCTGGCGATCCTGCTCCCAGGTTTCCTGGAGATGGGCCAAGCAAGAGGCATCGAAAGCCTCCTGCCCTCCTTCCCCTCCTGGACGGCAGCTTAAGCCAGGCTCCTCCTCAGCAGCACCTCCTGTGAAAGGGAGAGACACCATTTACAAAGCTGCTATGGGAAGTGGTGGGGGAGGGGAGGGACAGGAATGCTATGGAGGCTGTAGTCATGCTGCCATCACCCCTACCTTCTGGCATGGAGGCTGCTGTGGCTGCAGAGGGATGGCATGGGCTCCCTCTGCCTGGCCCTCCCTGCCAGGGGTGGCTTCAGCCTCTGAGGAGGAGGAGGAGGAGGAGGAGAAGGAGGGGGAACTGGCAGGGTCCGTCTTCTGTCCTTGCTGTCATCCCCTCCACATGCCTGTAATTGGCGACAAGAGGCACATCATTAGGATCCATGGATGTGGGATAGGCAAGGGTGATGGGAATGTAGGAATGGGCATTAGGGACTACAGCAGGGGCCTGGCACTTACCTGGAGGATGACAGTCTTGCCACCATGGGCGGCCTGCCCTCACCCAAAGGTCATGCAGCCGGTCATAGAAGGGAGACCTCTTCCTCAATGGAGGATACTCCCCATAATCCTCCAGGCCTTGAACTTGGTTTGGCACTGATGAAGGGTCCTCCTGAAGCCCTGCTGCTGGAAGGCCTGGGCAGCTTGATGGAAGTACCCCCAGTTGGACCGGTTGGTACTTGCTACCACCCTTCTCATGTCTACTTTTCCAGTGAGGGCATGAAGGAGAATGCCCACCTCCTCATCCGAAAAATAGACGATTTGGATGGGCACTCTCCTCCTGGTCACCATCGTCATCCTGGAGAGCTGCAGAGGTTTGCAAGGGCATTTATGGGCAGCTGTGGCTGAAGGCTCTCCTAGCCAATGGAGAGACCCTCAGAGGACAAGTTTGTATCTAGCCCCCAGTGGTTGCCCTATGGACTGCCAAGAGTTACAATCAAATGGGCCATTAGGGAAAGCTGACTGTTAGGGATTTAATACATTGTCAGAGATTTCAGTTGGTTGTTCCTGTACTGTATCTTTCTGTGCCCAGGAGAACTGGTGCTGGGTGACCCCTTCATGCCCTTTTGTGTGTGTGTGTCCCTTAGGCTCATGGTTAGGAATAGCTGCATAAGAGCATGAATGCTGGCCATACACAGAATGTGGATAATAGGATATGTTCATTCAGCTGCTTATCATGACACAGTACAGTAGTCCCCTAGGCTCACAGATGGAGGAGAGGGGATACTTCAGATCCTCCTAGTATCAAAGAAGTCTGCCAGGGCCTCCCTCACAGCCTCCCATTCTCTCTGCTTCACAACGTCATTGTCCTCCATGGGTGCCCCCAGGATGGGCATGATAGGGACGACATTCTCCACTACTGCAAGAAGTGGGGCAGTGAGGCACCTCCATCAAGCCTTCAGCCGCACAAAGGCCCTTTCCACCACATTCCTGGCACGATTCAGCTTCTTGTTGAATCCTTTCTGTCTGGCATTGGTGGTGCCCTGGTAGGGCTTCATGAGCCACTTCCAAATGGGGTAGGCACTGTCAGCGAGCAGGAGGGGGCCAATCTGCTGGCCCCTCAGAGTGATTGTGGGGTTCCCTGGCATGTAGATGCCAACCTCCATGGCTTGAAAGATGGTGGAGTTCCTTGCTACCCTCGCGTTATGAGTCACACCAGCCAGCCCAATTCCACATCCAAAAAACATTCTTTATGATCTGATGTCCCCTGGAGGACAACTGAGTAGGTGTCCTTTTGGCTGAGAAACTCATTCCTCCACCCCAGGGGTGGCACGATCTGACAGTGGCACCTGTCTACATCACCCACTACTTGGGGAAAGCCGAGGTCAGCGAATCCTTGCATGATCTGTGGCTGACAAGAAGGGGGAGCAGCAGAAGATTAATGAAAAAAGTCAAGCCACTTACCAACTCATGACGTATTCTGCGCAGGTGCACAGGTATATCAAGCTTCTATGCAGAAAATGACATATTGTATGCCAACTGATGACATATTCTGTGAAAGTGCACAGAGATACTGAACTTCACAGGTTTCTATACAGAAAATGACATACTGTATGCCAACTGATGACATATTCTGTGCAGGTGCACAGGGAAGCCAAGAGAAAAGGGACAACTGTCTACGACTTTCCTTACCTGAGTGGCATCCCCCAGGTACACTGTCCATGTCAGCAGCAGCTTCTCCATGGTGAGGGCAAACTCCACCAAGACTTCCCCACAGTTGTAGGGCCCACCCCAAACTTCTCTGATGTCTGCTTGTAGCTGGCTTTGTGGGCAAGTATCAAGATGGCCTTGGCGATCCTCTTCTCCACCGGGATGGCTTTCCTCATGATAGTGTCTGACTGCTCCAGTTCCAGACACAGTATTTCCACTAGTAGGATGCAGTATTTCCACAGTTCCGGATGCAATATTTCCACAAGAACATCCTTCATTGATCATCAGACCAGGTGCATATGATGAACCCGTCCCACCAGTCAGTGCTTCCAGGGAACATCCACCAGCAGTGCGAGCATCTCTCAGGTGGCATCAGAAGGGGAGCAGCAGCACTACAACATGCAATGACTGTGGCACCCACTCTAGCAGTTGTCTCTTGCATGTCCTCTGAGTCATCACTGGTATCCTCTATGCATGCAGCTGTTGCAGTGGTCGGTGGGAGCATCATTGTGGTGCCTCCTCTGCTCGTGCATTGCAGGCTGACTGCCAGTGCAGGCCACATGGGTAACGTGGCATCTATGATGTTGCTGCCTCTCACAATGCACAGCACACAGCAATGCCAACATTACTATTAAAGGGGGCATATGTATTTTGTAGTCCTATGCATGTGCGCATGCTCCTGAGGGAAAGGGGTGAATTAAAGCAGCCACTGCCGGCCCGTGCAGTTGTTCTGTCCCCATTTAGGGCATCCTCGGGGCCAGCAGTGTGGTTGGTGGGGCTTCAATACGGCTTCAGAAAAGCCGTACTGACTCCCCCCAGTGCATTTGCTGCATCCCCATTTAGGGCATCTTCAGGGCAGGCAGTGTGGTTGCTGCGACTTAGGGAAAAGGCAGCTTCATGTCACCTTTTCCTGTCCATCTGTACAGTCCCATAGGGGCTCTGCAGATGGCACAAAGTGCCATCTTCGAGCCAGGGAAGGGGAGGGGCAGCCGGATGCCGGACACCCCAACCCCTTTCCAAGGACATCATCGGAGCGCGCGCCATTTCACATGGTGAGCGCTCCGATGATGTCCTTCTGGCGCAGCCTCCACACAAGCTGAGCCGGAAGGAGTGCGGAAGAGGCGTGCGGTGCCTCTTCTGGCACCCCTTCTGCCCGCTCTGGTAGGAGCGGCATTTTAGCGCTCCTTCTAGGGTCGACAGAAGGGTGTATTGGGGCCGCTGTGTGTGTTAGCAGCAGCCTCAATACTCTGCTGTTCGGGGCAGCCCATGGCCGCCTGTCTGCTCTCCCCCTAAGTCTTGAAAGTGCTGCAAGGCCAAAAGTGGTGTGTATTTGACTGGATTATTTCCTTTTTCCATCTCTGGCCATACCAATTAACCTTTATGTGTACCAGGGATAGGCAACCTTTTTGAGACCTGGGCTGGTCTCCCGTAGCCCAGGTCTCGGCTGGGCCAAGGTGGGGGGGGAATGGCGGCGCGCACGCACCCTCTGCCGCCATGCGCGACCCCCCCCCGCGCACGCTGCCACCGCAGCCTTGTTGCCGGGGGGTCGGGGGAGGGGGGAAATGGTGTGGGGGCTGGTTGTACCGGGGTTGGGGGTGTGTGCTCGCACGCACGCACGGCCACCCCTCACAGCTGCCATGGGGCCGTTCCAAGCCCCCCCTGCCCTGATCCTTTGGCGAATTTGCCTCAGGATCAAGCGAAGGCACCTTGGAGTCCCGTTGCCAAGGTGCCTCTCCTTGATCCTGGGGTAAATTCACCCGAGGATCAAGAGGAGGAACCTTGAAAAGGTCCCTCCAAGGCCCCCCGCCCGATCCTTGGGCGAATTCACCCTGGAAGCCTGTCGCCACCGAGGGTCCCCCTGAGGAGGCTTCCCTCGGTGGCAAAGGGCCTCCTGGAACCCATCGCCACCGAGGTTCCCCCTGAGGAGGCTTCCCTCGGCGGCACCAGGCCTCCTGGAAGCCTGTCGCCACCGAGGGTCCCCCCAGGGAGGATTCCTTTGGCGGGGACGGGCCTCCTCCCGGGCACCGGGTGAGCTCCCGGCACCACGGCCACCATTCTGGTCTCCAAAATGGCGGTCGCGACGCGTTTGCGCATGCACAGTAATCCTGCGCATGCGTAAACACGTTGTGGCCAGCATTTTGGAGACCAAAATGGTGGTCGTGGTGTGCGCGGCCATGCGACGGCCGAACCGGGCGGTGGCGGCGGCGGCGGCGGCGGCGGCAGCAGGGGTCCGCCTGGCCCCATAAGTCCGGCGACCTGGGCCAGAACCAGCCCGCGGGCCATAGGTTGCCGACCCCTGATGTGTACTGACACCTGAAAATCATTATGCACTGTCAGCTAGTAAATGGATACTGTCAGTAGAATCTATATACCAAGAAATGGAATCTATACAGCAACTGACAATTTTGCATATCATCAATGATTAAAGAAAGGGATTGCCATCTACTAACAATAATTGAGTGTAGATATTATATTAAAGGGAAGCATCCAATTTACACATAGGCCACATGGAACAGCTCCTTTGGCTGAAACTTTTTCCAATTCATGATGATTCATGATTGGCATTTTGTTAGTTCAGAAGGTGCTTTGCAGTTGCTAGGTAACTACAGGACATGATGTTTAACAAGAGAAAGTTGCTGCCAACCCCAGCTCCCTTTCAAGTATGCCTGTATGAAACAAACATATGGAACATGCATTTGTTAACTTCACACTCAGTGGATGGGCACTAAAACAACTTCAGCCTATATACACAAGAAAAGAGGGGGGAAAGCAGGAGGAAAGTCATAGCCAAGCAGCTTGCCACTGAGAGCTGAATGTTATGCTATAAAATGATGATGATGATGATGATGATGATGATGACCTGGTATGAATGCAGAGAATTGGCAGAAATGACAATTGTAAGAGACACAGTGGGAAATAAGCTAAAAGACAAATCATTATGCTTGTAATGGGAGGTCATAGCAAAAACCTGTAGAGCTGCAAACTGAGCAGTAGAAGAGGTAGTTATCTTTAAAATCTTGCTAATAAGATTATTGTTGAACTCCACTCTTATGTAAATATTTGAAACGAAATGTTTTTTTCAGTTCTGTCACTAAAATTAAATCACATTAGCTCAAAGGGGCGAATGATGCAAAACCTCATGCTTGAGAACTTGAGTCATCTCTTCTAATCTCCCATTCAATATACTCCTCTTAAAAAAAAAGGATTGCACGGAAATTCATCCAGAGAAAGGCTTGCTTTTGTCATTGCTGAACTCAAATCCAAGCTGGAGAGTTGTGAACAGGTATTGATGTAACACCTTGGCTTAGTTGGTTTGCTTTTTAAGCATTTAAAACCACTGAAGCCTTAATTACTGAGATCATCATTTATTCCTACCTCACCTTCAATCCCCATCTCTCTATAATCCAATATAACTATCAGCACTTTGACTCTCATTTTATCCAAACACTAGTGCATTTTGGTTGTCTCAATAAAGGTATCATTGAGCCTAAGCAGACGGGTGACCGTGGGCCATCCCGAGAAACTGCGGATTGGGGGCGAGGTAGCTGCACTCCTCGGCCCCAATCCTCCCCTTTTCGGGCCCTGGAAGGAGCACTAAAATAGTGCTCCTTCCACAAAGCGCTGAAGGTGCACCGCAAGAGGCATTGGGCACACCTTCGGCGTCTCTTCCGCCGCAGCGTGTGCGGACGCTGCAGCGGAAGTACGTCATCGGAGCGCCCATTGTGTGGAGCGATGGGCGCTCCGATGATGTGTTAGGGAAGGGGTTGGGGCACCCAGCGTGAGGCTGCCCCTCTCCTTCCTTGCCTCCAAGATGGCGCAAAGCACCGTCTGCTTCCCTCCATTGTTTGGATGTTATTGGATTTGCTATATTGCCAACACAGCTATCCCTAGATGTTTACTAGATTAGCTTGTGAGCCCCCTTCATGCAGGCATAACAGGAAAACACTATCAGGCCATGATCTGAGCAGAGCGCATTTAATTCTGCAATTGCATGATAAGGGACATCTCCAAGCTATAGGCTGCTAGTGCATGAAGGGGGCAGCATGTACAGAATGGATATAGAGCTCTGATTGCATTATGTTGGCCCAACCAATATCCATGTCCAAATTTGTGTATAGATTTACGATGCAGTATAAGCATGCAAGCATGCACATGCACGGAAGGGATGGAAGACAAATGGAATAGTATATCCTGGAAGAGAATAGGGCTGGATACCTGGAACCCTCAACAAGGGCTCCAAACTGTAGCACTGTGTTAGAGATCCCATTTGTGCACTCTGTTAGCAAAGTGTGTCAAAATGTGGTGATATAGGAGATTATCACATTACCAATAATGCAACTGATCCTCAATGGGAGCTTGCCATTTTGGAAAAGTGGTCGGATAAGTGCTCTGGGACCTGGGATGCAGCTGGGATGCAGTTGCCAGTGGCAGCAGCAGCTATTTGAATGTGATAAAATCAGTTAGTAATCCGAAACACGACTATATCCTGTTGGGGATCAGTCGCATTTTTTGGTAATGCGATAATCTCCACAGTTAGCCTGTGGCTGAATGTATGAGAAAATGCAAACACGGAATTCTTTTCCCAGGTGATTTAGATCCACTTTTATTTCCTTTGAAAGCAGCCAGAGAGGGACTGGCTGAATGGTTAAGGGGGGGTGACAAATGCCTCACTGAAGCAAGGCAGATTTCTATGTTGTCTAAAGGAGGCTGTGGTGAATCCGTTAGTGAAAAAGACCACCCTGGATCCCACTATTTTGGATAACTATAGGCCAGTCTGCAAAGAAGTCATGTCCAGGTCACCTGAAAGACTGGAAAATCTCCAACCTCCATAGTCAGGTAGATAGTATGGGAGTTGCAAATGGACCATCATCACCTCCATAATCAGAAGGATGGGCGATAATGTCTGAGATGTCTCACCTGATCCCCTTGAATATTGCCAGACCAGATTACCTTTCCAGGGGCCAGTTTGATCCCTTAAAAACCCCTGGTTTCTTCTCTCAGTGTCGCTAGTCTGAGTTCAGGGGGACCTTGCGCCACTCTGTTCTCTGATCTGGCTACCCACACCTCCGTTCCACCCATGCTCTCAGAACGGTTGTGTCTCACACCACTTCACCCAATTGGATCATAGAGAAGGCTTCATCAGTAGTAAGTATCTCCATAGTGCTGCCTCGGCATTTATTCCAGCCTAACATCTGATCTCCCAAGCCTTGCATGAGTGTGTGTGTGTGTGTATTGTCATGTGATTTTCTCCTTTAATAAATAATATTTTAATTGGAGAATTCTGTCTCTGCATCATTTCTTAGATCCACTGGACTCTTGGTATACAAGTGGAAAACAGTCTTGCAGGATCCTTGTAGCCAACTCCCTCTCAATTTGAGCTAAATAAAATTCCCCTTCATAGACTTTTGGCTACACCTCTATGTTATTCAACATCTACATGAACCATCTGAGAGATGTCATTCAGAGTTTTGGGGTGCAGTGTCACCAATATGCTGATGACACCCAACTCTATCTCTCTTTCCCATCTAATTCCAAGGGAGCTGTCTCTGTACTGAACCACTGTCTGCTGTCAGTAATGGACTGGATGAGGGCAAACAAATTGAAGGTTAATCCAGACAAAACAGAGACGCTCCTGGTCAGACGTACGGCAGATCAGGGAATTGGGGCTTTGCCTGTGCTGGATGGGGTTATACTCCCCCTGAAATCTCAGGCTCGCAGCTTGGGTATGCTCCTGGACTCCACTCTGTGCCTGGATGCCCAGGTCTCAGAAGTGGCCAGGAGTGCATTTGCACAGCTTAAACTTGTGCGCCAGCTGCGCCTGTTCCTTGAGATGTCAGATCTGGCTATGGTGAAACATGCCTTGATTACATCCTGTTTGGACTACTGCAATGCACTCTACATGGGGCTGCCTTTGGAAACTGTCTGGAAACTTCAGCGGGTTCAAAACACCACAGCATGCTGACTGGGGCCAGTTACAGGGAGTATATAACTCCCTTGTTAAAACAGTTCCACTGGCTACCTGTTCGTTTCTGGGCATAATTCAAAGTGCTGGGCATAATTCAAATCATGACCTATAAAGCCCTACACAGCTTGGGTCCAGACTATTTGAGAGATCATATCTCCCCATCCGAACCTGCAAGAGCCCTAAGATCTTCAGGAGAAGGCTTTCTTTCTGTCCCACCAAGATCACAGGCTCACCTGGTGAGGACATAAGAGAGAGCCTTCTCGATGGCTGCTCCCACCCTCTGGAATGCCCTTCCTTGGGAGGCTAGGCTGGGCCCCTCTCTGCTGGCCATTCACCAGCAAGTAAAAACATTTTTATGCTGGCAGGCTTTCTGTATAGAAAGCATAGCAGGGTGTTTTATGGAGCAGGTGGATTTTTAGCCTGTTTTTAACTTGTGTATATTTTATGTGGTTTTATATTGGATTTAAATGTTTTAATTGTTTTGAATTTTATTGCAATTTTAAAAGTCTTATCTGTGAGGCGCCTTGGGTCTCCAGGGAGAAAGGCAGGATATAAATGAAATAAATAAATAAACAAATAAAAATTCCTCATTGTCTAGGTTAAATTTATGTATTTCTTTCATGGTCATTTTTTTTTTTATGTTCAGCATTAAGCCACTTTTAAAAACTATAAAACCTTTTATAGGGATCAGTATGACATATTATGTTTTCTATATGATGCGTATATCCACCCACAAAGAACATATCTGCCAAAAAGTAATTTAGCAAAGCAAAATAGTTTTATTCACAGGAAATAAAGCATAGATTCTCAGGTAGCACTCTTTCTGAATAAATGTGAGTTTGGCAGCATATAGTAAGGCAGAACAATACAGTACATCTCAGTGAAATGTTCTTGTAGAATGGTTGTAATTTAAGGTACTTTGTATCATCAAAGACATATATATTATACTCTGAATTCTATACATATAATCTCATTATTTAGAAAGTGTCATGATCTGTTCATTTTGGCCATCTGCATCTTCTTGTTCACCTGCGCCTCTAAAGAATACTTCCCCCGCCCCACATCTAAGCAAAATTATCTCCTTTAGAAACTGACAGCTCACTGCCTGATTGCCTAACCTTAAGATAATGTCTTTCATCTAGTGTATTTGTTTCATCTGTTAATTTTGTCATTCATTCTTAGAAATGCAATCTAGCATCCCTCACTTAATTTGTTCTTTATGGAGCCATAATCCTCATGGCTTCTGACTCCTGCTTGTCCCTCAGTACTGATGAATGGCTTAATTAATGTGCATTACCAGTGTATAAATGACCAATTTCCATCACACTGAAGATCTTGTCCTTCTCCATCACGCTAAGCATGCAAATCTAGGTCTCAATTTAAAATTTCAGTCCTCATTTTCTGAGAGAATGCTCTGGCTCCCCATTCTCTTCTTCCTGAAGGGTGTGGGTGTATATAAGTGTGAAAGGCACTAGAAGGCCAAAATGAGGACACTGTCTTGAAATGACCTTAGAAAGTTAAAGCTGTTGACATGGCTTCTTGGAGCAGAAGTTCTTCTGAACATTCTTGTAATGATAGCTGTGTTTCAGGGAAAATAGGTGGTTTTGAGGTCAAAGGGATGTTGAATCCACTCAGGATTTTAATGTGAATGTTAAAGGAGTTATTCCCCCAAACTGATGTACACATATTAAAACAATCCACATGTAAAATTCATCATTTTAAAGTTAGACTGCTCCCAGCACCAAACTTCCATTACATTGATGGTGAAAATCTGTACTGCACTCACCGTACACCATTTGACCAAGCATTTGTGTAGTTAAGAATTTTTATCTTGAAGTAGCTAATAATTTTTGTCTGATTTGTTTAAATATATGAAGTAGAGAGGGAGGACTTCATAGAAATCTTCTCTGATCTTCATTGATAAAAAAATCAAAACAGATATAGGAGGATATAGGAAGCTGCCCTATATACTGAGTAGACCATTGGTCCACCTAGCTCACTATTGCCCAAGTGACTGACAATGGAAATATGGGGTTTCAGAACTGAGTTTTTCTACTCATATCTGGAGATGCCAGGGGACTGAATCTGGAATTTTCTATGCACAGAACCTGCCCTTCCATCTGAGCTGTCTTCCTAGGCAACAATATCTGGAAGAGAATGGAGTAATGATGTAAATAATTCTTGTCAAAGTTTGAAAAACACATGAGATACCAGTTATTAGAAGCTTTCATCAGCTTTTTTAAAAGCAGAAATTATTAGAACTTCTCGATCAATTTGCAAATGAAGTGAAGGGATGGGACCTTTCAGCTGACAATTCGATGGCCAGAATTGGAAAATTTTGCATAAGCAAAGCTACCATTCATACTGGGTTTTACAAGAGGCTATTTCCTTTGTTAGGGCAATGTCCCCCCCCCAGCTTTGCCCCCAACTTTGCTTTGTAAAACAAATGAGAACAAAAGGAGGGAGCATTTTGTGTGTAGGTGGTGGTGGATACCTTCAAACCTTTTCCCCTTTCTACTCCTGCTCTCCCATTCAAATTCACAGAAGAGAAGAAGGGGTCTCTTTATTCTTCCATAGACAGGCATGCAAAAAATTACTTTAACAAACTGAGCTAAGTGAACTTAATTTTCTTTGGTTTAATGGTTATCAACAGAAGATCACTCCAGACCAGACTCTTTGAGTAGCTGAAGGAAGTGGTAAAAGTATTCCCTGCTTAATTCCCAATGTTACTTCTTCTCTGTGCTGACCGATTGGTCGTAATAAAGAACTACTACTTACTTCTTCTCATTTGTTTTTCAAAGCAAAGGTGTGAGGTGAGCAATCATGGGGGAGGGTTCCTTGTCTCCTTTCATCCTGTTGCCTTGTCATGATCATGAATGATGATGGTTCTGCCCCTTGCCCCTTGCCAAGGGGAGAATGCTTGATTTTGTTTTATTTAAAGAAAGCCTCTTTAAATGTTAAAGCTACAATTTATTTATTTAACCTATGATTGGTTTGCTTTTGGGCTGTGGATGTAGATGGCTGAGCTGGGATTCGAACTCTAGCTTCCCACTCCATCATAGAAACTCACTGGGTGATCTTGGGCAAGTCACATGTTCTCAGCCTCAGGGGAAGGCAAATGGGTCCCTTCCAAATCCAACTCTAGAATCCTTGGTATTCCTTCATGGTAGAAGGGGTTGGACTAGATGACCTCTGGGATTCCTTCCAGTGTTAGGATTTCTCCATGGCAGAATTCCTGCTTGGCAGAAGAGCATTGCCATTTGCCACTTCACCCCACCCCACCTCCTTCTTCTCTTCTGTGGGAGTCACACTCTCTCAGCCTCAGAGGCAGACCATGGCAAAACTCCCCCTGCACAGGCCTTGCCAAGAAACCCTATGATTGATTCACTTTAGCATCACCCTGAGTGGGAAATGACTTGAAGGCACACAACAACAACAACAACAACAACAACAACAACAACAACAGTCTTAGAAGTCACATTCTCTCAGCCTCAAGGGCAGCCCATGATAAAAAAAAATCCCCTTCTTGCCAAGAAACCCCTGTGATAGGTTTGCCTTAGGATCACATCCTCCAATGCCATCCTGATATTGAACGGGGTCAGACTACATATCCTCTATGATCCTATATATTCCTATGTATTCCTTCATAGCAGGAAGGGTTGGACTGGATGGTCCTTGAGGGTTCCCCCCAACTCTAACATTTCTGGTTGGGGCTGCAACCAAAATTTATTTGTTGGGATTGGGTTTTTTCTTTTTTCTTTTTGTGTGCCTTCAAGTTTTTTCAAGCTGAGGAACATTCTTTAAACTTCTGCCAAATGTCCTTTGGACACGCTAATTGAGTTTGAAATGCAAATTAAATTAGCACCAATATACATAATTAGCATAAATTTTCACCTTGCCTTTTATTATCATTTGAGAAATCTGTGAAAAATACTTCTCTTGCCCCTGATAGGGAAAGACAAATAACCTTTTGAAAGTGGGACTTTTGAAATGAATATTTTAAAAAAATATATCACATCTAGTTCTCAATGGACGAGCTGAAAAAAATGATTTGTCACAACACTAAGAGACTATAATTGGGGGAGGATTTTAAAACGCTTTAGTAGATTACAAGATGCCTAAATCAGAAACATTATAGTGCAACAGAGGTTTATGAATCTTATCTCAGAGTCACAATGGCTTGGAATGATACAAGTTGTAGTCTCAAATAGTTGGTTCCAGCTAGAATTAGAACAGTTATTAAATGCGGAATTAGCACTTAGATAAATTCCATCAGCTCCATGGGTCTACTCAACTAGCGGCTAATAATAATAATAATAATAATAATAATAATAAAATTTTATTTGTACCCCACCTTTAGCTGAGGCTATCAAGGCAGCTTACATTAAAAATACAATCCCACAAATTGTAACAAACATGTTAAAAAAAACACCTTAAAATTACAATTTAATCACAACAGCATAAAATCTATTATTTAAAACAACAATAAAACAATAACACGGTAAGATAATAAAGCAATAAAGCAATAAAACACCCCCAAGTTACAGCAAGGGCTAGCAGTAGGAATCAGTCGAAACACAACGGGAGATCACCAGGCTGGCCAAGGTTGCAGTACTGTTCACAAAGAATTTATAAAAAGTTCATAAACTGTTTATAGGAGCATCACCTCCTTTTGTTTGTTTTCATGTATTAGAAAAGGAAAAAAAATATATCTGTGTTAGTCTGGAGACGCAAAAGGATCTTGTAGCACCTTTGAGACTAACTGGGAGAAAGAAAGAAGTTGTTAGCATAGCTTTTTGTAGACTGTGGTCCAAAGAATACTGCAGAAATGATCCAGGTTGAGACCACTTTAATTACCCTGGCTCAATGATAGGGAATTCTGGAAACTTTAGTATTGTAAGGCATTTAACCATAAACTACATTTACCAGGATTCCCTAGCACTGAGCCAGGGCAGTTAAAGCACATTTAAACTGGATTATTTCTTCAGTGTCTTTTGGACCTAATTCTGCTTCCACAGATGTACCTGAGCTTATGCTACCAACTTCTTTTTTTTCTCTCAGTCTCAAAAGTGCTACAAAATCCCTTTGCAAAAGGAAACAAGTCAGAAGAAAATGTGCAAAAAAATGTGAAATATTTTCAGGAATGTATCATGTTGATTCTACGTAAAAGTATAGGTATTGGCCTGATTCAGAAATGAACACCTTTATGTTCATCTTTTCATGAAATCCTTACACATCAAAGTACATACGGTGGTACCTCTACTTACAAAATTAATTCGTTCCACAACCCATTTCGTAGGTAGAAAATTTCGTAAGTAGAGGTACATTTTGCATAGAAATGCCCTAATCCGTTCCAAGCCCATAGAATAGCCGAGGCTGCGGCTGGAAGGCTGCCTCCTTCCATCCGCAGCCTCGGCTATTCCTTGGGCTGACTCTGGAAGCGGAGGATTCCTCCACTTCCAGGGTCAGCCCAAGGAACGGCTGTGGCTCCGACTTGAAGGAGGCCTCCTTCCAGCCGCAGCCTCGGCTATTCCTTGGGCTGATCCTAGAAGCGGAGGAATACATTGGCAAGATTTCTTGGCAGGATATGTTTGGGGGGAGGTTGCCTTTGCCTTCCTATGAAGCTGAGAGAGTGTGACTTGCCCAAGGTCACCGAGTAGGTCTCCACGGCAGAGCAGGGACCTCAGGCTGGTCTCCAGAGCCCCAGTCCAACACTCAAATGACTGCACCATGCTGATGGGTTAGACCAGGGATGGTAAATGTCAGGAAATTCTAAATCCCTGTGATAAAACCCTATTTTTTCCTGGGGGGTTAAGGATAGAAAAAGGGAATTGGGGGATTAAAAATGTGATATTTGCACTCTGCTTTGGGAACATAAATGATATTGAATTTATTGTTCAGTGTGTTCTAGTCTTTTCTGACTTATGACAATCCTAAGGTGAACCTGTCATGAGGTTTTCTTTGCAGAATTTGTTCAGATAGGCTTTGCCCATACCTTCCTCTGAAGCTGAAGCTGACTTGCCAAAGCTCACCTAATGGAGTCCTAGGGGCTTATTGCACCATCAAAAACCTGGCTGCTCCCAAGCAGGATACAACCGGGTGGTGGGATGCAGGCGGATAGTACCTCATGCAAGTTGCCACCAATTCTGTTGAGTGCTTGCATCCTGGCTGCATCCTGAGTTCCAGCTGTGCTTCAGAGGCCTTTTACACACCCAGGAGCTTGTCATCTTTGAAAAAAGGCCTCCGAAGCACGACTGCGATCCAGCATGCAGCTGGGATGCAGCCCGGTGGAATTGGCAGCAACTTGCATGCGATAATACCCACCTGCATGCCGCCACCCGGCTGTATCCCATTGAGGATCAGCTGGGTTTTTTGACAGTGCGATTAGTCCCATAGTCCAACACTCAAACCATTATATCATGCTGGCTCCTTTATCTCCAAAACAACTTCAACACATTATTTAGCTCTCTCTACACATGTGAGCTGAAGTCTGACAAGGAAGATTTATCTATTATTCAGAGGAGGTTTACCATTGCCTTCACCTGACCCTAAGAGTATGTGACTTGCCCAAGGTCATCCAGTGGGTTTCATGGCCAAGCTGGGAATTGAACCCTGATCTCCAGAGTCATAGTCCAATACTCAAACCACTATGGACGTTATCACATGGGGAGTCGCGGGGAGAAAGTGGAAATAAACGGGCACGAACGGAAGTCTTTAATTTACGGGATTTGTCCCGTTCCGCCTCGTCTGATAACTAAATTTGAATTTAAAAGGGGGTTAATTCAAACGAAAACCTGATCTTTCCATTTTCAGGATTTTTTTTTAATTTTAATTTATTTATTGAAAATTACAAATACAAACAAAATCTTTCAAAATGACATTCAAGACTAACAAACATATAGACCCATACCTATACACATATTCTAAAACCATACAATCAACTATATACATTCATCCTCAACCCTAACCTCCCCACTCACCACCCAAAACTCCCCTAACATACTAAAACAAATATCATCCTTACAATACCATACATAACAAATTATTTGCAATAATGTAAATCGCAATTTTCCTTCATAAATCTTCTAGTGTTACATTGTATGAGTTACATTTTATTATTCCTTCCCTGTAAGTTTCTACTACACTCGGTTATATCTAATGACATAATTTAATTATAATCGAATATATACATCTATTATTATTATTATTATTATTATTATTTTATATTTTTATGTCATCTTCCATCCTTTTATCTCTCCTAATCTTTCAAGTTCTTCCCAAGTGTCTTCGGAGTTTTTATTATCTCTTAACCTTGCAGTAAGTTCATCCATAATAGCTATATCTAGTAATTTAAGATACCAATCTTCTTCCGTGGGTATACTTTTCTGTTTCCATTTTTGAGCGTACACAATTCTTGCCGTTGTAATCATATATAAGAGTTTTTTAATATTAATATTTTTATTTAGTTCTTCCAGATTAGATGTCATATTTAATAGAAACAATTTCAGTTCTTTTCTTATTTTGATTAATAACATAGTTTCTATCATTGTCGTAATCATATTCCAATATTTTCTAGCTTCCTGACAATTCCACCACATGTGGATAAAATTTGCTTCCGGTCGCTGACACTTCCAACATTTACTATTGCTTGTCCTGTAAATTCGATGCAGCTTTGCTGGTGTCATATACCATTGATAGTACATTTTTATGTAGTTTTCTTTGAAGTTTTGGCATAATGTGAATTTATTTGTCGCTTTCCAGGACTTCTCCCATAATTCCATTTCGATTGGTTCTCCTATATCTAACGCCCATTTTATCATATTACTTTTAACTATTTCTGGCTCAAGATCTCTTTGTTTTAAACATTTGTAATATTTAGATATATGTTTATCTGCTTCTTTATATATAATATTGTCTAGTTCATTGTAGTCTTTTTCTAAACCTATTTGTTTTTCATCTTCTTTAAATTTACACTTAAGTTGGTTATATAAAAACCAATTTATCTTGAATCCTTTCTGTTGCAAAGCTTCCATCGTTCTAAACTGGTGTTGTTTTTGTTGTTTCGTATTCACTGTATCTTTATATGTAAGCCACTCCTCGTTTTCATTTTTTGTTCTGCGATATAGAGCTTCTTGCGTTGAAAGCCACATTGGCAGTTTCCTATAAAACTGTTTTTTTTATTTTATTCCACACTGTAAGAGTGGTTTTCTAAATATATGGTGATTAAAGTCCTTATTGACTGAACTCTTGTTGTACCATAAATACGCATGAAAACCAAATCTTATGTTGCTACCTTCCAGATCTAATAGTTTCTTATCATCTAACTTTATCCAGTTCTCTAACCATATTAAACAACAAGCGTAATAGTACAGTTGAAGATTAGGTAATGCTATGCCCCCTCTTATTTTTTCCTCCGTTAAAATCTTCTTTTACTAAAACTTTTCAATAATATCCAAGAAACAGGAATACCAAATACATGGAAAGAGGCATTAATCACGGTAATACCAAAAGAAGGTTGAGATATAAAGAATATGAAAAACTACAGACCAATTTCCCTGATCAATACCGATTATAAAATCTTTACTACTATTCTCGCAGGAAGATTTTAAAATATTTTATCGGAAGTTATACATGAAGATCAAAATGGCTTCTTACCTAAACGATACATGAGAAGCAACATAAGAACAATAGTTAATATCTTAGAACATTTTGAATATAACAATGATCAAAAACTGGCATTAATCATGATTGATGCCGAAAAGGCATTTGATAGGGTAAATTGGGAATTCTTAATTAAGACCATAGAAAAAATGAAAATAGGAGAAAGATTTAATGCATGGATCAAAGCAATATATAAAGAACAAACAGCACAGATCTTGATAAATGAAGAAAAAACTAACTACATTAAGATTGAAAGAGGAACTCGCCAAGGCTGCCCAATGTCACCGCTTTTGTTTATATTACTATTGGAAATATTAACAATAAAGATAAGAGATGATGATAATATTAGAGGAGTTAAAATAAAATCAACACAACATAAAATAAAAGTGTACGCAGATTATTTGATTTTTATTCTAGAAGACCCAAAAGAAAGTTTAAATAAGCTGGTGATGACAATAGCAGACTTTGGAAGATACTCTGGATTTAAAATTAATAAAGAAAAAACAACTATATTAACAAAGAATATTACACCAGAAGAAGAAGAAGAATTAAAAATCATATCAGGGTTTAATGTTAAAAGTAAAGTGCAATATTTAGGAATTACATTAACGAAAAGAAACATTGATCTCTTTCAGAATAACTATGACAAGATGTGGGCTGATATAAAAAAAGATATGGAGAGATGGTCGAAATTACGGGTATCATTATTAGGGAAGGCGGCAATCATCAAGATGAATATCTTACCGAGGTTCATGTTTATGTTTCAATCGATACCTATAATAACTAATGAGAAATGCTTCTATATTTGGCAAAGAGAACTATCTAAATTCCTCTGGGGAGGGAAAAAATCGAGAACCAAATGGAAGAGTTCATTTTCGGGATTTTTGAGGATTTGAAAAGATCAGGTTTTTGTTCGAATTAACCCCTTTTAAATTCGAATTTAGTTATCAGACGAGGTGGAACGGGACAAATCCCGTGAATTAAAGTCTTCCCCTCGTCCCGTTTATTTCCACTTTCTCCCTGCGACTCCCCATGTCATAAAGTCCCATGCCACACTGGCTTCCCAAAAGATACTGTATACATAATATAATATAAATATACCATTTTGTTTGAGAGGAATGACACATTTATCCTCTGTTGTTGGACAACTGGACAATTGTTCTGAAAGTGAGAGAAAATATCTATGTAACAAATCTTCAATGTTTGAAAAGCATGTGAGCAGTGGTTTATGTTTGAGGGGAGTTCTTTAAAAAACATGCAGGCTGTACGCTGTTTCTGTTCTTTCCCCCGTGTTGTTTTTGCAGCAATATGTTTGAAACTGATACACATCATAGTCATGTCACCAGGCCAAAAAGTGCAAGGTTTCAAGAATGTATATGAATACATTAATGAAAATTAAGCTAAGCTTTAAAAATAATTGGTAAAAAGAATTTTACTAAGGAGAAGAGAATAAAATGAGGGGGGAAATTAAAACAGTTAAATCAACCTACAAAGAACAGCATACAATCTCTGAATCCCCCTAGGTCCTAAATCAGGGGTAGAAAACATGTGGCCTACAGCTCCTGCCATGCTTCACATTTGGCTATACTGGTTAGGGGTGTAGGAAATTGGAGCCAACAATATTTAGGGGGCCACAATTTCCTCACCACTGCCTTAAGTCTCAGGGCTGAATCCCAATGTTAGTCTCAAATAGGATACACCCAATTCATCAATAAAATATATATATGTGTTGATATTCCAAGTTAGAAAGCCAGCATGGCACAGTGGTTGGAGTGCTAGATTTCAACTCTGGAGACCAGGGTTCCATTCCCAGCTCGACCATGACTTTGGGCAAGTCACATGCTCTCAGCCTCAGGGGAAGGCAATGGCAATCCTCCTCTGAACCACTCTTTCCAGGAAAACCTCATGATAGGTTCATCTTAGGATCGCCATAAGGTGGAAATGACTTGAAGACACATAAAAGCAACATACCAAATTGCCACTGATCTCTCTCAGTGGATCTCTCTAGTTAGGACTCATTAGAATTCAGACCTCACTCTCTATTTTTCTCCAGCTTCTCTCCCTACCCAGCGGGGGGAAAAAGCCAGGAGGTGATTCAAAGGGCACTTTAAAGTTCTCGAAGCATGGATTCAGAAATCGGAAAGTGTTTAAATGTATACACTTGCGGGAGAGAGAGGGACTTACCATCTGCCCTGCAAAGGGTCCTCCAAACTCTCCCACCCAGCACTGGAGGCGCGGCGCGGAGCAGAGAGGTGGGACCAGCTGGGCCTATAAAACAAGCCCCTTGAGCCTCCTCATCAGCGGCACAACGCGCTGGCACTTTGTAATATAGAAATTAGCACGGAGTGTCTGTTAGTTTTGTTGCTATGTATTGTATTTTGAAATTGTTAATGAATAATCTTTGTTTATTGTAGTTGTTTTAAATTGTATTTGATTTAATATACTTTTAAGGGGGGGAGGGAATGATATTGTTAACTTGTTTGTATTTTATTATTGCTGTACACCGCCTAGACTGGCTTGCCACAGGGGCGGTATATAAATAAATCATATTATTATTATTATTATTATTATTATTATTATAAATGTAAGCCTTCCAATACTAAGTCAAGGAAGATGGAGGCACTGGTGGAAATATTGACTGGTTTTATGGAGCCAGTGTCTTCACCTGCATGGCGTGGTGGGCCAAAAGGAAAGAAATATGGCACCCTGCCAACAAAGAGGAGGAGGATCTACAGATGGGAGGGCAAGACCAAGTGAGGTGGGATGTGTATGTTCTGCCCCTCTGCACATAACCCTTCCCTTCCTGTTCAGTTCAGAATGTCCCAAATCAAATCGACAGCATGTTCTCGTTTGCAGTGATCCACATCTTTTCAAAAGACACGGGAGAAAACCCAGTATTGAATATACTGGGGTAAGTGGGTTTTCAGGCAGTCCGCCCACTCCAAACTGCACTGAGTGCAGTCAATGCAAGTGTGAACAATAGGGAAATAACCTGGTCTCCACACTGGGTTATTTCATAGTGTGGATGAGCCTAAGGAGGAAGGAAGCTGGAATCATGAGTTTTATCAAAGCAACCATTTCAGACCACCAATGTGTGGGAGCCCCTAGTAAAGCGTGCCTTAAGATTAGAAGACAGAAAATATATAATATAAAAAATATAAAAGACACTAAATTTGGGGTAGGGGAGTAGGAGGAGTTTCCTAATGCCTTTCCAGTCTTAAACCCTGCATAAAGCTTTCCAGTCTTAAACCCTGCATAATGTGTCTAGATTAATTTCTTGCAAATTTGGTGGGAAGCCTGATTCATTTCAAGCATGCCAGAGAAATTCATTCAAATCCAGCACAGGATCTTTTAGAAATATATTTATTTCTATGTATTTCATTTTTCTCCAAGGAGCTCATGTTAGCACACATGATTCCTCTTATTATATCCTTACAACAAATTTACTGCATGGGTCATAGGATAAGATTTTTTTTATTAATCTGTACCGGTTGTTTCAGCTCATGTGAAATGTGATACTAAAAGGGAGTACTGTGGATACCATAGACTAACAAAAAAAAAAAAATACAAATACAAATACATGGGTCCTAGAGCAAATTAACTTTGAATTCCCACTGGGAACTAAACTGAGTAAAGTGGAGCTATCGTACTTTGACATATGGGAATAAATGACTCATTGGTAAAGATGATAATTTTCAATAAATAGGTAAGGAGGAAGACCACATTTCAGATGGATTAATAAAGGAAGCCACAGCCCTGCATTTGCAAGTCTGTCATCTATGGGGTTGCCATAAGTTGGAACTCATTTGATGGCAAAAAAGAACAACAATCCATCTTTTTGGTTACTATGCTAATGTGACAATTACAGAGCTAAATTTACTATGTTGTTGTTGTGCGCCTTCAAAGCATTTCTGACTTATGTTGGCCCTAAAGCTGGGCCTATTACTATTACTGGGTTTTCTGGGGCTGAGAGTGTGTGTAACCCACCCAAGCTCACACTGGGTCTCTATGGCTGAGTGGGGAATCAGACTGTGATCTCCAGAGTCATAGTCCAACCCTCAAACCACTACACTATGCTGGCTCTCTTAAATTTACTGACTCTTATTAAGTGCAATTGTATGACTTTCCAATGGAAGATTAGCAATGTACTTCAAGAAGAACATGGCTGGGGTGCTTAAAGTACTTCATACATTTTTTATATAATTTTACAGCATGGGAGCAAGTTATGAGTCACTTGTTAAACAGGCAACTTCAATAATACATCTTGTTTGTAAGAGGAAATTAAATAGTAGTAGTAGAATACCTCTTTGTACTGCCCGTAGTGATTTTTTTACAGCTTCTGCCTGTCAGACCAATTGATTAATTACATAAACATCCTCAGAACGTTTCTGACCTAATGCAGAAACAGTATAACTGCAGCAGGGGAGGGAGAAGCAGTCGAAGCTGAATGAGTATTTGAAATAATAAATGGATCTGATTAAAATATGTCCTATCATCATGGGTTACACATAGTAAAACATGTGTCATGCTTGGTAGCAAGAGACTTGAAAAACCAAGAAAACATTTTATGTGTAAATTCACTATTGCTTTATTCCGGTTTTAAGACACACTACTACTGCAATCCCTTTAGAATCGACTCAGAGTATTTTCCAGCAAAATGACACTTTAAACCCCCTTTGTCCATTCCCCCTTTGCTCCCCTCCATTTGTCCACTTCAAAAGGGCTTTGAAGTTAGCTCCTTCCAGACCCATCTCCTGTCAACCTCTGGGAAAAGAAGGCAAACTCTCATCCACAGATCTCCTGTAAATAATTTACAATTTACAAATAATTGCCCAGATCTCCTGTAAATTATTTACAATCCCCAACCACAATTCACTACATCCATCACCCATTTGTGGTCAGATTCCTATGAGAAACATCGAATCGTGACAACATGTTACCTTGCTTGGGAAAGCATTTATACTAACATTCAAAGCTATCTAAAATGACAGTTCCCTATCATTTAAGAAGATTAGTTTCCAGGATATGAAAGTGACATTTGTTTTCTCCCCGTTGATCACAGCATAACATTCCTTAGGGGAGGGGGGGAGGAAAACTTTGGGCTGCATCTACGCTGCAGAATTAAGTTTAACACACTTTAATGGCCATGGCTCAATGCTATGGAATTCTGAGATTTGTAGTTTTGTGAGATATTTAGCCTTCTCCGTCAGAGAGCTCTGGTACCACAACAAACTACAAATCCCCAGATTCCGCATATTACCATGACAGTTAAAGTAGTGTCAAACTGCATTAATTCTTCAGTGTAGATGCAGCCTCTCTGGCATACCCTTTGGGATACCTTTGTGGTCATTTGCTACTTTAATATGTTAGCAAGGACTGTTTCTCAGTAGCAGTCATTAGAAAATGACTGGCACTCTGGACTTTTGCCAATAAATACAAGCTGTGATAAGGAAAGATAATTGGGGGCCTCTGACAACTATTTTCCCCCCTAAAGCTTTCTGAGCATAAAACATTTAAACCAATAATACAGTCACTCTTCAATAAAATATGGAGCCTTTAGAAGTAATTGTACAGGGGTATAGGATAGAACAGAATCAATGAAATACATAAATATATCCTAGGAGGGAATAGTCTGGGAACAAGCCACTCTGAAGGTGCTGACAGAAAATGCAATTGACTTGCTTAAGTGCTCTGTTGAAATTTCCTGTCACTCACAAGTCAGGTTCCCCCGCTTCTAAAATGAAAGACAATTAACTTCAATGGGGTCATAAAGAATAATTATGGCCAGGTTTGTCACAGCCCTAAGTAGCTTTGGCCAAGGATAGTGAAATGATTTATTTCTCCCATATTTATTTATTTACACCATTTTTATCCTGCCTTTGAGTAAAACAACATTCAAGGTAGCTAATAGGATAAACTAACCCATTAGGAAGCTTCCTTATGACACGTTCTGCTGGTCCATCTAGGCTCAATATAATCTATATGGACTGGCCAGAGCAACCCAGAGTTTCTGGGGGGTGTCTTTCAGGAATCTCCAGCTTATATGAAGATGCCAAGGGTAGGATCAGTGGCTTTTTGCATGCTGAGTTGGAATACTTTCAGGAAGCTCCATATTTTCCCCTCTAACTGCCATCGTAAGTGACTACACGATCACAGAAATTTCCATCTAGATGAGAAAACTGCCTTCAAAAAGAGACTGGCCTAACTCCCTCAATAATCAGACTGGGATAGTAAGTGAATCCTGCTCAAAGAGCATTTGAAATATGTGTTATCTGTATTATGATGTCTTATCCTGGCACTCAGTATGCTCCTGCCAATACTTAATATACTCTATTTGTGGCATCAGGTTTTTCATAACCAGTTTGTTCTGGGTTGACTTCTGCAGTGGTGCTGAGAACAAACCTCAGTTCTGAGAACTCCTTATAAATAGTTTACTCATAATACTTTGAAATTTATATTCCATCAGCTGGAACTCAAGCCTACAAAAGCAGCAAGACCCAAAAGCATGGCTCAGAACAACCAAAAGTTCTCATAGAATAGAACCAGAGAATTATTTTTCCCATGTTGATCTTGAAAGAAAAACTTTCTCATGATAATTTTATTCATTTTGACAACTCCTCCTGTGCCTCCTCTTTCTCCTTCTTATCTCCAAATTCAAAATGCAGCCACATTAAAAGTGGGGATAAAGGTGGAAAATACAACATGAATCCACCTAAGTACACCTCTGGGAAGAGGTGAACCGAAGGAGCTTGGTGGGGGCCTGGGTTAGCCCCCTCACCGACACTTCGCTTGTGAGGGTCGAGTGGAGAAGCTAAGGGCCGAAGAGCGTTCCTGTCCCACTAATGCAGATGGGATAGAAGTCTGGTAAAGGCGCCCACACGTCCTACAACAATTCTTAATAAATAATAAAGAACGTCAAAATAAAAGAGAGCAGTTTGGGATTCTTAAACTCTACCAGTGACTCTAACTTCATAAAGGGCAGCTATATTCAAGAATAGTAAAGCCTTGGGAAGCATCACCATGTACTTGGAGGATTCGCATCGGCCAAAGCGAGGGGATGCTGGAAGCTGGAAGCCATGGAAGGGTTGTAAAGGAAGGCCGTAAAGCAGGAGATAGATACAGCGGTGAGGTGTTTTGAAGAGGAGGAGACAAGAGCGGGAGGAAAAGAAGGAAGAGGGTGAAGAGGGAAGAAGGGTGAATTAAAGATGATGAAGTGGAGCAGAGGGAAGAACGAACAATAACAGATAAGAGATTAGAGAGACGGAGGTCCAAAAGGAAGGTAATTGTGAATTGTAAATCACGAACTAAACATAAGGCTAAGGACGGGAAAGAATTGACCTGTATTGGAGGGGCTAAGGCAGAGCAAAGCAGCTTCATTTATATACCGCTTCATATCGCGCTATGGGATGTCTAAGCAGTTTGCAACTGTGAGCTGATTGCCTCCCAACAAGCTGGGTACTCATTTTAGTGACCTCGGAAGGATGCAGGCCTGAGTCGAGCCTCAGCCCTGGCCGGTATTGAACTCGCAACCTTGTGGTCTATGAGTGAGTGGCTGCAGTACTGGCATTTAACCACTGCGCCACCAGAGACCAGAGTCCAATTTGGTTTAATTTGTGAGAACAGGAGAAAGAACAGCAGGAAGATGAACCGCAAGAGGGCTAAAGCGCTCAAGGAGATAAAGGTAAAAATAAAGAGACAAAGATTAAAAACAAAGACAAACTGTCAAAGAGGAAAGTTTGAAGCATAACCTAACCCAGGGGTAGGCAACTTTCCCCTTTAAGGGCCGAGGGACTTCAGCTCCCAGAATCCCAGGAGCTATTGGCCAACATGGGACTATTGGCCAACATGGCTGAGGCAAAACAAGGAAGATTGTTTTGAAACTTGGAGAAGAGAAATTTCTAGATTTATATGGAAGGGTAGGAAACCAAGGATCAGATGGAAGAATCTTTTTGAAGCAAAGGAAAGGGGAGGTTGTAATCTTCCAGACTTGAAATCATACTATTATGCCTGTTGTATGGAATGGATAGAAACCTGGATCAAGCTGGAGGATACAAAAACATTAAGTATTGAAAGCAGTAATGTACGTTTTGGTTGGCATGCTTACCTATGGTACAATAAGGCCAAAATAAATAAAGATTTTGAATATCATGGCCTAAGAAGAAGCTTACTAAAGGTGTGGTTAAAAATAAGGGAAAAACATTATAGGAAACTTCCTCTACGGCTATCTCCTCAGGAGGCGGTGTTTGGAAGAAGTAAAAATGAGAATAGAAAATGGATCAGATATCAGGATATAACCAAAAAAGATGAAAAAGGAAATCGAATAATGAAAAAAAAAAAAAGAACAATTGGACTCAGAAGGAATTGGAAACAGTTGGTTTTTATATCTACAATTAAAAGAAAGATTCAAATTGGATATGAAAACGGTTGGATTTGAAGACCAAAATACAGAGCTGGACAAAATTATAATGGATAAAGAAGGACATCATATAAAGAAATATTACAAATTATTCATAACCAGAAATTTGGAAAGCGATTTGATTAAGCAAGTTATGATAGATTGGGCAAGAGATATGAAGAAAAGTATAAGTATCGAAAGCTGGGGGAAACTTGGACCCAAGTGCATAAGTTCACAGCTTGCCAAAACTTTAAAGAGAACTTCTTGAAAATGATGAACAGATGGTACCTCATGCCAGCTAAGATAAATGCAATATATAAGACAGGTAAAAGGGAATGCTGGAAATGTGAGATGAAGAAAGGGACATTATACCACATGTGGTGGCAATGCCCAAAAGCTAAAAGATACTGGAAAAGGATAAGAAGAACAATAAACGAAACACTAGGTATAAAAGTACCGAATTGCCCGAAAATCTTTCTACTTAATATGTTAAATGAAGTAGATAAGAAAATAGAGAAAAAAATATGGACATATTCTCCTTTATATGATTTCAATTGCGAGGTTAACCTACACGAGATGTTGGAAAAACACAGAAATCCCTAAGATAGGAGAGTGGTTTATAAAATTGAAGGAAGCTATGAGAATGTACATTCTTACAACATTAAGGCAAGATAAGGCAGTAGATAAAATTAAGAAACAATGGGAACCAGTAGAGGAATATATAGAAAAGGAAATGAATAAGAAAAAGAGAAAGTGAGAAGATGAAGGGAATAAGATAGAAGGTTAAGGCTAGAGAATGAAAGAGTACAAGAATGTGAAGAATAGATAGAGGCATAAGCAAAGAAAAATAGATAATATGTAAAGAAATTGAGAAGGAAAAATAATAGAATTAGAAGGGTTAAATGATACAAAAGGGAATATTACGATGACGTAAGAATTTAATATAGGAAAAGTAAAGGAATATATGGAAATATAATAAAATGTTACCAAAATTGTTTATCTTAAAAGTAAGGAACAGGAAATAAGATAGGAAGATATAGCTTGTCTCAGTAGACAAACAGTGAAGAGAGATGATATAGGAAGCGTAAAGAAGGCAAGTAAAGTTAGCCCAAACTGGGAAGAAAGAAAATATAAGAAACAGTAATTAAAGATATTTTTTGTTGTATGTAAGTAAGTATGTAAGTTAAATCAAAAGTAGATCGGAAATAATGATTAAATAAGAGGACAGGTTTGAATGGTTGTTTTTTTCTATCTATATGATAGTTTTGTTTGTGTATTTGTTTGTGTATTTGTTTGTATTGTTTGTATGTTTGTATAAGTTTTTAATCTTAATTTTAAAAAAAATGCAGTTTAAGTGTTTTTAACTTTTGACATTAGCCTGTGGAAGATGAGACTTGGAGAATTTAACCTTTTGAAGTAGATATCACAAAATAACACATTATTGAGAAAGAACACACTGTGCTGGAGCATGAATCAGAAGAGATCACTTGGATCACCTAGGTCAGTTCCCCTGTCATACTGGGTGATTGTTCTCCATAAGTTTCTGAAAATTGTGGCCTCAGATGTTACAAGACATCCTTTGGGGCAGCCATCTGAAAAACCCTATAGAAGTTAACTACTAGGAGACGTCATTACAGAAATGTCATTCCCATTTGTCCCCCCTCTGTTTAAATTGCCCATCTGAGTCAGAGCTTTTGAAGCAAAAACCCAGATTGCAGGAAGCAGAGCAGCTTCTAGCTATTCAAACCCATTTGTGATTATATATATATATCCTCCTGCAGTTCTACTCTTCCCTTGGTAGACCAAAACTGTTGGGAAACAGTCAGTCAAAATAATGAACAATAGTCCACAAAAGATTACCACCTGAAATCAGATGAAATGGAAATCACAATCAAAACTTTATCTTATTCTGGTGCAGTAGGAGAAACCAGCCATCCACTGTGGAACCTTCTCTACATTTGTTCGGCTAGCCCTGTGAAATGCATTGGTTTTCTGCAATTATCTGGAAATTGAATTAAGATAGTTCTTTTTAAGACAACAGGCATTATAGTGCTATGAGATACCAGGTACTAAAATCCTGCTGACATGGAAGCCACCAGCTATTACTGTTTCTGAGACAATCAAGGATCAGAGGTTTTTTATATGAAAGTGAAATTATATATATTTGTCCAGAAAACAGATATTTAGGGGCTATGCAGACAGGCAAAAAGGGGTGCTTTGAGGGTAACTTGTAGGTGTGGCCTTTAGACGATGCATGCCTACAAGTCTCCAGGAAAGCACCCTCTAGCTGCCAAGAAAAGCCGCTCCAAAAAGGAGCTGCTTTTTTCTGCTCCTTTGGTTAAGATGCGCACCTTCGCATGTGTGTATGTATGCAGCGACACTGATGAACCAGAAAATGGCCGTATAAATGCACTGTCGCACGTGCAGCAGAAATTGACTCAGCGATTCAGAGCATGCACCCTATGATGCAAGCTTTAATTTAAAGCGCCCTATACTTCCAGGTGTGGATGCAATGGTGCAGGTGCGCTTGAATATTAGAACCCTAACCCTAACCCTAATTGTAACCCTAACCCTAACTGTAACCCTATGCATGTGCCCTAGCAACTGTCCTCTGTTATGACAATAAATGCTTTGACAAACCACTCCTGCCACCTGACTATTTCTATTCTTTTACACTTTTATGTGACTGGCTTCATAGCCCTCATCAGATACTGGTCCCAGAACTATTAATAACACACTGGTAGCGTTTGTTCAAAATTTTCATACAAAGGCCAAAATAGGTTTTTATAAAATATAAGATGGTTTTATTGTGTTTCAAACATACAGGCAATGTTTCTTGGGTTTCAAACTTGGTAATAATATAACTTGGTTATAGTTTCAAGTGTAGTGTAGCTATTTCAAGTACAATCCTTCAGCTGTTTCTATGATTACAACCTAACCACACAGGCCCTCTCTGCACTAGAGCTCTGTTGAACCACAAAGACTTCTTTTCCTTTTTCTTTTGACTCTTATCTTTGTTCCACTTAGTTCCCTCAGGAACAATCCACAGTCTCTGGCTTAAGATACTGCCTCACTATACCTCTGTCTAAGTCAGATCCAACTGACACTCTCAAAGGTTCTGAGCCTTCTGTTCCACAGTTCCTAACTGCCTAACTCCCTAACTGACCATATCCTTCACCACCTGAGCTATTTATCTCCTTCCAGCTGCTCTCTCATTGGCTGATTCCAGCTGTCTCAGGATTGGTCAGCTGTCTTCTGGTCTTCACAGCTCCCTGCTGTCTCTCTGTTCATCACCAATGCATTCTGTTGGATGTACATTTGCTGTCAGCATGCACAGCAGTTTGCCTGAAAGAGGCTTTTGTGACCTCTTCTGTGCAGGTGTGCAGGTGTGCATGAGACCTGCACACCATTTCCTGGCATGACTGGGGAGGGCTCCTTGAGTAATGTTTGTCTGTGTGTCCTGTTGACCTTGTCCCTTGCATGACCACCAGCTGCATATATCAAGTCTGTCCACACAAACCTCCTTGCATGTACCTCTCCCCTCCCCCCTGATCTGTGTGGAGCATGTTTTGTGGAGGATGATGGAATGTCTTTTCAGTTGACAAACCCATTCCTTCATCCCAAGGGTGGCACAATCAGACAGTGGCACCTGTCTACTACACCCACTCCTTGGGGGGAAGCAGAGGTCAGCAAATCCTTGCATGATATGTGGATGTATGACAGATCCTGTCCAGGTGCACAGGAATGCCGAATTTCAGTCACCTTTGTACATAGAACCACTTTAATAGCATCAGGAGCACTAGATGGACCTGGCTTTCTTGGCCAGTTCACCACCTGGCTCTCTTGGCCAGTTCACCACATCTTCTTTTTGACTTCCACACTACATCCCAATACTCATTCATATAGTTATCAATTAACATTGGTTTCAGGTAACATCCTTGCCTTGTCCCCCCAATTACCATTGATAAAACTGAATGTGTCACCTCATCTCCACATCCACAAAGTTTTGCATTCCTATAGACATTCTCACACAGACTGCTATATAGGCCTGTCCCTGGGCTTTCCACTCTACCAAATGCATGTGAGGAAGTAGGCTCAAGTCTACAAAAACTCATGCTACCAACCTCTTTCTTTCATTTAGGGCCGATGCAGACAGCTCTGTGCTGCCCCTGGCAGCACCGGATCGGGACTGCGGCAACCACACGTTGTGCCTCCAATCCTCCTTTTTGCTGATCCAAAAAGAGCTGGCAAATGCTGCTCCTTTTTGGGGAAGCAAAAAGCCGCCCTTAGAGCCCTTTGCATACTAAACGGATCAGAGATGGTTCTAAAGTGATAAAGACCATTCAAATAAAGCAGGAAGCTAAAGGGTCAGGAATGTTGGTTCTTCACATTTATAACTACATTTGTGTCAAACTAAATCTGTCAAATTTTTCTGTATCTTTCTGTATCAAATCCTTCTGTATGAAGAACTAGAATACCCAAACTGGCACAGAAATAGTAGAGGACCATAATTTAGCAGCCATGTCATCTCTCTGAACTTATTACATGGCCTCTTCTCTGCCTCCCTCAAAACCTACAGTCTGTTTACTCAGCACCTAAGGGATTTGCAAGTATTTATACTTGAAGCTCTGATGGTGCAGAACACCAGTGACACTGCTAAAGCATCATTCGGCCATGAAGTTGGTTGTAGTAGTTGGTGGCTTCTGCCATAGCTTAGGATTTTAGATATGCAATTGAATTCAAGATGTTAAATGTTGGAATTTAGAATTAATACATTACCACCAATACTAATAATTGAATTTGTTTAATTAGTTGTGTTAGCATTGGTTAACCCTTCTTTGAAGTATGGGGGTTGCCATCCTTGAACTTGGGGGTACATTTTGTTATTGGCACCTTTAAAAAGTGTTCTTTTTATTTAAAAGGTTTTTTTAAAAAATATTATGTGTTTATTAACAAAGACAAATCAAGACATCTCATGAAGTGTCTAAAGTACAACAGCTTCTGTTTTGTCATTTTGGCTTCCAGCAAGATTTCTGGCCTGATCTGGCCTGATCTGTTCTAGGGCCCAATTTATCTTTCTGGTTGTTCATGGTATCCTCAGCACTCTTCTCCAGCACATCTTAAATTCATTGATTTTCTTCCTATCTTCTTTCTTCTGTCCAACTCTCACATCCATACATGGTGATAATACATGGTACAATACATGGTAACAATGGCTTGTAGGAGTCTAACGTTTGTGCTCAGTTATATATCTTTGCATTTTAGGATCTTTTCTAGTGCTTTTATAGCCACCCTCTTCATTCTTAATCTTCTCCTGGTTTCCTGGCTGCGGTCCCAGTTCCTATCAGTGTTTGATCCCAACTATGGGAACTCTTTTACTATTTCCATTTCTTCATTTTCTCAGTTGAATTTATGTAGATTCCCCATGGTCATTATTTTTGTTTTCTTTATGTTCTAAAGTAAGCCTGCCTTTGCACTTTCTTCTTTGATCTTCCTTAGTAGGTGTTCCAGGTCTTTTGAGGTTTTCTGCTAGTATTATGTTGTAGTCCACATATCTTAGATTGTTGATACTTCTTCCTCCTATTTTCACTCTTCCTTCTTCTGTGTCTAAGCCTGCTTTTCTTACAATATGTTCTGCATATAAGTTGAGCAGGTAGGGTGATAGAATGAAGCCTTGTCTGACTCCTTTGCCAATTGGGGACCATTCTGTTTCTCCATATTCTGTTCTGACAGTAGCCTCTTGTCCTGAGTACAGATTTCTCATTAGGACTATCAGATGTGTTGGTACTCTTATGTCTTTAAGGGTGTTCCATAGCCTTTCATGATGGCCTCAGCTACTATTTTAATTCCTGTGACTCTTCACTGTTGTTTTCTAGTTTGATAATTCACTTATATCCCATCATTTCCCAAAAACTGAGACTCAAGGAAAATTAAAACAGAGACAGGAAAATTAAACACTTGCAAATGCATACAGGCAAATATGTACAAATGGTCTGTTAAGTTACTTAGGGAGAAGGAAAGGTCAACATGCCATTATGCTAAAAGACCTGTCAATAAAATTGATTTGTACCCCATGGCCTTCCTCATAATACAGGTTTTGTATTAGACATAGGGCTCCCAGGAGTCCCATTTAGTGTGGGACTTCCTGCATTTGGGGGTCCTGAAGTCAGGGCCTGTATTGAGGTGATACAGGATGCCCCAAATCCCATAATGGAGAGAGGGCACGAGCTTCACTGATACCAGATGGAGATGTATCTGCTGGCATTGCTGCTTGCATAGCATTCTTCTTCCTCCTCTGTCTCCCTGGACCGACGCCAAACAGCAGAACAGTATCCTCATCTCATGATGTCTGGTTTGCCATTCTGAGATTTGTTCCTCTGAGATTTGAAATCTCCCGGAAGCCCTGGGATCTCGCAGAAGGCTCTCCTCTCATGAGACTTGAAATGACCTTATATAGCCCTGCCTGCCATAGCCTGTACTGCTCTCCAGAGAACTTTGCAACCTTGATTGGAACTCTCTTGTTTGGCTTTTACTGTATTTATATACAGATTGAATCTCCCTTATCAGGAATTCCAAAATCCAAAATATTCCAAAAGCTAAAACTTTTTTCATGGGTGACTGAAATGACACCTTTGCATTATGATGGTTCTGGGTACACAAACTTTGTTTCATGCACAAAATTAATTTTAAAATATTGTATAAAATTACCTTCAAGCTATGTGTATGTGGTATATACTCAAAATAAATGAATTTTATGTTTAGACTTGGATCCCATCTCCAAGATATCTCAGTATATACGTATATGCAAATACAGGTATTCTGAAATACATTTTTACCCCCCAAATCCAGAAAAGTTCTGATCCCATGCATTTTGGATAATGGAGATTCAACCTGTATTATGTTTTAGTATTGGGGGAATCTGGAAGTCTTTTTCTTTTCTTTTTAAATTGTCTGTTTTTAGAGAAGTCTCTAGTAAGCAAACTTGGGTGGATTTTCCAGAACTTTGAAATTATTTATTTACAATTGTCCCTCCCAATTTGTAGGGGATCCATTCCAGACCCCCGCCTCGCAAAAATGTCAGCTTGCTAATATTCAAGCCCCATTTAAACTAATGGTGCATGCGCCCATGGCATGCACACAGGTGCGCATGGCCATTTAAGGTATAGCTGTTGTCCCTCCCCACAAAGAGTGAGACCATAGATTTCAAGCCCATGAATGGAGAGGGACAACTGTATTTATTTTAATTTACATTCCATCGTTCTCCCAGCTCAGGATTCAAAGTGACTTACAACCATTTAAAACAAAGTGCAACTTTTAAAAAAATGATTCAAAAGATTAAAAACCACTGAACTACAATTCTGTTTTTAAAAAGCACAAGTTAAAAACAGAATGAAAACACATTTAAAACATAATAAATATTACCCCTTGGAGCTACGTACCTCAGAATTTCCCAACCAGTTTGGACAGAATTTTCAAAGCTATGATCTGAAAAATTACTTCTCCAGCCTCAGGGGTTTTTAGCCTTAAAAGCTCCCTAAAACCCTTTTTAAAATAATAAATATATGCATTTTTGCTTAAAATGTAAGAATACTAAACAGATAGTTTAAAAAGTATTCCATTATTTAGCTTCAGTTTTCAGCACTGAAATTGAACCTTCAAAATTGTGTTATTAAATCCATCAATGTTAATGTTGTTGTTGATGATGTTATTATTTTCTGAGCCTCTAACTTATACCATCATTTATTTCAGATAGTAATATTGAGTCTTACAGAGGAAACGTCCAGCAAATTATCTCAGCTGAAATGGTGCAAGTCCATACTCAGTGTGACAATTATTGTTAAAAGTATAAATGGCATGCCTAATGTGCTGAAGAAATGTTAAGCAGAAGAATGGAAGCGGTAATACAAAAAATCTGCCAGAGCCAAATATTCTACAAAATGTCACACTCATTTAGAAAGAGAGCAAGCAAGCAAGGAAGGAAGTTTTCTTGTTGGGCTTGTTAAAGAAAATAGTCCTGGAAATTACTGGGTTTATACTCTATAGATTTCACATAGAACGTACTTATGAATTTTCAGATTTATTATGGGATGGAAGAGAGATAGTGTGGTGTAGCGGTTTGAGCATTGGATTATGATTCTGGAGATCTGGATTTGAATTCCCATTCCACCATGGAAATCCACTGGGTGGCCTTGGGCAAGTCACAGAATGTTATCACACGTGGGCCAGTTTCGTTGTTAAAGAGATAATAAAGTGGAAATGAAGCATCCTGAAAAGAAAGCGAAAAAAGAGCTTAATTGTGCAAAAGCTTTTCACACGTAATTACAATAATAATGGAATTAAGTTAAATAGCAAAAAAAAAAGACGTTTTTAACTTTCATACACAAGTGAAAAGAACCCGTACATGTACTGGAAATGGGTGTGTTTCATGACCAGACTCCTCCTTTTTCCAGGGCGGGTCCTGCATTTCCCAGGAGGAAATGTCAGACTGTCCTACATTTGGGGTCATGTCCTCCTGCACAGGTCCTAACCCCCTTCTGTTGGGGTTAGGACCTCTCAAGAGAGCAGAGGAGGAGGAGGAGGAGGAGGAGGAGGAGGAGGCTGGAAAGGCAAGGCAAGGCAAGCCGAGTCAAGGGAGGGATTGAGATGGCTCAGCCTCCCTTTTCTCTCTCTTCTTTCCTGGCATTGGAGGCTGTCAGCTGCTGGGGAGATGAGCAAGGAGGGCAGGATCACAGGCAGAGCTGGCAGGGAAGGAGGAGGAGGAGGAGGAAAGGGAAGGAAAGGAAAGGAAAGGAGGAAGGAAGGAAGGAAGGGAAGGGAAGGCTGGGTGTTCCCTGGGGAGAGCCAGAGCCTTGGATGATGCCCAGGAGAGAGGGAAACTGGAGGTAGCTCCCATGCCCCCCCCCATAAGCCTTTCCCCTTTGTAGGACCTGTAGGGCAGAACTTCATGGTGAGATGGAGCTCCAAGTTGCTCTACAAGCACACCCCACACTTGCACCCACATCCACCCACAGCTGCTGCGAGGGAAGCCTTCTTTCCCCTCCTTTTCCCTCCATCCCAAATGCCAAACTTCTCCTCCTTCCCAAACTTCCCTCTCCTTGCCTTGCCTTGCCTTGCCTTCCCTGCATGGCAAGAGCCCTGGACTCTCCCTCCCTGGAGGCCCCTCCTCCTCCTCCAGGTTTTAAAAGAGAATTGTCTGTGCGTATTTGCTTTTCACATTACAGTAAATGCGAAATTACTGTAATTTCGCAAATGCATTTCCTCTAAACTCCCAAAATTAAAAAGATCTTGAATAATACCAGTTTCTGTCCAGTTTCTGTGCAACGTCATGTGAAATCGTGAGGCGCAAATTCAGTTTTTGTTTGGGATTTGTGTGGATTAACCAACAGATTTCCCCCGTGTGATAACGTCCACAGTCTCTCAGACTCAGAAGAAGGCAAAGCCAAACCCTCTCTACACAAAACATGCTGAGAAAACCCTCTGAAAGTTTCACTTTAAGGTCATTGTAAATCAGAAATGACTTGAAGGCATACAACAACAATATCGGATAAAACCTCATTTTAAAGAAAGGTGCAGAAAAGTCAAATGATTGCAAAAAGAAAGGAAAGTTTATAGCACTCAATTTTCTTAATGATCCGGGCACTGGCTGGAGATGCATGTGAATATGCATGACTGAGGGAAAATGGATTTTATCACATTCAAAACAGTTGGCAAGCTGTCCCCTTGCCACCGCTCAACCACAACCCATCCCAAGTTGCACTGAGCCAGCCAAATTTGCTCAGCCGGAAAGTTTACACCCTTGCAAAATTGGCCGGCTCAGCGCAGCTTGAGGGTTGTGGTCAAGCAATGGCATGGGGATGGCTTGCCAACTGTTTTGAGTGTGATAAAATCCATTTTCCCTCATTCAAGCGGGTCCCCAGGTAATGCCCAGATCATTAACAAAAGTGAGTATGATAAACTCCTAGAATTCTCTAGGTCCTCCAGTATGACTGTATGAGTAATATCCAGCAGAGTCATGCTGGAGGAGCTAAAGATTCCTAGAGAGAACATATTAATCAAATCTGTGAATAATCAAATTCACAAAAGTCAAAGCTGCAAATGGGGAGGTCTGACTGTAAACATTGCTTTATATCTGTAGGAACTGTGTGCCCATGGGCCATGTGTAGCCTTGCCAAGGCCCTTTGTGTGGTTCCTTAAGCCTTTGGAGTCTCCCCATCACTCCATTTATTTTGGCAAAAGAATGGGAAATTATACCCCCAGAAACCTCCAGTGTGCACGGTTCTCCCAGTAAGTGCCACCTCTGCATTGTTTCTGACTTTTTTCTCCTCCCCCCCCCCCCCCCGTCCCCAAATTGGAAGTGGCCTTCTAGTCACCTTTGGTTTCATCAGTGGCAGTAGGCTGATGATGGGGAGAAATGGGATAGTTTTGCTGCTGTTCCAAGCCCTACTTTGCAAAGCCAAGCCCTCCTTCCCATCATCAGCATCCCATACAGCTGTGAAGGATTTGGGATTTTATAGTGTTGTATTCTGAGATAAGTATGGAATTTTAATTGCTGTAAGCCACCTTGATTGTTCGACAGAGGGGCTCAGTATAAATTATTATTATTATTATTATTATTATTATCATCATCATCATCATCATTATTATCATCATCATTAGTGACTGCACCTGATGAACCTCAACAAGCCTGCCCCAAAGCCAAAGAGAGATCATAAAGTGGAGAAGGCCAGGTAATAATATAGTGCTACATACCCTGTTTCATACCTCAGTCCTTTGAAGCATTGAGGCTGCAACAGCAAATATAAGCCTGACAAAGCTTAATTCTGCACTGCTCATATTCTTACTACCATCTCATTAAAACGATTCCATTTTAACCTCTTGTGTTTCATATTCCATCTATGTTTATTATGCAGTGGTGCTTGTAGGTTATTCCAGAGGAAAGGATTGGCAAGACCATCACTGAGTATTCCCCCCAAAAAGAGATGCTCCTCTTGAGATCCAAGTTGTCTCTGTCCTTTGTGGAGCTACCAGCTCCACATTTATGGCGACAGGCGACTTGAAGGCATACACACATGCTAAATTCTAAAGAACATGGAGAAGAATGGGTCATGGCTATAAGTCTTCAAAAAGTAAAGTGAGGGGGCTCCCTGGCACAACTAATCCAAAGTCACTGGACGTTTTCACACTTGGGGTCTAAAGCCGCATGGAAGCAATGAAAGAATCATACCGGAATGGATCCTGCAGCTTCAGATCGGTGACAGCAGCATCATTCCGGTATGATTCTGGCCGCGGCAGATGCAATTCCTTTTAAAAAGAGGAATTGCAAAGAACGGGGCTGATGCCGAGGATGGGACAGGATGGGGCGGGGTGGGGCGGGGCTTGCTGTGACGTCGTTTGAACACGCGGAGAAAGGACCCGGAATGATGCTGGGGATGGCACTGCGACGTCGTTTGAACACACCGGCAAAGGAGCCAGCATGGGGCCGGAGTGAGGTAGGATTGCTTCTGCCTTAAGCCCAGTGTGAAAACGTCCACTGTGTAGCTATTACATCTTTCCCCCTTGTAGTTACTTTTTGTGTGTGTGGTCAGATATAAAAAAACAACAGGAGAAATGATGGGAAAATATGGGAGCCTTACAAATGGAAGGCTCCTTTCCCCCAATTTCATTAATGATGCAGGTCAGATACATGATAGAAGCTTCATCCTGATGAATCCAAACACATTTGTAAATGTTGTGGCAATCACTCACTGGATTTTTCCTCCAGAGAATTTTAAACTTTAATAAGCCTTTTACATTGTGCCTTTAAGCTAGTTCTCATTAGCTGCAATAATCACTTACATGGGTCATGGCTTCCTTTAAAAAGGTTGTTATATTAGAACAATTAAAAGTTAATGGACTTTAAAAAAAAACAGATTGCAGACTTAACGTGCCAATTTTGATTCACAAAACAGTTCAAGGGAAAGCAAAGGTAGTTCTCAGATCTATTTTATATAAGGGCACAACCAGACAGAATTAATAACTTTCTAATTTTAGAGATATTGGGAAGATTAAATGTCTCCCATAGTGAATACTCCATGCTTTTATCACTTTCATCCAGAGCCTTTAGTGCCTTGACAAACTACAAATCCCTGGATTCAGTAGAACAAAACCATAGCAGTTAAAGTGGGATAACTTCACTATAATTGGATAGTGTGAATGGGCCTTAGGACAGTATGTAGATAGGGAGAGACTCTTGATCTGTACCTTCAAGTCCACTTTGATTTGTGGTCATGCTCTCCTAGAATTTTCTTGAAAAAAATAATTCTTAGAAGATTTGCCATTACCTTCCTCTTAGGCTGAGATACATTTTCAGGACAGGCAGTACAACCAAATGGAGACCAAAAGCATATTGAACTGGCCCTTGAATTAATTCATTTTGCTTACTGTTGTTGGCAAAACTGAAATGTGAGATTAATATTTTCTTTCTTCTTTAGGATTATCAGTAATCTTACATCCAGCAAGTGTTAAAATGTAAAGAATTATCCCCCCCCCTCATTTTGATTTGCTGCAGACATAGCTTTCAAGCTCACAGTTATTAGCTCTTGGGTTTATAATATTCTCTTCTCTGTCAAGACTGACTTTGCATACACATTTATCAATATCTGTAAATCTTTTTTTCATAATAGGTTATGTGACAATTTGATTATCTATCAACTTCCACCTGGTTCAGATTGCCCATCTTCTCATTCCAAAGGCTGTCTTTCAAAATCAGGAAATAACAGATAAATCCAGTCCTTCGTATCACATATACTCAGTGTTAATCATTTACCAGTCGCTATGCACCATGATGCTGACAGCTTTATTCAATTCCAGCCCACTTCAATAGATGCAGCCTGCTGGCCTTTGAAGAAGTGGGCTGGGGTCCATGAAAATGTGTGCCAAATAAAACTACCTAGCTAATCTTCAAGACACGAGGCACTTTGATGGTTTTGCTATAGCAGACTAACATGGCCACCCTTCTGGAAATATCTACAAGAAGCATTGTTGCTCTAGTAGTACCAGGGCAGAATTAAAACATGTTGGGGGCAGGCAGACCCTTGTTTTTAAATCTCTATTGCTTCAAAAATAAGAAGGCTAGGATGGGGAGTTATGGGGGGAACTAGATAAGATCCTGAAGTGTTAATATATATCATGAAATACCATAGTTGGAATGATCCATGCCATATTTCTAATTTTTATGTATGGTTATGAGTGCTGGAAGGTGAAGAAAGGTGACAGGAAAAGAATTAACTTATGGGATCTGCTGCCTTTAGGGTATTTATGCAAGGCAAGACTATCATATTTTGGCCATATCATGAGACAACATGCTGTTGCTGTGTGCCTTCAAGTCATTTATTATGTATGACAACCCTAAGGCACACTTATTATGGTGTTTTCTTGGCAAGATTTGTTCAGAGGGGGTTGCCTCTGAGGCTAAGACAGTATGACTTGCCCAAAGTCACCCAGTGGGTTTTCATGGCTTGGTGGAGATTTGAATCCAGGTCTCTAGAGCCAAGGTCTAATGCTCAAACCACTATACCACACTCACTCTCTATGAGATGACATGGCTCATTGAAAAAGATGATCATGCTCAGCAAAGCTGAAGGCAGTCAGATACAAGTGGATTGATGCAATCATGGAAGCCACAGCCTTAAGTCTGCAAGACCTGAACAAGGACGTGGATGATCTCTCACTGATAGTGTCACCATACAGATTAAAGCCATCTTGAAGGCAATTGACAATAACCAAATAGTGATATATATCTGTCATTGTTTCATTCTGTAGACTGAGCAAGACTGAGAAATTCTCCTCACTTGTGATACTATTTTTCTTGGTCTCAAGAGAGCTGTTCCATTTGAAAGAATTACTTTTGTGATAGTAGAGTAAATGGTATATACAGCAGCAATTGTACAAATTAAGTAGCTAAAGTAAGCTCTGGAAGGTGTTGCCTTGTTGCATGGACTTTTAAAAATCAGATGTAAGAGAAGGATCATTCATATCACAGTTCTATTGTGCTTTGTGTGTGCTTTGATGCATTTTCCAGAGAGGCACTATGTGGAAACATTAATGAGGGAAAATACTTGTCTTATTGTGCTGGAAGGCAGAGGTTAATGAATTCTTGATAGGCAGTATTGATGTGTTGAGTGTGCATGTCTGTTTTAGAATGAGTAAAATCCACTGGGTGACCTTGGACAAGTCACATTCTCTCAGTCTCAGAAGATGGCAATGGCAAACCCCTTCTGAAGAAAACCCTGTGATAGATTTACCTTAGGGTCACCATAAGTCGGAAATGACTTGAAGGCAAAACACACACACAGAGAGAGAGAGAGAGAGAGAGAGAGAGAGAGTTCAGCAATGGTTTCTGTTATTGTATCCCAGCACTTCCCAATCTGGGGCTCAAAACAACTTACTAAAGTTAAAACAGGGAGCTAAAAAACCTCTACCGTACCAAAATCAAAAATAGAATTAAATTGACAATAGAATTAAAAGTAATTAAAATTGTGACCAATAAAAGGGAAATAATGAATAAACGATATCACACATTCTAAAAGGCCTTTTCCTTTGAGCAATCAGCCCCTATAGTGTTGCCATGTTTTGGTCCTCACCTGTCTGTGGAAAGATAGCAAAGAAGGCACCACTTGAACCTCTCTAGAGAAGGCGTTCCAGAGCCTGAGAGCAGGCACCTTCTTCCACGTTCCAACTAGATATAATAATACTTTATTTAGATATGCCTGCAAGGGTGATGAGACAGAGAGAAGGACCTCAAACCACAGGCAAGCTCAGAGAGGAGAATACAGTCTTCCAGAGAACCTGAGATTTGTAGGTTATAACCAGCCCTGTAGATTGTGCATGAAAGCAAACTGAGAGCCAGCGGCGCTGTTACAATAAGGAGGTTGTGGACTCCCTATAGCTAGCTCTAACAGTCTGGCTGCAGCTCTTTGGAAACTTCCTTATTAGAAATTTCCTTTAGAAACTTTGTCTGGTCTCTTCAAAGGCAGCCTCAAGTAAACCATGTTACAGGGATCCAAATTATGTGTCACTGTAAACAGATCCTGATGTCTCCCTTTCGTTATATCATTACATTGTGACAACATGCAGCAGATCAGCATTGTGGCAAGAGCCAGACTTTGAACATTTTTGTCCACCTGCAGCTTCCTTCTCTTGTCATTTCCCCCCTACTCAGATAACTTCAGATATTAAACTTTGGGGGGAAGCAGACAAGGGCGTCCAGGACGCCCTGGGCCAGCGCACCGCGGGGCCGCAGCCTCCGCACCTCGGCGCACCAGCGGCGTCCCTGGAAGGAGCGCTAAATCAGCGCTCCTTCCTCAAGACAGCGAAAGTGCGCACTAAAAGGGGCAGGCGCACTTTCGCTGTCTTTTCCGCCGCGGCGCGTCCGGTCGCCGCGGCGTGAGGTCATCCCCGGAGCGCCGGCCGTGCAGAGGGCCGGCGACTCCGAGGGCGACCTCAGGGAGAGGAAGGGGCGCCGCTCGTGCGGCTGCCCCTCCTCTTCCAAGCCTCCAAGACGACTCTATTAGTCTTCTGCCGAGGCCCTTAGGGATGTATAGACAAACTGAGAGATGCCATTTTAAAAAATGTTAGCAGTTGACTATTTTGTCCTCTTTCCACCATTTAGAAAGAGATTTTTCAATGACACCTCAATAGGCACATGCATGGCACCACAATATGCCAATATTTTCATGGCTAACATAGAACAATGCTTCCCTAACTCCTGCACCCAGAAACCACTCCTCTACTTAAGGTACATTGACAAGCGGCCAATGTAAACTGGCACAAAGGGCCGGCCAGGGGGTGAAGTTGGGACGGAGCAGCCACACGCCGGCTGCCATGACTCCACCCTGACGCCGTCCTGATGCTGTGCGTCTGTCTGCATGGCACAAGGCATCAGGACACCCTCCTGACACAGTGTGTACACATGTTGCACCAAAAGGGCACAAAAAAGCCGCAGCGCCAGCTCTAAGGGCAGCCTTTTGCTGCTCCAAAAAGGAGCGGCATTTTGCCACTCTTTTGGGGGTGCAAAAAGGAGGACTGGAGCCGTGGCGTGTGGTTGCCATAGCCCTGATCTTCCGCTCCCAGGGGCAACTGAGAGCCATCCCAAATGGGCTGTCTGTATCGGCCCTATATCTTTATAATTTGGACTCATGGAGAAGACTCACTCAAGTCATTTCACCAGAGTTTCAGCAACTTTTGCTCCATCATCAACCTCAGCCTGGAAGTATCTATGGAACAAGTACAGTACAGCTACAAAATGGACATCTAAGCACCACATTATATCTCAAACCCGTTGACCACTACACATACTTACATGCCTCCAGTTTTCACCCTGAACACACCACCAGATCGATAATCTACAGCCAAGCCTTTCGATACAATCGCATCTGCTTAGATCCACAAGATAGGGATGCCAAACTCAAGAAATTACAACAAGCATTCCTCAAACTACAGTGCCCACCACATGAAGTAAAAAAAAACAAATAAACAAATAAACAAGGCAAGACGTGTACCCAAGACTGATCTATTACAGAACAAATTAAAGAGGGAAAACAACAGGACCCCACTACAGGTCGCATACACAGCTCCCAACTGGGACCATTCAGGCGCATCTTCAATGAACTATAACTGACTTTGGACAATAATGCCACTCTTTCAAGGGCTCTTGGTGGCAGACCTGTACTCACCTACAGACAGCCTCCAAATCTCAAACAGGTAACTCACCCTCAGGAAGACACATGACATAGATGGGGACACAGGTACTAAGCCTTGCTGTAAACCAAGATGACAACTCTGTCTGCATATTTATCCAGGAAATGTCATCACAAGACCTAATGGCATCATACACAATATTAGGATGACATTCACATGCTGATCCTCCAATGTGATTTATGCCATACTATGTCACCAATGCCCATCAGCACTCTACATTGGGCAAACAGGCCAGTCCCTTCACCAGAGGATAAATGGGCATAAATCAGACATTAGGAATGGGAATACACAATATGTATGGCTGAACATTTCAATCTCCCTGGTCATTCCATCTCAGACCCCAGAACAGTGGTCCTTGAACAAAAGAACTACAAAAGTGGATTGGAAAGAATAGAAGAATTGGAATTCATCCATAAACTGCAGTCCCTCAGCAATGGATTGAACAGGGACAATGGCTTCCTGTCTCACTACACACATTTCATCACTATCTGACCCCATCTACAGGAAGGCATCCTACACTCATCTATTCTCTAAACCTACAGGAGAGTTTCCAATGCCAAACTGGTCTTGTCACCTCATTTCTGTACCCAATGGCTATGTCTTTATCAACAATCAACATTCGTTAAAACTGGACTTGCTATTTCATTTCTGACATTCTCGCATACCAAGGGCATAAATATGTCTGTCCCTGGCTTCCACTCCACCAAAAGCATCTGAGGAAGTAGAGTGAAGTCTACAAAAGCTCATGTTGCCAACTTCTTTCTTTCAGTTAGCCTCAAAAGTGCTACAAGATCTCTCTACATACTGTTGACTTATGTTCAATTTGTGGACTACTAGGACTCCTAGATCCCTTTCACATGCCATCTTATTAAGCCAGGTGTTCCCCATCCTATATCTAAGCATTTCATTTTTTCTGCCTAAGTGCAGCACCTTACATTTCTCCCTGTTGAAGTTCATTTTGTTAGTTTTGGCCCAGCTTTCTAGTCTATTCATTTTGAATTTTGATCCTCTCCTCTGGGGTATTAGCTACTCCTCCTAATTTGGTGACATCTGCAGATTTGATAAGCATGCCTGCTATTCTTTCATCCAAGAAGTGGATATAGCCTTTTTAAATTTCAGAGCTTTTATTTAAATCTATGTTCCAGCCACCCACTCACTGATGCTTGCCTCACCTACAGAGCTGCCATGACACCTCACACTTCCCTGAACAATATTTTTCAGTGGAATTACTTCACATATCCAGCAGCTAGGAGGATCATGTATACTGAAATCCTTGCATGTGTAAGGGTTGGCCCAATTTGCATTTTCACTGTGGCTGTTTCTACACTACAGCCTTTTAAGGTTGTTAAGACATTGCTTTCTCACAATTAACTGGAAGTGAAATTAAAGGAGAGGTACCAAATACATGTTACTATTGTTACATGCCTCCAAGTCAACTTCAATTTTTGATGACTCTATCCTAGGTTTTTCTTGGTAAGATTTCTTCAGAGAAGATTTGCCACTGCCTTCCTCTTAGGCTGTGAAAGGATGACTTGTTGGAGGTTTCTGTAGCTTAACGTGGATTCAAACTTTGATCTCTCAGAGTCCTAGTCCAGCATTCAAACCACTACACCATGCTGGCTTTAATGTTAATGTTAATGTCTAGAAAATATTGGAATGCAGGAACTGGATAATAATGTCAGCAGAATTCTCCTTGCAAAATGACAGAACAGAGAATGGCAATTGCAAAGAAATGGGCTAGTTTGCAAGAATCAAACCTGTATCTCATTTGCTGTTTTGCTGCCTGTTTATCCATACTCGCTGTCCTGCTGGGATATTTCCCAGTCTGCTTGGATTTTGTTTCTTATACAAGTACATGCACATATGAAAACACATACACAAGGCTATAGCAGCATGCACATTGCCTATATACAGTGCAGTAATTTATAGTCATTAAAGGCCCCCAAAGTACTATAATGTAGGAGCACCAATAACATCTTGCTGTGCAAGAAATGGAATACCATATGTACTTTCCCAGAGGTACATGTCAAAGGTACATGACATATATTCCCAGGAATATATGTCAAATGAAGTACAACTTACAAGGCCCATGAGGATAAAATATAGGCCAGCTCAGTTTCCATTTTTGTTACATTTTGTTGTTCATTTCTGTCAGGCTTCAGACAAATAAAAGAAACATAATTCTTTTCTGTATGTAGCATAACGCCCACAGTGGCTTTAGTTCTTTTATATTTCTACCAAGACAGGCAAGCAAAGAAGGAGACAAAGAGTGACCTTCCATTTTCTCTCTACTAGCACAGAGAATACAAATTAGGAATCAAAGACTAGTTCAATTTGCCATCATCCTTGCTATGGCAATGTAACTCATCCATTTCCACAAGCTGAGGGAAAAGCCACCCCTCCATTCTCACTTGTGTATCTATTTACTACCATTCCTGTAAGCAACTTTCACCTCCTTAGAATAACTTAAAAGAACAATTTTATTAATGGGTTACATTGGGAACTCGTTAATTTTTGTTGTAACAAGCAGGAAAAGAGTTGTCTTTTTGTCTGTAACAGCCATGGCTTTAATTCACTACTTTTTATTACTAATTCAATAGGAAGGGATTGTCTGCATGTTATTTATTAATGAATTCCTATGCTGACACAATCTGGGTAGTGATAGGTGGTAGGAGGGTCATATTGTTGGCTGCCTACTGCTTCAGCTGGGAAAGATGCTTTCTAATGTCTTTTCTATTTTCTCAGAATGTCAAAGTTGCAAAATCTGAATTAGCCACTTGGGGGAGCTAAAGAACAGTATTCTGTATTTTTCCAATGAGACAGTAGTAACAATAAATTGGCAATAATGAGTAACTTGGTGAGTTATTTTTCTGAACTGCAGTAACTGTAACAAGGTACATGGTCAGAGTAATGTAGCATGGTACAGGATTAGAATAATGAGTAAAAGTAACTGATATATATATACTCATGTTTGTTGCTGCTAACTGCCCTCAAATCAGCTTCTACTCATGGTGACCCTGTGAATGAGAAGCCTCCAAGTCCCCCTGTTCTTAACTGCTTTGCTCAGGTCCTGCAGGCTCAGGACTATGCCCTCCTTGATTGAGTCCATCCATCTGGTATGTGGTTTTCATCTCATTCTACTGCTCCACGTTTCTTAACATTATTGTCGTATCTCATAAGTCATCTCTTTTCATAACGTGATCAAAGTATATCAGCCTCAATTTAGTCATTTTGGCTTCCATGGAGAGTTCAGGCTTGATCTGCTCTAGGACCATTTGTTTGTCTTTTTTGGCCTTCCATAGTATCCTTAGCACTCTTCTCCAACACCATATCTCAAATTTCTTTCCTTTTTTCTTTTTATCAGCTTTCTTCACTGTCCAACTCTCACATCCCTACATAGTGATGGGACACACAATGGCTTAGACCAGGGGTCGGCAACCTATGGCCCGCGGGCTGGTTCCGGCCCTGCCCCCCCCGCTTACCGGCCCCCGCCGACCCCTGTTGCCACCACCGCTGCTGCCTGCCACTGCCACTGCGAGTTTCAGCCACTGCGTGGCCATGCGCATTGCGCCCGCCATTTTGTTTTTCAAAATGGCGGCCGTGATGCATTTGCGCATGCGCAGGAGTACTGCGCATGCACAAACGCATCGTGGCTGCCATTTTGGAAAATAAAATGGCGGGCATGACATGTGCGGCGGCGGGGGTTGTGCACACGCGCCGCCATTCCCCCCCAGCCGGAAGGGAGGACTTCAGCGGACCGGCCCCCGGCTGAAAAAGGTTGCCTACCCCTGGCTTAGACAATCCTAACTTTGGTGTTCAATTTAATATGTTTGCACTTTAAGATCTTGTCTAGTTCTTTCATAGCTGCCTGTCCCAATTCTAGTCTTCTGATTTCTTGACTGCAGTCCCATATCTGATCAATGTTTGATCAAAGGTGTAAAAAATATTTAACTATTTCAATTTCTTCTCCATCTATTGAATTCCTGTAGCTGTTCTGTGGTCATTGTTTGTTTGTTTGTTTTCTTCATATTCAACAGCAAGCCTGCCTTAGCACTTTCCTCACTTTCTTTAGTAATTGTTTCAAGTCTTTGATGTTTTCGCTAATATTATGGTGTTATCTGCATATCTAAGATTTGTAGATAGTCCTTCATCCAACTTTTACTCCTCCTTCCTGTGTGTCTAGATCTCCTATTCATACTTGCATTCATATATAAGTCTAGAAATGATAATCCAAAAATTGACCCAAAAACAACCTGAGATTATGCGCAAGGCAAAACCACTTCCCAGCAATATAACCAGAAAAGAAAGAAAAGTCATCAAGGACCTCAATTCAGACCCAGAAATCATCATTCTCCCAGCAGACAAAGTAAATGCCACAGTAATCATGGAAACAGAACAAAACAAACAAAAAATCAGGGAACTCCTGGATCCTACAATACACAAAAAACTGAAACAAACCCAACCAACAAAATCACCAGGAAAACGAACACCCTGATCAAGAATTCCTCAATTCAGCCAACCACAAGACAAAGTTTGTGCAAATCTGAGGCTCTCCCACCAAGACTGTATGGACTTCCCAAGATTCACAAGGATTCCATTCCACTCCAACCCATAGTGAGTGCCATTGGATGGGGTAGCAATGGGAAGCCCTCTAAGCCCGGTGATAGCAAACTTTTACATGGAACACTTTGAAAAACAAGCCCTGGAAACAGCACCGAAAAAGCCCACAACTTGGTTCCGATACGTGGATGACACTTTCACCATTTGGAGCCATGGAGAAGAAGATCTGGCTGTGTTCCTGAACCACCTGAACAACATCCACCCTAACATCCAATTCACTGTGGAAAAAGAAAAGGAAGGAACACTGCCATTTCTGGATGTCCTAGTCATCCGCAAACCAAACCAATGTCTGAGTCACACAGTATACAGAAAACCTACACATACAGACAGATACCTGCACAAGAACGCCAACCATCACCCAGGACAAAAAAGAAGCACAATAAAAACACTGGTAGACTGGACAAAATGCATCTGTGAGCCCCACTTCTTGGAAGAGGAATTGAAGCACCTAGACTGGGCTCTACAGGCAAATGGTTACTCCAGCTCAGACATCAGAAGGGCTGCCAGACTCAGGAAAATCCAGAGTAGTGAAGACGAGCAACCACCCAAAGGGAAGGTATTTTTACCATATATCAAAGGAGTCACAGACAGAATAGGGAAAGTGGTGAGGAAACACAACCTCCAAATGGTTTACAAACCAACCACGAAAATCCAAAAAATGCTGCGCTCAGCGAAGGACAGGAGAGACCCTCTCACAGCCTCAGGAGTTTACCGCATACCATGCAGCTGCAGACAAGTCTACATAGGGACCACCAAACGCAGTGTCCAAACATGAATCAAGGAATATGAGAGACACTGCAGACTGGGCCAGCAAGAAAAATCAGCAGTAGCAGAACACATTATAAACCATCCTGGACATAAAATGCTGTTTGAAAATACTGAAATTCTGGACCATGCCAACAACTATCAGGTCAGAATGCACAGGGAAGCCATCAAAATCCACAAACACTTGGACAACTTCAACAGGAAAGAAGAAATCCTTAAAGTAAACAAGGTTTTGTTACCAGTCCTACAAAATAAGAAAATCAGCACTCAGCAAATGCAAATGGGAAACCAACCAGGGTCAGGGGCTTTCCCAGCAGACAATAGCAGACAATATCCTTGTTTGCATTCCACCCTGAAGCCATGCCATTAACAACAGAACAAAACCTATTCAATACAGAACAATACACAGTTTACATGGGAATCACTCCTCCCTACCCAGGGTCTCACAGTATATATAGACCCACTCTCTTCTATTCCAGTATTCTCTGAAGATGCCAACCACAGATGCTGGCGAAACGTCAGAAAGAAACTCTTCTAGAACATGGCCACACAGCCTGAAAAACCCACAAAAAAATGATGGATGCTGGCCATGAAAGCTTACGACTTTACAAAACCTGGGTTGACTTATCCACTGGTCAATGTAAGTACTGTAGTTTAACTCTTATTTTTAAAAAATGGAACCGTCTCCTTCTCTGAGTAGAGTGGCAAAAGGCAAGAGCTAAGTTTGTTTCAGGAGCACCTAAAAGAAGCACCAATACCCTCTACTCTGTCCAGCATAGGGTCTCTACAGAACGGCCCAAAGGGCCAGCCTGGAGGCAGGGATGGGGAGGGGCAGATGCACGCTGGGCGCCCCAACCCCACGGCAAGGACATCATGATGCCACATGCTGTCCTTCCGGTGCAGCATCTAGACACGCTGCGCCGGAAGGGGCGCTAAAGAGCTGGCTCTGAAAGGAGCGGCATTTTGCTGGCCTTTTCCAAGCTGGCAAACAGGAGAATCAGGGCAGCTGTGTGTGGTAGCAGAGGCCCCAATGCTCTGCTTCCCAGGGTGGCCCAGGGCCGCCCATCTGCATCCCGCCTTAGTGCCACTTCTGACCTCTTTGGATCCCTGGGAGTGAAATGGTGGCAGTGGCAATGACATACCTTTGGTGCTTCCCCTCAAAGGAGTACTGAGAGGAACTGGGCTTTGAAGGATTTGAATAAGATAGTTGTGTATGTTTGTCAGGTTTTATGAGTTAAAAGCAAACAATATTATCAGATTAAAGATGAAGGCTATAATAATTGCTAACATATTTGCCATTTTCTCTGTTTGCCTTTTTATCCTTTTTGACATGTGTGAATTTTCTTAATTCTGCCTGTACCTGATCGCCTCCCCCACACATCACACAGCCATAATTTACCATACTTCTCCCTTTGTCCATCCAGGTTTTAGGGTGAGATGCTTGCTGGAATTTTGTAAGTTCTTTGGTATCGTTTTCCTTTACTTCGTCCTTTACACATCACCTTTGCTTTGTCTCATTATAGAGTTGCTGAAAAATTACATGGGTATTTTGTCTTTATTTTTTGTTCCAGTGTGTTACATTGGTTGGGACAGAAGATCACCACAGTAGCAAAAAACAACAGATTTCTGTTTTGTTGTTGTTAAATTTTAAATCTTAAATCCCTGTAGACCAATGCTTCCCAAGCTATCTGATGTGGAGGAGCAGAAATTACTAATTTTTACCCCATTGCACCAGAGACTGGTACAATTAATACATGCTCACTAGCTACACATTGTGTCTTACTTTGAAACTCTCCAGGGACCAACATCTGATGGTTCTCAGACTGGCACTAATCCAGAGACCACTGCTTTGAGTACCACTGCTGCAGATGACAATAGGCAGAAATTGGGAGAAATGGTTTACAGCTGTTTTGGTAGCAATGCTGCAGCATACCTATATTGTAGATTTCATTCTGAGTAGCTTCTACAACAAAATGTGGCTCTGGTGGACTCACTCTCTCCCATCCGGTGCATGGTAGTTAACATTAAACACTACCATCCTAAAGTGTTGGGGTTAAATTAAAGCTGGTGCCAAGGATAGTTGTGTAATGTAGATACCAGGCACATCTCTTTACAGACAGCATGCTATTACCAGGTTGCCTCTATGGAAAATATGCTCTCCTTTGTTGCTTATACAGGGCACTTCCAATAAAAAAGAGCCTTTTTGAAGAAGAGCTTCAGCAGAAAACTTCAAAACAAAAATAGCTGCTTTTGGCAAGGATTTAATCTACCCTCTATGAAAGATGGTTTGTTCTCTGACAAAGGATTTCCAGTTCATGAAACTTTTTTAAAATATATTTTGTAGAATAACTGAGAGTCTGTGGCCCTCCTGTGGTCGTTACTTTTTATACAGTTTCACAGATACCTCTCAATTTATAGAGCAATTTTATACTACACAACGGTAGCACTTTGATTTCACTTTAACTGGAATCCTGGGATTTGTAGTTGGTGAGGCACTGAAGCACCCTGGCTGAGAATTCTAAGTACCTGTTCCTAAACTACAAATCCCAGGTTTCTTTCCCTAGTATGCATCCTTGACAACTGAAATGAAATCACAGCCCTATAACTCAAGAAAGGGCTTTCTGATGGGTGGCAAAAACTCTCTCATATCTTTTCTTTTAATTTGTCTTAATATCCTGCAGGGGCAGTGGATTGGATCCAGAACCTACCATATGTAGACTGAAAGGATCTGCTCATGGGAAAAACCTCTGTGTGATTTTTGGGGACACCCGCCCCCCAACCAGAGACCACTCATCAGTGTCCTATGGCCTTCTGGCATTGTCAGGGATTGGAGGGGCTAATATGGGAACGGGGTCTGCTTCCACCTGTCCAATTATAGAAACTCAGTCTGAATTCAACCTCTGTATTTTTAATTGGATTGGAAGTAGAAGAAGGGGCAGGAGGGTACACAGGATATGAGTTTTAGCTAGGTAAAAACATTAATATAAGATGACCTTATTTCTAAAAACACATTTTCTTGAAATTGGCATCTCTAAAATGCATATCCATGGATGTTATCACACCAGGGGTCTCAAAGCAGCAAGAAAAGTGGCATGGAATCAATCCAGAACCATACCGGAATGATTCTGGTCGCACAGCCATAATTCCTCTTTGAAAGAGGAATTACAAAGAGCTGGAATGATGCAGCGATGGCGCAGGGATGATGCAGGGATGGGCGGGGTTTGCTGCGACGTCGTCTGACCACAGGGGCAAAGGATCTAGAATGATGCAGCGATGGTGCAGGCATGGGGCTGCTTTAGACCCCGTGTGATAACGTCCCATGAGAAGCAAAAGAAGTGAAATTCTCTCACCAGTAAAGAATGGATAGAAAATTATTCTCTTTCCATTCTTGGAGTTCAAGTGTATTAGCAACAGTAAGAATACACAGGATCCAACCATGTTGTGTTGTTTGCCTTCCAGCCATCATCATCATCATCATCATCATCATCATCATCATTGCAGCAAGTGACCCTAAAAGTGAACCTATCAAAAAAGGGCTTTTCTTGGCAAGATTTATACTGATGAGGTTTGCTATTGCCTTTCTCTTAGGCTGAGAAAGTATGACATGCCCAAGGTCACCCCATGTGTTACCATAGCCAACTGGAGATTGAAACTGGTTTCCCAGAGTCTTAGGCCACCACTCAAACCACTATACCAAATTGGCTCATCCAACCATGTTGACTATTACGGTAGTTAAATTCCATACCTTAGGAATATCACTCATTGTATTTTTTTTTAAAAAAAAAAAAGACCAATTTTTATGCTTTTCACATTGTGACTTTAATACTTTGATTGAAAAGAAGAGAAGGTTAAGAGGTGATATGGTAGCCCTATTTAAACATTTGAAGAGATGTCATACAGAAAATGGAACAAATTTGTTTTCTGCAGCTCCAGAGAATAGGACCCAGAGCAATATGTTCAAACTACAGGAAAAGAGATTCCACCTCAACATTAGGAAGAACGTCTTGACATTAAGAGCTGTTTGACAGAGGAACACACTCCCTTGAAGTGTAGTGGGGTCTTCTTCTTTGGAGGTTTTTAAACAGAGGCTGGATGGCCATCTGTCAGGGTTCTTTTATTGTGTATTCCTGCATGGCAGGGGGTTGGACTGGATGGCCCTTGACTGGATGGCCTTCCAGCTCTGTGATTCTATGATTTATTGTATTTACATTCTTATTTTGATTGTTCTTGTATTTTGTGTCTTTAGTATGGGAAAAATAATCCCCATGAAATATATTTGATTTAGCCATGACTTATCTACATCACACTGATTTCAGTAGATCTTTCCAAGGCATAACTACGTTTCAATCCAACCCTAGGTTTTTAATAGTTAGCTTGTCACCAGTAAACTACCTTGACATTCTGTGATACAAAACGATAGGATTGTAGTGACAAAAGCACAATCACAAGCTTACACAAAAAGGGAAATCAATATGCAATTTATCATTATCACACAATGGTTTAGAGCAGCCTTCCCAACTGGGAGCCACACACATTTGCTAGATCTGTGGTTCTCAAACTGTGGGGTGAGACCCCTGGGTTGGGGGTGAGAGTTCATCAAGGGGGGCATATGACTCAGAGGCACTGATCCCCTTCCCCTCCTTTTCCCAAACTTTTTTGGTCCTGGAGGAGAAGAGAGGTGAGGAGGGCACATGGAGCAGTTGTCTTTGCCTGAGGGAGGAGGAGAAGGAGAAAGAGGAAAGCTCACTGGATCATGGCCTCTAGTGAGGCCCATCCTGAGCCACCTTCTTCTTCCCCCACCCATCCATCTTTGCCCCAGATCTTGGAAAGAGATGCTGAGGCAGCCTCCATCAGAGCCAATGGCACCCCTAGGGTTGGTGTCACCCAGTGCGGTAACTCATGGTGTCACCCCCTGCCCCATTGACCTCTTCCCATTTCACACCATACAGAATACTTAGTAATGCTCTTTTGCACTAATGTACTCATAAATCATAATTCCCATATACCACTGAATGTAATGCTAATAGTTGTGACATAAACAACTAGCAAAATTAGAATTATACCTTCAAATTACAATATCATAAGCACAACCTACATGTATTTACATATATATAGTGAATGGTTAAAATGTAATGTTTTTAAAATAAATTTTAAAATAATATTTTTTTAAAAAAAATCATCTTTTTAAAAAAAAATTTAAAATGTTGGCATTTGAAATTTTAATTTTAAATTTTTGGGGAAGCTCTCCTTTCTCCTTCCACTGAGCTTCACCCCACTCCCACCATCTCTTAAAACATTTTAAAGGGAAGCAAATGAATGCTACAGCCCATTTCTGCCAAAAGGAGCAGTGGTGTCACCCTTCCTTTAAGATCTCATCTGGGGCAGTCTGCACTCCCCCGCACACACCCCTAGTGACACCACTAAAGCACCCTCTCAGTCCAATGTGCCCTAGGCACACGGTGGCTGGAAAGACAGTGGCCACAATGGTCCCCAGTGGCAGAGAAGGCCAGTGGCCCCTCTTTCTTAGGGCTGTCATCATCAACTGGCTCTGACTGGGGCCAGTGACATCACTAGGTGTGTGTGTGTGTGTGTGTGGTGCTGCAACCTGCACCGGGTGACATCCCAGAAGGGGGAATGACACTCAGTCAAGTCCTCCCCCCACACTATCCTGTGCTCCCACCCCCATGCCATCCTGTCCTTTTCCTCATCAGGAAAAGGCAGGGTGGCACAGAGGGAGGGAGTTTGCACTGTCCCAAAAGCCCCAGCCCCCACACCAGGTCACACCCAGTGTGGGGACACCACTGACTGTGACTTCTCAGAAGCAGAAAAGAAGAGGCCTTGGTGGCGCTGCTTCCAAACAAGCAGCATGTCAGAGTGGCCAGATGAAGAGGAACAGTGCAAGTGCACTACTTCCTGCTGGTGGTGCTGCTGGAGCAGAGCATGTACCTGGGCTCAGCTTTGCCCTACATCATCACCCAGCCAGCTGGGGACTCCCATTCACAGGGAGAGGCATGCGACAGACAAGCTGCTCCTCTAGTCTGGTAAGGCAGATGAGTGGGTGGTGCGTGGGCAGGATGGGACCCAAGGAGGGGAGGCACAAACAAAGAGGCCTTTGGGCAGCGGTTGGAGATGGTAGGATGGCAGACGATTTGAGGGTCCAGTGGAACCAGCTTCCAAGAGGCCCCATTTCTCTATACTGAATTTATTTAAATAAAACTGTTCTAATTTGAACCATCTTATATCCTTATAAAATGTTAAAATATGAATATACATGAATGTGCAAATTAAAATAAAGTGGGTCCTTGATATCCTCTGGGGTTTGGTTCCAGGCCCCCCTGTGGATACCAAAATCTGTGGATGCTCAAGTCCCTTTAAGTACAATGGCATAGTAAAAAGGTGTCCTTTATATCAAATGGCAAAATCAAGGTTTGCCTTTGGAATATTTTCAAGCTGTGGATGCTTGGATCCATGGATGCAGAGGGTTAACTACACACACTAAACAAACAAAATATTTTTATTCATATACTATGTTGAGTGCAGGGGGTGATGTCTGCATGTAGTTGGAAAGGATACATCTACATGCATAAATGTAAAAAAAAAAATGAGAATCACTTTGCTAGCTTGTTAATTTTGGTTATTCCCAGGCATATATGGTCATCTGGATAGTGAACACTCAACCAGAAGTCTGCATAAGAAAGTTCTGATAAAGTCACAAAGCTGAAGCTTCATTTTCTGACACAGAGCTTGGAAAAAATAATTTTGAGGGACTACACCTCCTAGAATTCCCCAGTGGCCATGCTGATTGAGCTATTCTAGGATTTACTAGTCCAAAAAATGTAACCTTTCCAAGCTCTGGAAAGTAAGGAGATGTTTTCAGTGCAGCCAAACAAATTGTTTCCTCCAAGGAACTCAGTTATCGATTTTGCAGTAACATCTAAAAGGATCAAGCTATAGCCATTGCTGATGCATTGCCATTTAGAGTAAGGGAGAAAACAACTTTGTGTTCTTTCTCACTCTGTGTTCTTTCTCTCCTGGGATTTTTTCTAGGTCAAGCTGTACAATATCCAGCCCTGATCCATTAATAATCATCAGGTAAATAATAATCCAGCCAGTTTCCACTGCCTACTCAGGTTCAGTTAACTTATTTCAGGACATGCAAAGCAAAAAAAATGAATGATGAACAGATGATGGGATTGTGCAAGTTACGTTTTTGGACAACAACTTCTAGAATCCTGCAAGAGATCCCTAGGAGCTATAGTTGAAAAGTGACTTTTCTAAGTTTAGAGAACAGGCAAAAACTGTTCAAAAAACATGATTGTGCAGCATCACAACCAGGGCAGACTTCATGTTTTGAGAGTTCCTTGATTCAAGATAACTTCAAGGAACTCCTCCTCCTCCTCCTCTTTGACCTTTGCAGCAAAAGGGAGGATCGGGGCCATGGTGTGGGGTTGCTTCCCGGGGCAAGCTCTGTGCCGCCCCAAACAGCGGTCTGCATCAGCCCATAGGGGCTAAACAGACAGGCAAAAAGAGGTACTTCCAGGCTGACTTGAAGGTGTGGCATTTAGATGACGCACACCTTTAAGCCAGCCAGAAAGCGCCCTCTAGGCACCTTATGGGGAGAAAAGCCACTTCAAAAAGAATCAGCTTTTTTCCGCTTCTTCCTGAAAAGTGTGCACCTTCGCACGTGTGTATAAATGCACCAATTGAAGTGCGGCTCTAAAGGGGTGTTCTTTCCAAACCCTAATCCTAATTGTGCATGTAAACACCCCATCGCTGGAGTACACTTAAAAGGGATAGAGCTGCTGCACATGAGTGGTGGGGTGGTGGTGGTGGCAATGCCCAAAAGAGAAACCATGGAATCTCTCATGGAGATGAGTACAACATCCACTAAACAGACAGTCAAAGAGGGGGCGTGGGGTAAAGGTGCAAATGTATGCAGGTTCACAGGGACGGCCATGCAATGGGATGGCAGTCACCGGCAGTGTGGTCCTGCTAAGGTGTGCAGGGATGTTGGTGGGGACAGTAAAAAAAGCACCCAGTGGCACAGCTTGAAGCCGTGCCACGTGGTCATGACATGCGTACTCCAGCCACATTGGGAATCGATGGTGTGGTTGGTGGGGTTTCAATGTGGCTTCAGAAAATGCAGCTTCAAGCCACTTTTTCCTGCCCGTCTGTTTCACCCCTAAATATGATAGAGTTAAATGAGTCATTTGTTATAGAATAGCGCCATCTACTGTCACAAGAGGGAAAACATACTAGGCATGGTTAAAAATGGTATGATCCTGTATAAATGGTATGACCTGTGATGTAATTTTTAAAAAGATACATAGTTTGGTATGTATAAAAGGCAACGCCCGGAAGGGCTCGGTGCGCAGTATGGCTGAACAAATTCCCCTGTGCCATTTGCATGCAAATAAAGCCATCTAGGCCTGAGGACCTGTTTCAAGTCTCTCTCTGTTAAATCAGTGAATCATAACAAATATACTTAGGATGTGTCTACATAGACAAGAAAATACATACCCACCTCTGGAGAGAAGGCAGAATAGAGCAAGCCCCGCAACAGCCAATAGAATGTGAGTTGGTGGCAGCCAATCAAATCAAAGGCTGGAGCTGATATATAGTTGGTTGCTAATAGTAGGAATTCAGTTAGAGATAGGGTTATTGTTGGAGTCAGACTGGGTCTGGTAGTGTACCAGTCCAGAAGAGCTAAAGCTCAAAGGGGAGGGATTTAGCTCTAGTACGAACTCCAAGTGAGGGGGTTTCTGGGTTTTGATATCCTGTGGGATATAGGTAGCCTGAGTGGCTAGGATAGTAAGAGGTTTGGGAAGGTGACCAAAAGTCAGGATGGTGTGTGTCCTAAGTGAGAATAACTGGTGTTCTCTAGATAGAGAGAAGTGTAACAATGTGTAACAAAGTGTAACAAGAACAAGTGCATATACCAACTGAATAAGTGAAACATTATTAAACTGTTTTTCAAATAAAGTCTTATTGTTGTTCAATTATAAGCTTGTCTGAACCTGGAAGTTAGTATACACACTACTAACAATTGAAACCTATTTTGAGGAGTAAACCCTTAGGTAAAAGTAAAAGAGACTTTGACAAGTAAATAAGGTGTTTCAGTAGGTCACGTTACATTGGTGGCAGTAGTGGGGTAGAAAATCCCATTGTGCTGTCACTTGAAGAAAAGGGTTGGGTGAATGGGACTCACTGTGATAATTTGGTGGCGGCGGTGGGCATATATTCGGGGTCTCTATTCTATTTTATTTTAAATTTATTTTAAATTAATTGTGCATTATGCTGTTTTAACATTCATCTGATTTAATACTGTCTTAAGGGGGGGTGGGGGGTTATTGTATTTATTTGTTTTATGGATGTATACACTTTTAACTGTAAGCCGCCCAGATTGATATTTCAATGGGCGGGGTATAAATAAATTTTATTATTATTATTATTATTATTATTATTATTATAGGGCTGACATCTGAGGAAAAATTGTTTAGTGAAGGAGTGACACATGTATAAGGACATGGAGAGAAGGCTCCCTCAGATCTATAGAGGCCATCCAGTTTCCCAAATCTAAATTCTTCTGTATTTTCAATAAAGTTTCCATTTTGAATATGAAATAGCTCAGATAACCATTGAGATATTTGAGATCTAGAATGGGATGATAAGTTCCATTTGTCTTTGGAACTGTGAAAAAGCTGAACAAATGTCTAAATTTATGTGAGCCCTCCCTTCAATCCATCATATACCATCTGATCTCAGAGGGAGAGATGCAGGCCCATTTCCATCAGGCCTGGCCTAGATTAAGAAGCAGGTCCATCTGCCATGGTCCAGGCCCTGGAGGGAGAGAAGAACCATTGGACTTATTCCCCTTCCCCACTGCCATTCCCTTCTCCTTTTATGTCATGCCTTTTTAGATTGTAAGCCTGAGGGGCAGGGGACCATCTAATTAACCATTTGTAAGCTGCTCTGACAGCCTTTGCAGCTGAAAAGTGGGGTATAAATAGGTTTTTGTGGGCTTTTCAGGCTGTGAGACCATGTTCTAGAAGAATGTATTCCATCTGTGGCTGGCATCTTCAGAGAAATACTTTATTTATTTATTTATTTGGGATATAAATACTCTAAATAAATAAATAAATAAATAAAAATAACCTAAGTCTTATGGCACCCTCTCTATAGCCTTCATTTCTAACAAATGATGCATTTTAATATTTCCTTTGATGTTGGTGAGGAAACAAGCCTTCATTTATTTTGTATCCTTGTTTGACCTCCTGTAAAAGCCCATTGGTCTGATGTTACTGAATGCTACAAGGTTCCGAAGTTCAGAGTTGTGCCCCCATTAATATTTTCAAAACATCATTATTGAGATCTTCCTCTTTTCTAAGAGGCTCCTACTCATCTATTTGGCTGATTTTTCCATAAAATCCTTGCCTATGATATTGATCTCGTGATCTGTTTCAATTTTGTCTTTGCCATTTTGAAATCATTAACCTCCTCTTTCTTCTTTCCTCTATTCCTCTTTCTCCACAAAAGGTGGAGTATGTACCATGAAAATACTTCTTATATACTCTTTTCTTTGGTATGGTAGGCATTACCTGCTTCTTATGATTATTTTCTAACACTTTCTCTAAAGCTGCCTCAACCAACAACAATTGCACCCCCCCCAAAAAAAAGGTTGTCCTAGTTCTTGATCAATGTACACACTGTTGTCAATGTACACACTGGTGAGCTCTTTCTGGCTGCAACTTAAGTATACTTAGGATGTGTCTACATAAACAGGAAAATCCATACCCACCTTGTAGCCACAGCTCATTTTTCTGGACCACAGTGAACCCATTAGTGCTGCATTCACCATGGTGAGCTCAGCTTTGGTGTAAAAGGGTGATCCTGTGATGGTCATGTGTCATGTACTGTGCAGTATTGCCCTGGAGTGCCAGCCACACATACAATTATCCAGATTTTCCAGGTAAATCCAGGATAAAAGGCATTTCTTTTTAAACCGGCTTTTCGTTGAAAAGCTCCACATTGCCTGCCAATCATCATGAACCTTGTATGCCCAGTTCACAATGGCTATGAGGTGGACAGGGATTTTTTGTAGCAGCTTAAAGCTGTAGAAATCAAACTAGTCCTGCCCTGAGGATTACAACCTGAAAAACAGCTTCTAAAATAGTTACAGGCTAAATACCTACATCGAAGCAATTAGAAGTAGAAGTGCAATTCTAATGAGGCATTTAGTCAATAAAACGGTTTCTGCTAATTGCAACTGTTTCTGAGATTACAGTTTATCTTTTCTTTATATGCTCAAAGGTCAGAAAAGTGTGCCCTGTTTGCTGTGTGTGACCCCTGAACCCCACTTTTGCAGTCCCTAAAGTTTCTTGGCAGTTCCTCATTCCCCCTTGATTTTTTGTTCTGTTTCTTCAGGCCAATTTTGGGCTTTGGTTTTTCCCCAGATAGGTCACATATAGTCCACCCCGGTTTAAAATGGCCAGATTAGTCTTGTTATGTACCTTCAAGTAAACTGTGACTTAAAGAGACCCCCTCATAAGGTGTTCTTGACAATGGGGTCATTCGCACTACATTATAAAAGTGGTTTGCAAACCAGTTTAAAAGTGGGTCATTCACATTTGCATCAGATTTTTTCAACCCAAATTGCGCTGGGCCAGGCGCAAATCTCCCTTAAACCAGGCTTTTTGGAAACTGGAATTTTAGCGGTTCTTTTGAAAAGAACCAGTCTTTTTCTACCAGTCACAAATGGAAACTTGCTGTTGATTCAATTTGGAGCAGAGGAAGGGAGAAGTTAATGCACAAGGGGCGGATCATGCCAGCCAAAGCCAAAGCCAGGGAGGGAGTTCTTCCAGGAACATCATTAATGTACTTTTTAAAATAAATAAATAAATAAAATGACAGCTTACGCACACTTTTGCAATTGCTTCCCCGCACTAGACCATACCTTTAAATACTCACATCATTGATATGACAAAGGTGTACATGATTTGATTGATTTAAAAAAAAAACTATCAGTGTGTGGGGGGTAAGGGTTTATTTTTTCTTCTTTCCTCAGAAATAAAACCACATCTTACTCTGTTCCCAAGTTGGTACTAACAAAGCTCTTGCACACATATTGTACCCCACATTTAAATCCAAGAAGGAGGGGGTTCTTGCCTGAGAGAGTGTGACTTCTCTGAAGGCGAACCTATCCCAGGTTTTCTTTGCAATGTTTCTTCAGAGGGGCTTGCCATTGCCATCCTCCAAGGCTGATGGGGGCAGGGAGGATTCACCCAAACAGTGTGACATATGTGTGCATCATTTGATTGGCAGTTTTTTTAAAAAAGTGAGAACGATTGAAATGGCGGCTCCATTTTAAATTGATACAAATGGCAATGTGAACTCCAACAGAGTTAAATTGCCATGGAGAGATTCAATCGGGGTAAACATATTGGGAACTTCAATTCAGAATTGTAACATCGATTCCACTCAGATCTCTGTGCTACAAAAATGCTAGTGTGAGCCCAATGTTTATTCATTGTGTTGTTGTTGTTAAAAAAATACAAACTATACAAAATCAATCCATAAAAATCAAAATGACATTATACATTATACATACTTTCTTACATTTCCATTCTTATCCTTCACACAAACATAAAATTCCATTCATTCTTAATATTTGTTACTCCCGTAGGTGTTCCTTAAGCAAGTATTTTTATTTACAATATATATATATGTATGTATATCTTGTTGTTCTTTTGTCTGATTTACCTTTGTATACTCTAATTCTTATTGTCAATTAACTCTTAAATAAAATATTTATTTTCTTACTTTGTTGTTTTATCCCTTAAAAAAATTAAGGATTACAAAATCTTATACGTTAATCAGCAAAGGATGATTCTAATTTCTTTTAATTTTACTGTCTCTTTCTGCCTTTAATTCAATTTTCTTCTATATTTTTCCTGTATTTTTCATCCTTTAAAGATATCTTTAATTAATATTATTTCCCCCCATTTTTTCTTCATGTAATCCACAACTCTTTCCAAGTCTTGAAGTAATCTGTATTCAATTTATAACATAGCTTTTTAGACAAAATATCCATTTCCATCATGTCCAATATTTTTAGTAACCAATCTTCCATTAGTGGGATTTTTCCTTTTTCCAGTGTTGTGCATATAGCATTCTTGCTGCTGCCAACATATACAAATTATTTTTTTTCATTTTCCTCTTCTATATGATTTAACAACAAAACTTCTGGTTTAAACTCCAATTCAATGTCTAGAATTTTCCTAATCTGGCCATTGATTTGTTTCCAATAATGTTTTGCTTTTCCACAAGTCCAGCACATATGGAAGAATGTTCCAGTTTCATTATGACATTTCCGACAGACATGGCTTCCCATTTTATAAATTTTACATATTTTTTCAGGTGTTAAATACTACCTACATATTATTTTGTAAAAGTTTTCTTTTATATCCTGACTCAAAGTATATTTCATTCTTTTTTTCCAAGATCTTCCCCACTGAATAAGTTCAATTGCTTTACCACAATTCTGTGCCCATTTAATCATGGGTTCCTTGATTACTTCATTTTCAGTATATATTTCCAATAGCTTTCTACAAAGTCTAGAAATTAGAGTTGTTATTTTTTTGTTCATATAACCTCTTCTAAAATATTTATTCAGAGGAGGTTTGCCATTGTCTTCCTCTAAGGCTGAGAGAGTGTGGCTTTTCCAGGGTCACAAAGATTCAGATCCTGACCTTCCAGAGTCCTAGTCCATCACTCAAACCACACTAGATTAGAAGTGTATTTACTAGCATTGTAGTGGACTGTATGTCACTTTTGCACTAATGACTTTGAGGTGTTCAATTTTTGAATTTCCATCAGGACATTAAAAGGAAATGAACAAAATAGTCTTTGAAATGGCAGGGGAAGTGATCCTGGAATTACCAGGCCAGGATTGAAAATCCACAAAACAATGATACCTTTATTGAGCCAACCAAAATGCACATTATACATGTTGCAAGCTTTCAAAGCTCCACTGGATTCTTCACTGTTGTCTGATGAAGAAGCCACTGGAGCTTCAAAAGCTTGCAACATGTATAATTGGCATTTTTGTTGGTCTAATTAAGGAATCACTGTTTTGTGGATTTTGGATGATGATGATAATGATGATGATGATGATGATGATGATGATGATGTACTTTGCTATATGACCAACATTCATGTAATACTGGATATGTTTTGAGGCCAGGATTGGGTAATTTTGAGGGTTTCCAAATGATGCAATAAAAACTGCATTTTAAAAAAAAAAAATGATATTTAAACATTTCCGTACCTGTTATATCACAGACAATTCAAACTGATATTCCAGAAAAATGTGCATGTATTTAAAAAAAAAAAGGGGGGGGGGAGTTCACTAGAGTTAAAATGAAATATGATTATCTAACCACAAGGTGGCATCAAATTATCACAGCACACATTTTAGCAACTGAAAACATTGCTAAAAAGACTAGTCACCAATCATTATTGAAATAAAACAGAGTTGGCCTTGTTGAAATTATGCCATAATGCTGTTTCTTGCCAAAATAAACCAATAAAATAATTCCAAAATTAATTATTTAGGATATTATTTATTTAAAATAATTTTTGCCATAATACATTAAATAAAATAAATGTTTAGCCTCAGAACATGTACAAGTGTATCTGTGAGGACTTTTAGGCTTGGTGATAACTGAAAGTGGGCTACAATAACTGTAAAATGGTTTTATCCATTGTTGTCTAAAATGATGTTGGCACAAATTGCCAAAAGCTGGGGGATAGTGTTATATTTACATCTAGGAGAGACCGCATAACACCTGTACTAAAGTCTCTCCACTGGCTGCCTATCAGTTTCCGGGCCCAGTATAAGGTGTTGGTTATTACCTTTAAAGCCCTACATGGCTTGGGTCCAACCTATCTCCGGGACCGCCTCCTCCCATACAATCCACCCCGCTCACTTCGATCTTCTGGGAGGAATCTGCTGCAGCCGATAAAAATGAGGCTGTCGGAAACCTCCCAGAGGGCCTTCTCCCAGACTATGGAACAGCCTGCCGGACGAGGTCCGTCAGATCACAACCAGCTTTAAAAAAGCTGTCAAGACAGATCTCTTCCGGCAGGCCTTTCCTGATTAGATTCCCGGCTTTAGGAGTTCCCCATCTCTTTCTCCCCCACCTTTGGTTAGAGTTGGTGCTGCTATCTGTTTTTGGCTGCTTGAGTGTTTTAATATGTTTTAATATGTAATTTGTTTAACACCTTTTTAAGAGGTGGGTGGGTTCTGGGATTCTTAGGTTTTTATGTAATATTGTAACATGTTTGTTGGATTTTAATGCTGTAAGCCACCCCGATTGCTTGACAGAGGGGTGGGGTATAAATAAAATTTGTTGTTGTTGTTGTTGTTGTTGTTGTTAGTCAACAAGATTTATTTGAATCACAAAATTCCGGACAAATTTCTAAATCAGAAAAAAAGTTGGTAAAATATAAATGATTTGAAGCTAAGTGTGGGACTAGCTGTTTTCTCCCCATATATGGGGCTGACAACTTAAGAGCATCTAGAGGCCAATTTTTCATGCTAGGAAAACACTATCCATGCACACTAAGCCTAAATATAGGAATCCATTAAACTCTAATACAGGGATAGGGAACATATGATCTGCTGATTCCGCAAAGCCCCATCCCCAATTTTGTGGCCCCTGAGGATGCCTCAAAGCCTCCAGATCCCATCAAAAGTGGGGTTTTAAATATAAAATGGCATATTTTCAAGTGATTCTCCCCACTACCACACCTAAGCATCCTAAAAACGGCCCCCAGTGCAGTGGTTTACTTACTGTGCCGCTTTTCACCCCAGCTGCTGAAAAATGGCCATAAATCCATCCAAATAGGAATTAGATGTTGCATGATGCCGTTTCCAGTTCACTAGCAATGCACACAGGGATGCACAGGGGAAAAACGGACCCCCTGCTGTAGTTGCCCATCCTGCTGTACTGGAACACAAACACACAATATCACTGAGAAGTTAACATTCCCACGCCAGCTTCATTATATAATTGGCTATCAGTGTGCAAACTAGAGGCAGAGAAACATACACTATTGTTTCATCATTATTTATATCCCCCATTCCTCCCCTCCAAACCCGGGCCTCTTTTGTACAAGACAATTATAGTACCTTGATTCCACTTTAACTGCCATAGCTACTTCTTGGAATCCTTGGATTTGTAGTTTGGAGAAGCACTAGAATTATCTGGCAAATAATTGTAAGCATCCCACCCTAGACTACAAATCCAAGGAGCTCATAGCATGGAAGTATGGCAGTTAAACTTAAATCAAAGTGTTATAACTGTGACCTCAGGAATCAGGACATGTGATTTCAAGAATGGAAAATAAAGAGTAGATGGACCTCCATGATGATTTTAACACATTGTCACATCCTTGGGCTACAACACTAAGAATACTTAACATCTTACTGAATTCACAGGGAAGTATTTTTGCATAAATATACAAGGAACCTCTTAAAGAGGAGGAGGAATGTTTTTGGTTCATGAATTTAATTTGATAGCATCTTCACTTTTCTCTTAAGCCAAAGGCTAGAATGTGTTTTTAAGTGATAGGGATGGCTTGTCAGACCTTCAGCAGTAGATGATGTGAGATGTTGAAGGAGAGGCCTTTGTATCACATATTATGCCCTTTGTCATGTTCAACTTGTGGTCTACCTGGACTCCTAGATCCCTTTCACACGTAGTCTCATTCAGCCAGGTGTTCCCCATCGTATATCTGTACTTTTCATTTTTCCGCCCTAAGTGCAGTACCTTACATTTCTCCGCATTGAATTTCATTTTGTTAGCTTCGGCCCAGCTTTCTAGTCTATTCAATTCATTTTGAATTTTGATCCTGTCCTCTGGAGTATTAGCTACTCCTGCTAATTTGGTGTCGTCTGCAAATTTGATAACTATGCCCCCAATACCGTCATCCAAGTCATTGATAAAGAGATTGAATAGCACTGGGCCCAGGACAGAGCCCTGTGGCACCCCACTGGTCACTTCTTTCCAAGTTGAAAAGGAGCCATTGCTGGCCGAACGCAAAGGGTGCTCAACAATGGCTCCTTTTCAACTTGGAAAGAAGTGACCAGTGGGGTGCCACAGGGCTCTGTCCTGGGCCCAGTGCTATTCAATCTCTTTATCAATGACTTGGATGACGGTATTGGGGGCATAGTTATCAAATTTGCAGACGACACCAAATTAGCAGGAGTAGCTAATACTCCAGAGGACAGGATCAAAATTCAAAATGAATTGAATAGACTAGAAAGCTGGGCCGAAGCTAACAAAATGAAATTCAATGCGGAGAAATGTAAGGTACTGCACTTAGGGCGGAAAAATGAAAAGTACAGATATACGATGGGGAACACCTGGCTGAATGAGACTACGTGTGAAAGGGATCTAGGAGTCCAGGTAGACCACAAGTTGAACATGAGTCAACAGTGCGATGCAGCAGCTAAAAAGGCCAATGCAATTTTAGGCTGCATCAGTAGAAGTATAGTGTCTAGATCAAGAGAAGTAATAGTGCCACTCTATTCTGCTTTGGTCAGGCCTCACCTGGAATACTGTGTCCAGTTATGGGCACCACAATTCAAAAAGGATGTGGAGAAACTGGAGCGTGTCCAAAGGAGGGCAACTAAAATGGTGAAGGGTCTGGAAACCAAGCCCTATGAGGAACGACTTAGGGAGCTGGGGATGTTTAGCCTGGAGAAGAGAAGACTGAGAGGTGATATGATAGCTGTGTTTAAATATTTGAAGGGATGTCATATTGAGGAGGGAACAAGCTTGTTTTCTGCTGCTCCAGAGACTAGGACCCGAAACAATGGATGCAAGCTGCAAGAAAAGAGATTCCACCTCAACATTAGGAGGAACTTCCTGACAGTAAGGGCTGTTCGACAGTGGAACACACTCCCTCGGAGAGTAGTGGAGTCTTCTTCCTTGGAGGTCTTTAAGCAGCAGCTGGATGGTCATCTGTCGGGGATGCTTTGATTGGGAGTTCCTGCATGGCAGGGGGTTGGACTGGATGGCCCTTGTGGTCTCTTCCAACTCTATGATTCTATGATTCTATGATTCTATGATTCTATGATAACCACTACCTTCAGCTGGAGTGGTGGACACTGCTGCCCCATTATCAGAGCTGAAGAAATCTTCCTATCCAATCAAGTTTTGTTCTTAAAATGGGAAGAGCATCAACTTGTTTTATCACCTTAGGCAACAAAATATTGGGCCAGGTCTAGTACCTGAGATCCTTATAACAAAGACAGGTCACAGAAAACAGGAACTTACACAAATTTAAAATCAGGAAGCAAAAAATACAATTAAATAAAGTTTGAGACTAACTATTTACAATTGAAAAGTTATACATTAGATGAAAGAAGGGTGTAAAATAGATTTCGCAGAAAATAAACGACAACAAACAGCTTAGGAAAATCTCAATTTACCGGTACTCATATAATTTACTAGGACAACACTCACCTAAGTTGTACAAAATTAATATAATAAAATAAAATTTACACAAGCAGATCAACAATATAAAGAGTCAAAAAGCTTCATAAAAATGGTCAAGATAGAATAGGTAAACAAGGAAGGACGCTATGTACAAAATATAATCCATGAAGTAAGTGAGAAGTCAGTATGCTTGGGAAGATAGATGATTTGAACGTATGTAGTAGGATGTTTTAGAGTTAAGAAAGTCAGTGGGAAAGAAATTAGATTTAGAGAAAGATATAGCAAGAATGTTTAAGGACGTAGATGAAGGTGTGAGTATGTAAGGAAAGAAAGTAAGTAAGGAGGAAATTGTAGATAAAAAGAATGGAAGAATGGTTGAAGGATATACAAGAAGGTAATGGAAGAGAAGAATGATTATGATGGTATTGGGTGAGAAATAAGAAAGAAAGAATGAAAGGCAGAAAAGAAATAAGTGTAAGATAGAAAATGGGTGTGTTTCTTTTCCTAGTAAATTACTGTTTAGGTAATTTTGTGTTAGTTTGTCTTGTTTGTTTGTTTGTTAAATTGTATGTGTATTTTGTATAGATATGTGATGTCTTTAATAAAATGTATTAAAAAAAAGAAAAGAAAAGAAAACAGGAACCTACAATAGCTCTCCAAAGGCAAACAGCTACAGTATCTTTATGAGACGCCACCACAATAATGGCTCCCACTCCCCATAGAGAACATGTTGCAGGAATTCTTTTTAAAATCCACAGGAGGGTAAGATTTTAAAGGTAGGCTCTAGGGACGTATGACCAGTCATGGAGGATCTGTAGTAAAGACAGAAGAGGCATTTATTCTGTTTACCCAGTAGCACAGACAAACAATTCCCTGCTCTTCTACTGCTTCTGGATCATTTCGCTGCTGCAGAGCAAACAGAAATATCAGTGCAGTAGTACATCGGATTGCAACCACCTAAAAGGCAGAACAGTCTGTACAATTTTCCCTTGGTCCATGCAATTTGGCAGTGTTCTGTCTTAAATAGCCAGCAAGTTCATGTCATGAATTTTTTTTTTTACCCCATCCAACATTTCCACATGTGATTATTAGTCAGAAACAGCAGCTCTTTCTCTGACCAGCTAATTGGTTCTGCATACTGAGCAACTATTATTATAAGCAATTAAATGGGTGTATATACTGAGCAGGCATGTGAATGGCACGACTTTTGAAAGAAAAAGTGACTGTTAGACCTTTGCTGAAAACACCACTACAGCTGTTGTGAAGGATAAAAAGGCTAAACAAAGGAAATGCTTTTAAAGGAAGTACATAGTCAGGGGTGATCCTACCATAAGGCAGGGTGAGGTAGCTGGCTTAGGCAACAGATGTTGGAAGGAGCAACAGAAACTACCATGGACCCTGGCTTTGTACATCTTTCTATGTTGCCCTGCAGAAGAAGTAATGTCTGCTTGTGCCTGGCCTGGGTTGGCTGGCTGTTTTATCTAGTTATCTTTGCACAAGAAAATTGGCAACAGTCCCTGACTAAACAAGTAGGCAGAGAAGCAAATCAGTTCAGGCCACACGCTTCAGCCAGAATCATGCTTATGCTTAATTTCCTCTGCTCAGGCGATGCACACTTGTGCCATTACTGTTGTATTGAAGTATTTGAGTGGACAGTCATCAGGTATCATAATGATGAGTATCAGGAGATATTGAAGTCAAGTCAGATCAGAACATACTGTGTGCCCTGCCCTTCAGCCCCATGGCTTGCCTGCTCCCCGTGGGTGTAGTGAAGCTTGTTATGAGTGTCAAAACAAGATTTAACTGCTGGTCTAGATGACTTCTCTATATGAAACAGGGGAGAGCAGCGATGTCTGGTGTCTGATGTATCGATGGGGGGGAGTAGATCTGCTTTGGATTTTCAGATAATGTTAAAAGGGCTGTCCAAGGTACTGAACCTGTTTTGGATGGATCTTTCAGAGTTCAAATTAAAGTCCTGAGAAGATTAAGCATCCCACTGAAATGGGACACACCAACCACAACCAGGGGGAGGGATGGAGACTGATTTGTCTTTCATCTTACACCACAAAATGTCTTGGGCCAGTTTTGTATATTGTTGAGAGTCACTACCAGCGCCATCTCCAGGATCATTCCTCCCTTTATTGAAATGGTAGCCCTTAGACCAGCCTTGGAGCTCACCAATTCTTTTTGCCAAATGTCTTTTGAAATCTTCAGGCTCATTTTCTGTGTGTGAAGTAGAAATATCTGAAAACCTCTAGAATTGTTAATTTGATTCTATGAATAAAAACACAGCAATTCCAATATATATATATATATATATATATATATATATATATATATATATTAGGTCCCAGAATCTTTGTACTCAGGGAGTTTCTGTAAAACTTATAACATGCCCCCTGGTAGATTGAGCAATTCCTGGATGAACTAGCAGAACAACAGCTTTGCTTGGATACATTGCCAGTTTCCATTCTGAGCATCATAAACCAAGACTTCATCACGAGGGATGAATGGAGGAATTGTAATCATGGCCATGTGGCGCAACCACCTTAGAAATGATTCATATATCCTTCCTTTCATTATGTAAAAGATAATTTGGTGAGCTGAACTCATTTCTGCAATGGCTGGTGATTTGGCAGAAATACCTAGGGAGAGGAAATGGAGCCAGACATTCTCAGCTGGCATTTGCAAGTGCCAACTGAGAGGGCTTTACCCCCTGCCTTCCCAACAGGAAGAAGGGGGAAATAATAAAGCTGGCTTCTCAGTTGTAGCTCTAGTTTAAAAAGCATTACTTAAGACTTCAAGTAAAAATCAATAAGAAGTGTGGCCACACACACACCTATGTGGGGGACGGATTGTGGGGTTATATCTGGTTTCTACCTGATAGTAATTTCTTCTCATATTTGTGCTTATCTTAAAAGGAAAAGGGAATTATATTAGACTTTTAAAAAATTGAACATGGAGATAGAGGGACAGTAGAGTTGTCCTTGTACCCAATTCCTGCAATAGTGCATTCCTCACAACAGTCAAAATCTCAATGGATGCACCAGTTGTAAGGAAAGCTAACTTCTCCCAATGGCAAGTTGTTGCCATCATCCATATTATCTAGTTATCATATAAATTAATTTTTCTTTTTGCTAGATTAGAAACCTCACAACCAAACTAACTAGGAGACAACAGAGTTGTCAGGGTATTACTTCATCAAATAATCCTGCACTAATCAAAAATAAATTCCTATTAATCATAACATGAGAGCTTTGTTAATTTAGAGCTTCGTGGAAACAGGACTTATAGAAATGCCCTTTTATGCCATTGTCCATGCTAGCTAAGGGATTCTGAGTGATGCCATCCAAAAAAGTAATTTCCCAAGCTCTAGCAAGAAGATGAAATGGATAAAATAATAAAAGATGTTGCTCCTTTATGATCCTCTCTCTCTGGAAAGGGAGCCAGTGTGGTTTCAGTGTTGGAATATGGGCCTTTACAGACTGCCAGAAATAAGGCAACTTGAGTCCACTGTAACTGCCCTGGCTCAGTGCTAGGGAATCATGGGAGCTGTAGTTTATTGTGGCACCAGAGTTCTCTGACAAAGAAGGCTCAATATCTCAAAAAACAAAACAAAACAAACCTACAGTTCCCATGATTCCCTAGCACTGAGCCAGGGCAGTTAAAGTGGACTCAAGCTGCATTATTTCTGGCAGTCTGCAAAGGCCCTATGACTTGGAGACCAGGGTTCAATTCCCTGCTCAGCTATAGAAACTCACTGGGTGACCATGGGTGAGTCACACACTCTCAGCTCCAGAAAACCCTATGATAGGTTTGCCATAAGTCAGAAATGACTTGAGGACATGCAACAACAACAAACCCCCTGAAAGTGAAGGGGAATGTTACATATGCTTTGATCCCTCTCACATCCTATCTCCATCTTAGACCTGCAAGATTTACAGAGTAAGCTGTAGATCTGATGTTGCTATAGAACAGCGCTCTAGAAATAAACTTTATTATTATTATTACTGTAAAGAACATGATTATGGATTAATGTTTTACAGACACTTATATGATACATTGAGTATTTTTATGTTGTCTTATGACTTTAAATTTGTTTTAGATTTTACATTGTGAATTTACATGTTGCTTTACATGGATTGGAAGCTGGTTTTAAATGGGATGACCCCAAAATCTAACCTACAAATACTTTCAACAAATCTTATGTGTTTGTATTAAAGAAATACTAAAAATTCATTTGTAAGGGTGGGGGGGAGAAGCTCTATGTATGCTTCCTTGTTTCACCAGCAAATAAATGTTAATGAATCTATGGGTCATACTCAGAACCTTAGATAGAAATAGTATTTTGAAGGACATTATTCCAATTTCTTTCTTGTTCTAATTTCTGTATCTTAAGAAAGAAAGCAAACCATATGGATATGGAAAAAGTTTATTTCAGAAAATCTGCCACCTTCAAAACAGTAATAATACAAAAAAGTTTCCCAACAGCCGTAAATACATTTTATATGATATGTGTGCCTATATGTAGATCAAAAGGTTCTGTTTGTTATGCCTCAGCCAGCTATAAAGCAAATGATTCAGATCCAAGATAAGCCATCAAACTGAACACCTGCCAACATAAGACATCTGTCACTGCATTAAAAAATCATTTTCTCCAACAGTGGAGATTTAAGCCAATCATCTTATGAATATTTTTCTTCACCTAGCCAGATTTTTGCAGTGCCTAATGTCAGTTGGCTGCATGTAGAGATGAAAAACAGCTTTGTCTGGCATAGAATGTCAGGGGGTTGTATATCAGGTGAACAGATGGTGGGAAGCTATGTAGTAAAGACAGCAGTGTACTTAGAGATTTTTGTAGCCAGTTTCAATCTCTTATACATATTGTAGACTATTAAGAGTGGTGCAGGAGAGATAACAGTGCAATACTTAAAAAGTATCTCATATAACATTTTTGTCTAGGACTGTCTTTTAGAAAAGGTCACTCAAATCCTTTCCGTGAGCATTTAAGTCCCTATAATTCAGCAAGGCATCCATTTCAAGGGCTTGGTCCTAAGGTGTACCTTTGGGGGTTTTGTATATTGTATACTGGCCAGTGGTGCAGTCAGGTCATTGGGGTGAGGGGTGTCAATGGGTTTCCCAGCATAGCACCATTGAACTGACTGTTGTTATATTCCATTCTTCTGCATCTTTATCTGGTAAGGTATATTAATTTCTTACTTTAACTAGTCTTGTAGATTGTGGAAGTGGAAATGAGTATTGTGTCATTTATTTTGAAATGTAGAAGGACAACTGGCTCTGTTATTAAGCAGAGGGAGGCAATAGCAATAGCAAGTACATTTCTATACCACTTATCAGTGCACTTAAGCACTCCCTAAGTGATTTACAATGTTTGAGCTAATTGCCCCCAACAAGCTGGGTACTCATTTCAGCGACCTCAAAAGGTTGCAAGCCTCAGTCGACCTTGAGCCCTTGGCTGGTACTGAACTCATAACCTTGCAGTTTATGAGTGAGTGGCTGCAGTACAGGCATTTAACCACTGCACCACCAGGGCTCTGGGTGACACCAACCCTAGGGATGCCTAGGGTCCCTCAGGCAGCAGATTTGGGGTGATGTGCAAGGAAAGCAAACTTCTGTGTTTGTTTTTTTTAAAATATCATGATTATTATATTTTTATTAACCAGGATTGTTGCTTGGATGTTTGTTTATTTTTTACTTCAATTAGCAAAAAAATAAATTGGGAAAAAAATAGCTAACTAGCCCTTGGGCACTCTGAAACCTGAAGTGTGAGGGAAGAGTACAATGGCAACATTTGATCTAACTTCTTCAGAGGAGTCATGTTCCTCTCTTTAAAGGGGCATTTCATGTTCTGCCTCAGCAAAATGTTTGTGGCCCACTGTGCAATGATTCCCACCTGCCAATACTATTGTATGCAGAATACTATAATGCCAGAGACAAACATCCTTTCTCTTTGACCGTGACATAATTTTCTGCAAGAAAGATCTGCAACAAAATGTTGCATTGTAGGGTGCTCTTTTTCAGAATCCCAATCAACTGTGCCCTTTTCCATGATATTCCTTTCCATTCATCAGCACCACCACTTCCATGCTGTTTTTTCATGTCACTCCCAAGCACATAGCAATCATTCTGTAGTGACTGAGCATGGACAATCCTCATTGGCCTTCCCACCTCTCCTTGAGGTTCCTGCTGTTTAAGCAGAAAGTGCTGAAACCAGTTCTGGAGGGGACCTTAATACCTTTTAGTTGGGTAGTTTTGGCTTCATAATGACTGGCATTCAGATAATGAGTTTGCTTTATTAGCGTGTAGAACATGCATCAAAGCAGCTAGCATGGTTTGGAGCCAGTGGCATCCCTAGGGTTGGTGTCAACCAGTGTGGCCACTCATGGGGGGCAGGACTTTGGGGGGACTTCTGGGGCGGGACTTCTGGAGGACTCCCGGGGTGCATGGGAGCATGCACGCACAGCCGGAGATGCCCCTGTGTGACCCCAGGGAGAAGTCACCAGGCCCTGGAAAGTGCCAGGGACTGTCCGGGTGTCACTCCCGTCTTCTGGGGTGTCACCCCCTTTATGGGGTGTTCACACACACCCAGTGACACTACTGTTTGGGGTTATTGTTTTATCTATTGATTCCCCACCAGCAGTCTGGTGTGACCTAATCCAACAGTTTTACCCCATGAAGATAAACTTCTACCTACATCAGCTTCAATGGGCTCCATAACTTAGGACAGACTTAAATATCTTCCCACTCTATATTAATGCTGCTTTTGAAGACAAGATGGCATACTTGCTGGTGAAATACTGATCAATACGGTATCTGTTATCAGCATTTGTAAATAAAATATAAGACAGTTCAACAATCCAGATCCATCTCTCTGCATCAGAATCTGAGAATGTTTCTGGGCTTCATTCTCTTTGTATAAACTTTACATTAGCCTCCCCCAATCTGGTGCCCTCCACTACAACTTACAGCATCCACAGCCACATCTAGAGGATCCCTTTTGGGGAAAGGCTGCTCTATGCTCTCTTCTTCTCTCTTCAGATCTACTCATGTTGATACTGATACTGAATATAGTTGGTTTATGACAAAAACGGAACTGACACCAATGAAAGCTTCTTCAAACAATTGTCAGTTAGCCATAGAGCAGAGGAGTTAAAACAGGTGAAGAAGCTGGAAAATAAAGCACACTCAGCTATTTATAGCTACAAAATTAATTTCGTGATTTTAAAATTTTGATATATACTCTTTCCTTCTAGGTTCCCAGGGCTACTAATTTATACCTGAGCTTTGTGACCAGGTCAGTTACCACCACTAGTTACAATATCAAAACACTTCAAATTTCTAGTTGAAATGCAATTAAAAAGATTAGAAAGCTATGGAAAACAGTACAGTATAAATTACAATGCAGCACCTCCTAAATTGTTCTTTAAAAAATGGTGTATTAAATGCCTGTCAGAATAAAAAGGGGTTTACCTGCTGACAGAAAGATTGCAGGGACAGGGAAGGGGCCATTATCTCCTCCATTTGGTTCACTATCTGGATGAAAAAGTAACTTTCTGGGAAAGTAGCCCCTGCTCCTTTCCCTTCTCTTACCATTTGAGAACTAGGAAGCAAAATCTGATGATGAATGGAATGTGTGTTTTTATACACATTCCCTTTTTTAGCTGTATATGTTACAATGTATTAATACTGTATTAGAAAAATCTTTGTATCTGTAGAAGCACATGTTCTTTTAAATTACTTTCCTGTGGTGTGGAATTGAACTTAAGGGCAACATTGTTGGACTTTCTGTGCTCTTACTGTTGCAAAAATACTGATACGCCAGGATTGGAAAGATAAACATTCGCCATCCATTGTTCAGTGGTCAGAAGATCTTAGTGCTTTAGCTATACACGAATGTATGTTTTATAGATATAAGTTTCAAGAAAATGTATTTTTGGAAACATAGCTTATATTAAAGTGTGTGCCTAGCTTCTGTTCATAGCCAGTGTATTTCCCTTTCCTTTCTCTGTCTCCTTTTTTGTAATCATACTTTAAAAAAAAATTACAAAAAAGAAAAAGAAAATAGAAATCCTCAGAGGAGATGGACTATCAGTGGTTGTTAGTCATGATACTGATGTGCTACTTCTAGGATCAAATGCAATATGTCTCTGAATATCACTGTTCCTCTGGAGAAGAACAGTGGGAGGACACTATCATCCACATCGTCACCTACGGTACTTTCTTAAATAATCGAATTGGTCAGTGTAATATTATGGTGCTGGACTAAATAGTGTGTGGGGTGATCCACCACAACAATTAGTCAAATCTGAGAATGGATGTATATAAATTGCTAATGGTTTCCACAGAGACTCCATTTTCAGAGGCAATATACCTCCCTGATTAGTAGGTTGTTGTGTTGCTACTGTGTGCCTTCAAGTCATATCTGAATTATGGCAACCTTAAGGTGACCCTTACTTTTCTGGGGCTGAGAATGTGTGACTTACCTAAGGTCACCTGGTGGATTTCCATGGCCGAGTGAAAAACTGAGCTCTAGAGTTGTAGGCCAACACTCAAACCACTACACCACACTGGCTCTCATGCTAGTAGGTACTGAGTAAAAAACAACAGGATGGCTATCAGCAGTTTGCTTTCCTTTGGGGTTTCCCAGTGGCTACCTAATTACTATGGCACACAAAATGTTGGACCACTCATTCAGCCTATACTTTTATCTGGGTGAGCACAATCAGAATCCTGTCACACCAAGGTTTGTTTTTGGTTTTTTTTTAGCTCCAGAGAATAGGACCAGGATTCAAGGTTTAGGCAAAGAGATTCCACCTCAACATTAGGAAGGACCTCCTGACAGTAGGAGCTGTTCAGCAGTGGAATACGCTGCCTCAGAGTGCGGTGGAGTCTTCTTTGGAGGTTTTAAAACAGAGGCTGGATGGCCATCTGTTGGGGGTACTTTGATTGTGTCTTCCTTCATGCCAGGGTTTTGGACTGGATGGCCCTTGAGGTCTCTTCCAATTCTATGATTCTATGTAAGACATATTTGCAAGCCTTCCCCTGCCCCATCTTGCCTTATTGATCTAAAAGCCATATTGGTAAGCCTTGAAGGTTCTAGTAAAAATAATTCTGAAAAAGAGACGTACACAAACTGAAGTCAAACCAGCCTGCATGATGCTGCTCCTAGCATCACTCTAGTCTTGCAACTTCATGTTTTCGTCCAACCAGCTTTTACTGATAGCTTACCTATACACATCTCATTCTGACATGCACCCAGTTACTGGTTATGGCTGCTGTTGATAATGTCCCATGTACCTGATACTGTCACTCCAATGACAAGCATTAGTAGGATCAATGCATACACAGTGTTGCATATGCATGCCTATTTTATGAATGGTGGGCTGTTTCAGGGATTCCAGTTCTCACTCTGGGTTTATTTCCTTAAGCATAGCTCACAGAGGGCTTATGGCATTTCAGTAGCACCAGGTTGACATATTCATACATGAATATAAGCTGAATATAAGCTCCAGATTCACAGTTTTAATCTTCCTACAAAGTCCTGTCTACTACTGAATTTTTAGGAGAACATATAGTACTGTAGGATTCCTTGAAGAAAGCAACATCTGCCTCCTTCTCAGACCTGGTTCCAGCACAAACCGCTTCAACAGTAGGGGCAAATAAACCATCCCTTTAGCCTATTACAAGGGTGGGCAACACATGCCTCATGGTTTACATGCAGCTTCAAGTTTGTTTTTGGAGCCCTCAGTTACACACACACACCTCAAACTGATTACAAGACACGCCACCTAATTTTAGCAGCAAGCTGCCAAAACCATTAAAACAAACAGAAAAATCCTTGCTTTAAATAGTTTTTTTGTGGTCTGCCACCAATGGCAAAAATGAGCATATAATTATTATTATTATAAACATTTTCTGCTTGATTCAATGGCTTCTAGCAACTTTCTGCTGAAATTTGTTGGTGTGATTCCCCACAAAACAGTGGGAAATCATCAGTGAGAGCCAGTGTGGTGTAGTAGTTTGAGTATCAGACTAGGGCTATGGGAACCAGGGTTCAAACCCCCTTTCAGCCATGGAAACCCATTAGGTGACACTATCTCAGTCACACTATCTCAGCCTCAGAGGAAGGCAAAGGCAAACCTCCTCTGAATAAATCTGAAACCCTGTGATAGGTTTGCCTTAGGGTTGCCATAAATCAGAAATAATTCAAAGACACAACAACAACAACAACAACAACAACAACAACGGGAAGCAACTTAGGAGTTTATCACATGGGAGGGAAGTGCCCAAATCCCATGGATAAATGGGATTTAAATCCAGGAATATCCCACAAAAGTGGGATTGTTTTCAGATGATGTTGGGCTAATTGAGCATTAACATAACATTAACCCATGTAGAAAGTCGCAAAATTGTGTCACTTTTTACTTTCATGTTAATGCTCAATTAGCCTGATGTGTCTGAAAACAATCCCACTTTTGCGGGATATTCTTGGGATTTAAACCCTGTTTATCCATGGGATTTGGGCACGTTGCCTCCCGTGTGATAAACTCCATTGACTAGTAGTCCTCTGCCAAAGTTGCTCACCATCAGCCTAGTAGGATAAAAGTATGTCATCTTCATTCAGAGATATGTTTGGACCCATATAGCCACATCAAAGACTTTACTGGAGAGAGGGGAGAGGTTTCACAGTAAACCTGCTTTTGCAATTAGAATAAAGGTCCGATCAGTTGTAATCCCATTTCTATAATTGTTGAAGTTACTTTATTGCTGCTGATGGAGTTTATTGTCCTTTGTTTCAGTTCTCACATGGCCAAGAAGCAGAGTCACTTCTGCCTGCATTGAGATCCCTCCAGAACAACTGAAATACAACAGAAACATCATCTAATACAAAATGTAGTCCTGTGTCTTTTCCTCTCCTTTTTAAACATCTTTTGCCTGTTGATGAAGCCAGTAGACTAGAGCTTCAAAAGCATGCTTGATGTATTTTATGCATTTCATTTGGCCAATAAATGTATCTTTTGTGGATTTTGAAGTTTGTTATATTGAACTGAAAGGGTAATTTAAACTAACTCCAATCCCATCATGCTGTTGTCATTCTGAGACTGAAACATCAGAAAAAGGTTAATATTCTCTAATGACCATGTTTAGCTAACAGATATGTCTAGGAGTTTGGCCCTGGGGATAGCTGTCTCTCTGCAGGAATATTTGAAATCACAGTTCATCAGAAAATGACACCCATGACAGCACCTAGGTAAACAACAAAATCTGAGTTTAAATACTGTAATTAGGGCAGCAATTAGAGACAAATGTATTTATTCACTGGAAACAGGACATTCCAATTGTCACTTGAGACCATGTGTGAGGAGATGATATTTTGTGAGACTTCTTTCATTTAAAATGTGGCATGGACTTATCAGATAATGGGTCTTCTCAGTGCGTTTGTTTCAATTATTTTGTCCTTTAAGCTCTTTTTTTTTTAAAAAAAGCCCCCCTAGGCAGTTCATTATTCCCTACATGTACTTTCATGTACCTTCAGGCCTAAAGAGCTGGTGGATGGTGGCAACGGTTGTTGTTATTATCATTATACTGTTTATTTATATCCCACCTTCCTCCCAGTAGAGGGACTCAAGGTGGCCAACAAATCTAAAACACTCCAAGTTAAAACAGTATAAAACATTAAAAATACAAAATTTTAAAAACAAACAATTCATATCATTAAAAACATTAATTATTAAAATTTAAAGTTTAAAACTCTTTAAAACAAAAACAAAATTGTTGTTGAATTACTTTGGGTTAATTACTTTGTTAATTACTTTGGGTTATCTGACAACTTTTGTCCCCATACACTACATGTCTGAAGGTACATGGACATTAATTTAATTTTTAAAAGTGGGCTGAAGCTAAATCAGAATTATTGTTCTTCTTTCACTAAGGAGATTATAGCATGGAGAAAAATCCCCAATATAGATTCAGGATTATAAATTCAAAAGCGGATGTTATCGCATGTGCTGGCGGCCTGGCAACTGCAACCCAGATGCAGCCCAGACTCCAGCCATGCTTATTTGGCCAAACTTCAAAAACTGGAGCTTTTGAATTTACAATTCCAAATCTATATTGAGACTTTTTCTCCATGAGATAATCTCCTAAATGAAAGAAGAACAATAATTCTGATTAAGGGCTTCATGTACCTTCAGGCCCAAAGAGCTAGTGAATGGTATTATTATTATTATTATTATTATTATTATTATTATTATTATTATTATTATTAATGGTGGCAACAGTTGTTCCCTTGTTAATGAGAAAGCAATAGACTAGAGAGTATGCAATTTGATCATAAATGGGACTTACCCTGCAAACAAGAGTGTGTGTAAATAGCCACAGAGTGTGTATGGCAAAAATGACAGCTGTACCCCCCAAATACATTTAGAAATATACTTTAAGCATCCAAAGAAAAGGGCAAGCAAAGTTACCAAGGAAATACAATCACAGCAAATATAAGAAGAGTTGTAATTATTTTTGATGACTCACTTTTTGCATGCTAGAAATTTGGGGATTGAAGGAAAATTTGATGGGGGGCCCAGAATTTTTATGGAGGGGTGATGCCCTCCCTTAATTATATTGTCCTGATGTAAGTTGTGCATAGGACCAACGGTTGGGAAGTTGTTGCCAAAAATTAAATATTTAACAGTAATAGTTCCAAGGCATCCAAGATAGTTACTCTTAAGGTTACACTTCTTAAAAAAAAGTTTAAAAAAAAGATATTCATTTGAATTACTATTTGAAGAAAAACATCTGAATCCAGCAGCAAAAAGCATTGCATGAAACAGGACTGGAACCATCATAGTGTAACTATACATGTAAAATTAATTAAAAGTTACAGTTCGAGTACAAGACAAGTGATGCTCTCCTTCATGATTTACAACTGCAATGTAACATAGTTTAATTGTTGGGAAAAGGAGCTGATTTCAAGTAACATTATTTGTAACTAGTTATTTCCAAGCTGCTTATAGTATTGCAGTCAGAGTTTAGATTTGGCCCATAAATCGTTTCCCAGTGACTGTGTCTGAGGCTTCATCCGCACTGCAGAAATAATCCAGTTTGACACCACTTAACTGCCAGAGCTCAATGCTATGGAATTCTGGGAATTGTCATTTTATAAGACATTTAGCCTTCTCTGTCAGAGAGCTCTGGTGCTACAACAAACTACAATTCCCAGAAATCCATAGCATTGAGCCATGGGTGTCAAACTGCATTATTTCTGCAGTGTGGGAGCAGCCTAAGAGAGAGCAGGTAACAGCTTTGATAGGACAATACCACAATCTAGGGTCCCTCTTAACTGAAAGTTCTAGGAAAGCAAGAGAAAGAAAACAAAAGGGAATATATTTACTGTAATTAAAACATTTGCATTCCATTTTGAAGAGCCCTGATATGTCAAGGCAGCTCACAGCATCAGGAGGGGAAAACAACTATACAATACACAAAATAATAAAGACTCATTGAAAACAACAACTAGGAGTCAGACATCACAAAATACAGAAGGGAGGAAAGTATCCTGTGGAACCACAACAAGTCTGATGAAAAATTCAGATTTTCACTTGCCAGCAAAAGAGAGAGGGCAACTAGAGGCCTTTGCAGACTGCCAGAAATAGTGCAAATTGAGTCCACTTTAACTGCCCTGACTCAGTGCTAGGGAATCATGGGAACTGTAGTTTATTGTGGCACCAGAGCTCTCTGACAGAGAAGGCTCAATGTCTCAGAAAAAAACCTACAATTCCCATGATTCCCTAGCACTGAGTCAGGGCAGTTAAAGTGGACTCAATTTGCACTATTTCTAGCAGTCTGCAAAGGTCCTAAGCCTCCCAAGATAGGGATGAATTTCAGTTGAAGGACTCCTGTTATGTTTTCCAGACAACCAAGCAATTGGATATGAAACTGAGCCTCTGATGGAGTGGATGGGGAAGCTCAAGTGGGACAAAGAAGTTATCCAATAATCCTAGATGCAGGTGCCAGGATTGCGTTGCTGATTTTTCTTGAAATATCCATAAGCCTTAGTGAATCTTAATTCCTTCATATGATATGCAGCAACCCATTTCAAGGAGTTCCATTAACATGCATTTGAAACATGTAAGAAAGATGGGAAGCATTATTCTCCTCTGTTGTTGCTGTTTTTCCATATGACATCTCGGGAGAAGACATCTTCGAATGTCATCTTTCTTTTGCACAAATGCCTGATTGTTCTTGCTTCCACATGACTCTGAGGCTTCCAAAAGCTGCCTAAATCAATCAAAGTCATTCATTCATAAACCCATGATAAAGGTCTTAGGTTCAGCTCACAAAGCCTCCAGAAAGGGAAAGGAGGTCATTGCCAAAGGACCAGGCCTCATTAATAATCTGCTCCACAGTTTTGAAGCACTCGCCTGCCTCTCTTACCACAGGAAATCCTTGCCTCTTTCTGGCTCCATTCTGTCAGTAATGAGCTGGTCAAGGTCTAGGAGCACAGAGCAGATTCATGCTGTTGAATAGGCAAGATCGTTTCCTTAATGGGGCTTGCTAGGCTGCATCCTAGATGTAAATGAAATAAAAGCTCTCATATTGGCACAGACATGTGGGGAAATGGGAGGAATCGTTTGTATGCATCAGTACTTTAAAATCCCCTAATGGCAAGTAAGTTTAGATGCATTAGTCTTCATCTGCTGCTAATTTTCCCTCACAGCATAGAAGTGGCTCACTCCTAGTATGCAGTTTCTCTACGAAAAGGGAGATATTTGTTTTAATAAGACAGTTACATCGCATAAAATGGGGAGAGCAGGGTCAAAATGCCTCCAACTATTTCATCAGAGAGCAACATTTGGGTTGTTTTTTTTGGGTGGCATCCAGGGTTCAGGGGAAACTGATTCAGACCCTCCGTCAACAGTTTATGGATGAAAACTGGGAGACAAAGTGGCCAAGATGGCAAAAGGTATTAATGAGGAAGCACACATAGGCCAGCTGAGGCTGCAGCAGTTTGCTTTGCCCTGAGCCTACTGGGAAAGGCAGGTTCTGCCCCCTCCACTCCCTTCCTTCTTGCATTTTATCTCAGTTTTCAGCAACTGAAATAAGCTGAGAACACTGGGAGAAAGTAGGAAGAGGCAAGAGAAAATGGCACATTTTAATAGCAGCTGAAAAAAGTGCAACAACAGAGGATTAATCAGGTCTGTCCCTGACAAATTGGGACACTTGGAGGGTGTTACTCTAATGTTGCTTTGCCTCTAAATTTTGCCCTAAGGGCTGCCAGCTCCCCTTTTGCGTCCTCATCCAATTTTTATTTTATTTTTTAAAACAATAATATTGTTTCTCCATGGAGTGAAATTAATCCAGAAAATTTCCAGTTCTTAACAAATGAGTTTAAAAAGAGAAGAGAAACTTAAGAATCATTTGGGATGTTGAGGCTTGTGGTTTTTTGTTTTTTTAAAATTACTAATCCGTCATGATCTTCAAAGTGGTAAATAAATTACAGTTACACCCAAAAAGAAAATTCAAAGTGAACATCTCCAAAATGCTCCTTCATATATGCTCATGTTTGAAAGCGAAGGAAAGAGTTCCAAATGGAGTCTGATGACTTACTAGTTTGCAAGAGCTGTCCTATCATTTTTCACAAGGAATATATACACACACACAAATACACAGTCAAGAAACTGCAGTAATGAAAATCACACTGTGTAATTTATTATCCCTGTGCAAATATTGAAACTTCTGGTTCAGCTGAAAATTATAGTGCTCCCCAGGAAGTTCGACAGGTTCATTAAAGTCTAAGCCAACAGAGAGCAGTTAAGTAAAAAATAATAATAATAAAGTATTCTAATACAGACAATGCCATAATATCCAAAGCCCAGCATGAATTCTTTGTACTCATCTGGTTTGACAGCTGCTGTCTTTATAAATGGGGCATAGATAACGCATTAGAAGGAACCATAAAAAGCAATATAGCATGTTATTAGAGCCCTGATAAATCACAGCAGTAAGACTGGGTTCCTGTATGTCCCCTTACCCTATTGGGATGGCAGGGTACAACTCACCTTACACTTAAAATGCACAAAATGTATGGGGAGAAGAGACAGAGGGAGAGACTTTCTCAGGTTTCCTTTAATATGCCAGGACCTATGCTGACTTCCTTTTCAATTCTAGACTTTGATTCTACTTTGTATTGGTGATACCACTGTCATTCCATTCCATTCCATTTCATTTCATTTTTTGTTACAATGGAAATAAATTGTTAGCTCAAGTCCACTCACACCTCCCTAGCATTGCCCTTCCTCACTCTTCCTGACGATCTCACATGTAAGAACCTAACTACAGTCAGTCCTATAACATAATCCAAATTGGTTTATGTACATTCATAAGCAACACAACCATGCAACAGGTACATGCACAGAGAATAAACAATTATACAATGGGTGGGTAAGGGTTTGGGAAATAGGGAAAGTGACAGTAGATGAAGAGTATTTGGGGCAATTATTTATGCATTGCCCCAAAGTGTTGGCTCTCCATATACTGATGGACCAAAGTCCAGGGATGCACTATGATCCCCCCATGCTCTCCTGATTGTCATGATGTGGGGTTTCAAATGTAATTGGGTTTGGGACAGTGACTGGAGGTCATCCATCCTTCTAAGAGTGCTATTTTCTGTCTCTTGTAACCCATTCATTCAGGACTTTCTATGCCTAAATTTTCCACCATCCAGTATGCTGACTAGACAATCCTGAATGAGCTGTGAGAGGTTTTAAGTTTGAGGAAGATTATCTTTATTAACTGGCAGTTGCTGTTTGCAGCATGTATGATATTTGACCAGTCCCTAGTACAAATGATGGGAATGAAGATCTGTGCGTGAGAAATATTTCTTAGGGATGAAACCCCCAGGGGACACCTACTCTGCAAGGAACTAAATCAGCAGCCTGTGTCTCTGAATATTTTTTCCTTGCCCTCCAAACTATAGCCTCCCTCCTTAGAAAGAAAGTAGCTTTTCCCCCTTACACTAGAGAAGCTGGGGCAATCAAGGTTCGCTTCATCTCCATCATAGGGATTTCTGTCTTCTTCCACATCACAATGTCTTTCCTATAATAAATAACAGCTTTCTTATTTTGCTAAGAATCTTGGTGCAATTGTTTCCCAGGGGGAAACGATCTCCTCCATTGATTCTGTTATTTCAGTGAATCCACTTACAACCAATGCATGCCATCCCAGTACAATGATGGCTAAGCATGAACAGTACAATGATGGCTAAGCATGTCAGTGGGGAAGGGATTCTGGCAGATGATTGAGGGGTGTTGTAGAGAAAAACAGAAACCTGAAGGGGAATTAGGAATGGAATGGAGCGGGTTGAAATTTTGAACATAAGTTGCAGTAACTATTTATTGTAGGTTCTCACTTGGATATATTAAAAGCAACCTCTGTTTTCTATGCCCATGTCCTTAAGTAGCTAAATGGCACCACTATCATCAGCACACAAGAGAAAGGTTTCAGCTTGCTCAGCGAAAGTCAACTATACTGTCTTGGAGAGTAGTGGAGTCTCCTCCTTTGGAGGCTTTTAAACAGAGGCCGGATGACCATCTGTCAGGAGTGCTTTCATTGTGTATTCCTGGATGGCACAATGGGGTTGGAATGGATGTCCCTTACAGTGTATGATTCTTTCATTCTATGGTTTTTAGCAATATATGGGGGAGTGAGTCCCAGAACGACCACTCTCCAATGGTTGAAGAATGCTGTTTTCAGGAGATTGGGGACAGGAAATAAGAGTGAAAGGGGAAATGGAATGGAGTATTCTACAAATGAGGATAGGTGCATGGCTGGTTGGAGCCATAAACAGGTGCCTTGCAAAGTGTAACATTTTGTTGCAGGTCCCAGTAGTTCCTGTTGAAAAACTAACTACAAATTCAATAAGCTATTTCAAAATGCCAAAAAGTGACAAAAATAACAAAAGCTATTAAAAGTGTAAGACCTGTCACTGAAATTGCACACAAAGTCCAGGAAGCTAGTTATTAATAGCTATGCATGCTTTTAAGACAAGAGTCAATTTCCTGTGCCAACCTAACACATGCAATTTCATTTTTTAAAAAAAGCAATACCACAAAGCAACCCTTGCAAAACAAGCCATTTTGACCTTATTGCATATGAACATTTCCTTTCCTGTTTGCATCACATCATGTTTACATGGCAAAAATCATACTTTTCTTTTCTCACCAGCAACAAGTTAGCACAACATTTAGTTTCTTCTAAGAGAGGAAAGACAATAGGAAGTAAATTCAGTTTACAAAGAATGTAGTTACTTTGTTCTGATGGCATATCCTCAGTCTAAGAAGATCTAGATATAAAGAGATGTGAAAATATGATCTATCCAAAATTAGCGTACACTTTGATTCTATTCTCATAATTTCTAAGGAAGCTTTCAAAGAAGTCTTTAATCTCTAGCAATCACATAAATAGATTCCAATTATCATAATACTATCTAAAAGCTATTAGGAAATGTGGAAAAGGTTTGAACAGTTTACAGTATTACTTCCAGCAACAACAGAAATGAATAGTCTTATCAGTTGTTCAGAACCTGGAAGTAATAGTTGCAATTCACAAATTACTTAAAATTAATTGCTCTTACCATAACAAAGGTATAACTGTCTTATAGGTGAGGCATTTCTTTTCCAGTGAAACTGTAATTTGTCACTTTTATAGTCACTGAAGCGTGGGCTTACACGCTGAAAATAACACATAGGATGCTTTGGACTTTATGACACCAGGCTGCCAAGACACCACTATTGCATTAGTGAAGGAAACGCAATATGCCAAAATACCAGTTTGGAGTCAATTATTTTCACAGAGCTCTTCAAAAGCGACATGATGCTGCTATAGTCCAGGACTCTGTTTTTTGCACACTCGCTTTCATAACCCCACCTTCCTGCCCTATGGCCTTCCCACTCACATGCCTTTTAACCTGTATTTTTTTATTTTATTTTAAATTTTCCATTGGCAGTTGCAGCAATTGATTAAGCATAAAGAAAAAAGAAAAGAAATTGAAAAAAGAAAGAAAAACAGCCTGTTTGGGAATAGCGAGGGGGTGAAGGGCAGAATCATGTCCACATGACTGCCTATATATCTGAACTGTTTGGTGTGTCTAGAGCAGTGATTCCCAAACTCTCAGCCTCCAAGTGTTTTGGATTTCAGCTATCTGAAGCCTCAAACCTCTTGGCTAGTGGTCTGGGATTTTAGGAGCTGAAGTCCCAAACACCTGGAAAGCTAGAGTTTGGGAGTCACTGGTCTGGAGAAATTTATCAATGAAAAGGAGCGCTCCAGGGACAGACGGAATATGGAGCAGCTACAGGACAGATACAATAGCATGTGATAAGGAACAATCTCAGATGCCACTATCCTGCTGTAATTCTGATTTTGCAGCTTTATGTGATGAAGTCCTTTCACACTAGACAATCATACACTATTAAGTTTATTTCACAGCACTATCAGGAATGGGAACTGAACAAAACAGAACAGCACGGAACAGTGCAAGAACACAAGTTACCGCACAGGAGAATGTTGCCGATACCGCCGGGAATCCCCAAGCTGTTCCCCAGCTGTTCCTAGCAGCCAATTTTGAAGAACGATTTTGAACCATTCTTCAAAATCAGCTGCCAGGAACGGCTGGGGAACGACTTGGGGACTCCCGGTGGCATCGTCGACGTTCTTCTATGCGGTAACTTACATTCTCATCCTGTTCCATGCCATTCCATTTTGTTCAGTTCCCGTTCCTGAAAGCGCTGTGCGATAAACTTATATGATTCCACTATATTTGCCATGGCAACACTCTATGAGATCCTGGAGTTTGCAGTTTAGGAAGGGGCAGGACTGTAGCAACAGAAGGAGGGGAATGAGGAAATTGTCCCCAATAATAATTCTACCCTCCATCACAAAACTTTTCATCAGTCGCAAATTTCTAACATTGCAGTAACTTAAAGCTTCAGTTGAGAATTTAGAAACAGAATTTAGGCATCAGACAGAGAGAATGCAAACAGCAAACGTGAGAATTCTACATATGAACAATTTGCAGCATCTCACTGTCTGTAATGCTAGAAATTTAGAGTGTGGAGAAAATTTCATTTTGAGTGCTAGAATTTTTATGGGGGTGGATGGCCCTCATTTTGTCTCTCCTCCATATCTATATCCAAGGAAGAGGTATCTAGAATTCTCAGCCAAAGCATGACAATGGTTCCCCAAATTACAAATCCCAGGATTTCATAGAATGCAGTCATAGAAGCTTATCACACAGGGGACAATTGGAAGTATAAACGGTGATTAATCCTGCAATTGTGCTAATGATTTTCACACAACGTCGAGATGAAACGTGATTAAGGTGCCATTATCCCATGAATAACCAGGCAAGAAACAGCAGCAAATCATTCACAGGATTTTCCTGTGAATGACTTTTTGCTGTTTATTCCCTGGTTATTCGCAATAGTGGTTCTTGTGTTAATCTCATTTTAATCACATTTTAATGTCAATTGCACTATTTTCACGAGTTAATTAATGTTTAAACTCCTAATTACCTCCCATGTGATAAATCCCACAGTAGTTAAAGTAGACTAATAGTCCTATAATGGAAAGGGCCCTTGGTTTAAGTGCTGGCTTGCATCCTGCTGTGGGTCAATGGGAGAAGAGTGTGTTTTGTACTAGAGAAACTTGTAACATTTAGATTTTAAAAAAAAACACCCACTTTCTTCTGAGAAATGTGAAACTAAAAATATTTTTAAAAAATTGCAACTAGTTCCTTGTGGGGGTAGAACTAAAACTGTAACTGACTTTACAAAAGTAATTTCCAATCCCCACATTGTTTAAAACATTTTTGTAGGTGGCACAAAACAAATTCTTGACGACACACTCCTTGCTATAAATTTAGATTAATACATCCTGCATTTGCTCAAGCCTTGCTGTGAGGGCAAGGAGGGGTAGAGTTGAACTGATCAGTGTGGGAAAATGTTTAAATTTAGGAGTGGAAAATAATTATCAATCTGTCATGTCCATCTTCTATGGCAGTGCATAGCATTTGGAATTTGGGATTGTTATCTCCTCAAATGTAATGCTGAATGGGACATTCAATGGAACATTTTCTTCTTAGAGATGATAGCCTTGGAGATGGTAGCCCCAGTACTTCTGGGATACTTCATTTTACTTTTCTCACTGTTCCTAAATGAATTGTTATGTTCTGTACCCAAGGATTCATCCTTCTGGGATTGTTGGCACAATGTCTTGTGTTTTATTTTACTTCTAAAAGTAACTTTCCAAGCTCTGGAGTGGTTACACTGTTGTTGAAGGAGAACAAAGACAATGCTTGACCATGTTCTCCATGTTACACATTTCAATCAGTACATTATAGTTACTCTTTAAAAAAAAAAAAAAAGACCTATTTCAGGACCTATTGTGAAAGAATCTTTAAAAAAAAACTCACAGAATTTGGGCAGATAACGTTGTGCATCAATACCCCACCTTTAATAAAGTTGATACACTGTTATCACTGGGGTGGGAGCTTAGAGCCAGTATTATGAAATCACCAAGTTTTGGAGATAAAAATGACAAGACCAGCTCTACCATAAGGAAGACTGAGGTAGAAAGATGCTGAAGGTAGCAGACAGAGCAGTGTGCCATATGCCTTGCCTTGAACTCATAACATATCTCCCTTAAAGGTCAAACAAGGTAAATTGAGCACATATTGAGAAGTGCGCACACAAGTGATGAAAGATGTTTCTTTTAAATTATTCAATTCTATAGTTAAGTGGTATTGTTCTTTTAAACAGTAAGCTGCTTTGAGTCCCACTTGTGGAGGAAAAGTGGGTTGATTACAATAAAATAATAACAATAATAATGATAATAATACTACCTTTTTCATACTACCTGTTATTTTTTCACATCCACTATGCTTTGTGGCTTCAATTTGTTGTTGGAAAGAACACATGGGCTTAATTTGTACATTGGTTAGTGAAGCATGTATCTCCAAGAAAACATATTCTCCTTCATCCAAAGAACTTCTAGTTTGACCCTAATAATCAGTGTTAGCAAAGGACATTGTTGTAGTGCACATACTAAAGCACAATTTAATCTTGAATCTGCTTGGCATTTTTATCACAAGGCAGGAGGCACCATCTTGGATAAGGAGCAAACTCTCTTGGGTCAGCCCTAAGATTATGGAAAATGTCTGGTTGTACAAGTGGAAAAGCAATTTATTTTGGTGGAAAGATGTCTTGATTTTGAGGGAGGACCAGTGGAAAGAGCCAGAAACGGGAATGAGATTTGATTCGGATCAAAAGATCATTTTAAAGAGGCACCAAAAACAAAAAAGCTGAGTCTGCATCTGCACTGAAGAAATAATCCAATTTGACCCCATTTTAACTGCTGTGGCTCAAGGAACTGTAGTCTATTGTGGCTCCAGAGCTGACTGGCAGAGATGGCTAAATGTCTCACAAAACTACAGTTCCCAAAATTCCATAGCCCTGAGGCATGACAGTTAAAGTCGTGTCAAATTGGATTATTTCTGCAGTGCAGATGCACCCACCCCTAGAAGTAGAGTACAGTGACATGTCACAGAATGCAGTGCAGATTCTGCTCCCCACCACTCATGAATAGCTGCAGTTCATGTCGAAAGTCTTGAGTTTAGATTTGAGGACAGTGATTGTCTTATTAGTAACATTTGTTAGCCCTTCAGGAGCATTTTCCAGCGAAAGAAAAAAGCAGGGCAAAACTTCTTTAAATAAATAATGAGTACCCTACTAGAAGAATAAATATTATGCAAAAGCAAATTACAAGCCAACATCTTTGAATAACCAGAAAGGCCAGCCATGATCCTCATGATTCACGAAGGATGGTCCTCTGTGATTTGAAAGGATATTTAAAATACAGTGCTCTTCTCATGTAATCAATTCTAATCATCATTGACTCTCAGTCTGTGTTCTAATCAATTTTCATTAAAGGTACTTATCTGCTTATTAACAGAGAAATGTGCTATAAACCTTAGCCATAGCCCTCCAACTTTTTCTAAGTGTTAAAGTAGCATTAAGGGCTCAATAATAAATGTTAAGAGAACTTGTGAATATTTCAGGTCGGTCTACTATCCCTTTGGATAAGGCTAGAGGAGCAAGATATGTGATGTACAGCTACACATGCTAGAAGCCCCAATCTTTATCCCCCACATACACACAAAACTTTCAGTGGACGACAATTACACTTCCAGTAATTATCTGTTTTCATTTATTTAAGTATGTTTAGCTCTTAGTCTACTGAGACACCCAAGGCAACAAACGGCAAACTGATAAAAACATTATTTAAAAACAGATCAAAGAGTTTTTTGCAAAGCAGTTTTTTAAAACACATACCAATGAGAAGTCCCCAAGTTTTCTTTTTTTCTTTTTTAAAAAAACCCTGACATAATTTAAAAGAAAAACCGACCAAAGGCAGCAAGAAACAGTACAGCAGGGGTTGGCAACCTACGGCCCGCGGGCCGACCCCGGCCCTGCGAGGCCTTTGGACCAGCCCCAGCCCGGTCCTGCTGCCGCCGCCGCCGCCACCGCACGAGTCACAGCCACCATTTTGTTTTCCAAAATGGCGTCCGTGACTCCTTCGCGCATGCGCTGGTGTACTGCACATGCGCAAACGAGTCGCAACTGCCATTTTGTTTTTCAAAATGGCGGGCACGACTCCTTCGCGCAGGCGCTGGCGTACTGCACGTCCGCAAATGAGTCGCAACCGCCATTTTGGAAAACAAAATGTTGGCCGTGACTCGCTCGCGCATGCGCAGTACACCGGAAATGGCAACGCCATTTCCCACCCCCTTGGCCCGCGGAAGAGCTCCGGACCAGCGGACCAGCCTGAGGTAGGTAAAAGTTGCCTACCCCTGCAGTAGTCTTGTTAGTTGTCCATTGAAAACTCAAGGGGGATGGAAACAATCTGATTTCCTTTAGGAGGGAGCTTCTCATCCAAGGTGCTACTAGAGAGAAAGCCATTTCATGAAACCTAGGTCCAAAACACACTGCAAAAATAATCCAGTTTGAGACCCCTTTAACTGCCCTTGTTCAGTGATAGGGAATCCTGGGAATTGTAGTTTATTGTGGCACCAGAGCTCTCTGATAAAGAAGGCTAAATGTTTCAGAAAACAACAGTTCCCAGAATTCCCTAGCATTGAGTCAGTTAAAGCAGTCTCAAACTGGATTATTTCTGCAGTGTGTTTTGGACCCTAGTTTCTTGGGGTAGAAAGACATGCAGCAAAACCTCCACTGAATTCTAAGATCAGTCTAATATTACGAGATTATCACTCTGGGTTTTAAATCCCAATATTAGGAGATTATCGCTCTGGGTTTTAAATCCCAATATTAGGAGTTTATCGCTTATCAAATCAAGCCTCCTGGGCTGCAGCCAGGAGGCAGGGATTATCGCTTGCTAAATTGCTGCTGAATCGCCAACTGCCATCATCCCAGGTCCCAACTGGCGCTTTTTAGAAACTGGATTCTGATTTCTAAAAAGTGCCAGCTGAGCCTTGCTGGGATCTCGGATGATGGCGGCTGGCGATTTGGCAGCGATTTAGCATGCGATAATCCCCGTCTCCATCCCGCCTTCTGGCTGCAGCCCAGAAGTCTTGATTCGATTTAAAACCCCAAGCAATAATAATAATAATAATAATAGTTTTTATTTGTATTTTCCTGCCTCTCCCTACGGATCGAGGCGGGATTACAGAGAAAATATAGAAAAATACAATATATAAAATCATAACAATAATAAAAAACCCACAATCCGTATAATAAGCTCTATTAGTCTAAACATATTGTACATTATGGGAAGCTTTGTCTTCTTACTTGACCCTTTGCAGTCAAATTTCAATTTATCAATGAAAAATGAAAATGTAATAATGAATTTTTTTATTGACAGATTTCACTAATTTATTACTACATTTCAATTAAGTATTGGGGAAAGCAGCATGCAATAATAAACAAGAACTAAAAGGAACCTAACAAGCACTAGAGATTCTGATCGTTATCTTCCAAAATTAGCATGTAAAGATTATAACTATGGAGACATTAAAAATGTGATTAGAAAAACTGTACACAATTAGGATGTTAAGCATTATACAGTATGAATTAACTATTATGTGTTTAATGCACAAGATACTCTTGAGGATCAGATAAGTAATTTCAAAAGAAATCTTGATTTTAATCTTCAAATTACTCCAGCAGATCTAATTCCTTTAATACTGATACAAATCAAAGTGGGAAGCCTTCTATTTCCTACCATTTATGTGTTAAGCTTCCCAAATTACACTGGTGGTGTAAATTTGATCTCCCATACTACTCAGTATCTTATCTCGAATAGTACTGTTTAGGTTTATATCTTACTGTATCTTCAGAGCACAGGGAAGAGGATAACATCTATCTAAGAGACACATTCCTCTGATAGAATGGGACAAAAAGAAATACTTATGAATGTATGAGAATATTTGTTTTAATTGAAGGATTGGCTATATTTTATTGCCACATATATCTCAGGGAATCCAGCCTCTTCCTAGTGACAATTTCACCAATTTCTGAAGGGTAACTGTGCCAGTCTGTGCCCAAAAGTGTTATAGCACTTTACAGACCAGCCTTCCCCAACCTGCTGCTTTCCAGATGTGTTGGACTACAATCCAATAATACTGCAACTATGGGAGAGCATCCTATTGAGAAAAATTGTTATGAACTAACAATTGTATTATTAAATCTGAAACCAACCAAGCATAAAAACAGTGGGTGGAGCAGAAAAAGCTGGTAACTGATTTAGCTGTGAGAGAACCCACTCCACAGGCTCCGATCTCATTGGTCCAAACACACTGAAGAAATAATCCACTTTAAGACCACTTTAACTGCCCTGGCTCTGCTAGGGAATGCTGGGAACTGTAGTTTTGGGAGACATTTAGCCTTGCCTGTCAGAGAGTCCTGGTGCCACAATAAACTGCAATTCCCAGGATTCCCTAGCACTGGGCAGTTAAAACAGTCTCAGACTAGATTATTTCTGCAGTGACTTTTGGGCCAATTTGACTACCTGAGCAGAAATTGGGTGAAAAAGACTTGTTGACAGGCACAACCTCTTGGAGTATAAGATATGGTGCACTGATTTATATTTCCCAGATAATTCCAGTGGACCCAAACAAGGGAAGATGCCCTAAAAGTAGTGAGGAGCATGCCTAAGGTACTTGACTTCTTGCCTGCAGCCCAGTCCATTGAGGTTTTATAACTCATCACATCTAACACGATGTAGGCAGAGGTTGCCTTGAGGCCATGGAGATGGAGGGCCCTGGGAATGGGAGATGAAAACTGGGTGGTGAAACTAGTGGGGATTCTTTTATGGCAATCTTACTTTTGCCACCAAATGTGCGGGTTCTCCTCTTAGGCCAGGGGTACGCAACCTTTTTGAGCCGGAGGCTGTCCCTCAGACAATTGGGGGGGCCGAAGCACCAAAAATAAATAAATAAATAAATAAATAATTTAAAAAATAATTTAAAAAATTAAAAATATATGCATGCACACTCTCTCAGCCCCAAAAAAGCCATGGCAAAACCCCTGTGAAGATTTTGCCAAGAAAACCCCAAGAACAAGTAATAACAACAATAATCAATATCATCATGGGGGGGGGGGGGCGGCGGCGGCAGGACCGGCCTGGGGCTGGTCCAAAGGCCTCGGGGGGGGGGGGCGCATCCGCCCCCTGGGCCTTAGGTTGCCTACCCCTGTCTTAGGCAATCCCATCACTATGGCAAAATATGGGGTTTCTACCCCATCAAATGTAATTCAGTTCTGACTGCGATTACTAAGAGTGAGGTCTTTACTTGATCCCCACCTTTGCCACCACGCAAGGCAGTAGTCCCCAAACTCTGGCCCTCCGGGTGCTTTGGACTTCAGCTCCCATAAGGCCCAGCCAGCTTGGCCAACTGTGAGACATTCTGGGAGCTGAAGTCCAAAACATTTGGAGGATCAAAATTTGGGAATCACTGATGTAAGGAATTCCACCTGTGTGACACCAGTTGTGGGGATTGTCTAAACGCCCTCAAGGTACATATCCAGATTTATGTGTCTTCTGCCCTCAGTAGACACCACCCTTCTATATTCAATTTTTCCACCAGAGAAACCTTATTGGAATCCAAGCTGTCAGACAGCTAGCATTTCTAGGGGTTATGAGCCTCATCACATGCGAAAACAAGAACTGGGGAGAAGCAGCTTCTCCATGCCTTACTACATGGCATCTTCAGTTCCTTTCCTGCAGGAGAAGTTTGTGAAAATGCATCCTTTTTCTAGCTGGTAAAATCTGTTTGACAAAAGACATACTTGTACAACTGCCTTCTGTAGGGAAAGAACTGAAGTGCTACAACTTCATGCAGTAAGGCATAGAGAAAGCTGCCTCTCTCCAGCTCCGTTTCCACTTTGCTTTATTGTGAGATAAGGCTTTAAAAGTGTCTAAAAACAAAGGCAAATTTTTATTTACAGACATTAAACATTACCGCCTTCGAGTTGACTTTGACTCATGGTGACACTATGGATGAGACACCTCCAAGACTCCCTGTCCTCCACTGTTCTGCTTAATTCCTGAAAGTTCATACCTGTGACTCCTTAATAGAGTCCATCCATTTAGCATGCAGCCTTCCTCTCTTTCTACTTTCCACCTTTCCAAGCATTTTGTCTTTTCCAGTGAGTTGTGTCTTCTTATGATGTGGCCAAAGTATGACAATGTCAACTTAATTTTCTTGGTTCCAGGGAGGTTTCCGACTTGATCTGCTCAAGGACCCATTTGTTAAACTTTTGGGCTGTCCATGGGATCCTCAGTATTCTTCTCCAGCACCACATCTCAAACAAATTGATTTTCCTCTTACCCGCTTTTCTCTGTCCAGCTCTCACATCTACACGTGGTAATGGGTAATATAATAGCATGAATGATTCTAACAGCTCCTAAAAGGTAAAGTTAGTCCCTTGACATGAATGTCTAGTCATAACCAACTGTAAGGGGTGGTGCTCGTCTCCGTAACTAAGCCAAAGAGCCAGTGCCGTCCAAAGATGACTCCGGTGGCCATGTGGTCAGTATGACTGCACCAAACACTGTTACCTTCTCACTGAGAAGTGGTACCTATCTATCTACTTGCACTGTTCCATGCTTTCAAACTGCGAGATTGGCAGAAGCTAGGACTAGTGACAGGGGCTCTTTCCGTCACGCAGCACTTGGGTCTCGAACTGCCAACCTTCTGAACTTATGATTGTCACAACTGGCATCTTAACCACTAAGCCACCGCATTGTTGTTGTTGTTAGCTATCCTCGAGTTGTTCCGACTCATGGTGATCCTGTGGATGAGACACCTCCAGGAATCCCTGTCCTCCACTGCCTTGCCCAGATCCTGCAAGCCCTTGCCCATAACCCCTTGATCAAGTCTTTGTGGTCTTCCTCTCTTTCTTCTACCCTTCACCTTTCCTAGCATTATTGTTTCTTCTAGTGATCCGTGACTTCTCATTATGTGGCCAAAGTACGATAGTCTCAACTTGATCATCTTTGCTTCCAAGGAGAGCCCTGGTCTGATCTGTTCAAGAACCCATTTGTTTGTCTTCTTGGCTGTCCATGGTATCCTAAGTACGGTACTCTTCTCCAGCATCACATTTCAAATGAGTTGATTTTATTTCTGTCTGCTTCCTTCATCTGTACATGGTATTTGGGAATACAATGGCCTGAACGATTCTGACTTTAGTGTTCAGTTGTATGTCTTTGCTCTTCAGTATCTTTTCCAGTTCTTTCATAGCTGCCCTTCCCATTCCAAGTCTTCTTATTTCTTGACTGCAGTCTCCATTCTGGTCAATGTTTGCTCCTAGATATGGGGATTCTTTAACTATTTCAATTTCCTCGTTGTCTAGATTGAATTTGTGTATTTCTTCTATGGTCATTATTTTTGTTTTCTTTATGTTCAGCATCAGAGCTGCCTTTGCACTTTCATCTTTGACCTTTCTTATTAACTGTTCCAATTCCTGAATGTATTCTGCTAATATTATGGTATCATCCATATATCTTAGGTTGTTAATGTTGCTTCCTCCTATCTTAACTCTTATATTCTATTTTGGATTCTTATTCTGCTTTTCTTATGATGTTTTCAGCATATAAGTTAAACAAATAGGGTGATAGGATGCAGCCTTGCCTGATGCCTTTGCCTATTGAGAACCACTCTGTTTCCCTGAATTCTGGTCTGACGGTGGACTCTTGTCTGTGGTGCAGATTCCTCATAAGGACTATCAGCTATAATGGCACCCCCATGTCTTTGAGTGCATTCTATAGTTTTTCATGATCTATACCAGGGGTAGGCAACCTTTCCCTTTTAAGGGCCGAGGGACTTCAGCTCCCAGAAGCCTCAGCCATGTTGGCCAATAGTCCCATGTTGGCCAATAGCTCCTGGGATTCTGGGAGCTGAAGTCCCTCGGCCCTTAAAGGGGAAAGGTTGCTCCTGCTTTACTTGATCCCCACCTTTGCGAACACGTAAGGCAGTGGTCCCCAAACTCTGGCCCTCCGGGTGTTTTGGACTTCAGCTCCCATAAGGCCCAGCCAGCTTGGCCAACTGTGAGATATTCTGGGAGCTGAAGTCCAAAACATTTGGAGGATCAAAAGTTGGGAATCACTGATGTAAGGACTTCCTTCTGTCTGACCTGTGTGACACCAGTTGTGGGGATCGTCTAAATGCCCTCAAGGTATATATCCAGATTTATGTGTCTTCTGCCCTCAGTAGATACCACCCTTCTATATTAAATTTTTCCACCACAGAAGCCTTATTGGAATCCAAGCTGTCAGACAGTTAGCATTTCTAGGAGTTATGAGCCTCATCACATGCGAAAACAAGAACTGGGGAGAAGCAGCTTCTCCATGCCTTACTACATGGCATCTTCAGTTCCCTTCCTGCAGGAGAAGGTTGTGAAAATGCATCTTTTTTCTAGCTGGTAAAATCTGTTTGACAAAAGACATACTTGTACAACTGCCTTCTGTAGGGAAAGAACTGAAGTGCTACAACTTCATGCAGTAAGGCACAGAGAAAGCTGCCTCTCTCCAGCTCCGTTTCCACTTTGCTTTATTGTGAGATGAGGCTTTAAATGTGTCTAAAAACAAAGGCAAATTTTTATTTACAGACATTAAACATTACCGCCTTCGAGTTGACTTTGACTCATGGTGACACTATGGATGAGACACCTCCAAGACTCCCTGTCCTCCACTGTTCTGCTTAATTCCTGAAAGTTCATACCTGTGACTCCTTAATAGAGTCCATCCATTTAGCATGCAGCCTTCCTCTCTTTCTACTTTCCACCTTTCCAAGCATTTTGTCTTTTCCAGTGAGTTGTGTCTTCTCATGATGTGGCCAAAGTATGACAATGTCAACTTAATTTTCTTGGTTCCAGGGAGGTTTCCGACTTGATCTGCTCAAGGACCCATTTGTTAAACTTTTGGGCTGTCCATGGGATCCTTAGTATTCTTCTCCAGCACCACATCTCAAACGAATTGATTTTCCTCTTACCCGCTTTTCTATGTCCAGTTCTCACATCTGCACATGGTAATGGGTAATATAATAGCATGAATGATTCTAACAGCTCCTAAAAGGTAAAGTTAGTCCCTTGACATGAATGTCTAGTCATAACCAACTGTAAGGGGTGGTGCTCGTCTCCGTAACTAAGCCAAAGAGCCAGTGCCGTCCAAAGATGACTCCGGTGGCCATGTGGTCAGTATGACTGCACCGAACACTGTTACCTTCTCACTGAGAAGTGGTACCTATCTATCTACTTGCACCGTTCCATGCTTTCAAACTGCGAGATTGGCAGAAGCTAGGACTAGTGACAGGGGCTCTTTCCGTCACGCAGCACTTGGGTCTCGAACTGCCAACCTTCTGAACTTATGATTGTCACAACTGGCATCTTAACCACTAAGCCACCGCATTGTTGTTGTTGTTAGCTATCCTCGAGTTGTTCCGACTCATGGTGATCCTGTGGATGAGACACCTCCAGGAATCCCTGTCCTCCACTGCCTTGCCCAGATCCTGCAAGCCCTTGCCCATAACCCCTTGATCAAGTCTTTGTGGTCTTCCTCTCTTTCTTCTACCCTTCACCTTTCCTAGCATTATTGTTTCTTCTAGTGATCCGTGACTTCTCATTATGTGGCCAAAGTACGATAGTCTCAACTTGATCATCTTTGCTTCCAAGGAGAGCCCTGGTCTGATATGTTCAAGAACCCTTTTGTTTGTCTTCTTGGCTGTCCATGGTATCCTAAGTACTCTTCTGCAGCACCACATTTCAAATGAGTCTTTCTGTCTGTTTCCTTCCCTGTCCAGTTCCTGTATCCATACATGGTAATTTGGAATACAATGGCTTGAATAATTCTGACTTTAGTGCTCAGTTGTATGTCTTTACTCTTCATGTTGTATGTCTTACTATCTTTTCCAGTTCTTTCATAGCTGCCCTTCCCATTCCTAGTCTTCTTCTTATTTTTTGACTGCAGTCTCTATTCTGGTCAGTGTTTGATCCCAGATATGGGAATTCTTTAACTATTTCAATTTCCTCGTTGTCTAGATTGAATTTGTGTATTTCTTCTGTAGTCAATATTTTTATTTTCTTTATGTTCAGCATCAGACTTGCCTTTGCACTTTCATCTTTGACCTTTCTTATTAACTGTTCCAATTCCTGAATGTATTCTGCTAATATTAGGGTATCATCCATATATCTTAGGTTGTTAATGTTGCTTCCTCCTATCTTAACTCTTATATTCTATTTTGGATTCTTATTCTGCTTTTCTTATGATGTTTTCAGCATATAAGTTAAACAAATAGGGTGATAGGATGCAGCCTTGCCTGATGCCTTTGCCTATTGGGAACCACTCTGTTTCCCTGAATTCTGTTCTGATGGTGGCTTCTTGTCCTTGGTACAGATTCCTCATTAAGATTATCAGATGTAGGGGCACCCCCATATCTTTGAGTGCATTCCATAATTTTTCATGATACAATCAAAGGCTTTACTGTAGTCTATGAAACACGTGCTGATTCTTTTTTGGAATTCTTTGGTGCCTTCCATTAGCCATTGTATGTTTGCAATGTGGTCCCTAGTGCCCCGTCCTTGTCTGAATCCTGCTTGTACCTCTGGAATTTCTTTCTTCATGTATGGTTGGAGTCTATGCTGCAGAATTTTGAACATAACGCCACCACATTACCTTACCTTATATTCCCAACAGCTCATCTTATATTCTCATATACAACCAATAAATCAAACACTTTCAAATGGATGTCCATGCCATCACAAAACCGGCTCAGTTTTTGAAAAGCCATTCTGTGAGGATGAAGATCAAGATCAAGGGAGGATAGAGGAGGGAATAGTGTTTGATGCAGTGCCCAGTGCCACCTAGCGTGTTGGATTCGATCCTCTGCCCAGCCATGAAACCCACTGGGTGACCTTGGGCAAGTCACACTTTCTCAGCCTCAGGGGAGGCAACGGCAAGCCTCCACTGAACAAATCTTGCCAAGAGAACCCCATAATAGCTTTGCCTTATGGATGCTATAAGCTGATAACAACTTGAATAAGGCACACAGCAACAGTAAAAAGCAAAGTGCGCGGGGAAACCACCGAGGAAACAATGACAAGCAAAAACGTGATCGCCACCCGCGCATGCGCCCTCCGCCCTTCTCCGTCGAGGGGCCAGGTACCGGTTTGAGCCTAAATGGCACAAGAAGGGAGGGAGGCTAAGGGGACCTCTGATTGGCTGCTCTCTTTCCCCCCACTTTCTCCCAGCGCTTCGGGTTGGCTGAGCTTCCAAGCGTTAGAAGGCCCTCCTCGTTCCGATTGGCCCCTCTCTCTCCGACCATTCCCGACTGGTTACTAACCCTCGCGGCTCCGTGACTGGCTGCCCGAGAAATCCTTCCCCCGCCCATTGAGCCTCTTCGGAAGAGCGAATGAAGTTTGGAGGTTGGAGAGAAGTGGGGTCTCCATCCCCACCTAGTTCTCCCTCCCTCCCTCTCTCCTCCTTCTTGGCTCCGCCCCCTAGTTCTCTCGGGCTATTTGCCGGGAGTAGCCCCGCCCACCCTCTCAGTTCCTCGGGTGGGAGGGCGGGTGGCGGCTGGGCTTCTACCTCGCGGAGGGGAATAGCCGAGGAGAAGCCTCCTCCCCCCCCTCCTCTCAGCGCGAGGCCAGGTCGCGTGGGCGCGCGCGCCTCCAGAGCTCCCGGGCAACGGTAAGTGAGGCGGCCCTGCGCGCGCCGCGGATAACGGTCGTCGTCAACGGCGCCTCCTGACTAGGAGCGCCGACGGGGTTGGGGAGCGGAGCGGGAGCAAGTCGTGGAAGCCGGTTGAGGGAGCCTAACCCCGGGGAATCTCCTCCTGCTGCTGCTCCTGCTCCTGCTCTGTTTTCGCCCCTCCTTTCTCTATAATATTTTGTATACAGACACACAAGACTCCCACCACCGCCGAGAAAAGGAGAGTTGCGTGTGGCACTACCGCTTTCTCCTTAGGGATTTCCCCCCCCCCCCCGCTCCTCCAGCTTTGAGGGATAGCCATTAGGCCCCATTCCCTCACAGGCACAACGCCCGCACCCGACCCCTTGTGCCGAGGGGCTCTGCCTTGCGTCCCAGGGCTGCCATTTGGTGCTCTTTTTCTGGATGGGGAAAGAAGGGCTGGGAGGGCAGGTAATAGGTCCACGCTTTGCGGAGCTTCCCGCCGTTAAAAAATAAAATAAAATCCCCTTCTCTACAATATAGGTTCGCAGTGTTTGCCCTGGATTTTTGTTTTTGCTTTTCGTTAAGTTGTGGTTGGAATTGGATCTGGTGTGTGTGTGTGTGTGTTTGTTGCCTTAAAGCAAACCATACGCAATCGCCTCAGGAGTCCAAAGGAAGTCTTCTGAATTAGGATGCTGAGGAGGAAGGGCTGTGTGTCTGTGTCTTCTATGCATTACAAAAAGCAAAATTGAAGTATCGGTTAATTCCCACACCGTCATTAACATTCACTGAGGAGGGGTCATACATGCATTGTAAAAAACAAAAGGGTCAACCAAGGCACGTACTGTCATTAATATTCACTGTTAAAGCATTATAAAAAGCAAAATTGAAGTATCAGCTAACGCAGGCACCACCATTAACATTCACTGAGGAGGAAGGGGATGTCGTATTGTAAAAAGCAAAAACTAAAGTGTAGACCAAGGCACGCACCATCATTAACATCACTGAGGATCAAATGCATCACTGACCACCAAATGCAGCTGAGGAAGTAGACTCTAAGTCTGAAAGCTCATGCTGCCAACTTCTTTCTTTCAGTTAGTCTCAGATGTGATACAGGATCCTTCTACATCACTGAGGAGGAAAAGGATGGCGTATATGCATTGTAAAAAGCAAAATTAAACTATCAATTAACTCACACACCATCTTTTAACATTCACTGAGTGGGAAGGGGTGTCATGCCTGCATTGTAAAAAGCAAAACTAAAGTGTCAACCAAGGCACGCACCATGATTAGCATGCACTGTCCACAATTAACATGCGGCGGTACTACGGGTCTTCTCATCCGCTTGTGTTTTCTGAGCTGGGATAAACAGAGATGAAGCTCCTCTGTTGCTTCCCTGCCTTCTGACCCTTTCAGAGAACAGGATTATTCTGTTAAGTGCCTAGGAATGTAAAAACCAGGATGATTGTGCTTCTGAACGTCAGGTTGTGTGATTTTGCATGCTGAGAGGTCAAGGAGCAGAATGGAGAGAACAGCTGGGTCATGCTCGGAGCATGGGTGCTTCATTTTTCTAAAAAAGAGTATTGCAGATAGGTGTTATTGACACTGAAAGGGAAGGTGGGAGATCAGTCTCTAGAAATGGAATCTAAACAAGATGAGCTTTCCTTGTACATTCCCCAGTTTTCTGCAGCTTTTTGCCTTTCATCATTGTCAGAAGTCAGTTCAGGGACAGAATTTGGTCCTACCTTACTTTCTAGAAAGTGAGGTAAAACTGGGCTGCACCTTGTTCTGAATTAGAAATTCAAAGCAAACAATAAACAGACAAAAAAACTTTTTTCTCCTTTGCCATTGTTTACCAACACAATGTGGATCACTAGTAGCTCCTTTTATCAATTGATAAACCGATGTGGTAGATATCAGTATTTTAAGCTGTGGTTTATGTAGAATTAAATTGCTGTTTATGTGTCTAGACTGTTTTGGCACTGGACTGAAATTTTCTAATTGTATTTAAAGGGAGGGGAACAATGCCTCTTAAATAAAAACATGTTCACACGTGCTTTCCCATAGTAAAGACATGATAGTAAAAGCAGTTTCATGAGCAAATAGTCAAAATGATGGGCACACAAATAAACATGTCATGGACACTGTAATAACATGACTTTAACTCCATTTTGAAGAGAAGAGATCAGGGTTTGAGAAAGTTTCCCTTTATATATATGCTTGTCAAATCAGCTAGTTTTTTCTCCCCCTGATTTTTTAAAAGCCTGGTTATATGTATATATTGTATTCTTCTCTGAGCTTAAATTCAGTAGATTGACTCATTAGTCCAAGGTCTACTTCTTCAAGTGTTTGTTATAATCATGATAGTAGTCATTTTAGATGTGACTGAAAAAGAAGCGTGATTCTTCCTTATTCTCTTCCTATGCCAGTCTATTTGATTGGTCATCTTCCTGTTTCACAGAAGCTGATAGCTTGTGTGTAGGAGCTCTTTTGTATTAAGATATTTTGGAACTAGTAACAAAAATAGGATTTATTGATAATAAAGCCCGAGGGGGGATAGATTTCCTCTGTATTGAGACTTTAATTGAAGATTAAAGTACTGAGCAGATTTCTTCCTACTGTAACTAATAATCCCCCACTAATTTTTAAAAATCTAGCACTTGACACCAGTGTGGTCTGAATACTACTACTGTTTTTTTTAGCTTGGCTATACAGTACAGAGCTCTTGATCATAGACTTCTTCAATAAAGTGGGAAAGCCCATCTTTCACAAAAAACACCCCACAGTAGCTTCAGCTATAAGAGAACTGTCTTGATGCAATTAGGTAACTATTAAAATGTAACAGAAGTGTATCTAGTAAGTACAGTTTGATCATACAGAGCAATTTTCAGATTGTGAAAATATAAATACTGCAGTACTATCTGTATGGTGTTCTTAAAGTGCACCTTAAATATGGTACCATATCAATTAATAAAGTGCACCTTGTATGGGTGTCACACGATGAATTTTCTTGATAATACCGTATTTTTCGCCCTATAACACGCACTTTTTCTTCCCCAAAACGTGCGTGGGGAAGTCAGTGCGCCTTATAGGGCGAAGGGCCGAGGCCTTGGGGAGAAGGAGGGCTCCTTCCCCCCGCGACCTCAGTCTTTGAATGGGCTGGTGCTGGGATCGAAGCGATCCCAGCGCCAGCCCATTGAAAGACTGAGGCCGCGGGGAGAAGGAGCCCTCCTTCCCCCCGCGACCTCAGTTCAATGGGCTGGTGCTGGGATCGGAGAAGTTCTCCGATCCCAGCACCAGCCCATTGAACAACCGGCCTCCGGCTAAAGGGAGGAATCCTTTTTTCCTGGATTTTCTTCCTTTAAAATTGGGTGCGTCTTATATGCCAGAGCGCCTTATATGGCGAAAAATACGGCAAATGTTGATGAGAAGCTACTCCTCCCTCTACTCTGCAATTATGAAAGATTGGAGGATTTCACATCATTTGTCTAAGGATTTTTGTTATCCCTTGTTGTAGACTGCATTATAGTAGTTGGTGTATCCACAAAAGCACAGTCTAGATAGCAGCAGCACCAGTATTGGAAATCAGTTTAATACGAAATGATAGCTTTTCATAGCTGAGAAATTTAGTTAGTGCGCAATAAATTCCAGTAACATTTACCAATTAGGTACCAGTAGGAGGGATACACTGTGAAACTAAGGGCCTTTGCAGACTGCTAGAAATAGTGCAAATTGAGTCCACTTTAAGGGTTAGAATTAGGGAATCACGGGAACTGTATTTTATTGTGGCACCAGAGCTCTCTGACAGAGAAGGCTCAATGTCTCAGGAAAAAAAAACAACCAATTCCCATGATTCCCTAGCACTAACCCTAACCCTTAAAGTGGACTCAATTTGCACTATTTCTGGCAGTCTGCAAAGGCCCTTAGGCAGTAATATATGAGGTTATGCTAACTTTGACTTTATTGGGAGGATGTCAACATATAACATGTGGAATAATAAGAACATTTTTTAATTCTAAATTCCTTTTTGTAATTACGATAAATTCTACATCAATGCTTTTTCTATGAAATCTGTTTTTATCTAGACTTGGTGTTTTAATATTGGTACAGGTTGAGTATCACTTATCCAAAATGCTTGGGACCAGTGTTTTGGGTTTTTTTGGTTTTTGGAATATTTTCATGTACTTGTGGCATCATTTCAACACTCAGAACGTTTTCTATTTTGGAGAATTTTGGATTTTTGGATTAGGGATGCTCAGCCTGTACAACAGTAAATACTAATGTATATTTTTGCAGTGCCACATGTACATGATGAAAAGAGCTCTTCAAATGTATTGCCCAATACTTGCTTTAAAGTTTGGAAGGAAATACTGGCAATCTTTATCTAAGAAAGCTTTCTAAAACATGAAGTACCTTCTACACCAGGGGTAGGCAACCTTTTTGAGCCGGGGGCCAGGTTGCTGTCCCTCAGACAATTGGGGGGGCCGAAGCACCATAAATAAATAAATAAAAAAAATAATTTTTTTAAAAAAATAAGCATGCACACTCTCTCAGCTCCAGAAAAGCCATGGCAAAAACCCTGTGGAGATTTTGCCAAGAAAACCCCAAGAACAAGTAATAACAATAGTAATCAATATCAACATGGCGGGCGGCGGTGGCAGGACCAGCCTGGGGCCGATGCAAAGGCCTCGGGAGGCCATATCCAGCCCCCAGGCCTTAGGTTGCCTACCCCTGGTCTACACAATTTTGGCTGAAGGGCTAACATCAAATCTGGTTTTATTTAACTCAACAGATGCAGTTCATGTTGCTTTTTAGTCGTCAGGGGAAGCTGAGACTTCAGAAGTGGTATGTCCCATTGTCTGACAAAGAAAAGAAGAAAATCACAAGAGAACTTGTACAAACAGTCTTAGCCCGTAAGCCGAAAATGTGCAGCTTTCTGGAATGGAGAGACCTGAAGATTGTCTACAAAAGGTGGTTTGCCTACATAAGCTTATAATTAACAGATGAAAGACACTGGATAGTAGAAATAAGGATTTCCTCTCTTGTATGTGGTGGCGGGAATATTTTGAGATTTATAACATTATAGAGATTATCCATGACTAGAATGGTTTTCATACTTAGGAATGTTCTGGAATAAAATGATGTGATTATTTCATACTTCATCAACAGGTTTTTATGCAGCTGTTGTAGATTAAATCTACATATTTAAAATGTAGTTGTTTGAATGATGAAACTTTTACCACAATCAGTTTGTTATTAACTAGGCTTTAATCTGTCTGGAACATGGAAAAGGTTGTAAAGTTGTATGAATGTGAACCAAGAACTATACTGACAATTCTGAAACAACAAAGTAAAAGCATTCTTGCTGCCATAGCGAAATTACTTCACCCATTTTGTTTTAATATATAAAGAGATTAAGTACAATTTGTATTTTAGTCGAGTCATAAATCTCTCCAGGTTGAAAATGGTGTGTCTCAGATCAACTTGGAACATTTACTCAAAAGAAGAGGCAGAATTGAGGATTATGAAGATGCCATATATAGCTGTCAACTGGAACACAGACCTGACTGACTTGTCATATTTAGGGTCTGGAGAAACTACTTCGTACATTCAAAATTAAGTGGGCAATCTTGTTTTTCCCGTAATGTACTCCTTAGTTCACTATAGAAAAAACAAGGTTGCCAACTTAATGTATTGCTTAGTTTAGGGCCAGCATTTTGTGGTTTGAGGTTACAACTCCGGAGATTAGGGTTCAATTCCCTGCTCGGCCAGGGAAAGGCACTGGGTGACCGTGAGTGAGTCACACACACTCAGGCCCAGAAAACCCTGTGATAAGTTTGCCTTACGATCCTCATAAGTCAGAAATGACTTGTAGGCACACAATAACAACAGCAATTAGTTCAGACCCGTGTGAGACCAGAAGCAGGATTGATACTCACTTCTGTTCGGTCTTCTTGTTGCACATTACTGTTGGTTATGTGGATCACTCTAGAGAGAGATTCAAAGATATAGCCATGTTAAGTCTGTAGAATCAGTACGTAGAGAGATCTTGTAGATCTACAGATATGTTGAATATACGGTCTTGAGAGAGATGACTTTACATGTCTCATATTAATAAAGTGAGTATCTGATATAGGTGTGTTTGGAGGCAGCAGATGGCTCAGTAGGAAACAGCTTAACAACAAAAACACGGCTGCAATTAAAAAATCTTTTTCAATATTGTAGGTTTTTAAAATTTATTTTTATTTTATAAATAAAATATTTTTGCTAAGTTGAAAAAAATACAATATAAATGTTTTACAACATTATAGTTCTTTCATAAATTTGATATTTTTATCAATTCAGTTGTTACTCAGCTTAGATTAAGTGAAGATGCTGGTGTTCCAGTGCAATTTCTTTTAGTGCTTTGGAACAAATGTTTGCTTTTCATATCAGCCAATTAAAGTGTTTAGAAAGTCTATTAAAAGACTTTAATCCCTTTCTTACTCTTTGCAGGATCATTTCATTCAGTCACATATTACAACATAGAAATGTCAAAGCAAGATGTGAAAAAACTACATAATGGAGCAAATGTGAGGTTGTTTTTTGATTTAGAATGTTAAATTCCTATAAAACAAGCACACATTTAAAATTTTTTATGATTCTTAGTTTTGTAGGCCTGTGTAATACTGTATATACACATGTATAAGTGTTGACGTTTTAGTCCAAAAACTGACCCCCCAAAACTGTGTTGTCTTATCCATGAGTCAGTATAAGTACTATATTTTAACTCTTATTAAAAAAAAGGAACCATGCCCTGGTAAAAGGCAAGAGGATAATCTGTCCTGGAAGCACTGATTCCCCCCTCCCCCCCATTTTCTCATCCTACCAGTCTTTAGTATGAGTGCAAACAGTTATGCTTGCTGGAATTTTTAAGTTCTTTGGCATTGTTTTCCTTTGCTTCTTTCTTTAGATCTTTTGTTACGTGCTCCAAAGTTTTATCCTTGACTTAGCCATGAGACATATCAAAATCAAATATGTTACCCCCCCCTCCCAAAACCTGCCCTCAACTTATACATGAGGTCAACTTACAGTTGAGTATATACAGTATATTTCTTACCTGCCTTGCTATGGATCAGGGTGGGCAAAAATAACAAACACATTACACAGTTAAAAGAACATATAATACTGATACACATTAAAAACAATCAATATAAACTTTAGAATTTCATAATTTAAAAATCATCTGGATTTGCCTGCTGGAAGAGAATGGCATTTAGTGCTATTTAAACTGATTGTGCATCCAGCTGTTGAATCTGTTCCTGCAGATCATTCCACAGTCTGGAGGCAGCTGAAGAAAAAGTCCTCTGGCTAACAGTTGCCAGCCTAGTCCTGGTTGACTGAAATAAATGTCTTCAGATGATCTGAGTATACAGGGCAGATTATATGGGAGAAGGTGATCCCATAAGTAAACTGGATCCAAACTGTGTAAGGCTTTCAAGGTAACAACTAAAACTTTGTACCTGGCATGGAAATTAATTGTCAGCCAGTGGAGTGATTTTAAGAATGGTGTAATAGGATTACTCCTGAATGTACCAGTAACCATTCTGGCTGCTATTTTTTTTAACTGAAGTTTCTGAACTTGGTACAGAGGTAGCCCAATGCACAGCATATTGCATGAGTTTAGCTGTACATATGTATTAGGATCTTTAGTTTTACAGCTCTTGAAAGGGGTGCAGCTGGTGTAGCAGCTGAAATTGATATTAAGTACTCCTGGCTGTGGCATCTATCTAAGCCAGGGGTTGGCAACCTATGGTCCGCGGGCCGCACCCGGCCCGCAGACCCCTGCTGACTGCCCCCCGTCGCTACCGCCATCTTGTTTGCTAAAATGGTGGCTGCGACTCGTTTGCGCATGCGCAGTACTCCTGCACATGCGCGAACGAGCCATGGCCGCCATTTTGACAAACAAAATGTCGGCGGGGGCCCGGCGCTGCCGAGGGAAACCTCCTGGGGGCCCCGGTGGCGGTGCTGGGCCCAGAGAAGCCCCCGCTGCGGGTGAATTTGCCCGCCGTGGGTGTGGGTTGGCCTTTCCAAGGCCCAGGGAAGACCCCCTGCGCCCATGGCGGGCGAATTCGGCCGCAGCAGCTGTGGTGGAGGCTTTTCTGGGCCTTGGAAAGGCCCCCCTACGCCCATGGCGGGAGAATTTGCCCGCGGCGGGGGCCTTTCTACGACCAGGGAAGCCCCCCCACGTGGGGGGGCTTCCAAGATGGTGGCCGTGTCACGAGTGCACATGGTGGAAATGTGCGCACGCACACACACCGCGCCATTCCCCCCGACCCCCCCCCCCCGGCAACAAAGGTTGCCGACCCCTGATCTAAGCTGTCAATTGGAGTGATGGATCCACAGGCATTCCTAAGGTGTGAGCACAGGCATTCAGGGGGACTCTAACCTTGTCTAGGCCCCCATCTGCAGAATTAATGTAGTTTGACACTGCTTTAATGGCCATGGCTCAGTGCTGTGGGATTCTGGGATTTGGAGTTTTGTGAGATACTTAGCTTTCTTTGTCAGGACATTGGTGCCACAAGAAATTACAAACCACAGGATTCCATAGGATGTAGCCATGACAGTTAAAGGGGTGTCAACCTACATTAATTCTGCAGTGCAGGATCAGCCCAGGATTGGTTGACATATCTCCAGCTCCAGGTTAGGACCCTTGTCAGTGAGAATATCCATTTTGTTGAGGTTCATCTTTAGTTTATTTTCCTTCATCCAGTCTATTACCTTTGCCAGGCATTCATTCAGAGGAGACACACGACCCATAGCTGTCCACCATTGTGGAACAGTGGAGAAGGAGGTGTGAAGTAGAGACAAAATATTTTTGGGGAGCTGCATGTGGAAATTTAGTAACAGAGAGGATTATGCAAGCAGGAGCCTTTGACCAGATGCTGAAATGTATGAAGTGAAATGAAGGATATGGCCTATTGCTTGCTTATACTGAGCCTGGGATACAAAGTGAAGATGAAAATTCGGTTTGGGGGATCCTTTGATGAACAGTTTCCAAGCATAATCCTGCCTACCCCACCTACATTTGTGAGGGCAGTCTATAGGAATGTGGAGTTGCTGTTGGAGGAAGTTCTGATGATGACCTACAAAGCCCTATACATCTTGGGTCCAGGCTTTGAAGGACTATATCTCCCTTTATGATATCTTTGGTTCTCAGGGTTTGGGGAGGCCGTTCTCTTTGTCCCACCACCTTCTCAGGCTCCTTTGGTGGGAACAAAGGAGATGGCCTTTATGGTGGCTGCTCCCAGACTTTATAATTCCACCCCTAGAGAGGTCAGGATGGCCCTGTCCTTGCCCTTCCAATGACAGGCCAAAACATTTTTGTGCCATCATTGGGAAAATGGAGGGATAGAATTAAAATAAATAAGTAAATAAATAGACAGTAATGAGAACCCACTCCTTTAAAAGGAAACATAAACCTATCTACATGGTAATACATAGAAACTGCCTTGTGTGAAAATATCTTGTGTCTGAGTCTGAATGTCTTTAAATTTTTGTTAATTTTTGTGTGACATAGTTTGAAGTTGAAATGTTGATTTGCATTTTCATAGCATAATGGGATGTAGTGAGCCTTGGGCTTGTGCACTTGTTTCTTTCCTTCACCTTTTGCATGCAATAGGAGATCAAAAACTTCTGGTTCTAGTTTGCAAGAAATCGTGGTTTGTTTTGCTGGAATGCAGAAAAATGGTTTGTGCAAAGGCAATTTTTAAATGGAGATAATCCTGCTGGGCATATTCTGAAAACCCCAGGAACGGTAAGCCTTAAGACATGTTTGCACAAGAAATTTAAGGGAGATTTTTTTTTTTTTTTTTTAAAGAAGAAGCTGTCTTTGAATGATGCAGCAGAATTTACAGTGCTCCAGTTTCCCCTTGCTAAGTATAAAATATGTATTTTCTGGAAGGGACAGAGAAGACCCAGTCCTTTGGTTTATACCAGGGGTAGGCAACCTAAGGCCCCAGGCCAGTCCTCCCGCTGCTGCTGCCCCTGCCCGCCATGATGATATTGATTATTATTATTATTACTTGTTCTTGGAGTTTTCTTGGCAAAATCTCCACAGGGGTTTTGCCATGACTTTTCTGGGGCTGAGAGAGTGTGCATGCATTGTTTTAATTTTTTATTATTTATTTATTTATTTTTGGTGCTTCGGCCCCCAATTGTCTGAGGGACAGCAACCCAGCCCCCGGCTCAAAAAGATTGCCTACCCCTGGTTTATACCCTTTTATGCTAGTTCTAGAGCCAGGAGATGTTTTTCTTTCTGTTGAATCGGCTGACTCCTTCTCTCCTCTGAGGTTTTTCAGTCCTGCCTGTAACAGAGGTTCTCAGGGTCTCTTCCTTCACTTTTCTGATCTGACTCCACCTTAGTGTCTGGATCTTAGCACAGCTCTTCCTCCTTCTGCTTCACCCCCTCTTCCTTCTTCTAAACAAAACCAAACCTAGCTAGTCCCAGTTTTTTAGAAATCTTTTCAAATCACTTTGGTTTGCTTTTAAAATGGTTTTTCCATTCTCTGTGACTTTTCTTTACTCTTGTGGAAGGTGAAACTGTTAACATCTTCAAAATATATGAGATTATTATAATACTACAAAAAAGAATTGGACAATAACAATGTAAGACCACAGTTATTACATTAATATGTATTTGTTACAGATATGCAAGCCTCTACTTCTGTTGTGCCATTGAAGATCAGGATAATGAGCTAATTACTCTGGAAATAATTCATCGTTATGTAGAATTGCTTGACAAATATTTTGGAAGTGTAAGTTATTAACTATTTTTGGTAGTGTTTTTAATAATAATAATAATTTATATCCCGCCTCTCTGTAAAAACAACCGAGGCAGCTTACAAGATAAAACAGAGAATCCCTTCCCCCAATAGCCCACCCACCCCCTTAAAATGTAATTAAACAAACAAAATATAAAAACATATAGATTGGTACTGAATAGTGTTTCACTGACACTGAAAGAAGGGGTGGGGTAATGATTTTTCAAGGTTCATCCTTGCTCATGAAACCCCCTGCAAAGCTGTATAAGAGAGTTATGGGGCCAGCTAGAATGTGGTGGGAACGTATTTAAGGCTGAAGTAGGAAGGAGAAATTGGTGAAAATGGCCATGTCCCTTTTGATGAGAAATCTCTGATCCTGATTCTCTTCATGAACTGAAGGAATCCATGTGTTTGTGGAGGACCTCTTTTTTAATTTGTATACAAGCCTACCTGTCTAATGAAAAGTTGTTTATATATATATATATTCTGCACTTGCAAAATCTTAACAGTATTTTGCATGCTGAAAAAATGCAGAATAAAAGAAAACTTATTTTGTATTTTACCTTTATTTTATGACTTTAATTACAGAATCCTTTGTGAATAAAATGAGTAAGAATAAAAAAATAATTACTATTATACTACATCATGTGGGTCATTTTCTTACTGGAAACTGAAAATAAGTATAGTAGGAAGAAGAGTCAGGCTAATGTAGTGGTTTGAGCATTGGACTATGACTGTTTAGACCAGGGGTAGGCAACCTTTCCCCTTTAAGGGGTCGAGGGACTTCAGCTCCCAGAATCCCAGGAGCTGTTGGCCAACATGGGACTATTGGCCAACATGGCTGAGGCTTCTGGGAGCTGAAGTCCCTCTGCCCTTAAAGGGGAAAGGTTGCCTACCCCTGCCCTTAAAGGGGAAAGGTTGCATGATTTAGACCATGCAAACCTACTAGGAGATCTTGGGTGAGTCACGCACTCTTAGCTTCAGAAACCCTGTGATAGAGCTTTAGGGTCAGCATAAGTTAGAAATGACCTGAAGGCACACAATAACAAACTAGGAAACAAGAAAAAAACTTAACTTGCCCTCCTAAACAAGGATTGTGACCCAACATCTAACCATTTTATGTTTTCTAGGTATGTGAACTTGATATTATCTTCAATTTTGAAAAGGCTTATTTTATTTTGGATGAATTTCTCTTGGGAGGGGAAGTACAGGAAACTTCAAAGAAAAATGTTCTTAAAGCCATTGAACAGGCAGATCTATTACAAGAGGTAAGCAAATTTTATTTCTTTGCCAAAGCACACGAGCATGCTGTTTTCTTGTCTTAGAAAAGCTTTTATTCTTCCAAAGATGTAAAAAAAGCTTTTTAGCATGTTTGGCATGTAGCTTTTACTTAATACTCTCCTCTATACAGGATTGTGTTGCCCATTTCTTGATTTATTTCGTTCTTACTATATTCATTGTGCAACTTTAGCTAGAGTAGTAGTATTGCTTTAAAATAAAGTAATAGCCTTACTTTCATAGCTTCTTTAGGCTAAGTGTTGCTAGATTTGCAGCTATGGTTTTTACATATGCATCTTGTAATTTAGGTGCTTTTTTGTTGGTACCATTTTAATTTCTTTCTGTTTTCTTTTTATTAAATTAATGGAATGATTACAGCTAATTTTTGTTAATACCTGATGCATGTATGCCTCTTTACTGTTTCATTGCTGAAATCCAGAAGCTAGACTCTCTTCTTTGACACTCTTTCAGGTATATTTAAAATTAACTTTGTCTTAAAAATAAGTCAAAATGCCATAGCTAATTAGATTTGCACTAGGTGCTTAGGAAATAGTTATAATGTTAGTCTTAGAACTATAGAAGTAGAGTAAATTTGTGGGTTGAAACCTTTTATCTCAGCTGCTAACAAAATGTATAAATGGTTAAGAGTATCTGCTGCCTTTAGTGCACTGATTTAAATTATAACATGGTTAAATACAGTAGTTGAAATACTGGGGGTTTATTGAGAGGAATTTGCTTAATTTATTTTAAAAGCTTATGGCCCACCTTGAAGGAACTTAAGGTAGCAAATAGACAAAATAAAATTCCTAAAATAACATAGTTTCGTTCAAACTCACAGTATTCCATTCTGTGCCACCTATAAGCCTGAGGTGGTAACGTAGAACTGGTAATGAAGATGTTTTGAACTTTGGTTTCAACGTTACTGTGTTTGTAACATGGGTCAATTCCAGTTCATTTCTTTATTGAGCTTAGGTGAAGATTAATTGTGTAAATGTGAGCTTATAGCTTTGTTATATAGACATTATGTGGATCCTATGCTTAGATTTGTATGTGTTTTGATCTGTTATGGATGTTTTGTTAGAATCTGTCTTGTATTCTCTTTGTGCTTATGGTACCATTCATCACTGAGATTTTTAAGATAGTAAAAGGCATATTCTAACTTCATTATCTGAGAAGCTTCCCAGGCTGTTGCCATTCCAGAATGGCTTATTCTTGAAAACTTTTGTCATCAAAAATCTCTCAGTGGTTAAAATATCTACATATAGAATAAAAGGCTAAGCTTAAGATAGAAGCTTTCCACATTGAAGCTGATAGAAGTTCTGAATTTAAATCTAGTATCTCAGTATGGTTTGTTCATAATTATGTAAGAAGCACTACAAAAAATCATTTAAAACAACAACAAAAAACCCTGGAAGGAGCAGACTTCAAACATAATAGATTTTAACTTCATTATCTGTCCTCAAAGGTAATTCCTGTAGACATACTGCAGAAAGTTGCAGCACAACTGCATTGCATGATTCCCATTGATACTATAAGGCAACTTTAATGAAACTATTTAGGGGCTAAGCAAACCACCAAAAAGAGCCGGTGTTTCGGCGGCTTGGGGGTGTGGCGACCTCCCACCCTGACTCCATCTCCAAACTGGCATCACGCCGCCTGCCCACCCAGACTATTGGCAGCATTGGAATGCTCCTGCAGCACAGCAATTACACGCTGCGCGTTGCAGGAGTGGAGAAGAGCAGCAGTGAAAGGGGCACTTTTTTTTCCGGCACAAAAAGGAACGGCATTTTGCCACTTCTTTTTGCGCTGGAAAAACGCCTAATCAGAGCTGCAGCATGCAGTTGCCACAACCCCGATTTGGTGAGCAAAGGGGCGGCAGAGAGCTGCTCCTTCGAGGCAGTCTGTTTTACCCCTTAGGCTTCTGAAATGTCTAACACTTAATACTTAAGACATTCTTCTCTCTCAGTTTCTTGGAACTTGTATTTACATTTTGCTTATACAGTGGAACTTGGATTATCATTATTTGAACCCCAGGGGACCAGCAAAAAAATTCGAATTATCCAAAAAACAGGATACTGTATTGCAAAATTTAAATACAGTACACATACATTTCTGGGACTCTGCTGCAGCCTCTCCGCCTCTCCTTCCTCCTCCTCCTGGAACAACTTTACCTTGGAAAAACTTTGAATTATCCAATATATAATTCGAATTAACCATAATTTTTTAACATTGTTTTAATACAAGATTCTAGGGACCAGGGAAAATATTTGAATTAAAGAAGATTTCGAATTATAGAAGTTCAAATTATACATGTTCCACTGTAATACTGAACCTTTCCTTCTCTCTCCTATCTACAGTAAACTTATATGTGCAAGGTGATGGTTCCTTCAGCAAAAATGGGTCCTTGACATTTTCCTCATAATGAGGGGCTGATATGCTTAGTTTTCATTGACCCTACGCATTATTATACTTACTGGACAGATTTTGAGGAATTTTATCATAAGAAAGAGTGTGCATGCCATTTTGTTAGCATATGGTTTCAACTGTCATTGATCATTAGAAACTAATTTTAGATTGAATTTCCTAAAGAGTTCTTATTTTATGTATAACCTAATAGATGTTGCTACAGAATGTTTTGCTTAATTAGTATGGACTCCTTTAGTCCCTAAGATGTAATTTCTCAGAAATTTCCCCGTGGGAATTAGATGATGATGATGATGATGATGATGATTTCTTACCCACCTCTTCCCATGGATCGAGTTGGGCCATGGGAAACAATGACAAATCACCAATGCACAACATCGCTTAAAACATGCAACTGTTTAAAAGGACAAATAAGACATACATATTTTAAAAGAATCCACAATAATCTAAATTCACAATTTCAAACTCATCTGGAAAGCCTGTCAGCAGTAAGTGATCTTCAGTGCTATTTTAAATTTGGACAGTGAATTTAATTTGGCAACAGCAGAAAAATATAACATGGAAAGCCTTGGATGTTATCTAAAGGTACTTCCTCAGAATTTGTGTAGCAGCAGTATACTAGTATGAAAGTGTCCTCCCAAATTTAACTGCAAAGGTTTTTATCAGCTTCCTATATTTAGTATTATATTATGATCAGACACATAACAAAATTCATTGATCAAGATAAAATTCTATAATTACTGTAGCAAAAAAGGCATTATTTCCACTGAGATTTATTTAATGACAAATTTTGAAGTTTGAGACTTTGATAAAATGTTCCTTTGTCAAATTATTGGCACAATTGTTTTCTAAGTTTTTTGACTGCAGTCCTTTAAATTTTGTCAGTGTAGTTTTGTATCTGGCATAGGCAATGGCAAGATGAAAAGGGCCATGAGTTCAGGAAAGAACCGAATTTGGTTTCTACAGACATTTCTCTAGTGCTAGTCCTCTGATAAGTTTTTTTTTAAATTTTTATAGTTGGGAAGCGGCTGCAGGGAAGGAGCAATAGGCAGATTACATACTGTATTCCCTCTCACTGCTTGTCTCTAAACATGTAACTTCTTAAGTTTTTATTTCATTTAATATAATCAGACTTTAGGTCTGAGTCACCTGTTCAGTTCAGCCAAAATGCAATCCAGAGTTTATTTCATTAAGAGTATCTACAGTGTTTTCCTATATCATTTTTGTGGGTTTTGTACAGGCATGGCACAGTAGCACTCTTATATTTCCATTTCAGGCTAATATAGTAATGATGCCAGACTGTGAAGATCATATTAGAAAACCAGGGTCATATAAGGGAGAGAGAGAATGCTGGTGTGCCAGGTTTAATTTTTTCTTTCTGTATATATAAGAAGAATATTTTTCCTCATATCATCTTGTCCCTCCTACATGATTCTGCATTCTTAGGACATAGGAATAAAACATAGGTTAATGTAAAAACATTCCCATAATGTTTATATTGGATATTTACAAAAATTACTGAACTGGGCACTGAGATTATCAGTACATTTTCCCCCCTGATAGAGATACATATTTTTGAACTGCATAATGCATGAAGTAAGTAGTTCTCTTCTGAAGTAAAGCTGTTTAATCCTCATTGCAAAGCTTATGCTAGGAGTTAGATAACTCTCAGAAACCCATTTGAATGTTTGGTGTTTTGACCTCTGACCACAGAAGTAATCTTGAAAATATGCCATGCCTGCAAGAATATTGAATTAAGACCTTCATTATTCAGCTCCTTTGTCTCTCTACCTGTGTCTTAATGTGTAGTCCATTTTAATATAATTTTATTAATTTTAATTTATTAAAATATTTATTTACCTCCCTATATCTAAAGATCTCAAGGTGGCATACAGTTAGGGTGTATGTGTGTGCATACGCATGGATGTGTACATTTCTCTGTTTCTTGTTAGTGCTAAATAGTTCATGTATAATTTAATTGCCATTGCTGAAAGCTTAAAAACTATTTATAAGAAGAGAAACTTAGGGCCTTTACAGACTGCCAGAAATAATGCAGCTTGAGGCCACTTTAACTGCCTTGACTCAATGGTAGGCAATCATTGGACCTGTAGTTTATTGTGGCACCAGGGCTCTCTGATAGAGAAGGCTCAGAAAAAACTACAATTGCCATGATTCCCTAGCATTGAGCCAGGGCAGTTAAAGTGGTCTCAAGATGGATTATTTCTGGCAGTCTGTAAAGGCCCTTAACTTCCACTTTATAATAAGTGGTATGTTGGACAAAACCTTTGTCTAAATAAAATGTATTTTAAAACCATTAAAAGTAAATCTGATGATCCAATTACAATTGCCCCTCCATTTTCACAAACTTGGAGTCCGTATCCCTCGCCCATTCGTGGGTGGCAAATGGAGGGGGACAAAATGGGTTGGGCGCCCATGGGCAGGCGCTGCCATTCAAGCCAATGGGGCTTGAATATTGGCGGTTTTCCATTTTTGCAGTGGGGTCCAGAATGGATCCCCCGTGAAGACGAAGGGGCGACTGTATGTCTTCATAACTGTTTCTAGCATGAAGGTGGATTTGTAAATAGTGAAGAGAGATCCTGAATGTAATGTGACCTCTTAAAGGACCAAATTAGTTGTAATAGATACTGTCAATCATGAGTGTATGTGTGCCTTCAAGTCACCTGTTGATTTATGGTGACCCCATTAATTTCATAGGGTTTTAGATAAGGAATACACACAGGTGCTTTTGCCAATTCCTTCCTCTAGTACTAACTAGAGCTATTCTTGTTTAGGTTCACAAGATCAGCTGGGATATGGTGTATTTTGGGTATTTAGGCATCATCATTCATGTCTGTCTCATTTGTTCATAAAATTGAGGGTCTAACAGTAAGATGAGCTCCTAGGAGAAAGATGTTCCGCTTCACCTCCTTGTGTTCTAGGTGAAAGAAAGCAAGTGTCTTCAGTCATCACATCTAATCTGGCTCCTAGAAATGGGCTTATTGTAGTCAGATTAACACCTCTGACCTTGAGCGTAAAAAAAAGACACTTGCTGTGTTGAGTTCTTATGTTTTTGTGTGTAGTTCACTGGAGTTTTTGTCTTTTCGTTAATTCTTGAAATATTGATGTTTTAAGCAGTGCAGTGAAGTTAGATGCCTGAAAACCTTAGCAGCCTTCATATATAGAAATCTTGTGATAGTGGATTTTCTTTTATATATGGCTAATTTTTCAACAATAAAAATGTTTTACAAATACACCATCAAATTTTCAATTGTGCTTGGTTTTGTTTGTAGAGCCAGAATGAAGACTGGGGAGGTTTATCTGAGGATATCTTATGATTAAGAGCAGTCTAAAGGCTTAGCGTTTTGATCCCATCCGTACGATTGGTAACTACCAAATTTACCATTTTGGTGGCATGGATTATTACATGGGTGCTTTGCAAAGTTTTGCACGTGTAACTGAGCCCTTGCCTGAAATAAAAAGGGGAGCAGAAAAGTGACTAGTGATGGGCTTAACCTTCTGCTATACTTGCATGATGGTACTGAAGTGTGCTTTGGGTACTCTGTCTTACTTTCCTTTTCATACTAACAGCATCAGTTTGAAGTGTGTGATTTATGGTTTTTGTTCTGGTGGTTTGTTTGTTTTTTAGTGTAAATATAGTTCGGATTCCCAAAGTTAATTGCTAGGCAGATGTTGACTTTATGAAATGCATTTAAATATCTTCTGGAAGAGGCATTATGTCTGCTATGAAGTGAATATAGGCTTGCAGCAGAATAATTTTTGTACACTTAAAGAATTGTATATACTACATAGTACGACAAGCCTAATCTAAATATACAGGGCATTGCAGTATATTTTTGTACAGAGCATTAGAAGAATGTGCTACACAAAAAAGGTAAGTGTGTGTGAGTGTGTAAGAAACATGAGCTGAGTATTGAAATGAAAGAAGCCTGTTGTGATTTGCTGTCAAGTCCACTTTGACCTACTCCAATCTTATGATTGAGAGACTTTCAAGAGCCTGGACATTAACTGCCTTGCTTAGGTCTTCCAAATTCAAAATTATGATGAGACAAATTATACATTAGTTAACATATATGTAAGAGAGTCTTGAAAGAGTAATAATTTCTTTTCTTTTTTCTTTTTTTTAAAAAGCTTACCCTGAATTTCTGAATCAAAATATTACAACTACACATTGTCTATCATACTTAAGTTTGTCTTTCATGGAAGCATATTAGAGAAATACACATGAGACTGAATAAATATCAAAACTATTTAAAAGCAAAACTATTTCTTAATCAGATTTTAAAGTTGAAAAATAAGTCAGAGTTCCTGCTGAATTTAAATGAAAGACATGCAAGCCAGCATGTTCATATCTGCAGTAAAACTTTATCTGTAGCCATTTATCAAACAGTATCCCTTCCATTTGTAATTGATTCCCCCCTCCTTCTCCTGTTCCAGCCTTTTGCACTACAATTAATGCCATTTGGGAACATCCTCAAATCTTTGGCTCTTCCAGGCTGCAGTGAAGAAGAAGGGTGGAAAAATATTGAGCAGAAAAAAGCTCTGCATATGCAATTTTTGGATCCACATCTATAAATGTGACATAGGATATGCAGATTGATCCATATGCAAAAATACTATTAAATGTTATGACTCTCAGTGAAACAGAACAAACACTTGAAGGGAGAAGCCAGCTAAAGGCAAGCAGTTTTCAGTTCCATAGAGAAGAGGTCAAGTTCATTGTTTTCTCTACTGTAGAACTTAATTTAAAAAACTAGTCATATTTAATAATAATAATAATAATAATAATAATAATAATAAACAATAATTTTTATTTATATCCTGCCCCTCTGCCACGCAATCGGGGCAGTGTACAACATTTTAAAACATCACAACAAATTAAAATCAATTCAAATCCCATCCCTTATTCCCACACCCACCCAGTATTTGTGCTACTTCTATGTTTAGCAGCTTTTGCATTTTAAGGAATGATTTAGGAGTAAATCTAAGGAAGGGGGCAAAGAATACATGAAGGATTATGAGCAGAATTTTTGGGAGGAAGCATTGGTCTCCACTGTTGAGTATCACTTGGTGGGTGTATCTTATGCTGGGGTGTCAGATGCAACTCTGAATTGGAACATTGAAAAAGTTAGCATTTAACAGATGGGACAACAGCTTTGTTTTTAGATTCTGTTTCATGGTTCACTTGAGATCAGAAGGAAGACCATCTTCATCCTGAAAGGATAGTTCTCTCATTTCTTACAGTGATTTAAGTTCTGAGCCAGGACAGTTTTGTGATGCAGATTTCTGTCAGCAGAACTAAAATCCCCCTGTGCGCCCCCTCCCTTCAGTCTATTCCAGACAGCTGGGAAACCCTTTAGAGCAAGTTTTTGAACAACACAGAGGTTCAAAGGAATGGAGGGAAAGAGTCTTGCACTTGGTCATCCATTAGTACAGCATTGAAATTGAGCCTTGGTGTTTAAGTTCTGATTAGCTTATCCTTTGCAAAAGACTTGGCACTGCAACATAGTTAAACTGGGCTTATTGTCCTGTCTTCTGAGTAAGCAAGAAGTGTAGAACTCTTGCCGACGAGGCTAAATGTGTTCAATGTGTTTGTACCAGGTCATACTATCAAGTGAGTTAGTCTAATAGCAGTACTTCATCAAGACTTTGGGCCTAAGCAGACTGCCAGAAATAGTGCACATTAAATTGAGGCACTGCCCTGGCTCAGTGCTAGGGAATCATGAGAATTGTATTTTTTTCTGAGACACTGAACCTTCTCTGTCAGAGAGCTCTGGTGCCACAATAAATTACAGTTCCCATGATTCCCTAGCACTGAGCCAGGGCAGTGCCTCAATTTAATGTGCACTATTTCTGGCAGTCTGCTTAGGCCCTTTAATGGATTGACTTTTAAAATATTTTATCCTGACCTTCTGAAAGAGTAGGACAACTTAAAACCATTAAGTACAGTATTTTCTGATGTATAACTTTGCAAGTTGGATCATTGACTTAGGAAAGATGTCCTTGGATTATCTCTGTTTATGCTTCAGACATTTGGAATTTGTTGAGCTGAAATCAGGAGGCAGACTTGTGTGAGACAAAAGCATAATGCTGATGTTCTCCTTGCAGTAGTCTTTCAGAGGAGAACTTCCAAAATAGTAAGTAGTAACTAATGAGATAACTAACATTATAAGAGGAAGCAGTTTATATTCTCTGCTAGAAAAAGCTAGCCAATAATGCGAGGACAGGACGAGTTGAATTGGCTAGATTGCCAGCAGCTGATTTGATACTTCAGAGAGCACAGTTCTGAAAGGAAGTGGAGGTTCTGCAAGACAGAAGTCCAAATATAGCACCACCTCAGGTGCCAAATAGTTTGAATGAGACTTGTTCAGCTCACAGAACAAACCCCACTAGTGTAAGTAGGTAACAGTTTTCACAACTGAATGCATTTTTTTGTTTTCAGATGAGATGGCATAATGAGATGTTAGTCAATGTAAGCCTTCCTTTATCCTGGTGTCCCCCAGAAATGTTGTACTCCTCTCCTCTCATCAACCAGCAAGATAGAGAGGAGATGCCTCCTGTTTTTCATAGGCATGGTTTTCTTCAAAATAGAAATTGTTATAGCATAAGAGCCCTGAAGGCAGCACTGACAACACAGTTTGTTGAAGCAGTGAAGTGGGAATTTCTTGGTTGGAACCCATACGTTCAGGTAGATCTCAGTATCTGTAGAGATCAAATGTTCACCTGGACAAACGTGCACCTGGGCATTGGAGAATAGTCTTTATGTGGAATAAGCTGAATCTGACAAATACGCTTAGTTGTTTCAACTGTAGGACAAGACCAGTATCTCCCATTTTCTTTGACAGGAATTGATCGATTTAAGGCTTTATAAGATCTACATTTTTTAAAAAAAATAATCTGGAGCCAGGGTACTAAAGCAGACATAGAGTTAAAAAAGGATAAAGGATACCTTTGTTTTCGTTGGCCTGGGTTCCTTGTCAGCAGTTTGATATATTTGTGCACACTCCTGATTTTCCCATCCCCTTATTAATTCCAACAATCAGACAGAAACAAATGAAAATGCTGTTGTGAATTAGAAGTCATAAATCCATAGTTTAGTTGAACTCATCCAGAGATCTACTAGTAGGCCTTAGTCTACCTTGTCTCATCTCTGCTCTTTGGAACAAGGACTCTGTATAAAGCCTTGTGGTCAACTGAATAGTTGGCAGCTACTCTATAGTATAGAATTATACCAAATGACAGCCTATAATATTACCATATATACTATACTGCTAAATAAGTCGACCTCATGTTGTGAGAAGGGTTCAGGGTCAAAATCCTGGATTTTGATATGACCTGTGGATAAGTCAAGGGTAAAACTTATGGGGCTATAATGAAGGATGGAGAGAGGGAAATACTACTTCCCTCCCTCCTTCTCCTTTTCCGGATCTCTCCCAATCACCGATTCCCAGGTACTAGAGAAGTTTCAACATCAGATTAAGAAGGGAAGCAAGTGGATTTAAAGGAATTTTTTTTTCCATAGGAAGCAAGGTCTTACAAAACTGACCGGAGAGAGGCAAGTGGATTTAAAGGCAGAGTTTTTCCATAGGAAGCAAGGTCTTGCAAAACAGACTGGGGAGGGAAGGAATTGGTGTAAAATGGAGATGGGGCATCGAGCTTGCTTGTTTTAGGACCTTTTTAAGCATTACTAGTGTATTGGCCCTATGTAAGTTAACCCAGTATTTTAGGATAAATTTTGGAGCATAAATTTCTCATAGTCGAGTATATACAGTAGATTCCTTTTGTTTTGTTCTGTGTGTTCTTAGGGCTTCAAAAAAACGAAATGGCCTCTGCATGATACTATGAATTCTTTCCTTGGTTTTGCTTCATACTCAGTGATGTAATCATTGAAAATGTCTATCATCCAACACTCTCTTATTTTCTACTCTCTCACCCTAACTGAGCTCAATCCACACATCCATCTTATTTTTGGATGTAGATTGATAGTTGGCAAAGTTACTCTCCATAATCACTAGTCTATTTTGAAAGTGGAAATGTAAGGCTGATGAAGTTCCTCTGAAAGAAATGCCATGCTTGTTCATTTGTTTTGCTCCTTTCTTCACAAAGTACTAAGGGCCAGTCTTAAGAGTGAGAGAGGAACTTGATTGTGATTGAGGGTACACATGTCTATTTTTTGTTAACCCAGTTAGGAGACTGACTGGAAAATAAGCACTGCTCATGCTGCATGACAGGTTGATCAAAGGTTAGAACAGAATATTTTGCTTATGCATGGGACTGAATTTTTGTTGCCCTGAACTTCAAGGTTGGCAATCAAGCAGGGATCTGGCATAGTAAAAGCTAGACACAGAAGAATCAAGGGTTGTGGGTGAGAAAATAAGTAAAAGCAGAATAGTCAGTAGGGTCCTTAGGCTGAGCATGTGGCCATGGTCTGTACAGTGGACCACACCAGCCTTATTACTGGACTCTGAAAGCATAAGGAGGCTACATTAAGTCTAAGTAATCTGTGTGGTTATTATCTCCTTTAAAAGAATTTGTTCAAAAGTAGTATCACAGAAGATATTATTAGTTCATTTGTAGAGCTAGAAGATATACTTGTGGCTGAGATCAGATGGAGCACTTGATACAAAGAAGCAAGATATGTATCTTGGTAAATTTATTCAGCATTTTTTATTTTATTTAGAGGAGTTTCTGTGCTTATATAAGTAAAATGGCAACATCAGGAAGCATTGGAGGAACACTCAGGTTTCCAGAAGTACCAAAAAGCTTTTGGAAGGAGCCCTAGGCTAGAGAACAATGGTGTCTGACTATGGGGTAGAGAATGCCAGATGAGAATGGATATAAAATGGAGTGGATCAAAAAGTAGGACAGGACGAGACACAGATATTAAAAAGTAGAAAACAAACTTGTTTTCTGGACAGATCATTTCCTAATTCATGGTGATAAGGTCATTTTTAAATGCCTCCATGGATTTAGTTTATAAGACTAAATCCTGTAGACATCAGTGGATAAATCCAATATTATAATTCTATAATAAAGACTTTTACCATATATGGAGTAAGAAATATTACATGTCTAAGCTGGGTTCAGGGGGGTGGGGGGAAGAGAGACTATAATTAATGGATAATGGAGCAAACAAGAATTTCAGAAGAAAATTAGCCTGTGTTTTGTAGATTATAGCAACCAAATCCTTTGGTTGTGTAGATCATGAAAACTGTGGATCACTCTTAAAGAAACGGGTGGGCCACAATGTTTAATTATCCTGATGTGTAACTTGTACTCAGGACAAGAAGCTACCATTAAGACAGAATATGGAGGAACAGAATGGTTTCCAATTGGCAAGGGGTCCAGGGAAGGTTGCATTTTATCACCCTATCTGTTTAACTGGTACATTTGATCACAAATGATTTACATAACGTAGATGCTGAAGACTTTGAAATAGTTCAAGATTTTCCATACCTTGGCTCAGTCATTAATCCAAATGGAGACTGCAATCTATAAATCAGAAGAAAACTAGTACTTGGACAACTATGAAGGAACTAGACAGGATCCTGAACTGTAAAAATATATACTGTTGTCTCTCCCTTTTTGCGGACCTGGAATCTGCGTTCTTGCTCTTTGTGGGAGGGACAAGCGGCTATTAATAAAATGGTGGCGTGTGCCCATGTGCGGCCCCACGCACAAGCCTCAGGCATGCATACCATTATTTCCTATGGGACTCAAATAGGTGCTACTCTCCATTTTCACGAGGGGTCCGGAACGGATTCCCTGCGAATTGGGAGGGGCAACTGTAATTGCTAAAGTTAGAATGGTCCATGCCATTTTATTTCCAGTTTCTATGTATGGTGGTGAATGCTGGGCAGTGAAGACAACTGACAGAAAGAGAATCAACTCATTTGAGATTTGGTGCTAGAGAAGAGTTCTGTGGGTATTGTGAACTACTAAAAAAAACCCCAAATAAATGGATTCTAGAGCAAATCAAGTCTGAACTCTTCCTAGAAGCCAAGGTGATTAGACGGAGAGTGTCATATTTTGGACATGCCATGAGAAAGCAGTATTCACTAGAAAAGACAATAATGTTTGATATGGTAGAAGGAAGTAAGAAAAGAGGAAGACCACATTGTAGTTGGATAGATTCAATCAAGAAGCTACAGCTCTGAGTCTGCTAGAAAGAGCAGGGCTGTTGATGACAGGATGACTTGGAGATCACTCATTCATAGGGTCACTATAAGTCAAAGTCAACTTGAAGGCAGTTGACAACAGGGGTCATGCAGCAGATGAGGTCTTTGAGATAGCCTAGAACAAAGCCAGGTAAGATGTTATAAGTCATAAGCAGCACTTTGAATTGTGTCCAGTAACAATAGGTTTTGCAACAATGGATTTATATTTTCCCTGTAAATAGCCCTGGTCAGGAGTCTAACTGCAGTATTTTGGATCCGCTGAAAGTTTTGAACAGTTTTCAAAGGCAGCTCCAGTTACAGTGTGTCACAATGATCCAAAAAAGGATGTAATGAAATCTTGTGGCCAACTGTGGCCAGAGCTTAGGTCTCCAGAAACAGGTGCAGCTGTTTCATGTATTCCTGGCCACTGCTGAAATCTGGACATTCAGGCTCAGGGTTATGTACCTGAGATATTGGGTGTAGGGGATAATGGATTAATAAACAGAAACCATACAGTATAGTTCACTGTGATACCCTTTCAGTAGAAGCCTTTTTCTCATCAAAGGACCAGGTGTGCATTCTGATCCTCCATGAGGTGCTCAGTGGCATTGTAGTGTAGGCTTAGAGGGAAGTAGCAAGGCAAACCCTGATCTGTTAGGCTCCCTTCTGCTTGTACTGGTAGTGCAAGGCTAAGTTTAGGTTTGATTCTCATCATTATGTGACACCTTTTACTCACAAGGTGAGCTGCTGTCCTACACCGGTTCCCATATCAGGCTGTCAGTACAATGGTAGGGAGGTCACAAATGTGTGTCTGAAGCAGTGAAAAGTTAACTGTGTGGAGATGGTGCCACAGTAGAAGATAAACAGATGATTTGTAAGAGGAATGGCTGAAAGAAATAAGCAAAGGCTTCTCCAGTCTGCCTGAGAGCTTATAGAAAAGGAGCTTAAGCATAAAGATCTCACACTATATAGTCAGCTGCTGCTTAATTGGAACAACTGTACAGGATTCCAGGAAGGGATGTCACACTCCTAGACTGAAGTGCTTTTACAGATCTGCCTCCTGATCTGAGCTGTAGGATGTAATCCCAACTGTCACCATAGTTTGAAGAAAGTGTTTTAGGAATAGGTTTTAAGATTTGGAGAGTTCTAACCTGAGACATCTGTATGCATTTATGCATGTTAGGTAAACTGATGGTTCTTATCACAGTTGTATCCTGTGAAGCTGCTGCCCCTTTTGGCATAAAACTTAAGGAATGGTTTGATTTTGTTGTGACATCATAAACAAGTTTCCTTACTTGACTAGGAATAAACATCCATACAAAATCTTTTTACAGTAGAGGTGGGCAGCAAACATCAGAGGGAGGGGCGTGCAAAAGTCAGTTGGAAGAGAATGTTAATGTTTTAACGTTTTAAATCATATTTTGAAGGCGAAACGCTATAATAGAACAATTTCAGATGTCTCATTTGAATCTTATGTCAGGTCACCCTGCCATTTACACACATATGGAAATAAATAAGTGTGTGTGAAGACAACATGTGATGAAAAGTTCCAGCTGGTTCCTTGCCCTGTTCAGACTGCCATTTCCAGAAGGAAGTTACAGTCTTGTGATGACTAAGAGGGAGTTTGTGGTTCAAGGCATGCACACACAGGGGCTCCTCACTAGTTTTCCTTATTCTTTATTCTCTGTAGGCTCAAAGTCCTGTTACAACCATCCTTTAGATATTCTCAGTGGTAATGTGAATTTGTATAGAAATGTTGAAAGATACAGCTATGTGCTTTTGTTCCTATATGAATGGAAACCTTTTTTTATTGCTAAGTAAATTCTACAGCAAATTTTTTCCTGATACTTTTAAAAATACAGTTTTATAAACAAAATGAATTAATCAGTGACATAATAAATGGACACACAGCTATCAAATTGGGCAACATCTTATGAAAATATGGGGAGATGGGGGTGCATACACTCATTAATAATTTTTTAAAAATTCATGCATTAACATTTTTCAGTACCTTCATTAAAAAAATAATCAGTGCAGGGGGTGTTAATTGATTTGTCAGATTGTTACAAGTACTAAGAAAAAAAATTATTCAGTGTGATTAGACTATGTAAATCCAATGCTAGTCCCAGCTAAAGTATCCATTAAAATGAATGGGACTTAATTATAATTTGAGTAACATTAATTTCAGTAGGCTTATTCAAATACATTTTTTTCTGGGGAAAACACAAGATGTAAACAGGTTTATAGGAACATCTAGGCTACTTGTATCTCAGGGATAGTATGCATAAAAATACATTATTATATATGAAAATTATCCAAGGCATGTTTAGGGGCTTTCTGAAACTCATTGTTTGAATGATCTGATTATACTGATGCTGCTCCTAGGGAAAACATGAGAGAATTTAAGATGCTGTGAATGGCCTTGAATGGCAGAAATCCACAGAACCAAATCTCCATCTCTGTTGGATTAGCAGTTAGCTGGCCTGGAATGTTAATGCAGGTAGTTTTAAAATGGATTAAGGAATGTGGTCTTGTGACATGCTTAAAAAGAATCAATTCTTTAGTTTATGATTGAGGAGGAAAATCCAAAACTCACAGTTGAGCAATAATACCTTTATACAAACCAACCAAAATGCCATCAAAAGGTGTGCCACAATTAATGCTAGCTTTCATACTCCTAAGAATGTCGGTAGATGAAAAGGCAGAGACAATCTCCCTCCCAGAAGCAAAATTTGGTTGCGGAAAATACAAATAAAAAAAGATCCCATATGTTAATTTGGGGATGATTCCAATCCAGCAGTGCACAGATGGTATTCTTCCTTTTCTTACAAAACTTAGCCATATGCAAACAAATGAAATATGGCAGTAGACATTTCAGACAGGCATTCAAAACAGAAAGCTTTTAAAGAACAGTCTGAAGTGCAGGCTCCAGCTCCATCTGGCCTAGCCTAAATTAAGAAGGAGAACCTCCCTCCATTAACATTAACATTTCAGGCCAGTCATAGTGAGTTAGATGGGGGGGGGGGGGGAAATCAAGGAAACAAAAATATGCACTACATAAAAAAAGGCAAAGAAAACCCTGAGTGATGTGTGGTTGTATATAGCTTGCAAAACTGTATTACCGTAATGTACCTTTTCCAGCCTATGTAACATTTATAGCAGTGCATATAATTCAAAAAATCAAACAATAGAGGAATTAATAAGAATTGCCTAATAAGTATTAATAGAAGTACTAAATAAAAAGCCATTTGTAAATATTGTATGCATGCAAAATTCTGTACTATTTACAAAGAATCTACACATTTCTTTTGTAGCCACGTCATGAATACTTTAATGTGCCAGTATACTAAATGACTTCATTCATCATGCATAAAAGAAGCAATAAAGCTGACTTACTCATGGCAGAACACTTACCCACAGCTTGGCGAATCCAATCATCTTGAACAAATTAGTCAATATCACACTGTTATTTTTTGCTGTTTGTATATTTCCTTGTCTTACCATTTGCAATGTCTGTGTTTTTCCTTTCCTTTGTCTTGTCAGCATGCCATAATTTTCATTTTAAAATATTTAAATCTATCATTAGCACTTGGCATAGCATGTAATATTCAAGCTGAAATCCTATGTGGAGCCTAATTATTTAATTTAGATACTCAAAACCCATGGCACAGTATTCCATCAAACTAGGTATAAATCTGATATTTGTAGGTACACAATAGATATCCTTTGACATGTGACTTGTTCTTAGGCTCATTAAACAAAATGTGTGTAAAATACATGGCTTATAGAAGTACAGAATTTTAAAACCTTGAAAATTACTTTTAAAAAAAATATATATTTTTAGAAAGTAATTTTTAGTGCTTTGCAACTTGACCGCTTTGTATGCGTTTAAAAATTAAGCACTCTGATCTTGCATTATTAAAAGCATCAGTGCACACGGTACTCCTCTAGTGTTTGAAGGGGCTCTCCCACTCAACGCAGTGTTGGAGTTGTTTTTCATGCCCGCTAATGGAGCTGACCCAGTCATTGCAAGGACAAGCAATATCTCTACCTTCTGGTAGCCATCTGGAGACATCCACAGAAATGTATATATTATAAATAAAAAGTAAAATTGCCACTCTGCAGTTTCTGTTCAAAATGTGAGCAGCCCAAAGAAGAAAAGTTAATTTTACTTGTTTTGCTTTGGAAAGTGACTAAATTATACAGTGGCTATGTTTTTTCAGAAGGTCTATTAAACAAAAAGGAGGAAGGGTTAGTTCAGTCAACCATATGTGAGAAGATTACAGTCATGTGTTTTTGAATGACTTCAAGATAAGTATCAACACTGAACAGTGGGGGGCATAAAATACCAATTCTGCAACATTTCTAGATATATTACTAATAAATCACAGGAAATTTATGCATTATCAAACCTTGATTTTATCAAAAAATGGTATTGCTTTTTTGAATGTATGTGATTGTGCTTCACTGTATTCCTTTAATGGCTAAATCTTTAAAGTACTATGCATGGAATGTTAATTAACTGTTGTGGTCTGTTAACAGTTTTATATTCCTGCATGCTTGCAAATTACTGTGAATTAGCTTTCCTGGCATGTCTGTAATAAAGTATTGCATGCACTTCTCATGTGAATGGCTTTTTTTTCCTCCCATCTCTTCTGCTGTGATATATCTCCTCTTTGTGCAGTTTGCCATTGCTAATTTTGCTCTGGAAACACTTCACCACACTGTACAAATTATTTCTAAAAGAATTTCTTAATTACACATTTCCAGACAGCGCCTCACATTTATACATTTGACCTCCGCTATAAATATATATTTTAATTTCCCCTAGATCATCTATGACCCTCAGTACTCTTTTATGTTCAGTTTAGATTGTATTAATATATCTGTATGGAAATTTTAATGTTGTAAGCCGCCCCGATTGCTCTGCAGAGGGGCGGGATATAAATTATTATTATTATTATTATTATTATTTCTGTAGTATTATTTGCTGATAGTACATTCATTAAAATTGGAAAGACTTAACTTTCAAATTTTACTAGCCATCTAGAAATAGTCAAAATTAACAGGAACAGTGATAATGTATCCACATTAGTTGGTTTTCTAGGATCTGTTCAGTTTTCCAGAAGAGTATTAACCTCCTTGTGAATATATAGGGGGTGGACAACTTTTATGGGGATAGGGACCACGTCTCTGGTTGGACAAATGTTAGAAAGTTTAGCTTAGCAATTCTTTTTCTTACTGAAAAGGGGCTTAGAAGGAAAGGTGCAAAGTTTAGCTGTGTTTTTAAATGAGAAAAAATAAAATGGGTAAAAATAAGACTACTGTATTTATACATTGCAGTTTCTATTAATTTAACAAAAAACATTCTTTCTTGATGATTTTTTGGAAAGATTTATTTGATTGCTAGTAAGTAACTCCCCCACTCATTATTAATAAATAAAATCCCTGAAACAATTCTTAAAATAGGTATTATTTAATTATATACATTAATGTTAAATGTATCTAATCTGACTTTCGTCTAATGTAGACATGGCAAATTGTTTCCACAAACAAGTAATTAGTGTTTAATTCTGTGCATTTCATGGTTTGCTGCCGAATTTTGGCACAATTTTTTAAGTTTAATTTTTCTTTGGGATGCTGGAGGGCCATGTGTGGCGTACAGGATGCATTGCACTTTGTCCACCCTGATAAGAGATCCACTGGCACAGAAGGAACCCTGTCTGTTTTTCTTAAACCTGTTTAAGAAAACAATGGAAAATTGATACTGACCTGTTGAAATGGATCCACTGATGGGTATCTACCTGCTGAGGCCAGAATGCATAGGTTGCCTCATGAATTGCAAGGATGGCGGTTCTGCGGTGGATCTTCCTTTTAGCAAACATCTTTTTGCACAGATTAGCTATAGCTGGATTAAATAGAAATTCAAATGGAAAGGTAGTTTATACACTCCAGTTTAAGTTATAGTGCAAATCTGGACATCCTGGAACCATTCTCGTTTGATGACAGTGTATAATTTTAGTGACACTGTTTATCCTTTCGGTCATTGATTTTTAGAAACATAATTTCTATAACATATAAAAGCGTGATAAAGATATGTTTCTTGGGTTTAAGGTCCTTGACTGTAGCCTATCAACATTGCCAGGTTTCAGTGATGAGACTGAACATTACTTGTGTTTTGTACTTAATTAAAGTGAAATTTTTGAAACATGACTTCTGAAATTTTGTGACCACTTTGTGTTCCTCAGTTGGAACTCTGTAATTCAAATGTGTTTATACATATCTTTAACAGTGCCTTTTCTGATGAATTGTTGCTAACTTCTGACTCTCTCTCTCTCTTTTGGCTATGCCTTATTTAGGATGCTAAAGTAAGTGTTTATTCTATTAATAACAAAATTACAGGTTGTGCTTTTAAACAAAAATTGTACTTTTTGTTATATAGAAAGGATAGTTAGAAAACTGTAACTTCTCTATTACATTACATTACAGTTTTGCTGCCAAAGGTATTAAAAGGTTCACATGAGCTTGACATATAAATCATGGAAACTATAAACTTCTAAAAAAAACTAACTAGGATTGGTGCTCCCCAAAGGTTTTAGGCATGTCATTTCAAAGATTCATAATTTTTTATCTGCCAGTTGACTAAAAGAAGAGGAAGGGGTTGCAAGGAGTGGCATATGCATGAAATACAGAAAACTCCTGAAACAAAGGGTGTGCTCTGTAGGCACTAGTTTTGTGTCTGCATGCCTTCAAGCAAGCTGTTGACCCCATAAATTTCATAGAATTTTATTAGATAAGGAATACTCACAAGAGATGGGTTTGCCAGTTCCTTACTTCCCTATTAAATAGCAATGTAACAGGAGCCAAAGATCTGTTCACTCTCTAATTTTCCTTCCACAGGAAGCGGAGACCCCTCGTAGTGTACTTGAAGAAATTGGACTGACATAAACTTCGTTTGCTGATGTCTTACATGGTGTTTCATATACCTGCAAATGTTCACTGCCTCCATTTAATGTTAGCTAATGGTGTTATGATGCTATTTGTCAGTATTACTGTTCTGCTGAGCTACTTCATTCAGGCCTACAAGAAAAAAATCCATTTACTGTGAAATTGGAAAAGGGAGCATAATTTTTAAAAGCTTTTTTGGGGGGAAAGGGATTTTAAGAAACAGTAACTTATAAAATAAATGGCAATTAAGGTGATTTCATAAAAATTTACTTTGCCATCATGTGTCAGATAATTGTACATTATGCCATATACTGAAAAACAGTAACATATGGTAAAGTGAAATGTGTTAACATAGAACTTGGCTTTGTGTAACCAAAGACTCGTTATTATACAGTCAGCACTTGTTAAAACTCAGTTTAGGTTATTACATAAGATTGAGGGGAAATAACTTTATTACTATTTCATTTATACCAAAGAATCCTATTAAGGTCTGTAAAATCAAACTGTTGTGAACTGTCATGGTAGCTTCATTTCTAATAACTGAATTTTAAAGGATTTCATTAGAAATTCTAATGAATGAAATCATAATAAGATTGTACATTCAATCAGAAAACTGAGTAAATGCACTGCAAAGAGAAATAGGCTGGGGTCATATGATTTTTTAAAAAAAACAACAACTTTTTTTACTAAATTTAAATGCTTTTTGAATTACATACTTGGTCTTTTTGAAAGTGTAAAGGAAAATTAATTCAAAACATATGAGATACAGTGATATAATCCCAAAGGGAAGCATGTAGAAAGAGAATATTACCAAGCTTCTGTCTTTTTTACAATTATCATCCACTTTATGTCTGAACTAGAACTTGAGCGGCTGCTTGTAGAGTTTGAAAATATGTAGCTATATATGCGTCATCTCACCTTGCACAAGGTTAGGTTTTGTTAAAATGCATTTCTTTACATCATAGAAACAAGCCTTAAAATGGAAACTTAGTTTAAATCACTGCCATGTTTTCACAAGAAAAAAAAAACAGACTGCAATGACATGCACATTTTACTTGGCAGTAAGTCCCAATATAACAGGATTTGCTTCCAGATAAACATGCATAGGTTTAGGCTGCAGAGGTATCACAAAGCCATACTCTATTTACTCTAATGTGTGTTTTGCTGTATATCCTATATATTAGTGCTAGGAAAGCTTCAGTACATAGCACATGCTGTGAAAAGCAGTGTAATTTCCCCCCATATGTAATGACCTGTGTGTGTTCTCACTTGACCGTTTTTAAAATAATGTAACAACTTGCTGTGATTGGTGTATTTCAAACCACGAATTTGAAACATGGTTGTTTCTTGCTTCATTAACTACAGCAGAAGCCTTATGAGAATAGTCATGTTTGCATAAGGTACACAGGAGTTGTGTTCTACATTTCACTCTGGGAAAACATGGACTAATGAATGAGGTGACAGAGCGGCCCTCTGTGTGACACTGAAGGGACAGAATTACTTAGCGTTATAAAAGGTCAACTGAAAAGCAATTTTTGTGTGTATTCAAACCATGTTTAAAGTTTACACTGTTGCCTTGTATGTGCTTGGTTGGAAAAGCTTTGTGATTGTGACATGCGCTATGTGGACACTGTCTTAGTATCACACCAGTTTAGTTGTAATAAATGTCCATTTCTACTCCATTACTATGTCTGTCTGTCCTAATAAGTTGATGAGAAGACATGTTTCTGTCTCAAAATGCAACACTTTTAAAACGCATATAGTAACAACATGCAACCATTTTTCTAAGTAAAAGAAAAGCAGATAATTTAAAGCACAGTTCCACTTATGGTGAACCTCTGCATTCTTTGAAATTACTTCTGTAATACACACTAGATTATATGGTATATTACAACTGTTACTTCAGAATTAAAAAATAGTCTAGTGTGTAATTTACTGCACATATCAGTCCCCTCATTTCTATTTGGTTTTGTCCAATCAGAGGGAGAAATACAGTGTTTAGGCACCAAAAATATTTCAAGATAGATTTATTTTTCTTCTTTTCCCCTGAATTTGAAGGCAAAGAATAGGATAGAACTTATTGTGCTTAACTATATGAGTGATATTTTTAGAATACAAAATCCTGGCTTCAGGTTGGAACAGATGGCCCGTTAAAGATGTCTTCTGAGCGTCTTGGGTGTGTGGCGTTCATACACTGCACGCCACCAGAGCATCTTGAAGCCACCCTGGGGCTGTGGAAAGACAGCTTTTTCCCAGCACAAATAGGAGCAGATCTTTTCCCGCTCCTATTTAGGCTGGGTTTAAGGCGGATTGGGGCCATGGCTTCAAACCATCTTCGGCAAGAGTGGCTTCAAGCCGCCCTTTCTTGCCAGTCTGTTCTGGTCCATACAGTAGAATATATTTACTTTTGTAGTATGAGTATTCTGTTAAATCTCAAGCTAATCCATATTGTGTACCAATCAGAACTAGATTCATGTAAGCTAAATTCATTTTAATTCTTGCCACTGTTCAGTTTTACCATTGTTACAAGTGGTGTACGGAATGATGCAAGTTAATGGAGCCACATCCCAGCTGCTTTTCTAGGTCTGAGATGAAAGCACAGTTGTCTAAGATTCCGTTTCCATCCGGTTCAATTTGGTGCCCTGGAATTATACCATGTGTACATTCTGATCTGGATTGAAAAGGATACACTCATACAACAATCTCTCTGAAGGGACTCTTGACAACAATGTAAAGAAATGTCCCCGTGAACTCCCAGATGGTACCTTACTTTGCATTTCTCCCCCAGCTTCCTGCACTCCCTTCCACTGAGAAAATATCAGGGAGTTAGGAACCCCATGCATTTCTGTTTACCTTCTCAAAATGAGAATCCATCACTTAAGAGAAATGGAAGTTCCATACAATCAAATAGTAAGATTATTTTTAACTTACAGCAGGGGTGAAAACTGTACACCACTGCAGCTCCCAGCAGTCCTAGCCAAGCATAGCCAATGGTGAGGGATACAGTTACTACAGTCCAACCACATTTGGATCTTCAGATGCACAGTACAAACAAAAAACATAGCACTGCAGTTGCTGGAGGTCAGTTCCTCCAGCCTTAACTAATTAAGCCAATTGCAGAAGAAGGAAACCAGTCCACCAGCAAGAAAGCCACATGCTCCCCACACCCAGCTTGTGAGGTTTTCTGTAAAGTTACAAAGCATATTAACAAAAACATGCTAGCCAACATGCCCAGGACTGCTGGGAGATACAATCCAAAGACACCAAGTTGGGAACAGTTTACACAAGGCCATGGTCTTTCACATGCTGAATTATTTAACTGGTGACAAAGTACTAATTTGTGAAGTCAAAGTTATTTTGGTATAAAAATTAAAAACAGGTAAGAGGAAAGACTGATGGAAGTCTGTATCAATTAATGGTTTATAAATCCTGGTTACTAAATGATTAACAGATTTGTAAAAAAAACATCAAGTTTATCTTAAAATAATTTATTGGAAAAAATAAAAGTAGCCAGTGAGCAGCAGCTTTATTTTTGAAGCACAGCAATACATGACAGGTTCTCTACTATGCAACATCTCTGGAAGTAATAGGTTGGTTGGCTTTTTAACTCGGGCATCTTACAGTCATTCACTAACAGTAAATTCAACTATTTCTTCCTCTGCTACTGGATCTCTTCCTGCCTCGACTCCTTGACCGTGAGGAACTTCTGCTACGTGTCAAGCTCCTGGTGCGACTCCGTTCCCTTTTCTTTTTACTGTGTGACCTTTTCCTACCACGACTTTCTGACCTCTTGGAAAGATGTCTTTTTTTATGCTTGTGATGGCTCTTTTTCCTCTCAGATTCTCCATTTCGTTTGTTGTAAGCACGATCTGGACTTGGGCTGCTTCTTCGTCTTGACCTGCTATAATGTTCTTCATAATAGCCTAATCTATTCCTCCTTTCAGAGTTTTTACTTGCTTCTTTAGTCCATTCAGGAGATATGTGAATATCTCTGTTGGCTTCCCAAAATTCATTGTTTGGATTTCTGAATACATGTAGGAAGTTGCAGTGCTTCCCTCGTGGACATTTTTGTCTTTCAAACAAGCCTAAAAATATTTTAAAATGGTTATCCAAATATGAATGCAGATAAATTTATCTTTAGCCTTCAATCTCTGCTCATTTTTTTGCTGCAAGACATTTCTGTTGATATGGGATAAAGTCTTTGAGAGTATTGCTGCTCTATAATTATCTTTTCTGTGTACAGATGCTTACCCCATAACCCCCAGGACATGACAGGCTTATGTATAAAGGCCAAAATCTTTTGGTAATAACAGATGCATAGCCTCTTTGGCAATGCCTTCTCCACAAGCCTCCTGAGAAGCGTAGGCATTTCTTCTCCCAGCCACTGAATAACTGGGGGTGGGCAGTACCTAGGCAGCATCTGGAGTAAAGAATGGCCAGCTGAATACTGTCCAGAACCATATCCCAATCATTAAATGGCTGATGGAGCATGTGCTATTCCACCCTGAAACTGGTAGCCACATAGAATTGCATGGGGTTAAGTATTATGCTCCACCCAATGTGATGTAGGTTCTCGGCCAATTATTGTTTTGTTGCATTTTATGCCAGCAGATGTATTATTACAGAAGCTATTTCCATTTCTAACTTCAATTGAGGGAGAAGTGGTATTTCTTGGTGAAATCCTATATGTACAGCTTTAGTCATTCTGGGAAACTACAGTGGACCCTTGGTATCCACTGAGGTTGTGTTCCAGGATCCCTCATGGATATCAAAATCCATGGATGCTCATGTCCTATTAAATACAAAGGCATGGTAAAATAATGTCCCTTATATAAAATTGCAAAATCAAGGTTTGATTGTTGGAATTTATATTTTTTAGAAATATTTTCAAGCTATGCATGGTTGAATTGGTGGAGAAAACATCTGTGGATACGGAGGGCAGTCTGTACATCCTTTGAAATTAAACTATGCTGAGAATTCCTGATTTGTGTAGCTTAGTTGATACTATCCATTTCATCATCTCCCAAAAGCCCTGGATTCACTTTCTAAAATGACAGTTTATGAATGCTAAGATATTATGTAAGGCATATATAGACTTAAAGATATTCGTAGATTTCACAGACATACCACAAATTGCTGTCTTCCATCTTGTTACGGGGCAAAATTCACACTGAAGCTGCCGACCTGCATACCATCGACCATTGAATAAAGCAAGGGCCTCCTGACACTCTTGCTCTCTTTAAAAATAAATATGAAATTGTGTCGCTATAATCACAAAACTAGTAAAACAACTTTTGTAAGCAAAGACCAAAAAAAATTACAGCTTCACTATATAGCCTCAGAAGGACACCCCTCATCAGTCTGCTCCTGTGCCACCTTCCCATTTTTGCACCCTCCAAGGGGAATCCCTGACGTCCCACCATAGGTGGGGGGGGGGGGGGGAGCGGATTTGGACTTGTTGGCTCGGCCAGAGATTCTCTCCTCTGTTCTCTGTAGCCTTGCCATCCCAACGTTCCACATTCCTGGGGGCAGGGAGGTAGCAGAAGGCTAAAAATGACTTGAGGACTGAAAGATAAAACCATTTAAGGAAGAGAAAAAGCAAACAAATTACATAGGATGACTGCAGTAGCTGCAGTGACAAAATGGAGCAGAAGAAAACACATTCTATTGGCGTGGTATGCAGGAAAAAGGTTAACTTTCTAAGGGGTTGCTCCTCATGGGGAAACCAGAAGGTCTTTCTTATGCCAACTGGAGTGAGTGGGGAGCAGCAACTGAAGTTACAGGATGTTCTGCTCTTATCTACTGGGAAAAGGGATATTGCTCAAACATGGAGAATGTAATACCTTTACTAAGGAAAGACTGGTCCATGGCAATATAAAATAAACAGGCTGCCTTACTACAAATTTCCCTTATATCATTAATGTTTATCAACATAACTTCATTCATTTATAAATACTTACGACTGATACTGAACATAAACATTTCCTCGAAGGTGAGGCTCAAAGTTGCAGCTGACCTATGTAAAATTAAAACTTAGTCAGGATACAGAACACTTACTTCAAGACAACATTGCTAATTTGACATTTGAATCACAATGTTTTTTGTACATTTTGAGGCTGTACTCCTACAGAAGCTTATCTGGGAATAGGCCCCCATTAACTAATTGGGTGAAATTAGTGTTCTGAGTAGATATACACAAGACTGCAAGATTACATTACTTGCACACCTTAATTATACAAATGGTCAAGAATTATGAAAACTGTAGTGCAAAATCATCCACTATTGCATGTTCATATTCTGTAAAATGAAGTACAGTTTTCCTAGAATCCGGAAAGTAAGATTGTTTTAAATATTTAACACTACTTCTGAATCACCAATGGCACTTTCCCAACAGCTATCCCATAATCCTCTAAATGTGGTATGATACTATTATTGCAGTAAGACAATAATGAAACCTCAACTGAAACTTTTCTCTACACTGTGATCTTCAAACAGAACCCTGCTGGAGAACCCTTCCTCCTGAAGGCATTAAATCTGCAAGGATCTAGGTGGTCCATGCAAATCTTCCTTTTAAAAGACACTATTCAACTGGGGGCATAGAGCAATTGGCACAGGGACTGTGAAGGATGTAACACTCCACACCCACTCAGTAAGTTCCTCAAGTCAGCAGGCAAAAATAGGCTGACATGGGACAGAGTACGCTCATACAGGCTCTACAACAGCTTCAGGGTGAACCTATTTGTGCCTTCTCCATGGATGTCAATACAGAGACTGCTTAGGGAGTGGATGCTGCTCCAGAGTCCAAGCTGCACTAGCTCATGCAAAAGAATCTTTTGCTATCTTCCTGGTGTCAGGGATTTCTCCCAGTAATGTTAAAGCAACATACAACCACAGCCAATTTGGGATGGTGGGGGTTTCCAAGGACTTGTTCTGACCCCACACTTTGAAACATTAAGGGCAACCTTCACAATTTCTCACTACTACATTGATAGTGAGATGAAAAACTGGAATGGTAGAATGGGATCAGAATCTCTCTCTTGCCTATAGTTCTCGCCCTTGCTGGAACAAAGTGTGAGGTCAGAACAAGCATAGAACAGAATCTATAAATACATGTTGCTGAAAAGCAGAAAACAGCAATACAATACATGTGTACAGTGTACCTTGAACTGGATGACTTTCCCTACATTCTTGAATTCAGGGAGTACATCATCATAGAAGTCTAGGAACTGCTGGTAGATTTCTTCCTCACTGTATTCCAGGCTTGCATCGGTATCATAGTCATCTCTTTTACACTGTTCCATCCCAAAAGTAACAAACATACCCCTAATAAGGAGTGTCTGGCTAGAGGCCGGGTAATTGTGCTTCCGAGAACATCTTAAAATTAAAGAGAAAAATGCATTTCATTCTATAACTGCTGAAGTTGCTACTACATATTATATAATTTAAAACAAGCAATTAAGAAATTTTATTATTAACCACCTCATATGTGCCACCATATAACAAAGTGAGCAATAATTACAATAGGAGTTTTGAATTCAAACTATTAACTTCATATTTTTACATCAGGGCCTAAAGACGTCAGCTTCGGCTACTAGTCAATGATCATCAATCCCTACCCCTTTAAATCTAGTGGCACAAACAAAAGAAATGGTACAGTCCACCCTCCATATCCATGGACTTGCCATACACGGATTCAACCATCTATGTATGGCAAGCCCGCGTTGTCCCCAGTGATGGCGTGTGCACATGGCCATGCCACTATTAGAGACAACACGGACTTGAGCATCTGCAGATTTTGGTATCCGCAGGGGGGGCCGGAACATATCCCCCATGGATAGTGAGGGCTGACTAGTTTCATTTGTGATGGGTAATGGAAAAGGAAAGAAACAGCTTGGAAAAGACTCCTGGTATTTTTTCCTTTGTCCAAAGTAAAGCATAGACTAGAGCTTCAAAGAGGGGATCATTTGATGAGAAACTGGACAGTGAGATAAGATGCAAACTCAGAACTGAACCCACAAATGTACAACTGAAAGCCGTTTCAAAGTACCTTCCTTTTAACTTCATTCAGTTTGTGAAGGATCTCCCTTTCTTTTTTAAAGAACACAGAACTGCTTAAAATTACCTCATGTACCTTTCCATTAAAGAAATGTAGAATGATTTAAGCAATTTTGTGATTCAGGTCTATTTCTGTACACTTAGCCCTCTAGTTCTTGGCCTAAGCAGTCTCCCTGGAAAAATTATGGCAGCAAAGAAGAAAAAGAAACATATTCCAGACAAAGAAATTAACTGATGTTATTTTGTAGTTTTCTGTTATGATCCATGGAAAAATGAGATTTATCTGATCATATCTTAAATTTGAAGGGCGTTCCCTCCAGGTCTAATTAGCCAAGTGGGGTATGGTCTCAGCTTTGGCTTGTTGCTGAAATCACAGTATCTGTGTTAAGACATATTCTTTTATGGGTTCCATAGGTGGCCCAAACTCTCATTACCATAAAACTAGGAATCATACTAACCCAGTAATCTAGATTACAGGATTCTCAATATCAGAAGCCATGTGATATTTGTAATGAAAATAAAAATATAAACATCAACATAGATTTTTAGTTCGCCAAGTAATAAAGTAGCTTTAGTAATTTTCAAATGGTTGGTGTGTTTAGTTAAGAGTCACCCAGTGGCTGCTATCTGTATATACCTATCTCCTTCCTCACTTTTAGGAACTCAGTAAGTAGAGGAAAATCTTTTAAAAGGAGGCATTTAGTATAAGAAGCATCAGCAACTAAATCTATTCACATAAAATGCATTAGTGATGCAAACAATAGCTTCGATCCCACATTTTCACATTATGAACGGAAGTTTTCATTTACAGTTCTGCACATATAATGGGTCATTCAATAAGCACAGTGTGAAATTCAGTGCCATTCACCAGGAAAATATTCCTGCTTGCTGCTGCTTGCTCCCAAATCTACTCCAAAGTAGCCCAGAGACCCCTCCAGATTAGATGTAGGAAAAGAAGAGGAGAAGGAAAGTCTTAGTGGAAGTCTATTATGGAAATACTATGTGATAACATCTGAATTTAAGCCAAAATATTATTTAAACTTCAAGATGCTTTTTCCAAATGCTAACTACTTTAAAAATCCATTTAGAGTTGAATTACCTGTCTCCAAATCTGCAAGCTCCAGTTTTAATGTAGAATGGACAATTGGCTCGATCTTTCTCTGTTCCTATATTTTCTGGGGGTTCTGGATTGTGCCAGGTAGTTCCATTTTCTAGCTGTTTTTTTTTTTATAAAAGAAAAGAATTTAAACATCAACAGAATCAGAACACTGTATTAATAAGCCCCAATAACTAAACTGACCCAGTTAATTTCCTGATAACAACAAATATTAAAATTATTGCAATGGAAAAGATATGTTTAGTTACAGCTAATAGTTTAAGGTAGGGGTGGCCAACTCCAGGGGCCAATCATATCCCTAGAGTCATCTGGAAACCTCCTTAAACCTTGGGAGAAAAATAAAATAGTTCTAAAAACAGTGGGATGGGAAGGGAACATCAAAACATGGAAGGAAAACTGCTGTTCTTTCTTGAAGGCTTCAATGAACAGTATTTAGCCTTTTTCACTGAATGTTTTTTTTCCCCCCAGAAGGATCATGGTATCTTAAAACCACCCATGGGAGGGAAAGAACACCTAGTTTAAGTTTTTAAAAGGGAAAGCTAAGCAAACACTGGGGCTGTACAAACCAGCACTATGAGCTGGTAACATGGTGGAGCAGGTGTGTGGTGACTGCACGGCGCTCACCCCAACTCCGCCCCAAGCCACTGCCATGACGCCTGGCCACCCAACCAAATAGTGGGCAGTGTTGCAACGCTCCTGTGGTGCAGCGTTTATACATACTGCACTACAGGAGCGCAGAAGACCTGTGGCAGCGAAAGAAGGGGCGGCGTTCAGCCACCCCTTACCTACCGTCTGTTTAGCCCCATTGACTTTGTTTCAATATTTGTGCAAACAGATATCAACATGTGTACCTACACATTACATTTTAGCATTTGGTACTTGTCACACAGCTTTTTCATACCCAAACATCACAGATCAGCATAACTATAGCCTCAAACGGCCTCTTTTCTGTTTTCCTACTACAAAAGCATTATCTCCTTAAGTGCATCCTCAAGAATATTGTTGTCACATGTTGCATTGCTATTCAACTAATATATGTATTGTGTCTGATATGAAGTTAAAGAGCAGTTTAGAAATTCATTAGTCTCACTGTTTCATTTTAAAGAGTTCTAGCTCACCTGACTTTCAGCCTGGTCCAACATCTTCTGCACAGCTTCCTATAAATGGTGCAAACACAGGACTAGTGAAAACTCTGAATGCAGACATCACCTGGAATCTCTAGTTAAGATTATAATATTTGGTTTTAAAGTTCATGTTCTCAAGCATCAGTAATTTTGTTAAATACAAGTGAAAGTCAAAAGACTTAAATCCTACATAATTAAGACTCCCAAAGATGTACAAGCATTTTGGACTAAACCTAATGTTATACTTGCAAAATTTTCTTCCCCCACCCCATCTCCCTTACAAATTTCCATGCTGTCTGAAAACTGTCTCTGGAGGCAATCTGAGAGCTAGAGATGGAAGGGGAACTACTGGAGTCCATTCTTTCAACAGTATAAGTCCACTGTTGGATCCTGCCAACTACATTTAAAGTAATGTCTTCAATTTCTACCATTATTCAACATTTCCTTTCTCAACAACTATAACAGACAAAAAAGAATTTAAAGAAATAAATGGAAATGAAGACAAAAAAAAGTATTACCAGTTCTGAAGACCAATTTTCCTAATTTCTTAAAAACCTCTCCCTCTATTGGAACTGGTTGGTCTAGATTCACCTTCTGATACATATCACATGAGATTTCATTTGCAGGATTTGATTCTGGAAACTACTGTGAAGGAGCATGCCTGGAACACTAGCTTAAAAACAGTCTCGTTGGTGAAGTCCAGAATATTAAATATGCCCAGATCCACCAATGCAGCATCTGTGATATTTGTGTAACAGAATTCAATGTCCTAGTATTGTATGTTCAATCTGGGTACCAGTGTATTGAAACAATGTGTGCAGAAGTATTCAATCCCTCTGATTTTTCCACACTTTGTTGTGTTACAACCTGGCATTGAAATGGATTTAATTGAAATTGTTACCATTTCATGTACACAAGACGGTCAACACTGTGAAGATGCAAATTAATTTTGTGGTGCACAGAACCTTGTTTCAGTCTACAAGGTACCTGGGATGGGGAGGAGAATCATCTTCTACCAAGACAGTGGCCCTAAACACATAGCTGAAATATAACACTAGAGTTATATTTAAAAACAAGAATGTGAATGTGTTCGAATGGCCCAGTCAAAGCCCATACCTCAATCCAACTGAAAACGTGTAAGAATTGGTGTTCATGAACAGTTGACATCCAACCTGATAATGCTGGAGCAACTTTGTCAAAAATGGACAACAAGTGCAGGATCCAGATGCACAAAACTCACAGACACTTAGCCATGAAGACTCACAGCTATTATTATTGCCCTGGATAATGCAACCAAGTATTGAGTAGGAGGGAGGGCATTCAACAATGTCCAGTTTGTTTCTGTTTACTTAATTTTTGCCACACTAAAACTAGTTTGCACCTTCAGTGTTGATTATTTTCTTTACCCCAAGTGATAACAATTGCAGTAAATCCATTTTAGTTGTAGCAAAGTATAAAAAGTATAAAGGAGCATGAATACTTCTGCAAAGCACTGTAGTTGTGTGCTAAAGGAAAATTAAGTTATTCAACCTTTCAGTTTTTCATAACTATATATAAAAAAACTCATTTGAGATATAGTATAGGGTACCCAAGATTAAGTACTTGGGTACTTTTTGCTAAGATTTCTGCACTTCCAATGGGTATATTATTAATATTCCAATGCATTTGATCTCTTTGCTTCTGTCCAGAGCTTTTAGTGTATATTGCATCCCCATAAAAAACCCTGTTTTTAACTTAGAGTTTACCACAACACCCCAAAAAAGACAGACCTTGCATATAATAAGTTTCTGCTTATGCACTGATTAAAAGCAGTTAAACCGTACAAACCTATTTTGATCTTGTAAACAAGAAATAAAATGCCAACCAATATAAACTAAAACATACATGTTTATGCTCCTTTCTGTTTTGTTCCTCTAACCAAAACCAATTTGCCAAACCCTTAAATGGTAAAATCATTTGCTTTAATCATGGTTTCATCAGAGCTATTTGTTTAAATTTTATTCATTTTAGAAGAAAAGAGTAATTCTCAACCTCGTTGTTATGTTGGGGAAATAATATAGGCCAAATGCATATTTATTTTCAACTCTCAAAGGTTCCTAGGAGTATTTACACAGCACTTATAAATAACACTATTCTGGTGGACAACCAAAACAGTATGAGAAAGTTCTACTACTCTAGATAAGCTGAACTGAGAGATTTGCTTAGGAGAAAAGGTTAAGTCCCAACCATACAACATAGGAAAAACAAACCAAAAAGACTATCTGCTTTCTGTTCTATATATGCTGCAGAAAGTATTCATAGAACCACCTACAAAAACCTGAGTGTTAGCAGCTTGAGTGTTCAGATATGTTCCCTTCCCACACCCAACATGCTATAGAAAAAGATACATCTTGATGAATGAGTCAGGTAGTGATGAGCTGCAACATCTTTGAGTGGAAAAAGTGGTTAAGGAATTGCAGTAATGTAAGTGCAGACAGAGCCAAGAACTTGAAAAAAGTGATTTTACAGAGGTTGCTACAGCTTTAGAGAAATTACACTACACTATATAAGTTTGCAACTCAGCCCACAACCTCACAGAAAGAATTCTGTGTATCTGAACAAACAATAAGAAAGATCTCACCCATTTGCCAGTTACCTTAAAATTGCAGGAATGCTACAGTTGGACACAGTTACTGCCCAAGAGTTGCGACAAAATGGTTCCCCTTTATTTCTCTCTCCCCCATGATTAAGGGCATCCTAACTTCAATTGCATGGGGAAGGGGAAGCTGCTAAGCATCACTACATTTGTGGTAACATTTCAAGGGCTATTGCTAAGTTTTATTCTCCTGTTTTTCTGTCTGTTTTAAACCAAAGAAAAGTAGTGAACATTGTATGATGTTCACAGAGTCTTGAGGAATAAGACAGGACATAATATTGCAATAAAAATAAAATACAATTGGTTAAACAACTGAAGTGACTCTATCTCCTACAGTACATTTTCAGGAGGTGAAACTACATTTACAATGAAGTTCTGTGCACATTTACTCTAAAGTAAATCCCACTAAGTCCAATGAAGCTTACTCCTAAGTAGATGGGTGCAAGATTGCATGCCAATTTAACCATAGAATTGAAGATTGGGTTGACAGTACATTAAGCAGTGACATGGATATGTTATTTAAAAACCAGGTATCTCAGCAGCCACTTTGCACTTTAGCAACTATTATTATACTGAGAGGATATGCACTGTGTTTATCCTCCTAGAGCAGGAATCACCTCTCTTTCTTTCTTCACTTGTTGCTTCCGGTCCTCTTCCTCTTGTTCTTTTTTTTGCTGTTCCTCCCATTCTTCTTTTATTTTTTGCTTTAAAAAAAAGAAAAAAAGGACATTTCATCTAAAAGAACAGTTTTTATTTAAAATCTTGTATACAAAAACTCCTGTACAGTTAGTACAAAATATGGCAGCCAGGGTAGTTTCTGGAACATCCAGGACTATATTACTCCGGTATTAAAGTCCCTCCACTGGCTGCCTATTAGTTTCCAGACCCAGTACAAGGTGTGGGTTATCACCTTTAAAGCCCTACATGCCTTGGGTCCAAACTAGCTTCGGGACCACCTTCTCCCCTACAATCCTCCTCGTGCACTCCGGTCCTCTGGGAGGAATTTACTCCAGCCACAAAAAGCTAGGCTCTCGGCTACCTCCCAGAGAGCATTTTTTTATGGCCGCCCCCAGATTATGGAATGGCCCACTGGATGAGATCTGTCTGCTTACATCTCTAGACAGCTTCAAAAAAGCTGTTAAGACGGATCTCTTCCGGCAGGCCTTTCCAGGATAAAAGTCCCGGCCTCAGGAACCCCTTTTAGGGGAGCCCTTCAGGAGCCCTCCAGGAGCCTTCTTCTTAGCCCGCCTCCGTGTCAACATGTAATTGCCGTTTTTCCCTTAATGACTTATCTGTAATTGAGGTTGTTGTCGATTGTTAATGTTTGTTTTAATTTGTATGGTTTTAATTCTTACTTGATTTAATATTGTTTTAAGGGGGGGAGGGTATGGGGTTTGATTGTACTTTGTATTTTTTAACACTTGTTAGCCACCCCAATTGCGCTCAGAGGAGTGGGGTATAAATAATAATAATAATAATAATAATAATAATAATAATAATAATAATAACTAACAGCCCTAACAGCTATACATTGCGTTTCTCAAATTACATAAGGGTAAAAGCTGGTTGACCTTTTTGTTTCCTTTTTTAAAGTAAAGGCATCAGGGATTTTTCATTTTATGTTGAGAATGCTGAGCCCAGAAGGATGAATACAAGTTGTCAAAGCATATACCACACCTCTTCCTCTTCTTGCCGTTTTCTTGCTGCCTCTTCTTTTTCTTTCCTGATTCTGAAAGCTTCTTGAGCTCTTTCCTCTCTCAGCAGCCACTCTTCATGGAGCCTTTGCCTGCAAATATAGTCAGAGTAACACTAGCTATCACAGAATACTTTTAAATTTTACCTTTTTAATAATTATATTCTGCTATTTATTTTTGAAAAGTAAACTCCAGCTTTCTTATAAAACTTTAAAATCACAACATGAAGTTTGCAATCCTACTTGTGAGTAGATGTGTATAGGATTGCACTGTAATAATCCTTAACAAACCAACCATCCTGCAAGAAAGCAAAATAAATGAGAAGCTTACTGTTAAAAACTTGTACACACATATGGTCTTAGTCTAGTTCCTAAATATAATAAAGATGGGACCAAACTACTCTTCAGGGTATCCAGTCTTTTTGGGTAGTGATCACCTTTGAAATTTTGAATAAATATAACGGGTACCATCACAAGACAGTTACCATGGTGGTTATGAAGGTTAAAAAAAACCTCACAGGAAGACAAACTAAAAGCAAAGCAGCTTCATTTATACGCTTCATGCCCCGCTATGCAGTGTCTAAGTGGCTGCAGTACAGGCATTTAACCACTGTGCCACCAGGGCTCCTTGTGAAACATAACAGACAAATAACTTGTCAAATAATATGGGAACATAGGAGAAGTGTGGTCTGAGAGCCCCAGACACAAACATATTTTTCTCCACCATCAGATTATTTCCCATCTTTCCCAGAGTTCTCATTATCAACCTCAAATTGCATGTGTTATCAGGTAGTGAGGTCTCTTCCTTCCTTCATTTCTTCCAGGTGTCCACCATTATTAGCTAAGGATATTTCTTGGTCTAGCCAAAGGCATTCAGGGAAATAAATTCAGGGAACAGGCATCTAGAGACCAGTATTGCACTTTGAAATGCTCCTGTTGTTTTTACAACTTACAAGCAGTGCACTGCAACCTCCAAATGTAAGTTATATCCAAAACAAAACAACAAAAAAAACCACCTAAATAATATTCTAAGGCTACAGTCCTATGGTTTACTCGATACTAAGACTAGTCTCCTAAGCTCATTTACTTCGAAGTAAACATATAAAGAATTGAGCTGACAATTACACATTTATTCACCTTTCCTCTTCAAGTTGTTTTTCTTCATCATCCAGTTCTTCTTCAGAAATCTGTTCATTTTTATCTTCTTTCTCTAAAGAAAAAAAATGCTTTTTAAAAAAAAAAAATACCTAAGGACGTTATCACACGTGGGCCAGTTTCGGTGTTAAAGAAATAATAAAGTGGAAATGAAGCATCCCGAAAAGAAAGCGAAAAAAGAGCTTAATTGCGCAAAAGCTATTCACACGTAATTACAGTAATAACGGAATTAAGTTAAAAGTGAAAAAAAGACGTTTTTAACTTTCATACACAAGTAAAAAGAACCCGTACATGTACTGGAAATGGGTGTGTTTCGTGACCAGACTCCTCCTTTTCCAGGGCGGGTCCTGCATTTCCCAGGAGGAAATGTCAGACTGTCCTACATTTGGGGTCATGTCCTCCTGCACAGGTCCTAACCCCCTTCCATTGAGAGAGCAGAGGAGGAGGAGGAGGCTGGAAAGGCAAGGCAAGCCGAGGCAAGGGAGGGATTGGCATGGCTCACTCTCCCTTTTCTCCTTTCCTGGCATTGGAGGAGGAGGGAAGGAAGGAAGGAAGGAAGGAAGGAAGGAAGGAAGGAAGGAAGGAAGGAAGGGCTGGGTGTTCCCTGGGGAGAGCCAGAGCCTTGGATGATGCCCAGGAGAGAGGGAAACTGGAGGTAGCTCCCATGCCCCCCCCCAATAAACCTTTCCCCTTTGTAGGACCTGCAGGGCAGAACTTCATGGTGAGATGGAGCTCCAAGTTGCTCCACAAGCACACCCCACACTTGCACCCACATCCACCCACAGCTGCTGCGAGGGAAGCCTTCTTTCCCCTCCTTTTCCCTCCATCCCAAATGCCAAACTTCTCCTCCGTCCCAAACTTCCCTCTCCTTGCCTTGCCTTCTCTGCACGGCAGGAGCCCGGGACTCTCCCTCCCTGGAGGCCCCTCCTCCTCCTCCTCTTGGCCCTCCTCCAGGTTTTAAAAGAGAATTGTCCATGCATATTTGCTTTTCACATTACAGTAAATGCGAAATTACTGTAATTTCGCAAATGCATTTCCTCTAAACTCCCGAAATTAAAAAGATCTCGGATAATACCAGTTTCTGTGCGACGTCGTGTGAAATCGTGAGGCGCAAATTCAGTTTTTGTTTGGGATTTGTGTGGATTAACCAACAGATTTCCCCCCGTGTGATAACGTCCTAACTTTAATTGCTTTCTGTCATTGAATAACATCTTAAGGCCCCAGTCATTAGCACATTTTCTCAAGATTACCAAACAATGAATTACATCTCCCAAATCTTGATCCTATTAAAGAGACTGCAACCTTCTCACAAAGCAGTAAAAGCACTTTGATGGTCACATACTCAGCCCAAACTTTGAGGACTTATTTGAGAATCCAGGAGTAACTTAAAGGGATGTATTAACATTATAGAAACCAAAGGTGAGATATCCTAGAATTACATTTTCTTGGAACACAAGCCACACCAAAATTATTCATGTCTGACATTCATGTCTGACATCAAAGTGGGATCTGAAACAAAAATTACAATGCAGACAGTTTTCTAGATTCAGATATGGGCCTATGTCCACTTGTGGGACACACTATTCCATTTCCCCTCCCTAATTTTCTACTTCTTCTCTCTCAGCACTCTAATAACACTGACTAAGCTCAGAAGTCATGACTGTTTATTTTAACCCCTATATATTTTTCAGTTTCCACAAATATTGCAGTTTCTCTATGCCTATGAATACTTTCTTCTTCAGCAAAGTCATACTTTGAATATATAAGGATCTCCACTTGGATAAGGAATTAATTACTTTCAGGATCTGATTTATTGTTTTATTAAAATACATAAAATTATTAAGGACTTGAAATAATGTATCCTAGTATTTGTAGACCAAGGGCCTGAACAGACTGCCAGAAATAATTCAGCTTTAGACCACTTTGACTGCCTTGGCTCAGTGCTAGGGAATCATGGGAATTGTAGCTTTTTCTGAGACATTGAGCCTTCTCTGTCATAGAGCTCTGGTGCCACAATAAACTACAGTTCCCATGATTCCCTAGCACTGAGCCAAGGCAATTAAAGTGGTCTCAAACTGGATTATTTCTGGCAGTCTGTTCAGGCCCATAGCTTTCATGGATTATTTTAAGTGTTTTTTGTTTTGTTTTGTTTTGTTTTGTTTTGTTTTTTTACTAGAAAGTGAATATTGAAAGCTGGAATAGACACACAGATTCTTAGAAGGCATGCCAAGGGCTATTTAGGCCAACCTCCTGCCATGCAGGAATAAACAACTCCTGAAAGATGCTCATCACACTGTTGAACTGTTCTTACAGTAAAGAAATTCTTTCTAATGTTTAGATGGAGTCTCTTTTCTTCTAATCTGAATCCACTAGTTTGTGTTCTACTGTTTGGAGAAACAGAAAACAAATTTGCTCATTTTCTACATGCTGAATGCCTCTTCAGATATCTAGGGCCTTTGCAGACTGCTAGAAATAGTGCAAATTGAGTCCACTTTAAATTGAGGCACTGCCCTGGCTCAGTGCTAGGGAATTATGGGAACTGTAATTTATTGTGGCACCAGAGCTCTCTGACAGAGAAGGCTCAATGTCTTAGAACAGTGTGTCAATATCCTTCTTGAACGGTGGTGCCCAGAAGTGCACACAGTATTCCAGGTGAGGTCTGACCAAATCAGAATCGGTTGGCACTAATATTGCCTTTGATATATACACTATACTCCCATGAATCCAGTATAAAATTGCATTGGCTTTTTTGGCTATTTCATCACACTGTTGACTCCTCTTGCTCATTTTGTCTTTTAGTAATAGTTCATGTTTTACAGTAACAGTTACACTGGCAGAATATTTACCTGCATCTCTCAGTCTTGCTAATGCTTGTCTCTTCTTCTTCCGTTTCTCTTTCTTCAAAAGTGCTCTATACTTTTTGTGGCTGAAAAATAGGAAGGAAAATCCTCTTTTTAAAAAGAAAAAAAAAACGTAACAGGAATTGACCTACACAAACTATGAGTACACAAGTATTTACAACATCTTCCTGCTGGATTAAGGCTGTAATGCTATATCCATTTAAATGGGAGTAAATCTGACTAAAGTGTATCCCACTGAGTTCCATGGAACTTACTTCCAGCACAGTGTTGAAAGCATAAATGCCAAAATTGAGCCATAAGCACTCAAACTGATCTGTTTCCGTAATTATGCACTATTTTAAAAACCTCATAAAATCAAACTTTACTATTCCCACCTACAAGAATTTCTCACACAGAAATACATATAGAAAACAAGTAATGTAATATACAAGAACAGGCAAAATCTGAGTATAAACATTCTTCTATATCTTCAGTGTAAAATGCACACAATATTTATTGCCATTTTCTTGTAAACATCTGACTCATGTTTTTCATAACTCAGCATACATACACAGCAAACTTAATTTTGCATGACAATTTTTTTAATAGGCAATTGTTAGAACCAATTTTATATTAAGAGGATAATTCTTTCCCTCTAGTTCTTATGTGCAGTCTTTACAGCATATTGGCACACTTAACAGCAGCCATATTTTTCATATTAAGCTGTATGCCCTCCCAAACAGGGCATCAAGCTAGTGAACTTCTTCCGTAATTCTGCACTTCCACCACCCACATTTTTTAGCTTTTCCTGAACCTGTGTGTGTAGCAGTTTGAGCACTTGTGTGACCAGGGTTTGAATCCTGACTCAGTGAAGGAAACTCACTGGGTGACCTTGAGCAACTCACTCTCTCAGTCTCTGAGGATGGCAAAGGCAAACCACCCCTGAAGACACTTGCCAAGAAAACCCCATGATAGGTTCGCCTTAGGGTCACTATAAGACAGAAATGACTTGAAGGCACACCACAACAGCAGCAACAAGCCTGATACTTCAAGGCTTACACCCTCCATTTCTGACTGACCCCTTTCTCACTTTCTCAAAACTTGAAACCATTAATTTCTCCTTTCTTTTCCCACACAATGGAAAACCTGTCCCTCTTTTGGCTTATCTTCAGGGACTCTCTTATGGTTAGGGTGACCAGATGTCCTCTTTTTCTCAGACACGCCTACATTTCAACTTTCTGTCCAAAAGGAGTTCCAAAATATCCTCCATTTGGAGCATGACTAAGAACCATGAGTTTATATTTCTATGAATGTTTTTAGCTTTTATTTGGTCATGTTCTCCATTTTTCATGAATGTCCTACATTCTGTGGTGCCTCATCCTTCTTTGCAGTGAGGACATCAGATCCCCCTGGTCTCATGGTGTTATTTTAACTGTACTGGCAGCCGCATTCCTCAGAATCCCCCACCCAATGCATCTGTGTTTCAGCTGATGCTGTTTGTAGAGAGCCAGCGTGGCATAGTGAGCATTGGACTAGGGCACTGGAGACCAGGGTTCAAATCTCAGCTCAGCCATGAAACCCACTGGATGACCTTGGGCAAGTCACACCCTCTCAGCCTCAGACCTTGGGCAATGGCAAACCCTCTCTGAAGAAACTTGCCAAGAAATCCCCATGATAGGGTCGCCTTAGGGTCACCATGTCAGAAATGACTTGAAGGTACACAACAGCACAGTTTGTTAAGTGTTGCTGTTCCCCGCCTCGATCCATGGGAAGAGGTGGCTAAGAAATAAATATCATCATCATCATCATCTGTCCCATGGAAACAGCTAAACATAAAGGAAGAGCCCTGGCCAAGCCCACCAGCCCCTCTCCCTCAGGAAGCTCACCTCTGCCACCCACTCCCACTTTTCTTTCTCTTCTCTAGGCCACTGAGCCTCCAACGCAAGATGACAAAAGAGAGGAAGGCACCACAAAATGGAGGACATTCAAGAAAAATGGAGGGCATGCCCAAAATGAAAAGCTTAAAGGACTCATATAAACGCAAATTAATGCTTCTTAGTCCTGCTCAAAATGGAGGACAACTTGGAACTCCTCCTGGAGAGAAGGTTAAAATGTAAGGGCCTGAACAGAGGCCCTTCGACGTGTCCTGGAAAAGGAGGATGCCTGGTTACCCTAAATGCGGGGCATTCAAGAAAAATGTCAGACATGACCAAAATAAAAGCTCTAATCACGACTATAAATGTGAATTCATGCTCCTTAGTGATGCCCCAAATGGCGGACCATTTGGGATTCTTCCTAGACAGAAAGCTGAAATGTAAGGACATATCCTGGGGGAAAAGGAGGACCTTTGGCCACCCTAGATGTAGAATGTAAGACGTGACCAAATAAAACCGCAAAACACTACTACAATGGCCTTTGGTGATGCTCCAAATAGAGGACCTTTTGGAATTCCTCCTGGACAGATGGTTGAAATGGAGGACATGTCCAGCGGGGGAGGACCTCTGGTCACCCTGGATGTAGGACATTCAAGAAAAATGTCAGACATGACCAAATAACAGCTTTAAACACGACTATAAATGTGAATTCATGCTCTTTAGTCATGCTCCAAATGGAGGACCTTTTGGAATTCCTCCTGGACAGATGGCTGAGATGGAAGGCAGGTCCTGGAAAGGAGGACCGAGCCTGGCTCCCCTGCCCCTAGATAACATCTCCCTCCGCCTTGGAGCCAGGGAAGCCTCTGGGCCCCCCGTCCTCCAAGCACACAGCCCCTTCCTCACCTCAGCCTCGCGGCTCCCTCCTCAACTACCAACGCCGCCAACACGGGCGCCGCCATCTTAGACTGGGCCTAGGGTTATCACGTGACACAGAGCCACCGGACGTGACCTAAGCCCGCTTCCTGTGCTGGGACGCGAAGGAGATTTCCTAGAGCGGCGGAAGGAACATAGCTCCAAAACATACTGCACAAACAATCCAGAGACGGCTTTAACTGCCCTCAGGGCTCAGTGCTAGGGAACCATGGGAATTGTAGTTTATTGTGTGGCCTCAAAGCTTAGGCTCAGTGTCTCACAAACACTACAGTTCCCAGAACTTCTCTAGCACTGAGCCAGGGCAGTTAAAGTGGTCTCAGACTGGGTTATTTCTGCAGTGTGCTTTGGACCTTACTCAGACTGTAGAAATAATCCGGTTTCATGATACCTCTTAACTGCCCTGGCTCTTTTCTATGGGATCCTGGGAATTGTAGTTTTGCAGTTTAGCCTTCTCTGGCTGCCTCTGCACTGCAGACATAATAATCCACTTTGACGCCACTTTAAACTGTCATGGCTCAGTGCTAGGGAATTCTGGGAACTGTAGTTTTTGTGAGACATTTAGCCTTCTCAATCAGCAGACTACAATTCCCAGGACTCCCTAGCACAGCCATTGCACAATTAAATGGGGGGGGGGGGGGCTGGATTATTTCTGCATTGCAGATGGAGCCTCTGTCAGAGGGCTCTACTGCCAGAACAAACTACAAATCCCAGGATTCCGTAGGATATGAATCATAGAATCCGAGCAATACCTCCTCTCTGTTTGAAAAGGAACTTTCCCCACTATTTCCCATTAAAAATGTAGTCAGGCAGGTTCATGTATAAAGTGGGTTCGGAGGGAGAGGAGGATGTTTGAGAGAAAGGACAGAAGGACAACCAGGGAGATCTTGGGCTTTAATATTGTAGTAATTTAATTCTGTTTTAATGTACTATTTCTGTAGGCTTTTAATTGTACTGTTGTTGTTTTTAAATATTGTAAGCCGTCCTAAGCTTACAATATTTTGGGGGGAAAGGGCGGGATATAAATAAATAAATAATAAAAATTACACCATAGAGAACACCTTCTCTGTAGTAATTTGGGTTTTTTTAAATATATATATATATATATATTCTTTATTTCTTATTCTAACATAAAATATTGTCATCAATAACAAAACAACCTCATGATTCTTCCATTTCTTGCATCCATACACCCATTTCTTCAAATCTTTACATACACTGAACATATTGCAATCATAACACATCATACATAAATTTAAAAAAAACCTCTTCCCTTAACGTCTGTGCTATTGATTTGGCATCAAGTCGGCTTTGACCCTGTGGAAGAGAGAGACTGCCAAGAGACCTGTCATCTTGGGAACATCTGAAAAAACGCAGTTTGACACCACTTTGTAGCTCCATCCTATGGAACCCTGGGATTTGTAGTTTTGCAAGGTCTTTAGCCTTCTCTGCCAAAGAGTGCTGGTGCCTCACATCCTACAGAATCCTGGGATTGATAGATTTGTGAGGTACGAACACTCTTTGGCAGAGAAAACGAAAGACCCTTTAAAAGTACACATCTCAAGTTTCCATAGGATGGGGCTACAACACTTAAAGTGGTGTCAAACTGCATTATTTCTACTGTGTAGACACATCCTTTATATCCCTAGTCCTCACATGGCCAATAGGGAATGCCTCTGCAGATACTGAAATTCCCCCCAAACCATCTTAACTCAGGGGTAGGCAACCTAAGGCCCGGGGGCCGGATGCGGCCCCCTGAGGCCTTTGGACCAGCCCCAGGCCGGTCCTGCCGCCGCCGCCACCCACCATGATGATCTTGATTATTGTTGTTATTACTTGTTCTTGGGGTTTTCTTGGCAAAATCTCCACAGGGGTTTTGCCATGGCTTTTCTGGGGCTGAGAGAGTGTGCATGCATGGACTTTAAACTGAGTTATGTGGGGAAGGGAGACAGCATCCTGGAAGACAAAAGGACTGGAAAAAATAGTCAAACGGTCATAGAGGAAACAAGGCAAACAGTACAGGGACCGAACAGTGGGAGGCAAAAAAAAAAAAAAAATGCATGGGCAGCAAGTAAAGGAGACATATGGTCTTAGATGTCTCTACACTAATGCACAGAGCATGGGGAATAAGCAAGATGAACTTGAACTCCTAGCACAACAAAGCAAATATGATATAATAGGCATCACTGAAACCTGGTGGGATGAGTCTCACGCTTGGAATGTAGAAATAAAGGGGTATAACCTTTTCAAGAGAAACAGGCCAAACAGGAAAGGAGGAGGAATAGCATTATATGTCAGGGATATTTACACCAGTGAAGAAATCCAGGACATCAGTCATGGAAGCCAGGTGGAGAGCATCTGGATAAAAATTAAAGGGGAGGGAAACAAAAGGGATGTTAGTGTGGGAGTCTACTACAGACCCCCAACTCAGGCAGAGGAATTGGATGATGCCTTTCTAGAACAGATGACCACACACTCAAAAAGGAGAAATACAGTAGTGATGGGTGACTTCAACTATCCTGATATTTGCTGGAATTCAAACTCAGCAAAATCCTCAAGCTCTAGCAAATTCCTCACTTGCCTTGAAGACAATTTCATTGTCCAAAAGGTGGAAGAGGCAACAAGGGAGTCAGCTATTTTGGATCTGATCCTAACTGACAGGGATGACCTAGTTAATGGGGTGCAAGTGGTTGGATCTTTAGGTGGGAGTGATCACGTTCTCCTGGAATTTATTATACAGTGGAAAGGAGAAGCCAGGCATAGTCAGACACACATTCTAGACTTTAGGAGAGCTGATTTTGATAAACTTAGGGAAATACTGGGGGTGATCCCGTGGTCAGGAATACTAAAAGAGAAGGGAGTTCAAGATGGATGGGAGTTTCTCAAAAGGGAGATACTGAAGGCACAATTTCAAACAGTTCCAATGAGGAAGAAAAATGGGAGGTGTCTCAAGAAACCAGGATGGATGACTAAGGAACTTTCAACTGAACTAAGTTTTAAACAGAGCATGTACAAGAAATGGAAAAATGGGGAAATCACCAAAGAGGAATTCAAACAAATAGCTAGCAAGTGTAGGGTTAAAGTCAGAAAAGCTAAAGTGCAGAACGAACTCAGGCTTGCTAGAGAGCTTAAGAACAATAAAAAGGGCTTTTTTGGGTATGTCAGAAGCAAAAGGAAGAAGAAGGAAATGGTAGGGCCACTGTGTGGAAAAGATGGCAAAAAGTTAATAGGGGACAGAGAAAAGGCAGAACTACTCAACACCTTCTTTGCTTCAGTCTTCTCAGAAAAGGCAAAGGGTGCTCAACCTGAGGATAATAGAGCAGAGGACAGAATAGGAGAATTTCAGCATAGAATAAGTAAAGAGATAGTACAGGAATACCTGGTTAATCTAAATGAATATAAGTCTCCAGGACCAGATGAATTACATCCAAGGGGATTAAAAGAACTGGCAAATGTAATATCGGAACCATTGGCAATAATCTTTGAGAACTCCTGGAAAACAGGAGAAGTCCCAGTGGACTGGAGGAGGGCAAATGTTGTCCCCATCTTCAAAAAGGGAAAAAAAGAGGATCCCAACAATTATCGTCCAGTTAGTCTGACATCAATACCGGGAAAGATTCTGGAGCAGATCATTAAACAGAGAGTCTGTGAACACCTGGAAGGTAATTCCATAATCACAAAAAGTCAACATGGGTTTCAGAGAAACAAGTCATGCCAGACAAATCTGATCTCTTTTTTTTTTTTTAATTACCAGCTTGGTAGATGAAGGGAATGCTGTAGATATAGTATATCTTGATTTCAGTAAGGCCTTTGACAAGGTTACCCATGACATTCTTGCAAACAAGCTGGTAAAATGTGGTCTAGACAAGGTAACTGTTATATGGATTTGTAATTGGTTGACTGGCCGAACACAAAGGGTGCTCAACAATGGCTCCTTTTCAACCTGGAAAGAAGTGACCAGTGGGGTGCCACAGGGCTCTGTCCTGGGCCCAGTGCTATTCAACATCTTTATCAATGACTTGGATGACGGTATTGGGGGTATAGTTATCAAATTTGCAGATGACACCAAATTGGGAGGAATAGCTAATACCCCAGAAGACAGGATCAAAATTCAAAATGACTTGAACAGACTAGAAAGCTGGGCCAAAGCTAACAAAATGAAATTCAACACGGAGAAATGTAAAGTACTGCACTTAGGGCGGAAAAACGAAAAGCACAGATATACAATGGGGGACACCTGACTGAACGAGACTACGTGTGAAAGGGATCTAGGAGTCCAGGTGGACCAGAAGTTGAACATGAGCCAACAGTGCGATACAGCAGCTAAAAAGGCCAATGCAATTTTAGGCTGCATCAGTAGAAATATAGTGTCTAGATCAAGAGAAGTAACAGTGCCACTCTATTCTGCTTTGGTCAGGCCTCACCTGGAATACTGTGTCCAGTTCTGGGCACCACAATTCAAAAAAGATGTGGAGAAACTGGAGCGTGTCCAAAGGAGGGCAACTAAAATGGTGAAGGGTCTAGAAACCAAGCCCTATGAGGAACGACTTAGGGAAATGGGTATGTTTAGCCTAGAGAAGAGAAGGTTAAGAGGTGATATGATAGCCTTGTTTAAATATTTGAAGGGATGTCATATTGAGGAGGGAACAAGCTTGTTTTCTGCTGCTCCAGAGACTAGGACCCGAAACAATGGATGCAAGCTGCAGGAAAAGAGATTCCACCTCAACATTAGGAGGAACTTCCTGACAGTAAGTTCGACAGTGGAACACACTCCCTCAGAGAGTAGTAGAGTCTCCTTCCTTGGAGGTCTTTAAGCAGAGGCTGGATGGCCATCTGTCAGGGATGCTTTGATTGGGAGTTCCTGCATGGCAGGGGGTTGGACTGGATGGCCCTTGTGGTCTCTTCCAACTCTATGATTCTATGATTCTATGGTTTTTTTTAGTTTTTTTAAAAAATATTTTTATTTTTATTTATTTATTCTTGGTGCTTCGCCCCCCCACCCCCAATTGTCTTAGGGATAGCAACCCAGCCCCCGGCTCAAAAAGGTTGCCTACCCCGATCTTAACTGATAACATCTCAGAATGTAGGCCTGGGACTCTAACACTGTCACAGGTTTTCTCCTGTAGGATTTTAAACATCTTTGCTGATGAAGAAGCCGGTGATGCTCCGAAAGCTTGTACAAAGTATTTTATGCTTTGGAGTTGGCCCAATAAAGGTATCGCGGCTTGTAGACTTTGACGATTGGACAAGTCTACCAAAAACCAAACCCCCTTTGTCTCCTTTCCATGAGTGATTAGGGACCGTAACACTTTTTGTCCAAGGGAAGTTAATTTTTAGTCCGAAGGAGTAGTGATTAACTCCCACAGAATTTAGAACAGTTAATATGTCAAACACCACAGCTCCGTTTAAGTGGGAATGTAGCTGTTAATTAACCTATATGTCAGTAACATTTTGGCAGTCCTGGATCTTCTTCCTTTCATAGCAATGGAAGTCACATGGGGAAGCTTCTGCTAAATTGTCATTTTTGTTCCCCAAAGGGCTTCATTCTCCTTTGAAAGAAAATGTAATAAATATGAATACATAAATACAATTTACACTTGTCCCTCCACATTCACTGGGGTTAAGGGGAATAGGACCTCCGTGAATGTGGAAAAACTGCAAATAACAAAAACACTTTTTACTTGAGAGAGAACACCTCTCTAGGAATCTCTAGGTCCTCCAGGGCAGCTCTGTGGTCAACATCTGCCAGACATTGACCATAGAATTGCGCTGGAAGAGCTACAAATCCCTAGTGGAGTGTCCTCTCTAGGAATCTCTAGGCCCATCAGTGCGACTTTTGGTTTAAGTTGACCATGGAGGTTTAAGTTGACCATGGCACTGGAGGACCTGCGGTAGATATTCCTAGAGAGAACATACTAATAAAATCTGTGAATAATCCAATCCGCAAAAATCAAATCTGCAAATGTTGAGGGACAAGTGTACATCTGAGCAGTGGAGTCACTAGGGAGGTGCGTGGGATGCGGACCGCACTAGGTGACACCCTCGGGGGGGGGGTGACAACACTTCTCCTTAAATACCTACCTTTTGCCAGAAACTGTCTGTTGTATTCATCTGTATCTCTTTAAAATGCTTTAAGAGATGATGGCAATGGAGTAAGGCTCAGTGGGAGGAGAAAGGAGAGGCCCCAGAATTTTTTAAAATAAAATTTCAAATTTCAAAAAATATTTTTGAAATTTTGAATTCTTTTATATTTTTCTTTAAAACATCACATTTTAACCAAATCTTCACTATGTACATGTAAATACATTTAGGCTGTGCATATGCTATTGAAATTTGAAGGTATAATTTTAATTTTGCTAATTGTTTTATGTCACAACGATTAGCATTACATGCAGTGGTATATGGGAATTATGATTTACAAGTAACATTAGTGTAAAAAAGTATTACTAAGGCTTCTGTATGGTGTGAAAGGGGAGGAGGCCAATGGTGGTGGTGAGGGGGTGACACCAACCCTAGGGATGCCACTGCAGCTCAGCATTCTTTAAAATCAAATTCAGACTGATATATTGAAATAAAGTCACCCCTCCATTGTCGCAGACTTGAAGTCTGTGGTTTTACATATTCATGGAGTGGCAACCTCAATTTATATCAATGGGGCATGCCCCCCGCGTGTGCTTGCAGGGGCATGCCCCATTCAAGCCTACGGGGCTTGAATATTTGTGAATCTTCGGAACAGATCCCCCATGAAAACGGAGGGCCGACTGTACTGACAATTAGATACAGACACAATAATTCTGCCTCACCTCACCCCCCGAGGGCTCATTCTAGTTTCCAGAACTGTTGATATGTACAGTTCTTCAGAGCTGGTTATTTTTTTTTAAAAAAATCCTGACTTTAATGGCATATCCTCCATATTTCACAAATTAAAACTGGAATAGGTGTGTCAATGCAACATCAGAGGATGGTCAAGATGGCAAATGTTATTAATGAGGAAGAATACCCATGCTAGGAGGGGCTGCAGCAGTTTGCTTTTGCCAGACTCTACTGGGAAGGAATCAGATATAGGGCCTAAGCAGATGGCGCAAAGCACCGTTTTCGAGGCCAGGAAGGGGAGGGGCAGCCTCACGCTGGGCACCCCAACCCCTTCCCGAAAACGTCATTGGAGCGGCCGGCCCTACGCACGGCTGGCACTCCGACGACGCACTTCTGCTGCAGCATCCGCACACGCTGCAGCGGAAGAGGCGCCGAAGGTGCATCGGAGGCCTTTTGCGGCACATCTTCGGCATCTTCCTGGGCCTGGGACGTGGCGCATTGGGGCCGAGGAGTGCGGATACCTTGGCCCCGATCCGCGGCTTTCCGGGGCAGCCCCGTGCCGCCCGTCTGCTTCCCCCCATAGCCGTGTTAGTCTGTAGAATCAGTATGTAGAGAATTTTGTAGCACCTTTGGGACTAAGGAGGGTTGCAGACTGCCAGAAATAGTGCAAATTGAGTCCACTTTTAGGGTTAGGGTTAGGGAATCATGGGAACTGTATTTTATTCTGGCACCACAGCTCTCTGACAGAGAAGGCTCAATGTCTCAGGAAAAAAAAAACAATTCCCATGATTCCCTAGCACTAACCCTAACCCTAAAAGTGGACTCAATTTGCACTATTTCTGGCAATCTGCAACCCTCCTAACTGAAATAAGGAAGTTGGCAGCATGAGGTTTCATAGACCTCAGTCTACTTCTTCAGTCCTACTCTCTCTTCCCCCCCACCCACTGCTGGGTTAGTGAGTGTAAACTATTTCTGCGAACTCATTTTGCAGCAATGGAAGTAAGCTGAGGACAAAGAGGGAATGGAGGAGGAGAGAAAAACTGTGACATTTTAAAAGCAGCCGAAACAGTGGTATGACAGAGGATTGATTGGGACTATCCTTGCCAAATCTGGACAATTGGAGGATATGTAAGGAGTTCTCAGAGTCAATGATCTATGGGTCGAGTGCTGTTGCCACCCCCGGAATATTTTAAAAAGCTGATTTTAATTAGAATTGTCTGTATGCTCTCACTGCCATTTCTCTTGATAGCTTGCAGGGCATCCTTTTGCAAGCACCATCTTTGCCATCTTCACAGGATGGGAAGGGTATAGAGGTATTTCTATCAACTCTTCCTATGGTTGGGGAAGGGGAATATTTCCTTTTCTGGTCTAGTGGGCCAGTTGACTGTCCAGTGTGTCCTCATGAAATATAGCCCAGTGTTTCACCTCACTTTTCATTCAGGCAGCAGCAGAGCTCAGCCATAGTTTCATAAGACTTGTGTGAAGGGTCTTAGCATTAAGTTCAGAAGACTGGGATTGTCTTGGGACAAGAGAAGTGTGAAAAACTGGGCCCAATTCAACCCCCAAACAATAAGTATCTCAAAAGTAATTTGCATTCCCATTGTACATTTACAGTGGTTTGATGCCACTTTGACTGCCATGGCACCATTGTATGGAATTCTTGGATTTGTAATTTGTCGTGGGAATTAGAATTCTTTACTGTACTGTACTGTTGTAAACAGAACTAGAGCTTTCTCTGACAGACAATGCTAAGTACTTTGGGAACAGTTTGTTGTTGTGTGGCTTCAAGTCATTTCTGACTTATGGCAAGCCTAAGGTGAACCTATCACAGGATTTTCTTGGCAAGTTTCTTCAGAGGGGGTTTGCCATTGCCTTCCTCTGAGGCTGAGAGAGTATGACTTGTCCAAGACCACCTAGTACTCTGTAATTATTATAAGTAACCCATGATCATCCCACCTATGCAGGGAAAGCTCCCTCCTCTCAGGTATTTTGGGCTACCAGTCATATTTATAATGCCAGTATAAATATGTTCTCCAACTAATTTCCCGAGCAACTCTCTGTCCTGGAGGTTGTTGTAAACTGTATTTAATTGTGGTGCTCTGTCTGAAGCAGATTATGTTAGAATAGTGCCTATTTCCCTTTTTTTTTTTTTTACCTTAAGAATGTTTAATAAAATGCTTAATCTCACACTAGATCTGAGCATATGTGCATTCAACTCACCTTTCAACTTATAGGCGACCACATGGGTCTCATAGGGTTTTCTTAGATAAGGAATCCTCAGAGGTGGTTTTGCCCATTCCTTCCTCTGAAATGTAGCCTACAGCACTTGGAATTCATTGCCAATCTCCCATCCAAGTATTAGTTTTGTTTACCATAGGCCAATTGTAATGCAGTCACATTCAGCAATGCTTGTGATCTGCCCATTCACACTGCACAAATATAGTACTATAGTCTACTTCAGCTGCCATGGCAATGTCCTATAGAATCCAGGGGAGTAGTAGTTTGGTAAGGCCCTAGACCTCTCTGAGAATTCTAAGTACCCCCTCTCTGACCGCAAATCCCAGGACTCCATAGGGCAGAACCATGGCAGTTAAAGTGGAATCACAGTGTTATATTTTATAGCATCTACCATCATCCAGACTCAGAGGGAGAGAAGAACTGCTGGACTTTATCCCCTTCCCTACTGTCATTCCATTTTCCTTTTGTGTCACTTCTTTTTAATCGTAAACTTGATGACAGGGACCTGTCTAATTCACTATCTGTAAGCCACTCTAAGAGCCTTTATGGCTGAAGAGTGGGGTATAAATACAATCAATCAATCAAGGGAAATGGATAGGATGCTTTTAGGAGTCCGTGGCAGGGAAGTTATCCATTTTGTAGAATTTATCGTAAAAGGTGGTATGTGCATATTATTTGAGAAAAACAACTCTGGTTTTCTTTAGACCAAGGTTCAGAAATAAGGTTTAACTGTGTCGTAAACTACAAATCCTGGAAACATAACATTCATCTAATCCTGAGATTAACTGCTAGTCATAATGTGTTTACTTTGTGCAGTCGCTCAAAAGCAGGAAGAAAGCCAGTGAGGATCAAGGGTTGAAAGCTGCTGATGGTGAATTCCTCCAGGCAAGGCAGGTGTTTTGAGAGGTTGCTGGAGGTTGCAGTAGTTGCTGCTGTAATTTGGAGGCTTTTAAAAAACAGCTAAATAACATTTCTGTTATCCCAGACTATCTTCTAGCAATTCCTGGCACCAGCTGCAACATTTTATTTCCATCCCCATATGGGTTTCTTTTAAATACCAAGATATATTGGACCAAAAAAAGAAAACTCTTTTCTCTCCTTTAAAATAAAAAACTTTTGAGAAGGAAGAATTTTTGTGTTACAGTGCATAAGTGAAACTGAGATCTTGCACTGTAGCAGTATAATTTTAAGAGGGAAAAAAAATAAAATCCAGAGGGAGAAATATTGCCCTTTGGATTATAGGATCATCCCAGCAAACAATGCCTTGTGCTTTGTTTGTTGTTGTTGTTTAAGACACTGGAAGATCTCTAATGAGGAATCAAGCAATCACCACAAACATTCTCTGAAGACAATTGAATTAGTGGGCATGGAGCTGAGAACAACTGGCAAAACGCTGCAAACACAACAAACCATATTGTGAGAACTCATGCTTCTTTAAATAAGTCTAGAAGAGCCCATAGTTTATTTTTCCCATCTCTATTTTGTGAAGCTGACCAGGATGGTTTCTTTAAAGTTATTATTATCTCATTACAGAGCATAGCTAAAACAGTGAAGTTTGTACTTGATGTGTTGGCTCATAGGTTTCAAGGGATTATAGAGATGAAAACCTCCGCAGATAGCAGAGGGTGGATGGCCGCTGTAAATAGTCACCCTCTACCCACGTAGGGCAACAAGGACACCAGGGGCAAACTGTGGGGCAAGTACCTTCTGCCCCACTCACATGCGTCATCTAAAAAGGTTCCACAGATCAAACCTGAGGAGTGCAAAGTAAACAGTATTGTTTTAGAGAAGGGATGGGATTCCTGTAGCTTCTGCACATTGATGTATTCCTCACTAGAGGCTATGCTGAAGGCTAGGGCTGATAGCAGTTGCAGTCCAACATTTGGAGGCTGTATAATTCCCACATGTTTTAGAATACTAAAGGTTCATGAACCCTGTCTTCTTTTGCATTTGGCCACATTATGTTTTAGGGATTTTGCTGTCTACTATAAGTGTGGGACAGGAAAAAAATGCATTTATGATTTGCTTCCAAGCATAGTGGGCCCTTGGTGTCTGCTGGGGTTTGGTTTCAGGACCCCTCATAGATACCAAAATCTGTGGATGCTCAAGTCCCATTACTACAATGATGTAGTAAAATGGTGTCCCTTTATATAAAATGCCAAAATCAAGGTTTGCTTTTCGAATTTAATTTTTTTTTCAAGCCATTGATGGTTGAATCCATGGATGCAGAATATGTGGATATGGAGAGCTGACTGTACATTTTAATTATTCTGAGAGTGGCATCTCAAAGTGATACATCATGAATATACAGATAATGCATTACAGAATAGTAGTCCCAATGGGATATAGATCCTATGCATGCAACCTCTAGATGGGTAGTTAGCACAGGAGGTGCTAGTTGTCAGACTGCACAACAAACTATTTTGTTGATAACTGTGGATATCTGATTGAATAGCTACAGTCTGTGAGTGAAGTGATGGGCAATAGCTCCTGTATATTAAATGACTGTCTTTCATTCTTAATTCCTTTTCAGCTTTGTCAGTAAACCCTATACACTGCTAAAGTCTGAATTTTTATGATGCACACGGATCACACCCACTCCAACTCCTTTTTTCCAAAGCAGATCTCATATAGGTTTTTGTGGGGTTTTTGGGCTGTGTGGCCATGTTCTAGAAGAGTTTCTTTCTGACATTTTGCCAGCATCTGTGGCTGGCATCTTCTAGAACATGGCCACACAGCCCAAAAAACCCACAAACACCTATGGATGCCGGCCATGAAAGCCTGCGACTTCACAGATCTCATATGTCACTCCCAATAGCAGCTGGTGGATTTTAGGACAGTGGGCAGTGAATGTATACTGGGTTTTAGTCAGAAGATGCTTGAGCCCATTGCAGGGATAGGTTTGCCACCTTGGACAGATTCTAACTTGCACTGGAATGTATAGTTTCGTGTGCCAAACAACGCCTTCCATGAGGTGGGGGGAAATGAGCAGTCAAAGCTGCCAACTGCCTCCCGAGGCCAGCTGCTGTGTGAATGAGGACACCACAATTGCTACTCCACCTCCCTCCTAAAGTGTGGGGTTGCTGTGTCCAGACGTAGGAGATTATAACATTGAGTTTAAGGTGCCGTATCCCTGATAGGATACAGGCACCTTTAATTTTAAAAACAAGTGTTATCGCATTCAGCCACGGCTGGGCAAATGTATCCCGTATACAGCCCGGATGCCAGCCTGGCTTATCCTGCGGCTTTTCAAAAATGGGATTTTCCCGTTTTTGCAAAGCTGCAGAAAAAGCCCAGCTGGCACACAGGCTGTATATGGGCTGCATTTGCCTGGCTGTGGCTGAGTGCGAAAACACCTGTTTTTAAAATTAAAGGTGCCTGTATGCTATCACCTTAAACTCAATGTGATAATTTCCTTACACAGCAGCCCTGCATGATCATGGCTGCCAACCGCATCCCAAAGTTGGCTGCTCTGTGAATGTGCTACTGGAACTAGCTTCAGGAAAGTGTTGGCTGCCACAATTGCTGTGAGCGGGAGTGTGGAGATGGGGAGGGGAGCAGAATCACACACACTCACACCGCCTGAGAAATGGAATTGCAGTGGAAGGGACCTATCGCACAATGACAGTAATGGAATAGCAGCGAGAAGGTCATTCAGATGTCCTTTTGTTTTAGCGCTTCGATGCAAATAATCTCACTCAGGTATTCTGGGTTTGTTATTCACACTATGGAACTACATCAATGTGCATCTCTGAGAGTTCAGTTGCTCACACGTGCAAGCATTCAAATAAAGATAGAGTCAACGATATGAATGCATTTAGAACACATTCAAGGTATGCAGCGTTTTATCCTGGGTCTATTTGCGTTGGTTATTCATATTACCCACAATGTGGAAAAACCTGATATCAGTTATCTCAGATTAAGTGGGGGTTTTGGTAATTTAATCAGGTGCATTTGAGATGCATGTGAACTATGGCGATTCAACCCAGATTCATCCTGGATTATTTTCACAATGTGAATAACCTTGAGAGTTTATTGACACATTTTGCCTATCAATGAAAAGGCACACTACAGTAATAAATGGAATGCAAGGCAGCAGCAAGATGGGCCACAACATTGTGTGATAAATACGCTTTTATACTGTTAAAATCCTGTTTTTATAGCCTCGTGTGATAAAACTCTTAGACTCAAAGATGTTACAGGATACCTTTGCATATTGATATTCCATACGCAGCTATGTGTCTTTTTTATTCCAGTAAGAAAAACAACAACACAAGAAGCAGTAGAAAAACATGGGAGGGTTATCTATAGAAGCTAAAGGATCTCCCATAACATTTGAATCAGGATCTTTGTACACTACTAAAAGCCTAATCTGGACATCATAGAATTATAGAGTTGAAATACCAATAGTATCCTTCACAGTTGGTGTCTATAAGTGACAATTTAACACATGTTTTCTAAAACAGCACTTTTAAATAAGGTGGTGTGGGGTTATGTTGTGCATGTGAGCCTGAAATTGAAAGGACAAACTATTCAACTTGTAGATATTAGATCAAGAAAATTAAATTGTTTTTACTCCTTTTGCTGCGGTACATAAATATATAAAAGGATGTACGGTATCTGGCAGAAGATAGTTGTTTTCCATAACTGTTCACTAAAATAATGAGGGTTAATTATTAAACCTTCTACTCAGTGGCTCTCTAGTCCAGCTGATGCTTTAATCCTAGGTCACTAAAAGTTTAATACTGCATTACAGTGGTGGTTTTTCTCCCCTTTTGCCCGAAGTTTTCCAATCTAGAAGGATGTTAGGGGGGTTGCTGCTTGCATCTGCCTGCATTACTGTTGCCTATACTGAACTTTGCAGACCAGGTAAGATTCTATACTCCCATGCTTCATCCTTCAGTCACAGTTTGCTTTAAATGATCTGACAAGCTAAAAGTTAGGGCTTACATTTTATACCTATTTACTTGGAAATAAATCTCTCTCACCTCTGTGAGACTTACTTCTGAGTAAACTTACCATAAGAAAAGGCTACAAAATTATTTTAAAGTAGTTTAGATAATTCCTTTATTAAGAGGGGTAAAAGTACACTGAAGGTCCTTAATAGGGCACCTCCCAGGCTGTTTACAATAGTATATCCAAGTCATCAATAGTTCAACATGGTCCAAAATGGTTTATGATTATGTTAGATATGAAAACTGGTCTGTGGTTTCTGCATAGGTAATCTCCCACCCCTTCCGGGGATGAAGCTACGCAGGAAGGGGCAATGAATGTGTTGCCTCTCACATAAAGATTTTTCAGTTTCCAAATTACTAGTATTGCAGTAACTTAAAATTTCAGTTAAGCATTTAGAAACACAGTTTCGGTCTCCAAAGAAAAGCAGAAGGCAAATTTACCAAGGCAATTTAAACACAAGCAATACAAGATTTCTAGGTGTGAATGCTTTTCAATATCTCACTCTAAAACAGTGCTAAAAATTTGTGGACTGAAAGAAAGTTTCACTTGGAGGTACAAAATTCTTATTTGGGAGCAATGTCCTCATTTTCTTTCCCTGCCCCTCTCCTGGAGCATTCATACTTATGGCTCTTCTTTTATTGATTTAAATTCCATGAGACTACTCTTCAGACTTGTATTAACTACAGTGGGAATTGTAATCACAGAATGTCCTGATATATACAAAGCAACTGACCCTTAGCCTTTTTTCATTTGTGAAGTACACATTTTAATTTGTCACTTTTCTTTGCAACAGATGCAGAGAATGCTTTCAAAGTGCGGCTTAGTATCAAAACAGCTCTGGGCGACAATGCAGTAAGTGAAATATGAACATCTACTTTGGGGAGTGAAAGTTTTATGTAAGGCCAACTAGCATGAACTGACAGCATCATCCACAAGATCAAAACTTGTCTAAACATCTTATTAAATTACCAATCAAGTATATTTTCCAACATAAAATTAGTCATTCTTTTGACGTCTGGACAGTGTTGCTGACATGGATATAATCATTTACATCCTTTAACAAAACCAAGAACAACAATGCATTCCCCCAGCTCCTTTCAAGCTGCCCATCTTTCATACACCGTTTCCAGAGCCTGTTCTCAGTATGAACCATGCACACACTGTACGAAGCTGCCAATTTCCTCCATCCCACTAGAATCGCTATTTTAGCTGTCAGTTAAACAAACCAGACTAGTGGAGAATTACATAAGTGACATCAAATGTGAACATGTGAACCACCACTGGATTCGAGATGCGTGTAAACAACACATTTCCATGGAAGAAAATATATTTTGCATCAGGTTCTCGCTGTTTATAATCTGGCTGCTTTTGTTTAATGCTGTTCCACAAGTGCTGAATGCTTTACCTCTTTAGTCTTAACCCTAAATACCCTTCCTCTAAAGCAGGGGTAGGCAACCTTTCCCCTTTAAGGGCCGAGGGACTTCAGCTCCCAGAAGCCTCAGCCATGTTGGCCAATAGTCCCATGTTGGCCAATAGCTCCTGGGATTCTGGGAGCTAAAGTCCCTTGGCCCTTAAAGGGGAAAGGTTGCCTACCCCTGCTCTAAAGGAAAGAAACATCTCACTGTCACAGAGACATTTCATGGGATCATAGGAGAGGGCTTTTCAAGTTCTGAAACAGATGTTAGATTGGAGCCCTCCTTGCTTTCCTTCCATAGGCAGGTGAAGGTTTCGTTGTTGTTCTGCCATGCCTTTGAAGGGTGATTGTTCAAGGGGAAAGACATAATGCACTGTACTGTCTATTTGTTTTCTTTTTGAATGGCAATGATTTTAACTGGTTTTAATTTTATGGATAGTCTAACTATATGTTTAACTTTTGTATGATGAACATTTTTAGCTTTGTTTTAATTCTTCTAAACCATCTTGAGTTCTGAACTGGGGAAAAGGTGAGATATAAATAAACATGATGGTGATGGTCCAGAACTAGATGTTTATTTTAACAGAATGCCAACAAAATTGGCATTTGTTTTTGTTTTTGTTGTTGTTGTTGTGGGCTTTCAAGTTGTTTCTGAGTGAAAACCTAAGGGGACCCTATCACAGAGTTTCTTTGGCAAGATTTGTTCAGAGGAGGTTTGACATTGCTTTCTGCTGATCAGGGATTCAAACCCTGGTCTCCCAGAGGTCCAACACTCAAACCATTACATTGGCAGATTTTCAGGGAATGATTTAGGCAAAGGCATGTGGGGGAGATGGACCCTTTACACAGATACCTTCCAAGAACTTTTAGGTTATTTATTTCACAATCTCAAAAGGTTCTCTTCATCTTGCTTTATTCCAAAGTAGTGTATTTGTCCAGGCCCTTATTGTGGTTGCTGTTGTTGTTTTTGTTACTATTAATTTAAACATGCCTTGCCTTTTTCCCAATATGGGGCCTGTTCTGAAAGATGGCACATCAAAACCAAACAGCATGAAAAGTCAGGAAAGCAACTCATATTGGGCTCCCTCCACACACTTGTCTGTGTTTCAAGAAGGCATTTTCTAGGCCACAATGAGCAGTTTTAACACAGAAAAGCAGTGTTATCAGGAGATTTTTTAAAAGCCAAAGCATCCATCTATCTATCCATCGATCCATTCATCCATCACTTTATTTGCAATACAACTTTATCCCAGACTGAGACACAAGGCAACTTACAAAAAGTTAGAAAATACAATAAAAACACATGTGGTTAAAACCACGCAAGTTTAAGATTAAAACAGCATTAAACAGCAACAGAGTATTTAAAAGATTAAAACAGTACATTACCATAAATCATAGAGTCATAGAGTTTGAAGAGGCTACAAGGGCCATCCAGTCCAACCCCCTGCCATGCAGGAACTCAAAATCAAAGCATCTCCGACAATAGTCCTTTTCTTGTTAAAAATCTGTCACAGCAGGTAGAGTCCTTATACTGGCCAATAAAAGATGATCATTCAGTCCTTACCTTGCAGTAAATTGAATTTAAGTATCCTTGAATCTTTGTCCTTTGTCCTATGTATTTCATACATAGTTTGTCTGTGACAGCCTTCAATTTACAAAGGGATGACATCTGTATGAGCATATGCTCACATCCAGGCCTTTCCAAAGAGGTTGCAGAACTGTGTAGATATTAGTGGATATATATATCTATATAGATATAGATATAGATATAGATATATAGATATATATTTAAAAAAACCCAGCTAATTTCATTTACACATATAAATTGAGATAATTTGGAGATAACATTTCAGGATTTTCTGCTGTTATGTTCTAGCACATTATACATCTTAAAGAGGCATTGTGTTCTCAAAAATGCAACTGATGCAGTTCTTTTGATACATTAGACAGGAATTATAATCCATTAAATCTCCTGAAGTTATAGGAGGAACCTTGAATAGACAGATGGTGCAGTTAAATTGCTGCTTGTCTCATTGAGCCATAATGTCTCATTGTTTGCTTATGTCTCTCTAATTCATGGATCTGTCCAACATCCACTAGATGGTAAACTAGAAATCATTAGCCATAAATCTATTATGTCTTCCTAAAGAGTCTCATATAGAAGCAGGTTCTCAACTCTAGAATTTTAGATACAACTTCAGACATCTGTTCCAGAGAAGGAGCCAATTGTGGTTGCTGCATGAGTACAGTATGCAGAGATGAAATAAAATAATCAGGTGACCTCTGTTCTTGGGTGGAAAACCCTTCCCAACTTTATGTGATTTGGATCAACCAATCTCTGTGTCTACCTGCCACACTGGAATAACAAAATCCTAGGAAGACAGTTCCATACCTCACTAGTTCTATGAGCAGAAGTCCCCTGGATATCTTCAGTTAGGACTTTAATACCCCAGCGTTTTTTCTCACAACAATCATGTTAGTGAAGCAAATGGGAACATATTAGTTTGAAAACATTCACTATCCCGTTTCTCTTCAATCATGTGCTTGTGCTGCTTTGGCAATCCATATTTCCTTCTGCCTTCCATGCCTTTTAACGCACACCTTTGCTGAGGTTTCACTCTGTTCCTTTTGTTTGTTTTTTTCATTTTCATTTTTATTGTAATTATGCAACCACAGCAAAAATGAAATTCATAATAATAATTAAAAAATGAAAGGCACAGAGTAAAAGCAACCTTGGTCTGCTTGGGGATATCCATGTATGCAGAAGCCATTCCTCCTTCTTGACCAAAAAAGTCGTAAACTCCAGGAAATAAAATGTAAAGTCCAATTTGAAGGAGGAATAGTTTCTGCCTACATTTTAACTCAGAACAACTATAACAAGATCTTGACAATATGTAGGCCTATGTCTCCAACATCATCTTTTTTTCCCTTTCTTTCTCCTGTTTCATTTTTAACACCTTTGCCTGATAAAGAAGCCAGTGGTGCTTTGAAAGCTTGCATCATGTATTTTGTGCCTTTTGGTTGTCCAATGAAAATATCACTGTTTTGTGGATTTTGGATATTATTGTACAGGCACTTTGCTATATGGCCAACATGGCTACCTCTGGATATGTAGTATAGTGGTTCAAATGCTGGCCTGAGGCTTATAAAATCAATGTTCCAGTCTCCACCGAGCTATGAACTCTATCTTTCTCCTTCTCTATCTCTCAGAGTTCATCTGAGGATAAAAATGAGGAATAAAAGGAAGAAAAGTTGTTTATAAATGTAATAAATAAATACAATATATTCATAGGTAGCCCCATATAGAACACGTTACAGTTGTCTAGTTTGCATAAACAATTTTCTATGTACATCAAGAGCAAAGCATTTTCTTCTTCATCCTGACAAAAAGGGGTGGAGAATATTCCTTCCATCTCCCTTCCTATAACCATTGTTTTGTTTCTTTACAGTATAGATGGGATGCTACTGAAGAATATTTGTTTAAAGCAATGGTGGCTTTTGCCATGAAACGATCGTCCAGTCAGGAAGCAACTGAGTGAGTTGCCCCAATTTTGCTGTATATATACTTTGTTATCATGTGACATGGATATTACCCTGCACCAATGGTTTGGAAATAATTTGCAAATGTGAGAATTTCAGATTCAGCCAGTAAAGTTTCAATATCTTATGAAGGTCCATGAACCATAACAAGTGGAAATTAGAGAACTCCAATGTTGGTTTAGATAGCTGGGTGTATCCACACAGCAGAAACAAAGCAGTTTGTCACCACTTTAACTGCCAGGACAGGATCATGCAGAATTCTGGGACTTGTCATTTGAGCCACCAGAGCTCTCTGACAGACCAGGCTGAATAGCTCACTAAACTACAAACCCAGGATTCTACAAGATAGAGCCATGACAGTCAAAGTGGTGTCAAGCTGCTTTATTTCTGTAGTGTGAAAGTTATCACTTTCTCAAACTGTATTAAATCATTGGCCTCTCCACCTTGGTAGTGTCTCTAGTGATTTGCAGTGACTTTCTGGGGTCTCAAACAGAAGCATTTTCTATATGGTTAAACCTGTGACTTTTTAGAAGCAACAATTTGTTCCACTGCAGCTGCCCAAGGTCTCAAGCAGAGATCTTTTCTGTCATTCAGTACCTGTCCCTTTAAACTGGAGATGCTAGGAATCGAACCAGGGTCCTTCTGCTTGTAGAGCAAGTACTCTACCACAGAGCTATGAAACCGTGCCTGTTTTCAATGCACAAACAGCTGTTCTCACATTTTATATCCATTGCTCTCTGTCCTCCAGGATGATGAGGATGATATACATCTCAGTTCAAATTCAACTGATTCAACTACAAATTAAAACAGAACTTTTAGTTCCCCAGAACTTTTAGTTCCATCCATTTGCAGAACACATAGCTAAATTTAACATTTTAAAATATAATGTAATAAAAATTACAAAGATTAGCTGCCAGTTATGCAGTACACAAACACATTATGTACTAACCTGTAAATCAACAGCTGCAGGACAAGAGTTCTATATGTTTCATCACATGCCATGTTTCAGATTACAAAATTATATAGACGCGGAGAAGCAAATAGTCAAAAGTAACATATGAGAAGTAAAAAACAAAGATATGAGTAATCTATTGTCATAATTATAGTACAAACTTCTAATTTCCTTTACTCTCTACCTAAGCAAAGCATTTTTAATGGAAGATGAAGGAATGGCTCAGTCATTAATTAGAATATAGACTGCAGTCAAGAAATCAGAAGACTAGGACTTGAAGGGCAGCTGTGAAGGAACTAGACAAAATCCTGAAATATCAAGATACATCATTGAATTCTAAAGTTAGGATGGTCTATGCCATTTTATTTCCAATTTCTATGTATGGTCGTGACAAAAAGCAGTCAGGAAGTGAATAAACTCATTTGAGATTTTGTACTGGAGAAGAGTTCTGTGGTTATTGTAGACTGCCAAAAAATACAAATAAATGGGTTCTAGAGCAAATCAAGCCTGAAGTCACTCTAGAAGACAAGATGATTAAACTGAGACAATTGAACTTTGAACCATATCATGAGAATTGAACCATATCATGAGAAAATATGATTCACTAGAAAAGACAACAAGGCTTGGTAGGGTAGAAGGCAGCAGAAGAGGAAGATCCTATTCCAGATGAATGGATTCAATCAAGGAAGCCATGGCCTCGAGTGTTGTTGGTTACGGGATAACTTTTCTGGCAGTCTGTAAAGGCCCTTGGAAAGTCTCATTCATAGGGTCACCATAAGTCAAAGTCGACTTAAAGGCAGTTCACAACAAGGCTCATACAGGAGATACAGTCTTTCAGATAGCCGCCCTAGAACAAAGCCAGAGAGGGTGTTGTAAGTCATATGCAGCACTTTGAATTGTTTCTAGTAACAAGTGAAGCTTGTTGAATCCCAACAAGGGTTTTTTTTAATTTTCTCTGTAATTAGCCCTGATCAAGTCTAACTGCAGCATTTTGGATCTATTGAAATTTTTGAACAGTTTTCAAAGGCAGCTCCAGTTACAGTGTGTCACAGTAATCCAAAAAGGATGTAACGAAAGCATGTGGTCAACTGTGGCCAGATTTAGGTCTCCAGAAACAGGTGCAGCTGTTCAAGTACATTTCTGACTACTGCTAAAAGCTGGGCATCCAGGCCCAGGGTTGAATCCAGGAGTTCACCCAAGCTATGAAGCTCAGATTTTGGTTGTTTGGGGTAACCCCATTAAGCACAGGATGATGTGTAGCAGAATGAGTTAATACACTGTCAAATTAGTTCTTATTTGGTGTGAATTAGCCCAGATAATGCAAACACTATATGCATATATATACATAATGAGATACTTTGGAGATGGGTCCCAAGTCTAAAATTCATTCATCTTTCATATCCACCTTATACACATAACCTGAAGATACTTTTATACAATATTATTAATAATTCTGTGCATGAAGAAAAGTTTGTGTACACTGAACCATCAGAAAACAAAGATGTCCCTATAGAGCCATGGAACCGTAGCCCTTACTGCAGCTGGTGCATTATGGTAAGCCATTGGAACAATCAATCAAAGCAGCATTCTAGGAAGTAAAATATATTTGGCTTTGCCGAACAGACCTTCCTAGATGGAGGTACTAGAAAGAGTATAACTGCTGTAGCAAGATTTTTCCTTATCAACCACAATCTTCCTCTCTCTCCTTTTCCTCATCTTGTATTCCTAAGCTCTAACTTGGTCCCACATGATCAGCTGTTACTCCCTGCCAAAACTCTCTTGACTGCTGCATATTTTCTCCATTTCTGCATGCTGATATTTTCTCCCTGCATTTCATTTTTAAAAGTATTCTTTTTCTGAGGCAATGATGGTTTTGCTTTGCTTTGCTTTGCCTCCATACTATTCAAAACAGAATTCATTAGAATATAAGATATCAGACCAATATCCTATCCATGGGACTCTCGGAACAGATGTTTTCCATTTATTTTATTTTATTTGAATGTTTAACTGCCTGTTATTTGGGTTAAGTAAACATCTACCATAGTTAAATAGCTAGTGGAAATGGCATCTTACACCATCAGAGAGGGCACGTAAATCCCTAGTGATATATGTCACTGAATTTTGAAGCATTGTTGTCAAAACCTATCGTACATATTATTCAGCTTCATCGAAGTACTTGCTTTCACTCTGTGGCACACAGCAGATTTATCTATGGATATTGCTCCTCTTTGCAGTGAGTGAGTAGAACTCAGCAACCTTCTAGTCATATGATTTTAACGGTATATTCACATCAGTTTGGCACATTTCAGCCTGAAACATCCCAGATGTCTGTCTGTTCAACTAGTTGTCTAGGAACCATACGCTACATGCTTGTATCTATATAGGGTGCTTCTAGACAAAATTACCCTACCTTGCTCACAAAGTCTTATAGAAGGTCTACTTCAGATGACATTGCCTCTACTTGTAGTCCTCCTATGTTTACTCATCACTTCCATCTTTTTGTGTCAACCCAGAAAGTCCACGAAGGAGAAAAGAAGGAGCAGTTGAACAATGCTTTTTGGATATTATGCTAGGAGTCCCTTCATCTGGTTATTTTGAATATGAGAAATGAGAAATACACAAGTCTTTCCTAAGACTTATTTGTTAAAATCTTCTGGAATATAGAACAACATCTCATACCCTCCAGCATTTCACAGATGAAAAGTAGGACACGTGGTCAAGCAGCACCACATGGTCAAGCAGCATCAAAGTGTGGTCCAGATGACAAAAGCTATTAATGAGGAAAAAGACACAAGCTAGGAGAGCCTGCAGCAGTTTGCTTTTACCTGAGCCTCCTGGGAAGGACAAGATTCCACCCTTTCCTCACCTCTCTTTTCTTCTCCTCTCCTCACCCCCATCGCTGAGTTATTAGTACCAACTATTTTTGCACTTTGAACTCATTTTGCAGCATTTGAAATAAGCCAAGGACAAAGAAAGTGTGGGGAGTAGGAGAAAGAAAATGAGATTTTTTAAAAGTAGCTGAAAAAGTGGAATGACAGAGGATTAATTGGGACTGGCCTTTGCAGACTGCCAGATATAGTGCAAATTGAGTCTACTTTAACTGTCCTGGCTCAGTGCTAGGGAATCATGGGAACTGTATTTTTTCTGAGACATTGAGCCTTCTCTGTCAGAGAGCTCTGGTGCCACAATAAACTACAGTTCCCATGATTCTCTAGCACTGAGTCAGGGCAGTTAAAGTGGATTCAATTTGCACTATTTCTGGCAGTCTGCAAAAGCCCTAGGAAACTAGTACTTAACTGAATAGGCTCCACTGCTGTGGAGATGATGCAAAACCTAACTGCTGCACTTTTTGTTTACATTTTTATTTATAATTTGTTTACAACCACCTGTTTTGCTGGTCCAAATGGAAACAATTGAAGAAAAAAAATCCAGTTTAGTAGAGCCATCTTCATTAATAAAAAGCTTGACAAAGAGCTTTATTCCCAATGATGAGTTCCTGTGAATTCCTTATTTAACAGATCCAGCAAATTATTTCTGTAATAGAGGTATTCATAACGTTTGAGCAGTCCGTATTAAAATTTATATCCCATAGACTGTGTTTGTTATTTTGATTTTCATAATCTCTGACCTGTTTAAAATATCAAGCATTATATGTCAAGTAGCTTTTAGGGACAAGTAGTGAGAATACTTGTTCACTCTAACCCAATTTGGACGTCAAAACCATTTTGCCTCCAGATTAGTCAAAAGCACTCCTCAACCTCAGGAGGGGGATAAGTGGCCATTTGGCTGGATTAGAGAGCCTTTTACACCCCTTACCTTTTCAAAAGGGACTTTTCCTTAAAAAGAAGTAAGCAGACAATGATTTTCTGTTTGGCAAAAAGAAAAAGCCTTCTCGGTGCTTAAAAAAAGGTGAGAGGATGCAAAAAGGACCCCAAACCCACAACCCACCATAAATGGCCAGTAGCACTCACATATGCTTGGAGGGCACTATTGTTTCTTATTTGGTCAAATAAAAAACACACACACACACACACACATTTCTGGGGATTGAAATTCTTGGCAGCCGCAAAAATAACCTTGAAAATTCTTGTAGCACCTAACTGAAAGAAAGACTAACTTTCAGCTAGTCTCAAAGGTGCTATAAGATCCCTTTGCATACTGATTTGCCAGACTAACATGGCTATATCTTTGAATTACTCTACATGTTAAGTCTGATGATAAATTAGGATCTGTACAACCAAACACAGAGCCATATAGGTAGCCAAGATAGATTTAATCAGTTGATTAATCACTGAAAGGAGAAGATTAATTAACTGAAGGTCTAGCTGCTAGTCCTAATGAAAATACTATAATGGGATACAGTATATTGTCTATAGTACTTAAAGACCTGCAATTTCATTAGTGTGACTAGTCTGCACTAATGCAGACTGAAAGTCTTCCATCCATAGTTGCTATGACTATCATTCTGGTGACAAGCATCTCTATACTTGACTAGACTGATCCTTGGATAACAGTCACACAATCCTCCCCTAGGGCCACAACTCAAAGTCTTACCATCTTAAATAACATGGCAGAACTTATGTAGCCTTTAGCGGACTAGCGTAGCCTTCTATATGCCTGGGTCAGCTCCACACCATAATAAGGTGGACAACTATGTGATGGATTATCTGCAATATAATCTATGTTATTTAAAAGTATAAAAAACAACAACAGATGCACTTTTATGATACTGTTAATCAGCCAGAAGATGTCACTCTGAAACAGGGCAAATTAAACTACTCCAACAGACTACGGGCCAGTTACATTTTAACAAGGCCCTTATTAGAAATGAAACAAGGTCTGGAGAGCCAAAAATGTTGGCTGTTCCTACTACCATCATCCTTCCACATTTGCAGATTTGGTTTTTACGGATTTGATTATTCACGGATTGTATTAGTATGTTCTCTCTAGGAATCTCTAGTCCCCCAGTGCAACTCTATGGTCAACTTTAACCAAAAGTTGCACTGAAGGACATAGAGATTCCTAGAGAGAACACTCCTCCGACGCAATTCTATGGTCAATGTCTGGCAGATGTTGACCACAGAGTTGCACTGGAAAAACTAGAGATTCCTAGAGAAGTGTTCTCTCAGGTAAAAACATAGTGTTTTTGTTATTTGTGTTTTTTCCACATTCACGGGGGTCCTGTGCCCATAAACCTAGCAAATATGGAGGGATCCCTGTACACTGATCTTACACCTGGGTACGGGGCTCTTTATGCCTCTCCTCCTCAGTGACAGAACTTCAGCTTCTTACTCCCATATTTCTAGACATGGCCTGGTGGCTTATATGAAACAAAGAAGCTGAAGTGCTTTCATTTCACACGCAGGCCACAAAGCGATAAGAATGCAATAAAAGAATAAATCCTGAACTAAATCGATAGAAACCCTACAATACGCAAATGGCTATCATACGCACTTACCTTCATCGTGCTTTTAAGGAAAGCACTCCCGGGAACCGTATTTGCCGTTCACACACAAGTGAGAAAATCCCGCACATGTGCTAGAAATGCTCTTCTAGCACATGCGCAATACAGCCGTGGCTGTCACTTGCCGCGACTGTCCCCCCTTCTCAAGCCGGCTCTCTGAGGAGGACCTCCTCGGAGCGAGGCCCCGCGCAGGGTCCGCGCTCTGAGGAGGTCCTCCTCAGAAAGCCGGGTCTCTGAGGAGGACCTCCTCGGAGCGAGGCCCCATGCAGGGTCCACGCTCCGAGGAGGTCCTCCTCGGAAAGCCGGGTCTCTGAGGAGGACCTCCTCGGAGCGAGGCCCCACGCATGTCCGCACTCTGAGGAGGTCCTCCTCGGAAAGCCGGCTCTCTGAGGAGGACCTCCTCGGAGCGCGGACCCTGCGCGGGGCCGGCGCTCCAAGGAGGACGTCCTCAGAGAGGCGGCTCTCCGGGGAGGACCTCCTCGGAGAGCAGGCAGGGAAATGCTTCCCAAATACGTATTGGGGAAATGCTCCCCAATACGTATTGTCTTTTCATATTTCCGGCAAAAGCGAAATGATTCCCGTCGCGCACTTGCAATTCCCCAAAAAAACGAAATTCAAAAGATCTCGGTTCTTTCCGCATTCTGTCAGGGTTCTGTCGGGGTTCTGTGCGACGTCGTGTGGACACACGGAAAAATAATACGTATTAGGTCAGGAATTCGTTTGGATTCTGTCTGCATTGAGCCCCGTGTGATAAGGTATGGTGCCCGAAAGGAGCCTGGAATCAAACAGCTAGATGTGAAACTATTAGGGGCTATATTGAACTAGTTTCCTGTGTCAGGTTGAGGGGAAACAAAAGACAAATATTAAGGGAGTGGTATAAGGATGAATAGCCAGATATCAGTGCTAAGCTTAAAATGCTGATCCCAATGATGGCTCACTGTCTTTCTTAAGAGTCCAGACTGAGAAAGGCCAGTAGCCTTTCTGGCAATTCTAATCTAAAAAAGTAACTTTTCCAAGTTATGGTTTCACCCTAAAATTCTGTTTTCAATGCCAAGCCTGAACTCCAGCATGTGTGAAGCAATCGTAAAGAAAAGCAAGATGTGAAGGTTTGGTTTCCAGATAGATTTGAAACCTGCTCTGTCTCTTTTGATTATCGTGATTATCATGACCTGTTATTTGCTAATCCTCCTCCCCACTTTTTTGTAACCTTTCACAGAATTTCCAATGTACTGCTTTGCAATGTAACAGAGAGAATATCATTTTGGTTTGTGGTTATCGATTCATCCACAAATACAACTGTTCCCAAGGATGATGTGGAAGCAGCCATAAGGTACTCCAACAATGTGTGGCCATCCATATCTTTACACTGTGGTGATGTGACTCTTCAGTGTTGTTCATGGTGGGAAATTGCTGGAATTCTTCTTTTTGCATTGGGCACACATATATCTTATTTAGAAACATGGGTTGAATAAGCCACTTTCATGGGCGATGTGATTACTAGCCCTGATCTGGAGGCATTTCAAGACTCTAATCCTGGTGTATATGTATTATTATTAATGGCATATCCCATATGTGTTTTAGTCATCTGGAGCTAAATATTTCTTGGAGTCCCAGAGTAGTAAGAACTACAAACTCCTTATTTAAAACATAAGGGAAAATATACTTTCTTCCCATGAAGTCACAGTTCTAAATTGGAAGAAAACCCCACAGTGGGGAAGAACAAGCCATTTTGCAACCTATATAGCCAATGGTGTTCAATGTTATCCATAAGCAAGTTATCCATGAACTTTTTGCTAAGATTGCAGAGAAAAATAGCTGTTGTATTTTTTTTCCAGTTGCAGTAGAACTTAAGCATTTTTTTAGAAAAATGTTTTCTTTAGGAAGTATAATAAAGTCTTTTTTCTTTTTCTTTTTTAAAAAAGCAAACATGGTAGTGAATGAGAATGCATTCTTTGGGAAGATTAACTTTTAAGCTTATGAGCAGATTAAATTGTTTTCTACAGAGAAACTCAAAACCAACTTCAGTGCATTAGTGCAGGGCAAGGAGATTATTGATTTGTTAGACAGGGTAAGAATGGTGGAATGTGCTGGGGCTGGGAGTTCTTTGAAGCATTTGCTCAGTATAAGCAGATTTACATTAAGTCTGTTTCTTCATTGGTAGCAGGCTGTTCTAGCACCTTATCCATCACTTGTAGACAGGATATATTATTTTGATGTGTCCAATTCTGTACTTTAAACTCTAATTGCTAAGAGACAGATAGGGGTTTTTTTTTCAAAAAAAAAAAAGAAAGAAAGAAAGAAAGAAAGAAAGAAAAGAAGTGCCAACCATTGTTTGAATCTGTGGAGTGGAGGCGTACGACAATGTTAATGAAATCTACAACCCTGCAGTTTTGGATAAATCTTCATACTCACAGGGAGTGGTCTAAATACCTTGAAGGCACCAGATCTCATTTGCCCTTGCAAGCAAATCAGTGTCAGCCCAGGTTAGTATTTGATTGGAAATCAGGTGCTATAGGCTATTATATTTCAGGGGAAAGAACTGGCAAACCACCTCTGAGTCTTCCTAGCCATGAGAAAAATTCATGGAGTTGCCATAAGTCAACAGATGACTGGAGGCTCCCTCCCCCCCAACACCAATACTCACAGTGCTCTAAAAACAATAGCTGTGGTAAACTTGGCCAGCACAAAAGGTAAAACAAGGTACCCTGTAATTCAAACACTTTTATGTGCCAACAGATCATCCCAATTCAGAGATTTCCTTCCTACAACACCTTATCTCAAAGAAGAACCCACAGAAACCTCAAGGAGAATCTCTGAAGTGGAACAAAGATCTCCTATGCTGAGTGTAGGTGTGTGTATATGTACTTGTTCCAAAACTTGAAGGGCTGTGAGAGAGAGAGCTGTTATTCTGAATTGCGTTCAGAAGCTAACTGCAAGTTTGGGAAAATAGTGTAATATGATATGAATGAGCAGCTCATTCAGAACCCTTGCAGCAAACTGGGCCAGTTGATGCTTCCCGTCCTTCTCCAAGTAGACTTCGGATAAAGCATTTCAGTGTCTCGTCTAAACAAGCAGTGAAACATGTGTCAATGACTATGGCCACATCATGATGATTATCCATCCCTTGTGGTCCATACAACAACAATGTCTGGATATAATATATTCATATTTAACATGAATACTTTGATTTGTTTCAAAGGCTCAACAGAAACCGAATCAACAGTGCCTTTTTACTAGATGATAGCACACTGCAGTTCTTGCACATTTCAACAACTCTAGCTCCACCAATTGAGCCATCTGTGCCAACATGGCTGATTGTCTTTGGTGTTGTTCTTTGCCTGGTTGTAGTTGGGATTGTTTTCCTTGTCGCCTCTGGAATCCGTCAACACAAGAGGTAAGCACTTCATGTTTTTCCTGTTTGGTGTCAGCCTAGATTCATAAGGCTGTATGAGTTATACAGTTGTATGCTTCTTTATTTTGCTTTCTTCTTTATTTGAAGTCATGATGACACCTTTCTGTTCTCCTGTCAGGCCTCCCAAAGGCAGATCACTACAACAACAGAAAAACAAACGGTTAATTTTGAAAGGGGAAAATATAAAAAGACAAAATCTTGATGCTCAAGAACTGACCAGGCTGTAGGCATACCACAATAAAACAGTTTTCACTTGATATCTGAATACTATCACAGCCAGAATTAACTAGTGGTTCCTGTCTCAGTGGGGTGGTGAATCCACTCCAGATCTCATCCCAACTTTAAAAGACCTATTTGGAGGATGACGTTCAACACCTGGGATAGCTCCTTTAAATTTTGATGAAGGTCCAGAGCCAAATTGGTGTGCACTGACATGGAAGTCATCACTCTATTAGCATCAGATATCAGAGAAAGGACCTGCCAACACACCCAGACCAGTGGGTTCAAAGCTGGATGCCACAGTAAGGAAGGCCCTTTCCCACTTCTTAACTGACTGCACCTCTGAATGTTCTGTGATATGGAAGATGGCTTCCCAGGCAACCTGAGCTGGAGGAGAGGATTATGTAGGAGGAAGAGAACTACAGTTAAATGGGATAATCTTGCTAGTCAAACTGATTACAGAAAGACAATAGTGGCACTTCCTCACCTGTCACTATTTGGTCTAAGTCCTTTTTACCACCCACTCCAGCATGGTGGCTATTGGTTTGCATGCAAGTGGGGTGCTGAATCTTTCACCCAAACTTTAAGGAACTACCCATGTGGAATCCTGCCTCCCAAATAGCTCCAGCACTTTGACTGTCTCCTTTTAAAAATTCAGACTAAAGTCCAGATAAATTCACAACCCCAATGACATGGGAAGGGGCACTGACATCACTTGTGCATCAGCATATAACTATCTGCAGGCTGGATGTCTGTGTTGTCAGCAGCTGTTTCTCTTGTGTGACATGTCATTTCTTTACATCTATCATTTTTTTTAGCAGTAACCTCAAGAGTACAGACAAGCGTACAGTCAAAATGGGCCACTGAAAAGAGGAAGGTGTCAGTATCAAAACTCAGGGAAAACCCAAGGTGTACAAAATACAGAATATCCAGAAGTACAAAATGTAAGAAGACAATCCTGCTCCCCTTATAAAGCAGACCAATGAGGACTGACCATACTTAAGAGCCACAGAATGTAGAATGAAAGTGGGGAAGAGAACAGAATGGGCTGCTTGGAGTGCAAAGGAACATCACTTTTAGGTAGAAAGATAGATAGAAACAGTACATTTGGTGTCAAGCCCCATATGTAAGTGTGTATGCCTGTGCATGCATGCATGTGTTAATTATTTCTAAAGCACCAACAGTAAGTGGCATATATACACAAAAGAATTTGTAGCTCAGGCTGCAGGCTTTCATTCTCTGTGCAAAGGTTAGAATGGCTATCTGGTAGTTTAAAACTTTTATGCCAGACAAATCTGATCTCTCTCTCTCTCTCTTTTTTTGATAGAATTACCAGATTGGTAGATGAAGGGAATGCTGTGGATATAGCATATCTTGATTTCAGTAAGGCATTTGACAAGGTTTCCCATGACATTCTGGCAAACAAGCTAGTAAAATGTGGGCTAGACAAGGTAACTGTTACATGGATTTGTAATTGGTTGACCGGCCAAACCCAAAGGGTGTTCAACAATGGCTCCTTTTCATCCTGGAGAGAAGTGACCAGTGGGGTGCCACAGGGTTCTGTCCTGGGCCCAGTGCTATTCAACATCTTTATCAATGACTTGGATGAAAGAGTGGGCATACTTATCAAATTTGCAGATGACATCAAATTAGGGGATAAAAATTCAAAATGACCTTAATAGATTAGAAAGCTGGGCCAAAACTAACAAAAGGCCTCTGCAGACTGGCCCAAAGGGACAGCCTGGAGGTAGAGTTGGGATAGGGCAGCTGCCCGCTGGCTGCCCCAACCCCATGCTGATGCTGTCCTGATGTCGCACGCCATTATGCATTGCGCGCAGTGTCAGGAGGCCATTCTGGCGCAGCGTTCAAACACACTGCACCAAAAAGAGCGCTGCAGAGCTACGTGCCAGCTCTTAAGGTGGCCTTTTCAGGAGTGGCATTTTGCTGCTCTTTTTGCTGTGGCAAAAGGGAGGATTGGGGCTGCAGCGTGGGGTTGCTGCAGCCCTGATCCGCCACTTCCTGGGGCAGCCCAGAGCTGCCCGTTTGCAGAGGCCCAAAATGAATTTCAACACAGAGAAATGTAAGGTACTGCACTTAGGGCAAAAAATAAAAAATGAAATAAAAAATGAAATGCATAGATATAAGATGGGAGACTCCTGGCTTAATGAGACTACATGTGAAAGAGATCTAGGAGTCCTTGTAGACCAAAAGTTGAACATGAGTCAACAGTGTGATGCCGCAGCTAAAAAGGCCAATGTAATTGTAGGCGGCATTAGTAGAAGTATAGTGTCTAGATCAAGGGAAGTAATAGTGCCACTCTATTCTGCTTTGGTCAGGCCTCACCTGGAATACTGTGTCCAGTTCTGGGCACCACAATTCAAAAAGGATGTTGAAAAAGTGGAGCGTGTCCAGCAGAGGGCGACTAAAATGGTGAAGGGTTTGGAAACCATGCCCTATGAGGAACAACTTGGGGAACTGAGTATGTTTAGCCTGGAGAAGAGACGGTTAAGAGGTGATATGATAGCCCTGTTTCAATATTTGAAAGGGTGTCATATTGAGGAGGGCGCTAGCTTGTTTTCTGCTGCTGCTGCTCCAGAGAACAGGATCTGGAGCTACAGGAAAAGAGATTCAACCTCAACATTAGGAGGAACTGACAGTAAGGGCTGTTCGACAGTGGAACACTCTCCCTTGGAGTGTGGTGGACTCTCCTTCTTTGGAGGTTTTTAAACAGAGGCGGGATGGCCATCTGTTGGGTATGCTTTGATTGAGAGCTCCTACATGGCAGGGGGTTGGACTGGATGGCCCTTGTGGTCTCTTCCAACTCTATTATTCTATGAGATATTCCATGTGATCCTTTTTTTGCTACACAAAGACAGTAAAATATAGTGGGAGGAAATATCCCATTTATTCCCCAGATTATGGTGCTGTTCCACTGAAAAGAGTGCTGCCTCCCCCCCCCCCCCATGCCCCCCATTTCCACACCTTCCATGAATGGCTTGCTCTGGACTCAAAGGACTTTACTAATGGACACAGAAGAAATGAGAGGTTAAGAAGAGGTAATGCATCTAGGTTCCATTTGTATACACACTTTGGCCCATTGCTCCAGTATCTGACAGGAGACACAGCCAGGGTAGGTGTAGGCCACAGGAAATGTGGGTGCAGCACTGTAAAAGTCCAGGGAAAGCAGCAGGCATGCTAGGAAACTGTAGTATACAAGATATGTTAGATGAGTATCATGATATTGTTAGAAAAGTCTCTTTGGCCTACTTTAGGTTGGGGCTGGGAACTAGAGTTCAGCCTTTTTTCTCTAAAGCATTTCCCTGATGCACACCAGCTTTCAATTCATTAGAGTATATTCATAAGAAGTACTCACCCTATGATGACTGCCATCAGTCCCAAAAAGTCACTTTTTCAAATTGCATTGGAATGTACTCAAATGTTGATAAAACAGGAGGATGTTAAGTCAGTATATGATAATAATAACAATAATAATAATGAGAAAGAGAATATTATTCTGGGTGAAAGACTGTTTCTTGGAGCCATAAAGCAAAGGCAGTTCTATGAATAAGTCTTGTAGAGAGCCGTTCCCTGTCCGTTTATTTTTAGTAAATCGCAACATCTGAGAATTTGCAGCAGAACAATATACCTTTATGGTTGTTAATATTGCTGATATATGAGCCCTGGCTGAGGTTGTTACAGTATATATTATGGATCTTGGAAGATACTGAAGGTGACCTTTGGGTTGGTTATCTCCCAACATTGCTGATGCTGCATCATATAAGACATAGGAGGAGGTCCTTGTCTATGAATCAGTGGCCCTCAAGGTCGAAAACCACTCTTGCAATAAAGACAGCAGAGACTATTGTTAACGTGTTCTTTCTTGTCAAAATGCAACAATACATAGCATTATTCTGGAGGATGGACAGAAGAGCTGCTGCTTTTAGAGCTGAATGAGCCGGGATGATAAACTGTGTCAAAGACATGGGAATGCTTTCTGTTTGCAAAACCTCCTCCTCATACAAGACAAGCAATTGTCTAAGCTTTGTCTAACACTTATGTGGTCTGAATCCCAGGCTCAGTCCCTGGAGCCATTCGACTTGGCTTGGTTGGCTTCTTGGGAATGGTGGCCTTAGGATAGAACGGAGGGGAAGCTTGTCCCATACCCTCCAACTGTCATGATTTTGCAGGGATGGCCCTGATTAATCCTCTGTCACTTTTTCAGCTGCTTTTAAAATGTGCCCATTTCACACTCTCCTCTCACTTTCCCCTTTTGTTCTCCGCTTACTTCTGTTACTGTAAACTGAGTTCAAAGTGCAAAAGTAGTTTGCAATAATTCAGCAACAGAGAGAGAATAAAGAGGCCAAATCATTCCTTTCCCAGTAGACTCAGGCAAAAGCAAACTGCTGCAGCCTCTCCTAGCTTGTATGTTCTTCTTCATTAACAGCTTTTGCTGTCTTGACTACAGTCTGATGTTACTTGGCCATACGTGTCCCGTTTTTCCTCAGTGCAATGTTGGAGGGTATGCTCTCCTTCCCCATCTTCTTCTTAAGTATTATTTTTAGAAAAGTATTTTCTAGTTTTCTTCTGTGCGTTTTAAACCATTAAAGATTCAATCTACATAATTTGTCTTGAGAGAATGGAGAAGCATAACCTCCTTGATCTAAAAATGGGTTTTCCCCTTTTAGAGAGCTTTGCAGGTTATGGCAGAGGAGCACTTCCCTGGACGGCACTATGTTGAATGACAGGCTGTCTTCTTTCCATGAGCCTTTGTGGGGTTCACACACTTTGAATGTGCCCAGGACGAAGCAGTCAATCAGGGTCCATCTGGTGGTCTGTGGAAGGGACTAGAGCAGGCCTGATGGAAGGCTTCACTTAGGTCCTTTCCCAGGGGGTAAAGTAAGATGCTCACTGCTCCTGAAGCCAGTTCATTGCTGAACTGTGTCTTGCCCTCCTACCCTTTGTTTTGTGATATAGTTAGGAAAGATCATGTCATAAGAACTGGAGCTGGGGTAGGCAACCTTTCCCCTTTAAGGGCCGAGGGACTTCAGCTCCCCAAAGCCTCAGCCATGTTGGCCAATAGTCCCATGTTGGCCAATAGCTCCTGGGATTCTGGGAGCTGAAGTCCCTCGGCCCTTAAAGGGGACAGGTTGCCTACCCCTGAACTGGAGGGTCCCCATAAGTGACCTTGGGACAGAAAAGTGAACCCATCCAGCATGGGGCAGGAGGATTTATGGTCCTCCCCAGGAAGCATGGGACCCACATAGTGGTATCTGCCCAGGTGGGCCCAGGTGGGCTAGGCAGGTGGTGGTGGTATGTTTTACTATCAGTTGACAAAGTCAGGTTGTCTGATATTAGACTCCAGGACCCATGCTGAGATCAACCCTATGCCTCTGTCATTCATAAAAATGGTGGCCTTATTTCTTCCTGTAATGGTTGTAGTGTGAGTTATTTGAAAAGGGGGGCTCTTTCCATTAGCTGCTGATCATACCATGAGCAGCAATACCTTCCAGGAGGTACTTTTCCCCTCTCGAAAGAAAACTGTGGTGGGGAGCAGGTTAAGCAGTTTTAAAAGATGGTATCAGCTTCCCACAGTCTACATAGGCAATCATAATAATTTTGTCATTTAATATAAACCAAATAATTTTTTAAAAATGCAGCTAATGTTGTGTTGATATGTTATTACATCCTGGGATTAAAAGTTCTGTATCACAGTGGGTGTGGGTGGGTTTAAGACTTAGTGAAGTTTGTACTTCAACCATTATTAGTTATATGAAATTTGTTACAACCTCGTGTCCAAATTTCCTTTCAGAAGCTGATTTTTAACAGCTGATTTCCTTCTCCACTATAGAAGTCTTACATTTCTTCCTCGCCATTTTAGATCTGGGAGCTGAATGGCGCATCCAGAACTCTCACATCCCATACTCCTTTCTTGGATGTACAGTGGGCCCTTGGTATCCACTGGGTTTGGTTACAGAAACACCCCCCTCCATGGATACCAAAATTCGTGGATGCTCAAATCCTATTAAATTCAATGGCATAGTAAAATGGTGTCCCTTATATAAATTGGCAAAAGCAAGGTTTCATTTTTGAAATGTATATATTTAAAAAAAAACATTTTCATGCTGTGGATGGTTGAATCTGTGGGAAAAGAATATGTGGATATGGAGGGCCAACTGTGACATTTTTGACTGCCAGTGAGGACTGTGTGTTTGAGTTGTTTCCTCTCATTTTGCTCGCTCTGGCAAAGTAGCCAGGTAAAAGGATACTAATATTCTTAGTGTGTACTGATTTTATATAGAGAGAATAGAGTACGTGTCATTTTTAAGAAGTTTCCATTTACCTCCTCTAGGTTTAAACAAGTGATTGGTTTAAAGAAGGTTTTGCTACTTGTTTTCTCCTCCATGTATAGTTGCTGCATTCTTTGGAGTTGGAGGTGTAACCATTTCTTGGTTCTGCACAGGTGTCTTTTATTTTTGGTCAAAGTTTTTTTAAAAAACCTGGACATACCTTGCAAAGGAGATCTTATGGTCCGAAGAGTAATTTTTCTCCTTTTTCAATGATTTTTTTTTTAATCCATAGAATTATTGTGCAAAATTACCATTCCACTGAAGTACTGTTACATTCTAATTCTTTGGGGGAGGGAGGAGAGAAAGGAGAATTAGATTTTTGTTCTGGTATGTCTCAGAATTATAAAGAAACTCACTTGAGGGTGGGAATAAAATGTTGCCACATTTTATTTAAAACAAACAAACAAACAAACAAAGAACTACAGCAAATGTCACAACCTCCAGCTACCTCCTGACACATTTGCCCTGTTTGGAGGAGCTCAGTTTGGGTGTACCTCTCTCTTTGTGTGTGTATGTTTGCCAGGGAACCAATACAGATGTGAGAACTCCACAATCTGAAGATTGTAGTAAAGTTCAGAAAAAGCTATTACCATTCAACAGTTTTGAATGTCTAGATTGCCTCTAAACTGACTTCAGGCAAGTTGAAATCATTCTTGTTTAATTTTTCTCAGATGCATGCCCTTTGATGACAATAACAAGTATTTGCTCCTCTTTTCAGGCGTAATAAGGAGCATGAAGAAACAGAAGGTTTAGAAGAGAAATGTGAAACCACAATAACCATGGAAAATGGCATTCCCTGTGATAATTTAGATTTAAAAGCTGGCCATATTAATGGAGTCTACACAGCAGCAGAAGACGAACGGTTTGCACCCTTATGAACAGTCACTTGTTTCTCACACGCCCTTTGTGAGACTCTGCCCTTGTTTTATCTAGCTATGAATGTTGATTATCAAACAAGAAAAGAAACCCCTGAACTTTGCCTTTTTATTTCCCCATGGAGCACTTCCTTCAGTAAGTCATACACACGCAAGCACACACACACACAAAATGTGATTTTCCTCAAAATATTATTAATGGAAAGATCTAACAAAACTCCAAGTGTTCTTTAGAGATTTGAGGCCAAAGGCTATTTTCAGCATGTGCCTCGCTATTAATTGTTTTCTTTTTCATTACCTTTTATCCTTCATTTTATTTTATTTTATTTTCCTGGGGTGGAGGAGAATGAATTGCTTTGTTCCAATATATTCACCAACACATTGATCTGTGAAGTACAGCTGCCACAGAATTCCATTCACTTCAGTTGAGCTCATAGGGATTTGAAAAACTGATGAGCAAAAGCAAATGTTCAACTTTAGAAACAGTAGCCTATGAGGCCATTTGTAGCTGTCAATAGCATTTTACATATATTTGTGTTTTAACCTCCCACCATGTGCTCTGGTTTTACAAATCTGGTTAGCACTTCAAGGACTGTTCCAAAGATCTGTCCAAGACTGTTCCAATAAACATTATCCCTTTTGAAGTGTTTGGCCTTGTCTGTACTGGCCAGGGTACTCCAGGAGTAGCTTGAAGTATCCTAGCTCCACAGTTGCCCCAACCTACCCTCATTACTTTGATCTCTGTTTCCTTGCAATGGCAGCTGTCTGCACAGGCATCCCATGGGCCACGTGGTGCATCCACCACTGCCGTGGGTCATTTGTTTCTGAAGTCAAAATATAAGGCACCCAGTGATGGTCGTATGCTGGGCTCCTCATTCTGACCTCACACCAAGTGACCCATTATGATGGCAGATGTGCTAGTTGCCCCAGCAGGATACCCATTCAGACAGCCAGTGCAGCATAGAAACTTAGGGCTCCAGATCTTCCCAGAAGATCCAGAGCAACAGGTAAGTTTTTAAAAATCATGTTAACCTTGTTTTGTCTGGGTTCTGGTGTTGGACATGCCTGACATTGTACAGGGTGCCTGCACTAGAACCAGGGTTTGGGCAAATAGGACTATTCCAGAATGAGTGGTGGTGGTGGAGATAGAACGGTCCTTTTAGGCTGTACAGGCAAGTCCTCTGTTATTGTTGCCATTAGTGTCTAGACTAAAAGATGGCTGTGGTGTTCACATATGAAGTTAGCAAGAGAAGCAGTGAGAGGCCATGTATGTACCGATATTCACAGAAAAACAGAGGGTCTAACCCAAGACTTGTATGTATGAACTTCTCAATGTGCTTGAATCGCTGGCTCCTCATCCAGTCTGTACCTTTGGGTGCTTGGGTACATTATTTTTTAAGAAACAGACTCCCAGACTCTTCAGTTGGTGTGGCCATGGGACTTGTCCAAACAAACAAACAAACAAACAAAAAGCTAACACTTTCCTAGGCTTTGCTAATATTATCCTTTCCAAATGTAAACACCTCAGGCAAAGTTAATCTTTTTCATGGCTCATGTGATGCAGTTTGAGTTCTTTTGGCTAACAAATTATAAAATACACTATTTAAAAAAAGAACTTGGTCTCTCGATTCAAGTTGTGAAACAGATTATTTTTATAATATGGGGGTCACTTTGGGATTTTGTCATGAAACTGTAATGGCTTCTGTTTAATTCAGAACTGGTCTGGAATGGCTTTCTAACATATATATGTAAGACTCAATTTCAATTACTAACTTTTAACATTATTTTAATGTTTAATATTATTTTAAAGAAGAATAAATATACAGATGCCCTCCATATCCACAGATTTTTTTATCCATGGAGTCAACCATTCATGGGTTGAAAATATTTTTAAAAATATATAAATTCTAAAGCCAAACCTTGATTTTGCCTTTTTATATAAGGGGCATCATTTTACTATGCCACTGTAGATAAAGAGACTTGAACATCCACATATTTCAGTACCTACAGGGGGACCCAAACCCCCACATATACCAAGGGTGCCCCCCCCCTAGCTTTTTCTGACAGGGATCACGATCTTTCTTCAAGATAGTTTTGTTCTGAGTAGTTCAGTAGTAACTTGTGAGAAGTACAGTTCTAGATTTATCTTCAACTTCTATAGGGGACCCATAATCCCCATCGGCTATTTCAAAACTTCATGAACTCTGATAAGTTTGGATCAGAAATCCTGAGATTGTTGACAGATGAGGAGTTGAGTATCTAATTCTACAAGTGCACACAATTTTCCAAACACAGTCTTTCACTCATGATATTAAATCAGTGAAATGAAATGAATGAACTAGGAAACTTATTTAATGAATACTAAAATGAAGACAAGTAGCATTGAATCTAAGACTTTTATCTTTAACACATACTTCTCTAAATAAATATATTTAATTGATGGAAAGTTTTTTTTTAATATTTCAGTAGGAATCACTTCCACATAGATATGATTAGGACTGCAGTCTTTCAACTCTGTAAGACTGTAGTGTCTATCCATGCATGTTTATCCAGAAATTGAAATATGGCTTGTTCTTGGGAAAAATATGTATAGAATTGCACACTCTGAGTTATAAAAAACCTATAGCTGACTAATGATTTTCAACTATTAATCTTCAATAGATTGCCTAGTACCCACTACGAGGCCACAATCCATTGTGGGTTGCAATGGCAGTTTTTGTTTGTGGTTAACTGCTGTCGAGTTGTGATAAGCAACTGCATGAATGAGAGATCTCCAAGTCACCCTATTATCAACAGCTCTGCTCAGGTCTTACAGACTCTGGGCTGTGGCTTCTTTGAATCTATCCATCTGGAATGTGGTCTTCCTCTTTTCCTGATGCCTTCTTCCTTACCAAGCATTATTGTCTTTTCTAGTGAGTCATGTCTTCTCATGCTATGGCCAAAGTATGGCAGTTTCATTTTATTTGCCTTGGCTTCTAGAGTGAGGTTTGATTTGCTATAGGATCCATTTATTTGTGTTTTTAGCAGTCCACAGTATCTGTAGAACTCTTTTCCATCACCACATTTGAAATGAGTTGATTTACTTCTTATCAGCTTTCTTTACTGTCCAGTTTTCACAACCATACATAGAATCACAGAATCATAGAGCTGGAAGAGACCACTAGGGCCATCCAGTTCAACCCCCTGCCATGCAGGAATTCAAAATTAAAGCATCCCCAACAGATGGCCATCCAGAAACCACATATTGTTTCTGAAGTTCTGACACACACATACACACAACTCAAGAGAGGATTAATTGCCTCACTTGGAGGCTTTAAAATATGTGATTCAGCTTTAAAATATATAATGAATAACATATTAAAATTGTCATTGTTTATTATCATTTCTTACCATCCTCTCCCTGTGGATCAAGGAAGGGAACAACAACAAATAATACAACATATGTTATGTGTGCGTGCATGCATTTGCGTGTGTGTGTCATGTGTCTTCAAGTCATTTCCAAAATGGCAACCCTAAGATGAACCCATCATGGGGCTTTCTTGGCAAGTTTTGTTCAGAGGAGGTTTGCCATTGTCTTCCCCAGAGGCTGCAAGCATGTGACTTGCCCAAGGTCATGCAGCAAGTTTCATGGCTAAGCAGGGAACCCAGGGTCTGCAGAGTCGTAGTCCAACACTCAAACCATCATTATGCTGACTCCGCATATCATCAGTTAAAAGAACATATAAACTAATACATATTAAAAACAATCAATACAATTTTTTAAATTCATAGTTTAAAAAATAATCTGGATAAGCCTGCCACAATAGACTGGTCTTTACTGATGATTTAAACGTGGACAGCATCTCGAGCTGACAAATTCTTCTAGCATGTCATTCCACCATCTGGGAGCCAAAGAAAATGTTCTCTGGGTAACAATCAGTCTAGTTTTAGTTGGATGAAGGAGGACCTGGCCTTTGCAGACTGCCAGAAATAGTACAAATTGAGTCCACTTTAACTGCCCTGACTCAGTGCTAGGTAATCATGGGAACTGTAGTTTATTGTGGCACCAGAGCTCCCTGACAGAGAGGCTCAATGTCTCAGAAAAAATACAATTCCCATGATTCCCTAGCACTGAGCCATGGCAGTTAAAGTGGACTCAATTTGCACTATTTCTGGCAATCTGCACTAAGGGGGGATGCAGACGAGGACGTCCAAGACGCCCTGGTCCGCAGCACCGCGGGGCCAAGGCAGCCTCACCGCGGCGCATCCCCGCCGAATCTAAAAGGAGCACCAAATTGGCGCTCCTTTTAGATTTAAGGGAAAGTGCACCCTAAAAGCGGCGGGCGCACTTTCCCTGCCTCAAACGCTGCGGCGAGTGCAGTCGCCGTGGCGTGAGGCCAACCCGGAAGCGCCGGCCGTGCAGATGGCCGGCGCTTCCGGGGGCGACCTCAGGAAGAGGAAGGGGCACCGAACGTGCGGCTGCCCCTCCTCTTCCGGGCCCAGAAGACGACTCTATTAGTCGTCTGCCGAGGCCCTAAGTGTGGGAAAAGGCAATCCTATAGGTAGCTTGGACCTGAACCATGCAAGCCTTTAAAAGTAACAAACAACACTTTGTACTTTACCTGGAAATTAATTGGTAGCCACTGTAATGATGTTAATATTGCTATAATATGGTCATTCCTAGATGTACCAGTAACTATTCTGGCTTCTATGCTTTTTAAACTAATTGAAGTTTCTGAACTTGGTACAGAAGTAGTCTAATGTAGAGTACATTGTAGAAGTCCAGCTTTGAAATCACCAATGTGTTCACTACCATCTTTAGGTCCTCCAACTCTAGGAAGGGGAGCAGCTGGCATAACAGCTGAAGCTGATAAAAAGCTCTCATGACCATTGCATCTGGGCTGTCCTTTGGAGTGACAGATATAGCAATACCCCCAAGATACAAACACAATCTTTCAGGTTAAGGGTAACCCCATTCAGGACAAGTTGATACCCTAAGCCAGGGGTAGGCAACCTTTTTGAGCCGGGGGCCAGGTTGCTGTCCCTCAGACAATTGGGGGGCCGAAGCACCAAAAATAAATAAATAAATAAATAAATAAAAATATTTTTTTTAAATAAAAAATTAAAAAAATGCATGCACACTCTCTCAGCCCCAGAAAAGCCATGGCAAAACCCCTGTGGAGATTTTGCCAAGAAAACCCCAAGAACAAGTAATAACAACAATAGTCAATATCATCATGGCGGGCGGCGGCGGCGGCAGGACCGGCCTGGGGCCAGTCCAAAGTCCTCGGGGGGGGGGGCGCATCCGGCCCCTGGGCCTTAGGTTGCCTACCCCTGCCCTAGGCTAAGATCCTTGACAGTAAGCACCTCTGTCTTGTCTGGATTCAGTTTCACTTTGTTTTCCCTCATCCAGCCCATTATCTCCTCCAGGTATTCATTTAGAGGAGATACACTGCCCTTAGCTGATGTTATTACTGAGGGCTTAGAGAAATATATTGATAGGACCCTGCCCCATGCCTCTGGATAATCTCTCCAAGCAGTTTTATGCAGATATTGAATAGCATTGAGGATAGAATGGCACCTTATGTTACTCCATATAACATTTCCTTTTATGAGGAGCAGCTATCCCCAAACATCACCATCTGGAAACTACTTGAGAGATAGGACCAGACCCACTGAAACACAGTACTTCCAGTTCCCAAACGCCTCAGGCACTCCAGGAGGATACCATGGTCGATAGTATCAAATGCCACTGAGAGATCCAAAAGCGCCAGCAGGGACACACACGCCCTGTCAATGCTAAGGTGAAGATCATCCACCAAGGAGGACATACCGTAGTGGTCTCAACTCCACATCCTGCCCTGAAGCTAGTTTGAAATAGGTCTAGGAAGTGTGTGTTATTCAAGGCTGCCTGGAGTTGGGAGGCAACTGTCCTCCCAATCACCTTGCCACCACAGAAGAGGAAGATTTGATACTGGTCTATAGTTGTTGAAGTCCAGTGGATCCGGGGAGGGCTTTTAAAGAAATAGTTGCATCACTCGGCAGGATGGAAAACTTCCCTCCCTGAGATATGCGTTAATAATAATATACTGTAATTGAGATCTAATTGCACCTCCTCCCTGGATGACCAGCCAGGAAGGACAGAGATTGAAAGGGCAAGTTGTCTTCCTCACTCGCCCTAGCAGCTTATCCACATCAGCAGTAGTTGAAGTCTAACTGCATCTCCTCCCTGGACAACCAGCCCAGAAGAACAGGGATTGAGAGAAGTTGTCTTCCTTACTTGCTGCAGAAGCTTGTCCACATCAGTGGTACTCAGCAATTGAACTAATCCAGTATAATCTTACACACGGATTCACTGCACCCATCATTGTCAACTTCTGCTATAATGACATACCTAAAGTATGCTCTTATCCAAGAGATTTTACTGTGAAATGATTGTTAAAAGCATCACAGTGAACTGCTGATGCCTCTTGAATTAGATTTGGTGGGAAGGGGTGCTTGAATTAGACCTCTCACCACCCTGAATAGTTCAGCTGGATGTGAATTTGCAAATGAAATACAGTAATCTGTCCGTTCTCGCGAACTTCAAGTCCACGGTTTTATATTCATGGAGGGGCGACCTCTGTTTAAATCAATGGGGTGTGCCCCTGTGGGCGCGCCTCTGCCCACGCCTGCAGGGCCACACCCCATTCAAGCTTATAGGGCTTGAATACTCAATAATCTCCATTTTCATGGGGGGTGGTCCGGAATGGATCCTCTGCTAAAATGGAGGGCCAACTGTATATGCAGAGAAACCTCTGAACCCTTATATCCAGAGACCTGGGACACACATACATGCCCAAAAGAAAGCCAGATGTATCCAAAAGCCTGCTCCATGTTTGTTTTTGTAAACCAAGGCAGAGGCTGGTCCTTTAGCTTGTTTTAAAAAAATATTGTCACTCCTGGACCCACCAATTTGGGTCAAGAAAATATTCGGTGTGTGTGTGTGTGTGTGCGCCCCATTTCAGGAAAAAAAATGCACAACAGACAGCAGGAAGCTTCTTTTGCATTATCTCTCTTAACAAAATGAAAATAGTTGGGATGCCTTATTGTTAAACCCACCCATCTGTACTATGTTTATAAACTTTTGAGTTGATGCTACAAGGTTATACTGGTAAGAAATCAGACATACAATACACAGCAATTATGATGGCCATATGGTCCTTCTAGGATCAGAGGGAGCATATACATACAAAAATAATGATCACAGAGGATCTACATAACTGCAACTTAGATAATGAGGAAATCAAAATAGTTAAAAAGTTCCTGTAACTTGGATCAAACATTGGTAAGAACTGTGACTGCAGTCAGGAAATCAGAAGAAGACTAGGAATGGAAAGGGCAGCCATGAAAGAACTAGGCAAGATCTAAAAGTGTAAAGATATACAGCTGAACACTAAAGTAAGAATCATCTAAGCTATTGTATTCATCACCATCTATAGATGTAAGAGCCAGACAGTGTAGAAAGCTGATAGGAGGAAGAAAATAAAGTCATTTGAGATGTAGTGCTGGAGAAGAATACTGAAGATACTGTGGATGGCAAAAAAGACAAATGAGTTCTAGATCAGATCAAGCCTGGACTCTTCCTGGAAGCCAAGATGTTGAAACTGAAGAGTTTATTGCACAATAATCAGGAACGGGAACTGAACAGAAGAGAATGGGACGGAACAGGGTGAAAATGCAAGTTACCGCACAGAACGCCACTGATGCTGCCAGGAGTCCTCAAGCTATTCCCCAGCCATTTCTGGCAGCTGATTTTGAAGAACAAAATCTGGGAAACAGCTTGGGGAATCCTGGCGGCATCAGCAGTGTTCTCCTGAGTGGTAACTTGAGTTCTTGCCTGGTTCCATGCTGTTTCATTTTGTTCAGTTCCCATTCCCAATAGTGCTGTGCGATAAATTCTTGAGGCTGTCATACTTTGGTCACATCATGAAAAGGTATGATTTACTATAAAAGACAATAATGCTATGGGAGGTAGAAGGCAGCAGGAAGAGAGAAAGACTGTTTGCCAGATGGATAGACCCAATTAGTGAGGTCACGTGTGTAAATTAGCCAGATCTGATCAGTACAGTTGAGCACTGGGGGTCTTGGAGATGTCTCATCCATAGGGTTACCATGAGACATAGTCGAGGGCAGTTAACAACAACAACAGGATCAAAGGTACTTAATGCTAATCATTTGGGAACAGCAACAGGTTATTCCTCTCATGTTGTTCTATAAGCATTTCAAGAAATATCTCATTGATTGTCCAGTGTGAAAAAAGATTATTTGGAGCAGTATAGGTTTTGGGGCTGATCCAACATGTTCTTATAGTACATTGTGTCCCCTATTTGCATTTTGACTCTGACTCAGTTCAGTTCAGTTTGGAAAAAAAGCCGTACTCCAATCTAAAAGACCAGGTATCACATGATGTGCCTTCAAGTCATTTCTGACTTATGGCAACCCTACAGTGAACCTATCACAGGGTTCTCTGGGAGTGTTTGACTCACTCAAGGTTACCTAGGTGGTTTCTATGGCTGAGCAGGGCTTACTCAGCCATGAATCCCCTGAATGACTTTGGTCAAGTCATACACTCTCAGCCCTAGAAAACTCCATGATAGGTTCACTTTAATGTCACCATAAGTGAGAAATGACTTGAAGGCACATGGTAATTCAGAAGATCTCCACATGACTTCCTGGACAAGTGCTGTCATCACAACAAGCTAGCACTTTATCACACATGGGTTTTAAACCACAATTTTAGCAAAAAAACAGTGTATTTGGCAATATCTATCATATGATGTTGCCTCTGACCAGTTGTTTCCTCTGAAGCCCTGTTAGAGTGCATCTTTTAATTGATGGGACAATCCGTCAATAAGAGGCCAGTCACACTGCCACCCCATTACTCCACAGGTGTGATAAGCTGCTTTACAACAGTCCCAATATTTGGCAGTCATGTCGTGTCAGTCACCCCTCTTCTCTTGCTATTCCCAAGTAGCTTATTTCCTTTATGACAACTGCTAAAATGTTACAAAAGTTTTCCAAGTAATGGAAACTCTTGACCTATTTCCATGTTTTCATCATCTACATTAAAGTTATGCAAAACATCTGTGGTCATTGTGAAGTCGTAGGCTTTCATGGCTGGCATCCATAGTTTTTTGTGGGTTTTTCGGGCTGTGTGGCCATGTTCTAGAAGAGTTTCTTTCTGACGTTTCGCCAGCATCTGTGGCTAGCATCTTCAAAGAAAATCTGTGGTCATTATTTTCGTTTTCTTAATGTTCAACTATAAAACTGCCTTTACACTTTCTTCCTTGATTTTCTTCTGTAATCATTCCAAGTCTTTGCTATTTTCTGCTAGTAATATGATGTCATCTACATATATTAAATTGTTGATGTTCTTTCCTTCAATTTTCATTCATCCTTCCTATGAGTTTAATCCTGCTTTATGTATGATATGTTCAGCATACAAGTTAAGTGATAAAATGCAGCATTGACTGACCCAATTGTCATTTGGAAACCATTGATTTTCTCCATAAACTGTCCTAACAGCAGTCTCTTGTTCTGAATGCAGGTTACACATCTGGATGATAAAATATTGTGATACACCCATTTCTTTAAAAATGATACATAGGGTTTTTTTTAATTATTTATACAGTCAAACACTTTGTTATAATCTATAAAACACATGTTGATTTTCTGAAATTCTGTGGTGGACTCCATTATCCAATGTATGTTTGCAGTATGATCCCTAGTGCATCCTCCTTTGCTGAACCCACCTTGGACAGCTAACATTTCTTGCCTCATATGTGGTAAAAGTCTTTGCTGTTGAATTTTGAGAATCCCTTTGCTTGCATGGGAAATTAATGCAATGGTCCTGTGGTTACTGCAATCTCTGGTGTCCTTTTTCTTAGAGATTGGAGTATATATTAAATCTTTCCAATCTGTGGGCCATTATTTTCCATTTTTTGTTTGCAGATTTTAGAATTTGAATAGATTCTGTCTCTGTAGCTTCAAAGAGTTCTACTAGTATTCCATTAGTGGTATTTATTTCTCCCAAGTGCTTTGATAATGATGTTATTAGAGCCACTAAAATGTTTCAAATTGGACACGAACTCTTCATTAGGAAACATGCATTGATGTCACTAAGATGGTGTCAGGAATGTGGCCCACACCAGATGACACCCCAGAAGAGGGGTAACACCATATTGGGCCCTCCCAGCTTGCCCTGGCAGCAGCAAAGTCCTCCTCACAAAGAGATCTATGCCACTGCAGCAAAGGAGAGGGCTGAGCATGCCCTTTTGGCCAACACCCCCACCACACCGGGTGACACCAGGGGTGGAGACGCCACTGGCAAGGTGTTGCCAAAATTAGGGGATGGGAAGGACTAATCAAATGCAAAAATCTGACACAATGTAATGGCCATAAGCAAAATAACTCTGCTCCACAGACAGCTTACAATCTATATTTCATGCAAGAAAAAGAAGAGGATGAAGAGATAAGGATATCAGGACTCACATATGTACAAAATGAATATGCTTAGACTTTTGACGATGGGGGGAATGCACCTAGGGCTTAAGCCACAGACTACCATATAATCACTTCAGCCTATGCCAAATTCTATATTTAGATCCATCTCAGATGCCAGTATGATTGTGGGAAATGGCACCACTGGGCTCCAATGATGCCAGAACAATTCATTCCTGGAAAAGCTTCCTTAGGAGTGCAGTATAAAATCTGCTGAGATCACAAAGAGGCACCTGTATGGATAATAAATGCTTTAGCAAGGACTTTTTGCATGGACAACCTCTTGACTCTGAACCCATTCATTCTCAGGATATGTTCTATGATGTAGATATGTGTTAAACATATGTGGTGGTTAATGACTAACTCAATGGTTAACAACTAACCCCATAGTTAGATTAGATAGTTAACTTCTAATCAGCTGTTTAGCAGCCAGATTCCTTAACAGGGCTGGGTATATTTTTCTGCACAGATATCACACAGACAGAATCCAGTTGTGTAATAGTGTTTTCTCATGAGAGATTCAAAGCAAACAATATTTATTACTGGTACCAAATATTGGTTGTAGTTAATTTTAAGGTTCCCATTGGAATAATAAAAAATAAAAATATGTCTGTGTGCCACTGATGTAGCCCATTCTGTTATTCTATTCTGCTTCCTCTTCTTTAAGGCCATCCATTTATTGCTAGGTCTTGTTCCATTTCCAATTGGCTCTTATTTAATTTTGTTACTTTATTATGGAGATGTTTTTTTAAAAAAATACAGCATCACCTATGTGCTCTATTGACTCAATTACCTTTCCATTGAATCTAAAATAGTAGCCTTAGGTTGTATAACCCAGCATGTAGCCGCACTGCAGAGTTAAAGCAATTTAACATCACTTTAATTGCCATTCCTACAGAATCCTAGGATATCTAGTTTGGTGATGTAAAGTAAAACAGAAAAGTAGAGGAAAATAGCTAGGCTGGCTTGGAGATTCTGATGACAAAAACATAACATTTCCAAGCTCTGAAACAGATTGTTTCCTTAGATAATAGTGAATCAAATGTTACTTTCAAAGAGAAATCATGAGACATTTTTGGCATTTTCTCAGATACAGTCCATCTTGAATGTATTGTACCAACAATTGTTCTAGAATAAGAGACAACTGTTCAGAATACAACATAGGCATTTCTTTCATACAAAGGCTCCCCCAAAATCTCAGAAATCAGGGTTGTAAAGACGAAAAGAAGCAAACCCTTCTTCAGCCACCCCACCTTCACAGGTGATACCTGCATATCCAAAAGAGATGGTCTACATTTAAAGCAGTGTAAACCTGATGGTTTGGATCAGGGGTAGGCAACCTTTCCCCTTTAAGGGCCGAGGGACTTCAGCTCCCAGAATCCCAGGAGCTATTGGCCAACATGGGACTATTGGCCAACATGGCTGCGGCTTCTGGGAGCTGAAGTCCCTCGGCCCTTAAAGGGGAAAGGTTGCCTGCCCCTGGTTTGGATGGAGGCCCATAGCAGATGACTACTGGAGAAGAGGTAGCAAAGCAAAAGACAAGACACTCTCACACACCACCCAGCTTCCTCGTAAGTATGATAAGTGTGGGGGGAAACAAAACCCTCAACCCACCATGAAAATGACATCCTCATTTTAATTTCCATTGCATTTTCAAATGTAATATATTTTCTATCAGATCAAACGAGGAGGGATGGAAAAAATGTGAAGAATGTTCAGGGCACAGTATGAGTAAATTGCTTAGTACTGAGGGTAAATTGCTTAGTACCGACACCATCTTGAACCACAGCTCGATCCATCCTTAAGCACTGGCCAAGCTGTCTATGGATATTCACACTGGAGTCCAGCAACTTCTGGAGGAACACAATTCAGGTCCCTCCAAATTGAGTTCAGTGCCAGTGACTTAAGAGGAGCTGGAAAGAGGAACCTTGAGAAATGGACATTTGTTAAGTTTTCTGTCACCAACTGTGTAATGTGTAAAACTGCAGTAGAAATATTAGAGAAGGAGGTGAAATTTTCCCCTTCCCAGTAGGCTCAGGCAAAAGCAAACTGAAACAGCTTCTCCTAGCTTGTGTGTTCTTCTTCATTAAAAACTTCTGCCATTGTGATATCATGTCCCATCATGTGTGGATAGATGAATAATACAAAGGTATAGCAAAATAATAAAAACATTCTAGAGCAATTTGCCACAGTAAATAACTTGTTTACATTAACAAGATTCATTTAAAAATGAAACCAGAACAAATGCCCCTTTAAAAAGTGACAGAAAGAAAGAGAGAAAGAAAGAAAGAAAGAAATTAAAGAAAGTTAGTTGTGACATGTAGATTTGTGAAATGCTTTGATTCACTGCTAAATCACTCAGACACCAGCCCCAAAAGTTACCTTGTGCATGGATGTTTCTGAAATTGTTTAATTATATTTTAACCCTTGAATCTTGTGAATTCTTAATATACTTTTAAATGGTTGTAAGCCATATTGAGTCCCAAACTGGGAAAAAGGTGAGATAGAAATAACAACAACAACAACAACAACCACAACAACAGCAACAGCAATAACAGGTACAAACACTGAAAATTGGGGGGCAGGGGGCAGACCTATGGAACTGTGATCTAGGATTCATCATGGTACCCTGAAGCTCGTTCAGATGTTTCCTTCCTTCCTTCCTTCCTTCCTTCCTTCCTTCCTTCCTTCCTTCCTTTGTTCAACAGCTCAAGGCAAGTTGATAAAAACTTTCCAAGATAAAATAATCAACTAGTGTGTGTTTTTTAAAGCTTTTACATGCAACAATAAACAGCAGCTGGATATAACCGAATACAACAGTGAAGCGATTTAAAAAGAAAAACTAGATTAAAAACTATATCTACCAACGTAGCACTCCATAGCCAAACTACAATCCAAAAAAGGAAGGTTTTTATCAACTTGCAGAAGGACATCAGTGGAAAGGCGAGATGAGTTCAGCCAGAAATTTTCCATGGGCAAGAACTTCAATTACGTGTCTGTACTATTATGCATTAAGCCAAGAAGAGAGTCTGCAATACTGAGGAAGACGCACCCGCACCACAGATAAATAGGGCAGGTAGGGGAACGTCTGCCATTGGTTAAAATCTTTTTTAAAAATCCTAGGGACCTAGAAAAGGGAACCCATGGGGGTCTTGTCAGGCCATGGGAAAACTGGGCTGGAAGAAGGAATAGTCCAGAGGAGCAGAGGGAAAAGAAAGAGAGGATAGAAGCTGAGCGGGGAAGCTGGAAAAGTTCACACAGATGAGCATGCTGGGATAAAGAATACTAAATTTCTCATTTCAGTCTGATGTAGATAGTCAGAAATTTTGGCTGTAGGCTTCTGATGTTATCATATTCTCAAGTGCTCAGCTGAGGAAACAAAAATAATATAGTGCTGATATTATGGTGTTAGCCACTTTGAGTCCCCTTAGCAGGAGAAAGACTCGATAAAAAATGAATACTACTACTACTACTACTACTAGTTATCTTGTTTACAGTCTGCTGGGGAAATGTTTCACTTTATTTGTGTGAACTGCCTTGGGGAGGCTTCTCCTCAAAAGGCAATAGAGAAATGTTTCAATTAAATAAACAAACAAATAAAATATAAACCATATGTCAAATATTAACTGTATGGAAAAGCCTTTTGAAAGAGCCATAAAGCACTACAGGTACTTATGCCTCTTCTAAAAGTTAATTATTCACTTTTGCATACTTGGGGGGGGGGGGGAACCACACCAACACCTAGATTCTGTTCTTTTGCTGGATTAAAACTATAACATGCCCTGTGAACTGGATTCTGCCTTTTCCCCTCCCATAGCGTACCTATGTACAAATAACTGTTGATGCAGAAGCCTTCTTGCAAGTTCATCCATATGGCATTTCTTGGCTCAAGTAGAAGTATGCTGTCCCAACTCTACCTTATTTGGAACTTGGTTATTCTGGCTGTAGCCCAAGATGTGACCCAACAGGCGACTGAATTTTTGACACAATTTAATATCAACGCAGAAAACCTGTCTTATGAACGTTCACTCGCTGCATGGAATTATGACACCAACATCACAGAAGAGAATGCCTCGAAGATGGTGGGTACCATTAACAAGTTTTTTCTGCTGACTTAGAAAATAAAGATATGAATCAGAAAGATAAAACAGGAGCCTAGGAAGGAATTGTAATGGTGAATGAATGAAATGAAGAATTAAGCATCATTAGGGCTCTAAACTGGTAGTAACCTTCCTCAATCTGGTGCCCCACAGAGGTGTTGGATTAATATCATTTCCAGCCAGCACAGATATTTATTTGCTAAGGATAATGAAAGTTGTAGTCTGTTTTGGGGGGCGGGCGAGGAAGACAGTTTGAGGAAGGTTGCATTATGTTCTGGTCCAGAATTTACCAATACAAAATCCAATTACATGAAGTAAGATGGAAACCAAATTAGAGGTGAACATTAAAACTGGGCTTTTTCCTGAAATAGCCCTGAACAACCAGTAACACACTAAAGTTCTCTGAATATTATTTCCCATCCTTGAAGCGTGGCAGTCTGTAGAGGGATCTTGGTTGAAGGCGACATTCTCCAATCTGTTCTCTGCTTTATTTATCAATTTGTCTCCTTTCGGCTAGTATTGACAATTTTCTCCTGTGATTTATGATTTATTGCAATTCTAGCTTTAATGCATCTACTTGCTGTCTTTTTTTTTTTTAAGCAATGCACTTAAGCAGATCAGATAGAACCTTATGATTTTCCAGAACAGCTTGTAGGTTCCCCATCATGCCAAAAATGCTTTATACCCCAAACTTCCAACCCCCTTCTCAGAACCCCTCAGTTATAGATGTCAGCTATAGGTTCTTGCCTCTCCTGCCTCTTACTTACTAATGGCTACCAACTCATGAAAAATATCACATTGTTACCACAAAAGCAGCTAGAGTTTCTGATACAGCCCAATGATAACAGTTTGATAGCACTTTAGCAGCCATTGCTCCATTCTATGGAATCCTTGGATTTGTAACTTGTTGATGTGATGCTAAGAATCCTCTGCTAGAGAGCTCCACTGGACTTTCTTGAATTACAGCACCAGAGTTCTCCAGGAGTGAATTTCAGGAGTGAAACTAGAAATCCCAGGATCCTACAGAATGGGATAATGAAAGTTCAAGTGACATTAAACTCCTATAGATGTGCAAGTCTACCCTAACAGCTGAGTCTGATAAAAAGGGGGAGAAGTGCCTAATGCTGGAATCCTGTGATAATGCTTGATGAAGCTTTGACCTTGGAGTTCAACACTGAATCCCCCCTCCTATGGAAAATTCTACAGTGTTCTCTTTCCTCCACCTAAAACTCCAATGTCAAAGAGGGACAAAACTGAGTCAGGGATGGAGTGATAAGCAGAGACAGACTGGGTGTACTGGATCTGTACCCATTTTGGTCCCCAATGGTAAGCAGAAAGAGAAGACTGGATGACCAAAGAGAGCTTTACCTAATTCCATCCCATCCAAAAAGGCCAACGTGTGTCTGGGGTGGGGTGGGGTGGAGTGGGTAGCGATCCAAAAATCAACTCTGCCAACACATCCCCTCTGCTTGCAAGGGTCCAACAAGGCTTTGGACAAGCCAGTCTCTAACAACATTGTGCTTCATCCTCCGGTCATCCAACTCAGATTAAAATCCAGAATGGATTCACTGCCCTATTGAAATGGGAGCCACCATGACAAGTAGCCAGGGGTAAATGTGTGCATGTTGGAGGCAGAGTTACCAGTTTTCCTTCCATCAGCTCTCCCCACTTCAATTTTTCCCCTGTCCAGTTGAAAGAGAAAATACCTGTACCAAACTGTAGCTGAAGTGGCCCTCATGTGGAACCAAGAGGCTTTGGGTCCACAGCCCTTCCAAAACTGTCCCAGACTATCTCAGAACACTTTGTTTGGGGACCACAGCCAGATGTAGCTTTCCATAGGTGAAACTAAAGTTTTCCAGGGTGAACGTGCACCCTGTTAATGAAACAGCAGGAAGAAAACTCCCTCCAACCAAGCAGATCTAGAGACAAGGAACACATCTGTAGTTATGAAAAATATTTTTTGTTTAAAGCATTTTTATCTTGTTCTTCAGCCAGAAAAAACTCTCATGTCAACTTATAGATAAGTAAGTATATAAACAAATCAAGGCTGAGTCTTTCCTCAGGAGTACATGCTAAAAGCAGAGCCTGGGAAAGTTACTTTTGGGAACTACAACTTCCCCATTCAACCTCTGCCTGAAAGAAGTAACAGAGAAGATAAACAAGCGGACTCTGGCACCAGTACTTCCTTCATTCTTAGGCTGCTCCCAGTTCAAAAACCATCTTTCCTGGGTCTTTAAGAAATAAATATAGCCTTTTCTGGGTTATGCCCAAACCTTTTTACTCATGGAATTTATACAGCATTTGTTCAGCATTGGTCACAACATTTTTGAATCAAGTTACTTGAAATATCTGTTCTCAGAAAGCACAGTAATGCTGTTTCAGAACAAGCAGGTGAGAACCTGAACTATCGTCACCACCCTGAGCTTTCCTGATAACATGGTAGGGTTTAAATGCCACAGCTGCCATGCAGTATCATGCCAGCTTTCTTCTTTCTTAGATCAACCCCAGTTCCCCTCTCTATTTTTAAAAATGGAAATTGTATTTGCTTACTTACATTTCTGCAGGATTTATGTCAGAGTTTATTAGCACTGTCACTTTGCTATCAACGTGGAGCAAGCTTTGCATTTCCCATTTTAATTTCCATTTTAGAATCACCAGCTGGCCCTGATATTTCCTGCTAGTTACAGGGATCATATAATTCCCTTGTTGAAATAGCTTTACTGGCTGGCAACTTTTCTCCAGGCACAGTTCACAGCTGGTTATGACCTATAAATCATGGGTCCTTGCTGTGTGAAAAGCTGGATCTCCCTATATGAACTTGCCCAAGTCTTAAGATCCTCAGGGAAAAGCCTTCCCTCACTCCTTTCCACCCTCACAGGTCCGTCAGGTGTGGACATGAGAGACAGTCTTTTAGGTGGTTGCTTCTGGCCTGTGGACTTCCTTTCTCAAAGTCACCAGTGGGTTTCATGGCTGAGCAGGCAATCCAATCCTGGTTCCCTGAGTCACAGTCCAACACTCAAACCAGTACGCCACACTGGCTCATTCAATGATAAATGGGAATTATGATATCTGAGTAATTTTAGAACAAAAAACATTACTAAGGATTCTGTGTGGTGTGGTAGGGGAGGAAGTCAAGGGGGGGAAGGGTGAGTTACCGCACTGGGTGATGTCAACCCTAGTGATGCCACTGGTTGTAGGGAGTCTTTTTATGCGGGAGGGTGTTAGTGTACTTTGATCTCTAATGTTACATTATCAATTATTTTTAACGCCTTTTAAAACTAATGGCATTTAATATGATATTTTGCTTAACATTTTTATCAGCAGTTTTTTAATACTTTATTTTTAGCCTTCTCATAAGCCATTTCAATCCAATGTTGTAAGAAAGGCAGGGTATAAATTATCTGGTAAGATCTTCCAAGTTAGTCTAAAGCAGGGCTTCCCAACCTGGAGTGCCTGTACCCCCAGGACATGAAAGATGCAGTTTCAGGGGCTGTGACAATTAATTTTATTGCACGGTACTTAAGGAACAGGAAAGTAACAGAACACAAGGGAACAGAATGGAGCAAAATCGCATTTTACTGCACAGGAAAATGCCACCGATGTCTCCGGGAGTCCCCAATCCGTTCCCCAGCCGTTCCTGGCAGCCGATTTTTCAGTCCTTCAAAAATCGGCTGCCAGGAATGGCTGGGGAACGGATCGGGACTCCTGGCGGCATCGGTGGCATTCTCCCATGCCGTAAAATGCATTTTTGTTCCGTTCCCTTGCGTTCCGTTACATTCCCATTCTTCAAAGTGTCGTGCAATAAGCTTAAAAGAGTGGCTTGTATTCTTGAGTCACTAGTCATCACTCATTTATTTCTGCATACATTAGAATCTAATTGCTCAATTTAGATTTGCATTTTATGCACTGAATTAAAAGCTTATTTTTTAAAAGTTCAATTTCTTCACCCGCAGTATTGTTTATGGTTTAAAAATAAGAAATTAGATCTCTTCATCTTCAAATGTGATACAGTCAGCCCTTGATAGCCACGGAGGTTCCATTCCAGACTGCTCCCCCTCATGGATGCCAAAAAATGCAGGCCCTCAAGTCCCATTCTTTGTAATGGTGCCACACGTTCACATGCCACCATTAAGGAGAACATAGTGGGGCCATCCACAGATGTTCCAGTCCATGATAGGACTAATTCCAGTCCAAGATAGGACTAATTGTATGAGTTTTATAGGGGTGCAAATATTAATCAAACATTACCTAGGGATGTAGGGCATAGAAAAGTTTAGGAACCACTGGTCTAAAGAATTGTGAGTTCTTGTGACATATCTCCTTGGGGTTTTCCCCAGGTTTTGGCAGTTGTGTTCAGTGCTGCATCCACTCATTTCATTCTTTTTGAGGGTTGCTCGTACCAATTTCTTGGATGTGCACTAGGGCTCTTCCAATGGTTTATTTAAATTTAGGCCTGGTTTGCTGGGTGGTCCTATGGTTTGGAATACATATGAGAATATGTAGAGAGCGAGAGCGAGAGAGAACGAGAGAGAGTGCCATGGCAGTTAATGTTGTCAAATTGCATTATTTCTGTAATGTAGATGCACCCAAGGATTATACTGCTATAGTGTGTCAGTGAAAGAAATGGAACTGCACTGTCACTCTCTTTCCCTCTCTAATATTAACTCTTTCTCTTTCACTAATATGAACAACAACAACAACAACAGTAATAGATACAGACTCTGGAAATTGGGGGGCACTATAATCCTTGGGTGCATCTACATTATAGAAATAATGCAATTTGACACCACTTTAACTGCCATGGCTCCATCCTACAGAATCCTGGGAATTGTTTTGTAAGGCACCAATGTTCTTTGGAAGGATAGGCTAAAGACCACGTTAAAATCCATAAGATGGAGCTAATGTTTCTACAGTGTAGATGCACCCCTTTAAAAAGAAAAGAAAAAAGAATAAATGAGTAAAAGGAAGAGACGAGAGAGGAAACATATTGTTCCAATATCTTGGAATTAAAAATAAATCTACTCAAGGATCAGAATAAAATGTTGCAGGGGGAATGCCAGAAAATAGTTCCGGTCAGCAGAAGACTTGTTTGGATTTAAAATAAATAAATAAATCAAGAATTAGAACAATATATACCAGAGCCTCTTAGCACATTTGTCCCAGTCAGAGGAACCCTTGATCTGATACTTAAATTTAAAAAAATAACAAAACCCTGCTAATGAAAAAGCCTATAGTAGGAACCGGTGGTGGCCCTCCAGCTCTTTCTGGGTCTTCATTTCTCAACAGTCCCACCCATCCTGACCAATGGCGAGTTATAATGGGATCAAAGGTTCATCCACTTCTGGAGGACTGAAGCTTCCTTGGCTGATTGGGCAAGCAATATACGTTTCTATTTGAGGCTCTTTTCCCAGTGAATGATGCACACTGAGGGATATATATAACTGACGTCCAGCAGAGCTGATAGGGGGAAGATGCAGTGGTCAGAAGTAAGGCCAATTCTGCCTCATTTGCTACCCAACCTTTTCCCTTTCTGTTCGAAGACTTATAACCAAGGTCACAATTTGCATTTTTCTGTATCCTGAAACAGCATGGTGCAGTGGTTTGAGCGTTGGACTATGACTCTGGAGATCTGAACTTTTTCATTTGAACTCTGGAGACCAATTCAATTCTGGTTCAGCCATACATACCCATTGGATGACCTTGGGCAAGTCCTTGGACACTCTCTCAGCCTCAGAGGAAGGCAATGGCAAACCCCCTCTCAAGAAACTTGCCAAGAAAACTCCATAATAGGTTTGCCTTACGGTTGCCATATGTCAGAAATCTCTTGAAGGCACACAACAACAACAACAACAACAACAACAACAACAACAACAACATTACACTCTGAACCAACACTCTAGTCCAATATTCTCTGTATCTTTGTTTTTCAAATGAATAATTTAGAATTCTACTTTATTTCTTTTTCAGAGTGCAGCGGGCTCTGAGTGGTCAGTATTTTATGATGAGGCATCCCAACAAGCCAGCGCTTTTGATCTGAACAGCATTTCAAATGAGACTATCAAACTCCAGCTTCATTTTCTACAGAACAGAGGAATATCTGTGTTGCCCACAGAAAAACGCAACCAAGTATGTTAACAAATATCTATGGGATATCTCTGTGTTGAAACCAATCTGTTAGGTGGTGGTTATAAAATAAATCCTGTTTTGCATTTATTCTAGTATTATATACTAAACTGAAGAAGTAAACTCAAGTCTATGAAAAGCTCATGCTACCAACTTCTCTTTTTTAGTCTCCAAGGTGCTACAAAATACCTTTCCATACTAAACTGTGCCATTTTTATGTTGCTGGGAATGCAAGGGTGGATAATAAAAAGAGAAGAGATCATGCATGCATGGTAGATCATGCTGAGAAACCATAAACCGTAAATGAAATGATATATTTCAATTTGCAAAATGACAACATCAACACATTGATCCCTTAAAAGGCTAAGAAGTGCCCACTCCCATTGAATCAAGTGCCACTTGGTTCAATTGGTTTTCTTGCCAAGAAAGTACACTGAGAATTATAGACTAGTTGCATTCCTTGGCTGGCATTATGTGCAGGTATATTTCTTTATTTATTTGATTTATACCCTGCTTTTCTCCTGAATGGGACCCATAGTGCTTTACAATACAAATTGGCATAAGTCCAACTCTGTATATTTATAGTCAGCAAATATGGCAGAAGTCAGATCTGTTGTGTGTGCTGTCTCCTTACATCCTCACATCACTTTCTCTACTTTGGGAACTTCTCCATGGTCATTTAGTGGTTATGAGGGTGATAGGGAGCAGAAAGGTAGCTAGCTAGCTGTGCTTTAACAAAAAGCAGTAGAATGACAAAAACATAATCCCAGGCTGCATTTACACTGCAGAATTCCTGCACTTTGACACTGTTTTAACTGCTATGGATCAGTGCTATGTAACTCTGGGATTTGCAGTTTTGTAAGACACTTAGCCTTCTCTGTGAGAGAACTCTGGTGCCACAACAAACTACGAATCCCAGTTTCCATAGGATAGAGCCATGACAGTTAAAGCAGTGTCAAATGAGACTATCCAATTACAGTAATTCTACATTATGGCAGAAGCCCCAGATCTCCACCCCTCCCACCCCCACCCCAACCCCCCAGGTCATCTGGGAGGTCTAGCAAGATTATATAATCTTTCTGCAACCAGTCTGGCCTCCCTGTTGATGCCTGGCCACCAAATGGCTGGAGTCATGGTGGATAAGGAAGATAAGGTAACAACATAGGGAGGCTATGTTGCTGACTGGATCATCAAGGGCCTTTGCAGACTGCCAGAAATAGTGCACATTAAATTGAGACACTGCCCTGGCTCAGTGCTAGGGAATCATGGGAACTGTAATTTATTGTGGCACCAGAGCTCTCTGACAGAGAAGGCTCAATGTCCCAGACAAAAATACAATTCCCATGACTCCCTAGCACTGAGCCAGGGCAGTGCCTCAATTTAATGTGCACTATTTCTGGCAGTCTGCAAAGGCCCCAAGTTCCAGGCACATTTAATTCATTGAAATTTATTCAGAAATAAAATGGAGAGAACAAGGAGGATCAGGTATTAGTACATGGTGCAAAAATGTCATAACAGCCTTAAAAGAGCTCTTCTCAAATAATGGTCTCTGAACCCACTGTGTTTTTTGACTTTATCATATATTAAGTATCCATGCCACCCATATACATTGTCATGGCCCTCTAATTTCAAATTATCATCATTTTCCAATTTTATCCAATCTAAAATCCAATATAGGGAACAAGCATAATAATATAATTTCAAATCTGGTAAATTCATTCCCCCTCTCTCAGTAGCATCTTGTAATAACTTCATACTAATTCTCGGTTTCTTCCTATTCCATAGAAACTTGGATAAATCTCTCTGCCATCCTCTAAAAGGGCTATCATTAACTAAAATTGGGATATTTTGAAATAAATATAACATTTTAGGTAAACTATTCATTTTAAAAGAGGCAATTTTTCCTAGTAGGGATAAGTTCAAATTTTTCCATCTATTCATTTCCAATTTAATATCATTCCATTTCTTCTCATAATTATTTTTAAAAAGTTCTGAATTCTTTGTTGTGAAAATAATTCCCAAATACTGAACCTTTTTAACTTCTTGATAACCTGTTTTATATTTCAGTTCTTCCTTCTCTTTATTAGTCATATTCATCATTAACATTTGTGTTTTATCTTTGTTAACTTTCAATCCAGAAATACTACCATATTCTACTAATAAATCCTTTAATTTGTCTATACCTTCATTAGGGTCCGCAAGCGATATCATTAAATCATCTGCGAACGCTCTAACTTTGAACTCCGCATTCCTAATTTTCACTCCTGATATTTCTTTTTCTTCTCTAATTCTTTGCAAGAGGATTTCGAAGCAAATAATAAATAACAAAGGGGAAAGAGGACATCCTTGTCGAACTCCCTTTTGTATTTTAAAACTCTTTGTTGTTTCTCCATTTATTAGAATTTTAGCCTCTTGGTCTCGATAAATCATTCCAATCCATTTTGTATAAATTTCACCCATCTCCAATTTTTCCAATATAAGTTTTAAAAAAGTCCAATTCAGCCTATCAAAAGCTTTCTCAATATCATAAAAAAGTAATACACCCTTTTTATCAATATTCTTATTGTAATACTCAATTAAATTCAACAGATGTCTTGTATTATCTTTAATCTTTCTACCCGGTAAAAATCCTGCTTGGTGTGGAATATAATTAAGAATAAATGGGACGATAAAATTCCGCTATGGACTGCTGTAAATGAAACACCTTTGAGAGAAAATAAATTGGGTAGAACAAAATGGCTAACGTATCAGGATTTATTGATACAGAATCGAGAACCCCTGATGATAAAGACTCAAGAGCAGCTTAATTTAGAAGGCTATAATTGTAGTTGGTTTGCCTATTGGCAGATAAGGGAGCGTTTTCTGATAGATAGAAAAACAAAATCAATTGGCTCAATGAATAAAGAATTTGAACAGATAATAGATTCAGTACAAGATCATCATATATCAAAATTATATAAGATGTTATTAAAATTTAATTTAACTAGTGAATTGATTAAGCCCCAGATGATTAAATGGGCTCAGGATATTGGATGTAACATTGAATTAAACCAGTGGGAAAAATGTTGGACAAAAAGATTGAAATATACATTGAATGTTGATATCAAGGAAAATTTTTATAAAATGCAGTACTGATGGTATTTGACTCCAGTAAAATTAGCAAAAATGTCAGGTAATCATTCCACAAAATGTTGGAAATGTGGAAAAAAAATAGGTACATTTTTTCATCTATGGTGGAGCTGTGAGAAAGCCAAAAAATACTGGAGAAGTATATATAAGGAGTTCATCGATATATTCTCAATTACTATTAGTTTTGACCCACAATTCTTTTTATTAAGTATAGTTAAGGATGATAAGATGGAAAAGGAGTACGGTAAAATATTATTTTATTTAACTGCAGCAGCAAGGATGCTATATGCTGCTAAATGGAAATTAACAGATATCCCAACTATTTTTGAGTGGAGACAAAAAATTTGGGACATAATGGAAGTTGAAAAAATAACAGCATTATTTAAAAATCAGGATTATGATACTTTCCAAGTGGAATGGAAACCTTTGCTGGATCATTGGAAATGGTTTACAGATAATAATGAATTTTGATTGATCTTACGTTAATAAGTGGTGGTGTTTTTTTCCCCCTCTTTAATATAATTGGATTTATATTTATCTTTCCTTTTTTACTTCATAATATATTATATGATATGTTTATTTGATTACGATTTATGGATAGAACTATTATAAATGGGGGATAGAAGAGATAAATTGTTATTATTAAGTGAAGTTACAATATATCTGGCTGTTTAGTAAACACTGGTAAACCTAGGAAGTCCTTTTAATTGTTTATGTATATTGTTTATGTATATTGTTTTTGTTGTATTGTTTTCTTTTTTTTGTATTGATGTATTTTGTTTATGATTGTTCGTCTGTTTTTTCCCTTTAGTTTTGTGTTTGTTTGTTTGTTTGTTTTTAATACTAATAAAATTTATTTTAAAAAAAATGTCATAACAGGTTAGGCAGCCAATATCTGAAATTATAGTTTCTATTGCCATACTGCTTATTTGGAGTGGATAGTTCCATTATTTCAGGGCATTTTCAGTGTGATTGTGATGGTATATTTTGCTTCCTTCATGCACATTTTGGCTATTGTATATGAACTTCATGTCAAATAGAGTTTTGCAGGGAAATCAAATGATCATCCTGCAAAAGGATCATCATCATGGATCATCATCATGCTAGAAACCACTGTAAAACAAATCCATTTAAAATCCACTGTATACTTATTTCTTAGATCATTTATATCCCAAACAAGTATATTTTTATTTGGAAGTGGTCCCTATAACTATATTATATATAGTGCATAGCATGGATTAAATGCTTACAAGGAGAATGAGTATATATTATAAGTAAGTTGGAGTTGGATGAAATGGTGCCCCATAATTAATTGTTGAAATATAATTAAGGATTAAAATAAAATGCAGACAGAGTTAACTCAGCCTACATTCAATTCAAGATATATTACCTATTATAAACTTTTTAAAAAAATAAAAACATTATCTGTCTCAAATCACAGCAAGTATTCAGAGAGGATCTCCAGGAGAAAGACAGTTGATACACACATACATTTTTATTCACTTACATATATAGGCATACACTAATTCATGAAGAAGCAAATGTACTGACATGTACAAACAGGTCACACACTAATTTGGCTGAACAGCAGGTTTGAAACACTTCGGTTGTCGTACTTAAAGTTAGCAATGTGCAGGCATGGCAATGAGAGGGTGGCAGTAAGGATTGACAGATCTCAGGTTCTGACCCTGAGTTTCCAACTTTCATGGATCATTTCCAGGTGGGAGACAAGTGTGCAAATTTTCCAGTTTTGGTGAGCTCAGCTCTGGCTAAGAGGAAAGGGCTGTGTGCAAATCTTCAGCTCAGTTAGGAAAACACCATCTTTTACAATTTGGCAAGGCTTAATTGATTTATTGTTGCAGCTTGTAAAGATTTTGAAGATGGTCTATGTCAGGGGTCGGCAACCTACGGCCCGCGGGCCGTTTCCGGCCCAGGTCGCCAGACTTACGGGCCCAGGCGGACCCCTGCCGCCGTCGCCGCCGCCCGGCTGCGCGCAACGCGCCCGCCATTTTGGTCCCCAAAATGGCGGCCACAATGTGTTTGCGCATGCGCAGGATTACTGCACATGCGCAAACGTGTTGCGACCACCATTTTGGAGACCAAAATGGCGGTCGCGGCACCGGGAGCGTGTGTGGCGCCCTGAGGAGGCCCGTCCCCGCCGAGGGAATCCTCCCAAGGGGGACCCTCGGTGGCGACGGGCTTCCAGGAGGCCCGTCGCCACCGAGGGAGGCCTCCCAAGGGGGACCCTCAGTGGCGATGGGCTTCCAGGAGGCCCGTAGCCACCGAGGGAATCCGGTCCCCGCACCATTTCCTGCCCCTCCCCCCCCTCCCCCGGCCCCCCAGCAACAAAGGTTGCGGCATGCGTGGGGGGGGGTGCACGGTAGCGGAGGGTGCGCGCGCGTGCGCACGCCGCCATCCCCCCCACACCTTGGCCCAGCCGAGACCTGGGCTACGGAAGACTGGCCCAGGTCTCAAAAAGGTTGCCTGTCCCTGGTCTATGTAATTACTCAATTTGCTTCCCCCTTGTCTCGATAGTTGTGATGGCAGGGCTCAGCCTCCATTCTGCATTCTTCTGGCTAGAGGCAAGTAAACTGTATTAAATGTCCCTTATCACATCTCCTTAAGTAAATGAGAAAGAATAAACGTCTCATTTCACTTTGAACTGGGAACAACCCCTGAGCTAAATTTTCTATCTTAACTTCCAGACAGGAAAATATGTAGTGTGTGTATGAATGGCAACCTGTGAGCAATTGTGTTTGGTACTTAATTCATGACACTTAATGGCATCAGCAGGGCCTGTCTTTAGTTCTCAGGTTTTGGCCCTGAAAACTCAGGGCCTAGGATGATCCTGAATTGGAAACTGTAAGGGATTGAACAATGGAAAAAGTAGAGAGATTAGGGTTCTATTGTCAAATGGACTAGGGAAAAGCCAAATTATCTACATAACCAAACTATAACGACTGGAGCGCGAGTGGCGGAAGACTCGCCTCTTATCCGACAGAACTCGCCTTAGGAGTCATCTTGACTCCTATAGGGAGGCTATACGTGCAGCGCAGAGATCTTTCTGTACTGCACGTATCGCATCTGCAGAGTCTCGCCCGGCAGAGCTGTTTAGGGTGGTGGGGGAGTTGGCAAAGGTTCCTCCTGCGCCAGGCCCCCTACTTATCCCAACAACAGCCTGCTGTGAGGCATTTAATATCCACTTTGCAGATAAAATCTCTCGGATAAGAGCCGACTTGGACGCCAATGTTCAAGCAGAATCCGTAGACGAGGTGTCCAGCAACTCCGTTGATGTCATTTTACTGGATGAATTTCAATCTGTGAGTACCGATGACGTGGACAAGCTGCTCGGAAGGATGAGGAAGACGACTTGCCCTCTCGATACGTGTCCATCTTGGCTGGTCATTCAAGGGGGGGATGCCTTGAAAGGGTTCCTTCGGGACACGATTAATGCATCCCTTAGGGAGGGTTGTGTACCATCCTGTCTTAAGGAGGCGGCAGTTAAGCCACTCCTGAAGAAACCCTCCCTAGACCCCTTGGATAGAAATAATTACCGACCGGTCTCCTTGCTACCTTTTTTGAGCAAGGTTATCGAGAGGGCAGTTGCCTCCCAACTTCAGACAGTCTTGGATGAAACCGATTATCTCGATCCATTTCAAACCGGCTTTAGGACAGGATTTGGGGTTGAGACTGCTATGGTTGCTCTGACCAATGACCTCCGCTTGAGTATTGACGGGGTAGTGTGACCCTGTTAGTGCTCTTGGATCTCTCCGCAGCCTTTGATACTATAGATCATGCCATCCTTTTGGATCGCCTGAGAGAGTTGGGAATAGGAGGCACTGCTTTGCAGTGGTTCCGTTCCTTTCTCTCGGGCAGATCCCAAAGGGTGAGGCTCGGGGACAGTTGCTCATCTAAGATAGAGCTTAATTGTGGCGTCCCTCAGGGCGCCATTCTGTCCCCGATGCTGTTTAATATATACATGAAACCGCTGGGGGAGATCATTCGGAGGCATGGAGCACGGTGTCTTCAGTACGCTGATGACACCCAGATATATCTCTCCATGACCAGATCATCGACTCAGATCTCAGATGGCGTCTCACCTCTTAATGACTGTCTAAGAGCGGTAATGGGTTGGATGAGGAAAAACAAATTGAAGTTAAATCCAGACAAAACAGAGGTACTCACAGTCACTGGCCCGAAACCAGATCTGGGAATACAGTCTCCAGTCCTGGACGGAGTCACACTCTCCTCTAAGGACTGTGTTCGCAGTTTGGGGGTGCTCCTTGACTCATCACTTCACATGACTAGTCAGGTGAACGCGGTGGTCAGGAGTGCTTGTTATCAGCTTCGGCTGATACGCCAACTGCGCCCTTATCTGGATATGAGGGACTTGGAAACTGTGGTGCACGCGCTGGTAACCTCACGTCTGGATTACTGCAACGCGCTCTACATGGGGCTACCCTTGTGCCTAACCCGGAAACTTCAATTAGTACAAAACATGGCAGCCAGATTAGTTACTGGGACATCGAGGAGGGAGCACATAACACCAGTGCTTAAATCCCTCCACTGGCTGCCAATTAGTTTCCGGGCGCAGTATAAGGTGTTGGTTTTAACCTTTAAAGCCCTACATGGCTTGGGTCCATCTTACCTTAGGGACCGCCTCTCCCCATATGACCCCCCCCGTGCCCTTCGGTCCTCGGGGAGGAATCTGTTATAGCCAATAAAAACTAGGCTGTCTCAGACCTCCCAGAGGGCCTTTTCCGCAACCGCCCCCAGGCTATGGAATGGCCTGCCGGACGAGATCCGCCTTATTTCTACGCTCGCTGCCTTTAAGAAGGCAGTGAAGACGGATCTTTTCCGGCAGGCCTTCCCAGACTAATTATTCCCCGGATATATCTGCTCTGGGGAGTCGCCTCTTGTCTGATATTCTACCGGCCTCCCTGTGATGCTTGGGCTGGTTATTTATTTATTTATTGCTTGTTTTATGTAGTAGTTTATTGTTTTAACATTTTCTTGTTTAATACTGTTTTAAGGGGGTGGGAGGAGGGATCAGGGTTGGGATTGTTTTACACTGTTCATTTTAACTTGTGTAACCCGCCTCGATTGCTTGGCAGAGAGGCGGGCTATAAATAAAAATTATTATTATTATTAATTATTATAACATTGTCATGACTGATTCTTTGTCTGGGAACTTACACAGCTGAAGCAAGCAGGGAGAAACCAAAATACCTGTTTAGCTTCTTGAAAATAAGCTTTTGTTTAACTGACCTTGGAGGTCTTTAAGCAGAGGCTGGATGGCCATCTGTCGGGGATGCTTTAATTGGGAGTTCCTGCATGGCAGGGGGGTTGGACTGGATGGCCCTTGTGGTCTCTTCCAACTCTATAATTCTATTATTCTAATGAAACCATATTTATATAAAAAACCTCGATACTCCTTCTGTGTTAATTCTAACTTGCACAAGGCAGTTTATTTAGATCAGCTGGGGGCCCTTAGAAAATTAGTCTAGCCACATGGCAGCTGATTTTCTCCAAACATTAAGCAGCTGAGGCCTAATTCTGTAGATCCTATTCACTGGCAGACCACTGGAACAAGAGGGGCTAATTTTGAAGAAAACATCCATGCAGTCAGGAGTGAAAGAAGAAGGGAGGGGGGAAGAAGAGGGGACAAAATCATGCCGTATATTGAGAGGTTGCATAGCTCCTTCATAATGCATTTCAACTGGCTCCCAGTTTAAAATATATTTTTTAAAAAAACTATGACAATAGATATGAAGTTAAAGTCCACAATTTATGCTCCATTAGTATGATCCAGGCATTTTAACTGTGATTAAAGTAATCCACGAAGCAGAGGAAACAGTAACAGGGTGTGATAACTCCAGGGGTGGCCTGTATGAGTGATAGGAGTGCACCTTCCTTGGAAGTGGTATGGTAAGATGCCATTCCTGTTCAGATCATGAGCCACAACTGGCTAGCCGATGATGTAGATTTGAGTCAACTGAATCGGACTCAAGGCAGACTCAAGCTGCTTTAATAACTTGATTTGGGAGATTATCGCATTAATAAGGTGACTTACCTCATCCAAATTAGGAATGAATACTGGATGCAGCTGGGTATTATTGCATGGATTTTGCTGCCATTGTCACTTCCTGACTGCATCTACCCAAAAACATGGCTAGAATCCACCCTCAACTGGCCACTTTTCACTTTCGGGAGCTTCCCAGCTTTGCAAATTGGTCAGCTGAGGGCGAATTTTAGCTGTGTCTTTAACCTGGATGCAGTTGGGAAGTGGCAATGGTGGCAAAATCAATGCGATAATACCTGGTTGCATCCAGTATTCGCCCCTAATTCGGAAGAGGTAAGTCGCTTTATTTATTAATGCGATAATGTCCTTGGACTCGACTCTGCAATCAATAACTCGAGTTGACTTGAGACTTGTATATTTTTAGCAACCAACTGCCTGGCCTAATTTCATGAAGAAGCCCATTGCATAACATGTTTGCTCTTTCTTGCAAGAAACATGTCCTGGACTACGGGGACAGGTTTTGCCTTCTGCTCCTAGGAAAAGCTTTAGAAGACACTTCCACTGTGCAGTGGGGCCAGGAGGTTGAAAAGACTTAATTTTTTTTTAAATGCAGTTTTGGTAAATTGCCTATGATTTTTTTCCCCTAGCTCTGCACATGGCTGAAAGTTGAGACTTGGAGTAAAAAACTTGAATACATCACTGTGGTTAGCCCTGTCCCCCCTCCACTGATGCTTCCATTTCTGTAAGGGAAAGCATCTACTCTCAGTGGATACTCTCATGTTTTTTGTGGGGGTTTTTGGGGGTGTGTGTGTAGAATTCTGGGAAGCCTCCTGTGATGGAGGAGATTATCACACTCAGATGGGATAGGGACAGGATCGCTCTCCCATCCTTATCCCATTCATGGGGAGAGGGATCACACAAACACCTTTCATATCGTACACGCTGATCCTGTCATTATCCTGTCATTGAAACAGCATTGCATTAACATGAATTCCTGTTAATGCAAAATGCCAGGACAATGCCACTTCAATGATGAGGCAATGATGGGACAATTACAGGATCAGCGCAACATCATGCAACCACTGTCGCTCATGCTTTCTGGATGGGACAATACCCGGATAAGCAAAATGTCATATGAAAGTCCTTCCTGCAATTGCATGGGAAGGACAGGACAGGGGCAGGACAAGGACGCTCTGTCCCCCATGTGACAGAGTCACTGAACAGGTTTGGTTTCCTGACAGCCAATCACAGTTCAGGGAGACTGTGAGGGAGGGGCTGCAGGGGAAGGAAGGAATATAAAAGCAGGAGTGAGTGACTTTGAGTTTAGGTTCAAGGGGAGAGTTGAGTTGAGTGAGAGTTCTTGAGAGATGGTCAGATAGGGAATCTGATTGCGCCTTAGAGAGAGTCAGAGAAGTATTTTGACAAGCCTGTAGGGAAACTGGGAAGAGAGAGACAAAGCATCTCAGTACAGTCAGATAAGGATACTGACTAGATAAGGAAGTTTACTTCAGTAACTAAAGAAAAGCCTGAGTCACGAGCTTATCCCACCACACTCTTAAAATAGGGCTAGTTCGCTTTAACAGATCTGACTGCCTCCTGTTTCATTTTGGGGTTTGTAGTTCTGTGAGGCTTAAAGGCTCTCTGGCTGAATATTCTAAATGTCTCTTCCTAAACTACAAGATCCAGAATGCAACAGGAGGCAGCCAGAGCAGTTAAAACAACCTAGCTCAGTTTTAAGAGTGTAGAGTGATAGTCTCGTCATTGTGAAAAGTCTGCAACGGTTATTTTAAAGTAACCACACTAAGTTGAACTATTTTACCTAAGCTACTTTCTTACTAAATGTTATTCAGTAAAGTTACTGTTTGTTTGTTTATAACAAAAGCCTCTGCCTGAGTGAATGCTAGACATTAGAGGCAAAAACAAACGTGCTACCCGATAGTGTTGCGTGCATGAATTAATAAGAGGAAGACACTTGGGACCCTCGCCCTTATACACATAGAGAGACTGTGTAAAGGGTGAAACAGGGCAGTGTCAATGACCAAGGACCTTCTGTAAGAAAGTAAAAGGTAACCTCGAGGTGTATAAAAGGGGTTCTGTCACACCTTCATACATAGAAGCTATTCTTCACATGTTAAAGGCAGTAGAACTAGTGACAGGAGGAAGGGCTAGCTAGTATATTCATTCTTGTTCTTCCTTTTCCCCACAGATTCACTGTAGCTACACTCAGAATGCATGAATAAGCTTTATGGTGTGACCTTTTAAAATGAATGAAATGCAGTTTAAAAACACGAGGTTAGCTCTCTGCAAACAAATAGACCGAGTGTGCAATTTGCTTAATTAAACAGATAAATCTCAGCAAGCATATCAGAAAGATTCTTCTTTGAGGCTTGAAATGAAATTATTTTATTTTTATTTTTTGATGCATCTTACACCTTACAGCTCACAAATTTGGATATAGTATGTCCATGCAGTGCCTGCTGTTACTCCACACTGTGACCTGGATCCAGTAATTATTCTGACATCAAAAACAACAGCTTCTCCAATCCCAAGAGTACAAGGGCATCCAGAGGCATCCAGGTGTAGCTCTGTTCCTGTCAAGGAGTGGCCAGGAGACAAGGTGCCTGCCCTTGTGCACTGGGGCTGAAGGAACTGCAGAAGGAGGTACAGGATACCTCTTTCCACAATGGACTAAAATACTTAAACTGGTGTGTAACCAGGGCCTTGTCTGCACTGGCCATAAGTCTGGGGTCAGTCTAGAGCATTGTGCTCCAGAACTTGTCCTGGATTGGCTACAATGGTGGCCGCACACACCAGCCTGCCCCCAGTGCAGCAGCACAGCACTATTTACATGGGCTAGCTGGGCTGACACTTCCTCAGCACAGCTGGCTTGTCCCCTGTGTTTGGAGCTGCAGCCACTGCTTCAGTACTTACAGCAACTCCATGGACAAGCTGCCCAGTACACCGCTGCTTTTCCTGTTGGTGGGCTCACTGCAAAACCAATAAGAAAAGAGGGTGGATGGACCTCCAAACACATGGCTGTGACTTCTAATCACATGGCTGGAAATTCTGGAGATCCCAGCCATGTATCGGGGGTGGGGGTGGAGGGTCCTTTACCCTATCTTCTCATTGGTTGGAAAAGGCACGTTCACTCTCAGAAGCAGCAGTGCACTGGACTGCTTGTTCATGGACCTTGTGCAGCTACTGAAGAAGCAGCCGTGGTTCCAGGGACAGGCCATCCCCTTTCCTGGTGCTGGCCTGACTCAGGCCTGATTCAGCTGTTTGCCTGCCACATAATCCCCACACTAGGTATGATGTTTTGGAGAACCTCTGGAGCTTCCTACAGCTTTTGTCAACTCCAGGGCAAGGTCAGTTGAACTAGGAAGACTTGTGGTATTTCACTGGAAGTTGCTGTCCATTGTGTGATCAGGCAGCACTGGCACCAGGGTTGGAACAGGATTTTTCACCCTTGCAGACAGGGCCCAGGTTTATGTTTGTACGTACTAGCTACTGGAATTTGATCACTGAGGGCTTATTGTGGAATCAGTCTTCCTCATTCGTGAAATCTTAGCCAGGGAGGGGCCAAGGTTCAACACAGTAATTATCTTCCTTTTGTAATCTTTCTGGGGTTTCCTATAATTTTTCCAATCTTTTTCTCACCGCAAGCAAAATCTAGGAAAATATGGAAGAACAGCAGTGTCAGGACCAGTGGCATCCCCTCACCTGGTGTCACCCAATACAGAGGATGGGGCTTCCAGCAGCCGGGGCTTCCAAGGTGCAGGGCTTCTGGGGGGGGGGGCAGAGCTCCTGGGTGATGCACACTTCCTGTGCTTTCCCGTCCTTTTCCTGGTGAGGAAAAGAATGGGACAGCAAATGGGGGGGGGGGGGGGAGTGCACAGGAACAATGCATGCAGGGCTGGATGATAGTGTGGCATGTGACAATGGTGCAGGGGGACAGGGAGTGCATGGGGGAGGGCCTGACCAGGTGTCACCCCTCTTCTTGGGTGTCACCCAGTGTGGGCTGCACTACTGCACACACCCCTCCCATGATACCTGTTTGGAAGTGGTAATAGTAGGAGTCCTCTATTATGGTAGTTCCACTGATCAATTGCTATAAAGTGGTATTCCTTATAATCTCATAATGACCATGACTGACAGACGGGAGCCTAACACTGCAAAGTTAAATATACCCACTTGAAAGTCAGCCTTAATGAATTCAAGAGGACTTGTTTCTGAGTAGAAAAAGTATTGGACTGCACTATGTTTATTCTGAAGTCCATTCCCAATTTCTTGAAAAATATGTTTAGGATTATATCTTCTGCCTTGGAAGAGAGATAGGGAAGGCGATCACATGCCAGCAAAATCAAGGTAGGAACAAAGAGTGTTATTGCATCTTTGCTCTCTAGGGCCTTGTTCCCACTATGATTTAAAATGAATTGCTGATCAGGTTATATATCTGTTGTTCCCACTTGAAACCGGTTCCAAACTGACTACACTTGGTTTCAATCATGATGAAGTGAGGCAAATGCAAAAGAACCACTCTTTCCTGACACTAGTTTTTTGGTGTTTGGTTTTTTTTTTTTAAAGAAGCAATTAGCAAGCATGTTCAGCAAGTGGGAATGAAGGACCTGAATCACATCAAACTGAAGGGGAGGGATTAGTGTGGCAGAAGATTGGCACATCCCTCACTAGTTTTGGGGAAAGTCCACCATTCCCCCCCCCCCTTTCCTAGGACCCGTCCTACATTCCAACCTTCTGTCCATGAGGAATTCAAAATGCCCTCCATTCTGAGCTTGTCTAGGAAGCATGTCCTCCAAGTCTGCAAGGCTGGGAGGGCAGCACCTCACCCAAAGGAGAGTCCTCCATATGACAGCCATGGCTGAGGCATCCCAGTGACATGGGGAGTTGAAGTGGTGCTCTCCCAGCCTTGCAGGACTTGGAGGATATGTTTCCTAGTCAAGCTCAGAATGGAGGGCCTTTTGGAATTCCTCCTGGACATAAGGTTAGAAGGACGAGTCCTGGGGAAAAAGGAGGGGAATGGTGGATTTCTCCCAAAATTAGTGAGAGATGGCACCCATGACTCCCTCCTGTGTTTTCTTGAATGTGTTGCTGGTTGCATCACTGATGATGCGTAGATAATTGACAGGCATTTTGAAGGGGCACAAACTAGTGGGAATGACAATTGTGCCCCCCAAAAAAAAAAAGTGAATAATGAAAACAATAACTTCCATAGTGGGAACAATGCATGGACTGGAATCGATTCACCAACCCAGAGCGAAAGCAAAACACAAATTGGGTTAAATGTAATGGGGAATGAGCCCTAGGATGCAAAATTCAGGGGGAACAGTGAGGAATGGAAGAGACTAAGGGAAAGATGAATTTCACTTTAGAAAAATTTCAAGTGAGAGAGAGGAAGGTAAACCTGTTCAGAGGAAGAATCCTCCAGAGATTGGTGGGCCCCAGCTCAGTGCCAGCCAGCACAACAAGTGGACGGTGGCAGAGCTCAAAAATGATACAGCACACCAAAGGTGGGCAACTGTGGAAGAGTAGGGGGCCTTCCACAAGCTGCACTTTGCCCTGCCATGCAGTACATGAAAAGTGTTTTTTGAAATGAGTCACCCCTGGTGATAATGAGGGATCAGCAATATTCCTTTGCAAAAATAACATAATAACCATCAAGGTAAATACTTTTTCAGTGTCATGAGTAATGGTTTTACTCATTAGCCATTGTTCAGGGGCTAGTGGGGAGTAGAGAATTGCCACATAGCTTAACTATACAATGCAGAGTTGTCCAGTAGATCTACCAACCCTGGGGTGACCAAGCAGCCCTGTATTTTACCATCACTCCTCCAACAGCTGCTCTGAGTTGAATGGAGTTCTGCCAGTGCTCAAGTATGGCCCAGTACTGACAGATCTGTCATTGAGAGCAGCTGCAGAAAGGGTAAAATCCAGCATGCATTCTCTGCCCTTGCAGTGCCATACCCACCAGCTACCCTACCCTAATGTGGCTAGAGGGTTTCTTTTTGATTTTGTTTTACTGTAAGACAAGGCCCTGTATAGGACTGCATTTCATCCAAGAGTATAATAGTCCAGAGCAGACAAAGAGCAATGCAGTAGCCCTGCTATTCTAGGAAGTGTGGATGGAAGCCACAGGTCAAGCTGCCATGCTTCTTGAAGTAGCTAAAGCATCATATCGCTCCAGTTTAACCTGAACCTGTGCCTGTGCACATGCCACACTGACTTTTGAACTGAACTCAGTAAGTTACTTTTTAACGGGCCATTACAGTGTTGCAAATTTAATTTGTCATTATTCGTTACAGTGTTTGAATTGGTAATTTGTTGTTTCTATTGCAATTGTTGTTATTATTTAAAGAACCCTAGGATTAATAAGTTGTTGTTGTTCTGTGCTTTCAAGTTGTTTCTAACCTATGGTGACCCTAAAGCAAGCATATCATGTTTTCCTGGCACAATTCATTCAGCAGGGGTTTGCTTTTGCCTTCCTCTGAAGGTGAGAGAGTGTGGGTTTCCATGGTTGAGTGGAGGACCCTTGGCTCCAGAGTTTTAGTGCAACGTTCAAAACACTACACCAGGGGTAGGCAACCTTTCCCCTTTAAGGGCCGAGGGACTTCAGCTCCCAGAATCCCAGGAGCTATTGGCCAACATGGGACTATTGGCCAACATGGCTGAGGCTTCTGGGAGCTGAAGTCCCTCGGCCCTTAAAGGGGAAAGGTTGCCTACCCCTGCACTACACCACACTGGCTCTTGAGAGTTAATAAGAAAATGTCATAAAACCTGAAAAGTTCAACTCAAAATGCTTCTACTATTTCTTTAAAAAGCATTTTCATGTATGTTACTTTTGAAATCTAACTTGTTTCCAAAAAGTAACTTGATGCAAGTAACTATGCTGCTTGTAACTTTCTACATCTGGGTTATGCTTTTTGAAGTTTTTGAATGTTTCAATAATATTTGTCTCATTTAAATTGCAGCTGATCCACATTTTAAATAAAATGGGTACCATCTATAGTACTGGGACTGTGTGCAAGTCATCTGATCCTTTCACTTGTTTACCCCTGGAACCAGGTACAGTAGAAATACTAAGCATCTCTTGTAGTTCTTTATGTACAGACAACAACTACTGAAACAATAATAAAATGAATTTTAAAAGGGATGTTGTTTTTGATGCTTACAGATCACTTTTCAATAAACACATGTGATTATAAGAGAGATAATTCATCACACATTCTTGAGATCACAGTTGCTTTAGACTGCAGAGTGTACAGCAGGGGTGGTAATCATGCAGTCCTCTGAATGTTGTTGAACTTGCCAAGATTATGGGCTTTGCAAGTCCTAGCAACTCTAAACTAGCATAGCCAATGGTGAGCGAAGCTGGGAATTCCATTTCTTTGGGCTAAATGTAGTAAAGGGGATTGTCTGAAAGCTCCATCACTGATCTGACTTAGCAGACCACTGCAGATGAATTAAATAATATAATCATTAGTGGGTTAGGTGTTTGAATGTGATTCTGGAAGACCAGGGTACAAATCTCCACTAAGTCATGGAACCCACAGGATTCCCTTGGGCAAGTCACAGTTTCACAGTCTCAGAGAAAGACAGTGGTAAATCTCCTCAGAACAAAATTTGTCAAGAAAGCCTTGTGATAGAGTTGCCTTAGAGTCCCCATAAGTCAGAAATGACTTGAAGGCATATAACAGCAGCAGCTAATGTGAAGTCGTAGGCTTTCATGGCCGGCATCCATAGTTTTTTTGTGGGTTTTTTTTCGGGCTGTGTGGCCATGTTCTGAAAGAGTTTCTTTCTGACGTTTCGCCAGCATCTGTGGCTAGCATCTTCATTTTCTCTGAAGATGCTAGCCACAGATGCTGGTGAAACGTCAGAAAGAAACTCTTTCAGAACATGGCCACACAGCCCGAAAAAAACCCACAAAAAAACTAAGCAGCAGCTAACATATTAAACTAGGGATTTGTATAGCTGAGATTCTGTCACACTACAGCAACATCCTAATTTTAAATGTATATAAACCTGATTTCATGGCAACAGGCTTGGATGATATAATGGCAAAGAGCACTGACTACTCAGAGAGGTTATGGGCTTGGCAAGGCTGGAGAGCTGATGTGGGCAAAAGAATGAGGCCTTTGTATGAGGGTTATGTCGAACTGAACAATGAGGCTGCAAGAACTAATGGTAAGTTTCAATAATATCAATGGCTTTAGGCTGCTGCTTTTCTTTGTCAGCATTTTTGTAATTATGTACATTGATTTTTGTGGTATGTCTGATTGACAATCCAAATACTGGTAAACAAAAAGATTCCATCAGTAAATTTAGTCATGTCTAGTCTATGGTCATCAATCTCCAATCAAAATTATCAAATGAGTGATGCTGGATACACTGTTAACCAACTAATATTGACAGCTAGATATTCTACAAACTTCCTTCAGACCTATGATGACCAATGGAGCTGTACTGGGAATGGGAGTATAGCAGAAGGCCTGAAACTATGATGCTTCTCACTGACATTTTTTAAGATTGTCAAACACCATTTTGTTTTTCACAGGTTGCTTAATGTTTATATATAATGGCATGCTTTCAGAACCATGTATTTATTGCTCCTCCTGTTTTGTAAAGTGTTCTTAAAATGTAGCAGCTTAAGTCCAATACAACACCTATGCTTTACAGTGTAAACAATCAGTGGCATCACTAGGGTTGGCATTGCCTTGTGCAGAAACTCATGGTGTCACCCCCACCCACACATTGAGCTCCTTCCTTACCACACCATAGAGAATCCTTAGTAATGCTTTTTATATGAATGTTATTCATAATTTTAATTCCCATATATTACTGAATGCAATGGCAATAGTTGTGACATAAGCAACTAAAATAAAATGAAATTATATATTTAAATTAAAATATCATATGCACAGCTTAAATGTATTTACATGTACATAATTTCATGTAGTTAAAGTTAAAATTTGGTAAGATGTGATGTTTTTAAAGAAAATTTTAAAAGTTTTTTTATTCTCCTTTCTCCTGCCACTGAGCTTCCTTCCTCTCACCTTATCTCTTCCCCTCAACTCCAGTGTTTTAACGGGGTGCACATGAATACCACACCCTATTTCTGCCAAAAGCAAGGCCTTTACCTCACACGCATCCTTAGCAATGCCCCTGTAAACAATTTTGTAGGACAATACCTATTATGCTTGGCTTTCACTGACTTTTATATTGCAAACAAGAATTTGTAATTTATGTCCCATTCCCATCCCACCTTTGAGATTATAATATCTCAAAGGGAAGTTGGTGGGTCTTCTCTGATGACCATTTAGATCAGCCTTCCCAACATGGGGCTCTCTAGGTTGGAATACAAATCCCATCATCTGCCAGTCAGAGTTATAGATGTACACATCTGAAAGAACCAGATATAAAGGCAGATACAATTACCATGTCATTACATATTTTAGCACCATCCTCAGTATTGTTGTTGTTATTTATTGTTTATTTATTTATATCCCTCCTTCCCACCAGTTTGGACTCAAAGCAGCTTGCAATAACTTAAACAGATAGTTAAAAATTCAAAAAATGTAAATATTTAAAAGAAATCAATCAATAAAAATTAAAGCAAGATTTCTTTTATTGCAGCTTCCACCTTAGTTTTTAGAATTCATATGGTCCATCTTCATATGGCTCTTCATTCCATGTGTCCTTCATTGTGGCATTTTTTTGTATAATTCTTCTGTGTATTGCATCCAATGTCTTTTTATTCCTTCCTGGTCTTGAATTATGTTATTTTTATTGTCATAGAACATCCCAGTCCTTGGTTTGAATTTTCCTTTGATTTCCTGGATCTTGTGAAATAGATCTCTTGTTCTTCCCCTTTTGTTGTTGTCTTCTATTTCTCTGCATTGATAATTATAGTAATTTTCTTTATCTTTCTGCACAAACCATTGTACTGTTGCATTCATAATTCTTAGTTTGTTCTTATCTCCCTTTTCTTTTTCTTCTCTTCTTTTCTTTGTTGCTTGTAGTGTTTTTTCTGTCATCCATGGTTTTTTCTCTTTCTTTTTATTTATTGAAAGTGTCTGTTTGCATTCTTTTATTATGTCCCTGGTTTCAGACTGTAGTTCCTCTGGTTATTAATTTATTATGCTTAGTAGTGTGAATTGATATATTATTTAGATCATATTTTGGTATAATCACTGGTTTTGTTTTCTTCTTGAGTCTTACTCTTATTTTTGATATGAGTAATTTGTGATCTGTGCCATAGTTGGCATCTGGTCTAATTTTGGCTACCAGTATAGAATTCCATCTTTTACTTCCAATTATATAATCTATTTGATTTTTGTTTTGACCATCTGGTGATGTCCATGTGTATAGCCTTCTTTCTGGTTGTATGGAAAATGTGTTTGCAATGAATAGGTTGTTTGCTTCCAACTTTTGTGTTCCAATCTCCAGTGATCAGCTTGACATCCTGCGTTGGTGTGCTATCAATTTCTTCCTATACTTCTTCATAGAGTCTATCAATTTCTTCCTGTTCTGCCTCTGTAGTTGGTGCATATACTTGAATTATGGTGATATTCATAGGCTTATCACCGAGCCTTACTGAAATGATTTGGTCTGATTTCTCATTGTATCCTTTGACTGCTTTTGCTACATCTTTTTTTAGTATGAAAGCCACCCCATTCCTTCTCTTTTCATTCCCTGAAATTCCTTGTAGCCAACCCCTGCAGCTCTTTGGACCAATTGAAATTTCCAAACACTCTTCAGAGGCAACCCCACATAAAGCACATTACAATAATCCAACTGGGATATAACTAAGGCATATGGCACTATGGCCAAATCTGACTTCTCAAGAAATGGGCACAGCTTGTGCACAAGCTGTTGTTGTTATTCAATCACAGATTAACAATATTGTCATGATATATCATATTATTATAATATATTTTCCATCCCCCCTCCCACCTTACTCCCTTATCTTGAGTTAGGGCCTTTACAGACTGCCAGAAATAATGCAACTTGAGACCACTTTAACTGCCCTGGCTCAGTGCTAGGGAATCATAGGAACTGTAGTTTATTGTGGCACCAGAGCTCTCTGACAGAGAAGACTCAATGTCTCAGAAAAAACTACAAATCCCACAATTCCCTAGCACTAAGCCAGGACAGTTAAAGTGGAGTCAAGTTGCATTATTTCTGGCAGTCTGTAAAGGCCCTTAGTCATTTAAAAAAAGCTTTAACCATGCACATGCACTCCTGGCCACTACTGGAACCTGAGCTTCCTGACTCAGATTTCAATCCAGAAGCACATACAAGTTGTGGACTTGTGTCTTCAGGAGGAGTATAATGCCATTCAGCACAGGCTCAATCACTATTCCCTGATCTGCCTTTCAACTGACCAGGAGCACATCTGTCTTGTCTAGATTAAGTGTCAGTTTGTTCATTCTTATCTAGTCCATTACTAATGGCAAGCACTGGTTTAGGATCAAAACAGCTTCCTTGGCTTATATTGGAAAGCAGTAATAGAGTAAGGTGTCATCTGCATACGGATGGCACTGATCCCCAAAACTCTAGACCAGGGGTAGGCAACCTTTCCCCTTTAAGGGCCGAGGGACTTCAGCTCCCAGAATCCCAGGAGCTATTGGCCAACATGGGACTATTGGCCAACATGGCTGAGGCTTCTGGGAGCTGAAGTCCCTCGGCCCTTAAAGGGGAAAGGTTGCCTACCCCTGCTCTAGACAGCCTCTTCCACTGGTTCATGTATACCATGGAGGACAGAACCACACCTTGAGGGACCCCACAGACAAATTACAAAGGGACTGAATAGGAGTCCCTCAGGTTTGCCCCTTCAAGAAGGAACAGTGCCCCCAAGTCCCATCCCAGCAAGGTAACCCAGCAGGATACTCTGGTTAATGGTATAGAAAGTCACCAAGAAGCCCAGCAGAACCAACAGGGACACACACCCCTTGTCTAATTCTTGTTCACCAAGGCGAGCAAAGCTGTTTTTGTCCCATAACCAGCCATGAAATCAGATTGAAATGGATCTAGATAATCTATTTAATCCAGAAGCCCCTGGAACTGGGAGGCCAACACACACTCCAGAACCTGAAAATGAAATATTATTGACTGGCTGATAATTATTCAGCATGTGGTAGTTCTTCTTCTTCTTCTTCTTCTTCTTCTTCTTCTTCTTCTTCTTCTTCTTCTTTTATTATTATTAATGGTTATATAACAGCCTCCTTCAGGCAAGCTGGAACTCTGCCTTGTTTTAGTGAGGCATTGGCCACTCCCTCTATTCACTCAGCCAGTCCTCTTCTTGCTTTTTAAATAAGCCATGAAGGGCAAAGATTTAACCAGATTTAACCAGGGGGCTGCGGGGTGCGGGCCACACAGGGTGACACCACAGAAGAAGGGGGTGACATCCATGGGTGCTTCTTAGTACTGCTGCAAGAGCTGCTTAGGCCTGTGTAGCTGCTCCTCAGGGCCACAAAGCTGCTCCCTGGGCCTTCCTGGGGGCTATGCAGCTGCTCCCTGGGGCCCGCACAGTTGCCTCTCTGGGGCCTGCACGTGCTTCCGTGTGGCCTGCAGCCCAGACATCTACCGGAACTCCCATTCTGAAAGTCCTGCCCCCCCCCCCAGATGTCCCTCCCATCACACCTGTTGTCACCCGGTGCGGGAACGCCACTGGATTTAACACACATGTCACAGCTCTCATCTCTCCAAGAATCCTGTCCACATCCTTGAGTTGCACAAACTGAAATGTATCCATTGTCACTGGACAAGCAGGGATCAAAGTTACATCCACTAGATTTATATCATAGAATCATAGAATTGGAAGAGACCACAAGGGCCATTCAGTCCAACACCCTGCCATGCAGGAACTCAAAATCAAAGCATACCTGACAGATGGCCATCCAGCCTCTGTTTAAAGAGCTCAAACGAAGGAGATTCCACCACTCTCTGAGTATGTTCCACTGTCGTACAGCCCTCACCGTCAGGAAGTTCCTCCTAATGTTGAGGTGGAATCTCTTTTCCTGTAGCTTGCATCCATTGTTCCGGGTCTTATTCTCTGAAGCAGCAGAAAACAACCTAGCTCCCTCCTCAATATGACATTCCTTCATATAATCAGGACTATCGTATCACCTCTTAATCGTCTCTTCTCCAGGGTAAACATACCCAGTTCACTTAGTCGTTCCGCATAGGGCATGGTTTCCAGACACGTCGTCATTTTTGCTGCTCAATCCAATGATATAATTTTTCTATAATATGACTGTCTCCATGACTGTTTTTCAGGTTATACTGACTATGGAGATTACTGGAGGGGAGATTATGAAGTAGATTCTCCTGAAGTGTATCGATACCAACGTGCACAGCTGATTACTGATGTGGAAAACACGTTTCAACAAGTAAAATTTGGTTTAAATGGCTGGTATCCTGTTCAAAGCTAACCAGCTCTTAAACTGGCATGTTGCACTGTGGGTGAATTGGGAAACTGCATGGGTAAAGGGGGTACCAGATCATTACTTATGCAAGAATGGGAAAAGTACAGCCACCACCATACCAGGAGATGTGTCAGCATAAAGCCCCAACAGTACTCTGGCAAAAAGGGTGCACCTTTTTGCTTTACTGCACATGGGCCTGATTCAAAACATCAGTTTGACTGTCCCATGAACTCACCAGCATGTCAGGCCACAAGGGGAAATGAACTAGGTAGTTCCACATGGACCTGGCTCTTGAGTAAACGATCAAATCCTAGCATCTTTTAGAATATGAGATTGTAGAAGTCTGGTGGAGACATGGATTTCATCTCTTCATTTGAAATGCTATTTTGTGCAGCTGAAAGCCAAGGAGGGACTAGAAGGAGGAGGAACAGACACGTGCCTCTTCCTCCTCCTCCTCCTGCACTGTCCCGGCCTTTAGCTGCCTCTGGAGAGTCATGTGAAGGCCTTGTATAGCTGGGAAGGAGGAGGAACAGGCATGTGCCTCTTCCCTTCCTACCCACCCTCCATGTGCTGGGAGAAATGGCTTCACGTGCCATCTCTGGCACACGTGCCATAGGTTCGCCATCATAGTCATAGACAGTTCAAGTGAGATCAAAGTGTTATCAATATCTAGCATGAAAAAGACCAGCAGAAGAAACTGCTTTGGTGTCAATTAAACATTTTAATATCCCTGTGTGAATTTAAGTGGATTTAGGAAATAAAACTAGCATGTGGAGGACCTGTGGAGGACCCAGTCCAGAGTGTGGCTTACTTGCAAATTAAAAAAAATAAAGCTAGGGAGGAGTAGGATAATTGTGGTCTTCCAGATGATGCTGGATTGCAACTTTCGTAATTCATCGTCAATGGCTATGCCAATCAGGTATGCTGGTATTTGCAGTCCAACAATATCTGAAGTAATGCAAAGTGTGCATCCCTAAAGCAAGCTTTCCCTGCATGGAATGTATTTATCCTAGTGTTTAGCCCTTTGCAACTTGGGCCTGTGGATATGCCAAGATGTTTTTACTATTTTTTACCTTTACCCTTGATATGGACATAATAGTGGCTTTGGCTGCTGCTAAACTACAGGCCGGTATAGAATGACAAAAAGAGCCAACTTCCTGATGGCGTAAGGGTGTGGCATTCAGATAGCAGCATGCCCCCATGCTACCTGGAAGCTGCACAGCTGACAGCACAGTGTTTCTGCGGTGCAGCATTTACAGACGCTGCACCGCAGACATCCAGAAAAACGCTGCCACGGTGGCAAAGGCACCTTTTTCCCAGTGCAAAAAGGAGTGGCTTTCTGCTGCTTCCTTTTGTGCCAGGAAAATGCTGGGTTGGGGGTGTGGTGTGCAGTTGCCACAGCCCCAACCTGGTGAGCAAAGGGGTGGCAGCAAGCCGCTCCTTTGAGGCCATTTGTTTCAGCCCTACAAGAATAAAGCAGTTTGATACCACTTTAACTGCCATGACTCCATGCTACAAAATTTGGGATTTGTAGTTATGTGAGCTATTTAGCTTTCCCTGTCAGAGAGCTTTGGTGCCCCACCAAGAAGTGACACCATTGTTACAAGTGCGTCATTTCACCTTGAGCCAGTTATCATGTTACCATGTTCAGCATGCCATCACATGTTCCGTATATTTACTGGTCATTGACTGAAATAAATAAATGTAAGTATGTATTTATCTATATATGTGTTCTGTAAAACCTACTGCAAGGAAGGATAGGGAAAAGTTTGATATGATTTCCAACAGACTAGGGTGGAAATACTAATGAAAACCTTGCATTTTCCAGTGAGACAAATTAAATGGAATTATTTTGGTTGCTGCTGTTTTCCAGATAAAACCCTTGTATGAGCAGCTGCATGCTTATGTGAGGCACAATCTACAGAAGGTCTACGGCTCAAAGCACATTGACCCCAAAGGATGTCTTCCTGCTCATTTACTTGGTATGAAAATACAGCATTACAAGCCATGCCTGTTATGTGTCACAAAGACAGACAACACTGGTCTAGGAGGCTACATGTAACAGACAACATATTGCTATTTTCTTCCTACTTTACTGAGTATGAAAGCAGCACTGGTTGGGTTTTGCTTCATCTGAAGAAGTCACTAAAAGATTTGACTTTGCTTTGTGCAAATTACTTACAAATATACAAGTAGAAAAGCAAATGGTATTGTGGCCTTCCACATATTGGGATATAACTCCATCATCTCTGGCCATTGTTGTACTTGATGGGGGTCCTGGGAGTTGAAATCCAACTCCATCCAATGGGTCCCCTTCTCCCTTGCACTAGAGTGAGGGTTTGCAATGTTTGATCTTCCAAACATTTGGAGCTTCAACACCCAACATGGCCACTAGTAAAGGGTTGTGGAGCTGAGATCATCTGGAATATCACTGGTCTCACCCACCATGAAGTAACGGTATAAAAGAAGAGACATACACACTCTTGCCAAGTTAGTGATTTGATGCCGTGAACAAGGTCTTCAAAAAGAGGCACACAGCTGTGCTGTGTCTGTCCAGCGTCATATTCATAAACCTCTCACTATTTCCATTCTGCCCTTGTGGTCAAACCTGACGTTTCTTCACCTTCCAAATTTCGGTAGTTCTTAATTTTCAAAACATTCAAGAGAGATCTCCGTCTATTTCCTAATGGATCCTAGCCTCAGTAGAAAACACACCAACACCTATTCTAAGCCATAAGGTAGCGTTCTCCTTGGGGAGACCGAGCAAGACAAAACAAGATGATAGCTATTCATTGCCTGATTTCTGTCTCATGTCACATGCCCCTTTCTGTGCTCAAGTAGGAGAGTTATGCCACGTGAATGCTTTTTTCTAAATCAGATGAATGATTTTGAACAGGGCAGTTGGGGCTTTTGATATGGGAACAATGTAGATAAGTGTCCTTTTCAAGATTAATCACTAGATGGCACATGCCTTAGTCATATCTGTTTGGACCAGCAATTTCCACTTTATGCTTTGTTCTTGTTTATGAAGAATAATGACCTTTGCTTCTTGGTACTTGCCACTTTTGTTGTCATAGGACTTTATCATACCGAGAAAATGGGGAGGGGGGGAATCAGGGGTTTAAAGAGTCATTATCTCTGGAAAATGATTTCCCGCGAATGAGGGGAATAAAGGGGGAATAAAGATGGAGCAATCCTTCTCTCCTCCTTGTCCTCCTCTCAACTTCCCAGCCTTTACTTCCAAGTAGAGCCTGGGCTGCTGAGGGGAATAAAGAGGGAGCAATTCTTCCAAGCCAGTGTGAGGCAGCATTTTGAATGTTGGACTGGGACTCTGGAGAGTAGTGCTTCAATCCCAGTTCAGCCATATAAACCTAGTGGGTGACCTTGGGCTAGTCACACTCTCTCTGCCTCAGAGGATGGCCATGGCAAACCCCCTCTGAAGAAACATGACTAGAAAACCCTGTGATAGGTTCACCTTAGGGTTGCCATGTCGGAAACAACTTGAAGGTACACAACAAGAAACAACAACAATCTCTCCCTCTCTCCTTTTCCTTTCCCAAATGCCAGTTCCCCCTCTCTCTCTTCTCCCCTGGCGCAGTTTTCCTTTACAAAAGTAAGCGCAAAGTTTTTCCTCTTCTTCTTCTTCCCTGCCAGAAGGAAGGAAGGAAGGAAGGAAGGAAGGAAGGAAGGAAGGAAGGACTAGCTGCTGAAAAGGAGACAAAGCACCACAAAATGTGGAACATTCAAGAAAAATGGAGGATATGGCAAAAGGAAAGCTACAAACACTCATAGAAATATAAACTCATGCTTCTTAGTCCTGCTCAAAATGGAAGACATTGTAGAATCTGGACAGAAGACTGAAATGGAGGACAAGACCTGGAAAAGGAGGACACCAATCCTTCTAGGATGCCCCAAATGGGATTGGGAGCAAGTTTCCATACCCTGATAACACCTGGTGCTTTTGAAAAGACATGGGGAAAAACGCGATCCTGGAAAACACAGGTTAAAGGGGATTTGACACGCTCCCCTTCCTTGAATTTGGGTCAAAAAAACCCAGTGCCAATGTGAATGACCCCATTTTAAACTGGTTTGCAAACCCCTTTATAACATGGTGTGAACAACCTCAAAGTACCCAATTATCTTTAGTCATATGCTCCAACATTTCACAGATTAAAAACCAGGATACACATGACCAACATGTGGCCAAACATCAGAATGAGGTCAAGATGGAAAAAATTATTTATGAGGAAGAACACACAAGCAAGGAAAGGATACATCAATTTGCTTTTAATTTATCCTATTGGGAAGGGGGAGACATTGCTTCTTTTCCCTTCCTCCTGTTGGGTTAACTGAGAAAAAACCACTTTTGCACTTTGAACTTGGTTTGCAGTAACTGAAATAAGCTGAACAAAGAAGGAATGTGGAAGGAGAAGTGTGGGAAGTAACAACAATTTAAAAGCAACTAAAAAGTAGGACAAGAGAGGATTAATTGCGGCTCTCTATGTCAAATTAGGACATGGAGGGTATGTAAACTTAGAGCTATATTGTTGTCGTTGCGTGCTGTCAAATCATTTCCAATCTATGTCAACCCTAAGGCAAACCTAGCATGGAGTTTTCTTGGCAAAATTTGTTCAAAAGGGTTTTTCCTTTGCCTTTGTCTGAGAGAGTGTGCCTTGCCCAAGGTTACCCAGTGGGTTTCTATGTCCAAGCAGGGATTTGAACCTTGGTCTCCAGAGTCCAGCACTCAGACCATCAAACAATACTGGCTCCTTTAGAGCTATAGCCAGTGTTTTTCTTCTTGAAATTTTCAGATGGGGCAAATCTATCAGGGCGTTTCAGTATACAGTGGTACCTCTACTTACAAAATTAATTTGTTCCACAACCCATTTCGTAGGTAGAAAATTTCATAAGTAGAGGTACATTTTGCATAGAAATGCCCTAATCCGTTCCAAACCCATAGAATAGCCAAGGCTGCGGCTGGAAGGCCGCCTCCTTCCAGCCGCAGTCTCGGCTATTCCTTGGGCTGACTCTGGAAGCGGAGGAGGCCTCCTTCAAGTCGGAGCCACAGCTGTTCCTTGGGCTGATCCTGGAAGTGGAGGAATCGTCCGCTTCCAGGATCAGCCCAAGGAATAGCCGAGGCTGCGGCTGGAAATTTTCTAGTTACAAAATGCTTCTAAAAAATATTGTCTCTACATACACATATGTCTCTACAGCCATTCATATGTAGAGACATATTTGTATGTAGAGACAATATTTTTTAGAAGAAGCGTTTCGTAACTCGAAAATATTGTAGCTAGAGCCTTTCGTAAGTAGAGGTACCACTGTAATTTCCTGTAGTTCACAGTGTTGTTGTTTTTAAAAAAGTATCCAGCCACAATTTTTGGCATTTGAAACCAGCAGGTATTACTCATTTTGTGTTTACTAGAAATTATCCTTTTTCTGTTGAAGGTGATATGTGGGGAAGATTTTGGACAAATTTATATCCATTGATGATTCCCTATCCAGCTAAACCAAATATTGATGTATCCTCGGCAATGGTGGAAAAGGTAGGCCATGTACATGGGTACCAACTGTTAATGTGCTAGCAGCATTTTGGTTTTTGGCTTTTAACATGATATTATACCAGACATTTGAACTCTGAAAAGTAGTTCTTGATAGCATTATTATTTTGTTAGTACTTGATAGTCCTCTGTCTAGTGTAGGTGCATAAACAAAGCAGTGTCGCATATGGAGCATCCATGCAAAACAGGGAGATATCAGTTTGGTTTTCACAGGTACAACAAAATGCTAACTCTGTACTTAGGATGACAGTGAAAAATTCAATAGAGGATGGGAATGGAATGGTATAAATGAAGCTGCAAATTTTTGTTTCAGGTCTCACTTATATTTTATTTATCATTCATTCTTCACATTTTGAGACCATCCAATAACTGAATTCCTCTGTGTGCTATACAAGAAGCACTTGTATCACTTTCATCTAGGGCTCTGTAAGGTTGGGTTGGTGTCATCTTGGTCCATATTTCTAGTGTCCTTTCCCTCTTCACATGACTTTGAAAGACTTAACAATTCATGCCTGCTACCATTGTCAATTTTATCCAGAATCCAATTTTCTTATATTACACACAGAGAGATTTAATTTATTGGCTTATTTCTATAAATGCCATGATATTAACTAAGGGGGGTTGCAGACTGCCAGAAATAGTGCAAATTGAGTCCACTTTTAGGGTTAGGGTTAGGGTTAGGGAATCATGGGAACTGTATTTTATTGTGGCACCAGAGCTCTCTGACAGAGAAGGCTCAATGTCTCAGAAAAAAAAAACAATTCCCATGATTCCCTAGCACTAACCCTAACCCTAAAAGTGGACTCAATTTGCACTATTTCTGGCAGTCTGCAACCCCCCTAACTTTCTAATCTGAATTAAACACAGAGACCTCAATCAAATTGCTAGTCACAATTAGAATCCATCAAATTATTTCAGTCAGTGTTGACTTACCCTTCATTCATTCATTGGTTCTACTGTAGCAAGGCTAGCAACTGGAGTTAATAATAATAATAATAATAATAATAATAATAATAATTTATATCCTGCCCAGTGGTACTCCAATCAGGGTGGCTTACAGATTTCAAAACATACAGTCCATAATAAAACATATAATACAAGACACCCCCACCCCCTTAAAACAATATTAAATCAACAACAACAACAACATTAATTCACTGGTCAATTTTATTCTCAAAGTGTGTGTGTGTGTGTGTGTGTGTGTGTGTGTGTGTGTAGCTAAAGATGCTGCATAAACAGCTAAGACCTCATGATTTAATTATTTTAAAGATTGCCAGTTAACAGTGAAATCTTATGTTTTTCAGGGCTGGAATGTAACAACAATGTTTAAGGCTGCTGAGAATTTTTTTGCCTCAGTTGGACTCTATGAAATGACTGAAGACTTCTGGAAGAATTCCATGCTTGTGGAACCAAATGATGGCAGGAAAGTTGTTTGTCATCCCACAGCTTGGGATTTGGGGAAATATGACTACAGGTACTGAACACACAAAGATTTTTCTTTCTCTTCTGACTCCTGTGAAATGTTTGCTTACACACTGCACATAAATGAAAACACAGACACTTGTGGGCTGGAATCCCTTCTCCACCGCAGCCATGCACCCATCCTACAAGGATCCCAGAACTAAACATATCGAGCTTTAAAACTAGGAATTAAACTGTGAAACTACTTTAACTGTCTTGGCTCAATCCCACAGAATCTCGGGAGTTGAAGAAGTGAGGTTCCTGTTTTTTGTTTTGTTTTTTAAATTAGAGTTACCATGTTATAATGCAAAAGGGCAATTTCACTGATGCACTATAGCACTGTAAGAAGAAGAAAAAAACATTAACAAGAAAGGAAAGAGAAGGAAAAAAAGGACAATGTTTGTTCTGATACATCTTGGGATTAAAAAGAAATCCACTTAGAGTGGGAATAAAATATTGTAGTTGATGCACAGTTTTCCAGAAGATAGTGCAAGACAACAGGAATGTTGTTTAGATTTTTTTGAAAAAGAGAATTACAACAATAAATACATTGCCGTGGTATATTTGCTTCATCTGGAAGAGCCCAATAATAATTTACAGGGCTTTCATGATGTACTGGGGTGGGGTGGGGGGGTGAGGGGGTGAGGGAATGCCCTTGAAGACTCATAAGCTGCAGCCACTGAAAAATTCAATATCTAGATTGCATAAACCACATAATAGCTATTTTAAAGGAAATACATTGGCTTCTAAAATGCTTCTGGTCTGAATTCAAGCTGCTAGTATTGACATTCAAAATCCTAATGCACACAGGAACTTGTTACTTGAAGGAGTGCTTCTTCCTATATATACCTCCCCATGGTTTGAGTTCTGTTGGAGCAGCCTTCCGTTTGTCCTATCAGGCAGGGCAATATGTTCTCTGCTATGGCACCCCAGTTACGGAATACAGTCCCCTTGAAGATCCAATTGACACCCATGCTGTTTCATTCTGGTGCCAAATTAAAATATGTTGGGGGGGGGGGGGGGTTATGATAGATTTCTCTGAAATTTGAAATTTGAACCTGAGATGTTTTAAATTTTTAGCTACTTTTAACTGCTCTGTTTTAAGTGTTAAGTAGTTTTAATATGCTTTTAGTCTTTCCCTTATTTTCATTGCTTTACATTGTTTTAAACTGTTCAGAAATTGTTTTTATTGTATGTAACCCTGAAATCCTCAGATATAGGGCAGGACATAAATATTTTAAATAGATGATGATGATGATGATGATGATGATGATGATGATGATTGCCAAATGCAGGCAGACCTACCCCTGGATGTTCATTGTTCGGGACAGTGAGGAACACTTGAATTAGAGCATGTTCATAAACGAGTGGATTGGTTACGAGGACAATTGACTCTTCTGGACAAACAATCAAAGTAGAAACAAATAAATTATTTTCAGTATGATGGCCATGTTAGAGTACATACTATATTAAATACATACTATATTAAATATGTATTGTCCAGTTTTTGAGTTACTCTGAAGTAATTAATATTACTTTCTTCCTGGTTTTCAAGTAACCATATGGGGCCCTATCAGGATTTGGGCCACAATGCATAGAGATATGGGTTGGCTAAAACCTCCTCCCTGTATTTTCTTAAATATTCTCCACCCATTTGTGGAGGACAAAAATAAAGAGGGAAGGTAAATCAGCTCTTACCAGTAGAGGATTATTATTTTTAAATCCTGTGTGAAGTGGACATGAATTGGACGGGAGAAAATAGAAACCTCTTCTACCAATAGACAGTGGCCCTGATCTATGTTAGGAGACCATGAATTTACCTGTTGTAAGGAAGAGATCCTAAACTTCATGTTACATATTTAAAGTTATGTATTATTTAGCCTTTCATCTGTTAAACAAAAAGCTACAAAGAGATGTGTGGTACATTGAAGAGTAACAGATTTATTGTTGCATCAACCTTCATGAACGATAGTCCATTTTGTCAGAATGCTATCTTGAGTTTTGAAGTCTGTACTGCATTTGTCTGTAGGATCAAGATGTGTGCAAAAGTGACTATGGATGACTTCCTCACAGCACATCATGAGATGGGCCACATTGAATATGATATGGCCTATTCCCACCTTCCTCTTTTGCTCAAAGGGGGTGCCAATGAAGGGTTCCATGAAGCTGTAGGAGAGATCATGTCACTTTCTGCAGCTACTCCAAAGCACCTGAAAACCCTTGGCCTTCTGGAGCCTACCTTTCAAGAAGATAGTGGTAAGCTGGCATTGGAAGTTGTTGGCAGTTCTGATAGTGCAAGATTTCATAACTATTATTAATGTATCAAAATTGTTTTGGAAATAATTTTCCTTTAGTTTTTATTCTCTTAAAGATCTCTTTGGCTGTATCCACACTGCAGAAATAATCCAGTTTGACACCTCTTTAACTGCCATGGCTCAATTCTGGGAACTGTAGTTTGTTGTGACATTATTGCTCTCTGATGTAGGCCAGAGTAAATGGGCAGGGAAAAGTGGCTTGATCCTGGATTTTCTGAAAACAAATCAAAACCTCACTGTCTACACTGCCTACTCCCAAGTTGAGTTGAATACCCATGAGCTGTCTGCACTGCATGGTGTCAGGCCACTCTGCATTGTTGTTTTTTGTCACCTCCCCACAATTCATGGGCACCATCACACAAACAAACCACATGAGACCTCCAGTTCCCTCCCTCTTCCTGCCCAGATGCCATCCCATTGGACTCCCATCTGTATGACCAGTCACACAGTCACACATGCGATGCACTGCCTGTACAGTGCATTCATGCATTGATGTGCCAGTGTGGATTATTCCAAAGAAGGCTAAATATATCACAAAACTATAATTCCCAAAATTCCATAGCATTAAGCCATGGCAGTTAAAGTGATGATGTTGGATAGTCCAAAGCTTAGAGGTGACATGTTAAAAATAAAATAATTTTTAAAAATTTGTCATTAATTTTCAACATATTAATAAGAATTATTCAAAATTTATAATTTTTGTGCAACAGATAATACTTGCTTCCTATTGCAAAAATGTTAATGGGGAGACTTGGTTGGACATTTTTAGTGATTTTCTGCAAGGTGAAAAATATGAAATTGAAAGTAGTATGTTAATAATGGGATACAAAGAGATCTTATAGTATTTAGTCTCAAAGATGCTACAAGATCCCTTTGCATACTGATATTCCAGACTAACATGGATATGTCTTTGAAGGTTAATAGTGGGTTATGTTACTCATAAAAAATTGCAGTCAATTAGAATATATTGTTTTCCCCCCATAACAATTCCAAGTTCAGGGTTAAGGATGCTATTTTTACAACTAATTATTTGGCCTTCTGTAAATTATTGATGCTCTCTTTTTGCCTTATTTTAACATTTTCCTGTGTACTATTAAATCTAAAGAAACTTACACATTGACTCTCTTTTTTGCCTTATTTTTCATATTTTCATGTATAATGAAATTCATTATATTAATTGTTGTCAGGAAGGCTATTATATAGGGTGCATGTAGTAGTTATGTTTTTTTTAACTTTTGTATATTTTATGCAATTTTATATTGATTTAATTAGATGATTTTAATTGTTTTTAATTTTTATTGTAAAATTTTAAAATGATTTCATCTGTGATCCACCTTGGGTCCCTTTCCAGAGTATAGAAAGAAAGAAAGAAAGAAAGAAAGAAAGAAAGAAAGAAAGAAAGAAAGAAAGAAAGAGAAGGAAGGAAGGAAGGAAGGAAGGAAGGAAGGAAGGAAGGGGTCACCATAAGTTGACAAATGACTTGAAGGTGTACACACACACTACTCATACTGTTCTATCTGAAGAAAACTTTTCCCACTAAATTTTTTGGACTTGCAAAAATAGCAACAGCAAGAGCTAGTTTGGTGAAAAGTGACTTTTAAAACTTTTGTAACTTTTGCCAGCCAATCTTTACTTGTAGTTTTCATACAATCCTTTCAGCCAGTTTTGCTTTCCACTTTAGAAACAGATATCAATTTCCTGCTCAAGCAAGCCCTCACTATTGTTGGAACAATGCCTTTCACTTACATGCTAGAGAAATGGCGGTGGATGGTTTTTTCTGGGCAGATCCCAAAGGACCAGTGGATAAGAAAATGGTGGGAGATGAAGTAAGTAAAGGAAATGGTTTGAAGGGCCTGAAAAATTTCTGGGATATAAAATTATATATATATATATATATTAGAAGTATGTTTTTAAAAGTCATGTGACTATTCCATAAGATTGCCTATGCTACTCCCCAATTCTAAAAATTGTTTTATTTCTGTTATGAAAGTGTAGAAGGACCTTTCTTCTAAGGATCTCCGCCAAAGGCACACATGTCTTTCCTTTACAGAAGTGACTGATGTATGCATAACAACAGATGCTGTTATGATGCACTGGGCTTGTTCCCACTTACATTTAAACTGGTTTGCGATTTGCCTTCACTCCATGTTCGTGAATCGATTCCAAAAGGTCCGTCGTTCCCACTATGATAATATATCTTTTTATTATTCCCTTGTAATAGCTTTTTTTTTTTTTTTGGTACGATTGTCATTCCCACTAGTTTCTGCCACTTCAAAATGCATGTCAATCATCTGTGCATCATCTGTGACACAAGTGGCAACATGGTGAGGACAGGGCCATTCCAGGAGCTGAGTGGTGCAACTTTAGCATCTGCTTTCCTTTGCCCCTCAGCAACCCAGGATGCTCAAGCACACCATTTCCCCTTTGAGCAGCCCGGCTTGGGAACTATTTTTTTTTTTTAAAAAATTGACAGCATATGTGATCCATTGGTTTTGCAAATACTTGCCTTGCTAAGTTGCAGACAACCCATAATTCTAAGTAGTTACAAATACAATGGATCACATATTCTATCATTTTTTTTTATTTTAAAAAAAAATCATGCGCCCATAGATGACACCACAAGTACAAAGGCAGCACTGGTGGTGGTGGGGAGATGGCTGATTTCCCAAAAACTGAGGAGGGATGGTAAATACCCCTCTGCCATTAGTCCCTCTCCTCCAAAATGATCTAATTCAGATTCATCATTCCCACTTGTTGAACACGCTTCTAAATCAATTGTTTTCAAAAGAACGGCCAAAGAACTAATGTCAGGAAACAGTGAGTTTTTACATTTGCCTCACTTCGGGCCTCGGCAGACGGCTAATAGAGCCGTCTCTGAGGCAAGGAAGAGGAGGGGCAGCCGCATGCTCGGCGCCCCTTCCTCTTCCCGAGGTTGCCCTCGGAGCAGCCGGCCCTCCGCACGGCCGGCGCTCCCAGGGCAACCTCCCGCCACAGCGTCCGCACACGCTGCGGCGGAAAAGTGCGCCCTATGCTTTTGGGGTGCACTTTCACTGACATCTGAAAGGAGCGCTGATTTAGCGCTCCTTTCAGGGGCGCTGACGGTGCACCGCGGTGCAGATGCCTCGCTCCCGCGGCGCACCGTCCCACAGCATCCCGGACGTCCTCGTCTGCTTCCCCCCTTCATTGCGATTGCAACTGTACACAGTAGGGTCGGAACCGGTTGCAAGTGGGAATGAAAGTCATATAACCCAATCAACAATTCGCTTTACATCATAGTGGGAACTGGGCCACTGTTTACTTTTTACCTGCAGTGCATCAAAGAGCCAGGTCTAGGGAATACTTTTTCAGTTGAATTCCAGGAGCTGAATTCCAAATTGGGAAGTGTGGATACCAGCAATTAGCAAGGCCAAAAGGATAGCATACTGCCAAAGAAAAGTGGGCAGGCCAAGATGTAATTTTTATTTCCCCAGCTATCATGCAAAACACAGCCAGCTCTTACTCGGGAGCAAGCTGCAGTGCAAAGCCTCCTAAATGGCACTTGAAATCTCACATACATGCCACAGTTTCCCAGGCTGCAAACCAGAGTTTGGTTCCATCATGCCAATGGGATCAAATTACAAAACTGATCACTGATCAGATATAAAGGAAAAAGAAGTTTAAAGGCCACATACAGGGACCCCCTTGACCTACATCTGGCCTAGGGAGATTGAAGTTCCTCCTCTCTGATCAAACCTCACTTCCCTAAAAAATGGAAAATTCTTGATATTTCTCTTCTCTACAGACGCAAGATAGTAGGTGTTGTGGAACCATTGCCACATGATGAGACATACTGTGATCCTGCAGCTCTCTTCCATGTAGCCAATGACTACTCTTTTATAAGGTAGGGTGAATTGTTCCAGTCATTACTTCCTATACTCATTGGTCACAATCTTATATTTAATTGTTGTTGTTGTCACTGTGTGCCTTCAAGTCATTTCCAACTTATGGAGATCCGAAGCGCAACCTATCATGAGTTTTTTTTGCAAGATTTGTTAATGTGACTTGCCCAAGATTTCCAAGCAAGGATTGAAACCCTGGTCTCCAGAGTTGTAGTGCAATGTTCAAATCACTACAATATGTTGGCTCTCCTTACATTTAATGTTTTTTTGCCGAATGGAACCCATGTCCTTAAATAGAATTTATCAGAAAACAGTAACTTGGACCTGCATTAGAATGTTGCAATAGGAAATCTCTGAAGAAGAGTCAGCCATTCCACCTAAGAAGGGCTGCTGAGCATGCTTAGTTTTCATGAGAGTACTCTTTATTCACGGGGAGTTGACTTGGCATGCTGATAACTCCCTCTTATTTCTCACTATCAATGTTAGCACAACTGTTGGAATTTCCTTTTAGAAGAAGTTATTGTTTTTTCCTTGTTATTGTTCATTAAGCTTAGGGGGTGTATAAAGGGTGGCTCTGTGCTGCCCCCGGAAGCACTGGATTGGGGCTGCGGCAACCACATGCTGTGGCCCCGATCTGGCTTTTTGCTGCTCCTTTTTGGAGAGGCAAAAAGCCGCCCTTAGTGCCATGGCCACAGCTCTTTTGCACACCTTTGGTGCAGCAGTCTACACACTGAGCTAACGGAGCACCCCAACACTGTGCGCCATGTGGTGGGGCATGCGGCATGATCGTAGCGTTGGGGCAGAGTCATGGTAGCTGGCATGCGGTCGTCCCAGCTGAACTCCAGCCCCAAGCCGACCCTTTTGGCCAGTCTGCACAGGCCCTTAGTGAGCCAGTTTATATAGATTACCAGGAAAAGCTCAAAATCTTCTAGCAGAATTGTGTTTTCAATTCTGATTTCTAGCTGTGCATTCCTCCTAAGAAATCATCTGCTATTTGAATTTTGCCCACCTCATATGCATTCCCATTGTTTACATTTCCATTGCTTACACTGAGGGAGAAAAGAGGCAGGCACTGCTCCATCATGCTTAGGCCCAGAGGCAGATGAAAGGCCCTCCCTCCATTTCAACTGCCATTGCCCTGGCTTTGGAGAGAGAGAAAAAAATGGCAATATCTGCTGGAACTGATCCCCTTCCCCACTGCCATTCCCTTCTCCTTTTGTGTCATGTCTTTTTAGATTGTAAACCTGAAGGGGCAGGGGATTGTCAATTAGCAATCTGTAAACAGCTCTGAGAGCTTTTGTGGCTGAAGAGCAGGGTAGAAATACTCTGCATAAATAAATAAATAAATAAATCACATTCTCCAACTCTTTCCTTCAATATAAACTAAGAAGTAGGAGTGGAAAGAATATTTGATAATATTGGAGGAAATGGCTGGGAAACATGTTCTGCTTGTTGAGAAACTCTGATAAGAAGAATCCTGACTTGACAGGAATCTTTGGCGATTGGGACTTTTTCTGCACAAAATTTTCATGTGGTTGTTTTTGTGCATAGAACAGCCTTTTCTGCACACGAAACAGGATTTTCCTCACAGAAATATTATTTCCTGTGCAGAAAATACAGTTTCTTGCAAGAAAAGGGTGTTTTTCAGCACAAAACAACTATGTTTGAATTTTGCTCATAAGTCCTGAGTTATGAATAGGCTTCAATAGCTGTGTGGTTTTTGAAGACTTTCTTACAGCAGAAAGAAAATTGTTAAAATGATTCCTTCCCTCATTCAAGGAGAAACTGAGGGAAGAATTATATCCCTATAGGAAATAATGAGTTACAAGCAACATAGTTTTATTTGCAACAACTTACCTTTTTGGTAAAGATGGTGGAATGAAGTTATACCTTTTCTGCGACCGCTCCCAAATTATGGAATGGCCTGCCAGACGAGATCCATCTTATTACCACTCTTACTGCCTTTAAAAAGGCAGTAAAGATGGATCTCGTCTGGCAGGCCTTCCCAGAGTAACTTCCCGGCTCTTCCTTTAGATGGTCTGGCTTGTCAATCCGCTCTCCTTCCCCTAGCCACTATTGTTTTTGTTTTTATTCTATGATTTTATTATTGATGCTGTTTTTAATATTATTCTAGTTTAATCTAATTTTAAGGGGTGGGAGGGTTAGGGGAAGTAATAATAATAATAATAATAATAATAATAATAATAATAATAATAATATGGTTTATTTGTATACCGCCCCAGTGGGAAACCAATCTAGGCGGTGAACAAGATTTATAAAATTACAGACAAGTTAAAACAACAACAATCCCTCCTCCCCCTTAAAAAGTTATTAAACAATTTACTATTAAAACAACTGCTATAAAGCAGTAAACAATCTACAAAACAATAACATGTACAACACTCAACACACGACTCAGCACGCGTAACAGTCCCCTGCAATCAATTCAAAGAAATTGCAGTGGGTAATGTATTTTACTCTTGCATTATTTTAATCTGTTGTACGCCGCCCCGGTTGCCACGCAGAGGGGTGGGTTAGAAATAAAAATTATTATTATTATATTAATTATTATATTACAAAAAACAACATATCTAGGAGAAACAACAACAGTTTTAGGTGATGATTATTAATTCATTTATGAGTAGAATTTTCTAGTTACTTGTGTAGATAACTACAATAAATACTGTTGCAATATATTATTTAGCATATAATTTTAAAGGGTATTTGAGAGAGGCAGCATATTGTAGTAGTCAGTGTGTTGGACTAGGATTCTGGAGACCAGGATTCAAATCACCACCTGGCCATGGAAATCCACTAGGTGATATTGGCTAGTGCCAAACTACTTCTGGACAAATTTTGCCAAGAAAATCCCATGATAGATTCTCCTCAGGGTCACTATAAGTTGCAAACAGCTTGAAGGCACACAACAATAACATTTGAGAAATATTTTGAGTTGAATTTTTCAAGGTTTATGGCATTATTTTATGAATTCAAGGTTTTCCTATCTCCATTCCTTCCAATGAGCAGAAAAGTAATGAGGAACAGGAATTACTCTATTTAGTAACATTAACTACAATGAAGTATCTGGAATATGTTCCTTTTAATAAATTACTATAATGACTTATTTTTTGAAAAGCAACTTTTCAGATTTTGATTGATCATATATATGGGCAATTTAGGCAGCATCTGCACTGCAGAATAATGCAGTTTGACATTGCTTTAACTGTCAGTCTCCAACCTTTGGAATCCTGGGATTTGTCATTTGTTGTAGCATGAGAGTTCTCTGACAGAGAAGACTAAATAGCTCACAAAACTAAAAACCCCATAATTCCATAGCATTAAGCCATAGTAATTAAAACGGTGTAAAACTACATTATTTCTGCAGTGCAGATTAGACCAGAGTCATAACCATGCTCTAGGGCTTTCATTTTTGCTTTTGAGGCAGTCTTAACCATTTTGATTCAGCAGAAGAGTCTTGGTTGGGAACAACAAGCATTTAACTGCCCCTCTCTTCTCACTCAACTGTCTCCTGCATTTTGCGCCTTCATGGTGTGACTAAACTTACTTAAAACTAAAATTGTATAACATGTTTTAGACTGTTTTAAGTTGTCCTTTACTGTGTTAAATGCTTGAAAGAGTTTTTTTATTGTTCACATTGATTTTATTTATACACTTCCCATATAGATCAAGATAAAAAGATTTAAATAAATAATAAAATATTACAGAAAACCACTCTGAGTGTTTTGGCACACTAATTTTTCAGATGCTGAGGTTTATGAGTGTAAATCTACACTGTAGAAATAATGCAGATTGACACCATTTTCAGCCACTATCGCTCCATACTATGGAATCCTAAGATTTGTAGCTTTACAAATCTTTAGCCTTCTCTGCCAAACTGTACTAGTGCTTCACAAAACTACAAATTCCAGAATTCTCTAGAATGGAGAATTGGCAGTTGAAGTAGTGTCAAATTGCATTATTTCTACTGTGTAGATTCAGCCAGAGCTCCACAGCATCATTTGGATCATTTTTATTTGAATGTAGTCTGAAGATATTTTTGACCATTCATAATATTTGCATTTATTTATAAATGTTCAGACTGAACATGCATTGAGGTCCACCTTCATGTTTCCCAGAGGAACCACCAGCACCTTGGTATTCTTGAGAGAGAAATCATCCCCTGTTGTGCCAACTAACATACATCTGAATCCTGTGAATTGTCCCAATTGTGGTTTGTTGTTGTTGTTGTGCACTTCCAAGTCATTTCTGACTCATGGAGACCCTATCATGGGTTTTCTTGGCAAGCTTTGTTCAGAGAGGGTTTGCCATTGGCTTCCCCTGAGGCTGATATATGTGATGTGCCCAAGATCACCCAATGAGTTTTATAGCCGAACAGGGAATTGAACCCTGATCTCCAGAATTGCAGCATTCAAACCAGTACTCACCCTGGCTCTCTCCCAATCATGGTAGATCCCTTGAATCAGATGTTGTGATGAATCTACACTTACACAAATCCATTGATTCAGTGGCCTTTTGTGGTTAGGATTACCAATAGGATTCAGCTTGTATAGATCTACCTTTTCAGGTCTGTCTGCTATGTATTTGTATGGGTAAAAAATAATAATTCATCTCTACTTATTATTTATGCCTTCTTGGGCCATCCCCAACTCAAGACATCACAGACTATCAACAGTCTTAAGAGATGTTGTCTCAGGATACTGAAATTGGATCTCCACCCACAGAAAATCCATAATAACACAAAGGGTGTGAATAAATAAGAGCACTGAACAGTTTGTCTGAGTGAATGGATATGGCTTGTCATGAAAGGGTTAAAGTATGCTGTACATATTTATGGTGTGGAAAGAGTTGAAATATTGCACAAATGCAAAGGCTTGCTAAAATGTTGAAATCTCATAGTGCCTGCATTCTTAGATTATTTTTACATTTTTTGCATTGAGACTCCTGCATTTTTGAGATAATAAATTATGCTCATTAATGCAAGTGGGCCATGTGAGTGGACTGGCTGAAAGCACAATAGTCTTCAGAGTAACTGCCAAAATGGTCAAATTGAGACCTGAAGCAGATGAAGCTCTTGTAAAGAGCTGAATCACTTTGGGGTGGAGTATTACCAGATTTTTTAAAAGAATAATTTACATTTGTCAGATTCAACCTTATGAATGGTTCATATAAATAACAGTATTCTGTGCCAGTAAAAAAAATGGCAGCAAAGAAACTGCACAATCAATATTTTAATATCGCTTCTGGAACACTAAAAGTTTGTCTCTTAATTGTTTTTAAAAAGCAGTATTTAAATTCCAAGGCTTTAAAAATTATTGTAAGTGGAGATTTGATTTTTCCCCCTTACCTTCTCTTTTCTTATTTCCAGATATTACACAAGGACACTTTATCAGTTCCAGTTTCAAGAAGCACTTTGCAAAGCTGCTGGCCATACAGACGAGCTTTACAAATGTGACATCACTAATTCCACAACAGCTGGTCACAAGTTACGGTAACTCTCTACCTTGTATAATATAAAATGAACAACTTATAGTAAAATTCATCCTTCATAACTGGTACAAGTAAAGACTGTCTTCAGGCTCATTCCCACTTACATTTAACCCAGTTTATGATTTGCTTTCACTCCGGGTTGGTGAATCGATTCCAATCGATGTGTTGCTTCCACTATGGAAGTGGGTCTTTTCTTTATTCCCTTCTTTTTTTGGCACAATTGTCATTCCCACTGCTTTGTGACCCTTCAAAATGCCTGTCAATCATCTATGCATCATCGGTGACACAACCAGCAACACATTCAAGAAAAAACGGGAGGGAGTCATGGGTGCTGTGATCAGAATCCTATCCCTCACTAGTTTTCCATCCCTCACTAGTTTTTAGAGAAATCTGCCATTTCCTCCCCTTCTTCTTTCCCAGGACCCATCCTACATTCCAACCTTCTGTCCAGGAGGAATTCCAAAACAGCCTCCATTCTGAGCTTGATTAGGAAGCATGGCCTCCAAGTCCTGCAAGGCTGGGAGGTCACCACCTCAACTCCCCACATCCTCCAAGTCTGGAGGTCACCACCTCAACTCCCCATGTCCTCCAAGTCCCCTGGATGCATGCAACAGTGTGTGTCATATGGACACCTCTCCTCTGGGATGCATGCAGCCATGGGTGTCATATGGAGGACTTTCCTCTGGGATGCATGCAGCCATGGGTGTGATATGGAGGAATCTTCCCTGGGATGCATCCAGCCATGGATGTCATATGGAGGACTCTCCCCTGGGAAGCATGCAGCCATGGACGTCATATGGAGGATTCTCCCCTGGCTGTGGTGCTGCCCTCCCAGCCTTGCAGACTTGGAGAACATGCTTCCTAGTCAAGCTCAGCATGGAGGGCATTTTGGAATTCCTCATGGACAGAAGGTTGGAATGTAGGATGGGTCCTGTGAGGGAAATGGCAGATTTCCCCAAAACTAGTGAGGGATGAGATACAACCCCACTGCCCCAGTAATCCCTCCCCTCTAGTTTGATGTGATTGAGGTCCTTCGTTCCCACTTGCTAATCACTTCTTTTCAAAAGAACTGCCAAAAAACTAGTGTCAGGAAAGAATAGTTCTTTTGCATTTGCCTTGCTTCATCATGATTGAAACTGAGTGCAGTCAGTTCGGAACAGTTTCAAGTGGGAATGACAGATATATAACCCGGTCAGCAGTTCGTTTTAAATCACAATGGGAACAAGGCCTTCATTTCAAAAACTGGCCTCCACCTCTCCTCTGCAAAGGGCGATCAGTCTTAATTTCCAGTGAAGATGTGACAAATGATAAGAGGACAATTTCAATTTTGTATCATTGACATTTATCTCTCATTCCACCTGCCAGTTGCCCAGATGTTTCTGGTGCAAATTTAGGTTTGGAATCTGGGTGAGGAAAAAGCAGATGCTAGTATCTCCTATCCAGTGCACATAAAGATCTTACATAATGCTGGTGGTCTTTAAAAAAAGCAAGTCTTGGAATTTATTTTTGAGAGGATGCCTAATTTTGCCTGTAGTTAACAGAGTTGCTCACAGCAGTAGTGTACAGTGTATCTGCAAGAGGCACCTCCAATTCATCATGCTTTCCTGAGCATGGGAGAGAAAGCAAGCTTTCCTGGCCATGGAAACTGGGAAATACCAAGCCAGCCCCTTTCCATCATCAAATGTTCCCATTGACACAGAGGCCTTCCAGGCAAGCTAGTTCCCTGATTTTACAGGGCTCTTGATGTTATAGAAAGTCTCTACCCTAATAAACACCCCTTCTCTTCAGATGAGGCACTTTCTACTTAAGGAAAATGATGATGGAGGGATGGGTAGGCACTCTCTTGCTCCCATGCATGCTGAAAATATCTAAATAGAATTAGGGAGTATATGAGGTGCCTCTGACAGATTTTTTCATTCCCACTCTGAGAAACTCTGAATAGGGCTTCTGTAGACTACACCTTTCTGTTTATTCCTTGACAAATGTGATATCAAGGTTACGCAGATAGTGGCTACATGAACTTTACCTAAGTATGATTTCCCCACTTTAGAGTTTTTTTCTCCCAGAGTTTGGTAATAACTACATATACATAAAAGAGTATTTGCTGTGAGTTTTGCAAATATGATCAGAAAAGCTTTTAATTGAATTAATTGAATTATGTGGTGGGAGGGAGATGTCATTCTAAAGGATGGAGGAACCCTGGCGACAATAGAGGGAGAATTTGGGATAGAGGAATACACCAAAGGGTGGGGTGGGGGAAAAACAATAAAAAGCAGTAGGAGACAATAATCTATGGTTATGGATGCCCCTGAACTAATGCACAGAGCATAAGATATAAACAAAATGAACTTGAACTGTTGACACAGAAAGGCAAATAGAATTTAATAGGCATCACTGAAACCGGTGTGATGTAGTGCCAAAATGGCTGCATCTCCAGAAGTATAGGAGCCCTGGTGGCACAATGGTTAAATGCCACCACTGCAGCCACAACATTGAGTTTGATCCTGGGCTCCAAGGTTGATTCAGCCTTCTATCCTTTCATAGGTCAGTAAAATGAGTACCCAGCTTGTTGGGGGCAATTGGCTTACAGATTGTAAACCACTTAGAGGGTGGGAGGAGGAATTGGGACATTGGATTGTTTTTATTGTACTATTTTAACTGTTGTAAGCCGCCCCGATTGCGATGCAGAGGGGCGGGTTAGAAATAAAACTTATTATTATTATTATTATTATTATTATTATTATTATTATTATTATTAAGTGATATAGAAATGTAATTTACCACAAGGGCCATCCAATCCAACCCCTGCCATATAATATGCAGATAATTTCAAGAGAAATCATGGTACCACAACATTCCTTACTTGGAATGCTGTGTCCAATTGTGGGTGCCTCAGTTCAGGGAAGAGTGATGAAGATGGTAAAATATCCAGAAACTAAGCCCTATGAGGACTGGCTTAGGGAAGCTGGGTATGTTAGCTTGGAGAAGAGAAGATTTAATGATAGCCATAATTAAATATCTGAAAGGATGCCATGTAGAAGATGGAGCAAAGATGTTTTCTGCTGCTCCAGAGATTAGGACATGTATTCAAATTAGAAAAAAAAAGTGTTCCTACCTAAATATTAGAAAGACCTTCCTGATAGTAAGACTTGTTTGACAGTAGAATGGACTGCCTTGGAAGAAGATGGGCTTTCCCATTTTTTTGATGCCTTTAAACAGACTATATGCCCATCTCAGAAGAGTTTTTCAGCTATATATTCCTACATGACAGGGGATTGGGCTGGATGTCCTTGCAATCCAGTGATATGATTCTGTGAAATAAAATGCTAGTTATAAACATTCAGCTCCTTTTAATGATCTACCAGAGAAATATTTAAATCTCAGCATTAATGTAACAAAATTATACCATCATTATTGAGAATAAATGTTTTCACCTTGGCAACTGTATAACTACTTTGCATTACTGTTACAACTTAAGGAATAGCTGGACCCCCTTTGTGATATAACCCCCTCCCCCAAACTTGATAGAAATATCATTCACCCATGCTCCAATAGCTGGCAGAATGGCCCTCTTTTTTCCCTTGCCACTGATGGCTGGTAAAGTAAGTGGAAAATAAAAAATATATGATAATAGTGCCACAATCATGACTAAGGTAGCAATCATGAACATAGAACAGTTACTTAGATTTACTCATCCATAACTGTTCTGTATTCATGATCACCACTTAGTCATGACTGCAACACTATTACCATTATTATTTGGGTGGGGGGCTAGGACAGGAGAGTTTACCTAGTTAAATATACTTAACTAAGGAGACTATCCCACCACTGAAATAACCCAGTTTACCTCTTCCGAACTGAAGTCTAATTCGGAGGGCAGCCGGGTCCTATCACAAGGATTTTTCCGCCAAAGCCTCCGGGCAAGTTCAGCCCGGCTGCAGCCCGGGTCCCCAGTGCGCTTTGGCAGCCTTATTTCAAAATTGGGATTTCCAACTTCAAAAAATGGCCACTGAAGCATGCCAGGGACCAGGGCTGTAGCCGGTGGACTCGCCCAGCAGCTTTGGTGGCAAAATCCTTGTGATAGGACCAGATGCCTCCTGAATTAGACTTCAATTCGGAAGAGGTAAACCAGGGTATTTCAATGGTGGGATAATCTCCTAAAGGCTGCATCTGCACTGCACAAATAATCCAGATTGACACCACTTTAACTGATATGGTTCAATGCTATGGAATTCTGGAAACTGTAGTTTGTTGTGGCACCAGAGGCTCTCTGGCAGAGAAGGATAAATGTTTCACAAAACTACAATTCCCAGAATTTCATAGCATTGAGCCATGGCAGTTAAATTGGTGTCAAACTGAATTATTTCTCCAGTGCAGATGCAGCTTAAGTAGCTGATACAGAACACTGGCCAGAAACTTTGAGTTGCATTTATTTTCTAGACAGGTGGTTTCAAACAAAAAATTATTTTCACAGAATGCAGAGGCAATAGAAAGCATTGATTCCATAATTAGATGAAGTAACTGAATTTTCTCTTTTCCCATTCAGTCAAGTCTCTCTGAACAATGCTCATACAACAGCATGTCAGCAGATCATGCTTAATTGCCATGCTGTTTCTTTTCCACCACAGAGACATGCTGGCCTTGGGAAGATCACAACCTTGGACCAAAGCTTTAGAAAGTGTGACAGGCGGGACCTCAATGGATGCAGCAGCGTTGCTTCGCTACTTCCAGCCCTTGTATCAGTGGCTAGTAAAGAACAACACTGACAGACCTATTGGTTGGGATACAGCCTGGAGTCCATGTAAGTTGGCAGTAGGTAACTAGACTGGGGCCAGGGCTCACTTTTTGGGCTGGGCTGGTGCCTCAGGTCTGTGCTTTTTAATCTTCTTGGTTGTTGTTGTGACTTTTTTAAATTAACTGATAAATGTATAAAACTAGTTTTAATTTTTTAAAATATATGTCTACTATATTTCATTACATATTGTTGACAACTAGATTTTGGACTTAAGGTATCCCCTAATCAAAAGTAATTGTAACTTAATTTAATTAAACTTTCACTGCCCTTCCACTTTCCCTTCTGCCTACGCCCTTCCGTTTAATGCACATATAGGTAAAGGTATTCCTCATTGACAAGGTTGTCAAGTCGTGTCTGACCGTAGGGGATGGTGCTAATTCCCATTACTATGTTGAAGAGTCACATTGTCAGACACTACTCTGTGATCATGTGGCCAGCATGATTGCACAGAATGCTGTTTATCTTCCCAGCAAAATGGTACCTATTTATCTACTTGCATTTGCATGCTTTCGAACTGCTAGGCTGGCAGAAGCTTGGACTAGTGACAGGAGCTCACCCCATCATGCACCCAGGCTTCTTACAATCAACAGTCAGCATCTTAACCACTTGAGCCACTGCATCTCAATTAATGCACATAGTCCCTCCAATTTTCCTTCCACAGAATGGGCATGTAAGAATTTGCCATGTTCCTCTTGTCTGTGTCCCCCAGCAAGTGGCCAATTGTATGAAAAGGTCAAAAACCCCACAAGAGGTGGTTCTGGCTCACCCAGGGAGGGGGAGGCTTTAAGGGAGAGGATGGGATGGTGAGAGAGAACTGGAGCACCTGGGGAATGGGGGCAGTGGGTTGGGTGGCAAGGATCAGAATGTGGAGAATGCAGGGCAGATTATTTGGCCATTGCAGAATTATATGGAACAAGGAATGCTGCCCGGGAAAGAAAGTCTTCTCCAGTTCCACTGCATTTGAAATGACAAATAAATAGAGGACGTGGTAATGATACAGTGGGTCCTCCACATTCGCTGGGGTTAAGGGCACAGGGCCCCCATGAAAGTGGGGGAAAACTCAAATAAAAAACACACTTTAACCAGAGAGAACATCTCTCTAGGAATCTCTAGTCCTCCAGCACAACTCTATGCTCAACATCTGCCAGAAGCTGACCATAGAATCACACTGGAGGACCTACAAATACCTAGGAATCTCTTGGTCATTTAGTGGGACTCTATGGTCAACTTATGGCAGAGTCATGCTTGAGGACCCAGAAATTCTTAAAGAGAACATATTAATCAAATCCATTAATAATCAAGTACACAAAAGTCAAAGCCACAAATGTGGAGGGCCAAATATGCTTCCTTTTTTGCTTTCTTCTTTTTCCTTCCCCACTGTAATGTGCTGCAAATTTTTGCTTACAGATTATACACCAACTTTCATCATTAAGAAGGATAGATCAGAATCCCCCCCACTTTTTCCTCCAGTTGGTGGGGGCTTGGAGGATTCCAAATAAAGTCACTCGGCCACATACAGCCTCTACCCCAATACACTTTTTAACACATATTTTCTACTTTATAATATGGGTCATTAATGCAGTTAGCTCCTGCTATGATTATATTTTCCACTGAAGCTGCTGTTTCATTCATTGAACTAAAATGGCCTCACTGGCTGGGGAGAATGGGACCTGTAGGCTGGTGCATCACAAAAGAAAAGGCTGAAAGAGATAAGTGAGAAATGCAATAATTACACTAGCAATTTAGATAGGGATCAAAATATTTTCCAAGACTAGCCAGGCTAATTCTGTTTTCCCAAAGGCTGCAAACTGGTGCGCACACTCGTTCAGTTTCATCATCTCTGAAATTTTGAACATGTTTAAATTATGTGGGGGAGGGAAATCCAAGAACTTCAAAAGTTAAGAAGAATAAAAATTAGCACTTACAACAGAATAGTGCTAACATTTAATACTATGGTGCATTACAAACTGGGAACAGAAAAGGGCCAAGCACATCACTATTGTCATTGGATGCATTTTCCCCAAAGCCTTGACTCATAAAAATAAAGCCAAATATACACTCTCTAGAGGTGACAAGTTATGGTCAGCTGATGCAAAGGTTCTGTTCACATGTAGCATTACAACCAGAGTTAGAGATTTTACATAAAACAAGGTTTATTACAGTGGTTCTCAAATGGTCGAGCAGGATCCCCAGGGCTGGGTGGCTGGGTATGAGAGTTGCTCAAGGGGAATGTGAGACTTGGAGGATCTGATCACTCTGCCACCTCTTCTCAAACTTTTTTATGTGTAAAATTTACACATGCGTTGAGTTGAATATTTAATTTATTTAAATAATACTGTTCTAATTTGAATGATGTTATTTCCTGTAATATGTTAAAATATTAATGTATATGAATGTGTGAATGAAAATACGTACCTTCATAAACAAAATATTTTTATTCATATACTACATCAAGTTGCAGCTGCATGGCCTCCACATGTTGATGTAAAGGGGAAAAATTAAGTATCACTGGCTTATGAATCTGGCATGTTGGGAAAGACAAACAATAGAGTTTCTGCTTTGAATGTCATGTTAGAACAAACTACATTTGGAAAGTCCACAGATCTGAATTTATCGCTTGGCATATTAAAATGACTCAAGCCTCCTAGGCTGCAGCTGCGAGGTGGGATGGAGAAGGGGATTATTGTAAGCCAATCGCTGCTGAATTGCTGGTTGCTATCAGCCCAGGTCCCAGCCGGGCTCAGCCGGTGCTTTTTAGAAACCGGCAAAAGTGCCAGCTGAGCCCAGCTTGGACTCGGGCTGATGGTGGTTGGCAATTTGGTGGTGATTTAGCTTGCAATAATCCCTGCCTCCATCCCATCTCTTGGCTGCAGCCTGGGAGGGTTGAGTCATTTTAAAATGCCAAGCGATAAAGTCATTAGTTTGGCTTCTCCTGCTTAGAGAAGGAGCTGAGTGAAAGCCATTGAACAACAGAGTGAGATGGAATTCTTCTGAAGTCTTGTCTTACTGCGATTTGCAAATGTGACCAAAGTGATTTCAAGTAATCTGACACACCTATACATTGCTAAACAGTATAATTTACCCTACCATATTGCTATTTTTAATGGATGAAGCATACACGAAACATACATTAGGCAGCCTAGATGGAACTATAAACCACCAGGTATAAACTAATGTGTCCACAGATATAGGCTATCAAAGTAAAGAAAATGTTTATTCAACATAAGGTATGAATGAGAACTGAATTGAAATTTTATAGGAAGACTTGTATTTCTTTCCTTTTCTAGATATTGACAATGCAATCAAAGTGAGGATCAGCTTAAAGACAGCACTGGGAGACAATGCAGTGAGTAAAATGGCATAAAACTGACATTATTGTCTTTCCTAAATGAAAATATGCAGCTAACTGAATTATTTTATTTTATTTTATTTGTATCCCATCTTTCTCCCAAAATGGGATTCAAGGAGGCTTACAATAATTTTAAAAGGATACAATTAAAACATTAATTACAAAAGTTAAAAAATTAAATAATACTAATATTATAACATAACAGTTTTAATACAAGTGTATTTAAAAATATCATAATAATTGGATTTAATAATCCTTAAAATTCACTTGATTGTGAATTCTATGTAATTATAGGTGTTTTTTTTTTACAACTCTGTAGTTGCTTTATGAGCTTGTGGATAGAAACCTTTGGGGGGGCATGTTGCACCCAAGTATTTCCTTTCATTTTAATGAGAGAGTGAGGAATAAGCTCAGATTCCTCACATTAAAATCAAGTAAGATCTCCTTCTGTAAACACCTGTGTCTAATTGTTCAGATTTTAAAGTACAGTCACTACATTTAGAAAAGAAATTCATTGCTTTCACAGAAAAACTTCTGAGATTATCAATGGAATGCCTCTTCTCTTAGAAATCCACACATTTGTGAAAGAAAAATGTGTGGAAAGAAAAAATAGCACATCAAGGTGTGTGTGCATTTCAAACATGCGCTCCACTAAGTATGCAAATATTTCAAAAACAGACACATTTGTTTATCAATATACAATATGTACATTAGAAAAATGCATACATTTTTTGGGGAAAATGTTCCCTTGCTGGTCATAGAGTATTTACATTCTTGGTTTAAATTTCATTTTGTATTCTCGTATCTTGTGAAGAGATCTCTTGTTCTTCCTTTTTTGCTGTCATCTTCTAATTCTCCTTGTCCCTGAACACAAGTCATTGAACAGTTGCATTTAAGGTTCTGACTGTATTCCTGTCACTGTTTACTTTTGCTTCCCAACTGCTTGAATAGTTCCATCTGTCATCCACTGAAGCTTTTCTTTCTTTTTGGCTTTGCAATTGTGTCTTTTTTGCATTCTTTCCTCACTATAGCTTTTTGTGGGTTTTTCAGGCTGTGTGGCCATGTTCTAGAAGAGTTTCTTTCTGATATTTTGCCAGCGTCTGTGGCTGGCATCTTCAGAGAATACTGGAATGGAAGAGAGTGGGTCTATATATACTGTGAGACCCAGGGTAGGGAGGAGTGATTCCCATGTAAACTGTGTATTATTCTGTGTTGAATAGGTATTGTTCTGTTGTTAATGGCATGGCTCAAGGGTGGGAGGATATGCAATCAAGGATATTGTCTGCTATTCCCATGTAAACTGTGTATTGTTCTGTGTTGAATAGGTATTGTTCTGTTGTTAATGGCATGGCTTCAAGGTGAGAGGATATGCAATCAAGGATATTGTCTGCTATTGTCTGCTGGGAAAGCCCCTGACCCTGGTTGGTTTCCCATTTGCATTTGCTGAGTGCTGAATTTCTTATTTTGTAGGACTGGTAGCCAAACCTTGTTTACTTTAAGGGTTTCTTCTTTCCTGTTGAAGTTATCCAAGTGTTTGTGGATTTCGATGGCTTCCCTGTGCATTCTGACCAGATAGTTGTTGGCATGGTCCAGAATTTCAGTGTTTTCAAACAGCATTTTATGCCCAGGATGGTTTATAATGTGTTCTGCTACTGCTGATTTTTCTGGCTGGCCCAGTCTGCAGTGTCTCTCATGTTTCTTGACTCGTGTTTGGACACTGCGTTTGGTGGTCCCTATGTAGACTTGTCCGCAGCTGCATGGTATGCGGTAAACTCCTGCGGCTGTGAGAGGGTCTCTCCTGGCCTTCGCTGAGTGCAGCATTTGTTGGATTTTCTTGGTTGGTTTCTAAACTATTTGGAGGTTGTGTTTCCTCACCACTTTCCCTATTCTGTCTGTGCCTCCTTTGATATATGGTAAAAATACCTTCCCTTTGGGTGGTTGCTCATCTTCATTCCTCTGGGTTTTCCTGGGTCTGGCAGCCCTTCTGATGTCTGAGCTGGAGTAACCATTTGCCTGTAGAGCCCAGTCTAGGTGCTTCAATTCCTCTTCCAAGAAATTACAAAATTGGTTTCAGTTGGTTTCCTGCTTCATTTCTTATTCCTATGCCAAGTTTTCCTACAAGCTTTGATTCTGCTCTTTTCCCTATTTTTGCATTCCAATCACCTGTGATTAGCAAGAAGTCCTGTTTTTGTGTGTGATCTATTTCTTTCTGGCATTCTATTCCAGCACAGAATCTTTCAATTTCGTCCTCTTCTGCCTCTGCAGCTGGAGCATGAACTTGTATGATGGGTACATTGATGGGTTTTCCCCAAAGTTTTATCAACAAGATTCAGTCAGATGTTACATTATTTTCTTTGGCTGCTTTTGCTACATCTTTCCTCACTAGAAATGCCACCCCATTTCCTCTTAGATTTTCATTTCCTGAGTCAAACACTGTGTTTACATCTGACTCAATATGACCCATTCCTGTCCATTTTAGCTCACTTACCCCAAGTAATGCAATGTTTATACATTCCATTTCTTGCTTTACTATGGCTAGTTTCTCAATTCATGCTTCTCATATTCCATCTCCCTATAATATGTGTTGTACAGCTTTGGACTTTGTTTTGCCTGTGAGCCCATCAGCATCTGAACATCCTTTCAGCTTGAGTTCAGTGCTACTCTTAGGGGGGATGCAGACTGTGGGCCGCCCCAGAAAATGGAGGATCGAGGCTGAGACTGCCAGACGTGTTGGTCCCGATCCTCCCTTTCACCACCTGGGAAAGGAGCGCAAAAACACCGTTTCTTTCACAGGTGGTGAAAAGGGTGCCCGAAGAGCCGCCACGTAGCTCTTTTGTGCCTCTTCCGGTGCAGTGTGTAAAAACAGTGCCACGATGATGTCCTTGGGAAAGGGTTGGGGTGCCCAGTGTGTGGCTGCCCCTCCCCTTTCCTGTCCCCAAGACGGTGCTTTGCGCTGTCTGTAGAGGCCCTTAGTTGCTCTCTGCTCTGTTGCAGTAGCTCACTGATTACATCCTAGCACTGACATTTACTTTGTGTTGGATTGTTTCATCATAGAGCTTTAATGGCAATAAATCTTCAAAAAAGGGTTTATTATGCTTCTCTTTGTACATTGCTAACAAGCATTAGCTATGACACCACTGCCATTGTCTTTGGGAGACAGTGTCACCTGCCACTACTGCTACTACTCAGAAGATGCTTGGCACTGTTGTCAGCCCCCTCTGCAAAAGCTTTGCTACTTGTTCCTGTTGTGTGCCTTCAGTTGTTTAAGAGTATCTTCACACTCAGCAGAAAGGAAGCTGTGTTGTCTACTGGGACAGGGACCGGATAGGTGTAGATTAGGTAAATTGTCAGAGCCAAGTTGCTTCTTACATTGCTAACTGTATCATTTTGCTTTTAGGGCCAGGAATTCTATACTTGATTAAACCCCAATTTATAGCTGGAGATGTACCCTGAAGCAATTAGCAGGATCATCATATTTCCTTTGGGTATGACATAGGCTAAATTAGTTTAGAATTGCTGAGGCAAACCTCACTGGCTGAACTTCATATCCCACAGTTTATCATTTATATGTTTCCCAGTATAATAATTGAAATCAATCATGTGTTCAGTTTACTTGATAAAACTCAGTTGTTTTTACAGATAGGGCCAAAACTTATTCTGCATAACCTTTTGTTTGAAAAATGCTCCTAAGTGAACAGATCCAAAGAACAAAACTATTAAGTGTGACTGTTATTTTGAATTTACAGTACGAATGGGATGACAATGAAATGTATTTATTCAAGTGCACAATCGCTTATGCTATGAGAACATACTTTTTAAAGATTAAGAATGAAACAGTAGAATTTCGGTAAGTGGTTTTCCTTGATCCTTGTTCATGGTGTTACCACTATTGCTGCAGTAAGGGCGAGGAATTGTTCCACCAATAGCCCCAATGAGCATAGCCAGTGGTCAGGGATGATAGGAGTTGTAGTCCAGCATCACCATAGTTTCTGTCGGTGTGTGGATGATGGGTGTTGCAGTGATGCTCTTTGACACCCAGCAGAATCTACAGGACAAGCTGGCTGCTGTGTGATCCACAGCCACTTTGTATTTCTTACCATCAACTGGCTCAGCTTCTCTTCTTCAGGATCCTGTCTTCCTCAGTCAAGAAGACACATTGTAAAGTCCAAAAGCATAGTTTATTAATGCATATAAAAGAAAAATAAGATAACTAAGTAAAATCCATTGTGATGAACTAATCAAGTTCAGCCATGAAAGATTACATCTTTAACAATCCCAAAAGCTTAGGATCTCAACTTGTTGCAGTTCAAACCACTGCTGCCAGCCACACACTCACATCTTGAATTAAAAACATTCTTAAACAAAAGCTTTTCTAGGCCCTTCCCATACTCCACCTTCTAGGTGTTAACCTTATGATAATTGGATAATGCCTGTATGATGTATATTAACCCTGCCTCTTGCTGTCCATCATCCACCACGTGACTATTTTCTCAAGACCTAACAATGTTTTGGATACTGTTATCAAGCCTTTCTCATAACAAAGTCTGTGTCCATGAGTTGTACCTTTGGGAAAGTATATGTTTATGACTTCTTGGCCATCTGGTGTTAGATTCACTTTGTTTCTCTAGATGTTGTTCTCATGAGGAAAATTCCACACACACACATCTCTACATTTCACCTTTGACTGTATAACCCATCCATATTCTAACAATCCCCTCCTGAAATGTATATATGTGTGAGACCACTATTTTTTGTTGTTGTTGTTGAAACTATCTAAGCACAATGTTAGTTTTGTACACTTAAGGTGACATCTCAATCTGTTGTAACAATTTTTTATGTTCTATCTCTAGAACCTTTGTTAACATATCCGTAGTGTTGTGTTTTGGGTTTTTTATATTTGCTCCCTAGGATTCCATATTATTGAATATTTCTACATTTCACCTTTGACTGTATAACCCATCCATATTCTAACAGTTTCCTCACCCCACTGATACAGCATCTCACAGAGTTATAGCAATTTTTCTAAACCTGTAGACAGGGAACAAACCCTATCTTTTTATTATGGCATTTTTATCATGAATGCATGTGTGAATGATTGTGAAAGGAGGGGCTGTATATGGTTTTGTCTCTGCAGTGGCCTGGCTCATGGCCACTTCCAGAGGAATACAGTCCTTGGGCTAAAATGGTTCCCTACTTCTGGCACAGACAATACTGAGTGTAAGAGACTCTAGGTCCAAAAGCCATCTTAAAGGTAAATGCCACCAGTAACAATCAGAGTACATTGATTTAAAAAAAAAACTTGGTTGTAAGTTGTCCTAAAATGGAAAATTTAGTGCACTGGGCATTCTAGAATAATAATCATACTGCATATATTTATTGTATAGAACATATTGCTACATTCAATACAAGTATGAACTCAATGACTTGAGTCTCTGAAAGAATTCTGGATACCTCGCAGAAAATGAAATGTGTACATCTGAGATGAGAACTAACTGTCTTTATTTGAAGTTCTCTCCACATATGAAAACATTTAATTGAATATATTTCACTGAAACTACAGAGATCTCTAATGCTTTATTTGAAAATTATATCAATCCAGATAGTTTTAAGACTAATGCATGACTTTTAGTAAATATGTTCTTTCTCCAACAGATCAACAGATGTCCATGTAAGTTATGTGACATCAAGAATATCTTTCTACTTTACTGTCAGCATGCCTAATAATGTCTCCAATTTGCTTCCGAAAGCTGAAGTGGAAGAAGCAATCAGGTGAATTTATGAATTCCAACAAATAGTGCATAAAATGAGATGCTGAGTTTTGTGTGTGTTTTTGAGTGAGAGAGAGAGAGAAAGAAAGAAACAGGTATATTGGTATTCTTCTATACAATCACAGCCTATTGGTATTATTCAATGATATAATTAAGGGGTAGGTGAATTAATTCTCTTAGAGCTCAGATATAATAGCAAGTCACAGTGAAGACACAATTTGGAAATTGTAGTTTCCAAACAAGCATTTAATTGTTATTTCAAGTCCTGATTTGTCTTCCTCACACAAATCATGGTTTGCAACCATGGTTTCACATTGTGAATAAACATAATGCATAAGTCATAAGCACAAAAGGAAGTAAACAGTAATATTAAATATGTGAAAAATCAATGCATTAAATCTGTAACTGCTTCTTATGACATATGCAAAATGTGACATCAGTGTGATGAGTATAAGCCTTTTGTGATCATAGAATCATAGAGTTGGAAGAGACCACAAGGGCCATCCAGTCCAACCCCCTGCCATGCAGGAAATCACAATCAAAGCATCCCCGACAGATGGCCATCCAGCTAAAAAAATGAATTTCAACAGAGAGAATTGTAAGGTACTGCTCTTAGGGTGGAAAAATGAAATGCAAAGATATAGGATGGGGGACACCTGACTTAATGAGATTACATGTGAAAGGGATCTAGGAGTCCTAGTAGACAACAAGGTGAACATGAGTCAATAGTATGATGCAGCAGCTAAAATGCCAATGCGATTTTAGGCTGCATCAATAGAGGTGTAGTGTCTAGATCAAGGGAAGTAATAGTGCCACAAGCTAACACAGGAACTGCCCATTTTGTTTACCACCATAAGATAAATAGAAATTAGCCCATGTAAGAAAAGTGTATCTATTTTCTAGTTAAGTCTCCCTAAAGGCATCAGTATGTGTCCCTACTGAGAAGCCTCACTGAGTTCAATGGTACTTATTTTCAGGTAAATATGCATAGGCTGCAATAGCTTATCCACTTATCTGAAAGTAAGACTTACTGAATTCAGAAATGCCTAGGGTTACACAGTATGAGCCTAGAAAAGAAAACTCAACAGAAAGGGAGATGAAGTCAAAGTATCTGTCTTTGGGAAACAAGAAGTTTTAAAACTGACTTTTTTTCAAGTATAGCACCAATTTCAGGAAGAAGTATATAATGGTTAATAGGACCTCAGAAACTAGTATAAGTTTTGAGCTTAAATGTTTGAATTTATTTTTAATGATAAAGTAGAGAAGACATTGGCCTGAAACAGATAGGCCAAATAGAATGGTGGAAGCCCATGCCAGCGTCGTTTGCGTCAGAACTGCAGCAATTGAATATACCTGGTTCCAATTTGGGCTGCTGCCAGAGTCATATACTAGGCTGCTGGAAGGAGCGGAGTCTATCCACTCCTTCTTGGCCCAGTTCTTTGCAAAGTACATTGCCTCTGCACAGCTTCAGGCTGTGTTCAGGGCATGCATCATGTAAACAGCATGCTCCCAATGCTGCCTGAAGCTGCATCATTTTGCCCATGTGTTTCAGGCTAAAGCTAAATTGTAGAGAAATATTTTTGAAGGCTATTTGGTAGAACGTATCTCCCTTTCTGAATCAGCCCAGGCTCTACGATCCTCAGGAGCAGCCCTTCTCTCAGTCCCACACCATCTCAAGCATGGCTGGAAGGGACACAAGAGAGGCCTTTTCCATTGCTGCCCCTAGACTGTGCAACTGCTCCCCAGGGAGACCAGAATGGCCCCCTCCTTGTTGGCCTTCGGCCAGCAGACTAAGACCTCCCTGTTCAGGCAGACATTTAAAACAGAAGGTTTTTAAAGCATGGGCTGGGCTGTTGTATTGTTTTAAAGTATTTTTTAACATTTTTATCTTTTTAACTATATTTTATTATTTTAACATGCAATTGGTTTAAATATTGTAATATTTTAATTCTATTTTAATGTACCATTTTTGTATGATTTTAATTGTCTTGTGTGTTTTTTAATGTTGTGAGCAACTCTGAGTCCATTTTTAGAAAAGGGTGGGATATAAATAATAAATAAATAAATTTAATGTTATGAGCTTTCTCATATTACAGCTGCATTACTGTTGTTGTTCCAGTCATTTCTGGCTTATCATGACCCTAAAGCAGGGGTAGGCAACCTTTCCCCTTTAAGGGCCGAGGGACTTCAGCTCCCCGAAGCCTCAGCCATGTTGGCCAATAGTCCCATGTTGGCCAATAGCTCCTGGGATTCTGGGAGCTGAAGTCCCTCGGCCCTTAAAGGGGACAGGTTGCCTACCCCTGCCCTAAAGCATACCTATCAAGGGTTGTTTTTTTTTTGACAAGATTTCTTCAGAGAGGGTTTGCCTTTGCCTTCCTCCAAGGCTGAGAGAGAGTGATTTGCTCAAGGTCACCCAATGGCCAAGTGGGCATTTGAACCCTGATCTCTGGAGTTCTAGTACAACACTCAAGCCACTACACCACGGTGGCTCTCTTAATTGAGTAGAATCCCTACATCTAATCCAGTTTAAACATTTTAGATGAAATGCAGGGAATATTCCCGAGGAACCTGATCTCTCTCTTTGTTTACAGTATATCTCGGGGACGCATCAATGAAGCTTTCAGACTGGATGATAAAACTTTGGAATTTATTGGAATCATTCCCACACTATCACCACCTTATGAATCCTCAGCGTGGCTAATAGTGTTTGCAGTTGTTGCTGGTCTTGTAGTAATTGGATTCATCACCTTGATCATCCTGGGAGTGAGAGACCGAAAAAAGTAAGTGATAATTTATGGACAGTGCTGCTCCTTCAAACTGATACAGACTCATTTTGTGTACAGAAAAAAACCCTAAAAATATTCCAAACAACATTGTTTTGTTTTGATCTAATCCAAACATACAACAGAGTTCTTCTCTATCAGTGGTAGTGCTTCAACACACCACCATTCAGTATGCAGGAGAGTCTTGATGTATGTCAGGGTTGTGTTTCTGGACTCACAATTTAAGTCGGAAAGATATAAATGGCGGGGGGAGCTCCATAGAGAAACATTTTTGGAGAATAGGGAATGTGTTCCAATAGTGCTGAGTTAGTGATTTTACTCAAGCTGCCATCAGGTTAAGGAAGTTTAAGGCATGAAACACCAGAGCTTACTTTTTCTAGGCTAAAAAAACCCCTCCTTCCAGACAATAAGATTCCAGTTCCTCACACACACATACCAAGAAAGCAGAGGAAATTCCTTCCAGCAACACTAAATTCTAAGATCCTAGTTTCTTCATTCCCCACATGCCCCCTTCTAAGCAGGCAAAGAAGGTCTCTGTCTGAGGCAAGATTCAAACTTTTTCTTCCCCCTCATTCTCTGCCCCCAGCATGCAAAGATAATCCTTCCTGCCAACAACAGCAAGATTCCAGTTTCTTCCTCTATCTCACACTCCTAAGCAGGCAAGGGAAACCTCTTCCTTCCAAGAAGATATTCCTCCATGCATGGCACTGAGACTTTCATCCATCCATTTATTTATTTCTGGAGGAACACTGAAAATTTGAAATGTTATAAATTAAGACTCGCCTGTACTGAGCATTGCTGAAGTTAATAAGCCTTGCATCAAATGCACAGCTCTTATAAAGGACAATCTCACTAGAAAAGAGCAATATTGTTTCATTGTTATGTATGCATATATTCATGTCTTGAAACTAATTTATGATTGCTATGTGCAGGAGAAGACAAGCAGCAGAGAAAGACTTAATCCGAACTGATGTTGCCAACCCTTATCAGAACCAAGGAAAAAACAATTCAACGTTCCTGCAAGAAGAAAACATTTCAACAACATTCTAAAAAAGAAAGAAAGAACCAAAACAGCAGCCAGTTCATTCCTCCTATTAAGGACTGTGTATCAAATCCCAACAATATGAACAGGAAGTGCTCACCAAATGAAGGTTATGTGAAACATTAACTAGATTGCCAGAGCACTGCTGTATTCATGTACCTCTGTGCCTACCACTAATGTTTGGTAATGCCAATCATCTGTTTTGAGAGGAGTAGGCCTGAACCAAAGACCCACACTATTCTATATCCAGTGGGTAAGAGGTGCTGGATTGAGTCCTCTCTGGACAGTTAAATACAATCAAAGCATAGTAGCCATCATATATTCAGCACTGCTGATGGATCTCCTGGCTCACCATCAACAGCCACACATTACCTAGGATGCTAAATGTAGTAAGGTGGCCTTGGAAACTATGCATGCAGCATTCGTGGCCCAGCATGCACACATGGGAGTCTGTGCTGCAATGACAGAGATCACTGATGAGGTCGTAAGTCTCTAATTTTTGTGTCCCCTCCCCACCAAAAAATGGATCAGAATTGTGGCACAGGGCTAATTTTTCTACTTATGTCTTTTCTCTGATGATGATAATCTCCTCATCCCCATATTGTTTGCTCATGAGGGAAAATGTATGTGTGCCACTCATAAAAATGCAATTAGTGGGAAATTTATTGAAATATATCCAACAACCAACCATTTGTTCTGGAACACTTATTTTATTTGCTTATTATCAATTCTTATTTCAAGAGTCTTTGCTGAATTTCATCCACATGAAAAGCTGATATTTAAAATAAAAACACACATTTTCTTTCCTCCTTTTTGTATATGATAATTTTATATAAGAGACTCAACTTTTAAATAAACTTGAAATGCTACTGTTCTTAAAAATACCAAAGGGACCAACTGTGTATAGAACATGGAGCACTTCTGATAGCTCTTTTCAAATTACTGAACTGAAAGACTGTTTCTTCTTTTGTTTCAAGCATTTTGCTCCAAAAATAGAATTAAATTTAGTTTTAGTCCAAATTAGAGTAGGTCCATTGAAATCCATGACACTTATATCAGTGTTGATCAGGTGAAAACCATGTGGCTCTCCAGATGTTGTTGGATGGCAATTCCCAGAAGCCTTAGGCAGTCTAATCAATGGTAAAAATACTGGGGGCTTGTCTATATTACTTATAAACCCTGAAAACCTCATGGCACCTCATTCTGACCTTAGAATGACTCACGCCTGTAGCAGTGGTGGTACCGACTGGTTCACAGGGACTGTGTGGGAAGGCAGCCATCCATCATTCACCCAAAACCTGCATCAGGTAAGGGTGGAGGGATATGGGGCCAGAATACTCTGGGGACAGCCTGGAGTAATTTGGCAAATGTAGACCAGCCCTGGGAGTTACCACATTACTCGCATTCTTTGTATTAATTAGTAAGTCCGTTTCTTTTCACTAGGTCTAGCTCTCTTTGGGAGTAAAATTTGATTCAACCCATAGAACTGAAAAAAAGAATAATGGCAGAATATTTTATAAATGATGTGGGCTTTCCTGATCTTTTTTTTTAAAATAAAAATAAAAATAAAAGGACACATTTCAAGAACTCTGAAGGAAACACTGCAAAGCATTACGGTGTGGGAACAATCAAATCATCAATAATAGTTTGTCAACAGCCGTGCTTAAGGAGGAGTTGTTAACTGTCTGCTGCCAAATGCAAGCCACCTTCTAGGCTTTAGTTCTTCATACGGGTCCTCTGCATCTTAGGTACCAATATCCATGCTGTAATCTGAAAACACACACACACACTTAAATAAAAATAAATTAAAAATTGAAGTGTGTGTAGTATCTTATTTCAAAATCAAAAGTTCAGCCACTGAAATAGATTAAAAAAAACTCTTTAAGGTTTATGAGTGGGGTTTGATAGTATGCTGAACTTTATTTAATGACAAAGTACTGGTTGGAATTTGGCTTGGAAACCCTGGATTCCACCCCAAGCAAGCAATTAAAACCAACTTTATATAGAATTCTTACATAAACATGCAGTGGCAGCAACTGAGCAACAAAAAGCTGTGCCATACAAACAAACTCACTCATAAGAAACAAGCACTGTTTTCCAACTATTTTATGCTTGATTGTCTCTTTGTACAGTGCTGTGGACATTGACAGCGCTTTAGAAATAAATTTTAATAATAATAACTATTATGTCACACTTGTTCTTTTAATCTTATTTCGCTCTATTAAGTGTTGTTATATCAGCAGAACATGTCAAGATGTTTTAGAACACAGCTCAGCATGTTTTGTACATGCTCAACTTGTAACATTTTCTCTGTCTAAGCAAACTGTTATTTCCAATGTGGCTCTACCTCATTTAAACCCTTTGTCACTTTCTGATCTTTTCCCTTCACTACTTTGAATATAGTTGGAGTGGAGAAAGTGCGGTACTGCAAATTGTTTTACTGTGAAATGGTGTTTATTCACCATGTTGAGGAATGGCAAGTGCCCACTAAAACCCATAATTTGGCAAATGCATCTAAAGTAGAATTTAGAGCATGCAAACAAAAAAGAAGACAAAGTACATACCATTAAGGATGGTGTATTCTTCAGGGCTTGTCATGTTCTCTTTGAGGTTCCATGAGTGAGAGCAGGTGGTGAAAGGCGGGACGTTTTTCAGGCAACTGTACAGAAAAGAAACCATGGCAAAACTGGCAAATATAGTTGGAGTAGTTGCGGTACTGCAAATTGTTTCACTGTGAAATGGTGTTTATTCACCATGTTGAGGAATGGCAAGTGCCCAGGAGCAATATGAATAACTGGCTACATGTTCCTGGAGCTTATCATTTGAATATGGAATATTTGAGTTACATGGGAAAAATCACATTCATATTTGTGTATGTTAATTGTGAACCTGTGTGGTGTAGTGGTTTGAGTGCTAGACTAGGACTGTACAATACCTGGCTTCAAATCCCCCCACAGCCCTGGAAACCCACTGGGTGCCTTTGGGCAAGTCCCATTATCTCAGCATTGAAAGCAGGCAATGGCAAACTTATTTGAATAAATATTTCCCAGAAAACCCTATGACAGAGTCATCACAAGTTGGAGTCAATTTGAAGGCACATGATGACAAATAATTATGACTTTAATAGATTTATGCTATTTAAAAAAGAAAAGGCAAAAAAAAAATCACCACATCAGTTTTTTAAGGGCAAATCCAGACTGATTGAAAACTGGAATTTTGTTCCTGTTCTTTCTGATTTTATACAAGGTTAAAAACAAGCAACCAGCCAAGGGAGCTGGTATAAAAATTCTCTGATCATACTGAAGCTGACAGAAAATATTCTGGGATAAACAAAACATGTATGAATCTTCAAAGTAAAAGGAGAACAGGCAGGAACAAAATCTGGGACATTTCATCTTTTAAATCTTTCTGGATGCACCCTTAATTTTTGAAATCTGTTGTTAGTTTTAAGGAAGTAAGGAAAAGAATTCACATTTCATTTGTTATCTTTTGACATCAAGGTGTCAAAGGAAGGGACTATGAGTAAATGAAATTTCTTGTCCATAATCAGACCATTGCCTTCTCTGGCAGGGACTGATCCAAACAGAGATCTTTCCTAATCCTACTACTTGATGGCGATATCAACTAGAACCAGGGGCATTTTGAGTGCAAATCATAAATTTTAGTACTGAAATGTGGGTCTATCCCCAATGCCTCCAGAATTGTGACTATTTTGTTCAATATCTAGTCTGTTTTATGTGCTTACTAAAGTATAATGTTGTCAAATATGCTTTTTGTGACAAGTACCTCATTGCCCCCTACAGTCAGACATGAAGACAGCCTTGTCAAAGGGGAAAACTTTACCTTTACCTTTTTTAACCTCATTATAGCAATAGGTACCCCTTAGATCAGTGGCTCTCAACCTCATGTCTTTCAAATGTTTTGTACTTCAGAGCATAGAGTGCCTGACCACTGGCTGTGATGGCTGGGACTTCTGGAACATTGAATAACATCTGGAGGACCAATGTACTGGACAGCATCATGAACCTACACACTTCCATAACACCTTTAAAAGGGGGCAGGGGTTAATGTGAAAGTATGGATACATAGCTATAGAATTCACTATGTTAAGATCATAGAGAAGGCATCACTTTTTAAACTTCATCTGAAATAATGCACATACCTCATGCCAGCAGCTGTACATGATTTCATAGATTGCCTCAGAAGCCAACTGTGGACGATATAGCCGATAACCATGGCACACCTTCTCAATCACTTGCATGTTATCGTACCAGTCATAGGGTTGTTTGCCCAAAGTGAACACTTCCCACATTAAAATTCCTGTAGACATGCCCACAGTGTTGAAAAGCAACAGCATTTATTATGTATGTGTTAGTTGTGCCATTTCCCCTATCAAAACACATAATAACAGATAACACTTTAAAATTACTTGTATTAGAGCCATTGTGGTATAGTGGCTTGACTGGCTTGGACACTAGGAGACCAGGGTGGAAATCCCTGCTTGGCCATGGAAACCTACTGGGTGACCTTGGACAAGTCACAGTCTCAGAGAAAGGCAAAGACAAACCTCTTCTGAACAAATACTGCCAAGAAAAACCCATGATAGGTTTGCATTACAGTCACCATAAGTCAAAAAGGTACACAGCAATGAGAGGTATCAAGACAGAGAGCTCAGACAAAATGAAAAATTTGCAGATTAGGTCGCACTCCAACCAGTCATCTTCAATCCCCTGGGCTTCCTCTCAAATATATAATGCACTGCATTCCCACCTTTTCCCTCCACACCAGCCAGTTGTGACAAAACAACCAAATAAACACAAACATTAAGCCAATGACTAGAATATAAATAAATATGTTAGGTGACATATCCCTTGTGCCCCACCTGTAGTGTGGTGAAGTCCCAGGGAAGCCCAAAAATTGTGCTACAGTAATATGGGGGGGGGGATCCTTCCTGGTCTATATACAGGCAACCAGCTGCAGCCTGTAGAATAGGACAGGAAGCATGAATAATTTTAGAGACGATTGTTAGATAATTGGTGGTCAGCCAAATTGTATAGAGGCCCATCTGAATCCTATGAAGTCTTGTGTAAGCTTGTGGTCAATGTGAAACTTAGCTTGACATCTCAGCATGAGATTACAGATTGAAGTCTCATGATGGCTGGTAATCCTGGTCATCACAAGACTTCCCCTGTAGCCAAGCTGCTGTTTGGCCTGATAGAAAGCAGCAGCACCAACCTCTCTCAATGTTTAACCTGGCCCCATCATACCATCAGGGGTACAATTATCCTGGTTGCAAGTAAAGAGCACATTTTTTTTAAAAAAATTAATTTTCATTTAAATTCTTCTCAATAAAACGAAACAGAAAAAAGCACATTCTTTTCAACCCTGAGGGTTTTCAAAATCTGGTGGTAGCTGAGGATTATATAGATATAAACATACACATGCATATCAAATTTCTATCCCAAACGTCTCAGCACACTCACCCCCTCCCATACCACCAACATACACAGAGTTTAATATGCTCCCATTTCCCAGTAAACTCTGAAAATATTCTGGAAGCCAGGGAACAGCATTCCCTTTCATCCACCACAGTCCCGAAAATCAGCTGGGAAAAGTGATTAAGTTCTCACTGGCCCCAAGGGTCACACAAGGAGGCCCAAGACTGTACACAGCCCTCCCCAGGGCTATACAACCTTGACAATGGAACACCATGTCTCCCAGAAGGCATCCATGATAATCTACACTGAAAATTGCCTTTACAGTATTGTAGGTTTGTTTAAAAACCCAACAATGTCACCCACAATCTGCTGCCTCCACAATAGCTATCTTACATCTTGCTCTCTGTTGTGCATTTTGGTGTCAGTGGGACACATCTCTTCAACCTCTTCCATCTGTAGATAGAAGATTTTGCCATTATGAGGTATGCTGAATAAGTTCACCCAAGAGAATCACAAGTCAGAAAGCAAATGTGCCAAACTTGTTGTTGGTCCTGATTAGTGTAAAACCACTTAATTAATTGATTTACCTATATGGTATGTACTCACCAAAGGCCCACACATCAGACTTGCTGCTGAACTTAGTGTAATGAAAAACCTCTGGTGCTGACCACTTGACTGGAAATTTAGTTCCCAAAGAGCTGACATACTGGTCATCCAGGACATATCTACAAAGGAAGAATGAGTATTTAACCTACAGTCTTTTGCACAGATTAAAACAAAAAAACTTACCCAGCTGATGAAGAAATTAATCCTACATGAATTGTCAATTCTCTATAGATGACAGTAATACTAATATCAATTTTTGATCCAATTATCTGTCTGGGCAGGTGTTTGTTTTAAACATTTGAAACAGAATTACAAAATGGATTCAAAAACAAGATGACATAAACAGTGGTGTCACTAGGGTTGTTGTCACCTGGTGCAGTAACTCATGGTGTCATCCCCACCATTGACCTCCTCCAATTTCACACCATACAGAATCCTTAGTAATGCTTGTTTGCACTAATGTTACTCGTAAATCATAACTCCCATATACCACTGAATATAATGCTAATAGTTGGGACATAAACAACTAGCAAAATTAAAATTACACAGTCAAGTTACAATAGCATAGACACAACCTAAATGTATTAACAAATACATAGTGAAGATTTGGTTAAAATGTGATGTTTTTAAAGAAAATTTAAAATTTTAAGCATCCATGGATTTTGGTATCCATGGGAGGTCCTGGAACCAAACCCCAGTGGATACTAAGGGCCCACTGGGCAGGTTTTCGGGCCAAACGTATTGATTTTTGGTATGATCTGTGGATACGTTGAGGGTAAAACTTAGGGAGTGTAACAAAGGATGTAAAGAAGGAAGCAATGGAAAATGATGCCAAAGAACTTACAAAATTCCATCAGGCATAACTGTTTGTGATCATCCCAAAGGCTGGCTGGATGTGAGAGGGTCAATGTTTTTTTTTAGGTGCTATCAGAATAGACTAAGGTCTCACCTTTTACCATGCTATTCAGAGAAAGAGGATGGCGTCATATATTTTTTATTAACTGCCCTCGTGTCGATCTCAACCTATGCCGACCCTATGGGTGAGACATCTCCAGGCCCCCTTTTCCTTTATTGCTCTGCCCAGGTCCTGCAAACTCATATTTGTGGTGTCTTTAATAAAGGCCATCCATCTAACATGTGGCCTTCCTCTCTTTCTACTTCCTTATTATTATTATTATTATTATTATATTATTATTATTATTATTACAATGACAAATGTAGAGAAATAGAAGATAACAAAAAAAGGGAAGAACGAGACCTATTCCACAAGATTCAAGAAATCAAGGGAAAGTTCAAACCAAGGACTGGGGTGCTCTATGACAATAAAAATAACATAATTCAAGACCAGGAAGGGATAAAAAGATGTTGGATGCAATACACAGAAAAACTATACAAAAGAGATGACAAAATCAAGGATACATGCAGTGAAGAGCCATATGGCAATGAACCCCAAATTCTAAAAACTGAGGTGGAGGCTGCAATAAAAGAAAAACAAGACTACAGGAACAGATGATATACCAATAGAAATGTTGCAATCCACACTAACAGAGTCAACTCTAGTGATAATCAACATATGTGAACAGATATGGAAAACAAAATGATGGCCAACAGATTGGAAGCAATCAATATACATCCTCATCCACAAAAAAGGAAACAAGAGACTGCAACAGCTATAGGACCATAGCACTAATCTCCCATGCAAGCAAAATTATGTTCAAAATACTGCAACATAGACTCCAGCCATACACGGAGAGAGAAATCCTGGAGGTGCAAGCAGGGTTCAGGAAAGGAAGCGGCACCAGAGATCACATTGCAAATATATGATGGCTAAGGGAATGTAGCAGGGAGTTCCAAAAGAAAATCAGCATGTGCTTTATAGACTATAGCAAAGCCTTTTACTGCACAGATCATGAAAGGTTATGGAACACCCTTAAAGCCATGAGAATGCGAATACATCTCATAGTCCTAATGAGGAATCTGTACTCAGGACAAGAGGATACTGTCAGGACAGAACACAGAGAAACAGAATGGTTCCTAATTGGCAAAGGAGTCAGAAAAGGATGCATCCTATCACACTACCTATTCAACTTATATGCAGAACATATTGTAAGGAAACCAGGCTTGGACATGGAAGAGGGAGAAGTGAAAATAGGAGGAATATCAACAATCTGAGATATGCTGACGGCACCATAATACTAGCAGAAAACCTCACAGATCTGGAACACCTACTAAGGAAGATCAAAGAAGAAAGTGCAAAGGCAGGCTTACTATTGAACATAAAGAAAACAAAAATCACGACCACAAAGAACTTACACACATTCAAACTAGACAATGAGGAAATAGAAATAGTAAGAGTTCTCATATCTGTGATCAAACATTGATCGGAATGGGGACTGCAGTCAGGAAATCAGGAGAAGATTAAGAATGGGGAGGGCAGCTATGAAAGAACTAGAAAAGATCCTAAAATGCAAAGACATACAACTCAGCACAAAGTCAGAATCATACAAGCCATCATATTCCCTATTACCATGTATGGATGTGAGAGCTGGACTGTCAAGAAAGAAGATAGGAGGAAATTCAACACATTTGAAATGTGGTGCTGGAGAAGAGTGCTGAGGATTCCATGGACAGCCAAAAGGACATTCTGGGGCCTCTCCTTGTTCCTCCCACCCAACTCCCACATCTCTTAAAGCAGTTTAAAGGGAAGCAGATTAATGCCACAGCCCATTTCTGCCCAAAAGTAGGTGTCTGAGGAGCAGTGGTGTTACACAACTCCTTTAGGGTGTCACCTGGTGCGATCTGTGCCCCCTGCACGCTCTAGTGAAACCACCGGACATAAAAAAAAGGCTTTTTTAGACACTAGTTTTGTCAACAAATATTACAACACTCCTCTGGCAAAGGTAGAATATCTTAGTTGTATTAAGACAAGAACTTCCTGAGATCCCAATGTTGTTGGATTTTTGTTTGTTGGTTGGTTGGTTGGTTGGTTGGTTGGTTGGTCGGTTGGTTGGTTGGTCGGTCATGCATTCATATATTAGGGTAAGCCTAGTGATGGATATACCTGTTCATGGTCTCTTTCACTTTCATATATTTTACCTATTTATCTCAATCTATTTACCTATTATCCCAATCCCATGAAAGAATTTGGCACAAACAATTCACAGACACATGACAACCTGCGGTGGGCTTGAAATGGTGACATTATTACATGTAACAGTCAGAACTAAACTTTTCACACCTCCTCTAGGCATTCCAGAGACAAGATGAATCCACCATTTCATGTGTGTAATCTTAACTGGACTGTTTGTTCCCCACATTCCCAGCAAGATAACCTACCAAAGGACAGAAACTACTTTGACAACCCTTTTTTATTTATTTTGTTTTCTGTTTTTAAAAAGCAACTTTAGAAGATTTCATACCACTGCTAAAGGTTTTGAGTGGGCTTACCTTGTCATTCCAAAGTCAGACACCTTCACTGTTAGGTCAGAATCAACCAAGCAATTCCTAGCAGCCTGTTCAGAAAACACAAGAAATAACAATGAGGACCATTGTGGTGGTGATCAGTCTATGGATGTCCCAACTTTGTATCTTTCTCCCCCTCATTAATGCAGCTTTGATTTTTACTGGAAGAATGGCACCAGGAGAAGTAGTATTAATTTTCTTCTATGGGGGGTTGCAGACTGCCAGAAATAGTGCAAATTGAGTCCACTTTTAGGGTTAGGGTTAGGGAATCATGGGAACTGTATTTTATTGTGGCACCAGAGCTCTCTGACAGAGAAGGCTCAATGTCTCAGAAAAACAACAACAATTCCCATGACTCTCTAGCACTAACCCTAACCCTAAAAGTGGACTCAATTTGCACTATTTCTGGCAGTCTGCAACCCCCCTATGTCACCAGTTCTTAATCTGTGATCCACAGACCTCTGAGGCGGGGGGCATGTAATAGCCCCACAGAGGGATACAAAGATTTAAGGGCTGGAACACTGCTCAATCCACCTTCTGCTTGTATTGAAACAGCCACATGACAGGAGGCAAGGCAAAATGTCTGCCTATTTGTCTGGGCCTGCTTATTCCCGGTCATGTGGCTGCTCCACTACAGGTAGGAAATGGATGAGTAGTTGAGTGACTGTAGAGTCTGCCAGCCTTTGCCCTTCTCTCTCTCTCCCCACCTTGCTGTCCAGCCAAGAACACTCTAGTCTCCCATCAGAAATGCTTCAATCCCAGAGGAGGTAGGCTGAGAAACTGAGCAACAGTAGAGCCAGCCAGCCAGCCAGCCTACCTGCCTTTGCTCTTCTCTCTCTCTCTCCATTTCTTCCTTTCCAGCCATCTATTCCCCGCATGTGCACCTTTATATCATAAACTCAAGGAGGCTTGTGAATATGCAGACTATTTTAACAACTTGACATTTGTACAATTGCAGAAAGCCTTCTCAGAATTAAGACTGAATATGACCAACACAGCTTACAGAGTTGGGAGGCATAAGGGCATCCCAATAAAGGAGTGCACATGCATATATGGATGCCCAGAATTAGAGGACCTTGTTCATTACATATGACACCCATAATTGAAATTAGTCCTTGCCAGAGCCCATAAGAAGCAGTTTTCTACCTCTCATGGATATGATATGGACAAATATGTGACCTGGCGAGTAGCTTTGTATGCTTTAGCAGCCAAAAAAATCAGAAAGAAACATATAGCAGAGATGGCCATCAGTTGTAAAGGTGATAATTACATTTAATAACTCTCTCTCTCTCTCTCTCTCTCTCTCTATATATATATATATATATATATACACACACACACACACACACACACACACACACACAATTTTAAATTTTAATTGCCAAATTTTGTAAATTGTAAACTGCTGTATAATCATACGATTGATGATGGATATATGATATGTATTATTTTGTTGTTATTGTGACATTGTTTTATGCAATGGCCATTGGCCAAAGGCAATAAAATTTGACTGACTGTCTGACCTTTCCAGCCAAGAACAGTTCAATCTCTCATCAGAAATGCTTCAGTCCCAGAGAAGGTGGGCTGAGAAGCTGAGCAACATTGGAGCCAGCCAGCCAGCCTACCTGCCTTTGCTCTTCTTTCTTTCTTTCTCTTTCTCTCTCCCTCCCCATTTCTTCTTTCCAGCCAAGAACAGTTCAATCTCCCATGAGAAATGCTTCAGTCCCAGAGGAGGTCAGTTGAGAAACTGAGCAACAGTGGAGCCAGCCAGCCAGCCATTACCCTTCTCCCTCTCTTGCTTCCTTCCTTTCCAGCTAGTAACATTTCAGTCTCTCAACAGAAACACTTCAGCACCAGCCCAGCTTCTCAGCCTGCCTCCTCTGGGGTTGAAGCATTTCTGATGAGAGATCAGAATGCTCTCAGCGGGAAAAGAGGGAGAGGAGAGAGAGAGAAAGAGAGAGAGAGAGAGGCTGTCTGTCTGGCTGGCACACCTCTTCTTCACAGCAAAGCAGCCACATGACAGGAACCAAGGCAAAGGCTGTACTGGCTGGGTCTGCACATTGCCATTTAACCCACTCTAGCCACAAACTGGCAGGAAGAAGCTGAAAAAAGCCTTTCCTCCTGCAAAGGTTTAATTGATGGTGTAATTGTCAATGGTACAATGTTCAGGTATTGTTGTTGTTGTAAATCTTGAGTTATGTCTTGGGGGTCCACAGTAACAAAAGATATTTAAAGGCAGTCCCTGGAAAAGACAAGGTTAAGAACTACTTCTCTATGCCATTTCTCTGCCTTTCCTTCCAGAACAAATGGAGAGCATGCTTACCAAATCTCGGTGTATAAACTGATGTCTCTCAAGGAATGCCATTGCTTCACAAACATGGTAACACATCTCCACAAGCTGAAAGGGATGAAGTTCCTTCCTATGGTTTTTCAGATAACTAAGCAAGCAACCGTTAGCCATATATTCAGCCACAATATAGAGGGGGAAGGTCTTGGTGCATACGCCATATAATTTAACAAGTTTGGGGTGATTCAGCTTCCTAAAATGAAAGACCACATTTTTCTATTTATCTATGTTATATTTTTCAGAAGTGTGTGAAGCTACCTCAGTACACAGTAATTAAATAATACTTTCTTACAATCGAGAGACATGAATCAATTGCATGGATCAAAAGAATAATTGGAGATAAGGTTTAAATTCACTTATACTTTTAGAAGATTTATAATGTGAATGGAAAGCCCTTATTGGCCAGATATTATGTCTCAAAAGCACTAGGGGACATTTACAGCAAAAAAGGTTTTCAAAAATCATTTTTCTAAACAAATTCTAAACTTTTTTTTCTAAACAAATTAGAACTGAGCACCACATCTGCCTCATAGATGATACTTCCTAACCCATAATTTATGGTATAAATAATTTCCACCACTTTCTTTTCTGTTGGAGTATCTATCAGCCATTAATGTAAACAATAAGAGAAACATAGTAATGTCTATTCTGCTATAAAATGTCCTTCTTAGTTGGCATTGATATTGACTGGAGGCTTGCTGATATGATCTAATTTTTCTGATTCTGATATGATCTGATATGGTTCTGATATCTAGTTTTATTTTTAGGTTTAAACCTGGCCATCCAACCAAGCATTTCAGGTTTTGTGTTTATGGTTGGGATTTAATTATACACTATTTTGTTCCCTTTGAACACACAGTTTTTGAAGCCTATTCACAAGTCAGAACCTATTCTGTGCAAAAGTCAGATGTGGTTGTTTTGCACAAAAACAGCATTTTCTATATCTTTATATGTATTTACTTTTTTATGTTAAACTTTATACTGATGCTGGTCTTTGACCGTAATAAAGAATTTCATTTCATTTCATATATAGGAAATAATAGTTTCTGTTCTGAAAATGCTATTTTCTGCAGAAAACAACCACATGTGAATTTTGTACAGAATAAATCCTGAAGTATGAAGACTATTGTTAATCCAGGGTTCTTCTCATCAGAGTTTCTCAACTCTTGAAAAAAGCGTTTGTGACCATTTTTTCCAATATTAGCTAATACTCTTTCCATCCCTAGTTTATGACTTGATTTTTGCTTCATTGGCTTGTGGGCTCTATTTTGACTTAGCTGAATCATTTATTTTCCTTTATGTTGTGTTATTGATTGCACTGGGTTCTTAATGCTTCAACTATATGGTAGGATAAATATTTTCAACCGCAACGACAGCAATAGCCACAACTGCAGAAACGTTGGTTGTGCTAATCAAACAGTAATAGTGCTTACAGGACAGACAAACACACCTGTTAATTATGTTAACAACATATGACCCAAACACCATGAACTTTGAATGCTGGTGGCTATTTCATTTACTCCGTAAATTTGTATGTATAAGTGAGTGTATAAGAACACTGGTACTGGAGAAAAGTAATTGCTTACATCATGGTTTCAGCTTCTTCTATGAATTCATCCTCAGACATTGACCCTTCCTTGATCATTTTAACAGCAACATCATATTTTCCCTTCCATTTCCCCACGTGCACCACTCCAAATTGACCACTGCCTATTTCTCTCTGCAACATGATATCTTCACGCTTGAGTTCCCAGGGTACTAGTTTGATAGAAAAAACAGACATTCACATCAGTGTGTTGTTCACTTTATTTTTTTGTCAACAGAAAAAGATTTCCTGAATGAAAATGATGTATGTAAAGCCTCGTGAAAAAGATTTTTTCCCCCATACCATTTCCCAAAGGTTCTGTAGGTGGAACTTTATTTGTCTTTGTAGACACTGCATGTCGAAGTCTTGTAACCATACCTGAAAAATACATTTATTTTATTTTTAAAGCTATAGTGCTATATGTGGTTTAGAGCTAAGCACCTGATAACAGTGAGATTCAGTTTGTCATATTCACAGGCAAATTCAGGTTGATTATCCCTTATTTGAATTGAGGCCAGAAATGTTTTGGGTTTTGAATTCCCCCCCTCCCCCGCCCCCGCAGATTTTGGAACATTTGAATACACATAATGAGATATCTTGGAGTTGGAACCCAAGGCTAAATGCAAAATTGATTTATATTTCATATACACATAGCTTGAATGTAATTTTATACACAATATTTTTTAATAATTTTGTGCATAAAACAAAGCTTGTGCACACTGAACTATCAGAAAGCAAAGGTATCGCTGTCTCAGCTACTCATGTGAAAATTTTTGAAGTATTTCATATTCAGATTTTACATATAAGGGATACTCAACCTGTATATATTGCTCCTAGTTGAGAATGTTCCTATGGTTGCTGTTGTTATTGCATTGTTTCATTTTAAACCATTATAGCAATTCATATTAATTCTTGAGGAAATTTTTTTGCCCCACAACATGCCTTTAAATTGTTTCACTTGTCTCAAAGAGGAGAACCCAGCCCAACTCTTGAGACTGGGACTATGCTCTGCAGGTGTTCCAACTTTAAAGAGTATGCAAGTCTGGAAAATAAAGGATATGAAGTGAAGAGCACATTACAGGTATGCTGACTCAGTGCTTATCCTATAAATTGAGAAAGGAAAGGATAAAGAAAAATGTTGCAAAGATCAAGAAGGGGTATCTTGATCTTTAGTAATGGATCATTTGAAAACATTAAAACCCTTTGAGGAATATTACAGAGATTTATATGCGAGGGGCAATGAGAAAATTTTAGATATGAATGTGGGATCTAAAGGTTAAACCAGCTGAAGACTTTTTGAAAAATTAAAAACCATTTATCGATTTTCTGAGCCACAGAAAATCTAACTATAATAATCTATGGCTCTGGTTATTAGTAATTTTTTTAGTAATTATTAGTAATTTTTGTGAGATTATTTAGTTTGATCTGTAATGGTAGAATAATACTTTTTTCTCTTATTTACATTTTTATTATAGTCAGGATGGGGAGGGATCCAAGCTTTATTGTGTTTCAGTTGTATGTGTTTTCCTTTTTTCTCCCTTCTTCTCTTTTTCTTCCTTCTGTTTCTTTCTCTTTGATTGTATGTTATTTGATTATAAATTAGACTATTCATACTAAAAACTAATAGAAAAACTAATAAAAAGAAGAAGCTCAGAGTGCCAAGAATGCACAGAAATTTTAGCCAGAGATGTCCCAGCCCTGTGGCTGAAATATACTCAGTAGGGAGTATGCCCTATTGAACACAGTAGAATTTACATCTGAGTAAACACGTATGAGACTGTGCTGAAAACCGATACTGAACACTGAAACAGCTGTTTTATAAATTAAATAAATAAAATAAATACATAACTGGTAAACTTATGCTCATCAGCATAACTTAAAACTATGAAACACTAAATAAGATTACCTGCTGAATTATGTTGGTGATAATGAATAAGCTTGGGAAGTGAAGTGAAACAGTAATTCTCAGCCAAGTAAAATTGGTTTGCACTGTTTACGTGAACATGATAATGTTTAACTATCCCTTTTTTATCTCTGAAAAAAAAATACAAGCAATTATTACGTTTAGAAGATCTCAAAGAATGTCAGAGAAGTCAGAAAAAATTTCTAGTGCCATGCCTTAATAGCTGTGGGTGTTTCTAAAGCTGTGATATTTTATACCACTTTCTTCTGTTTGTGTACTACTGTCAGCCCAAAACAAACAAACAAACATCAACACTTTAGCTCTTTCATAAGAAACTTCAGAAAACAATCCTAGAATTGACCTTCAGTATAGGGGCAACTAAGTTTTAATTATGCGTGCAATCAGAGAAAGAGGATAAATATCCGCACAACATAGTTCCCATGTGCTGAGGTAAAATCATTACTGTGTGTAATAAAGAATCTATAAAGTATATATGGGATGCATACGTTGCATACTTACCTACTGATCATAGTAAGTACTGATACTGTGTACTTCCCCACGTGACTGGAATTACGAACCATAAAAGCACCTTCTTTCCCCTTTTAATGAAAGGAAGGCTAATATCAGAAGACAACTTAACAGTTCAGAGTCATGCTGATGCTTCACTTTCATAAAATCAAGGCCGGTCCTGCTGTTGGACAGAGCAAGGTGGATAACAGCCAGTAGATGCTGGATGGTGTGGAGGAAACTGCAGAATCTATTCCCCAACTTTTCCCCCTTCTCCTGAAGGACAGTGCTGTGTGTTCCCAGCAACCTTCCCTGCACTCTTTAAGTTAGCCTGTTGCCCTGCCTATGCCGGAAGATGTCACTCTATTGCCAGCATTAAAATAAAAAGCAATTGTCAGTTCAGGCTGCTACCACACCACATAAATAAAGCAGTTTGATACCACTTTAACTGCCATGACATTGCTATGGAATTCTGGGATTTGCAGTTTGGTGGGACACCAGAGCTCTCTGATAGAGAAGGCTAAATATTTCACAAAATTATAAATCCCAGTATTCTATACCAGTGAGTCATGGCAGTTAAAGTGGTGTCAAACTGCTTTATTTCTGTGGTGTACCAGCAGCCTCAGTCAGTTTTGGTAGGTGGAATGGCAAGCACCAACTTGTCCTTTTACCCCAGGCAGGAAAATGTCTTTTATAGAAATAAGTTTTATATGTTAAAAAAATAACTTAACCTTGACCAGGAAGCTATCCGGAAAACAACCCACATCGAGTGTATGTACCTTAGCCTGAATACCAGGGATAGTTTGGGGATTCTGTTGGTATACTGGCCACCCCGTTGCTTAACAGACTCCCTAACCAAGCTGACCTCACTGGTCTCAGAGCTGCTGTTGGAGTCACCCAGACTTTTGGTTCTGGGTGACTTCAACATTCCACTCGAGACCGGCTTGTCCAATCTAACCGGTGCAGCTCGGGAGTTCATGGAGACCATGACAAACATGGGCCTATCCCAACTGGTTGACGGGCCCACTCATTGTGCTGGTCGTACCCTCGATGGGTTTTTTAGTACGGAACAGCAATATCCGTGGGCGGAGGTTATAAAAGCCTCCGCATTGTCATGGACAGATCATTTCCTGGTCAAGATGGAATTAAAGGCCACTATCTAGCCCCCTCCGGGGGTGGCGGACTTGTTAGAATGGTCCGCCTCGAAGGCTTATGGAACCAATCGGCTTCCAGAAGGCCTTAGAGGGTTTAATGGTTGGTGACGCCAGTGATTCTTTCGAAGCCTTGGTGAATACCTGGAACACCGACCTTACCAAGGCTATCGACACAATCGCTCCCAAGTGTCCTTTCCAGCCCACCTCGAATCGTAAGCCCTGGTATACAGAGGAGCTTAGGAGGATGAAGCAAGCTGGACAACGACTAGAGTGCAGATGGAGGAAGACTCGACTCCTATCCGACGCCATAGGAAGCATCTTGATTCCTATCGGGAGGCTTTATGTGCAGCGCAGAAATCCTTCTGTTCTGCACGTATTGCGTCTGCAGAGTCCCGTCCAGCAGAGCTGTTTAGGGTGGTGGGGGAATTGATGAAGGTTCCTCCAGTGCCGAATCCCCTACTTAACCCTACGACAGCCTGCTGTGACGCGTTTAACATCCACTTTGCAGATAAAATCTCTTGGATAAGAGCCGACTTAGAGGCCATTGTTTTGACAGAATCCGTAGATGAGGTGTCCAGCAACTCCGTTGATGGCGATTTACTGGATCAGTTTCAATCTGTGAATACCGATGACGTGGACAAACTCCTTGGAAAAATGAGGAAGATGACCTGCCCCTTCGATCCATGTCCATCTTGACTGGTCGTCCGGGGGGGGGGGGATGCACTGAGAGTATTCCTACAGGATACAATCAATGCATCCTTCAGGGAGGGTACCGTACCATCGTGCTTGAAGGAGGCGGCCATTAAGCCACTCCTGAAAAAACCCTCCCTGGACCCCCTGGATAGAAATAATTATAGACCAGTCGCCTGCTACCTTTTTTGAGCAAGGTGATTGAGAGGGCAGTCGCTTCCCAACTCCAAGCAGTCTTGGATGAAACCGATTATCTTGATCCATTTCAAACCAGCCTCAGAACAGGCTTTGGGGTTGAGACTGCCATGGTTGCCTTGACCAACGATCTGCATCTGAGCATCGACAGGGGTAGTGTGACCCTGTTGGTGCTCCTAGACCTTTCAGAAGCTTTTGACACAATAGATCTTTTAATTGTGCATTTGATTTTAACCCTATTTCAGTTTAATTCAGTTTTAAGGGGTGGGAGGGCTAGGGTGTGGGATATGAATGTTTTAGCTGCTGTTTTTTAACCTGTGGTACGCCGCCCCGATTGCTGAGCAGAAGGGTGGGTTATAACTAAAAAATTATTATTATTATTATTATTATTATTATTATTATTATGTTCTATAAGTTTTATAAAAAAATAAGTGTTTTCTTAAATTAACAATTTAAATCAAACTGTGTATTCACAGTCGTACATTTTAAAAAATTGTTTTCTTGTGGCAGCTTCCACCATGAGGCACTCTACATATATGTTAAGTCTATGAAGCTGGCTGAGGACTTACGGGTGTTGGAGTCGGACACATCTGAGGGGCACCAGATTGGGCAAGGCTGCCTTACAGTAACAAGGAGTCAGTAACAGAGGAGAGGAGCAGGATGTGAATGAACTACTTATGTCCAGGGCCCTCCTTGGATGCTCCATATGTCGAAAGACAGATAGTTCATGCACATTCTGAACATCCATATCTGCAGTTCCTTCCACTGAACCTTCCAATTCTACAATCCTGTCTCCCTTTTACTCAGGCTCATGTAAGTTGATTTACTCATTTTGCAGGTATTCCTCACAAATTTATTGTAGCTTGTTATTGTGTAACCCAAGGGTGTTGAACATGTGGCCTTCCAAGTGTTAATAAGACTGCAGCTCCCATTATATCAGTCCATCAGCTATGCTAGCTAGGATTCATAGGAGATGCAATTCAGCAACATCTGGTCCCCCCCGAAAACCCAACAAAGAACCCAGCTAAACCTTGCCCAAATTCTAAGTGAATGCTAACTGAAACTTTCTGATTATCATCACTTCCTAATATTTTCTAATTCCAGGAAGCAAGAAGTAGATTGGTTTCCTTGGCAACAGGCAAGCAAAGGGAAGCTTGTAGCTAAAGAGACAATGCAGAAACTACCAAAAATGTATGGACACTTAAACACTACCTTCTGTTGCAACAGTTGTTCTGCTTGGGCCCTCGAAAGACTACCAGCATACCAACTGCAACAAAAGAGATAGCTAACATATTATATTTGTAGCATGGAATGATTATGGAATAACATCTGAAAATGGATTATATAACCCACCAAAAGAATCTATTAATTTAACCAGGCATCCCATAAAAACATGTCAAAGTTCTAAAATCTGCTTTCATTAATTTCATAAATTAAGTATTGCTACTTAAAATTAACATGGGATTTTGAAGGACATATTTTGATGAAAACTTTACACCTAAAAAGCCAGTTTGAAATCACACAAAACAAAATAATCAGTCCCTATCACAGTTACCAATGACTGCTGAAACATCTGTTCAATAGTAATAATATAACTCCCCCCCACTTCCTTTTAATACTGAGATCAATAGAGTCATCCAGTGAACTTAGTGGGACAGTCAGGACAGACAAGGAGTACTTTAGTTGGCACCTAGTTAAATTATATAATTCACTATCACAAGATATAGTGATGGCTTCCAACTTGGACAACTCTAAAAGGGGTTTGGATGAATTCATGAAGGATAAGGCTACCAGTAACTACTGGTAAGGATGGCTATGGAGCTGTAAGCATGAGCCAAATAGCCTGTGTTCCGCCCAGCCTGGTGTTATCTTGTTTAGACAACATAGGCTAGCAGCACCAAGATATAGACAGGCAGATTAAATGCCATTTTGGCAGATCTGGCCCAACCCTGACCCAACCAGCTCTTAAAAAGATGTCTGTTTGCAATGGTTTCCCTGAAACTCTGCCATGACAGCTTGTAGACTAGATGGCTGCATGTCCTTTGGCCGCTGCTGTTCTATTCACAGACCCCAGACATGGCCTGAGATGTTAGAAGGAGTGGCTGGCCACATGGAAGAAGCCAGGCATCCCCTTTCTACCCTTACAGACTATGATGGGGACCTGCAATTAGAATGGCTGTAGCAGAAATGGACAAGATGGTAATGGTGGTGGTGGTGGCGGCAGTGGCTTCACAGCACAGTGGCAGGCAGGCATCTGAACATCTATCTATTGCTGCATCAAACCAAGTAGTTGCCAGGCATTGGAACAGACCAGATTTGTGGGCAGGATATGACCCCTTATATCCTGCATTCACATCCTAAATAATAACCAACTACATCCAATAGTATCTCTGATATACTATGGAAACAGTATATTTCTGAACAGCAGTTGCTGGGGAGGATTGCTTCCTATAAGTATCTGACTAGTCAATGTGGGAACAGAATGGTGGGTTTGCTAGACCTGAGATCCAGCCTAAGAGTCTAAGCCTGTGCTCTAGTCTAGGAGGGCTCATCTTACATTCATAAACATGGGCAACACAACAAGGACTTGTTATTTATTTATCTTATTTTCTAAATGCTAAAAGCTGTTATTCTAAAAAGTGCTAAGGTAACATGAGGGAGGTGGTAGGGAAAGCTGCTAAAAAAAAATTACAGGCATACTGCAAATGTCCAGATAAGGATTAAAAAAAGAACACCATGACCAGGGCTGCCTAAAATGGTTACACAGATCTGAGATTTGAGTTAGAAACTTGGAACTCTGCTTTGTAAGTTTAATGGCAGAGTTTGGAAAGATACTGTTAAGAAGAATGAATACAACATGTTGGTCAACCATAAGTGAGCAGTGGCAGGATGATGGTCTGTATCCCAGAACATCATTCTGTCACTTCTGTGTGGCTTAAGCATGTCATTATATTAAATATGCTTTCAAAAATGTTTCCAAATCTGGCCCTGAGTATACAAGGCATAGCTCAATTTTATGTATTTATTCTCAGGAGTAAGCTCTAATAAAATAGGTTCCAGTGCTGTGAAGTTCCATGCAATAGCTCTCTGGGTTTTAAAGGATGGCTTTATCTTTGACTGAAGGTAACAGAAGAAGAGGTTATGGACCAGATGTGGAGCCCTCATAGATCACAGGTTTTTCAATGTAGATTGTAATCTTCATTAACACACCAGACTTACTGGCTCATCCTGGACTAGTTGTTTCCTTTCTTTCGAACCTAACTCATTGGATTGTTGCAAGAGTAAAAAGAATAGGAAAGAAACTATGTGAAATCCTTGGAAAGAATAAAAATGTTAGATATAAAAGCAGTAAGTAATAACAGCAACATCATGTAGTGAAATTAGCAATCTGATGCAATGGCAGGCTGACAGTAGCAACAATGCAATGCACAAATCTTGCAGGTAAAATTGATTTTAAAGGGCATTTGAATAAGAATTTGTGAATACTCATCTTATGTGCTAATGAAGATCTTTCTGCAGTGAACACTCAAATACTGCCATTATATTTTGTGAGTTATGGCCCCAATAACCAACTATACCCAATGGTCTCCTCACTTGTATTTGGCAAAGTTTTCTTCCTCTTTGGCTGATGCTACTTCATCTGTCTCAGTGCTTCCTCTGGAAAAAAAAGCATGATAGGTCCCAATGAACGTCCAGATATAATCGAATTTATTTCTCAGTCATAATAAGATTAACCCTACTAGAGAAACTACACAGCTATATTTATAGACATAGGAGTGTTATGGCTGGAATACAACCTACCCTGATTCATCAATGGTCTGGGATATCACCTTCAGATAAGCACATGGAGCAAAGCCTTCATTACTATAAATGAAAAAAAAATCATTTTTTAAAAAAGTTTTTTTTTAATTCCTAAAGGAAGCACTAGAAAGTAAGGAGATACAAGATCAAATAAAAAACTAGATTTCATAACAATATCATCAGAGTCCTGCTCTCACTGTAGAATGATCAGCATCTTCCTTCCATGTACACTAATGAGGGACCATTGTCCAGACTAGGTGCAAGGATTCAAGACCAACATGATGGGGGGGGGGGGGGGGAGATGATGGTGCTACCATATTTTCCTTTCCTGCTGTTTTTAACTGCTTTTAACATTCCTGTTGGGATATCTTCTAGTCAGTCTATGAAAACTTTGGCATGCCAGCAACAATCCTAAATGAACAATACATTTGCCAAGCATCACACAAAGAAATGCTCTTGCAGTTTTTCCAATCTTAGAGAAGTGTTACTCCACAGCTTTTCCTCTGACCTTACACTAATCAACTAGACCACTTGTACATACAGTTATTATTCATCCCACTTTCGTAGTGAACCTGTCCACCATAAAATCTATGTCATGCTGAGCATGATGTGTGAATGTGATTTTCAGTATCTCTGCCAGACCTTAGAGATACTCTTACAAGCCAGGAAGCAAAACCAGACAGCTCACGGTGAAGGGTTTATTTACATAGGACTATTTATAGCAGGGGTCCCCAAACTTTTTGATCTGGGGGCCAGTTCGTTGGCCCCCAGATCTCCGGGGGTCCAGAGGCACGCGCATGTGCATGCACACGACTCAGGTGCCATTTTGTTTTCCAAAATAGCACCCGGAGTCATGCACATGTGCGCACAATGGCAGGCACATGCGCACGACTCCAGATGCCATTTTGGAATACAAAATGGCACCCCGCGTCGCACAGCATGCGCGCTACTCCGGTGCCATTTTGTCTTCCAAAATGGCGCCCGGAGTCGTGCGCATGCGCCCGGCGTCACGTGCGTATGCTCATGATGCTGGACACCATTTTGTCTTCCAAAATGGCACCCGGAGTCATATGCATGCATGCGTAATGCTAGGCGCATGCACACGATTCCGGACGCCATTTTGGAAGACAAAATGGTGCTCGGCAGCGTGCACAAGTGGCGGTGCGCATGAGCGGTGGCAGCGGCAGGACCAGCTGCGGGCTGGTAAGAAGGCCTCGACGGGCCAGGTCCGGCCCGCAGGCCGTAGTTTGGGGACCCCTGATTTATAGAACAGAGTTCCAGGGTGGAACCACATTCTTCCTCCTAAGCAGCTCGGCAGCAACAGAGCTATACTAGAACTCTCTAACAAGCACCAACTGCACTAACTCTATTCACAACTTCACACACTAACTCACAACTCCTCATAATGACCCACATATATTTACAGTTAGTTGTGACATATACCTTTGTCTGATGCAACCTCAGTCCAGGGTTGCTCATACAGCATTACACATTACATCATTCTGCTTAGTCATACATCCACAAGTGCAGTATGAATTGAATTGTGTTCAATACACAATTAAGTGTCTGGCCTCTTCAAGGACATTTGGCCTTGTCACACAAAGCACACACACATTATGACTGTGCAGTTCTGCAGATCTAATTTCACTTTATATCATAGTGACAGTGTACATGGGAGTTTGCTTATTTTATTCTCATGGTAACATATGAGGTAGATTAGCTGAGGATGTTTCTACACTGTAGAAACAATGCAATTTGACACCACTTGAAAATGCTGTAGTGACATCCTATGGAATCCTCAGATGTGTCATTTTACAAGGTATTTAGCCTTCTCTGCCAAAAGTGGTGGCACTTCTAAAGTAATAAGAATATAAAAATAGTCTTTCAAAACAATATTGTAGAGGAAACATACCCTTCCAAATCTCTTACTTGCCACCAGTCAGGGTCCTCGTCTTTCAAAATATAATATTTGTTATTTCCGACAAGCTGAATATCAGAGTTTCCTTTTGGTTCATAATTATAAACAGCCAGTGCTTCTTTGTCAAATATTTGACCTAGTGGCTGCTGTGAAAACAAATCCAACACGAAAAGGAAATATATTACACAGTGAATGTGAAGAAAAAATGAAGGCCAATTCCTCGTTAATAATATCAATAACAGCAACAACTACTACAAAGCACATGTTGAAGTGTTCAGGGCACATTAGAGACATTGTGTTGGATCCAGATGTAGTCATACTTAGAGTAGACCGGTACAAATAAGTGGGATTTCAGTAAGGGCCTTTGCAGACTGGTAGAAATAGTGCAAATTGAGTCCACTTTAACTGCCTTGGCTCAGTGCTAGAGAATCATGGGAATTGTATTTTTTTCTGAGACATTGAGCCTTCTCTGTCAGAGAGCTCTGGTGCCACAATAAACTACAGTTCCCATGATTCCCTAGCACTGAGTCAGGGCAGTTAAAGTGGACTCAATTTGCACTATTTCTGGCAGTCTGCAAAGGCCCTTAGTTTGCCCAAGCACTTCACTGCAATAGTGATTTTTCTCAAAGGATTTTATTTTAAACAAATATTATTTTATAATTCTCCTGAGTATTGTCACATATTTACTTTACTAAACATTTTTTTCACATCAGCATAATGTCCCTGAGATGAGATTCATGAAAAGGAATCTTAATGTTTAATTTTAAAACCCACATAATGAGCACATATACCTGTCTGGTTTGCATGGGTGTTAATCTCATAGTAATATTTGTGCAAGAGTCGTGAGACTATAGAGTCTGCAAATCCTAATATATTATTCATTTAAAGAATCCTTTAATGAGTTGTGTGATCACATTGCTAGCTGTTGAAGCCTATGTTGAAAGAGTGGCACCAGTAACTAAGGACAGAAGAGTTGCTCCATAATTAGCTGAAACAAAGTTATCTTAATATGCCATGTATATGTCAAACGCGTACAAGAACTAGGAGTCTCGCCACCAGCAATTAAAATATTGCCTTGTTCATCTTGTTAGATGAGTTATCTACATAGCTATTTTCTGTGGGCTAGGGGTGCTTGAGGAATCAGTACAATGAGAAATTATTTTCAACCTTTTCAAGTTCCCATTATATGGAACAGTTAAGAGATCAGACTACCACACCTTTTCCTGAAAGTAAGTTAGAATCCTAAAATGACAGTTTGTAATTTCTACTGTCAAACTGTATAACCATGTACAGTTGCCCCTCCCAGTTTGCAGAGGATTTGTTCCAGATCCCCCCCCCCCGCGCGAATCGGGAAAATCATAAATATCCAAGTCCCATTGATTTAAATGGTGGCATGCACCCAAGTGCATGCGCCAGTTTGTCCCTCCCTGCTTGCCGTCTGCGAAGGACTGAGACTGCGGATGCATGTCCTCAGATATCTAAACAACATGCATTTGCAGAGCTTAAGTTTGATTGGCAACAAGTGGGTCAGAACAGGGGACATATAGCTGTCCTCCCAGACACTGTTGAACTACAATAACCATTGATCCTCACCATTGGGTATTTTTGCCAAGGCTGATAGGAGTTGTAGTGCAACAACATTTGGAGGGCTACATGTTCCCAGGCCTGGGTTAAAACCAGAGCTTGGAAAAATTGTACAATGTAATCCAAAAAGAAAGTAACTTCCCTAAGCTCTGGTTAAAAAACAAATTTGGCCCTGTTGGTCCAGCCTGAAGGAACGGAAATTGGAAGGTGAAGCAAGTTATTCAAGGGAGGCAAAACTGATGTCAATAAGGGAAAGGGAATGGGAAAGTAAATTAGTTAAGGGGGAAGTCGAATGAAGCTGAAGGAATAAACCTGGCTGCAAAAAAGAAGGAAATATGCATATATAAAATGGCTGATTATAGAATCAAGATTGTCTAAAAATTTCCAGGAGGATTTGGCACATTTGGGACCTTTTGAAAGTTAAAAAAAATTGCCTTTGGACAAAATTATAATGCGGGTGTTCAGAGGTTTCCAGCAGTGCTTTGGGGTTGCACTTATCTTGCAGACAACACTTGTTGGTCTAAATGCTGTAGAAACATCGACACACTATTATATGTAATTCAGTGAATCTATTGTAACAGCCTTAAGAATGGAATCTATCTTGAACAACAGAAAATAGACAGAATAACAAAAAACAGATCCATCCAGACTTTGGAAACTGGAGATTTGTTTTGGTGTTCCTGATATCCAGAAATCAGATATGAGCCCTGTACTTGGTCTCCTCTGACGAGCCAACCATAAGCAAAGGAGCTGATAGCTGGGTTTACCAAATAATTATCTTAAGATTACAACCATTGTGATTACAAAAATAGATTTGCATTATTAAAAATACTTCCTTTTGCCTGTGCCATTCACAGGTTACTGCATTTTTCTACAGAAATGAGTTCTCCATCCATGGAGAAAACAAACATACTGATTATCTTAGATGAAAAGAGAGGCAGGTCAAGGACCTTTCTTCTTGCCAGAAGTCACCCATCAATTCAAATATTTCAGTGGCCTGTCTGCCCCATGTATAAATACCTAAAATGGGTTGCTAAAAGGATTCTCACTTACCAATTGTCCTGGTATGGGTGGGAGTGGTTTTACTGCACTGCTCACACTGTATAGGCTGGAGTCTACATTAAGAAAAACAACTGGCTGAAATTCATCCCTGACAACAGGAGTGGGGAAAATGTTGCCCATGGGCTGCATGTAGGCTGATGGCCTTCCTTTGTGGGCCATGAAGCCCCGCTCCCGAACCTCCCTCATGTCCCATTTTTTTAAAAAAATCCACACAATTTTCAGACAAATGCCCCCAAGACAATAAGGAAAGCTAAACTGCACAAAAGTACATGTAAATATCCCCACACCACCCTCACAGACAGCCCAGAGCTCCATATTACTTCCAAATACCCATTTTCCTCAACAGTGCATCTCAAAATGGCAAGCGACAGTTATGAGATGTTAAAAGGAAAGAATATTTGGGTTCGCTATGGGGTGTGTGTATGTGGGAGAATTGGCTACTTGCTCCCATGCAGATGACCTCTCCATCCTACAGCAGGACCTAGAGAAAGGCATTGGGTAAACTCTTTGGCACCTTTAATTATTGTAGCATAAATATTGGACTACCCAGGGCAAATTTCAGTTGTATTGTTATGGAATATAGATCTGATTCAGAGGAATTTAGCACCATCCAATGCTATGCTCATTCATTGCAAGTGAACACTTTCCTGTGTGCTGAGTAACAACACTTGGGTCTCTTTAAAGGAAGGCCCTGTCTACACTTGCCAGAATACTCTGGACTGTTCCCAGAGTATTCTAACCCTAAATTACCCCAAATTTGGTGCTGTCCAGATGTCTCGCTGGCATAGTATAATGAAAGTCATTGTGCAGCACAATTGGAAAGTGTCAGGTTGGGGAACGGTGGCATAAACTCATCTTTAAAATCTTAAATTGTTTGGAGAGAAGCAACATTTAAGCTGCAGTGTTCTCTAAACAGTAGAGCAGAGACTCTCCCCCTTCATCTAACTGTAAAGACTAACTAGTAAGTAAAACAGTGATGTTGTGTGTCAGAAGATGGACTAGGGAGCAACATTTGCATGTAGATTATTTGCTTTGGAAATGGACCAGGTACTCATATTTCTGTATAACAACAGCTGCACTTGAAGAAGAAAAAATAACAGTGCATTGTTTCTAACTCCTGAAGTACACAGCAGCCTTTACCATCAACAGGTGTGTCCATACACCAGAGAAAACACTAGGCAACAACTCTCAACTCTAACATACTAGTTTCTTCTGTGGGCTTTTTTCCCCAGTAATGTGGGAGGAAAAGAGTCCAGAATCCTCTTGAGACTTTATGAGAGCTTAACCAGGACTGATGCTAACATATATACATTCTGTGGCATTCCAAAAGAGGTATCCAGTACCCTCATATTCAAGTAGCACAATAGCTACCAAACGGTGCCCGATCACAGCTCCACTCCAACCCAAATGGCCACTGCTGCCACTGGCCTGGCTGGTTCCATCTCACGGTTCTTGAACTTGAAACTCTGTCAACTTTCTACAGGATCTTAGCCAGACTTATCACCCTGGTGAAAACTAGGGGCTCATCTACAAAATTAAAATACTCCTCATTCTATCCAGATAGACTGTGATCACGTGTGATTCAGAGGAATTAAGGGTTGTTTGTTTTGCCAGGGGCAGGGGTGGACTCTATAAGTTCTGTGGCAAAAGGAATCACAGTTTTTACCAGGGTATCCACAAATATCTGTGGGAATGTGCATTATTGAACACGTGGCTGTCTGTCCACTTTTGCATGGATTCACATGAATTTGCATAGCTGTGCATTTTCAGCAGAGAGAGGGTAAATAGATGCAAATTGGTGCAGGAAAGTGAAGAGAATTAAGTGCTAATACAAATGTGTGAAAATCCACAGCAGTTCGTATAATACATTTACACGTAGACTAGTCCTAGGTCTCAACTTGAGCTTGTACCATGTGAAGGGGAAGATGCATGCATGGGCCTCCTGATCTAGTAAGTAGACTGTGTTTTTTGTCCAGTACCTCACATATTACTTCTATGATGTGCATCCACTCAGATTACTAAAACACATTAGAAACATAAATATTAATATTTTATTTCTCCACCTCCATCTGCCATTTGGAAAACCGTACCATTTGGAAAACAGGGGTAGGGGAGTTTTGGCCCTCCAGGTGTTACTGGGTTCTAACTCCTATCAGTCCTAACCATGATGGCCGATATTCAGGGACAATGAGAAGTGTGGTCCGACAGATATTGAGGACTATAGGTTCCACACTCCTTTTTTAAACTCGTGTTTTAGGATGCTGTCCTGGAAAGTAAGTCCCTTTCAGATTTGTGCACTCAGGATGGGTTTCAGGATGAAGAAATTTGTTAGTTTTATTCCCTCCAACATTATTTAATTTCTTTTCACTGAATCTAGGGAAAAAATTCAAGGTATATTGGTTTGAGTGTCAGACTAGGACACTGGGAGATCAGGGTTCAAATCCCCACTGTCCATGCAAAACCACTGGATGATGTTGGGCAAGTCACACACTCTCAGCCTCAATGGAAGGCAAAGGTAAACCCCCCTCTAAGCAAATTCTACTAAGCAAACCCCTATGACAGGTTTGCTTTAGAATCATTGTAAGTCAGAAATGACTTGAAGTTATACAACAATGAGGACAAAGTTTTTGTGAAAGACATTCTCAAGCATCCGGACTGTCCAAATTCAGTATATATAGCTATTCTTGGTATGGATAGCCTCTGACTGCCACATAGTTGCCTCTGTTAAAGAACTGGCAGCTCTAATTCAGCACCACAAACATGGGATCCAAAGCCAGACAATTAAGAATTAAGTACACAAATCTTTGTGCCATCGGGCCTTTGCAGACTGCCAGAAATAGTGCAAATTGAGTCCACTTTAAGGGTTAGGGTTAGTGCTAGGGAATCATGGGAATTGTTTTTTTCTGAGACATTGAGCCTTCTCTGTCAGAGAGCTCTGGTGCCACAATAAAATACAGTTCCCATGATTCCCTAACTCTAACCCTAACCCTTAAAGTGGACTCAATTTGCACTATTTCTAGCAGTCTGCAAAGGCCCTTAGATGGGCAAAACATTCAGTTTTGCTTTCCCCAAAATTTAATATTTTTTTAATATCCAAAGTTCTTTCTACAGAATTTACAAAGACATTTGTAGATTCTGTTAAGTGAACCTAATGAAATCATCACTCACCCCTAGATGCAACCATACATTAAAGGAGCCCCACTTTATGTTTGCCTTGCAACGCTAACTGCAAAGTTAAAGAGATAATATCGCAGGGAAGAGAATCAATTGGCAGGAGCCAGACAGTGAGTTCTTTCCATGCCCATCAATTCTCTTATGAAGACATCCCATCTCCTTTTATTAACAAGATTCAAAACAGCCTAGACAAAGAAAAGAAAGGAAAACAAAAACTGCTGGCAGGTGTGGAGGGTGAAGCACCCACTTTCCTGTTCGTTGATTTTGACCCACAAATATCTTCCCAGCCTTGTTAATATGTCAGCATAGCACAGGAGTGGGCAACTGCAACAAGTTCAGGGATGAGTTTTCTGCCCTAGAGATCCTTTAAGAGCTGCAATTGATAGTTAAAACTATTGAAAACAAGCAAAGAAAAAACAAAACTAGAACTAGGCAGAAGTAAGTGGGTTTTAAAAAAATGTTAAACCTTTTCGAAGACCGTGCAATCTATTCTGAAGGTGAACTGCTGGTCCTAGAAGCTTCTAAGACACATAAATTAGCTTTTTCGGTTAGAAGAAAGGCATTATAGGTATTCTGGAGAGGCAAAACGCTGCAAAAACAGTCTTGGAGTGTATATAGCTCAAAATGTTGCTCATCACACACCACACCAGAGTATCATCTAATTGTGCCTTTAACATCCCAGTAAACGTGGTTAGGATTGGTCTGCCAGATGGGAAAGAATTATGCTTAATATCACTGTCACACATTCCCCTGAACTTGCAATACAGTGTGGAGCTTCAAGTTCATAACATAAAGAACATGTGTACTAGCAATGTTAATTATCACAGAGATATACTATTGATTATTAGACATAATAGTAATTATGTGCTGGCTCTTCTTTCCAACTGTGGCTATGTCCATGTTGCAGAAATAAAGCAGTTTAACACTACTTTAACTGTCATGGCCCCATTCTGTGGAATCCTGGGAATTGTAGTTTGGTGAAGTGTTCAGCCTGGTCTGTCAGATTGCTCTGGTACCTCATCAAACTACAAATCCCAGGAGTTTGTAGAACAGAGTCATGGCAGTTAAAGAGGTATCAAACTGCTTGATTTCTGCAGTGTGGATACACCCTGTGACCTGTTAAATAAAGAAAAAGACACAAGGATAACACATTACATTTTTCCCATATTGTGCATCCGGGAGCTGCTTTGCAAGTCTGATTGCAACACAGGAACTTCCCATTGGAAAAGAAGCCATTATGGTATTTGTTTAGTAAATCTGTATTATCTTTAATCTCTGGAAAAGATGAGGGTGGGGGAGAAGAAGATACAGAAAATCTTTACTGCTATAGAATAGTCATCTTGTTCACCTTCTCATTCACGTTCTCCTTTTATTCATTTGTATCCTACTCTTTCCCCAATAATGTGACTGAATGCCGCTTACAAATTATTAAAAGTACAGATTAATAAATTAATAAATTAACTTTAGTTATTTAATTTGTCTGCTACCTTTCTCCAGGACTGGGGTCCAAAACAAAAATAATAAATTAAAAAGCTAACAATAAAATGGTGTTTTGGTTGTTTTTTTTAAAAAAACCCCACACAATTAAAAACCATCGCATTAAAACAGAATAAAATTATTTAAAATGCATACAGAAGTTAAAATAAATAAATAAAGAGCACACCCCCAATAAGAAATAACAAAATAACAAAAAAGCCTTTGCCTGATGGCAAAAAGAGAGCTGGCAGGTAGGTTAAAAACATACATCATCAGCAAAAATGTGTGTGTGTGTTATTTGGAAACACTTAAACATTCTGTAGAGTTGGAATCATTTAAGACATTAAAAGACCATTTAAAAATCAATAGAACAACTCAGCACACTAATAAAAGCCCATCACAGTCAATTTTTAAAATCCTAGTGGAATAGAAATGTTTTTAACTTGTTGGCAGAAGGAGAGCAAGGAAGGAGTTGTTCTAGAATCCAAATTCTGGGAGCAACCATAAGGTATAGACACTTATCCTTTTTCCTCCAAAATGAGCCTGAGAAGGTAGTGAGACAGAGAGAAGGGCCTCTCCTTAGAGTTTTTTTCAGGCTCATATGGGGAAATACCAATGGTCCTTCAAACAGCCTGGACTCAAGCCATACAGGGCTTTATAAATCATCACTAGCACTTTGAATAGCACCCAGAAACAGACTGTTAGCTAGCAGAAATGTTGCAACAACATATGCCCTACTTCAGCTGACCAAGAACACCTCTATCTTGCATGGATTAAGGTTCAATATCTTCGCCTTCATCAAGTTCACTACAGGTCCCAATCCATTACCTCTCATCGGGCAGCAGAATCTTACACAACTCACACAATCAAGGCACAATATTAAGAATACGGGTTAGGAAGGTCAGTTACAGAATTTGAATATAATAACCAGTGTTGTAATGGAATCAGGGCTTGCAGGGTCAAAGCATGAGGACATTTTGGTAGGAGGGATGATAACATCACCTGGCACTCTCCTCAAACATCCCTTTTCCCTCTGAGTTCAGTTGCAATCTTCATGGAGAAGAGGGGAATGCATTTTGTTAGTAGAAATGTATTGTTGTGTTTTTCCCCCTTGGCTAATATGAAATATTTGGGGGAGACCTGTTCTTGAATGTGCAATTAAGTCCTATTAGATTTACAAAAGACCTGATCTTGTTAGAGATGGAAACAGACCTGTTTTAATATGGGCTAATACATATGTTGCCATTTTTGGACTCTCATGGGACAATGGACAATTTTATATAAACACCTGCACCTCATGTTTAGCATTATACTAGAGGTAACAACTTACCCAACCTTTCTCACAGGTACCCTTGCATATTGTGCCCAGCTTATGTTCTACAGCTTTATTGTGCTTTATTGCCATTTTCATTTTGTACACACTACTTGAGTATTTTGTTTATTCTTATAAGTTGTTCTGTATGGGTTTTCACAGATGCATTGTCATTTTGCCAGCTGAGCCAAACTTTTATAAATTATTTGTAACACAAATAATTTAAGTTATGCTTTTAAAAAGTCTCAGATTCTAATGCTTAGTACCTCTGTGCAAAGCCTCCAGCCACCGCCTTCGACTGTCTTCATTTGCAGAGAAGATGTACAGGAGGCCACCTTTGTACACAATCTAGGCACAAAAGAAAGCAGCTCTGTAGATACCACATTAAAAACGTCTTTAACCAATAATATAATGTACTCTAGTCAGGTCCAGTGCTCTGCTGCATCACATTTTGTTGTTTCATCTAATGTATGGATGAAACAAGCATAGCTTTTCGTTGTATCTGCCAGCTGTACCAGTTTGGCAGGGACAGTCCTGATTAACCTTCTGTTGTCCCGTTGCTTTTAAAATATCCCAGCTTCTCGGTCCTCTCATTTTCCCTCTTTGTCCTGGCTAATACCAATTGCTGCTAACTGAGTTTAAAGTGTGAGGTTAGTTTACACTTAGCCGAGGGGAGAAATTCTTGCTCTTCCCAGTAGGCTTAGGGAAAAGCAAACTGCTACAATCTCCCCTTGCATGTAGGTTCCTCCTCATGAATAATAACACTCTGATCTTGTTTGGCCACACATGTCCTGCTTTTCATCTATGACATGTTAGAAAGTATGGTACTGTCTGGTTTATTTTGCTGCCCCTGGAGAAGGTTGGTACGAAACAGACAATACCTAAAGCTCACCACATATGATAAATGAGTTTTTAAAAGACAGAGGAATATTGATTAGTAACACAGAACATCTGTAGTGGCAATCCTTTCTTGGCTTCACCTTTCCTCCTCCCACCAGGACAGCTATGGTAACAGCTGGGCACAGTAACCCATAGCAGTGGTCTCTCCTGCTCCTTCAATACATCCTGTATTTGGACGGAAGAATCATCTACAAATCATTTTACTTCCTCCCTCATTTAGTCATGCAAGTCTCATTATTGGACTGCAAACCGTCAGAGCCAATAGGTAAAGAATGGTAGAAGTCACAGCCTAACAACATCTGGAGAGACTTTTAAAATGGCCTAAACATCCAAAAAGGCCAGATAATTAAATATAAATATAAATACAAATATAATTTTCATAAAGCAGCAGTTTTATACCACGAATTTAGCCTCTTTAACACAAGAACTAAGGGCCTTTACAGACTGCCAGAAATAATCCAGCTTGAGACCACTTTAACTGCCCTGACTCAGTGCTAGGGAATCATGGGAACTGTAGTTTATTGTGGCACCAGAGCTCTCTGACAGAGGGCGTTTTCACACAGGCGGCTCTAAAGCCGCCTGGAAGCCCCCTGGAAGCAATCAAGAGCCGCTCCGGCGGCGAAAACAGCCGCCGCCGGAAGGGCTCCTGATTGCCTCCGGCAGCAGCCCCTCTAATTCCTTTTTAGAAAAGGAATTAGAAATATGGGGCTAAAGCCAGCTAGCGGCAGGGATGGCGCAGGGATTGCGCAAGATGGGGCGGGGCTTGCTGCGACGTCGTTTGAACACGACGAGCAAGACCCCGGAGTGAGGCAGGGATGGCACAGGATGAGGAGGGGCTTGCTGCGACGTAGTCTGAACTTTTAGGTTCTGGAGCCGGAGTGGGGCTGGACGGAGGTAGGTTTGCCTCCGTGTAAAGCCCAGTGTGAAAACGTCCAGAGAAGGCTCAATGTCTCAGAAAAAACTACAATTCTCATGATTCCCTAGCACTGAGCCAGGACAGTTACAGTGGATTCAATTTGCACTATTTCTAGCAGTTTGCAAAGGCCCTAACAAAGGCAAAAATGATACTGTTTCCAACCACAGGTCATACATATGACAAAAGTCATAACCTTGTGGTAGAGAGGGAGTAAAGCATAGTCTCCCTAAAAGCTCAGGGGCATCAATAAAAAAGGGCTTTTATAATTGGCTTATTGCTGGGGAACACTAGAGCTGGGAGAACGCATTTTTTTAGACTAATCACATTGCTTGCAAGTTGTTGTCCAAGGTGTAGTTTCCCCATGCTTGAAGAAGACACACAGTGGCTCTCTAGATGCTGTTGGACTTCTATCAACTTTAGTTAGCAATGGTCAGGGATGATTAGAAACCAACTTCTTTGCTAGCTAACATAAACATTTGTGTACCTCTACAGGCCTGCAAGCCATTCTAAGGCATCCAGCTTGTTTCCCACAACCAAAAATATGATTTGATATACAGTTGCCTCTCCCAATTCACGAGGGATCTGTTCCGGACTCCCCACCCCCCCATGAAGATGGAGGTTCGCAAATATTTGAGCTCCATTGAAAGTAATGGCATGCACGCCTGTAGCACATACGCGGGGCTGTGCACAGGCACACCCTGCTATTTTATCTATAACCGCTTGTCTCTCCTGCAAAGAGAAAGATCGCAGACTCGAAGTCCACAAATGGGAGGGACAACTGTATAAACATTTTCCCCCAATATTGTTCTGTTACCTGGAAGGGATATTGTCTTTCTGGAGGGGTTTGTTCCTCATGATCCACTGCCTCAGCACATCGAATTTTCTTGACATCAATTGACCCTTTTTTGGTTCCTTTTTTCTAAGAACATAATATGATACAAGGATTGTGACATTCATGCCCATAAATTCACAAAACCTTGGCGGGGGGCAGGGGAGAAAGAGGTGTGCAAAAAAGGACATAACATATGTTCATTACATAAAGAAGTTACATTCACTTTTGCACTTGAGCTCCTAAACATTTCATGAATAGGAGTTAACCAGAGATGTAGGTACTAAGAAGCCCCTTAAATTCTTCCATTGCATTGTAAAAAATCTGTTTCTTACCTCCTTGTCATATTCATAGTAAGAGAGGCTTGCTTTTGTAAGAACAAACAAGCGCTCTTTGTAATTGTTTGGAGAGATTTTCTTCTTCTGCTGAGACTTTTTGACCAGTACCTCTTCTAGAATAGATTTTTCCTCTGTGCTTTCCATTTCTCAATTGCTGAAAGACACAAGTTCCTTGGAAAAATAATATAGGCTTAACATTTAAGTAGACATACATATACTTGCACTGTAAAACAAGCACACCTACACAAAATGGTTTTCCAGTTTTTATAACCAGTTTTGCTCTGGTTTTATTAACTGCTATTCTTAGGCTTAATCCACAAATATAACAACATTTCCAAAGATAATATGCTCTGTCTTGGACCGAAAAGATCACAATACCTCTATATGTTTACAAATATTGGAAGCAAATCTAATTCATTTCATACAAGTTGGGTTATGATATACTAAAGACAAAATAAACATGAAGAACAATGCATTCACAATCCCTTGTTAAATATCTTTTTAAAGAGAATGTGGCTTACTTTGGTAAGGTGCTTTCAACCAACTGCATTCCTCCCTTCCGTAGGATAGTTTGTAAAGTAAGTATCCTTCTTTGTGCTTCTTTGTTTTACATATTTGGCAGACATAGTGATATCTATCAAATATTATTTGCATGTTATTTATAGAACCCACTATAACTTACCCAGGTGTAAACCTGCCTGCCTTACTTTGATCCATTAGATAATTTCCAATGAGCTGGTTTTAAATTTCTATAACCATGTTAGTAGGTTCGACTACCAATATAGGTTTGACTACCACTGTAATTCTATACCCACTTATCTGGGAATAAGCCAGTCCTAGTAAATTATAGACCTGCAGAGGGTTGCATTGTGTGAAGTGAGCATTCACAGACAATAGTAATCACAAAGTTTATGGAATGGCATTATAACACTTCTGAGGGCTCATTCCCACTATGATTTAAAGCAGTTTGCTGATCAGATTATATGTCCCTCGTTCCCCCTTGAAACCATTTCCGGACCGACTGCACTCGGTTTCAATTGCGATGAAGTGAGGCAAATGCACCCCCCCCGATTTTTCTGAAGATGGATCATTTTGTGATGCGTAGATGATTGACGTGCATTTTGAAGTGGCACAAATCTAGTGGGAGTGACAATCGTTTCAAAAAACACATGAATCTGTGAAATAAGGATATAATTCACTTCTATAGTGGAAACTACGCCTCAACTGGAATTGATTCACCAACCTGGTAACAAAGCGAATCGCAAACTGGTCTAAATTTAAGTGGGAATGAGCCCTTAGTCTACTGGTTTGTGCTAAGTGTTTACTCAAAGTACATGAAGTCAATTGATAGCAAAATCCTATGCATGTTTACTCAGAACTAAGTACCAGCAGTACCAATGGACCAGACACCCTATTAAGTGTATTTAGGTTTTCTGTCTTAGAGTGTGAGCAACAGTACCTGGATTAAGGAGTGAACCAAGGGTGCAGCTATACTGTAGAAATAATGCTGTTTGACACCACTTTAACTGGCATGGCTCCAACTTTGGGATTTGTAGTTTTGTGAGACACCAGCATGCTTTGCAGAGAAGGTAAAAGGCCTTATAAAAATACAAATCCCAAACAAAGGCACTTCATCCAAACACTGTCAAAAGGGTGAATACTTTTAAAAATTCCAACATTTTCCAAAAGGGTAGCTGAGTTGGTTTGCTGCAGAGGAAAAAAAAGGTTGTGGTCCCTTAAAGTTAACAATCCTATTACAACATACACTTTTGTGGATTAAAGCACACTTCATTAGTTGTATAAATTGTCAACTGGAATTCTTTCCTCCCTCATATTTATACTTGAAATTCTGAGGGGGAACTTCATGCATCCGATAAAATGGGTCACTGCCTCTTTGTTGTTACTGCTGACAATATTCATTAAAAGCACCCACTCTCCTTCATTTCAGCCATTCACTGAGTTAGATTTGACAGATCTATAACACAATTATGACTACTTTCCCTTAGGCGAGAATCCATGAAAGTTGAATGTATTAAAACCAGTTTATACTTTATTGTAAACATACCATAATCAAAGGTTTTGCTTCTTTCCATTTGCATTTTCATGTTCTCTGAGGACAGCTTGTGCTCAAAGTTGCACACTCTTTTCCTCTTGACTGTGATACAGCATTAACTGTGCACAAGAAAGGGTGTTTTCACACGGGGCTTTAGGAGGACGCAATCCTACCTCCCTCCGGCCCCAGTCCGGCTCCTTTTCCAGTGTGTTCACACTCACGTCGCAGCAAACCCCGCCCCTTCCGGTGCCATCCCTGCGTCAGTCTGGCTCCTTGCTCCGTGTGTTCACACTCACGTCGCAGCAAGTCCGGCCTCACTCCGGCCGATCCAGCGCTAACTCCGAACGTCCTCCGGCATTGGCCCCAGCAAGGTAATTCCTTTTTTAAAAAGGAATTAAGTTGCCGCCGCCAGAGCCATTCCGGAATGAGCGGCACGGTCGGCTCCAGGCGGCTTTGGTGGGTCTAGTGTGAAAACGTCCAAAGTTACACCGATGTGAAGGAGTCAATAAATAGTTGTATTTAAGCACCTTCTGTCTTTTATCTGTGAGTAGTTGGTAACATACTCAGATTCACAACTAGTATTCTTTGTCTGGAAAGCACCTGCTATCTGCTTATGTATTACAACCCCTAGGTTGCTCCTGCATTAAATTGTTTTGACATCTGATCCTCCATGTTTATAAATCCACCTGAGTACAAATACATCAACTTTTAACTCCCCAGTCAGTGCATATAGCTAGTTAATACCCTACCATAGCTAATTTAGCTAAGAAGTAGCTGATCTGGTTTTTCCATCTTATATATTTCCCATCATTATGTATGGATGTGAGAGCTGGACAGTGAAGAAAGCTGGCAGAAAGAAAATAAACTCATTTGAGATGTGGTGTTGGAGAAAATGCTGAAGATACCATGGATGGCCAAAAAGACAACCAAATGGGTCCTAGAACAGATCAAACCTGAATTCTTTCCAGAAGCCAGGATGACTAAATTGAGCCTGTCATACTTTGGCCACATCATGAGAAGACATGAATTATTAGAAAAGACAATGGTGCTAGGAAAGGTAGAGGGCAAGAGAAAGAGAGGAATGTCACATGTCAGATGATTGGATTCAATAAGAGAGGCCATGGCCATGACCGGACTAAAACAGTGGCGAACAGGAGGTCTTGGAGATGTCTCATCCACAAGGTCACCATGAGTCAAGACCAACTCAAGGGCATTTAAAAACAACGACGATTATGCCCACCATCACTTTTTAGGGGGACTGTAAACTGGCAGCATGTACCTTTAGCAGCAGCATTAAAATCATCACATCAATGGGCAATGCTCTAAAATACGGTATGTCTTGTCCCACAATTTCCAGCAGCCTTGGTGTGGGAACACAGAATTGACAGTCCAAAACACCTGGAGGGACACAACTAACCACCTGTGATCTAGAGAAAAAAAATGTTGGGAACAATGGGGGGTTGCAGACTGCCAGAAATAGTGCAAATTGAGCCCACTTTTAGGGTTAGGGTTAGTGCTAGGGAATCATGGGAATTGTGTTTTTTTCTGAGGCATTGAGCCTTCTCTGTCAGAGAGCTCTGGTGCCACAATAAAATACAGTTCCCATGATTCCCTAGCACTAACTCTAACCCTAAAAGTGGACTCAATTTGCACTATTTCTGGCAGTCTACAACCCCCCAATGTCCCTTTAAAACAGGGTGAAATAGTTTGCATGGCTGCAAATGAGAAGTAACACCAAGTTTCAGCCTTTAGTCCTTACCACTGTATATAAGTGCTCTAAAACCCAGAGCAGGTGTGGATTGAAGAGAGAAGAGTTGTGGTTGGTGTGTTATTTGTAGAGAGTGGATTGCTGTATATCAGACAGTGGATATTGGAGAGACTCAAAGGAGAGTTTGTATATAACTTGTACACATCGCAACAAGTGATAAAAGCCTCCAAGGTCATTGGAAGAAGCTAACTGTGTCTGTGCATCATTCAAGGTTGGTCGGTGCAATAATGCCAAATACTACAAACTGAGCTTGTGCTTCTACACTCTGCCTCAGGGAGCTACTGTTGAAGTCAAGCACCTCAGACAGTTCTGATAGTTGTTGCATGCCTGCAGGACATAGAGGAGAGCCAACAAAAAAGACCAAGGACGTTATCACACGTGGGCCAGAAAGCGGAAATAAAAGTGGAAATGAGGCATCCCGAAAATAAACGGGAAATAGCCCTTGTTTCTGCATACGTCATTACCTTCATTGCGCATTTACAGTAAGTGTATCGAACGTCCACACACAAGAGAAAAAACCCCGTAAATGTAGCCGAAATGAGCCTCCTGCACATGCGCAGAGAGAGGAATGCTCGCTGGAACCATGGCAACAGCCGGGAAATGCGCCACAATACGTATTTGGTTATCAGACCTACGGTAAATGCGAAATGATTCCCATCGCGCAATTGCAATTCCTGAAGAAACCGAAATTCAAAAGATCTTGGATCATTCTGCTTTCTGTCGGGGTTCTGTCGGGGTTCGGTGCGACGTCGTGTGGAAACACGGGCCAATAATACGTATTAGTTCGGGATTTCGTGTGGATTTTGTTTGGATTGGGCCCCGTGTGATAACGTCCCAAGATCAGTGCTAAATTCTTATCCTTTTCTCCATCAGAGGCTCAAGCTCCAATTAGGGCTGGAGATCTGGACTCACAGGTACCTTGGAACAAGTAGCATTAAATTCAATGCTCAGTGGACACAATTGCAATAGTAAAAAGAGGCCTTTCCTATTTGAGTTCCATGCATCAGTCATACAACACATACAACAAATGTACAACATCAGTTAAAATCAGGCGTCAGTTTAGCAGAACACACAAGACACATATGTATTGAAACAATCCATATTTAAAAAGTCACCACTCCAAGTGTACAACTTAAATTGGCAGCTGCAACAGCAGAAAACACAGAGTCAAGGCGTCCAGAGTCTGGGGATGCTGGAAAAGGAGAGGCAGACCCCATTGCGCGCCCAAGGAGCTCCCACAAAGGCTGCATCCGCACTGCAGGGATGATCCAAGTTGATACCACTTTAAGTGCCGTGGCTCTGAAACTGTGGGAGCTGTAGGTTTGTGATATCTAGCCTTCTCTCTTTTGGATGGAAAAAGAAATCAAATTGGAATAAGTTTTATTTGTTTAAATATGTAGAAGAATATATATTATTTGATTTTCTTAGGGAAAGAAGACTTAAATATATTGGGGAAAGCAATAAAGAATCGTGCAGAGATAAACAGGAAATTGCGATTAAGAAAGTGGAAGGTAAAATGAGGTATGAAGAATATATATATATATATATATAATGATATTTTCCACATCTCCAAAAATGATTGTTAAATTTTGTTAATCAAATGATAATTTAAATGGAATGTATTTTTGTGGGAAGGGGGAGAGAAGGATATCATGAATTATAGATTGAATAATTTGTACTATGTACTGCCTTAATTTAAAAAAAATTAAACTAAAAAGAAGGGGAGGGAAGATATCTAGCCTTCTCTGTCAGAGAGCTCTGGTGTGCACAGAATTCCCTAGCGCTGAGCCATAGAAAAGTGGTACCAAAGTGGAATATTTCTCCAGTGTGGATGCAGCCCAAGGCATGCCTAGCTTTCCCCTCTTTGCAAAAGCACACACTCGGAAGTCCCACCTCCTTGCACCGACGTGTGCAAGGCTGAGCACAAACACACACACACACATAAAAAGCCCTGTTGCAGCCAATGGGAGGCTTGCCTATGATGGCTCCGCCTGCCCCAGAGGAAGGATGGGAGCTAAACAGAGTCAGTTGGGGGTCCTCCTTTCCAGCATCTATCCTCAGAAACCTTCCAGCTGCGTTGCCGAAACAGAGCTTGGGAGCCCCCTCCTGGCTTTATCCTAAAACTCCTTTGGGTAGAAGTAAGTTTTTCATTCCCTCTCCCCTTCCTTCTGGGCAGATTGTGCCAGAGGAGACCTGGGTTCGAATCCTGCCTCAGCCATATAGTGACCTTGGGCAAGTCATACTCTCTCAAGCCTCAGAGGAAGGGCAAAAACATGCCAAGAAAAAAACAAGACACACCCTAAGTTGGAAATGACTTGCAGGCACACAACAACAAACAAACAAACAAACAAACAAACAATAGGCAGCCCCCTTGAACCCAGGAGTGGCTTCAGTCCTTTGGAGTGAATGTGCCTATAGGCTTGGTCTGGGAAGGTGCTTAGGAAAGGTCCCCCATAATGGGTGCCTCATATAGGGCAAATTGAGTCCACTTTAACTGCCCTGGCTCAGTGCTAGGGAATCATGGGAATTGTATTTTTTTCTGGGACATTGAGCCTTCTCTGTCAGAGAGCTCTGGTGCCACAATAAACTACAGTTCCCATAATTCCCTAGCACTGAGCCAGGGCAGTGCCTCAATTTAAAGTGGACTCAATTTGCACTATTTCTGGCAGTCTGCAAAGGCCCAAAGTCTTGGTTGTGGGGCCACCCCATGCTTAGACTCACTGACACCCTACTTATTTCCTGCCTCTCCTGTGTTTATTTTCCACAGCAGTGACAAAGACTGGGCAGGATTTGCTAAGTCACTCTGAGCTTGCTTTTTCCCCTCCCTCCCTCCCTCCAAAAGGCAGTAAGTAGTACATACAGTCTTTTGCTGCAAGGTTTTCTTCCCCCTTCTTCAAGGGTTTGGCCATTTTGCAAAGAGGTCCTCAGAGAAGGTGGGTGAGTACCAGGGATGGCATTTGCATCCACACACTCCTTTTTAAAAAAAATATAAACCAGTATAAATAAAATGTGAAGCCAAAACTGAGATGACCTGCCTAGCTAGAAAAGAGAATAATAAGGCTTGGTAAAGTGGAAGGCAATAGGGGAAAGAAGGGAATGGTAGGTAGGATTGAGCCAGGAAACCAGGGCTCTGACTTTGCAAGACCTGAGCTGTGCTGATAATAACAGCTACTTAGGTCCAAACCACACTGCACAAATAACCCAGTTTGAGACCGCTTTAACTGCCCTGGCTCCATGCTAGGGAATCCTGGGAACTGCAGTTTTGTGAGACATTTAGCCTTCTCTTTCAGAGAAATCTGGGGCCACGATAAACTACAGTTCCCAGGATTCCCTAGTACTGAGCCAGGGCAGTTAAAGTGGTCTCATATTGGGTTATTTCTGCAGTGTGTTTCAGACCTCAGTTAAACAACTACTTAGTTAAATATACCGTACTTAAAGTATTGCTGTTCTTGTGTGCCTTCAAGTCATTTCCAACTAAGGCAAACCTCTCACAGGAATGGCAGGAATACACAACAACAACCACCACCACAACAAATTAGTTAATTATTATTCACAATTAATTTGTTGTTGATGATGATGTGTGCCTTGAAATCATTTCTGAATTACGGCAACCCTAAGGCAGCAAACCTATAAAATGGTTTTCTTGACAAGTTTCTTCAGAGGAGGTTTGCCATTGCCTTCCTCTGAAGCTGAGAGAGTGTGACTTGCCCAGGGTCAGCCAGTGGGTTTCATGGCTGAGTGGGGATTCCAACCCTGTTTCCCACAGTTGTCGTCTGACGCTCAAACCACTACACCATGCTGCAGTATACACTGTAAAATTAATGCAGTTTGGCACAGCTTTAACTACAGTGTAGATGCACCCTGAATAGTGACCCTGAATAAGGACCCGTTTCCTAGGTTTACTCATCTGTAACTGTTTTATACTCACAATTGCTACTTAGTTTCAATTTTGTAACATTATTATGTATACTAAATTAGGATCCAAAACACACTGCAGAAATAATCAAGTTTGAGATTGCTTTAACCGCCCTGGCTAGGTGCTGGGGAATCCTGGGAATTGTAGTTTATTGTAGCACCAGAGCTCTCTGACAGAGAAGGCTAAGTGTCTCACAAAACTACAGTTCCCAGAATTCCCTAGCACTAAGCCAGGGCAGCTAAGGCGGTCCCAAACTGGATTATTTCTGCAGTGTGTTTTGGTCCTAGGTAATTTATTCAATCTGCAGAGCAACATTTCTTGGAAGTTTTTCATTCATAGGGTAAAACAATGCCAACTTGACAGAACCTAAGGACATGAAAAAATAAACCTTGCTTTAAAAAAAAAGTTTTTGATTGAAATATTTGTAAATAAAAATAAATAATTTATTTTTAAGAGAATCTTCCCTGAGCACTCATTCCATGATTTAGATCATTGAAAGAGTATCTGCTCCTTGCGTATTCTTTTGCTTTTATAAAAAAATCAGGGTATTATACTTAATATGATTTAAATGACAATAATTTTTATTTATTTTTGGCAGGCTGCTGAGGTCTTTGAGATTTGGCTCTTATGACAATGGCTGTGGTAAGGAAAGTTATCAAAACTGTACTCAGTAAGGAGCAAGCGGAAGGAGTTGGGGCTCGTGTGCGCCGGAGTATTGGCAGACCAGAGGTAAGCTGTTTGCTCCTCTGTACTTTCATAACAACAGTGAATTGTAGTGTTGTCAATTCCCAGTGTTATATGTCTGATCAGAGTTAGCCAGGATCCCTTTACTTCTTTTCAGTATACAGGAAGCGGATGGGCCAAATCTGGATCCTTTTCAGCCTGGATAAGGCCCACCGGCCACAAGTTTCATTGTTGCTGCTGTTGTTGTTGTTGTTGTTGTGTGTCTTCAAGTCATTTATGACTTATGGCAACCCTAAGGCAGAGCTATCTTGGGGCTTTCTTGGCAGGTTTCTTCAGAGGGGATTTGCCATTGCCTTCCTCTGAGGCTGAGAGAGTGTGACTTGCTCAAGGTCACCCAGGGGGTTTACATGGCCAAGCCAGCATTTGAACCCTGGTCTCCAGAGTCATAGTCCAATGCTCAAACCACTACACCACACTGGCTCACGCACAAGTTCCTTACCATGCACTAAATCACGGGCATTTCATTATCAGTGTACTTGCTAAATGGGTACAATCCAAATAGTCTCCTAGGCAGTGCAGTGCTTAATGATAGTTTCTAAGAAAATGGGGGGAATTTTCCATACAGGCCTTATTATGAAGTATCTTCTGTTTTAGATTTTCACAGTACCATAAATTTAAACATCTAAATATTTAAAATAAATATCGCTATCTTCCAACATGTAGAAGTGTTTCAGGTAACAGTGTAGGCCAGTTCAGGTATACCTCAGGGCCTTTGCAGACTGCCAGAAATAGTGCACATTAAATTGAGGCACTGCCCTGGCTCAGTGCTAAGGAGTCATGGGAATTGTATTTTTTTCTGGGACATTGAGCCTTCTCTGTCAGAGAGCTCTGGGGCCACAATAAATTACAGTTCCCATGATTCCCTAGCACTGAGCCAGGGCAGTGCCTCAATTTAATGTGCACTATTTCTGGCAGTCTGCAAAGGCCCTCAGTTAACTAAAAAGAAGTGTTCCTGAGGTTTAATTTTTTAACAAACTTTGGTACCAGAGGTAGAAATAACATGGAAATAATAGTTATAGGTCCCTATGGCACTACCACCACCAGCAAAAAAAAAAGAGTGGTTCAACATGTTTCAGCAAACTTTTTATTCAGACTTAACAACATGCACACATGAAATTACACAACCAAGTCAGGTAAGCTTTGTATATGTAAACAAAAACATTTTTAACTGGCTGCTCGAAAGCTTCTTCCAAAATGTATACAAAATTGGGAGGGGTAGCCAACAGACTGGAACATAGGAACAGAATTCGAAAGGACCTTGATATTCTAGAAAAATTGGGCTGAAACTAATAAAATAAAATTAAACTGAAACAAATGCAAAAATTCTGCCTTTAGGGCCACAGCAACCAAATACACAGGTACTGGATGGGGGATACTTGTCTTAGCAGTACCACATATGTAAAGGACCTTGGGATTTTTGTTGATCATAAATTGAACGTGAGCCAGCAGTGTGATGTTGCAGCAGGGAAGGCAAATGTTATCTTAGCCTGCATTAATAGAAGCATAGTTTCCAAACTGAGGGAAGTAATAGTCCCACTCTATTCTGCACTGGTCAAGCTTCATTTGGCATACTGTATTGAGTTCTGGGTGTTTCATTTTTAAAAAGATGCAGACAAGTTGGAACAAGTTCATAGAAGGACAATGAGGATGATAAGATATATGGAGAACAAAACACATGAGGAGAGTCTGGATAGTTATCTGCTCTAGCTCAGTGGTTCTCAAATGTTGGTCCTCCAGATGTTTTGGATGTCAACCCCGATAAGCCCCAACCAGTTTGGCCAACAGCTAGCACTTTTGGCAACTGAAGTCCAAAACACCTGGAGGACCAAGGTTTGGGAGCAACTGCTCTAGCACAGAGCAGGGAGTTGGACTTGGTGACCCATAGGGCCTCTTCCAACTTTATGTTTCTATAAATGTAGTGTATATCTGTTACACTGGTGTATATATTGATGCAAGGGGATTTAGTTACTTGGTGGATGGATAGCCTATTTTTCAACAGTTGTTCTCAAAGCAGGTTACAAGTAAAGAAGATAAATTATCAGTACTATTACAGCAACGAGAATAAAATGTTAAGAGATTAAAAATAGACCCATACAACAGAGAATCAGTCACCATGAATACAGAATCTTCTTCATTATAAAAGGTTTGTCCCAAAATTCTGTGCACTTCATTTAATATGTTTTTTAAATTATAGTAAGCCGCTTTGGATCCCATTTTGGAAGAAAGACGGGATGTAAGTGCAACAAATAAATAGCTATTTTTTCTCTTTCAAGTTGGATAACACAAAGACAGGGCAGTCCATTACACATTGAATTATTTAAGCAAAATTTTTATTGCCTCTCTAAAACAAAATTACTCAAAAATGATATTAACTTTATTTTTCAGTTGAAAAACATGGATCCATTTTTGCTGCTTGATGAATTCAAAGGAGGTAAACCAGCTGGCTTTCCTGATCACCCTCACCGAGGTTTTGAAACAGTGAGTTATCCACAGCTTGTTTCTTTATATATTATGTAAGTTATGTGGAAGCAGAATACCTGTTGAAAAGTCGTGTTTGCTGAAGCCAAGGCATTGTGTTTGCCCTTCCCTCATTAAATCCCAGTGTGATTAGAGTTGGCAAGCCTGCATATTTGTAAAAGATAATTTTAACTCCTTCCACTCCTACAGAAAATGAAATTTCTTTTTATAATTTCCTTGGTCAAATGATATCAAGCCATAACCAACTAATAACTATATCATAGCAACAAAAAGTCTATAGTCTTAGGTCCCTCCCCCAAGGCTTAAAGCATTGTGTAGCTCTTGTGTTTTCTCATTAATGAATTTTCTTGGCCAAGAAAAAGAAGAAGCAATGTAAAAATAAGGCAGGATTATGTGTGGAGATTGCTGTCATGTAAAGGTCCTGTAAAACTAAAATTTTAGGCTGATGGCTTGAAAAAAAATAAATGGCTTGAAATCACATTTAATCACTCATATTTCTTTTAAAAATATATTTTTCCTGCTTGTTATGTGCATGGTACATGAAATCTGAAGAGACTGGAGAAAGGGTGTAACCTTGCCCTTAGCTTTTTATATAATCTACAGGCGAATTCTTCACTATGTCGTGTGTGTGTGTGTTCCTTCATGCATCCAGATCCATTTTTATTTATATAAAAATGTCTATAATTTGCAGAGCTTGTTTGTAGTTCCTCCTTATGAATGATGATTCTGGGCTTTGACGTAAACACAGCAGTATTGAGTTATTGAGTGCCCTTACAGATACTCCCAAGTGGTATAGTCTGGATTCATGTGTGTTACTTAGTGTGAATAAAGCAATTGCCAACACCAGAACTGAGCCCCAGAATTTTGCTGCCTGAGGCAAAGCAAAAGATGGTGCCCTCTCCAAGTAAAGGTGCATAGTTCCCAAAGTCATCTGAGTTATTTTAGTGCATGAGTCCATGAACACCTCTCTCCATCCTTGGCACTAGAAATACTATACAGTAATAGTAAAGTAAATGATTATGATGGGCCAAAGCTAGTGGTGGTTGCTTCAGTCTTCCTAATAGTAGGGCTGGTCCAAGACCACTTACTATGGCTTTCGTATAGCTAGGCACAGGAGAAGTGATACGATCTCCAGAGCGCTCACTATGGCACAGCAACACAGTAACACAAGACCCTTCACACTACACAATTATAGCACTATGATTCCAATTTAACTGCTATGGCTGCATTTTATGGAATCCTTGGGTTTATAGATTGGGGAGGTATTCTCTGGCCAAATGCCCATCCCTGCACTGCAGATCCCAGAAGTCTATAGGATTTTGCCATGGCAGGTCAAGTGGAATCATAGCACTCTAATTCTGTAATGTGAAAGGACCCTACATGTTCAGATTATGCAAAAGATAGGAAGGGACATGATGTGTCATTTGCCTGGATACTCAATTGTACAGAAGATGTTTTCTACAGCAGATGTTTGCCTCCAGTTGGTGCAGGATCTTGTAGGAGGAATTATTAGCTAGTGCACTAATCTCCATTTGTCCCCACTGTGTGAATAATTTTGCATTCCTGAATAGGGCTATTGTGAGAGGTGTTTGCATATTGTTAGAGGTAGCTATGAGAAGAACCTGGAGGGACTTGCCTGTTAAGTCACTGGAAAAAAACAGTGCCTGGAGCAGTTTTGCTGCAGCAACAAACAAGAGAATTTGAGAATAAAACATCTTGAAGCAATCTCTTTTGAATTTGGAAGGAAAACAACTTTCAGCCTAGATACCTAATGCACCAGATTCTGTCTGATCTTGGAAGCTAAGCAGGGTCAGCTCTAGTTAGTACTTGGATGGGCCAATGAAGACCAAAGGTTGCAGGCTATATGTCAGAGGAAGGAACTGGCAAACCATCTCTGCATATTCCTTGCCTAAGAAAACTTCATGAAATTCTTGGGGTCACCATAAGACAACAGGCAACTTTAGGGCAACTTGTTGTGTGCCTTCAAGTTGTTCCTAACTTATGGCAACCCTGAGATGAACCTATCACAGGGTTTTCTTGGCAGGTTTCTTCAGAGGGGTTTGCCTAATGTCATAGAATCATAGAATCATAGAATCATAGAGTTGGAAGAGACCACAAGGGCCATCCAGTCCAACCCCCTGCCATGCAGGAACTCCCAATCAAAGCATCCCCGACAGATGGCCATCCAGCCTCTGCTTAAAGATCTCCAAGGAAGGAGACTCCACTACTCTCTGAGGGAGTGTGTTCCACTGTCGAACCGCCCTTACTGTCAGGAAGTTCCTCCTAATGTTGAGGTGGAATCTCTTTTCCTGGAGCCTGCACCCATTGTTCCGGGTCCTAGTTTCTGGGGTGGCAGAAAACAAGCTTGTTCCCTCCTCAATATGACATCCCTTTAAATATTTAAACAAGGCTATCATATCACCTCTTAACCTTCTCTTCTTCAGGCTAAACATCCCCAGCTCCCTAAGTCGTTCCTCATAGGGCTTGGTTTCCAGACCCTTCACCTTCACCCCACCCGTCACCTAGTGGGTTTCCATTGCTGAGCTGGGATTTGAACCCTGGTCTCTCTCCATAGTCATAATCCAAGGCTCAAACCACACAAGACACACACACACACACACACACACACACACACACCACAAGTTTGGGAATGATATGTTAGCTGATGATCTGTTTTTTGGATGGGGAAGAAATTATGAAGAGGATTTTAATTTTTGTGTCAATTTCATCTTTAATGTCTTAAAGAAAGAAATACTAGCTTTGGTTTAACTTAAGAGATAGGGTTTTTGAGCACTGAACACTTATAATTTGTGGGGTGGGTAACTTTGGCATGTGCAAGGCTCAGATTTTTGGCCCATGAATTTCCTGCCAAATACAATGCAAAATTGAGAAACGGAAGTGGCTGGGTGGTGAGAAGGAGAGCTTTTTGGGTGTGTGTTTGCATTGTTACTCCTGGAGGTTTCTTCACAACAAAATATTTGGTTGGCTCCTCCAGCACTCAGAGGAACTGATTTCAAATGGGAATGACAGTCATATAACATGATCTGCAATTTGCTTAAAACCATAGTGGGAATGAGGCCTTAGAGGACTATATGTGGCCTGTGGAATCTACTTTGCTTTCAGTGAGAGTAACTTATCCCAACACGATGCCTTCCAGATCTGCCAAATTCCTTTCTCCTCTGCTATCACCACTACTTGCTGTTTGGGAATGAGGGGCTTTGAATTCCAAGATATATGAAGGGCACAATTTTAGTGAAGACTAACTTAGGGTCAGAACTAGATGTTCAGTGAGGTTTCATCTCTGTAATATATATGAAAGTTACAAGCAATTTAAGAGCAGAGAGTTCACTTTTTGTCTGAAAATACTCTTCTGATCCCCCCTTACTACTCAGTGACAAATGGAGTCATGCATAAACTGATGGGTGACTACTGTTTCAGGAATGAAGGCCCATTTAATTTGTATTTTATTCAAAATGTTTTTATGTTGCTTTCCCAAAAACTCAAAAGCTTACAGTTTGCATTAAAAAACATAAACTAAATGACAACAAAGGTGTGTGTGTTTATATGTATGTATGTGTGTGTGTGTATGATATATATATCATAAGGTGTATATATATATATATATATATATATATATATATATATATATGGTGTGTGTGTGTGTATATATGTATGTATGTATGTGTGTATATATATATAAACAGAGCAGCCTTATAAGCATTTAAATGCTCATGCAAAACCTCTGCAAAATGTCATGTTTTGGCAGTCTGCTTTAAAAAGTCAGCAGTGATGATCTTATTGCAGTCTCTTCTTCAATGACATCTTCAAATTTTGAGATTTGTTAAGGAAAACTTATAACCCTTAGGTACCTTCATTCAGGGTTTTAATGGAAGGAATAGATAGCCCAAGCCAACTGAGTTGAACAAGTGAATGGCTCACTAAAATGCAGCCAGTTAAAAAAGTTGTTTGTATATCTGGTCTACTAGTGTTACTGTTACAATTTTGGAATCAGAAAGAAGAGTCTTATAACACCTCCAGGATTTCTTAGGACAAAACATCTGAAGAGTTCAAAAGAGGACCTGCCAGAATAAAAGCAACTACTGTATATATTCAGATACAAGTCTAGAAATTTGGTCAAAAAATTGATCCAAAAAAACCTAGGCCAACTTATTCACGGGTCAATGTAAGTACTGTACTTTAACTCATATACATACAGTTTTCCCTCCATATTCGCGGGGGTTAGGGGAATGAGACCCCCGCGAATGTGGAAAAATCGGGAATAACTACACCCCCCACTCGGAAGCTAGTTAAAAGGAGGGGTGGGTGGAGGAAGAGGAGCAGGGGCCTGCACTCCTTTTTCCCCACCCTCCGGTCCCTTTAACTGGCTCCCTGCCCCTTTCCCAGCCAGATCGCTTCCTTCCCCGTGGGGTAATCAGGCAGGGAAAGGGAGAAGGAGCCTCCATCCCTCCAGTTCCATTTCCCACCTGGGTCGCTGCCTGGGCTGCTTAGGCAATGATCTGGCTGGGGAAAAGTCCTGTGGGGGATGGAGGATCCTCCTCCGTTTGCCAGCCCCATTGCCCCCTGGACAAGCCTAGGGAGTGATGAGGCAGGCAAATGGACTTAGGGAGATTGGAGGGTCCTTCTCCGTTTGCCTGTCCCACTGCCCCCTGGGCTTGCCAGGGAGAGATGGGGCAGGCAAAGGGACTTGGAGAGATGAACGATCCTCCTCCGTTTGCCAGCCCCATTGCCCCCTGGCGGGGGGATAGAGGCTTCTCCTTCCTTTCCTGGTAGGGTCGCTGCCTAGCCACTAGGAAAAACTCAAAGTTGGTTCCTGGGCTTTTTCTCTGAGGGGAAAAGCCCAGGAGAGAGGGAGAGGAGGAATGCCTGGGCTAGCTGCCTTGACTTCGCAAATAAAACCGGAAGTCTCAAGGCCACATATATGGAGGGCCAACTGTGTGTGTGTGTGTGTGTGTGTGTGTGTGGAGTGCCAACACATCTGATAGTCCTAATGAGGAATCTGTACTCAGGACAAGAGGCTACTGTCAGAACAGAACATGGAGAAACAGAATAGTTCCCAATTGGCAAAGGAGTCAGACAAGGCTTCATTCTATCACCCTACCTGCTCAACTTATATGCAGAACATATTGTAAGAAAAGCAGGCTTAGACACAGAAGAAGGAAGAGTGAAAATAGGAGGAAGAAGTATCAACAATCTAAGATATGCTGACAACACCATAATACTAGCAGAAAGCCTCACAGACCTGGAACAACTACTAAGGAAGATCAAAGAAGAAAGCGCAAAGGCAGGCTTACTGTTGTACATAAAGAAAACAAAAGTAATAACCGCAGAGAACTTAACACACATTCAAACTAGAAAATGAAGAAATAGAAATAGTAAAAGAATTCTCATATCTGGGATCAAACATTGATCAGAACAGAGATTGCAGCCAGGAGATCAGGAGAAGATTAAGAATGGGGAGGGCGGCTATGAAAGATCTAGAAAAGATCCTAAAATGCAAATACATGCAACTCAGCACAAAAGTTGGAATCATACAAGCCATTGTATTCCCTATTACCATGTATGGATGTGAGAGCTGGACAGCTAAGAAAGATGATAGGAAGAAAATCAATGCATTTGAGATAATGTGGTGCTGGAGAAGAGTGCCAAGGATCCCATGGACAGCCAAAAAGACAAACAAATGGGTCCTAGAGCAGATCAAGCCAATAATATCCCTAGGAGCCAAGATGATAGAACTTAGATTGTTGTACTTCGGACACATCATGATAAGGCATGAATTGTTGGAAAAGACAATAATGTTAGGAAAGGTGGAGGGAAATAGAAAGAGAGGAAGGCCATATTCTACATGGATGGACTTTATTAAAGAGATCACGAATATGAGTTTGCAAGAGCTGGGCAGAGCAGTAGAGGACGGGCCCCCCTCGAGATGTCTCATCAGCAGGGTCGCCATGGGTCAAGATCGACGCGAGGGCAGTTAACAACAAATATATGGAGCCATCTTCTTTCTCCAAATAGCGTGGTAAAAGGTGAGACCTTAGTCCAGGGACCGGCAACCTACGGCCCGGGGGCCGGTTTAGGCCCTGGGCTCCGGACTTACCGGCCCCGGCCGGAGGGTGCCGCCGCCGCGCGCCGCCGCCGCTGCCAGAGCGCATTTCCGGGTGCGCTCGCGGCGATCGCCATTTTGAAAGTCAAAATGGCGGTTGCGACACGTTTGCGCATGCGCGGTACTCTTGCACATGTGCAAATGTGTTGCGTCCGCCATTTTGACTCCCAAAATGGCGGCCACGACATGCGCCGTGGCGGTTGGAGCCACGCGCGCTACGGCGGCGACCGCAGTAGTGATCGTGGCGGCTGTGTGTCCGGGGGGGGTCGCGCATGGCGGTGGTGGGCGCGCGCAAGTGCGCGTGCCGCCATTTTCTCCCCCCTTGGCCCAGCCGCGACCTGGGCGACAGCAGACCGGCCCAGGTAAGAAAAAGGTTGCCTGTCGCTGCCTTAGTCTATCCTGAGAGCACCTAAAAAAAGCACTGATCCTCTCGCATCCATCCAGCCTTTAGGATGATCACAAACTGTTATGCCTGCTGGAATTTTGTCAGTTCTTTGGCATCATTTTCCATTGCTTCCTCCTTTACATCCTTTGTTACACACCCTAAGTTTTACCCTCAACGTATCCACAGATCATACCAAAAATCAATACGTTTGGCCCAAAAACCTGCCCAGTGGGCCCTTAGTATCCACTGGGGTTTGGTTCAAGGACCTCCCATGGATACCAAAATCCACTGATGCTTAAATCCTGTTAAATATGTCATATAAAATGGTGAAATCAAGGTTTGCTATTTGGAATTTATACTTTTTAAAAAATATTTTCGAGCCATGAATGCTTGAATCTGTGGATATGGAGGGACGACTTATACATGAGGTCAACTTACAGTGGACTATTTACGGTAGACTTTGAAATTCTGTTAAACTCCCCTCTTCCCCATTCTCTTTAAAAACAAGTTTGTTGGTGTATAATAATAATAATAATAATAATAATAATAATTTATAACCCGCCCCTCTGCTCGGCAATCGGGGCGGCATACAACAGATTAAAATATAAAAAGTTAAAACAATACCGTACTCCCCCCACTAACCCACCCACCCCTTAAAACAGAATTAAACTATCATGAAGTTAAAATCAAATCAAATCAAATTCAATTTAAAACACATTGGCACCTCTTTCCTGCTCCAATTCCTGTTTTTGCCAGCAGGTGGCACTGCCCAGTAGAAATTGGGGTAAGAATGAGCATGCTAGGGCAAAAAGGAAAGCTGAAACAAAACAATATATATTGTTTGGAAACTTGTGGGCTTGTTTATCCTTTAAAAACCCAAACAAACTGATGCAACAGATTTTTGCTATTCTAGAAGGTTATTTGTTTTATGTGAGGAGCAGTACATGTTTGCACAAGTGATCTCAACGTTTATAATTTATGAAACCAAATTACCAAAACCCTTAACAAAAAGCTGAAAAAGGAGCAGGAATACAGCTTTTCTACACATTAGAAGTATGGTTGTAATTTTTCTGAGTTTCTTTCAGATCTGGACATCTTATCAAGAGTTTTTTTTAAAAAAATCTTAGCAGTTTGGATGTATGTGAGGTACTTCTGAGACACGTGGCTAAAAAAAATAATAATAATACATAGCCATTCAGTCCATCTTTTCTGAGTGGATTTCCTATGGGTAGGAAGGAAAAGCAAAAGCATGAGAGGCCTATAAATGAAAGATGACTTTTTTAGATCCTTCCTTCAGCCAATGCCCAAGGGCAAGGCAATTCCACAGTAAAAGTATTGTCCAGAAGCAACCGTCATCAGGGATTGCAAAAGTCATATGCAGGAATGTTTGCAGCATCTTTCTTATTGCAGTATTTTATACTCCCTGAAACGAAACTCCTTAACCATTTGGGATCCGCTTTGGTGAAGGTTAATGTGGCACGAAGAGGTGTAGGTTGAAAGAGAATTGCCAAAAACTCACCCACTCCTTGGCTGGTGAATAAAAGAACCTCTTGTTCATACGCTGGACTTGTAAATTTCTAGCCATATCTTTATTGTAGTCCTTTCCCCCCCTTTTGTTAATACAAAGTAATTTCTTGTGAATATAACAAAATCAAGTTTGAGGATAAAGGAAACCTGTTACTATCTTCATTGGAATACTTTCTCTTTATTCCTTCATTTTCATTAGGGAACATTTTGTGTACAGACAAAACTTAGTTCATCTAGTATTAAATTTAGCCTGATAATGAACTTTGTGTATGTGTGTTAAGAGATTAATTTTCTGGAATAACTCGGTGTCTCCTCTATAAAGTGTTCTAAATCCACACAATATAATAAGCAAGGTGGATTATTTTTCTTCCTCATTAATGCTTTCAGAAATTTGGTGTATAATGCAGGTTGAGTCTCTCTTATCCAGAATTCCAAGATCCAAAATATTCCAAAAACCAAAACTTTTTTTAATGGGAGGCTGAGATAGTGACACTGTTGCTTTCTGATGGTTCAGTGTACACAAACTTGTTTCATGCACAAAATTATTAAAAATACTATGTATAAAATTACCTTCAGGCCATGTATATAAGGTATATATGAAACATAAACAAATGTTGGTCCCATCTCTAAGATATCTCATTATCTATGTATATGCAAATACAGGTATTCCAAAATCCAAAAATATAATAAAAATCCAAAGCACCTCTGGTCCCAAGCATTTTGGAAGCAAATTATATGCAGATGTAAACTTAAATAATATGGACTAACTAATTGGTTATTTTCAGGCATTCTTAGTACGTCTGGTTCTCATTTCCTCCCACCAGCTCCTGAAATTCAATGGGTTCTTCCTCGGTAATGGTTTCCACCAAAATTAATATTGTTTCCTCACAATTATATTCTGGCCATTCTAGTCTTTTTCCTGGTAGCTCACAATTCTTAAAAGGCCTGGGTAATGGCACTTACGTCTTGCAGTACATTTGCACGTAGCAGTAGCTTTTCATTCGTAGGCTGACAAAATGCTTTTGACTCTTCTGTCAGCAGTGGCTTGTGAAATACATGGCAACATGGTAGTTGATAGATATAGCCCAATCTTTTAGCATTGATTGTTCAGCATATGTCTTACTATATAATATAGCTGTTAAATAGCCATCTTCCTTTTTGTCAATAAAGTTAATGAACAGATATGTCTTACTATATAATATTGCTGTTAAATAGCCATCTTCCTTTTTGTCAATAAAGTTAATGAACAGATATCTTCATATTTAAAACTGAGACATCATACTCATTAGGAAACTGATTTATCTTTTAAAATACTTTTGGTAATAATTATTGGAATATTAATGTGTGTCTTTTTATTCTTTCCTGGTCTTGAATTATGTTATTTTTATTGTCGGAAGGTCCCGCTCCTTGGTTTGATTTTTCCTTTGATTTCCCAATATGGCTTAACAGCATCTATGTCTTGTGCTGAGCATCTGTGCTGCAGACCAGGGGTAGGCAACCTTTCCCCTTTAAAGGCCGAGGGACTTCAGCTCCCAGAATCCCAGGAGCTATTGGCCAACATGGGACTATTAGCCAATATGGCTGAGGCTTCTGGGAGCTGAAGTCCCTTGGCCCTTAAAGGGGAAAGGTTGCCTACCCCTGCTGCAGACTGAAGAAAGCAAGGATGGCATTGTTTTAATATCTTTGTGTGAATAAAGATGAGATCAGAGGTTAACTGCATTTGCTGCATTGCAAATGTTCTTTGCATTGCAAATTGCAGGTGGCCCATTTTACCTGTATTATTATCTACTGGTCAGGGCTGGTTCCACTGCTAGCAGCTAGCAGATTTCCAGTGTCCCGAAAATTGCTGTGTGACCTTGCAGCAGTCACACTGTCTCAGCCTTCAAGGAGGGCAGTGGCAAACCTTCTCTGAACAGATCTTGCTAAGAAAATCCTATGATAAGGTCACCATAAGTTGGAGCCAACTTGAAAGCATATAACAGCAACCATGAAAATATAGTGAATGATTAGATATTACTAGCAAGGAGCAGAAGGGGTTCGTGTGGGGATTTCTGTTTCATGAGCCAAAATAGCACCTGAGTTTAGGTACTGTGTACCTTGCATTCAACCTGTGGAGGCAGGGAGGACTTTACTGTACGTATTGCAGCTTGGTGAGGACATGAGAGAGAGCTTTCTTAGTGGCTGCTCCCATCCTTTTGAATCCCATGAGAGGCTAGACTGACCCCATCCCTGCTTTACTTTTGCCAGTAGGCAAAGACCTTTTTGTTTAAGCAGGCTTTTAATGGGTAAGGCATTGATAAGGAGGCTTCTTATTGTGTGTGTGCGTGCGCTTTATTTACTTATTTTAACTTGTCGATGCTTTTACAATAATTTTTTACTGTTGTAAATGTGATGATTGTAATTGTTTTTTAAATTGTTTTATTGGGCTTTAACAGATTTCTTTTGTGAGATAGTTGTCATATAAATGAAACAAACAAACAAAATTTCAAGAAGGAAAATATTTTGAGCTAGCCTTGATAACAGCAAACCAAGTTTAGACTTGCCTGAAGTTCTAAACTACCTCTGTTTTTCAGGTAACATACCTACTGGCAGGTGGATCCATGGCCCATGAAGACTTTTGTGGCCATACAGGTAGACTAGATCCAGGAGATTTGCAGGTATGCCAAGGTGTCAAGAATTGCAGTAGATTATTTTAATGAACCATTTTGTTTGCGAGTCATTTTTTCAACTCTGTTCTTTCCTATTGAAGCTGTTTTTGAAGGTCTACATCACAGTCCATATTTCTTCATGATTACTCTAATATATTTTGTAGCACAGTGATCTCCTGCCTTGGGTCCCCAAATGTGGTTGGACTGCAAGCCCTATCATCCCTGACTGTTGGTCATGCTGTCTGGAAATTATGGAATTGATTCTATGAATTAAAGAAGTCAACAACACCTTAGGATCCAAAAGAGGGAGCCCACTGTAGGTCATTGATCCTTAGCAGACAAGTCAAGGCCCATCAGTGGACTGCATCCTGGCCTACGGTGGATTATACCCAGAACTTTGCAAAGTGACTTTTTGTACTACAGCTCTCAAAGTCTCTCACCCAGCATGGCTACTGAATAATAATAATAATAATAATAATAATAATAATAATAATAATTTTTATTTATATCCCGCCCTTCTGCAACGCAATCGGGGCGGCATACAACAAATTAAAACATCACAATAAGTTAAAATCAGTCCAATACCATACCATATTCCCACACCCACCCACCCCTTAAAAATGAATTAAACTAGTACAGATTAAAATAACAATAGTTAAAATATGCAATACAAAAAAAAAATACGACAATTTATATTACTAGTATACAGAGCGATGTTAAACAAGGCAGTAGAAGGGTGATGGTCAAATCTTATGTCTTCTGGGTTGGGATGTTATTCAGGGAAGGCCTGCCGGAAAAGATCCATCTTAACAGCTTTTTTAAAGCTGTCTAGAGTGGTAATAAGACGGATCTCGTCCGGCAGGCCATTCCATAGTCTGGGGGTGGAGGCAGAGAAAGTCCTCTGGGAAGTCACCGACAGTCTAGTTCTCATAGGCTGTAACAGGTATCTCCCAGAGGACCGAAGTGCACGGGGAGGATCGTATAGAAGGAGGCGGTCCCGGAGATAGGTTGACCCAAGGTTGATTGTAATAGCTGTGATATTCTGGGAATTGCAACCCAAAAAGAAATTTTCCCAAGTTACAGTTATGACACTAGTACAAATATTATTTTATGTTTGCTGGGGTTTCTTTTCAGAGAGTAGTTAGGTCAAGGAGGTTGGAGATTGGGGTATACAGATGCAAAAGAAGAGGTATTGTATTTTTTGTTTTGCAGAATAGGGCATTTTGGTCAGGTGTAATGTTACTGACTAATGCTTTCACTTCTGTATGAATATTTGAGCAGAAAATGCTCAGTTCTCTGTAATGTCTCATCACCCCAAAGAGAAAGATGAACAGAAACTATTACATGAATAAAATGTGCCCAGTTTGGAAGTATGTGATTAAGGAATGGCCTTGGGTCTAAAGCGGCGAGGAAACCTTTGTTGAAAAGGGTGTCATTATTTCCAAATTTAACAAAGGTTTCAGTTTTCATTGGGAAAGGGGTGGGTGTTCTTTGTATTTTTAAATGAAGAACCAAATTTCCTTGCCTTTTTTCTTCTTCTTTTGTCCCCAATCACCTCATAGCCATTCAGGGTGTGGCCTATTTTTATACTCTATAGTCTTACCTAGTACACTAAAGGCACTAGATCCTTGGAAACTAAGCAGGGTTAGTCTGGTTATTACTTTGGAGACTGCCAATGAAGACTAGTGTTGTAGCCTGTAGACCAAATTTCAGGGAACTGGCAAAACCACCTCTGAGTATTCCTTGCCTAAGAAAACTCTTATGAAATGCATGGAGTCATCATAACTCAACAGGCAACTTATGTGTGTACACATATACACACACATAGTCTTCAGGTGCTAGCTGTGATAACAGCAAATCAAGTTTGGACTTGCATGAAGTTCTAAACCATCTCTGTTTTTTTCTGTGTGATTCTACTCTGTCACTTTCCTTCCTCTGCATGCTTTTACAAGAAGAACATCTTTGCCATTGAACTTTGAAAGCTAGAGTAATGAATTTAGTGCCTTTTTGCTTTGTCTAGTAGAGGTATATAACAAAAAAGAGATTGGAATTTGTTTATGGTCAACATGGCTACCCTTGCACTTCTATACAATATTTTCAGAAACCTTTAGATATTTATATTCCGACCAAGCCACAACTTTATAAAGATCATTTTGATTCCTGACTTTAAAAATGAAATATTTTTAGCTGATCACTCAAAAGGAACTAGGCTGAATAAATAAATATTATATCAGTGATTAATGTGGCTATCCATCTCTTTCATGCTATATCCTCCATCATTCTTACTACTGGTTGTGCTGACTAGGTATTACCAATCTTGCAGTCCGATCGCATCTAAAGAGCCGTGCAATCTCCACTCCTCTTTTAGGTGATGTTTCCAGTTCTGAAGCAAATTATGTATAAAGCTTGTAACAAACTTTATGCACATGTATATACATGCATGGGGATGCAATGGCTCAGGTGGTTAAGACTCTGATTCTGTTGATTGCAAGATCAGCAGGTTGGCAGTTCGAGGCCCGGGTGCTGCAGGATGGGGTCCCATCACTATTCCCAGCTTCTGTCAGCCTAGCAGTTCAGAAGCATGCAAATGCAAGTAGATAAATAGGTACCACTTCAGTGGGAAGGTAAACAGCGTTCTGTGCAATCATGCTGGTCACATGATGACAGAGTAGTCTCTGACAACGCTGGCTCTTCGGTTTAGTAATGGAGATGAGCGCCACCCCCTACGGTCGGACACGACTTGACAACCTTGTCAAGGGGGAATACCTTTACCTTTATATACATGCATGAGAGCCTGTATGGTGTAGTGGACTGAGCATTGGACTACAGCTCTAGAGACTAGAGTTTGAATCCCAGCTCTGTCATAGAAACCCACTGGATGAGTTTAGGAAGGTCACATCCTCTCAGACATAGCAGAAGGCAAAGGCAAACCCCCTCTGAACAAATCTCGTTAAGAAAAATCCATGATAAATTTGCCTTTGGGCCACCATAAATTGGAATGACTTGAAGGCGAACAACAACAACAGTATACATGTATGTGCATGGGGGAAGCTGGAGTTCTGGGCTGTGCATTACTCTGTTTTCTAAAAAGTAATAAAATGCAATTCTCTATCATCTGTTCCTTTCTCTTCTTGCTCACAGTGGATGACAGCTGGCCGTGGGATTCTGCACGCAGAGATGCCCTGCTCTGAAGAGCCAGCCCATGGGTTACAGCTCTGGGTTAATTTGAGAAGCTCTGAGAAGATGATTGAACCTCAGTACCAAGAACTGAAAAGCAAAGAAATACCCAGACCTTCACAGAATGGTGTGACAGTGTCTGTCATCTCAGGAGAGGCATTGGGTGTAAAGGTAAAAGATGTCCTGATAAGCTAAGAAAGAACAGAGTCTTTAGAAAGATGAACACTCCTGATAGTCATCTGATGACAGGGTTAGGCATTGTGTGCCCTGGGGCTGTATGTTCCCTTCCCCAATGATATTTTTATGACCCTCAAGATTTCTCAGTCCACCTTTTCTCTGGCCAAAAGAAAGGGAGAAAGTGCTTCACCTGGAAGCTTCCAGGGGCACATTCACACTACACAAATATAATATGATTCAACCATGAAATTCTGGGATTTCCATTTTAAGGAAGGGCATGGCTGAGAATTCTCAGCCATAAAGTTCTGATACTCACCAAATTATAAAATCCAAGATTCCATACAATTCAGCCATGGCAGTAAAAGCAGAATCATAGTGCTGTAATTATGTGGTGTAAAAGGTCCCCAGGCACAGCAATTCATCCTTTTAAAGCGATCACAGGCCCTTCTTCACAGGCTAGCATCAAAAATATCATTTTTTAAAAAGCAGAAATGGACTTCAATTTCTTGTTTGGTTTTCAGAGAGGGGTACATTTTTACCGATCTATGCAGTCCTCATACACTCCTAGGGTAGAAAATTCGTGCCCAGACATAAAGCAGTTTTAGCATAAGTGCCCTCCCTTCTCATCAGTGTTTGTGTGTTTAGAAAAGAACACACAGAGGTTTTGGTGTTACAATTCAAAGACATAGCCATTTTAGTCTCGATCAACATGCCGTGGGGTATTGTAGTACTTTTGAGAGTAACTGAGAGATATAAACAAGTTGGTAGAATAAGCTTTTGGAGACCGGGAGCACATTCTCACTTGCATTTAAACTGGTTTGCGAGTTGCATTGACATCGGGTTGCTGAATCGATTCAGGCTGATGCGTAGTTCCCACAAATTATTTCCTTATTCCATGCATTCGTGTCTTTTTTGACACGATTGTCATTCCCACTAGATTTGTGTTGCTACAGAATGCATGCTTAGTATCGATTGCAATCTATCTGTCCCACTTTTTTTTTTAAAAAAAATGTCGGTCATATGCATCATCGGTGACACAAAGAAAGAAGGAGAAGCAAAGGCTGGGAGGAACAGCCCCCCCCCCCCAAATTGAGGCCCATCCAGGAAAAATGAAGGCCGTCCCCAAATTAAAGGCCACAACACTGCTAGGAATGTCAATCCATGCCTCATAGTCCTGCTCAAAATGGCTATCTCTTTGAATTCTGCCACCTTGGAGTGGATTGTCTTTCAAACTGGGTCCTCACCGCCAAGAAGGACCAGACACTGCAAAATGGAGGACACTCCAGAAAGATGAAGGACACGTCCCAATAAAAGCTCCAAAATACTGCTACTAGAAGTGTCAATCCATGCTTCTTAGTCCTGCTCCAAAGGGAGGGCCATTTGGGAACTCTTCCTTGGAGAGAAGGCTGGAATGGAGGGCGTGTCCTGGAAAAGGAGGATGTATTTGGTCACCCTGCTTCCAAGGCACTCTACTTGACAGGAAGGAAAGCAAGAAAGTCTCCCACCCTGCAGCCTGAGCCTCTTAGCCACCCCGCCTCCCTCCTAACTGGATCCCTGATCCACTCACCCCTGATTCCCAGATGTGCATTCCCATGAGTGCCGTTGCTTTCGTGTCTCCTTCCACCAACCTTCCTCAACTCCCTGTGAAGGGTTGCTGAGTGGCAGCCAGCCTTTCTCCTCCTGCCCCCATCATCCCCACACTTGCCCTGCTTCTCGGCCAGCCCCAGCAGCAAGTAAGGAAGGAAGCCAATGGACCGGGACTTTGGGAGCTTGCCCTGAGAAGGATGGAAGGAGGGAAAGAAGGAGGGAGACAGGCCTGGGACAGTGTGGGATGGAGAGAGAGGGGGCAGAGAAAGAGAGACCAGAGAGAGAGAGAGAAAGAGAAAGTTGGGGGACCAGAGGGACCAGGTGTCATTGCCACAAAGGAGGACCAGGCATGGAGGACCTTTGAGAAAAATACAGGACATGACTCAAGAAAAGCTCAAAACCACGCTAAACCCCCCTCCCCAAGGAAAGCACCAAGGCAGTATTCTGAGGGGGAATGGTGGACTTCCTCCAAATCTGAGGTGGGATTGGTTACACTCTCTGCCAACCCTTTGCCATAATCACTCCCCTCCAGTGAGATGCGATTGAGATCTGAATGTCATTCACACTTGTTGAATATGCTTGCAAATCGATTCTTTTCAGAAGAACTACCAAAAGACCCATCTTCAAAAAAAGCATTTTTTGTTGTTATTTTTTGCATTTGCCTCGCTTCACCGCAGTCAGGTCTGAAACCGTTTTCCAGTGTGAACGAGGCACATATAAACCGATCAGCAAATTGGTTTAATTCATAGTGGGAATGAGCCCTTAGACTTGTAGATCATGTCTACGAGACTTCATCAGGTGCATCTGAGAAACTAGACTTAAGTTTATGAAAGCCTATGCTACTAACCTCTTTCTTTCATTTAGTGTAAAAGATGCTATGGTACCCCTTTGCAATTTTTTAAAATCTCCCCTTCCTGAGTCATCTTTTACCTCTCTGACTCTCCTGCTGGTTTCTTTACAGCCATATCCAAGTTGCTAGAGAATACATATCAGTAGGATACAATACAAATTAGAAGGAAGAAAAGGCAGAAAATCTGTCATTTTACAAACAGTCCTTGAGGGAATGGCTGTCCAGCCACCCAAATCTAAATTCAGTTACATCCATGGACTACAGATCATCTTTGAGAGGAAAAATGCACTTGAGACACTTGGAAGCACAATGCTTTTGCATACGTATTCTTCACTTTCAGACCTGAACCCTGAAAGACCCAGCTAGAGGGCACTCAGTGTTAAGGATGAGAACCTTGGGATATAATGCAAGCCTTTTAATGGGTATTTTATAAGCTGGCTTGCAGCACCCCATTCGAGAGGCATATAAAAGAGCTAATAGGGTCCTGTCCTATATAATGTTGAGGCATGCCTTGGTGATATATTGGAATGTGACTTGCAAAGGAAGCTGACTGTCTTTGTTCTTACCGTGAACCAACATCAGAAAAGGTTGCAAAGGAAAAACAAGCAACACAGCTTGTTAAGCCAGTTCCTGCAGACCCCACACAGAACGCATGAGCCCACCCCTCATTTTGAGAGCTGAACCCTGACCTCTATGCTGTGCCTTTGCATTCCATGTCTTTGTTTTATTAACTTCGTTTTTGCCTATATAGAAGCAGATGGGTCCTTCTACCCAGATGTGCCTGTCTAGCTTATGGCCAGCTTAAGAGGCTCTTCAGTCCTAGTTATTACTGCCATTATGGCATTTGGTAAGAATGCCATAGGAGATCCTGAGAAAGTATTTTCTATAGTTAAGCAGTTGTGAAATGTGTAATGAAAGAAACCTATTTTACCTCTTGTCTGAAACATTTAAAAACATCCATCTACTTTCGGAGTCCGTATCTTCCCCTTCCTCCAGTAATTTAGCCTTATATTTGGAGAGAGAGGATACTGTTAGTTTAAATGTCACAAGACTGATTTATTTATTTTAATAAAATATTTATATTTCTCTGTCCAACTATCTATCCACCCCTTGTTTTATTTTCACTCCGCCTTTCCCAAACTAGGACTCAAGGCAATTTACAAAAGAGAGAAAATTACAATCAAACACACAGAAAGCTGGGACTAAAACAGCATTGCATTAAAAACAAATTAACACCATTTGAAATACAGCATTACTTGAAAATAAAGAATTAAAGCACAAGAAGCCCTTAATAATGCAAAGAAAGAGCTATCCTGGCCTCCCTAAGAAAAGAATTCCATAGTCTGGGAGCAGCCACAGAGAAGGCCCTCTCTGAGGTACCCACCAAATCTCCTATTAAGGGTGATGGAATTGAGAGAGATGCCTTCCCCAGGCTGTGAGAGACTCAAGATGCAATACAGTGTAGAAATAATGTGGTTTGACATCACTTTAAGTGTTGTGGCTCCATCCTACCGAATCCTTGGATTTGTAGTTTTACAAGGTGTTTAGTCTTCTCTGCCAAAGAGTAATGGTGTCTTACAAAACTACAAATGCCAGGATTCTGTAGGATGGAGCCATGGCAGCTAAAGTGATATTAAACTGCATTCTTTCTACATCATATATGCATTCTCAGATAGGAATAAACAGTCCTTCAAATAGTCTAAACTCAAGTTTTATGTATTCCACTGTTAGTCCTATGATCTCCGAGCAATGGGCAATAAAATCAGTTTAATCAGTTTTTAGAATGCTAATCTCTTAGTACTCTGTAAACTCAGTAAAAGTGTGCTAGTCAGACCAAATTCCTTCATGGTCATGATGTCGAAAATGGTAGCATTGACCCGTGTCTAGAATATCTAGGATGAAAATACAAATTCTTTAATTCCAGTCTTACTTTCGGGAAGATGAAGAACAGAATCACATTCTGTGGTGCTTAACATAATTTATGAGAGAATGTGATATGAGAGATGAAAATCTGGATAGCTGACAGATTTTATTTGCTCTGCACTCTTCACTGCTTGTTGAACATCTTCCAAATGGAAGAACTTGTAAATGAAATACAAATGAAATTCTTTATGTAGAGAGATCTTGTAGCACCTTTGAGTGAAATTCTTGTTCATCTCAGACCTAAAGCACTGAAACAATCTTTTCAGTAATTGATCATTAGATGATGTAGTTCTTCAGGGTGAAGGCATTTGATTTGGCATTTGACATGGAACTCCAAATATTGGGGGAAGTGGAGAGAACAAAAAAAAAAAAAAAATCTGAATATTCAGACCAGCTGCCAATATAAGTTTGACATCTTACTAAAGTGAAATATCAGATGAACAGTTGGTTGATAGTGTCCGTTAGTATCCAGCCACCTGTGATCTGCTGTGTCCCAGATAAAATAAAAATGCTCTTAAAAATGATGTAATGGAAAAAGTTGCAACTCTGGTAAACTTTTATTTTATTGTCCTAGATTGCTGATTTGGCATTTGACATGGAACTCCAAATATTGGGGGAAGTGGAGAGAACAAAAAAAAAAAAAATCTGAATATTCAGACCAGCTGCCAATATAAGTTTGACATCTTACTAAAGTGAAATATCAGATGAACAGTTGGTTGATAGTGTCCGTTAGTATCCAGCCACCTGTGATCTGCTGTGTCCCAGATAAAATAAAAATGCTCTTAAAAATGATGTAATGGAAAAAGTTGCAACTCTGGTAAACTTTTATTTTATTGTCCTAGATTGCTGTTTCTGAAGGTTTTTTTTTAAAATCCATATAGAGAATGCATAACCACTTTCTGCATACTGTGTAAAAGAAAATGCTACTCATGGTTCTTTCAAGTGTGTCCTGAGCCCATGCTGAGAATTGGTATTTCAGCAGATAAATCAGTGTGCACAACTTGTAGCTTATCCATCAATTGAGAAATAGCCCATCAGCCATGTGCAGTAGCTCATCAGTTTTGCCTGGGTTGTGTGTGTGTGTTTGCATCTCCAGCAGAATGCAGAAAGAAAGCCTGATGGGACAAATTTGGCTTGAGGGACCACTCATGTGAAGACCTGATATAAATGCTTTTGATGGGATATACTAGTTGTTAAGTAAGTAGAGTGTTGGGAAAACATGATGTGCTGATAAAGGCACTGCAAAAGTATTACATCAGGATTACAAATGAGCTAAGGGCAGAAAGTATCATTGCAACCTATCTGTGTCCTCTGGCTATTTTGAGGGAGTACAGTTCAAAGAATCCTACAGTAATCATGGCCAAAACTTAACTTTCCCAAATTCTGCTCTGAAAGAAGAAAATAAGGCTTTCTTTGCCTATTGCCTAAAGCAGTGATTTAAAAGCTAAGCCTCCCATGGAGGATGGAGGCTAATTTTTGATGTGTGTCTTCAAGTCATTTCCAACTTACGGAAGCCCAAAGGGGAACCTATCATGGGTTTTCTTAACAAGATTTGGGGGGGGGGGGCGCGGACTTGGCTTTGCCTGTCTCTGAAGCTGAGACTGTGTGACTCACCCAAGGTCAGCCAGTGGGTTTCCACAGTGAAGTGAGGATTCAAACCCTGGTCTCCAGAGTCAGTGCTGGTTCTTGAGGGTATGACAATTGACCCTCCCAATTCGTGGGGGATCCGTTCCGCCCCCCCCCCCATGAAAATGGTGGCTTGCTAATATAGGAGCCCCATTGAAACTAATGGCATGCATGTCCATTTTAAATATAGGCACTTGTCCCTCCCAGTGAAGAGTGAGACCATGGATTTTCACTCGGCCATGGAAACTCACTGGGTGACCTTGGGCAAGGTATAGACAAACCACTTCTGAACAAATATTGCCAAACAATCCCATCATAGGTTCACCTTATGGTTGCCGTAAGTCAGAAATGACTTAAAGGCACACAACAACATGAATTATGTGGTCAGATTTTGACAGTTATTTATTGTCTTCGTCAGACTTGTTGGAGCACGCACTGAGCAGTATTATTCAGTGTAAGCCTTTAATGTTGCCCAGCTACTGCTATGCACTGTGAGGTTCTAACCATATGGAGGTATTCAGCATTTTAAAATGAAGATATGTCTGCAGTCAAGTTAAAACAAATGTTCTTCATGCACTCAAACGATGACTTCTCATTGCATAGTTTTCTGAATCTTTTCCAGTTGCAAGCATTTAATTTTATCACCTTCTGACATTCCTCCCTTGGATTTTGTTGGCAAACGTGTTGTTCATTACGAAGAGAAATCAATGCCACATGTAAGTGGTACGGGCTAGTGAAATTGTGTTCATACTAATGGAAAGCAATTGCCTTTTCTAGTACAAGAAGAACAGGGAGAAAAAATTCTTCAAGCCCAGCATAATTTCTTTTTTGCATTTAGAACCTGACTTACTGAATCATTTTAATGCTCTCAGTATATTACTATGAGTAACTGGAGGTGGGGGCATAAAGTATGCAAGATGAGACAAAATGGGGTTTGCATACCAAAGTAGTCATAAATTCTTTTAACATGTGGTTTCAAATGTTTCCATAAGTACTTCACAGAGCTGTTTTAAAAGACATTTTGATTGAATACACCCCTCCATTCCAAAAGAGATGCATTTCTTCCTGTGATTCATTTCCTGACCATGGCTACAATTTGTAAGATGACTGAAGTACAAGACACCACAACCTGATGAAAAGGAGGGACTGGTTTGTTCTCTTCCTCTGAGAACAGCTTCTTCTTTTTCCTTTTCTTCCTTATGAGAAGACAAAACAGTTTTGAGTTGCAGTGTGTAGCTTGATGTGGAATTGAAGGTATTCTGTCAGCAGATCTTGTAATAGTATAGTTGGAAGTCATCATTACTAAGGACATGTAATTTATGTTATATTGACTGTCTTTTTAATTTATGGCCTTTCAGTCCGCAAAGGGAGTTTTATGGGTTTACCAATGCCCATAATCTAAATTGTTGACATTTTTAGACATGCAAGAGGTAACTGTAGGAATTCTGATCCTTTAGTCATAGGCACATCATATTAGCATGGATTAGATGGAAATTAATAGTTGTAAAGATTATTGTAGAACAAAGACATTTCTAGATTTTTGATGTTATCTTTAGATTTGCTGCTGTTGCACTTCTCATGTCTTAAAACAATGCTGACCCAACTGCCTGGTAAAGCCCATCTTACTACTAGTTCATGAATGATTGAAAGCTCTCTCTTGATCTTGAAAGGAACCACCTCCAGGGTTGAGAGGTTATTCTCTATGCTAAATTAATCCTTGGTATCCCTGCTGAGATTAATGAAGTCAGTGTGAGTTTTTAGGGATTAGGTTACTGTAATATAGGCAATGACTGAAGATCAGAACCAGAAGGGAAACATAACTTCCACCAACCCATGCTTTTGCTGTTTATAAATTTTTCAGAGGAAATTAATTTTCTCAAGAAGTATCTATGTAAGACTGATGTGAATGCTATTTCTATGTATATATGTTAAGTTTTAAAGTTCTAGTGTATAGTCCTGAATTTAAAAGCTTGACTATGAAGTCATAATGATTACTCCATCAGTTTATCTACCCATTCTAAAGCCATCTACACTACTGGTAAGAATAGAAGAGAGAGTGTATTTTTAAGTGAACCATCCTGTTTTACACTTCCCAGGTAGGAATAAAGATATCCTTTGTAGAGCAGTCCTCAACTCAAAAGGATGTGTAGAAAGTTACATATACAGAACAAGCATATTAGGAAGATATTCTGGGAGGAAAGTGGTCTATAAATTCAAATAGGAAGTAAATAGGAAGATATGCATCCAAAATACCTAGTATTAAGGAAATTGCATATCAGGAACATGTATACAGGGATCTTCTGTATAAAAATAAATGCAAAAATGCAATTCAAACTATGCAGACTGATGTGGAAATTAGTCAAAACAGACCTGGAATGCTACATGTGGAAATGCCACAGAACATATACAGACTGATTGGTCTGCCCCAGCACCACATGGTATTGCAATAGATTGCATAAGTTGATTGTGCACATTGTTCTGCTGGTCGGTATCTTTTGATGTCCCAAACTCAAATATTATGAGGGAGAGGATTTCCAGGGTCATTTTAATTTTGTTTGTTGCTTTTGTTCATTAATATCTAGCCTTTAAGATATAAGGTGGAGATCCCTGGTGTTCTCTGATGGTCTTCCATCAACATACTTACTAGGCCCACACCTGATTAGCTTCTAAAATCCAACAAGACTGGGTATGTTCAAGCTGGAATGTACAATTTAAAGTGGAAGGATGATATATAAAATTGGGGTTTTCCCCTTTCTACTAATTTATAGGAAAGGATTTGCCTTATTCATAGCTGCCCCACACTTCTTGTTGTGTGCCTTCTTCTTGTTTCCACTTTATGACAAGGCAAACCTATCAGGGTTTTCTTGCAAGATTTGTTCAGAGATGGTATGCCTTTGCCTTCCTCTGAAGCTGAGAATGTGACTTGCCCAGGGTCAGCCAGTGGTTTGACACCCTTTATAACAATAGCAAGTACATTTCTATACCGCTTATCAGTGCACTTAAGCACTCCCTAAGTGGTTTACAAAGTGTGAGCTAATTGCCTCCAACAAGCCAGGTACTCATTTTAGTGACCTCGGAAGGATGCCAGGCCAAGTCGACCTGAGCCCCTGGCTGGGATTGAATTCACAACCTTGTGGTTTGTAAGTGAGTGATTCATTTAACCATTTCACCACCAGGGCTCTTTACTATTTTAAGTTTGAAAAATTCCCCTTGATAAGGTCATAAAGCAAATACTTTAAATTATTTGTAGGTAAGCTAGAACTGAGGTGTGCATGGATCCATGGGTGTCATGGAGGACTCTCCTCTGGGATGCATACAATTAAAATTTTGTTTTGACAGTATATGCGCTCCATTGTTTTGCAAATTACTTGTCATGGACTCTCCCCTAGGATGCATGCATCCATGGGTGTCATGGAAGGCTCTCTCCTGAGATGCATGCAGTTGTTTTTTTTAAAAAATCAACAGTATATGTGCTCCACTGTTTTTGCAATTACTTGTCCCACTGAGCTGTAGTCGGTCTGCTCGCCTGACTCACTGCCCGCAAGTAGTTGCAAATACAATGGAGCACATATACTCTGTGTGTGTGTAAAGTACACTCATAGGTCACACCACAAAGCACAAAGGCAGCTCTGAGGGAGGGAAAATGGTGGATTTTCCCAAAAACTGGTGAGGGATGGGATACACACCTCTGTGCCAAACCTCTGCCATAGTAATCCCTCCCCTTCAGTTTGATGCAACTCAGGTCCATCATTCCCATTTGCTGAACACACTTGCTAATAGTTTCTTTTCAAATGGACTGGCAAAAAACCTAGTGTCTGAAAACAGCTTTCTCTTTATTTTTGCATTTGTCTCACTTCAAAGCAAGTCCAATTGATCGTAGTCGCATCTGAAACCATTTCAAATAGGGATGAGGCACATTTAAAGCAATCAGCAAAACAATGTAAATCATAGTGGGAATGATCCCTTGGTCTTGATGATAATCTGTGCTGCCCATGGATGTGTCTAGCACTGCAGAGAGTGTGAGACACTGGAAATAATTCCAGAGCTGTTATATTTGCTGTGTTTATGTTCCCTTGGTAGCTTTGCCTTCCACCTTTGTTTGAATGTTTAAACTATATTTGCTTATTTGATTTAAATGCCGCTTTTCCTCTGTAGTGGAACCCAAGCCAGCTCACAGAAAGAAATCAGTCAAAATCTACCAGAGCAAATCTATCCCTCCTGCCCCCCACCAATTTTGCAGCCATAGCATTTTTCACCAATGGAGATCTCATTGTTTTATCTTGTTCTTGTTTTCCCAGTCCAAGGTGTACACTCGCACACCAACACTGTACTTGGATTTCAAGTTAGACGCAGGAGCAAAGCACACACAGCCAGTTCCCAAAGGTAAGAATATTTTTTTCTATCTATTGAAAAAGCAATCTCAAGCAGCTTAAATGATAAAGCCTGGATTTGAATCTCATTGGTGATATACTCTAGAGTGAATTATTAGCATGGAATGTTTTTGAACTTATGGGCTTCCTGCAGTTAGGGGTGAATTTCCTTTTGCAAAGTGAGCAGGACACAGGGGTGTAAAGCAACAACAACAAAATGAAATGCAGTCCTTTGTCTACTCTACATGGTCATTTTCAGTTGACAGAATCACTGTTTTCACAAGGTCAAACTATACATTACAGTTACTGTATGGCATGTACTTACATCTTGCTTTTCATAAATTAGAGACATGTGGGGAGGGGAAATTGTTATTTCACAGTCCACATGTAATGACAGGAGGCCTCTTCTCTCCATTCCCCAGCATGTTTCAGCTAAGAATCTCATCTTCCATACAACTTGATGCTGTAGGAAAAAGAAATCCCTTTTGGTAGCAATGGGAACTTCCCCCTGGTGTGGTTGGGGACAGAAGAGGTCAGTTTTCAACTGAAACAAGAGACAAATTTCCCCTTACCATGTGCTATGTACAAAGTATGCCCCCAAGCACACCTCCTCCCCTCCTTTGTAAAACTTAACTATGCACTAAACTTAAGCATAACATATAATTTGGCCTCTGGTTGTCCAGTCATTGTGGATGCAAACTCTGAACTACACTTAGCTGTTTCCACTTTAGTATTTTTAGTTTAATATCCATGCTCAGTTCTGTGCTGAAGTCCCTTTATGCTGTAAGCATCTTGGAAAAGAATGATTCATTTTCACCCATTACCTACCTGTTTTACATGCATTGTAAAAAGGAAAAGACATGGGTGAACAGTTACAGCAGTTTGATATTACATTATGTGTCATGACTCCATCTGAAAGAATTGTGGGATTTATAGTTTGAGGAGCTACTTTGCTAGAGAGTTCTGGGACACTCCCCACAAATAATAGCACTAGAACAATCTAGCTGGGAATTGTGTATCGCACCATACTATAAGTTCCAGGATTACATAACATGGAGCTATGACAATCAAAGACATGTCAAACTGCTACAAACTATGTAGTGTAACTACATCCATGGTCAATACAAACACACTGTCAAAAATGAAAGACATTTTGCTGTGGCTTCTCAGAAGTGGCCTGCTTCACTGGTATCATTAAGTCAGAGGTCCCAGTTTAAATAAGCCTGCACAAGCAGCCTGTGGGAGGTGTAGCCCCCTTGCGTGAATGACAGAACTAAGCATGAAGGTGCATTTAACCATAACTCTTTTTTTCTAATTAAATTTTTATTGAGGTTTTACAATAAAACACATAAAGTCTGTAGAACAATGACAAAAACAACAACAATTAACTACAAGGGCCAAGGTATGTATCTGATGAATAGTTATTCTGCATCAAAAAATTAATTCTCAGCAAGAGCCAGAGAGTCCGGCTTGTCAAGGTGTAGAGTGTCCGTCGAAAGATTCATCTATGAAGTAGGAGGTTGGATCCGGTGGGAGTGATGATTAACATAGTCAATAAAGATCATCCAGTCTTCTTGAAATGCGTCAATCCTTTTGTGGCCAATGCAAAATCTCATCGTAGTAGACAGTTTCTCCATCAACCACATACCCCAAATCCAAGACCACCAGTTCTCAATGGAGAGGTCACCTGACTTCCAACATTTGGCTACTTCTAATCTGGCAGCAGTATGTTTCAAGTTAGAATTATTTTTAACGAATATAGAAAGCAAAAGCAAAATTGGACAGAAATTTATGGTTTGATCAGTGATACATGAAATTTGATAGAGAACTTCATCCCAGAATTTTCTCACTTTAAGACATTTAATCCATATATGCATATAAGAACCTCTAGATTTACATCCCCTCCAGCAATCTGGAGAGAGTGTTTTAACCATTTTAGACAGTGTTACAGGTGTGAGAGACCACCTATGGATGGCTTTCAAAGTATTCTCCCTTACAGATTCTGAATGGGATTTGTATGGGGGTGAAGACCAAATATGAGCTCATGCAGTGTCTGAAATTGTGGCTTTCAATTCTCCTTGCCAAATTATATTGTATATATTGGCCTTTCCCATACGTGTGTTCCAGGAGATGTTTGTAGATAGCTGCTGCCGTTCCTTTAGTATGTGATACGGAATTCAAATAAAAGTTTTCAAAAAAGGAGAGTGGATGTGGAGATTCTCCTGCTGAGGCTAGGTGTGATGCAAAGGAAGCAATTTGGTGTACTTAACCAGATAAGTTTGGCCTTGGAAACTAGCATGTAGGTGGGGAGAATAGATGGGTGTAAGACACCCTCCTGAGGATGGGGTCAGATAATGTTGGAATGTGTGTAGTGAGCCAGGAAGCCATTATCTTTGTTCAATCCATTGCTGAGGGACTGTAATTTGTGGCTGAATTCCAATTCTGCTGTTTCTCTTTCCAATCTACCTTTGTAGTTCTTTTGTTCAATGACCGCTGTTCTGAGGTCTGAGATGGAACGCCCAGGGAGATTGAAATGTTCTGCCACTGGTTTTTATGTAGTCCATTCCTAATGTCTGACTACCAATACAATATTAATGATGAGTAAAATCATTTAATTTAAACAATATAAAATTACGTTAAAAATACAAAAGATAAAAATACAACCAAACACCCACCCCATAAGAAGCCTCCCTAAGATAGAGAGTACTGAAAGCCTGTTTGAACAAAAATGTTTTCACCTGCCACTTAAGGAAAGCAGGGAGGGGGGGCAGCCTATGATGGTGATGGTACACCTTTAAATAGGGGTTGGATGATAAGTAAACTTAATAAATGTTCAGCAGTACTTATCATATCATAAAATGTGAACAGGTGTTATATTTTATTCTATAATTCACTTTAATTCACTTTAAAAATATATATAAGATATGTAAAACGGATATAGGTCCCCCACTCCACTTTTACAATTCATCCTAGTTGATATAATTTGTTAGCCCTCTGTATCCATTCTGTAAATGAAAATATTAGTATATGGATGCTTTTAATGCTAGAAAATGAGAGCAGATCTTTCTTGTTAGGTTTTCCATAATTAAATATATGCTTATGTTAAAACAAGAGGTGTCAGCTGAAGGTAAAGTATCTTAAATACTCAGCAGTAAGATTTGTATTTATTTAGATGATTATGGAGCAGTTTGGAAGTTGATCAGTATTAAAGTTTATAGTAATTCTGTATCTAGTAATATCTGTATTTGTGATTATTAAGAAGTCGTGACTAAAAAATGGATGGAAATAAACTTGCCTTGTATAGAATTTTCAGCCATGTAATTATGAAGTTAATGTTAAGTTAATTTTCTCATTGTTGATGGTTTATGAAAAACAGAAGGCCTAGGAAAGCAATGTATGCACACTGGAACCCAGAGGGACACACTACTTGGCTTTCTGCTTTTGCAGAGGCAGTGCAGTGCACTGTTGTGACCTCAGTTTGAGGGAACTGCAAGTGATATTATGTCACACCCAATCACGTTTAAGATCTTTATGTATTACTCCTTTTTTGGCTGTTTCAGGATGGACACCCTTGCAACGGCATTTTGAAGGATCCCAAACCCACACTGGCTCCAATCCTATGTTTGGGGGGGGGGGGGAGCAGATCTTTTTCAGAAGACTTGGAGCGATCAGTGGTGTTTCCAAGGGATGACTCAAAGCCCTGTTATCCAAAATGCTGGGGTCCTGCGGAGGGGGGGGCACCCACAGATTAATATGCTTTAGGGGAATTTTAATAGCTCATGTTATGTTTTGGCCAGGGCAACACGCAGCGTTGGGATTGCAACCCTACGTATAACTCACACAGAATCACTAAAGGCAATTCCAAATAGGTTTTTGTAGTTTTATTAAGGAGATAATCAACACACACACACATACACACAAGAATTAATGAAGCAAAAGTGGGAGAAGGTGAATAGTGGAGGCCTTTCTAATGATAATACGATCTTGCAGTGTGGTTCAAATCAATGGCCGTCCGGAACGGAGAAAGCTCAATAGTTGCCAAGGCAAGTGGGTTGGGTGGCTTATTGAGGTGCATAGTAGAGTCTGACTGGTTCCAAACTAGACCGAATTGCTAGTGTCTAGGTGGTGGTATATATACTGAAAATCATGTCCTGGGGCAGCACATTCAGTTCATTCTTCGGGATGAATGGTTTTCCAGGAGAAAATAATGGTTGGAAGTTGAAGTCAATGTTCGGACGATTGGTGTGACTATCTCAGACAAAGCAAACCCCTTGTTGCTGAAAAAGTGTCTTTGTCTGTTTATGCACAACCATCTCCTTCAGCCAGAGTCCCATCATCAACCTCCATATTCAAAAGGGATTGTATTGATGTCTTGGGTGATCTCATTTGGTGGCCTTCCTTACTCCCTTGCTGCAGCCAACCAGATTATGGCCAGATTTCTGCCTTGGGGTTATCTTTACAGGTCACCCACTTGTCACTCGCCTCAGTGTCCCTTTTAATATTAGACTGCTTAAGGCAGAGAGGTGGATGTGGACGTTGGAAGAAAACTGTATAAAGAATGTTTAGAAACTTAGGATAACCATAAAATCAAAAATAGATCTTCAATTCATACTTTGTATTGTAAAGGCCTTAGAGCAGGGACCGGCAACCTACGGCCCGCAGGCCGGTTAAGGCCCAAGTCCCCATACTTACCAGCCCAGGCGGACCGCCGCGGCGCCACTGCCACCGTGCATTTTTGCGGCCGTGCGCACCATGGCCGCCATTTTGATTTCCAAAATGGAAGCTGTGACTCGTTTGCGCATGCGCAGACATGTTGCAGCCACCATTTTGGAAATCAAAATGGTAGCCACGACATGCGCGGAGGTGGCTGCGCAGCGGCGGCCGTGTGCGGCCGGGGGGTGCGTATGCGCGCACCATTCCCCCCCTCGGCCCAGCGGAGGGGAGGACTTCGCGGGACTGGCCCCCGGCTTAAAAAGGTTGCCTATCCCTGCCTTAGAGTCATGGCTGCAGTCCAACATTGAGTTAGCTGTGCCACATTGGGACTACAGTATATTCTGATATAATTAAAATATCATTATTTGTTCTTGTACCTAAGAAGGTTTGCTCAGGGTTCCCTCATTACATTTGCTGCATCATCCTTTCCCTATCGTCTCCTACCCACCCACTCTTAATTGTATCTTGTCCTGCACTGTTATTACTATTACTACAGGTTGAGTATCCCGTATCTAGAAAGTCAAAATCTGAAATGCTCCAAAATCCAAAATTGTCTACATGGGTGGCCGAGAGAGTGAAACTTTTGCTTTCTCATGGCTCAGTGTACACGATTTTGTTTCAGGCACAAAATTATTAAAAATATTTCATAAAATTACCTTCTGGCTATGTGTATAAGGTGTATATGAAACCGGGAGGGGGGGGATGTGTTTCAACTTGAGTCCCATCTCCAAGATATCTCATTATGTAGAAGAAAATATTCCAAAATCACCCAAAATCTGAAATCCAAAACACTTCTAGTTCAAAACATTTTGGATAAGGGATACTCAACCTGTATTGTTATATTTATATTTATATCCTAATGAAATTCAAGGTTACTTACAACAATTAACAGAAACATAGCTGAAAATATATACCAAATACAAAAAGTTTAAAATATCATTAGACTAGTCTCAAATTAAAACCAATTAGAAAGCATAACTGTTAAACATAACATATAAGCAAAACCCAGTACAACACAGTTCTGCAAGGCCCAGTCCCCTTGAGCAGGTCAGTCTTAAAATAAATGCTGATTTTTTAATTTTTTTTTTAAATAAAAGTCTCTTATCTGCCTGTGGCAAGATAGCAAGAAGTGTGCCAATCTAACATCTCAGGGAAGGGAGATAAAGACCCTGACAGAGTCCTCTCCTTTGTTCCCATCAGATGTACCTGTAAGGGTGGTGGATAGATGCTCGTCTTCAGAGGATCTCAAAAAATGGGCAGGCTTATATGGGAGAATACAGTCCTTCAGATTGTTTTTCCCCTTTACCTCACCTTTCTACTTCTCTTTCATCCTTATCCTCCTCAGGGATGTGCTATATGAATACATAGTTGTGTTTTAGTCTTTGTGGGCTAAGGTGCCTTCTTCTGCCCCTCTCACCCAGTATTTATGTATCCAGATCTTGTGGATTCTGCTGAACTTGCAGATATCATCCTCTTGGGTATGGATGTTGTTGTCTGGGTAGATTATTGTACATGTTTTTTCACCCGATCTGGGCACAAGCTGGGCATGGGCTTAAACAGGTGAAAATGGGTCACCGCATGCCTTTGTTCACAACTCAGCCACATTGCATACCCGATCTAGACTCCTGGAGTATTTTTCAAAGAATAGGAAAGTATCGTTCTTTAAAAAAGTATGCCAGGAGTCTGGATTGGGTATGCAATGCGGCTGAGTTGGGCATAGAGGCGTGCAATAAGACCTGTTTAAGCCTGTGCCCAGCCGTTCCCAGATCAGGCGGAAAAAGACATGCAATAATCTCCTAGATTGTATAAGCATCAGCAATCATTCCATGAAGTTGAGAAAGAAAAGGTGTGAAATAATGGCTGCATTGCCTATACAGTATAATCTACTCACATGTCACACAATCACCTCTGGGTCTTTTCTATGATCTTAAGCCCTAAAGATAACCACACAACATTGCTTTTGTATTTAGGGTTTCTTCCTATATGTGTCTATTTATGGATAAAAATTGTTCTTTTTTATCTGGAGTTTAACATGGCAGGATTATTGTGTCTAAATTAAGGAACACTGTTCTTGTTCTGGGATAGATGCCCAGAAAATGGGGAAGATGTAGCCATGAAAGGAAACTAGCCATGCCTCAGATCCATGTGGTTATTTCAGAGGCTCAGTTGAAAAGACAATGTTTTATAACTGCCATAGTCTTAGCAGTAACATTTTAATAATAATATGAGTAGACCTGAATGTTAATGTAGTTAGAATGAAGCATTTTTCGCTCACGTATCTCAAAATGCTAAGTGCTTTGCTTGGCAGAAAGGAAATTGTTGCGTCTGTATAGGAAAGCATAATCTTATCTGATCTTTGTTCTGTATTTATTTGCACATTAATTCTTATCAAACCTGGTAGGATTGCAAAAATTGGAAAAGTGACTTTTAAAGCTGTGGAGTAAAATGTCTTCTAAGATTGGTTGGGATAGAAGAAAATAAACCATGAAACAGAACATATGAGCTTCAAAATTAAAATAGATATTTTGCATATAGTACCTTAACTGTTGACATACAGGGTAAATCTAAATGCAGTGAAAGTGATATCATCTGTGCCTGATAGTATATTGATATTCCCTCATTGAAATTCCCTGCTCATGTGATGTATGCACACATCCAAATTCAAACAAAAAATCCACCAAACAGTGATACCTTTATTAGCCAACCAAAACAACAAAATATTGGCACAATATTTTTGTTGCAAGCTTTCGAAGCTCCACTGGCTTCTTCATCAGGCAAGATGTTTCAAACTAAACAGGAGAAAAAAATGGAAGATGTTAGCCATAGGACTGCATTTTGCTGTTTTTGTAACATTTTGCATTTTGTAACAGCAATGAGATGTTCAGAGGTGTGAAGGCCTGGAGAAGCACGGAAAAAAACTGGAGAAAAACAAAAACAAATTGAATAAAATTGAAAAAGGAAGAAAATCAATTATGGCATGTTTTATTTAGTGTGATTCAGGAAAAAAAAAACATGTGAAAAACATTTTTTTTTCTGGGCCTTCACATCTCTACCCCTAATCATTCCTACTTTGAGAGAACCAAAACAGCAGCAGCAGCAACAATGATAGTTATTATTTCTTACCCAGCTCTCCCTATGGATCAAGGCAGAAAACACCAGATTAAAATATACCAACACGTAGACACATAACACAGTTAAAAATACATAATCAGTTAAAATAGCACTAATTTCAGTTAAAGCATACATATTAAAAACAATCATAATTTCAAAACTATTTGGTTAGGCCTACCAGAAAAGATTGGTCTTTAATGCTGTTTTATAAACTTAGTGTATCCAGATGTCGAATCTCTTCTGGCAAGTCATTCCACAATTTGGGGGTAGCTGAAGAAAAGTGTGTCAGTTAACCATTGCCAGTCTAGTTCTGACTGACTGGAGTAAACGTCCCCCAGAAGACCTGCATGTACGGGAAGATTATATGGGAGAGTACAATACCTTAGGTATTAAACCGTGACTTAGATATTAAACCTATACTAAACCATCTAGAGCTTTAAAGGTAACAACCAACATTGTGCACCTTGCCCGGAAAGTACAGGAGGCCCTTGGTATCCACTAGGGTTTGGTTCTAGGAACCCGCCCCCCCCATGGATACCAAAATCCATGGATACCCAAGTCCCATGAAATACAATGGCATAGTAAAATGGTGTCCCTTATATAAAACAGCAAAATCAAGGTTTGCCTTTTGGAATTTATATATATTTTTAATATTTTCAAGCTGCGAATGTTTGAATTCATGAATAAAGAATCCATGGATAAGGAGGGCCAACTGAAATTGGCAGCCAGTGGAATGATTTTAATATAGGTGTAATATGATCACTCCTAGATGCACCTGTAACCCATCTGGCTGCCATGTTTTGCACTAAGTTTTCTAGCTTGGCAAAGAGGTAGCCCAATGTACAGCACATTGCAAATGTCCAACTTTGAGGTTATCAACGCATGCACTACCATCTTTCGGTCATCCAGCTCTAGGAATGCAGCTAGCAGATCAACAGAAGCTAGTAGTAAACACTCCTGGCCATCCTATCTATCTGAAGCCATGGATTTAGAAGCACTCTCAAGCACCAAACTCAGTGTTTCAGGGATATGTAACCCCATCCAGGACTGTTTGACACACCTGCAATCCTCCTGGATGTGAGCATGTGAAAGATTAGGTGTCATGTGCCACGGAACAAGGGTATCATTTTGAAAATTAATGTGATAGCTATATCAATTTAACATGAAACAGTGAATAAAAAAATACTGGACCATTTGCAACTACAGAAATGTGGATTTGTGTGTGGATTTGTCCCAATAAAAATGTAAAACATTTTAAAATGTAATGATTCTGGCTCACAAAATCCTTCTAATCTGTAGACAGTTTAAAAAAAGCTGCTCAGCATTGCTGAAATCCCACATGTACCTTGTGATATTACAGGTTAGTCCAATACTGGCTGCCATAGGTTAAATTCTTCTATATATTATAAGATATTCCAACTTTTTGTATTTCAGGTTGGACAGCATTTATTTATATGATCTCTGGCAACATTTATGTTGGTAAGTTTGACATTGACAGCGACCCTTTGTTATTGTTTTGATTCTTGGAGTGCTACTTCTGTTTTAAGGGGGAAAATTAAATAAAAAGCAGATATGAGATGTTTTTACCAAAAGAAATAAATTGGAGTTAAGAGAATCATAATGTGAAACAAGCAGTGACTTCTGGTACAGTTTTCCTCTCTGTAAATTATCACTGTGAAAAAAATTAGTAGATGGACTAAATTAGCTCTGCCTACTCTCTGTCCTAATTTCTGGTGATCACTTGCTAAATGTCCTAATTATTTGTGGCATGATTCTTTCCACACACAACAATGGAGTAACAACTGCTTATTTTTGAACAGTGTAACAATTATATGATAAGTCTATTGTTGTTGTGTGCCTTCAGCTTATTTTTAATTTATGGTGACTTTAAAGCAACCCTATCATAGGATTTTCTCTACAAGATTTGTTCGGGGGGATGTCTTTGCCTTCCTCTGAAGTTGAGAGAGTGTGACTTGCCAAAGGTCACCTAGTACGTATTCAAGCCCTGGTCTCCAGAGTCCAGCATTCAAACCACTACACAATGTACTAAAATGTCCCATACAATTTCCAAGCACTCACTGCTTCTAGGGAACAGAGAGATTGCAAGAATACCCATAAAATGCTGCTTATTTTGGAACTCTACTTTACGTTGCAAGTTCTGCTCTTCTGCGTCTTCCTGCCCAACCGATGGGATGGTATATTTTATGTAATGGGGCTGAATGATTATATATGTTACAGAAACAATATGTAAGGTTCACTAGCCAATAACTCTTTGAGGCTGTTAAAATGGCTGCTTTCTCAAAAGGTATTTTCTTTTCAAAGGTCCTTCTGATGCTCAGCAAAAGATAGAGCCTCACCATACAGTAGTGCTGGATGACGGGGACTGTGTTCAGCTTGAGAACAAGGTAGTGATCACTTTGGCTCGACGCCACCACTATCACCACCAGTGCCTCTGAGAGGGTTAAATGTATCTCATGATGTTTATCTGTTAAGGTCTGGAGCAGAATGTGGACCCTAAAGAGCCATAGCAGTAGAAAACAGTCATGGCAATTTCATAAGAACTCTAATGAATATTGTCTTGTATCAGAAATCTTCTTAAGCTATGTTCAAGTAATGTGTTGGCATGTGATGCACAACAGCGCGGCTTGGTTGCAATTCTTGCAAAGTTATGCCTGTGCCAATAGTTTACTGTATAAACTACTAAAGAATCAGTGGGTTGGACTTTGTAGGCTTCATTTATTTTTAATCTTATTTCAACTTTTTGTCTTAATTATTTTTAAACTTTCATCTGTAATGTGCTTTCTGGTGGCCTTTAAACAGAAGGTCTCAGTTACATTTTGTGGTATCTCCAGGTGGACCTGGAGGAAAAATAACAATGCTTCTATTAAAAACCATGGAGAGGTGTTGTGTGTCACCATAATCTAATGGCACCCAAAGCTAGATCCCCTGGTGGTACTTAGTTAAGGACAATCCCATCACCTCTGTTCTTATTGGATGGGAGTCATGGGAACTGTAGTCCAATAACATCTGGGAACCCAAGTTCAGTAACCACTGGAAAACATTTGAGCTAAATGGAATAATAGTTAAATTACTGTAAGGCATCTATATATGTTCTCTAAAATCAAACTAATGGTTTTGGGGTTTTTCCCAGTCTGTTGAAATTGTTCCCAAAGTACAGTTTCCATTGTTTGAATGTATAATTTACATAGTGTGATCAATGTTATGGAATAAAAAGGATGGTTTATTTTACATTTCTATTGAATCCAAACCTTTCTGGGCTAGAAAATAGATTACATTCTGGCTTGTTCAAAAGAGTAATTTATTTTCTGGAGAGAATTGTGGGGAGGATATAATTGAATTTAAAAAAAACATGGCACTTTTCCTCTTGTATTTTCTAAGAAAAATTGAATTTGATATGATCCAAAAATGGTTCTTCTGTTTTGTTTATCCTATGTTGTGGGCTACACCCTTATGTCCAAAGCCAATTTTACAGTACTAAGCAACACATGTCTGTGGGACAATAGATTCTGTTGCAATTCTTTCTTGCAAAATGTCCAACAATTCCTCTTCAGTCAGAAAGAGCTTGTGATTTTCACCTTTTGCTGAAGGGCAAGAAGCACCATTTTGTTCAAGTTCTATAGCTGTACAATTTCTGTACAAAGAGGATTTGCCTATATCCCGGACCTGTTAAATCAATGAATGAATATATCAATCACTTTTAGTCTGTCCCATGAATGTGCTGGATGGATACATACAACTGTTTATTCTGCCAGGCAATTTTATTTTTTGTCCACAATGTTTTTTCTTAGCCCAGGTTTTACATTGATTTTTTTTTTCAAATTTGTTGTTGTTGTTGTTGTTGTTGTGGCTTCTAGCTATTTCTGATTTATGGTGACCCTAAGGTGTCCCCATCTCAGAGTTTTCTTGGCAAGATTTGGCCAGAGGGGTTAGCCTTTGCCTTCGTCTGAGGCTGAGTGTGTGTGAATTATCCAAGGTTACCCTGTGGATTTCCATGGATGAGTGAGGAGTTGAACCCTGGTCTCCAGAGTCATAGTTCAATGCTCAAACCACTACACCACGCTCCTTGTACTTAACACATAAGTGTGGAAGTCTTGTGTCTGCTAAAATAGTTATTGTAGTGAGGAATGCACAGGGCTTTCATATGTAAGCATTACCTAAAGATAGAGACATCTTCTAAAGATAGAGACATCTTCTAAAGATAGAGACATCTTCTTTCTAAGCCAGAGCTTAGAAAATTTACTTTTAGGATTACAATACGCAGATTCTCCAGATAGCACAGCCACTTTGGAGCTACTCATAAGATGACTCAATGGATACAGATAGTATAATTTGCGGCAACAAGATGACTGACTGCACTACTGTATAGACAACACATAGCACTAGTCTTAAATTAGCTTCAGTGGCTGTCAACTCAATTCAGATCTGACCTTTAAAGTCCTAAATTGTTTGGGACCTCAATACTTGAAGGAGCACTTCTTTCCATATATACCTGCCTGAGAACTGAGGTCTGTGGGAAGGGCATTCCTTATGTCCCAATGTGGGAGATATACAAAGTAGGAGGACATGGGAAAAGGCTTTCTTGTCTGTGGTACCTCCAACAGAAACCAACATTAGGTTCTTTCTCATACAAAGCCAAAACATGGCTTTTTATTAATGCCTTTGGGGGCTAATTTATATCAAAGTGTACATGTACATAGTTTTAAATTGTTTCAGTTTTTAAAGTGGTTTTGATTACTGCTTTGATTATTATTATTATTTTAATCTTGCTCTATTTATGGATTTAATCTGGAAGTATTTTAAATTGTTAAATAATTAAATGAACTTTTCCAAGTTTTGACACAGCTTGAGCTCATGGAGGGAAGCAAAAAACATGTAATGTAGGATTCCTTCTTCATATTTTTCTGTATAGCTGGTAGCAGGGGGGGAAACAAAATACAAAATCCACAAAAGAGCAATCCCTCTGTGGCTAATGGAATTTAAATTTTATGTCCTTTGTCTCAGTCCTCATATGGCCAAAAGGAGACTGGCTGCAGCCTACATTGAGATCCCTCCAAACCAACTGAGACAACATCTGGTACAAAATGTAGGCCTTTGAGTCTAACATTGTCACTTTTCTTGTCCTGTATCTTTTTCCTGATGAAAAAGTCAGTGGAGCATCAAAAGCTTGCATGATGCATTTTGTACATTTTGGTTGCCCAATAAATATATCACTCTTTTGTGGAATTTGGATTTTGTTTTATTTTTGCTGCATGCCAACATGATTACTCCTGGTTATGTTTTTTGTGTGGCAGGGCTGGGGATGGTAGGTAGAACCAGTGGGAGAGATCATCCTTTCCCACTCATCGCAATAATAGTGATACGATTTGGATACTTGATCAGGGTTTGAACTGTGAAAATGTGTGTTATATCAACATTTTTCCTTTTGCTTTCTTTTCATTCCTTTAGGATGCTGAAATGGGGCATTTTGTTTTAGTGGCTGGCGAACCAATTAAGGAAACGGTGGTCCAACATGGTAAATACTTGTTATCTGAGGCATTTTCTAAACAAGTGGGGCAATTTTAATATCTTTTCATTTTCAACTACACACAGTGCTGTAGGTATTCCTCCACCCACCCACCCCTTCAGCTGCAAAACCAGTTGTTTATCTCCAGTTGCTGTTGTCTGTGGCCTTCTTCTAGTTTTGATGCATGTGCATCTCTAGTATTTGAGAGGCCTTGCATGAGATCATGTGTTACAGCCTGTTTTGAATCTTTTGCTCAATTACTGAAAACAGTCCTGGGACTGAGCAGGTGTCTGAACATCATAAATGTACACACTAAATTTTGTTGTTTGTTTTATTGGTGAAAGGATATAACATGTTGCAACATTTTAAATCACTTTGGACATTTAATTTTGAAAAGTGGTATATAAACAATGAAAAGCAAAATAAGCAAATAAACCTTACAGCTGAGTTTTGAACCATAAACAGAACAGTGTATGTCTTTGTGTATTAATGACCATTGTTGAGACCGGACCTGCCACTTGATTTCCATACACAAAGTATTTGTAATTTGAATTGACATTCTCACATATATATGTCTGTGTCTGGCCTCCACTCCACCAAATGCATCTGAGGAAGTAGACTTAAGTCTATGAGAGCTCATGCTGCCAATTACTTTCTTTCAGTCTCAAAGGTGCTACAAGATCTCTCAGTGTACTTAACATGCATGCCAGCTTCCATTTCAGTGGCTCAAGCCAAAAGTTAGATTACAATAGACTTTTGCACTTTATTTTTCCACATCAGGTGTCAAGATGTGTCTTGACATTAAAACAAAATGGTAATGAACACATGTTCTAAATTTTATTCAAGTACCTCAAATTTTTGGCAGAATCACCATGTCAGATGGTCAGATGGAATTTCAAATTAGCTAGTTAGGCCCAAAGCTTCATATTCTTTGGCTAATTGAGTATATGAAGCTGCTTTTTATTAAATTAGCATATTGGTTGGGCTGTTTCTATATTTTCTTATTTATTTCATTCTTTCTTAGCCATCTTTCAGTATCAGAGTCTTGCTGGATAAAAACAACCCAGCTGGACCTACCCCCCCCCCCCAGTATTAAATAAACAAGTTACAAGAAAATACAGTTTTTGTATTTTATCTTTATTGCATTAAAAACATATTTTACTATTATATGTCTGTCAATGAGGTAGCTTTACATTTTACAGATATTCAAAGAAAAAAGAAATAAAGGATCTTTGACATGTTCACTTTGATAGAATATCTGTTCAGTGGGAAAGCACTATAAAGGGTGTTTAAATATTTATAAAATATCAAACCTTAAATGTAATTTGTAAATACAACTTTTACTATTCTTCTTCTTCTATCTTCTATTCTGTCTTCTTGAACGACTTCTCTACACATCTCCAATTGATATGATCTAATTGTTTAGGCTTAACTACTTCTCTTAAATTAAGATGATTTTAATAGATCTCTTCAGTGCTTTATGCTTTTTTGTTCTCATGTTGAAAGCTCATATTTGTATTACGTCTTTGACTAGTGTTTGACTGTTCGTAAATCTGTTTCTATTTCCACTTATTTCTACAAAAGTTTTGTTAATTCTTCCCATTCTTTCTCAGTTTTGTGTACAGATTTTCCACTTAATGTTTATGTTAATTTGTCTAGTTCAATGACAGCTAATAAATCTATTAGCCATTTGTCAATGTTTGGTGTCTCTTTTTGTCTCCACTTTTTTGCAAAGTTAATCCGTGCTATTGAAATCATGTATAAGATTTGTTTCCATTTCTTTCTTGCTTGATGGTCGTATATTTTGTCTGTTATATTTAACAAATAAACTTCTGGAATTAATTTGAAGTTTATTTTAAAGATCTTACTTATGTATAAATTGATGTTTCTCCAAAATTCCTTCGTTTTTGAACAGTACCACCATACGTAGATTCTTTTGAGGTTTCACATTTCCAGCAGTTATAATTTTTGTTTTTATAGATTTTTGCTATTTTTTCTGGCATTAGGTGCCAACAATAAGCCATTTTTAGGTAATTTTCACAGATGTTTTGACATTTCATGAACTGAAAAGTTCTTAATTTTGCCAAATGCCAACTTTTCAATTCCAGAGGTTTCCCTATATCTTGCGCCAACGGGATCATAAAGTGTTTTATGGCATCTTATTCTAGTTTTCTTTCTAATAAATAACTGTTTGTAGAGTTTTGAAATTGTTTTTTCTCCACTTTCTTCTAATATTTTGTCCAGTTCATTTTGTCTGATTGTGAAGCCTTCCTCCTTTAGATCTTTTTTGAACCTATCGTGTAGCTGTTTTAACAGGAACCAATGTTTAATATCTAAATATTCTTGTATTGGTTTTAGTTTCCATTGGTTCTAAGTATTTTTCTTAATTATATATTTGTATCTCAGCCAATCGTTTCCTTTGCTGCTTCTTCCAAAGAAGGCTTCCTGCGGGGAAGCCCATCTTGGTATTTCTCTGTAAAATAAATTTTTGGTCTCTTCCCATGTTTTCAGCAAGGCTTTATGGACAAAATGCTGGATGAAATCTTTGTAAACATTTGTTGTTTTTTTTATACTACGCATAAGTGTGCCAACCAAAACAGAGATTTAATCCCTCTAGGTTCAGTATTTTTTATTTTTTTGTTCTTTAGTTTAATCCAGTCTGAAATGTATGAAAGAATGTTAGCTTGATAATATGTCACTAAGTCAGAGAGGTCGTATCCACTGTTGCATCTAGAATCTGTTAATGTTTTCTACCTCATACAAGGCTTTTTCCCTTCAGAAAGAAACTTTTTAAATTCTATATTCCATGTATTGAAAGGTTTTTTCCACAATGATTGGTAGGGTGGTAATCAGAAAATTAAACTTAAAGGAATATAGACATTTTTATGGCAGTGACTCTTCCTGTGAATGATAATTTTAGTTTTGTCCACTTGTCCATTTTTTAAATATTCTTCCATATAACATTATAATTGTTGTCAAATAGATGTGTCCTTTTTTGATATCCATATTCCTAAATATTTGACTTTCTTTTCCAGTTTGAATTCTGTAATTTTTTTGTAATGTTTCTTCTTCTTTTTCTTCTCTTCTTCTATGTTTCTTGTCAGGATCATGGATTTTTCCTTGTTGATTTTGATTCCAGAGATAGTTCCAAATTGATGTAGTGTTTCTAGCAGTGAGGTTATATTTTTGTTTTCCAAGGGATTTTCTGAGAATATGGCCAGATCATCTATGTAAGCTTTTATAGTGTACTTGTAGTTTTTAATTCGAGGTCCTCTGATCTTTGAATTGTCTCTTATGTTGTTGATTAAGATTTCTATTGCAATGATAAAGAGCAGTGGTGATAAGGGACAGCCTTGGTGCATTCCTTTTTGAATATTTATTGAGTTGCTTTATCTCTATTTATAAATAAATGTCCTGATTTTTCTATATACCGTATATGCTTTTGATCCAGTCTACAAATTTGGAGCCTAGTTCCATTTTTTCAATTATTCCTAGTATGTAGTCCCACCTAACACTGCCAAAAGCTTTTTTTCAATGAACAGCATCACCATTTTGCTATCATTGTTCTTTTCATAATATTTTATTAGGACAGTTCTTATATTTTTTTTCTCAAGTGTCTCAAAGGGAGAAAACCAGTTTGTTCTTCCTGAATCAGATCTTTAATGATATGTTTAAATCTTTTAGTTAGTGGAGTAATGAGATCTGTCTATAATTTTCCATTTTTGTTTTGTCTTTCCCTTCCTTGTGTATAAGAACAACGTTAGCTTTCTTCCGAGACTCTGGAATCACTTCTTTTAGTATGAGATTCAGAGTGTCTCTTAGTGGTATTTTCATTTCATTTTCCATGAAATGGAACTTTTCCATTTTCCATGAAATGGACCTGGGACTTTGTTTGGTTTCAAAGTCTTGGATAGCGTTAGCTATTTCTTCTGATGTGAAGTCTGCATTTACTTTTTAAATTGTTCTGGATTAATTTTTGCATTTTTGTTTTCTTAAAAATGTTAATAATGTTTCTTCTCTTGTTTCTGTTCTTTCTTCATCTCTGTCAAGTTTCTCATAGTATTTTGTAAACGTGTTCTTTATTTTCTCCTGGGTCCATACTGTTTCTTCTTTATTCTGTATTTTTTCTGTTTAATTTTTTCTTCTTCAGTTTGTTTGCTACTCATTTTCCAGTTTTGTTGGCATTTTCAGAAAAAATTGTTTGGCTTTTTATTTATTTTTTCAATTTCTTTCGTTAGTTCTCTCTCTGTTTGTTTGTGTAATATTTTCAATCGTTTTACTAGTGTTTCAGATGATGGATTGTCTCTAATTTCTTTTTACAAAAAAATACAGTTTTAAGTACCATATAATATAGTCTGCCCTCTATATCCATTGATTTTTTTTTTTATCCATGGATACAGCCATCCACAGCTTGAAAATATTCCAAAAAGATATAAATTCCAAAAAGCAAACCTTTAATTTGCTATTTTATATAAAGGACACCATTTCACTATGCCATTATATTTAATGGAACTTGAGCATCCACTGATTTTCATATCCTGGGATACCAAGGGCCTACTGTACAATAAATAACATAAAAAATATGTAAAAGTCAATTAACTGAAAGCCAAATATTTTAAAACCAATTTGTTAAAGAAGTTAAAAATGGGTCCAAACATATATCTCTTTGGAAGGAATTCCCTAAGATAGGGGCCCCCTTTGTAGTGAAGCAATGAATAAAACATAGCCCTCCAGATATTGTTGGGCCCTGCATTCCTCACCATTGTCTCTGCTGACAATGACATTTTGAAGGACTGTAGTTTAATAATATCTGGAGCTCTACACTTGTAGTGCCTGCCAATCTTATTGACCTTCCTGACAAGACCAATGACTAAGACCGCCAATAATTATAATAAAACATAGTTGGTGGGTATGTTTTGATTGAGAGTTCCTGCATGGCAGGGGTTTGGACTGGGTGGCCCTGGTGGTCTCTTCTAACTCTATGATTCTATGTGTAGTCCTTCCAATCAGCTATCCTATATTAGTAACAGTTTTCCAAGGTCTAATGCTGATGCCTTCCCAGCCTCCCTGCAAGAGATCTGTTCAGACTAATCAGAAAAAATAAATAAATCTAGTATAATCTTTCATGGGCTCTAATCCACTTCATCAGATGCATGATGGAAGACGAATCCATAAAAGCTAATCCTAGATATGTAGGTTTCTTTCAGTCTCAAGGATGCTACACAATTCCTGTATATCCTTTTATTCTATGAGATCCTATTTGTTTAGTACACCTCAGTGCAAGTTTATTGTTTTTGTTAACTCAGGGTAACCAGATGTTCCCCTTTTCCAGGGCATGTCCTACATTTCAACCTTCTGTCCAGGAGGAATTTCAAAATGTCCTTCATTTTGAAGATGACTGAGAAGCATGGATCTATATTTATATTAGTGTTTTTAACTTTTATTTTGAAATGTACTACAATTTTCTTGATTGTCCTGCAGACAGTGCCTTGTCTTCCTTTGTGGTTATGACATCTAGTCACCCTGTGTTAATTGCCTTTAAGTCTCCCCTTAACTCACAGTGACCCTGTGGATGAGACATCTCCAAGACCTTCAGCTGCTCTGCTTAGGTTCTGTAAATTCAGACCTGTGACCTCCTTGGTTGAGTCTATCCATCTGACTGTGGTCTTTCTCTCTTTCTACTACCTTCTACCTTTCCTAGCATTATTATCTTTTCTGTTGATTCATGCTTCTTCATGATGTGGCCAAAGTAAACAGCCTCAATTTGATATGTTGGCTTTCAGGAAGAATTCATGCTTGATCTGTTCAAGGACCCATTTGTTTGTCTTTTTGACCATCCACAGTATCTTCAGCCCTCTTCTCCTGCACCACATCTCAAATGAGTTGATCCTCTTCTTATCTGCTTTCTTCACTGTCCAGCTCTCACATCCATACATGGCTAAGCTCTAGGCCAGGGGTAGGCAACCTTTCCCCTTTAAGGGCCGAGGGACTTCAGCTCCCAGAATCCCAGGAGCTATTGGCCAACATGGGACTATTGGCCAACATGGATGAGGCTTCTGGGAGCTGAAGTCCCTCGGCCCTTAAAGGGGAAAGGTTGCCTACCCCTGGTCCAAAACAACTGAATGACATTGCATTGTAAAATTTGGGTCTCTAAAAGGGAAGAAGGTGAAGAGAAGACAAGAAATAGGATGCAGTGTGAATCCCAATTATTAAAAAACTAAAGCTTACCATAATTTGTTTAACAGAGTATTTTGTTTTTATGCTCTTTTAATAAATATATACATATATATGATTTTTATCCTAGGTCCATTTGTGATGAATACCCAGGAAGAAATTCTACAAGCCATTGATGACTACAGAAATGCAAAAAATGGATTTGAGAGAGCTACCACTTGGAAATCAAAGATTGGAAACAAATGACTTGGGATATTAGAAATGTGACCAGCTGACTTTTTATGTTTGTAACTATACATCTTGATCCTTCTAGTCTTTCCACATGAGTTACTGTGCTTGTTTCACTGGACCTAATCATGTAGGTTTGCCAGATTTACTTATAGAAACAAGTTCACTTAGTGTTATAGAATAGTACATCTGTAGATTTTTTAAAAAATGCATGTGTGTGTGTGTGTATTCTGTAACAGGAAATATAAAGAAATATATTTCTTTGTAATAAAAAAGTACATTCATTTTCAGTGTACATTTATTTTAAAACATTATTTTATACATCAATGAATATGCTCTAGCAAGTCTTACAACACAGAGAACTTAAAGGTGTAGGGGATAAGGTGGTATTGGGATAACCCCGATTATAGTAGATATACCATTATAAGAGCGTGTGCTGAGGTTTCATGTTTCAGGTCATTCTCCTTAAAATAATGGCATTCTGCATTGCATTAGTTCAGTAAATGCTACGCCATTGGTAGGGATAAAATGGGATAACAGCCAAAACGTGACTATGTTTTCTCCCAGTGTCTGTATCAGATTTAAGACACATGCTTCTGCAGGCTTCCATGAAGGCTGAGAAAAAAAAAAGTTTCAATGCAGAGTTGGATTACAGCTCTCCCTGGCTCAAAACATTGGCTGTTAACGCTGTTGTTTTAAAAGGAAGCTGTAACATGGAGCACCAAGAAATCCCAGCCGATTTTAACCTTTCCTGGACCACAAATGAGTATTGACTTTCTTTTTAAAAAATTGTATCCAGGTGGGAGATGGATAAAGTTGGATTAAGTTTATGAACTGAAAACACTTTTTCTTTTGGTATATGGAAACGTTTTTCTACACTTTTTAATTTTTTTATCTAAAGAATATCAAAGAAATGACATTGCTTATGTGAATTCCGCTCATTTTTTGGAAAAAAACTGCTGTTGTTTACTTCTGATGTATATTTCTCAGGTTTACAGCAGATGGGGGGAAATGATCTGATTGTACATTTTTTAACAACACTTCATGAAGAAATGTGTAACTTTTCCAACTGTGTGATACCAACTGTGTAACAAAGTGTGGTTATTAAACACAAGGATGTACAAGCCGTGGATAGCAGTAAACATAATTATTTTGTTTTGCTTACATCTGCTGCAAGGTTCTGAACATGGATCTGTAAAGGTAGGTGGTATTTTTTTTTAAAAAAATGTTATAATCTTTCAGATTTTAAAGTGTATTAGTGTTTTGTGACTGAGTGGATTTGCCAATAAAAGTAATTACCCAACTCTCTCTCCCCCCCAAATATATATATATAAATATATGGGATACAGTTTGGTCAAAGTTCAACAGTTTTCATACAGATTTCCACAATATTCAGCTACTTGCTTAGCTTCTCCCATTGGAATAAACATGACTTAAATATGTAGTTCTGGGGTGAATTTTGCTTGAGCAAAATTATATATAACAATAATACTTTAATGGAGCCAATTTCAGTTTATATAATGAAAAAGTGTCAGTCTTCCTGATTTCTCCCATGTGTTGTATAGTATATATGGCAGTAATAATCAGCAAGTCAGAAAAATCAACCATAAAATAAATCAGAAGTTACACATGGAAGTTCTCAAGTCACCACAAAGTTATGCAGTCAATGAGTTTCCCTTTGTACACAAAGAATTTATATGGCAAGAGCAAACAAACTGGTTTTTGTTATTGTGATAATCCTGTCTTGGTCCCATTAATAAAACAAACAACTGCAATTTGATTAATGTTTGGTTTACGTGCAAATCAGTCAATCCCCAAGGCATTACTGCCATATGATGTAATGACAATTATATTCCACAAGCAACATGGAGAAGTAGTTTAAGTCAGTCTGAAAAAAAGTTGTTTAATTATTACCGGTACTTTATGCTACAGTATGTCATCTTTGGTTTATTATGAATGAAATGGTTTCCATTTTATTTCTGTGAACATCAGATTAAGATTTTGCAATGCTATGCATCCTTACTTGGGAATAAATTCCACTGTACAAATCTAATGCTTAGGATTCAACTACAGATGTTTTCTTCATAGGAATGAGAAAAGACTATTTTAAAAGCTTTCAGTCAAATCCCTGACAGCTTTGATGTAATTATTCACTCTTTTTCTCGATTAGCTGCTTAATTCACATTATTTAGAACAGGGGTAGGCAACCTAAGGCCTGGGGGCCGGATGTGGCCCACTGAAGCCTTTGGACCGGCCCCAGGCCGGACCTGCCGCCGCCGCCTCCCGCCATGATGATATTGATTATTGTTGTTATTACTTGTTCTTGGGGTTTTCTTGGCAAAATCTCCACAGGGGTTTTGCCATGGCTTTTCTGGGGCTGAATGAGAGTGCATGCATATATTTTTTTTTAAAATTATTTTTTTTAAAATTAAAAAAAATTATTTTTATTTATTTAATTTATTTATTTTTGGTGCTTCGGCCCCCCAATTGTCTGGGGGACAGCAATCCGGCCCCCGGCTCAAAAAGGTTGCCTACCCCTGATTTAGAATATATTTCAGACATTGCAGTTCTATACACATCTATTTAATATCATATACTTCTCGATTGTAGGATTCCTTACTCCTAGGTAAGCAGATATCAGTTGCAGCCTGTGACTGTATTATGAACCTTTTCTTAGTGGCAGGTTATTGAAAAACCTGGGGAAACTAAACCATTTATTTTTTGACACTGTACTATGGGCAGTGATGAATCAGTTTTATGAATTAAATAGATTGCCAGACATGGTTAGTTTCAATCTTTATGCTAAATATGCTACAGAGAAGAGCCACAAATTAATATAATTACTTCTGTAATGGAAATGTCTTGCTGTTTAGTGGGTTTATCTCAACTTATCCACAACATACGTAAGTATGGGAAGTATTTTAGACTGCCTAGTACTGGTTTTTTTCCTTTGCAAGTTTTCTAAGCTAATTTAGCATGTTCAAACATGCATTTAGCAAGACAAAAGCAGAGGGTCTCTCTGTCTGCATGCTGGCAGAAGAGTGTGTGGCATTTGGGCGAGATAAATGCAGTTCAGACCTTGTTCACTGAATCTAGCCAGTTGATCTCCAAAGAAGAAAATATTGTTCTATATGTGTGGCTACCAATCTTGCCCCAAACTCTGGATTTTGCACCTTCCTACAGTCTAAGGGCACCAGATCCCACCTGATCTTGGAATCTAAGAGTCTAAGAGGGACAGCCATGGTTAGTACTTGGATGGGAGACCACCAACAAATACCGGGTGTTGTAGGCTAGCTATATTTCAGAGGAAGGAACTGGCAAAACCACCTCTGAGGATTCCTTACCTATGAAAAACCCTATGAAATTCATGGAGTTGTCATAGGTCAACAGGCAACTTTAAGGCACATGCACACACACATAGCACTGAAAAATGTCCAGACAGTGCTCTCGCCAACGGAGAGAAACCATTGCTTGGCTTATTTTTGGAACTGTTTCTGCCATGTGCTTAAACCAATAGAGGTGGAGCCTATGGAGGAAATGTTAGAAAGCATGGAAGAGGGGGAACTCTGAGATATTTGTATGAAACCTCGTATTTAAAACCAACTTATGAAACCAACTTAAGTAAAGAGAAAAGCGTTTCTTAAGAAACTATGAAAAAGAAAGGACGGCATCCCCTACCTTTCCTGTTTCTAAGAAGGAGATGCCTGACCCGGAAGGTGGGCTGAATGAGCATAAAGGGATGTCTGAGACTGTTAGTGGAGAACATGACAATTCAAAGTGGGAATACACCAAGGAAGCCTAATTAGCTGTAGCTGAGCTGCCCCCTGTAGGAACTTAGTTGCTAGTGCTAGTCTGGAAAATCAGTATACTAAGGCAGTGGTCCCCAACCTTTTTATTGCCGTGGACCGGTCAACGTTTGATTATTTTTCTGCGGCCCACTGGGGGGGGGGGGTTGCGGCGTCCCTACGCTTATTATTGGGACTCGCTTATTATTATTATTAGCAGGGCACCCCGGTACCATTTGTTCTGCGGACCGGTACCGGGCCACAGACCGGGGGTTGGGGACCACTGTACTAAGGGGTCTTGCAGCACATTTGAGACTAACTGAAAGATAGAAGTTGGTAGTATGAGCTTTTGTAGACTTGAGCCTACTTCCTCAGATGTGTTTGCCCTGTGCAAGTGTAGTTACATTCTTCACTAAGACTTGGATTCCAGATTTCAAAAATTTTATGTATATCTGAATAGACAGAAGAGCCAGTAGGCACTGGGAAAAAGCAACAGAATTTTATCACTCTCAGAAGGTGCAAGAAAAAGGGGGAAAGGGGAAGAAAGATTGATGTGTTCTGAAACTAACCTGAGAAGCCCCAACAGACTTATCCAAAGAACTGGAGATCGAAGGAGGAAGATTCTCTGAAATAAGGAGAGTTTCACATCTAAGCAATGAAATTTGTGATTCAACTTTTCTTTTGGCTGAATTTTTGTGTGTAAGGAAGAGGCAAGGTTAAACCTTGGCCACAATTAGTCAATTATGAGCATAATAAAGAGGCCGACAAGGGAGGGATTTTAAATGTCTCAGAGCCCATTCTATCTCTCCAAGGGCTAGCCAGGCTTTTGAAACTATTTCCTGGATGCTTGACTTCCATATAAAACTTCTCTCAAAGTATGGCCACCACTGATGGGTCTTGGGAATTTCAATATAGATCTGCTTCCTCAGCAGTTGCCCACAATCTTCTAGGTGGTACCCAGCTGCCTTGTTCAGTAGGTGTGGGGAAGGTGTTATACTCCTGATGTTGGGCTGCACTTCTCAGTTTTCTAAACCAGTATCTTTGCTGGCTGGGTCTCATGGGAGTTACAGTCCCATTATTTATTTATTTAATTATTTTATATGCTGCTTTTCTCCCAGAATGGGAGCCAAGGTGGATCACAGAAGGAAATAAATTAAAATCTACCCATGCAATCTTAAAAACACTTAAAGACATCACAATTAAAACAATATAAAACTATTTAGAAAGGTAATGGTAAAGGTAAAGGTATTCCCCGTTGACAAGGTTGTCAAGCCGTGTCTGACTAGGGAGTGGTGCTCATCTCTGTTACTAAGCTGAAGAGCCAGCATTGTCAGAGACTACTCTGTGATTATGTGGCCAACATGATTGCAGAGAACGCTGTTTACCTTCCCACCAAAGTGGTACCTATTTATCTACTTGCCTTTGCATGCTTTTGAACTGCTAGGTTGGCAGAAGCTGGGACTAGTGATAGGAGCTTACCCCATCATGCAGCACCTGGTCCTTGAACTGCCAACCTGTTGATCTTGCAATCAACAGAATCAGCGTCACTTGAGCGCCACTGCATCCCTGATAATTTTTTTAAAAAAATACAAATGTTTAATAATAATAATAATAACAACAACAACAACAACAACAACATTTATTTTTATCCCGCCCCTCTCCATAACACAACCGGGGCAGCTTACAACATTAAAATATACATTTCATATCCCACAATCCCATCCCCCCCTAAAAATACTATTAAACAATGACAATTTAAAACATTTAAAATGCTAATATAAATAAATAAACAGTAACTGCAGCAGAATCAGGGGAGCAGGTTGGGCTGTCTTTTGATAGCCAGGATATCTATTCAAGAAAGGCTTGCTGGAAGAGATCTGTCTTAACAACCTTTTTAAAGCTGTTCAAGGTGGTAATATTACGGATCTCATCCGGCAGGCCATTCCATAATCTGGGAGCAGTTGCCGAAAAGGTCCTCTGGGTGGTTGCAGACAGTCTAGTTTTTATAGACTGCTGCAGATTCCTCCCAGAGGACTTGAGTGTGCATGGTGGGTTATACAGGAGGAGGTGGTCCCGAAGATAGGTTGGACCCAAGCCATTTAGGGCTTTAAAGGTGATAACCAACAGCTTGTACTGGGCCTGGAAACAAATGGGCAGCCGGGGAAGTGATCTTAATATCGGTATTATGTGGTCTCTTCTCAATGTTCCTGAGACCAGCCTGGCTGCCATATTCTGTACTAGTTGAAATAATAGCCTGCAATATCCTGGATGGCTTCCTTTTGCCCACCTCTACCACACAGCTTCACTTTTTTCATTATACATCATTAAACATGAGCAAAACAAACAAAACAAACAAACCAAAACCCCAACTCCATATGGCAATCAAGTTGGCATGAAAAAAACAGGATATCCTGCATGTGCCTGTAAGCCTGTAAGGAAAAGTGGGACATTTTGACTGGCTAAAATGAAAATCCCTATGTGGCAGGCCTTCTATAAATGTGAACAAACCATGTCTCCCAAGGTGCAGTTTCTGCATCTGCTAAGAGGTTGAGCCCTTGAAATGTCATTATGGCCACAAAACTTTTCTTCCTTTTTGTCACTGTGGGCCACAGCACTGGTGCTAGAAATGTTGGTGCCATCTCCAAACTCACCACAATCTTCCCTATTCAATATTCAATATGGTTGTGTGTGAGAGAGTGCATGCATGTGGCCACAAAAATGGTCCTGGGGGGGCTGCACTTTGCCCACCCCTATTCTAAACATGCAATGCAGTGCATATGTGGTACCATCTAGGTCAGGGGTAGGCAACCTTTTTGAGCTGGGGGCCAGGTTGCTGTCCCTCAGACAATTGGGGGGCCAAAGCACCAAAAATAAATAAATAAATAAATAAATAAAAAATTTATAAAATATGCATGGACACTCTATCAGCCCCAGAAAAGCCATGGCAAAACCTCTGTGGAGGTTTTGCCAAGAAAAACCCAGGAACAAGTAATAACAACAATAATCAATATCATCATGGCGGGCAGTGGCGGCGGCGGCAGGACCGGCTTGGGGCTGGTCCAAAGGCCTCGTGGGGCCGCATCCGGCCCCCGGGCCTTAGGTTGCCTACCTCTGATCTAGGTAGTTGAGCTAGTCTGGTTGGGAAGTCATTTATTGAGCTGCTTCTTATTTTTATTTCAGCATAATATGCCATTTGTGACTGAAGGTTCATCCAATTAATAACAGCTGTTTCTGTCTAGAAGTGTGACAGTGACTTCTAGACCTAGGAGTCTGATGAGTGAATTAGACACTGGGAGACATTTAGATCACAAATAGAGAACATATTTACTCTTCAGATATTGTGATATTTCAGTTTCTAGTCTGAATAGCTGAGGATGAGGCACAATGGGGGTTCAGTCCATCAACATCCAAAGGGATGCCCATCCCTAGTTTAGACTGAATCTGCTTTTGATTACACCAGCATTTCTCAACCTGGCACCCTCCAGCTGTGTTGGACTATAGCCCTCACAATCCGTATGATTATCCGTATAATTATGGTTATTTGATGATAACCATAAAATTAAGGGTCTTGGCTTTGCCCATCAAAGCTTTCTGGACTATAAACTGAACAGGCCCATAAAGTACTTGATCACATTCTAATTGAAAGAATTTACAAATATCTGTCTAGGCATGCACATTAACATATGCTTTCAGTTTCTTCTCACCTATCCTTTTAGTAATACTTTCCTCTTCTTTGATCATGTATGTGTAAGTGCCTATCCTATGTCCCATAAATATGTGGAAACCCGGATGAAGAAGGTTGGGCTACACAGTGCTGGAATATCACTGTAGTTCTCTGGAACTACTGTCCACGCCTTACATCCCTGGCAGGGGCTTCTGCTGAGCAAATGTTGCACTATGAGAGAGAGCAGCACCAGCTCTTTCCTCCTCAGTCAACTGGGGTGCTTCTTTTTTTAAAGTCCCTTACACCCACAATCTCCTTCTGTCTTATCCACAGTCCTTCACCCTCCATGAAATCTCCTCAGACTCTCCCAAGTTCTTCAGGGTAAAGCTGGTCAGGACCCTGGAGCTCCAGAGCAGGAGCCTTCTTGGAATACATGTGTGAGTTGTTCTCAGAGTGGCAGAATAGAAAAGGAAAGACGGAATGAATAATCAAGAAGAAAAATATAAAGTACCACAGAGGGCAGCACAAAAATCCATAGTATTAACTCTTAATCTTCCATTAAATTAACAGCATTATCTTATGCATCATAACTCATTTCCTCCAGTAGCACATAATTATTGGCTATAACCAAAGAAACAAGAACCCATTACACACACACAAAAGGGCACAGAAGCTTACCTCCAAAGTTTGGAGGGGTATATCCTTTGAAATACCCCCCAAAAGTGAAAGTACAAGGAGCCCCCAATCACCTATGTCTACTCAGACGCAAACATGATAACAATAATAAAATAATAAAATTTATTTATATCCCACCCCTTTGAGATCAGTCGGGGCGGCTAACAACAATAAAAAATACAGTATAAAATACAACACAATCTAATTCCCTCCCCCCCTTAAAAAGTCATTAAACCAATAACAAATTAAAAACTGACAATTAAAACACATCAATAAATATACAACCATACAGAACGGCAGCTGTAGCTCTCATTAGATCAGGGGTCAGCAACCTACAGCCCGCGGGCTGCACCCGGCTCGCAGACCCCTGCTCACCGCTGCCGCCGCCGCCATTTTGTTTGCCAAAATGGCGGCCGCAACTCGTTTGCGCATGCGCGGTACTCCTGCGCGTGCACAAACGAGCCACAGTTGCCATTTTGGAAAACAAAATGCCGGCAGCTGCACGCGCGGTGGCGGCGGCGGCGGCATGGCCAAAATGGCACCCCAGAGGAGGCCCGGCGCTGCCAAGGGAAGCCTCCTGGGGGGGCCCCGCAGCAGCGCTGGGCCTCTCAGAGGTCTGGCTCAGCCAAGGGACGCCTCCTGGGGGCCCCCGTGGCGGTTCTGGGCCTCTCGGAGGCCCATCGCTGCAGAGGGAAGCCTCCTGGGGGTCCCCCGCAGCAGTGCTGGGCCTTTCGGAGGGAGCCCTCCTGGTGTGCCCCACTGCTGTGCGCATGCGCGCGTGACGTGGGGGAGGCGGCAGCCGCCACTTTGTTTTCAAAATGGTGGCGCACACGCCCCCTGCAAGCATGTGCACGCACACCGGCCCCCAGCACCACCACCCCCCCTCCGGCCTGTTGGCAAAAAAGGTTGCTGACCCCTGCATTAGATCTTTGAGGGGGGGCTTAAGAACATCTCGGGGGGGGGGTCCTGAGGCCAGGGTTATTTATTCTGGAAAGGCCTGCCGAAAGAGATCCATCTTGACAGCCTTTTTAAAGCTGTCTAAAGATGTCAATTGACGGATGAGAAGCACCACAGGATCCTTCTTATGGAAATCTGTTTGGAAGTGAGAACATCTAAGGCTGAATCTAGGTGGGGGAAATAATGCTACCTTACCTTGAACTCAGACCTTATGGAACATATGTCATTCCTCTCTTTCTGATGTGAAAACATTTCTTTTTGATGCCTTAGGGTTTTTAGTCATTTAAAAAAAAAATCTCAATTTTCTCCTGTTTTGGGGAAGAGGTTTTTTTAAGGGTGGTTTGTTACTTAATTTGGGATCAAGGTGGAATTGAGGGTGCATGAAGGAGGTGCTCAGGATGGTGGGTGGTAACTGGCTGGTGGGTGGGCTGCATGGAGAATCTGGAGATCTGTCTCCCAGGCTCTGCTCACCTAGAAAGGTCTGGAAAGGTCAGCACTATCCCCCCTCCTTTGCACTCAGTATATATGTGAAGGTTTGAATCATTTCTCTTTGCTTATTTGCTTACCTTTAGATGTTCTTTCAAATAAGGTGACTAAGGAGTCTTGTGCAGCAAGCACTATAAAACACTTTCCCGGGAGTAAGCACTTTTAGTAGGGCTTATATCTGAGTAGTCCTGTAAAAGATTGCACATGTTATCAATTCTGCACCCACTTTCCTGGGACGCAACACACCTGAGCTCACTGATGAGATATGCACCCAATGCGATGAGAATTTAGGTGGTCAGCTAGAATGATGGAAAGCAAAGAAATGCTATTTGATTATGCAAATATGCAAATGCATGGTGGGAAAAACAACAGCAAAAAACCCCAAATCCTGCAGCCACTGCAATTGTGTGACCCGACATAAACTGACACAACTAATACATGCACACAGTAGAAACACCTTGCACCTATGTGACTGCATGTTCGGGGTACCATGTGGCTTTCCAAACTTAATGCAGTGAGTGCAGTAGTAAAGGGGTCAAGCCAGGCCAGGATATTATGCAATGAAGCTGGGATACAGCGCTCATGTACATTCAGCCTAGGATGGTATCCACACTATCCTATTATAGCACTTCAATATCACTTTAACTACTGCAACTCCTGATTGCGTTTTGTGAAGGCAGGTAGAATTATTTGCTCTATTTTTAATGCTGTAGATAAGGGAGTTGATTAGGGAATTTCAAGTCCCTCACCAAATTATGAATTCCAGGATTTCATGGGATGGAGCCATGATAGTTAAAGTGTTGTCAAAGTGCTATAACAATGCAATCTGGGTAGGCCTCTAGTTATCATAACCTTATCATCACCTAGGCAGATGTTTCGGTGGGAGGGAGGTTGAGGGGAGGTTGGCCAGGTCTTATCTGAATATAAGGGACTGTAGGAGAAATGAAATTCCTTCATTGCAGTGCAGATTTGTCTATCCCGAGGGAAATGAAATTAGTACATATCCCAGAACCCAACTTGATATCCAGTCCTTAGAATCAGATGGCTACCCACCAAGTCCTTTCCTAATGCAACTAACAGACAGGCCAAGCAAACTGAAGAAACTGTCATCTTTCCTTCCTATTAGCTTGCAAAATTTGTGAGAAATACTTTTTATTATTATTATTCAGCAAGAAGAGAAAAACAAGAATTGGAAGTAAATACAACACATTGTTATAAGGCTGCTATAAATCATTTTCTCAGTCATAATGTGACTTATGGCAAATCATAGAATCATAAGAGTTGAAAGAGACCCCAAGGGCCATTGAGTCTTATGCAGTAAACACTATAAAACACTTTTCCGGGAGTAAGCACTTTCAGTAGGGCTTATATCTGAGTAGTCCTGTAAAAGATTGCACATGCTATCAATTCTGCACCCACTTTCCTGGGATCTAAATTGCCAAGCAGGAACACCAATCAAATGCTGTTTAAATCAACTTTGTTTAAAAACCTCCTAAATATGCCTTCCTATAAGTGTTAGGAAACTGGGTAAAGTATCCACATGTTATCAATAAATATTTTTATTGCCTGCTGCTAGTCCCATTGTTTCTGTTGAATCATTGTGACTAATATAAACTACATTTATATTTTACAAAAGTATGGTTGCAATATTTCAGAAAATCAGTCCAGTTAATTTGCCTGAGAGGATGTCATGGCTTTCCAGTAAATCTCAAAGAAACCGAATGTATTTCAGGCTTTTATCTTGCATGATATATTTTTTTTTAAATATAGGAAAGGCAGATTAAAATATGTCATAACCACACATTGTAACTGTCCTGACTTATCTCATTGGAAAAGAGAATTCGGAAGACTTTATCTAGCTCATACAGTTTTCATTCATGCTATTTGCTACTTAAATATTCATAAGAAAAAAAATATAATTGCAGCTGTAATTTGGCTTTTTGAGTTATGTGGTAGACTGTTCTGATGCAGATAGCACCTAAGACGTTAGAAGGCTTTTTGATATTGTATAATACAGTGCTTTTGAAACTAATGGCAACTGTTCTATGTGGGGGACACAGTTGATGTTCTTCAGTACATATTCTAAATAAAGGTTAACCTTGTTTTTTGTTTGTTTGTTTGTTTGTTTGTTTTGAATGAGTAGCTGTCAACTCTTGTACTATTTTGAAAAGTGACACATATATTTAGGACTGCAATTGAAAGTTTGGTGATGTTTCCTGGCAGACGTCTTATAAAATACCAACTCAGTCCTCATGTTATACAGATACCATGCTAAGATATTCGTGAGTCTTGGTTGCTATGCCTCCTGAAAGCTTGCAGTTCAAAAATACGAAATAATGAAAATTGTGCCAGTTTTTTTGTTGTTGTCCTTTTATTGTTCAAAAATATTCAACAAATCTCTGTGAGTAAATGCTACAAAGCATTAAATCACTGGACATAACAGGAGGGAAATTGGTGTTTTGAAATTGCAGGATCCTCCATCTCCCAAATCCTCTTCTAACTAGAGCTTAAAATCATAGGAATCCTCTTTCCCTTGTTTCAACAGGAATGAGGAAGGCAGGCAGGCAGGCAAGCAGGCAAGTGAGAGATACTCTGTGTGTGTATGTGTGTTTTACAGCAGGGTGATCTGTAAGAACATTATTAATAGCATTCAGATATGCAATATCATAGTGGGGTCCTCCAGATGAACATCCTGTCAGATGTTAAACTCTCAGGAACAGAGAGACCAGTAAATGTTGAGATGCCACAATGCTGCTTCCATGTCAAATGGACTTCTTAAATGCTTTCGTTAGAAAAACAAGAGCACACAGAACTTGGGAAGTTACTACACTACGTATTCTGGGTCCCCAAATCATTACACTACCACTCAGGTATGGGTGTCTTCAATGTTGGTATATTCCTTCCTCTTAAAGTAACCTGCCAAGATATGGCAGGCTACTGTTATTCATGCTGGGATATCATCCAGACCAGATTATTGCTCTACATATGGTGCATCAGGTTGCTTTCGATTACTCCTTGGGAAAGCAGTTACTACACTGCTAACTACTTAAAGGGCAATATATCCTGACAAATGACAACATTACATCAACTGTCGATTTATTTCTGGGTTCATGGTCAAAGCCTGGTTTCTGGCACATATTTGAAACCCACCCATATTAATTTCTTAAGAACTTGGCTAGCCATTATGATGTTCTCCTCCTTTAGAAATATAGGTGAAAACTTCCCATTCCCATTGCTTTTCCTCTTTCTTTTTGTTTAGTATTTATATCCTTGTTGTTGTTGTGTACCTTCAAGTTGTTTCTGATGTATGGTGATCTTCAGGCAAACCTATCACAGGGCTTTCTCATCAAGATTTGTTCTGAGAGGGCTTGCCGTTGCCATCCTCTGAGGCTGAAACAGTGTGATTTGCCCAAGGTCACCCAGTGGGCTTCCATGGCTAAGTAGGGATTTGAACCCTAGTCTTAGGAGTTTATCACACGGGGGAAATTCCGTGCGGAAACGGGGCTTTAAATTAAACAAAACCCGCAAAAGCAGGTGTAAAAAGAAACAGTTTTTGTCTAATTTACATTCGGATTAACCTCCTTTTAACAGCGCTGGAGTTTATCACATGGAGAAATCCCATTGATAAATTGCTTCCGCTTTTGCGGGTTTTTTTTCTCTTTAAAGTACATTTCTGCACAGGGCTCCCCATGTGGTAAACTCCTAAGTCCAACACCCAACCATTAAACCTGTGGTTCTCAAAAGGTGGGCCATGACCCAAAAAGAAGTGTATGCAAAAGTTTAAAATTTTAAATTCTGGCACTGGCTTCCTTGTGAGAAGGTGGTATACAAAGTGAGGCAGGGGTTTAAATTTTAGCAGCAGGTTTGTGATGTAAGGGTGGAAAAGAGCGTGAGGAAGAAGTTTAAGTTCTGGCTGTGACTTCATGGTGGCATTGACTTCCTTGGGGGAAGGAGACATTGGTTTGCCCGGGTTTTGCCACAACAGCCTCTGCTATTGCCCTGGGACTGCTTCTCAATCTCATCACAGGCTAAAAAAAAATAAATGTTTCTTCATTTCAATCCAAGGTTGCTCAAATTCACAGATATCAAACCTGTGGATACCATGGGCCCACTGTACTGCATTGAATGGGCCCATGCAACAAGCACATGTAAATGTAAAGGGTGGCCCAGGGGGGAAAAGTTTGAGAACCACTGTATTACACCATTCTACATTTCATTTACACACTGCTTCCCTGTTAAAACACACCTCTATCAAAACAGTTTGTACAGGGGGAAATACCCAGTAGAATTTAATTAATAACTAAACTAAAAAGTCACAAGCAACCAAATAGCAGCAATGTAAATGCCCAGACATTAAAATCCCCGCAGACAGCTTTGCAAACCTGGAGACACTTGCAAGGCCTTCTTATTGTCTCCAGCATTTAATAAGTTGTGATTTTATTACAGATTTTATTGCTGCTGCTGCTGCTGTCTGAGTTTGGTTTATTGTTTAGGGGCTTTATTTCTCTCTCTCTCTCTCTCTCTCTCTTTTTTTTTTACTGGATTATTTGCAAGACAGTATGAAAATATTTTAATAAGTCTTTGCATGATATTTGCTTTGTCTCATTCCATGCCACCATTGCAAAACAAATGATCCAGTGGCTGCAGTAACGGTCTCCAGACTGCTCTACCGTATATTCTAGGCTGGAAGGCATTCAGCTCCTCTCAGTTTGGGGGCCTCTAGCACAAGGAGGAAGGGAAGGGACTGGAAACATTATCCATAGATTAAAAATGAATGTCCAAAGATTGCCACATCTCCAGGACTCTCCCAATGTTTCCAGGAATCAAGCCCTCCCACTGGGCTTCAGGAATGGTCAAGAAACTCCAGCTGGGCTCACTATGTCTTCCTTAAGCCAAAACAACAACAAACACAAAGCCAACCTCACTACTGCAAAGCCTGGATGGATGGATGGATGGATGGATAGATGTTTAGATGGATGTTAGAGATGGGAGTAGGGTTCTGTTGCTCCCTTCTGTTTCCACCCTGAAGCTGGCAACATAACTTAGTAGAGGGCACATGTGCACATTTAAAAATGGACTGCCATGGATTAAGGAGTCAGGGATGATGATGTGAGCCAAAGAAAAGAAAGCAAGGTTTATGGAATAAGTCACTCCTTCTGTCCCAGTTTGTGATTCCTCTCTTTCCAACTCTATCTGGGCTGCATAACTTTTGTCAGAGTTCTGCCAATCTTCTCAGAGGAAGCAGATCAGACATACCAGTTCATTTTCAGGAGGTTGGAGAATTTAAGAGCTTTGCAGTCCAAAGCTATACCATTTTGCCTACAAACAATTTATCAGAAAGAAGGCTCAATTGCCTTCTGGTATTTTGGCTGGTGATCAAGCTATCTTTCATCCTATTTTTGCAAACTGTTGCATTGGGACCTACTCTTGAGCATTAGCTGCTAGAATAATGTAGGATTGCAGAGTAGATCTGATCTCACAAGATTAGTGTGGCTTCTGTCTGTGTCAATGTGGGTGAACTGAATGGGAATTGCTCCCCCTTTTTAGCTGCTTCTAGTTTCTCCTTCTCTCTTCCCCTAAGAGTAAGAACAGGGGGGAAAAAACAATTGTTGGTGTTGTTGCACATTATATCAAAGCTGAACTCTTTGTTACTGTTTTTGAAATACCAGGAAGAAAGAGGAGTCTTCCCCCCCCACACACACACACATATCCAAACCAGCATGTTTGATTTGCTTGCATTGCTGTAGCATTTGCAGCCAGAAGAGTGAGCAACCCAGAAGATAGGAAAAGAGGTGCTGCAGGGAGTGGAATTAAAAAGTGCTGCCTTAGCAAAGGAGTAGAGCTTTTTTCACACCTGAAAAAAAGCCAGGAGAAAAAGGTATATTTGTGGCAAAGTTGTGCGATCGCGTTGAAGATTTTCAGACACATCACTCTTGTCCAGAACTTCTCCCATGAAGATCCAGCAAATCTCCAACAACAAACCATTCATGGGGAAGTCCCAGGTATGGTTTGTTGCTGGAGAATTCCTGGGTCTTCCTAGGATAAGTCCTGGATAAGGGTGATGTCATCTGAAAATCTTCAGCGCAATCGCACAATTATCCTGGGAGTATGCCTTTTTCTTCCCCAATTTCCTCCCGTCTGATCATCTCTCTGGCCAAGATTCTACATCACCAACCATAGTGTAAAAGTTCTGTAGGCAGAACTGTGCTAAAGCTCCTCTTTCCCTACCCCAACACTCATTGGAGTTTTTCACACGGGGAGCCCCATGCAAAATCGCTCTTTAAAGTTAAAAAAACCCCGCAAAAGCGGAAGAGTTTAATGAACAGGATTTCTCCCCTTCTGCCCTGTGTGAAATGTGAAAGTGCTGTTAACAGGGAGGTTAATCCGAACGAAAACCCCTCATTTTTACTTTCAGGTTTTTCCGAAAGTAAAAAGAAGCGTAAATGAGGGATTTTCATTCGGATTAACCTCCTTTTAACATCAATTTAACAACGACATCGTGTGAAATCATGACTGCTTTTGCATTTTTTTTCTAATTTAAAGCCCATTTTCACATGGGATTTCCCCCGTGTGATAAACTCCATTGTTACATTGCAATAGACCAGGGGTTGGCAAGTTCCCCTTACCTGGAGCCGGTCCAGGGATCCTCTGGTCTTCCGTGGGCCGCTGCCGCGTGCACCGCCACCATGCACGTCGCAGCCGCCATTTTGTTTTCCAAAATGGTGGCCACGGCTCATTCGCGCATGCGCAGGAATACTACGCGTGCGCAAACGAATCGCGGCTGCCATTTTGGAAAATGGCGGGGGTCGGCGGGGGTCATTGTCGGCGGGGGTCAGCAGGGGGCGGTCCAAAGGCCTCACGGAGCTGGACCCGGCCCGCAGGCCGTAGGTTGCCGACCCCTGCAATAGACCATCCCATGGCCATTCAGTGAAAAGCAGACCAAACACAGAATGATTACATCATCAGGCTAGACTTCCAGAGGTCTCATCTTGGTGGATAGCATCATCATTGTGGATCTGATCATAGGACCTGTGATCATAGGATCACAGTAGCCACCAGCCATGGGGACTATCACAGAAATGGCCATGGGGATTATCACAGCAAGTCTTGGAGATGAGGTTTGAAGGGAAGAAGAAATGATCAACCTCCATAATGAGCAAAAAAGGACATACACAAGCATCCATTTTATGTATGCTTGCATATGATATAGATTAGGTGATGAGAACCTTAACTTGTAGTCCTGCTGTGCTGTGTGTGTCTGTGTGTGTGTTGGGGTGTTTCCTTTTCATCTTGAGTTTCTTTTGCATAAATTGAGACTGTGGAAATTTCACATCAGAGTACAGTAGTAAAGTTTTAAAAGATGTAGCTAAAAGTTTTGTATTGAGATCTGGATTAAAGTCTCCACTGAGCTATAAAACTGACTGGGTGACTTTAAACAAATTACTTTCTTTCAGCATGATGTTACTCACAGGACTATTGTAAAGATAAAGTGAAGAAGAGAGATATGTAGAGGGTTTTCTACTAATTGAAAGGAAGTCAGGATATAAACATAACTAATATTAAAAATGACTAATCAGCTATAATTTTTGTAACTGGATCATCACCTGCAGTAACTCAATTTTGACCATTTTACAGCCCTTCAAAAATGATATGGTATCCTTAATGTACACCAGCATGCTTGAACCAAAGTCAGTTCCTATTCAGATTTCTATATGTGATGATATACATGCATTTCTTACACAGATATGACAAAATCCACAAAAGAGTGATACCTTTATTGGCCAACCAAAATGCAGGAAATACATCATGCAAGGTTTCAAAGCTACATTGGCTTCTTTGTCAGGTAAAGATGTTAGAAATCATACAGAAGAAGAAAAGTGACAATGTTAGAGTCACAGGCTTACATTTTGAGTCTGATGTTATTTCAGTTATCAATTAACATGGTCTGGAGCAGGGGTCGGCAAGGTTCACGTACCGGCCCCAGGTCTTCTGCCAGGCTGGGGGGGGGGGAATGGCAGTGCGCGCACGTACACATGCGCGCACGCCCCCCCAGACCCCCGCCGACCCCTGCCAATCCCGTGCACTCGGCCGCCATTTTGTTTGCAGGAGTACTTGTTGGAATATAGATGGGTTACACAGTCAAAGGTGAAATGTTGAGATGTGTGTGTGGAATTTTCCTCATGAGAGCAACATCTAGAGAAACAAAGTGAATCTAACACCAGATGGCCAAGAAGTCATAAACATGAACTTTCCCAAAGGTACAACTCATGGACGCAGAGTTTGTTATGAGAAAGGCCTTGATAACAATACATAAACATTGTTAGGTCTTGAGAAAATAGTCACATGGGGGATGATGGACAGCAAGAGGCTGGGTTAATATACATCATACAAACATTATCCAATCAACAGAAGGTTAACACCCAGAAGGTGGAATATGGGAAGGGCCTAGAGAATACTGTGTTTAAGAATATTTATAATTCAAGATGTGAGTGCATGTGCATGTCTGGCAGCAGTGGTTTTAACCATGGAGTTAGGAGATGGCTTCTAATATGTTTATACTGCTTTTACAATGTAACTCCTGGATCTGGAAACATGGATCTGTAACTTCTTCTTAACTTTTTTTTTATATATATATATTTTATTTTATTTTTTAAAAAAACATAAAAAATCCACTTAAAATATATTCTTAGTCATCATTACAGTACATTTACCCATAGTTCTAACTTCTCAATAGTTCTTTGAAAGTAAGTACATTTTTTTCACATTTTACATACATCATTTCTGTGTCTATTACTTCTATCTTCTATCATCATCTCAGATCCAGTTCATTTACACAATCTTAATAACTACTTTGCTGCTTTATTCCCATTTTCTATTTATATATTCTTCCACTGGAGCCCACTCTTCCTCAACCAATTCCACATTCTCATTATTCAATAACCTTGTCAATTTGTCCATTTCCTTCATCTCTAACAATTTCAATAGCCATTCATCTACCGTTGGAACTTCTTCTTAACTTTCAACTGCAACAAGTTGGGATCCTATGCTTTTGGGATTGTTAAAACTAATTGTCCCCTTTTTAGGCAGATATGTGCTTCTTTTAATAAAAAATTACCAGTGAAACATGGAATCTAGATGTGGAAGAGCTGAAAGTGCACCACACCTGCAGTATATTAGGATGCACAAGGCTTAGAAAAGCATTACAAGTCTGATAATCCTATTCAATGTACCAAAACAAGGTTAATTTTGAGTGAGGGTAAAGTAGAGGATGGGAAAGGTTCATCTTTCCAGGAGCTGTACTACCAGAAGCCCCCCATGACAACACCAGGGATTGCCCCCCAAAAATCTCAGTGCATGGTATACCCCTGAATAGGCAACCTGGTGTCGAAGAGGTATGAACTGATGTATGAACTGAGTTCAACTGCAAGATGGCCGTTGTTCCATTGGGACACTTTCATTTCAACTGGTGAAGACATGTTTTCCCAGGCTTCCAGATGGGAGTTGGATTACACTGCCTATCATCCATGGCTATGCTGTTTTGGGGATTATGGGGGTTATCATTGAATGTGCCTGGTGGAGGATGACTCAGTTATGGACTTGTTCAAGAGCACAGTTGTTCTATGTAACTCAAGTATGGGAACTGGTGGTCCTCCAAGATTTTGGACTATGCATTGGCATAGGTTGGTGGGAGCTGTAGTTCCACAACATATGAATAGCTATACTTTCTCCAACTCCTACATACCAGTATTCATTATAGGGCTGTCCCTATCATTAGGCAAAGTGAAGCAGCCACCATAGGTTGGGGAATTGTTAAGAGGTGATGTCAAGGGGCAGGAGGACAGATTTCTGTGTGCCACATTAAGCTAGTCTGCTTCAAGTTCAAATCCAGTGTTCAAATACGAGTTACTGTCAGGAATTGTACATCCACCTTGCCTGGTATAAAAATTTAGAAGTTGGTATGATGGGTTATATAGTAGAAAAAAACTATTGCAAAGACATGGAGATCTCATACACAGATGCTACTGAAGGGAAGCATTCAGAAGGAAGGCAATCATGAGTCAAGCCTGTTAAAAACTGTTTCAGTGAAAGGAATCTGGTGGCAATAACATGGAAGGGATAGTATGGGAATAAGAGGGGAAAGTGTGTTTATAAAGTGTAACGAATAAGAATTAAGCCTGCCTGAGATTTGAAACTGTGTACAGTTTCATTAGACAATTTTAATGCTTGTGAAGTCGTAGGCTTTCATGGCTGGCATCCATAGTTTTTTGTGGGTTTTTCGGGCTGTGTGGCTTGAAGAGTTTTTTTCTGACGTTTCACTAGCATTTGTGGCTGGCATCTTCAGAGAAATGCCAGTCACAGATGCTGGCGAAACATCAGAAAGAAACTCTTCTAGAACATGGCCACACAGCCTGAAAAACCCACAAAAAACTAATTTTAATGCTTGCTGGTCAGTTCTGACAATGAATGTCACTGGACTGGAACAACAATTTCTTAATAATGATTTTCTAAATTTTAACTATTGGAGCCTGTGTGAATTTGATATCTTGCCAGTTTGGACAGTTACCCATCCCTCAATTGTTCTGAACATGGAAATTTAGTTGAAGTATCATCTGGACTTTTGCCATGGGCAGCCAAATGTCTGCACATGAAACATATGAGCAATGTTATTTTTAGTGGAACAAGTGGCACAGCAGCGCTTCTCCTCAAAATGAGGAAAGCAGGATAAAAAGGGGTTTTGAGAAGCAAAGTACGTTCACAGCTGACTGCACATAATATAAAGAAGCAGTTTGACTATATTGCATTGGCTGGAAATTATATACTTTGTTGTATGTTAAATTGGCTATTTCAGCCTTGTACTAGGACTACTGTGGGGAAGGGAAGCATTCGGAGCCTTTTCCCTGGCAGCCCCTTCTTGAGTTACAGATTATACTCCTGTCCTATCCAGCCTTAACCCTTGTGGAGGAAATCATGTGTGCAGCATGGTATAGTAGAGACAACATGGGATTCAGAGCAGGGGTGCCTCTTAATAATTCTCTACTACATCTCCAATCATCCATGGCTACTGACCACGTTTGCTTGTGCTTATGGGATTGGAGTCCAACAACATCTAGAGGTCACAGGTTTCTCACTGTTGAGTCAAAAGAGTGATTCATTTCATTCTAAGAAATAAAATTCATTCTATGGTTGTGGCTCAATCTCCCTCTCTCAGCCTAACCTACCACACTAAGGTGTGAGGATGAAATTGGTTGCCTCCCATGTACTGTACATCACATTATTCCTTGAAGAAAAGGCAAGATTCTTCTCCATAAGAAATATGAGAAACACATTGAATGTGGTGCAGTTTCGATCTGCAGGCCATTTTCTTTTGAATTACAATTGTACAAGGAGCAAAAGGTGATCCACCATTCCTAGGGACCTTATCACACGGGGTCTAAAGCAGACCTAATCCAAAGGGTATCTGTAGCTAATACGTATTATTTCCCCATGTTTACACACGACGTTGCACTGAAACTCGACAGAACCCGGAGCTAATCCATAACGAATTGAGATCTTTTGACATTCGTTTTTTTGAGGAAGTACAACCGAGCTTTCGGAATCATTGCGCAATGGCCGCGCAGGCGAAATACATATGATTACGCAATACGTATTGTGAAGCATTTCCCCGCCCTGACCCATGGTTCCCCGCGCTACTTCCCATGGATCTGTGAGGAAGCATCTTATGACGTGTCCTTCCTGTTTGGATTGGGCAATAAATGGGACGGGTAAACATGGTCCTCTCTTTGTAATTTATGGGATTTTCTAACTTGTGTGTGCACAGAGAATACGTTTCCAGGATGCGTGTCCCGGGAAGCGCGATAAATGCGCTATGGCGGTAATTGCGTGTGGTAGGCATTTACATATTGCGGGGGCTCTTTCAGTTCATTTCGGTATAGAACTGAATTTATTCTTATTTTGGTGACTTTTCGCTTCATGGCCAGCGTGTGATAAGGTCCTAAGAGGTGTTGACAATGAAGTGGTTTATGGCAAGAGATAGACTTTCTGGGTTCCTTCCAAAAAAGAAAATAGAATATAGCATTTAACTAGGTCATTGATATTTTCTCCCAACCCAAAACTGTTTCTGGATGCTATTATAATGCTTATTGTTGGTTTTAAGGTAAGGAACTGGAAAATACATTTGGCATTGTGGCATCATGAAATGCCTGAGCCACAAAGGGGGGTTGCAGACTGCCAGAAATAGTGTGAATTCAGTCCACTTTTAGGGTTAGGGTTAGAGTTAGGGAACCATGGGAACTGTATTTTATTGTGGCATCAGAGTTGTCTGACAGAGAAGGCTCAATGTCTCAGAAAAATAACAGTTCCCATGATTCCCTAGCACTAACCCTAACCCTAAAAGTGGACTGAATTCACACTATTTCTGGCAGTCTGCAACCCCCCAAACTCATTTTTTGAGATCTTCAGAAACCACATAGAGAATGTCATATTCAAGTGGGAAGCAAATTAAATGCTCCCTGTTCTCTTACAACTAATTTAAGAATAGTATTTATATTGGAGAGTAAAAGCAAACACACAGGAGGGGAGGAAGGCTGCAACTGAGGTGGTCCTAGGGGGACAAAATGAGTACATTGCTCCTTAAATGAGTACATTGCTCCTTAAATAGGAATTCTGCTCCCCATGAAGTTTTTCTTTAGTCCCCAAGAATGAGACACTGAAAATCCTTCACACATCTTTTATTTGCTGTGTTTGCATTCTCATGGTAACTTTGCTTGTCTTTTTTCTTTGGAAGGCTCAACTGTATTTCTAAATTGTATTTCTAAATTCTAAATATTGAACTGAAGTTTCTAGCTATGCTGAAGGAAAATGTAATTTGGAAGGGGAAGAGTTTTAAATTAGGTTTTTAACCTGTTCTTTTAAATTAATTTTTATCTAGTTTTACTTCAAAGCACAGTTTAATATTATTTTAATCTTAACTTGTGGATGTTTTTAGCTTTATGTGGTTTTATTTATATATCTTTTTATAGGTGGGATACAAATGAAATGATTGCTTGATTGATTTCCCCCCACTGAAGCTACACCCCTGACCCAAGCTCCATTCATTCTGCTTCATAAGGTTGCCAGGTTGGCACCATACCATTCCCTGAGATTTCACAGCCAAAACCTGAGACCAGAAGGTGGGTCTTTGTGAAGTCCCAAGGAATAAGTCTTTGCGTAACAATTGCAAGATAACATACATGTGGTTGTACATTAAAGAATGCTGTAGACAATGTGGATTTCTTACACTAACGCCTAAATAAATACAGAGACATATCCGTGTCAGTTGTAGCATAAGCTTTTGTAGAGTTGGTCTACTTCCTCAGCATCTGAGGAAGTAGACCAAGGACATTACCACATGAGCCTTGTTCTCACACTAATTGCATCAATTGTTTTGGAAATGGGAACACACTGGGTTTGGAGCAGGTGATATCACAAGTCTTTGCAGTCGCATGACTGGAGCTCCTGTTGTCATCACACTCTCTTCCTGACTCCTCCTCAACCTCACCTCCCTACTGTGCCTTTCAGTTTTTTAATTTAATTTTTCTTTATTTTTCCAATAATTTTTTCCACACAATTTTGGAGCTTTGCTACTGTGATGTAATTTTTTTTAAAAGACAGAAAGAAAAAAAGGGGGAGGGGAAAGAAGAAAAAAGGGGAAAAAGCAACCAGGCTGCTTGAGAATAGCAAGTGGAAGGGTGGTGAGGGAAAGAAGGAGACACTGACACCACATGACTGGTAATATTCCAATTACCCTGGCAATAACGTTTCACACCAGGGGACTAGTGTGATTGGGAGGTCATTGACGGGTTTGTCCATCAATGAAAAGGGATGCAGCAGCTACGGGTTGGAGGTGGCAGTGTGCAATTAGTATCACCAAAGCCACATTTTTCCAAATCTAAATGTAGTTTAATCTCCTTAGTCTATGAAACCTTATATGCCAACTTCTTTCACACAGTTTCAAAGGTGCTCCTAAATAAATTTTAGGTACAACATATAGATGTTCACCAAAATTCTGCATCACAGACATAGCTATGGATGCATAACTATGTGTCATCTCCTGACCTGGCTCCCCAAATCTCCTTAACAGCCAGCAGCCCCACCAAGAACAGAGGTTTGTTCTGCTGGTGCTGGGAACACTGCAGAATGATGTTTCCAGCCTCTTTCCACCAGCAGTCTGCAATGTGATGAAGAGTTGTAACAGATTTGGGCCGCTTGCCAGCAGTATAGACTTCCATGGTTCAGTGAAACGGTTGGCTGTTAAGATAGATTGGTGGGCATTTGCAATCATGGAAATATTGTCATGATAGTGAATATGGAACATGGCTGACACCTTCTTTGCTCCAGTCTCACCTTCTTTTCTCCAGTCTCACCTTCTTTGCTTCAGTCTTCTCACAAAAGGAAAAGGGTGTTCAACCTGAGGAAAATGGAGGAGAGGACACAATAGGGGAAATGCAGCACAGAATAAAGAGGTAGTACAGGAATACCTGGTTAACCTAGATGAATTTAAGTCTCCAGGACCAGATGAACTACATCCAAGGATATTAAAAGAACTGGCAAATGTAATCTCAGAGCCACTGACAATAATCTTTGAGAACAGGAGAAGTCCCAGTAGACTGGAGGAAGGCAAACATTGTCCCCATCTTCAAAAAGGGGAAAAAAGAGGATCCCAACAACTGACATCAATACCAGGAAAGATTATAGAACAGTTCATTAAACAGAGAGTCTGTGATCATTTAGAAGGGAATGCCATAATCACTAAAAGTCAACATGAGTTTCTCAAAAACAAGTAATGCCAGACTAATCTGATCTCTTTCTTTGAGAAAATTACCAGGTTGCTAGATGAAGGCAATGCGGCAGACATAGCATATCTTGATTTCAGTAAGGCTTTTGACAAGGTCCCCCATGATATTCTTGTAAAGAAGATAGCAAAATGTGGGCTAGACAATACAACTGTTAGTGAATTAGTAACTGGTTGACTGACCGAACCCAAAGGGTGCTCAGCAATGCCTACTCTTCCTCCAGGAGAGAAGTGGAGTGCCATAGGTTTCTGTCCTGGGCTCAGCGCTCTTCAACATCTTTATCAAGATTTGGATGAAGAAATAGGGGGCATGCTTCTCAAATTTTCAGATGACACCATTAGGAGGAATAGCTAATATCCCAGAGGAAAGGATGAAAATTCAAAATGATCTTAATAGATTAGAAAGCTGGGCAAAAGCTAACAAAATGAACTTCAACACAGAGAAATGTAAGGTACTTCACTTAGGGCAAAAAAATGAAATACATAGATTTAAGATGGGGGACACCTGGCTTAACGAGACTACGTGTGAAAGGGATCTAGGAGTCCTAGTAGACCACAAGTTGAACATGAGGCAACAGTGTGATGCCGCAGCTAAAAAGGTCAATGCAATTTTAGGCTGCATTAGTAGAAGTATAGTATCTAGATCAAGGGAAGTAATAGTGCCACTGTATTCTGCTTTGGTCAGGCTCCACCTGGAATACTGTGTCCAGTTCTGGGCAGCACAATTCAAAAAGGATGTTGAAAAACTGGAGCATGTCCAGAGGAGGGCGACTAAAATGGTGAAGGGTCTGGAAACCATGCCCTACGAGGAACGACTTAGGGAACTGGGTATGTTTAGCCTAGAAAAGAGACGGTTAAGAAGGAATATGATAGCCCTGTTTCAATATTTGAAAGGATGTCATCTTGAGGAGGGAACAAACTTGTTTTCTGCTGCCCCAGAGAACAGGACCCAGAACAATGGATGCAAGCTGCAGGAAAAGAGATTTCCACCTGAACATTAGGAGGCACTTCTTGACAGTGAGAGCTGTTTGACAATGGAATACACCCATCTGGAGTGTGGTGGAGTCTCCTTCTTTGGAGGTCTTTAAACAGAGGCTGGATGGCCATCTGTCGGGGATGCTTTGATTTTGAGTTCCTGCATGGCAGGGGGTGGACTGGATGGCCCTTGTGGTCTCTTCCAACTCTATGATTCTATGGATTTGTAACACTTTGTTTTGAATCTGTAACTGCAGTGTGGGTTGCCAGCTGTTGTACATAGGTATAGGATTAGTCCTATATAACACAACTCATATGTACCAATTTTAGTGTGCCCAAAGAGTAGTGCATCAGATACATAGCCATTTCTGATATATCACCACCTGAAAAATAGGTACGTATGAGAAACCTCCTGTTTAAACTAGTATCATGCCTATTCTATTTGAGTTAATAGAAGATGGGGGTGGCAGCTTGAGCTCCACCTTGCAATCTACTGATACCAGATTTTCCCTCTTGTAAAGAGGTGGCATACCTGAAAAACTGGACTGCCTTGTCCCAATGGAATTTATAGTCAAACAGGAAGAATTTGCCACCCTCAACATTTATGGAAAATGTGGTATAAGTTTTGGAATATTGGGGAGAAAGATGGAAATGAAAGAGGAGAAGCAGCACATTTTCCCCTACACAAATGTATATAAGTAGCTTCATATTAGTGCTTCTTGTAGAAAAAGAGGTATTATTTTTAATGTCATTTTCAGCCTCAGTCTGCTACATAAAAAATAAATTTAAAAAATCCTGAAGCAGTGTCCTTTGCTCTCTTACAGTGGATGGACCTTATCACTCTGCTCAAATAACCCAGCTTACCTCTTCCGAACTGAAGTCTAAATCAGGAGGCAGCCAGGTCCTATCACAAGGATTTTGCTGCCAAAGCCATCGGCAGAGTCCAGCCCGGCTGCAGCCCGGGTCCCCAGTGCACTTTGGCAGCCTTATTTCGAAAATGGGAGCACTGGGGACCCTAGCTGCAGCTGGGCTGGACTCGCCTGGCAGCTTTGGCAGCAAAATCCTTGTGATAGGACCTGGCTGCCTCCTGAATTAGACTTCAGTTCGGAAGAGGTAAGCCGGGTTATTTGAGCGGTACGATAATCTCTGATGATAGCACATGACCTGCTGAAATACCTGTTGGGTAGCTTTTTGACTCATATACCACTGGTACAGACTTTAAAACCAACTCATACAATATAATCAAATTATCTCACCCTTCATTTTTGCTTGCCCACAGGTTTGTTTGTCCTCCTGGAGCCCAGGAGAAGCCTAACAATTCTCCAAGACTCCAGACAGTGTCTCAGGATCTGGCAATCTTACTCTCAGACACATACAAACTCACAAATCACCCCTTCCACATTGTTATCAGGCTCTTTAAAAGTTTCAGTTGCTGCCGATGGAGCCTTTTTAAAAATAATCACAGCAGTGTATATGGCGTCATATGCTCCAACTGTCCTGTATCCTTCAACTGTCCTGATTTGGCAGGGATAATCCTAGCAAATCCTCTATTCTTCCACTCTTTCTGCTGCTTTAAAAAATGTCCTATTTCTCTCTCCTCCTCCCACTTTCCCCATTTGTCCTCAGCGTACTCCAGTTACTGAACATTGTGTTCAAATGGAAAAAAGAAATTTGCACTCAATTAACTCAGTAGGGGGGGAAAGAGAACAGGGAGAGAATCTTCCCATTCCCAGTAGGCTCTGGTAAAAGTAAACTACTGCAGCCTCTCCTCTTATTTTCTTCCACATTAATAACTTTTACCAAGTTGACCACGCACTGATGTTGTTTCCCATGTGTCCCATTTTTTATCCATGAAATGTTGGAGGGCATGTGGTGTGTGCATGTATTTGGTATTGTGATGTTTTAAAATGTGGATTGCGGTTTTGGGTTATAAAATAGCAGTCCTCTCAAATGCCCCCTGCCAACATTGCAACAGAGCCTTTTAAAAATGTTGCATTCCTTTCAAATCCTTAAAGCCTTACTGCAGTGGAGGAAGAGGAATGGGGTAGTAGCTGCCATCCCACCTCAACAAAATATTTCCCATGCTGCAAAGCTTACCAAAGTCTAGAGCATACATATTTTATTTGCTTGTGTGGCTCAGCTTTTTGGCTGATGCAGCTTAAAAACATTTGCTAAATGACTCCCTTTGCCATCATTTCCTGGCATTAAAGTTGGCCGTTTGAGCTTTATTTGCTGGTATGGGTGTGGTGGCTGTATGAGAGATCTGTTTTTGGTATTACTTACACATCAAGTTGTTGTAGAATATTAGCTTTGGATAAAAAGGGCATTGGCCAGCTATTAATGTTGTTTTGTAGCAACTGTGTGTCAGTCTACCCAATCTTTCTGAGTATGCTAAGAGAATTTTTCTCTTTTATATTTAATGTATTCGTAATGATTTATTAAGTTGGATTTAAGCAGGAGATGGACACAAGCATTTTACACCATGGATAGTACAGCTCATGAGCCAATATGCTCATTAGACAGCAGAGGAACCAAAAAAATACGATCACTGTGAAGGATATATTCATTGCATCTGTCTAGGTGCTTCGGGCTCCTAATATTAAGCAGTTAGAAGGCAAACTACACTTTGTGTATCTCTTCGATTTCTCCTACATGGATTTTCTGTGGAAAGGGCAGAAGAACTAGTGAGAAAACATGGGAGTGTATGAATGGAAGACATGTTTCCAAGGATCCCTCTCCCTGACAAATTTCTGCGAATGAGGTAGGCTGGTGGCACAGTGAAAGCACCATCTGGAAGCACCTTTAGGGCATGTGTGATTTGCATACACACGGAACTGTTCTGCATCAAACATCTTTTCCAAGATCTTCTGCAGAGCAAGCAGAGCATAGTCCCTTCCCCCTACTTCACCAGCTGTCAAACACCCAGAGCAGACTCTGTTGTTTATAGTAATGAAGAGACAGAAGGGGAAGCAATTCAGATAAGGAAGAAGAAGCAGGTCTCATCTTGGAGGAGAAGAAAGAAGATGCACTTACAGTTGGTGCACACCCTCCTTTCCTTTCCCCTTGGAGATCAGATCAATTACACATCTCCCTTCTGTGAATTGTATCCCCCTCACTCCCCTTCACAGCTGGAGTGGGAATATTTTGCATGGGACTCAATGGCCTAGAGCAGGGGTAGGCAACCTTTCCCCTTTAAGGGCTGAGGGACTTCAACTCCCAGAATCCCAGGAGCTATTGGCCAACACGGGACTATTGGCCAACATGGCTGAGGCTTATGGGAGCTGAAGTCCCTCGGCCCTTAAAGGGGAAAGGTTGCCTACCCCTGGCCTAGAGGATAGCCCTTGCACCCCTTCCCAAAAAAATACATAACCTCAGTAAGCCACACTTAGGTATATGGATGCCTCAGACAGGAGGCTGCATATGTACTACACTGCATATTTTGCACATACAAGTATTCCTGTTATTTTAATGAAGGAGAAAATTCCTTTGTGCAAATCATAGAATCATAGAGTTGGAAGAGACCACAAGGGCCATCCAGTCCAACCCCCTGCCATGCAGGAACTCCCAATCAAAGCATCCCCGACAGATGGCCATCCAGCCTCTGCTTAAAGACCTCCAAGGAAGGAGACTCCACTACTCTCCGAGGGAGTGTGTTCCACTGTCGAGTCACCCTTACTGTTAGGAAGTTCCCCCTAATGTTGAGGTGGAATCTCTTTTCCTGGAGCTTACATCATTGTTTCGGATCCTAGTCTCTGGAGCAGCAGAAAACAAGCCCGTTCCCTCTTCAATATGACATCCCTTCAAATATTCAAACATGGCTATCATATCACCTCTCAAACTTCTCTACTCCAGGCTAAACATCCCCAGCTCCCTAAGTCATTCCTCATAGGGCTTGGTTTCCAGACCCTCCACCATTTTAGTTGTCCTCCTTTGGACACGCTCCAGTTTCTCCACATCCTTTTTGAATTGTGGTGCCCAGAACTGGACACAGTATTCCAGGTGAGGCCTGACCAAAGCAGAATAGAGTGGCACTATTACTTCTCTTGATCTAGACACTATACTTCTACTGATGCAGCCTAAAATTGCATTGGCCTTTTTAGCTGCTGCATCGCACTGTTGACTCATATTCAACTTGTGGTCCACCTGGATTCCTAGATCCCTTTCTATGTAGTCTCATTCAGCCAGGTGTCCCCCATTGTATAGCTGTGCTTTTCATTTTTCCTCCCTAAGTGCAGGAAATTTCTCCATGTTGAATTTCATTTTGTTAGCTTTAGCCCAGCTTTCTAGTCTGTTCAAGTCATTTTGAATTTTGATCCTGTCCTCTGGGGTATTAGCTACTCCTCCTAATTTGGTGTCATCTGCAAATTTGATAACTATGCCCCCAATACCGTCATCCAAGTCATTAATAAAGATATTGAATAGCACTGGGCCCAGGACAGAGCCCTGTGGCACCCCACTGGTCACTTCTTTCCAAGTTGAAAAGGAGCCATTGTTGAGCACCCTTTGGTTCAGCCAGTCAACCAATTACAAATCCATGTAACAGTTACTTTGTCTAGCCCACATTTTACCAGCTTGTTTGCAAGAATGTCATGGGGAACCTTGTCAAAGGCCTTACTGAAATCAAGATATACTATATCCACAGCATTCCCTTCATCTACCAAGCTGGTAATTTTATCAAAAAAAGAGATCAGACTTGTCTGGCATGACCTGTTTCCCTGAAACCCATGTTGACTTTTTGTGATTTTAGAATTACCTTCCAGATGTTCACAGACTCTCTGTTTAATGATCTGCTCCAGAATCTTTCCTGGTATTGATGTCAGACTAACTGGACGATAATTGTTGGGATCCTCTTTTTTCCCCTTTTTGTAGATGGGGACAACATTTGCCCTCCTCCAGTCTGCTGGGACTTCTCCTGTTTTCCAGGAGTTCTCAAAGATTATTGCCAATGATTCCGTTATTACGTTTGCCAGTTCTTTTTAATACCCTTGGATGTAATTCATCTGGTCCTGGAGACTTATATTCATTTAGATTAACCAGGTATTCCTGCACTATCTCTTTACTTATTCTGTGCTGAAATTCTCCTATTGTGTCCTCTGCTCCATTATCTTCAAGTTGAGCACCCTTTGCCTTTTCTGAGAAGACTGAAGCAAAGAAGGTGTTGAGTAATTCTGCCTTTTCTCTGTCCCCTGTTAACTTTTTGCCATCTTCTCCACACAGTGGCCCTACCATTTCCTTCTTTTTCTTTTTGCTGCTGACATACCGAAAAAAGCCCTTTTTATTATTCTTAACCTCTCTAGCAAGCCTGAGTTCATTCTGCGCTTTAGCTTTTCTGACTTTATCCCTACACGTGCTAGCTATTTGTTTGAATTCCTCTTTGGTGATTTCCCCATTTTTCCATTTCTTATACATGTTCCGTTTAAAACATAGTTCAGTTGCAAGTTCCTTAGTCATCCATCCTGGTTTCTTGAGACACCTCCCATTTTTCCTCCTCATTGGCACGGTTTGAAATTGTGCCTTCAATATCTCCCTTTTGAGAAACTCCCATCCGTCTTGAACTCCCTTCTCTTTAGTATTCCTGTCCATGGGATCACCCCCAGTATTTCTCTAAGTTTAGTAAAATCAGCTTTCCTAAAGTCTAGAATGCGTGTCTGACTATGCCTGGCTTCTCCTTTCCACTGTATAATAAACTCCAGGAGGACATGATCACTCCCGCCTATGGATCCAACCACTTGCACCCCATTAACTAAGTTAGTTAGGATCAGAACTAAGGGCCTCGGCAGACGACTAATAGAGTCGTCTTCCGGGCAGGGAAGAGGAGGGGCAGCCGCACGAGCGGCGCCCCTTCCTCTTCCTGAGGTCGCCCTCGGAGTCGCCGGCCCTCTGCACGGCCGGCGCTCCGAGGATGACCTCACGCCACGGCGACCGCACGCGCCGCGGCGTTTGAGTCAGGGAAAGTGCGCCCGCCGCTTTTAGGGCACCCTTTCCCTGAAATCTAAAAGGAGCGCCAATTTGGTGCTTCTTTTAGAGTCGCCGACGGTGCGCCGCGGTGCGGCTGCCGCAGTCCAGCGGTGCTCCGTCCCGCGGCGCACGGGAAGCTCCCGTATGCTTCCCTCCTAAGTCTTCCCTGTTAGTTAGGATCAGTGCACACAGAAGTGCACACTCTAATATACACCACATTAAGAACAATACTGAATGATGATTTGTTTACATCCCATAGACTGCTTGTGGTGTCGTGAAGTAGTGTGGCTGGCAAAGCTAACTCATATGGCAGTCTATGGGATGTAAGCAGATTACCATTCAGCTGTTCTACATATGATCAACTTGTATACAGAACATACAGTAAGAAAAGCAGGCTTGGAAACTGAAGGAGGAGGAGTGAAAATAGGAGGAAAGAATATTAACAATCTAAGATATGCCGGTGAAACTATAATACTAGCAGAATTTTGGAGATGTCTCATCGACAGGGTCACCATGAGTCGAGAACCTCTCAAGGGCAGTTAACAACAACAAACAAAAACTCAATGGTAGCTTGACAGCTGTGCCATAGAGAACACGGGTGCTTGCAGGTATTTGGATATTGTTAGGCTGCTACTCTCAGTATACTCAGCATATACTATGCCTAGGATCTGCAGTCCAACAACATCTGGAAGGCCATACATTGCACAACTCTGCTGTAGTTAGTGTCTGTGTAGTTAGTGTAGTTAGTTGAGTCCCTAAGTAGCACTTAATTGCACAATTTTATGTGACTGGACTCAGGAATTTCTCTTGCTGATAAAGTAAGTTCTTGTCTAGCTTTCTGATTTGTGTGTTCTCTTATCTTCAAGCCAACATGTTATTATATTGTGCTTTATTTTAAGCCTGACTACAATCTTATGTGATTTTAACTTGTGTTCTATTAAATTTGCATTTCCTTGTCTGGTAAATCTTGTTGTTGTTAAAGTGTATTATTGGTGGAGCAGTTTTCTTCCTTCTCTGCTCTCTCTGAGTGCTTAAGATTTAATTGAACTGTGTTATTCCATTAAATTTTAATGGGACAAAACAATGCTGCAATCCTATTCATTTTTAGTCAGAAGTGAATTCCACCATGTTCACTTGTGTTCATTAAACTTTAATGGAACTGAATGGAATTTATTTCTAAATTACTGTGTTTATGCCCATGTCAAATTATTTGATTTACTCAATATCTAGAATATTTTAGTAGTGCCAAAATAATCCACAAAATTGTTACAATTTCAGGTTTTATTTTTGATAACTATAGACAGTTTAAACCCAGGAACTCTTCAGCTATACTTATTTTAATCTAAAGGGTTTTACATTTAATATGCAGAACGACCTGTATTTGTCAAACCTGGAGATCATTCAGAGTTATGGACCTTTTGCTTAAACAGAACTTAATTTATTCATAAAGGTATAAAAAACAGATTCAGGTAACAAAAGTTTTGGCTAACCAGAATGCAAACTTCTCTTGTGTTTCACTGTGAGAAATAGTTTACAATGCAAAGCTTAAATATTATTTCTTTTATTTGAAAACAATGTGAATATGTGACTTACAAATACTTAAAACTGTATGTAATGTAGCGTAGAAAGTCTAGGTTGTTTTACATCTTCTACAAGGAGCTGTTCGTAGAAGTTTGTGTTCAAATCTTTGGCTGGAAATTCAGGCTACAAAAAGGCAATTAAAATTCATGATGAGCATTTTGAAGTGTCATTAAATCCTTTCCACATGTAAAAGCCTACTTCCTCCTTTGTATTACATTAGTGATGGAAAGAATATTTTTAAATATTTGAGAAGCAGTTTAAAAAACCCATCCATCTCTTGATTACTCAAGTGGTGGTTTCTGTGCAGAAAACAAGTTTCCTTGGCCTTTCTGTATGGAAAATAAGTTTTCTGTGTAGGTAACACAGGTATTTATAGTGTGTGTGTGTGTACTGCACTTGATGAGTCCAGAATTGTTTTTGAAAATTGTGCTGGTTTTGATTACTTTCTCTCAATAAGGAGAAAAATTGTAATGCTATTTGGTTTTATCTTGTGAGAAAAAATTACATCCCTCCATCACAGCTGGTTGCTGACCAACAAAAGAGGCTAGCAATCCATGAGCTAATGCCCCTGGACCTCCAACTGTTTTACTAAATCTAGTCTCAAAATACTTCCCTTCATCTGTTCTCTCAGCCTCAGAGGAAGGCAAAGGAAAAATCCCTTTGAATAAGGCTTGCTATGATGCCCTTATGATAGATTTGCCTTAGGGTGATTGTAAATCAGAAACAATGTGAAGGCAGACAACAGCACATCTATATTCCATTGGCATGGGACGTTATCACACGTGGGCCAGTTTCGTTATTAAAGAGATAATAAAGTGGAAATGAAGCATCCCGAAAAGAAAGCGAAAATAGAGCTTAATTACGCAAAAGCTTTTCACATGTAATTACAGTAATAACGGAATTAAGTTAAAAGCAAAAAAAAAAAAAAAAAAAAGAAAAGAAAAGACGTTTTTAACTTTCATACACAAGTAAAAAGAACCCGTATTGTACTGGAAATGGGTGTGTTTTGTGACAAGACTCCTCCTTTTCCAGGGCGGGTCCTGCATCTCCCAGGAGGAAATGTCAGACTGTCCTCCATTTGCGGTCATGTCCTTCTGCACAGGTCCTAACCCCCTTCCGTTGGGGTTAGGACCTTTCAAGAGAGCAGAGGAGGAGGAGGAGGCTGGAAAGGCAAGGCAAGCCGAGGCAAGGGAGGGATTGGGATGGCTCACCCTCCCTTTTCTGTCTCTCCTTTCCTGGCATTGGAGGCTGTCAGCTGCTGGGGAGATGGGCAAGGAGGGCAGGATCACAGGCAGAGCTGGCAGGGAAGGAGGAGGAGGAGGAAAGGGAAGGAAGGAAGGAAGGAAGGAAGGAAGGAAGGAAGGAAGAAAGGAAGGAAGGAAGGAAGGAAGGAAGGGCTGGGTGTTCCCTGGGGAGAGCCAGAGCCTTGGATGATGCCCAGGAGAGGGGGAAACTGGAGGTAGCTCCCATGCCCCCCCCATAAGCCTTTCCCCTTTGTAGGACCTGCAGGGCAGAACATCGGTGAGATGGATCTCCAAGTTGCTACACAAGCACACCCCACACTTGCACCCACATCCACCCACAGCTGCTGCAAGGGAAGCCTTCTTTCCCCTTCTTTTCCCTCCATCCCGAATGCCAAACTTCTCCTCCGTCCCAAACTTTCCTCTCCTGGGCTGCCTTCCCTTCCCTTCCCTTCCCTGCATGGCACTGAGGAGGAGCCCAGGACTCTCCCTCCCTGGAGGCACCTCCTCCTCCTCCTCTTGGCCCTCCTCCAGGTTTTAAAAGAGAATTGTCCGTGCATATTTGCTTTTCAGATTAAAGTAAATGGGCAATTACTGTAATTTCGCAAATGCATTTCCTCTAAACTCCCGAAATTAAAAATATCTCAGATAATACCACTTTCTGTCCACTTTCTGTGCGACGCCGTGTGAAATCGTCAGGCGCAAGTGTGGTTTTTTGGGGGGATTTGTATGGGATAACCTACAGATTCCCCCCGTGTGATAACGTCCTTAGTCAGCACAATCTGAATTTGGCTTCTCAAAGAATTGGTGCTCTGGTTTGACCTTTTGTGATTTGCCTCCATCTTTGCAGAGAATGGCACTTTCTGCCTTGCAGTGGTCAGAGCAACAGATCAGGAAGGCTGCCAACTTAGAGGAGCTCCTTCGAATTACCCATTCTGAGGACTGGAAGTTGTGGAAGTGCCAACTAAAACTCAAGGGTGTGGCTGCCTTAGATTCCAGGTCTGCCTCACACCGCTCCACAAGATTTGCCGCTGCTTTCTATGATATTGAGATGCTCAAAAGTAGGTGAAATGTTTATGAGCTTGATCTTTTGCCTCCTCTAAAACAGGGTTGGGTAGACCTGTGGGATGAATTTTGGCTTTTTATTAGAACCTGAGGAGCCACCATCAGATCCTGGTGCAGAAGAAGTAAAGAATCTAACAACAGGATTTTTTTGTTGAGCACCAAAAGTCAACAGAGCTCACATCCCTTCCATGTTTTTTAAAACCCAACCCACTTACTATATCACAAGACTTTCTTCATTTCACCTGTCCTCATACTCTGTGTCTGTGATTTTGGGTAGCAATATTCAGGGTTGCCAGATGAAATAAGAGACAAGACTCTTATTCAGGTAGAAGAGGAAATTTCAGCAGGTATTGCTTCTCACCCAAGCAAAACCTGAGGAAATTCCCTCTTTTACAGCTGCAACTACACTGCAGAATTAATCAGTTTGAAACTGCTTTAACTGCCATGGCTCAATGCTATGGAATTATGGGATCTGTAGTTTTGTGAGATATTTAACCTTCTCTGTCCAAGAGCTCTGGTGCTACAACAAACATCAGATCCCAGGATTCCATAGGTTGCAGCGATGATAGTTAAAGTGGTGTCAAATTGCATTAATTTTGTAGTGTAGCAGCAGTCTACACAACCATTAAAGGGTTGTGAGTCCTATGCTTTATTTTACTTGGCAACCCTATGCTATTCTTGATAAAAAAAAATGCCCTCAGCATCCTCAGAGCCATGGATTGACCTTTGTCCAGCTAAAAAAGGAGAATGAATTGATGGTGAAAAGAGGTATTTAAAAGCCTCCAGGTGAAACAATTCTTTTAAATAGGTACTTTGAAATAGGTTGCAAGATCTCTTTGAACATTTTAATCTCTCTCACATACACAAACTTGTTTTTTGAGAACCAGAAAGGAACATCCAGTCACTTGGAATTTTCTATGTTATTTTTCAGTAGTCCATGCAACACCTCAAGGGTCCCAGGGCATAAAAGTGGTTTCTGGACTTGCCACAGTTACTCACCCCTGATCAACTGCAACTCACACAGAGATCTGCCAGTTGATCCACATTTATTTTCTGCCCTGCTCTAGGCATACACAGTTTGTAATATGAGTGGTTAAATTTTGTATAGAGTATGACCTGAACAAAGCAGAAAAACAGGGTTAATGGCAGAAACGTATCCAGTGCCTGCCACAGAATTCTTTGGATTATCTGTTCAAAACTGTTTTGGTTTTTTAAAAAACAGACATTTTCCCACTCAACAAAAAAGAAAGAAAGCATGTAAACAATAAGCAAACATCCAGGAGTCACCATCTGAAGAATGTACCAACAGCAGCATATGTACACACACAAACACACACACAGAGAGAACTTGCCAGCTCCTCAAAAACAGTCTACAGATAAATAACATTCCTGTTTTTATTAGGTGTATCCTGATATAAAACATCATATTAGCCTGGACATTGATGGGTAGCAGGAAAGGCATAGAAAGCTAGTCTCACAAAGCATGGAAGAAAAAGGGATGGAAATTGTGTAGCCCTCCAGGCGCTTTGCGTCTGCAGCTCTTTGTAGCCCTAGCCAGAATAGCCAATAGAGGGAAATGCTGAGAGTTGTAGCCCAACATCTTTGTTGCAGAGGGGGACACAATTCCCAATGGGCCAATGATGTGATATGACAGTTGCATCCCTACTCATCTTTTGCATTAGCTATCTTGACCACACTTTGCTATTGCTTGGCCACAAATGCCCTAGTTTTCTTCTGCAAAATATTGGAGGGCATGGTAAATGCTGATCCTCACATAGTCCAAAAGGCACAATCCACACATAAGAGCAGGGATGGGGAACTACTTCTTGTTTTTCTTTTTTCATATTGCAGACACATGCTAAAGGTATGTCTCTTAATGTAGGATCTTGTCCAATTTTTGTTCCCTGTCAAAAGCAAAGTTTCACCTGTCATAGTTGTGGATAATGTGACTGACCTCCAGTTGTGGTTCTTGATTCACTGAGACTGGTTTTGTTTTTCCCCCAGTTATAGATGAGGAGTGGCAAAAGACTCAGTGTGCGCCACGGGAAACCTGCGTGGAAGTGGCCAAAGAGTTGGGTGCAGCCACCAATAAATTCTTCAAGCCTCCCTGTGTGAACGTGTACAGATGTGGTGGATGCTGCAATGAAGAGAGCCTCAGCTGTATGAACACTAGCACCTCTTATGTGTCCAAAATGGTATTTAGATCACTTTCTGTTCTTCTGCAGTCACATAGTGCCGTGGCAAAGAATTCAATGCTATTCATGTTTCTTTAGAATAAGTCTCACTTAATTAAGTGGAGTTACAGTTTATTCCTAAACAAGTCTTCATAGGAGGCTGCTTTATGCTGAGCTAGTCTGTTGGTCCATCTAGTTCAAAAGTGTCTACACCAGTGGCCCCCTGAAAAAATCTGGAGTTATGTATTTATTTATTTATTTATTTAATATGCCACTTTTCTCTGACATGGGGCCTTACATTTCCTATCATCCCCAGATGGCATGACAAATGGTTATATATGTTTGAAGTTATAGTATACAACATCTGAAGGGTTTCAGGTTGAATATATTGCTAGCCTACACTGACTGGTATTGGCTTTCCATGATTTCATACAAGAATCTTGCCCAGCCCTACCAGGAGATGCTAGGGATTGAACCTTACATGTAAAGGATGTGCTCTACCACTGAGCTATGGCCCTCATTATTATCGAATCTCACAGACATCTGCTGCACTTCAAATATGTTCCAGATAATTAATGCATTATTAATTATGCATCACTTTAAAACTGGCAAAAGTGACATTTATGCAAGGCTCCCAATTTACAGTTAGAGTATTTAGCCTGAGAGACAGGCTCCCCCTGGAGTATTCTGGTGTCAAATTTCACAATGATGGGTGGCTGCCTTCCCACATGGTCCCCATTTGTTGCTTGGTGCCACTGCTGAGGTCAGAATGGGGCATCCAGCCATACTTGTGCCCATGGAGTCGGCACTGAGTGACTAACAGGGACTGTAAGTGTAAAGGCAGCTGCTGCTACCACTGAACCCCCCACCCAAAAAAAAACAAACCCCTCAGCAAAAGGTGAGTTTTTAAAATGTGGGTTGGAAGGGGAGGAAGTTCCGGATCAGGTGCAGGTGTTGTGAAGACAGGCTGGATTTGCTTCAGGGTTTTGCTCCTGTGTTATGTAAACAGAATGTAGAAAACCCAGGGGGAACTCAGTGTAAAAGACCCATGTAAGTAAGACCAAAGACACTTCCTTAAGGCTATACAAGTTCCCCACAGGTATAGGCCTGTTAACCATTTACACAGGAAATGAATTTTGTTCCATTTACACTAATTAGTGTTGTCAGTTCAGGATCATCACAGGCCCAAAACCTGAGACCTAGGGAAAGCCGATGGTATTATTATTAAGCATGATTAATTAAGTACCAAACACAGTTGTTCACAACTGGTCATTCAATTCCCCCATGACTACCATATTTTTGGAAATTAAGATAGAAATCTAAGGGAGGAAAGGGTTGTTCCTAGAGCAAGGTGAAATAAGGTATTATTCCTTCTCACTTACACAGGGCGATGGAATAAGGAACATTTAATCTAGTTTACTTGCTTCTAGCAAGTAAAGGACTGGGAGGGAAGGAGGAAGCTAAGTAACTACATAAAGGTAAAGGTTGTCAATTGACAAGGTTGTCATGTCATGTCCAACCATAGGGGGTGGTGCTCATCTCTGTTACTAAGCTGAAGAGCCAGCGTTGTCAGAGACTACTCTGTGATCATGTGGCCAACATGATTGCACAGAATGCTGTTTACCTTCCATCTGAAGTGGTACCTATTTATCTACTTGCATTTGCATGGTTTCAAACTGCTAGGTTAGCAGAAGCTGGGACTAGTGACAGGAGTAACCCCATCATGCAGCATCCGGGCCTCGAACTGCCAACCTGCCAATCTTGCAATCAACAGAGTCAGCGTCTTAACCACTTGAGCTATGCAATTTGCTGCAACAAATCAGTTGAGCCTTGCAAAGCCACTGCTCTACTATCTGAGCTGGAGATTTGCCTAGAGATCTTACCTCTTGACTAGAACTGAGCCCACCAAAACTGCAGAATTTACACGCTTCTCTCCTGCCTGGAGATGACCCATGAAAACTGGACACTCAGGGCCAGGCCCTGAAATAAGGCAATCATAATGCTAATGTGAAAGGGAAAGCATATGCCCTCAAACAAGTGGTGACGGTTCTGGGCCAGGAAGCTACAAACTATCTTGGGTGAATGCACACTTTGTTGTTGTTGTTAACTCCTCTCTAATCAACCCCAACTCATGGAAACCCTGTGGATGAGACATCTCCAAGACCCCCTTTCCTCAACTGTACTGCTCAGGTCCTGTTGATTTATGCCCATGACCTTTCTAAACTGAGTCTATCCATCTGGTGGGTGGTCCTCCTCTCTTCCTGGTGCCTTCTACCTCCCCTAGCATTATTGTCTTTTCTAGTGAGTCATGCTTTCTCATGATGTGGTCAAAGTATGACAACCTCCATTTGATCATCTTGGCTTCCAGGGAGAGTTCAGACTTGAGCTGTTCAAGGATCCATTTGTTTGTCTTTTTGACTGTCAACAGTATCCTCAGCACTCTTCTCCAGCACCATATCTCAAATGAGTTGATTTTCTTCTTATCTGCTTTCTTCACTGTCCAGCTCTCACATATGTACATGGAAATAGGGAATACAGTGGTTTGGACAATCCTAACTTTAGTGTTCAGTTGTATATCTTTATTCTTTAGGATCTTGTCTAGTTCTTTCATAGCTGCCCTTCCCATTCCTAGTCTTCTGATGTCTTGAACTGTACTCTCTGTTCTGATCAACGTCTGATCCAAGGTACAGGAAATTGATAACTATTTCCGTTTCCTCATTGTTTAAGCTGAATTTATGTAGATCCTCTGGGGTCAATTTTTTTTTTTAATGTTCAGCAGTAATCCTGTCTTTGCATATTCTTCTTTGACCTTCCTTAGTAATTGTTCCAAGTCTGTGTTGTTTTTTGCCAATAGTATGGTGTCATCCGCATATCTTAGATTGTTGATGTTCCTAATACTGAATTATAAGACTACACTCATAGACAAAATGAATATTCATTCTGAATATGAGCAACAGTGCCCAGTTTTTACTTTACTGACTAGGAAAAGCATGGGAGGGGGACTATTTATTAGTGGAATTAATTATTGTCACAGTCATTTAAAAATATTATTTTTCATCTTTACAGCTTTTTGAGATTTCTGTACCTTTAACCAGTGTGCCGGACCCAATTCAAGTCAAAATTGCAAACCACACAGGATGTAAGTGTCTAACAAATGTTCAGCGCCCATCATACACTGTTATACGAAGATCTGTCCAGGATCCAGAGGCGGATCGGTAAGAGACAGTCAATTTCCCCGTCTTTTTATATCCCTCCTTTAAAAAAAGAAAGAAAAAGAAAGCATAATTAACCATGATTTTTTTTTCTGGGACAGACCATAAATTGTATGCCTTCTTTAAAGATTAATTGTTACTTAGCATAGGAGTATGCATTTCTCATTTCTAAAGAAAGATCAATGACTACTTGGAGAAAATGTTATATAATATAAGGAGAGTACTTCTTCTAGCAGCAGTGTTTAATTACCATGGCATCGTTAGTATTTATGAAGGTTTTTTTTTAAAGTCAAAATTGACAAGACAGCTGTGACAAGTTAAGAAACAGCAGGCTGCTGGAATGTAGTTGGAGGCCCCAGTTTGATGACTTAGCAAATGTTATTCCCTGAATTGTTCCTTTGATGGTAATGAGGTTTCTTGTCAAATGATCCTAAAGTTAGGAATGTTCTGAAGCTGTGTGAATACAGAAGTTGCCAGAGCTTGTGCCCTGAAGTCAACTCTGACTAATGGTGACTTCTTGGCAAGATTTATTCAAAGGAAGTTTGCCATTGCCTTACTCTTAAGAGTTGTGTGACTTTAACCAAGAGAGCACACTCACAAGGTGTGTTGTACTGGTGCTTTCTAAAGAAGATGCAATCACATCCCATGGTGCATCTTTGCTCCATTCTGGTAGTATTTCTGTTGATGCCCTTGCACAGAATACACCTGTATGCTTTATAGGATAAGCACTGGAAGAGGGTAGCTGGATCTCATGGGCCAGGTTTATACTTATATGTGATCAACGCTCTCATTCTTTGTATTTTGTTTTCATCCAGCTGCCCCCATATAAACAAACTGTGTCATGAAGGATGGATTTGGGACAGCAGTAAATGTGAATGTATTGTTGATGAAGACCATGCTGGAAGAAGGGAAGGTACACACTACATTCCTAATTTGTTTCACAAAATGACAAAAAAATGGTTGGCCATAGACTGTGATCCTTCTGGCTGGTATCTCTTACAACAAGGAAGCCCTGTGTGCAGTGCTTGGAAAAAAGCATGGCATGTCATGGCTATACTGGCTGGAAAATTCTGAGAGTTGTGATGTTCACAATCCAAGTACTACATGACCTATATAACAGATGTCTGAGACTGTCTGGGGCATTCCTTTCTTGAATAGTATAACCCTACCAGGGATGTAGCTGTAAAGGAGGCATGGCCCCACAAATAAGAAGTCTTTGAAATTTTCCTGTTGTTCCAAAATTTCTAGCACAGCAGAGTGAGAAATTGAAAACCATGCATACCCAGAGCACTTTTTTTGCCTGTGTTTGCATTCCTTTGACAACGCTGCCCCGTTTTCTCAATTGGAGTTTTAAGTTACTTCAATGCTATAAATTGGGGCACTGTAGGGAAAAAAATCATTCTGTAGAGGCAAAATTCTTATTTGGGAGGGCAATGCTCTCATATCCTCCCTCCCTCTGGAGCTACACCCCATAGAAAATAAAACTCTTTTGAGGCAGAGGTGACTAAACAGACTTTTGTGACATGTCATAAGCAACTGTCTCTTCAAAGAGACTCTAAATCCCCACTAGACATGCTGAAGTTCTTTGGGTTCAACCAAAATGAACAATATGCATGGCTTTCAAATGTTATAATCATTATAAAGACTCTGAGTTAATTTCTGTTACAATATTAATGTTATCATTCATAATAACTGTATTCAGAATGCTTGTACTCAGAACACTATGGGTTTTTTCCAAGCCATGGTGTTCCCAGTTCCAGCGATATATTGCTGAAAATTCAAATCTTATTCCAGTGGATAGGCCATAGATTTTATAGTGTATCAACGGATAGATAGATTATGCATTTTATCCATTAAATCCAAGACTTTTTAAGAAAAGCCTTGCAGGATATTACCTTGGATTTACACCTGATTTCTATGACTTTTACTGTGATGAACTGCCAGCATTTTGAGGTCTTTTGTGTGGGTTGGGGAACCAGTAGCTTGTAAATCTTTCTCACATTCTCATATTCTTTCTCTCCTGAAAAAACATGTCTTTTATGCCAGGACTGCCTCCACTCGCTGAACTTGCAATGTGCGCTCCAAATATGGACTTTGATGAGGAAAACTGTGAGTGCATCTGTAAATGGAAGTGTGCTGGAAATTTATTTCAGAACAAAGAGAACTGCAGCTGTTACTTGTGTACTGAGAGCCAGGAAAGCTGCTTTCAGAAACACAAGACCTTTAATGCAGAAACATGCAGGTAAGCTATTAATTGGATTTGAATCTGAAACAGCCTGCTTGATCCATGTCTGTGGTCCTGATTGATTTCTCTCTCCAAGCTAGACTTCATGTTAAATGGGGTGTGAAACCCCAGGTCCTGAAGCTAAATCTGCCCAAACCTCTGGATTCTCAGTGTCCCCCAAACAGCTGTACAGGTTGAGTCTCCCTTGTCTGAAATGCTTCAGACCAGAAGTGTTTTGGGTTTTGGGTTTTTTTGGGGGGGGGGATTTTGGAATATTTTCATATACATAAGGCAATGTCTTAGAAATGGGAGCCAAGTCCAAATATGAAATTCATGTATGTGTCATATACACCTTATATACATAGCCTGAAGGTAATTTTATACACAATATTTTAATAATTTTGTGCATGAAACAAATGATGTGTTCATTAAACCATCAGAAAGCCACTCGTGGACAATTTTGGATTTTGTAATATTTTGGATTCTAGATGAGGATTTCCTTTCTGCACACACTGAGCCACACCTCACTCCATGCCTTTGATGTTTGGGAAGCAGTAGCATCACTCAAATTGGGGTGTTACCCAATGCTGTCTGCACCCCCTGTACCCCCTAGTGATGCCTCTTTCCGTGGCTCCAAAGAAGTCCCTCTCCAATATCACAGGCAGATGCAGCTCTGTCAGTGAAACATGTAGAACAGGGGTAGGCAACCTTTCCCCTTTAAGAGCCGAGGGACTTCAGCTCCCAGAAGCCTCAGCCATGTTGGCCAATAGTCCCATGTTGGCCAACAGCTCCTGGGATTCGGGGAGCTGAAGTCCCTCGGCCCTTAAAGGGGAAAGGTTGCCTACCCCTGATGTAGAAGAAAGCATCCCTCAATGAATGAGTTGTGTATAAGGAAATAAAAGATATTTTAAGTGTCATGGACCAAAACTTGTCCCCAATAAAAATGGAACCCTTGTTTTTGGTGAACATTTTTTTGAGGGGGGAGGAACTGTACCATAAAAACACATGTTGAATCATTCACAAATCCAGACCTCAAAACAGCAGTGAGAATCTAGCTTACCAAATGGACAGAGTATAGGTTACGTTTTTCCCCAAACAACAAAAGGCAGGGTCTTTTAACCCTGCCCAGATCACATTGTATGCTTATGGTTTAATTTCTCTCCATTTCTTGCCTTCAACAGTTGTGAAGATAAATGTCCATTCCAGTCCAGAATGTGTCCACCTGCACGACCGGTGTGTTCAAGGCACTGCCGTTGCCTGAGGGGAGGAAGAAGCCTTTATGGGTCCCAAAGCAAAGAAACCCCTTAGCTGTGCTTTAATCTCCTGTATCAAACACCACACTGCTTTGCAAAGTAGCTGCCTGTCACTATAGTAATCATGGCTATACAGTTGACTTTACTGATAAAACCGCACAATCCAGTGTGTATTCATTAATGAGGTGGATCTGCAAAGACATTGTCATCTGGCCTTAGACCTCTGCTGCCACAAATTATCTTTGTTCTATCATGGGCCCCTAAAAAGGACTTAAATCAAATTGCTGTTGTTGTGTGGAAGAGAAACTGGTATGACTAAAAAGGAGAGAATTGTCACCCTGCAGCTTTGAAGTGCTGAAACATGTTTTACTGCCCTTTTATACCATAGATAGCACTGAACATATGCCTTTAGGGTTATATTTCAGATCTGCCAAAGTTCCTTTCCCTACTGCAATCAGCACTGAATATTTGATCTACTGTTCGTCTTGTTTCAGTATTTGGATTTATTGTATAACTACTGCCTGATGTGACATATTTAAAATGTATATAGGAAATAAAGGCATTGATTATTAATTAATATGTATTGCCATGTGTAATTCCTAATAGAAGCCTAGATCACAACAAAAGTTAATATCAGCCACAGAATTTAGTGCATTTTTGCAATTACATATACATGAGATTACAAAAGGAGTTTTGGTACTTAGCAGAGCTGCACCCTGTGTACCACCCCACCCCTTTTAAACAAAGAATAAACAATGTGGTAAGAGAGCTGGTGGGGTGTAGTGGTTTGAGCACTGGACTCTGACTCTGGAGATCAGTGTTCAAATCCCCATTTGGCTGTGGAAACTACTGGTGACTTTGAACAAGTCACAAATTCTCAGTCCCAGAAAATCCTATGATAGGTTCACCTTAGGGTTGCTACAGGTTGGTATGGACTTGAAGGCACACAAGAAGACTAAATGTGCAGAACTTGTATTAAGAAAACTCCAGTACTATAAGAATTTCTACACCTCCTATGAGCAGCTTCATAGATACATGTAGTACATTACTTAACTGATGTATGTACACATGCTTTCTATGTTTGGATGTTCATTCAACATATCTGCATGCAATTAACAAAGGGAAGAGGAAATGGGATTGTGCTCTTTCACTTTGTCTTTGCATTGGTTGGCATTGTGCAGAGGAAATCAATCAATGCATGGAGATTAGGTACATAGCAGTACACCTTCACCCTGAAGTGGTTCTTCATCCTTAGTGCTTTGTCTGTACACATGAGAGTTCATACCACCTTGAGTCTCAGTCTTGAGGAAAAGGTGGGGATATAAATAATGTCTGTTATTGTTGTCGTCATCGTCATCATCATAATTATTCTCTAGAGAAAGGAAAGATCTGCATTACACAGCTAATACATGATGCCTTACTAAGTATAATAAGCAGGAGGTCCCAAAGGCAGTATTCTGCTTGATCACATTTTGTATCAATGAATCAGAACACTTTGCCATCTAAAAAGCATATGCATGCATACACAAACATTTGTACCAAAAAAACTAGTAAATCTAGACTCTAAACTGCAATTCTTGGGGGGAGGGGGAATGGTTTATTTATTTATTTATTTATTTATTTATTTATTGGGACTACAGCTCTAAGCATGCAGGTTATACTAGGTTTAAATCCTGCTATCTCCAAGTAGAGCTGTGAAGTGGAAAGGCTGTCACAGATGTCTGCTTCAGGTAAGTTTGTAAACAGATGACTGCTTCAGATTAGTTGGAGTCATGGTGACCAAATATTGTCTTTTTCAGGACATGTCCTACATTTCAACTTTCTCTCCAGGAGGAATTCCAAAATGGTCTTCATTTAGAGCATGATTAAGAACCATGAATTTACATTTATATGAGTGTTTTTGCCTTTTATTTGGTAATGTCCTACATTTTTCTTAAATTTCTTACATTTTGTGTGCCTTGTCCTCCTTTGCAGTGAGGACATCTGATCATCCTGGTTGAACTTTGTCACAGATTGCTGCTACAAGTATGTATGTAGGTTGTTGTGTGTCTTCAAGTAGTTTCCAACGTATGAGTTTTATGAGTATCATGGGTTTTCTTGGCAAAATTTGTTCAGAGAAGGTTTGCCATTGCTTTCCCCTGAGGCTGAAAGTATGTGACTTGCCCAAGATCATGGCCAAGGTGGGAACTGAACCCTAGTCTCAAGAGCTGTCCAACATTCAAGTGACTATGACACACTGATTCTCATATGTAGGAAAATACCTGAAAACTAAATGTTTGTGAGTATTGAGTTTGTGAATATTCCCTAATATTGGAAAATTGAAATTCCCTAATCCCACCCCCCACCCCACCCTGGAAGTATAGCATATGCATATAATAATATTGTTCTAAAATACAACAGCCCCATTAAGGACCAAACTACCCATGGCACCACAGAGGTAGTCACACAGATGTAAATATCATCTGTGGCATATCTGCAATATTCTCCCCAAGCTAAGAAGTTCCCATTGGTGTCAACAGACTCCCTAGCCTCCCTTTCCAGGATGAATTGAAGCTTTGGAGAGGGGCATTTTTCATTGGTGGCAGGGAAGAATTAAATTTCATTCATCAAAGTCATTTTAAAAAGTACACATTACTTGAACACATTTAGCATCATGTGTTTCTGGTCCTAAATCAATAGCAGCCCTGGTTAAATTGGTGATGTTGCATTTATTTAAAACATCTAAGAAGCAGGGCTTGACAAACAACATGAATGAAGCCAACCAGTCCTATTTAGATCAATGTATCCAAATCAGGCCATGGGCTATTAATCTTTATTAATGCCTGGAAGGTAATGTGAGCATACATTCATCTGCATGCATTACAAAATGCTTTCCACTTTAAGCATTAGTGGAGACAAATGACATCTACAAATAATGCCCTGTCATCTGTTTTCACTGCCAGTCTCTTGCATTAGCATTCAGAGAAAACATCAATGGAGGAAAAGCAGAATAAAATCTGTTTTGAGTTAAAGGGAAAAGGATACAGCCTGTAGCTAATGAGGGATGACTGGGCAATTTAAGAGGATACAACACAGAATTTGTAATTGGTTATGCTCTTTATTTTGCCAGCTATTGTAACATTTTTTTTTCACATTCTATCTAACAAATATAACATTTCTCTGTTTTGATAGACAGCTAAATTCTACCTTAGCTGTGCCAGAGGCTTACAAAATCCAAATACGATCAGTCCTGGGTGTCCACTGGGGGTTGGTTCCAAGACCCTCCAGGATACTCAAATCCATGGTTGCTCAAGATCCATTATATACAATGGTGTAGTAAAATGGTGTCACTCATATAAAATGACAAAATTAAAGTTTGTGGGGAGTTTTATGGAGTTGTTTTGGGAGGGAATATTTTCAAGCCATGGATAGTTGAATCTATGGATGCAGAATCTGTGGATACAGACCGTCGACTGTACTCCACACTTTTCTGCGGACTATTTCTCTCTATTGATATCAACTGCTTTGGGAAACGATAGCTGGAAAATGGGATACAAACAAGCTACTAATATTAATGAAATTACAAGTAATTATAAACTATCTGTTGTTTTATTAACATGTGCCAGCCGACATCTTGTTAGTGACATGCACAGTATGCTTGAGTATGTCTTTTTATGGAGGAGGTTGGTATTTCCTTCCTTCCTCTTCAGCAACCTAACCCCTATCCTTCCCAACTCACTGTACTGCTACAACATCCCACCCATGACCATTTACGATGGGAGGAGAGTGGTGGTGGTCAGAAAAGCATCTGGCCTTGTCCCCATATCCAGCCACAAAATGAGTACCTCATCAGCTGAGACTTCCCAAAGCCCATGGAAAGTTCCTTCTCTGATCCACCACCACAACCCAGTCCACCAGCTACTGAATGGCATGGAGGGGTGGATGTCACAACAAAAATGGTGAGTACTGGGGCTGATGAAAGGCGAACTGAAGCATAGTTTTACCTATGGATTTTTTTCACTCAGTCTTTGTGCTCATATGGTAAGAAGAGAACTGTAAGATCTGAGTTGTTGTTGAGTGCCTTCAAGTTATTTCCAGTTTATGACAACCCTAAGGTGAATCTATCATGGTGTTTTCAAGATTTCATCAACCCTATCATTGGGTTGGCAAGATTTCATAGAATCATACAATTGGAAAAGACCACAAGGGCGATCCAGTCCAACCCCCTGTCATGCAGGAATACAGAATCAAGACACTCCTGACAGATGGCCAGGCAGCCTCTGTTTAAAAATCTCCAAAGAAGGAGACTCTTCCACACTCCAAGGCAGCATGTTGCACTGTTGAACCACTCTCACCATCAAACATTTCTTCCTAATGCTTAGGTGAAATCTCTTTTCCTGTAGTTTGAATCTAGATTTGTTCAAAGGCGGTTTGTCTTTGTTTTCCTCTTAGACTACGAGAATGTGACTTGCCCAAGATTACTCAGGGGGTTTCCATGGCTGAGCAGGGATTCAAACCTCAGTCTCCAGAGTCATAGTCCAATGCTCTAACCACTAAATCATGCTTTCTCTCAGTTTATGACTTACTTCTGATCTTTTCAGTCTCATTTTACAAACAATAATATCCAAAGCCTTGTTTCTTTTTTCAGAAAGAGCATACTTACAGAAACAAAGATGTCCCAAACATTTGGCATTGTTTTCCACAGTGCACAAAATAACTATGCTCCTTGAACTGGACAGAAAAGTGGAGAAGCATCCCCTATCAAATCAATAAAAATACAGTGCTCAGGACATGGAGTGGGCACAACGCTCTGAGGAGCAGCTAGGGCTGAGGTGGGCCAGTGGACCTAACTACTTTCAATTCTTACTACATCTTCTCACCCCATAGTCCTTTAAAAATGTTTTTGGCACACAGCACTTGGGGAGTTCCTTCGAAAAGTAATTACACAAACTCTAGTTCTAAGGCAAAAGTAGTTGCTTACCATTGTGGCTGCAGTTTTGAAAAGCAGTTCTTGGCCTTCTTGGAGATAGTGCAACAAATTTTGGAACCTGAACTGCATAGAAATCTTCTCCTTATGCTCCAATGGATCCAGTTTTAAGGTAGCAGTTGTTTTGTTTTGTGTGTTTTATGTGTTTGTTTTGGAACATAAAAAGTGTTATTTTTCTTTATTTTGCATATAAAGACTCACATATCTCACATCATGTGTGGATGAAACACACAGGAATTGCAGTATACTGCAGCATCCATTATATATTTCTGTAACAGGCATTTATCTCCTCAGATAACCAGTATCTATTTACTATAACCTGTGTAATATTGATGACAGAGGCAATGCTCTTACCAGCATTTCAAGGGTATTAATAACCTAATAATAGCATCAAAGCCTTGGAGGCTTTCTAATAGTCAAACTCTTGTCTCTTTGAAGGTGACTTTTATAGTGTCCCCATCCTCTATGTGTCCAATCAGAGACAGGTCTAATCCACATTAATTTCTACATTAAATTTTCCGTCCAATGATCAGTGAGATTTATATGAGGTCAGCTGAGCAACCAATTGCCTGAGAATGTCACTATCTAGCCTTCCTTCCTGACTGCCACCTAATGATTGCATCAGATTGCACCAGCCTGCATTCAGGTGATTGCATCAGCTAATTATCACTATTTTGATGGCCAACAGACTGGAAACAATCAATGTATATCTCTGTTCACAAAAAAGGAGACACAAAAGACTGCAGCAACTAGAGGACCATAGCATGAATTCCCCATGCAAGCAAAATTATTCCTAAAATTCTGCAAAACAGACTCCAATCATACACGGACAGAGAAATCCTAGAGGTAGAAGCTGGTTTCAGGAAAGGAAGAGCAACAAGAGACCACATTGCAAATATATGATGGCTAAAGGAGTGCACCAAGGAATTTTAGAAAATAATCAGCATGTGCTTTATAGACTATAGCAAAGTGTTTGAGAGCAGAGAACGCAAAAAGCTATGGAATACTTTTAAAGACATGGGAGTGTCACTGTATCTGATAGTCCTGGTGAGAAATCTGTACATAGGCCAAGGGCTACTGTTAGAACAGAATATGGAGAAATAGAATAGTTCTCAATTGGCAAAGGAATCAAGCAAGACTGCATGCTAGCATGCTTTTTGTCCAACTTGTTCACAGAAAATATTATACAAAGAGCAGGTTTAGGGCATCTACAGACTGGCCCAAAGGGCTGGCCTGGAGGCAGAGGTGGTGCAGGGCAGCCACAAGCCGGTGCCTCAACCCCACTCCGACAGCATCCTGATGCCGTGCGCCACGCATAAAGGTATGCGTAATGGTGCTACGCATGGCACATGGCATCAGGACACCCTCCCGGTGCAGCGTCCTGATGCACTGCGCCAGAAGGGGTGACAAAGAGTTGCATGCCAGCTCTTAGGGCGCCCTTTTGCCACCACTGAAAAGAGCAGCATTTTGCCGCTCTTTTTCGGGGCAGCAAAAGGGAGGATTGGGGCCATGGCATGGGGTAGCCGCAGCCCAGATCTGCTGCTTCCCGGGGTGGCTCTGTGCCATCCATCTGCAGCCCCCCTTAGACTTAGAAGGAGGAGGAATGAAGATAGGAGGGAGGAATATCAACAATATGATATGTGGATCACACCATACTATTAGCAGAAAACATCATAGACTTAGAACAATCACTAAGGAAGGTCAAAGAAGAAAGTGCAAAGGCAGGCTTGCTGCTGAACATAATGAAAAGAAAAATAATGACCATGGAGGACCTAAATAAATTCAACCTAGTTGAATTTATCAGAGCTGGACAGTGAAGAATGTGAATAAGAAGAAAATCAGCTCATTTGAGATGCGGTGCTGGAGAAGATACCATGGACAGCTAAAAAGACACACAAATGAGTCCTTGAACACATGAAGTCTGAACTCTCCCTGGAAGCCAAGATGATCAAACTGAAGCTGTCATACTTTGGTCACATCACAAAAAGGCACAACTCATTAGAAAAGACAATAATGCTAGGGGAGATAAAAGACAACAGGAAGAGAGGGGAAGACCACATGCCAAATGGATAGACTCAAACAGGGAGATCATGGGCCTGAATTTACAGGACCTAAGTAGAGCAGAGAGCAATTAACAACAAATAACAATCCATGAAATGTGTGTGTATGTATGTGTGTGTATTACTCTGGTCACTTGTTTAATATTTCTGTTAGGCTATTTTCATACTGCCTTTGTTTGGAATTAAGTGTCTTCATGCTCAGAACTATTTGGTAAGCTTGTACACTTAATATTTTTCTAACATCCTACTTTTTACTTTCAACAGACACCATTACTTCCTTAATATTCATGCTTCAGGGACTTAAAATTTGCTAAGTACATACCAAATGAGTGCTTAGTTGTAATATTAGAAAATGAATTATCTTCTCAAGAGGTAAAGATTATGATGGAACCCTAGAGTTTCTAAAACATTTGAGTATCAATGATACTCAACCTGGATGCTACATCATGTTTCTTGCATTTAGGAAACTGCTGAGTGGATTGTGGGTGGTGAATAGATGAGGTCTCCTGACATTTGTGTTCTGGATGTTTATGCATCTTTCCTGACCTCATCATCAGGCTATGTGCCTTTGGACCACCACAGTTCATCTTTTCCCTTGCCTGCCTGGGGCAGTATTTACTCATCCATCTTTGAATTCCCCCATGAAAAGAAGTCAACTGTGGTGTTTGTTTTTACGTTATATTGCAGCTGTGCTGCTACCACAGTGTAAAATGACCTCTGTGCAAATAAGAACCAAGTCTTCCTCCTCATAAAGTGGGTGGACATTTAGCCAAATGGTAATATTTCTCCACAGGAGTCTCTTATGATGAACTAAATTGTGGGCGAAAGCAATTTTGAAAACTGCTTTCATGCAAGAATTGTAATAGCTTGAATTTTATAGTACTACAGAATTTTATCATATATAGCCTAATCTCCTTTTAGTCTTTGAGCAATTAACTGACCACTGAAGTAAATTGGTCTAGACAACCAATAAAGTGCTACTTTCAACTGGCACAATGCAATTTATTTTACAGGAAAATATTATATTCCTGTAGCTCCACCTAGTGTTGCCAAGGTCTTGTTTCGTTTATTAATACGTATTGGAATTGGAGGGAAAAGACAAATTATCCTGGAAGTCCCTAGACCCCATTAGTTAAGATCTTTGGGTTTCTTGTTTGTTATTGCTGCTTCTTATCGATAGCAAAGAGCTAGAGACCATAATATCACCTCTTTCCTATCCTATAACTCCTAAGATCAAGCAGAAACTCTCTTTTTATCTCCTCCACCTCTGAGTAAAATTTCTTCTCCAGCTCTTCTCTGATCATTAAGTTGTTCCTAAATGTCAGCTGCATTTCTTAAAACCTGTAGTTAAATTCAAATAGGCACCTGACCATCATGTGTAATTTGGCCCTTCTATCAACTGTATAACTAGATAAGAAACTAAAAATTGGCACTAATTTCACTACTATTGTAAAACTGATGAAAGCAGTCTTTTCCGCTTCACCTATCTTTATGCCAGAATCACTTTATTTTTAAAGGAACAAAAACAGTGGTTTGGAGAGTCTAAACTTGGCATACTGTTAAATAGCCTTTCAGATACACCAACTGATTATAAAGCCAAGGGATGATTAATCCAAAACATGGTTTTGTCGAGACCTTGTTGTAAGCAAGACAAACCTATATAGGTTAAAGGGTATTCCATGTCTACCTATTTACAATAATATGAGGCCTCTGCACATGGGCCCTTTGCGGCGTGTTGGAGGCAAGGAAGGGGAGGGGCAGCCGGATGCTGGGCACCCCATCCCTTCCTGAGGATGTCATTGGAGCGATGGCCCATCCACACAACGGTTGTTCCAATGACGTCCTTCCGGCTCAGCGTCTGCACACGCTGAGCTGGAACAGATGCCAAAGAGGCACGCCACGCCTTTTACAGTGCCCCTTTCACGGCTTGCAGAAGGAGCGTTATTTTGCAGGTGGCAAAAGGGAGGATCGGGGCTGAGGTGTCCGGCAGCCTCAGACTCAATCCTCTGGTTCCCGGGGCGGCCCAGGGCTGCCCGCCTGCATCCCCCCATACTTATCCAATTTGAGAATCCTTTTTTTGAGGAACTACTCTAAAATCTGAAACATAACAAAAACATTTCATCAGTTATTCCCTTTTTGAACTACCCTTTATACTATAGTCCAGAGAAATGGACATAGAGAGTAGGAAATGGAAATCAAGTTAATTATATAGATTAAGTGATTTATATATATGATCACACCCTAGATCTAAGTTACAAATTTGCAACCAATTAAAAGGTGTATCGATTCAATGGCTTCAGACTTTCTGGGTGACCCATTTCATCTCCAATACATCTGTTAGGGAATGTGGTACAAAAGCAGTAAACCCCTTCGAGGAGCTTATTATTACAACAATACCGTTAAAGGAGTAACATCTAAAATGTAGGATTTGCTGATCAATTTCACTCATAGTTGTCATAGAGTTACTAAAACCGTTTAAGAGATGGATGTAAATATAAGTGAGCAAATGTGGAAACAAATATGAGATGGGTGTCCTGCATTCTGTCTCAGCATATATTAAGGAGCCTATTATTAAGCTTTTACATAGAAGGTGCTATACCCCATGGCAGATAAATTGGATTTCAAAAGATTTAAGATCAAAATACTAATTTGTCAGGAAAATCTAGGTTCTTACATGCATGCATGGTGGGCTTGTGCCTTGACGCAACCATTTTGGCAATCTGTATTTAAAGAGATATATCCAGCGATAGGTCTCTTAACACTATTTTTGGAACCCAATGTACTTGTCCAGCATAAAGAGCATACTGGAATTTTTTCTGTTTAGCAGCAAGATTAAAAATAGCATGCCATTGGAAAGATGCAAGGGACTTGTCCATCCATGATTGGAAAAAGAGACTGCGATGCCTGGCCCTAACGGAAAAACTGACCGTGGACATGTCTGAGAAAAGTGAGAACCAACCACCAAACCTGTTCTATGTAATATGGGGCCCATTTATTAATCTCAATAATTATAACAGAGGTCAGTATTAGCCACCTGTTTTGTGCAGTTACTTACTTCTTATTTATTTTATATCCTGCTCTTTAGCCAGAAAGGCTTTCAGAGTGGCTTACAAATTGCTTACATGCAAAGTGGAACTGCGCCTGCCTCTTCTACTCTCCCTCCGAGGCCAAGGCAGTTGGATGGATGGAGAGCCTTTCACCTTCTTCTTGGCCTAGGTAGAACATCATCATCATCATCATCATCATCATCATCATCATCATCATCATCATCTATACTTAGTATTAATTGTTGAATATTGTGAATATGACTGATCTAGGTGTTTTTGGAGGAAACTTCATTTTCTGTAACTTGAGTGATGCCCTTAAAAGTAAGTTTAAAAAAGGAAACCCTGGGGGAAGGTGCATTTTTTCTTAACAACTGAAAACCCTTCAAAAAAAATAAATAAATCAATGTATTCAGGAAAAGTCTATTAACACTACTGTGCCTATTTTTCATTTTGAGAAAAAAGAAATAAAATGTGTTTCAGAACACACAGAAAATACTATCTTTGGGTTAAAACAAGTATAGAAATTACATAATTTCCCAGTACAGGTTGAGTCTTCCTTATCTCAAATTCTGAAATCTGAAATACTCCAAAGGCCAAAACCTTTTTCATGGGTGGTTGAGATAGTGATACTTTTGCTTTTTGATGGATCAGAGTACACAAACTTTGTTTCATCACAATAATAAAATAATGTATAAATTACCTTCAGGTTATGTGTATAAGGTGTATATGAAACATAAATGAATTTTGTGTTTAGACTACGGTACCATCTCCAAGATATCTCATTATGTATGTTTATGCAAACATAGATAATCTAAAATTTTTTAAAAAATCCAAAATCCAAAACACTTGTTGTTTCAAGCATTTTGGAAAAGGAAGGCTTGACCCTGCAAATGTAAATATGACTATTAAAAAGATACGGAGATTTCAGCCAAGTGGAGATAAATTATGTACCTAAACTGAGGGCTATTTGAACATTGCTTGATCTCTCTCTTCAGAGGCACATATATCAGTTCTTACTGTGAATTGCTTGACTGGTTGCCTTTGATTCAACTACCTTGTTATTAAATAGAGAAGGGCCAGTGTGGGATTTAGTTCAGTCCATTAATCCAGTTTATTCCCTACGCATCAAGTGGTCTTTCATATCCATGTGTGGTATCACCAAGCCTTTAATTAATTTCTGTCCAGGCTCTATGGTTCAGTCCTTTTACAAGTCAGGTATTAAAGTGGTTTAGATAGAATATCTTCATCTCTCACTTTTCAAATACCCCTGCTTAATAGAAGTAAAATAATTTGGCTGGACAAGAGAGAGCTACTTTTATTTATCGCCACTAAGGGAACAGCACCATCAACAATGTGTTGGTTTTCTTTTACTATAAGCCACTCTGAGGACCGGTTGTCAGGCTGAAAAGAGGGAAGTCAATACTTCAGGCAAACAATAAACAGGTACTGGTGTTATCTCACTATAGTCAAACATTTCCCACGGTACACCTGATAATCACATATGACATCCCATTACAGCATTGCTATATCTGTATGTCTGGAGATTTACAATTCATTGAGGTTTACATCTTCTCTGGAAAAATGCTTCCAGCCAATGAATCATATTGCTATTGGCTTATTTGCTTCTCTTTTCACCAGCACTGTGCACTTGTGTGTGTGTATGTGTGAAGAGAATCTTATTGCTGAATTTCTTATTGCAATTAGATCTGAAACTGTAAAAAGAAAGAAGTGAGATCCTTTCTTACCCTGAAAAGCAGCTGAAGAATTATCGGATGAGGAATAAACATATTAAATTAGAAAATGCCAAAAAAATGTACAAAATGTCTTTAGTTTCTTGTGCCATTTTTAAAAACTTGCCTTTGATTTGTTTTTTTGTAATTTTTCTGGTAGATTTCCCTTATGTATTCCCCAGCCATATTTTATGTTACTTTTGCTCAGGCTATGTTCTTTAATTCAAGCACAGAAAAACATTCAGTGTTTTTAATCCTAGGCATTGTTATTTGATATCAATAGCTCGCATATGATTTTAAAAAACAGTGTGTATTTTTGGCAACTGAGGAACATCAACTGCTTGAGAGTTCAAAATAGATGTCATATGATACCAATAATAGTGAACTGTAACTTAGCAGATGTGTGAACTTACACAAAGGGCAAACCAAAATGGAAGGCAGTACGATACTCTATGCTTTCAATAACATTTATTTTGCCATTTTTGCTTTGTTTTGTTTCAAACTCTTAATCAAAATCTCTTTGGCTTTACTAACCCATTTCTATATTGTGAAAGGGAACAGGAAAGAGGCTGCCAGGATAGCTGAAGAAATCTATGGAATAGCTCCAGGTAAAATGTTTATACACACATAGATTATATTTAGAAGCTGAGATATAGTATACTTTGTACACACAAATGTTGTTTAATGACTTCATTATCATACTTGAGGTTGAAAATCCTATTAACATGCACATGCTTTTGCAGCTAGAACTGTGAGTTAAAGTTTAAGTAAATGTATCAGGAGGGGGGAAATATGCACTTTAATGAGGACTTTATTATATTTGGGTTAGAAATAATGTTATGAGTGCTTGTTTTTAATAATAGTTTTGCAGCAATGCAACTTTAAAAGATGTCATTATTTGTTTAACACAGTCTTGTATTACATAACCAGAGTGCAGTGATGCAAAAGATTTAGAGTATGTGTCTTCTGAAATAAGACACTTGAGAAAAGTTCAGTGTCTGCTTAACATTTGTCAATTGTAGGCTTGGTGCAATTCCTTCCAATTTTTCCTACTCTCTGGATTAGAGAGTTTGTTTACAGTTTCCCTACAAGTGGGTGGACTTGGGCCTTGAGCCAGAGGGGTGGATATGATGGTCTTCTAGTGGACTTTCAGCCCCAGCCTTTTATGAGTCATCCATTTAAAGCCCTAAATCCAATTATTAATTCAACCTAAGGATGTATCCACACTGCAGCATTAACACAGTTTGGCAGCACTTCATCTACAATTATTCTATCCTACAGAATCCTGGAATCTGTAGTTTGGCAAGGTATTCATCCTGGTCAGTCAGAGAGCCCTGGTGCCTCTGTTGTTGTTGTGTGCCTTCAAGTTGTTTTCTGACGTATAGAGACCCTAAGGCAATCCTATCATGAAGTTTTCTTGGCAAGTTTTGTTCAGAAGGGCTTTGCCATTGCCATCCTCTGAGGCTGAGAGAATGTGATTTGACCAGAGTCACCCAGTAGGTTTCCATAGCTGAGCCAGGATTCAAACCCTGATCTCCAGAGTCATAATCCAACACTCAAACCACTACACCACACTGGTTTACCAAACTACAAATCCCAGGATTTTGTACAATAGAGTTATGGAAGTTTAAAGTGGTGTCACACTGCTTTAATTCTGCAATGTCAACACACCATCAGTCAGAGCTAATGGAATTAATGGGATTTGCTTTCAGTGTTCACTTAATATTCAGCAATTCATTCATTGGGTCTAGTCTAGTTGGGACCAGTAATTTATAGTTGCCTATGACGATAAACATTTTAAGGTAACACATACATGGTATTTCATTTTAATATAAATTTGCTTCATCAGAAATCTTTTTTACTGCTTTCTTCTTTCCTAAGAGTTTGTTTTAGCCTTACAAATATAAACAGTGGATAGTTAAGTATAATAACTATGGGACTCAAAGTAGCTTTCATAATGGTTCATTTTTCTGTAATGTAATCATAAGTATAGATGATGTATCCCAGTGGGGTCAATAAATCTGTATCATGAACAATCAAGTTATTACTATACACCACATTTTTAAGCAAGGGGAGCAACTGTGTCAGGGGCAGGAGACAGTGTTTATTCATTGTCCCTCAATGGACTCCACTGAAGATGAAAATAAAGCTGATCCAAAACTTGAAATGACTTCCAGTTTCGCTTTCGCTTTATTTTATTTTTATATATACAGTGGGCCCTTGGTATCTCCTAGTGTTTGGTTCCAGGATTACCTGTAATATCAAAATCCATGGATGCTCAAGTCCCATTAAATACAATGGTGTAGTAAAATGGTGACTCTTATATAAAATGAGAAAATCAAGCTTGCATTTGGAAATTTATATTTTTTTATTATTATTATTTTCAAGCCATCGATAGTTGAATCTGTGGATAAGGAATCCATGGATACTGTTACCCTGGGTTTATGCCTGTCCAAAGAGGACAATCCAAAAGCCAATATATGTTTGGGGAATTGTGTTTTAGTTCAAAGGTAGTTACACCTAGTGGCCGGGCCTAGACGATCAGTCCCTATGTATACCAAGTCCAGAGGCACATAGAACTTAGTAATAAGTTTTATTTAAAAGGAGAAATCAGAACACACAACCACGTGTGCACACAAGGACTAGAGAAACCAAGGTGTTAGGTTGGAATAGAGTAAGGCTTCACTCATTGTGATACTGCACCTGAACAGATCTTGACTCCAATGCAGATGGTCCAGAAACAGAAAAAGGACTCGATAGCTCCTGGGATAAATGGGGATTGGCGAGCAATAGAGGTGCTAGCCTGACAAAAAGATAGAGATTCTGCCTGCTTGCTGGACTAAGATGAAGACACAAAGAAAAGGCACCTATATTTATAGTAAATTTATGCCTTGGGGTAGATTTCAAGGGATTGAAAAGACCAAATGGCTGAAAGTTCTTTGAAATGGGTTTGGGTTACTTTGAAGTCAGTTTTCCAAGGTGGTAACACTGAAGTGTGAATGGGAGCACTAGACGTGGCAAGAGGGATTAGCACACAGGATTGCCAGTGTTGTTTACTCCTTGGTGACAGCCCGTAGCTCTGGCCTTTCTCACCTCCTCCAGAATATCCAGAAAAGTTGGGCCCCATGCAACTTCTTTGCCTGCCTACATGTTGAGGATATTTTCTGGTAATGGTGTCCACATCAGGGTCATGGAAGGGCCACCCAGTGTATTTTATTGCAATTCTCATGATGATGATGATGATGATAATTTATTTTAATCCCGTCCCTCTGCGTAATGCAACCGGGGCGGCTTACAACATTAAAGTATACATTCATAATATCAAGAGAGGAGGGGAATCAATGGCAGTAACAATACAGAAGGCCAACTGTGTATATGCATATATAGAGATATTTGTTGTTGTGGGGGGGGGGGGCTTCAAGTCATTTCTGGCTTATGGCTACTCTAAGATGAGCTCTATCATGGAGTTTTCTTGGCAAGATTTGTTCAGAGGAGGTTTGCCTTTGCCATCCTCTGAGGCTGAGAGTGTGTGACTTGCCCAAGCTCACCCAGTAGGTTTCATGGCCGTGGGTAATCAAACCCTGGTCTCCAGAAGCATAGCCCAATACTCAAACCACTACACCAGGGGTAGGCAACCTTTTTTAGCTTGGGGCCAGTCCCGCGAAGTCCCTCCTGCCGCTGGGCCAAGGGGGGGGGGGGGGGAATGGCGGCATGCGCTGCCGCCGCCACCACTGCCGCTGCCGCTGCCGCTGCCGCCGCCACGCAGCCATCTCCATGCACGGCGGCGGCAGCGGCATTTTGGAAATCAAAATGGCGGTCGTGGCGCGCTTGCACGTGTGCAGTACTGCACATGCGCAAACGAGTCGTGGCTGCCATTTTAATTTTCAGAATGGCGGCCGCAACTCATTTGCGCATGCGCAGGAGTACTGCGCATGCGGAAACTCATCGCGACCACCATTTTGATTTCCAAAATGGCGGTCGTGGGTGTGCGCGGCCACACGGCCACACGGCGGCAAAAACGCACGGCGGAGGTGGTGGCGTGCGGCGGCAACCTTCCGCCTGGGCTGGTAAGTCCAGGGACCTGGGCCTTAACCGGCCCCTGGGCCATAGGTTGCCGGTCCCTGCACTACACCATGCTGGCTTTCATATGTATAGATATATATAGGCTAATTTTAGCCATTTGAAGGGTTGAGCTGGTTGTAGGGCAGAAATAATGTATGTTCATGTGGTGGTCTGGATGATTTTCAGATAATCTTTCCTTCTTTTTTTTTTTTAAATGGAGTCTGAAGACTTTTCAAGTATCCTAGGAACTTTGGGGGTGGGTGCAAAGAAAGGATTTGGTCCACATGCATTCAATAGATCATATTCCCTTCATTACTGAAGTAAAATATTTTTCTCTGTTATCCTATTAAAAAATTAACATCTGAGTGCAGATGATCCAATGGGATGTGTTGTCTACTAGGACCAAACTGAAAAATGTACTAAGGTTTTGGAAACAAATCATCAACTACTCTGGGTAACTCCCAAACAAACTGAATTTTTAGAGGTCATTTTCCACCTGTAGAATTCACATTTATGAATTAACTTGGGCCAAATGCAATATTTAGATTTAGATCTTGAACATTTTCTTCTGAGTTCAAGACTCTCAGCCAACTTTGGCTTTTCCCAGAAAATTGCTATGTTTGCTTCATTTTGCATATGTGAAAGAAATTTTAAAGACTGTAAATGACTGTAAAGGCTGTAAGTGGAGCCAGTCAGAATTACGTTTCAACTCACAAATCAAATAATCAACTCAGGGAACAACACTGTTTAGCTGTTCTAGTGACACAGACACAGAATTCTATACATAGGATAGACTGCAGTCCTACCAGTCTCTTCATGCTTTGAGGCAATATGTGGCTATTTTAAAACACACCCGTTTGTCTCATTGAAGTCTTTTTTTTATTTTTACACAAATATATAAACACACACACACACAATTTAAAAATATATATTTTTTTCATTCAAATTAATTTTTAAACCTTCAAATTAAAAATGCACACATGCAAAGATGTCAGCTATCTACCATCTTTTTGTCTGCTATGGTCCTTCTTGCATCTCTCTGCCTATACAGTATCATCTTTCAAAACAGAGTCCTCCTGACTACTTCAGTTCTGCCCCAATTAGATTACAGGTTCACAATTACTGTTAAGCTTTAAAGCAACACCATTTAAAAGAAGAGCTAGATGTGCCCGATTTACCTTTAAGACCTTTTAAAAAGCATTTTCCCCCCTTCCTGGAATGCCTTCAGTATCTGAAGAAGTAAGAGATGCCGTTTATGGGAATTACATTTGTCATATGTTTCAGGGAGGTATGTTTTCATAGAAATGTTTTATGAAAAGAAATTAGGTGGCCATATGTATGAAGGTTGTGCTTACGGCAATGCATCATGCACAGTTATTTATAGGTTGGAAATGTTCTTGTTTTCACTGTTCTATTTAAACTATCACATGTTGCACTAATGTGTAGTTTAGTGCACTGCTTGTTTACAGTGTCACAGCTAAGGCAATATTTGCTTTTTTGAGCTTAATGGCTTAAGAGCATAAAGATATTTGAACAGAGAGCTGGGTCAATTAAGGGCTAAATGGAACATGACTTTTTGCTTAATGTGACCTAGATTTGGCTCTGACTGATCAGTGTTACCACAAAAAGAAGGCATGAATTTACAGTGCAATCCTAGGCACGCTTACTCAGAAGTAAATCACAGTAGGTTTGACTCCTGGGTAAGCATTCGTAGGATTTCAGCCTTCATGTTTCAGCAGAAGCATATTTTAATGCATTTTCCTAATATGAACATTTATTTATGAAATTAAATGAATGTACACATTTTACTTACACATTTTACCAACTGAGGATTTTTCAGTTGTATTCACTTTTACGCTTTACATTTTACAAAGTGTGCATTTTAAAAGGTAGCTTTCCATACTACCAAAATTGGCCAGCAGAGCACGGCTCAGGGACAGGTGATGGTCAGCCGGAAGTGCAGCAGCAATTTTGTGTGCAATAAAACCCTTTTTGCCCCGTTCCAGCATGATCCCATTCTGTACACGGATCAGGCTGAAAAGTCAATGCGATAATCTCCCTAGTCTCTGGAGCAGCAAAAAACAAGCTTGCTCCATCTTTATTATTGGGGGAAGCAGATGGGCGGCACGGGGCCGCCCCAGGAAGCTGCGGATCGGGGCCGAGGCATCCGCATTCCTCGGCCCCGCGGCGCAGCTTCACCGCCCCAGGAAGGAGCACTAAAATAGCGCTCCTTCCACAAATCGCCGAAGGTGTGCCGCAAAAGGCTGCCAGCGCACCTTCGGTGCCTCTTCCGCTGCAGCGTGTGTGGACACTGCGGCAGATAGGCATCCTCGGAGCGCTGACCGTGTGGAGGACCGGCTGCTCCGACGACGTCTTTGGGAAGGGGTTGGGGCACCCAGCGTGCGGCTGCCCCTCCCCTTCCTTGCCCTGAAGACGGCGCTTTGTGCCGTCTGCTTAGCCCCTATGACACCTTTTTAAATATTTAAAAATGACTATCATGTCATCTCTTAACCTTCTCTTCTCCAGGCTAAACATACCAGCTCCCTAAGTCACCCTTCATAGGACATAGTTTCCAGAACTTTTACCATTTTGGTCACTCTCCACTAGACAAATTTCATCATGTCACCATGCTTGAATTGTGGTGCCCCAAAATGGATATAGTATTCCACCAAAGCAGAATAGTGGCACTATTACTTCCCTTGAACTAGACTCTATATTCTTATAGTATTATATTACTATAGTGTTATAGTGTTAGTGTTCTTTATTACAGGCATAAGTATCTTTATACAGTGCTTCAGTCATCCTTTTAAGGTAATTTATAGTTTAAAGAGCTATCTTGCAATGTAGTATATTACTACTCCCAGGTTAAAGGGGAGAGACGTGGGTGAGTAAGTGGAAGACATATGAGACTGAATGGAGTCTAAAGATGGAATTAGATGGAAAGCACATGAAAATGACAGCTTTGTGTCAAATTCCTCTCTACTGTAATAAAGTATAAGATCATTTATATGTCAGGTCAGTATATCCGCACTCTGTCTCTCTTTCATACACATACACCATAATCAGCAACTGCCAAGGACCTACGTGTTATACAGAGGAAGGGTGAGACTTGAGGGTGCAATTTGCCTTCCAGAATTGCCAATGTCGCCTCATAAAGAAAATCTGACAATACATTTGCTTCTCTACATTTCTGTTTGTTAGAATTATGTTAAGCAACCTTATTTCATAGGTTCATGGGCAGATAGATCTCCACTTCATGAAGCTGCATTTCAAGGGCGCCTACTGTCGTTGAAAACCTTGATAGCACAGGTAAGAACTCTGAAGCTTAATGAAGCAATTGTTTTTGCAAATACTCCAGAGATCATATTACAAACTACACAAATGAATAAAATGCAGAATGTACAAATACAAGGTAGACTGAGCAGTGATTGCCACCCCACAAACATTTCATGCGGTCTCCATCTTGTTTAAATTCTTGAATTAATAAAATTTGAAGATAAAGTTGTATTTACTAGACAGTTCTAAATAAAGTAACTAAATTGTGCAATCTTATACTAAAGAACTTGGTGGTCCCAGTGAATTCAGGCTTACACATGCATGGATATGTTTAGGATGGCATTGTCATACCTTCTACAATTTCTCGATTAGTGTTGTCACTGATTAATTGTCAGAGGTCACTGAGAAATCATAAATGACAATGTTTGAAAATATTTTTGTAATATCTCTATAAAATTTTCTTAGGTATCACAATTGAAGTTAGTTTTAACTATTAATTATAACTGTTGTTCTAAATGAAGTTAGTTTTAACTATTAATTACTGCTTAATTGCAGTTGTTTTAATTGTATTTGATTTAATAACTTTTTAAGGGGGGGAGGAGGGAATGATATTGTTTTAACTTACTGTGTTTTATTATCTGCTGTTCACCGCCTAGATTGGTTTTCCGCTGGGGCGGTATATAAATTATTATTATTATTATTATTATACAATAGTTTTGCTTCTGTAATTTACTCCCTTCCTTTATTAAATCAACATTTATTCACATGACTAAAAACAAATAAGGTTGATGTTGTTATTTTGCTTCTAAAACTTAATATATACATTCAGCTAAATCTTTAAGCAAAATTGAATCCTTTTCTAGATTTGTTTCAGAAACACACTATGGTGAAATTATTGGCTGGGTGAATCCCAACTAGAGTAGACCCATTTAATCAATAGTTGAATGATGAGTCAACACATAGGTAAATCCCATTGATTCAACAAGTCTACTTTAGCCAGGATTTAAGCCACTATTGCAATGGGGAGCAGGAGGAAAGGTCCTCTAGATGGTAGCTATGGGGCTATGCAGATGGGCAGCTCTGGGCTGCCCCTGCTAGCGGTGGATTGGGGCCATGGCAACCACACACCATGGCCCCAATCCTCCTTTTTGCTGCCCCTAAAAGAGCGGCAAAATGCTGCCCTAAGAGCCAGCGCCACAGCTCATTCGCGCCCTTTTGGCACGCAGCGTCAGGATGGCGTCGGGCTGTGGTTGGGGCAGCCAGCGTGTGGCTGCCCCACCCCAACTCCACCCCCAGGACAGCCCTTTAGGCCAGTCTGCAATGCCCATATGTAAACAGCACATAACAATCAATCTTTTCAAAACACAAAGTATTTACAATATTAAAAAATATTATTTTTCTGTAGTGTAGAATTGTTCAATTCTCCACAATCTTTGCTCACACCTTGCACACATATCATAGACAACTTTGCTAATATGTGTTTGCCTGTCTTTACACAAGTTCACCACAATACCTCCTGCTCCCCTGGGAAAAGCTAAGCCCACTAACTAACACAAGCCACACTGTATCACTTAATCACCAGCAATCTAAATGAGCTATCACGTTTAACCCTTCCATCATAGCAAGGACAGCTATCACTAGGTTCATACTGGTGAGAAGATTCCACTGCAGAGTAACTTGTGATGTTAACAATTTCTCTTCTTTGCTCCATCTTCCCCTATGCTTCCTCCAAAAAGCTCAGAATATTATTCATTATCTTGCCCCAAATTTTATCCTCAGAGCAATTCTATGGGGCATGTATTAAACCTCTTGGATCAAATTTATCATCAAAAAGTAAACTATAAATAACCATTAGAATTATGAAAATTGTCTATTCTAGAACAGTCACTGTTTTCATGAGAAGTTTTACTGAACTATAGATATGATCACTGTTGTTGCATGCCTGCAAGTCATACATGGGGTTTCTTGGCAGAATCTGTTCAAAGGATGTTTGCCCCTGTCTCCCTTCAAGGCTGAGAGAATGTAACTTGCCCAAGGTCACCCAGTGGTTTTTTGTTTTGTTTTGTTTTTTGTTTTTGCCAAGCAGGGATTTGAATCCTGGTCTCCCAGTGTCCTAGTCCAACACTGTTCAAAGCACTGTACCATGGTGGTGCTCTATGATCACTGTATAGAGCATTTTATTTAAACCAAAAGTAAGCTTCAGTTGAATAATGCTTTTTGTTATTATTTGAATAAGTTGCATGACTTTCTTCTGAATTCCAGGAATTCAATGTAAACATTGTTACAATAGACCGTGTTTCTGCCCTTCATGAGGCATGTCTGGGTGGCCACGTTGCTTGTGCAAAAGCGTTACTGGAACATGGTGCTCATGTAAGTACTACAGTATGCATCACCTTTCAGTACGATGAGAGATGCTTTTTCAAAGGGCACTGAGTAGCGGGATTCATTATATACTAATGGGATTGTCGTCATGAAAGGTGAATTATTCAATATCCTAACTTCACATTTATGCAAATAATAGGTAGCATGCAATCTATGATCCAGCCACATTTGGCTAGAGTATAGGCTGGAATTTGGTATCAGCTACTTAGGGCCTCTGCTGACTGGTCCAAAGGGCTTGCCTGGAGGTAGAATTGGGGTGGGGAAACTGCACGCCAGCCACCCCAACCCCATGCTGATGCCATCCTGACGCCACGTGCCATTATGCACGGTGCGTGGTATCAGGACACCCTCCCGGTGCAGCGTTCTGACATGCTGCGCCAAAAAGGGCGAGGAAGAGCCATGTGCTGGCTCTTAGGGCGGCCTTTTGCCGCTCCTAAAAGGAGCAGCATTTTGCTGCTCTTTTTGGGGCGGCAAAAGGGAGGATGGGGCCATGGCATGTGGGGTTGCTGTGGCCCCGATCTGCAGAGGCATTTAGCTAAGTATAGGATGGAAGGATGGAAGCGTCATTCACCTGTAATTTGACTGCTAGCAGAATGGACATCCTTTTCCACATGTAGCTGATGCCCTGTAAAGTAGGTTTAGGGGTGAGCTATCACAATCATGATTGTGATCATGAATACGAAACAGTGCCCAAGATTTACTCATCCATTAAGGTTTCATATTCATGATAGTTGCTTAGTCATGATTGTGACACTAGTGCCATGATCGTAACTCGCTGCAAACCTACTTTACTGGGCATTAGCTGTATGGGGAGAAGGAGGTCCATTGTGCCAGCAAATGGCACATGGGTGAATGAAATTTCTGTCAGGTCAGGTCAGGAGAGGTTACACAGCTAGGCATACTTAAATGATACAGAAGTCTAGGTGTAGTTTTCAGTTCTAGTCACCAATATCTTGAAAGGATATCATGAGTACTAAAAGGTAGAAGAAAAAGACAACCATAATGGAACACCTTTCCTATAAATAAAGGCTAAAATGTTTCTGTCTTTGTAGTTTAGAAATAAAAGTAATCAAGTAGGAGGTGAACAAGATAGAGATTTACAAATCAGGTGGTAAAAGTGATGAGAAATATGTTTTTCTCTTTCTACCTGGGAGAGAATAATCTGAAAAACTAACTTTTCCAACCTGTGAATATAACACAAATGGAATCACTGTCATATCACGAGGCAATGGCCCCTAACAGAGGTGGCTACAAGAGGAGCTTAGAGGAATTCATGGAAGACAGCTGTCTGTTAGCTGTAATAGCTAACTGGAATCAAAGCTGGTACACCTTTCAAAACCAAATGCTAGAGAGTATTGATTTTGTGCACTCTTGCTTGCAGGTATCCAAGAAGCTGTCTCAAGAAACAAGTTGTTGATGTGAGAGAGCCCTCTTGTGGTCTGGCAGGGATCTTCCTGCCAATTAACAACAAAACAACAACAACAACAAAACAAAACAAAACATGAACAACCCTTAGCTTTTTGCCACTTTGTTTAGGAACAAAAGAAAAACTACATAATTCATTCAATATTTTTAAGACTGCAGTTATTACTACCCCTCACCTAATGCTGCTCTCCCAAATGGTTGTCTTTTATAGCTACAAGTTTATTTTTATTTATTTAATTTATATCCTACCTTTCTTCTTGCATAGGACCAAGCAGTGGCATCCCTTTGTTTGGTGTCACCCAGTGTAGGGGGGTATGGGGGGGGGGGGCTGCCCCAACACTCTCTCCTCCCAATGCCTCACTTGCCTGACCCCCAGTGCATGCTGCTTGGTGGCCATGCTGTGGCCTCCAATGGTGGTTTGGGATCCAGTGTGGCTGCTTGGGCTGCTGCTGGGGTGGTGGTGGTGCAGCTCTGGACAGCCATTTGGGATTTTGCGCGGCTGCTGGGCAAGCAAGAAAGGTACACAATGCCCTTTCTTGCTTGCCCAGCTGCTGCACCAGTCCCACTGGGTGTGCACCCCCCCTGGGGTGTCACCTGGTGCAGTATGCACCCCTGCACCCTCCTAGTGGTGCCACTATACCAAAGGCATCTTGTATCTAATTAAAACAAGATACCACTGAAAAAATACAATTAGTACAAAAGTTGAATGATAAACTAACAAATCTATTAAAAACACAAACTTAAAACACAGTTTAAACATAATCAGACAGCAAAATCACAGGCTTATTAAAAGCTCCCTCTGCCACAGTTTGTACTTTTTAATTTCCAGTTAGGATGTAGATGGGGTGGGACGTATATGGCCCTTCACATACTATTGATTCCAGCTCCCAACTCAATGACTATGCTGGCTAGAGCTAGAGAAATTATACTCCAAAAACAGCTGGAGGGGTGCACTCCCCCCCTTAGTTAAGATCAAGACCAGCTATTGAGATGAAGAGGTCATGATATAGTGGGCCCTTGGTATCTACTAGGGTTTGGCTCCAGGACCCCTGTGGATACCTAAATCTATGGATGCTCAAAAGTCCCTTTATGTACAATGGCATATGAAAAGGGAGTCCATTATATCAAATAATAAAATCAAGGTTTGCTTTTTGGAATTATTTTTGATTATTTTCAATGCAGATGGTTGAATCGATAGATAAATAATTCACAGATACAGAAGGCCAACTGTAGAAGAAAATATTCACAGAGAAATTACAATTTGGGATCTGGGAGTCTACTGGGGTCATGTAATGGAGTGGGACCTTGTTATCCGCTGGGGCTTGGTTCCAGTATCCCGTGGATAGATAACAAAATCCATGGATGTTCAAGTCCCACTAAATATAATGGCAGAGCAAAATTGTGTTCCTTATATAAAATGGAAAATCAAGGTTTGCTATTTGAAATTTATACTTTTTCTGAATATTTTCAAACCCGTGGATGCTTGAATCTGTGGATAAAAAATCCGTGGGTAAGGAGGGCCGACTGTACATCTATCTTGCTAAAGCTAAGTCCATCTGAAGGATGTCCTATATGGAGGCCCATGTGATTTGTGGGAGCCATATGTATAGTTCCATAATGGAAGTATCGTGGGTTTATTAATACATTAATAAATAAACTCCACAGTCAGTGGATTATAATACAGTGGGGCCCTTCCCATATGTGGTGACCCTCTACCCCCCCCCCCCACATAAGGGAAAAATGCATATGTTCAAGCCCCACAGAAAACAATGGCCACAATGGCTCTTTGTGCACTGCGTGGTGTGCATGCTGTGTGTGTGCATGCCATTTTGTCTTCCCAGGCTTGCCATATGCGTAAGCTCAAAGCTGCATATGGCAAGCCCTCGTATGGCATGGGTGCACCACATTTAGAAGTGATCTCTCCATGAGCCACTTTTCCATTCTGCCTGATGAAATCTCAATGTAACTAAAATAAAAAAAATTAAAAAATGGAATATTTCACAGCAACAACTGTTGTTTCCATAAGATTACTTACTTCTACTATAGTTTTTTTTTTAAAATAACGAAGCACCATGTATTGATCAATAAGCTTATCAAGTCCAGCACTGGAAGCCCCAAGCGAGCATTTCATGGATTTCTTTATAAGTTAGCAGAAAAGTCTTTACCCTTTCTCTATTACAGGATCAGGAAAAATGTAGCTTACCAAAGATTGTTTTTGTGGTTCTCGGCACCTCCAGAATCCATGGACTGGCCTTTTTCTGTTCCAAAAAGAGGGTGAAGGCTCCAAGAAGCTTTCAGGCACAACAATTTGCCTTTTCTATAGGTGATGAGGCCACCCTGTACTGTTTAACATTTAAAACAAATACCCATTTCTGAGAATTTCAGCCATTTTGGTTTTGGTGTTATTTATATTTTGACAGTATATGCACCTCTCAGAAGATCATGGAGCATAAAAGTGGTCCTAGACCTGCCACAATTACCCAACCCTGATCTAACATATGATACTGTGTGTTTGGCAAGACTGCTGAAGAAGGCTGATATGTCTTACCTACATGCAACTTCTGGACAACAATGAGTTTTGCTTTCCTTCACACTCTCTGCGGCCTGCATGACAAGAGTTATTTATAGCGCACTTCTCTGACCATTCTCTTATAACTGAGATATTGATCAATTTACCAGAGGGAGCTCTGCAATGTATTAATAATCTGTTCTCAAAAATGAAGCAAGTTCTTGAGAGTTCATTGATACAAAGTGCTTGGATGTCTAACAGCATCCATCTTTTGCCCGGTTCTGATTTAGTTCTATGTTGTAGGTCAATGCAGCCACCATAGATGGGATCACACCTCTGTTTAATGCTTGTTGTAGTGGCAGTGCGGCTTGTGTCAACATGTTGCTTGAATATGGTGCAAGGCCACAGCTGGAGAATCACTTCACTTCACCAATTCATGAATCTGTAAAAAGAGGTAATAGCAAAATTTGGAATGATTAGAGTTAAAAAACAGAATCTTGAATTTTTTTACACAGCAGGGGCAACCTTCTGCCTTCTCCTAAAGATTATGCCAGGTTACCCTTGTTTGCAATGCCTAGCTGTGTTTTATTTTACATAATCCTTGACCTATAGGCTATAGAGCATCAGGTACCTATCATACTGGGCTGCCTTCTCTCTTTCTGGCATTGTGCAAATATGTGCTCAGAAAAGTCTGATGATACAGGACAAAAGGGTCCCCGTGTCTCTTGCAGCACTATAGTTCAACAAGTTCATCTCCAGTCTGTCTTTATACAGGCCACAGAGAGTGTATGGAGATCCTTTTAGCCAATAATGTAGATATGGACCAAGAACACCCACAGCATGGAACACCACTTTATGTGGCCTGTGTGCATCAGAGGATAGATTGCGTCAAGAAACTTTTGGAACTAGGTACGTGTGTGTTGGGGAAGGACATTCATAGGTACTACGCTAAGATATTTCTCATTCTTTCATTTTATTTTTCTCATTAGTAAATGACTATTGTTCTCCTTTTCCTCCTTTACTGAGTGAAGCATGTGTGTTGTATGTCTGTTTGCACACATACGTGCCTATCTAACAGCTCTCAAACATTTAAAAGACAGAATGTATATTTCAATATTCACAATTAGAAGATGTTTAAAACAAGTCTCTTTTAATCAAAACTTTTAGTTTACAGTATTTGGTACAATATATATTTGGTTTGGAATGGACAACTATTCCTGAATGGTGCTGCTCATGTTGCTACCGTTTGCCACTGGTTCTTTCCTCAGTTAAAGCTTTAACACTAAGATGTTTTTGTTCTTCTTGTTGTTGTAATGTGCTTTCAAGTTAACTCTGGCTTGCAGAGGGTTTTATTTGCAAGATTTGGTCAGAGGGGATTTGCCTTTGCTTCTCTCTGAGGCTGAGGGAGTGTGACTTGTCCAACATCACCCAGTGGGTTTCCATGCTGGGGGGAGATTCAAACTCTTGTCTCCCAGAGTCCTAGCCTAACACCCAAACCACTACACCTCTCTGTGAATAGTTATTTAACAATACCAATAAGGGATAAACTCATGATAGAAATTCAATTTTGTTTGCTTTATTGTGTTTCTATGTAGTGATAACCAGTTTGCTTTAATCTCAATGCAGGAGCTAATGTTGATCTGGGTAAGCGACTGGATACCCCACTTCATGCAGCAGCTAGAAAATCTAGTGTGGAAATTATCAACTTGTTAACAGACTACGGGGCCAACTTGAAGTGCAGAAATTCTGAATACAAATGTGCCCTTGATCTTGCTGCACCAAATAGCTCTGTTGAACGAGCACTATTGCTTCGGGAAGGTAAGTTTCAAAGGTTCCCCTCCATCTTCTTTCTTGCAAATGACTGAGCCTTGAACTGAATTATTATGTATTGATTGGATACACAAATATCCATGACTAGCTATTAAGGATTTGAACCAATCAGATCAGGTTTGTACAAATTAGGAGGTACGGAAAGTATACGTCTGAAAATTCAGGAAACTATTTTTGTAGCATTTTGAATCTCTGGAAGCATGTATTGATATATAAAGTCCTCCCAAAAGGGAAATGGCAATCTTTACATTGTAGGGTTCATCTGTGTCAGGGGTATTGGGCTTGGCCCCTTTATATACACCTCCTTGTTATGCCCACCACCCTCAAAAGTACTGGTTTACTTCCAAGTTAAAGTACTGGTTTTATTTCCAGTTCTCCTGAACCTAAGGATGCATTTACATTGTAGAAATAATGAAGTTTGACACTACTTTAACTACCGTGGCTCCATCCTACAGAATCCTGGATTTGTAGTTTTGTAAGACACCAGGACTCTTTAGCAGAGAAGGATGAAAACCATATAAAATGACAAATCCTAGAATTCCACAGGATGGCACTACAGCATGTCAAGTGGTTTCAAATTGCATTATATCTACAATATCTAAAATAGCCCATGATGACATTACTCCCACCTACCCTGTTGGAGTTGTAGGGGCATTTTTTTGAAGAAGAAAAAACTGTGAGAAGGTTGAGGTCCTAAAAATGACTTGAAAGGCACTTGTCACTCAGAAACTGTACTTTCTCCACCCTATATAGCTCAGATTTCCCCCCACCTCAATGCCTAGCTCAGATTTTAATAACCAAATTCATGCAGTGATTAAATATGTGCTACACAGTGGTTCAACAGCTCTTTTATTGAACTAAATCAGGGATCGTAACTGCAACCCTCCAGATGATTTTAAGTTGCGACTTCCAGAATTTCTTATTCTTGATTATGCTGGGTAGGATTGGTGGGATAGGTAGGTCAAAAACATCTGCAGCATCAAAGTTCTCCATCCTCATATAAATGTTAGGTCATGTATATCACCCGCACTTGATGATGCTAGATTCACAATCCCAGGGTGTACTATATTTTTCCCCATTAATATATCCTTAAATTATATTTAGAATTCCCACAAACCTTTTGATTTTTTATTTTGCTGCAGGCCCTCCTCGACTTGCCCAGCTGTGCCGGCTGTGTATTCGAAAATGCTTGGGACGATCATGTCTTTATCTAGTCAACAAGCTACATCTTCCTGAACGACTTGAAGATTTTCTTTTGTTCCGATAGTTTTATAGTTGTTAATTTGTGTATGTGCCTTCAAATCAATTGTCAACTTATGGCAACCCCATGAATTTCATAAGGTTTTCTTAGACAAGGGATACTTATGAGGTGGTTTTATCAGTTCCTTCCTTTGCAATATAGCCTATATCACCTTGGTGGTCTCCCACCCAAGTACTAACTAGAGCTGACTCTGCTTAACATCCAAAATCAGACAGGGGAACTTATCACACTGATAATAAGGCCGGCTTACCTGAGCTGGCTTAAAATTTAAAATGGGCAGCATCCTGAAGGATTTAGCCACCAAAATTGCTGCCTGGGTCCATCCCCACTTGCAGGGGCACTTAGCGCGCCTCTTTTCGAAGCTGGGAGTTTTGCGGCTTAAGGAAATGGCCACCGGAAGGACCCTGTGAGCGGGGATGGACTCAGGCTGGACTCGGGCAGCAGATTCAGCAGCTAAATCCTTCTGATAACATCAGGATGCTGCCCATTTTCAATTTTAAGCTGGTTTTATTATAGGTGCAATAAAGTCCAGGATTGGGTACCTTTAGGATATTTAAGTTGCTATTAGTTGTTAGTAGTCTGGCCAAAAAGGAAAAGAAAGAAAGAGAAGAAACAGCAGAAAAATTGTTTACTCTTAAAATATTAAACCAAGATGAAAATCAGCAAAAACAAAGGCATCAATTACTCTTTAACCTTTTTTAAAATCACTATTAATACAGCAAAACTGAAGGTGATAGGTGCATTATTTTCTGCAGAAAGCCCTTTCTATGGGCTGTTGAAAATATGCTTCTCTTAATACTTTGTCCTGAGCCAAGCCAGCTTCCTTCAGTATTCACAAAATAGAGTACCCATAGGGAAAAGTGAGCTATACTAATTATGAACATTTATTGGGTAGCAACCAAAGTCATAATTCAAGTAAAAGTTTATTTCAAATTAAATACTACAAACAGGAAAATGTAACTGCAGTTAGTGGTAATATTTGTGGTGATTGAGGGGCTGTACAGATGGGCAAAAAGACGTGCTTTCAGGCTGACTTGGAGGCTTGACATTTAGATGACGCGCGCCTAAAAGGGGGCAGGAAAATGCCCTCTAGGTGCCATATGCCGGGAAAAGCCGCTCCAAAAAGGAGCAGCTTTTTCCCGCTTCTTAGGAAAGATGTGCACTTTCGCATGTGTATATGTATGCAGCAACACCAGTGCATTAGAAAAGGGCACCAGAGATTTAAAGGCACCACCGCACATGCGGCGGAAATTGAGTCGGTGATCCAGAGCATGCACCTACAATGCAGGCGTTAATTTAAAGCGCCCTATGTTTCCAGGTGTGGATGCACTTTAATATTAGAACCTTAACCCTAATTGTAACCCTAACCCTAATTGTAACCCTACACATGCGCCCTAGTAACTGTTCTCTGTTATGACCATAAATGCATTACATCGCATGTACACTGACTGACAGCATGCACAGTAGTTTGCATAAAAGAGGCTTTTGTGACCTCTTCTGCGCAGGTGTGCAGGTGTGCATAAGACCTGCAGACCACTTTCTGGCATGCTTGTGGGGGGGGGGGGGCTCCTGGAGTAACATTTGTCTGTGTGTCCTGTTGACCGTCTCCCTTGCATGACCCCCAGCTGCATGTATCCAGTCTGTCCACACAAACCTCCCTTGCATGTACCTCTCCCTCCCCCCTGATCTGTGTGGGACATGTTTTGTGGAGGACGATGGAATAGGTGTCTTTTCAGTTGACAAATTCGTCCCTTCGCCCCAAGGGTGGCACAATCAGACGGCACCCACTACTTAGGGAAGCTAATGTCAGTGAATCCTTGCATGATCTGTGGGTGTATGACAGGTCCTGTGCAGGTGCACAGGAATGCTGAACATCAGTCAACTTTGTACAGAAAAAATGACAGACTCTATGCCATCTTATGACATGTTCTGTACAGGTCCACAGGGATGCTGAACTTCAGTCACCTTTGTACGCAGAGAGTGATAGACTGTGGAGGGATGCAGACAGCGGCCTTGGGCCGCCCTGGCAAACGGTGGATGAGGCTGAGGCTACCAGATGGGTCAGCCCTGATCCTCCCTTTTGCCAGCCCAGAAAAGAGTAGCAAAATGCTGCTCCTTTCAGAGCTGGCAAAAGGGCGCCCTAAGAGCCGCCACATGGGTAATGGTGCATGGCATCAGGACGTCTTCGGGGAGGGGTTGAGGCGGCTGGCGTGTGGCTGTCCGTCCCCATCCCTGCCTCCAGGACGGCCCAAAGGGCCTGCCTGTAGAGGCTCATTATACCAGCCTATGACATGTTCTGCGCAGGTGCGCAAGTTTAACGGGATGTGCCCCTGCACACATGCGCATGCGTCTGATATAATGGGGAAAAAAATTAAAGCACCCACTGCTGGTCTGTGCAGTTGCTCTGTGTCCCTTCAGGGCCTCCTCGGGGCTGGCTGTGCGGTTGGCGGGGCTTCAATACGGCCTCAGAAAAGCTGCATTGACTGCCCCCCAGTGTGGTTGCTCTGTCCCCATTTAGGGCATCCTTGGGGCAGGTAGTGCGGTTGCTGTAGCTTAGGGAAAATGCAGCTTCATGTCACCTTTTCCTGCCCGTCTGTACATCCCCTGAATCATGTTATTTTAATACTATCCTGTAGCATCCTGCAATTTAAAACTTTTCAGCCTTTTTAATGCCACATATGGTTATTAGCGATGTATTTTCTTAGAAGTGTATAAAGTTCTCTTTTACTACCAGTACTACTTGCTTAAAAAGTGCTAGAAAACAGATCATAATCAGTTTTTTGAGTAAACACAATATGTCTAGCTGCATTTCATTTCAAGCATACTCCACCTTGAGCCACTAACTGGTATTGTCTCATGCCTTTTTTACAGAGCTTTCAAAATTGTTCATTTAAAACAGTGACTCCCAAACGCTGGTCTTCCAGATATTTTGGACTTCAACTCCCAGAAGCCCAACCAATTTGGCCAACAGCCAGGAATTCTGGGAGCTGAAGTTCAAAACATCTGGGGGACCAAAGTTTGGGAATCACTGATTTAAAACATTGGGCTGGAAAAAATGTGTAGGAAAATATGCATTATATTCATTTGCTACCACATCCAATATCTACACCTTTCCTTTTATAATGCAGAAACCTTATTTGATAGTTAGCTAATTAGTCATTCTTAGTTCTTTCACAGTCCATTTCTTTATTTATAGAAAATGTTATCTAGTCATCATCCTGACCACAGCATTTGGACCAGCCGAAGTTTCCAAACAATTTCCAAATAGGGTTGCCATAATTCTCTAAAACCAACCCAGGACAAAATGTAGGACAAAATTTAGGCCCATAGTAGGACATTCAGGAGAAATGGGGGACATGACCAACTAAAAGCCAAAAACATTAATATTTTTTTTTTAAAAAAAAAAACCACCATTAATATAAATCAGGAGTCGGCAACCTACGGCCTGCGGGTTGGGTGCGGCCCGAGGAGGCCTTGGGACCGGCCTATGGCCGGTCCCGCCGCCGCCATCCTGCATGTCTTGGCACGCCACACACGAGCACAGCCACCACTTTGGAATGGCCCACAGTGGGCCCTTGGGAAGGCTGCACCGTGGCTGCGCCAGGCGAATTTGCCCGCCTTGGGCTGGGGGGGGGGCTTTCCAAGGCCCAGGGAATTCCCCCCGCGTGGGGGGGCCGGCTTCCAAAATGGTGCAAAGGAAAGCAGCTTCATTTAGCAGCTTCATTTATATACCGCTTCATATCGTGCTATGGGATGTCTAAGCGGTTTACAACTGTGAGCTGATTGCCCCCCAACATCTGGGTACTCATTTTAGCGACTTCGGAAGGATGCAGGCCTGAGTTGAGCCTCAGCCCTGGCTGGTATTGAACTCGCAACCTTGTGGTCTATGAGTGAGTGGCTGCAGTACAGGCATTTAACCACTGTGCCACCAGGACACGGGCACCATTTTGGAAGGCCCACGGTGGCTGTGCAGCTGCCGTTGGGCGCTGCCCCGGGCAAATTCGCCTGGGCCTCCTTACGGTTGCTGCGGGCGAATTCGCCCGCTGGGGGCACGGGGGGGCCTTTCCAAGGCCCAGGGGATTCCCCCCTGCATGGGGGGCCTTCCAAAATGGCGCCCGCATTGTGCAGGGCGAATTAGCCTGCCCCCCCCGTGGCCTCTGCGGGTGAATTCGCCCACCACAGGCGGGTGGGCCTTTCCAAGGCCCAGGGAAGCCTCTCTGCATGCGGGGGGCTTCCAAAATGGCATCCACGTCACGCGCGCATGCTCACGTGGTGACAAGTACGCACGCGTGCAACCACGCACGCCTTCCCCCATGCCATCCGGAAACAAAGATTGCCGACCCCTGATATAAATGCATGCTTCTTATAAGTCATGCTCAAAATGGAGGAGATTTTGATACTATTCTTGGGCAGAAGGCAGAAATGTAGCTCTTCCTTTCTGGCCAACATAAAACTATCAACAACCCACCCAGTGAAGCCTAGCAGGCCCTGGGCCTCCTTCCTAGGCTTGCCATAAGTCGGAAATGACTTAGAGGCACACAACAACAACAGCAACAAGATCTAAGTTGGTCCTTGTCCACTGGTTCCCCCCGTCCTTGAAACTTCCCCACAGAAAGGGACCCCCATCTCTGAAGGTAGGAAACATGGATTCCTCTATTTCTAGGGCTGCAGAAATAACCCACTTTGGCACCACTTTAACTGCCATGGCTCCATGCTATGGAATTTTAGGGATGGCAGTTTTGTGAGACATTTAGCCTTCTTTGGTCCAAAAACACACTGCAAAAATAATCCAGTTTGAGATCACTTTAAACTGCAATGGCTCAGTGCTGGGGAATCCTGGGAACTGGAGTTTTGTGAGAGAGTGAGCTCTGGGGCCACCATAAACTACAATCCCCAGGATTCCATAGCCAACTGACAAGGCAGTTAATGTGGGGAACAAATTTGGTTATTTGTGCACTGCGGATGCAACCCAAGGCTTGTGTACGTGGTATGGGAGGAGGTCAATGGAGGAGTGACACCATGGTCCAAAACCCACTGCAGAAATAATCCATCTTGAGACCAATTTAACTGCCTTGGCTCCATGCTAGGGAATTCTGGATTTCTAGTTTTGTGAGACATTTAGCCTTCTCTGTCAAAGAGAGCTCTGGTGCCACAACAAACTACAATCCCCAGGATTCCTTACCACTGAGCCAGGGCAGTTCAAGCAGTCTCAAACTGGATTATTTCTATAGTGCGCTTGCAGCACAGGAGCATTTCACTCTGTGTTTGGGCCATGCCCTCCTCCCCCATTTTCCTGGAAGGCTCTCCAATTTGTCTTCCTGAGCAGCGAGGGAGGCCTCTGGACACCCTTTTTGTGGCCCTTCCTTGGGTCTCTCTTCTTGGCCCCCACCCGCTTCCTTCCTTTGGGCAAAGAAGGGGGACTCTCTTCCCCAGCTGCCCTCTTGGTGCCTCCTCCTCACATTCTTCCCCTCAGGTCAGGAACTGCTCACCGATGGGAGACAGAGACCAGGGGGGTGCTGGAGGAGGAGGAAGACCGTGGCTGGGTCAAGGCCTACCAGGGCCTAACCCCTCCTATTGGGACCCTCGCTGGGCAGCACGGCCTAACCCCTCCCAACCCCCAAGCAAGGCCTACCTGGCCTAGGTCTAGGCCTAGGCCTCGCTATTGCTGCCCGCCACTGCCGCCATGGACAGAGAGAGGTAGCAGTGGCTGAGGAGGCCCCAACCCTCCCCCAGCCCCAAGCAAGGCCTCCCATAGCCCTGGCAAGCAAGGTGGTGCCCCCCAGCCCCAACACACACACACCAGGCCCAGTGAGTGCTGCGAGGCCTACTGGGCCCTTGGATCTCTTTGCCGCTGCCTAAAGTCTGTCTCCACCACTCTGTCTATGCTGAAGGAAATGCTCCTCCTCCTCTGGGCCGCTACCCTTGTGGGAGACAGGGGACGGGCTTCCAGCTCCTCTGTCTCCATTAGCCAGGACCAGAAGAGGATTAGTTTTTCTATTCCACAGCCAAGAGAGAGTGGCTGCAGGCCTGTGGCAGAGGCAGGGGGAGAGCTTGGTTGGCCAGGGCCAGGGACATTTTTTTAAAACCAGGCCGGGACATTCCCAAGGCTCAAAAAATTGGGACTATCCCGGCTAAAACTTGGATATGGCAACCCTATTTACAAAAGCAGTCCAACGGAAAGTGTGTTGCAGTAATCCAATTGAGGTGTAAACAAGGCATGTGTTATTGTGGCCAGATCTTCTCAAGGAATAGACATAGCCAGTGCACTAGCTTTAACTGTGCAGATGTACTCCTGGCCAAAGCTGATACCTGGCACCCAGGCTCAAATCTGAATCCAAGAGTAGACCTAAGCTACAAACCTTAGATTTTAGAAAATGTATAACCCTGTACAACATATTCCCTGATCTAAAACTGTAAGATGAGCTTCAGAATTCTTTTTATAACTCCTGTGTAGTTTACAACAGCCTATTGTGTGCATCAGATCTATAACAGGAGATCTAACAGATCTATAATTTATTCAGCCCACTTTAACTGATGTTTACTAAATCCACCATCAGTTACCCTAATTAAGCACAATTGTTGTTGTGCCTTTAAGTCATTTCCAACTTATAGCAACCCTATCATGGAATTTTCTTGGCAAATTTCTTCAGAGGGGGTTTGCCATTGCCATTCTCTGAGGTTGAGAGTGTGTGACTTGCTCAAGGTCACGCAGTAGGCTGATCTAAAATTTCATGGTTCCATGTGACTTTAGGCTTGACTATCTGTTGTCCTTGTTCTTGTGTGCCTCAAGTCATTTTCACTACCCTATGGTTATCCTAAAGCAAATCTCACAGGATTTTCTTGTCAAGATTCGTTCAGAGGAGGTTTGCCCTTGCCTTCCTCTGAGGCTGAGAGAGTGACTTGCCCAAGATCACCCAGTGGGTTTTCATGGATGAACAGGGATTCAAACCCTGGTTTCCAGAGTCATAATCTAATGCTCAGACCGCTGCACTACATTGGCTTTCATACTAGTTGATGTGCACAATGCCATTTCCCTTCCTTTTCTTTTTTTGGTCCATTTAAATGCATAACAAATCAAGCCAGTTCCTATAACTGAAGTATATACCTGGTGTAACCACCTGTTGTAAAGAGGAATGAGTTAACATGTCAATGCTGCAATTACAACAGGCATACTGCTTGAAGTAAAATAAACTCATCGCTCCTTTTACTTTTTACAAAGATAAATGGTACCAGATCTGTAACAACTGAACAGTTACTTTCAATCTGTGAAAAACTACCTGCTCATAAAAGCTATATGTAATTTCCATTGCCATTAAGAGCTAGATGCACTTATGTACTTATCTGTGTATAGCAGAATGCTCTCAGTTTAGACTCACATTTTGAATCTTGACCTAATGGAGCTATGAATCATCTCAGTGAGGATTGGCTGATCTCTTCAGAAAACTGTTGTTCGTTTTGCCAAAAGACTATCTTCTTGTCAATGCACTAGCCTTTGTGGTGCAGTATTATTGAGTCCCAGATTGGTCCATAGACTGCCCACTACTGCAGACCTACTTAGCATGGTATTGGTTAGGAAGCCAGCTTTATTTGTAGCTGTCCTATTGAACACTATGAATAAAATGGAATTTGCTGTCCAAGTGATCCCTTTGCCTACATACTTCTGTAGGTGAAGCAAATGCTATAATTCTGTAGAGGGAAATGGAGTGTCTGCTGCTGCAGAAAAGCAGGGAAGGACATTTTGCAGATGAAAACTGGGACACATGTGTGCAAGCAATAGAGCGTAGTCAAGATGGCAAATGTTATTAATGAGAAAGAAAAGCTAAGAGAAGATATTGTAGTTTGCTTTTGCCTGATTCCACACAGAAGGGCAAGATTCTGCCCCTCTTCTCCTCCCCGTTGAGTTGAGTACTAAGTCTATTTGTGAAAAAACAAAAGTGGGAGGAGAAAGAAACTGGGACATTTTAAAAGCAGCTGAAAATGTGGAATGACAGAGAGTTAATTGGTACAGTCCCTGCCAAACTGGAAAGCTGGAGGATATGAACACTGCACTTGAGGCAGCTTGTTCAGATGGAATGATGAATTTTAATCAAGCTTTGACAATTAATCAAAATACTGAAGTGAACTGTAGTAGATGACCTGTGTTTGACAAAAACAAACAAACAAACAAACCCAACTAAACTAAACTAAACGAGCATAACATCCATTCCATTTAATAATTAAAATTATTTCCATGTGGGTCTATATACAGTATATATATATATATATATATATATACTGTATATAATGTCTTGGTCCTCCTAAAGAAATTATTTCAGTAAATAATTTTGCTTTAGTGTTCCTTCTAACTCATCATGTGCTAGGGATGAAATTCCTTACTAATTTCACTCTTGAACTGAGTAGCTTTAGCAGTTTCCTTCCTGTCATGATAAAATCTTCAAAAACTGTAATTTTCAAAGACTATTCACAGTTCAGGACGTATTCTTCACAACGTTTGTATTTGGTATTAGGAAAAGCTGTGCATCAAGAGCTTTGATGTCAGGGAATAGGCAGGAAATCCAGTCTATTGCCTCATTCTGCACATCTTTTCACTTGTGGCATCTTATTGGGCCATCTCTGCCACTAATATGAATAAAAACTAAGGTGGTAGTTGTCCATGTTGAGATTCATCCTGTTCTTCTACTAACAGGACTAAAAATAAGAACCAAAGAAGGGATCCGCTGCAGGGGTAGGAGTGGACTTAATACGAAATGGTAACACCATCTCTAGTCCAAGAATGTATCCACTTACATTTTCTTGCATTATCCCATCTTACCACACGCTGATACTTGGTGGCCTTCATCACTTAAGAGAGTTTTCTGTGTTTCTGTTTCCCTTTGAGGAGACATTGAGCCTTCCTCTGTGGTCTCATTCATCATACAATTTTGCTGTTACTGTTAATTGCCTTCAAGTCAATCTTGACTCATGGCAACCCTATGGATGAGACATCTCCAAGACCTTCTGTCATCCAGTACTCTGCTTAATTCCTGCAACCCCTTCATACCTGTGACCTCCATCCATCTGTCATGTGGCCTTCCTCTCTTCTTACTTCCCTCCACATTTCCCAGCATTAATGTATTTTCCAATTAGTCCTCCATTCTCATTATGTGTCCAAAGTACGACAGCCTCAGTTTGGTCATCTTGGCTTCCAGGGAGGTTTCTGGCTTGATCTGCTCTAGGACTCACTTGTTTGTCATTTTGACGGTCCATGGGATCTTCAACACTCTTCTCCAGCACCAAATCTCAAAGGAATTGATTTTCTTCCTATCATCTTTCTTAACTGTCCAGCTCTTACATCCATACATGGCAATAGGGAATACGATGGCTTGTATGAGTCTAACTTTTAACTTTGCATTTTAGAATCTTTTCTTGTTCTTTCATAGCCACCCTTCCCATTCTTAATCTTCTTCTGATTTCCTGACTGCAGTCCCCCTTTCTATCAATGTTTGATCCCAGGAGAGATGCAGTGGCTCATGTGGTTAAGACACTGACTCTGTTGATTGCAAGATCAGCAGGTTGGCAGTTTGAGGTGCAGGTGCTGACTGATGGGGTGAGCTCCTGTCACTAGTTCCAGCTTCTGCCAACCTAGCAGTTCGAAAGCATGCAAATGCAAGTAGATATATAGGTACCACTTTGGTGGGAAGGTAAACAGGGTTCTGTGCAATCATGCCGGCCACATGATCACAGAGTAGTCTCTGACAATGCTGGCTTAACAACGGAGATGAGCACCACCCCCTTAACACGACTTGACAACCTTGTCAACTGGGAATACCTTTACTTTTACCTACCTTGATCCCAGGTATGGGAATTCTTTTATTATTTCTATTTCTTCATTGTCTAGGTTAAATTTGTGAAGCTCCTCGGTGGTCATTATTTTTGTTTTCTTTATGTTCAGTATTAATTCTGGCTTTGCACTTTCTTCTTTGATCTTCCTCAGTAGGTGTTCCAGGTCTGTGAGCTTTTCTGTGGGTACTATGGTATCATCTGCATATCTTAGATTGTTGATATTCCTTCCTCCTATTTTCACTCCTCCTTCTTCTGTGTCCAAGCCTGCTTTCCTTACAATATGTTCTGCACATAAGTTGAATAGGTAGGGTGATAGGATGCAGCCTTGTCTGACTTCTTTGCTAATTGGGAACCATTCTGTTTCTTCATGTTCTGTTCTGACAGTAGCCTCATGTCCTGAGTACAGATTCCTCATCAGTACTACCAGATGTGTTGTCAATCCCATGTCTTTAAGAACGTTCAAAAGCCTTTCAAGATCAATACAGTCAAAGGCTTTACTATACTGTATAAAGCACATGCTTTATAGAATACAATACATCATACAGTACATCATACAATAGCTCTCTTTATATGTACTATGTAAGTACTCTGAATGCACACAGAGGGAGAAGTGGGAGAGCAGGGGCAGAAATTACACTGCAATAAGTATAGTTCCTAATTATGTGAACAGAAACTGTAATAGTGGTTTGTACTCATCTACAATTTATGCATGCATAGGATCACTTCTAGGCATTGATGGAATATTTTTAGGTGAGAACAGACCTTACTGCCACATGCACTGCATATACAGTGAACATGGGACAAGGGCAAGATTTCTATGGGCCTTTGCAGACTGCTTGAAAAAGTGCAAACTGAGTCCACTTTAACTGCCCTGGCTCAGTGCTAGGGAATCATGGGAATTGTATTTTTTCTGAGACATTGAGCCTTCTCTGTCAGAGAGCTCTGGTGCCACAATAAACTACAGTTCCCATGATTCCCTAGCACTGAGTCAGGACAGTTAAAGTGGACTCAATTTGCATTATTTCTGGCAGTCTGCAAAGGCCCTATGTTACTCATGTTGGTGGAGCAAAATGTTGCAAAGCAAAGCAGCTTCATTTATATACCGCTTCATATCACGCTATGGAATGTCTAAGCGGTTTACAACTGTGAGCTGATTGCCCCCCAATAGTTGGGTACTCATTTTAGCGACCTCGGAAGGATGCAGGCCTGAGTCGAGCCTCAGCCCTGGCTGGTATTGAACTCGCAACCTTGTGGTTTATGCGTGAGTGGCTGCAGTACAGCCATTTAACCACTGCGCCACCAGGGCTCGTGTTCTTGTTCATTGTTCTGATCATTCAGCCATGCCCCTTTCTAGCAGTCAACTCCATTTTCCATCCCATGGTCACTGAACACTGCTAGCCCTCCTTGGACTGCCTCAGTGCAGTGTTCCCCCTTATAGGCTAAGGGACACTTCGGAAAGGCATTTCCCCACCACTTCTACAAACTCGGAGCCTCTGCCAGTCTGCTAATGTGCATGTTGATGCTGTTAAGGCTAATTGAGCTAGATAATGTGGGTGGGTGCGGGTGTGGGTGTGCTATTATGGCTAGATAAACATTAGCATTCTTGCCTGATCATCAAAGGGAATGGTGAAAAGAACAGAAGGTAATAAAGCAGAGCTTGGAACAGAATTTAAAGCCACAACCTTTTTAGGCTAGAAAATCAGTATGTGGGGGGGGGGGGGGGGATCTCGCAGCAACTAACTGAAGAAAAGAAGCTGGTAGCATGAGCTTTCATAGACTATGGGGTTATCTACATGTTTTGTTTTGCAACGTGACTATGCAAATAATCTCACTCATGCATGCCCGATTTGTTATTCACCCAATTTTTTTTTTTACCAGAACTGCATCTATGCACATCTCTGCAAGTTCTGTTGTCTGCATGTGTGAACACTGTGAATAAAGATGAAATCAATGATGCCAACATATGTGAAACACATTCAAAACATGCAGAGTTTTATCTCAATTTATCCCAGGTCTATCCACATCGGTTATCCACACAATCCAACAATACGAATCTTTCAAGAAAGCTAAAAACAACACCCCAATATTGATTATTCCGGGTTTTGTGGTTTTTTTGGCAGCCACCCCCCAAACTTAATTGGATGCGTTCAAAATTCATTGGAAACAACACAGATTCAAACCATGTTCTACCAGGATAATTTACACACCTTTGGTCTACTTTCCCAATTGCATGGGAAAGATCCATGCATCTGAGGAAGTAGATTCAAGTGTATGGCAGCTCATGCTACTAGCTTCTTTCTTTCAATTAGTCTCAAAGGTGCTACAAGATCCCTTTGAATACAGAGCTTGGAATAGTAATCTTAAATTTTATGTGTTACTTCTTACTTTAAAGGTCACATTTAAATAATGCTTTACTAACACATTCGTTTTATTTACTATTTTCAAAACAAAAAATAACTTAAAAATATAAGAATGCTCCCCATCCCCCTAAATGGACCCAATATGTTAGAATTAACATATTAATGCTATTCATTACATTAAAAAGTGTAATGATATTACCAGTTGTTACATGATTTCTCAGAGGGACACCTTTGTGCCCCTAGGTTCCCCAAAAGAAACATCATTACTTGCAATAATTTTCCCATATGTGAAATTCTCTGTGAAATTGCCATTACTCTGATATTGAAAACATACTGTACATTGTTGGGGCGGAGGGGACATCCTGAATAGCTTAACCTTGAACATAATGACAGAAGACATAATGAAGCTCCTCACACATTGCTTTGCCAATTTTCATCATTCACCCTTGATACACTCTTCTGTTTAGTTCTCTGTCAGTTACATGAAATAAGGTCAGAAACCAGATTGTCAGAAGCATCAATATATAGAATTAAGATGTGTTTCGTTCTGGAAGCCAGGAGCTAAATTCGTGAATGAAATAATAGTGTGATCTACCAACATTTCAGTACTCAGTCCTTTCAGATTTTTGCTAAAAGAAATGGAATGGCAGGCTGTGTATAGGGCCTTTACTGATTCGCCTTTTGGGGCGGCATAGAGCTGCCCCTGGGAGCGGTGGATCAGGGCCGTGATCCCAATCCTCCCTTTTGGCGCTCCCAAAAGAGAGGCAAAATGCTGCTCCTTTTAGGGGCGGCAAAAGGCTGCCCCAAGAGCTGGCGCCACGGCTCTTCCATGTTCTTTTGGTGCAGCGTGTGTACACGCCATGTGGACAGGGTGCAACATAGGACACGTCAGGGTGGGGTTGGGGCGGCCGGCGTGTGGCTACCCTGCCCTAACTCCATCCTCAGGCCGGCCCTTTAGGCTGGTCTGCAACACCCCTATAGTTTCTAAATGAGAGGAAAGGTCCAACTGTGGGTTAGTTTGAGAAGATGAAATGAAACCATAGTTTAGTGTTATGTGCATGAGCTGGAATGAAACCAATGAATCCTCAGGCCAATATGCTCCACTTATCCTCTCCTTCCCATCTCTCCCTCTCCTCTTCCTTCTATGCAGCCATGAAAAGGACTTCATTCTTTCAATTCTGCCTTTCAGTTGTTGTTATATATGATCCAGTGAAGATGGTTTAAAACACACTCTGGACAATTTCTCAACAATTCATCTTCAAACTATGATTATGAATTACACTGTTTATTTGTACTGCCTGGGCATTTATGCATTTGTTTATACTGTACAGAATCATAGAATCATAGAGTTGGAAGAGACCACAAGGGCCATCCAGTCCAACCCCCTGCCATGCAGGAACTCCCAATCAAAGCATCCCCAACAGATGGCCATCCAGCCTCTGTTTAAAGACCTCCAAAGAAGGAGACTCTGGGAACACAAGGGAGTGTGTTCCACTGTCGAACAGCTCTTACTGTCAGGAAGTGTCTCCTAATGCTGAACTGGAATCTCTTTTCCTGGAGCTTACATCCATTGGTCCAGGTCCTGTTCTCTGGAGCAGCTGAAAACAAGCTTACTCCCTTCTCAACATGACATCCCTTCAAATTTAGATTTTATTATTGTTCTACATTGTTTTGAAATCTTTAGATATAAGTGTTTTACAACTTCGGTATCCCAAAGATCTAAGATAGGGCCATTTGGTGATTTGTGATTAAACAGCAGCAGCAGAGGAAGAAAAGAGACCTGTGATTTCAGAACAGTGGGTCTTCTCTCTACATTGTTGCAGATCAGAATTACGCACAGTCAATTTGTTCATAGTTGTTGTAACCAATTTGTCATCAGATGGCCAACCTTCTGATGATAAGCCTCTCTATACTTATCTAGGCTGTTCCTGAGATGACAGAGATGCATTCAGTTTGTTGTTGTCGTATGCTTTAAAGTAATTTCTGACTTATGACAAAGTTATCACATGGTTTTCTTGGCAAGATTTCTTCAGAGGGAGTTTGCTTTTGCCTTCCTCTGAGGCTGAGAGAGTGTGATGCCCAAAGTCAACCAGTGGATTTCTATAACAAGGAAATGCAATGGTCAATAATGCAATGGATGTAATCACAACATACACAAACCAGGCAGTCCAACGGGGGGTATGGGGGCCCTCAATGTGCTTTGCTAATGGGCATACCGATGCACTGTACAAGTGGTGCATTGCACATGCAACTATGTGGCCGATCATATGGGCAGGTGTCTAATGGCATGGCATCTTGGTGGGAAGAGGCAAGTAACTGGCGGTTGCTGGTGGTGTGTTTGTGTGGTGGTGCGCATGCATGGTGGTCAGGCAGAAAAATAATAATCACATGGTGTGGCTTAATTTTTGCTAAAAGAAATGGAATGGTAGGCTGTGTATAGGGCCTTTACTGACCCGCCTTGTGGGTGTTCGGACTGCCTTTTATGTGGCAGTGTGGACAGTGGGGTTTTGACCCGCTTCCAGATAATGCAGGATGGAGCACTTTTTCCCACCCATCTGCTCTGGCCCATAGCCAGTCTGGAAAATCAGTATGCAAAGGGATCTTGTAACACCTTTGAGACTAACTGATAGAGAGAAGTTGGTAGCATAACCTTTGGTAGACTTGTCCCTACTTCCACAGATGCATGTTATATCTGAGGAAGTAGGCTCAAGTCCAGGAAAGCTCGTGCTTCCATTTTTTCTTGCAATTAGTCTCAAAGTGCTACAAGATCCCTTTGCATACTGTTCTCCAGAATCATAGTCCACCACTCCGCCATGTTGGCTGTTGTAATCAGTACAATGCAAACTAAGTGCAATAAATAATAAACTCCTCAGGGCAAGAGAAAGAGAACAGGATCCAAACTCTAAGTGTTCCTCCTCACTTTGGCAGAAAACCTCAGATTCAGGTCAAATTCAGGCCCCTAGCATTTGAATCCTCCTTCCCTGAGGTTTGCCAGACTGCCTCACCTGCTTCCCCATGATAGCATCACCACTGATGATTTCCCACCTATTTGTATGGTTGTTGTTTATTTAATATATATATATATATATATATATATGGCTGAAACACTTAAGGCTTAGCTGCTGGCAAAGAGGAGCTTCAAGCTAAAACATAGAATCATATTGTTGGAAGAGACCACAAGGGCCAACCCCCTGCCATGCAGGAAATCACAATCAAAGCATCCCTGACATGCTGATACTTTTGGTTCTACCTTTTTGCCTTCAGAACCCAACTCTTTACAAGCTTGGTAGAATTTGTCAGAGTTTATTATCTACTGGCCCTGTCTTTGAGAGCCTCAGGTCATGGCATGATATAAGGAGGCAGCAGGGTAGAGCTTAATAAACAAGGGTAGGCACACCCATCTTCCAGCCAAGGGAGTGAGAGGGTAAAGAGGAGCTTGTGAACCCGAAACATGCCTTACCGTTCTGTTTTGTTGTTGTGTGTGCCTTCAAGTCATTTCTGATTTATGACAACCCTATTACAGGGTTTTTTGGGCAAGATTTCTTCAAACAGGGGTGAGTGGAGTGTCTTTGCATCTCTCTGAAGCTGAGAGAGTGTGACTTCTCCAAGGTCACCCAGTGGATTTCCATGATCAAGTGGAGATTCAAACCCTGTTCTCCAGAGCTGTAGTCCAACGCTGAAAACACTGTACCACACTGACTCCACCATTCTGTATGTGTGTGTGTGTGTGTATAAATTATATATACATGCATGCACATATATAAGTGTGTGTGTCTGTATATGTTTGTGTCTCTGTATGTATATACAGACAGATGTTGTTGTTATGTGCCTTCAAGTCGTTTCTGAATTATCATGACCCGGCCTAAGGCAAATTTATCACAGAGTTTTCTTAGCAAGATTTGTTCAGAGGAGGTTTGCCATTGCCTTCCCCTGAGGCTGAGAGAGCGTGACTTGCTCAAGATCCCCCAGTGGGTTTCATGACTGAACTAGAAATCGAACCCTGTTCTCCACAGTCGTAGTCCAGCACTCAAACCACTCTGCCACACTGGTTCCACATACGCACACTATATAAAGAATGTTATCTGGACCTGGAAATTCTTATTCTTACACCAATCCAGATGTGTAAATTGTATTATGGATGATCAGTGGCCATGGAAAGGCATTATAGGGCCCAATGTGCCATTGCTTGTGTAAACTTGTAGTATACAATAGAGGATGTGACAATTTGCTCTGGTAACACTGTCATTCCAAATCCTATCATCCCCATCTGTTTTGCTCTGGATATCGCTTCCCTTTCTGTCTCTTTGTCCTCTTGCCTCTCTTTTGCATTGTGATGTTTTTATTTTTATGGTTCTTATTTTGCATTGCATTGGTTAAACTCATCCAAAAGTTTTTGGCCTAAGTGTGTTTCAGAGCTCATGAACAAATTATTACCTTGATTATATTTGCCATACTTCCAAAGATTAAGGCAGATAACTGCACGAAAAATGTCCATAGCCAGACAGTAAAGGTTGTTATCTCCTGGCTGCGATATTAATTTTATATGCTCAAGTCCACATAAAAAATTTTCAAAATCTGCCTATTAGCTGCTGCATTTAGAATTACCGTAACATCAACTCTGCAATAATTGCTTCAATTAATTTAGGACAGGATTAAGAAAGACGTCAGCATGGTGTAGTGGCATGAGCATTGGACTAGGGTGCAGAAGACCAGGATTCAAATTTTAATTCAGCCATGGAAACCCATTGGATGTTCTTGGGGAAGGCACACTATCTCAGCCTCAGAGAAAGACACAGGGAAACTTCCTCTGAACAAATCTTGCCAAGAAAACCCTATGATGTTAGGTTTGCTTTCGGGTTGGAAAGAACTTGAAGGCACACAACATCAACAAGGATTACGAAAGTACATTTTAAATCAGTTTTATAGTGTTTTAATGTAGTGCTTTTAGATTGGTTTGAAACATTTTGTAAACGTTTTTAAATTGTTGTTGTGGAAGCCACCTTGCATCCCAACCCGGGAGAAAAGTGGCATATTAAAACAAATGAATAATAAAGCAGGCTGTTTATTGGGATCTGATTTTCCTACAAAAAGGCTGTGAGAGCCCTTTAATGGCATTAACACTGTGCTACTTGGGCAAGTCACACTCTCTCAGCCTCAGAGGATCGCAGTGGCAAACCCTCTTTGAAGAAACCTTACCAAGAAAACCCTATGATAGGCTTGCCTTAGGGTCGCCATAACTCGAACATGACTTGGAGGCACACAACAACAAACTCTAATTTTAACTACATTGCCTGTATTGTGGAGCGCACATTAAATCAAACTCCTCGTATTGAAAGAGGAGGAAGTTACAACATTTATTCAGTTATATTATCCATGCTATTGCCTACAAGGGGTCGAGATCATAGAGGTAAGCTAAAAAGGAAACAGAAAACAGAAGATAAGAGGGGAAACTGACCAGATGGCAGAAGGTGTAGTAGTATAACAACATTTCTCCTCTTTTGATGAGTCAAGATCCTCCTCTTCTACTATGGATTAGTAGTTGTTGCTGCAACTGAGGCCTAGGGACCCTATTACATAAGCGAGTTATAGCACTGTGATTCCACTTTAATAGTCATAACTTTCTAGGATTTTAGGGAGGCATATTTAGGATCCTCACCCAGGAAGCTCTAGTGTCTCTCCAAACTACAGATCCCAGGATTCCACAGGATGCAGCCCTGACTATGCCTTTGCAGACTGCCAGAAATAGTGCAAATTGAGCCCGCTTTAAGGTTTAGGGTTAGTGCTAGGGAATCATGGGAATTTTTTTTTTCTGAGACATTGAGCCTTCTCTGTCAGAGAGCTCTGGTGCCACAATAAAATACAGTTCCCATGATTCCTTAGCACTGAGCCAAGGCAGTCAAAATGGCCTCAATTTGTACTATTTTTAGCAGTCTGCAAAGGCCCAAAGTGATATTTAATATATAGTATTCCAACTCTGAAACTGAGAGCAAACACAATTATTCTTATTTAGGGAAAATGGCAATTAGGATCCACAGAAGTGTGAGCAACTGGGATGTGTAGTTTAGACATATTGAGGTGATATCTTCATTTTCACTCTTTCAGAACTCCTTGTGGTTATCAGTTATACTCATATTCCCTCTGATTTCAGTATTGTATCTAGGGATTTTTTTATGTTATTATAATCAAGGGGACCAGATGTCCTAACTGCAAAGGCACCGCAGAATGTAGGGCATCCTAGAAGAATGTAGGACCTTAGGAAATAAAAGCTAAAAACACTCATGCTCAAAATGGAGGGCATTTTGGGGATTCCTCCTGGATGGAAGGCTGAAATGTAGGACATTTGGTCACCCTGTTTTTTGCTTTGATCATGTCTTCCTTGGCTAATGGCAGGTGATGAGGATTTTTGCTGGGACTGAACAAGGAGAGAAGGGATCTGAACTGAAGCTTGCTGGACCACAATAAAATGAGATTATCCTTTCTCCCTCACTGACACACAGCATCCCAAGGATAAATCTAGGCTGCTGCCACACTGGGGAATTAATGCAGTTTGACACAGTTTGGCTCCATTTTATGCAATCCTGGGATTTGTAGTTTGTTGTGGCACCAGAGCTCTCTGAAAGAGAAGGTTAAATGTCTCACGAAACTACACATCTCAGAATTCCATAGCATTGAGCCAGGGCAGGTAAAGCGGTGTCAGACTGGATTAATTCGGCAGTGTGGCAGCAGTGGTGTTACATATCTTATTGTAGTTTTACAAGCTTCTGTATTCTTGACTGATTGTATTTGTGTGTGTGTGTGTTTGTGTGTGCCTTCAAGTTGTGTGCCGCCTTGAATTTCATAGGGTTTTCTTAGGCAAGGAATACTCATTTTTCCCCATTCTTTCCTCTGAATTATATACTACAGCACTCCGTATTCCTTGGTGGTCTCCCATCCAAGTACTAACCAGGGCTGGCCCTGCTTAACCTCCAAGATCAGACAGGGTCCGGTGCCTTTAGAGCACTTGGGCCCTTCTGTGTTTGATTAGGTGATAAAAATCAGTTTTAGACTGCGTCTGCACTGCAAAAATAATCCAGTTTGACACCCCTTTAACCGCCACGGATCAATGCTATGGATCTGTGGCAATTGTAGTTTGTTGTTGCACCAGAGCTCTCAGACAGAGAAGAAAGGCTACACATCTCAGAAAACTACAATTCCCCCCCCCCCCCCCCCCAATAGCATTGAGCCATGGCAGTTAAAGCGGTGTCAACCTGGATTATTTCTGCAGTGCCGATGCAGCCTTATAGTTATCTTTTCTTTTACTGTATTTCAGGGTTGTTGTTGTTTTTTCTCTTTAAATTGTTCCAGTGTTATCTTGCAGTTTGTTTGATGCTAGGCATCTTGTGTCTGCACTGCAGAGAATGTGTCACTGAAAATGACAAATATGGATAGTTCAGTGAAACTAACCCTGACCCACTTTATCTCTTGCAGCCTTCCAGAGAGCAGTGGGATACCCTTCTTCTCCTTTTCCCATGGATCTGCCAAGGTTATGAGCAAGGTCTTCTCTCTGTTTCCATTCCTTATGAGTGGGGAGTTGCTGGACATCTATCTTCAAAAGGCTGCAAAGTTCATAAACCTGCTATAGACTGATGAATCAGGGTGAGCAGGAGCCCTCCTTTTCCAGGGCATGTCCTACATTTCGACCTTCTGTCTTGGAAAAATTCCAAAATGTCCTCCATTTGGAGCATGGCTAAGAAGCAGGAATTTGTATTTATAGGAGTGTTTTTAGCTGTTAGTTTATCATGTCCTCCCTTTTTTTTTTTTTTTTTTTTTTTGCTTGAATGTCCTACTTTTTGTAGTGCCTTGTCCTCCTTTGTGGATAGGACATCGGGTCACCCTGGAATTAATAGTTTCTTTTTTAAAATATATATATATATATATTTTCTATATACAGTTCCATATTTCTGTATCCATTTTTTTATAGACCAATATAAATATTATTGTGGATCAGCCCTTATCCCAACACATCTTAATAGTTTCTATTTAACAAAATAACAATCCTTCTATGAAATGAAATAAATGTGAGTGTTATTGTTACCATTTCAATGGATTTGTTGGTTTTAATGGGACCCCAACCACACCATTCATTACCACTTATTGCCTTGAACAGGATTCGAAGCAGAAAACAGCAAATTATAATAAAGAAACCTGCCCAATATTGTATTTTTATTGCTACAGGGCAGCCCTTCTCAGCTTATTTTCTTTTGGTTGGGCCGGAGAACACATCCTATTATCCCCAAGCCACATGATGGGATCTGCAATCCAATCTATCTGGTATTGGGAAAGGTTGCCATGTGGATTATAAAGGACTAGCTGAAAAATACAGTGTTTTCAACATGTGGTTTCAATTTTTGTTCTGCGTTGGGTGGTGACCGCTTTCCTATGTGGAAAAGGGTTCAGTTTGCCATTTCTGCATGCTGTTTTCAGACGCCTGCAGTGATATATCTTAAAAACAAAATTAATTTGTGGTAAAGGAAGAACAGATAGCAGTCAACTCTTTGTGCCTTCCTCTCTCTTTTCTTTCTTTCTTTCTTTCTTTCTTTCTTTCTTTTTCCCTCCCCCTTTTTTCTGTTATAAATCCCCTGAAGGCAGAGTTTGCTGAGCTAGTTAAACTGGCTCTTTCTGTCTTTTTTGTTTTTTCATTTTGGCAAGGGAAAAGTTCCTCTCTTGCAAAAACAAGAAGGCCGACTTGCTGATTGGACATGGTTTTGGAAAGGATATGACATCAGCCACATCCCTCACTTTGTTCTGTATGTCTGCAATCTTCTTGCACTTTTTTATTCAGTCAATGAAAGAGGTGTTCTGTTAAACAGCAATGCCAAGGTATTTGGGTCGCTCTGGACCTGGATCTGCATTTAAGTCCCAGTCTTTGGCCAAGTACTTTTTCTTTTTAACTTGCTCATAACTTTTTTTTTTAAATAAATCACTCATTGGAACATAATGTGTGTTTTTCTTTTTTACACAGGCAAGATGGAATTTGAACTTGCGTGATCTCAAACGGTGAAGCGAAATAACTGTATTCAGAGTTGCAATGGATGCAGAAGGAGCAAATGCCAATTCTCACATGTCCCAGGGATCAGAAAGACAGTCTCATATAGCCTACCGACCGAATCCATTGATGGGTGGTGAGTAATAATTGCTGTATCTACGGTGCAACAGAAGAAACTTTTCACCATGGAAGAGAATGTGCTACAGGATGTTAACCACCATGTATTTATTTAGAAAAATTGCATGACACCTTTGATACTATATGACCCGGGTGGTTTACAGTGCAGATTAACATTGATAAAGTGTAGAAATATAAAAATGAAATTTGAAATTTGAATACATATCTGTGGATCAGGAAGACAAAAAGGTGCTCAGGCTATCATCCTATGCAGTTTTACCTGGGAGAACATACCTTTCTACTCACTGAGTACTATCATTTCAGTGAGACTGAATAGACATGCACCCTAACACTAAACTCTATAGAGGCTGTTAAAAAACCCCAAACCTGAGTGAGCAGAAAAGTCTGACTCATAAATTGCTTTGTAAATTTGCCACGCCACTAGATGTGAAGAAGTATACTTGAAATAGATGGCATAGCAGTGATGACCAGATTCAGAGCTGTATTGTTGTTGTTTTGGGGAAAGAGAGGGTTATTTTTCACACAACAGTTGGTGTTTGTCATCAAGAATGTTCTTTTTGCAAATAGATGATCTGTTCCAACAGGCTTTTCCCAAATAGATGGATGATCTGATTTTTTTAAAAAAACAAACCCAAGGCGAATGAATATATATGGTAGTTGGCAGATTTTGTCAACTGAACATGCCATCTCAATTGAGAATGTGTCTTTTTTATTAAATAGTTGTATACTGAAGATGCATAGAAGCATATTATAAGTCTTCCTATTTCATCCTCTGTGTTGAGTGCATTTTAAGTAAAAAAAAATTATCACACCAAGAGTGGTGGCTTTTTCTTTATCTTCCTGTCTCTGTATTCTGTTGCAACTTTCCTCAACGTAATGTGCTTTAGATGTGTTGTAACACTACACTCATCATCCTCAGCCCTCATATCCAATGACCATGTAGGCTGGGGATGATGGGAATTTCACTGGGTGGAAGTAGACTATTTTCTAGTCATTTTAGATTATAAGATATTTGGGCAGGGATCTTCTTTTTTGCCTGGATAAAGAAAGCACCATTGTACACTGATAATGCTATATAGGTTGAGTCTCTGTTATCCAGAATTCTAAAAGCAAAAAGATTCCAAAATCCAAAATTCTCCACATGGCTAGCTGAAGTAGTGTTGCCTTTGTTTTCTGATGGCTCAAGGTACACAAACTTTGTTTCATGCCCCAAATTATTACAAATATTGTGTATAAAATTGCCTTCAGGCTATGTGTATAAGGTTTAGATGAATTTCATGTTTAGATTTGAATCCTATTTCCAAGATATCTAATTATGTATATGCAAATATTCCAAAATCTGAAAAAAATCTGAAATCCAGAACACTTTGGGTCCCAACCATTTCAGATAAGGGAGATTCAGCCTGTATACAAATATAATACCGTGGGCCTTTGGTATCCACAGGAGTTTGGTTCCAAGGCCCCCTGTGGGTACCAAAATTTGTGGATGCTCAAGTCACATTGAATACAATGGCATAGCAAAATGATGTCCCTTATATAAAATGGCAAAATAAGGGTTTGCTTTTTGAGAAAATTTTATATATATATATATATATATATATATATATACACACACACACACACAGACAGTTCCAGCTGTGGATGGTTGAATCCGTGGACAAAAAATCCATGGATACAGAGGACAGATTGAAGTGACAAAATCCACGTGTGATCTCTATTTCATATAAAATGTCTATAAAACTGCAATACTGTATTTTGAAAGAGGATGAAAGAGGAACAGAGGACAAGCAAGCCCTAACACTTATGGTTCTCTTCCATGTTCTGTTATCAGTAAAGTTTCACGCTGTTTATTGATGTTATTGTCAACATAGGTCTGAGTGATACAACTTTATGAACCCATTTAAATCAGAATGCATATATATTACTCATGATGTTTGATGTTAAGTCTGTAACATCAAACCAGAAACAAACAAACAAAAAGATCTCTTCCCCAAATCTGGGACCTTTTCATACTATACTGTAGTTCCACTTTAACTGCCATGGGAACATCCTATGGAAACCTGGAACATGTAGTTTACGGAGAGGCATTTAGAATTCACAGCCAGAGTGTTTCCCCAGACTATTTCATGGGATGCAGCCATGGAAATTAAAGTGGAAACATAGTGCTATACAGTCAGTCCTCTGTATCCACATATTTTTTTTATCCACAGATTCAACCATCCACAGCTTGAATATATATATATATTCAAGCTGTGGATATATATATATTCGAAAAAGCAAATCTTGATTTTGCCATTTTAAATAAGGGACACATTTAAAACACATTAATTGCATCCTATAGAATCCTGGAACATCTGTGTGTCCTAGGGTGTTGCCATGACAGTTAAAGTGGAATCACAACACTATCATGTAGTGTGAAAGGAACCCTTTGTGGCTTGCAATAGTGTAATGCTCAGTTACACAATGTTATGCACTTTTTGGGGTAGTGTGGAGAAACAGCAGTGTGAGGGGTAGAGAAAGTCATTTCTGTCAACAGTGAAAACTCCCAGCCCTGAGGCATCTTAGGAGTTTATCAAAAGAGGGAAATTAGGAGTTTTAACAATGATTAGCCCATGAAAATCGTGCAGTTGACATTAAAACATGCTTAAAGCGACATTAACACAAGTGCGATTATCCCGTGAAGAACAAGGGAATAACCAGGAATAATAAATAAATAAATAAATAAATAAATGGAATAATTAATAAATAAAATTAACTGCTGTAGTTAATTCCATGAATGAATTACTGTTGTTTCTTGCCTGGTTCTTCATGGGATAATGGCACTTTAATCATGTTTCGTCTCAGTGAAAACCATTCATGCAATTATGTGCAAGTACAGGTTAATCATGGATTCTGCACAAGATAACAGTGCTTTGTGCGCTGATGTTATGTGAAAACCATTCGCACAATTGTGGGTTAATCACGGGATAATCACCATTTATACTTCCAATTTTCCGCCGTGTGATAAACTCCTATGGCATGACAGCTTTACCTTTTGACAGAGGTGACGTCCTATATGTTCCCCTTGTTGCCACAGCACCAATGGCAATGTTACCCCCGCCATTGTGTGGCCACCTGTGAAGCATCAATACTTATCATCATCAGAACTATTGATGCAAAATCCTGGATAACACATGATTATAATTCAGGATTTTAAAAATGAACTACTGACTTTAAGTATTTAGTGAAAGACGAGAGCCAGCATGGCATAGTGGTTTGAGTGTTGGACTAGGACATGGGAGGCCAGGTTCGAATCCTGGCTCGGCCATGGAAACCCACTGAGTGACCTTGGACAAGTCATACTCTGATCTTCAGAGGATGGCAATGGCAAATCCCCTCTGCACAAATCTTGCCAAGAAAACCTCATGATATTAGGGTCTCCATAGGTTGGAAGTGACTTGAAGGCACACAACACACAGGTCAAAAGAGACATCCAGAACGTAGTAAAACTGAATTTGCCCAACTCAGTCCAATGACAGTAATGACAGAAGACAAAGATGTTCCCTGAATTGAGGAAAGTTTTAAAACAAAACTTCAAACATTAAGGATTCAGTTTCTTTTTTTAAAAAAAGAGAGATGTTCATGTAAATTACTATTATTAATATGACTACTATTACTATCATTCTGGTCTTGTTGGCATTAGCCTGTTTTGATATATTGAAACCTTGGAACAGTTTGACTCTGTACTTTTATACCCTCTGTACTATGATCCATTGCAAAACATTACTCTTTAGCCAGTACATCCAAGGGAGCAATGGCCAACTTAAGGACAATGTTATAGGCATGTGGTCATGGATCTATTTTTCTGGAGAGCCACTTTGAAGAGAGAAGAGAAAGTGGTAGCCTTCATTCTACCACTAGCCATAAAAATAGACAGATGATGGCAAGTTTTATTACTGATTTTCCTTCTATATACACCTCCTTCTCTGGGTTGGTAGTTGGGATCAGGACAGTGGTACTGAAATGTTTTACCCTTGGCACCCCCCTTTTACATCTACATATGGACTCATGCCCCCCTAAACATAGTATAGGAATAAAAACATTTTGTTTACTTAGTGTGCGTATGTCGATTCACACATTCTTGTATATTCATAGTTTAACATTTTATAAGAAAATAACATTGTTCAAATTAGAACAGTTTTAAAGTAAATTCAATATTTAACTCAATGCATCTGTAAATTTCACACGTAAAAAAGTTTGGGAAAAAAGAGTAGGAGGAAGGATCAGAACCTTCAAATCTTGTACCTGCCCCTTGACCAACTCTTTTGTCCCCCCAGGGGTCCCTCCCCACCATATGAGAGCCACTGAATTAGGAGATATCTCTGAGGTACAGTTGTCCCTCCCCATTTGCGGACTTCAAGTCCCGCTCTTCGTGAGAGGGCCAAGCGGGGAGGGATATAGTGGTGGCGCATGCACCATTATTTTCAATGGGGCTCAAATATTTGTGAGCTGCCTTTTTGGGAGGGGCTGCTGTAGTTAAATATAACCAAAGGGCTATCTTAGTTGGTCCTTGGAGATATTTATAAGCCATGCTTACACAAACTAACATCAGAATTTGGTGTTTTCTGATACCATAGCCAAAGCTGGAAATGTAGATATTCATAAGTCATAAATGTGGACTAATGCTCTGAGTGGAATGAAGAGGCTATTGGATAAAATTTCTTGGACTAGCACTGCAATTCATGGCACTTGTAGGTGGCTAGGATAAGGAACAAGCCTCTTTTACTGGCAGAAATGCTTTCAGAGGTCTGCTGACAAAGCAGTCTGCTGGCAGAGCTGCTCTACTGGCTAAGATCTCCCAGAAAAAAGATACAAAGGGGGGACAGAGAAGAGGCAAAGCAATAAGGAATCCAGGAAATTATTTCATTACAAAGAATGTGGGGAAAACCAGCTGGGAGAAAGATAAAATCTTCCCTATCCACATGCACTATTCCAAGTATATCTGATGAAGTACACTGGAGAACATCCCAATTAAAACTAATGCTAATCTTTTTTTTTTTAACTTTTGCAGTTAATATTTCAGTCGTATTCTTTTAAAACTATTGTACGCCACTTTGAATCCCATTTTGGGAGAAAGGCAGGGTATAAATCCAATAAATAAATAAATAAATAAATGATCATACTCTTTAAAGTGCCACAAAACTCATTGTAGTTTTTGTTCCAACACACTAATACAGCTACCTCTGGTCCCTGAATTAGGTTCCCATATATTTACTAGGAAGTAAGTAGAAACTGAGATGCGATGGATGTTTATTGTTTATTGACACAACTAGAGTCTGTCCTTATGACACCACCAAAGTAATCCAGGTTTCCTCCTAGATCTTCACCAGGGCTATCCCTACAACTCAGCCTCGGAATCTCAGATCTGGAAACCGTATGGGGTAGGCATCATGTGGCCCTCCAGATTTGGTTGAACTGTAACTTCCAGCAACCCCAACGATCATGAGCTGTTGTGAGAAATGTTGAGGTTGTGGTTTAGCAGCATCAAGGCCATTGATAAAACCCCACCAAAATCAAGTACTTTCATTTCCCATTAGTTTTCAATGTGCAAATTAAACATACATTTAATCCTTCCCAGTGAGAGCACTGGGAGTCTGGCGTGTTGTGCCTTTTCCTTGTATTATCATATGGGAAGAGGGAATGGGGGCATAGTGGGAACCCCTACTAACAACAATGTCCTACTTGTTCGTGAGCAGTGTGACAGCTGGAAAAAGGCACATGAAAGCGAGTAGACAATGCTTTGACTAACTTTGAAACTTTTGTCTGTTTCATTACCTGGGGTATCTTGGCTTTTTCCTGGATGATATTGGCTTGAGTGATAAGGTTGACAGGCTAGAAAATAAAGCAGTGTTGTGTCTGCTTATTAACAATGGAACAAAGTGATCACATTTAAACACACATATATCCATAACCTGTAAGAATTCTATTAGCCAGGGTGAGATTTACTATGCAAATGAAGATAACCTGATTGAATTACATTCTTTTTTCCAAACCTTGCTTTTTTCCTTCTCCGGGCAGATTTTGTTTCCGACTGGTCTCCTATACATGATGCTTCCCTACATGGGCGACTGCTTGCTCTGAAGAAACTCATCAATCAGGTATTGTGCTATTAGAGAGATAAACATTCTGTTTGCCTTTCTCATTAAGCCTTCTCTTGAAAGCACACTCTATTTTATACGGGTAAGGTAGCAAGGGCTGACATGTGCTTTGACCTTGAGAAGAGATATAACACAGAATCTCCAAGTCTCACAAGGGAATTTTTAAAAATAACACTTTGAAGTTGTTGGGTTTTTTTTATTTTTTTTTTTAAATCTGCCTTGGAACATGAAATAGCCATTCTGCTCTCTCTAAAATGGAGTTTCCCTTCCCAGAGCCAGTGCTACCATTAGGGAGATTGAAGCACGTAGCATATGTTGGGTGGGGTGGAGGTGGTAATGGGAACAGAGAGACTGTTCTTCTCTGTTGGAGTACAAAAATATGTGTTCCAGGCAGCTTGCTTCCACCTCCTAAACTAGATCGATGTCCTCAGATGAAAGGGAAGATATTGTCCCTTTGCTGGTGTTAAAAAGTTCAGCTACCTGTCCAGTCAGTTTGACTGTTAAAGTTAAGCTTGATGTCTTTGAAGATAACTTCGATTAAGAAAACATTTTTTCCTCTCTTTGTTTTTTAAATAAATATTATAGTGGTTAACATTGTGGAGCGATGCCATATTCCCACCTGGGATAATTCTCAACTACTTCACTTGTTTTAGAAAAAAGATTGGATACCCACTTACATCAATGATTGTCTTGGATGAGCCACAATGGAATTTCCACATTTGTATATTCAAACATTAACAAACGGTTTCCACATTTTGTCTCAAAATAGCTTGCATGCAGCTTTTCTGATGACACCTGAAGTATTTCAAGCCTTTAAAAGTGCACAGAATACATAAAGATAAAAGTCTTTCCATTTCTCCCAGTCAAAAAGGCTTTCTTCTATTCCACTGACCTTTTTGGAAAACATGTGTAAATATGTCCAGTTCTATCAGTCAGAAACCCTTTCTTCTATTCCATTGACCTTTACACAAGTAAATATACAATACAGAGCAATCCTAGGCATGTTTGCACAGAAGTAAATCCCATTACTTCAGTAGGTTTGTTTCCTAGTAAATATCCTCAGGATTGCTTTCTTGTTGTCTCTTTTCTTATGAAAAGCTTACCAAAAAGAACAAATATAGTTAGAAACAATCTATTAAAAAAAATCTTCTCACTACACTGGCATAGCATCTGGTTCCTGCAGTTCCTAAGGCACAATGTTATTGAGAAACATGTGCATCCTGTAGAGATAACATTGCAGAAGAAAATGTTCACATCAGCAGTTTTAGTTCTAGAATGACCTTTGAGTGAACCAAAAGGTGAACAGCTGTCAAAACTACCCTTCACTAGAACAATGAGAACTGGGTTGCCTAATACCAGTCAGTGATGGATCCATTGATTATTAAAATATCCAAGTTTTCAAAGAACCATCGGTATCAGACCCTATGACTTCCTTTATTATACCAGGGAACCAGTGTGAATCTTATGACTGCAGATTGTGTGTCTCCTCTCCATGAAGCTTGCCTAGGTGGATATTCTGCTTGTGCCAGCATTTTGTTGAAACATGGGGCCCATGTAAGTATTGAAATTTGACTTAGGTTTTGGTAAATGCAGAAAAAAGCAACTTTCTAGACTGTTCACTGATAGTTCACAAAAGTGAGTCAATCCAAGACTACCATCTTACCCCATTTCCTGATATTGTGTGTGTTTGTGTGTGGGGGAATCCTGCTTGATGGCCAACTGCACATCTTAAAACATGAATTAGAATTAATATTGTGGCATTTTGTATTCTATCTATGGTATTCTGATTGGTAGGAATGGTTAATTTTAGAAAAGGGAGTTATCCCACTGATGTTGCAGATGGCCTAAAGGGCTGGAGTTGGGGTGGGGCAGCCACACACCGGGTGTCCTGATGCCACGCGGTCATTTGCATGGCGTGCAGTGTCAGGACACCCTCCCGGCGTAGTGTGCAGACACGCTGCACTGAAAGGGCATGAAAGAGCCGCAGCACCGGCTCTTAGGGCGGCCTTTTGCTGACCCTAAAAGGAGCAGCATTTTGCTGATCTTTTAGGGGCGGCACAAGGAAGAATTGGGGCCATGGCGTGGGGTTGCTGCGGCCCCGATCCACCACTAGCAGGGGCAGCCCAGAGCCTCCTGTCTGCATAACCCCTAAGGAAATGCATAACCCCTCTAATGCTAGCTTTAGGGAACAGGACATAACGACTTTGCAGTAAGCAAAACACTCTGATAATGCTCACATATACTCTATTTTGTTCTTGGGGCTGAAAAGGGGGGCAAAAGTTCTGGCTTGCTTTAAATTTAAAACTTAGTATAGTTGTTTTTCTTGGATTTTTTTTTTCATTTACCAAAGCTCTGCACTATTTATGGTACTGAGATGTGATGCCTAATAAACATTATGTTGCATGACTATGGGGTGGCTCAAGTGGTTAAGACACTGACTCTGTTGATTGCAAGATTGGCAGGTTGGCAGTTTGAGGCTCGGGTGCCGCGTAATGGGGTAAGCTCCCATCACTAGTCCCAGCTTCTGCCAACCTAGCAGTTTGAAAGCATGCAAATGCAAGTAGATAAATAGGTACCACTTCGGTGGGAAGGTAAGCAGCATTCTGTGCAATCATGCTGGCCACAGGAACACAGAGTAGTCTCTGACAACGCTGGCTGTTAGACTTGGGGGGTTGCAGACGGGCGGCCCTGGGCCGCCCTGAAAAGCAGAGGATTGGGGCAGCTGCTATCATATGCAACAGCTCCGCTTTTCCTGTTTGCCGGCCCGGAAAAGAGCTGCAAAATGCCGCTCCTTTCAGAGCCAGCAAATAGGGTGCTCAAAGAGCCGCCGCGCGGATCTTCTGTGCCTCTTCCGGCGCAGCGCTTCAAGATGCTGCGCTGGGAGGAAGGCATGACGGCATGCGCCATGCATAACGGCATGTGTTGTGATGATGTTTTCGGGGAGGGGTTGAGGCACCCGGCATGTGGCTGCCCCTCCCCTTCCCTGCCTCCAAGACGGCACAAGGGCCGTCTGTAGAGGCCCTTAGTAATGGAGATGAGCACTGCCCTCTATGGTCGGACATGACTTGACAACCTTGTCAATGGAGAATACCTTTACCTTGCATGACTATCCCCATTTTAAGTCCACTGTTTGTTCATTTATTTATTTTTAAAAAATAAAACAAAACACAACATTGCTCCTTTCAGGTAAATGCAGCTACTATTGACTGGAACACACCTTTGTTCAATGCCTGCATCAGTGGCAGTGCAAACTGTGTAAATCTACTACTGGAACATGGAGCTAGTCCACATCCAGTGTGTGACCTGGCATCACCTATCCATGAAGCTGCTAAGAGAGGTAAGCCTGTCAACATATGTCAGTTTCATGATAACAGGAAGCATTCTGCTGAAACAAGAAAGAGGTGAAGGAGGTGAGGCAGAGCAGAGCATTGGGGGTGTCCATCATAACAACAACCCAGCATCCTCTTCCCAATGAACTTATTGGCTGGCCAGAGTGACCTGGATGTAGGTTTCAGTCTGGTTGGATAAGAGGCCTCTTTATTATGCTCCTGGGCCTTGAAAGGCAAGTCATTATTGGAGCTCTGTCCCACCCACTCTCCTTTTAAGCTGTAGCATTCAGAGTCTTGTTGTGTAACTCATATAATGGTCTTCCATTTTTAATAATAATAATAATAATAATAATAATAATAATAATAATAAATTTATTTATACCCCGCCCCTCTGTTAAAACAATTGGGGCGGCTTACAACAATTAAAAATGCATCAATACAATCTAAAAACCCCAACCCCCACCCTCCTCCATAAAAACGTATTTAACATCCATTTAAACCAAGTAAATCATAACTAACATACAATAAAGAATAAAAATAAATAGACAATAAAAAAAATCAGACAGCGGCAATCAGAGACATAAAGGGCAAGGGTATAGCTCCTAAGGCTGGGATCAGTCAGGAAAGGCCTGCCAAAAGAGATCCGTCTTTACCGCCTTTTTAAAGCTGCTCAGGCTCGTAATCTGACGGATCTCATCCTGCAGGCCATTCCATAATCTGGGGCGATTACTGAAAAGGCCCTGTGGGAGCTAGTAGACAGCCTAGTTTTTTGTGGCTGAAGCAAATTTCTCCTAAAGGACCAGAGTGCACGGGGAGGATTATATGGGAGGAGGCGGTTCTGAAGATAAATTGGACCCAAGCCATTTAGGGCTTTAAAGGTAATGACCAACACCTTATACTGGGCCTGGAAACTGATAGACAGCCAGTGAAGAGATTTTAATACAGGGGTTATGTGATCTCTCCGAGATGTTCCCGAGACCACTCTGGCTGCCATATTTTGTACCAACTGAAGTTTCCGGACCAAGCATGAGGGTAGCCCCATGTAGAGCGCATTACAGAAATACAGACGGGAGGCTACCAGCGCGTGCACCACCGTCTCAAGATCCCTTACTTCCAGAAAAGGGCACAGCTGGCATATCAGCCGAAGCTGATAACAGGCACTCCTGACTGTCGCATTCACCTGACTAGTCATCTGAAGTGACGAATCAAGGAGCCCCCCCCCCAACTGCGAACACAGTTCTTCACGGAGAGTGTGACCCCATCCAGGACTGGAGGTCGCAACCCAATTCTTGGTTTCGGGGCCGCTACCGTGAGCACTTCCGTTTTGTCTGGATTTAATCTCAGTCTGTTTTTCCTCATCCAGCCCATTACTGCCTTAAGACAGTCATTGAGAGGAGAGACACCATTGGAATTTGAGGCCAACGATTGCGACAGGGAGAAATAGATCTGGGTGTCATCAGCATACTGATAACACCCAGCCCCATAACTCCAAATAATCTCACCCAGCAGCTTTATATAAATGTTAAACAACATCGGGGACAGAATGGCACCTTGTGGGACGCCGCAAGTGAGCTCCTTTTTACTGGAGCAACTGTTCCCGAGCAGCACCCTCTGGGACCTGCCCGAGAAGAAGGAATGGAACCACTGCAATGCAGTGCCTCTGATTCCTAACCCACTCATGCGATCCAAGAGGATGCTATGATCTATCATGTCAAAAGCCGCTGACAGGTCTAAAAGCACCAACAGGGTCACACTACCCCTGTCGATGCTCAGACGCAGGTCGTCGGTCAAGGCAACCATGGCAGTCTCAACTCCAAATCCCATCCTAAAGCCAGTTTGAAATGGGTCTAGATAATCGGTTTCATCCAAGACCACTTGGAGTTGAAGCAACCGCCCTCTCGATCACTTTGCTTAAGAATTGTAACATAGAGACTGGCCTATAGTTGTTCATGTCCAGGGAAGGTTTTTTCAGAAGTGGCCTAACCACTGCCTCCTTTACGCAAGATGGAACATGTCGTTCCCTGAGGGATGCATTGATGATGTCCTTAAGAAACACCATCAAGGCATCCCCGCCGTGGATGGCCAGCCATGAAGGGCAAGGATCAAGAGGGCAAGTTGTCTCCTCACTCTACCAAGTAGCTTGTCCATGTCCTCGGTACTCACAGATTGAAATTGATCCAGTAAATTTACATCAGCAGAATTGCTGGACACCTTGTCAGTTGTTTCTGTCAAAATATTGGCATCTAAGTCGGCTCTTATCCGAGAGATTTTATCTGCATAGAAGTTGTTAAATGTGTCACAGCAGGCTGTTGTTGGGTTAAGCAATGGGCTCTGCGCAGGTATAACCTTTGTCATCTCTCTTACCACCCTAAACAGCTCTGCTGGACGAGACTCTGCAGGCGCAATACATGCAGAGGAGAAAGCTTTTTGCGCTGCACGTATTGCCTCTCGATAGGCCCAAAGAAAGTTCCTATGACGAGTCTTGTCAGATATGAGTCGAGTTTTCAGCCAGATGCGCTCTAGTCGTTGTCTATTTATTACTAGTTACTCCCCAGCTCTGCTTCCACATGTTATCCAAACAAATTCAAATCTTTTATTACAGCCATTCGGCCAGTATAAAGTTATCCAAACAGTAAACTGTGGTTAAATTTAAATTTAATAAGGCACCTTCATGAACTATGGTTTAGTATAGTTTGCTGTGTCATCTGAAACAATACAAACTATCCTAAATTTTAACTGTGGTTTCTGGGAGCAAACCAACTTCAAACCATAGTTCATGAAGGTGCCTTATTAAATTTAAATTTAACCACAGTTTACTGTTTGGATAACATGTGGAAGCAGAGCTGGGGAGTAACTAGTAATAAATAGGCACTTGCAATTAGTATCACTACAATACTTTACAATTGTCACTTAATTCTTCTTCTCATGACCATGAGGAGAGAGCAGTCATGTGGACCTGGGGAAACGCTAGACTTGTTTTTCATAACACTGAACCATATTTTAGTGGTGTATCTGAATTTATCCTTTATCATCCCTGCTTTTTAAGAGAACAGTCCCAGTCTGTTGTAGGGATGGCTAGGAAATATGATATTAGTGTAATTATTGTACTGGTCTAATTTGAAAAGATTGTGAGTCTACAAATGTTCAACTGCTGTGTTTCTCAGCTACAGTTAATTTTAATTTTAACTATGTAATCCTTTAACAGGTCACACTAAATGTGTAGAGGCCCTTGTATCTCATGGAGTCAATATTAATCACAACATAAAACACCTTGGTACTCCACTTTATGTCGCTTGTGAGAACCAGCAAGTGGACTGTGCCAAAAAATTACTTGAGTCAGGTAATTTTTTAACAAGTTATATCCTAAGTATTACAGGTTGAGTGTTGCTTATCTGAAATGGATCAGAAGTGTTTTGGATTTTGGGGGGATTTTTGAATACCTGTATTTCCATATACATACATCATAAGATATCTTGGAGATGGGACCCAAGTCTGAACACAGAATTCATTTATGTTTCATATACACCTTATACACATAGTCTGAAGGTAATTTTATGCAAGATTTTAAATAATTCTGTTCATGAGACAAAGTTTGTATACATTGAACCATCAGAAAGCAAAGTCTCATTGTCTTAACAACCCATGAAAAAAGTTTTGGTTTCTGGAATATTTCAGCATTCTGGATAAGGGGGATTCATCCTATACTAGGAAACTAATTTTTCTGAGCGTGGATCCTTGTGCAGGTCATTTAACATTCATTTGTTTTGACTAAAAAACCTGGGAACTATACTGTGTCAATATGCTGACAGGTCTTTGCTACTTTCTGCTAGTCCATTCACACAAGTTCAGCATCCATGATACCTTGGCTATAATGCTCAGCACAAAAGAAGACTGGCATCCACTTTCAGTTGTAATCTAAACTTATTGAGAAGATTATGTGGTCCTGAAATGATCCTTGGGAATCCTTGGGGAACTTTCCAGCTATTATTTATTTTAATTATTTTGAATTCTTTGTTGCAGGGGCAAGTGCAAACACTGGGAAAGGTCTAGAGTCCCCTCTCCACATGGCTGCTCAAACTTCTAATGCTGATATGGTGCATTTGCTTCTTGACTTTGGAGCAAACACAAGGGCCAGGAATGCTGAGGGCAAAAAACCAACAGAGCTGGTTTCCCCAAGCAGTCCACTTGCACAGATATTTCTGCAAAAAGAAGGTGCCATTTAATCTTTGTTTTGTTCAAAATCAAAGTATGTAAGAAGCTGAAGCAACCTTTGAAAGGACTCTTGTTAACTCTGGCAGTGTTAATATTTGTCATTATGTGCTCAAAGAAAATCCCTTGCAAATCTCATCATTTAGTTATGACCGCTGATGTCGCAAGTTTGTTTTTGATGTTACATTAAACAATGGGAATATACATGGAGATTGATACACATCCAAGAACATCTCTGTGGGATCTGGATCTGAGAAGAAAATGGAATGAGGTGTTTTTCTAAGTACCAAGCCTTGATTGTTAATGTAATTATAATCCATGCCTGGTTTGTAACGTGACACTGAAATGGTGCAATAGGAAAGTGCTAGGCAGGAGAAAATCTTTAAGTACCTCCAATGAGCACATGCACTTAGGGGGGTTGCAGACTGCCAGAAATAGTGTGAATTCAGTCCACTTTTAGGGTTAGGGTTAGTGCTAGGGAATCATGGGAACTGTTATTTTTCTGAGACATTGAGCCTTCTCTGTCAGACAACTCTGATGCCACAATAAAATACAGTTCCCATGGTTCCCTAACTCTAACCCTAACCCTAAAAGTGGACTGAATTCACACTATTTCTGGCAGTCTGCAACCCCCCCTATATTTGGAGAGCATATGTGAATGTCTTGCTGAATAGATACCTATTGCAAAGCTATGCATGGCAGTGGGTTTCCACCTGGCATACACTTATGTTGAGCAAATACATTGTATGGCCACCAAAATAGATGTGCATATTTTCATACGTTGTGTACTCACTATGTACAGTGCAAATGAAGGTAGTGAAATTTTTTTGTTTTAATTAAAACAAACCTAGGGTATGAGTCATATATGAAACAATTTGAAGATTTATTATAGTCATAACAAAACCTCTTACGAAGAAAATCCTTTTGGCAAAGTCTTTTTGTACCTGCCCACTCCCTTTTCTTCCCTATCTTCTGTCTAGCTGTAGATTTTTAGCAGCATCAGCACTAGGAGGAGGGTGAGGGAGAGCTGAAGAAGACTTTTAGCACTGGGCTTTGGCAGCATGTCTGCAGTAGACAATACAATAAACTTGATCTGGCAAAGAACTGGGTTTTGCTCTTGCTGATTTAAGTGTAGTTGTGTGTCCCTGACTACAAAGAAGGTAAACAATTGGATGTGAATGAACAGGAAAACGGAGAGAAAAGACAGGTAAGACTGCATAGATCTAGCCACCAAAAATTGAATCAGGATAGCGAAGGCTGGTGAAAGAAAAAAATCACCCCAGATGGATTTTGAAAGTTTTCAAATGGTCAGTAGAAGATTCAGTGTTTTTATTCACTTATACATGCTTTCCTTGACCTGTGTTTTTCATTTCACACATGCATTATTATTAGTTTTGAATAAAGAGTTGGCTGTAACATGTTAAATTGCACTTCTTTTTGTGGTATAGGAACCTATCCTTATTCTTTCCAGGTTATTTCTATCTCTGGTGCCAAATTTTCTGTTACAGAAGTAATGCCCAAGGTATACCTTGATATGCTTAATCATAAGGCATTTACAGACTGCCAGAAATAGTGCAACTTGAGGCCACTATAACTGTCCTGGCTCAGTGCTAAGGAATCATGAGAACTGTAGTTTATTGTGGCACTAGAGCTCTCTGACAGAGAAGGCTCAGTGTCCCAGAAAAAAAAATACAGTTCCCATGATTCCCTAGCACTGAGCCAGGACAGTTAAAGTGGCCTCAAGTTGCACTATTTCTGGCACTCTGTAAAGGCCCATAGATTATTTTAGGGCCTCTGCAGACGGGTGGCCATGGGCCGCCCCGAGAAGCCGCGGATTGGGACCGAAGCTGCCCCACACCTCAGCCACAATCACTCCGTTTCCAGCCCTGGAAGGAGCGCTAAAATAGCGCTCCTTCCACAAGGCGCGGAAAGGGCGCCATAAGAGATGGCGCACGCCTTTTCGGCATCTCTTCTGGCTCGGCGTGTCTGGACACTGAGCCGGAAGGATGTCATCGGAGCGCCCGCCATGTGGAATGGCAGGTGCTCCAATGATGTCCTCGGGAAGGCTGCCGCTCTCCTTCCTTGCTTCCAAGACGGCGCTTTGCGCCGTCTTCAAAGGGGGTTAGTCAGGATGGTGCAGGTGATATCACTTAATCCCCAAGGCATAAAAAAGTCACTATGTATAACTTACCACTTGCTATCTGTATATTAAAGCCAATACAAGTTTCACCAGCAAAAAAATCTTTGAAGTTCCATTAGCTATCTTTGATTATCAGGCTTTGTACAATTCTCTAAATTGCTGAAAAACAATATAGCAGCTAAATCAGAACTCAATAGTGGTGTTGAATGACTGCACTCAGTTCAGTTATAAAATGAGATGCTGGACTTTTGCTATGGGAGTTCTGATTTCCTGTTCTGATACATTCATGCCCCCCACTAAAGTCAACTCTTACAAATAAACAGCAACTATGCTTACTTTACATGTATGATCCTGGCAATGGCTTATCATTCTTTTGGGGAATCAGAATCTGTCAGAATAGGGTATTGGATTATGTTCAATTGCAGATATAATTACGGTGATCATGGACATTATCACACCAGCCCCATGTCTCGTGGCAATCGCTTTATGAAAGGAAACAGGAACATATCGCTTTGAAAATGTTTCTTATCACACTTCTCTTCTTTTGCGTGACTGCACTGCTTTGAAACCCTACCAGGTGTGATAAGTCTCTTTGCTGCAGTCCCAGTATTACAGCAGTCAGTGCCATGCGGGGACCCTATTTTCCTCCTCTCTCCTTCCCACTCGCTATTCAGAAGCAAACTAACTCTGTGCCTGTTGGTTTATTTTTAATTTTGCTGTGTTTGCATAATTACGGCAAAAATTATTAAACTTTTTTTTATTTTAGCATTATGCAGACGCAGCAAAGATAAAATTAAAATTAAAAAACCAACAGACACAGAGACACTATAGTCACGACTGCTTTGCAGTAGTGAATGGGAGGGGGAGAGAGGAGGAGAATCAGAATTTCCATGTGACTGCTGTAATGCTAGAATTTACTTGAGGAGACTTTTCACAGCCATGCATCTGCACTATAATAGTGACATTTAGAGGTATTGATGGACTTTGCCTGCCAGTGAAAAGGTGCACTACAGAAATGAATGGAATGCAGGATGACAGCAGGACAGGCACACCATCATGTGACAAGTACTGGTCAAACATGCTTTTACTCTCTTAAAATCCTTTTAGACTCATAAAGTCTCTATATACTCCAGTCTGAATACCTAGAATGTTTTTTAAAATATAACGTTGAAAAAAAGAGGCTTTTGGTTTGACTCAAAAACTACACTGTGGTTACATTAAAATCTGTTATATTTGAGGTCGGGATGACAATTTTCTCTGTTCATATTGGGTAATGCGTCCAAAAGAGAGTTTTTAGCATGTAACTTTTTTACTTGAGATTTTTATCTGGTTTCCATTGTGATGATAGCATTCTTGATCTATCCACTGTTGTATCTATCCACTGCTTGGATGTGTTGGATAGGATCTCCCTTACTGTTCATAATGGGTTAAATGGCCATTTACTAGCTCTACTTCTGCTTTACATCAAAAAGGAGGAAGTGCTGCTATAAATACAAAGGAGTGCAGAATATTTTGGTGGCAAAACATCAAGACAATTGCATCTTTGTTATTGTTTCCGAGTAGATTTCCATTTAGTAATCTTTTTCATAACTCATTGCATTGATTTTCTTGTAGCCTCCTTTTCCTGTAGCACAATAATTTGATTTTTAGCTTCTCACAATATCTTTAGGTTGAGATGGTCAAAGACAAGCCATTCTAAGCCTAGAAGGCCTGAAAGCTTTGAAATATCATGGGAGAACTGAGCATTCAAAATTGTCTTGTTCATATGTAGCTACTCTGGGTTATAAGAAACAAAAGCTGATCTTATTATGCAGGTAAAACTGATTATGGGAAACCAGTATTAAGTAAATAATATATTGTTTGTTTCTTTGGCATCCCCTCCCTTTCTCAGGGCCCTTCTCTTTGATGCAGTTATGCCGTCTGTGCATATGGAGATACTTGGGATCCAAAAGACAACAAAGAATAAATGAGCTTCTGTTACCAGATGAGCTGAAACGGTTTCTCTTGTATCTTTAAAAGTTTTCTGTTTCCTAGTGGCTTATTAAAGTTTTGTTTTCTTATTCAGGTGTATTTGTACAGTATATAACTCGGTGCAATGGTTTGAGCATTGGACTAGAACACTGGGAGACCAGGGTTCAAATCTTGGCTTGGCCATGGAAGCCCACTGGCTGACCTTGAACAAGTCACACTCTCTCAACTTCAGAGAATGGCAGTGGCAACTCCCCTCAAAGAAACTTGCCAAGTAAACCCTATGAAAAGATTGCCTTAGGGTCATCCTAAGTTGGAAATGACTTGAAGGCACACAGCAGTAACAACATAGGGCCTTTACAGACTGCCAGAAATAATGCAACTTGAGTCCACTTTAACTGTCCTGGCTCAGTGCTAGGGAATCATGGGAATTGTAGTTTTTTCTGAGACATTGAGCCTTCTCTGTCAGAGAGCTCTGGTGCCAAAATAAACTACAGTTCCTATGATTCCCTAGCACTGAGCCAGGGCAGTTAAAGTAGACTCAAGTTGCATTATTTCTGGCAGTCTGTAAAGGCCCATAGTACAAACACCAAAGCTGAATTTTCACCAAGTTTGGTTGCTTAGAATTGTATATGTGACTAACAGACAAAACTAATATATGTATAAAAAGAACAATATGTTTTGGCTGCTACCTTCTTCACTTGCTATAGATGAAACTGAGATCCATCTAAGGTTGCAGTTTATAATACTCTTGTTCCAGCATTCTTAAGTAGATGATGGTGTCTTCTAGGAGTGCATCTTCACTGTAGAAATAATGCCGTTTGACACCACTTTAATTGCCATGCTTCGTCCTACAGAATCCCAGTATGTGTAATTTTGTGAGGCACCAGCACTCTTTGGTAGGGAAGGCTAAAGACCTTATAAAACTAGAGATTGCAGGATTCCATAGGCTGGAGCTATGGCACTTAAAGTGGTGTCAAACTGAATTATTTTTACAGTGTGAATGCACCCTAGGTCAAGGCAGCCTGATGTTAGGGTCTTTGAAGCAGATGTTGTTGAGTTTGCTGGTCCTTTCACAGTAATTTTCATTGAGAGAAAATCTGATACAATTCTCTCTCTCTCTCTCTCTGTATTTGTCTCTCTGTATCTCATAATTATAGAAACTTTAGAAGCAAATGAACAGAGACCAGGCAGGGCAGGGTTGGGCGTACCTTTGGCCTTACAGATATTTTGGATTTCAACTTCCATTTAGTCTCAGCCAGCATAGTCATTGGTAAGCGGCTATGGGAACTGAAGTCCAAAATATTTGGAAGACCAGAGATTTCCTGATCCTGATGTGGAGCAAGGTCAAATCCAACCGCTGCTTTTCAGTGGCATGATAGTATCCAGTTTGTGGTACTGGAAATAAAGCCCATCCATCCCTGATAAACCCATCTTCATGCCTTGCTGCTGGGAAGAATTACCTGTGTATAAAAGGAGGGCCACTACACAGACAACAAGGCCATGCTATGTTTTTATTTTCTTATTACAAGTTCTCAAATTATATTGAAAGAGAGTACACGGGGGAAAATAGTCATCTTTATCCATTTCCTGGCTAAAAAATGGGTTTCCTGCTGCTTGGGAAACCTCAGGAAAAATAATGCAGTGGTGTGAATTTTGCTGGAAAAACAATAACAAAACCTCTGCAATACACACACACACACCAATATGTACACAACATTGTGCCTATCTTGAAATGCGAGGGGTTTTTTAATGCAAAAAAGTTTTTCGTACAAAAACAAGATTGTCATGCAAACAAAACAAAACAAACAAACAAAAAAACTACATATATTTCTGCACAGTATAATTTCCTGAAATACTTTCAGATAGCCAAATACTGGGTGAAAACTTCACAGAAATAGCTGTGGCCTTTCATTCAAGATTGCTTTTCTAGATCCATTTCAAACCGGCTCCAGACCTGGATATGGGGTGGAGATGGCCATGGTCGCTCTGATAGATGACCTGCGCCTGAGTACCGACAGGGGAAGCGTGACCCAGTTGGTGCTTTTGGACCTCTCAGTGGCTTTTGACACAATAGACCATGACATCCTCTTGGAGCACCTGAGAGAGCTAGGAATGGGAGACACTGTACTTCAGTGGTTCCATTCCTTCCTCTCGGGCAGGTTCCAGAGGGTGTCACTTGGGGACAGCTGCTCCTCAAAAATGGAGCTCATATGTGGCATTCCACAGGGCGCCATTCTGCTGTTTAATATCTATATGAAGCCGCTGGGGGAGATCATCAGGAGACATGGGCTGGGTGTTACCAATATGCTGATGACATCCAAATATACTGCTCCATGTCTTGGTCAGCTGCCATGACGGCAGATGGTGGTTCTTCCCTCAATCAGTGTCTCAAAGCAGTAATGGACTGGATGAGGAAAAACTGACTCAAGCTGAACCCAGACAAAATGGAGGTACTTACGGTAGGGGTCCCCAAACCAGGTATTGGGTTGCAGCCTCCAGTCCTGGACGGGGTCATGCTCTCTGTTAAGGACTGTGTTCGCAGTCTGGGGTTGCTCCTAGACTCGTTGCTTCACATGACAAATCAGGTGAATGTGACAGTCAGGAGCGCCTGTTATCAGCTTCGGCTGATACGCCAGCTGCACCCTTTCCTGGAAGTAAGGGACCTAGAAACTGTAGTGCATGCACTGGTAACCTCACGACTTGACTTCTGCAATGCACTCTACATGGGGCTACCCTTATACCTAACTCGGAAACTACAGCTAGTACAAAAAATGGCAGCCAGGCTGATCACCGGAACATCAAGGAGTGATCACATTACAACTGTTCTGAAATCTCTTCACTGGCTGCCTATTGGTTTCCGAGCACAGTATAAGGTGTTGGTGATGACCTTTAAAGCTCTACATGGCCTGGGTCCAACTTACCTAGGGGATTGCCTTCTTCCATACAATCTGCCCCGTGCCCTCAGGTCCTCTGGGAGGAAGCTCCTTCAACTGATAAAAACTAGACTGACGGCGACCTCCCAGAGGACATTTTCCTCCACCACTCCCAGACTCTGGAATGCCTTTCTGGAAGAGATCCGTCAGATAACCAACCTAGATGGCTTTTAAAAAGTGTTGGTCATTGCCTATAAAGCCCTACATGGTTTGGGTCCGAGTTACTTGAAGGAAAACCTCTCCCCACACAATCCACCCCGCACTCTCAGAACATCAGGGAAGAATTTATGAAATTATTCTAAAACCAAGCTAACATCAACTTCCCAAAGATCGTTCACAGCTGCGGCCCCCAAGCTATGGAACAGCCTGCCGGAAGAGATCCGTCTGATCTCTACGCTAGAGGCCTTTAAGAAGGCACTCAAGACAGAGCTCTTCCGGTGGGCCTATCCACCTGATTTCCCTAACTAAATAATAAGATAAAATATTAACATCTCTTATGGACCTCCCGGGTAAGAATCTGATTACCACTATGGTATAGATCCGCCTCGCAGTCTTTATACTGGTTATTTGCTGCTTTATTATTGTTTTTATTGCTTTTTATTGTCGTTTTTTATTATCATGTTTTATATATTGTATTACTGTACAGTGTTGTACATTTTATCTTTGTGCTCCCACCTCGATCCGTAGAGAGAGGTGGGAAAATATAAATAAATTTTATTATTATTATTATTATTATTAAGACGGATCTCTTTCAGATCTCTTTCATCAGATACTCTCTTTTTCTTATTTTCCTTTGCCCCAGAATGCCTATTGTTTTAATTGCTGTAAATTTGCTTATTGTTTTAAATTTGCTTACTGTTTTAAATTGGTTTTAATTGAGATCTGTATTTAATGTATTTTTAAGGAGGGGGGAATATCATGTTCACGTATATACCTCGTTGCTTTTGTTGGGATTTGTACTTGTTTTAGTTGTAAGCTGCCTTGATTGCTACAGCAAAAGGTGGGGTATAAATATATTATTATTATTATTATTATTATTATTATTATTATTACCCATTTTCTCCCACGCCAGGACAAAATAGTCCAATGTTTACATCCTTAATAAGTCAGGGTGGGGGGAGAAATTGGAACTGTTTGAACACTGTAAAATTGTTGGCTTTATGAAAGTAACTCTTGTGGGAAAATGGACATTCAACCAGATGTTTTTAAGGGTGGCAAGTGTTACAATAGCCATTTCACTTGCAGCCAGACTGTCACCCTTCTGAGCAATCAAGTACTTGAGAGTCTGTTGTACAGTGGCAAAAAAGTTGTTGTTGTTAACTACTGTCAAGCCACTTTCAACTTATGGCAACCCTGTAAATGAGAGATTTCCAAACTCCCTGTTATCCACAGTCCTGCTCAGGTCTTGCAGACTCAGAGCCATGGTTTCCTTGATTAAATCTATCCATCTGAAATGCTGTCTTCCACTTTTCCTACTACCTTCTACCCTACCGAGCATTATTATCTTCTAGGGAGTCCTGTCTTTGCATGATACGCCCCAAGTATGACTCCAATCATATTTTGTAGATTGTACCAAATAATGAGCAATTAGACCTTTTTAAAGCCCTGGACTTTTAATTATGATCAGCAGGTGGGGCTCTTGTCTCTCCAATTATAAAGGATTTCCCCCTCAGACATTTCCATTCGCTCGCACACAATTCACAAGGAAAACCAATTCAATTTTTTATTGCTTCATCTCAGCAGGCTATTTTTTAAATACAATGTGTTGAAGGATAAGAAAGTCCAGTTTTTTTTTATTCTCTATTATTTTAAAGTGTCCCCCCCCCCCCAAGAATGATGGTGATAATTCCCATTATAGTCAACCATGTTCCTTTATTATGTTGTAAATATGGGATGAGAAGATTTCATAATTCAAAGCATGCTAGTCAATGGAGAATTTTTCATTCAGATTACAGTCACAAGGGCCAGGATCCAAAAATCTCCCGCAGTACCAAAAAACATTTGCTAGATCCTGAAGCCAGAATCATGATTCCCATTCACTCCTGCAGTTTCTCTCCTCTGCCCATGAACCCTAAAGACCTTGGGAGAGTGTGGGATAGACTTACTGGAGCAGGTTCTTGGTATTGCAGAGGGGTGCAGAAGTAAGAGGGGAGAAAGACTTATTTGTTGGACAGGGAATTGTACTGTTGGATCTCAGACAAGAAATGAAATAACACCTTTAAGCTTTATCTTAGAAAAGAACTTGCATTCTATTCCTTTCACTTGAGCTCAGTCCCCGGAAAATTCATCAGTTGGGAAATGATGTTCTTAAGTGGCTATAGAAAGAATATTCAACAATATTTTTTACAAAGATAGAGAACTGTGTTTCTTGAGAGTTGGGTAACCAGATAAAGAGAACCCTGGAGTAATGGGAATCTTGGGAGTTTGGAACTCCCCCGCCCCTGAAATTTGCACTTTTTTTTTTGCAGAGAAATCAGCATTTTCTGGACAGGAGGCAGCATTTTCTGCACATAAAATAATGTTTCTGTGCAGAAAATCCTGTTTATCTGTGCAGAAAATGAAAAAAAAAATAGCTATGAATCTTGTACAGAATGAAGCCCAAATTGTGAAACAGACAGAAAACTAATATTTCAAGACTGTCTCACAGTGGGAAGAAAATTGCTAAAATTACTGGTTGCTTCCTCCAAGTAGAAAATAGGTAAAGGTGCCTAGACACACTTGCAAACCACTGATCCAATCTTTCCTAACCCACCTAAATAGTATATGTGTGAGCTGCAGAGTTGCTTATTTGAAAGGAAGGTTAGGTAGAACCTTTGGCCCATATATTTTTTAATGCAAAGAATAGGACGAACTGGGCAAGAGACATACCTGCCTGATTTCCCAGTTCCTGTCCTCCATTATCCATATGAGAATTGAATAAGTTTAACAAGAGGTTTCATTTACTAGCAAGCACTACATTAAACAATCCAGTTATTCTGTAGCTCTTCATCATTTGTTCTTCAAAACTGAGGAAAGATTGGATAATTATGCTATACCAACTGTGTGTGGTTTCAAGCAAAAATAGATTAAAAATTATACCATTTTCTTTTTTTTAAAAAAATGGGGGGCTGGTGGGGGTTTCAGGAACCAAAAAGGGGATCCAGAGACTACACATAGCTCACAGATTGCATTTTTCTCACCCCTGCTCCAAACTCAGTTACGATTACACTGTTTTGAAAGTGAAGGAGTATGTTTGCAATGGATATCTCAGACATCAAAAACCTGATGTTATTTGGATACAGCATCCATAATGCCTGATCATTTTATATGTTGCTGACAACTGTGGGGATAGTAAGCCAAACTCCAAAAAGCACAAATGGAGTGATCTTGAGACTACAATCTTAAACGCTATGGAACACAGTGGAATTTACTTCCAAGTGAATATGCATAGAGTTGCACAGCTCATCTCACTGCTTTTAATGGGGCTTGCACATGATTAAAACTGGCTGGATCAAGGGCACGGGTGCTATCATCAGGACGCCAGGATGAATTCTGGTACATATTTTTCCACATAATTTTTATCTTGTATTATGTTGCCCAGTGTGGTGTAGCATGTTGCTGAGCAATCATTATGATGGAAACTGAGAAAAGGTGTTTACTTCTCTAAGCAGCAATTGTACATGGTATCTATTGACTGGATCTTCTTCCAGTAGCATTAGAAGACACTGAAGGAAAGTGTTTGATGTCACAAGAGCCAACATGTTGTTAAGAATGGGAAACAGAAATAAGAACAGGAATATTTCAAGGTTCACTTTTTATCAATGGTCAGGGCTAATTGGCACAATCCAATTGGACTTCTTTGTGCCAGGAATGACTATTTTTGTCATCACAGATGAACAACTGAGCCTGAGCACTCCACAGTGGGCTCAACTCCAGATATAAATGCCTCCCTCAAAATCCAGCAAATGAAACATTTGCAATACTAAATTGGAAGACTGGCCAGAGTACTCAGACATTTGCTTCATAATTTCCGTTTTCCATCTGTGGTGGCCTAAATAAATAAAGGGGGAGTGGAGAATAGTCTCCATAGATGTATAAGAAAAGCAAACAAAGTATGCAAATGCTAGCAATGCTGTGCTGAGGAAGTATTAGAGTACAGTTTTTGTGAATGCTTCAGTATTCGGTTCTGAAGCAGAAGAAACTGAAGCATTCTCTTTATTTTCAAGACAGTTGTTTCTTCAGAAAATAAATTAGGTTTTTGCTTGATTTCCATATGGGTGGCCAACTTACCCCAAGGGTACCACGAGTAGTAACAATAGCAGACAGTGTTTTACGTCCCCCTGGTCAAAAGCTGCAATGAGTTTGGCAATAAAAGTCCTCCTTCTCAGCTAGAAAAAAACTGCCTCAAGGTACAGTTTGAATATATAGTATATATAGTACAGCGTAGTTTTGAGTTGTACTCATTCTGGACTTGATGTAGGGCACATGTGCCAAAACACATTGAACATTGCTGTTCTAGATGCACCAAGTAATGTATTGCTGAAATAATAAGATTATATATATTTAAAAACTTTGACAATTTGAGAAGAGTGAATTTACTATGCTGCATGGGGCATCTTATTTATTTATTGAAAATGATCCTTGGGGTTCTCTCTCAAAAAGTTGGATTACATGCAGTATTTTACTTTTTGACAAAATTTAAAGGAATTGTTATAAGGCAAAGGATGTAGGATAACTATGTATGTAGGATAAATATGTATGGGGAAATAATTTTTTGGGAAAGGGAAAGAAGACATGACTGAGGGAAGGAAGGTCAGAGAGGATTTTTCATATTGTGGTATGCTTCCAAGTCATTTTGACCTATGGCGACCCTAAGGCAAACCTAGCATAGGATTTTCTTAGCAAGTTTCTTCAGAGAGGGTTTGCCATTGCCATCCTCTGAGTCTGAGAGGGTGTGAGTTGCCTAAGGTTAGCCAGTTAATCGTGTCTTATTGTTCTGTGTTCAAACTTAAATTGAATGGCTATTTATCCATTAGGAAGAATTAGGAAATTTACTGATAAGGTAAAATGATTTGTTTTTTTCCTTTACCACAATGGGATATTCAACTTGACTTCATACCCTTTGAAAAAGAAATAAATTGATGTTTTGCTATTGATTTTGACAGAAGCAGGCCTAAACTCTTACTGGTGAGAGTTCTAGCTGGTACTCAGAGAAACTAGGACTGGGAGAATATGATGTATTTGTTCTGGCACATAGATGAAGAACTCAGTGAACATTTAAGAAAATGCACAGGAATGATCTGTAGTTAAAAAAATCACATATTGTGAAAAGAAAAGGGTAATGGATTACCAAATGTTAGCTCTCAGCTCTGAAAAGAATGCATCACAACAATAAAGCAAGTATTCCAAACAAAATGATCACTGAGAACTAAATCCTCCTAATTCCTACAAAGCAAACAAGGTCAATATAGAAACTTCTATTGTATTTTCTTTTTTGATGGATATTGTTGGCAACAGATCTGCAGACACTGGAGCAGCTTTCATGCAAAATCAGCTTTTAAGTATTAGCATTGGAAAATGTTGTTTTAATCATCTCAGGTAATTCTTTGTGTATTGTCTACACATGATGAATTCCAGGTAGTACACCATCTTGGACCCCAGTTCTCATTAGGCCTAGCCAGCTTGTTCAGTGGTGGAGGATGACAGGAACAGTAGTTCTTCAATTTCTTGTAGACCACAAGTTCACCACTAGTATCAGAGAGAAATTTGTGATACAAGGCCCATACACATAAAGCTATATGTAAAAAGTCTCCATTCATGCCATTTATCTGCCCCCTTTTGGAAGAAGTCAGATGGCCAGAAGTTATCTCTTACACTTCCCTGCACATGTAGGAGAGCTGTGTTCACCAACCTAATGAAAGATATTTAGGTAAGGGGGTAATGACATTTCATGCTTAGCATCTACTTCAAAGTGCCCATAATTACTGGGAAATGTGAGAGCTAGTTGTCCATTTCACATGCAGATTAGTTAATAGTCACAAGCAGAAGGTAACCATGAGTCCCACTCCACCACATATATAGGGTCTAGTAGAGAAATAAAGCAGGCTTATAGTCTTCCTTGTAAAAACATATGAAGTAGGTTTATTTACAAATACTAATGGTTTCATAACATCTCATGATGAAGGGGCCTTCAATCATGGACGAGTGAGCAAGAACTGGAGACTATAAAATGGAGGATGAATAAACTTAGGCTAATTGATGCAAGAAAATAGAGGGTGTAGCTGTTGGCAGATAGCAAACTTGCATACTTGAACGCACCAGTAATTACATTGCATGTTGTGCTCGCTTCGGCAGCACATATACTAAAAACATTGCATGTCACTCTAGGAGTTTAGTCTTTATACAACCTGTTTGTTTGTTCATCCATTCTCACATTCTGAGTCCCATAGGCATTCCGTTTGTTTTCTCTGAATCTCATCTACATGTTCTTTCTTATTTTCTCTCTGGCTATTTGCCATGAAGCACGTGGTTTGAACTCCCTCTCTCTGCATGAGAAGCTTCAATTTTCTTGAAACCATGTAGATATTCCTCCTTTCTTTTTTATCTACTTCAAGAAGCTGAATCTGTGTATTGATTAGGCACAAGTGTAAAACTCTTTTATACTTTTTAAAAGAAGATGGAGTTTGAGTCATTTGTCTGCTAGAAACATGTGTTAAGGGAAATGAGCTGGCTACACTTTTAACTTCTGCCCAAGTGCATTATATATTCTGCTAGAGAGACCACTTGCTCATATTTAAAAAAAAATAACAGCAGCTAAAACTAAACAGGAAATGACATGAATACACTGTTGTGGTGTTGGTGTCATTGTGTGCCTTCACATTGTTTCTGACTTATGGACACCCTAAGGCAAACCTATGGACGTTATCACACGGGGGGAATCTGTAGGTTATCCCATACAAATCCCAAAAAAACCCCGCACTTGCGCCTGACGATTTCACACGATGTCGCACAGAAAGTGGACAGAAAGTGGTATTATCCGAGATCTTTTTAATTTCGGGAGTTTAGAGGAAATGCATTTGCGAAATTACAGTAATTGCCCATTTACTTTAATCTGAAAAGCAAATACGCATGGACAATTCTCTTTTAAAACCTGGAGGAGAGCCAAGAGGAGCAGGAGGAGGAGGTGCCTCCAGGGAGGGAGAGTCCCGGGCTCCTCCTCAGTCCTTCAAAAATCGGCTGCCAGGAACAGCTGGGGAATGGCTTGGGGACTCCCTGTGGCATTGGTGGCAGTCTCCTGTCCAGTAACATGCATATTTGTCCCATTCTGTTCTGTTTGTTCCTTTCCATTCCCATTCCTGTAAGTGCTGTGCAATAAGCTTAGAAGAAGAAAAGAGAAAGCAGAATAAAAATGGCGGAGGATATGGCAGGAGACTGTGAATGAAACATGCTTTGAGAAATGCTGGAATTTGGTTATGAAGGAAAGGGCAGACACGAAAAAGACTTATAGTCTGCATTTAAGTAGAAACAGAAGGAAACAGAATCAGCATCACTGCCTGTGATGGGTAGTTGATTTCTATGTTAATTCAAACATGTGGCTCTGGCTGAATGTTATATTAATTAATTAATTAATTAATATGAAGTATTTATACCCCACTCTTCAGCCAAAGGCTATCAGAGTGGCTTACAAGTGGATTAATGATGGTTCCCTGCCCTCAGGCTTACAATCTAAAAAGACAAGACACAAAAGGAGAAGGTGGTGGTGGTGGGGAAAGGGACTAAGTCCATCAGATCTTCTCTTCCCTCAAAAGCCTGGACCAAAGCAGATGGACTGGAAGGAAGGCCCTTCTTCTTCAAGCTGTATGTATTAAACATTGTATATATTAAACATTTAAGTCAAGGGAAAGGCACAGAAAGGATACCTTATAAATCCTCTGGCTTCCTCTAATTTCCTAGGGTAGATTTCTCAATAAAACCATGAGATGGCACTCTTCTCCTTGTCCTTGCCTCATATTCACTCTTCTGGGTGCCCAGTGACATTGCATTCAAAGTAAACAAAATCCCTTCAGAAGTGATAATGTTTGCTTTTCTGCTAAAACAGTCATCAAACGGACTTTTCAGAGTTCAGAAGTCTTAGCAGAAAAAAACCAGAGAATGTGAAGAATTGTGTCTTGCTTTCAATGCATAGAGAGAAAACTCTTTCCAAAACAGACAGTATGAGCTGTCCTATATAGTATTTATCTGCTCAGAGAAGCAGGTCCCAATGGGGGCACTACTCACAGCTAAATAGGTATAGGATCACAGCCTGGATATTTTTTGCCTGGAAAAAAACCAAACACTAAGAAGCTTCTTCCTTTCTTAACCAACAGCATGCCGACTTTGTACTGAGCTGCACCTGGCCACCTCATACAAACATCTAAAAGATTAGTATCCATAGACATGATCACTGGAAGCAGAGATAATTTTTAAGAGTTGGTCTGCTTGGTGGTTCTAATAAGAGAGAGGGGAGAAAAGAGCTGGGACAGGTGAGGTGCTGACACTGAGATGTGTGTCTAGAGGAAGGGAGATGGATAAAGAGCAGCTAGAGCCTGCCAAGTATTTGATTATAATGTAACCATATTGAGATTGAAGTTAACTCACATAAGGTAATTTATTCCTGTACATTTCTCAATAAATGTTACTATTTGTTTTAAAGTGGACTGAATTGATTGTTAGAAAATGGAAATAAGAGTGAACATCCTACCTAAAATATTGAAACTGGTTGGATGACAGGGACATTTGGGGCACTTCTATACTTAGGATAGTGTTAAAAGGATGAAAGTAGGGCAAAGTGTTAGTGACCTTCTTGGTATGGAAACATGGGACCAACCCACCTATTAATGAGGACATTGTCATACATATCCTTCAATGTTTCATAGGTAGAAATTGGTACTCATGTGGCCAAGCAACATGAGAGTGTGGTCAAGATGGCAAAAGGTATTAATGAGGAAAAAACATACAAACTAGGAAAGGCTGCAGCAGAACAGGGAAGGGCAAGATTCTGCCATCTCCCCTCCTCTTCCCACTGCTGTAGTAATTGAGTGCAAACTACCTTTGTGTTTTGGATTCAGTTTGTAATAACTAGAGTAAGCAGTGGATGGAGAGAGGGAGTGGCAGGAGGAGAGAGAAACTGGTATGTTTTAAAAGCAACTGAAAAAAAAAGGGATGGCAGAGGTCTAATTTGGGCTGTCCAAACCATGACAGCTGGAGAATATGCAAAGGGTTCTGTTTTTGGAATTAATTCACACTTGGATAGGCCTGATGGGAGTTGCAATCCAACAGCAACTGTTGTTGTACTGGTTCACAGAATGTATAGTTTGGTTGCTTGCCTGAAAGACTACAGGAGGATGCAGACAGCGAAAAACGGCATCTTCAATCCCAGGAAGGGGAGGGGCAGCCGGACGCTGGGCGCCCCATCCTCTTCCTGAAGACGTCATTGGAGTGACGGCCTGTCCACACGACAGGCACTCCGATGATGTCCTTCTGGCTCATTGTCCAGATACGCTGAGCCGGAAGAGACACCGAAGAGGCGCACCACGCCTCTTGCGGTGCCCCTTTCACAGCTTGCGGAAGGAGCGCTATTTTAGTGCTCCTTTCGTAGGCGGCGAAAGGGAGGATTGGGGCCGAGGTGTCCGGCAGCCTCAGCCTCAATCCTCCGCTTCTGGGGGCGGCCCAGGGCTGCCCGTCTGCATCCCTCCTACATCTTCAACCAGAATACTTGGACATCTTAGGGAAGTACACAAGATCGCATGGGCCCAATCCTCTCTATACCAACCCAAAGTAGACACACTTCTTGGCATATTTGTGGCCTTTTTATTCAGAGAGGCCTTTAGCATCAAAGAAGGATTATGCTTGAAGTGAGTTATTTTTTCTTTGCATTATTGTGTTTTGATCTGTATTGAGGCTTCAATTTTTTAAAAAATTCTTTTTACCATTTTCAGCCACCTTGAGTACCTCAAGGTGAAATATAGGTATAATTAATAAGTGTGCTGATTTTTAATTCCAAGGCAGTTTTCAACAGGAGCTCCATTAGTCATATGATTTCATTTCAGTTAGCACATCAGATGTTTGCTTGCATCAGTCAAGTAGCATTACCCTACCTCTGATGCAAATCTGCAGTACACATTCCAAGCTGTTTTCCTCTTCTCCTCTACCATTTCCCTTGGAGAAAGAAAGCTGAGTTTTGGACAAGAAAAATAATAATAATAAAGAGGAATCCAAAGCAGGTCAAGCTTAAGCCTTTACTAGAAAGGTAAAGACCAAATGCTTTTTCTGCACATTTCAGTGATCTCTTATGCACAAATGTTGTAATTAGCTGAGTGTTATGTGATGTAAAAAGCTAGGTACAGATGTTAAGGCATTTTTTTTCCCAGTAGGCTAAAGAGAGCTGTATTCCAATGCTGTACATTTATTCTTAGTCGCCAGGAATTACCCTTATTCAAAGTCTTGGTTGCTTTCTGAATTGACTCAAGGTATTAATGAAAACTATGCTTATTATAGTTTATTATGATAAAATCATAATAAAATCGAAGTTAGAAGTCTTTCATTGTGACTACTGTGCTTACTGTTAGTATGTTTATTGTGTGTATGTTAGTATGTATTAATATTTGAGAATCAGTGAGGCATATTGGTTTGTAAATTGAACTGCAACTCTGGAAACCAGAATTTGATTCCCACCTTGGCCATGGAAACTCACTGGGTGACCTTGGGCAAGTCACATGCTCTCAGCCTCAGGAGAATGCAATGGCAACCCCCCTCTGAAAAACTTGCCAAGAAAACCCCATAATAGGGTTGCCTTTGTGTCTCAGTAAGTCAGAAATGACTTGAAGGCACACAGCAATAACAACAAAGAATAAGAAATAATTGGATGGTCCCCCCCTTTTCTTTTCCGTGTTGGTGTGTATCTATCTTTGGTTTTAATAATAAAGTTTCAATTAAAAAAATAGGAGATAGACTCGTCCCAAGTATATGGTATCTCCAGTCTCAGAGATAATATATGCACCTCTCATTTCCACCTAGTGAGAGCAACAGCAGTAAGGGCTGGGCTTAAATAATTGCCTTCTAGCCCTTCTTGGCTCTCACTGGATTAGATGGACCTTAGGCTGGATCTATCAGGGATTTCTTATGTTCTTGCAAGGCCAGTCCTACCATGAGTCAGGCTAAGGCAGTTGGCTCAGGTGGCAGGTGTGATGGATCAATGACAAGGTATTGGAGAATGGAGGTGTGTATATCATACAATGGGCACTGAACCCCATAAAGTACATTGCTGTCTTACATTGCAATGGATGATACAAGGAATAATGTTGTTGTTCTTTCTGCTGCTGTTATATTTTTTTATATGATGCTTCTCCCCCCTCCCCCCCCCCCCCCCCCCAGTCTGGGATGGCTTACAAAAGTTAACACAAGACACAACTAAAAATTTACATAGCACAAAAATTAAAAATATAATTAAATTATCAATAAGATTAAAAACATAACAATCAAATCATAAGCACTAAAAAGAATAACAAATATAAACAACACAACACATGAAATACCCTTCCATGTGTCAGGTCTCAAAGGCCTGCTAAAACAAAAATTTGTTCACCTGCCTATAAAAGCTAGCAAGGACAATACTAGTCTAATCTAGTTAGGCAATCTAACTAGGAAGGGAGCTCCAAATCCAGGGAGCAGCCATCAATAAGGCCCTCTCCCACATTCCCAGCTGATATACCTGTGAAGTTGGTATGACAGAAGGGTCAACCCAGAAGACATTTGCAGGCTCATATAGGGAGAAATAGTCCTTTAGATAAACTGGAGCTGAAGTAAATTTGTGCTGCCAGTCCAACTGGTTTCTGTTCATAGAACAGAGGGAGCACCATCTTGTTCTTTATCTTCAGCTGCAAGATGTCTTGTGCTTGCTCTGTGCTCTTAACTGATTCCCCATTGACCGAGTGTGAGAAAAAAAGTCCACAACCCACTGGATGATGGTTTTGTCCAAATGTGTTCATCTGAACATATCTCATTATACTTGAGTCATTTATCTGAAAAGCAATTTCATTCAACTCTCTGGATCAACATTGTTTATTCAATATATATCTGATGTTTCCATCAAAAAGGGGTCTCTACTGACAATAAAACACACATTAAAAACAAAATCTGCTTTGAAAACTATCATAAAAACACTGATAACACAATGAAAAGCAAATCAGTGAAAGACACAGCCAGAATTCAATCAGTTAGACAGGACTAAGCCATTATAAGCAGATTCATAAGGGTGTCTGGAACAATTGTTAAAGGTAGGGCTCAACATTGGTATGTAGGCTGTTGTTAATTTTGCCTATTTTCAGGTACTTGCAGAGGGAGGGCAAATTATTCCACAGTCTTTATCACTGTAGCAGTCTCAAATATGGGGACTCTGACAAAATCAATGAATACTTAGAGATTCCTCCATATGTTCAGTATACTTTACTCCCAAGAAAATGTTCATAGGATAAATTTCAGGTAGCTTTTATTATGTCAGGGTGGGCTCACCAACAATCATAGTCTTTATATTTCCTAGGACCTGATTATATAGTACCATTCTGCTTCATAATTCCTGAGGAGGTCCAACTAAGTAGAAGTTTTGATGGTCTAGTTTTGCTAAATCATTTCAGAGGAGACTGTCTCTCCCAATAACATGCCCACCCTGTTTTGGGATTCATGAATATTTTTTTGAGATTCCCTTAGGATCCTGATAACACTTAGCTCATTTTAAATTCTTTTTCTTCCCTACAAACAACACGTCATTCCTACATTACCTTATCTGGAATTCTAAAATCTGAAATACTCCAAAATTCAAATTTGTCTACATGAGTGGCTGAGATAGCGATACCTTTGCTTTCTGATGGTTCGATGTACAGAAATTTTGTTTCATGCACAAAATTCTTAAAAAATATTGTGTAGAAAATTACCTTCAGGCTATGCATATATGGTGTATACGAAACATAATAACATTTCTTGTCTAGACTTGGGTCCATCTCAAAGATGTATATATGCAAACATTCCCAAATAAAAAACCCTGAAATCCAAATCACTTCTGGTCCCAAGTATTTCAGATAAGGGAGACTCAACTTGTACTCTAAACCGAGAAATGGAGATGATTGAAGCCTTTGACCAATCTGAAGAATGACTTCAGTCTAGCTTGCAGAACAAATATACCAGGAGTAGTAGATGATCCTTATCTTTCTCCAGATAAGAAGCCATAAGTCTGGATTTCCACAACTCTAGATAATGATTTCATTAAATATGAACAAACTAGTTTTAATAATATAAGAGTTTGTTGTTGTTGTTGAGAGCCTTCAAGTTGTTGCTGACTTATGGTGACCCTAAGGTGAAACTATCATATTTTTCCCCCCCAAGATATATTCAGAGGAGGTTTGCCATTGTTCCCCCCTGAGGCTGAGAGCATGTGATTTGCCCAAGGTCACCCAGTGGGTTTTAAGATCAAACTGGGAATTGAACCCTGGTCTCCAGAGTCAACACTCAAATTACTATACCATACTGGCAGCATCCAGCTCTCAAAAATTGATTGATTGATTTTGGACTACAGTTCGCATAATTCCTCAGGCAGCATGGCTTAATTTAAGAGGTGTAGCCCCAATTTGCTCACCCACAAGATTTGGCAACTGCCTGTGAGGAATATAGACAGTGAGTATCTTGCAATTTGTTTACCTTGCAGGCTTGAAGGTGCAAACATAATGGTTGGTCTCTCACACACTTAATATAGAATGTCCTACTCAGAGAGGCTTGCCTGGTGTGAAATATTTCTAAAGTTATTAAGATTCCAGGTAAAGTCCTTGTTGTTTTATACTATAAAAATTTCTAAGCTTCACAACCTGAGTTTTAATTCAAGATGTTCTATTTCTGCTGTTGTTTTTCTGCTGCTCTCTTTAGATTAGCTGTTTTACTATATTGTTTGGGTTTTGTTTTTTTGAAAAATGGTTTTGCTAAAGCTGTATTTTCATTGTATTCTTTTTCAATTTTTTAAAATTACATTTCTGATTTTTTTTTTGTAAGCTGCTCTAAAAATTTGTTTGAAAAGCAAAGCAGCAGCAGTAGCCAACAACAACACTGCAATAATACCATCAAGCTAGTTTCTGATTTGTGTAAAGTTAGATAAGCATGCCAGTATATTATACTACCCAATGAATCCCAAATTCGTAATAACTAGGAGGTGTAGGGTAGGGAAGTGAGAAGAAAAACACATTCTTATTAACTATGCAGAGAGACTAGATTGCAACGGAGCATGTTGGAATCACCAGTTTAGGAAAAGTCATTTTCATAATAAATTATCCTGTAATTGCATAGCAACTTCCTAAACAATCAATTTAGAGAGAAAGAGACCATTACGCTAGTGTAATATGTTATTTACAGACATAGACAAAATTTTAATTGTGTTCAAGACACATGCTGCTGACTCAGTAATTGAATGATTCATTCCCTAAATATTTTGAGACCACGCTCAGCTTTCAAGCAAGGTGGCAATTATACTTGAAGTTGTTTGGGAAAACCAGGAAGTCATTAGTATTTATCAGCAAGTAATTGCTAAGGGTTTGCCAACTACTGGTCATGGGTAATATCAGGTTGTAAATATGCTGTGACTCTCCCAGAAGGCCCCCAGAGAGATTTACAATTACTTTCCATTAGCTAGAGGATGAGATGGAAACGCTATTCTCTATCCTGTCTCATAGCAACAAGGTTCACATGAAAATCTGGCGCAGGGCAGTTATGTTACATTAGAGGATGTGGCAGCTTCCAGTTCATGACATGCACTGGCTAGGACTGAAAAACAGTGGCATCTAAGAAGAAAGAGGCAAGAGACACCATTTTGGAGTTAAACATTATTTGGGCTATTTAGAGCTGAATGTAGAGCTGAAACTTATTGGTACGCCCAATGAAATTGGACACAACAGTAAATCAACACTTGTATAAATCCCATTGCTTCAATAGGACTAATTCTAGTCAAGATTACTGATAGGCTGTAACCTGGAACATTGTCCATTATGGTCCATTATGCTGGTGTAAGGCACTTTTTCAAGTAGTACATAATGGTGGCAGAGGGATGGCAGTGAAAGCCACCATGCTGGTCCCTGAACCATTCCTGGATCCTATCACAACCCATCATCACAATGACTGTGGGCATTTTACCCCTGGTACTACCTCTAACAAGGTCAAATGGATCATGCTCTCAAGTGTCTCCTTCTTCTGAGTTGTTGGTCTTCCCTATCTCATGTCATCTGGGATTTCTGGTCATTGTGAGATCAAGATCTCTCTACCTGCAATAGGCTACAACACTAGTTGATCTGGTGGACAGGAAGCCTCTGTGGGATGGGGTAGGCATAGTTGATGCAAGGTATTTTTTTATTATACTTTGGGGATTGTGTTGGGAATTTAGGAGCCAGGGAGCCATCTGTATAATGAAATATTAATTCATTGCCTGCTGTGTTTGGCTTTGCAATCCAAACTCTGCATCAGTATGACTTTGGATTTGGGCTATTGTGTTTTCCTTGGTACTTTTTACTGATTAGATACTGTGTAACATTCATCCTTGACAGTTGAATAGCCACAATTGTTCATTAAACTTTAATCACTGAGCTGTCAATGTGGACTTTGAGAATATCAGATGAAAAATTATAATGAATTCAAGCCCCTCTGCAAGTGTCCATATTCTAAATAATGGCAGTCCTATCTGTGGAGCTTATCGCTCATTGCACAGTTAATTAAATTTTAAATCGGGCTGCATCCGGCTGAAATCATTGCCTGGGTCCATCCCAGAGTATGGTCGGCGGTGGCCGTTTTCTCAAGTTGGAAAACTCCTGGCTTTCAAAAAAGCCACGCTGAGTAGCCCTGGGAGCGGGGATGGACCTGGGATGGACTCGGGTGGCAATTTCGGTGACTAAATCCTTGTGATAGGCTCCAGATGCAGCCCCACTTAAAATTTAGACCGGATCAGGTAAGGCAATTTAATTAACTGTGTGATAAGCTTCTATGGCTTTTTGTAATAGGTAGTCACATCTGGAGTTCTGGATTTTCTTTTAAGTGGCCCTTTGGAACCCTTCAAAGAAATGAATTCTGAGCAGAATTGGGTCAGGACACATTATCTCCAGGAGTATTGGGCTTCACTTAAACTTCCCTGGTTAATTTTGTGTAATGTTTCTAGGGCCCTTATCACATGGGGTCTGAAGCAGAGCTAATCCAAAGGGCATCCACAGCTAATACATATTATTCCCCCGTGTTTACACATGACGCTGCCCCAGAACACGGAGCTAATCCGTATTGTTCCCCCGTGTCTACACACGACGCTGCCCCAGAACACGGAGCTAATCCGTATTGTTCCCCGTGTCTACACACGACGCTGCCCCAGAACTCGGCAGAATACGGAGCTAATCCGTCAGGAGCAGGGAGATTTTGACATTCGGTTTGTAGAGGATGTACCTAGGGAGCCTTCGCATTCATTGCGAATTGGTGGGCAAGGCGAATTGGTGGGCAGGGCGAAAATCCCAGCGAGGGGAAGCGATTGCCTTGGCAAAAGGCAAACCGGATTGGAAAGAAGAGGAGGAGAGGAAGAGGGAAGAGGGAAGAGGGAGGCGATCTCTCTCTCTCCATGGGCTGCCTTCCCTTCTCCAGTCCTCCAGCCCTCCTCCTCCCCGGTTCCCATGGCTGCCTTTCCTCCCGGCTTTTTGTGACGGGAGAGAAGGGAGCCTTGGTATTAATTGCGAAATGGCCAAAAGGGCGATTTCGCTACGGAACCGAATTTATTTCTACTTCTGTTTTTCTTCGCTTTTTCTTTGCTTCATGGCCAGCGTTTGATAAGGTCCTAAGTGAGAAGACTCCAGTTTGGCTGAAAAGCAGTGACATGGCTTTGAATGCACTATTAATATTAGGCTATTCTTGAACTCAAAGTTTATACCAATCTTTGTCATGACAGTTAGTTGCTCTGCAACTGTGATATTTTGGATACATATCTGTCAGATTCATAATTATATGGCAAACAGCTTCAAAGGAAATGAGGGAGTTTATTCTGGATTAACTTTAGTGAGTATTTATTTCCTAAAACCTGTGCTTGAATAATAATCAGATCCAAATAATTTAGTGCCATCAATTCCTGCCCTTATCTCTTTTTTAGAGTTCAATTGGCTTGATGGTTTTGTCACTGTCCTCTCTGTACTACTTTATCATGTTCAAGGCTACTGCACACCAGAGTGTATGAAATATTTGCAAAGCCAGATAACTATATTAGTTATGTGAATACAACTATCAATGCGGGCTTTGTAATGCTCCATATTGTTAAGATTTCATACTTTGAGCTTACTCCAAATGAAAAGAAGGGGTCGTGAGATAACATTTTAATTTATAGTAGCTGTTGAGAACTAATAAAGAGAGCAGAATATATCACATTGAAATGTGTGGTAAAATTCATTGGAATGCTCTCTTCTCTGCCCAAGTCACTATTAGCTCTGCATGGTAAAACATACAGGGGAAGGAGGAAGGAGGAAGGATCTCAGGGTGGGTGAATTGTCTTGAAAAGTGTATGACTATGTTTTCCTCTTTGTTACACATGGTCTTCTACATTTGAATGGCATATTTTGTGCAATGGTAATTGATACTTAATTTATTGTGCTTAATGACATTTACAGGGCCTTCCCCTCATAATATTCCCCTTGTAACATCCCCAGGACCCACCCATTGTGACATCACAAGGGGTTGTCTGTAGGACATCAAATTCTGGATCTGAAATCTTAGGGTCCGGAATAGAGCCTAGCAGCTCTAAATAATACTGTGGGATAAAACAAGAACACAAATTGCTTCAGAAAAGCAGCACAATGGAGCTCTGCTTTTGCAAACATCCATCATCTATTATTTTTAATGTTATCTTAATGCCTATGTTTTATATGATACTTTTCTGTTACATTAAAGATTCGAACTGTTGTTTTATTTTTGTTGCAGTTTGTTATTATATATGTAAACTTCCTTGGGAAGATGTGTAATCTGGAATGGGGGGTGGGAATAATTCACTCAGACAGTTATGAATCTATAATTATTGTAGATACATAGTGTCTTATGGCCTGATCTCCCCGACCCTACCCCAAATTCTTACTTACCAGGCAGCAGGTGCTGTGATTGATGGGGATCTATTCCCTTATCAATTGGGAAGCAGATGGCTGATATTCCCACCCTCTTCTGTGAGCAACCTCCTATGTAACAGGCAGAAACAGGGTCCCTATCACAATTCTCCCTCTCACTGAGATCACTTGCATGGGGTTGGGTAGGTACATCAGTCAACTGCTTCCCAATCAAGAGGTGAACAGACCTTTGTTGTCTGCAGTCGCTTCCAACTGGTAAGTGAAGATTAGGGGACTTTCACAGTCCTCATGTAACCCCTAAATTATGTAGGCTATGTAAGCTATGTAGAGATCATGAATACAAAGCAATCACAAATACGTTAACTGTAGATTATGCATTTGTAACTGTCATATTGAATTCTAGCTAATAATTTAATTTAATAAGAAGAACTTCCATTATCACTGTCTGATTATTAGGACCAGTCAACTAATATTCAGGGCTTCTTTGGGGGGATGCAGACCAGGGCGTCGGGGAGCGAGGCACTCGCACGGCGGCGCACAGGCGGCGTCCCTGAAAGGAGCACCAAATTGGGGCTCCTTTCAGAAGACAGGGAAAGTGTGCCCTAAACACGTCAGGCGCACTTTCCCTGGCTTTTCTGCCGCAGCGTGTGAGGACACTGCAGTGGGAGGTTGCCCCTGGAGCGCCGGCCGTGCGGAGGGCTGGCAGCTCCGAGGGCAACCTCGGGAGGAGGAAGGGGCGCCGCTCGTGTGGCTGCCCCCCCTCTTCCATGCCTCGGAGACGACCCTATTAGTCATCTGCAGAGGCCCTTTATCTATGATACTATTTTGTATTCCTGGCTGGCGTAAAACATAGAATATCGCAAATGCAGCAGAAGGGATAATCACACCAGAAAACAATAGTCCAACAGCAGCAATTAGCTAGTTTTCCCCAAATTATCATGCAACAACAGGATAGACATAACATTGTGTGATAACCTCCAAGCAAATATGATGTTAGCCTGCTGCATTTGCAATTTACCAACCTGGTGTAATAAAGTCCTTATTCTTTCAACAAACCAGGTCAAGAGAAAACAAATAAGTATTTAAAAAAGTATTCTACCAACTCCAAGGAATTACACTACAAAGGAGCACCAAGGTATCACAAGAGAGACACTAGATTTTAATGTCATAGGGCCTTATAACACGGGGTCCCAAGCAGAAGATATCCAAAGGCAATCCAAAGCTAAAACGTTTTTCCTTTCCTTGTGTCCACACAATATCCAAAGGCAATCCAAAGCTAAAACGTTTTCCTTTCCTTGTGTCCACACAATATCCAAAGGCAACCCAAAGCTAAAACGTTTTCCTTTCCTTGTGTCCACACAATATCCAAAGCTGAAACGTATTTCACCCACTTGATCCGAAGTCAAAGGGGATCTTTTGACATTCGGATTTTTGTGGATGTACCAAGCAAGGCGCGGGAGGGAGCCTCCGCCGCCGCCTCCTCCGCGGCCAGAGCCGCCTCTTCCCCTCTCTTCTTTTCCTCATTTTCTTTTCCCATCCCTCTTTCTCCTTCTCTCCTTCCTCTTCTTTCCCTCCTCCTTCCCCCATCCCTCATTCCTCTGCTTTCTCTCTCTCTTTCCTCTTCCTTCCTTCCTTCCTTCCTTCCTTCCTTCCTTTCCCCATCCCTCCTTCCTCTCCCCCTCCTTTCCCTCCTTCCTTCCCTCCCTCGGAGCTCACTGGAAGCCAGCTTCTGTTTAGATTAAGGCAGGGAACCAAATTCCAGGGCAGAGGATCGAAATCTCTGGCAACAAAGGGAAATAGCATATTGATCAGAGGCTCCGGAGATAAGAGACAAGTGTGTGTATCCATCAACGCTAAACTGCCTCCTGCCTCCCTTCGACAACGAGCCAGTCTTCCCTCCTCAGAGAGGCAGAGGCAGAGGCAGCCAGCCGACGGAGAAGGAGGAGAGAAGGAGAAGGAGAGAAGAGAAAAAGGGGAGAAAGAGAGGGAGGAAAAAGGGCCAGGGACTGGCTCTCCTCTTCTCCGGATGCTGGCATGCAGGGAAATGCAGTTTCGGTACTGAACTGCATTTACTCCTACTTCGGTAAGCTTTTGCTTACCTTTCGCTTCGTGGCCAGTGTTTGATAAGGTCCATAATTGAGTTTTAATATTCAAACCATTTATTGCTGAGTGTATTTATGGTTGACAGACCTAAAATCCTCCTGTATCCATTGAGACTTTCATGTTCTGAGTGTTTAATAGTGGCCTTTGAAAAAGGATTTACAGTTACAACAGATATCGCTCCCTAGAGTTGTTTTCTGCAAAGCGCCTGAAGATCTTAGGATATTTCTGGTTGCTTCCTATATTAAATTTAAAGTTGATGAGAAATCAGAGTAAGAAATGAGCATCTCTTTTACTGTATTACTGTAATTGGGGAAAAAAATTAACTTTTAAGACATACTCTACACTTTAAGAAGTGGTGTTTGGAACAATTAAACATAGAATTGATTTCATGGATAATTCCAGTGTCAGTCCTATTAGTTCCCAACTAGAGTAGACCCACAGAATCAAGTGGTTTTTCTTATGTATTGATTCCCCATTCAATAGTTGATCCAATAAGTCTATTCTGGTTGGAACTAACTAATACTATTGATGCCACAATCATCCATAAATGCAACATAATGTTTAAGGAAAAGGGTATGTTTTATGACAGTCTGCCCTTTTTGCTATATCATATGGACTTACTTACAAGTCAGAAGGAATTAAAGAAATGCTGGGAATTGGAACTTTCATACATTTGGGAACAACTAGGACAGGGGTAGGCAACCTTTCCCTTTTAAGGGCTGAGGGACTTCAGCTCCCAGAAGCCTCAGCCATATTGGCCAATAGTCCCATGTTGGCCAATAGCTCTGGGATTCTGGGAGCTGAAGTCCCTCGGCCCTTAAAGGGGAAAGGTTGCCTACCCCTGAACTAGGATGATGTGGGCCCAGAACAGACAGACAAGAAAAAGCAGTTCCAGAAATGGGTTGAACCCCAACTGTCTGCACTGGATGCTTCCCAGGCAGCCCAAATGCTTATGGCCCAACCACATGGTGCAGCATCAAGCTGCACCACTGGGTAATTTTTTTGGTCACCTTCCCACCATGCATGTGTACCACTGCACAAACTGCTGGTGACTGCCTGCTGCCTAGATGCCATCCCCTTGGATGGCCAGTCCTTTGATCAGCCACACAGTTGCACCTGCAATCCTTCACCGTTACAGAGCATTGTAGCATCAGTGTGCCCAGTAAAACACTGGCAAAGCACAGTCACACACCCCTATATGCTCCCTTCACCGTCCTTACCCCATGCCCCATCTTGGACTGTCTGGTTTGTGTATGTGTATGTTGTACTTATATCCATTGGAGGTGTCACACTTTCATTTTTTTGCATTGCTGCCCCGACTGCTTGGATACACCGGCTCCATCCGTTTTAAATGTGCACCTGCACTGGTGTGCTTATATGCAGTATTAGGGTTAAGATTAGGATGGATCACTCTTTCAGAACCACTCTTGCATTGAGGCATTTATATGCAGGGTCGAAGGTGTGCATTTTCTGGGCTAAGTTGGAATATCCCAGTTTCTTTTTGCGCCAGTTTGTAGCCCCAGAGTGCAGTTACAATCTGGTTTCTGCCCACATTGGAGGTGTGCACCATCTAAATGCCCTTCCTTCAAAGGAGGTGGAAAACATGTTATTTGCCCTGTCTGTTTCACCCCTTGGAAATCTCTCCTGAATGTTATAAAGAAATCTGTCTATGGCTACCAAACCTTTGACAAGAGGGCAGATACTGTTAGCATATGACATCTACAAAGGCAAGCTGTTTGCTTAAAGACAGTAGTAGTGACTGGTATAATTGGGAACAAATGTATAGACCAGTGATGGCAAACCTTTTAGAGACTGAGTGCCCAAACTGCAACTCAAAGCCCACTTGTTTATCACAAAGTGCCACGTCCCTCTGGCTTTCTATTAACAAATTCTGGCAAAGTCTGTGCTGGGGCAACAGCGTGTGTGCCCACAGAGAGGGTTCTGAGTGCCACTTCTGGCACGCGTGCCATAGGTTCTCCATCACTGGTATAGAGCTTCACTTAGCCTCCACTTTGTATGCTTCATAAGACATAAGGTCGAAAGTTGGACAGATTTATGTGCTTTATAACCAAAAATGGTTGTTCTTATGATCAGGCTAAAGATCGTACTTAATATCTGTGGAAGAATGAATTTACTAAGAAAGCTTTCTAGTATAGAGAGAACAAAACACAACCATCTAATAAGTAGTTTCAGTTCCTATAGTGCTGAGAAAATCCCAGAAACATCCCTACTGGAGGAGGAAGAGGAAAGAGGAAACAATTTAACAATTATGGCTAGAATCCTGTTGGAGAGTTATGAATTCATAAGCACCATTGTTACATTGTTAGCAGTGACTCTGTTCCGATCTCCCCAATCCCAATTTACCAGACAGCAGCTTCTACAATTGATGGGAGTCTGTTCCTTTGTCAGTTGGGAAGCAGCTAACTGATCATCCTACCTATTCCCATGAACAATATCCATTGCAACAGGCAAAAGCAGGGCCCCTGTCACAATTCCCTCTCATACTGGAAGCACTTGCATGAGGGCTGGTGGAACTATCAGCCAACTCTTTCCAAATGACAGCAGAACGGACTCCCATTGACCATAGTGGCTGCTGCCCAGGATTGGGGGACTTTGAATATACCTAAGTATTCCTTAAACTAAAACATACGGAGGGATTGTGAATATAAAACAGTCACAAATGCATAACTCTGGGTTAGTGATTCCCAAAGTGCCCCTAGGGGGTGGTGGAAAGATCCAGGGTAGTGGTGAGGAAAAGAGGGCAGTGAAGGGAGGGAAAAGGCCTTCAATCAAACTATTGGAGTTCAAGAAAAACAAAAGGAACCAGAGTCCTTTATGAATATGATGTGGATGAGGATTTAATGAAACATCTCTTTTCAGGGTTCCTTAAAACCACTGTGCAGCCTCATTGGTTGCTTTCTGTAGTGATGTTTCCCATTCTTCACCTCTCCGTGTGAGCTCACTCCCATGGCACCATTTTGGGACAGACTGATTGACTGCAGTAGTGTCATCGGAGTTGGTGTCACCCACTGCTATTAACCTCCTTCCATACCATACCACACCATACCAAATCCTTAGTAATGTTTTTTATACTAAATATCCTTGTAAATCATAATTTCTGTATAGCACTTAAGGTAATGCTAATAGTTGTGACATAAACAACTAGCAAAATTAAAATCATACCTTTAAATTACAATATCATGCACTCAGCCTAAATGTATTTATATGTACATATGGTTAAAGTGAAAGTTTGGTAAGATGTAATGGGCTTTTTAAAAATAATAATTCATTTTTATTTTTTTTAAAAAGTAAGACCTGGGGTCTCTTCTTTATCGTCCCACTCAACATCACCCCACTTACCCATCTCTTCAGCATTTTAGAGGTAGGTAGGTGAACACCACAGCCTCTTTATACCCAAAGGCAGATGTTTGGGGAGCAGTGATGTCACCCCCCTTGGGATGACACCTGGTGTGGCCCATACTTCTGACACCCTTTAGTGAAGCCTGTGGTTGACTGGAGAAAGGAGTTGGAGCATGCAGATGCAAGGAAAAGGTGGCAGCAAAAAGGAGCTTTCAGATTTGAGACCCTGCTTAAATTTTATGACCTTTTCTAGGACTTGGTTGGCAAGTTGGTGTTGCACAGCTGTTTCTGGTTTCTTTCATGAGATAGGCTAAGAAAAGAGGTAGCAGAAGAAACATTGTGTTTATGTGTGGGAGACAACTTGAAGCTGTGTGGGAAAGACATGTCTGCCCTGGCAAAGAAGGATTCAGACTCCCTCCTTGCCAAGGACGTACTTCCCCCTTCACACCAGATCACTTTGGGGGTAGCAACTGAGCAGCCAGTTGCGCTGCAAGCAAGAAACCTCACCTGTGCTTCCTTTTCATGCAAGGACAGCACTGGTGAGAAACCTCTCCATCACTGCTCAGCCAGCTGCTTGGTTGCTGCTCCCAGGGTGACTGGGTGCAAAGAGAGTAGCAACCAAAGAGCTGATTGAGCAGCAACTGAGAAGCCTCTTGCTCATATCCCTCTTTCATGTAAGGATGGCATGGGTAAGAGATTGCCTGGTCGCTGCTCAACTGGCTGCTCCTTTGCTGCTCCCTTTATACTTGGTAACCTTGGACGTAGCAACCAAGCAGGTGGCAGCTGGCCTCCTTTTTGCTGTAAGGCCAGAGCAGGTGAGAGGGAGGAGCAGGCCTGGGCCACTGCAATTGTAATATTCACATGAGAGGTGGTGGTGAACTGAGCGCGGCTGATGTAGGCACCACTTGCTAGTTGGATGCTGCACAAACAGTAGACCTAATATGCATTCTTAACTGGTCAACAGGATTCCAGCTGTACTAGCATAGCTGGCAGGGAAACAAATATGGGTAGATTCTGCCAAAAAGTTGGGGGGAGGGGGAATGAGGAAGCAACAATTCCTTGAATGAGAGAATTTCATAAAAAAAAAACCAATAGCCTTTTTCTTACAATCCACAGAGCATTAGGCAATACATTAAGTACATAAACATATTACAATATCTCTATAAAACATATAATTTAAAACATATAATACAATTTCTAAATATATTAATTGTTTTAAAGCAGCATAATAAAAACAAAGGTAAATATTTGTATGAGTCTATATTTCATATATATACTGCATTGTATAATATTGTATGAGTGTGTGTGTAATGTACCTTTGTTATTAACACGTGAGCCAAAATGATGCATAGTATGAGATATAAAACATTAATTAGCATCTATAAAACCAGCTAATTGTTACACAAGTGCAGATATAATAGTTTTACACATTTTAACAGCAGAGAAGAATAACTTAGCCACTGCCTCCATTACACTTTTCTCAGAATCCCCTACTAAGTATACCAGGTACCAGTTGACAGGCCTGCCTGGGAACTTAATTAATAAAGGAGAAATCAATTTTGATCTCTCATCCTTGTAAAAGGTACATGAGACTCTACAGAACCCTCTCCACAAGGTCAAACATGCTCATTAAAAGGGGGTTAACCTGCTTCTAGAATCTAGATGATTTCTAGTTCATTTCCTCTTGCCAATTAAGCCTTTATTTGCATGGCTGATTCCAGACAGCATTCTAATTAGTGTGAGATTTTTTTAAAATCCGCTACCACCAAAGAGTAGAGATTTTACCCAAATGTGGCTGTAACAGCTTTCTGTAGCAAAAGCTTGTTGCCACTGGAGAATCTATATTAAAAAAGTCAACCTGCTTTTATTCATTATATTTTTGTAACAAGGACATATATCAGATGACCAGGTCTAACTTCATCAAGAATAGACATAGCTGGCACACCAGCCTGAATGGTGTGAATGCAGTCCTGGCTACAGGCACCATGTTAACAAGGTAAGTGTTTGTCCAGGAGATACACAAAGCAGTTGACAGATCAGATTCAAAATCTAACTATGGAAGTTAATTTGGTCCTATTAAACAGAAGTAGTAACTCTGAGACTCTGGAATCAAGCATATGAATTTGTATAGAATAAACAGACAAACAAACTGTGCAACTAACAATTAAATATGTAACCTTACAATAACAGACCTTATAACAAATAAGAGAATTAAAAAGCTGATACTGAATGGAAGTTGAGATCTCTGGGACAGGGATGCAAATAGGAATGGGAATGCACAAAAACAGTGGTACTTTTTATCTTCAGGACCCCACTTTATATCTACATGTGGACACCATCCCCCCCCGCCCCCAGATGTAATATATGAATAAAAATATTTTGTTCATTTTCATTCACACAAATTCGTATTTAAACATCTTATAAGGAAATAACATCATTCACATTAGAACAGTTTTACACATAAAAAAGTTTGGGAGGAGGAAGAGGGTGGGGACCAGGGCCTCCAAGTCTTGTGCCCCCTTAAGTGACTCTCGTGTCCCCTGTGGGTTCCACTACACTGTTTGAGAACCACTGCACTAAGGGCCAGAGAGCCATTTTCAGCACCTCCTGAGTCTTAGTAGGCCACATCAGCAATGCTGGTCATTATCAGAAGTAACCTTTGGTGCCTAGAAGGCAATTCTGGTCATATATGGATGTGTTTTTTGCTACTTGGAATGGCCCCAAATATGACTCCAAGGGCTATTTTAGGTAAAAAAAAAAAAAACAATTCTCAGTTAAAAAAGAAAAGAAAAGAAACAGCATGTGGAGGAGGGCTGGGGAGACCAAAGGGTCACATGGTGCACAACCCCACATACTACATGCAGACCATGGGCCACACAATTTCTTCCCCCCGATTTTGGTTGAAAATTTCAAATCCTGGGGCAGGTACAGAGGGCTCTGTCAAGAAGGCCATCTCTCTCAAATCCATCCTTTGAATTTCCTGAGGTACTATTCAGAGTAGCACCTTTTCCATCCTGTACCAAGTATTCCATCTGTACCAAGGTCCACATAATAATAAGATTATAGTCAGAACCCTATTGGTGACATATACAAGTTGCACTAAAGATGTGTGTGTGTGACTTTTTTGGACTATATGTAATTGATATATCCAGCTGATGGTGGCAGGAGTACAGTTCCATGTGCAGAGCCATTGTAGATGTGCAATAATGCACCTAGAATAGTGAATCAACTTGCATTATTTGTTATCTATATGCATTGTTCATTGTGCAATGAGATGATAGCAACCACCTTTTCTCATACATTGTGGTGTAGTAGTATTCAGCATAGATTGCAAACTGCCCATGTAGCATAACTCCACCATTTGATACTTACACTATGCTGAAACAATGTAGGATCTCAGAGTTATGACCTTTTATATTCAACATGGCTTCAAACCTCAGTAAAGTACAAAACAATGGCAAACATTAGAAGGTCTCTGTGTGTACACTTGGCTTTACAGAGTATAGTCATTTGATTTAGCAGGGAAGTTAGGTATAAACTGAAGGCAAAAAAAGGGAAGTGTAGTGGAGACATGTTTGCAGAAGTGTAGTTTCCACTTATTTTATTTGCAAACAAAGCCTCATTACCACACATCTCTCCTGTACATCATAAGAAATTCTTGAAGAGTGATTTTTAAGTGTTGGACATTTTTCCTCCCATAGACTTCACCTTTATCTGTGCTATGCTTTCGTCCAAGCAAAATTTGGCTTCCACATATGACTGCCATTGGAAGTGCTTTGTTTGGTTGTTCTTTATTTCTTGAAATGTATGGTTATTAATTATTATGTATAGTTGTTTTACCTTTTTACTAAGGCAAACTTGTCATGGGGTTTTCTTGGCAAGATTTGTTCAGAGGGGGTTTACCTTTGCCTTCCCCTGGGACTGGGACAGTGTGGCTTGCCCAATGTCTCCTAGGACGTTATCACACATGGGCCACAAAGCGATAATAAAGTGGAAATGAGAAATCCCGAAAATAAACCAAAAATAAACCTTGATTCCGCAAATGGCTTTCACACGTAATTACCTTAAATGCAAAATTACAGTAAGCACATTTAACATTCACACACAAGTGAGAAAAGCCCTTGCCACGGCTGGCGGATGTTGTTTTTGTCACTTCCTTTTCCCCATTTCATCATTGCTTTGGTCGCGTGTTTTGGCCCCAACTGTGTTCCTTCACAAACCCCACATCAACCACGGCCCGATATCTCTAGTAAAAGATAGATATTTAGAAAGACGAAGTGGAGAGGGCCATGTCGGCCGGCTTGTTTGTCATCCGAGCAAAACCGGAAGTAAACATAATAAGGAGACGCTGCCTCGATGACCCATGGGAAACCCCGCGGAACCATGGGAAAATGCGGGGAAATGCTTCCAAATGCGCATTTGCTTTTCACATTACGGTAAACTGGACAGAAATTAAGGCAATTTCGCATTTGCATTTCCTCATAACAAGCGAATTTCAAAAGATCTCAGTTAACACCAGTTTCTGTCCACTTTCTGTCCAGTTTCTGTGTGACGTCGTGTGAAAACGCGAGGCACAAATCCAGTTTCTGTTTAGGATTTGTGTGGATTAACCAGCAAATTTGCCCAGTGTGATAATGTCCCTAGTGGATTTCCATGACTAAGGGATTTGAACCCTGGTCAAGACACTCCATTACAAACTAGCTCTCATAGAAAACAGTCACTTAGGTACCATTGGGAATGGGGTGAGTAGGGGAACTAGTTTAAGGTTTGCCCACACTGAAGTTGCTTAAATTGATAGATTTAACATACTACTCAGTAATGTGTATCTTTTTCTATGCTGCTTTATTTTATTTTAAAAATTAAACTGTTATTTAATTGTACGTTTATATGTTGGTTTATTTCTTGTATGTTTTAAGTTTATGTATTAGAAATTCAATGAATATTATTTTTCAAAAAAATATAATGTGCATCTTTCCTGTTGAAATAAAGGATGATAGTATGAGACATCAGGTTACCTTTCTTTGCTTTTCACAACCCCCACTGGCCATTTGAAATTTACACTTAGATTGCAGGCCATCATTTCATATCTGCTTCAAGAGACTTTCAGCTGGAGGTATACATTGCTCTGTCTCATCCATGTTACATAGGATTGGCAAGTAACTTTTTTCAAACCTGCATTAACTTTGCATTAATCCATATGGTACTTAAATGTCCCATGCTGTAGGAGATATATCAGCTGTCCCAAAGCTTTAAAATCAGTTTGATTTATTACATTACTGAAGAGACTTGATTTTTCAGCCTCATCAGTGAATTAGCTGGGTTTTGACACTCCAAATCACATTGATACTTCTCATTACATACAGAGTTGTCTCTATCTTATTTTTCTAAGAAGATAATTTTATCAAGAATAGATATGGCAGGATGTAAATGAAAAGGCAAAATTAAACGGTGAATGAAACAGAACCATTGCATTACAGAAGCATATACGGTAATTGTGAGGTGGAAATCCCTCTCATTACATGTTGCATCTGAACTTGAGAAAGGATGCCTGAAAATATACTGACAAATGTGGTTTTATCCATATGGTACTTAAATGTCCCATGCTGTAGGAGATATAACCACCAGTTTAGTTTAGGGTACTGCTTGTACGCAAGTCTTCTATTCTAACAAAGAAGATGGCTATGAAAGTGAAAGTACAGCAAACATAAAAACTAGTTTTTTTTAAAAAAGCCATCCTTTGAAACAGTAAAACATACAATAATTAAAAGATCAAAAAGATAGCAGTATACAAACCTCCAGCAGTTAGCTATTTTAAAACTGTAAAAATAGCAGTATAGGATAATTCCATGATGGTGAACCTATGGCACGTGTATCATCTCTGGCACGCAAAGCCATTTTGGAGGGCACATGGGGAGACAGAAGGGTGGGGGAAAGGGAGGAACAGGCACACGCCTGCTCCTCCTCTTCCACCGACCTCCCATCACTTCAACTGCCTCTCTCCTGTGCCTTCAGCTGCCTCCAGAAAGGCAGCTGAAGGCCAAGGAGGGTACAGGTGTAGGAGGAGGAACAGGCATGTATCTGTTCCTATTCTTCCCCCCCTCGTCCCCTTGGGCCTTCAGCTGTTTCCTATGAGGCAGCTGAAGGCCTGGGAAAGCAGGGGAAAGAAGTCCCACCTCGGAAGTCCCATTCACGGAGGGCAGCAGTCCCACTCCCAGACAGCAGAAGTCCCGGCACTGACACCGGCACCGGGTAACACCTGGAGTTGAAAGCCTTTTAGTTTGTGCACTTGGCCCCTAAAAAGTTTGCCATCACTGGGCTAGTTGGACGAAAGCACAGCAGGAATAAAAAGATCTTTGTCAGTCATACAAAGTTAGAAAGAAAAGGTGCCTAGCAAACCTCCACCAGGTATAGTTCCCTAGTCTTTGAACCAGTCTTTTGTACCTGCCTTTCTGATTCCATGTGTGCTTGGCAGTGCCTTGACCCTGATCCTAAAGGCTGAGCAGCTTCATATGAAAGTACTGTAATCAGTTTCTTCATGTATATTACCTATTATATGATCCCTAGATCATAATCTGAGTATGCAGCTAGTGATGCCATCCACCATTAAAATGTAATAAGCATAGATAACTGTGTATAAACTGTGTCTCTCTTGATTCCCCTCTAGCAATATAGGGTTGGAATTTAATTGGAAAAATTGGCAAACCCTACCCCAGTATTTGCTTCCTATATTTTCTAAAACACCAGTAATTTGCAGTCTTTGGTTCTTCAGATATTTTGGAATTTAATATCCAGAAGCCCTGTCTTGTGTGGCTGATGCTAAAGGCCTGGGACCTGAACTTTAAAATATCTGGAGGTCCAAAGATTGAGAACCATGAAAATAACACTACTCTTACACCACTGAGGAGGTAAAAACCATGAAATATGTCAGCAGAGGAGTTCAGTAACATGGTCAAAGACTTACACTGAATCTCAGGTGCTCCTACACTGTAGAAATAATGCAGTTTGATACCATTTTAAATGTTCTAGTTCCATTCTATGGAATCCTGGGATCTGCAGTTTTACAAGATCGTTAGCCTTCTTTGCCAAAGAGTAATGGTTCCTCACAAAACTACAAATCCCAGGATTCTGTAAGATGGAGCCATGGCAGTTAAAATGGTGTCAAATTGTATTATTTATACAGTGTAGATACACCCAGAGCTACCACTGATTTGTAGAACCATGAATTGGTGGCAGTGCTGGTGGTGATGGAATATGTTGTTGTTGCTTCTGGTGAACAAACTGGGCCAAGTTCTTCATTAGCAGGAACCCTTGAAAGGTGGATCATCTGTTGCTTTTACTAGCTTCTTTGTCATCTGATCTTAAGCAGTGAGCTGGCACATCCAGGACAAGGACACATCCAGGGCTCTTGAAATTATAAGGAGATCATTTTAGCAACTGCAGTGAGCTCTTTTTAGTACTATAGCGCAGGCTTCTGTTTGCTAGGAAATAAGCAGATGGCTTCATTAGGAGTTCTAAAGTTTAATTAGTCTAAATTTATATGTCTGGAATAATCATTATTATTTTATTCATTTATGTCCTGTGCTTTTACCAATAATGGGACTCAAGGTAGCTGACAACATATTTTAAACAATACAAATTAAAACCAATACAAAAGCATTAATAAAACATAAATATAAGATTTTTTAAAAAAACAATTAAAATTTATAACATTAAAATGTTAAACATTAAAAATATTAATAAACAGATAGGCACAGAAAGGCATATATTTTTATGCTTATATAATCACACAAACCAAAGGCATACCGGTGTACACAACCACACGTGCACGTGCATACCCATCCACACACTGCAAAAAGGTAACTTTTATAACTCTTTTTTTTTGTCTTCTAAAAGTTTCTTGCTTCCATTGAGCCTGTCACCATGATAGGACAGGAAAGACAGCTTTAACCAATTCTTCTCTTTCCCCTCCATTTCTCAGAGCCTGCCACTTTGACTAGCAACCATATCACATTGTCTGCACAATACTGAAAGCCTATGATCCCACATACAGAAGACATTTACAGATCTAAAGTGATAATCTGAAGGGATAGACAAATAGAAAGAATGAAACACAAAAAGTAACCAAACTGGGCATCCCTAGAACCAGAACATAGTTGTTTTTTTTCCAGTGAGTAACAGAAACCTAACAATGACCACACTTTCTAATAGTCTATACCTGCTTCACAGAGACTGACAAACAGACAGGACAGGAAAGACTCCAATTATTAGCCTATGCCTGCATCACAGATCTTGCCACCCAGACAAGTTCCTACGTACTGCTTCACGGAGTCTGCAACATACAAGACACAACAACAACAACAACATTTTTTTATTTCTTTCCCAACTTACCTGAACACTTGAGGTGGGGCACAGCATATTAAAATACAAAACACAATTAAAAAGAAATCACATAAAACCAACAGTTAAAATACAATACTATAAAACTATTAAAGAGATCTAGCCTGGTATAGTGGTTTGAGCATTGGACTAGAACTCTAGAGACCAGGATTCAAATCCCAGCTCCGCCATGGAAACCCACTGGCTGCCTTTGGGCAAGTCACACTCTCTCAGTTTCAGAGAAAGTAAATGGCAAACCTCCTCTGGGGAAATTTGCCAAAAACCCCATGATAATTTCACCTTAGGGTCACCATAATTCGGAAATGACTTGAAGGCACACAACAACAACAACAATAACACTATTAAAGTACACTCATATGAGTACATACTTTAAACTATACAAATTGAAAAGGCATGTTTTAAAATTCACTGGGTAGTACTGCTGGAAGAGATATGTCTTTAATGTTGTTAATTAATGCCATCAGCGTCTTCAGCTGTCATATCTCTTCTGGCATGTCCTCCCACAGTTTGGGGACAAGAGATGAAAAGGTCCTTTGGGAAACTATTGCTGGTCTAGTCATGGCTGGTTGAAGCAAACATTTCCTAGAGGACCTGAGTGTATAGGGCAGATTATACAGGAAGGCGATCTTGTAGGTAACCTGGAGCCAAACAACATAGAGTTTTAAAGGTGTTAACTATCACTTTGTACTTTGGCTGGAATCTAATTGGTAGCCAGTGGAGTTATTTTAAAAGTGGCACAATGTGATCACTCCTGGTTGTGCCCATAATCAGTCTAGCTGCCATATTCTGAACCAGTTTAAGTTTCCAGACTTTGTACCTGGATTACAAAGATAGTCCAATGTAGAGTGCATTGCAGAATGGATAGGGCCACCTGGCTATTCCAACAATCCACCTCTATGTTTCCTGTGAAACAACTGAAAAAAGAACAACCCAGGATTGGGTTGAAGTATTGTGACTCAAGGGAGTTCATCCCATTATGCATTTGAAAAGGCATGCACTCTACATAGAGCTCTTCAGTCTATCTTGAATGACATCAAGGATCCAACTTTATTTAGGGAAATAAATGCATTGATCTCTTCCCACCTCATCCCCCAACAGAACAGAATCTGAACAAAATGGGAGCCCTGAGCTCATTCACTCTAATTTAATTTATCAAGGTGGCCAAGTCACTATTGCAAGGCATATGTTCTAGGGAAATTGCATCAGATTAAGGAATTTGACAGAAGTTTGGACAGTTTCTTAGCATCAGTTGGCCATGTACAACCTCCTTTAATGTAAACAACCTTTCCCTAGTCAACCCATTTCCCAGTCCATTGTTGTCATTTCCAACTTATAGCAACTCCAAGGAGAGCCTATCATGGGATTTTCTTGGCAAGAATTGTTCAGAGGGGGACTGCCTTTGCCTTCATATGAGACCACTGCATCCTCATTGAATAAATAATCCAGTCTGACAGCACTTTAACTGCTATGGCTCAATGCTATGGAATTCTGGGAATTGTAATTTTCTGAGACATTTAGCCTTCTCTATCGGAGAGCTCTGGTGCTAAAACAAACTGCAGTGTGACTGAAGCCTGAGAGACTGTAATTTGGCCAATGTCACCCAGTGGGTCTCCATGGTTGAGAGAGGATTTGAACTATAGTTTCACAGAGTGCTAGCCCAACATTTAAACTACTATGCTGTGCAGGCTTTCTGTTAAAGGAGGGTAAACCCTTTAAGTTATGTGCCTCGCATTTTTATACCTCATATCAGTTCCAATAAAAGGTCAATAAAAATAACTGGCAGGTGGCTATTGTGTGTGACCTTCCACATTTGTCCATATCATAATAAGGGCATGTCTGTTGACAAGGGAGATGTGCTATCCTGCAAATAATGTCTAAATTGGCCTTTTTGACAACACTACAGAATGTGGTAGAATCCTTTTATTATTGTGAACAAGAAGGAGGAGGAAGACATGAATTACTTTTCCCTCCTAGAAAAAATATACAGCATGCTGCTTGGCTTTCTTTTGGAAAACAGAAATAGCTTTTTCAAATTCTGGAACAATATAAGAATTACCTTTGCTAGAAAATTGCTTAAGGTCAGATTATAAATAATTTCAGTTCATGTCAGACAGGAAATCTAGCTTTAGCTATTGGCAATTTAATTGAAAATCTCACAAATATTGAACATTGTACAGTCAAAATATATGAATTTCATAACTGTCTAAGTCTTGAAAACAAGACTGTAGAATTTAAATTATTACAAATAGCCCCCCCAATTCTTATACTTTTGACTGACAGATAAAAATAGATACTTGAACCCAAGTTTATACACAAATAGTTGGCCTGCTGTTAGACATGTCCTGTATTTATTACCATGATAGCTCAGTCATGTTCTTATGCTTGTTCTTTGCAAGAACAACAAATACGTTAGAACAGGGGTTGGCAACCTACGGCCCGTGGGCCGGGTCCGGCCCCCGAGGGCTTTGGACCGGCCCCCGCCGACCCCTGCCGCCGTCGCGCGAGCTGCCGCCACGCCGCTGCCATGCCCATTACGGCCGCCATTTTGTTTTCCAAAATGGCAGCCACGACTCACTTGCGCATGCGCAGTACTTCCAGTGTAATGCGCTTGCGCGTTTGTGTGAGTGCACGCACCGCCATTTCCCCCACCACACCATCGGCCCGTGGAAGACCAAGGGATCCCCGGACCGGCCCCAGTTAAGGGGAACTTGCCAACCCCTCTTTAGAACAACACTATCCCTTAGCTATTAATCACCATCAAATTGCATTAAACAGTATCACGTTCAGAAAAGAGGCTCTTTAAGAAGCATTGGAAGATATTTATGAATACAATGGTTATTTTTGATGTACATATAAAATTTGGCAGTGACAGTTACATTCCCTGGAGCAGAATATAGATTGTGGTGACCTCAACAAGAAAAGCTTCCTTTCTGAAGCTCCAAAAGAGTGGATTGGGGCCGGTGTGTGTGCTAGCAGTGGCCCCAATCCTCCACTTCTCGGGGCAGTCCATGGCCGCCCGTCTGTAGAGGCCCAAAGTGGGAGGCAAGGCGGAGGAGGGGAGGGTAGGAAAAACATCTAGGAGTCTAAAAAGGAAAGAGAAAAGAGAATTGGGGGAGGGAAAATATCTATAAGTGTAAAAAGGAAAAGGAAAAGAGAATTGAGGGAGGGAAGAAGGGAATAACAGGCATAAAATATAGGAACAGCTACTGGGCTGCAGCAGTAGTGGTGAGTGACACTGAAGTCAACTCTCACAGAGAGAACAACTGTCCAACGTCTGACACACAAGGATAAGGAGAAATATTACAATGACCAATGCAGAGAAATAGAAGACAACAACAAAAAGAGAAGAATGAGAGACCTCTAGAGGCAATTATTATTATTATTATTATTATTATTATTATTATTATTATTATTTCTATCCCTCCCCTCTGCAGCACAATTGGGGTGGCTTACAACAATAAAAACACCAATAAGTACATCCAATCCCAGACCTGCCTACCCCTTAAAAAGATATTAAACTAGGACAATTTAAAAACATTAGATAAAACAAAGTATAAAACCAGGCATCACAGCAATACAACACAATCAGCAGCAGCACCGAAGGGAGAAAAGTTATCTGACTCTTTGGACCGGGATAGTTATACAGGAAAGGCCTGCCGGAAGAGATTCGTCTTAACAGCCTTCTTGAAAATGTCTATGGTAGAAATAAGACAGATCTTGTCTGGCAGGCTGTTCCATAGTCTGGGAGCAGTACCAGCAAAGGCCCTCTGGGAGGTCACCGACAGTCTAGTTTTTATTGGCTATAATAAATTCCTCCCAGAGGACTGGAGTGCATGGGGTGGGTCATACGGAAGGAGGCAGTCCCGGAGATAGGTTGAACCCAAGTCATATAGGGTTTTAAAGGTCATAACCAACACCTTGTACTGTGCCTGGAAGTAATGGGTAGCCAGTGGAGATATGGAAAACAAAGTGGTGACCAACAGACTGGAAATGCTCGATATACATACGAATCCACAAGAAAGGAGACACAAAAAAAGACACAAAACTATAGGACAATAGCACTAATCTCACATGCAAGCAAAATAATGCTCAAAATTCTGCAGCATAGACTCCAACCATACATGGAGAGAGAAATTCCAGAGGGGCAAGCAGGATTCAGAAAAGGACGGGGTACTAGAGACCACATTGCAAACATACAATGGCTAATGGAGTGCATCAAAGAATTCCAAAAAGGAATCAGTATGTGTTTCATAGATTACAGCAAAGCATTTGATTATATAGATCACGAAAAATTATGGAATGCACTCAAAGATATGGGGGTGTCACTACATCTGATAGTCTTGATGAGGAATCTGTACCAAGGACAAGAGGCCACCGTCAGAACAGAATTCCGGGAAACAGAGTGGTTCCCAATAGGCAAAGGGGTCAGGCAAGGCTGCATCCTATCACCCTATTTGTTTAACTTATATGCTGAAAACATCATAAGAAAAGCAGAATTAGAATCAGAAAAAGAAGGAGTTAAGATAGGAGGAAGTAACATTAACAACCCAAGATATGTGGACAACACCATAATATTAGCAGAAGACGTTCAGGAATTGGAACAGTTAATAAGAAAGGTCAAAGATGAACGTGCAAAGGCAGGTCTGATGCTGAACATAAAGCAAAAATAATGACCATAGAAGAAATACACAAATTCAATCTAGACAACGAGAAAATTGAAATAGTTAAAGAATTCCCATATCTAGGATCAAACATTGACCAGAATGGAGACTACAGTCAAGAAATAAGAAGTAGACTAGGAATGGGAAGGGCAGCTATGAAAGAACTGGAAAAGATACTGAAGAGAAAAGACATACAACTGAGCCCTAAAGTCTGAATCGTCCAGGCTATTGTATTCCCAATTACCATGTACGGATGCGAGAGCTGGACAGTGAAGGAAGCAGACAGAAAGAAAATCAGTTCATTTGAAATGTGGTGCTGGAAAAGAGTATTTAGTGTACCGTGGATAGCCAAGAAGACAAACAAATGGGTTTTTGAACAGATCAGACCAGGGCTCTCCTTGGAAGCAAAGGGCCTAAGCAGACAGGCGGCCATGGGCCGCCCCGGGAAGCTGCGGATTTGGGCCGAGGTGTGTGCAAGATGCCGAAGGTGCACCGCAAGAGGCCTTGGGGGCACCTTCGGCGTCTCTTCCACCGCAGTGTGTGCAAACGCTGCGGCAGAAGTACGTCACCGGAGCGCCGTCGTGCGGAGTGATGGGTGCTCCGATGACGTGTTTGGGAAGGGGTTGGGGCACCCAGCATGAGGCTGCCCCTCCCCTTCCTTGCCTTGAAGATGGCGCAAAGCGCCATCTGCTTAGGCCCAGAGATGATCAAATTGAGACTATCATACTTTGGCCACATAATGAGAAGGCATGGATCACTAGAAAAAACAATTATGCTAGGGAAGGTAGAGGGTAGAAGAAAGAGAGGAAGACCACAAACCAGATGGATAGATTCGATCAGAGGTTTATTGGCAAGGACTTGCAGGATCTGGTCAAGGCAGTAGAAGACAGGGATTCTTGATGATGTCTCATCCACAGGGTCGACATGAGTCAGAACCAACTCGAGGGCAGCTAACAACAACAACTATGTAATGGCAGAGGAGATCAAAGGAAACCTATAAGATTATGACATATATTGCTATGCTTATTAAGGCCTTATCCTGACTACAGTAGCTTGAAATTTATAGAGCCATTACACAGAGTTCAATATATTGTACTTGTATGTGATTTGACTTGTCTTCATCAGGAAGAGGGCGCCATTTTCTGTACTATCTAAACCAAAGGTGGAGAAAGTGTGGTATATGGGCCAAAAATGTTTTTTGAATTCCCTCCAAAACTTTTTTACAAAAACAAGGGCATACAGAGGAAGTTAGCTGTTCGTTTTTGTTTGCTCATCTTAGCCTCCCCTTCTTTTTTTAAAAAAGGAAGTAAAACAGAACTTGCATTCTGATTTACATCTGATCATCTAGGGGTCATGGGAAGGCTATTTGAAAAAGTGAAAATTACTTCCCTGGTTCCAGGGGCAGGGTGAATGTTTGTGGATATTAAAGGTGGCATGTCTAGCTTCATATTTGATTAGAACATCACTTTTAAGAATCCTAAAAACAGTTCCTTTCCTTGTAACAAAATGCTTCTGACTCTGTTAGATCATGAATTTCCATGCTGGTAGTAATACATTTTGTCATTCAAATCTTTATGAGGGGGTGGTCACAGGGCTCACTATGCACTAATATTAAACTGCAACTTGCTGAATGCCCTTTCTATTAAGTCCAGAACTTGCTATCTGTAAGTGTATTATCATTTGAACATTAGCAACTAGTGGAAAGACTGGAAAGGCTGGCCATTGTGTTATGTTTTACTAAACTTTAGGAGAAATTTTGGAAGATTTTGTATGTCCTTCTACAAATATTGTGGTAGTATATGAGAGTGCAGAGACTTTTTCTTTTAATAATGGCACTGAAATCTGCCAGCATATCTCCATTAACTTCCTGCTCCATTTAAGAATGTAACATAGAAGAAAAGTGTTGCAATTGGGCTGGATCACTCCTGGTGAGCTTGTGCCAAACAGTTTCAGACTGTCACATGCAGCTGGTGTTTTTTCTTTCCATATGGAAAGGTCAGAGATTTATACTTGACAAATGTGACAGCACATTTTCACTTTAACTCAGTGCAAATTCAGCTGGAGTCACTGTGATGTGAATAATGAACTACTAGCCTGCAAGTAATCGAGTCTGCTGAGTGCTATCAGTGATGGGTGAACTTCCAAAGGTTGAGAGGTTTTCTCTTTGGATAAACTTTAAAGAAGATGAGCTACTCCATCATAGTTTATCTCAGTGTCTCCAAGGAGATTCAACATGGTTTCACCCTGGACTGTTTGATTTCTTGTTGATCCTATAAGAAGAAAAAAGAAACTACTTTGAACAGTTTTCAAAGACAGCATGATGTAGAATACACTGCAATAATATAAACAAAATGTAGGTAATACATGAGAGCCAGCATGGTGTAGTGGTTTGAGCACTGGACTATGACTGTGGAAACCAGGGTTTGAATCCCTGCTCAGCCATGAAAACTCACTGGGTGACCTTGGGCACTCTCTCAGCGTCAGAGGATAGCAATGGCAATCCCCCCCGTCTGAAGAAACTTGCCAAGAAAATCCCATGATAAGTTTGCTTTAGGGTCGCCATAAGTAGGAAGTGTCTTGGAGGCACACAACAACAACTAGGTAATATAAATATCATCAAGGACAGGCCAAATATTTGTGCATTCCGGTTTAAAAGTTTATTGTGGCACCAGGCTCCTTTGGTAGAAAAAGCTAAGTATCTCACAAAACTACAGTTTGCAAAATTCCATAGCATTGAGCCATGACAATTAAAATGGTGTCAAACTGGACTATTTCTGCAGTGCGGATGCAGCCTCAGTCACTGTAGGAGCGAATACCTTGGAAGTGTCTGCAGATAAATCAAGCTACAATCCTTTAGTCACTTAACTCAGAATAAATCCCAACGGGTTAACCCTATATGTATATGTATTTAGCATATTCTGAAACTTGGTTTTTCCCCCTTTTAAAAATACAAGTTTAAAACCATATTTTGATACAACTAAACTACTAAGAACTGCATTTCTGCTTTTGGGAAGCTGAGAAATCCAGTGCATGGTTAATTTCCAATTTATTCAGTAATCTGAGGTGTGTAAATCAAGTCCATTCACATTGGAATTCAAAAAGAACAAATTCCCTTAAGTATTCCCACTTTTCTGAGTGTTTCTCCAAACTCCTGAGTATTTTTCTCTGTTCATTATGAATTTAGATTGGTTTTCAACCAGAGCTTTGATACTTGCCTTTTAAAAATAATTCATATTCATTAGAAGACACACTGGTGGCAGAAAACTTGTCACCATTACTGCTGCATTTTTAATGTAATGTATTAGTTGCTATTCTTCACATTCAGTCTTGTTCTCATTTTTTGAAAAAAAATGTTAAAAAGTTAAGAAAATGTTCTAAAGTTGTTTTTTTTAAAAAACAAACAAACTTTAAATTCCTCAAGAAAGCATTTGTCACTAAAAGTGCAGAGAGACAAAACAACAACAACAACAAACATATCAATTACTATAGCTGTCATGTCCTCTCATCAATCCTTGGGTATTTGTACCCCTCTACTTTAGTGAGGTACTAACATTTTGTGTTAGAAATTCATGGCCTTTCATCCCCAAACTATACTGTTAAATGTTAAATCAGTTTAAGGCTGCAGTCTAATACACTAGCATGCCTTTTGTTTGTACAGAGTTTCATCACAATACTCAAACAGTTATGAAGACAAAAGACAGACAGTCTCATCCTGACCATAATGCATGAGCTTCCTCTGGAGATCATAGGCATTCTTCTTATAAATTTTTGTTAAGATATGTTAATTGGTTCAAGAGTTATGTTATGGACAGACAAATAGGCAGATATGGTCAAAAGCTATAGTGGCTTTTCCCTTTTGAGAGCTACTAAAAGGAACTGAAGACTGAAATCTTTCTTTCTGTGTAAAATGTAGGGAATCATAGAGCTGGAAGAGACCACAAGGGCCATTCAGTCCAATCTACGCCATGTAGGAATATACAATCCTGAAAGATGGCCATCCAGCCTCTGTTTTAAAAGAAGAAGGGGACTCCACCATACTCCAAAGGAGCATGCTCCACTGTCCAACAGCTCTTACCATCAGAAAGTTCTTCCTAATGTTTAGGTGGAATCCCATATCTTGTTGCTTGAATCCATTGCTTCATATCCTAGTCTCTCAAGCAACAGAAAATAAGCTTGCTCCAGACAACCCTAACTGTTAAGATTCTCACCCATCTAGAATGTTCTTTGTCGGAGATTCCTGACACTCAAGAAACCTGTTCTTCAACCATTTTTCTTCTTCTTTTTTTTTTAATTTCATTTTTATTAATTTTAAAAGAAAATACAAGTATAGTTACAAAGCATTATCTTATCCTTCCCCTCCCTTACAGTATTGTATATCAAAAAAGGAAAGAAAAAAATAGCATCCTTGCATTTCTAATATTAATACATGGTTCTGGACAACATAATACACTGTGAATTAAGTCCCCTTAATGTGAAACCGAAAAAGAGTTTAATAACTTTAGGCTAACTATCTCTTAATGTGAAAGGAAAAATTACATGTTGTTATCTCAGCCAACGCTTACAGCAATAACTCTTCAGTTTTTCCCAGTCAGAGTTTGTTTCTTCAATATTCCTCTTTTCTATAATATTAGTTAATTTGTCTAATTCGATATTATCCAATGATTTTATAATCCACTCATCAATTGTTGGAGCTTCCTCTTTTTTCCAATCTTGGGCAAACAATGTTCTAGCAGATGTAATTAGATATAATATGCTTCTCCAGTGTTTCTTTGCTTTCGTATCTGTAATTTTATTCGTCATATTTAGGAGATAGATTTCCGGTAAAATAGCAAATTTTATATCAAAGATTTTTTGAATTTCTTCGTGCACGCTTTCCCAGTATTTTTTAGTTATGGGGCACTGCCACCAGATGTGGTACCAGTCCCCCAATGTTTTTTTACATTTCCAGCATTTATCATCCTTTTTTTTATAAATTTTAGCTAACCTAGCTGGTGTTAAGTGCCACCTAAAAGCCATTTTCAAGTAGTTTTCTTTTACACTCTGACATTTAGTAAATCTAAAAGTTTTTTTCCTAGATTCCTGCCAACTTTCCAAATCAATTGGTTTGCCGATGTCTCGAGCCCACTGGATCATATATCCTTTAATAACTTCTTGTTCCTGATTTCTGTTTGACAATATTTTATAAATTTTTGCTATTTGTTTCGGAGCAACAGCCCAGGACAAGCAAGGCCCTTTGGGAAGGTGGAGTTTGCTTGAGAGGCAGCCCTTTAAAACCACTCCCTTGGCGTCCTCCGGTGAGGAGGACAAGCAGCAGCAGCAGCAGCAACAGCCCAGGACAAGCAGGGCCCTTTGGGAAGGTGGAGTTTACTTGAGAGGCAGCCCTTTAAAACCACTCTCTTGGCGTCCTCCGGTGAGGAGGACAAGCAGCAGCAGCAGCAGCAGCAGCCCAGGACAAGCAGGGCCCCTTGGGAAGGTGGAGTTTGCTTGAGAGGCAGCCCTTTAAAACCACTCCCTTGGCATCCTCCGGTGAGGAGGACGAGCAGCAGCAGCAGCAGCAGCAGCCCTTTAAAAGTGGGATTACCGGTGGCGGCGGCGCGGCAGCAGTAGCAGCCTTAACACCAGCCCCGGGAGGAGAACGCTTGGCCCACGGAGGACTCCCTGTTAGCGGCAGCACAGTAGCAGCAGCGGAGGGCGGGGCTCCGCCCTCCATAAAAGCCTCTTTGCACCGGCTCCAGGCGCGGCGGCGCGGCAGCAGTAGCAGCCTTAACACCAGCCCCGGGAGGAGAACGCTTGGCCCACGGAGGACTCCCTATTAGCGGCAGCGCAGTAGCAGCAGCGGAGGGCGGGGCTCCGCCCTCCATAAAAGCCTCTTTGCACCGGCTCCAGGCGCGGCGGCGCGGCAGCAGTAGCAGCCTTAACACCAGCCCCGGGAGGAGAACGCTTGGCCCACGGAGGACTCCCTGTTAGCGGCAGCGCAGTAGCAGCAGCGGAGGGCGGGGCTCCGCCCTCCATAAAAGCCTCTTTGCACCGGCTCCAGGCGCGGCGGCACGGCAGCAGTAGCAGCCTTAACACCAGCCCCGGGAGGAGAACGCTTGGCCCACGGAGGACTCCCTATTAGCAGCAGCGCAGTAGCAGCAGCGGAGGGCGGGGCTCCGCCCTCCATAAAAGCCTCTTTGCACCGGCTCCAGGCACGGCGGCGCGGCAGCAGTAGCAGCCTTAACACCAGCCCCGGGAGGAGAACGCTTGGCCCACGGAGGACTCCTTATTAGCGGCAGCGCAGTAGCAGCAGCGGAGGGCGGGGCTCCGCCCTCCATAAAAGCCTCTTTGCACCGGCTCCAGGCACGGCGGCGCGGCAGCAGTAGCAGCCTTAACACCAGACTCTCTCCCGGATATAATGTTAGGTGAAACTGAATAATTTTTGGAAACGGGTTTTATCTTTTAAATAAGTCTTTTGTATTGGAAAGAAGAGTTGTTGTAGTATTGAGATAATCTTCCAGGTTTGCATATTTCTAACCACGAGACGGGAAATAAGGATTGACACGTAGTGTCAGTCCTCCTGAGAAGCAGGAACAAGGCAATTACGTCTTGTTCATCCTGAGTTCTGGGAAGAATCTCGGGGAATGGGGCTTGGAGGAGGCAACTGTTGCACCCGCATCAGGTTAGCCAGTAAGCAGCCAACTGCTTCCCAGGAATACCTTTTTTAGGGAATTCCCGCCGTGGGAAAGCTAACAGGAATCTTAGGGGTTATATGATAATACATGGTTGCTGGAATAGATAAATACCCCTACTCTTAACTTTAGAACGCTGAATTTAAATAAGATAAATCAATTTATAATAAGCTGAGATTGTTTACTTAGATGAGTTTTTTTCTTTTTTTTTCCTTTTTTCTTTCTTCTTCACTATTTAAATGTTTATAGTAGATTAGAGATAATTACAAACTTAAGGGCTTCAACTCAATGCTTTCTTGGTTCTTGTATTTAATTTACTATTACTTAAATGGCTGCAGGGCTTAGATCCTTAACAGCAAGAGCCCAGGTATCAACAAATAGGAGAGGGTCAACTGAAATATCAACTAAACAAATGGACGCAATTCAACATTTGATTGAGGAAATGTGAAACTTTAAACACGAAGTACGACAAGAATTAAAGGATAATAGGTTAGAAACAAATGAAAATTTAAATAAGGGATTTGACAAAATAGAAAAATCCATAGATGTAATTGTGAAGGAGGTGGCGGTAATGAGAAAAGATCTGGAGAAACTTAAAGGTAAAACTATAAAGTTGGAAGAAAGATCTAAAACGCTAACAGAAGAGCAAAAAAGAGATCATAACCTTACTTTATTGCAAGAATTACGTTACTGTGAGAAGTGTTTGAAATTGAGAGGGCTTTCAGAAAAACCCAATGAGGACTTATATGCCCGTGTATTACCGGATTTAGCAGTATATCTTGGAATTCCAGAATCGGAATTAGACATCGAAACGGATCGGTTATTTAGAATTAATTCAGTGGTGGCTAGGGAGAAGAACTTACCTCGGGATATAGTTATAAACCTAACTAGATCAAGAATGAGAGATTTGATTCTGCAAAGAAGTTACACAGAGAAATGCCAAATAGAGGGTGAAAATATAAAAATATTTAAGGATATCCCAACATCTATTTTGAAAAAAAGACAGACATATAAAACCTTAACTCAAACATTAGCCAGATACAAAATTAAGTACACATGGGATAGAATTGACGGATTAACTTTTAATTATAAACAGAAAAGATTTAGAATAAACAACAGGGGAAAAGCTGAAGAAATAGAAAAACAAATTAGCATTGAAATGCAGGAAAATTTCAACCAAGGAGAAGCACAACATGGAAAATCAGTTTACAAACAAGGATTAAACATTCAAAAGAACCCGAATCGACAGAAACCAGTAAAAGAATCAAATTCACTCACAAAGGAAGATAACCGGGACCCTAACAAAGAAGAAATAACCGAGCCAGAAACAATAGAAGGACAAATAACTACGGTAAATCACGATATTATTGGAACTGATGAGCTATTAAGTTTGTTGGAAGGGACAGAAGTGGGTAGCCGAGGATAGCATATTTCTTCATACTCTTCTATTCTTTTCTCTTCTATTATTTTTTCTTTCTTTGTTTTGCTTTTGTCCTTTTTTCTTTTTCTTTTTTTAAACTCACTAAATATCATTCTTAATTGTTGTTCTTAATTGTCGTTGTCATTGCTTCTCAAAAATAGATTCATAATAATAATAATAATAATAATAACAATAATAAAAACAACAACAAATAAATAAGTACATAAGACTTCTCTTTAGTACATGAGAATCCGAACCAATTATGGCATTTAAAATAGGCTCTTGGAATGTTAAGGGTATTAATGCAGCTGTAAAAAGAAGATGAATTTTTCATTATTTGCAGAAATTTTTTTTTGACATCATATGTTTACAAGAAATCAAAATAAAGAAAGGAGATCAAAAATACTTACTAAACTCTAGATTGGGACAGATGTTTCCCTCGAATAATGACAAGAAAAAAGGTGGAGTAGTAATCTACGTTTCTAACAAACTTAATGCTGTCGAATGTTTTAAGGACTCTACAGGGCATTATATTGGTATACAGGTTGAAATTCAAGAACAAAAATTATTAATAGTCGGGATTTACGCCCCTTTAGAAAACAAAAATAAGTTCTATCAAAAACTATTTAGGGAAATTGAAAAACAAGAGGCAGAGGAACTAATAATAATGGGAGACTGGAACGCAGTTATAGATCCAATGCAGGACAGAATTTCCTCCAAAAAAATTAAAAAAAACCAAGGGAAATTACCGACGGCTTTTTTTCAATTGAAAGAACAATTACAACTGAAAGATATATGGGTCCATTTATATAATCAAACACCAGGATTTACCTTTTTTTCTACACAATATAACTCGGCATCACGTATTGACATGTTTCTCACCTCTAGCAAAATAGCAACGAGAGTTAAAAAAATGGAGATTGAACCAAGAATCGAATCTGACCATAACTTAATATGGATTGAATTAGAAGTAACCAGGAAACAATTTCATTGGAAATTAAATGACTATCTATTATTGGAAGAAACATATCTTAAACAGTTGAAAAAACAAATAGAATTGTACTTTGCTGAAAATTCAACAGAAGATGTCAAAATTCAAACAACCTGGGATGCAAGTAAGGCTGTGATAAGGGGTCTTCTAATTCAGAGAGGAGCAGAGCTTAAGAGAAAGAGTCGGGAAAATATACAAAAAATTGAATGTGAAATAAGATCTAAAGAAAAAGAATTGGAAATTAATCCAACATCTAAAACAATCCAAATACAAATAAAATTGCTACAGAAAAAATTACAAGAACGTTTAACTCTTCAATTAAATAACAAATTACAGAGGGTGAGACAGAAACACTTTGAATCGGCTAATAAATGTGGTAAGTGGTTGGCAAATCGTTTAAGGAAAAGTAGAGAACGAAACATAATAAATAAGATTCAAGATAACAATGAACAAATCACATCGCAAAAAGGAATAAAGTGTAAATTTGAGGGTTTTTTTCCCCAATTGTATGAACAAACTCCCAGATCGCAAAATGAAGAGCTTCTTCTGCAAGATTTTCTTCGTAATGAAATTAGTTTTACAATTCCAGAAAATGGACAAGAGACATTAAATAAAGAGATCACAGAAGAGGAAGTAGTCAGAACCATCAATAATTTAAAATTGGACAAGGTCCCCGGCCCAGATGGCTTCACTCCTTACTTTTATAAAGCAGTTACAGATGTCATTAAAAAACCACTAAAAGAGGTGATGAACGGCATTCTAAAGGATGGGATACCAGAATCCTGGAAGTATGCTAATATCACTCTGATTCATAAAGAGGGGAAGGAGAAAAATAAAATGGACAACTACCGCCCAATCTCATTGCTTAATATAGATTATAAGATTTTCACATCCATATTAGCCAACAGATTAAAAAAGGTACTGAAGGATATAATTAATGAAGAACAAACTGGATTTCTTCCATCGAGACAACTAAAAGATAACACAAGAATCATAATAGATTTGATTGAGTACTATGAAAAAAACAATGAAAAAAAACTGGCACTATTCCTATTGGATGCGGAGAAGGCATTCGATAACTTAAAATGGGACTGTATGTTAGCGGTATTAGATAAAATCAAGGTTGGACAGAATTTCTTAAAATGGGTCAAAAGAATTTACAAAGAACAACATGCATATATAATAGTTAACGGAGAAAAAACAGCTCCAATTTCTATTCAAAAGGGCACAAGGCAAGGTTGCCCTCTTTCCCCATTGCTCTTTATTACGATACTTGAAATGTTAACTAATAAAATAAGATTGGACCCAGAGATAACTGGCACAAAGATTAAAGGTAAAGAATACTCTCTTAGAGCATACGCTGATGACCTGGCAATAATTCTAGAAGATCCTCTATCATGTATTGATAAGTTAATGGAGATACTGAATAACTTTGGAATAGTAGCCGGATTTAAAGTTAACAAAAATAAATCAGTATTCATAACCAGAAATATGTCTATTATGGAAAGAAATCAGTTAGAGGCAAAATCTAACTGTAAAATAGTTAAAAAAGCTAAGTATCTGGGTATATGGATCACTAATAAGAATACGGATCTGTATGATAATAATTATAACAACACATGGAAGGATATCCAAAAAGATCTGGAAAAATGGGCAAAATTAAAACTCTCCTTCTTAGGTAAAATAGCTGCCATTAAAATGTCAATATTGCCAAAATTTAATTTCTTGTTCTCAACTTTACCAATTATAACAAACAATAAACCATTCAACATGTGGAATAAAGAATTGAAAAAATTTCTCTGGGGGGGAAAGAAACCCAGAGTGAAATGGAAAACACTAACAGACACAAACCATAACGGAGGATGTAATATGCCAGATTTATTTCTCTATTATCAGGCTAATACATTAGTATATCTAGCAGATTGGGTCAGTTTATCAAATCCAAAATTATTGAATCTTGAAGGGTTCAACTTAGAATTCGGATGGCATGCCTACCTCTGGTATGGAAAAGATCAAACTCATAAAAATTTTGAACATCATTTTATTCGAAAATCTATCATTAAAATCTGGGAAAAAATAAAAATAGCTTTTTATAGTAAGATACCAGGTTGGTTATCGCCTCAAGAGGCTTTATTACAAAGAACAAAAATGGGAGAGAGATGGATTCGCTATAGAGATATACTTAAAAAGGACAAACATCAACAATATGTACTTAAAAGTGCTGAAGAGATACCAGAGTTTAAATCGAATAAACAATGGTTGATATATTATCAACTCTCCGAAAGATTTTAAAAAGATAAAAAAGAATTTGGATTTGAATTACAAAAAAAAACCATTTTTCAAATGTTTTTGTATACTCTTTCTATCTATAATAATAATAATAATAATAATAATAAATTTTATTTTTATACCGCCCTTTGGTGAACCAATCCAGGCAGTATTTGTCACAGGCAGAATAATTTGGAAGTTAGCCCCATTCATTTAAAGGTCTGAACCTTACACAAGACTTAACTGGAAGTAAATCCTATTTGTGGGGGGATGCAGACGGGTGGCCATGGGCTGCCCTGGGAAGCAGAGGATTGGGGCTGGGGCTGCCCCATGCTTTGGCCCCAATCCACCCTTTTGCTGGCCCTGAAAGGAGTGCTAAAATGCCGCTCCTTCCAGAGCTGTCAAATAGGGCTCCTGAAGAGACGTTGCGTGACTCTTTTGCACCTCTTCCAGCACAGCGTGTAAAAACACTGTGCCAGGAGGACGTCCTGACAGCACGCACCATGCGTAGTGGCGCACACCATGATGACGTCCTCGGAAATGGGTTGAGGCGCCCGGCATGTGGCTGCCTCTCCCCTTCCCTGCCTCCAAGACAGAGCAAGGCGCTATCTGTAGAGGCCCAAAGTCAATAAGACATATACAGTCCTCCCTCCTTATCATCAAACTTACCATAACAGATTTAACCGTCCACAGATGGCAAGCCCCTGCTTTGTTTAATGGGACTTGAGCATGAACAGATTTTGGCATCTGTGGGGGGTTCTGGAATAGATCCTCCATGGATACAGAGGTCCAACTGTACATCTAAGTAGATGTACCCAGGACTGCATTGTTAAATAATCTTTCAACAAGTGGATGCCAAATGCAAAGTCCATTTACTTCTGTGCAAAAAATAACACACATAAGACAAAACACAGTTGTGTTCTGTACACAGCAAACATCCAGCAGGCATCACCATGGAAACAAAGACATTTTGTTTGTTTCATCATTGTGTGGTCTTCTAGAAGGTACCTGTTTTACTCACCCTTGACAAGTTCCTGTTGGCAAATGGCCATCCTGAAAAACAGGACAACTTGTGTTAAGTTGCATTAATCCATATCTGGGAAGGCCAGCACATTTCTGGCAGTTCTTAGGCCTCAGGCAGTAATGATACCACAGTTTTATCAGCCGAAAGGAGGGAGGGGGAAAATGTGAACAAAACTGACACTATGGAGAGGTTGAGTAGGATTTTTGAAAATAATGGCCTTAGAGGGATTCCTTTCTTTTGTTTGCTCCAAGCCTTCGGGATAGGTCAGGGGGAAAAACACACACATCAGTTTCATCAGCTTGCACTGAGTTGATCTGTATTTAATATCGGCACAAAGAGTTTGTGAATTCTCCACAAGCACTTCAGGCCCCGGGAATGTACAGTTAATTAAAGCAACTCAGCTCCATTACATTGCAGTGCCTCAAAGAAAAGAACTCAAAGAAAGGTCTCCTCTGCACACTTCAGCAGAGATCATGAGCTTTAAGGCATTCTTCACCCTCTGCTTTTGAATTTCTCTTCCACCATGAGGGTAAGAAGGTACACTTTAATTGCCATTAAACATTGGGAACAAACAAACACACAATTTTTATAAGTTTTTCTGACAGAATAAGGCTGGTCCATGCTGTGTTTAGATTTGTTTGATCTGAATTGTTTAAAAACAACAACAACAACTAAGAATTGTAACAATAAAACCTCTGGAGTCTCCTTGAATTATCACCAAATGGGAATGAAACAACAGGGAAGTCAATTAAAGATTTTGCAAAAACAACAACACAGAAAGGATATATAGCTATTGAAAGATGATTTCCTGGGTTCTTTTAGCGTAGGCCCGAAACACATGGGTCAAATGATGTGGATTCCAGCTGTGTTCTGGCCATAGTGTTCAGATGATGCACAACCCGAATGCAGCCAAAAGCTATGCCAAGCCCATGTCATCTGGAATGAACCGGGCTTTTCAGTAGCCAGGACTTTTCAGGACCTCAGCAGCGGCCTGGATCGGGACCAGGTGCTTGTGGTTGCCATGGTCCTGGTGCGAATGGAGCCGGTGCAGCCTCATGTTGGTCTATTCGGCCTATCTGTTTTGGGCCTTAATTTGGGTTCACTCTCTTTCATTCTTGTTCATTTAAGGAAACAAAATTGTTGCTTACTAAAATCTAACAAAGGAGAGGGCAAAGTTGTAATATTTACCAAAAGAGGTGAATCTAACGATACTTCGTTTGTAAATATACTGAATCAATGAGTATTGCTGGTACAGAGGAGCAGGTTCAAAATCTAGCTTGTCTGAGGAAGTCTGGGAAGCATTGCTATCTGAGACACAGAAGGGCTGCTGCTAATCAGTCTATACTAGAGGTGGGCAAAATGTGGCCCCAGAAGCCTCCTAGATCCCCTTTAAAATTAAAACTTTTTTGGACAATTTCTTACACAACCCCCTCTCAAGAACTGCTGCAAAATGCAATGGGTTTCCTCCCCTAGCTTCCTTCACATACCCTAGAAACATGTCAGAACTCCTCAAATCAGCCATAGATCAGCCCAAATCGCAAGTGACATCACTGCATTCGTGTTTTGATTTTGGCCAAATCTGAGCCAAAATTCAAGCCAAATTTAATTTGTCCAGAAACAAATCCTCCCTTAAAAAAAAAAAAGGAGTCTGGAGGCTTTGGTATAGTGTTGTGGTCCCCACACCCTCCACGGTTGCTTACTGTTACCCAAAAAGTTGGAGGGACCCCACCAACTGTATCAGCATAATTAAAGTTTGGGGAATTGCTTAACTCAAAGGGTGCTGGTGAGAGGCAGGGTAACCTTAGGGTCATTTCCATGTATGTATACTAGTACTAACTGATTTCAGAGTTTTCGTTATTATTATTGATTTTTATATGGTTAGGGTATTACCCACTGTCTTTCCACTGTTTGTATTATTGTCCCATTAATTATTTATATTACTATCCTTCCTAGTTCATTAAAAAATGGTGGGTGGTGTTCCAGCCTTCTTTCAGGCTCCAACTATTGGAGATGGTTTACCCCTCAGCCTCTCAGCCCCATCCACTCACTTTTCTCCTTATTTATTCCTCAATTTTGTGGGCTGGTACATGGTAAGAGGCCAGTGTGGGATAACTCTGGGCCCCCTCTACTGGAGGGGGGCACTTTCGCCCTGCTTGCTGTTTGTTTTTCCAGGCTCTAGTTCTAATGTTGTGGTTGGCTTCCTCACAGTGTTGCGGAACCCAGCCACTCATGTCACTGTTCACCACCAAAAGTCTATTGTTTTTAAGGGGTCCAGGTTTTGATGAACAAAGAAGATTTTTATTTAGAAATATGCAAGAGTGCAACCAAACACATGATAGTAATTCAGACAGACACATATTCAGAGCTAACCATAACAGAGGTATTGAAATTGGATAGCAGAGATTTAAGGGCAGAGTGGAGTGATATTTACATGTCTTATAGAGCAGACGACAGAAGTGGGATGTGGCTCAGGCAATGTCTCAGGGAGACACAATGAGTGGAAGAATCACTCTGTGAACAGAAGGAGACTAGATTTGGAACTAATATTTATATTTGCAATCCTAGCCTTAAGGGGTGGAAGGTGCTATCTTGTAATGTAACAGTGACTTGATGGTTTTATCAGGGAACCAAAATTAGGATTCTAGAATGATTGATGGATATAACTTCAGAGTAACACAAAACAAAGATTGTTTTTAGGACCACCTCAGGATATATGGATAGGGAAGTTGGTTGGGAACATGGCAGGGATAGGTAAAGTGTTGGCTTATTCACTTTTGTCTTTGTCTTCAGTATGAGAAGAAATGTGGAAAGCCTGTGGGGAAGAATCAGAAAACTCATTCAGCTTGTATTTTGGTATTACCTGTATCCTTCACTTGTCTTTGGCTCTACACTCCTTTCTCATGGAAATATCCCTGTGTTTCAAAGGTCATCATGACCTCTTAATTTGCACTCTGTTTTGCAACTATCAGAGTTCTAATCAAATTAATACTCAGTGCCTCCTCTATTTCATATTCACATTTGTACAAACTGCAGATAGTTTGGCTTTAGTATCACACCCAGGATTGGTTTACTTGTTTTCTTTTTTGCCTCTCTATCTATAGGTTAACAAAGGGACTATACAGATGGTTTCTAATGGGCGGCAGGACACCACCCCTTTCCTTTCAGGATCAGGGCCGCAGCAACCACATGCCACAGCGATGATCTAGCCTTTCCATGGCACAAAAAGAAACCTCAAAAAGCGGCAGCAGCTTTTCACTTCTTCTCTGGTACAGTGTGTAAACACTGCGCCGAAGACATGCCTTTTTGCCACCTGCTGTGTGGTTGCTTCGGTGCCATTACAGCGGCATTGGGGTGGAGTCAGAGTGGCCAGCGTGCGGTCATCTCAGCCCCCAGGCTGGCCCTTTTGGCCAGTCTGTACAGGCCTATACAGATCTGCTACTACTGATGGGAGTCTTAAGCTCTCTAGCTGTGTCAAATGCTGCAGTGAGAAGCGGCTGATCTGACTCTCTAGAACAGGCATGAGCAGGTCCTGTAGCGTTGCCTGAACCAGCTTTCAAAGTGTCCTGTAACTGGTTCTGCCGAGCCTGGTGGGGTCATTTATTCTGAAGGGCACAAAAAAGGGCATTTTATTCAGATGGCTGTGGAGATCACCAGATTTGTAGTATCCTCCAAGGCTATCCCACCCAAACTACTTTTGCAAGAGAAAGGATCTCCCTCCTCCCTAAAGCAAGACATTTGGAGTGAATTGAGGAAGCAGAACAGGACTGAAGAAAAGGAGAGGAAGTGGTAGGGACCATGTAGGTGGCAACAGGGGGCAGTGCATGTCCTTCAATCTGACTTGGAAGGAAGTCTTTCCCATCCCTGACATTCTGGAATATCATCCAAGGAATGCTTGGCTGCTGTCCTGCCTGTTGCCTACACAAACATTACTAATTGTGCACAAGTATGCAGGTTTTGCAAATTGAGTCTAGTTTCAGTAGTGAATCATCATTAAGCTTCCAGATTAAATTAAAGGTGTGACAGCTGTCATTAGTCAACAAACATCACTCTGTATTTGAGCCTATGGTGCCATAGTATCAACATGAGATTACAAAGTATTACTGATAAGTCTTGCATGGAAAATTTTCATATAGCTTTAAAATAATGTTGTAATAAGTTGCCCTGTCATCTTGATGTTGCTTTTAAAAATGCACATAAATAAATATATTGGTTTGATGGATGGCTTATGTGTCTGTGTGTATATACTGTGCTTTAAAATTAAGATATAAAAAGTGATTTTGCTTGTAATGTTCTATGTAGGTGAGTCATGTTGCTCAGGTGTCACAAATGTGTTAATGTAAGAGAGGTTTCCATAACTCAGCATTCAGCATAATAATAATAATAATGGGGGGTTGCAGACTGCCAGAAATAGTGCAAATTGAGTCCACTTTTAGGGTTAGGGTTAGTGCTAGGGAATCATGGGAATTGTTTTTTTTTCTGAGACATTGAGCCTTCTCTGTCAGAGAGCTCTGGTGCCACAATAAAATACAGTTCCCATGATTCCCTAACCCTAACCCTAACCCTAAAAGTGGACTCAATTCGCACTATTTCTAGCAGTCTGCAACCCCCCAATAATAATAATAATAAAATTTATTTCTATCCTGCCTTTTGGGAAAACCCAATCAGGGCGGCTTACAACAGTAAAACAGTATACAATACATAAAATCCAAAAATTATTCCCTCCCCCCTTAAAACAGTATTAAATCTAGATGAATTAAAATTACAATAAAAGTTAAATGAGTTCAATAGTTAAAACCAAAAAACCAACTGCTAACAACTACAGACCATCTATGGCCTACACAATGGAGCTCATCCATCATTAGATGGGGCCACGTGAGCAACATTGGGGGAATTACCCGAGGCTGGGACATTAATATGGAAAGGCCTGCCGGAAGAGATCCGTCTTGACCGCCTTTTTAAAGCTGGTTAACGATGTTAATAGACGGATCTCGTCTGGCAGGTCGTTCCAGAGTCTGGGGGCGACGACTGAGAAAGCCCTCTGGGAGGTAGCCACAAGCCTCGGTTTTTGGGGCTGTAGCAAATTCCTCCCAGAGGACCGGAGAGTGCGGGGAGGATTATATGGGAGGAGGCGGTCCCTGATATAGCTTGGGCCCAAGCCATTTAGGGCTTTAAAGGTGATAACCAACACCTTGTACTGGGCCCAGAAGCTGATGGGCAGCCAGTGGAGGGACCTCAGAACCGGAGTAATGTGGTCCCTCCTAGATGTTCCTGAAATAAGTCTGGCTGCCATATTTTGCACCAGCTGTAATTTCCGAACTAAGTACAAGGGTAGCCCCATGTAGAGTGCATTGCAGAAGTCAAGGCGTGAGGTTACCAACGCGTGCACAGCAGTCTCGAGATCCCTTACTTCCAGAAAAGGGCGCAGCTGGCGTATCAGCCGAAGCTGATAACAGGCGCTCCTGATAGCATGTGGTACTGTTAAAGAGAAAAATACCAAGCACAAGTGTTAGAAGTACCTCTTTTTTCTGGAATTTTCATTGAAATTGCCAAGGCAGAAAATTGCTTCCCAGGAAAACATAAAGGGTTGTAAATTTTATAAAGAAATCAATCTGTTCCACAGCATTTTTTCCCCTTCTTCCACACTTCTTCCTTGAGTACACAACAGTAGCTGAAACGGAGGATCATAGGTACAGCTCTGCCCCTCAAACACTAATTGGAGTGTACCCAGAAGGCACTTAGGCAATATGGATGCCCTAGTGTGGGGAAAAAGAGAAGCCTCTGCCCCCATTTTAAGGCTGTGTTTTTTCATAAGATAAACAGGGGCAGCCAGAATATACAGTCAAATTGTGTGCCTGAAGGTAGAAGAAACCTCTTTATGCAAATAAAAAATGCTGGCATTACTGGCAGCATATGTCTCCTAAAGAATTCTACTTTCTTTTCTAGTTAGTTACTTCCAAGCTCTGGCCAAGACTGAGGGTTATAAATTGATTCTTGATTCGTAATATTGTTACTGAGCATGTGCTCATATTTTATTTCTCCAATGGGCTGCTTACTTTCTTAAGACACATATATGCCTGAGAAAAGGAGCCCGGGGAGATGCCCTGCCACCCCGGGAAGTCCTGGAGAGAAGCCCCGCCACCCGGGTAGAAGCCCCATGGCTCAGAGGAGCTCCCAACGCAGGCCCAAACAGCTCCTGCGGCAGTGCTGAGCAGCCTCCACGCAGGCCTAGCACCTGTAGGGGGTGGGGGACTGACTGGGTGTCACCCCCCTCTTCTTGGGTATCATCCCCCTTCTAGGTTGTCACCCAGTGTGGCCCGCATCCCCGCACCCTCCCCCAGTGATGCTACTGCAGGGACAGGAAAGAAAAGGAAAAGAAAAGAAAAGAAAGTGAGACTGTGTAGTAAGGGAGAGAAGCATGGTGAAGGCATGTGGTTGAGGCAGAGAGGACAGGATGGAAGAAAGCATGAGAAAGTATAATGAGAGAATGCAAGAAGGAAGATAAGTAAGTACAAGAAGAGGCAATGTGCAAGAGAAGGAGATACAATTTGTAAGTTTTTCTTAACTTCCCTCAGCATTTTCCCTTCTGGATCAGATGGCAGTGACTTCCTGCAATATTTTAATGGATCTGTACCATTTTGTCATCCATTTTTTAAAACCATCTTTAAAATACAATAGTAATCGGTGGTTGTGATGGTGGTTGTGATAATGGCATCTGGAATATTTGCAGCCATTTCACATGCATAGTACATGTCTTGTTATTAATCCACCCAACTGTATAAAGTAGAGTTGCTGACAGTTAGTAATAGTCCAAGATTTCATGATAAATTCCATGATCAAACAGGGATTTGAACTTGAATTTCTCCAAGATCTGTGCCTTCAAATTATTTCTGACTTATGGTGATCCTAAGGCCTATCGTGGTATTTTCTTGGCAATATTTATTCAAATGAAATTTGCCACTGCTTTTCTTTCAGCATGAGAGAGTGGGTTTCTATGAATGAATGAAGATTCAACACTGGCCTCGCAGAGTCCTAGGAGATTATTGCACCCCAAATCTGCACCGGGATAGATGTGGGTTGTAACTGTCACCAATGGATCTTATCACACTTCTCTGTCCCGGAGCAGTTGGCAGCCAGTATCCAACCTGCGCTTCTCCTGCAGCATTTCAAGAATGGGAAAATCCTGTTCTTGAAAAGCTTCTGGAGAAGCCCAGGTTGGATACAGGCTGCTTACTGCCTGGGCGTGGTGCAGTGCAATGAGATCTGTCAATGATGGTTACAACCTGCATCTATCCTGGTTCAGATCTGGGATGTGATAATCTCCCTATTCAACCTCTGCAACGTGCTGGCTCTCAATTTACTCTATATTAATTTTCTCAGAAGAGCAGGCCCTATAAAAATAGTAATAAAACTGAAACATAGTGGTAGAAAAAATGATATGCAAATTAGATGCCTGGATTGGAGGAGCTAGAAAATTCTATAAGAATGTAGAATTTGAAGATATGATACTTTTAATGTAGGTATTCTACAAGAACATCTGCTGGGGTTCAGCCATTTGCTACTTTGTTTTTAAAAAAATTGTCCCAACAAATCTCTCAAACAATTTTTTTGCCTCTAGTATGTTTTTGTTTGTTTGTCTTGTCTCAACGAAAATAATATCCTATGAAATGAAATATCCCATACTGTTTTTTCAGTGAGCCATGACCCCAAGAAACAGAAGTGACATGTTCTGGTTGTCAGCAAGTTGGCTCCCTTGAATGAACTGGGAGTTCATTCTCAGTGGGTTCAACAAATACAAGATTATAATGTTAACGCTTCCATTACTCTAACCCCTGCTCCAGTCACACTGGTATTTTCATGGCATCAGAAGATAACCCAGAATTCACTAAATGCATTTTTTTAATTATTTGGATAAAACTTAAACAAAAGCCATCTCTGGTGTTGGAATTTTGCAAAAATAGATGGAAACAATGAAAATATGAGATAATAAAGGAAACACACACACACATGGGAAGGTATGTCATGTGTATAACTATTAAGACACTGAAACACAGATTATCTTTGATGAATCCAAAGCTTATTTTTAAAAAAAACATAAACAAAAGTCATTGTCCAGGTTCCCTTCTTTTCTTCTTTCGCTCCCTTCTGCCCTTTCCTTCATCTATTGTGTAGCTGATCTCTTTGTTTTTGTACATCTGCATGTGTGACTGAATTATACATTATACTGTCAATTAAACTTGCTTTTACACTCTTACGGTGAGTTAGGGATAATGGTTGGTGTTTATTCACTGTATTAAAGAAAACTAATTTTTAAAAATTAAATAAATACCAGTATTCCAACTATTCTACAACAGAACGTCCGGAGTGCCACAATGGTAGAATAAACAGGCATGTATTTCTGAAAGAAGACACAATACACATTCTAGCTATGATTAACCTAAAATATAACTAATGAGGTGGAAACCAGTATTCAGTCCTTTCCTTGCTTCCAAAGTTTATTTTTTAATCAGAGAAATAATATTGATGACTTAATCTATCTAGCTAACATTTTTCAGTATTGGCAGAACAACAACGTATACCTTTCTCTGTTTGTCAGCTTCCTATTCTCAGCTGTACCCTACAGAGTATCTGATGAGAAAAATTAGATACAGAAGTCACATTGACGTGAAGAGATATGTCATTTGTGACATTATTCTCCCACTGTGCCTTGTACATGTCTGGATTTTTTTTAAAAAAATTCAAATATCTCTGTTCTTCACTGAAAACACTTTAATTCATTATTTCCCTGTTATAGTAAAGTTGATTTGCAGGCCTTTGAGTCATAAACACTAATGAGTTTACTGCATAAGAAAACAAAAAAAAAAAAAATAAAAATGAATAAAAACTAAAATAAAATTGAGGGATTTTCATTCTAAGAAGTCTGAGTTTGTTGACAGAAATATTGGCCTCTACTTGTCACATTCGCTAGAAATTTTTTATATATATAATATTTACTTTCACCTCAAGCTGAGGTGCATTGTTACCATCCCAGTTTGTTGCAGAACTCTCATAGAACTAGACTTAGAAACTAGGCAGTTTATGACATTATCACCTCAGGAATGCTCAACAATCTCCTTGAGTTTCAGCCACCTGCCATGTACAATTTTGGAGGGGGGGCGGAAGCTGGAGCAAAATCTCTCATAGGAAATCTATCACATTTTGCCATTAGGGTACTTTTTTGTTCTTCAATGTAATGTATTGAACAACAACAAAAAAGACTCATGCCATTTTCTGGCTGAAACATGATACAGAAGAGTGGATGTGAGTGCTTGGATGTGAGTCCTTCTGCTGTTTAAAGGTGGAAGAGCAGCAAGTGCAGTTTCCAACATCATGAGAAGAAAATATGACAGGACTCAGTGTAAACATCTACAGACAATTCCATCTGGAGCAGCTAGAGACATCATTTTTTGGAAGAATTCAGGGCCAAGGAATGATGCAAACAAAGCAACAGTGCTTGGAACCTTTGAATCTCTTCTTACAAAAAGCATTCTTTATTTCATAATTTAGGAAATAAATGGAATAATATGGCCTATGTTCAGGACACTGAATGGCAGGCACTCTAGCAAAATCAAAGGGGCTTATCACATGACACTGTTATATTGCAATTGAACTACATTAGTTCTGTCTTTGGAACTTATTTCATAATACTGTGGCTCTCCTCATGCTATACCATGTTGTACTGTTGTTGTATGATGTGGAAAGTGATTCTTCCCTAGCTGAAATAATCTGTTAATGAATCTGTTCTAGTCTGTTATGGTTTAGTAATCACTTTGTGTCCAAAAGTTTCAATCTGCTTTGTCGTGATATTGGTAGCATAGTGGCAGTGGTGTGGGTGTGATTTCATTGCTCATCAGTGGAGGATTCCCTCTAGAAAATCCTAGGCTACTTTTGGTGACTGGGCTGAGAGGACACTGGGATTCCCAAGAGTTCACAAGACAACATCTGCAGGTTTATTCTCCATTGTCTGGTACTTTAAAAAAATATTTTAATTTTTTAAAAGAAGGCAAACAGTGCAATAGTGCATTTCTAATCTAATCTTTTTATGGATTAATGCCCAGAGAAACCATGGAGTTCAGAAAGAGTTTAAGGAGAAAAACCCCAAAAGATTAACTACAGTCAGTTCTTCCTTTCTGCTGCCTTGCCATCTGCAGATTGAAGCATTTGTGAATGGCCCCATTGCATCATTCTCAATGATAGTGCATGCACTTACTGCACCAACATGGTCACATGTATGTCATACCACATTGAGGAGAATGGGATTGAGGACATGCAGAATTTGCCATCCATGAAGGGAAGGGATCTGGAACAGAACTCCCACAGATACAAAGGTGCAAGTATTGGTTCATGGGAAAAATCATACAAAATGGTGGATGGAAAGTGATGGTAGTTTCATAAAAGCATCATTATACAATTGCACTAGTGTGCAATTACGCAATTGTAAAATTATGGGTTCCTTTTTTAAAAACCTATTATGGAGCAGAAAGCAGAGCAAACAGAATAGCATAAATGGTACAGCTGGCCTTCCATATCCACAGATTCTGCATCTACAGATTCAACCATCCATGGCTTGAAAATATTATTTTTTAAAAATCCAAAAAGCAAATCTTTATTTTACCATTTTATATAAAGTACACCATTTTACTACAGCATTGTATGTAACAAGACTTCAGCATCCATGGATTTTGGTATCTGCACAGAGTCCTGGAACCAAACTCCAGTACAAGGGTTGGCAACCTACGGCCCGTGGGCCACACCTGGCCTGCCAGCCCCTGCCGACCGGCCCTTGCTGACCTCTGCCGCTGCCACTGATTACCCCCCCACTGCATGCTCCCGCCGCTGCATCGTGCGCAGAGGCGCGCCGCCATTTCCCCCCCCAGCCCGCCGGAAGACCTGGGGACCAGCGACCAGCCCCAGGTAAGCTAATGTTGCCGACCCCTGCTCGAGTAGATACCAAGAGCCCAGTCTATCGTTGTATTTCAAGTGCAATAAAATAAAAATGGGAACTAATGCCACTGAAATGAAAATGTATTGATGATGCAAAATAGTGTGTTACCATTCCATTATGCTTCCAAGAATAAGAAAAGTGGGTTTCAAGAATGACCCCAAACAACTGACCAGTGTGATAAGCATGAGAGTGTGGAAACACCTAGGGATGGATTATGGAGAGGGGTGTAAAGAATAGTCAGACTTTTTTCTTGTCGTTGAAGTTGACCAACAACCATGATGTTTTTTGCATATAGGGAATTTTTGAGGAAAAAACAAGGTTGTTGCGTGTGAGAATAAACTAAGTGGAAAAAATTATTCAAAATAATTGACAACATGAAGCCTTAGATGAAAAGTGGCATCCAGTCTCAGGGAACTGCCACTTCAGAGCAGTGACATCTGAAGAGATTTTGTGTGTCCAGGAATAATGGGGAAGAATAATGATGCATGCAAAGACTACCTGCTTTTCAAGACATGTGAACTTTTTAGAGGAACTCTGGATGTGGTACACAGAAAACAGCTGATTCACTTTAGAGGTTAATGCCCCTTCTGGCAGAAAAGGCCAAGCAAACTAGGAAAATATGACATGAAATTATTTTTGGTGCTGTGATGGTTAAGATATCATATTCTCTAAAGATACTTTTATTTTTCTCCAGCTTAGAATTGACAAAAGATTTTCTAAGCAAAGATATAAAATGCATTGGTACCATTTGACAGTTAAGTTATATTTCCACCCTACAGTGGAACAGGATGTGAATAAGAAAATGAGGAGACAGCACATGACATGTAGAAAATCTGTGTGCAAGGCATAATGCAATGATGCAATGCAATGTTCAAGTGATGCATTCTGTCTCAAGAATGAAGGAATGACATTTCACTGGGGGGACATTTTCCTCAATATAGATTATTATGAAGGGAGTAGAAAATTTTCCCATGATACAATTAGTGTGAGGTCTTTTAGTAATAAATGAACATGGTTCCTGCAAGGTTTATGCCCATTTCCAGTGTGTGTGTGTGTGTGTGTGTGTGTGCTCAAAAAAATTCTCACTTGGAAATAATTGGTAGTATTTTAGAACAAAGAAACTGCTTCAACTTTCTTGCTAACAAAAAATATGTTGGTTCCATATTTATTCATTTATTTGCAGAAAAAGATCTGCCACCTGCTCAGAACAAATGTTTTAGCTCATTTGGACATAATTTCTGGCTCTGAGTTTTGAGAAATATGCTTCAGTCTATATCCACAAACACTTCTGTGGACACAGGACAGTTTTATCCCATGAAATACATTGGAATTTCACAGGGCTAAGCCATTTTTCAAAATCTATCTGGTTGACAGTAAAGAATTTGTGAAAGTGTCACATAATCAAATGTGTGTTTGTATGTAGAGAGAGAAAGGGAAAGGGACTTTGCATGCCTTGTGATCTGTTAAGTGCCCTCAACACAGTGAGGTGCTTCACAATCACATTCTTGTTTTTCCTGCCCTGGATAGGTAGCAAAAAAGGTATTTTGTTTTGTTTTTTAAGTAGTTAGTGGGGAATCATATTAAGCTGACAGGCTTCAGTTAGCTGTGTTACAATTTGTGTTTGGGCAACCTGATCAGAGGCATCTAAATCAAAAATGTCAGCAACATGAAAAATGTTAAAATTTACTTTAAAAACACACACACTCATTTCAGATACCTCCTAAGAAATGTCAACAAATGCTGATATTTACTGGTAACTCTCAAACTTTTGAAGGTTTAGATGAGTAGATGAAAAATAAACAGTGCAGATCCTGAAGTAGGACATATGTCTCCATAGGTGTGTCATCCAATGTCACCTGCAAACACACCTTGTAAGTAGCAAAGCCCCCAACATAGATTTTTCTGTGTAGTTGGATAGCAGGAGGATCAGTGGAGATGTCTCCAGCTATTTTACAGTAGCTGGATGCACTCTAATCGACATCTGAATGGACATCCAGGGATCCTCAGGAAGTCCCTACAGATGACATCTTTGCTGCAAGAAAATAGCTGGATGTGTTCCAATTGATTCCCCTCTCCCCCAGCTCTCCAGTAATATGGAAATTACCATTTGGGAGTGCTACTCGCAAGGTTAATTGGGGGGGGGGGGTTGGTTAGTGTGTAGTCAGAACAAAATTATTACTTCTGCAATGGCTAAAAAAGTAAGTTGCGACGGCATGAGTCTGATTTACACCATTGTAATTCTCAATCAGGATGCCAGGCTATATCTTCTCAATTTTAGTATATGTGCTGCCGAAGTGAGCACGGGCTATATCTTCTCTATGATGGTGCTAGGCTCATTTGACTGGTGCTGTCTTATGATTAGCGGAGGGCTGTCTTATTCAGCTTTTAATTGCAAATAAATGCACTCTAATCAACATTTAATAATTTACTTTATTAATTTTATTTGCTCATTATTCAAATTGTTTCATCTGTGGAGTTTAACACACAAGTCTACATGCTGCTATTATTCTACTGTAATTCTACCTCTGGCAGGTACTTATCACATGCTGTTGTGTCTCTCCTATTGCTCTTTTGCATTTCAATCATTGCTGGAGTGCACCTTTTCATTGACTGGGGGAAAACATGATATTATCTTACTGTAATTACACCTTTCTAGCCTCAAGTGATAAAATCCTCTGTTGGGCTTTGAGGTGTACAGTCAGCCCCCTATATGCATGGCTTTGGCACTCACAGTTTTCATTATTCGCAAGATCAAGGCTGCCACATGTACACACACTCCTTCTTCCCTCTCCTGGGATTTCCCCCTCTGGACAAAAGCCCAGGAGGGAGGGAGCAGCCAGGAAGGGTGCATGTGCCAACCCCACCTCTTTTCCAGCTGGATCACTGCCAGCCTTTCCCAGGCACCAATCTCACCAAGAAGGGGGAGGGGATGGATCCATCTCCCCATGCCTCTTTTCTGGCTGGATTGCTCTCTGCCTTCCCTGGCAACGATCCATCCAGGAAAGAGGTGGAGGGATGGATCTCCCTATGCCTTTCCTGGTAAGAAAGCTGCCAGGAGAAGATAGCTATCCCACTGGGAAAGGTGCAGGGAGCCAGTTAAAGGCATGGGAGTGTGTGGGAACAGGAGGAGCAGGCACATGACTTTTCCTCTCCCCCTGTGCCTTCCTTGTGTGTGGGGTTATTTACGGTTTTTCCACATATACGGTGATCTTGTGCCCCTAACCCTTGCAAATGTGAGGGACCAACTGTATTTTGCCAGATGTGTTTTGCTATATTATTCTAAACTAAATCAATAGTCACTGAACAGAACTGAACTGATAGTGTTGGAAATGTGTATAAATATATTATTGTCTGAGGCTTTTCTTCCCTCAGAATGAAGGGCCAATGCAGATGGCCCCTAAGGAGAAGCTCTATGCCATCCCTGGGAGCGCTAGGTTGGGCTGCGGCAACCACATACCGCAGCCCCGATCTGGCTTTTTGCCACTCCAAAAAGAGCTGGCAAATGTTGCTCCTTTTTGGGGTGGCAAAAAATTGCCCTTAGCACTGCCACTGCAGCTCTTTTTGTGCCCCTTTGGCATAGCATGTCTACAAGCTGCGCCAATGGAGCACCCTGACACCATGCACTGTGCAGTTGGGCACGTGGCATGATGGCAGTGTCAGGGCAGCCGGCGTACAGTTGCCCCACCCCAGCCCCACTCCCAGGCTGGCCCTTTTGACCAGTCTGCATTGGCCCTAAATCTTTAACCCTTGGTCCTTCTACTGGCCCCAATTTTTTTCCTAGTCCACTCACTTAACTCAGAGATGGGCTCCCATTATCCCCATCCATTAAGTGTTTTGAATATTGTTGGCAGCATGCTTTTGATGTTGTCATTTATAAATTACTTTGAGCCACTCTTTTGTAAACGAGAAGCAATACAGTAGGCCCTCCTTATCTGCAGATTTGTCATCTGTGGATTTGAGCATCTGTTGATGGCAAGCCCATATTGTCCCCAATGGTGGCACGTATGCAGCCGTGCCGCCACTGGGGACAAAAGTCTCTCCCCTTCCTTTCCCCCTCCCTCCTTCCTTCTCCCCTCCTCCTTACTTGCTTCCCCCAAGGCTTCTGCCCCAGCTTGGCATTGGGGGTGGAGTCTGCCACCCAGTCAGCCAGGGCAGGGGCAGGGTTCAGGGCTGGAGCTGAGGGTTGAGTATCACATCCAGGATACAGCTTCTGGGTTCCAAGGCCCAAGCCCCAGACCTGGCTCTGGCTCCTTTGGAACCTTGTTGGTCAGAAGGGGCCAGGGTGAGGAGTGGGGCTTGGGCCTTGGAGCCCAGAGGCTGCATCCCAGATGCTAGTGATAGGGATGGGGCTCCGAGACTCAAGCCTCAGCCCTGGCTCTGGCCCCAGTCCTGGCTCCAGCTAATTGGGTGGCAGACTCTGCCCCCACAGGCAAGCTGGGACAGAAGCCTTGGAAGTATCAGGTAAGGAGGGAGGAAGGAAGAATGGAAGAGGACAAAAGAAAGAGGAGGGAGGGAAGGAAGGAAGAGAGGACCAGGGACTGTGGCTGTGCCACCATTAAGGACAATGGGATTTGAGCATCTGCGGATTTATAACTTTTATTTACAGACAGAACTTAAATTAGTATCTTTTTACAATTGGTTCTCAAAACTTGTTTTTACACCTGCTATAAAGCAAAGTAAAAAAAAAACCCTTCTTATTTCAGATTAGTTTTTAACCATATACATCACCAATTGACAGAAACACATCCACAGTAGGAGATTTCTTTAATTGAATGATATTTATGATCTGATTAAATGGAGTAAACTGAATCTCACTCTGATGGGTAGAGGTGAAGCAATCAAAATGTCTGTTCTTCCCAAGATTAACTTTTTCTCTCAATGTATTCCAATTATACATAATGTTAAACCATTTAAAGAATGGCACAAGGATTTAAGAGACTTTATATGGAAAGCAAAGAGACCGAGAGTTAAATGGCTAACAATGACTAGACATAAAAATGAAGGAGGTAGGAGTGTACCAGATCTAGAATTATACCATTGAGCAAATGCACTCAACTGGTTGTTAGACTGGATTCTACTTAGAAATACTAGAATACTAAACATTGAAGGATTTAACAACAGGTGTGGGTGGCATGGTTATCTGTGGTATGGTAAAGTAGTGGTACATCAAGAATTTAACCATCATGTGATAAGAAGATCACTTTTGAAAATTTGGAACAAAATTAAAAGTCAACATACAGGAAAATTCCACTTTGGGTTTCTTTTCATGAAGCTTTCTATGGAAAGTGGACAGCAGTAGAGACATAGATGAAATATAAGGACTTACTGAAACAAATTGAAGGGAATAAATTTGAACTAAAGACAGCTTGACCCTAAAGTACATTGGTTATTTTATACACAAATAAGAGAAAGATTTAAAATGGACTACAAATTAGAGGATTTTGAGGAAGAAACCCATGAATTTGATAAAATATTAACACAACCTGAGGAAAAAAAAGAACAAGCAAACTTTATAAAATATTGATGGACAGAAAACAAGAAGGTGAGTTGATCTCTGACAATATGATAAAATGGGCCACAGATATAGGAAGAACAATAGAATTATAAAGTTAGGAATACTCTAGGAAAAAGATGGAAAAATTTACCAAATCACATGACTTGAAGAAAATTACTGGAAAATGGAACAAAGATGGCATTTGATCCCAGCTAAAATTGCAAACTTATGGTACAGGCTCAAATTGAAATGCAAACAAAATGTGGGATCATGGTATATTTGGTGGCGGTGTGGTAAAATGAAAACCTACTGGAAAAATATACATGATTTGATACAAGAAATACTCAAAATTAAATATAAGTTAAAACCAGAGATCTACTTACTAAATATGTTAAATAAGATAGATCCAACACTGGAAAAGAAATATGGGAGAATCCTTCTTTATATGATTACAGCAGCCAGATTACTATTAGCCCAGAGGTGGAAGAAGCAAGACTTACCTTTGGTAGATGACTGTTTAATGAAACTGTCAGAAATGCGAAATATGGATAGACTAACAGCTTTATTAAACCAAAAGGATTTAGATAAAATAGACATGGAGTGGTCTCCGATTATGGAATATATTAAAATAAAATGGAGTGGATAGCAAGTTAACGAGGAGGGAATAAGATATAAGTTTAAAGATGATCCAAGAATTTGGAGATAATAATTGGATGTTATATTAATATATGTTGAATATTAGAAAAGATATCTATTGGATTACATTATAAGTGGGAGTTTTCATTTTTATAAATTTTGGAGTTATAGCGAGCTCAAATATTAGAAGTGCATACAAAAGGTATTTGCAGTCAAGCTACTTTAGGAAGTATTATAGTAGGTAGATTATATTAAAATGTGTAGCTTTTTTGTATTGAATTGTATAAAATATTAATGTATTTTGGTTTTATAAATAAAATTTGGGAAAAAAAAGAATGATATTTATTACTGGATGTAACACTCCAAGATGATATTGATTGGGGCTGAAGAAAATAATGAGATTTCCTTCTCATTTTGGACTCTCAACACGATCCAAATTCCATAAATGATGTCATACATGACACCTGTCCTTTACTACCTTTTTTATTGGGCTTTTCTTACCTCCTTGGCCAAAGAAGGACAAGGGGTATAATCAACATTTTCTGTGGTTAAGTATCTTCTTGTCTCAAAAAACCAGACAGATATTTTAGAAGACAAAATATTTGTTGGCTGCTTTCGACCACCCATGAAATCATCTGCATCCCACTTGAGAAATATTTAAGTCACCATTTAAAAATTTCTTTTCAAAGTAATTTTAGATAGCCTTCAGATACACTTTTCCAAAATTGAACAGCGAGAAAGACCCATAATCGCACAGTCCCAAAGGTGCTACAAGATTGCATTGCATACAGATTAACTAATGAATTGAGGGATCTGTGAAAGTTATTTTTGAAAATAACTAATCGTGGGTGGATGGGTGAACAAATATGTACCAACGGAGGACCTGACTACCACAAATGTTTCACTGCTACAAATGTCCTGATGATGTTTTCTCCCAGAGGAAGGACAGACTGGCTGTTGATCTTACTGGCCTATAATTGCTATGCTGGTTCTGCATAAATGTTGAGCCACAGTAATACTGGAGAAAGATGGTGTCTCTGTGTGTATATGCAAAGTTGTGTGTTCTGTCTCCTTGCCTCTTTTTCTCCTCCAGCTCTGAGCTTGCTTGACCCCCTCTTCCTGGTAAATTCCAAGGTGGACAGGGAAGGTGGTAGTCTGTCTTGACGTGTTCAGTTACTCTTCACTCTTACTAGACTCTCAACATTTGGTGCCCCATACATGTGCAATGAGCACTTAGCGGCATCCTCCCTGGTGTGTGTCTTGTATTGTTCACTAGCTGTTTTCTTGCAGTACAATGGTGAATAGGGCAGACAGATCTGTCATTTACAATAAGGCCTTTCAACAACAGGAGTGATTTTGCAGATGGGAGTTATAGCCATCAGTTACAACAAGGCCTTGGCAACTTCTAGGCCCAGCAACAAATGTGTATTAAATTTTTAGTACTATGTAATTTTTAGTAAATTACCTTTTGTTAGCTGTGCTTTCATTCAGAACTGTGTGGCATTGTATGCCGTATGCTCTGACTTGAAATTTCTGTCTCTAGGCCTAGTTGGAGATTGCATGTGAAAAGTAAAAAGCAGCTAAGAACAACTCTTTTGGCTCTCTGATGAACACTTTGGTTTTAACAAGTCACAAGTTTACTGTTGCATTGGAATCCATTTCTGGAAACTGCACACAGGGTAGTCGTCCCCACCCCCCAAGTACAGCTCATATTGTGCTGCTGTCTTTTGATTTTAACTTTGCTCTCCAACTACATTCATCTTCAGGAAGAGAGAGAGACATACACTAACTCAGCTAAGGACATTCTAAATTAAATTCCTTGGGACACATTTTTCCATGTATGAGTAATATACTCAAACTTACAGAATATCTGCCATATTCTTTTGGTAGTTCACTGTATGTTGGTTAATAGCTACATCATGCAAGATCATACATATTAAAATAATACATATTAAAAGAGACTTTTCTCAAGAGGAATGCCCAAGTCAAAACTTATACACTGGAAATGGTCCTGCTTCATTTTAATTAAGGTAATATTTCTTTTAAGTGTGGTCTGGCAACCCATTAGTGAACTACAATGGCATGAGTCCAGCTTATATCATCAGCAATCACTTTTTGGGTTGGGGTTCTGTTCCAATTGTGCAGTGTCCAAATCCCCCCACCTCATCTTTTCAGTGCGAGAGCCTTTACCACACCCCAAGAGCCATTTTTTGGGCTGGTAGAAATCAAGGAGAGCAGCATAGATGTATCTAATTATTTTCCTTTAGCTGGATCCAAGCAATAACAACAAATTGTTGTTTAGAATGGTTTTTGTTTTAACTGGTTGTAATCTATGTTTATTTTTGATAATATAATTCTTTTTTTAATTTTGGTATTCTGTGAAATTATACTGTATATATTCATGTACAAGTCTAGACACTTTAGTAAAAAAATTTAGTCTATGTATAAGTCTAGAAATTTTAGTCAAAAAATGACTCCCAAAAATCTGAGTCAATGTATCCACAGGTCAATGTAAGTATTGTACTTTAACTCTCATACACACACACGCACATGCATGCACACGCATGCACACAGACATGGGGAGCCATCCCCTGGCGAAAGGCAAAAGAGTAATCTGTCCTGGAAGCACTGACTTCCCTCTATTCTCTTATCGATCCAGCTTTTAATATGAACACAAACAGTTATGCCTCTTGGAATTTTGTAGGTTCTTTGTCATTGTTTCCCTTTATTTCATCCTTTACATCCTTTGTTATATGGCCCTAAATTTTATCTTTGACTTATCCTAGGGTCATATCAAAATCCATAATTTTGGCACCAAAACCTGCCCTCGACTTATACATGAGGTCAACTTATAGTTGAGTATATACGGTATCATAGAATCATAGAATCATAGAGTTGGAAGAGACCACAAGGGCCATCCAGTCCAACCCCCCTGCCATGCAGGAACTCCTAATCAAAGTATCCCCGACAGATGGCCATCCAGCCTCTGCTTAAAGACCTCCAAGGAAGGAGACTCCACTATACTCTGCGGGAGTGTGTTCCACTGTTGAACAGCCCTTATTGTCAGGAAGTGCCTCCTAATGTTGAGCTGGAATCTCTTTTCCTGGAGCTTGCATCCATTGTTCCGGGTCCTATTCCCTGGAGCAGCAGAAAACAAGCTTGTTCCCTCCTCAAGATGACATCCCTTCAAATATTTAAACACAGCTATCATCTCTTAACCTAGTATGTTCATTTTAAGGGTTGTAAACCACTGTGGAGACAACAGGCAGATTAGAACATGGCACTAGCCAAATGGGAACAATGCCAGGAAAAGTTGGGAACTGCTCCCAGGAGTAAGTATATAAGAGGGAGGAGCAGGTTTGAAAGGAGTGGATGTTTAGTGTGCCCTGAGGGGTGAAGAGCCATTGAGACTAGGTTAGGCTGTTATGAGGGAAGTTAGAAAGGGTTTTAGGTTTCCAAGAAAGGGACAAAGAATGTCCTTAATTATATTGTTGTAGTGTCCTGCAGGAGACTAGTCTGGTGACTAGTGGAGTCACAGGTACCCAGAAAGGTTATAAGTAGAGCGGGGTATAAATACTCATACTACTACTACTACTAATAATAATAATAATACAAAAGATTAATAAAGGTTCTGTGAGACCTTAGTCTGTAAGGAAACATATATAAAACTATAGAGAACAATAACAAAACAAGCTAAAGAAACTATTAAACTATGTAACTAATAAAGTATTTATACACTGTATCCATTGTGAACACTAAAAGAGATACTATATTCAGCCTGACTTGTAAATAAATGTATTACTTTATTTCAACAAGGAGCTGTCTGAAATGATTTCAGAAACACATTAAAATGCTACCAACATTGAGAAAAGTCTATTAGGTTTGGGAGACATTAGATAGTGGATGTGTGGCTGTCAAAAAATGGTGCTAAGCTGGGGGAAAAACTTGAAACTTGAAACCCAGAGTGTTGGCATCTAAAGAGTGTTATAGTACAGGAGACACTTAAGAAAGTCCCGGGTTTGTGTCCCACAGCGAATTGGTGGGATAGTGCCCATTACCTTCACATAATTGGTGGCAGCAGTGGGATCAAAAAGACCCATTGGGATGCCATCAGAGAAAAATAGTTGGGCGGGGGGAGGTTGAGTCTCACCTTCACAACCACCTTGAGTCCTCAACTGGGTATATTGTGGAAAATAAATAAATAAATAACAAAAGATCTCCGGTGGACCCCTGCTGAAGTGTATTCAGCTAAACAAAAATACCTAGATGCATGTCTTCTGCTCCCACCCCATTCAACAATATGGAAATGTCTGGGTTTCTGTTATGTATTATTGTATTGTTGTGGTGTTGTATACCAGTACCAAAAGTACATTTGAATACCACGAGAGCTTTGGTGCAGAAAGTTCCCTTCCTTAGAAAAATGGAAATGGGGGAGATGTAGATTATAAACCACATGTTTATGTCTCCATTCAAATATGGGCTACCTCACCTTCTTTCTCAAAGGGTTGTACCACACATTTTCTCCTCAAACATGTGGACTGGTTATGGGTACTCTTCAAGGATTGAGATATGTAAAGTAATCGTGTACAGTTATGAGAGCAAACTACATTAGCCATGTCTTGAAGTTACAGTGCCGTTCATAAAGACCACAAAGTTGGCTCCATCAGACAGAGTGAACTGGCCATCAGATGCTGAGTTGCAGGGAGCAGTGGTCAAAGTATTTGAGGACAGAGTAGTATATGCCAGGTAGCTTACATTTTGCTTGCTAGGTTTTTTCCCCTCACATACAATGGGGAACCCTGATGCCAGTGTTAAAGTAAGATTCAGCTGCCAATCTGGTTGGCTTTTGTACATGGAATGGATGAAGCTGCCATTTCGTCCATCGTTTCAGATAGCAAAATGTCTCAGGAGAACCCTGATGGCAGACCATTTGTAAAAAAAGAAATGTTGCACCTGTCTCACTTGACAGAACTGATGAAAAATACTCCTGTCCTGAAGTTTAGGTGCAGAACTCAGCTGAGGAATATGCCAAGGGGACAAGTATCACAGGATGTATTGTAGTATTTGAATTTGTTTGACCCATTTATAACATCTGAATTTTGTTGGTGATGACTATCCATTTGTCAAATGGAAAATCATTCTAGCTGGAGTTGGTATCATGGAAATGTATCCCATAAGGTATCCGCATGCTTAAAATCAAAACCTTCTTTTGGCATAGCTTGCTGAGGCATCCAGCATCTGGGTACAGTAATTTAACCATCCCCTCCAGCAGCTGTGTTTGCTAGCTGACTGTGCCCTCATTTAGACTCCCTGTCATCCAGTCAACTGACACCACTCCAGAGGATAGAAGGGAAAATAATTCTGCAGAGCCAACAGCAGCAACTAAACCAGAAAATCAGGAGCAAAACATTCACACAAATATTCCCCACACATACCCAAATAGTGAGCCCTTGGTATCTGCTGGGGTTTGATTCCAAATCTGTGGATGGTTAAGTCCCATTATATACAGTGGTGTACTAAAATGATGCTACTTATATAAAATGGCAAAATCAAGGTTTGCTTTTTGACTTTGTGTGTGTGTATGAATATTTTCAAGCTGCGGATGGTTGAATCCATGGATAGAGAGGGCTGACTCTGTATTTGTGTGTCTGTGTGTTGCAAATATCTACAAGAGATCAAGATTTCCAGGCTGAAATCTGTCCAAGTGGTTATAACTATTATCCAAAACACACTGCAGAAATAGTGTTTGAGACCACTTTAGCTGCCCTGGCTCAATGCTAGGAATTTCTGGGAACTGTAGTTTTGTGAGACATTTAGCCTTCTCTGTCATAGAGCTCTGGTGCCACAATCAACTACAAATCCCAGGATTCTATAGCACTGAGCCAAGGCAGTTAAAGTGGTCTCAAAAAGAGGGACAAGATCTTCTCAATGGCTGCTCCCAGTCTTTGGAACTCCCTCCCTAGAGAGGCCAGGATGCTGCCTTCCTTGCTCCCTTTCCATCCACAGTTGAAAACCTTCTTGTGCCCGCCAGGCTTTTAGAAACCAAATGGAGCAGACCTGTTGTGGTGTTTTATGGTTTGTGTATTCTTTTAATGGATTTTAATATTTTTAATGCATAAAGTTTTAGCTGTATAAAGTGATTCTTTAAAAACTGTTATATTTATACTTGTATGGAAATTTTTGTGTAGTTTTAATATTCATTGTTTTTAAATATGCTGTTAGATGCCATAAGTCCCTTTATTGGAAAAAGGTGGGCTATAAATTAATAAAACAAGAAGAAGGAGAAGTAATATGTAAATGGAAAGTTTTATTTGACTACAAAGCATAAACAATTATTTCAATCAGTTTATTCAGTTTATTTGTGATGCTAGAAAGGTATCCCCCCCCCCACAAATATCTTTATTCAAAAAGGATAACATACAACAAAGAAAAAAAACCCATCATACACCTCTACAGTAAATGTTGTAAATGTGGTGAGGCACCAGGGACATTCTTCCACTGCTCGTAGACATGTAAATTTGGCAAAGTTTACTGGAAATCAATTAATTTTATGATGAGCAACATATTGAAAATATAATTGGAATTAAAACCAGAATATTATTAGGATTGTTTGAAAAAAATTAGACAAAAAACATGGGAAGGTTTTATTTTATATGACAACTCTAGCTAGAATAATGCTTGCACAAAAATGGAAATCAAAATCTACTCCAGGAAAAGAAGAATGGATGATAAAATTATATGACATAATTCAATTAGATAAGCTAACACAGTGATTGAGAAATAGTTCTTTAGAAGATTTCAAAGAAGACTGGAAATTAGTGATGGACTTCATAAATAATAATAATAATAATAATAATAATAATAATAAAAATTATTTATACCCCGCCCAATGGTAAACCAATCTGGGCGGCTTATAATTTAAAACAGAGCATCCACAAACATACTACGCAACATACCCCCCTCCCCCCCTTAAAACAGTATTAAATCAAACAATATAAAACAACAAGTCAATTTAAAAATTAAAATTTAAATTTAAAATATAAATTTATAAAGATTCAAAGGTTAACCCTCCTATCCCAAAGGTCCAAAAAGCCTGGTCGACATTCCTCCCATCAATTTGATGGGGCCACGTGAGGATCGTCTCCGAGGTGGGATAACTAATCTGATGTAACTAATCTGGGAAGGCCTGCCGGAAGAGATCCGTCTTGACAGCCTCTTTAAAGCTGTCTAAAGATGTTAATAGACGGATCTCATCCGGCAGGCTGTTCCAAAGCTTAGGGGCGACAACAGAAAATGCCCCCCGGGAGGTAGCCACAAGCCTCGATAAAGGAGCAATGGGGAAATTATTAGTTTGTTGTGAACATATAGGTAGAGTAAATGATCCTATTATTATCAATAATAAGAAGAGTAAGTAATTTATCTGTTTAATATCATTGTAAAATGCAGATGGAATACAATGAGTATTGGATAGATTTTATACCCCTTGGTACTTAGCTCAGAAGATTACAAAAGATCACAATAACAGTTGGAAAACATGTAACAAAACAACAAATAGATTAAAAGACATTTAGAATAAGAGGATAATGATTAATATTTGGTAGTGAGAAATGGTTGAGAAATGTGAATGTAAGATAGAATAGGTTAAAATATATTAAGATAGAGAGACTAGCAATAAAGGGGTAAGAGGTGGAGATGAAGAGGGTAAAATATGTAGAGGAGGGTAAGTGAAGGTGAAAGTGTGTGAGAGGATAAGGAAGGTTGGAAAGACAGAGGGAGATGGGAGGAGTGATGAAAGATGGATGAGAGCAAATGAGGATAGGGAGGAGGAAAGGCAAGGAAAAGGGAAAAAAGAGGGGGAGGAGGGATTAAGGAGTGATTAAAAATCAAGGTGTATTAGACAGTAAGAATAGGAAGGGAAGATATTTAAAGTATGGGGAAAACTGAGTGTGATAAATATTGTAAGACATAATAGACCAACGGATAGCTTTGTAGTGTTTGATAGCAGATATTGTACATTGATTATATGTTTGATGTTTATAGGCTTTTGTGTTTTTTTCGGGCTTTGAGGCCTTGTTCCAGAAATAGTGCAAATCGAGTCCACTTTTAGGGTTAAGGTTAGTGCTAGGGAATCATGGGAATTGTTTTGTTTTTTTCTGAGACATTGAGCCTTCTCTGTCAGAGAGCTCTGGTGCCACAATAAAATACAGTTCCCATGATTCCCATGATTCCCATGATTCCCATGATTCCCATGATTCCCTAACCCTAACCCTGACCCTGGACTGAATTTGCACTATTTCTGGCAGTCTGCAATCCCCCACAGCCTGAAAAACCCACAAAAACCTATGGATGCCAGCTGTGAAAGTCTTTGACTTTACATGTGTGATATTTGTTGAAGTTTTTTATTGTGAAATTAATAAAATTATTTTAAAAAACAATCATTTGTTTCTGTTGTTATTGTTGTTGCTTTAATTTGCTGACTGGTAGTTTAGGTTCTTTTGTGTTTCTATCTTTGCTACTGCTTTTAGGTTGTGTTTTTATTTATTACTGTTTTTATGCCTCTAGTCTTATATTTGTAAGGTGCTTTCAGTGACTTCTTTTTTGGAAGAAAAAGAACAGTGTGCTTTTTATATACAAAACAGCAAATGAAGGCCTGGTTTCATTCACAGTGATGTGATTCAAATGCCAAATGCCATTGGCAACACAGAAACCGAAGTTGTGTAGAGCAGGCCAAGGACTATACTTGATCTGTATTGCTGACACTGGATTGCTTCATACCTACCACAACTAGTTTTCAAAGTACCGCATAATCCTTTGTGGGCAGTTCTTGAGCTCAGATATCAACAGAATGTAGGTCAAAACAAATGAAAGACTTGACCAGTTGTAACTGATAAAAGTAAAGTCTTGTGAAGAAATGAAGCAAGGAGGAACAGCATGACTGGGATCTTTTCACTCTTCATACTTCATTTTTTAGTATGTGATGGATTGCTTTTGAAGAAAGCTATTGCTTAGTTCCTTCCGAAGAAACTCTCCTGGTACCTCAAAACGTTCCACATATTGGCAACATTCAAATCTCATAAACTCAGTCATGAAATATAGAATCATAGAGTTGGAAGCGACCATAAGGGACATCCAATCCAACCCCCCTGCCATGCAGAAATACTCAATCAAAGCACTCCCAACAGATTGCCATTCAGCCTCTGTTTAAAAACCTCTAAAGAAAGAGAGTCCATCGCTTTGTGAGGCAACATATTCCACTGTCAAACAGCATTTACTGACAGGAAGTTCTTTCTTCTTTAGGTGGAATCTCTTTTCCTGTAGTTTAAACCCACTGCTCTGTGTCCTGGTGTCAGGAGTAGCAGAAAATGAGCTTATTCCATCTTCAATATGACATCCATTCAAATATTTAAACATGGCTATCATGTCACCTCTTAACCTTCTCTTGCCCAGGCTAAACATACCCACTCCCAAACCACTCCTTACAGGGCATGGTTTCCAGACCTTTCACCATTTTGGTCAGCTTCCTCTGGACATGTTCCAGCTTGTCAAAATCTCTCTTGAATTGTGGTGCCCAGAGCTGGACACAGTATTCCAGGTGAGGCCTGACCAAAGCAGAATAAACAGGTACTATTACTTCCCTCAATCGACACTACAGTCCTATTGATGTAGCCTAGGATCATATTGGCTTTTTAGCTTCCAGATCACACTGTTGATCAATGGCATAACTAGGGGGGTGCAGGGGGTATAGACTACATTGTGTGACACCCCAGACACAGCTGCTGGGCAAGCAAGAAAGGGTCTAGCATCTCCTGCTTGCTTGCCCGGCAGACACAGTCCCTTCCGTTTGGGCTTCGGCATGGCTACAACCATGTCCAAAGAGATTTCTGGGGTACTAGGACTATCCTCCTCTAATGGCTGTGGCTGTTGGGAGGGGGGAAGTATCTTCCATTTTTACATTCCTGTTTATGGAGCTTATCGCACCACTTGTAAAACCATCTTACCTCTCCCAACTTAAATCTTAATTTGGGCAGCATCCTGATACTATCGCAAGGATTTTGCTGCCAAGCCTGCCACCCGGGTCCATCCCGGGTCCATCCCCACTTCCAGGAGCGCCCTGGCAGCCATTTTCTTAAGTCAGAAAACTCCTCATTTTCAAAAGAGGCGTGCTGAGTGCCCCTGGAGCAGGGATGAACCCAGGCTGTATTTGGGCGGCAGATCCAGCAGCAAAATCCCTGTGATAGTATCAGGATGTCACCCAAATTAAAATTTAAATTGGGAGAGGTAAGACGGTTTTATAAGCAGTGCGACAAGCTCCTATCTGTCTGTGTGTCTATCTATCTATCTATCTATCTATCTATCTATCTATCTATCTATCTATCATATACTTTTGAAAGTCCAAAGACATTTGGGGCTTTGCAGATCAAAACTGACACCTTGAAATGAGGTTGGAAACAAACTGTCTGCAACCTCCCAGAGGGCCTTTTCGATAACTACTCCCAGACTATAGAACTGCCTGCTGGATGAGATCCATCAGATTGCGAGCTTAAGCAGCTTCAAAAAGGCTGTGAAGACGGATCTCTTTCAGCAGGCCTTTCCTGACTAGAATTTCCAGCCTCAGGAGTCTATTCATTTCTGCTTTTCCCATTTTTTCTTGTTGCTGCCCTTGCTTGTTTATTATTTGTTCTAGTCTGTTTTAATGGATATCTGGTTTAAGTTGTTTTAATGGATATCTGGTTTAATACTTTTTAAAGGGGTGGGTGGGTTCTGGGAGTTTAGACTGTATTTCTGAGATATGTATTATTGTATGGAATTTTAATTGTTGAAAGCTGCCCCGATTGTCTGACAGAGGGCGGGGTATAAATTATTATTATTATTATTATTATTATTAACTGCTATCCTTTAAAATTAGCCCAAGAATGGTGATGTAGGGCTTGGATGCCACATATTGTACTAGCAGAAGTTTCCAGAAACTTTTCAGTGGCAGCTCCAAGATGAGTACATTACTGTGGTCTAATCAAGATATAATTAAGACATTGATCACTGTGTCTAAATCAACTTATCTAGGGAGGGGTGTAGTTCATATAACAGTCAGTGTTGGACAAGGGTACATCTGGTCACTAGAGCCACATAGTTTTCCAAGACTAGCACTGAGTCCAAGAGCATCCCTATGGTACTAAATCTTAATATGATACTAAAATTTAGTATGCATACAGAACATTTAAAAGTTGAAAGTGCTTCCTGTGGATTATCTGGCCGTAATCCTGACAACAACTAAATAAGAGAAATCAGTATTATCATTATCCATAACTTTAGTTTGTGTGTGTGTGTACGTATGTGTGTGTGAAGTGTGTGTGAAAGTGTCTTTCACACTATATAATTATAGTACAGTGATATTACTTTAACTGTCATTCTTCTGTCCTATGGCATCCTGGAATTTGTAGTTTGGTGAGGCACTAGAGCTCTCCAGCTGAAAATTTTACACACCTACAAACTACAAATCCAAGATTTCCATAGGATACAGCTGTGACAGTTGAAGTGGTATCAAAGTAATACAACTGTGTAGTCCAAAAGAGACTGAAGCTGAGAGAGGATACCTACCCAAAGCCACCAAGTGATTTCATGCTACAGGTCTATTTGATCCAGAGACATCTTGATTCAAAGCTGAGGATACTTCCAGACAAAGCTTTTATTGTTTTCATTGTTTTGCTTCCTTTGCTTTTACAGGGCATTCTGACATTGTCTTCCAAGCCCTGATTTTATTCACACTTGTACATCTCCCTATAATCCTTTCAATTTAAGGTGGTTTAGAGGTACAGTAAATCAAATATGAATAGAATAGAATTAGCATGCCCTATGACATGGGTGGAACCAGCATGGTGTTGTGGTTGACTGTTGGATTAGGATCAGGGTTGAATTCCCAGTTGTACATGGAAATCCACTGGATAGCCTTGGTGAAGTCAACTTCAGAGGATGCCAATGACAAGTCTGCTCTGAACAAAGCTTTCCAAGAAAACCCAGTGATAGTTTCACCTCAGGACCTGCACAAGTCAAAAGCAACCTGAAAGGACACAGCAACATGACAGGAATGGGAGATACACATGGATTGTTTTTCAAAAATATTTTTTAGGATCATAAGATTTGCCTATTGTGATGTTGATGTGTACACTGGAGATTGTGTGGTGCTCCAGCAGAACCTGGAAATATTACTCTTTTGGACTGCAACTCACAGAAACCTGGGAGTTATAATTTTAAAAAAAAAGCAACATTTCCAAACTTTGTATCAATGTAATTAGAGAGACAGAAAGAGATGGAGATGGAGAACTCTGGAACACCTCTGTTTTGTTGCTCATTTGCCCTTGATGCTCTTTCACCCTTCTCCAACATGGTCTATGACCCCACTCAGCATTCATCCAGGAATCCAGCTTTCTCAGCATTAATTGGCTTAATATTTGGCATTCAGATAGCTGAGGGTTAATCCATGTCTCCTTTCATTTTTCAGCCAAGTGTGCCTTTTGGCCATCTGCTTGCACTGGAGGATTCGCTGACAGGACCTTAATCTAAACTGAGAGAGATTGATTTCAGGCTCTTTCTGTTTTATGGCCAGCCTTTGTTCATTACCACATTTCTATCAAGCAAATGAACAGCCAAGTGAGGCCATGTGTTTTGCTGACATTTTCATGAGAGGATTCTGTATTGCCAGCCATACAATAGTTTGAAGACCTCAAAGGTTAATGTACCCTCAGGATTGTGCAGTCTGACTTCCCTCTCTCCCAGCCTAAATGCATAATCATCTCTTTAATCAATCCCTTTAACCTTTCTGAATTTCATTGGGGACATAATGCTGTAATGAATCCAAGTCTCAAAGGGCAAAATGGGTGGGAAAGTGTGTCCTCTAAAGGTAAAAAGCAAAAATTAAACAGTGCTTAAAAAAAAAAAAGTAACAGGCTGCTGTCATTTTGGCACAGTTCTCCCACAATGGTCTTCAAGGATATACCTGCATTGAGTTGGAATGATAAGGTACATCAGCTGTTGATACAGATGCTGTTGGGCATCCTTATAACCTATGAGGCCAAATGCAACATGCCAGCCATGCATTGTGTGGTTGGTTAGGTGCTTGAGAAGCCTCTCATTCTACAACCTTAACTGAGTGGCACACATACACACAACCCAAGTTTATGGAGTGCCTGGTGGAGTGCCTGTAAATGTCACATATGGCTGCTAGTGGTGGCCTTGTTTTCCTTGGTGGATTTCAATCAAGTTATGCAACCCCAAGCCCTGAAGCAACACAGTGTATAACCATTTATTTTATACCAGATGCGTATATGTCCAAAAGCCCAGATGGCATTTGAGGCATTGCCCTCAAATCAGAATTCTACCTCCCACAAAATCTGTCTTCACTTCCCAAATTTCTAGCATTGCATTTAGAAATACAGTTTAAGAATCTAAAGAAAAGTGACAGGTGAAATTACAGTCACTCCTCTGTTCTTGTGGACTTGAAGTCGCAGTTTTGGAAATTCATTGAGGGGGGCCCTCCATTTAAATCAATGGGGCGTGCCTGCAGGGGCACGGCCCATTCAAGTCTATGGCGCTTGAATATTTGCGAATCTCCATTTTTGTGGGGTGGTGGTCTGGAATGGCTCCCCCATGAAAATATAGGGCCCACTGTACCAAGGGATGAGAACATAGCAAATGTAAACATTCTAGGTGTAAACAATTTTCAATGTCTCACATTCTGGAATGCTAAAAAAAAAAATTTGTTGGGAGGAAAGTTTTCTTGGGTGGATCAGAATTCTTATTTGGAGGGACAATACCCTCATTTTGACCTCCCCCCCTGAAAACCACAAAAGATTTGACAACACAAACAGTGGACAACATAGGAGTGATTCTCATGGTATGACTCCATACCATGGGGAAAGAAGTAATCATAGCTGCCTCCTGTATATAATCATGGTGCAATGAGTGTGTATAGTCACATCAAATATTACTGTGCATACTACCTGTTTATGTGTTGTACAGTCTTAATGTACATCCATTTCCTTTTTGCTTTTTTTTTTTGGTGTATGCCATTTGTTGCCATTGGTCTACAAAATGATGGGGAAATACATTTACTGTGCTGAATTAATCAAGCAAAAAAGCTCAGTGTCTCATATAAAAAAAAGGAAGCACACCATGAGAATGGGGTTTGAAATGGGTTGGATTTCAATCATTTTATTATCCCCTGGGGTTAAATTTGCCTACTGGAATTCATTTTCAGTATTACCCATTATTCTTTCCTGGGGATTTAAATAAATGTATTTCATCAGTTTTTATATCTTGAAAATACAAAAATTATAATGAAATTCAGGAAACTCATATACATATTTTCCTCTTGAGGACTGCACAAATTACAGAACCCTGCTGCTTGTCAATTTCAGGCACATTGATTATTCAGCTGTTCTGCATTTTCGTATTTCCTGAAATGCACTAGCCATTGAGGTGCAGATAAAATATCTAGTGTTTGATCAATAAAGTATGACCTCATATCTGTTTTTTTGTTGTTCACCAAGGTGTACTGCTAATAAGAGAGCACTTCCTCTCATTCTCCCCATTGCCCCCATACACACTTTCCTCCGCCTATCCAACAGTGCCAAGAAGGTTACTGTTTTTAATGATTTTTTTGTTTAACAAGTTCAACAGGCATGAACACAATTATCTGTAGGTTCATATTTTTTCAACTGGAATAACTGAATAGATGGGGGAAATGTAATTGCCTTTTCCATGATTGCAGGTTTCATTATTTTCTGACCTATGAATCTGATATTATGATTTTTTAAAATTGTTTTTGTATTTCCTTTATTTCTGCCACTTGATTTTATGTTTCTCTTAAATTGTAGTGCATTTACCTTTTTGTTTTCAGTAATCCCCCCCCCCCGCACCCAATAATTTTAAATTTTTAAAACATGCCCTGGGAATTTCTGAAGAGTGCAGGGTGCGAAGCCCTAAAATGTGAAATGAGTCACCTTCTTAGTGGTTGCTCCAAGACTTTGGAACTTCCTCTACTTTATTTAAATACTCACCATTACAGTCAAATAGAATGTGATCCAGCTAAATGTGATTTGCAGGAATTCAGGTTTGGGGGGAGGGCAGAAAAGCTTCTTAAACTCCACAGAAAAAGGCTTTGTGGTTTTTACAGGGGTATCTATAGAAATCTGCAGAAATGTGCATTATCACATGTGTGGTGTCACTAGAGTTGGCATCACCTGGTGCAATAACTTTGAACTAGCCATACCCTTACACTGCCTCTTGAATGCTCTTTGCATTTTATGATGACAATGATAGGTCATGCAGGAGGGCCAGGCTATAACAGATGCCAAGGTATGTTGTTGCCAGACCTATTTACCTATTCTGCAATTATCCCTATAGACTAGGGCCAGAGGTTGTTGGACTGCAAATATCAGCATTCCTTATCATTACCTTTGTTGTCTAGTGCCGATGGGCATTGCAGTCTGACAAAATCTGAAGGAACATGTATTCTCTGGCTCTCCTATAGGTTAGGTATTGCCTGCAGTCTAAGGGTTAGGAAGGGGGCGCATCCTGCAGTGGTGAAATAAGGTATCTCTTTCTGCTTGGAATATGGATTGCTGGAGAACAGCTATAGCAACAACCACTAGTTCCTGGGGGGATACAGGCTGCTGCCACGCTGCAGAATTAATGCACTTTGACAGTGCTATAACAGTCATAGCTCCATCCTATGGAATACTGGGATTAGCAGTTTGTTGTGGCACCAGAACTCTCTGAAAGAGGCATCTAAATATCTTGCAAAACTACACATCCCAGAATTCTATAGCCTTGAGAAATGGCAGTTAAAGCAGTACAGATGTAGCCAGAGATAGGCTTCTAATTGTCAACCAGAAGTTAAACTGATTGGAAATCATTTAGAATGTGTAGGAAAAGAATAAGACTCCAGGAAACATTTGGCTTTATGGAATCATTTTGTAGCTGGCAAATCTCTGATAGCTGAAAGTGTTTGTAATGAGATGGAGCAGTCCTGTTTTAGCAAATTCTAAAGCTGTTACATGTATTTAATGTTAATCAGATTAGTTAGCATAATTAAACCTAACAGTTTTTTTTTATTTCCCTGAGGAAAAATAAAATGAATCTCCTTGGGCATAATCCAGCAAAAATTAAACACTTTAGATTTCAATGGGGGAGATGTAAGTACATGCTTAACTCTTCAGGGGATATCAATGGGATGTTAAAGTGTTTAACTTTGGCTAGATTGTGCCATTCAATTTCTTTTATTTGCCAAACGTGTGTGATGTTCTCTGGTTTTTCATGGCTTTATTTGTTCAAGATGCATTTATGGAAGAGAACCAAAGTGTTAGAGAGAACAAATATTAGTAAAAATATCATTAGTATTACTAGTAAAATATCAAAAGCACTGCAAAGTCTTGAGATCCTTAAAAAAACCAAAATACTTCAAGATTTCACAGAACCCTTTTAAAAAGTGTTCCTATCATTGTTCAGCCCACCAAATAAGTCTTATGTGTACAATATTGCAAATCCAACCTGTTTAGTGGAACTCTGATTTATCTAAATCGTGAGTAATCTGGAATCTTAAGTAGTAAAGTTCAAGGATGTCTATAGAGACAGTTCCCTTACATTGAAGCAAAACAGCATATTTCTTCCATACTTATACAAACTTAGTTCCATGTTATCCACATTGTACCTTGTTATGAAAACAGGGTGGATTTGGATGCGCAAATACCAAGCCCAGGGGAAATCATAGTGATATGCAGGAGCCACATGCCCCCAAGACATTTTTGTATCTCTGGAGATTGTCACACTAGAGGCAATTCCAGAACGATCCCACAATTATCCCATTAGTGGCAATGAATGGGATAGTAGGACTATGAGAATATTTTTCTGCACAGTTTCACAATCGTACTGTAATGATGAACCAGTAATGATATGATAGCACTTTTGCATTCCTCAACTTTCTGTTCCGAGAACATGAATGTGAATTTTTGCACATGAAAACTGATGATAGGAGCTTACACAATAGCATGATTGAAGCGTTATTAGTTTCTGCACAATCGCAATAACACAAATGAAGCATTATTGGCAAGCCATACATGGGGGTTCCTCATTAATAAGATATTTCAGGATGATTACGGGTTATTCACAGAAGTACTGGATCAGCGCAATATGAATGAAAATCTTTGCACAATTGCACAAGAGCTCTATCCCAGCCCTAGTTTGTCCCTTTACTGTCACACACACCTGCTTTAATCCCAACTGAAATCACTTTGAAAAGACACACAGGACCTACATTATATGGCCAAATCAGTGCAAAGGGGTGTTTCTACTGTATGCATGTGTTGCATACAGTACATATTCACATTTTCGCTTATCAAATTGCCTTTGTTTTATCTTCCTTCTGATTGCCTCCTGTGGCTTCTATAATGTTATTTTTGTTTTCTTTATGTTCAGCAGTAAGCCTGCCTTTGCACTTTCTTCTTTGACCTTCCTCAGTAGTTGCTCTAGGACAGTTTTCAATGTTTTCTGCTAATAGTATGGTGTCATCTGCATATATTAGATTGTTGGTGTTCCTTCCTCATATTTTCACTCCTCCTGGTTTTATGTCCAAGCCTGCTTTTCTTATTATATATTCTGCATACAAGTTGAAAAGATAGGGTGAAAGGATAAAGCCTTGCCTGACCCCTTTGGGAACCATTCTGTTTCTCCGTGTTCTGTTCTGACAGTAGCCTCTTGTCCTGAGTACAGATTCCTCATCAGGTCTATCAGATGTGTTGGCATTCCTATGTCTTTAAGAGTGTTCCATTGCCTTTCATAATCTATGCAGTCAAAGGCTTTGCTGTAGTCTATAAAGCCCATGCTGATTTTCTTTGGGAATTCCCTGGTGCATTCCATTAGCCATCGTATGTTTGCAATGTGGTCCCTGGTTTGCTTGGACCTTGGGATTTCTCTCACCATGTATGGTTGGAGTCTGCTGCAGAATTTTGAGCGTAATTTTGCTTGCATTGGAGATCAGTGCTAGGTCCTATAGTTGCTGCAGTCTTTTTTTTTTACTTTATTTTATTAAGAAAAAACAAACAAATTTACAATACTTGCATATATACATACAAACATACATACAAACAATAAACCAGCAAACCAACATAGCTACTCACAAACATTAAATATTTCATTTACATTGTAAGATTCATTAATGTGCTACTTTGACTTCCTAATAAATGAATATTTACCTTTTCAGATTAGATTTAAACAATCCCGTTTCATATAATTTATAATAATAATAATAATAATAATAATAATAAAATGTATTTATACCCCGCCCCTTTGAGATCAATCGAGGCAGCTCACAATAAAAATGCAATACAATAGTAAAAACAAATTACATCCCACCCACCCCTTAAAAAGTTATTAAATCTATTACAAGTTAAAAATAACAACGTTAAAACAACACTCACAGGTATACAATAAAATCAACAGAGGACTGCGGCAATATACTAAATGGCTTTCGGGGAGGCAGATGGGGCCTGAGGCCGGAATTTTCTATCCTGGAAAGGCCTGCCAGAAGAGATCCATCTTGACTGCTTTTTTAAAGCTGTCTAAAGATGTTAGTTGGTGGATCTCGTCTGGCAGACCGTTCCACAATTTGGGGGCAACAACAGAAAAAGCCCTCTGGGAGGTAGCCGAAAGCCTAGATTTTTGAGGCTGCAGCAAATTCCTCCCAGAGGATTTTGGGAAGGATTATAGGGGAGGAGGCGGTCCCTGAGATAGTTTTTATTTATTTATTTATCTATTTATTTTTATTTATGTAGTTATTATATAATTATAAATCATAAATACAAATAAATACTCTAATCCAGAGTCCATTAATAATTTTTCTCCACATTAATTTCATATATTTTTATGGCATTATAAGTCTACTAAATACTTAATATCTTAATTCCTTTCATGTCCTTTTCCCCTTCCAATATTTCTTAAACCATAGCCAATCCTTTACCACTTCCTCCTCTGCTCTGTCATCCAGTAAAGCTGTTAATATATCTGATTCCATAGCTTCCCACATTTTTTCTCTCCATTCCCTATTTGACGGCATTCTTGTCTGCTTCCACCTTTTAGCATAAAGTATTCTAGCAGTTGTCACCATATATAATAGAACCCATCTATTTTCTCTTTCAAAATCTTTTTGTAATGTACTAGTCATGTTCAATAAGAAGAAAGTTGGGTTAAATGGTATATCAACCTCGTATATATCAGGCATTAATTTTTTTATTCTCCTCCAATACTTTTGGGCCTCCCTACAGTCCCACCAAAGATGGTAAAAAGTACCTCCCTGATTCCCACATTTCCAACATCTATCTCTTCCTGTTTTGTATAGTTTGTTTATTTTAACAGGAGATAGATACCAATGGTATACCATTTTAATATGATTTTCTATATAATCTTGACAGCATGTGAATCGATTTGTATCATGTCACACTTTTTCCCATTATTCTAATTTGATGGGTTTCCCGATGTCCTGTACCCATTTGATCATTGAATGTTTGATTTTTTCATTTTCCAGATCTCTTTCTTTCAAAGTCCTATAAAATTTAGCAATATGTCATTTATTTTTGTCTAAAAATATAATGTCTATTTCATTTTTCCCATTTGTAATTCCCAAATTCTTCTTATCTGATCTATATCTTTATTTTAATTGACTGTATAGAAACCAATTCTTCTTTATTTCTTTGTCCAATTGTTCCAATGTTTTCATCAAGTCTCCGGTTTCTCCTTTCCAATTTATTAAATCTTTATAAGTTAGCCAGGGTATTCCTTCAATTTTGGTCCTCCTAAAGAAGGCTTCCTGGGTTGATACCCAGCTTGGGATTTGGTTATAAAATTGCTTTCTTATTTTTAGCCAAACTTTTAAAAGTGTATTCCTTATAAAATGAGGAGAGAAATCCTTGTTATCTCTAAGTTTGTCATACCACAGGAAGGCATGAAAACTGAATCTCATTTTGGAGCTTTCCAGATCTAATAATCTTTCATTATTTAGATGCACCCATTCGTCTATCCAGTTGAAACACAATGCTCTATAGTAGAGTTTAAAGTTGGATAACCCACAACCAACCTTTATTTTTCCCTCTGTTAATAACTTCCAACTTATTCTGGCTTTCTTGCCCTCCCAAACAAACTTTAACAATTCTCTCTGCCAACCCTCCAAATATCTCTCATCATTAATTACCGGTAGATTTTGAAATAAATAAATCAATTTCGGTAAAATATTCATCTTAATTGCCTCTATTCTCCCTAAAAAAGAAAGCTGTTTTCTAGTCCACCTCGTCAGGTCTCTTTTAATTTTTTCCCACATTTTCAGATAATTGTTTTTGTACAGATCTATATTTCTTTTAGTTAGATATATCCCCAAATATTTTACTTTTTTTTTCCACTCTAAATTCTGACATCTCTTTCAATTCTTCTTCCCCTTTTCAATTCATATGAATAGTTGCTGCAGTCTTGTGTGTCTCCTTTCTTGGGGATGGGAATGTAAATTGATCATTTCCAATCCACTGGCCATTGATTTGTTGCCATATCTGTTGAAATATGTTGGTTAGGATTGGAATTGACTCTGTCAGTGTGGATTATAGTAGTTTGATTGAAATGTCATCTGTTCCTGGCAATTTGTTTTTCTCCATTTCTCTTACTGCAGTTGATGTTGATACTTCACTTTTTAGAATGTATGCATATAAACACCAAATCCAAAAAGAAAAAAAAGAGAAAGGAAGGAAGGAAGGAAGGAAGGAAGGAAGGAAGGAAGGAAGGAAGGAAGACTGTCTTTTTTTTAAAGCCAACACAAAAAAGGAGCTAATCTTCTGTGGAAGGAATGATCACCTAGGTGACCATCCACTAACCTGACCACCCCCCATCCCTGATTCCACCAGAATTTCAATTGGAGGGCGAAATCACAAGTTTTTAAAAACCAATTCTTCCCAAAAACTGTGGAGTAAACTGGAGTTGTTTTGTTTTTGTTTTTTTCAAAAATGCCTTAAAGCACTCAGGCATCGGAAAGAAGTGTTTTCACATCAGAAGGTAAGGAATATCATGTGTTCCAGCAAGACTGGAATCAAGGTAAGGATGCATTATTTAGCCTGTGTAGTTTCATCCTCTGTTAAAAAATGGTATAAATGTTTTCCTAAGTGTTTTTCCATGGGACATAAAAATTATGTACTACAATAGATATTTTAAAAATTTCGTACAATCAATTTGTTCAAAGGTGATAAAAAGATGGAATTTTTTTTTGCACTTTTGGTTAATGATACCATGAAATCAGTGTTCTAATCCATGTGAGTGATTTTGCATGCAGAACTAGTGGTGGTCGTCCATCTTGTAAAGGCATAATAAAATAATGAAATCTTGTATAAGTGGCATTAAGCCATTTCAAGATATATATTCCATACTTTTATGATGGAAAAGAATTGCTAAACAGAATAATGTCCTCTGTGCTATAAAATGGGCTCTGCCTATTTTACCACACCTATTAGTAAAGTGGCTGTCCTGTTTTCAGATGTGCTAGCACTGAAATGGACCCAGGCGCCATGAAAGCAGAAGTATATCACTGCTTTTTGATATGGGGGTGGGAATGCTATTAAAATCGGCAAGAAAACATGGGTCTTTTTAAAAATATTCTAGTTGTATTTATTTAAATATTTGTGTGAATCAGTTTGAGAATCATATCCTCTCTGCCTTATATCCACAGGGTAGCTTTGAAGCAATTCAATTAAAATGGGAGTTTGGTAAGTTATCAGAGATGCTCACTGCTCAGAAATGGATGGGTTTAGCACATCATTCTTTTTAGTTTTCTTAAAAGTATCCTTCTAAATCCTGATTAAAAAACTGCAAAACAACAAAATAATTACACAGTGATCAGATTCAAGGCTGTAATCCTATATTCACTCTCTTGGCATTAAGCCCCAATAAACTCAATGGGACATACTTTTGAATGCCCAGGATTGCACTGTAAGGTCTGAAAACTTTACTTGGAATGTCTAACAGACCTCCTAGCTCTGCCTAATCCTCCTTCTGAAAGTAATGAACAAATAGGCCACCTCTCAACGTTATGGTAGCAGATTTAAAGTAATATTAGCATTGACCTATCCCTTCAGTTTTAGAGGGAAAATACAATTAGGAAAAGTTACCTTTTAATTACACTATTCAGAATTCTCTAGTTAGCATGGCCACTGTTCATGCTAGCAAGTCAGGGATGTCCTGAAAGTTTTAATTTTAAAAGTAACTCTTCCAAACTGTGGAGGCGGGATCAAGAATAAAGGAAATCCTTTAGAATTTCATACCCAACGCCCAGGAGGCACAGAATTTAACAAACCAGCATGAAAATTCAATAGGTTGTATAATACAATGCAGACTTTCACATATAGAAGGTTTTAATAAGAAACACCCTTTTAAAATAATGCAGTCAAATTCCCAAATAGTTATATGTTCTACTTGGGTAGAATGAGTCTTATAACATATGCAGAATTGCTTAAAGAAAACATGCTCTGATAGAGGGCATCACCTGCCTCTTTATTAAATGTTATCAGGAAGATTCAGACTGAGAGCAAAGACTCATATATCTATGGAGATGGGGGTTGCAGACTGTCAGAAATAGTGTGAATTCAGTCCACTTTTAGGGTTAGGGTTAAGGTTAGGGAATCATGGGGACTGTATTTTATTGTGGCACTAGAGTTCTCTGACAAAGAAGGTTCAATGTCTCAGAAAAATAACAATTCCCATGATTCCCTAGCACTAACCCTAACCCTAAAAGTGGACTGAATTCACACTATTTTTGACAGTCTGCAACCCCCCACAGTAATCATAAGTTAAGTCTATGGCTCCTTTGTAAAGATTAAGGATTGTTTGCTCCTGTGGGTGATAATCTGTATTTCTGTTATCGATGGTTTAGCCAGCCAATAAGAAAATTACCAACCCCCCCCCCCAAAAAAACCCTAGGATTATATGTTTTACAACTCTGTATTTATAAATGAGCTGGCATCCAATTTCTGCTCATTATAGCATTGTGGAAAAGAAACTAAGGGATACATATTCAGAAACATAAGTCAGAATGAATGTTGGTTGTGTTTTTTTAGGAACGCCTCATAGAATAGTTCCAAGTGTCCCAAGCACTCTAGATGGCAATGATGAGATAGATTAAAATATAGAGGTTCACCACACTGTCATTAGTTTAAACTATCATTTAACTAACATCTCACAACAAAATCTTGATTGCAGGTACTGGCTTATTCAAATAAATGATAGCCAAAACCATCCACAGCTCACAGTTTGAATGCAACAACAAACTATAGAAATGAAATTGTATACCTTTGAGGTAAGCAAGAAAATGGGGAAAAAATAGACTACACACGTCTGCATTTCTGAAATAAAGGAACATTAACTCAGATCTACTTTGCTGAAAAAATTGGCAAAGTTTTAACAAGGAAAAGGAAAGTAGCTCCCTCTGCAGACCAGGGCGTCGGGGACGCCCTGGTCCGGAGCGCCGGCAGAGCTCAGCCTCCACACTGCGGCGCTCCTCCGGCGACTCTAAAAGGAGCACCAAATTGGCGATTCTTTTAGATGTCAGGGAAAGTGCGCCCTAAAAGTGGCGGGCGCACTTTCCCTGACTCAAACGCCGCGGCACGTCCGGTCGCCGCGGTGTGAGGTCATCCCCGGAGCGCCGGCCATGCGGAGGGCCGGCGACTCCGAGGGCGACCTCAGGAAGAGGAAGGGGCACCGCTCGTGCGGCTGCCCCTCCTCTTCCGGGCCCAGAATACGGCTCAATTAGCCGTCTGCCGAGGCCCTAAAACACAAAGAAATACAATGAGCCCTCAATATCTGCTCAAGTCCCCTTATATATAATGGTGTAGTAAAATGGTGTCCCTTATATCAAAAATCATTTGATATAAGGGACACCGTTTGCTTTTTGGAAATAATTTTATAGAATATTTTCAAGCTGTGGATGGTTGAATCAGTGGATAAAGGATTTTTGGATATGGAGGGATGACTTTAGCAAAGAAAGTATGCAAAAGAAATATGCAGTTTATTTTTATAGAGTGATGGGGTGGCCTTTAAACATATTTAATCATTTTGTACCACTTAACAGTGCTACAAAATGATTTAACAGAGTTAGGGCTCATTCCCAGTTACATTTAACCCAGTTTGTGATTCACTTTCGCTCTGGGTTGGTGAATCGATTCCAGACCATGAGTCATTCCCACTATGGAAGTGGGTCTTTTCTTTATTTGCTTCTTTTTTGGCAAGATTGTCATTCCCACTAGTTTGTGCCCCTTCGAAATGCCTGTCAATCATCTATGCATCATTGATGACGCAAGCAGCAACACATTCAAGAAAATACAAGAGGGAGTCATGAGTGCCGTGACCAGAATCTCATCCTTCACTAGTGTCCCATCCCTCACTAATTTTAGGGAAATCCACCATTTCCCCCTCCTTTCCCAGGGCCCATCCTACATTCCAACCTTCTGTCCAGGAGGAATTCCATAGAATCATAGAATCATAGAGTTGGAAGAGACCACAAGGGCCATCCAGTCCAACCCCCTGCCATGCAGGAACTCCCAATCAAAGCATCCCCAACAGATGGCCATCCAGCCTCTGCTTAAAGACCTCCAAGGAAGGAGACTCCACTACTCTCCGAGGGAGTGTGTTCCACTGTCGAACCGCCCTTACTGTCAGGAAGTTCCTCCTAATGTTGAGGTGGAATCTCTTTTCTTGCAGCTTGCATCCATTGTTCCGGGTCCTAGTCTCTGGAGCAGCAGAAAACAAGCTTGTTCCCTCCTCGATATGACATCCCTTCAAATATTTAAACACGGCTATCATATCACCTCTCAGCTTTCTCTTCTCCAGGCTAAACATCCCCAGCTCCCTAAGTCGTTCCTCATAGGGCTTGCTTTCCAGACCCTTCACCATTTTAGTTGCCCTCCTTTGGACACGCTCCAGTTTCTCCACATCCTTTTTGAATTGTGGTGCCCAGAACTGGACACAGTATTCCAGGTGAGGCCGGACCAAAGCAGAATAGAGTGGCACTATTACTTCTCTTGATCTAGACACTATACTTTTACTGATGCAGCCTAAAATTGCATTGGCCTTTTTAGCTGCTGCATCGCACTGTTGACTCATGTTCAACTTGTGGTCCACCTGGATTCCTAGATCCCTTTCACACGTAGTCTCATTCAGCCAGGTGTCCCCCATCATATATCTGTACTTTTCATTTTTCCGCCCTAAGTGCAGTACCTTACATTTCTCTGTGTTGAATTTCATTTTGTTAGCTTTGGCCCAACTTTCTAGTCTGTTCAAGTCATTTTGAATTTTGATCCTGTCCTCCGGGGTATTAGCTACTCCTCCTAATTTGGTGTCGCCTGCAAATTTGATAACTATGCCCCCAATACCGTCATCCAAGTCATTAATAAAGATATTGAATAGCACTGGGCCCAGGACAGAGCCCTGTGGCACCCCACTGGTCACTTCTTTCCAAGTTGAAAAGGAGCCATTGTTGAGCACCCTTTGCGTTCGACCAGTTAACCAATTACAAATCCATGTAACAGTTACTTTGTCTAGCCCACATTTTACCAACTTGCTTGCAATGTCATGCTTCAAAATGCCCTCCATTCTGAGATTGACCAGGAAGCATGTCCTCCAAGTCCTGCAAGTCTGGGAGGGCACCACTTCAACTCCCCATGTCCTCCAAGTCCCCTGGGATGCATCAGCCATGGGTGGCATATGGAGGACTCTCCCCTGGGATGCATCAGCCATGGGTGTCATATGGAGGACTCTCCTCTGGGTATGGTGCTGCCCTCCCAGTCTTGCAGGACTTGGAAGACATGGGGAGTTGAAGTGGTGCCCTCCCAGCCATGCAGACTTGGAGGACATGTTTTGGGATTTTGGAATTCCTCCTGGACAAAAGGTTGGAATGTGGTATGGGTCCAGAGAAAGGGGAGGGAGGAAAATGACGGATTTCCCCAAAAACTGGTGAGGGATGTGCCAACCCTCTGCCACAGTAATACGTCCCCTTCAGTTTGATGTGATTCAGGTCCTTCGTTCTCACTTGCTGAACACACTTGCTAATCGCTTCTTTTCAAAAGAACCACCAAAAAGACTAGTGTCAGGAAAGAGTAGTTCTTTTGCATTTGCCTCGCTTCATCGCAATTGAAACTGAGTGCAGTCAGTTCAGAACCAGTTTCAAGTGGGAATGACAGACATATAACCGAATCAGCAATTCATTTTAAATCATATTGGGAATGAGGCCTTAATGATAAAAACAAATAAAAATGTAATAAAAATGAACACAAAAAATGAATAAAAAAATGAATACAAGAGCTCCATTCAGTGAAGAAAAGCACTCGCTGAATTTGAATTATAAGAAGAGATTTCATATAAACATTAGCAAGAACTTGTTTACTATAAGAACTGTTAGACAGTGGAATAAGTTGCCTCGGAGGGTGGTAAACTCTCTTTCTTTGTGGGTCTTTAAAGAGAGGTTCTATTAGCATTTTTATGGCAAGGGGTTTGGACTGGATAGCCCTTGTGGCCTTTTATGATTCTGTGAGTCTATGATTCATGGCAAGTGACAGAAAACAAGAAAGGGATATGAAACAAAAAGGGCAAATGAAACGTAAGTTATAGAGTGATCGTGTGCATGCTTATTCAGAAGCACATTTTAGTGAGTTCATTTCCTGAGTTCTCCTGAGTAATCATGCATATCTGTGTAGCTTTAATGTGCCATAAGAGGTTTGAAACACTGTTAGCTGCACAGTTATTGCAGTAACAACAACAGATTCACTGAATTATGGAGCTTATCTCACCACTTATAAAACTGTCTTACCGCTCTTGACTTAAATTTTAAATCAGGTGGCATCCTGATACTATTGCAGGGATTTTGCCACCAAATCCTCTGCCCAGGTCCAGCCTGGGTCCATCTCCATTCCCAGGAATGCTTTGGTGGCCATTTTCTTAAGTCAGAAAACTCCCAATTTTAAAAAGAGATACACTGAGTGCCCCTGGGAGCATGGATGGCCCCAGGCTGTATTCGGGCAGCAGATTTGGTTGCAAATCCCTGCAATGGTATCAAGATGCCACCTGAATTAAAATTTAAGTCAGGAGAGGCAAGACAGTTTTATAAGCAGTGCAATAAGCTCCTATGTAAGAGTTTTCCAATAACAAGGTTGAGTAAGTGCCATTTCCAGCTTGCTGCAGCAGAGCTGTTGTGTTTAGCATGCCAAAAGTGCTGCTCAGGTTTTCTTGTTCATATGGTAGAAAGATTGTTCAGAGATATAGAGAAGGGATCGATTAAAAAAAGAAAGGAAATAAGGAAATTCACAAAGAGAGGAAACAGAATGGAGCAAAATTGATATGGTTCTATTAAGCACCATCTTGATAGCTACGTGGGCAGTTAGTCTTGTAAGCAAGCTCACAGAAATTCCTAGCCAGCATTCATTAAAGAAACCAAGAATAATCAGCTGAGCAAGGCATGAATTGATGTAGAAAAAATGAGAAGAATAAAAATAAGTGGGCCACACATGTAGGTTCTCTTTTGCTTCTTAATACAACAGGATGGCTTTAGAGTCTAATTTTGCCTGAGCACTTCTAGTTACTACTAACATTTATATGACAGTGCTTGATGTTTTTTTAATCCTTTGAGTTTAGGTTTATTTATACTTCATTTAAATTTAATACTTGGGGCAACTGCAAGCTCTCGCTTCTTGTCATCCCTGTTCTCCTTGTTATATGTCAGGACTCACTGTCACCATATTATCTCTTCCAAAAACATGAGTTGTAGAAGGAAGCAGGAAGTGGCTGTGTAGAGGGCAGAAAGAAATATTTACTTTGCAAATAGTAGGTATTGCTTGGAGATCTTAATTTTGTTTGCAGAGTTGGTAATAGTATTAGAGAAGGTATTCTGGGCCCAGCTGACCACAGTGCCCAGTATCATCACATTAGGTTTGCTAGAGGATTGAAGGAGAACCTTAGGGTATGGCTTGAATTTCTGAGCAGCAATGATGGGGTCTGGAAAACAAATAAACAAACAAAATCACATTGTATTTGGGCATTGACTTACAGATTTAATCTGATGCACTGGGCAATACCAGGGTTGTATATACATCTCCTGCACATGGATTTTGCCAAATAATTGTGAATTACCATGCTCCATAGCAGAGTATTCATAACACAGGGACTTCCTATGAGTTTATTATCAGTTAAGTCTTTAAAAAAGGTAAAGGTATTCCCTGTTGACAAGGCTGTCAAGTTGTGTCCGACCATAGGGGGCGGTGCTCATCTCCATTACTTAGCTGAAGAGCGAGTGTTGTCAGAGATACTCTGTGATTGTGTGGCCAGCATGACTGCACAGAATGCTGGTTACCTTCCCATCGAGGTGGTACCTATTTATCTACTTGCATTTGCATGCTTTCAAACTGTTAGGTTGGCAGAAGCTGGGACTAGTGACGGGAGCTCAACCCATCATGCAGCACCTGGGACTCAAATTGCCAACCTGCTGATCTTGCAATCAACAGAATTAGCATCTTAACCTGTTGAGCCACTCTTTTATCTTCTCTACAATTCAGTAGGCATTTTGGAACTAGGCTGTTGCTATGTTCTCAATTATACACACACACACACACACGTTCTCTAATTCTCTAATACATAAGCTTATACTCTATGTTTCTATACATGTGTAACACCCTATTAGTTATATTTCCAGGCTTCAGAGTTGCCAATCAAATCAGCACAACCTGAAATAACTGATTATATGAACAGAATGAGAAACAAGGAATAGACAATGTGAATGCTCCATGTATTGTGAAAAGAACAAGAGGGAGGACCCCAGCATTCTGGTAGATCGTCTATGCAGGATTCATGGCAAGACCTGAATTATAATCACACCAAATAAAACAGGATGGAAAAGTTGCAATCTGCATTAGTAGAGCTAGGACTATCCACATCACTGAAACCTGAGGTCTTTATGTATTCAAGGTGCATTCATGTAAAATGCTCCTCTATGAAAACTGCTCCATATAAACAATTTATCATTGTAGAAAGACTTCCACACAGAACTGTTTTCTAACATATGCCTCCTCATGTAAAACATAAGACTGATTTGCATGTCAAAAGTATGCCATCGCATTATGCATCTGATACTCAACTCAATGCATCCTGTGGGATTAGCTGAAGATGAATGTTTGCTTTTCAGAACTGGGCCAGTCTGAATGTATATTGTCAATTTTTTATTTTTTGGATTTCCAAACACTAAAACAAAAGAAGTTATCTTTACTTGTTTGCTACAAGTCTTAAACTCAATTCTTTTTACAAATACATAATTTCCAAAAGTTTTATTTGTTCTCCAGTAAATAAACAGTTGTTTGATCGTAAGGAGTTCCTTTTATCTATGTGATATATTTTCAGATGAATTGCTCTATCAGTTGGTCGTAGGAGAATACAAACATGGAACTAGTTTATTTGGTGGGAACTCTCAAATGCAATTGACGTGTAGAGTGAACTGAGAAGATAGTGCTTTGGGTAAGTTTTTTCCTATTTCTGTCTTTCCCTGTAATTTAAAGTAAAGTAAATAAATAAATAAAATAATAATATACTGTATTTGTAACCCACCTTCAGCCACAAAGGCTCTCAGCGTGGGTTACAGATAGTTAAGTAGACAATTCCCTGCCCTCAGGTTTACAATCTAAAAAGACATGACACAAAATAGATATTTGCATCAACAATGTGGATTATTTAATGCCCTGACAGTGGTTTGTAATTTGTATTTCAGCAAGCAATGGTTTATGAAGTATTTATTCCAGGAGCTGTATTGCGTTGCTGTTTATATCATCCTTTCTTCAAAGTGCTAACTTGGTTGACATCCTTGATTTTCAGAAATTTGCTTCTGTGTGATTTATTCACTTTTTAAATGTAAGAAGTATGTAGCCTGGCTTTCTGCACATGACAAATTAGTAGTTATGGGTGAATATACAAATATGGAAGTTTCTTCATACATAGGATATTAAGAAATCAGTTTTCAAAATTGAATTTGGGAGAGAAACACACACACACACACACACACACACACACACACACACAAAGGCTCTTACTCCCTAAATCATAAAACTATGGATCTGAACTGATGGTTATGATACTGAATAAGTGTTGCCACCTCATTTTTATGAATAGCTCCACAATTCTATTATGTATGTTACAGGCAGGAATAATATGGTCCTTTCAAGCTCTTAATAGTGGTGTGCAATGAATTTGGTCATTGCAAATAAGGATAATGTTGTTTCTGTTGATTTTGAAGAAATTGTTAGCTAGCATTCACAAATTTAATGTTTAGGATGGATAGAACTTAAAATTAAAAATAGTGGCAGGAATCAATCCTGAGATGGAAAGCAACATGCCCATCCAAGGAAGAAACAGAAACTTTTCTTTACTTTGTTAATGACAAGCTTCCAATGACTCCAGTTGGTAAATAAACCTAAAAATATAAGAAACAATCTTTGTCCCTCTGTTTTCCCATGATTCTAAGAAAATATTACCCAATAATATAGTGTTGACAGGGGACTTCAAAACCTTCTCTGAAACTTATTTGGTTAATCAAACCTCAAGTTAAAAAAAAATTGAGTGAACTGAGTGACTAAAATGATATACACTATTGGAAAAAGGCAGGATGATGAAGTGTAGTGATTCTTAACCTGTGACCCATGGATCCCCTGGGGGGCTGCAATGTCCTCACAGGGTGTCCACAAAGATTTGAAGAAATGTTACCAGCCCCTAGGTGGGAAGCTGGAAAGGCCTGGAAAGAGAAGGGGGCAAAAGAAAAGGAAGAAGAGAAGGAAGATGCGTGTGAGGGAAGATGTGGGGGAGAAGAGACACATCTGCTTCATATGACTTTGCACAACCCAGGTGGAACTGAGTAGTCTGGCCAGGAAGACAGACATCTAGACCACTTTATGTGGATTTTCTGTCCCATGAGCATCTAGCCCATGGGTGGCACCTCTGCACCACCATCCCAGGCCACCAACTCTCCTCCTTTCTCCCTCTCAATGTCTGTCATGCTCAACCTCACACTGAAAAGCGGAGAGGAGGAGGAGGCGAGAGAGAGCCCCATCCCTCCCACCACCCAAGCACTAACAGCACAACTCTACCTCTCCATTATATTTTCCCCTCTCTTGCCTCTGCCTTCCCAGCCCTGCTTGCCTTGGCTTTTTCCACCATGGTTCTTCCAGGAGCTCCAAAAGAAAAGAGCAAGAAGACACCCCCAAGGCAAAGATGCCTTGCCCAAACAAGTCTTCACAGCCATAGCTGGGCCTCCCTCCTCACTCACTTGTTCTCTTGCTCCCTCCTTTCTCACCCTCCCAACTCCTTTCATGGCTGCAAAGCACAGCCAAGCTCTGGTGGCTGCACCTCATAAAGGTCACCTGAAGTCATGCCCAGCTGTGGGATTGGAGCTCCCAGGTGCCACTCTTGCCATCCTGCTCTTGCCATGCAAGTGTGTGTGTGTGTGTTCCCCTCCTTCCTACTCTCACTACTCTCTGTCCAGATCGAAAAAACTGTTTTGTGTGGAATGATAAGCTTTGGGACTGTTGCTGTGCACAGAATTGGAGGCAAAGGGAGACCAGCAAGAGGAAAGTGGGCAGTAGGCTGGCTGGCACTGTGAAGAAGGTTGTGTATTATATGTTTGTCTGTATATATGTGCACACATGTGTATGGCTCTATCTGCAGGAACCTCCACCTCCCACATGCATCAATTGCAGTGCACTGGGGGAGGAATGACAAGTAGGTTTGATTGAGCCACATCTCAGGTGTGTACATGTGCATACTCAGAAAAAAAAAAGTCCCACCTCGTCTTAGGGGCGAAGCAGGCCACTCCAAGGAGTGGCTTGTCACCGCCTCTTACAGCACTAGATTGGGGCCACAGCAACCTGATCCAGCCCTGATCTGGCTGTTTCCTGGTGCAAAATGAAGTGGCAGAAAAGGGTGCCTTTGCTGCCATGGTGGCATTTTTAAGCTCTGACAGTGTGTGGCATGTAGTTGTTGTGCTGCTGGAGCACTGCAACGCTGCCCACCATCTGGTTGGGCAGGCAGCGTGATGCTGGCTTGAGGGTGGATTCAGGACATGCGTCAGCTAAATGCCATGCCCCCACACCGCCCCCAAGCCGTTGTATCATGCTGGTCTGAATAGCCCCTTAGTGGTCTGCAGATATTTAAAGGGGGTCTAAAGTAAAGACAAAATTAAGAACCACTGATGTATTTGAGAAGATGACAGTTTCCTTTAACATTTTCTTTTCCTCCACTAAGAAAAAGGCCATGAGGTTAAAATTAAGTAGACTTCATTATAAGTGATATTCTCTTGCTCACTGGGCCACTTTGACTGGCTACTGATGCAGTCTACAAAAATATAAATATAAAAGGAAGTAAATATAGTGATGTATTGGAAACTTATTTCTGAAAAAGGTATGGCTTGTTAAAATAATATAACTACTCAGAATGAACCCAGAGTCCTGATATAGATCTCATCTATCTGGCATCTACTATTTGCATTAGTTAGGAAAATTCCTTCAGTTATTACTGAGGCTTGTCTCTCACTGTGGGTAGAAGCTCTGGGGATCAGATCCAAACTGGCATGACAGTGCAGGAAAAAGAGTTAAATTTCCCCTTTCACCATGCCATAATCCTACATTAGATCTAGATTTACTTTCCAAACATAGAATCGTAGAATCATAGAATCATAGAAACATAGAGTTGGAAGAGACCACAAGGGCCATCCAGTCCAACCCCCTGCCATGCAGGAACTCCCAATCAAAGCATCCCTGACAGATGGCCATCCAGCCGCTGCTTAAAGACCTCCAAGGAAGGAGACTCCACTACTCTCCGAGGGAGTGTGTTCCACTGTCGAACCGCCCTTACTGTCAGGAAGTTCCTCCTAATGTTGAGGTGGAATCTCTTTTCTTGCAGCTTGCTTACCAGCGGCACCTGAGCCCAAGGCTGCAGAGGACTCAGGCAGGACATAAAAACCCTGCCTAGGCACCATCTCCTCAGCAGGAAGGCAGTGGAGGACGTTTGGAGGACAGGGGGGCCTGGCCTGGAGACATCCCTCCCCCCTCCCACTGGTGCTTACCAGCGGCACCTGAGCCCAAGGCTGCAGAGGACTCAGGCAGGGCATAAAAACCCTGCCTAGGCACCATCTCCTCAGCAGGAAGGCAGCGGAGGACGTTTGGAGGACAGGAGGGCCTGGCCTGGAGACATCCCTCCCCCCTCCCACTGGTGCTTACTAGCGGCACCTGAGCCCAAGGCTGCAGAGGACTCAGGCAGGGCATAAAAACCCTGCCTAGGCACCATCTCCTCAGCAGGAAGGCAGCGGAGGACGTTTGGAGGACAGGAGGGCCTGGCCTGGAGACATCCCTCCCCCCTCCCACTGGTGCTTACTAGCGGCACCTGAGCCCAAGGCTGCAGAGGACTCAGGCAGGGCATAAAAACCCTGCCTAGGCACCATCTCCTCAGCAGGAAGGCAGCGGAGGACGTTTGGAGGACAGGAGGGCCTGGCCTGGAGACATCCCTCCCCCCTCCCACTGGTGCTTACTAGCGGCACCTGAGCCTAAGGCTGCAGAGGACTCAGGCAGGGCATAAAAACCCTGCCTAGGCACCATCTCCTCAGCAGGAAGGCAGCGGAGGACGTTTGGAGGACAGGAGGGCCTGGCCTGGAGACATCCCTCCCCCCTCCCACTGGTGCTTACCAGCGGCACCTGAGCCCAAGGCTGCAGAGGACTCAGGCAGGGCATAAAAACCCTGCCTAGGCACCATCTCCTCAGCAGGAAGGCAGCGGAGGACGTTTGGAGGACAGGAGGGCCTGGCCTGGAGACATCCCTCCCCCCTCCCACTGGTGCTTACCAGCGGCACCTGAGCCCAAGGCTGCAGAGGACTCAGGCAGGGCATAAAAACCCTGCCTAGGCACCATCTCCTCAGCAGGAAGGCAGCGGAGGACGTTTGGAGGACAGGAGGGCCTGGCCTGGAGACATCCCTCCCCCCTCCCACTGGTGCTTACCAGCGGCACCTGAGCCCAAGGCTGCAGAGGACTCAGGCAGGGCATAAAAACCCTGCCTAGGCACCATCTCCTCAGCAGGAAGGCAGCGGAGGACGTTTGGAGGACAGGAGGGCCTGGCCTGGAGACATCCCTCCCCCCTCCCACTGGTGCTTACCAGCGGCACCTGAGCCCAAGGCTGCAGAGGACTCAGGCAGGGCATAAAAACCCTGCCTAGGCACCATCTCCTCAGCAGGAAGGCAGCGGAGGACGTTTGGAGGACAGGAGGGCCTGGCCTGGAGACATCCCTCCCCCCTCCCACTGGTGCTTACCAGCGGCACCTGAGCCCAAGGCTGCAGAGGACTCAGGCAGGGCATAAAAACCCTGCCTAGGCACCATCTCCTCAGCAGGAAGGCAGTGGAGGACGTTTGGAGGACAGGAGGGCCTGGCCTGGAGACATCCCTCCCCCCTCCCACTGGTGCTTACCAGCGGCACCTGAGCCCAAGGCTGCAGAGGACTCAGGCAGGGCATAAAAACCCTGCCTAGGCACCATCTCCTCAGCAGGAAGGCAGCGGAGGACGTTTGGAGGACAGGAGGGCCTGGCCTGGAGACATCCCTCCCCCCTCCCACTGGTGCTTACCAGCGGCACCTGAGCCCAAGGCTGCAGAGGACTCAGGCAGGGCATGAAAACCCTGCCTAGGCACCATCTCCTCAGTGGGGAAGTGGGCGGTGCTCAGCAGGCCCAAGTCTATTTCCCCAACACAGCAGCATCCTTGGCTTTGGATTAGGGTGCACATCCTGTTCTTCCCCCTGTATTTCCCTCAGAGTATAATTTTAAGGGGAAATCGGAGGTCTGATTGTATTATTGTAAGACCTAGGAGGTTGTGGGTTGGATAAATAGGATTATACCATCAGCCATAAAGTTCCTTGTCATCTGAGATGGGGTTAAAGGACTCGGTTTATCCTACGTCCCAATTACCCCATCTTGTCAGTGGCTTTAAATCCTATCACCGCACCTGAGGCCGGGAATGGGACGGGGGCGGCTATTGGATTTGTGTTGGGGAATGGGAGGTATGGTTGTAACAGAGGGAACAGATGTTACAAAAGAAGACGGGATTGCTGTTTGAAAGCTATCCCGCCTTCAGTTCCCCCTGTTTCCCAGAATGGCTTGGAGAGCAGACCAACCATTCCACAGAACCTCACCTTGCTCCTCTGCAATGCCAGGTCGGTGAAAAATAAGACCCATATCATCCAGGACCTCCTCCTGGATGAGGATGCCAACCTGGCTTGCTTCACAGAGACCTGGCTGGGGGAGGATAGTGCTGCTATATGGGCGCAGGCCCTCCCAGCCGGGTACTCTGTCAGTGAGCAGGTGAGGGGAAGTGGGCGGGGGGGCAGAGTGGCTCTGGTTCATAAGAACACCTTGACCTTGACCAGGATACCTGTCCGGAACACAGTCCACTTCGAGTGTATGTACCTAAGCCTGAGGACCAGGGATAGTTTGGGGATTTTGCTAGTCTACCGACCACCCCGTTGTCTAGCAGACTCCCTGACCGAGCTGACGCAGCTGGTCTCTGAGCTGGTGTTGGAGACCCCCAGACTTTTAGTTTTGGGGGACTTCAACATTCCGCTCGAGACCAGTTTAACAGGTGCGGCTCGGGAGTTCATGGAGACCATGACAAACATGGGCCTATCCCAATTGGTCAACGGGCCCACACATTGTGCAGGTCATACACTCGATGCGGTCTTCTGTACCGAACAGGCATATCCGTGGGCGGAGGTGGTAAGCACCTCCGCATTGTCATGGACGGATCATTTCCTGGTCAAGACAGAACTCAGGGCCAATTTCTGCTCCTCCGGGGGTGGTGGACCCATTCGAATGGTCCGCCCTCGAAGGCTGATGGAGCCAATTGGATTCCAGAAAGCCTTAGAGGGTTTAATGGTTGGGAATGCCAGGGATCCTGTCGATGCTCTGGTAAATACCTGGAACACCGATCTCACCAGGGCTATCGACACGATCGCTCCCAAGCGCCCTTGCCATTCCGCTTCTAATCGGAGGCCTTGGTATACACCAGAGCTGAGGAGGATGAAGCGGTTTGGACAACGGCTAGAGCGCAGGTGGCGGAAGACTCGTCTCTTATCTGATAGAACTCGCCATAGGAACTTTCTTCGTTCCTATCGGGAGGCAATACGTGCAGCGAAGAGAGCTTTCTCCTCTGCACGTATTGCGTCTGCAGAGTCCCGTCCAGCAGAGCTGTTTAGGGTGGTGAGGGAGATGACGCAGGTGTCCCCTGCGCCAAATCCCTTGCCTAACCCGACGACAGCCTGCTGTGACGCATTTAACAACTTCTTTGCAGACAAAATCTCTCAGATAAGAGCCGACTTAGATGCCACCATTGAAACAGAGTCGATAGGCGAGGCGTCCAGTGACTCCGCCGATGTAGTTCTACTGGATCAGTGGCAATCTGTGAGTACCGAGGACGTGGACAAGCTGCTTGGTAAGGTGAGGAAGACGACTTGCCCTCTCGACCCTTGCCCATCATGGCTGGCCGTCCAGGGGGGGATGCATTGATGAGATTCCTCACGGATATCGTCAATGCATCCTTCAGGGAAGGACATCTTCCATCGTGTTTAAAGGAAGCGGCGGTTAGGCCGCTCCTAAAAAAGCCTTCCCTGGACCCCCTGGATATGAAGAACTACAGGCCTGTTTCATTGCTGCCATTTTTGAGCAAGGTGATCGAGAGGGCGGTTGCTCTTCAGCTCCAGACAGTCTTGGATGAAGCCGATTATCTAGACCCATTTCAAACCGGCTTTAGGACAGGCTTTGGGGTTGAGACTGCCATGGTTGCCTTGACCGACGATCTGCGTCTGAGCATCGACAGGGGTAGTGTGACCCTGTTGGTGCTCCTAGACCTCTCAGCGGCTTTCGATACTATAGATCACGGCATCCTCTTGGACCGCCTGAGGGGGTTAGGTATCGGGGGCACTGCTTTGCAGTGGTTCCGGTCCTTCCTCTCGGGTCGGTCCCAGAGGGTGCTGCTTGGGGACTGTAGCTCCAGTAAGAGGAACCTCACTTGTGGGGTTCCTCAGGGGGCTATTTTGTCCCCGATGTTATTTAACATCTATATGAAGCCGCTGGGTGAGATAATACGGAGTTATGGTGCTGGGTGTTATCAGTACGCTGATGACACCCAAATCTATTTCTCCGTGTCTCGTTCGTCGGCCTCGAATTCCAATGGCATCTCTTCTCTCAATGAATGTCTTCAGGCGGTAATGGGCTGGATGAGGAAAAACAGATTGAAACTGAATCCAGACAAGACGGAGGTGCTCACGGTAGCGGCCCCGAAACCAAGAATTGGGTTGCAACCTCCAGTCCTGGATGGGGTCACACTCTCCTCCAGTAACTGTGTTCGCAGTCTGGGGGTACTCCTTGACTCGTTGCTCCTGATGACAAATCAGGTAAATGCGACGGTCAGGAGTGCCTGTTGTCAGCTTCGGCTGATACGCCAGCTGCGCCCTTTTCTGGAAGTAAGGGATCTCGAAACTGTTGTGCACGCACTGGTAACCTCACGCCTGGACTTCTGTAATGCGCTCTACTTGGGGCTACCCTTGTGCTTGGTTCGGAAGCTTCAGTTGGTACAAAATATGGCAGCCAGGCTTGTTTCTGGTACATCTAGGAGGGACCACATTACTCCGGTTCTGAGGTCCCTCCACTGGCTGCCTATCAGCTTCCGGGCCCAGTACAAGGTGTTGGTTATCACCTTTAAAGCCCTAAATGGCTTGGGTCCAAGCTATATCAGGGACCGCCTCCTCCCGTACAATCCTCCCCGCGCTCTCCGGTCCTCTGGGAGGAACTTACTGCAGCCTTTAAAATCTAGGCTTGCAGCGACCTCCCAGAGGGCGTTCTCTGCTGTCGCCCCCAAACTCTGGAACGACCTGCCGGATGAGATCCGTCAGTTGACATCATTAGACAGCTTTAAAAAAGCTGTCAAGACGGATCTCTTCCGGCAGGCCTTTCCAGATTAACCATCCCGGCCCAGGCTTCCTGATCCCCTCATTCCTCCCGTGGCCCCATCTTTAGTGATGGTTGAGGATCTCCAGAGGGACATCAGGGTTTTTAGGTGGTTTTAATTATGGTTTTATGTTCTTATATTGTGCTTTTAATTTGTTATATTGTTTAATACTTTCTTAAGGGGGGGAGGGATTATAATGTTTAATGTTATATTTTAATCTTGTCATATTTTATTGTTGTCAACCGCCCGGATTGGTTCGCCACAGGGCGGTATACAAATAAATATTATTATTATTATTATTATTATTATTATTATTATTATCCATTGTTTAGGGTCCTAGTCTCTGGAGCAGCAGAAAACAAGCTTGTTCCCTCCTCGATATGACATCCCTTCAAATATTTAAACACGGCTATCATATCACCTCTCAGCCTTCTCTTCTCCAGGCTAAACATCCCCAGCTCCCTAAGTCGTTCCTCATAGGGCTTGTTTTCCAGACCCTTCACCATTTTAGTTGCCCTCCTTTGGACACGCTCCAGTTTCTCCACATCTTTTTTGAATTGTGGTGCCCAGAACTGGACACAGTATTCCAGGTGAGGCCGGACCAAAGCAGAATAGAGTGGCACTATTACTTCTCTTGATCTAGACACTATACTTCTACTGATGCAGCCTAAAATTGCATTGGCCTTTTTAGCTGCTGCATCGCACTGTTGACTCATGTTCAACTTGTGGTCCACCTGGATTCCTAGATCCCTTTCACAGGTAGTCTCATTCAGCCAGGTGTCCCCCATCGTATATCTGTACTTTTTGTTTTTCCGCCCTAAGTGCAGTACCTTACATTTCTCTGTGTTGAATTTCATTTTGTTAGCTTTGGCCCAACTTTCTAGTCTGTTCAAGTCATTTTGAATTTTGATCCTGTCCTCTGGGGTATTAGCTACTCCTCCTAATTTGGTGTCGTCTGCAAATTTGATAACTATGCCCCCAATACTGTCATCCAAGTCATTAATAAAGATATTGAATAGCACTGGGCCCAGGACAGAGCCCTGTGGCACCCCACTGGTCACTTCTTTCCAAGTTGAAAAGGAGCCATTGTTGAGCACCCTTTGCGTTCGACCAGTTAACCAATTACAAATCCATGTAACAGTTACTTTGTCTAGCCCACATTTTACCAACTTGCTTGCAAGAATGTCATGGGAAACCTTGTCAAAGGCCTTACTGAAATAATAATAATAAAAGAAAACAGTAATGTTGCTTGTGTTTTGGTTCTGAAAACCATGGATCCTTGCAATAAATTACTGTCTTGCCCATATAATGAAGGGCATTTTGCTAGCTAAAAGGCTAATAGTCAATGAATGGAGTATATATTGAATATTCTGTAAACATTTTGAATGCACTGTTCCATGAAAGAATATAGAATTCCATGGAAGAATATATGGAAACTGAATGTCCTCAGGTTTCTGCTTCTCTGCCTCCCCTCCCTTCTCTACACAGTTTAGCCTACAATCTTTTCTCTGTGGATTTGTTTTCTTTTATTTGGTTGTGCTTGCTTCAACACCATTCAGCATCCCCGAGCGTTTCAAGCATCTCTTGCCCAGCCTGAAAAATGGAAGAGCTCCCAAGGAAACCTGTAATTCAACAAAGATAACCCCAATGTGTCAGAAGCACTATAGCAGAATGGTAACACACAGTTCTTTTCCTCCAGATTGGTAAGAGTATCTAATTAATTTGGCAGAATTTTCCCATCCTCAATTATGGCATCTGTTGTGCCATGGAATGATCCAGGGCAACCATCTGTCTTTCTAAAAGTAAAATGAATGGATAAGCAAAGATATAATTTTTTTAGCAACAGAGGGTAGGAATGAGCACGATACCCAGACTGAAACTATGCACTTCAAGTTGTCAAGGTTAATTACCAGAGAAATACACAGTACTGCACATTGGGCTTCAGCAAGATAGGCCTTCCATGCTAAAACACAGTTGGAGGATGATTAGCAACAAACAAGTTATACAGGGTCATACAGGTTTCATTATATTGGATGTATAAATCTTTTTTCTCTCTTCCACCTAATCAATGTTCATCTCATCTGCCCACCTGAGGCACATCCTTCTGCCAAAACTATTGTGTGAGGGAAGCAAAACAGAATGATATAACAAATCTTTTTATTATGGCTATTTGGTCAGCACAAAACAGAATGATATGAGCGTCACTGCATGTGGATGGTATTAGACAGCAGCTGGCCCAGTTTAAAGACTTGTACCTTAAGGTCCTTTTCCTACAGTATCCATGTTGCTTGCATAAGAAGAGATCTACAGCGTTAGGCATGGGAGATGTTTGGGGACCAAAGAAGCTCTCTGTTTGGATGTATATGACCTGGCAACTAATCACGGATTGCACATAGCAGGAGAAAATTAGCTGCTGCTCAGGTGTGTGTGTGTGTGTGTTGTTTTGTTTTGTTTTTTGCCTAAAATCTTCACATGAGATGCTGGAACTACAGGCAGTTCTCTTGAGTAGCATTGCCAATCAATAGCTGGGAAAGTAATAACAACAATGGGTTGCACTCAGTCCATAGCCAGGCTGCCTCTGTATGCACAGGACTTTGAAATATGATACTGAGATACATTTTAGGAACTTCAGCAGGGTTTCCTCAGATTCATAGGTAATGACTGGCATCCTGTTGGTGAATTACAAGGATCAGAATTCTGTTCCAACTGTGGAAGTATCAAAATCCTTAAACCAGGGGTAGGCAACCTTTTTGAGCTGGGGCCGGGTTGCTGTCCCTCAGACAATTGGGGGGCCGAAGCACCAAAAACAAACAAACAAATAAATAAATAAAAATAATTTTTTTAAAAAAAAATTTAAAATATGCATGCACACTCTCTCAGCCCCAGAAAAGCCATGGCAAAACCCTTCTGGAGATTTTGTCAAGAAAACCCCAAGAACAAGTAATAAAAATAATCAATATCATTATGGTGGGTGGTGGCAGCGGCGATGGAAGGACTGGCCTGGGGCCGGTCCAAAGGCCTCGGAGGGCCGCATCCGGCCCCCGGGCCTTAGGTTGCCTACCCCTGCCTTAAACCCATTTGATAAACTGTGCAGCCCCTCACCCATTACTGTGTTGCTGGAGAATAGTGGGATCAGTGAAGATGAGTACAGCTATTTTCCTGTAGCTGGATATGCTGCAAGGACATAATCTGCAGGGACTACTCAAGGACCCCCGAATATCTGTCTCAGGGCAGTCAGTTGCAGCAAAATAGATGGATGTGTCCCTGCTATTCCTCTGATATCTGACAACATGTGTGTGTTGAGGGGGGGGGGAGGCTGCACTGTTTGCAAGGTAGTTTTTTTGGGGGGTAGACATGGCTACTTTTCCTGATGCAGGATCTTGGCCTTTGTGTCAAATTTATCCAGTTCATTATCTGACATAGCAGCAACAAATGTTACCTCCTTGTTCTCATCCAAAGGCTTTGAAGCAATTCAGGCAATTTTTACCAAAATGGGATCATTCAAAAGCCCATGATGAGGATGAGACACTTGCATGGTTTTATTCAGGAACCCTATAATTGGTTAGATTACTAATTTAAAAATTTAATTGACTAAAATTAAGGTCTTGATTAACTGATTAGAGACATTCACCTTGTTTGAGATTAGAATGTATTTAATTAGGTAGAAGTGGTTGTTAATTAAAAATGTTTAAATGACTGAAATAGTGGCTTTGATTAATTGTTTTGGCACATACATGCTGTTTAAGATTAAAATGCATTTAATTGGGTTGCACTCTAAGTTTTCATGTTAAAAAAGACTTGTCACACTTGTAGTTCAGATTCTAAGGTTTTTCGAAATCCTCCTAGAATTCAGATCAGTAGGTTGATCAGCCATGGTAGGCTCATCTTAGGGTCACCATAAACTGGAAATGACCTGAACCCACACAACAACAGCAACAGCAACAACAACAACAACAACAACAACAACAACATACTTGAGAAGGACATCATGCTCTGCATTGAGTTTCATGATGTATTCCAAAGCACAGCACTTAAAACTCACTGATTTCAGTGAGGGACAAATAGACCTCACAAAGTGAAGTCGTAGGCTTTCATGGCCAGCATCCATAGTTTTTTGTGGGTTTTTCAAGCTGTGTGGCCATGTTCTAGAAGAGTTTCTTTTTGACGTTTCATCAGCATCTGTGTCTGGCATCTTCAGAGAATACTGGAAAGGAAGAGAGTGGGTCTATATATACTGTGAGACCCTGGGTAGGGAGGAGTGATTCCCTTGTAAATTGTGTATTGTTCTGTGTTGAATAGGTATTGTTCTGTTGTTGATGGCATGGCTTCAGGGTGAGAGGATATGCAATCAAGGATATTGTCTGCTATTGTCTGCTGGGAAAGCCCCTGACCCTGGTTGGTTTCCCATTTGCATTTGCTGAATGCTGATTTTCTTATTTTGTAGGACTGGTAGCCAAACCTTGTTTACTTTAAGGGTTTCTTCTTTCCTGTTGAAGTTATCGAACAGCATTTTATGCTCAGGATGGTTTATAATGTGTTCTGCTACTGCTGATTTTTCTGGCTGAATCACCAGAACAACATCCACCCTAACATCCTATGGAAAAAGAAAAGGAAGGAACACTGCCATTCCTGGATGTCCTAGTCATCCGCAAACCAAACCAACGTCTGGGTCACACAGTATATAGAAAACCTACACATACAGACAGATACCTGCACAAGAACTCCAACCATCACCCAGGACAAAAAAGAAGCACAATAAAAACACTGGTAGACCGGGCAAAATGCATATGTGAACACCACTTTTTGGAAGAGGAATTGAAGCACCTAGACTGGGCTCTACAGGCAAATGGTTACTCCAGCTCAGACATCAGAAGGGTTGCCAGACCCAGGAAAAGCCAGAGGAGTGAAGACGAGCAGCCACCCAAAAGGAAGGTATTTTTTACCATATATCAAAGGAGTCACAGACAGAATAGGGAAAGTGGTGAGGAAACACAACCTCCAAATCGTTTACAAACCAACCAAGAAAATCCAAAAAATGCTGCACTCAGCGAAGGACAGAAGAGACCCTCTCACAGCCGCAGGAGTTTACTGCATACCATGCAGCTGCAGACAAGTCTACATAGGGACCACCAAACGCAGTGTACAAACACAAGTCAAGGAACATGAGAGACACTGCAGACTGGGCCAGCCAGAAAAATCAGCAGTAGCAGAACACATTATAAACCATCCTAGGCATAAAATGCTGTTTGAAAACACTGAAATTCTGGACCATTCCAACAACTATTAGGTGAGAATGCACAGGGAAGCCATCAAAATCCACAAACACTTGGATAACTTCAACAGGAAAGAAGAAACCCTTAAAGTAAAGTTTGGCTACCAGTCCTTCAAAATAAGAAAATCAGCACTCAGCAAATGCAAATGGGAAACCAACCAGGGTCAGGGGCTTTCCCAGCAGACAATAGCAGACAATATCCTTGATTGCATATCCTCCCACCCTGAAGCCATGCCATCAACAACAGAACAATACCTATTCAACACAGAACAATACACAGTTTACATGGGAATCACTTCTCCCTACCCAGGGTCTCACAGTATATATAGACCCACTCTCTTCCTTTCCAGTATTCTCTGAAGATGCCAGCCACAGATGCTGGCTAAACATCAGAAAGAAACTCTTCTAGAATATGGCCACACAGCCCCAAAAAACCCACAAAAAACTATAGACCTCAAAAAGCTTAAGTGCATATTGATTATACCCATGGCACAGTAGTAAGAAAAAGAAGAAATATATTGTTAAAAAGGAGAAAGATGCAAATGGTACCTTAAACACTTTTGTCTGAATAACTTTTTGAATAAACAATGCCTTTAAACAGAAGACTGTCCTCTGTACAGTAGGACACATGGTCACACTAGACAGCATTTGAAATGTGACCATAGCAGAGGGTGATAGAACCACAGTGATGGGAATGTCTTGTTCCTGACTGGGTATACTTGCAGGAGTCTCAAAGGGTTCTTTCAGAGCCAAACACTGACACACATTACTGCTATAAGCTTTTGTTGTTGTTGCTAACTCCCCTCGAGTCAATCTCAACTCATGACAACCCTATAAATGAGACATCTCCAAGACCCTCTGTCTTCCACAGCTCTGCTTAATTACTGCAACCCCATACCTGTGACCTCCTTAATAGAGTCCATCCATCTAGCATGTGGCCTTCCTCTCTTCCTACTTCCCTCCACGTTCCCCAGCATTACTGTTTTATCCAGAGTCCTCTCTTCTCATGATGTGTCTGAAGTACGACAGTCTCAGTTTGGCTTCCAAGGAGGTTTCTGGTTTGATCTGCTCTAGGACCCACTTGTTTGTCCTTTTGGCTGTCCATGGGATCCTCAGCACTCTTCTTCAGCACTACATCTCAAATGCATTGATTTTCTTCTTATTATTTTTCTTAACTGTCCAGCTCTCACATCCATACATGGTAATAGGGAATACAATGGCTTGTATGATTCTGACTTTTGTGCTCAGTTGTATTTCTTTGCATTTTAGGATCTTTTCTAGTTCTTTCATAGCCGCCCTCCCCATTCTTAGTGATCTTCTGCTTTCCTGGCTGCAGTCCCTGTTCCAATCAATGTTTGATCCCAGATATGAGAACTTTTTTACTATTCCTATTTCCTCATTGTCTAGTTTGAATGTGTGTAAGTTCTCTGTGGTCATTATTTTTATTTTCTTTATGTTCAACAGTTAGTCTGCCTTTGCACTTTCTTTTTTGACCTACCTTAGTAGGTGTTCCAGGTCTATGAGGTTTTCTGCTAGTATTATGGTGGCATCTGCATAACTTAGATTGTTGATATTCCTTCCTCCTATTTTCACCCCTCCTTCTTCTGTGTCCAAGCATGTTTGTCTTATAATATTTTCTGCATACAAGTTGAACAGATAGGGTGAAAGGATGCAGCCTTGTCTGACCCCTTTGCCAATTGGGAACTATTCTGTTTCTCCATGTTCTCTTCTGATGGTAGCCTCTTGTCCTGAGTACAGATTCCTCATCAGGACTGTCAGATGTGCTGGCACTCCCATGTCTTTAAGGGTGTTCCATAGCCTTTCATGATCTATGCAGTCAAAGGCTTTGCTATAGTCTAGTGCAGGGGTAGGCAACCTTTCCCCTTTAAGGGCCGAGGGACATCAGCTCCCAGAAGCCTCAGCTATGTTGGCCAATAGTCCCATGTTGGTCAATAGCTCCTGGGATTCTGGGAGCTGAAGTCCTTCGGCCCTTAAAGGGGAAAGGTTGCCTACCCTGGTATAGTGTCTCTTCCTTTCCTGAACCCTGCTTAGACCTCTGGAATCTCTCTTTCCATGTATGGTTGGAGTCTATGTTGCAGAATTTTGAGCATGATTTTCCTTGTGTGGGAGATCAGTGCTATAGTCCTGTAGTTCCTGCAGTCTCTTGTGTTTCTATTTTTGTGGATGGGGATGTATATTGATCACTTTATCTTTCTTTATCTTTCCGCACAAGCTGTTGTACTGTTGCATTCATAATTCTTAGTTTATTCCTATCTTCCTTTTGTTTTTTCCTCTTCTTTTCTTTATTGCTTGTATTCTTTTGTTTTTTTTCTGTCATCCATTTCTGTATTGGTTTATTGAAAGTGTCTGTCTACCTTCTTTTATTATGTCCCTGGCTTCAGACCATAGTTCCTCTGGTTCTCGGTCTATTATGCTTAGTAGTGTGAATCTGTTTCTTATGTTATCAGTAAATTCTGTTGAGATATTATTTAGATCATATTCTGGTATAATCACTGTTTTTGTTTTCTTCATGAATCTTATTCTTATTTTTGTTATGAGTAATTCATGATCTGTGCCACAGTCAGCACTTGGTCTAGTCTTGGCCACCATCTTTTACTCCCAATTATATAATCTGTTTGATTTTTGTGTTTACCATTTGGTGATGTCCATGTGTGTAGCCTTCTTTCTGGTTGTATTAAAAATGTGTTTGCAATGAATAGGTTGGTAGCTTCACAAAAATCTATCAGATGCTCACCTGCTTCCTTTCTTTTGCCTAAATCCAAATCTGCCTACTGTTTTGATTCTTCTTTGTTTCCAGCCTTTGCACTCCAATCTCCAATGATCAGCTTGACATCTTGTGTTGGTGTGCTGTCAATTTCTTCCTGTACTCCTTCATAGAATCTATCAATTTCTTCCTGTTCTTCCTCTGTGGTTGCTGCATATACTTGGATTATGGTGATATTCATAGATGGGCTCCCAAGGGTTATATAGTGGAGCCCTACTAAAATGATTCGGTCTGATTTTGCATTGTATCTTCTGATTGTTTTTGCCACATCTTTTCTTAGCATGAACGCTACCCCGTTTCTTCTTGTCTTTTCATTGCTTGAGTAGAATGCTGTGTGGTTGTTTGATTCAAAGTGGCCCATTCCTGTCCATTTTAACTCACTCACCCCCAGTACTGCTATGTTCATGCATTTCATTTCCATTTTTACTATGTCCAGCTTCCCTTGGTTCATAGTCCTCTCATTCCACATCCCTATTTTATGTGTAATGCTGCTTTGGATGTAATTTGGCTTCCTAAGGGTGTCTGCTATTTGTCTTGGCATCTTTCTTGGGCCCTTGGCTAATATTGTAAATGTGATATCCTTTTATCTCTCCCTTCTTACCTTTCCGTTAATGCTCTGATCCTGCATGTGTTTCACTTGGGGTATAGGGTTTACTAGGTGATGGGGTTACACAAGGATTGCCACCTACACCTCCTTGTGTGCAGTGCCAACCAATGTTAGCTATGGCGTTACTACAATTCATTCCTGTCAGTGACACTCACCACTACTGCTGCTTCCCAGTAGCTGTTAGTCTCCCTATATTATTCCTCCCATTGTTTGTTTGCTTTCCTACCCATTCCCTTATGCCTCCCTTCCCTTCCCTTCCCTTCCCTTCCCTTGTGTCCTCCCTCCTTTAGTCTATCCCCATTCCCATCTCCTCCCTCCTTTAGTTTCTTCACTTCTTTATCCATTGTTGGGGGAGGGCAGAGATGGCTGGTCACCTGGTCCTCCAGCATCACTCTGTTCTCTGGATTAGCTGGGGGTGGAGAATGGGCTGAGTTGTGCTTTGCCTCTCTTTCCCCTGCCTCTCTGATGGTTCTCTTTATCCTCTTGCTCAGCTGGGGGGCTGGGCTGGATTCAAGCCTTCTTCCACCTCTCTGTTGTTTCTTGGTGCTCCTTCAGGAAGGGGAGGCTGGGATAATTCAAGCCTTCTTCCCACCTCTCTATTGTTTCCTGTTGCTCCTTCAGGAATGGTAAATAAGCTTTACTGATGGTAAATGATTCAGCAGAAGACACATAGCAGGAAAGCATCCAGCCCTTTCACTGATGGGAAACAGTATCCCCTCACAGCCAATGACAGAATTGTGCCTTCAAAGAAATTCTATCCAGATTTATACAACAGCCAATGATAAAATCAAATCCCCATTGCTGGACATATGAGGAGCCCTTAGACTAGGGTGCACCTCCCCCAAGGCAAGGCCAATTGAAGATGGGCTCCCAAGGGTTATATAGTGCAGAAAAAGAGAAAATCAAAATGCATTTGCATGGCCCATCCTTTCCCATTAACTATGAGAACTGTACAAGTATATTGGCAGCAGACAAAAATTCACTCCTCCAGTTGATTCTCAGATTTCATATCTCTTCTCAGCCTTAAACTATAAAACCAATCCAAAAAGTATCCAGCATGGTCATTAATACAAGTTAACTCTTTCACACCACTGATCATAATGCTAACAAGGACCCCAAAACCCATATGCCTGTCAGTAAAGACCCAACTCACTACAGGGAGAGATATTCAACCTTTCCTTCTCCGGTTCTATATGCACAGTTACAAAGTACAGGCTTTTGCACTAAGGACACATATTCTCTTATGTCTGCTCTATCTCCAGCCACAATTGTAACATGATGATTTAAATTTTGCTTAGCTTTCATTTAATTTTTTTCTTAGCAAAACCAGATAAGATATATATTATTGTGAGCTAGAAACACTGGAAAAGCATGATTAAAAATGACCTACTTCAGCATCATAAATAATATGTATATCCAGAACTGAACAATTGGGTTCCTGTTGCTTCCAACACTATGTCCCTATCTTTTTTTCACCAGACTGTGTTATTAGATGCAAATAGTAATTTATAATTAGGTATATAATTAGGTATATTCCACAATAACTGAGGTGTAACTTAACAAGAGATGACTTCATTCTCTTTGTGGCATAAGTGCAACTGTAAAAACTACTTTCACAGTTGGGTGTGTTAGTGGACGTCCTTCATTTTTATTATATATTTTAGCCATGTGGAGTTCCCTATGACCCCAGCCTGACCCTTGGGAGATGGCAGCCATAATCCCCTAGATGTAAGGTCAGGTAAGCAAGCTAAAATTGCTTATGACCACTAAAGATTTCCTGGACAGGCAGGTTTTGGGAGTTGCCCTTGGGAATATCCCATTATGTCAGAAAAGATACCTAATGGTGTTTGTTTGTCTTAGTCTCACACTTAATGAGACAGTGATCAGATTTGATTGCACCCCTTTCTCTAGCTTCCTTTCCTTGATAGTTTTGAAACCAAATGCATTGTTTAGACTATGCCCAGACTTAAGTAAACAATGGTAAATCCATCAAGCCTTTGTCCATCTATTGTTTGACTCATGGCCAGGAGGCAGAAATTCCCTATAAGAACCCCTGGATTTTAGCAGACCTTGTGCTACCTTAGAAGTGCATGCTGAATCTCTGTCGGTCTGTGCTCTGAGATAGTTCCTGCGACCCCCTCTCTTGCCAGTCATGCCCCTTCCACGGAGCCCATCTGCATTTGCCAGAAGCCCAGAGGAGTCTCTCGGGTGTGAGTATATCTCCCTCTATCCTGGTTTCGCTCTTTGCCTCCCCTGCTCTCACTCTTCCCCGCTTATTCTTCTAGTGTGTGTGTGTGTGTGCCACATTTGGATGTTTGCTTGCTGTATTAATAAATATCTTAGACTTTCATTGGAATTTGGTCCGTTTCAGTGTCATTCCCTGCCAGAACTCTTACATCTCTGGTAGACAATTGGATAAAATCTCAGAAGTGAAGTTGGGCACTTCCCTCTCAGGTTTGAGCTAATTATAAATTCCCCAAAATTAGGTCTTTGCTTCCCAACAGGTGTGACCCCATTAAGTGACAGAAGAGAAGTGTTGCATGATTCCAGTCCTGACTTAAAATGGCTGTCTTATGGTGATGTTGAGGTGAATGAGAGGAGAGTTTTATGTTGGAAAATGGATAGGTTATACAGTCAAAGGAGAAATGTAGAGATGTGTGTGTGGAAAATTCCTCATGAGAACAACATCTAGAGAAACAAAGAGAACTTGACACCAGGTGGCCAAGAAGACATAACAAGTACAGTTTTAGCTGGGAAAAAGACAGCCAGTACATCAACAAGGTGAGCTCATGGGAAAGTAGTCACATGGGGGATGATAGACAGCTAGTGTCTGCATGCTTTTAGCTGATGAAGGAAGCTGTTCTTCACTATATTCTGCTGTACTCTGTAGTCTGCTGGATTCTGCACACCACATCCAAATATCAACATTTTATGCTATAGGGCAGGAATTTGTAACATTTCAGGGGGGTGGAAAGAGAGTAATTTTTGTCATTTCCAATTTCACCTAAACCTAGCTTGATATGCCACATTTGGAAAAACACATTTTCGGTATTATCTTTTAAATATTGGTTGAAGTGCTTTGTTGCTGCTAAAAATGTGGTTTGTGGAATTGTAAATGAGACACAAATTACATTTAAAAAGGAGAGAAGGAAGGAAGGAAAAGGACAAGCAGTGGTGACCTAGGATCATAATCTCTTCCACAAAGATTTTCCACACAAGCTATGCAACCAAGGTTTCTGATCCCATGGAGGACAATAATTATGTGCAGTTGAATCAATTCATAAAGTCTCTTCAGAACTTCCAGTTCAATATAGGGATGCAGGGGTTAGGGCCAACAGTATGCCCCCTGTGCTGGAATAAAGCTATTGTCAAAATAGGTGGCTGGATAAATCTAGATTTTGTAATAATAATAATAATAATAATAATAATAATAATAATAAATTTTTATTTATATCCCGCCCCTCTGCATAGCAATCGGGGCGGCTCTCCGGTCTGTTGCATCACACCACAGTTGCCATTTTCAATTTCAGTAGTGTAGTTGAGATTCACAGCATGGACCAACACTTGTTCTGTTGCTTTCTGAAATATGCTGAAGATTAAAATTAGAGTTATCTACAAATTTCTTGATTATCTCTGCCTATTGGGTAAGTACAAGGCTAGTGTGTTTTGAACAACTGTGCAGACTGCCAAAGGCAGGTGCATAAGAGATTCCCATGTTTCCATTTCAGTACTTCAGCATAAAACTAAAAGTGAGGACCAATAAAAGCAAGCATAATCTGGCATATATGATAGTCATGAGAACCTACAAGAACAGTGACACCTCTCCCCAGATAGTTTCAACTAGGATGCTTTGTCTTTTCTCTGCTGGTCCCCATATTGAAAAGGAAGTGGGATCATGCTCCCAATCCCTGTCATAGAATCATATAGAATAGACTCACAGAATGAGCCTAACAGCATACAACCTCTATCTCCAGAGGCAGCTGTAAAAATCCATACCAGTGGTATGGTGAATGTATTTCAGTGTTTATTTTATATTTTATATAAAGAATATAAAATATTTATATATTATTATTATATACTTGAAAGGAGGTATACAAGGTGTTGAACACCTTTTGGGGTATAGGGTTGAGCACTCTGGACAGGTTCTTTAAAATCTGAGAATGGAATCACTGCACCCATGACATAGAAGCCATCGGCCATCCCTGTATCCTTCACATTTGCCTGAAGCCTGCGTTGGGAAAACATGACGGCTTCCTGTTTATGGAAACCTATTCAATAATGGTCATATTGGGAATTCATATTTTCCCATGTGTTCAAATTTCCCATATGGGAATTTATATGTTCCCATGCATTGGTATCCCCAGACTAAATGTGCAATGGAAGCTGTGAAACACTGAAGAAAGACAAGGGTCATGAAATCAAGGGCCGTAGTCTAGCCATTTCTAGGCACTGTCTGCTTTACTTCAAGATAGCATGAACAGATTTCTGCAGTGTGTAGAGGCTAGACCTTAGAGTCACTTAAACTCCTTTGCAGCTAATTGTCCCTGATCTTTTGACTCCCAACTTCTAGAAAAACTATTCATAAACAATAAAGAAATGTAAGTAGCAGTTGAACAGTTCAATCTGGCTTTCAGAATACCAGTGAATCAGAATTTGGCATTCATATAGCCATTTTTTAAAAATGCAATAAAGGTAATACATAACCAAGACATCAGTGATGGAAGGATGCATTTCCAATGCCAGCAGTGGTTTTCATTTATTGGTCCTGTTGCAGCCCAGCTGAAAAGTAACTCCTAAAAGAATGTTGAAAGTTGTAACAGAACACATAGAGATATCCAACAAGGAACAGGCACAGAAAGGTCCTCTGGTCCACTTAAGATAAATTGATCTGACAGTGTCAGAAGTGACAGACAGCCACTCACTGCTATGAAAGGGGAAGGCTGACACTCATTGGAATGAAGGGAGAAAAGCACCCCCCCACCCCCCAGGAACAAGAGAGGTAGAGACTTGAAATTGAACACTAGCTGACAGCACAGGACAGTTATCACCAATACTGAGGTCAAGTCATCTTGAATATAGACTGTTGGGGCTGTGTCAAAGCAAGAAAAGTGCTGAAAACATTTTTAGACAATGAATGACAGTCTGGAAGGAAGTGGGTTGAAGTACTGATAGAAGCCAGGATTTAGGACAAATAATGTTGTTTGTGTTACAAAGATTGGTTTGCTTAACTTTTACCAGGAAGCACTGGGCCATATTGTGTCTGCTTATATTGTGCCTGTTTACTGTAGGAGAGCAAGCACAGGTAGTATTTAGCAACTTGCCACTTACATTGATGATACTTCCCCCATGTCATGCAACAAGTCAAAGCAAGAAAAAAGGAAGAATGCAGTCATTGTCTAAACCCAAACTTGGACATGGGGGAAAATAATATTTACATGGGGAAAGGTTATGTGAGAATCTGATAATTTTTCAGAGCTGTTCTGGGAACAAAGTCTTTGTGGGATGACCTATCTGGATTGGGCCAGGGGTGGACTTGTTGTTAGGGAAAATGAGGGCACCATCTTAGACAAGCTGTGGTAGCAGTCAATAGGGTCAGTGAATTGGTTCTGTGTTTTCATCCAACTTTAAAACATCTATTCAAGGTGCAGAGTCTATCCTGGGAATAGGGCTCAGCATTTTGGATGCCTCTTTTAAAATCTGAACAAAGACCAAAAGCAGATCATTACTCTGCTGATTAGAAGCAACCAACACCAGTGCAGACAGCTGATTTTAACTTTTGTAAAAGTTATCTCTCCTCCCTGAGGCTGTTTAAAAATGGGAGAAGAGTGCTTGTGAGTTTCTTCTGCCTCGAGTATCAAAAGAATTTGACTGGCCTCCAGGTACCATGAACCTTGACTTGGGAGTGGAGTGAGTGGCATTTGCTTCTCTGTGTAAGGTAGAAAAATGCCTAGGGGCAGCCATTCTGGTTAAGGAAGACAATCAAACTAATGCTATCGGGCTGAGTTGGAGTCTTTCCATCTTGGTTCACATGAGTGCCAACTTTAAACAAAGCTAAATATCTCCAACATGTCTGTCTTTAACATAACATAAAATAAAGGCTGGCATCCTGTTAGTGACATACCCAGCAATAAGTCTAACTTAACACCTTTGTTGCTCTTTATTTCATAATTGTTGAGAGAGGCATTCACTACTTCCTTTGTGAAGTGACTCCCAGAGGCTGACTATTTTATTTCAGCCTTCCCCTGATATGGCCATGTAGCAGTCAGGGAAATGTTGGGGGCAGCTGAGGATCATCTGGCTATGATCAGATAGATAGATAGATAGACAATTATGTAGACAACCTCCAGGAGTTTTCCAGAAGTCTTGGAGGATGACCAAGAAGATTATCATCATGTTTCCAGCTGTCAGAACATAGCAGGATGATCCTCGATTGCCTCTTGCCCTCCCTTGGTCACTACATGGTCGTGTCAGGTGTGAGTCTTGGAGTGGGTAGGAAAGTGCAGACATTGAGCAGTTCTGCTTGGCAAACTTTATGCTACACCTCACATTTCCTTGATACACAATCTTGGTCAAATTAATTAAGAAATTAATTACCAGATACTCGAGAGAGAGGTGGCATATAGTGTATTGTTTTGAGTGTTGAACACTGGGAGAACAAGATTTAGATTCCCACCCAGCCATAGAAACCCACTGGGTGACCTTGGCAAGTCACCTTCTCTCAGCCCCAAATGACAAACCCCCTCTGAACAAAGGGGGGTTGCAGACTGCCAGAAATAGTGTGAATTCAGTCCACTTTTAGGGTTAGGGTTAGTGCTAGGGAATCATGGGAACTGTTATTTTTCTGAGACATTGAGCCTTCTCTGTCAGACAACTCTGATGCCACAATAAAATACAGTTCCCATGGTTCCCTAACTCTAACCCTAACCCTAAAAGTGGACTGAATTCACACTATTTCTGGCAGTCTGCAACCCCCCAAAGTCTGTCAAGAAAACTCTGTGATACATTCTCCGCAGGGTTGCAATAAGTCAAAATGACTAGAAGGGACACAGGAACAGCTATTATTAGCACTCAAAGGGCTCTTGCAGCACCTTTGAGAATGTGTGAAAAAAGTTGTAGCATGAGCTTTTGTAGACTTCATAGATGCATCTGAGGAAGTAGACCAAGTCTATGAAAGCTCATGTTATAACTTATTTTGCACAATTAGTCTCAAAAGGTAAGCATGATCTGTTTGCATACTGGTATTCCAGACTAGCACAGCTATGTCTCTGAATAGTACTAGTACTATTTAGTACATTTAGCACTAGATAGAAGAAGTGTACTGTATTTGTAGATGGTAACAACTAAACAAAAAACAGCATGAAGATTTTTAGAGTGGTCCATGACAAAGGAATGTGGAATTTGAGGATGACAAAGGTCTTTTCTTTCCTGTCTCTGTATATGCAGCTGCATCACACACTGGGATAGTTAACAAGAATCATGATGGTTATGTAAGGGTATTTTAAAATCCTGAAGTGAGGATGAAGCTTCATGCCTAAGGGCATATAAGCTAAATACTAACCAAAGGAAAAAAACACATGTACACACAAACACACATCTCTTGAGGCAAGGTCATTCTATAAATGCCTCCTGCAATGTCAGTAAAGTGTTTTGGATGTCTTTGATTTTTTAAAAAAAATTATTTGTGAATGTGGGTTAGGGAAGAGATGCTGAAAGTCTTATTAGGAGGATTTTAGATAGTTTTCTGTTCTCAGAATGTCAGTGTAATAGTTACACACTGCTACATCAATTGCTACTTCAAAAAGAAAAAGGAATAGAAAAAGCATCCCCAAGTTTCATAATAATTCAACTGCTTTTAAAGAGCATTTAACAGTAGAAAAATACAAAGAGACTAGGGTGACCTCACTTTCGGTAAATATATGTACGATCAGACTACAAGTCACACACACAAATGAAAAAGCAATGAGAGTCTCAGTGATGTTACTTGCAGGAAAGAAGGGCAGGCCACTTATTCCAGGAAATTATTAATGACCGGGTTTCATCTGAAAGTCCTGGCTTACTTCTCATAACGCTCTTGGAATTTCAGGCAAACAATGAACACTTTCGGTAGAAGATTAACCCAAGGTACTTAGTAAGTGGTGTACAGTTTAGCCATTTCAAAGTAATCTCTTGAAACGTATAAACTCTGCAACAAGCTAATTAAATTCTCTGAAATCCTTAGATCTACCACTTTTGAGAAGGTTTTGGGAGCTTTACTGGAAGAACCTTTATTTTGAGAGAACTTACTTAGAAAAAGAGGATGGGGGAGGAGGAAGAGGAGGAAGGTTCTGTCAGTCTGAAAGAAGAAAATTCTCTCCCCAGTGAGCCACCATTAACCCTAACCTGAATAGCCATCATGGACTTCCATTTGCTAATATGACCCAGTGTCTCCGCCATATGTTGGAACTCTTTTTTTTGGGTGCAATGCAGCTTGTTAAACTAAGGGCCTTTGCAGACTGCTAGAAACAGTGCAAATTGAGTCCACTTTAAGGGTTAGGGTTAGTGCTAGGGAATCATGGGAATTGTTGTTTTTTTCAGAGACATTGAGCCTTCTCTGTCAGAGAGCTCTAGTGCCACAATAAAATACAGTTCCCATGATTCCCTAACCCTAACCCTAACCCTTAAAGTGGACTCAATTTGCACTATTTCTAGCAGTCTGTAAATGCCCTACATTAATTGAAAGCCTCCACATGACTTAATCTGCCCCTGTGGAGCTGGCTCTGACTAGAATAAGGAAAGTATACTCAGATTATTATGTTTACTCCAGGATCAAAAAATGACTGAAGGTCAATTTGTTCAGTCGATTTAGATTTCATTTTTAATAGTGGGAAAACAATACAAGTTGATTTTCTCCTTCTTTTTTCGATGGTGTTGCTTTTCTCTGAGTGGATTCTTTTTCTTTGTATAATCTGAAACTAATCATTTCTACATCATGAAAAATATTAGTTTTCAAATGTTTTTTTATAAATGCAGGGTAAATATCATTATCATTGTTCTATCCTGTTAGCTCTGAATTGAGTGTTACAAAGTTGATATGAGTAAGGGAGAAGGGACAAATGTTAAACTGAAAATAATTGAGATATGGCTATGAATATAAAAGAAAATCAACAAAGTGTTATTTGGGAAATATTGGAACTTCTTTCTTGCAGAGGAAGACAGAAAAACATTTACCCCTTGAGGGTGCAACATGAATCATAACCCATGATCTAAAATAAGAGAAAATCTAATTCATTGAGACATTCCTACATCAGACATTAAACTGTGCCTTGTTTAGAGCCAGAAGCTGGGATTTTTCCAGCTTCCAGGTGTTTCAGGTTGTGTGTTATTTGGGTCTTCAGCATCTACAACTGTTATGTTGCATTTCCTTCTTCTTCTTCTTCTTCTTTTGATTTGTTACTTCCTGCGGCAACTGTTCTTCATGACTATCCTGAATAGATCTACAAAGACTCGAAAAGTTTTGGTTTTTAAATCTGAAGTTAAATAGTTCCTATACACATGTGTACATATTCACACTTAACAACCATAAACCCAAATAATTAAAGGCCTAAGCAGACTGCCAGAAATAGTGCACATTAAACTGAGGCACTGCCCTGGTTCAGTGCTAGGGAATCACAGGAACTGTATTTTTTTTCTGGGACATTGAGCCTTCTCTGTCAGAGAGCTCTGGTGCCACAATAAATTACAGTTCCCATGATTCCCTAGCACTCAGCCAGGGCAGTGCCTCAATTTAATGTGCACTATTTCTGGCAGTCTGCTTAGGACAAACGTTTCAACAGCACTTGGTAATGATACATGTTCACAAATATTTCTTAATAAATATACCATTATTTTTTTATTTGTTGGACTTCAACTCCCAGACTTTCCCAGCCATGTTGAGACCATGCTGACTGAAGGACACAGGGAGCTGTAAAAGTAACTTTTACAATTTCTTCAGCTAGAGCTCAAAGCCTGAGACTCAAGAGGTATGTCCAGTTGGCACTGCAGGACTAACTCTTAGAAGGAAAAACAAATTGGTATATGATTTGGATTCGGGAGCATAGCCCAGCAGTAAGGGAGCAGAAATAGAAATGTGAAGACTTGGTGGAAAATATAAGGAAAACTCAGCTCCTTCCCTGCATTGGGTGCAGGGGACTGAAAGCTTCTTATGAATTATAAATGAGGTACATTGAAAGCACTTTCCTTAGCTCCATGTATTCTTCCATCCTGCTGCTTAGGGAGGATGCTGCTGGGGAATGACATTATTCCCATGGACTGCTTATTCATACCACACAAGGTGCTGCGTGTGGAACATACATATAAGTGAAATAGTTAGAAAATGTTGGCATACATCAGCTAATGCAGATTTGATTGGCTGTCCTGAAAGCCTAAGATTGAACCCCAACACCTGAGCATCAAGGGTAAAGCTTGAGAGTTGGCATCCCATGTGCACTTTAAAAAAATGATTGGCAATAACATTGTTGACAATGCTGAGATATGACAGATAAAACCAGTCCTTTTTTTAATTTAAGAATTGACTTTTCTGTAAAGAAATGCCATGCTCAAGTCCTTCAACTCTCCTGCAAACCTAGTTTTGACCCTGTCAGTGAGCCATAATGGGATCCTTCTTCTCCTGCTATGTCAGCATCTTTTACTCAGGATCATGTAATGGTTTTGCAAGCTCCTAGATGGGAGTGGGAACAAAAACCGATCAGGGATGCCCAGTAGACCTTACATCGGGTCCACTGAAATCGTAAGAACCCCACTTATATCCCCCAACACACAAGCCCATATTTGAGCTCTCCCCTCCTATTCTTTTAGTCTAGTGTTATATACAAGTTGTCCTGAGTTCTATGGTTACTGTTTGGCATATTGTTGAATTCCTGTATTTGTAATTACCAAATGACTTTCATAGCTCAGGTGGCTTTGGAATTAGGTAGGTTACAGTTGTGAGGGGACTTGAGTGTACGTGTCCACCATCCCCAGTTTGAAAGTCCCCCTTAAAGAATCCTGAAGTGGAGGCATCCAAGAGCTTGGGGCTAGCTGCCGATTAGTTTCCGGGCGCAGTACAAGGTGTTGGTTTTGACCTTTAAAGCCCTACATGGCTTGGGTCCATCTTATCTTAGGGACCTCCTCTCCCCATATGATCCCCCTCGCGCCCTTCGGTCCTCTGGGAGGAATCTGCTACAGCCAATAAAAACTAGGCTGTCCCAGACCTTCCAGAGGGCCTTCTCTGCAACCGCTCCCAGACTTCGGAATGGCCTGCCGGACGAGATCCGTCTTATGCTGCTTTTAAGAAAGCAGTAAAGACGGATCTCTTTCGGCAGGCCTTCCCAGAATAACTGTCAGCTGAGAGATGAGTCCCTAATTTGTTATTCTGATTCCTTATGCTATATTGGATGTTTTAATTTATTTAATATTGTATTTTAATTGGTTTGTTATTTAAGTCTGTTTTAAGGGGATGGGAGGGTGGGATTATGGGATGAGGGAATGTTTTTAACTTTGTTGTTTTAAATATTGTTGTAACCCACCCCGATTGCCGCGCAGAGGGGCGGGCTATAAATAAAAAATTATTATTATTATTATTATTATTATTATTATTATTATTATTATTATTATTATTATTTTGTCTTTCCCCAGGTGATAGCAAAGGAATGCAGTGGCTTTTGCCTATTTGGCATCCCTCTATGCCATTCCAGGTTTTCTCAAGCAAGTGGGCTACAGATGGCTCAGCACTGGTCAGTGGGCTGGTATTTTAATGCTCCTTGCTTCTTAACCTGTAACCAATAAAACTATGGCCTTAAAGCACTACACCTGTGCTTCAGCATGGAACACATTCCTCTTTGAATGTGCTTCCAGATTTATTACAGTTGATCAGGAAGTCTGAGATACTTCTCTGAATTCTGTGAGAAAGCTAATGCTTCTTCAAAGGATGGGGGTGGAATTGATAATGTTTCTGTTTCTGTTTATAAGGAATACTCCTAACAATAAACCCTTCGCTGATTGATAATACTGAAAACAGGGTACTTGCGCTCTCTTGAGTTGCTGAAAACTAGCATAAAGGTTTGTCTTCACCAAATCCTTTTGGAACATTAGCATCTTACAGAACTCTTTCCCTTATCCCTCCAAGCTTAGGAAGGCAGGGTGTGTTTCTGTGCCAAATCAGCAGTGATGCACATGAGCAGGGATGCTGATCAAGTGACCATATCAGCTGACTTGTTAAACTTTAAAGCCCTAAGAAAATTACTGGTTTCAAACTTGTGCTGTTTAATTATATGTCACAGTTGTTTAAGGCATGAAGCTCTGTGGTCTCCAGCTTGCATTTCATGAGGCAAATCAGTGCAGCTTAGCCACAGAAAGAAAAGTGTTCTTTGTGCCTTGGGGATAGAATTGTACTTTACAAAACTGTGTGCAAAGCACAAATAAATCCTCCATTTCCACAGCACTTGAATCTGAGGGGCAAAGTAAGGTGCCTTTACTGAAATCCAAACGCATCTACTCCCACTTCTTCCCTGATTGGGAAAATAAAAGCAAGTGTACCACCTTGTAAAAGAGCACCCAAGAAGGAAAGTTAAAGAAGCTGGGCATTCCCTGTCTCTCCATAATTTGAGCATTGTCTTTCCTGTCTCATTTGAGATTTTCTGTGGAGGCCACTTGTGCAAAAGGAATGGTTGGTGTCTGTTGCATTCCCTGAGAACTTAAAATGTAACTGAAGTTGAAAAGTTTTGCCAGGTTCGTTCATAAGTAAAATATTTCATGAAACATTTACGTAGGATTAGTTTAACTGTGTGTCATTTCTTCTATATTCAGTCCTTTAGGCATTAAAAGAATCAAGCGTCTCTGTTTCTCTACATTCTCTCTCATTTGGAAGGCTTCTCTTTGCAAAGTGAATGCCCATTTCCAACAATGTAAACAATGTAAATGCTTACCTACAACATCATCACAGAGGGGGCCATGTTTTCTTGAATCCTCCCAGGCTGACACGGTGGCTTTAGGCAACTATTCAGAGCAGGCCTGGACCCAAGTGTCATGGTAGCATCACCATCACAAGATTTAGAATGACTTCTGGCATGATTTTCACACCACATCTCAGAGGAAGTCTCAAGGGACTACAAACCCACATCTTGTAGGGCCTTTTTCATTGACTGTTTGTTCCACTTTGACATCACTTTAAATGCCATGGCTCAATGCTATGTAATTCTGGGTATGGTATTTTGTTATGGCACCAGAGCTTACAAAACTGCACTGGTAACCTCACTACTAGACTTCTGCAATGCACTCTACGTGGGGCTACCCTTATACCTAGCCTGGAAACTGCAACTAGTACAAAATATGGCAGCCAGGTTGGTCACCGGAACATCAAGGAGTGATCATATTACACCCGTTTTGAAATCTCTCCAATGGCTGCCTATTTGGTTTCCGAACTCAGTATAAGGTGTTGGTGATGACCTTTAAAGCCCTACATAGCCTGGATCCAACCTACCTAAGGGATCTCCTTCCTCCATACAATCTGCCCCGTGCCCTCAGGTCCTCTGGGAAGAAGTTGCTCCAACTGATAGAAACTAGATTAGTGGCAACCTCCCAGAGGACATTTTCTGCCACCGCTCCCAGACTGTGGAACGCCTTGCTGGAGAAGATCCATCAGATAACCAGTTTAGATGGCTTTTAAAAAGCCATCAAGATGAATCTCTTCTGTCTGGCCTACCTGGAATAGATTATCCATTTAACCTGGTCTCCCTCCCGTCAGACATCCTTTGCACATCTTTATTTGTATCCCAGAGTGCTTATTGTTTTAATTTTACATTTTTTAACTGATATGTGCATTTAATATATTTTAATGGGGGGTGTCATTGTTATTTGTTAATATTGTTTTAATGTTTTATTGTCTATTATAGGGGGTAGTGTTATTTAATTTAATTTTATATGTAAGCCGCCTTGATTGCCACGGCAAAAGGCAGGGTATAAAATAAATTATTATTATTATTATTATTATTATTATTAAAAGAAAAATTCCCATCACGGTCCATTTGTTCTCCTTCTCTGCATGCACTCTGATGGCTGTTGACTACTAGGGTCATAAGAACATCATCAAAGGCAGTCTCAGATAAGATACAAATTATATCAGCAAATTGTAATATGTTCTGGAAAGTATGAAAAATAACAACAGAGAAACAAACATAGTCAAGGAAGGGGAAAGGATCTGCAAACATTATAAACCACATACATTCACTGCATTTTAATAGACATTTGTTCTTTTATTATCTAATTTAAACAATGAAAAGAAGCAGCTCAAAATTCCTCTCTGGACTAGGCAAACTAGCTCTAGATTAGAAATATCACAGCATAACTACGTGTTTGTGTTCTCACCTTAGATGCTAAATACAGTCATACAGTTTCAGATAAATCTTTGCTGAATATAAGAAGATTAAGGGAAAGCTAATCAGGGCTTATAGTTAATATACTTGATCTAAGCCACACATGGCAAGGAATTTGACCCACTATTAGAACAGCTCCCTTGGAAATGAAATTTCAAATGCAACACTATCTGTACAGATGTTGCATACAGATATACTGTCTCTATTCAACTTGCCTGCAGAATGATTATGAATTATAAATAACAAAAACCACAGTTGTGTTTATATAGCAGACTACTCACATATTGAGGCAATTGTGACTTGGTGTCTGTTTATAAAATAAATGTGACAGAGTCTGATTCAAATAAAGATCCACCATTTTAGCAGTATAACTTACAAATGGAAAGGGGGAGGGAATGAGTCATCCTAGTGACTTTGACTTCTTCATCCCAGTCTGAGGAAGGATGGAGACGCAGGCACTTCTGTGTGCACCTTGCCTGCTGAAGTTGAAGCCAGTCTGGTGTAAAGCTGGGTTGAAAATGGGTGAACTCTGGCCTCAAGGCTTTCCCAACCCATGGAGATTTTGGACCCTGCCAGCAGAAGGTCCAAGTCCCTGTCTGTTCCTGAAGCCAGGCTGGGAAAGAGGATCCTCATTGGCAGCAGTCAAAGACAGTGGAAATTCCTTCTTGTCTTCTTAGGCAGCATGTGACAGAATTGCTAGTCACACCTGGCTTCCTGGCAGCCAGATCAGGCTATGAACTGCCCAGGCTCAGTGCTAGGGAATCATGACTTATAGTTTATTGTGGCACCAGAGCTCTCTGACAAAGAAGGCTGAATTTCTCACAAAACTACGGTCCCCAGATTTCCCTAGCCAGGGCAATTAAAGTGGTCTCAAATGGGATTATTTCTCTAGTGTATTTTGGACCAACAAAAGGTACAGAGTATTTAAAAGCCTGTAATTGTTGTTGTTAATGTGGGGTGCAATGTTAGTTTCCCAGGGTGTTAACCCTTTTAAAGGTAAACTAAAATATGCAGGTATGAGAGTTAAACATGTTAGAGGTAAACTTTCATCAACAGAGCAGCAAAAACGTAGGTCAGACTATATTTTAATATGCTTTCCTAAAGAATAAAGACTAACTCAAAAAATGACAAATATGTAGTTTGTGGTTTTTTAAAAACTTCCCAAAGCTAAATAAAAATATTCTGAGGGCGTTTTCACACTAAGGTCCCTAAAGCCGCCTGGAGCCTTTCCGGAACGGCTCGTGCCGCTCATTCCGGAATGGCTCCGGCGGCGGCAGCCTAATTCCTTTTGAAAATCGGAATTACCTTTCCGCCGCTGATGCTGGAGTTAGCGCTGTTTCGGCCGGAGTGAGGCCGGACTTACTGCTCCGTGCGTTTGAACACACGGAGCAAGGAGCCGGACGGACGCAGGGATGGCACCGGAAGGGGCGGGGTTTGCTGCGGCGTGCGTGTGAACAAGCTGGAAATGGAGCCGGAGTGGGGCCGGACGGAGGTAGGATTGCGTCCTCCTAAAGCCCCGTGTGAAAACGTCCTGAGTGTTATAGACATCACCTGAAGGCTTCTTTCAAAATACATCCAGGGATGACTTTTTCTTTCACCAGCCTTCACTTTTCTTATGATCTCCAATTTGCAATGCTAAGTATATCCTACTAATTGAGGCACACATGTAATTGCTGGTTTCATAATATTGAATGTGCGCGCAATAACACATTTTGTTAAAACACAGGCCTCACCTCGTTCAGAGAAGCTGCAAAGATTAATTATTTTCCACTTAAATCTTTGGTCTGCACATTATTTTAACAAGAATTCAAGAGATATTTATTCAGATATTGGTTTTAATACACTGAACAATGTTGTTTGTTTTAAACAGAAAACTACAAATCAAATTCAAACCCTAGTGGAACAATGAGTCATCTTTTTCAATATGCCCTACATTTGTATGCAGACTCAAGGGAGGCTATTTGATTGAAATAAGCCCACAAATAGATTTTTTGAAGCTAGCAGTCAGTGGAAGAGGAGGTATTAGACCCAAGCCTCTATGATCTCACCTGAGCATTTGACAGAAAACTGCTCATTCCAAAATTCAGCCAAAGAGATTACCTTTCCCTCCATTCCACTGTATTTCATTTTGCATTACACTGCTCAAAAACAGAATAAATTATGACTAAAGTTCAGTGACTGAGGGATTATTGAGAAGTTAGGTTTAAAAAGCAGTGAGAAGCCCCCTTAATTCCTCCTGAAAAGAGACTTTAATAACGTGCTTCTGATATTTTGATAATGAGGAAGAGGTGAGCTCTATAATGGAGACTGCATGTAGCAACTGACTGCCATGTTCATGCTTGTTATTTGTTGAAAGATTGGATCACATCATTGAGGCTGATGAATGAGGGATTCATCCATCACTGGGAATAATGCATTGTGGCACAAGTAACCTTTCTTTTAACAGGAAGGAAAGTGCTTATTTCAAAAGCTGTGCCTTTCATTTTCTTGCTAGGAATGAAATTTTGTCTTTAGCTTAATAATATTTTTGAAGTATCCCTGAAGAATTAAATGCTTACATTTGAATGCAATATATGCCAAGATGAGCCCTGAAGCTTTATTTTCATTGTGATGGCACTATCTTCATTCAAGATGATGTATAGACTTTGGAGCATTTCTACTTTCAAGATTTCAACAGGAAGAAATGTACACTTAGGCAGGAAAAATGAAGTGCAGAGATACAGAATGAGTGACACCTGGCTTGACAACAGTACATGCAAAAAGGATCTAAGAGTCTTGTAGTAGACCTCAAGCTGAACATGAGTTAATAGTGTGTTGTGGCAACTAAAAAAGCCAATATGATTCTAGGCTCCGTCAATAAGAGTATAGTGTCTATACTGAGGGAAATAATAGCACCACTCTATTCTGTTTTGGTGAGACCTCACCTGGAATATTATGTCCATTTCTGGGCACCACAGTTCAAGAGGGATATTGACAAGCTGGAGCATGTCATAGAATCAGAGAATCATGGAGTTGGAAGAGACTACAAGGGCCATCAAGTTCAATTTCCTTACGTAGGAGAGAGACCAAAATAGTAAAAGGCCTGGAATCCATGCCCTATGAGAAGTGGCTTGGGGAACTGGGTATGTTTAACAAAGAAAAGAAAAGAGATGACACAATGGCCATGTCTAAATATTTGAAAGGATGTCATATTGAAAATGGAGCAAGCTCATTTTTGCTGCTGTAGAGACTAGGGGGCTAAGCAGACCACCCTGAAGGAGCGGCTCTGCATCGCCCTTTTGCTCACTGGATCAGGACCATGGCAACCACATGCCACAGCCCCCTATCCAGCATTTTTTTGGCTCCAAAATAAGTGGCAAAATGTCACTCCTTTTGGGGGTGAAAAAAGTGCCCTTTTTGCCATAGCAGTGGCTCTTCCACATTTCTGCAGCATGGGGCATATAAACGTCATGCTGCAGAAATATCGTGACACTGCCTGCCATCCGGTCGGGTGCGCAGTGTGACTCCAGCTTGGGGTTGGAGACGGGGCATGCAGCATGCAGTGGGCATGCCCCCATGCCACCCCCAAGCTGGCTCTTATTGCTGGTCTGCTTTCCCTCTTGGACATGGAACAATAGATTCAAACTAAAAAAAAGAGAGGTTCCACCTCTATATTTGGAATGAATTCCTGATAGTAAGTAAGAATTGTTTGAGAATGGGATATGCTGGCTTGGGATGTGGTGGAGTCTCCCTGTCTGGAGGTTTCTAAACAGATGACCATCTATTGGGAGTAATTTGAATGTGGACTTCTGCATGGTTTGACTGGATTGACCTTGTGGTCTCTTCCAACTCTGTGATTCTATGATTCTATGTCAGTTGAAGCCTGAATACTAGATGAGTAGTATGGAGTTCATGATACCACTTATATGTTATTTCTAATGTGCAGAGACGTACCAGATGGTGTTATGGTAAGAGGGATTCAATCTGATACACACCAACCTGAATCTTCTGCTATAGTAGTTTTTCTGTTTAGATACACTACACCAAACCCCTGGATTTCTCCATTATTTTCTATAATATCTGTAAAATATACTTCAACACAACCAGGACATTTCTTTTCCACATAACTGTGTCATGTGTGTATGTGTATGTGTGTGTATTGTCTCTATGGCTGTCACTTGCTTTCCTACATGTCAGTCAAAGCTGTGACTCTGCTCACTGGCTAAGAACAATGAAAAAGGCATGAGCTGATTTCTCATAAAGTGATTTGGCATGATGCTACTTGTACATTCCACTTCTTACTTCTACTTCTCTTTATATTCCTACTCCCCCTCTTAATCCTTTTCAATATGTTATACTATCTTGAAATTTTGCAATGTTCTCTTTTGTTAAAGTACGGCAACCTGTACTTCAGCATGGAACAAATTCTCCTTTGAATGTACTTTCATATTTATTGCGGTTGAGGGGTAGTTTGAAATACTCCTCTGAATCCTGTGAGAAAGGTAATGCTTTTTCAATGGGTGAGGGTGGAATTAATAATGTTTTTAGTTTATAAAAAATACTCCCAACAATAAGTCCTTTCAGTGCAATGTGTACCATTGAAAACAGGATATCTCTCTGCTTCTTGTTTGCATTGTCAAAAACAAGCCATAAAGGTTTGTCTTCACCAAATCCTTTTGGAACATTAGCATCTTACGAAACTATTTTCCTTATCCCTCCAAGCTTAGGAAGGCAGGGTGTGTTTCTGTGCCAAATCAGCAGTGATGCACATGAGCAGGGATGCTGATCAAGTGACCATATCAGCTAACTTGTTAAACTTTACAGGCTTCATGAAATGACTGGTTTCAGACTTGTGCTATTTAATTATATGTCACAGTTGTTTAAGACATGAAGCTCTGTGGTCTCAGTTTCATGAGGCAAATCAGTGCAGGTTAGCTACAGAGAGAATGTGTCCTTTATGCCTTGGGCATAGAATTATACTTTACAAAACTGTTTGCAAAGAACAAATACATCTCCCAGTTCCACAGCACTTGAATCTGAGGGGCAAGGTAAGGTGCTCTTAATGAAATCCTAACTCACCAATTCCTACTTCTTTCCTGTTTGGGAAAATACAGGCAGACCTATTACCTTATAAAAGAGCACCTAAGATAAGAGGAAAATTAAAAAGAGGCTGGGCATTTCCTGTCTCCCCATAATTTGAGCATTGTTTTTCCTGCCTCATTTGAGATTTTCTGTGGAGTCCACTGGTGTGAAAGGAATGGTTGGTGTCTGTTGCACTGAGAACTTAAAATGTATCTGAAGTTGAAAAGTTTTGCCAGGTTCATTCATAAGTAAAATATTTCATGAAACATTTACACAGAGTTTGTTTAATTGTGTGTCATTTCTTCTATATTTGGTCCTTTAGGCATTATAAACAGCAAATGTCTCTTTCTTTCTCTCTGCAGACATTTGGAAGGCTTCTCTTTGCAAAGCAAATGCCCCCTTTCCATCAAAAATGAAAGCCTTGCAACCAGCACCAGGGCACTCAAATATCTTTGGAGAATTGAACCCTGTCACACTACATTTCATAATTCTTTGGTATCATTGGAATGATTCATCCTGATAGCGACTGCAGGCAAGTGACAAAATACTGCTGTATTAGGCAAATTAAAACAACCCCCCCCCCACACATCTGCTTCTGCTTGTTTTCTCCCATTTTGACTCATTTCTGAGCAAAAGCATATGGGGTATACAATGCACCTGAAAGAGGGCTTGTTGAATCCAGCTTCTATTAACCACTTTTAAATCTTATTGAGTTGTAGTGCTTTAGTGAAAAGCACAGCTGCATGAGGAAACGGGGGCTTGAATAAACACCTGGTTTTCACACACACATACACTAATGTAGCCCTCTGCACCATATCCAGTTCTGTTTTGGGATGACCCTCAACCCAGAGGACCAGATCTTTAGGATGAGGAGGCCAAGCAAGACTTGTGGTTTGGTGCAAATAAACTGGCTGCTTTCACTTGTATCAGCAGACTACACTGAATACAATTCATCTATTTCAATGGAAATTTTTAGCATATCCTTTGTTTTCTCATACTGAATCATATAAGGCAGTGACACACACTTAAGTACTGTAAGGTATTTACCCAACATTTTCTAGTACATTTGATTAAATTAACAAAGGAACCTGAATCAGAGTTTTGAGAAGGACAGCTTCCACTAGCTGTTGGAAGAGCATAGACATGACTGCATTATCACTTTTTAATTTAGTACTGAATTGTTCACTTGTAAGTTTAGGATATTGTCAAAATTTTAGATCGTCATTATCAGCACTATCATTTTCAGAATGAGACCTATTTCCATATTTGCTAACAACATATGTTTCCAGGAAAGAAGGTGCCAGGTAGCTGCCATAATCTAAGAAAGTATATTATATTGGAATCAGGTTAGTTGGTCCAAAGTGGCATAAGTCTTGTTTTGTGTGCTTTAATAATAAAATAAGGTAGAAATCTGAAGAAGTCCATAGGTAGATAATAATTTGAAATGTGGTGTTAGAGGAAAATACCCTAGACTGCCAAAAAAAAAAAAAAAGCAAATAAATAGGTCCTATAGCAAATTGAGCTTGCATTTTTCCTAGTAGCTAAGATGACTAAACTGAGACTGTTGTACTTTGGCTATATCATGAGAAGACATAACTCACTAGGAAAGGCAATGATGCTGTGCTAAGTAGAAGGCATTAGGAAAAAAGTAAGGGGGGTTGCAGACTGCCAGAAATAGTGCAAATTGAGTCCACTTTTAGGGTTAGGGTTAGGGTTAGGGAATCATGGAGACTGTAGTTTATTGTGGCACCAGAGCTCTCTGACAGAGAAGGCTCAATATCCCAGAAAAAAAACAATTCCCATGATTCCCTAGCACTAACCCTAACCCTAAAAGTGGACTCAATTTGCACTATTTCTGGCAGTCTGCAACCCCCCTAAGACTCCATTACAGATGGATAGATACAGATGGATAGTGATATGATAGCCTTGTTTAAATATTTGAAGGGATGTCATATTGAGGAGGGAGCATGCTTGTTTTCTGCTGCTCCAGGGAATAGGACCCGGAACAACGGATGCAAGCTTCAGGAAAAGAGATTCCACCTGAACATTAGGAGGAACTTCTTGACAGTGGGAGCTGTTCGACAGCGGAAGATGCTCCTTTGGAGTGTGGTGGAGTCTCCTTCTTTGGAGTCTTTAAACAGAGGCTGGATAGCCATCTGCTGAGGGTGCTTTGATTACAAGTTTGATCCCTGGCATATGGGGGTGGAGGTGGAAAATTGCTGGTCCCACATATCAGATAGCTTGGAAAGCAATGTTTAGGAACAAGCTGCATGACCTGACAAACCTAATTGCAGAAGTAAGAAAGAATAGGTCAGTGCCTCAACCAGTTTTAATTCTTTCCCCCATTGATACTGTTTTCTCCATACTGCTCGTGTTGACAGATGGATGGCTATATTCATCACTGAATCTGACTCAAGGGCATTCAAGCAGTTATCCTGTACCCACTTAGCTGGGATTAAAATCCACTGAATTCAATAAAACCTACTTTTGAATTGAGATCTGTAGGATTGTGTTATCCATTGCAGACTTACCTGGTGTGTTGTAATGTCTTAATCTTACCATCATGAGGATTTATTCCTCTACCTCTTTTCTCAAAACACTGTATTGTTGTTTAGACTCTTAAGTATCACAAACTTATTTAAATTCTAACAGAGATAGAACATCTTGTTCACACACACACATACACGAAGCTTCAAACATTTCTTTCACACAACTGTCTTGAATTCTAACAAACTATTATGAATCTTTCATGGTAGTCTCATGGCATTGTTGTTTTCCAGAGTTTGTACAGAAATGATATGGCTAGAATTTGGAGTGGGTTACAATCCTTGCAGTTAATTTGCATTCCCTTGCCCTTCAATTTTTGAAGCTCATGTGTGTCTTGATCAAATGTTGAAAAACTGATCTTGGCTGCTGAATATGTGCTTTAAATAAACATTGAACAAGAAGCCTTGTGGTACAATGATGCATATGATTCGGAGGTTGGCAAAAAGGCTCCTTCAAAGTGTTTGGACTAGAGCTCTTAAAATTTAACAAATATATGGTTACTGATTAGGGATTATGGAAGTTACAGGCTAAAACAATCTGGAGGGTACCAGAGTGCCTACACAGTTGCTAGCACACACACACACACACACACACACCAATTTGAATAGTCAAATTTCCTACTAAAACCAGAATTTTATTTATTTATTTATTTATTTTCTATCCCACCTTTCCCCATGAAGGGACCCAAGGCGGCTCACAAATCAGATTCTGAAAAACAATATCACAATAAAACAATTAAAAACATCAGCTAAAAACAATATAAAATACAATCATTAAAACCACAATATCCATATAAAATCTGTCCCATCATTTAGCATTATGCATTAAAAGCCTGTATGAAAAGAGCCATTTTTTACCTGCTGGCGAAAGGCATTCTAGAGGGCAGGAGCAGCCACTGAGAAGGCTCTCTTTCATGTCCTCACCAGGTGAACCTGTGATGGTGGCAAGACTGAGAGAAAGCCTTCTCCCAAAGATCTTAGGGCTCTAGGTGGTTTGTATGGGGAGATACAGGGGGGATGCAGACGAGGGCGTCCAAGACTCCCTGGTCCGCAGCGCCGCGGGGCCAAGGCAGCCTCACCACGGCGCTTCCCCACCGAATCTAAAAGGAGCGCCAAATTGGCACTCCTTTTAGATTTAAGGGAAAGTGTGCCCCAAAAGCGGCGGGCGCACTTTCCCTGACTCAAACGCCGCGGCGAGTGCGGTCGCCACGGCGTGAGGTCAACCTGGAAGTGCCGGCCGTGCGGATGGCCGGCGCTTCCAGGGGCGACCTCAGGAAGAGGAAGGGGCGCCGAACATGCGGCTGCCCCTCCTCTTCCGGGCCCGGAAGACGACCCAATTAGTCATCTGCTGAGGCCCACAGACTCTCAAATAATCTGGACCTAAGCCATGTAGGGCTTTATAAATCCAATTCAGTTGTAGTGGAATTCAGGACAGAAGAAACCCATGGGACCAAAAGGAATGGGATTTAAGAAGCCCAAGACCATACATATCCTTATGGTCACCTTGGAGCATTAACTTTAGAGCATCAAAGGCATACTTCTCTGCTCCAAATAAAAATACCATCCCCTTGGCAATGACAACGACATTAATTTTTCCTGTTATATCCAGTTTTCAGCCAATAATTGCAAATAATCAGCAAGACTGAAGATGATCAAATTGGTCGAGGGAATAACTCGTGGATATCATGCCAATATTTTAAAAGTTTTCTGGGTTAACTGAACATTTGCTAACTGTTATGGTGTAATCCTTAATCTTCTGGAAGGAGTGCATTCTAGGAATGCTCTGGGAATCCTATGATGAGAATAACAATGATAATATGCATGATGCTGTAAAGATCTGCAGATGGATAGGGATAGTATAGCTTTACAAGTTTTGTTGGGTTGCAACTCCCAGAAGCCCTAGCCAGTATTAGCCAGTGGTGAGGACTGTTGGGACTGTTGGGAGTTTTAGTCCCAACAGGATGTGGTGGTTTACCTGATTTCTACCCCTAATCTGTGGGTTGGGACATGGGACTTAGGTTACTCATGACTAACCTGAATTCTGTTTTGGCAGAATCTGTAGATGAGGTTTCCAGTAACTCCGTTGATGGCAATTTACTGGATCAGCTCCAATCTGTTAGTACCGATGACGTGGACAAGCTGCTTGGAGAGGTAAGGAAGACGACTTGCCCCCTCGATCCTTGTCCATCTTGGCTGGTCGTCCAGGGAGGGGGCGCATTGAGAGTATTCCTTCGGGATACGATCAATGCATCCTTCAGGGAAGGCATTGTACCATCCTGTTTAAAGGAGGCGGCGGTTAGGCCTCTCCTGAAAAAACCTTCCCTAGATCCCCTGGACAGAAACAACTATAGACCAGTCTCCTTGCTTCCTTTTCTTAGCAAGGTGATCGAGAGGGCAGTTGCTTCCCAACTCCAGACAGTCTTGGATGAAACCGATTATCTTGATCCATTTCAAACCAGCTTCAGGACAGGATTTGGAGTGGAGACTGCCATGGTTGCTCTGACCGATGACCTCCGCCTGAATATCGACAGGGGTAGTGTGACCCTGTTAGTGCTCTTGGATCTCTCTGCAGCTTTTGACACCATAGATCATGCCATCCTCTTGGATCGCCTGAGAGAGCTGGGAATCGGAGGCACTGCTTTGCAGTGGTTCCGTTCCTTTCTCTCGGGCAGATCTCAGAGGGTGAGGCTCGGGAACAGTTGCTCGTCCAAAATAGAGCTTAATTGTGGCGTCCCTCAGGGCGCCATCCTGTCCCCGATGTTATTTAATATCTACATGAGACTGCTGGGAGAGATCATTCGGAGGCATGGAGCTCGGTGTCTTCAGTACGCTGATGACACCCAGATATATCTCTCCATGACCAGATCATCGTCTCAGACTTCAGATGGTGTCTCTCCTCTTAATGAATGTCTTAGAGCGGTAATGGATTGGATGAGGAAAAATAGATTGAAGCTAAATCCAGACAAAACGGAGGTACTCACAGTCACAGGCCCGAAACCAGGTTTGGGAATACAGTCTCCAGTCCTGGACGGGGTCACACTCTCCATAAAGGACTGTGTTCGCAGCTTGCGGGTGCTCCTTGACTCATCGCTTCACATGACTAGTCAGGTGAATGCGGTGGTCAGGAGTGCCTGTTATCAGCTTTGGCTGATACGCCAACTACGCCCTTATCTGGACATGAGGGATTTGGAAACTGTAGTACATGCCCTGGTGACCTCACGATTAGATTACTGCAATGCACTCTACATGGGGCTACCCTTGTGCCTAACTCGGAAACTACAATTAGTGCAAAACATGGCAGCCAGGCTAATTACTGGAACATCAAGGAGGGAGCACATAACACCAGTGCTTAAATCCCTCCACTGGCTGCCAATTAGTTTCTGGGCACAGTACAAGGTGTTGGTTTTAACCTTTAAAGCCCTACATGGCTTGGGTCCATCTTATATCAGGGACTGCCTCTTCCCGTATGATCCTCCCCACGCCCTTCGGTCCTCTGGGATGAATCTGTTGCAGCCAGTAAAAACTAGGCTGTCTCAGACCTCCCAGAGGACTTTCTCTGTGACTGCTCCCAGACTCTGGAATGGCCTGCCGGAGGAGATCCGTCATATCACCACTCTTGCGGCTTTCAAGAAAGCATTAAAGACGGATCTCTTTCGGCAGGCCTTCCCGGAATAACTTCTGGCTCCAGGAGACAGCTATATTGCCCTTCCCCCTGCTGCTCATGTTGTATTTGTTGTATTGTTATTTATTTTGTTGTCTTTGGAGCATGTTGTTTTAACTAATAATTAGTTTAATACTGTTTTAAGGGGTGGGAGGGTTAGATGGGTATGTGATTATTTTTAATTTCTGTATCTTCTGTTTTTTAATTGATGTAACCCGCCCCGATTGCTCCGCAGAGGGGTGGGCCAAAAAATAAAATTTATTATTATTATTATTATTATTATTATTATTCCATTGATTTCAATGATTCTATTTTATTCAATCTGGTTTATGTTAACCATTCCCTTCCCCTGCACTAAATAAACACTTGACATTATTTTTAATCTGGGCCTCATCAAATTATTTTTATAAATAAGTGTATAAATATTATACATAAATATCTCTTAATTGACCACTGCACCCCCATATATATCCACATACTTGAAATGCATGTTGACATTTTCATCATGGTAGGATTACCTAATAGGAACAACCATTGGTGATGACAACACAAACAAAAACTTGAATGCCTATGGGAAAAATAGGCACTTACTGTTACTAAATTGAATGAACCAGTTTCAATTGGGAGATCAAAGCCTCTGAGTCTGAAACAGTAAGGTGGATGAGAAGGGAAGAGTCAATTAACATGAGCTCAAGTTCTGTTACCCAGTAATAAGATCACATGGAAATAGGATGATGAACAGGACCAGTTTATGGCAATAATAGCAATGATGATATTTATTTACAGTGTGTGTGTGTGTGTGTGTGTGTGTGTCTATATGCCTCCAAGTCATAAGTTGATGTATGGAGACTTCATGATATTTCATAGGGTTTTCTTAGGCAATGAAAACTCAAAGGCATTAGTTTCTGAAAATACCCTTGGTATATAAACTGGATAGAATTATTTCTTTCTCTTCCATGAATGCTAGACCAGTGAGTAAACCAATAAAACAGATTGGCTATAGATTCTAGACAGATAAAAGGATGTACTGAATATATGAAGTATGATAATGGGCATGAGTTTAGATGGCTTTGAAGTATATTTGCCAGTTTCATGGGAGACAGGCCTATCAGTTTCTAAAGGGGAAGCTGTTGTGACTAAATCTGAAACAAAGAGCACACTAGCATCTTAACAAACTATCAATCCACTTCCTTTATGAATGGAGTAAATTCTTGGAGGAAATTCAGTTTCCCAGCTAAAGTAATATCCTTCAAAATCAACAAGACTCGTTGACTAACGTACTCCGTTCATTTCAATGGGTCTATTCTAGTTGGGACTAAAATTAGATTTCACTCTCAAGTACATGTAGTTGGGGGTAAGTAGTAGACCATAATGTACGAGTGAGTTTAAAATGCCACATTACTAGCAGTGACAATTACATTTACAAAACCACTCTGAAATCAAGAGGTATGCAAGCCATTACTGCTAAATGCACCTCCATGTTTAGAAGTGGTATACCTCCACTAAGGATAAACAATAGTGAAAGAGAGTGGCTTTCATGCCCCATTTATCTTTTATTTTTATGGCTGAGGGAGAAGTATCTGGTTCCCTATTGACAGAAACAGGATGCAGGGTGATATCTGAAAGCTCCTATCTCCCTGTATGACCCTATGAATGTATTACAGCAGGGGTAGGCAACCTGTCCCCTTTAAGGTCCGAGGGACTTCAGCTCCCAGAATCCCAGGAGCTATTGGCCAATATGGGACTATTGGCCAACATGGCTGAGGCTTCTGGGAGCTGAAGTCCCTCAGCCCTTAAAGGGGAAAGGTTGCCTACCCCTGTATTACAGTCTTTGTGGGAAAGCTTCCTTTCTGTCCCACCACTCTCCCTGGCTTGTCTGGTGAGGACACAGGAGAAAGTCTTCTTGGTGGCTGCTTCTCAGCTATGGACCGCTCTCTTTTCACCTGCAGACCAATAACTCCCTGTTGAAACAGGGCATGCAATTAGGTGTGCTGTGCTTTCTTTCTTTCAATGTAATATGTAATTTTTATTACATTTTATTACATTTTCAATGTAATATTTATCTGTTTTTAATTGTGCTTTAAGATAGTATAGTAAAAGCAATGTTTTAATTAGATTGATGGTTTAATGCTTTTTAAATGTTTGTACAGTTTTAACTTCTATTGTAAGTCACTCTGAGTCTCATTTGGGAGGAAGGTGGTATAAAATAAAATAAAATAAAATAAAATAAAATAAAATAAAATAAAATTGGAATAGAGATGGACTCTGGGTCTGCTCCAGCAAGGTGCTCATAGGATTATCTGATGAAATGAAAAAGTTAAAGTTTACATAGGATTAGAGCTTGGAAAAAATTATTGTTTTAGCATTCCATTCCAAGAACATAACATCTCTGAGAGCTGTAGTCCAAAAAGTAACTTCTGCAAACTCTGCACTGGAAGAGTGTGAGCTGATTGCATGAGCTTAAGGAGCTAATTCGGAGCCCTGCCCCAGTTTCTGTCTCTCCTTTTAAAATTGTGTTCAACTGCTCTCTGCACCTGCTGAGAAAATGAGCTCAGAAAATTGCTAAAGAGTTGGAGATGGCACTGTGGAAGGTCACATTGTAAAACTACCTTCCTCTGAATACCTGAAGATAGCAAATTCAAGCATCAGGCCGAGCATGAGAGATGTCTACCTTATGCATTTCATTTAAAGCCATAAAAAGGCAATTTACCACTTTGCGCAAAGGTCTCTAGGTTTATCAGTCACACTTTTTTCCTCACAAGGACAAATACCAGAAATAGGGCTATGGAGTCAATCTACTCTGCTATCCCCAATTCTGTGAGCAAATACATCACACATGACCCACTGCTGGTACCTTCTTGTCAATGAAAATAACAGGATAGGGCCCAGGCTATTCCTGAGATAGCAACTGCTTTTTTCTTTTTCATGCACTATCAGCAAAGGTGTACAAGACAGGCTGTTTCAAAAGGTTTTACTTGATAACTGAAAAAAAAAAAAGCAGAGGTACTTGAAAATGTAATTCTGCTTGATAAAAGACAGCTATGTTGATTGACTTAAACTAGGAAACATGGGACTCACTGTTGGGTATGGAGAGCTAGAGAGACGTGAAATCAGACAGTGACCAATTTCTGTCTGATAGGGAACAAGGCAATTTCATGTATAGGTTGAGTCTCTTATCCAAAATTCGTGGGACCAAAGGCATTTTGGAATTTGGATTTTCCCCCCAGATTTTGGAATATTTGGGTATATATATATAATGAGGTAACTTGGAAATGGGATCTAAGTCTAAACATGACATTCCTTTATGTTTCATATGCCTCTTATACACATAGCCTGAAGGAAATTTTATACACAAAATTTTTAATACTTTTGTGCATGAAAATAGCTGCTTTTAAAAGGAACATTGGGCAGGAAACAAAAAAAGTCTTTATTCAGAACAGAACTTAGACTGGATAGTTATTCATCTGAGTTTCTTTTTAAAGCACAGAACTGAGCAGCTTTCAGTGGAAGCTTATCCTGGCAAGTGTGTTGAGCATGACTTGAGCTAAGATGTGAAAGGGGTACATGGAAAAGTAATCACAATTGTATAATGCACAGTATGAGAAGGAGCGCAAGTTGTCATCCACTGTTGTAGGCAATGTGTGCTGAGCATACATGTGCATGTGAAGTGAAAGAGGCAGATGCAGAAGTGTGAGATGATGACTGACAAAATTACAACAGGGTAGATGTATATTTTGCATGACAACCACTTATTATAGTGTGCTCTGACTGGCTGAAATCACATCTATGTCCGGCAAAACACATAATATCTGGACTGAGGCTGGAGGTGGTGGCATCATCAGATGCATTTTAAACATACACCAAGCTTTAGTGCTTGTGTGGATTCTGCAGTTGCTCCCACCGTGCATCATTTTCCATCTTCGTGGGTAACTTTGACATCTTTGCAAATAAGCAAGCTTCACATTTGAAGCAAATAAGCAAGCTTCACATTTGAAGCACTCATTCATTTATTGCCCTGTGGATACTTTGGTTATAGAACAGCCCATTCACTTTGGCATCCTTTTCTCTGGAAAACCAGTTTCTTTAAGTACTATAGGGCAGGGGCAGAAGGAGAAAGGACTGGGCTCAAAGGTTGTTTGTTCTTCTCTCTCCTGTATCTCTGGTTCTGTAAATGAAAGTTTGCTGATACACAATACACTTTATAAGTGACAGAATACAAAATGTTTACTTCTAAATACAAATGTTCTCAGCTTCAGGGGAAGGCCATGGCAAACCTCCACTGAACAAATCTTGCATGATAGGTTAAGGTTGCCATAAGCAGAAAATGACTTGATGGCTGGCACACGTGCGCACACACACACAGATATTGTATTTACCATCTTTTACCCACATAGGCTTCCAACATCTGAATGAGTCTGGACTGAGGTGTTTTTAACAGATTGGTATTGTATATATTGATTTATTTTTAAATAGTTTACTATTTAAACATAATACTATGTTTAATTGTATTTACCATGATAACTTTTTGTTGTTTTTACACACATCAGTTTCAGATCTTGAGATGCTGTAAACTGCTTTGAGTCCCAGTTATGGAAGAAAGGCATGAAATAAGTCCAGTCAAGTCAATTAATCAAAGGTACTGCATCCAGGCATACCAAGAATAGTAAAATGGAGAAATGACAAAGTCCACGCAGTTTCTCAGTTGGCAAAAGTTGTCCCAATGGTCTTAAGCACTGGGTTGATAGGTAACAAACCTTTCAAAACATATATATTATAATCTAGTTTTACGTAGTAGGAATCTAAATACTGCAACTGGTCCTGTGCTCAAAGGCAGCAATATGTGACCTTCCAGTTGTTGTTGTACCCCCAGCTCCAGCATTACCAGTGGTTGGCTGATAGGAACTGTAGTCTAGCAACTTCTGGAGGGTTTCCCAGGAGTCTCATATTGGAGGACAGGTTGGATAATGAAATGAATTGAAATGTAATAAATCGTGATACCATAATTGGTTGAGCAACAGGTGAAACAGAACTAAGAATAGATTTATTTGACCATCCAGGAGCTTTGGAAACATCTGGTTGCACTCTCCTCATTTGTTAGCTATACATACCTTGGCATATGCCTTTTATTACAGCTGATAAAAATTCAATATTTAAACAAATCTTCACATACAGTGGGCCCTTGTTATGTGCTGGGGTTTGCTTCCAGGACTTCCCAAGGATACCAAAATCTGTGGATGTTAAAGTCCTGTTATATACAATGGTGTAATAAAATGGCATCCCTTATATAAAATGGCAAAATCAAGGTTTGTTTTATGGCTTTTTTTAAAAAAATATTTTCAAACCATGGATGATTGAATTCATGGATGCAGAATCTGTGAATATGAAGGGCCAACTCTAAACCTTTGAGCAGGAAGAGAGAAGAGATGATGCCAGACTTCAATACTGAACAGCCTACATTCGTTATGCTAGAGAGTTGGAGTTGAACAACAAACATAATGGAGTCAGTCATTTCCTGTCCTTGCCCTTGATAACAGGATTCGTTGCAGTATTCAGACGCCTGTAAAATAAAACCACAGCATACAGGATCAACTTTTGAAGCATCATGTGTATCTGACACAACAGCAGTTCGCTAGATGGAAAGATTGCCTAATAAGTAGGTTGCAGATCCAGTTTTTCATCTCTGACCAAGGTTTTGGTCAGGACACGAGTATGAGGTAGTATCAGTCACATAGTTTGTTGCTGGGGAGGTGACAATTGCGGAGGGTACTGGTGCTTGAACTCTGTGACAACAATCAGGTACTGCCTCACCCAACATCAGACTCATAAGGGTCAGTTAAGCTTGTTGCTTCCAGTGAGCAAGATAAGGCTTTCATTGTGCAGAAAACAAAGGAAGATCTTGGTTTCACAGCCTATGCTACAGGCAGCCTTCTGTGCGTTCTGGTAAGTTTGACAAATCTGATGCCATTTGTGATAGATAGACTTCTCCTTTGAGTAATTTTTCAATTGTGCCATGCTAGTAAGATGAAAGAAAATTTTTGACGTGCTGTTTGTATTCACTCTTGATATCCTGGCCATTTGTATTTCTTGAAATGCTACTCCCTGTTCCTTGCTCCCCACCCTCAGGCTTATAGAGCAGGTGTTCAACTTGCTTCAAGCTGTCACCATTTGAAGTCATTTATTTAAAAAGTAGGTCACTAATGTTATGGAGCCACAAGCTGATCATTTCTATACTATTTTTCATTAGCATGCCTCATAATTAATGAGTCTTAAGTCTTTCCTGAATAGATGTCTCCCTCTCCAGGTTTTTAATAAGTTCTACCTGTTCCTCAGTGTGTGTGTGTGTGTGTGTGAATATTCATTTTTCATACCCCTGCCTACATTACTTGTATTGACTTGGCAGAGCCAACTGTCAAAGCAAGATTAAGAATTCTAATTATTTTATGTTTCATTTATATCTTCCCTTTCCTCTATGGAGCTCAGGACAGCATGCATGGTTCTTTTGCTTGTTTTTATCCTCACAACCAGTGTGTGGTGGGTTATGCTGAGAGATAGTGACTGGCCCCATCATGCCATAGGTTTCAGGGATTAGTGAGGATTTGAACCTGGGACTCCCCAGTCTCAGCCTAACAGTAATCTTTAGAACAGGGGTGGGCAACTACACAGGGTCAGGGACCATTTTTCCACCCTGGACCCATCTGGTTTAATCCAGCACTTCCAAAGTGATGCTACATCACCTCCAGCTGACGTTTTGGTTGAGTTGAGGTCAATTTTATTTATTTTCCATTTTGGGGGATGAGGTTTGGGATGATTTGGAAAGACAGGGGAAGCAAGCTGCTGTGATCTAGGCATGTTTCTGGCAATTTGGGGGCAAAACCTACCCCAAAATTGGCTCAAATCCTTTATTTTTAAAAGAAATGAAGTCTGGTGGCTTTTGGGGCCACACTTGGGGGTCCAGAGGGTGGCATGCACCCCACAGGCTGCATTTCCCCCCCTCTTGCTCCAGATGGCTTCTGCAATTCCATTGATTACCTATAGTACTTCCAAGCCATATTTGCAGACTGAAGAGCAAAAGAAATAACCTATTTAATACCCAGAGAATTTTAGAATGGCAAATTTAACATTCACTTATTTTCTGAACCTGTAGAATACTCACAGCTCTGATCATAATAAATATAGGCTCTCTAAAAATGTATTAAGGCAATGCCCTTGGTAACTCTTTCTCAAGCGCACCTAATAAATTGCAGTACAGTATCTGGAAGGTCACATCCCCCATCTTGTTTAAATTTTTCCTCCCAAACAGCTAATATAAAGGAATGGAAATCAGGGGAAGCCCTCGGCAATCCCCATCTAGGTGGCCGTTCCCCTGCTATTGTGCCTTCAAGTAGTTTCTGGATTATGGCAACCCTAAGACAAACCTACCATGGGGTTTTCTTGGCAAGATTTGTTCAGAGGGGGTTGGCCACTGCCTTATTCTGAGGCTGAGAGAGTATGACTTTCCCCAAATCACCCAGTGGGTTTCTATGGTCCAGCAGGGATTTGAACCCTCATCTCCGATGCTCAAACTACACCATGGCGTCTCTGAGCTGCACATTCATTAGTGGTAGGGGAAGTTAGAGTCTTCCAGAAACCTCAATGGAAATGGCCGATTCTGTTGTTAATAGCACAGAAACAGGAATCAGAACTGGATCACAATTATGGCTCGGCTCCCCTCTCCATTCCCTGCAAATACTCAGCTCAAAGAAGAACAGCTCAAAACACAATAGGAAATGCTATTTTAAAAAATCAAATCAGTTCTTTATAGCATCGTTGGATACTTTTCCTCATTTTCCAAATTGATGAAGAAAGCAAAAACATTCAGTACCAACATATTTGTAGCATCAGAGCTGGTTTTTAAGAAATATTAGAAATATTTTAAGAAATACTAGAAATGACAATGTTTTCTAAGATTGAGGCATTGTTTTTCGCTGAGCAGATGCTAAAGTTTTTGATATTCCTATAGGGCCCACAATGAACAAAATTCATTATTTTGGCATTTGTCACAAGGTATTTTTGGTTTGCTAAATATATATGAACTTTGTGATGTCATATGTAGCAGTAGATTGCTGTTAATCACATGAAATTCATATAAGCAAAGGAATTTCTCTTCAATGAGTGATGCTGGAGTCATCAGAGAACCAAGAACTATCCTTCTGAAGTGTGTTTTTAAATAGAAATGATAGTTTATTTTAAATATAAGCTATGCTAATAAAGACCAACCAAGGAAATTTTATCTACTTTGAAAAACTCCTATCCAAGAGTGCGGATGCTTCCAAAGAATGCAATGAAAACGGTGGTTCTCAGTTTTTCTTATTTATTTCACAAATGAAGTTATTTGTCTATAACATATTAAAATAGAAAACATTATCTGATTAATTTTACATAGAAAATATGAATATAGTAATAAAATACTGAAAATATTTAAGCACCAGACATTAAGAATATTTATTGGCTTAGGTTTTATCAATATTTTGAACATGTTCAATAAAGTGCAATTAAATCCAGTTTAATTGAGTGATAAACATTTTAAGAAAAGAATTAATTATATTATTTTGTACTATGGATCACATCCTAAGAAGTTAAGATGCTTTAGTTCTAACTTTACTGAAAGCCAGATTTGTTAAATCTTATCTAAGAAACAAATCATTCAAAACTGTTTTGACTTATTTGTGAAAGTGAAGTAGCTAATTTGTTTAACAGAAGACAAACGAATCCCAGAACAATTGAGAACCTTAGTGTTAACAATAACAAATTATAAGGCAATATAGATCCATGAACTAGAAAGGTAATCCTATAAAGATACTTGAATTCTCATATAAAATATAATTAGTTGGACTGAAATTGGCCTGCATTATTATTGTATAGATGTCTATGTTCCTCTTTACAGAATCCACTCACAATGATCAAAAATCTTTTAATCAGTTTTTTCAATGAAGAAGACACTTCCAATGAAGAAGGGAAGGTTGAAACAAGTCTTTATATCTTTGAGGTCTCAGGGTTTGGAACTAGGAAAAAGTTGAAACTAGACAGGATGACAGGAAACCATGTTTAAAACTAGGTTTTCCAAATGGTCTTCTACCATCATGCCTGAGCATAAGCAAGATATGTGAAGCAAAATTCTGCACATCAAGGCTACAGTCGAATAAAGCTTAGCCCATTTAAGCCTATTAAAAACAAGGCTTCAAGCTTGCATAACTCTCTGGGGAAATTGGCCTAACTTACAACAATTACTAATCATCATCATCATAAAAAAAGTTTACAGCATTACCAAGGTGAGATGGTCTGTGGTAGGAATTTGGAATGCAAATGCTAGGCTCAGTGATGAGTGCTTACTGTCACTGAAGTCATGGTGGAGAAGTTAAAAAATGCATTAAATTTACTGAAGTTTGTGGATTCTCTCTTGCTGACACATGGAAAAATGCAGTTGAAAATTCCTATGTGTACAAAGAAGCAAACAAGAAGCCAATGGATAGGTTATGCTGGAGCATAACCAATGTGTGCACATAATAGATAGTTTATAGTTATGTTTTTGTGCTACTTATTCTATAGTGGAAAAGGACAATTAAAACTTATTTTTTCAAAAAGTACAGTGTTGATAAAGTTCTGACCACTCTCCTTTTTCATACAGAGTATAGTTAAGCACAAACAATTTTTAACCAGCACAAATTTTTATTATTCTAAACTGCTACTAAGAGTAAGTAGTAAATGACCATTCTCTTAACAATTCTTCTAATACATTTGTCTTTCTACTTAACATCAACATCATACATGATTTACTGCATGTATTTCAGAGGGAAAATGCTTACAGCAATTATTTGAAATCCAACTATGAAGTTTGTAGTGTTGCACTTATTGCCCCAGAATTACATGAACATGTCTTCTGTAACATATTAGCAAGAAGTCAACAGCAAAACATAATGGAACAAAGCAGCTGCAATCCTACGTTAGCTATTTCAGTTCTGGAGACTCAAAATAAGGATTGGAGAAATGGGGAGTTCTTTTCCTGCACAACCATTTATTTTCTTTCAAAGAGATCATGGTGCGTGGCAACTTCTAACATGTAGCTATAATAGTATGTAACACGAAAGTCCTAAATCAGTTCTTTTTGGAACTATAGCAGGAAATTCTGAGAAGTAGGCTACAAGATACATACTGGATGCAAATATTCTGGTATAAAATAGTTGTAATAATTCTAGAAAATAGGAAAGACAGAACTAACATTAGGATGCAGCTCTTTGGATAAGCTGCACAATCATGTATATCATTATCTATTATGTACACACATACTTTATGTACAGCCAACACAAGAAGGTCTATTACCTATTTTGCAGTTACATTTCAAAGGAAATGTTACATTTTATGTACACATTTTTTAATACATCTTATATATTTCTGCATGACAGAAACAAAGAAAAATATTAAATTATAAGCACTGATGGCTCTGTAGGTCTGCGTACTTATTACATTGTCCAGTGAAAATGATGTCGTTGACACCCTGTTCTTCTTATGCTGTAATAATATTAATGAAGTCACTCCACATGATGATTAAAGGCATACATCATAGACCTGTGAATTTTTGTTTTTGGGAAGCTCCATATATGGATCTTGTTTTGGCAGTTCCACAGCTCCATAGAATAGCACTGGCTCTTTTTCCAACTGACTGACATCAACACTACATGTTTTACAGAGTACTCGTCTTTAGCTCCTTGGCGCATACAACATGTAGAAACAAAATGTAGTACTGGTAAGTAGGAGAAACACCAACAGAAGAGTCAACTGCTGAAACCAGACACAGCGGTCAATATGTTCTTGAAGTCTTTTGTTGGCTTGCAATAATTGTGTTAGCTGGAAAACAATGAGATGATATTTTTTAAAAGATCTTTCCCCCTCCCTTACATCTATTTGTCTGCATTCAGTGGTCATTTGTTGTTCTCTTATATAACTAAGACATGACTATGTGTTAGATGTATGGAAAACATTATGCCATATGTTAGCCATAATCTTTTTTTCAGCATATATCCAATATGAATAGTTAGTAATTACTTCTTTTTCTCTACTATAATCACTCTTATCAGCTCTAACATTACATACATACTTTTTAAAAAAGAGGTGGCAGTATATGTTAGGCACTTTAAAAGAAATAGGAATGTAGCAATAGCAGGGGTAGGCAACCTTTCCCCTTTAAGGGCCGAAGGACTTCAGCTCCCAGAATCCCAGGAGCTATTGGCCAACATGGGACTATTGGCCAACATGGCTGAGGCTTCTGGGAGCTGAAGTCCCTCGGCCCTTAAAGGAGAAAGGTTGCCTACCCCTGCAAGAAAGGATTAATATACTACTAATTCTGCTGTGGGAGCTAGAATGTTGTAGTGGTGTTGGACTGGGAAACCAGAGTATGAGTCCCTGCTCAGCCATGGAAACCCACACCTTGGGCAAGTCACACTCTCTCAACCTCAGAGGAAGGCATGGGCAACCCCCCTCCCCCCGAACAAATTCTCCCAAGAAAATTGAGATAGGTTCACTTTAAGGTCACCATGAGTCAGAAATGACTTGAAGGCACATAATAATTTTGCTGGGGTGTATCACATAGGCTGCATTTTAAGTCTTACGTTAACATCCCTTTTTGTCTATGAAAACAAGAGATCCTGGCAAGATTCACGCAGCCCTGGAAAGCTGCTTCTGGAGTTCAGATATGCTTGCTTAAAAGGGGAGGCAGAGAAAAGAATCCTTGAATTCATTTCCAGCACAGATTAAAATCTGATGGCAAAACAAAGGAAGGATCCAGGATCCAAATATGTCTACATATATGTGCAAAGTGCATCTGTGGACACAGGGAGAGACAGCTGATTTGCTTTCTACCACATCATCCCCTTCATCACAGTTGCACAAGAGAATCTGAGGGAGGTTACCAACCTTCAGACCTGGTTTTTAGAATAAAAACTTACAAGATGATGAATTTTGAAAAGCCACAATGCACTGCACAATCTACTAGACTCAGAAAGAATCTATATGTATAACAATAAACAGTTGTTACCTGTAAGTGTAAATCTTCATTGCTTTTTGCAGGAATGTTAAGGGTATTTTCATTTAATGTTAAATTAGAAGGTTTGCTGTTTTCAGTAACATGACACCTTAATCTGAAAAGAAAAAATTTCAGTAACCATTATAGGTGGTACAATTGTATATCATTGTAGTCATATTCTTCGTCTTCCTGTATGATCATTTCTGTTCCTTGCTGGCATCTGTTTCATATCTTCAGTAATGCTATTTGTATTTCTGCTCCTGCACCTTCGCCCCACTACAACATGCTGACCACAGAGTGGAACAACATCTAACACAGCAGTGCTCGAACCAAGTAACATCTGATCATGCAGACTTGTATGACAGGCTGTTGTGGGATATATCTTGCTCAAAACAAAACACAGATGGTACTGGCTTAAGGAACATGAAGACAACAGCTTGAAAAAGATTCAGGATTGGGGAGAAGTAATAAGAAGATGTATGAAAAAAATTAACTAATGCTATCCTGATGTCTCTTTTCTGCATGGTAATTCAGGTAATTAAATATAATAGAAAAAATACTGAGAGAAGAGTAATTTAGAATGTGCAGCAGAATGTGCAATTTGTATGGAAAACTTTAGGTGACCCACTCATAGCCTTGGGCCTGAAATAACACAGAGGTAGACAGGATTAGATGCCTGCCCACACAACTTTCCCTCAGTATCCAATTTCCAGCAGAGGATATCAAGGGTTTTCTATGAAGAGGTACAATCTTAGGATTAGGGTTTTCCATATTAGCCTACCCATAGCTACAAAAACGGTAGGCACTTGTAGCCCTCAGGTGTTTTTGTCTTATAACTCCTATCAGCCATATCAAGCATAACCAATGAAAAGCTATTATGGGAGTTGCATGACAAAAACATCTGGAGGGTCACAGTAACCTGCTCCTGTCATAAATGCATAAGAACAGATCAGCTATGCTGTACATATAATTAAAAGTACCACCAATTAAATATCAATGTTATATCTGAAACTCCTAAGGAACCTTGAAATCTTCTAAACCATTAATGTGTACAGCACATTACACATGTGCACAGCAACATTAAATAACATGTACAGCAACATTAAATAACATGTGTTCAAAGAACATCTGCTTCAAATTTCACCAACTTCTGCTAAGATATGAATGAGATGAAAGATGGTCATATGTGTGACAATTCACATTTATTTTAGAATGCACTCTAGCAACCTTCAATAAAATTAAATGCTCACCTATGCTCTGTCACTTTGTTTCTGGGGATTTCCTTCCAAAACTGAGCCAATTCTTGTGTTCCCACTACAGAAGACTGATCCATTTCTGCTGCCATAATCAGAAAACGGTCTTGCAGAGAGACTGCACAACCTGCTCAATCAACAGAAGGTAATTAGTAAATTTATACTGTTCAGATTCAATCAGTATTGAAAGTTAATGCATTATGGGGAAAATGTAAAAAAAATAAAACAACAGATTATATGGAGAGCTAGCTTGCTACAGCAGACACACAATAACTAGAATCACTAAGCAAGGTCTACAAATTCACCAGTCTTGCAGAAGGATGGAATAAGAAAAATGTGGAGATAGAATATATCTTATATTTGACCTTATATATAGCCAGTTAACAAATCTCAGGTTGAAAGACCCTGGTATACCCTAGCTACTGGGTTCACTTGGTAAAACCATGAGCTTGAGATGATCTTTTAAGTGTTTTAAAAGTGACGGAGTTGTCCTAAATGATCTTCTTCTAAAAATATAGTTGCCTTAAGATTTAACAACCAATCAATACACTCCAAATCCACATTCAACTTCTTAAAGAACATTTAAGAATATTTAACTATAAGAGACCTATTTTGACAGGGCTAAATCCAGTGTTCTGTTGGCAGAACATTCTTTCTTTCTCCTCCATTTTGCAAGCCTTTGTGTCACGCTGAACTAATTCTGGTTGGTTTGTCAGCTCTTTAGGGCTATTGGAGGGGCAGAGACAGCAGTGGGGAGTCCTCGGTTCTTCTGGATTTTGCCATTCTACCAACAGAAGTCAATTTTGCACCATGCCCACAAGTACAACATATTTCCACCTATTTTGATATATGAAAAATGATTTTACACTACCTTTTCCTTAGCCAGCTAACATGAAATAGATAGTCAAATTTAAGAGTAAATTAAAAATGGCAATAAATAAATATTAACAATCTGTGTGGTATTTTCACATTTTACTGTATTTGCAGTATTGTATTTGATCATTTTTAGTATATCATGCTGGTATTACCACTACTATTCATTCATTTATTAATCTATTTGCAGTATTGTATTTGATCATTTTTAGTATGCCATGCTGGTATTACCACTACTATTCATTCATTTATTAATCTATAGCTCAATGCTATTTCCATTTTTGAAGGCTGGAAAAATAGTAAGATTCAGGGCAAGTAATGCTGTAATTATTTTACTACTGGTTAAAGAAATTCATTCAAAATTCTTAGCACACACTTCTAAACATGTTGTTTAAATGAAATCAGAAGACTTAATTAGAATGTTCTGATTAGATATGGCCTCAGAGATAAGCATACATAGATTGAACAGGTATTTGGTCTCAATAGTGTTGGCTTTCCAGTACATGTCCCTGGAATTCAAACCTTACTGAAGGAAAAGTATTAAACAGTACTTATTTATTTCCCTAAAAAATGACTGAGCAAGTTTTTACTTACCACCATGAAGAGATACTACTATATCTACAGATGTGCCTGGTTCACAGCTGCTGTTACTTGGCTTCACTCTGTACTTGTCAGGGGCAGTTGTTCTCACCTAAATAATTATATAAAATCTATCAGTTCTTCCATTTATCTTTTGATACTTAATAGTCTCACTTTCTATTTTTATAGAAAAAGAAGAGAAAGCAGTGCAATTCAGTTGTGCTTTCATCATATTTGTAATTCATGAACTAGCTCACACATTCTGAAAGCACTTGGAAATAAAATGCCTGGTACAGTTTTAAATCTAAATAAATAAGCTGATCTACAATAAATACTAACAGTTGTAAGGACATAAGAATTGCTAAGCTTAATCAAACCTCAGTGCATGTAAAACCAGCATACTGTTTTTATAATAGGCAGCTAGATGCCTTTTGAAAATTACAAGCATGACAAAATGTTGATATTCCCTACTTGTGCACAGTATCTGGTATTCAAATGTATCAACATAATTCTATTTAGGTATATCACACATACATCAGACATGGGCAGACTTTGGGTTTGTCAGATCTATTTTATGTCCAAGCTGTCCAGATCTGTCAACCACAATAGGCTGCAAGAGACAGAACTGAAGAGCAGGCTGTCTCTGAGCATGCTCTAAACCTATTAATTTATTTTCTACGGTTTTATCTCGCCTTTCTGCCAAAAATGAATCTCAAGATCAAATGGATCAAAGCTAGCATAGAAACAGAATTTCAATTTAACACTGAATAACACCAATGAAAATCACACACACAAACATTGAACTAGTTAAAACTACTGTACTTCAAACAGCAACTCAGCTTAAGTGCTAGTCAGAAGGAAAAAAAAATCTTTGCTTGCAAGTGGAAGGAAAACAGTGAAGGAATCAGCCTTGTCTCCCCTGGTATGGGTTTGCCAGTCCTGGAATCAGTTTTAGTGTCAGAAATGAACTAAGCTTACATAAATGTCATTCCTATTTCTTCCAAGGTTTAACAGCAGCTGATTACTATAGTTCATTCAGTAGATCCCAATCAACTTTCCATTAAGTCCTAATAATGAACTTAGTTTTCCAAACCAAATAGCCAATCAGCACTATATATGCTCAAGATGTAAATATAAACAGGAATGAAGAACCTCAAGGTTTACAGAAATATCCTCAAAGTAAATGCCAGTGCCCTTCTCCAAGCCTATTAAGAACTGAGCCTCACCCTCAGGAGCACCATGCTTAATGGCCATGGGAAAACTTGCCAACCAAGACTGGGGGATAGAGAACCAAAGAAAAAGGTTGATAGAGTCCTGGAAATCCTCAGCAGGCTTACTCAGTGGTAAGCCTATCAGAGAGCACAGCTGCTTGGCTGGATCTTTCAACAGGAGCACTCCACTACTGTAAATCCCACAGGACTATAGCTAATGCTCACTAATTACAGTTTTAATTCTTCTTAGATGTCATTTAAGTGAGTGGCTACCCCACAATGTGGTAAAAATACTGTAAATAATAATAATAAATTAAATTACACAAAAGGAAGCACCTTTTCCTTTTCTGTCTGAATCTACTGCATTGCTCATTAATCTCATTAGGTAACCACAAGTTCTAGTACTATATCCTTCCCCACCCACTCTTTCCACAAAATGAGATTATATAAATCTCTTACCATATTTCTCTTTGGTACAATCACATTTATCTGCTACACAAATAGCTTTTAAAATTATGGACTCTGAAAGCTGGCATGAAAAAGTATACCTTTTTTCCCTGAAAAAGAACAAAGTATTCAGCCAGGATATTACTGTGCAAAGTAAATATTATTACCTTAAACGCCACTGCATTTTTAGTCACATTTGTTAGAACAATCAAACATTTCTTCTCTCCAGTTTCTTTGGAACCAAAGTGCAGTTCTTCTGCTGGGCTAACAAAAATAGCAAGTATTTTACAGTAAGTATTTCAAGCATGTAAGACAACCAATATTTTCTTTAAAATAAAGGCTATATTTATTGAAACTACTATCAAACACTTATGAAGGTATATTACAGTCCTGTCCAAGTACAAATGTGGCACTGGTGTTATCATAGCTGATGTGTTTAAACAGTTGGGAGATTTTTCACTTTATACCCATTTCACTGTGTTCTAACATATCCAAAATATTTAAAATAGTGCAACATGTGGAGAAGTAAACATGGATTTGAATGGATCACCAACTAGACACAAACAAACCAAGTTTCCTTGTAACATTCTTGGGTAAGTAGAAAATATGTATTGTAAGCCAACAAGATGTGCACCTGATGTTTAGGACTACAGCTTCCATCGTGCCTGAACATTATACTAATTATAGGATTTGTAATACAGAACACTAGAGGACACTAGGTTGCATATTCCTGATATATGGAATGTACATGAAGCCACAAAGCTACCTTATATTGAGTTGTTATAATACTGCCTAGTGTGATTAGCAGCAGCTCTGCAAGGTCATTGAAAGTTCTACTAACCATTGTAGTTTTTAATTGAAGACCATGGAGATTAAATACCTGGGTCTTACAAGTAAAAACAAATACCTGTACTCTGCAACACGAATTAGGGAACTTTCCTACAGGTATCTTATTTCAGTATTTAAAATAAAATCAGAGAGTTTTGCACAAACTAAGCTTCACTGTTTCCATTTTAGCAGAAATATGAATATGAGTACTTTGTGATCTAAAACTGGTGGCTGAGATACAAGGAGCATACACATGTACCCTTGAATTCAGAGGTGCACAGAATTTTAAGGTCCCCATGCCATAACACAAACTGGTTTCCAGAAAAAGTTTGCCAAGCAGATATAAAAACCACAATCTTGAGAATGGGTGCACAAAGCTTTGGTTTTGGATTCGGACCGACAGCATGCACCACACATAGAGAATAGAATGAACTTTAAAATTCATTAAGAGCATAAAATGAGCTTAAAAGTACAAATGAGCTATTTATGAAATTTCAGATCTGAAAGAAAAAGGTTGGGACGTTTCAACTTGACAGTTTTTTCTATTGTCCAAAATTGTCAAGTATCCTTCTAAAAAGGAGAAGAAATATATCCTGGTGATATGCAAGACTCGACTGGTCAGGTTCTGTGGGTTCAAAACTCTCAGAAAATTTCTCAATGCTGCACTTTTAACAAAAGTAGAGTGCATCCTTGGTACCTGTGGGGTTTGGCTCCAAGACCCCCGTGGATACCAAACTCCTGGATACTCAAGACAAATTAAACAGTAGAGTAGTAAAATGGTGAACTCATATAAAATGGCAAAATCAATCTTTGCTTTTTTGGAATTTATATACAGTAGCCCCTCCCAATTCGTAGGGGATCCATTCTGGAACCCCACCCCCCATGGCAGCTTGCAAATATTCAAGCCCCATTGAAAATAATGATGTGCACATCCGTGGCGTGCACGGGGTATTTTATTCCTACCTGCTTGTCCCTCCCGTGAAGAGCAAGACCACGGACTCGAAGTCCGCAAATGGGGAGGGACAACTGTATATTTGAATACTTTCAAACCATGGATGGTTGAATCTGTGGATACAGAGGACCAACTGTAATCTTCTGAGCATTTTCAACGCTTTCACGCATCAATGCTAATGGACCATGGGAAAGATTGTATCACCTCACTCAGCCCTTTGGAAATTTAGGGCAATGGAAATGATTTCCATTTTTCTGGATCCCGTTACATTCTATCCCACTCTCACACCTGTATAAATATGCTTTATACCTGAGGCCTTCTGAAGAAGTGGGTTTATAGTAATGAAAGTTCATGCTAACATAAAAGACAGTTGGGAGATTATCACAGCTAGATTTTAAACTTTGATTTCATGGGAGGGGAGAAGCAGCATCAGTGATGCTGATCACGTCACCACATCTCTGTCATAGCTGCCCCGTTCCTCTGCATTCACAAGGGAAACCTATTAATGAGTTGCCAATCATGCAGTGCCCCAGGTGCAAAAAGCCATTCCTGGGGCAGCATTTGTATATTTGGCAGTCATATGGTGTCATGGTTCCCTCCTCTCCCCTTTGCCCACTCACCCTTTCCTTTTAAAACACTCCGCCCCATTTTTTGCACAATTCCAGAGCTCTGAAACCATGAAGTTTGAAAAAGTCATTTAAAAAAGCTTCAATCAGGGCTGCAGAACTCCATAATTGCACAGAAAAACTAGAAAAAACCCAAAAACAAAATACTAAAGGTATGCTGGAATGGAGGGAGGGGTTAAAAGACAAGGCAGGAAGGGAGCACGATGAGGGTAGCAGCCCTGGTCATGTGAATGGAGGTGGTGTGCTGGTGGTTGCTGTAAAATTGGAATGTTCCCATTTATCTTTGATTACATGACTGCAGTGGGAAAGAGGCGAGAAAGGATTGGTGTGATAATCTCCTCAGTCGTAAAGATGCTGCCACATTTGTTTGTTCTCCTCCTCTCTTTTGTATGCTGTTATCAAAAGGTTTGCTTCATTGCAAATAAGGATTATTCACATTTTCAAAAGTATTCCACCCACATTGTAATGTTTTATATTCATTTTCTGACAGTATATGAGAAATTAGACAAAAAGCAATTAAATTATTTGCTATTTTTGATACATATGTACATCAATAAATTGATGTTATTGATTTAACAGACCATGCCTATACTGCACAGATTAAAATAGTAATTAAGTCAGAAAAAATCCTAAATCTTTTTTTGCTTATAGTTTTTAAGTATGACCTATATTACTTCAATAGTACCATAAAAAGAAATCACTGCTCTAAGTCATGGAGGAGGAGGAGGACCAAAAAAAAAAAAAGTTCCTTCTCTTCCCCTTTTCTTTTTGCTACAGAGAAGTAGCCCTGATATACCTGCACTGTCCAAAAACAAGACAAGAGGCTTCAGCAGAGGTACCAGAGATTAAGATTTTCCTCCTAACAACCAAGAAAAGCAATGCGCTTTTATTAAGAGCTCAATGTTTTTTCAGCAATTCTTATAGCAATACTATAAGTAGACTATCTCTGAAATTGTAAAGGCCTGGAGTTTTTAAAAAGTGATTTGTGTACAGCTACCTAGTTTAAAGGACTTCCTAACTCAAAGCTGATTTTCTTAACTACTACACATTAGCTTTGCAGGCAGCTGGGCATAAGTCTGCCTCATATGGCCAGAAAAGAGAGAATAAGCTGTATCACAAGACAAATGATGGAGGTGATCAAATAAGAGGAAAGCACATTACTGAGCTCAGTGCCTAGATGCAGCTCTGTTCACAACTACTCAGAGAACAAATCTTTTAGTTTGTTATAACTTACTCTTCAGAAATCCCTTCTCCCCACTTTCCAATACTGTTAACTTTGTCAACAATATCATAACTGTGACATAGTAAGTTCCCAAAGACCCAGAATCAAATAATATCAAGCTATTCTTAAAATTATGTCCATTTAAATTTTAATATTTTTGAAGTGATGAAACAGTGCTATTAAAATATGGAATGATCTATAATGTGAGTGAAATTGTTACTGTTATGTTACCTTATATGAAATAAAAGTCCTTTAAATGTGGTAAGTGCTTTCTTTGCATTTTTTGTTTTCGAATCTATTTTGTCACATTCTTCTGTTTTTGGAGTTTGTTCTGCATGATTTGCCTAGGCAAACAGAAACAAGAAGGAACAACTATACACATTCAGAAATCAATGATATTTCACTGTCAATTAAAATGACTCAATTAAATGTTATGGACCCTTCTTCATTCATTGAATTAGCACATCACAATTAAAATATAAATACAGGATTATTCAAATAGCCTGATCATTTTGATTGTTCTTTTCTGGGTCTTTTCCAGTTCTACAATATTTTTGAGATACAGCAAAAGAATTGCGCACACGTTATTATGAAATGTGGTCATACCTGACTGGAATTAAAGGATTACTACACTGATTTTATTTTCTGTTCCCTAATTCTGCCGATTATAGGAAAGTTAAGAATAGCAACAGACAGCTATGAAAAGGCTTGGGGGAAAACAGTCTCTTATCAAGGAAATCCTAATATTACATTTTCAATTTAAAAAAGGAATTGAATCACCAATAGCATTCAGAGCTTGAATTATACATATGTTGACACCATTATCTACTGTATATACTCGTGTACAAGTTGACCTCATGTGTAAGGCAAGGGAAAGTTTTAGGGCCAAAATCACAGATTTTGCTTTAACCCGTGGATAAGTCGAGATAAAACTGAGGGGCATGCAACAAATGATATAAAGTGGAAAACACCACTTCTTTCCCTCCTTCTCTGGACCTCTCCCAGTCACCCAACACCACTTCCTTGGTGCTAGAGGAGAAGATTTTAACATTGGATTGAAAAGGGAATGAACTGGAGGGAGAGGGAGGGTGAGGAGAAAAGGTTTTAAGATTGAGAAGGTTAATCACCTTTTTCACACACACTCCCTGCTTTGGCAGTGCTTTGAGAGATCATTCCCGATGACAGGAGAGTGGGACATTGAGACAAAGCTTCTTTCAGGACTTTTATAAGTGGTATTACTATATTCACCCATATAAAAGTGGAGCTAGGATTTTAGGGTCAATTTTTGGACATAAAATTTTCAACTTATAGTTGAGTATGTACAGTAATTAATATTATTTTAAATGGCAATACTTGCATTTCTTTAGAATTTGGAATATGTTGAATGGAGTAGAGGGGAAGAACAAGGTGAAGAAAAGGAAATATCAAAGACAGGCAACATCAAAGTATCTGTATTTTAAAGGTCTGTTCTTACTTTGAGAACTCTGGTATTTATGGTAAATTATATATATATATATATATATATATATATATAGGATTCCATTCATGCACTATAAACCTGACAGAGGCATGTATACTTTGTTTCTCTTACAAGGCAGTGTTACCACAGCTGAACTACCGATACTTATTCAGAAGTTAAACAGGAAAATGAGAAAGGAATGTCACAGCAGACAATTATACAATAGTTAATATGAGAAAGTAGATGGAAGCAAAAGTTTTGGCTCTCATAACACAAAACAAATGGAGAAAGTTCTAGACAAACAAAAGAAAATATATCTTCACATAGAACACAGAGCAAGTATGGCACGGTGATTTGCGTATTGAATTATGACTCTGGAGACCAGGGTTCAATTCCTCATTTGGTCATGAACCCCACGGGAAAGTCTCATGCCCTCAGCCATAGGGGAAGGCAATGGCAAACCACTGAACAAATCCTGCCAAGAAAACTTCATGATAGGTTTGCCTTAGGGCAAATGACTTGAAGGAACATAACACAGAATATTACTGTGTACACTTGATTATAAGTCGACCTCATGTGTAAGTTGAGGGCAGGTTTAGGGGCCAAAATTATAGATTATGATATGACTCATGGATAAGTCGGGGGGGGAGGGGAGGTAAAATTTAGGGGCATGTAACGAAGGATGTAAAGGACGAAGCAAAGGAAAACAATGTCAAAGAACTTAGAAAATTCCGGCAGGCATCGTGCTCATACTAAAGGCTGGATGGCAGATTAAACTCTTGTGTGTATATATATGTGTGTGTGTGTGTGTGTGTGTGTGTGTGTGTATATATATGACCTAAGGTACAGTACTTATATTGACCCATGGATAATTCAACTCAGTTTTTTTAAATCAATTTTTTATCTAAATTTCTACACCTATACATGAGTATATACAGTAAGCCATGGAATCCATTAAAGATGTTGCAATGGCCCCAAACTTCATCAACTATATATATATATATATATATATATATATATATATATGACCTAAGGTACAGTACTTATATTGAACCATGGATAATTCAAGTTTTTTTAAATCATTTTTTTAATCTAAATTTCTACACCTATACATGAGTATATACAGTAAGCCATGGAATCCATTAAAGATGTTGCAATCGCCCCAAACTTCATCAGCTTTAAAAAGTGGCTCAAATTCATAAAGAATAGACTCTGTGTCTACTAATCATGGCTACATACTATCCCCCAGTAACAGAAACATTAGGCATTGAAACCAGTCATTATCAAACAGCGCAGAAGTGTTGCCTTGTGTATTGCTTGCTAGATTCCAACAGGCCCATAGTTGACTGGTGTGAGAACCAAGCTGACAAAACAGATGTTTGGTGTGATCCAGGTGGTTTCCTTTTATGATACTCATAATCTGACTACTTTCCAGCTGCAACCTTATCTATATAAGATTAATCCCACCATCTATTCCTGATATGTTTTATATGTTACCTTTTAAAATTATTTGAAAACTTAGATCCAAAACACACTGCAGAAATAATCCAGTTTGAGGCTGCTTTAAATGCCCTTGCTCAGTGCTAGGGAATCCTGGGAACTGTAGTTTTGTGAGACTTTAGCCTTCTGTCAGAGCGCTCTGGTGCCACAATAAACTACAGTTCCCAGGATTCTCTAGCATTATGCCTGGGTAATTAAAGCAGCCTCAAACTGAATTATTTCTGTAGTGTGTTTTGGACCTGTCAAAGTTAGGGTGGGGCAGGTTCTTATAGTCCCTATGTAGTACTAATTGATGTAGTAGTAGTAGTAATAATAATAATAATAACAACAATAATAAATTTATATCTTATGATGCTCATCAGCTGTGCTGGCTCCAGATCCACTTCTAGGCCCAACTGAAAACATCAGTGTTGACCTTTAACGTACTAAGCAAATTGGGGAAAGTGAAGGAATAACGTCTCCTGTATTCATCTGCAGACACTCCAGTCTTCTTTAAAAGCCATCCTCTGGAAGGTCTCACCAAATAAATTCAGGCAGTTTGCCATTTAGGGGAGGGCTTCTCAGTCATGCTGCCATTTCTCAAATGCCCTCTGCAAGGTGGTTAATCTGGCACTCACTTAGCATCTATCTTATCACAGCTGGGCAAGGTGTTTCTTTTCTTCCATTGTTTTTCATTTTTATTGCCATGTTTCAAGATTTTCCAAGAACTTTTATTATTTTGCCTCTGTAAAACTGTTTCACTGTGAGCTACCCTGAGCATTTTTGAATGACATAAATTGATAACATATTTTTTGTTTGATTTTAAAACAGAACTGCTGCAATTGTTTTACAACTTTCATGTAACATCTACAATTCCTAAACTGTTTTTGTGCTGTGCATCTCCCAGTCCTTTCCTCATGTCACTGACAGTCAGTGTGATACCCTCCACAAAACAAAACAAACAAAAAACCCAAAAGCAAACATGGCAAGGTTTTTTGTATCTTATTCTAGCTATCCCAGTCACCTCTTGTCTTTCAATTAAGAAGCCAGTGAATTCTACACAAAAACTGAAATGTTTAAGGGGGCACTGTTCCACACTTTCTGTTGGTCCTGTACAGTACAAGTTGGGTCACCCAGGATAAAGAGTAGCAGTCAGAGTTCGTTCCCACATACAATTTTGTCCCCCAAATACAATGTTTGCCTCACACCAGCATTTTAGTTTACATTAGTACAGTATAACCCCCGTATCAGTGGGACTGGCGATACCCATGGTTTTATTTACCCATGTCTTAAAAATATGTTCTCTCAAGGCCTTTTTCTAGGTCCCCCAACATGATTCTATGGCATAATACTAGTGTAGATTGACCAGTCATGCTGGAGGAACTAGAAATGCCTAGACAGGTGTTCTCTCTAAGAATCTGTAGGTCCTTCTGAATGACTCTATGGTCAACTATATAAGATGATACAAGACCCCTTTGCATACTTCCACTGGAAGTAACTCATTTCAGTAGGATTTACTACTATCTGTGGTAAATTGTGATTCTATGGTAAGTCTGAGAACGTATCTCGCAGAGACATGGGGGCTCATACAGTATTAATATTTTTAAAAACATTAAATACTGTAGCAGGTTCAAAGTGTCAGGAGTATGCTTCACCTTGTCCCAGATTAGTGATTTTTCTCAAGGGGAACCATGAAGAACTGAGACAGCCTCTATGTACATATGCTCACCCTACTCATGTTAGAGTGTGATGGAATATAATGTTTTCAAACAGCAACATCATAATGGAGAAAACTATAGTGCATTAAATATAAATATGTTGAGTGGGAAATAACATCTGCTACAGAGAGAACCCAGAAACAGAACTCTCCAAGGCAACATACAGACACTGTAGGGGGGAAAAGGAAACAAAATGCTATGACTAACTTCAGCTTGCAAATGTGTGAAAAACACCTGCGCTGTGCAGTCTCATGTGAATAAGACTGAGAAGGCACTAAGATAAAGGTGTGAATGCAGTACCAAAGTTGTATATAAACCACTTTGGGTACCATAATCAAGGATTAGATGTGACACCCATCTAACCAGCTCACACCTGAGAATTCTGGAAGAATTAGAACTGGGATACACAACTTCAATGGCTATGGAGGACAATTTTCTTCCTCAGGAATACTCTTGAGGACTGCAGAGACTTCTTATAAATGAAACACAAAATAGAAGTAGACAGACATAATTTCTGGTTTTGAAAAATGGGTGTTTTTGATGTTCCAGCAGTGTGGGTTCTGTGACCTATTTAAAAGTCATTTACCACTCCTAGAAACTTCCAGAAGAAGGAATTCACTACTTTTTTGCCAGAAAAAAAATTGATCCACATGGAGTCTGGGACTGCATTCTGCCCAGAAGATTGAGGCTCAAAAGTAACTATGGGGCTGAACAGACCAGCAGTAACCACTGGCTTGGGGGCATTTGGACGATACACGCCCCAACCCCCCCCCCCCCCAGCCAGCATCATGCCGCCTGCCTGACCAGACAGTGGGCAGAGTTGCAATGCTCCTACAGTGCAGCAATTAGATGCCACACGAGCACAGAAGAGTCATGGTGGTGGCAAAAAGGGCATCTTTTTTCCACTCCAGAAAGGAGGGGCATTTTGCTGCTTCCTTTTGGGCTGGAAAAATGCCGGATCGGGGCTGTGGCATGTGGTTGCCGCAGCCCCAATCCAGCACTCAAAGAGGTGTCCAGAAGCCGCTCCTTTGAGGTAGTCTATTTCGCCCCTACGTTAGAACATTTACAGCCGATAGATTGGCTGTAGTAGTTTAAGCTTTCAGGTTCATTCCTACACTCTAGTGCAAAAACGAACTCGAATAGAAGGTTCAGAGCAAAGATTCTGATATGGTTCCAAATGAAAAGAATTTGACACACACACACACACACACACACACACCACGTCTTATACCATTTCTAGAACCCTAAATTGCAACACTCAAGTTGCCGAAAGAAGCAACCACAAACCCGCTATATAAAAAGGGCGGGGAGAGTACAAAAAGAGAAAAAGGAACAAAAACAACAAAATACACAAAGATAAATGCTGTATCTAAGTAGGTTTTTAACTGGTATCACAGTTGGATAGCTGCTTAGATAGAATTCTGTACTAATTTACCCAAACAAAATGTGGTCAACTGCTACAGTTTCAGAGATAAAGAACTAAGGAAACAAGACAAATCCATTACTATGCATCAATTCTTGATTTTGATGGGAGCACATGATGACCAGTTACCCTTCAGGCTTTATTCAGTCTTCTTGAATAACAGTAAATGCTTGGATAACTGCCATGAAATGGTTGCTTACATCTATGTACAATTCAGTCCACTGATACCTTTTTTGAATTGGGTGCTTGCTCTTCATTAGTATCTAGACCTTCCTTGTTATCTATATCTGTATCTTCTTTATTTTCAGTTTCATCTTCACTAGTAATGGGTCCATTTTCACAGAGTGGAGTCTGAAAATCATCATCAACCAGTGGAGGGTAACTGTACTTGAAGGTATCCTATGACATAAGGAAAGTAGTGCATTACAGGTGGGTTGAGGAAGAAGACAGCTCTAACAATGCACAAATCTCTAACAATGCACATTCTATTCTAAAAACCATCATATCCTCACCCCTTTAGCCCTAACCACAATTTGGGATTTTTAAGTAGAAGGCAACCATCAACAATAGTATTGATAGATTCTGTTCACAAAGATTACCTATGGCAATAGCATAATAGGAGTATAGCATTTACTGTATGTAATCTCTAAGAATGGCACACTGAACGACTTACCATGAAAGTCTATTTTTGCCAAGGACAAGGAGCCATCTATAAATGGGTAAACTCCTAGCACCACCCAGGCCAGACAAAAATCACATTATCTTAAACTGAACCTATTGGTCCTAATCTCCTTTAGCATCAGTTCCTTCACAAGCTGGAACACAGGAAAGAAAAGACTCCCCATGTCTAGAAGAGAATTAAGGTCTTGCCACCCAAGGATGGATGGCTCCTTCTCCTTGGCAACAATGGACCTTCATGGTAAGTCCACCAATGTGCCATTTTCAGCTGGCAAATAAGGAGCCATTCATAAATGCTATCTGCCTAAGCAAACATGTCCATTAGTCCAGGAGGTGACAAGAACATTACTATTACTACACGGCTTTGTATTTACATGGAAATCAAGCCCTGATTAAAACAATGGGTGCATGTGCCCAGGGCGCCCATGGCACACTGCAGGCAGGAGTGTGCGGCCATTGTTTTAAACAGGGCTTGAACGTACACATTTTTTCCTTTACGTGGGGGGGGGGGAGGTCTGGAATGGTTCCCCTGCTTATGGGAAGAGCCCACTGTACTTGTTGCAGAACCATTCTACTGATGGACAGTTGCAGACCTTTTCTACTGAGGCTGTTCTAGCTAAGGCAAATTTGTCTAGTACCGTGTTGATGAACTTATGCCATCTCTGGCACGCAAAGCCATTTTGGAGAGCACACATGAGATAGGAGGGTGGGGTAAGAGGAGGAACAGGTACATGCCTGCTCTTCCTTTCCCCCCACCCTCCTGTCACTTCAACTGCCTCTCCAGAGACAGTTAAAGGGACAGGAGGGTGAGGACGAGAAGGATCAGGCACGTGCCTGTTCCTCCTCTTGCCCCCCAGGCTTTCAGCTGCCTCTCTGGAAGCAACTGAAGGCCCAGGAGGGTGGGGGGAACAAGTCCAGCCCAAGGAGGGCAGAAGTCCCACCCCAGCAGCAGGTAACATCCGGTGCCAGAAGGTCTTTTAGTTTTGGGCACTCGAACCCTAAAAGGTTCACCATCACTGGTCTGGTGTATAGTGTTTAGTGAAAATGGATGGACCCGCTCATATAGCTCCTCAACAGATTTCCGTTAGAGGTGAATTAGTAGAAAAGGCAGGATAATGATAATAATAATAATAATAATAATAATAATACTCCACCTCTCTGCAAAGCAATCAGTGCAGCTTACAGCATTAAAATTACAGGAGTAATTTTAGTAACAGGAGTTACAGATACTGATTTAAGTCAAAAAGTTGCACACTTTGATCCATCTGGTTAGTGTAACAGAACAGGCCTTCATTGTCAAGGAGGTAGGAAGAAGGATACAAAAAGGGCATCTGATTTTCTAAATGCCTCACTACATCTGATACTCTTCTTATTGTGTCGTTTTCTTTTCAAGAGCTGTGTCAAGTGAGGACAGAAAGTAGTACAGTCGCCCCTTCGTTTTTGCGGGGGTTCTGTTCCAGACACCCCCCCCCCCCGTGCAAAAATGAAAAACCACAAATATTCAAGCCTTGTTGGCTTGAATGGCTGTGTGCTTCTGCGGGTGCATGCGGGTACCATTTTAGCCTTCCCCACTTGCCAGTCCGCAAAGGACCGAGACTGTGGACTCGAAGTGAATGGGGAGGGACGACTGTACAATAGTCTAGGAAAGATGGAATCAAGGTCTCCTCAGCCAATGTTGCTACTAGAATTACCACTGCCTGTTCCCTCAATCCTCCTTAACATTCTGAGTATAAGGGAGATCATCAAGGGGGACATGTACAGCAATCTCAGAGGCTAGAGAGTCTGTAGGATGTCCTGAGCTTCAGCTTTGAGGAAGTAAAACCTGGTGAGATATGTGGGGAGCTTGTGATTTGCATATGATTTCCATCCCCTTTTCTGGACACAGTAAAGAAGACGGAATAGAGTCCAGTAAAACAACTATTGAGAGATACAAGTGCTATACTACCAGGTCTAAGCTGTTGGACTACTAGGTCCTTTGTGTGAGATGTTGGAGACTGAAAGAAGCAGTGCCTTGGAATCTGGTGAAACACTATGGTGTAGCCTTTATGATCCCATTGGTCTGAAGTAAATGCTGTATCTGGTGAGCGGGGTAGTCACAAGATGTTTTTATTTCTTGGTGGTTGGTTTCCAAGCTGAGAAAGTTGGTTGGACTCTCTCGGGTGAACCGAGATCTGCATATTCCCCATGGCTTAAAGACTTTGGTCTCCAGGGCAAGAAAAAGGCCAAAAGGATTGAGAAGGCTGCTTAAACTGATGTTTTTCGTGTTCATCTCACTAGTGTGGAAGTAGAAATGAAGTGAGCTGCAAATCGTCTCTAGCACTATCTGCAACAGAAGTTAAGCCTTTTAGATCTTTAGAGGTGATTCATGAAGGGATTTTGCATCTAATTTTTGATAGATGAAAACATTCTAAAACCTGAGCATAGCTAGTCTGGATATCAAGGGGGCTGTAGAGGAGGCCTAGGTAGAGAGGGCTGATGCTTCGCAGGAGCATTTTATTTATCTTTTTCTTTGTAACTTTAAGAGAAGAATCTCCCTGTTTGGGTGCAATTAACATCAGTGAGGAGAGCCCAAATGGGACCATCAATAAATGAGGCATTGAGTTCCATGGCCTCAGGGTTCAAAGTGTTTAACTTCTGAGTTACATTCACACCTTTCTTACCGTACATATGAGTCCCATTCGGACACAATTAATTATTTAAAATCTGAAGGACAGGGGTAACATTAGAAGAGGTTTTGGGTTTAAGAAACGTAGTCTTGCTCCGTGAGGTGTGATCAGTAGGCACAGGAGCTTGAGTCAGTTTCAGCCTTGTGTATCCCAAGGGCTGTGACTGCTTTGGGCAAAAGGAGACAAAATTACCTAAATGAAAATGTCTCTCTCTTGTTGGTTCCTCTTGTTCATCACTGTCTGACCATTCCTCCTTCCCTAAATCAGATGACTTTCTCAGGAATGTTATATAAATAGAAGCAACATCTGAATCTTGAAGCACATAGGAGCATTGAGTGCTAGTTCCAATAAGGAGATTTAGTCCTCATCAGATGAATGCTCAGCTACCAAAGATTGTACTGATAGTGTAGGTTGTTTAGCATGCTTGCTAGACAGTTTCCTTTGTGGGGAAGGCAGGCTTCAGCACTCAGACCAATGGGAGGAGGTTGGTTCATTCCTTTCAGTTCCTTTGCAACTAGAGAGGAAATCTGTTGAAGTCATGTATTTTGATCAATAAAGGCATGGGCATAGGAAAAAGCACAGGCACTGCAGCAGGAAAAGTAATGTCTTGCTCAACATGGCCAGCAATTGTAATACAGGCTTCAAGATGGCCACTGCAAGAGGCTACAGCACGTGTGCACACTCTCTTGAACTTGGAACTACTGCAGAAGAAACTGAGGCCATGGAATGTGGTGGTAAGGAATCATGGAGTTAGTGGGGAAGCAGTCCTGTTAGGGTAGGCTCCTGTGTCCTCTTCCATAGCCCTCTCTGAATATTTTTCATTAGTAGCTCCTCTTTAGGTGCCATATCCTCTACTTTCAACTATTGCTGAACAGAATCTGACTCCAGAGCGTCAGGCATTCCATAGTCAGAGGTACATGAAAGTTACATTTGAATCTGGATAGTCAATAAATTGTTAGCAAAGGCAGATCCAGAGGAGATGGCCATTGAAATTAGGGTACTGTTGTGTGCACCTCTTTGTAGCTCCCAAGGGAGGAAGTGAAGAGTGTATACATACTAAATGTATGTGTTTGGGGGCAGGAGAAGTCAGAGAAGCAGAGCTTGGTTTGGCTGCTTTGGTTTTAACTGTCCCCATCCAAAGGGCACATTTGTGAAGGAGGCATGAAGGGAAAAGAATTGGAGAAAAAGGGAGGGGGAACTAATGAGGGGGAAAACTAATTCAGGGAACAAAAAGCTAAGGGCCCTTTTTAGTATAGAGGGAAAAGGGATAAAGAAAGGAGAATTACGGGGCAAAACAAACCGCCCCGAAAGAGCGGCTTATCACCACCCCTTTGATTGCCGGGTTGGGGCCGTGGCAACCACACGCCATGCCCCCAACCTGGCATTTTCCTTGCTCCAGGAAAAAGGTGCCCTTGCTGCCGCGGTGATGTTTTTTCTGTGTTTCTGCAGCATCTAAATGCCATGCCACCAGAATGCTGTCACCATGTGGTCAGCAAAGCAGTTTCACAGCAGGTGTCATGCATATGCCACACCCCCGAGACGCCAGGAAGCCGGCTCTTTTTGCCATTCTGTTTATTCCCTCAATTGAAGAAATAAGACTAGATAAAGCTGAGGAGAAGGACATACAACCTTTCCTGGGCAAGGTAAGATGAAGTAAAGTGGGAGGAGACAAACAGAATTTAAATTTAAAATAATGTGATATTTTGCCTAGCCTGGGCAACAGGAGGAGTTAATCCATTCATGGATGACTCCTTCTCCACCAGCTGAGAACACTGTTTCAGTCTTTTAAACAGGTATGTTTAAAACAAACAAAAAAAAAATCACTTTTTGTATGCTTATACATGTTGTTATCTAGTTTGTATTTTGAATCTGAATCTTAGTTCTGGGGGCAAAGCAAGGTGTAAATAAATAAAGACATCCACCAATAATCCACATTATAATCTTATCACTGGCTAAACAATCTTCCTTGAAATACACATTTGATATGCATTGGTATGGCTGTTTTCTATTATTGCACAAATGTAGAATAACAAATGGAAATTATGTTTAGACTGGCTTTTCAGCAAAATCAATATAGTATACCTTTTAACACATCACCATTTTCTGTAACAGGTCTAAAATGTATTTAAAATTCAAGTTGAAATTCAAAACAGAACATGTGATGGGAAGAGTGACTGGCAGAGAAGAAGTGACTACTAAGAGATAAACCACAGTTCAATTTAAAAAGGGGTTTCATAGCAGGAAAAAAATTCTGGTACATGGGAAGCAGAAAAACAGTTTGGGTGTGTGCTACTGCCAGTATGTGCATGTGTATTTTTAGGCTTGAAGCCTATCTGATTTAATAATATTCAAATGCAATCTTATGGAATATACTGTAATTGTTCCTTTAAAAGATATTAAGAGAAAGTTAGATCAAAATGATTAAGTGGTATGTAAAAATAGAAAATACAGATCTATTTTGTGGAAATGTCAAAAAGGCAATGAGTAAAGAAAGCCTTGCAAATCTGCGCAAGTTGGCAACTGCAGAAACTGACAAATTTCATTCAGGGAAAAAAATAAGCAAAAACTGGATGTATTTTAATCCTATTTTATAAAGTTCATTAATTATATGCTACATTTTATTTTGCTTCAAGATATCATTGTATGTTGAATTAACTAATTTTTTTCAATATTGCAGACAATGGACTGAATCCTACCAGCTGCATACGCAGACAGCAGAAGATTTCTCTACCCATTCCTTTCCATTTTAAAGACAAACGGAAAACAAATGGAGACAACTTGAAGGTTTTGAACAATCCTTTCCCTTAGTAGTGTCTCCAGTCCCACCCTTTGATGTTTAGGAGTAAGCCCAGAAACTCTGAAGCATTAGAGAAGGCAAGAAGATAAAAGTCTTCTTTCAGATCTAATCCAATCCAAACATTCTTCCTAACACTTGTTCTCACAATCCAAAGTTTATTTTGACTGATTATTTTGCATGTTTTTTTTCTGCAACATTTTTTCTTTTCTTATGTATCAACAATAATCTAAAGTATTAAAATAGCTTGTCAAAGGCTGGCAAAAACCCCACAAACCACAAGCAAAGCATAAACAGGCAAGCTCTATATGCCACTATATGTCTCACTCAGCTATCCCATTTTAAGGACGTGTGGTATTAGATGAATTTGACCCTAAGATGGGCATGGTAGTCAAGTATGTAGAAGAGAAATGGGTCACAACGAGAAAATAATTCAGTGGTAGAACAAGTTTGGGTAACCACTGCACTCCATCCTTTCCGTATATTACAACCACTGTATTTAATTACCTACTGAATTTCCTTGAAAGGTCTGTGAAGAAACCCTACTGCATTACCTCAAGAACTTTCAGTGTTAATTTACTACTTGTATGGAGCACATGGGCACAGGATTGCAAAATTAAAGGTAGTATTTCAATATGTTTATATTAGTTTTCAATTTTATAGTGTCAAAAGATGGTCACAACTGGAACATTCACAAGACAAACTCCAAAACTATTAATGCAACCAAAACACACAGACTGTAGCACGAGACACAAGCAACTAAAAAACCAGAAATTAGTTACAAAACTAAAACAAGAACACTTTCAACACTGAACTGTTAAAAGAAAAGTTTGTTTACTTCCATTATAACTGTTATTTAATAACAATTATATATACTATAAACAAATTGTTCAGACTTATGGTAAAATATTAGTGTTTTCTCATGTTCTACATAACACAGTACTATAAATTGTGCTAACACTGGTAGCATACAAATATACTTACAGTTCCACCCATATGGGGTGGTAGATATTCAGCACTGATATACTCCTGGACATCATTCTTATTGGTCACCTTCAACAGATTCACTGCTTCTGGACCCAGCCAACTTTTAACAAGTTTAAAAGCAGCTAGATAAAAAAAGGAGAGACAAATTGAAAAAAATTGCACACAGAAAACAATGCACAACTTGCATCAGGTTAGATATGTCAGCTAAAACGAGAAAAGCTTAGTTCATACCATTTATAAAACTATTAAATAGCAGGATAAAATATATTCTGTGTCCAGAATAGACAAACAGGTGTAAATAAACTCGTCCCTGCACATTTGCAGCTTTGACTTTTGTGGATTTTATTTTTCATGGATTTTATTAATATATTCTCTCTGGGAACATATAGGTCCTCCAGCACAACTCTATGGTTAACTTTAACCAAACGTCATGCTGAAGGACCTAAAGATTCCTAGAGAGAATACTCCACTAGGCATTTGTAGCTCCTCCAGCACAATTCTATGATCAATGTCTGGCACATGTTGACCACAGAGTTGCACTGGAGGACCTAGAGAACCCAAGAAAGGTGTTCTCTCAGGTAAAAACATAGTGTTTTTGTTATTTGCAGTTTTTCCACATTCATAGGGGTCCTGTGTCCCTAACCCTAGCACATGTGAGGGATGAGTGCAGTTTGGAAAATCATAGCAGACATTTGGTATCTAAATAATAATAATAATAATAATAATAATAATGATGATGATGATGATGATGTGGCGAACCAATCCGGGCGGTTGACAACAGTAAAATATAAAAAGAGTAAAATATAACATTAAAACATTATAATCCCTCCCTCCCTTAAGAAAGTATTATACAATATGACAAATTAAAAACACAATATCAAAACATAAAACCATAATTAAAACTAAAAACCCTGGTGTCCCTCTGGAGATCCTCACCCATCACTAAAGATGGGGCCACGGGAGGAATGAGGGGATCAGGGAGCCTGGGCCGGGATGGTTAATCTGGAAAGGCCTGCCAGAAGAGATCCGTCTTGACAGCTTTTTTAAAGCTGTCTAATGATGTCAACTGACGGATCTCATCCGGCAGGTCTTTCCAGAGTTTGGGGGCGACAGCAGAGAACGCCCTCCGGGAGGTTGCTGCAAGCCTAGATTTTAGAGGCTGCAGTAAGTTCCTCCCAGAGGACCGGAGAGCGCGGGGAGGATTATACAGGAGGAGGCGGTCCCTGAGATAGCTTGGGGAATTTTATTGTGCTTGCCTCTGTTGGGGACAGGATGAAACAAAATTAAAAAGAACAACATACAAATACTTTAAGTATATTAGAATATTCTTGCTAACAATAATATTGGGTATTTGAAGAAATTCTGCTAACAACCACTACACACAATTATCTGAAGATAACTTAAAATTGTAACTTACCATTCATTATCCAAGGCAATTCAAAGACCACAATTTTAGCTGCAAGAACAAAGAAGACTTGTTCTAATAAGGGTATATAATGACTCTCTCAGTAACTAGTTTTCAGTGACCGCTGAACTAAAAATTCTTTGAGACAAGTTTGTCTTAAAGAAAAATCTCTCTTTTCCCATTTTGCTGTGTTATCCACATGAAATGACACAAAGAGCAGAATGACAGAGGGGTGAAGCAGATGGCTGGGAAGGAGTGGCCTTTGGCTGCTCCGGCCGCAATCGGGTGAGGACCATGCCAATTGCACAGCCTGCCCCCAAACGGCAGCAGAGCGGCTTCCGGACGCTTTGGGGATGGCGTCATCTGGACACCATGCCTCTAAAGCGGCCAGAAGCCGCTTTTCTGGCCCATGTGTTTTGGGCCAGAGAAAAAAAAATGCAAAATCTAAAGTTGTACATGTTAAATGGAATCAAAGTAAGCTGCACACCTGAGAATTGAACAGGCTTTTATTTTGGCCACATGCTCATTCCAATCCAGCAGCTCCTTGCCTGTTAAGGGATTCTTTTAATATACATGCAATAGAAGCAAACATGCACATAGCATTTCCTACTCACAGAATGAGCAGAGTGAGAAGTTTCTAAATTGCATTCCTTTGTATGTATAGTGGCCCATCCAATGAAAAAGGAGCCAATTATGCTCACCTGACCTGGTAACCATCTTTGGAACAAGTCAGCATCTCACTACTATGTTTTGCAAAGATGTTGACAATAATTTCACAGTTTAGACAAATCAGAAGAACGTAATTATCATCTTTCTGGTCAATGATATGAAGGGGCTGCATGTATAGGGAGAACATTCCTTCGTATCTAGGGTTCTAAAGCTTACAGGCCATTCAGAATTTGTCAGTTAAATGCATATTAGTGGCACATGAAATCCACTCTGCTGTGTGTACAAATAAATACTTAAAATCATTTTGCATACCTAAAATAAGTAGGTCTATTATTTGTTTACTTATCCTTTTAACACTAGCTTTCACAAGAGATATGGTTAACTGCTAAATATCCCAAGTTCCAAGAACAAACAGAATACACTAATGGCTTTTCTGGGTGTTCTAGAGGGACGGGGTGGGGCGGGGTGGCGCTAGAAAAACTTCAATACACACAAAAAGCACAGTGTACTGACATCTTGATTCTAACAATGTGGCAGAATTTAACCAGCACAATAAGAAATACTCTTTAGAATATTTATGAAATGCAATGGAATACCAGAGAACAAAGGAGCCAGTTGAGCTCCAGAACTATTGGAGAAAATATTACTCCACTAGCTCTTCTATGAACAACTTTGTTAGCTGAGTATCAGATTGACTATTGGCAATAACTCTGTGCCACTTTCTCTACTGCATCACTACCATTGAAATAGCTTATGGAGTGATTTGGGGAGGTGACTAAATTCTGAGTGATGAAACTTCCCAATCGTGGCATAATCTTTAAAGATGGGAGCTGTAAAGAATTATTATACAGCTACAAGAAAGAAAAGACATGCCATTCAGCATTTTGAACCATTCTATGCCTACTATAGTAAGTTTGCCACCTAGTTCACAGACAAACTATTTCAGCATCAAAAGGGGGTCACATAATGAAAGCTGATGCTCATAAAATATCTAAAACTGGTGTCAGTCCTTCACACTGCTATGCAGTTATCTGCAAGTTGCACTTTTCAAGAAGTGTTATAATCAGCCGCCTTACACCTCAATTTTGGAAAACTCTTCCTCCACCCAAGAATTTTTTATTCTCTAGATCAGGGGTAGGCAACCCTTTTGAGCCGGGGGCCGGGTTGCTGTCCCTTAGACATTTGGGTGGCCGCAGCACCAAAAATAAATAAATAAATAAATAAATAAATAAATATAATTTTTTAATAAAAAATAAAAAATATGCATGCACACTCTCTCAGCCCCAGAAAAGCCATGGCAAAACCCCTGTGGAGATTTTGCCAAGAAAACCCCAAGAACAAGTAATAACAACAATAATCAATATCATCATGGTGGGCAGCGGTGGCGCTGGCACGACTGGCCTGGGGCCAGTCCAAAGGCCTCGGGGGGCCGCCCCCCCCCCGCGAGGCCTTAGGTTGCCTACCCCTGCTATAGATCAACTGTGTAGTACAAAGCTATCATACTTACTGAGGTAATTAGGATAATAGACTTTAAAACAGCCAATAATGTACCGGACAAAGTCCAAGTCCTAAACCAAAGCATATTATCAGTTAACGAAAATGTCAAATTCCATAAATAAGAGCTTTTTACAAAACGTCAAAGAAAGTTTAATTCAGCAGATCCACTACTGAGCTCTCCTAATCACTTCTAAAGTCACAGGGAGTTTAAGTAATTCAGCATCATCTTTGGATGATAGAATTGCTGAACAGGGAAATGAGAAATGCTTCAATGTCTTCATATCTGCACCAAGAGCAGTAAGCATTATGTTTTAAACATTTATCTCTTTACTTGTAATCCTAGAAACTCAAAAGGTGATTCTTAACCAACCCTATGAAATGTATGAATATTCAAATTAAACAACATGTGCAAGATATTACGTATCTTCACTTTGTGCACAGAAGCTTGAAAAAGTTATATGAGATATGTATCATTTCCAGTGGGGTACTAAGTCAATGTGGGCTGAGTGTGCTGTGAGAAGGGACTTGGATATCTTGTCACAGACTGAAGTCATCAAAGGTTGTTTTCAGTACTGTTTAGGTGGCAATACAATGCTGAATTAGTTGTGAGAATACGATAAATCTCATTAATTTCAGTAGAACTTTATTGCAAAACAGAATGTATGACAGCATTTATTACTGTCAATTATGCAAGGAGCACACCTATGTCATTAAGCAGCCAGTTTCAACAGTAATTCATGAACCAGTCAATCCAGAATATTTAGAATTATGCCAAAGGGCAAAGAACTGATTTAAATTCAAGAAAGCTAAATTAAAATGTGTGTACATGTCCTCATTCAGATTTTTCCAACTAAAGGCAACATTCAAGATATAGCACAAAAATGAAAAAACAAACAAACAAACATCATGCTTACTATGTTACTTAGTCCAGTTTCAGCCATGTCAAACACCACTGTCAAAGGCTTGCCATTTTCCCTTTTTGCATAGCGCTCTAACCAAAAGGCTACTAGTTTCTTTTTTTCAAATTGAGTTTTAGGATCTTTTGTATGAAGTTTCACCCTGAACCAAACTAATGGGGAAATAAACAAATATACATATATATGTCAGAACGGTGAAGAATAACTCAGATTATTTTGTCTTACCATCATTTTCTAAAATTTTATCATAAAATATGACAAATGAAAAACATTTCATACAAAAGAATATGGAAATATTAATTATGTTCACAATTCTCTTTTATTGTCTGAAGTACAATTGTAGGTAGCAGAGCTGAAGCAGACCATCACAAAGTTCAGGTCTCACCTTTCTGAGCAGAAAGTAGACAAGTCAAACCAAATACAGTAGACCCTTGGTATCTGCTGAGATTTGGTTCCAGGACCCCCCCCCCCCCATGGATGCTCAGGTCCCATTAGTCAGCCCTCTGTATCCATGGATTCTTTATCCATGCATGCAACCATCCACAGTTTGAAAATATTCAAAAAGAAATATAAATTCCAAAAGGAAACCTTGATTTTTCTATTTTATATAAAGGACACCATTTTACTATGCCATTTTATTTAATGGAACTTGAACATCCATGGATTTTGGTCCCCTTAGGGTTTTGGTCCTGGAATCAAACCCCAGCAGATACTGGTGGTATATACCACTGTATATACAATGGGCCAGTAAAACTGTGTCCCTTATATAAATGGCAAAATCAAGGCTTTCTTTCTGGATTAAAAAAAATACTTTCAAGCCACATATATTTGAATCTGGGGGTGCAGAATCCATGGATATGGAGGGCTGATTGTACCATTTCCTAATGGAGCAGTCTAAAGATCATGTACCTAAGCAAGTCCTATTAATCTTACTGGAGTTTACTCCCAAGGAAGCGAGCACAGGATTTAAAGACAGCAAGATTAGGTTCAGTGCATTAATTTTGTATATAGCAGATATCAAAGGCATCTTGCCTGAATCAGCAAATGTAGGTAACCAGATGCTGACAGAAAATTCACAAGGACTATCTTTTAAGTTATTAAATTATTTTATAAACTTTTTTCCTAGCAGTCGTGCACCGCTAGAAAACACAGGCAATTGCCTCAGATATTACATACAAATCCCTGTGAGGAAAGGTACCTCATCTTGTGTTCTCTCTCCTGGAAGCACTCCCAACCCCATTTCAACCTGCAAAGCAGCTACTGCACTTTCTTGAAGTTCAAAATGCTAGTAAAACCTAGCTATTCAGTGTGGATTCTAGAACAAACAACACTCTCAACAACAGATCAAATCCAGCTGCTGAAGATCAGATGAGTTCATTCCAGAATTCAAATCCCCTAAATTCTTCAAAGATACTTAATATAATTGTGCCCTTAGTGTTGCAATCTACGTGCTATGACCTATGGATAAGTCTAGAGTAAGACTTAGGGTCACGTAATAAAGGATGAAGCAAAGACAGACAATACCAAAGAACTTACAAAATTCCAGCAGGCATAACTGTTTGTGTTCACACTGAAGGATAGATGGATGAAAAGGGGGGGGGGGGGTTTGTCAGTCCTTCCAGGACAGATTACACTCTTGCGATTCACCAGGGGATGGTTTGTATTTTTATGAGAGTTAAAGTATACTGTATATACTCGACTGTAAGTCGAGAAATTTTTGCCCAAAAAGTGACCCAAAAACCTGGGTCAATTTATATACGGGGAATATGGTAATAGGCTTGCTCCACCAGCTTCTTCTGCAGCCTGGCAGTCTCCCGAAGGGTTCCTGTGTCCTCCAGAGGCTGGAGGATGGCAGGATTGGGGAAAGTCTTGCCTCCCTCCTTTTCCCCAGTCCCTGTGTCTTCCAAAGGCTGGGAAATGCCAGGAACAGAAAAAGTCCTGGGGGCAAGTGCATGCCTCCCTGCTTTTCCCCGGTCCCTGTGTCCTCCAGAGGCTAGAGGACACCAGGATCGGGGAAAGGCAAACGCTTGCCTCCTTCCTTTTCCCCGGTCTGTGTGTCCTCCAGAGGCTGGAGGATGCTGCAATCGGGGAAAGTCCTAGGGCAAACCTCCTCTTCCCCGGTCCCCGTGTCCTTCAGAGGCTGGAAGACACTGGGATCAGGGAAAGTCCTGAGGCAAATGCTTCCCTCCTTTTCTCCAGTCCCTGTGTCCCCCAGAGGCTGGAGGACGCCGGGATTGGGGAAAGTCCTGGGGTCAGTGCCTCCCTTCTCTTCCTCAGTGTGGGTATCCTCCGAAGGGATAGCCGAGCTGCAGAGGAGGGAGAGCGAGCGCTAGCCTCTGTAGCTTCCTCCCTAGCTCAGCTGTCTCCCAAAGGGACAGCAGGCTGCGGAGGGGAAGGAAGGGTACTGAGACCCACATTTTACACTCAACTTATCCAGGGGTCATATTAAAATCCCTGATTTGGCCCAAAAACCTACCCTCGACTTATACACCGCATCGGCTTATACACGAGTATATAAGGTAGTACTTACATTGACTCATGGATAGATAAGTCAATTCAGATATTTTGACTACAATTTCTAGACTTATACATAAGTATATACAGTATTTATTCTAACAGAACTGAGCTGCAGACACCTTTCCTCAAGAATATCACCCACAATGAAAAAAACTCAATGGGAAGACTGAAAACATCCAACAGAATTTCAAAGGATGGAAGAAGCCAATGTACCAGAATCAAATTCGAAGAGGCTATGCCAAAAAAGAAAAAAAAAACAACCCTAAAGAACATTAGAATTCGTTATAGATTTCAAAGTTTACAATCTGCATTGCTTCATGACAAATAAAAATTATATACTCTTCTTGTTTGTATATTCCTATGTTGTAATGCTTCTCACAAATACAGATGTAAAAAGCATGAGTTCAGACTTAATCATACTTAAGATAGCCAAAAAAGAACTGTATCCAATCCAATAACCAATAGCCTGAGGTTTTCTTTACATTGAAAATTTGTCTTTTGATACACCAATAAATACAAGCAGTAGCAGAGCTGACTTACATATTTTATAGCCTTCCTTGTCATAACCATGTAGATAAAGGGCACCATTATCAAATAACCACTTTGGAAGTGAAGATTCATTCAAGTCTGCAGAAAAGATTATATTTATAGGTACATTTCATGATACCATAAAATTTCAAAGTCCCAAACTTAAAAACTCATCATTTATACCTGCAACACAGAATTTATATATGCAATTATATTCCTATAAAAGAAAATTTAATGAATCAAAAACTTTTATTTATCCCCAAATGGGTTACAATTTCAGCAGTTAAGGTTACTGTGTGTATTCTTCTCTCTGATGAAACATCAGCAATGACTCTGACTAAGAAGGAACAAATGCAGCACTAAGAATTTCTGTCAAACCAAACAGAATATTCATCTTGATTCTTACACATTATTAGGAAGACTATCTTGAATTTTAAGTGAGTCATCATAGTCCAGAGCAATATAAAAAACAATCTGACAGTTGAAAAAAAATCACAAATTATCTACACCCATGTTTACTATTTTTGAATAATCCCAGCATTACAACTCCATATAGCTGGATTTGCATTCACATACATATTTGGGTACTTAACCCTCTTTCGATGCCACAAAGTTCCTTATTATTTATGTATTTCATTTATGTCACTTGCTGACAGTCAATTAAAAACAATTAAAATCACAACATGAAACAATATAAAATCATTTAAAAGATGTACAAAAGTAAAAGAAGTTAAACAAAACATCCCAATAAAAAGCTCCTTTGCTCACACATTAAAAGCCTGCTTAAACAAAAAGCTCTTTGTCTGCCAGTGACAGGAAAGCAGGGAGGCAGTCAGCTTAGCCTACCAAGGATGGGAGTTCCAGAGGGGGGAACAGCTACTGAGAAGGCTTTTTTCCTCATGTCCTCACTAAGCAAGCTTGTGATGGTGGCAGGACTGAGAGAAAGGCTTCCCTTTAGATTTGAGAACTCTGGCAGGTTTGTATGGGGAGATACAGGCCTGAAACTCATGGGTCAAATAAAGCAGCTTCTGACCGGAAGCCACTCTGGTGCCGCAATCTGGTCCTTTGGACCAGATCAAAAGAAAGTGAAAACAATTTGGCTCTTGGCAGTAGCTGGTTTGGGACTGTGGTGGCAGCCACTTTGGAAGCAGGCTGTGAAGTCGCCATGGTCCTGATGCAATGGTGGCCAGAGGCCATTCATTTTTGCCTGTGTGCTTCGCCCTCTAGTCTTTTGACAGTCTGGACCTAAGCTATATAGTTGCAGCATTTTAGGGTGCAATTTCTTGGTAAGAGCCAATTAGTAGGGGCTTCTTACAATGTTGTGATAACTTAACCCAGAAATATAGTGATAACTGCCACATGGGGAACACTCTAGCTGAAAACGTAGCACACTTTAAAATTTTATTAGAAATCTTACCATGCACCGCATATTCTTTCCTCCACTGAAAACTTTCATCAATCATCTTTAATGTATCATCCACAACATCGTGTCTCCATAGCAGAAAATTTTCAACCCAGGTATCATCTTGTTGTAGTCTCTCCAAATCTCTGGAATCATATTTATCTGTTTTTGCTGATCCATAAAATAAAAATCATGATAAAAACATTTAGTTTGGTATGTAAGGCAAGTTTTCTAATAATCTGAACAAGAATATTACAGTTGCCCCTCCGTTCTCACAGACTTCAGGCGCACGGTTTTGAATATTCATGGAAGGGAGACCTCTGTTAAAATCAATGGGGCGTGCCCCTGCACGCCCGCAAAGGCACGCCCCATTCAAACCTATAGGCCTTGAGTATTGGCGAGTCTGTTTTTGCAGGGGGTGAGTCTGGAATGGATTCCCTGCAAAAACAGAGGACCAACTGTACTGTTAGATGAGAACATGCTGGGAACAGGTGACAGCACACTGGAAGATAAGGATCACAACACAGATAAAAACAATTACTTCACACAGCATACAGTTACATGGTGGAACTGACACAAAACGAGGAGGTGGTATTCACTGTGAATGGTCATTCTAGGATGACAGGGGAATCAATCTACTTCCACTGGGTTCTTCCTCACGTGCACCAAAGGCGAGGCACGATTCCCATTCTTTCAGTTAAAATCCTTTGGGACCCTAACCCCTTCTCTTCCGTTTTGTTTTCTAGCCCTATTAGGGGTTTTTTTTTTTGGGTGGGTGTGGATTGATTCTCCTGCCAACCTAGAATGACTGTTCACAGTGAGTACCAACTCCTCATTGTCAGGATGGCAGGGTCTATCAATCCACTTCCACTGAGATACACCCAAGCTAAATTTATGGGCGGGATATCCTATTTGTCCAACACAGCCTGCAGCACTGTCCTGATGAATGCTGCCTGTACTTACCTGTACTTATCTATTGTATAATGTCTAATGAAGGTAGTTGGTTTGGTCCAGCCCGCTGCAGTATGTACTTCTTGTAATGAAGAAGATACTGCATAAGCTTTGCTTGAGTCCCTAGATCTGGTGGAATGAAGCCATACATTTCTTGGCCGTATTTGCTCTTCAAAGTCATAACACTGCAAGCCTTGAGCCATCTCCTTATTATAGTATTGGATGCCTTTTGTCCTATAGTCCATGGATTAAAGGAAATAAATAAAGCTTCTGTTTTTCTAACTGATGACATTCTTTTTATATAGATCTGCCGAGCCCATTTCATCTCGAGAGTGTGTCACCTCTTCTCTTCAGGATGCACCAGCTTAGGGCAAAATGTTGGCAAGTAGATTTCCAAATAATACACTTTGAGAAAAATGTAGGATCTAATGGAAGTACTAAACTGTTTCCCTCAAATTTGTACAAATTTAGGCTAAGTGATGGTGCAGATAATTCTGACACTCACCTTGCTGATGTTACTGCCACAAGCAAACACACTTTAAATGTGAGATGTTTTAATGAAGACTCTCTCATTGGCTCAAAAAGCGGTTTAGTCAATCTATTCAGTACCAGTGGCAAGTCCCACGTTGGGAACCTATGCATTGTTGGATATGATTCCTGTGTAGCTCCTCACAGTAATCTTTGTATATGTTCATGTTTTGTAAGTTCTGTCCTGTTAACAGGACAGATAATGCTGCCACTTGCCTTTTTAATGTGTTGGGTCATAGACCTTTCTGTAATCCATCCTGTAGAATATTTTTCAGTTTTACTTTCTCTATTTGTACTTTAGATGTTGCACACCAGTTTTGGAATGTTTTCCATGTTCTAGTATATATTTTTTGTGTCGAGTCTCTTCTTGATGCCATTATCGTACTAGCAACTTGTGGGGAATATCCGTATTCTTCCAGTCTTATCCTTTCAGCTTCCACACAGTCAATTTTAGCCAATACGGATTGTTGTGTAGGACTGGGCCTTGACTCAGTATGTCTGATCTTTGTGGCAAGGCCATGGGTTGACTTACTGACATTTTCATTATGGTAGGAAACTATGGTCTCCTAGGACAAAATGGGGCAATCAACAGAACATGTGCTTTTTCTGACCTTATTTTGTTCAAAGCTTTTTGTATTATCTTCACTGGTGGGAATGCATATAGAATCTCTTTTGGCCATGATGCTTGTGATGCATCCTCGCTGCAGTGGCCAAATTCTCATGTGCCTTTTTAAGTGTAGAGTCTGCTCTTTTCTCATCTAAATCCTTCAAGGCAGTGTCCCCTTTGCAAGGGATTAGGGCTCCTGATATAAGAGCTGTGATAGGCCCATCAATCAGGGGAGCCTTTAGCCAATCCATTTCATTTTCCTCAAAGGTATATAATTTTTTTACTGTAGTCAATGTATCTTTTACTTTGCAGTAATATATTCCATTCAGTTGATATTAACTCTTTAAACAACTCTGGCATGGGAATTATTTCATTATGTGGCTCTGGCTAATTTTTATTGGTTGCTTTATTGTCGTTTGTGATGTTTTTGCATCATGCAGACTCAAAGTATTTAACACTCTTCTTAATAAGTTTTTGTAATGTTCTGGTATAAATAATCTATCTGCAACAATTTCTTCTTCTTCTTGCTCCTCTAACTCTGTGTTATCTTGCTCTATGTCCTCTTGTAAGATTTCATCTGCTTAAATAATTTTGTCTGAATCTGTCTGTTGCATTATGTGTCTTTGTTTTTTTGTGCATTTGTGTGCACATAGCTCCTTTTTGTCTACCTCCATTTTTTTTCCTGTGTTTATTTCCCAATTCATTTTCTGATTGTTTAGTTTCTATTTCTTCTCCTTGTTCTCTGGATAACAATGTCTGGTTATTACTTTCATGTGTGTGTGGTAAATTTAAGACATTGCTCATGTAATTTTGCATTTCAGAACTTCCTGTGTCTCTTATCAATGTTGTTACGTCTAATGACATTATTTTAGTTCTTAACTGTTGTACCAATTCTGATGTCAAGGCATCAGTAGTTTTTGGCTGTGGCTGTTGGGAAGCTGACATTGCATTTGCAGTTTTAAACATCTGAAAAAGGTCTGACATGAAATTTATCTGATTCTGGTTACAAGGAATTGTTTCTCCTATGTCAGGACCATTTTGCTTTGCTGAGTTCTGTTTGCCTTTTGATTTTGCAGATTTGGCACCTGCCTGGCTGCTTGCTGGCTCACCCCTTCCCTCACCTCCTGGCTCTGAGGTGGGCAGATCAAATGGCGGCTCAAAGCTTCCCTGTCTGGAGCCTTAAAATGGCTGCTAGAGCCAGAACATGGAGAAACAGTCATTTCTGCTGTAAGTTTTGGCATTTTGGATGTATTCATCTTTCTTTCATTCCTGTTTGAGAACTCTCTGCTTTCCTTTCTTTTTTTCTTTTCTTTTTTTTGGTTCTCTGCAACTGTTTTTATGGGGGTTGAGTCTGGCGTCCGTCCAGATTATTTCCCGGTTTCAGTGGCCATGTCCTCTATTTCACTCTCATTGGTTGTTAAAAATATTTTCTTTAAATTCTCCTCCTCAGAGCCTGCTTCACTGAGGTCATCTGCAGTGTAGTTGCCGCTGCTCTATTTTCTTTCATTAATTTTTTTGTGTGTTTTGCCCTTTCTGTCCATCTATCTAATTTAATCTGATTTTATGTCTATCTATCTATTCCTTACTTTGTTGGAGAAGGGTTACCCTCGACCGATCAGTAGGGCAGGAAAGAAAAAACTGAGAAGGGGTTAGGGTCCCAACGAATTTTAACTAAAAGAACAGGAGTCCTGCTTCACACCTGGTGCATGTAGGGAAGAACCCAGTGGAAGTGGATTGATAGACCTTGCCATCCTGAGAATGTAATAATTGCCACCAGCCTCAACATCTTTAAGACAGTATTGGATAAATTCATGGAAAATGGGCCATCAATGGCTATTAACTGGTACAGCCATACATCATTTCCTGTATCAGAGTCAATTTGTTGTGATGGGCCTTCAAGTTGTTTCTGACTTATGATGATCTTGGGGGCTGAACAGAAGGCTGAAAAAGCCAACTTCCAGGCAGCGTGGTGTTTTGATGCTGCACGCCCCAAAGACGTCCAGCCAACCAGGCAGGGACAGTTTCAAGCCACTCCAGGGGTGTGATGTTTAGATGCCGCACGCCCTCGGAAGCCACCCTGGGGTTGCAGCAGGGCCGTCTAAGGTGGTACTTCACTGGCCCAAAAAGGAGCAGATCTTTTCTGCTCCTGTTTGGGCCATCTCTGAGGTGGATTGGAGTCACAAAAAACAGTTTGCCATGGCCCCAGGGCGAGCAGCTCCATCCTTTTTGGGTGGTCTGTTTCGCCCCTTAGATGAAACCTATCACTGACTTTTCTGGGGCTGAAAGTGTGTGACTCTCTCAAGCACCCAGCCCGCCGACCGGCCCCTGCTGCCACGCACATTGCGGCTGCCATTTTGTTTGCCAAAATGGCGGCTGCAACTCGTTTGCGCATGCGCAGTACTCCTGCATATGCGCAAACGAGTCGTAGCTGCTATTTTGGCAAACAAAATGGCGGCCATGATCCCCCCCCCGGGCCGGTGAGAGACCTGGGGACCAGCGACCAGCCTCAGGTATGTGAAGGTTGCAGACCCCTGCTCTCAAGGTTACTCAGTGAGTTTTCATGACTGAATGGGGAATCAAACCCTGATCATCAGAGTCCAACCCTCAAATCATTACACTACACTGGCTCTCCATTGGAGGCAATATGCCTCTGTGTATTAGCTGCTGCAAAACCTATGAAGAGTGATGAAGTTGATCTCGTATCTTGTTTGTAGGATTACCATAAGCAACTATTTGGCTAGTGTGAACAAAAAGCTAGACTACATGAGCCTTTGCACTGATGTCAAATGGCTCTTCCTTGGTCTGATTCTTCTATTTTCTTAACTGATGAACCAGAGTCTAATTGATTATACAATTTAATGATCAAGTCTCACGTCAAAATCTTAAAAAACAACAACAACATGTTAGTAAAATGTGATGGATAGTAGGAAAGGTTTTAATTTGTATTGCACAAAAGCATAGCATTGACATCCAAGGTCCAGGGCTGCCAACGTCTCTTACCCCATGCAATAAAAGGTTTTAACAGCAACTCCAAATGGAGGGTCTATGTCAAGTTAATATTTAACACTTAATTTATAAAATAGTTAAACATGATATAAAATAGTAAGTGAATATTTAACTTTAAAAATAAAACCAAACAATGATGGTTTCAAGAGAAATATTAATTACTGAAGCCAGCTATAATTTTCCTTATGTTAGGTCAAAAAAATCTGAAAGTACTCTTGGCTTCTTAGAGATCTCTACAATTTAAATATTTTCACTAGATACTTCATTCCCTTTCCCAAAATTTCATCCAAGGGGGAAAAAAATCCCAAGTGTGTTTTAAGCTTTCTGCATGCCATTTTCATCAACAGGTATCAACAGATGAACTGGAAGAGCTTGTCTTTGATAATATATGCAAGTTCCTGATATGGTTAACCACAACATTCCTCAGGTTGCTCTACCAAAGGAATTTTAGCCATCTTTGATCAACTCTGTAACATTCCTAGAATATTTTTAATACTTCAGTTGTAACAACCACATCGCAACTTCTTGAGACGCACATCTTCTGAACTGTTGGGGAAATTGTTTTCACAACCTAATGTGACATAAATTTTAAAAAAGTCTGTCTTCTTTTAATTGTAGTTAAAACAGTGGCAATCTGTATCTATGCATATTATTGAGTATACAATTTCTCAATATGTTAGTATCAATGAGCCTTAGCCTGAAGTTCCTGTCTTATTTTAAAATGTTGTGCATGAGGAAAGGTCCTAGTATTGCAAATTTGCCTGAAATGTTACTGATATAATATACAGTGGGACTTCGCTTTCTGCATGGGATCCATTTTGGATCCCCCTCCCACAGATACCAAAATCCATAGATGCTCAATCCCATTGTCCTCAATGGCAGTGCATTAATGCAGCTACACCGCATTAAAGTCCCGTTGTCCCTAATGGTGGCATGGCCGCATGCACACTCTGCCACTGGGAATGAGGGCTGTCCCTAATGGTGGCATGGCCACGTGTACATGCTGCCACTGGGGACAACACAGGCTTGCCGTCTGCGGATACCGTACAAAAAACAAGGTCCCACTGTACAAAAAACAAACTGAATGAATGAGATAGATATAATTTAGGATTTCTCTCTCTTTTGCTTTTTCGTGGGAAAAAGAATATTAAGAATAGTGCTACATATTATAACAACATACTGAACGATTTATACTATATTTCTTTTAATAATATAAAAATAATATTCTCTTCTTAACACACACAAAAATGAACACTAAGCGGAAAATTTCTCCAATTTGTTAATCTCCAATGTCTCAGTGCTTACTTGCAACAGATTCAGTGGTAAGGGGAGTCTAGATTGGCTATGGAGCAAAAGAGAAAGATTCCCATTGCATACAAGCAGAACCATGTGGCAAGAACACTCCTCCATGCTTTCCCAGTGGGATGATTTAAGCAGCATGAGATTGTATCTTCAGCAGAGAAACTGCACTCTCCACAGACAATCCAAGTGACCGTATAGAATCTGATGGGAGCTGATGTTACCTGTTCCTTGAATATAACTGATAGAACACAAGCTGTTCTGAATGCAACCTTAATGTTATTGTCTGTGTGCCTTCAAGTTACCTGTCAATTTACAGCACCTACATGAATTTCATAGGATTTTCTTAGACAAGGAATACTCAAGAGGTGGTTACAGTACTTACTCAGAATCCTGGCCTATATACCTGAATGATAACAGTAGACAAGACAATCCTGCTGCACCTCAAAAAAGTAAAAAACTTGTATTCTGAGCATACTTACAAGAAAGTGTATTTATTAAGTTCAACTGTACTCTTATGAGTGAAATGTAATTAGGAACATAGTTACTATGATATAGGTGGCAGGCCAGAGAATGTCTGGTTCCTTTCATTACAATAAACTATACAGTTGGCCCTTAGTATCCTCAGGGACTCCATTCTGGACTCTCCCATGCAGATATCAAAAGCTGTGGGACCTCAAATCCCATGGTTTTTAAAGGCTGCAAGCACACACCACCAACAGAGCCAATGGGGCTTCCCATCCATGGATGATCAAATCCACAGACAGCAAGCCTGCAGTTAGGGCAGGCAGGCCGTTCTTAGCTTTCTTTCTGAGGCTGCACTTCTACTATAGAAACAGTTCAGTCTGACACCGTTTTAACTGCTATGGCTCCATGGTTTTAGTTATGTTAACTTTTGTATGTTCTTGTAAAGCCAGTGCAGCATAGTGGTTTGAATGCTGGAGGACTCTGGAATGGAGATTAGAGTTCAAATTTCAGCTTAGCCATGAAACCAAATGAGTGACCTTGAGCAAGTCACACTCTCTCAGCCTCAGGAAAAAGCAATGGCAAAACTCCTCTGAACAAATCTTGCCAAGAAAAACCCATGTCAGGTTCGCCCTAGGACTGTCACAACTTGGAAATTACTTGAAGCCATACAACGTTTTTGTAATTTTACATTATTTTTTTGGGCTAGTTAATTGTCTTTTAATTTACTATACAGTTTTTAAATGGGTTTATTTGTGAGCTGCCTTGGGTCCCTTTCTGGGAGAAAGACGGAATAGAAATTAAACAAATAAATAAATAAGACTACAATTCTATAGAAATTTACAAGACAGTGTCCCATTGTACCCAATGGGCCTAATTTCTAAATAAACACTATGTTGTTGTTGTTAACTGCCTTCGTGTCGTCTCAACCCATGGCAATCCTATGGATGAGACATCTCCAGGGCCCCCTGTCATCTACTGCTCTGCCCAGCTCCTGCAAACTCATATTCATGGTCTCTTTAATAAAATCCATCCATTAGCATGTGGCCTTCCTCTCTTTCTACTTCCCTCCACCTTTCCTAACATTATTGTCTTTTCCAATGATTCATGCCTTCTCATGATGTATCCACAGTACGACAGTTTAAGTCTTGTCATCTTGGCTTCTAGGGATATCTCTGGCTTGATCTGTTCTGGGACCCATTTGTTTGTTCTTTTGGCTGTCCATGGGATCCCCAGCACTCTTCTCCAGCACCACATCTCAAATGCATTGATTTTCCTCCTATCTTCTTTCTTGACAGTCCAGCTCTCACATCCATACATGGTAATAGGGAATATGATGGCTTGTATGATTTTGACTTTTGTGCTGAGTTGTATGACTGCATTTTAGGATCTTTTCTAATTCTTTCATAGCCGCCCTCCCTATTCTTAATCTTCTCCTGATTTTCTGGCTGCAATCCCTGTTCCGATCAATATGTTTGATCCCAGATATGAGAACTTTTACTATTTCTATTTCTTCACTGTCTAGTTTGAATGTGTTTAAGTTTGAATGTATGGAAGTTCTCTGTGCTCACTATTTTTGTTTTCTTTATGTTCAATAGTAAGCCTGCTTTTGCACTTTCTTCTTTGATCCTCCTTAGTAGTTGTTCCAGGTCTGTAAGGTTTTATGCTAGTACTATGATGTCATCAGCATATCTCAGATTGTTGATATTTCTTCCTTCTATTTTCATTCCTCCCTCTTCCATGTCCAAGCCTGGTTTCCTTACAATATGTTCTGCATATAAGTTGAATAGGTAGGGTGATAGGATGTGGCCTTGTCTGACTCCTTTGCCAATTGGGAACCATTCTATTTCTCCGTGTTCTGTTCTGACAGAAGTCTCTTGTCCCCTGAGTACAGATTCCTCATTAGGACTATCAGATGTGTTGAACATTTACAGGACTGCAAGTTTGAGAAAGTGATCATTCAACTGATGTTTCCCAAAAGATTTGTCAAACTAAATATTTATAACACTGATATATTATTACTTAATATAGTAAGATGCTCAGAGGCTGATTATTAAGTTATCTCATCACAGGAATTACTTTTTTATTTTTAGAATACTAACAATGAACAATTAGCTCAAGGCAGCAATCGTTAAAAGTAAAACATTTTGACATTGTCTTTAATAATTGATGTGTTCATATATCTGGTGAAGTCTGACTATCTTCTTGCAACATAATGCAACATAAATTCAACCAATTTGACTAAAATCTAGTCTAAACCAGGGGTAGGCAACCTTTCCCCTTTAAGGGCCGAGGGACTTCAGCTCCCAGAATCCCAGGAGCTATTGGCCAACATGGCTGAGGCTTCTGGGAGCTGAAGTCCCTCGGCCCTTAAAGGGGAAAGGTTGCCTACCCCTGGTCTAAACAAAGTCATATGGGTCAGAATGTCATGGCAAAATATCATCTTTATTACTGCTTTTCTACTGATTTTACCACTTCAGCTTACTGATATATAAAAAAGTATACAGTCACCCCTCAGTTTTTGCAGACTTGAAGTTTGCAGTCTTGATTATATATGGAGGGGTGAGCCCCATTGGCTAAAATGGTATGGCCATTCAAGCCATGCGAGTTTCCATTTTCATGGGGGGAGGGTCCAGAACGGATCCCCCACGAAGATGGAGGGGAGACTGTATGCACATTTATCTTGTAGATAAGCAGACCTACCAGATACTGGCACAGGATAGTGAGACAGCAAACTGTGGTAATATGACCCTGGCAGAGGAGCTGACCAGTATAAACCAAGAAAATGATCATGTGTCCAGTTACAGTTGGACCAACAGAAATAATAATAATAATAATAATAATAATAAATTTTATTTATAGCCCGCCCCTCTGCTCAGCAATCGGGGAGGGTTACAGCATTTTAAAACATACAGAGTTAAAAACATTCCCTCATCCCAGAATCTACCCCACCCATCCCATTAAAACAAGATTAAACTATAAAGAAATTAAAATGCCATAATACAATAAAAACAACAAGATAATAGGGCAACCATAATAAAAAAGGAACACTAGGAACCATCTCCCCTAGAGTCAGGGAATTATTCTGGGAAGGCCTGCCAGACGAGATCCGTCTTTACTGCTTTTTTAAAAGCAGCAAGAGTAGTAATAAGACGGATCTCGTCCAGCAGGCCATTCCAGAGTCTGGGAGCGGTTGCAGAGAAGGCCCTCTGGGAGGTCTGAGACAGCCTTGTTTTTATTGGCTGTAACAGATTCCTCCCAGAGGACCGAAGTGCACGGGGGGGGGGGGGGATCGTACGGGGAGAGGCTAAGATCTTATCTAAGATAAGATGGCCCCAAGCCATGTAGGGCTTTAAAGGTTAACACCAACACCTTGTACTGCGCCCAGAAACCAATCAGCAGCCAGTGGAGGGATTTAAGCATCGGTGTTATGTGCTCCCTCCTAGATGTTCCTGTAATTAACTTGGCTGCCATATTTTGGACCAGTTGTAGTTTCTGGGTTAGGCACAAGGGTAGCCCCACATAGAGCACATTGCAGTAATCCAGACGTGAGGTTACCAGAGCATGTACCACAGCTTCCAGATCCCTCATGTCCAGATAAGGGCGCAGTTGGAGTATCAGCCGAAGCTGATAACAGGTGCTCCTGACCGCCGCACTCACCTGACTAGTCATGTGAAGTAACGAGTCTAGGAGCACCCACAAGCTGCGAACACAGTCCTTGAAGGAGAGTGTGACTCCGTCCAGGACTGGAGACTGTATTCCCAAATCTGGTTTCGGGCATGTAACTTTAAGTACCTCCATTTTGTCTGGATTCAATTTCAATCTGTTTTTCCTCATCCAATCCATTACCGCTCTGAGACAGTCATTGAGAGGAGACGCCATCTGAAGCCTGAGCCGATGATCTAGTCATGGAGAAGTATATCTGGGTGTCATCAGCGTACTGAAGACACCGAGCTCCATGCCTCCGAAAGAAAATGCTTTCAAGTTTGGGGAGGTCTTTATTTCTTGTAAGATTGTAGGTTTAAGTATCATAATGTGTTGTAGATGTACATTTTCAAAGCACTGAGTCACAATCAGAAAAGGGAAAAACTGAGAGAAGTGAATAAGACATATTCCCTGACTGCACTAAATCTTCTGGTTTCATTGTTATCAATGTTCTGAGCAACATTCACAATACATCTGTGCAACTTTCAGGTACCCACTCACAGCACTGCCTGCAGTAAGAATCTTTTTCAGGAAACGAGGGAAGGAGGGTTTTGGTTTCAATCATATGCCCACATACTTGTTCAGGCTTCCTTTTTAACAGTCTAACATCATACACATTTATTCTAAAATTAGCTTTTTATTTAGGCCATAAATGACTAATTTAAGAATTCGTGGTCAAATGAATGATGTACTGAGAGAGGCACTGCAATGAATACATTGAACTGGATCTGTGGAAGAAGCTGCACTTTAAGAGCTGACCAATAATTGGTTATCTGCAGCCAACAATGAACTGGCTTCTTAGATAATAATCACATTAGTGGAAGCAGATGAGTGTACGTTTCGAGAAGAGAGGAAATTCATTTTATATATTTAAATAAAAGAACATGTTTTTCTCTTCTAACATACCTGCAATTGTGTCAAAATTACTGCTCACAAGTGCAAAGTACAAAGAAGCACAGAGCTATATTTGATGGGCACAAATCTATTATATCCATATTAAACAGCTACATCTTCAAGTTTTACCCCCTACTAAAAATGTAATACATCATCAATTTCACACAATGAGCGAAGTAGGCCTGGGTCTGAACATAACCTGGATGGGAAAACCCTCTGAAGACTTCATATAAAGTGACATAAACTCCACTGAAGGAAAGTATGAATGAAATAAACAAACAATGCATTTAAACAAGAACATTTCTTCCACTGATAAGCAAACAATCTAAAACTAACAAGCATAAATAAAATCTGAACACACCAACCTGGAACATACTCTGCTTCAAAACGTTGTCTGGTTTCATGTATTAATGCAGCCTTGTTTTCCTGCTAAAGGAGAGAGAAAGAAATAATACCAGGCCATTTGCAAACACCTCTGACTCCAAAGTCCAGACATGTATTTACTATTTTTTTTTTGTTAATAATCAAATAGTTAATTTAAAACTTTTAAAAATCCAACTGTCTGAGTCAGGAACAAAAGACAGACATCTGTAAGGACAGGAAGCCTCTGGGTATACTGTGGGCCTATTTTTCAATAGTATGATGTGAACCTCTAGGTTTCACACAAATTTACTCTTGGTGGCAAAAATGGTTTTGTTATTTCTGTTTGTTAAAACTGGAAAAAAAGAAACTTTTGCAGAGTTGCATTCAGCTGTGTCAGCTCATTTTCCTTCCTCCCAATAACAAGTCTCCAAAATCACAAAACTGTGAAAAGTACAATAACAGATGTTGATATCAAAAATAAAGAACAAAGAAAAAAAGGATAATGATTAGGACTCTTATAGGATTATAACTAAAGCAGAGTTCCCACACATCTTAGGATTGTTTTCTCCTACAATAGCTAGAATATTTAATGTGTGGGCCTGTAAAACTGAGGGTCATAAAAACTTTTTTAAAGTCTTCTAACAGGCCTTCAAAACACTTTTAAATCACTGATATGAAACACAAAATCCGTTAAAAACAAGAAATCACAGTGGAACATCTGTGTCCGCATTTAATCATAGCTGAGTAACAAGTGAATTGATAAAAAGTATCAAATTTATAAAAGAATGTTCTGTTTGACATTTTTAGCGGTTTGAATTTGGTACCGCAAAATACCTTTAAAACAGCTACAATATTGGAAGTAAAAGAATTTTTTTCATTGCAGGCCTGTGTTAAGGGCCTTCTGGAAAAGTGATGCATCAAACCATACATGTCGGAGGACTGCCAGCCTACCAAATGTTGGGTGTTAGTGCTGTGATTATACTGTGATTGTCACTAACAGGAGAAGGCCCTAAATGTCAAAATCTAAGTGCTTTCGACTTGGATGCTTAAAATCAAGGGGAGGGGTTCTGACAACAAGAATATTGACTTCCCCCTGTGTAGTGTTAAAAGTTAATATCATGATGATGATGATTATAATAATAAATTTTGTTTCTCTCACCTCTCCTCAAGGATCAACAAGAAATGATTCCCAAACCCTGGCCCTCCAAGTGTTTTGGACTCTACCTCCCAGAAGCCACAGCCATTTTAGGCAGTAGTCTAGGTTTCTGGGAACTGAAGTCCAAAACATCTGGAAGTCCAGAGTTTGGGAATCACTGCTCTATATGTTAAAACAGAAAACTCAATGTTAAAAAAGTAATTCCCAACTGTATGATTGAAACCTTCAAGCTGTGCCCCGCCCTAAACTAAAACCACACTTTTCAACCAGTGATTCCCAAATTTTGGGAGGTTTGTTTTTGTTTTGTTTTTTGGACTTCAGCTCCCAGAAGCCCCAGCCAACAGCCAAAATACCTGGAGGATCAAAGTTTGGGAATTACTGCCTTGGCTGGAGAGGAGGTGACAGAACCTGCCGCCATTCAGGACTGAATATATATATATATATATATATGTGTGTGTGTGTGTGTGTGTGTGTATATATATATATATTCAGTTCATTCAAAATTTTCAGTCCTGAATGGCGGTAGGTTCTGTCCCCTCCTCTCCAGCTAAGGCAGTAATTCCCAAACTTTGGTCCTTCAGGTGTATGTGTGTATGCATGCGCGTATGTGTATGTGTATATATGTGTGTGTCTATACACAGAGACACACACATATATAACATATATAACGTGTGTGTGTGTGTGTATTTCCCCGCTCAACTGCTTCTAAATCACCTCGGTCCATTCCTTCCTTGTAATTTACCACAAGACACAAATCCTCCCCTTCATCCCAGCCGGGCTTGCCTTCCAAATTCCTTCTCCCACCCTCTCAGGGACTCCTTCCCTATCTCAAATCCTCCGCCGTGGAGGGGATATACTACAGGGACGACTTGAAAAGGGATCCTCTTTCTTTCCTTCCCAAGAGCCGTTTAACCGCCGCCCCCCATCCACCCCAAGCTGGCGCGCGGCTACCCACCTCCGCCATGGTCCTCCTTCTCCCACAGCGCGAGCCAGCGAACGAACGGGGAGAGCGCGCGAGGGGAAGATGAAGCGCGTGACGCAGAGCCTGCGCGCGCACCGTCCTCCTCGACGGCGACGACCGCACTCGCTCCCCAGAACCAATCCGCAGTTCTGGTATTGTTGTTGTTTTGAAATTATTATAATTAACACTAACGCGCATGCCCAGAAACGCGCGCGCGCGAGCTCGTTTGTTCGCGCGCCGCTCAAACCGCCACTTCCCACTTCCTCGTTCCCCGAAGGCCACACCCACTCCCACTACGTCAATTAGCATTAAACCAATCCTGGTCGCTCCTTTCACTCTGTCCCGCCCATTTGTCTTTCCAAGGCCCAATAGTAACAGCCGGCTCGTTACGCAGCGCAAAACTGTCTCCTCCCCTCCCACAGACCGGCTTGGTTTGTTTTTTTTCTTCCCACAATGCCCTGCGAGGCGGGAGGTTTGGAAGTGGCGGTTATTGCCCGTTGGCGTTTTAAGCCTGTCAGCGGAGTTGCCTCGGTTTCAGATGATGAGGGGATGAGACCGGCCCTGATGGCTCCCCTGACAGGCTTTTTTTGTGAGACGGCTGGCTCCTTCCCCCATTAATTCCGGTACCATTGAGTTCAGTGAGACTTACTTCCAAGTAAGTAGCTTTAAAACGTAGCTGTTGTTTATTTAATTAGCTAATTCATTTCTATGCCGCCATTTCTCCAAGAAAGGGACCCAAGGCGGCTCGCAAACCTCTTTAAAGTGTATTACAATAAAACAATGAGGAAACATGCAGGGGTAACTGTGTTGGCCATTTAGCAGATTCAAACAAAAATCTACCAAACAGTGAAACCTTTATTGGCCAACCAAAATGCACAATATACTTGTTGCAAGCTTTCAAAGCTTCACTGGCTTCTCCATCAGGCCAGATGTTATAAACCAAACAGTAGAAAAAACTGGAGATGTTGGTCAGATGCCTGCATTTTGATGTTTCTGCCCTTAGTTAAGCTGGTAAGTGGAGGGTATCTTTTGCAGGCTGGCCCTTCCTCCTTCTGTCCTTGTGGCTACTGGGAGATCTGCAAAGACCAGGAAATTTAAAGTCCATTGGTATCTCAGCAAGGATCCCTCTCTTGCAATCCAATATGCCTCCATTCCTATGATGTTAGCCATTGCCTTCCCCTGAAACTGAGAGTGTGTGGCTTGCCCAAGGTCACCCAGTGGGTTTCATGGCTGAACACAGATTCGATTACACTTGTCCCTCCACATTTGCGACTTTCAAGGATTTGATTATTCACGGATGTTATTATATGTTCTCTCTAGGAATAGCTAGGTCCTCCAGTCAACTCTGTGGTAAACTTTAAAGTTTAACCAAAAGTCCCATTGGAGGACCTAGAGATTCCTAGAGAGGTGTTTTCTCAAGTAAAAACATAGCGTTTTTGTTATTTGCAGCTTTTCCACCTTCACGGGGGTCCTCTGCCTCTAACCCCAGCGAATGTGGAGGGACAAGAGTGTATAAAAAGAAAATTATTCTACTTCCTAATATCCATTCCCACCTTTAAAAAACAAAACTCAAAACAAGAACATTATACACAATTAGACCAACCAACAACAAAAATCCCTACAACATGAAACATGAAAATTTCCCATTTTCCTCAAAATTTACCTACATTACGCTTTATTAATGTATCCTTAATATTTTTGGTATGAAATAATAAAACAATTTCCTACTTTTTTATATACTATAAACTGAATAAACTGACTATCATTGTATACTTAGACATGATTATTAAACTTCATTAACACAATTAAGCTTAAACACTAATAATATTTATAAATTTCTTCATTATAATTTAATTTATAATATAATATATAATTTACTGCTTAATTTCTCACATTTCTCTTGTCACAGGCCCCTAGAATAAGTTCCATCAGTCTCAAAAGGGCATACTTTTGGCCTGACATATATGGAATTACAAGTATAGTTGTAATTTGTACAGTTATCCAAACATTGACCTTGTTCGTCTGAGATTTCCTGGGAGTAGAAATCCAGCAATGTCTGGTGACCCACATTTATAATTCATGCTTATAAAGGAGACCTTCATTTGTATCAGTTCTAAACTAGGGACCTTATCACACGGGGTCTAAAGCAGCCCTAATCCAAAGGGTATCCGTAGCTAATACATATTATTTCCCCGAGTGTACACACGACGTTGCACCCGAAACTCGACAGAACCTGGAGCTAATCCGTATTGTTCCCCCGCGTGTACACACGACGTTGCACCCGAAACTCTCAGAACCCGGAGCTAATCCGTAAGGAATTGAGAGCTTTTGACATTCGGTTTTTCGAGGAACTACAAGGGAGCCTTCGTATTCCTTGTGCAATGGTGGGCGGGGAGGGGAAGCAGGAGAGCTCTACATATCCCAAGCAGAAAATCCCAGCGAGGGGAAGGGATTGGCGAAAGGCAAACCGGATTGGCGGGGCTGGGTGAGAAAAGAAAGAGGAGGAGAAGGAGAGGAAGAGGGAGGCGATCTCTCTCTCCATCTCTCTCGCATTTTTCCTCCCCGACACACGCCACTCGGAGCTCTCGCCAACCGGGGCTTGCTGGGCTGCCTTCCCTCCTCCAGTCCTCCTCCTCCTCCTCGGTCTCCTTGGCTGCCTTTCCTCCCGACTCCTTCCTCCCATCCTTGCCATCCACAGAAGCGCCTTCTGCGACGCCGGCTTTTTGGGCGACGGGAGAGAGAGAGAGAGAGAAAGGGAGCCTTCGTATTCATTGCGCAATGGCCGCGCGGGCGAAATTCAGTTCGTTTCGGTATAGAACTGAATTTATTCTTACTTCGGTTACTTTTCCCTTTTCGCTTCGTGGCCAGCGTTTGATAAGGTCCTAGCTCTCAGCTTTGGAAGCCATTTTTCAAAGTGCGGCTCAGCTCCTAAATATGTAAAAGGAAGTACTGTTCCTGTCCTTGGGGATAAATGTAAGTAAAAAGGTAAAGGTATTTCCCCTTTACAAGGTTGTCAAGTTGTGTCCGACCATAGGGGGCAGTGCTCATCTCTGTTACTAAGCCAAAGAGCCAGTGTTGTCAGAGACTACTCTGTGATCATGTGGCCAGCATGATTGCACAGAACGCTGTTTACCTTCTCACCAAAGTGGTACCTATTTATCTACTTGCATTTGAATGTTTTCAAACTGCTAGGTTGGCAGAAGCTGGAACTAGTGACAGGAGCTCACCCCATCATGCAGCACCCGGGCCTCAAACTGTCAACCTTGAAGTCAACAAAGTCAGTGTCTTAACCACATGAGCCACTGCATCCTTTCAGATAAATGTAACCATTTGTTAAAATTCACCTGTAATTAATGGTTGCATGGCTTACATTTTTTTGCACATCCTTAAATTATGCACTCCCAAACTAATTATGCCACTGGTTCAAAATTAACACTGTAGGGCTGACCCAAATGCAAAGTGCATCAGTGCTCTTATACTTGTTTTACTTGCTTAGAGATAGCTTTAGCTGACGCAGCATCTCCCTCACCAACATAATATGATGAGGTATTTTATTAACATTCTCTTTCACACAACAGTTAGTTACTAGGAGTGCAATCTGTCTATGCATCAATTTACCCATCCTCAGACTCGTTGTACAGAGGCTACATGCCATTCCTGTAACTTCTTTAATAACCCTCACTGCCTCTTATTGGGGTTGTTGTTGCAAATACCAACAAAACACCAACAAAATGAGGGAATTCTGTCATTCTGCTATTGCACAGAGAGCCACTGCAGTTATGGAAAATTCAGTAGCCCTCTAAATGTCTTGGCTCCATCCTGTGGAATCATGGGATTTGTACTTTGTTGTGGTACCAGAACTCTTGACAAAGAAGACTAAGGGCCTTTGCAGACTGCCAGAAACAGTGCAAATTGAATCCACTTTAAGGGTTAGGGAGTCATGGGAACTGTAGTTTATTGTGGCACCAGAGCTCTCTGACAGACAAGGCTCAATGTCTCAGAAAAAAAACAATATTCCCATGATTCCCTAGCACTAACCCTAACCCTTAAAGTGAACTCAATTTGCACTATTTCTGGCAGTCTGCAAAGGCCCTAAATATCTCACTGAATTATAAATCCCAAAATTCCATAGCTTTGAGCCATGGTGGTTACAGCTGTATCAAGCTGCATTAATTCGACAGTGTAGATGCAGCCTGAATTGCAACATCTACTTGATGGTTGTGCTTCCCCTCTGAGTTCTAGAGCAGTGCTACTCAAAGGGGTGATTTGTGGTACTGATTCATAGCAAGAAGAAAAAAGTTGAAGCCAATGGCACAAGTATTATATAATGTAGGGAAGGGGAATTGCCTATTTTGCCACATGAGATAACTTGAGAAACACTATTCTAGAGGGCCCAAGATTGTTTCTTTGTCCCAGGTACTTGCCTGATTTTGCTATAAAGGTGCATATTCTGTGACACGTTGGTCCAAAACTGCCTGGCTCAGTGTTAGGGAATCTGGGAACTAGTTTTGTGAGATATTTTAGCCTTTTCTATCAGTGAGCTCTGGTGCCACAATAAACTGCAATTCCCAGTATTCCATAGCACTGAGCCAGGGCAGTTAAAGAGGTCTCAGGGTGGATTATTTCTGCAGTGTTGCATGGACCCAAGATGAACCCAGCAAGGTTCTTCTTACAAGGTACTTTGTATCATAATTTATGGTCCAAAACACACTGCAGAAATAATCCAGTTTGAGAATTGCTGGGTTCACATCTCAAACTACAATCACTTTTACACAGCACTGGCAAGCACAGAAAAGCATCCTCTTCGATTGTATGTTCAATATTGCTGAATTGGCTGTATGTAATGAACCTTAATACTATATTACCGAAAGTAATCCAGGCAATAGAACAGAGATCAAAGACTTCATTCTGCAAAGGCTCACATACAACATCAGGAACAATGACAACAGCATAATAATAATTATCTGAGAAACTTGTTTACTCAAGCAACATGCCTAACAAAACATCCTGCTTTGGACTGAAACAATTCTCACTTATGAGTACTCTCCCACATAATTCTAACTCCAGAGGAACGGCTACCAGGCCTAACCCTACATGTCCTTATATGTGCCAACCAATTTCAAAGGCCCTTAGTCCCAGGTAAATAAGCACAGGATGCAGTCTCAACACAGGTCCAAAACACACTGCAGAAATAATCCAGTTTGAGAACACTTTAATTGCCCTGTCTCAGTGCTAGGGAATTTTGTGAGACATTTAGCCTTCTCTTATCAGAGAGCTCTGGTGCCACAACAAACTACAGTTCCCGGGATTCCCTAGCACTGAGCCCAGGCACCTAAAGCAGTCTCAAACTGGATGATTTCTGCAATGTGTTTTGGACCTGTGTTGAGGCTGCATCCTGTGCCTATTTATCTGGAACTAAGGGCCTTTGAAACTGGTTGGCACATATAAAGACGTGTAGGGTTATGATTGGTGGCCGTTATCTGGGAGAACACTCATAAGTGAAAATTGTTCCAGTCCAAAGCAGGATGTTTTGTTAGGCATGTTGCTTGAGTAAACAAGTTTCTCAGATAATTATTATTATGCTGTTGTCATTGTTCCTGATGTTGTATGTGAGCCTTTGCAGAATGAAGTCTTTGATCTCTGTTATATTGCCTGGATTACTTTCTGTAATATAGTATTAAGGTTCATTACATACAGCCAATTCAGCAATATTGAACGTACAATCGTAGAGGATGCTTTTCTGTGCTTGCCAGTGCTGTGTAAAAGTGATTATAGTTTGAGATGTGAGATGTGAAGGAACATGAAAAAAAAAAACAAACCAGGGAAAATCATAGAAAAAAGTTTTCCTCTGAACCCTTTGTTTTAGGGGTAGGCAACCTAAGGCCCGGGGGCCGGATGCGGCCCCCCGAGGCCTTTGGACAGGCCGCCCCCCGCCATGATGATATTGATTATTGTTGTTATTACTTGTTCTTGGGGTTTTTTTGGCAAAATCTCCACAAGGGTTTGCCATGGCTTTTCTGGGGCTGAGAGAGTGTGCATGCATATTTTTTAATGTTTAATTTTTTAAAATTTATTTATTTATTTTTGGTGCTTCGGCCTCCCAATTGTCTGAGGTACAGCAACCCGGCCCCCAGCTCAAAAAGGTTGCCTACCCCTGTTTTAGAAGAATTGGAAAAAATGGATTATGGAACAAAAGTGTTTATATATTTACTCTCCCCACATTATTTCTAAAAACTGCAGCAGGTAAACTTTAGCTAAGACTATGCACTGCAGTCCGTGGTCTTGCTTTCCTTTTCTCAATAATTTTTTATAGCAATCAGTTCTTTATGTCTCCTTGCTACTATGGAGGTCTAAAGGAGCCAAAATAATTGTGTTTGCTTTATTAATATTAATAGTTTTAGGTTTTGCTTTGCTTTTTAAAATCTTTTTGCCTGCTTCTCACAAACTGGCAAAATCAAAGAGGTTCTTTATAGTTCAGTTGTTCCTTATAGTTCAGGACCTTGCAGCTACTTTTGTGACAAACATTTTAAAGTAAATTTAATTTGAATAAACTGTACTTTATCAGACATAACTTTATGGCAAACCAAGTAAATATTGCTAATACAGTATTGCATTTGTTCATTTCCCTCCCTGAAAATTTCCTTTTTTCCCCCTGGAAAAAATGGCAAAAACATGGCTTCAATATTTCCAGAGAGTTTATATCTCTAATTGTGCTATATGTTCTTACAGAGAATTACTTTTCCTTACAGCAACCTACATAGGCCAAATGGTAGCCAGATTCTTAGCATTTGACACCAGTGGATGGAGCCATTTGTAGCCTAGGCAGAGTAAGAGATCCATACTAGTCCAGGTGGTCAAGTTTCAGTGGGCAAGAGAGAGCATTCTGAAACATATTTTCTTCAAATAATAGATTAAAGGATATGTTTAGTACTTTTGTTTGCATGGCAAAAATAAGTTAATTTGTGGAAGATGAGAATAGGACAAGTATCCTGTCCTCCATACCCTGTTCCAAAACTTCCACAAGTACCTAATTCATCTATATGCTTTACTGACTTTAACAGGAATTCTGTCACTTGGACAGAGACATTATATCACGGGATTCCTTATTGTATTGAATGTTTCTAAATAAGTAATACAGTCGTCCGTCCCGATTCCTGTGGGAAATCCGTTCTGGACGCACACACTGGCAAATCAGAAAAAAATATATATATCCAAGCCCCTTTGGATATAATGGCTGTGCACTCCCGCACCATTTTGTCCCTCCTGGCTTCCCGTCCACGGAAATTCAAGACAGCGAACGGGAAGTTTGCAAACTACGAGGGATGACTACAGTGGGCCCTTTGTATACGCGGGAATCCATTACGGACCCGACCCCCCCCCCCTTTATGGAAAAACCGCAGGACCTCAGGTCCTGTTGATTTTAATGGTGGCATGCTCCTGTGTGTGGTGCTGCACTGCGCGTGCACCACAAGCACACGAGCCATTTTATCCCCCCAGGCTTGTCGTCCACATGACCTCAAGTCCACATATGGGGCAGGTGAACTGTACATAAGTATGCAATGTAATCCTGTGCTTATGCTCATATGAATGCCTTCTAGTATTCAGCATTCCTCCTGCCAGGATAGTTTTGATTATCTTTGGACCTGTTTTTTTTGTTTTTGTTTGTTTGTTTCAGTTTATAATAGCTTTAAGCTACCATCCTATGCGTTCATACCTAAGAATAAGTCTCATTAAACTCATTAAGATAGCATGGGATAGGTATGTTGGACTACTGCATGGCAAAGAATGCATTTTGTGTTAACTCCAATTCTAATGGGAACAATATACGCAGGGGTAGAGAACTGCAAAGGGTTTTCTCTGTCCTAAGCCTCAAGTGAGTTGGAAGATACTAGCTATGATTTCCCACTGTTCCTTCTCATCTCGCTGTCTCAACCAATGCTTCCAGGCATTTGAGAGGCCAGTTGAGACAACTGGATGAGAGGCAGTAGGTCCACTTCACTCCTATTTCTCTGTTCAGGGAAGGAGAAAGGTAAATGGTCTACTGGCACCTGGTATCTCCAGACTCTGGTTCGTCCTAGACAGACCCAGCTGGCCTCTGCATCCACTCCCTGGGATCTGCACTTATCTCTGATGAATACAGTATATACTTGACTATAAGTCGACCTCATGTATAAGTCAAGGACAGATTTGAGGGCCAAAATGAGTACACTTGTCCCTCCACATTAGTGGGGGTTAGGGGCACAGGACCCCTGTGAATGTGGAAAAACCACAGATAACAAACACAATGTTTTTACCTGAGAGAATACCTGTCTAGGAATGTTTAAATCCTCCAGGGCAACTCTGTGGTCAACATCTGCCAAATATTCACCATAGAATTGTGCTGGAGGAGCTATAAATACCTAGTGGAGTGTTCTCTCTAGGAATCTCTATGTCCTTCAGTGCGACTTTTAGTTAAAGTTGACAACAGAGTTCTGCTGGAGGACCTAGATGTTCCTAGAGAAAACATATTAATAAAATCTGCAAAAATCAAAGCCACAAATGTTGAGGGACAAGTGTATATATAGTAATTAGACACAGTAAGTACTTGTCTTGTTTCTGCAGATGTTCAGAGCCAGTGGAGAGCTTCTGGTGGGCTGGACTCCAATCCTTGATTGGTTGCATGAGATGTATTGACTGAAGGGTTAAGGTCTACAATCTTAGAAAGTACCATACAATATTTATTTCTGGATGCTTTGCATAGGTAAATTGGAGTGAAGGAGATTACCGGATTTATGATGCACTTATTGAACCAAATTGGACAGATTCTCATTTATTCCAAGTGAAATAATCCACAATCTATTTCAGAATTAACATCTGTTTTCCCCCCAGACTGTGAAAATTCTATTCAAACCACAGATTAAATGAACAGAAGAAGCATCATCATTGATACCAAGGGAGAATCCAGTCTTCATGTCATGGATATTTTTTAAAGAAAAAAAATGTTACGAGATCAACAAGAGCAGTTGTCTTATAATGGGGAGGTCCTTATTTTTCAGCTATCAGAAGAAAAATCTTCACATGTTGGCAATAGCAAAATAACCAAATTACACGTCAGACGAATGACTTTTGACACTAGTACAAAACTGTTTGTTGAGACATCCACTGGGTCATTCAGCCTGAGTGGGGAAGGTATTGAAATGATCAATTGCAGCTGTGCGTGTTGCTTCAGGACGGGAATTCTTCATCCCTGTATTCTACTGAAAAAGAGAAAGAAGAAGAACATTAAATATATTTTACTGCTCCTTAATAACTTTAACAAATTTGTAGTGGTCCTACATTTTAAATTGGACTATGAACTAAAAAAACCTGTAAACGTACTTGATGGTCCAACAGTTCTGTGGAGCTATGGAAAACAACTGTTTCATATTTCTCCCCAAACTAGCACTGTTGTATGTGCCTCTGTTCAGTTTTCTTCCATCAAATGGGTGGGTACAATTAAAGGTGAGGGTACTGTTATTCTAGGAACCAGATCTTGTTTGCCAGAGGACGGAGATAGTCAGAGTTTTGCCAAATCAGATGCACACATCTGGGGTACTGAATGTTTTGCCTATGCACTAGAGAAACAGCAAGTGCTAACAACTGCTGCTTTTCTGCCTCATGCTTATGGTAACATTGTATCCTGTGTGCATGTTTGCAAAGCTGAGACACTAAGAAGCAAGTTCAGGACATTGCTTGTTGCTGTTACATGTAAAAGCCAGTTGGTTCTCTTCCAAGATGGTCTGCCTAAAGATGTCCATCAACTTCCATTTGAGAAGCCTTGTTCAGTACAAGTGGCAGTGGTGGAAGGAGGTAGCCAGTTGGTGGTCGTGACATTTGCTTCAGGAGACGTGTGTGCTGTATGGAAACATAATTTTCAGGTATTGATGTTCTGCTCTTTTAGTTCTTAGAACCGTATAGTTTCTGTCTTTTGATGTTCTGTAACAGTTGGTTTTGTCTTCTCAACTTGTGCACACTTATCATTCCAGTCCACACTTTGTAAGAATTCTCATGCACATGTGGTGATAGTGGTTTTCTGGAAAAAGTAGAAGTGGAAGAATTTCCAGAAATATTCCAGTGCTCTAGTGGTGTTGATTTTGCACTTTTGGTTTTAACATTATATTGAAATGCATTCAAAGTCCTGTGTGGAAATTATTTTATTGGAATGTTTTTAATAATGCAAACAGAATAGCATAGACTTTCTTATGTTTAACAAAAATAACTACATCTGAAATAATATTTATTTATTTATTTATTTATTTGGTTTTAACATTATGTTCAAATGCATTCAAAGCTCTTATGTGGAAATAATTTTATTGGAATATTTTTAATAATGCAAACAGAATACCATAGACTTTCTTAATGTTTAACAAAAATAACTACAACCGAAATAATTTTTTTAAGGACTCATACCTAAAGTAAGCTGTGCCTGCTATATCAACAGTTTTAACTATTTTGCTGAAGTATAACCTTAGTACTTTCAGCTTCATTCACACACTCTATGTATTACCTATCAGTTTCTATTGAGACTGAGACCTGGTTATCTCTGAAACAGGAAACATCCTGAACCAGCGTGGAAAATTTACTTTTGGGTATTAACACTTCCAGAATTCCCAACTGGTATGGCAAGTGGTGAGAAGGTTGCAGAGCTGGAGGCTAAAACGGTAGTGTTTTCACCAATTTCATGAGAAAAGGTGCAAAACAATATACCTGGGCTTTTTAACATCATCATCATCATCATCATAAATAAATAAACTTTTTGGTTCATGGAAAATTTTCATGTGTTATATAATAGAACAGGGATAGGCAACCTTTCCCCTTTAAGGGCCGAGGGACTCTAGCTCCCAGAATCCCAGGAGCTGTTGACGAACATGGGACTATTGGCCAACATGGCTGAGGCTTCTGGGAGCTGAAGTCCCTCGGCCCTTAAAGAGGAAAGGTTGCCTACTCCTGTAATAGAAGGTAATGTGCTTTATAAGTTGCATAATTTAAAAAAATGACATCTTTTTAAAAAAAGAAATTAAATGTTATGTAAACCATTTAGGAAAAAGATTCTTTAAAAACAAGGTATAAATAAAACTTAAAGTTCCCGCATCATTGTGTAGTAGTTCATAAAATGTTTGTACATGTTCTCAATGGTTTTGCACAACTTTTTCCAGTCTTGATTGTGTAAAGCAGGGGTAGGCAACCTTTCCCCTTTAAGGGCCAAGGGACTTCAGCTCCCAGAAGCCTCAGCCATGTTGGCCAATAGTCCTATGTTGGCCAATAGCTCCTGGGCTTCTGGGAGCTGACGTCCCTCGGCCCTTAAAGGGGAAATGTTGCCTACCCCTGGTGTAAAGTTTCTGTTACAGCACCACAAGAGATAAAAGCACAGTCAGCCCTCTGTTTTCGTGGGGATCCATTCTGGAATCCTCCCCCCCCCCCCCCCGTGAAAATGGAGACTCGCCAATATTCAAGCCCCATAAGCTTGAATGGGGCGCGTGCCTGTGGGGCACACCCCATTGAAGTTAAAGGAGGTTGCCCCTCCATGAATATTTTAAGTCCGCAGATCTCAAGTCCACAAGAATGGAGGAGCGACTGTATTCCGGTGTTACTGTAATATGATACACAATATCTAAAGCTGCTACCAAGTTGCTGCAGATAGGCTTTTCATTAAATGTAAACAATACATTTCAGTGTCACAATCACCAAGAATCCTTTCTTGATAAGGCTCCTTGATAAGGATCCATGGTGGCACAGTGGTTGAATGCTGGTACTGCAGCCACAGTGTTGTAAGTTCGATCCTAGAGGAGGGCTCTAAGGTCCACTCAGCCTTCCATCCTTTCATAGCTCAGTAAAATGAGTACCCAGCTTGTTGAGGGGAATTGGCTTACACATTGTAAACTGCTTACGGAGTGCTAGTTCACGGATAAGCAGAATAGAAATGTAGTTGTCCCTCCCCATTCAGGGATTTCAAGTCTGCAGTCCCACTCTTCGTGGGAGGGATAGTGGGGAGGGATACAATGGCATTGTATGCCTGGGCGTGCACACCATTATTTTCAATGGGGCTCGAATATTTGTGAGCCACCACTTTTTCAAGGGGTCTGGAACAAATTCCCTGCAAATTGGGAGGGGCTACTGTACTTGTTATTGCTATATTGCCTTTGTCAGTGTTTATCAGGTACATCTAGAAACACCTGATGTTTAACATGTTGCAGGTGGCTTCCTCTTGGAAAGATGTGACATCCATTCTTGTAGATGATTTTGTTGGCATTGGAACTGAACAAATCCTCGTTCTTCTAAAGAGTGATTCCATTTCAGAAAATCTCAATACATTCCAAATAACAGATTTTGGAAAGGTTAATTATGTGGTAAGGTTTATTGATTGAATAAATTGTAGGGGAACATTTTTGCTTATAAGAAAGAAACATGGCAAAATAATGTTTAATCTTTAATACTGTTTTTTTGTTCATAATCCATTGGCTAGATCCTGCTGTGCATACTTCAACAGGCCAGTAGTTGCCTTGTTCAGGTAGAAATCTACCTTCCTAAAGCCCAAGCTTCCCAGTATTTTGAAACTCCCATGGAATTGAAGTCCCCCATCATTGACCATTTTAGCTGATGGGAGATGCAGTGCAAAAAGCTAACAGGTGCCACCTGCACAGGCTGCAGCATAACAATTTCAGCTGCAAATACCATCTGGAAATGACTTTGTCTTGTTTTTCTTGTCAAGATTTGTTTAGAAGGGGGTTTGCCTTTGCCTATCTCTGAGGCTGAGATCGTGTGAATTGCACACCCAGTGGGTTTCCATGGCCAAGCAGGAATTTGAACCCTGAGTCATAGTCCAGTGCTTAAACCACTACACTGTGCTGGCTGTCAGTGTAAGTCTACTGGCTTGTCTTTCTGTGTTTTTACACAATATTTGGGGGTGGAGAGTTAGAAATAAACCACCATTCAGGGAGCATTTATTCCTGGGGGTGGAAATAGTTACACTTTTCCTTCTCTGATTCAGGGTTAGTATAAACCACAACAAACTTGGCCACATTCTCCCCATCTTCCCCTTCTTGCTTCTATTCTAATTTAATTGCATATTGTTTGGGTCAGGCCAAGAAAACAAACTTAATATATTGAAACAGCCTAGTTTCAAATGGTATTTTATAAAGTTAGCTTGATTCAACTAACCAATTATAATTAATTAGAATTTTATGGTTTGGAAGACATGGTTGATCCAAAAGTAGAAGCAGAAGCATCTGATCTTATATGCTGAAGGGGGAGAATTTGTGAGCCTCAGGCTCACAACAGATTATTCCCTTAACCTGAAATATATATAGTGCTGTGTTCAAAATGGGCAGTCATGTTTCACAGGTTTTGTTGCTGAACTGGAGTCTGGCAGGTATAATTCAGCATCATTAGGAACAGGTTGGCTACAACAAAATAAAATCCTTTCTCATAAAAAGTTTAGCCTTATGCCAGAAATCTAAAACTATAATTATGTGCAAAAGGTTTTTTTTTTAGTAAAAATATGGAAATGTATACTGTGTTTGTATTCATTTTTGTCTGTTTATCCTGAAACACAAAAGTGCATATTGGATCCCTAATAGTCTTCAGTTTAGGCACTTGTCAGATCTAGACCTGCTTAACTTCAGCAAGGTTGTTGCATCATGTGCCCTCAGACTATAGCATGATACCATGGGTTATTATGACAAAAACTCTACACACAGATTATTAGAAATGAGTAAGAGTAACTGATAATAAATCCCTACAGATTCACATTCACCTGTAGGTACGTGGGCATCCCACTATGATCTTCTGCATTTGTTGTTGTTGTTAACTGACCTCAAGTTGATCTTGACTTATGGCGACCCTATGGATGAGACATCTTCAAGACCTGTGTATATCGAATCCCTGGTAGTCTTCAGTTTGGGCATTGGTCTGCTTAATTCCTGAAAGCCCATACCCATGACCTCCTTAAAAGAGTTCATTCATCTGGTATGTAGCCTTCCTCTCTTCCTACATCCCTCCAACTTTCCCAGCATCATTGTCTTTTCCACTGAGTCCTTCCTTCACATGATGTGTCCAAAGTACAACAGCCTGATTCTGGTCATCTTGGCTTCCAGGGAGGTTTCCAGATTCATCTGTTCTAGGACCAATTTGTTTGTCCTTTTGGCTGTCCATGGAACCCTCAGCACTCTTCTCCAGCACCACATCTCAAGTGTGTTGATTTTCCTCTTATCTTCTTTCTTGACTGTCTAGCTCTCACATCCATACATGGTAATAGGGAATACGATGGCTTGTATGATTCTGACTTTTGTGCTGAGTTGTATGTCTTTGCATTTTAGGATCTTTTCTAGTTCTTTCATAGCCACCCTCCCCATTCTTAATCTTCCCCTGATTTCCTGGCCGCAGTTCCTGTTCCGATCAGTGTTTGATCCCAGGTATGAGAATTCTTTTACTATTTCTATTTCTTCATTGTCTAGGTTGATCTTGTGAACGTCCTTGGTAGTCATTATTTTTGTTTTCATTATGTTCAACATTAAGCCTGCCTTTACACTTTCCTCTTAGTAGGTGTTCCAGGTCTGTAAGGGTTTCTGTTACTACTGTGGTGTCATCTGCATATCTTATAATAGATTGTTGATATTCCTTCCTCCTATTTTCACTCCTCCTCCTTCTGTGTCCAAGCCTGCTTTACTTATAATATGTTCTGCATACAAGTTGAACAGATAGGGTGAAAGGATGCAACCTTGTCTGACTCCTTTGCCAATTGGGAACCATTCTGTTTCTCTGTACTGTTCTGACAGTAGTGTCTTGCCCAGAGTACAGATTCCTCATCAGGACTTCCAGATGTATTGGCACTCCCATGTCTTTAAGGGTGTTCCATAGCCTTTCATGATCTATGCAGTCAAAGGCTTTGCTATAGTCTATAAAGTACATGCTGATTTTCTTTTGGAATTCCCTGGTGTGCTCCATTAGCCATCATATGTTTGCAATGTGGTCCCTCTTCTTTTCCTGAACCCTGCTTGAACCTCTGGGATTTCTCTCTCCATGTATGGTTGGAGTCTATGTTGCAGAATTTTGAGCATGATTTTGCTTGCATATGAAATCAGTTCTGTGGATGAGGACGTATATTGATGCTTTCAATCTGTTGGCCATCATTTTGTTTTCCATATCTGTTGACATATGTTGGTTAGCACTACAGTTGGCTCTGTCAGTGTGGATTGCAGCAGTTCAATTGGAATATCATTTGTTCCTGGTGATCTGTTTTTCGCTATTTCTTTTATTGCAGTTTTCACCTCACTTTTTAGAATTTGGGGTTGATCTTCATATGGCTCTTCATTCCATGGGGTTCTCATTTTATCATCTCTTTTGTATAATTCTTCTCTGTATTGCATCCAACATCTTTTTATTCCTTCCTGGTTTTGAATTAAGATGTTTTTATTGTCATAGATCATCCCGGTCCTTGGTTTAAATTTTCCTTTGATTTCTCAGATCTTATGAAATAGATCTCTTGTTCTTCCCTTTTTGTTGTTGTCTTCTATTTTTCTGCATTGATCATTGTAGTAATTTTCTTTTTCTTTTCACACAAGCTATTGTACTGTTGCATTCATAATTCTTAGTTTGTTCCTATTTCCCTTTTGTTTTTCTTCTCTTCTTTTCTTTATTGCTTGTAGTATTTTTCTGTCATCCATGTTTTTTTCTTTCTTTTTGTTTATTGAAAGTGTCTGTCTGCATTCTTCTTTTATTATGTCCCTGGCTTCAGACCATAGTCATCTGGTTCTTGGTCTATTATGCTTAGTAATTCAAATCTTTTTCTTATTTTGTCAGTAAATTCTATTGAGATATTATTTAGATCATATTTTGGTTTAATCACTGGTTTTGTTTTCTTCTTGAGTCTTACTCTTATTTTTGATATGAGTAGATTGTAATCTGTGCAACAGTCAGTGCCTGGTCTAGTCTTGGCCACCAGTATAGAGTTCCACCATCTTTTACTCCCAATTATTCATTCATTTCATTTTTCATTTTTTTCATTTATATACCGCTTCATATCGCGCTATGGGATGTCTAAGCGGTTTACAACTGTAATCTATAATCTTCTGCACACAGATCTCCTTTGCTGAATTCGGACAATTCTGTTAATACTTCATATTTTGGGTTTTTTTAAAAGCATTTGTTAGCTTAGCTGGAAAAAACATAATGTAACGCCATGTATATTTCAGTATATATTTAATCAAGAGCCAGTGTGATGTTATGGTTTGACTGCTGGACTATCACTGGAGACCAGAGTTCAATTCCCTGCTCAGCCACTGGAACCCCCTGGGTGACCTTGGGTGAATCATATTCTCTCAGCTACAGAAAACCCCGTGGTAAGTTTGCCTTAGAGTTGGGATAAGTCAAAAATGACTTGAAGGTACACAATAAAACAAATATATTTAATCTTAATTTGATATTTTAATGTAATTACATTCTGAAAATATTTTATTTCCTCATTAACATCTTATAAGCATGCCTTTTTCCCCCTCAAAATTCCTTAAAGAAAGTTCTTAATTGTATGTTTAAGTCCTTTTGAATTTTTAACACTTTGTATCTGTGCCTTGTTTGCTTTCAGACATTGATTTAATGTGTGTTGTCTGTATTTAGAATAACATAAGCTGTGAGGAAGACTCATCATCTGCAGCAGACCTGCAACAGAATTGCTGTCTTACAATCAAAGCACTTGAAGCAAGATTACAGGTTTACGGCTAGCATCCACTTCTTGATATGTCTTGACAACACAACATTTATTCTGTATTTTGTGAAGCTTCATGATTATAAATTCTGTTTTTGATCATTTCAGTTACAAGTTTGTTAACACAGAACAAGATATTAGAACTGACTATTCAGTCTTACAATTGTGGCTGAGTATAAACAAATACAATAAGGTTAAGGGATTTGAATTGTTGCTACAACGTTTGATGTCAGTTCTTAGTGGGGACTGTTAAGCACAAAGAAGAAAATCCATATATCTTTTTGTAGGATTTGTTTTTGTCTAAACTTCAAGCTACATTTCTTGGAAATAAGTCCCCACCCCCGATTCCTTTAACAAAGCAAACCTAATGAGAAGGTAGGAAAGTCCACAGCATCAGTACTGTCATTTCTGTGCCCTGCTGGCTGAAGTCATCTATGGCCAGAGATGAGGATGGTGAATCCTTTCACAAGAGGAAATTAATCATGTCAACTGATGATCTGGCAGTTTCTGTTATGGGAAGAGGGGATCTCTTTAATCATTCTACAGCCCCTTTTGGGGATCACCTAGTAAGACAGGCAGAGAATGGGAACCTCTTGCAGAAATCCCTCCTCAGCATTGATGAAGATGTCAGTATATAGTGTCCAGTGGCCCTTTAACCAGCCTTGGGGGAGCATAGGATTGTTGCCTTAGGGCAGGGGTAGGCAACCTTTCCCCTTTAAGGGCCGAGGGACTTCAGCTCCCAGAAGCCTCAGCCATGTTGGCCAATAGTCCCATGTTGGCCAATAGCTCCTGGGATTCTGGGAGCTGAAGTCCCTCAGCCCTTAAAGGGGAAAGGTTGCCTACCCCTGCCTTAGGGCCTTTACAGACTGCCAGAAATAATGCAGCTTGAGACTACTTTAACTGTCCTGGCTCAATGCTAGAGAATCATGGGAACTGTAGTTTATTGTGGAACCAGAGCTCTTGACACAGAAAGCTCAGTGTCTCAGAAAAAACTACAGTTCCCATGATTCCCTAGCACTGAGCCAGAGCAGTTAAAGTGGTCTCAAGCTGTATTATTTCTGGCAGTCTGTAAAGGCCCTTAGTCTTTCAATTGATGGTCATTACTAAATTACTAAACTTGGTAAACAAATGACTGCTTCCCTGGTTTGTATTATTTAATCTTTCCCAAATCAAGACAGAAATAATGGTCAGGCTCCTTCGTGTATTAGCAATAGATAGAACATGTAATAGAGATGCACTTTGCCGAATGCCTTGGCTGCTCCCCAAAGCTCGCCTTTTCAGTGCCAGCAATGAGTCCTTGGTATCACTGAAAGCATGGGGAGACTTTTTCCCTCCTCCTGCCAGGGACAGATACTGTTAGTAGGCAGAGCCTCCTCCTCTTTGAATACACAAGTGTCTTCATTCTCTCTGTCATGGTCATTCATTCACTGTGCCTCCCTATTCAGTGGACTCCTGGGAGAGAGACAGATAACCTGATAAAATGCTGAGAGCAGCCCTCTGCTCCTTCCATCCTTTCATGCAGTTCAGCCTAGGTTTTCCCACCCTTATGTAGTCATTTTATCTTCCAGGCTTCCTGTATTTTCATGAAATTAGGCCAAGGGTTTCAGATTCCCTAACCAAGGTCTAAACTCCAAGCCCTTTAACATGATAAAGCTGTCTCCTACTGTATGTGTTTTGTTGAGATTTTGGCTGTCTACATTGGCTGCCACAGGATTTTAGCTACTACTTTGGCTGTGGATTATTTTTAACTGGTACTAAAAATATCTTTCCTGTTATAATTCAAGGTTTTGAAGGATGGTTATTTTTAGTACTCTGTACTCCACATTAAGCCTAAATATCCTGAAGGCATCAGATCCTGACTGTTCTCAGAAGCTAAGTAAGGGCAGCTGTGGTTAGTACAATACTTGAATGGGAGACAACCAACAGATGCCAGGTGCTGTAGGCTATATTTCAGAGGAAGGAACTGGCAAAACCACCTCAGAGTATTCCTTGCTTAAGAAAACTATGGATTTAATGGAGTTTGCCATAGGTTGACATGTAGACATGGCTTGCAGACATGTACACACATACTCCATGTATCTTCATAATTCTTCAGAGAATTCAGGAAGACTTTTTTGCTGGTTTGATGTAATTTTGTATCCTGGGATGGCAGTATAGTGGAACTAGATTGTTTTAAAGAAATCACATAGTATGCCTTAACATGATTTCTTGTCCGTCTCGTGCAGTGTTGCCTGTTCTGGGTGACATTGGTTCTCTAGGACAGAGAATTTTCATCTGCTACGTGACCCATATAACTTGAGATGCCAGAGCATGGGTCTGGAATCTTCATGCAAATTATGGGCTCCACCACTGAGTTGTATTTTTATGATCTCTTACTATACTGGAACACATTTATTATATTATGGTTTTTTTCTTGCTCTTCAACCGGGAAGGATTCTGAGCAGCTTGCAAAGAACTGTAGTGACAGTACCTGCTTCTAGGCTTTCAGTACAAAATATATGTCACAAAAGGGAGGGAAAAAAGATTGGGAGGGAGGAAGAGAAAAGCATGCTCAGGTACTCATAGTTTACAGCAAAAATAAGAAATAGAACCATAGAAGAGGAGTTGTTGGTCTTTTATTAGAGCTGCCAAATCCCTGCTCTCCCTTGCCTGGGCCTGATGGACAGGATGCTACCGGGGGGACAGCTGAGGAAGAATCAGCTGGTTTCTCAGTAAATTGTAGTCATACCTTTCTCTGTCGTTGCAACCTGGTAGAATGGCTGCAGATAGCATGACAGTCAAAGGCAATCATCCTGTTAGTGAAACATGCATCCATACGTCACACAATCCGTGTGGGGTAAATTATTCACCATAGTGCAACAGACTTATTTATGGCCTGGATTCTGTAATAAATGTTTTCACTGTTGACAGTTGTGACAGTTGTCTTCCCAAAACAGCTTAGACACCCAAAAGGTATCAACAGCAAAAGGTTGGCTTGTTCAGCATAGTTGTGGATCAAAGAAAGACAGTTGCTGCAAGAAATTGATATCCATGATTCAAAACTGCATAATTTCTATTATGCAAGTCACCTGTTTGAAGGGATTTTTACAGTCCACAAGTAAACTGGTTGAGCTTTTTCAGTGTTTTTCAATGTATTTGTTTTCCTGACAAGCAGAAGGCTTTTTGTTTGCAAGTTAGATAATTTTTTTTATGATAGGAGTGATATCTACAGGGGTTACATGTTACTGACTGTAGTATCATATGAAATGTATCTTACATTTCTGTTGTTGTGAACACTTTGTTCTCTTTTATATTATATAGGCTGGCTTTGTTTCTGTTCAAGAGCTACAGCAGCATCTCCATCTCAAAGGAAAGGTTCTGATAGAGAGTTGTAATGCATTAATAGACATGGCTCAAGATCGAAAACATAGTCTTCCAAGTGCAGTAAAGGTAAAATTAATGTCAATAACTTTGGGAAAGGGATTATTTTATTTTAAAGGATGTGGGGTTATTTATATTCTCCCGTAGTAGGTATAGCCATACTTGGTCAATACTTGGCAGAAAGAGCCTTTACATCTGGCATGACCATATAAGAAATTAATTTCCTTATATTTTGGCTCAGTTTTGAAATTTTGTTTTTTGCTTGTTTGTTTGTTTGTTTTAGTAATGAACCCCCCCCCCCAGTAAATCCAGTCAAACCAATAATAAAGTTATTTTTAAACTAAATATATATTTGAAGCTTTGTTGCTAAACAATGTAATCACCAGAGAATGATTCCTGTTCTTCAGATTATAAAACAAGAAATTCCACCTAAACATTAAGAAGAACCTTTTTACTATAAACTGTTGAACAATGGAATAGATTATCTTGGATGGTGGTCGACTCTTAGTCTTTGGAGGTCCTTAAACAGGTTGGATCAAAGAACAAGGACTTTATCTGTGTTAGGTGGGGTTACACTCCCCCTGAAATATCAAGGTCATAGTTTGGGTGCTTTCTTGGACTCAGTTCTGAGGCTGGGTGCCCAGGTCTCAGCAGTGGCCAGGAGTGCATTTGCACACCTAAAACTAGTGTACGAGCTGTGCTCATTTCTTGAGACACCAGATCTGGCTACTGTGATATATACCTTGCCTATGTTCTTGTCAAAGACTGATAATCACCACTTCTTGTCTGTAGTTTATGTTGAATTGCATACCATCTGGTCATCAGTTTAATGCAGTTCTTTTTCATATAGCAACAAAAATCTATTAGATGTAGCTGTGGTATCTGATTGTATAGGAATAGGAACCTTGCAAAGCAGAGACCTGCATCTGCACTTGACCCTTTGTTCATCCTAGCTTATTAAATTTACAGTTTTGGCTCATCTTAGCTCCAGGTGTTTCTGGAAGAGGCAAGTTTCAGTCTGGTTTTAAGATTGATTATGGGACAGAAATTGAGTTAATTTTCTGAGTGGACAACCTATAATGGGAACTGGGGAGGTAGAGTGTTGCCCTAGTGGTTCATAGTTTTCTGCATCACCTGCCTAAGATTGAACATGGAGGTAATATTTTACAGTGTCTCCATTTCTTCCTAAAGGGATGAGTAAAGAGGGTAATTGTTGGGATTTGTAACCTAAGTTTAAATGTCCAGCTGTAGGAAAGTGACAAAGGGTACTACAGGTCACTTTACAGCTTGCTAGCTGGGAGAGTTGTCTGCAGCTGGGACTCAAAACATCTTAGGAGTGTCCAAGGTCAGGATGTGCCAGAGAGCACGTAGACCAAGTGTAAACACATTATGTCATCATGTTTGGGGGACAACAATTCAAGTGACACAGGAAGAAGTCACAGGAAGAGGCTGTACTTAGAGGCCGCATGGCAAGTGTCTAAAAAAACTGAGACCACAGGTTGTTGTTAGATGTGGGTTGTCATTGGTGGTGAGTGTATATAGTTTTGTACATATTGCAACTGAAGAATAAACGTTCCTCTGGAGTCAAAACTTGGCTTCAGTCTATTTCATCAGAAGCAGGGAGGAATGTATTCCAAAGCAGCCAGACAGCTTCTAGGTTGCCTGATGTTTTTCTCTGCAAAGTGAAGAAAGCTTCCAAAGATTTTGTCTGCGCACTCAATTGCTTGACAGTAATACTGTCACATTCCAGTCTGCTGACGTGGCCATTGGCCTGAGCAGTCCCTCATCATTCTATCTTATTAATATATACTTGAAACCACTGGAGGAGATCTTTTGAGTTCAGGGATTCAGTGCCACCAGCAGGCTAATGACACCCAACTTGGTCTCCCTCCCATCGAAATCCAAACAAGCTGCTCTAGCTCTAAATCTGTAATGGTCTGGATGAGAGTGACTGAGGAACTCAATCAAAAGAGGACAGAGTTCTTGATAATTCAAAAGGGCTCAAGGAACAATGCAAAATAAGGTTGCACTCCTCTTGTAGAGTCAAGTTTGGACTGGATGGCTGGGTTTTAGCAGTGGCATCTTAATAACTAAGGCAACTGTGGTAATGGCACCATTTGTGTAGTTGTCAGTTGTAGATGTGATGAAATATTCTTTAATTTCATCCCATTCAGACTAGAGCCTTGGTGGGTAAATGCCTGTACTGCAGCCACTCATTCACAAACCATAAGGTTGCATGTTCAATGCCAGCCAGGGGGCTCAGGCTTGCATCCTTCTGAGGTTGCTAAAATGAGTACCCAGCTTGTTAGGGGCAATTAGCTTACACATTGTAAACCACTTAGGGAGTGCTTAAGTGCACTGATACGCAGTATAGAAATGTACTTGCTATTGCTACTGTACATACCTTATGCAAGATTGTCTTTGAAATCTCTTTGTGAACCAGTTCTTAGGATCTTAGGTTTTATTTTGGTCTTGCTACCATTAAAGCAAGGGTGGGAATTGTATGGCTCACCTACTGATTTTGGACTGTAGTTCTCAGTATTCCTCACCAATGAATGTTTTGACCAGGATGGGTGGGAATTGCAGTCCAGCACCTTCTGGAGGGTGACATGATTCTATGCTCTAACTCTATGTTAGGATAGGTTTGTAGGAGACATGAGGGTTCACCTTCATGGATGATCTGGAACTACCTATTAAAGAAAGTGAGCCTGATTCCCTCTTTGTTGTCCTTCTGGCTGCTGTCAAATACTTAGAAGAAGAAGAAGTAGAAAGACACACTTTTAGCATTTAAGTGAGTTTGATGTTGAAGGGATTTTAACTGGTTGAGTGCTGTTTAATTTGTTATGTGCTTATGATTGTGTTTTAACTGCTTTGTTTTTATGTGTGCAATTATATTTTGTTTATATTTGATTCTGTTATTACTAGCTGTCTTGAGTACCAGTTTTTGGCAAAAAAGGGAAACATGCATTATGTAACTAAGGGTAATCTCCTTCCACAGTGGATTGAAGGTATATTTAGAAGATCTGTGTAAATTTCTCACATACAGCGCGCACACTCCATATGTGTGCTTGCCATCTACAGCTTTAAACTTATGTAGACAGCAAACCCCAGATATTACAATGGTGTGTGCATCCATGGCACACATGGCCATTGAAACAAACAGGACTTGAGACCCTGCATTTTTTGCCATATGCAAGGGGATCTGGAACAGATCCCCCACATGTATACCAAGGGTCCACTGTATTTTTAGTGTAAATGGTAGGGACTATAGTTCATCATAATGTTTTAACCAGAATACATGGGAAAGGTTTCCTGATTCTGGGATTCTCAGTTTGCAAAGCAATGGCTTTGGGTATATGTATAAATTTATTTATTTATTTAAGGGAAGTCTTGTATCACTGTGGGATGAAACTGAGAAACCCCTTGAAAATGACAAATCAACTCAATCTGCAGATCGAGAGCAGTATGTGGAGGAGATTTGGTTCCGAGTAGCAGAAGACAACCTAGTAGTCGGAGCAAAATTAATCGAAGAATGTGATTTGTAAGTAGCCTAATTCCCCCACAGAATTAAATGTTGCCATTGATCTTGATAAATTAGATCATCCCAGCAATTGCAGAATTAAAAACCAGGCAGTTTAGACATTAAAAATTATAGGGTTTGGTATTTATATTTTACAATGAACGTTCAAGATATATCTTAGTTACTATGAAGAAACTGTAAGGTACAAGTTTATTAAATATGAAGGTCATTGTAAAATAGCAATCCTGGATTTTCGAAAAGTCTCCTGTCTGAGTATTGTGCTTTTTTGTTTTTGTTTTTTAAACAGGCTGCTCGATGATGTCAGCTTGTTTCTGATAATGCATCAGAAATGTCCTTCAGTTTCTCCAACTAGGTGCCAGTCTAATGTTGTTATGCTGAAGAAAGCTATGCTGGCAGAGCATGCATCATGTTGGCAACTAGAGCCATGTCCTAAAAAGATCAAGTTAGATTGCCATAATGGAAAAGAACACAATGGAGGACCTTTTCAAGCGAAGGCAGAGAGGACAAAAGCCCTTACTGCAGTTACCCAGCTCTCTCCTTTCTTGGCATTGCATCAAGTACACTGTATGGTCCTACTGCATGCAAAGAAGAAAAAATTCAAAGATGGAAATCCACAGAAAAGCAAAAAACTGACTTTATTATGTGGAAACATTTTACTAAATCTGGTAGAGATTTTTAGTGGAAAATATTCAGTAAATCTGAAAGAGACAGGTAAATTCAAACTTGGTACAAAGATTCATTCACTGTTTTTAATATTTTTAAAACAATGATTTAATATTCTTATTACTTCTTACTGTGTTTTCCAAAATATTTTAAAAGTAAAAACTATTATTTCAGTTTATTAACTGTACTTTGCAGTCCTTGTCAGGCATGGAACTTAAAACATTCATGTTCTTGTTTGCCTTTAAATGTTTATCCTTCTTCATGACTTTGTAACAGCAGTTTTCATTACAACATACCCTACTAAAGAACAAATGAGACACTACAATTTCTCTCTCTCTCTATATATATATATCCAGTTTTTGTATGATTTATGGAAATAATGTTTTAAAATTTGATGTGTTAAGAGACATGGCAGGGAATCATGCTGCTGCCCAGATATTGTTGAACTGCAATTTTCAGAATTCACCACTATTGACTGTGCTGGTTAAGGCTTCTGGAACCTGCTGTCCACCAGCACCTGGAAGGCTGAATGATTCCTTGTCCTGTTGTAATGGAAGATAACTTTATAATTTTAAAACTATGGGAACACCAAGTGCTTTTCTTCATTGATATTAGGGGTGGTAGTAATGTGTGGAAAGGGTTGCTGCCTCTGAATATGCATTCCTATAAAAATAAATAGTACAACTAAGGAGCATAATAGATATACATAATAGATATTTTTCCAGCAACTACAAGAATTTAGAAGATGGTTGCTTTCTGATTAGAAAACAAACTGTCCTCAGGAAATAGATTTCTGGTCTCCACTCCCCGCTTCCTTAATTACAGTATATAGAATAATAAAGCAGATATGAACGCTTTAATTATTTTGTCCACCTTGTAGTCTCATGAATAATTTTCTGTTCCTGCTATAGGCTCCATGAAAGATCTTGCTGCACTTTGTGCAGTATTGTACAAACAGTCATTTCAAATAACTTCTAGTGACTGTACACTGAATCCCATTAATACATGGCTACAGAAACAAATGGAATGCATACCAGTTAAGGAATTTCCTGAGTATGTGATTTGTTGTAAGTCTGGCAATCTGAATGGCACTCTCTTCAAATGGAATCTTGGAACACCATTTGATGGAATTTTAACAGTATTTTACAGGTAACATTTCAAATGCTGGGAATACTTGGTTCACTTATTACTGAACTTAAAGTAGTGTAAGCATTGTTGGCGTAGTACTTTGATACCTTGTTAGCTCACAGTTAAAGATGAACAGATAATTTACTTCCTTATAAGTACTGAAATTATCTACGTAGGTCAGTAAACAAAAGACAGGCACTTAATGCAACTCTTAGAATGCATTTAATACACACTTGAAGGACAGTATCTTGGGGTCTTTTCAGAACCGAAGTTGCTATCTGCTGTTTAAATCCCATTGTGGGAAAAAGGTGGGATATAAATCCTGGAAATAAATTAAATTAAAGCAAACTGTATTCCGCTTGAATTGGACAGTGTTCTCTTCTATAGCCCCCTAGTGCTAAGAAATAGGGAAGACACAACTGCTTGCAACTGCAAATGTTGAGCAAACTAGATAGAAACAATAAGCATAGTCAAAAGATATCACAGGGATATAATATTCCCAACTTCTTTTAACTTTGTTCAGCTCTTTTACAGGATATTTTACCAGGTCTACATTAAACATCTTCTGCAGGACAAATGTTCACTGTTAACATGATTCGTCTCTAGTCAGATATTTTAGAATCGAAAAAAGTCAGTCATGAGACCACATATCTGTTATATTTAAATTCATGTATGTAAGCACACAGTAGATTGCATTGTCTTAGATAATCCATTTCTTCCTTTTCCTACCTCTACTGTTATATTTATTTTGATTTTGAATACAATGTTGAAACCTGTTTTTTTAAATGATATCACTAAACTGTAACTGCACCTTAATAGCTCTTTCCTGGGCAAGTACACTGCCCATATAATTCTGCTTCTGAGAACTTTGCAGCATTACTTTCATTTTGCTTGTACTTCATCCTTTTCCCAAAGAGAAATTTCTTTTTTGTAGACTGCAGCTAAAGCATAAATATGTTGCCTTGTCATGAACAACTTTCACATTTAAATCTTTCTACTAGTGAATTTTACTGCACAATGATTACTGACCTTATTCTAAATCTACTTTACAGACATCCAGCTGTCCTGTTCCAGTGCCTTCATAATCTCATTGACTTGTTGCCACCAACTTGTAAGATAAAGCCCCTAAGATCAGTCAGCAAGAAGGGACTTGCTGAACAGCTTGCACTAACTTTAGTAAAGGAAATAGTCACTCTCCAACATCCTTTCTCTTCAGCTCTAAACTTCACTGAAAACAGCATGTCTCCTAATTATGAGGAAAACAAAGGAACACACAGTATCTCTACAGTGCAGGACTTCAAAAAGGCATTCAGAAAGGAGCAAGAGCAAAGTATAGTGTGTGTAAACCAAACACTGAGTGGTGCCTTGTATAGAGGACTGATCTTGAATGTATTTGAATCACAGCTGAAGTCTGATATGATTTCATATCAATGCTCTTTGCTCTCCTAACTTTATTTTAAATTATCTGTTGGCTTATACTATCAAGTGATGGACTCTATATGAATTTCTATTTTTTGTATTAAAATAAGGCTTACTGCTATATTTTTGCATGTCTTCAATAGCAATCAATTTTTTTTTGCAAATTTACAAATGGCTATAGAGAACATTTGGTTGAATGAACATAGTTCCTCACTGTGTGTGCCTCCTGTCAGAATTTTATATTCATTTCATCACTGTTGGTGTATCTCTGCACAAAAGAACTGGTTAGCTATTTAACGGGAAGATAAAGCAATAGGGGAAGAGAGAAAGGTAAATTCCTGGCAACGTCAGTAGCACCATCAAATTTCTGGCTTTGCCATTTCCAAGTCTAGGATAGCCATGTAGTTGCGGTGGCACACAATGTGTATGCTGATGTGGTATAGTATCAATGGCTAAATTGCAGAATATATTAAATCTATATTGCCTGGCATCCTGGAGTAGACTTATTCAACCAACTGTTGAATGTTAAGTCAGCATGTAGGCAAATCCCTGGATTTGATGTGGCTGATGGCCAATATATGCTGTCACAGGTCTGGTTAAAACCCCTTCTAAAAGAACCAGACACCCACTGACTGTGAGTTATTCTTCTGTTCAACACAGTACAGAGAGACTGAGCTGTACTCTCAATTCCTAAAGAGCATCCTCTCCTTTCACCAACTAATAAGTTAGATGATGTATGGACGAGAGGCCAAGAAATGTCAGACAGACATCTGATTATTTTTTTTAAGTGCTAAGCTTTATATGAAAAAAATATTCATGTTCCTTTCTTTTGAAGAATATTTTATGAGGAACATAGGAATCACAGATGCTCTCTGTCTTAGGCTCAATTTAACATAGTGGGGATTATGTGCACCACCATCTTTAAAGGATGCCAAGAATCAAATAAATGTTAAATCCCTCATGCACCTATCCAACATTGTCTCAGTGCAGCTATTTTGACCAGCCTGCCAGATTAAAGATCTTTCAAGCATGTCCAGCTTGTTAATTCCCTTTGATCATCAGTATCTGGGCCTGTGATCATTCTTGTCATGATATCGACTATTCCTTCATACACATCCAAATTCGTAATCGTGGGCTTAAGGTGTTAGTCTTCCATTATCGCAATGGCTACTCACTAACTTATCAAACAGGAATAAGACATTGTCATAAATAAATGCTTAATTTCTAGGTTAATCTATTTAATTAACATTCACAGTGAATGTGATGTTGTATATCTGATGCTGAAGGTCTTCAATTGAATTATGCATTTCCCAGAGTGACCATCCACTGTTGAAAACTTTCCAGGTAGTGAAATTAAAACATTTTTTTAAAAAAAAATTATCATGTGATATGGGTATTTTGTATTTGTTGTAGACACAATGGTAGATTGGCTCCATGATTTTCTATTTTAAAATTTTTATAACAGACAAATATTAAATATTACAACTGTATTTTACATAAGTTAGTTTACCTAAAAAAATAATAAATAATTTTATCTTTAAAAGCTTAACAGTTCCTTCTACTCAGATTTGTAATCCTTGTTTTGTTCCTCTAAATTTGAACCTCTACACTTCTCTCAAATTATGTAAGGAAATTATGATATGTTCCTTTTCATTAGTTTTCTGTGAGTTAGGACTGTGCAAGGTGGCCCTTCAGATGTTTTTGGACTGCCGTTTCCGTCATCCTTATATAGGATAGCAAATGAGAATTACAGTCCAACATCTTGAGGGTTGTGTTTTGCCCTTCATTATAAGTGGTGAGCTACCTTACTGTGGTGAAAGTAGACTGACAGGAGTGTGTTCAGAAAAACAACATCAACAGACAGTGATCAGTATCCCAAAGTGCTCAGCACAAAAGCTTCCAAGGCATTATGTGTTTTGATGGTGGGCCATATTCAGAAATTAACAAGACAGTGTGCTATAAATAGATACTATGTGGTCTCATGTCTTCAATTAAGTCTCCTCTAGCAAGGTAAAACTGAAATGTCAGTAGGACAAGGATGGAAACTGTCGAGCAGCTGGTAGATGGATAACCTTTGAAGAGCTCTCCAAGTACTTCCTATCTCTTTGCTGCATAGAGCAATAGAGATATAAAATCTTTGTGCTAAGACATTTTTCATTTATGTTATCATAAATTGACGATTTTTTTAAAAAAAATGAAATTGTCCAGTCTGGTTAGTTATTTTGTTAATTCAGCTGACAACTTCTAACCCAAAGATAATTATTTGGGAACAGCATAAGAGCCTTCTCAACATCTATCTGACAAGTCATTCCAAATTCTGTATAGGTACCAGGCTGTGTTGCTTTAGCAGTGATTTCCTTGCTGTTGCAGAAATCCCTGGAATTGAAGAGTTTTACAAATTTCATCCATTTGTTCTCTTCAATTTGTACCCCACTCTCAGCTTCTCAGGCCCTCAGAATCTTTGATAGACCCAAAGGTGATCTTGGTACAGTAATCATTTTGTAAATGTCAGAGGCCAATCCCTTAATCTTATTAGAAGTATCATGGCAGTATGTCTCAAAAGCTGTAAGAGAGAAGAGTTGCAGCCTTTGAAAACCTACAAGGCATTATGAAGATATGTTTGTATGTGCCTCCAAATTGCTTTCAAATTTCTCAAAAGTAACAAGTTATACTTTGGTGTGTGTGTATGTCTTTCAGTCACCTGTCAACTTAATGCAACCCCATGAATTTCATAGGGTCTTAGGCAGGGAATACTCAAAGGTATTTTTGCCAGTTCCTTCCTCTGAAATATAGTCTACATCACCTGATACTTGATGGTCTCCACTCCAAGTACTAACCAGAGCTGTGGCCTTACACAGCTTGCAAGACCAGATGGCATCTGGTGACCTATGCTTTAGTCAGCCAGCTGACTGTACATTCTTCCCATTTTTCTGCTAATTCTTTTTCTGATACAGTTCTGCCACTTACAAACAAGTCCTTAAGCCTATGTAAACTCTTCTCTTTCCAAGAGGCAACCTTACTGAATTCTTCAGCCCACTGAAAACTAGGGTATGTTTTTTTTAAAAAAAAATGTAAAGGAGATGGAACAGGAGCAAATAATTTAACTGATTTAAGCCATATCTTGAGTATTTCCATTACAAACAGGCACTCAGATCTGCTTGTTTTTGTCTAAAACAGTGGTTCTCAAAAGGTGAGCCATGACCCCAAAAGGAGTGTATGCAAAAGTTTAAAATTTTAAATTCTGGCACTGGCTTCCTTATGAGAAGGTGGTATACGAAGTGAGGCAGGGGTTTAAATTTTAGCAGCAGCTTTGTGATGTAAAGGTGGAAAAGAGAGAGAAAGAAGTTTAAGTTCTGTCTGTGACTTCATGGTGGCATTGACTTCCTTGGGGGAGGGAGACATTGGTTTGCCCGGGTTTTGCCACAGCAACCTCTGCTATTGCCCTGGGACTGCTTTTCAATCTCATCACAGGCTAAAAAAAATAAATGTTTCTTCATTTCAATCCAAGGTTGCTCAAATCCACAGTTATCAAACCTGTGGATACCAAGGGCCCACTGTACTTCATTGAATGGGCCCATGCAACATGCACATATAAAGGGTGGCCCGGGGGGGGGGGGAAGTTTGAGAACCACTGGTCTAAAAGTTGGTAGAAAGAAAGGAGTCAACTGTGTCTGGATCAGCATCTCTTTCTATTTGTCTCCATGCTTATGTTCTGTTTTAGTACATAGAACTTTGCAGAAGTATTCATTCCTTGCCTTTTGACTTTTCCACCGCAAGCCACTGTAGCTCTTACATTGGGAGAAAGGCAGAATAATAAATAAATAAATAAATCTGATCTAATGATGCCATTGGGAGAGTGTACATAAAATTGGGTGTACCAGTCATATTGGATGGGGCATTTATATAAATCTCATATTCTTTAAATGCATTGTTTTGTGGTACTGCAAAAGAGATGTCTAGCTTCTCTTGTGGAATGATCTGATATGAGGAACAGATTGAATAGAGGCAACTCCTAATGAAAGCAGGAAATGATCTGTTCTGGAATAAGTTCAATATTTACCTGAATGATATAATTTCTAATTTTTAGGTAGACCAACTTCCAGGCATCTATAAACCAAAGCTCTTGAAGAGCTAATACTCCTTCCTACCCCTGTATTCTGTCTTTTGTTCTTAATTGTGCTATCCAATTTCTAATTAAAAGAACTAATGACGTCACTCACCAAAATTAAATCACCCACCATTTTTTAAGTGCTGATAGTATTTGAGTCATGAAACAGCCACAAAACTTGAGATTCTTAATTTAGAAAGAATCTTGGAATAGATCAAAACCAGGGATGTGTAATTATTGTGAAAAGGTCAGTGTTATGAAAATGCAAAGGGTTTACTTAGCAGAAAACAAGTGTAGTTTAGGTGCTAGACTAGGATTCCAGGAGACCAGGGTTTGAATCCACCCTCAAATGAAACTCACTGGATTACCTTGGGCAACTCACACTCAGCCTTAGAGGAAGGCCTTTTAGGGTCACTATGTAGAGAGATCTTGTAGCACCTTTGAGACTAACTGAAAGAAAGACAGCAGCATGAGCTTCCGTAGATTTCAGCCTATTTCCTCAGATGCTTTTGGTGGAGTGGAATATGTTGGAGTTGCCTTGAAGGCATATAACAACAGCAACTTAGCTGTAAGACTGGACCAGAATAATTACTGAAACTAGTGGTATTTCTACTTTTTCATATATTTTTTCAAAACTACCTCATTAGTTCAAAACTTTTACTTGTGTGAAGAAGTCAATAGTTTCTAAATTACTCAAGTTATCAGTCTTTAGACACATACCAAACATTATCATGTACTTCCAACATGTAAATCCAGTATTTCCCCTTTACATTTACTCCTTTGGACCTTTCTTTACAACAAATCTGTATTCATCATTTCTTCCATAGATAAATTTTATGTAGTTAGGTGGGCTGAAAACAATTCTTGCTGATTTGATTCTTCTAGCTGCATTTGGAAAACATAGCACATAATGTAATAGTACATTGGCTGCATTTATGCATTTGAAACTTGGCTGCTGGAGTTGCTGAGCAGCTGACAGCTACCAATATAATGAAAACAGATTCTTGATTCTAATAAATGTATGAAGTCTTGGCATTTACATAAACAGAGTTCTTAATCTTTGCCTGCCTTGCATATATGTGAATTGTAACTTGAATCATTTCTTTAAAAGTGCAATAACATAAAATGTTTGAATATATTAGGATTACATATTCTAAAGTCTCTCCATAAATGTTTATTCCATTGACTGTAGAATTCTTCCTTAAATGTATCTTGTGCACGATTTAAAAACAATCTCACACAGCTGTTGAGACAGCTGTCGCTCCATCAATAATCTTTTAAGGGCTTAATGTGTTTAAAATGTTTTGAAATTTCACCTGGAGTCAATTTATTTACAATTGTTATTTTGTTTTATTGTTAATATCTCTGCTATAGGATCTGCAATAAAGCATTTTAGTGTAGGGGGTGTCATTTTGTTTTAGAGTTCCTGCCATTCACAGCCTAGTTGGAGAATGAATTAACTGTCAGTTTGTACGATATGATATGAAGTCTCCCTTATCCAAAATGCTTGGGACCAGAAGTGTTTTGGATTTCAGATTTCTTTTCGGATTCTGGAATATTTGCATATACGTAATGAGATTTCTTGGAGATGTAGCCCAAGTCTAAACATGAAATTTATTTGTGTTTTGTATACACCTTATATACTTAGCCTGAAAGTAATTTTATACATAATATTTTAACAATTTTGTGCATGAAACAAAATTTGTGTACACTGAACCATCAATAAGCAAAGTTGTCACTATCTCAGGCAACAATGTGGACTATTTTGGATTTTGAAGTACTTCAGAATGCTGGATAAGGGAGAAACAGAATGGTTTCCAATTGGCAAAGGAGTCAGACAAGGCTGCATCCTATCACCCTTGCTATTCAACCTATATGCAGAACATATTGTAAGGAAAGCAGGCTTGGACATGGAAGAGGGAGGAGTGAAAATAGGAATATCAACAATCTGAGATATGCTGACGGCACCATAATGCTAGCAGAAAACCTCACAGACTTGGAACACCTACTAAGGAAGATCAAAGAAGAAAGTGCAAAGGCAGATCAAACATTGATCAGAACAGGGATTGCAGCCAGGAAATCAGGAGAAGATTAAGAATGGGAAGGGCAGCTATGAAAGAACTAGAAAAGATCATAAAATGCAAAGACATACAACTCGGCACAAAAATCAGAATCATATAAGCCATTGTATTCCCTATTACCATGTATGTATGGGAGAGCTGGACAGTCAAGAAAGAAAATAGGAGGAAAATCAACTCATTTGAGATAATGTGGTGCTGGAGAAAAGTGCTGAGGATCCCATGGACAGCCAAAAGAACAAACAAATGGGTCCCAGAACAGATCAAGCCAGAAAGCCCTAGAAGCCAAGATGACAAGACAGACTGTCGTACTTTGGACACATCATGAGAAGGCATGAATTGTTGGAAAATACAATGTTAGTAAAGGTGGAGGGAAGTAGAAAGAGAGGAAGGCCCCATGCTAGATGGATGGACTTTATTAAAGAGACCTTAAATAAGAGTTTGCAGGATCTGCACAGAGCAGTAGAGGACAGGGGGCTGGAGATGTCTCATCCATAGGGTCGCCATGGGTTGAGACCAATACAAAGGCAGTTAACAACAACAAAAACCTCTACCAGAAACCTGGGAGAAATAATTTCTTCATTTAGGCATATATGTAACTTAAAACAGTTTCTCTCATAGTGGAAACTGGAAAAGGAAAAAAGAAATGCAGGATATTTTCAGTTTATTGTTACTCAGTACTATACTGGAAGCTTGGTGAGCACCATGGTTTTTGCTTGGCTAAAGTTATACATACTGTAGAATGAGATGACAGCGCTCTGTAGCGGTAGATAAGATTTATACTACCTGGAGCTGCAGATGGGAGAGAGTCTAAAAATAGAAAAGAAACACTGGGTGAAATATGATGGCCTAATCTGTCATATTTGGGTCTAATCCCTCCTACTGTGCTGATTTTTCTTTTTGGAGAATTTTGGTATGTGCCAGAAGCATTAAAAAGTGATCCCCCCCATCCCCAAAAAATACTGGTATGAAATAGTACTATGCGCTACCTTATCCTGTTGCACGTGCAAATCCAGTCTTTGTTTCTGGCATTCAAGCTCACTGTGACTTGATTATGAGGCAGAGCCCTGGAATGAAAAAGCATCTGTTTCATTTTTAGTTAAATAAACTGGAGCATATGCTAAATGAGATGGTGTTTCCTCTCTGGAACCTGGGAGGTTTTACTGTTGTGAAGAAATCTAGTGCAGACTTAGTGATATGTCAAGAGACTTCACATTAACTTTGGTGGTGTTCTGATAGTATTACTGTTCACTTGTAGAAAGATATCCATGGGATGATATATGAAATAAAGCTAGGATAGAGATTCCAAATAGAATATTTACCAAAACTCATTTTTATGCTTATCATTCTCCCATGGAGTAAAAGTGAGTCCTCTTTAGAGTATTAAAAAACAACAAACCCCACTGTTTAGATCATTTTATATTTTCTTAATTGCTGATATTCAGCCTATAGTAGTGAAAATAATAATCCTGAAGAATTTGAAATCATGATTGCTCTTTGAGGTTCTAGCATTCATTTACCTGGAGAGAGTTCATCATTACCTGGATAAACAACATCAATAAACCTAGTAATCTCTAAATTAAACCTGCTTTGAGGTGTGCATCAATGTACATAAATGCCTCCATGGACTTTTGCCTCTGTATTATTGCTGCAGAAATATTATCTAGTATTTATTAATGTGTAACCCATTCATTTAACGCTTTCACTTGACTCAGAGGAGCTTGCAACAAATTAAAATGTTGCATTTCTATCATTCATGGTAATGTAAAATCAAACAGAACATAGCAGCTAAAAGCCTTCACCTGGCTTCATACACCTTAGGGAGAAGGTGCAGTCTGGTATGAAAAGAGGAGGTTTCTAAGGTATCCTGAAGCCAAGACATTTAGGAATTTAAAGTAACTACCAACAATTTGAACTGTGTTTGGACAACCACTGTAGTTGTCACAGGATGTGTATGATGTGATCCCGTGGACACCTTACAGTAACAGCTTTACAGCTTCATGTTGGACCATTTGAAGTTTACATTCTTCCAAGAGGTGAGGCTTGATTTCAGGAGTGGGAACAGCTGGCACACCAGCATAAGCTGTACAAGGTTACCACTAGGTCAGTGATGGTGAACATTTTAGGGACTGAGTGCCCAAACTAAAAGGCCTTCTGGCACTAGGTATTACCTGGTGCTGGGGGCGGGATTTCCACCCTCTGGGGGCACGACTTCCAGGGTAGGGCTTGTTCCCCTCACCCCCCCACCCCAGGCCTTCAGCTGCCTCTCCAGAGACAGCTGAAGGACCGGGGGGTGAGGGGGGAAGAAGAGGAACAGGTGAATGCCTGTTCTTCCTTTCTCTGCACCATCCCTGGCCTTCAGTTACCTCCAGAGAGGCAGCTGAAGGCCTGGGATGGCCGGGAAGGAGGAGGAACAAGCATGTGCCTCTTCCTCCTCCTCCTTGCCCTTTGCATGCTGGGGAAAATGGCTTCATGTGCCCTCTTTGGTACACGTGCCATAGGTTTGTCATCATGGCACAAGGTCAACTTGGTGCATGAGCATTCAGGAATGTGTGCCCCTCCTCAATGAATGTAGTTCTTGGAAGGGTATATTGTGCCATTAAAAAGAGACTCTATGCATCCACCAGAATGTATTTTCTGATTGAGATCCTAGTTTAAGCTTCACTTTATTATGTTCTCTACTTTATGATCTCCAGGTACCAGTTTAAGGCATCAACAATTTCTATAATGTTAGTTGAAATGGAGAAATAGAGCTGTATGTCATCTGCATATTAGTAGCACATCATTCCAGACCACAAGCCAGTGTTTCCCAGTTGCTCCACGGATCTATTCAGTTGCATAGGCTGCAGAACTGATTCCTGAAGGACATCACATTCCAAGAGTCAATGTGTCAAACAGAAGTCTTCTAATACCACCACCTGAAACTAGATAACAGTTGATGAGTCTAATAGTTAACTCTGGTTATTGAGCCACAGGATGTTGATGGTATTGTTTTAAATAAACCGCACAAAGAAGGAGACAGTAAATAAATCAGCATAATACCTATATTTTAGAATATCTGAAAGGTAAGCATGTCATATTTCTCTGTATTAAATTCTCCACACAAGCATACCCAATATAGCTATACATTCCTGCAACTGGAGTTTAGCTTGTCACCTTGTGTTTCTTTGGTCTTAAAACCATCAGTGTTTGCTCATCTTCCACTAACCAGTATGAAAGCATAGCTCTCAAGAGGTTGTTTTCTTCCAGCTTTGGGTATGAGCAAGTAGATTTATTGGGCTCAGAGTGTGACTGTTCTTTGTTCATACACATTTTGCTGCAATATAAATATAAATTCAGATGTGATCTAAGTACATTGTGCCAATCAAGACAAATTCTAGTCCACCAATAAACTCCTTTTTCTAAACTACTGGGTCAATTTGATGAATGTTTAGTGAAATCACTACTTCTTACTATCCCTAGCCTACTGGAAGAAACTAGTAAATTGCTTCTGTGACCACAGCTGAAATAACCAATACAAATAATGCACACACCTATAAATGAGGACTATCACTCTCCAGACTAAAATCATTGACAGCTACTGCCAGCTGTATGACCTTGCAGCTCCAGATCATATGACTTAGATCAGCACAATGAAGTTTACATCAACAATAGAAAATTAGAAACATCAACCTTCATAAACTGGAGGAAGGCACTTAACTTGTCAGATGTCATTGTTTTCTTATATTTGTGTATCTCAATGAAGAAAACTATTAATAGAAAAATGATGACATATAAAAATATTTTTTAGCTGGTGCAATTAATTAATTAAGCATAGTTGTGGAAATATACACATACATACATTCATCCTGGGTGTCAGAAAATTGTTATTCCAGTTCTCCCCTCTCAGAGCTGTCTATGTTAGCAACTGTTTCACATAATGAAACTATATCACAGCTGGGGGATTGAAATGTGGGGTGCCAGCTGAGCCTCTGTGCCAGGCAGCCACTGTTTTCCCTCATACAGCACAGGGCTGGGCAGCAGTAGCTCCCATTTTGGGTCAGCAATTCAGTTGTCAGTAGGTCTTCCCAATGGCCTGTGGATTTTGGCAACTATACAGTGGTATTTGTCTCTAACAACAGAACTGTGCACTGCCATGGGATGTAGATTTATTTATTTACATGTTTGTGCAAGCTATGACACTTTAAAGACTACTATAATGCCTCCATTAAATGGAATTCTAAGGAAATATTTTCTCTTTCAGGCTGTGTAACTGCTTTCACCTCAGGAGAAGACATTGCAAACCACCTCTGAACCTTGCCAAGAAAACCCCATGGTAGGTTCACCTCAGGGTCCCTATAAGTTGGGAATGACTTGAAGGCACACAACAACAACAAACAAAAACTTGGTGATAAGGGCTAAGACTGAAGCCTGACTCAGCTGTTCATTGTTGCATATGGGTAGAAGGAGATGTGGAAATGAATAGCATTTGGCTGAAAGTGATTACAGAATTCCAAGACTGATCATCAATGGCATCTGATTGAACAGAGCTCTAGCCAATGTGGTATAGTGGTTTGAGTGTTGGACTACAACTCTGGAGACCAGGGTTCTATTCTGAATTCGACCATGAAAGTCACATGCTCTCAGCCTCAGGGAAGGCAATGGCCTCTGAACAAATCTTGCCAAGAAACCCATTATAGGTTCCCTCAACACCTGCATAGGGCTCTTAACTAAAATGCAATGAATACAATTAGCTCTCAGTTGCTGCTTAAACAAAAAGGAGGAACTGCTGGCTTATTACCATCTTACTTGGAAGTAAGGCATTCTGTTGCAATCTGTTTTTCAGAGCCACCATCTGCTAAGCCTACCATTCCCTGGATTAGGCCTTTGTTTCTGGCTATTTCTTACATATGCATTTGTGCACACATACACACATATGGCACAAAGAGTTGCTACCAGAAGCATCGAAACAGAACAAATGGAGACTGCATGATTTAGCCCAGAATCTGACAGTAGTGACAGACGAGTGATGTCTGCTCTAAATAAGGACTTCTGTATCCTGAAGCACTAGAAGAACAATAGATGAGAGCTGTGTGTTCCAAATTATGAGGGTTGGGGAAGAGAGGAAAATAACCTTTCTATATCCAAATGTTAAAAAAGGAACATTTACCTACAAAAAGCAAAAAATGACACCAATAGTTAACATGTATATTACTGAACAGTGTTAATCTGGTGAAGGGAGAAATGAGTCAGAAAGCTATGTAAGGAAGATACACAAAGCATCTGTAACTAGCTTCTTCCCTATGGCAATAATAGCATAGAGAAGTCACTTTTTTGAACAACAAATCCCACAGTTCCTCCAGTTAACAGAGCAATAGCCATACAGGGTGCAAGATTCTGGGACCTTTAGTCCAAACATTAACTTATCCAAGGTTTCGAGTTTGGCATACATAACATTGAAATGTGTACACTGCAAGGCTATTAGCCTATCCTTGCTGAACAGTCCATGAGTGATCATGTCTCTAAGGGAGTCTGCAGATTATATCTGTTATAAGCCTCTGGTCCATTTACTCAATAACAGTCATGGTTTCAAGATTGTTTTGGTGAAGTAGGAGAAGTTGGGAAGAAAGAAAGGGAGTGAAGGTGGGTGCAGCTAGGATAAGGGAGGGGAAGGAGAAAGAGAATTAGAAAAAAGAGGAATAGGAAAAGTGGGATAACTCCATGGAGGGGGAGAAGAAGAGAGGGAGTCAAGGAGAAGATGTTTAGCCAGAAGTTGTGGGAGGAAAAAGAGGGAGAAACTGGATGAGAAAGAGGGAGCATGGAATAAGGGGTATGAGTGAAGGCTGGAATTATAGGAGGAGAAAGAATAAAGAATTAGAACCCTGACATCATAGTATTAGCAGAAAATAGTAAAGACTTGGAATGATTGCTAAAAAAAGTACAAAAGCAGGTTTGCAGTTGAACGTTAAGAAAACAAAAATAATGACATAACTTTGATGTAGACAATGAATACATTGAAATAGTTCAAGATTAGCTCAGTCATTAATCAGAATGGAGACTGCAGTCAAGAAATTAGAAGACTGTGACTTGGAAGAGCAGTTATGAAGAAGCTAGATAAGATCCTGAAGTGTAAAGATAAATCAAGGATTGTCAATGGCATCATATTTTCAGTTCTATGTATGGTTATGGAAGGTGAAAAGTGAAGCAAGTGGATAGGAAGAAAATCCATGTGAAATGGGGTGCTGGAGAAGGCACTATGGACTGCTAAAAAGGCAAAAAAATGGGTCCTAGAGCAAATGAAGCCTGAACTTTGCTTAGAAGCCAAGATGACTAAACACAATGTCATACTTTGAACATATCATGAGAAGACAAGATTCCCTGCAAAAGACGACAATGCTTGGTAAGGCAGAAGATAGTAGGAAAGGAGGAAGACTGCATTCCAGATGGATAGACTCAATCAAGGAAGCCACATCCCTAAGTCTGCAAGACCTGAACAGGAATGTTGAAGACAGGGTTACGTGAAGGTCTCTCATTCATAGAGTTGCCATAAGTCAAAGTCAACTTGACAACAGTTAACAACAATGAATGGGTGGCAGGGGGGGTTCCCCCTTGTTGTTGTGGTGGTGGTGGTAGTGGTGGTGCACCTTCAAGTCATTTACAACTTATGGTGACACTATCATGTGGTGTTCTTCACCAGATTTGTTTGGTGAGGGATTGTCTTTGCCTCCCTCTTAAGCTGAGAGAGAATTATGTCTCTGAGGTTACCCATGGATGATGGGATTCGAATACTCATCTCCAGAGTCATATTCCAACACTCAAACCACTACACCATGTCAGTTTCCATCCGTTGTTTTTCCAGTCTGGATTGTCTTACCATGATCTGTATTTTGCATAAGAGGAAACCTCCCAGCCTCTGTTTAAAAACCTCCAAAGAAGGAGATTCCACCACACTCCGAGGGAGTGTCTCCCACTGATGAACAGCTCTCACTGTCAGGAAGTTCCTCCTAATGTTGAGGTGGAATCTCTTTTCCTGTAGCTTGCATCTGTTGTTCTGGGTCCTATTCTCTGGAGCAGTAGAAAACAAGTTAGCTTTCTCCTCAATATGACATCCCTCCAAATATTTAAACTGGACTATCATATCCCCTCTTAATCATCTCTTCTCCAGGCTAAACATACCTAGTTCCTTAAGTCATTCCTCATAGGGCATGGTTTCCAGACCCTTCACTATTTTAGTCACCCTCCTCTGGACACGCTCCAGTTTCTCCACATCTTTTTTGAATTGTGGTGCCCAAAACTGGACACAGTATTCCAGGTGGGGCCTGACCAAAGCAGAATACAGTGACACTATTACTTCCCTTGATATAGATACTTCTATTAATGCAGCCTAAAATTGCATTGGCCTTTTTAGCTGCTGAACACATTATTTGCATTTTTTCCCCAATTTAAAGCCCCGTTTCCACACGGGATTTCCCCCGTGTGATAAACTCCATTTGATGTGTCCTAAACTAAATTTGGATATATCCCATGTTATGCTCAAACATTAGACAAGGCACTTTTTATAAGTCAGTATTTAATTTTTTGCTGCTGCTAAATTAGTGCCAGCCCTCAGAAGCCACAAGGAGTCCCTTGTCTAGAAGACAGATTAGAAGGGTCACTGCGACAAGTGTGCCTCCCAATGCTCAAGCCAAACACTGCCAGACTGAGTATGGATCCTGCCAGCTACTGCTATACTTTTCAGGTCCTGGCCACTCTCTGCAGCTAGGCTGACATTGTTCAGACCATTGAAGAGTAGCAGAAATCTCACAACACTTTGCAACAGGCTTAGCGAAATCTTTGAGTAGTTACTTTGTTGTAGACAGAAGCTGCTGATGGCATTCAAGCTAAAGAATGGCTTGGGACAACCTTGGCCATCAACCTGATGACTCACAGAGCCATCTCTCATACTGTGAATGAAAACTCTCATACTGTGAGATTGTTCTCTCTATGAAACAGCTGGTCATTGTGTGGCCATGGGATAGGGCAGAAGTGGGCAACATGTGGCCCACTAAGTTTTGCTTAACTACGGGCCTTTGCAGACTGCTAGAAATAGTGCAAATTGAGTCCACTTTAAGAGTTAGGGTTAGGGTTAGGGTTAGGGAATCATGGGAACTGTATTTTATTGTGGCACCAGAGCTCTCTGACAGAGAAGGCTCAATGTCTCAGAAAAAAAAAAATTCCCTAGCATTAATCCTAACCCTTAAAGTGGACTCAATTTGCACTATTTCTGGCAGTCTGCAAAGGCCCTTAAACTCCTTGCTGAACTACAACCCATCACTATTATTTAGTGCAAAGATGATGTTCAACAATATCTGGACAACTACATTGCCCACGCTAGGGCAATCTTCAGGAAAAAGGAAGAAGCTCACTTGTGTATTGTTATATCTTACCCAGGAGCAAAAGATGGTTATTGGCCTGCGGCAGTTAAGCATACATGAAAAGGCAAATGCTGAAAGTGGTTTGTTGACAGAAGCTGTTTACATTCCCCAAGCTCTTAAAAAATTCCATATCATTCCACTGCAGTGAACAAATAATCTGTGGATCAATTGCTATTTGTGAAACCATAATACTCCTCTGAAATACTGAGGGTGATTCACCAGTACAAATGGTTAGACAACACTGACAACTGTGCCTTTTTACCCACCTAAATAACAGCTTCAAAGAGAAAGCAGCAACATTGTTCAGGTGCTTTAAAGACTAGTGCAGACATTTGTTGCAACATAGGGCTGGGTGATAAAATGTCCTTGAATGCAAATTCATCACTAAAACTGGAATGTGCAAATTCCAGGGAGGAGAGAAAATGCCATTCCATTTGAATAAATACAAGGTTTTGCTGAATACATTCATTATAAACAAGATTGTACATACAGAGTTAATGTTGAGATGTTTGAGGAATTTAAATTGTAGAGATTACTCTGCAGTATTAATTTAAAATGACAACAGTCAAACTTACCCAAGTGTTCGGGGGGTGGGGGGTGGAGGAAGTGACTAAACTTAAAGTGCAGTTGCTATGTAGGTCCCTGCTTGAATTCTTATCTGCATATAGTCCATCATTTTCCAGACTTTTTCTAAAAGCAACTCAGATCATAAAGAAATTTGTACCTTTGAAGAATATGAAACAAGACCTTTGGATTTTTTTTAAAATCACAGAGCCCTGTTTAGAGGTTATGTTATCTCAGCAATTATAGTTGGCCCTCTGTATCCACAGATTTGGCATCCATGGATTCAACCATTCATGGCTTGAAAATATCTTTTAAAAAATCCAAAAAGTAAACTTTGATTTTGGCATTTTATATAAGGAACACTATTTCACTGTACTATTGTATTCAATGGGTCTTGATAATCCATGGATTTTAGTATCCAGGGGTGTTCATGGAACCAAACCCCAACAGACACCAAAGGCCCACTGTATTTTTGAACATTGCATTTGATGGTACTTATAACTGAGGAGGTTTAAATTATTTACATTTTGTGCGCCCATTACATGTGTTCTTGCATTTAATTGAAGAAAAAGTGCTAAATTTAAAGATCTGATTAGGTCCTAAGTAAATAGAACAAGATTACACCCCCTGGCTTTGAAAAGATGTCAATAAATATTGAGTACTTACCCACAAAACTCATCTAAAAAGGCAATAATCATCTGGAAACGGGAGGGTAAAAAGCAGAAATTCAAATGAGAAGTGACTTTTTGGTAGCTTCTGCAGAGCATTCCTCATCAGTTTTCACCAGAAAAGCTGGTAGTGTGGCCCCTTCTCGGCACAGAAGTGAACATTGTTCCGCAACCCTACCACAACTGCCTACCACTGAGACACAATATAGATTTTAAGTATCAGGTTTGTATATATGGAGTTTATCACACGGGGGAAATCCCATGTGGAAATGGGGCTTTAAATTGGAAAAACCCCGCAAAAAGCGGTTAGATTTTCAGACGACGTTGCTGTTAAAATGGAGTTAAAATGAGGTTAATCCAAACAGAAACTAATCAAAAACTGCTTCTTTTTACTTTCGGAAAATAAAAAGAAACAGTTTTTGACGAGTTTCCGTTCGCATTAACCTCATTTTAACTCCATTTTAACAGCAATGTCATCTGAAAATCTAACTGCTTTTGCGTTTTCCCCCCAATTTAAAGCCCCGTTTCCGCACGGGATTTCCCCTGTGTGATAAACTCCATTTGATGTGTCCTAAACTAAATTTTGTATAGTTTATGCTGTCTTGGGCTACATTACATGTAGCAATTGTATTGTTCTTCTGTATATTTTAAAAAGAAATATTATGCCTTTGTACCAGATAACAGAATTTCATAATGGTAAAAGGTTAATGAAAATATCAAATATCATAAAAATAGTAAGAAGTAGCAGTAGAATCAAAGAGCCAATATTTTTATTGTGCCATGTTTTGACAGTCCCAGTGGGTATAGAATCATAAAATCATAGAGTTGAAAGGGGCTCTGTGGGCCATCAGGTTCAACCCCCTACTCAATGTAGGACTACAGACCTCTCCACCTCTTTAGGCAATTGGTTCCATTGCCAAACTGCTCTCACTGTCAAAAAGTTCCTTCTGATGCTTGGTTGAAATCTACCCTTCTGTAACTTAAAACCATTAGACTTAGTTCTACTCTCTGAGGTGGCAGTGAACAAGCCTAAACTCTCCTCTTGGAGCAGCCCTTGAGATACTTAAAGAATACAATTGTGTCACCCTTCAGTTTGATCCTCACAAAGCTGAGCATGCCCAGCTCCTTCCACCTATCCACGTATATTTTGTCCCCCATACATCTTATCTTCCTTGTTGCCCTTCTCTGAACTCACTCCAACTTGTCTAGATCCACCTTAAAATCAGGTGTGCCAGACTGAACGCAGTACTCCAGATGAGGCCTCAACAGCACAGAATGTTAATTTATTATTTCTGTATCTCCTTCCAGCTTGCAAGGGTTCCTGAGGTGATGAACAAATAAATACTAATTAAAAGAAAGCAGAGATAAAAACATTCTCAAAATACTAAAACACTCCTTAAAAAATCCATAGATCCATCAGATTATGAGCTTAAGCAGCTTTAAAAAAGGCTGTGAAGATGGATCTCTTTTGGCAGGCCTTTCCTGACTAGAATTCCTGGCCTCAGGAGTCTATTTATTTTTACCTCTTCCATTTCTTGCATCACTGCCCTTGTTTGTATATTATTTGTTCTAGTTAATTATTTTATTTTGATGTTTTATTCTATGCTGTTTTAATGATATTTGGTTTAATACTTTTAATAATAATAATAATAATAATAATAATAATAATAATAATAATAATAATAATAATAATTTTTTATTTATAACCCACCCCTCTGCTCGGCAATTGGGGTGGCATATAACAAATTAAAAAACACAACAATTAAAACATTCCATCATCCCACACCCTAACCCTCCCACCCCTTAAAACTAGATTAAACTACCGTAGAATTAAAATCAAGTTCACACATAAAAACACAATAAAATCAATTTGGCTAACATGTCGTGCCAGCAGGAGGGTAAGTAGGAGATCACCTCCAGCAAGCCGGGCAGTTATTCCGGGAAGGCCTGCTGGAAAAGATCCATCTTTACTGCCTTTTTAAAGGCAGCAAGAGTGGTAATAAGACGGATCTCATCCGGCAGGCCATTCCACAGTCTGGGAGCAGTTGCAGAAAAGGCCCTCTGGGAGGTCTGCGAGAGCCTGGTTTTTATGGGCTGCAGCAGGTTCCTCCCAGAGTACCGAAGTGCGCCGGGGGGATCATATGGGGAGAGGCGGTCCCTGAGATAAGATGGCCCCAAGCCATGTAGGGCTTTAAAGGTTAAAACCAACACCTTGTACTGTGCCCAGAAACTAATCAGCAGCCAATGAAGGGATTTGAGCACAGGTCCTCATCCAATCCATTACCGCTCTGAGACAGTCATTAAGAGGAGAGACACCATCTGAGGTCTGGGCCAATGATCTGGTCATGGAGAAGTATATCTAGGTGTCATCAGCGTACTGATGACACCGCACTCCATGCCTTCGAATGATCTCACCCAGCGGCTTCATATAGATGTTGATAATAATAATAATAATAATAATAATAATAATAATTTATATCCCGCTTAATGAAAATCAATCCAAGCGGCTTACAGTAAAAAGATACATACATCCAAATTCCAAAACATCCCACCCCCCAATAAAACAGTATTAAATGCAATATAATTAAAATCCATTAGCAACATCATTAAAACCTACAATCTAAAAAGGAAATATTATCATTATAGCTAAAAAAAAATTTCGATGCCCCAATTGGACTGGAAAACGCTCCTTATCCACCAAACAATGATGGGGCCACAAAAGGAAAGGAGAGTGCGGGGAGGATTGTATGGAAGGAGGCGATCCCTGAGATAGTCTGGACCCAAGCCATTTAGGGCTTTAAAGGTAATAACCAACACCTTGTACTGTGTCCGGAAGCTGATAGGCAGCCAGTGGAGGGACCTCAGAACAGGAGTAATGTGGTCCCTCCTAGATGAACCAGAAATAAGCCTGGCTGCCATGTTCTGAACCAACTGAAGCTTCCGAACCAAGCACAGGGGAAGCCCCATGTAGAGCGCATTACAGAAGTCGAGGTGGGAGGTTACCAGCGCGTGCACAACAGTTTCGAGATCCCTTACTTCCAGAAAAGGGTGCAGCTGGCGTATCAGCCGAAGCTGATAACAGGCGCTCTTGACCGACCATCGCATTTCCCTGATTTGTCATCAGGAGCGACGAATCCAGAAGCTCCCCCAGACTGCGAACACAGTCACTGGAGGAGAGTGTGACCCCATCCAGGACTGGAGGTTGCAACCCAATTCTTGGTTTCGGGGCTGCTACCGTGAGCACCTCCTTCTTGTCTGGATTCAGCTTCAATCTATTTTTCCTCATCCAGCCCATTACCGCCTGATGACATTCATTGAGAGAAGAGATGCCATTGGAATTCGAGGCCGACGAATGAGACACAGAGAAATAGATTTGGGTGTCATCGGCATACTGATAACACCCAGCACCATAATTCCGTATAATCTCACCCAGCGGCTTCATATAGATATTAAATAACATCGGGGACAGGATAGCCCCCTGAGGGACCCCACAAGTGAGCTCCCTCTTGGTAGAGCTACGGTCCCTGAGCAGCACCCTCTGGGACCGACCCGAGAGGAAGGACCAGAACCACTGCAGAGCAGTGCCTCCGATACCTAACCCCCTTAGCCAATCCAAGAGGATGCTGTGGTCTATTGTGTCGAAAGCTGCTGAGAGGTCTAAGAGCACCAACAGGGTCACACTACCCCTGTCGATGCTCAGACGCAGATCGTCGGTCAAGGCAACCATGGCAGTCTCAACCCCAAAGCCTGTCCTGAAGCCGGTTTGAAATGGGTCTAGATAATCAGTTTCATCCAAGACTGCTTGGAGCTGAAGAGCAACCGCCCTCTCGATTACCTTGCTCAAAAATGGCAGCAATGATACCGGCCTATAATTTTTCATATCCAGGGGCAAGATGGAACATGTCCTTCCCTGAAGGATGCATTGATGATATCCGTGAGGAATCTCATCAATGCATCCCCCCCCGACGGCCAGCCATGATGGGCAAGGGTCGAGAGGGCAGGTTGTTTTCCTCACCTTTCCAAGCAGCTTGTCCACGTCCTCGGTACTCACAGATTGCAGCTGATCCAGTAAAATTACATCGGCGGAGTTACTGGACACCTCACCTGTAGACTCTGTGTCAAGAGTGGCATCTAGGTCGGCTCTTATCTGAGAGATTTTATCTGCAAAGTAGTTATTAAATGCGTCGCAGCAGGCCGTCGTTGGGTTAAGTAAGGGATTTGGAGTAGGGGGCACCTGCGTCATCTCCCTCACCACCCTAAACAGCTCTGCTGGACGGGACTGTGCAGATGCAATACACGCAGAGGAGAAGAGTCTCTTCGCTGCGCGTATTGCCTCCCGATAGGAATAAAGAAAATTCCTATGGCGAGTTCTGTCAGAGAAGAGTCGAGTCTTCTGCCACCTGCGTTCTAGTCGTTGTCCAGCCCGCTTCATCATCCTAAGGTCCGGCGTATACCAAGGCTTACGATTTGAAGCAGGACGGCAAGGACGCTTGGGTATTAGCCAGAGCTTCGACAGGGTCACCGGCATTCCCAACCATTAAACCCTCTAAGGCTTTCTGGAATCCGATTGGCTCCATCAGCCTTCGAGGGCGGACCATACGAATAGGTCCACCACCCCCGGCAGGGCAGATATTGGCTCTAAGTTCAGTCTTGACCAGGAAATGATCCATCCATGACAATGCAGAGGTACTTACCACCTCCGCCCATGGATATTCCTGTTCCGTACTAAAGACCGCATCGAGTGTATGACCTGCACAATGTGTGGGCCCGTTGACCAATTGGGATAGGCCCTTGTTTGTCATGGACTCCATGAACTCCCGAGCCGCACCTGTTAAGCTGGTCTCGAGCGGGATGTTGAAGTCCCCCAGAACTAAAAGTCTGGGGGTCTCCAACAGCAGCTCAGAGACCAGCTGCGTCAGCTCGGTCAGGGAGTCTGCTAGACAACAGGGTGGCTGGTAGACTAGCAGAATCCCCAATCTATCCCTGGCCTTCAGGCTAAGGTACATGCACTCGAAGTGGGCTATGTTCCGGACAGGTATCCTGGTCAAGGTCAGGTTGTTCTTGTGAACTAGAGCCACTCCGCCCCCCCCCCCCCCGCCCACTTCCCCTCACCTGCTCACTGACAGAGTACCCAGCTGGGAGGGCCTGCGCCCATGTAACAGCGCTGTCCTCTTCCAGCCAGGTCTCTGTAAAGCAAGCCAGGTCGGCCTCCTCATCCATGAGAAGATCAAGGATGATATGTGTTTTATTCTTAACCGACCTGGCATTGCAGAGGAGCAGAGTGAGGTTCTGTGGAATGCTTGGTTTGCTCTCCCGGCCATTCTGGGAAACAGGGGGAACTGAAGGTGGGATGGCTATTAAACAGCGATCCCTCCTTCTTTTGTAACATATGTTCCCTCTGTTACGACCATACCTTCCGTTCCCCTGCACTACTCCGATAGCCGCCCCCGCAACATACCCGGCCTCGGTAGGGGGCAATAACTCTAGGCCACAAGGGCTACAGTCAGTGATGGTCGGCGGAGCTTAAAAAGCTCCAGCAGCCTCGCTGCGCCTCTTCCGTAACCTGGGTGCTAAGATTCAGGCGGGTTAGTCCTTGGGCGTGTGCCACGGCCAAATGCCCAGCCTCCTCATCACTACAGGTGGAAAAGTTCAAGGCAGATAGCCAACCGCCCAACCGCCTGATCTCTGCCCCTGCTGCTGACTTCAGAGGCATCGCTAAACGGTGGCAAGGAGTCCCCTAAGCATCAGGGACAGGGTGGCGCCCTGAGGGACGTCACAATTAAGCTCAATTTTGGAAGAGCAAATGTCCCCGAGCCTCACCCTCTGGGATCTGCCCGAGAGGAAGGAACGGAATCACTGCAAAGCAGTGCCTCCAATTCCTAACTCTCTCAGATGATCCAAGAGGATGGAATGATCTATTGTATCAAAAGCCACTGAGAGATCCAAGAGCATCAGCAGTGTCACACTACCCCTGTCGATGCCCAAGCGGAGGTCATCGGTCAGAGCACCCATGGCAGTCTCCACTCCATATCCTGTCCTGAAGCTGGTTTGAAATGGATCGAGATAATCGGTTTCATCCAAGACTGCTTGGAGTTGGGAAGCAACTGTCCTCTCGATCATCTTGCTTAGAAAAGGAAGCAAGGAGACTGGTCTGTAATTATTTCTATCCAGGGGGTACAGGGAAGGTTTTTTCAGGAGTGGCCTGACGGCCGCCTCCTTCACACATGATGGTACAATACCTTCCCTAAAGGATGCATTGATTGTATCCCGTAGGAATACTCTCAATGCGTCCCCCCCCCCCCCCGCACGACCAGCCAAGATGGACAAGGATCAAGAGGGCAAGTCATCTTCCTTATTTTTCCAAGGAGCTTGTCCACGTCATCGGTACTCACAGATTGAAACTGATCCAATAAAACGCCATCTACGGATTCTGTCAGAACAATGGGGTCCAAGTCGGCTCTTATCCGAGAGATTTTATCTACAAAGTAGGTGTTAAACGCATCACAGCAGGCTGTCGTTGGGTTAAGTGGGGGGTTTGGCGCTGGGGGAACCTTCCTCAATTCCCCCACCATCCTAAACAGCTCTGCTGGATGGGACTCTGCCGACACAATGCGTGCAGAGCAGAAGGATCTCTGCGATGTACGCAAAGCCTCCCGATAGGAATCAAGATGCTTCCTATAGTGAGTTCTATTGGATAGGAGCCGAGTCTTCCGCCATTCGCACTCTAGTCATTGTCCAGCTCGCTTCATCCTCCTAAGTTCCTCTCCAGGGCTTACGATTAGAAGCAGGCTGGAAAGGATGCTTGGGAGCGATTGTGTCGATAGCCCTGGTAAGATCGGTGTTCCAAGTATTCACCAAGGCTTCAACAGAATCACTGGCGTCACCAACCATTAAACCCTCTAAGGCCTTCTGGAAACCAATTGGTTCCATTTGCCTTCGAGGGCGGACCATTCTAATGGGTCCGCCACCCTTGAAGGGGCCGATAGTGGCCTTTAGCTCTAGCTTGACCAGGAAATGATCTGTCCATGACAATGCAGAGGCTTTTATAACCTCTGCCCATGGATATACCTGTTCTGTACTAAAAAACCCATTGAGAGTATGACCAGCACAATGTGTGGGCCCGTCAACCAATTGGGATAGGCCCATGTTTGTCATGGTCTCCATGAACTCCCGAGCTGCACCAGTTAAATTAGACAAGCTGGTCTCAAGTGGAATGTTGAAGTCACCCAAAACCAAAAGTCTGGGCGACTCCAGGAACAACTCCAAGACCAGCGAGGTCAGCTCGGTTAGGCAGTCTGTTAAGCAACGGGGTGGCCAGTATACCAACAGAATCCCTAAACTATCCCTGGTTTTCAGGCTAAGGTACATACACTTGATGTAGGTTGTTTTCCGGATAGGCTTCCTGGTCAAGGTTAGGTTGTTTCTATGAACCAAGGCCACACCGCCCCCCCGCCCACTTTCCCTTATCTGCTCACTTACCGTATACCCAGCTGGGAGGGCCTGCACCCACGTGGCAGAGCTGGCGTCTCCCAGTCAGGTTTTGGTAAAGCATGCCAGGTCAGCTGCCTCATCCAATAAGAGGTTGTGGATAATATGGGTCTTACTCTTAACCGACCTGGCATTGCAAAGGAGCAGAGTAAGGGTCTGTGGAAGGCTGGTACACTCTCCAAGTTATCCTGGGAAACAGAGTGAACTGAAGAAGGGATAGGTATTACGCATCGATCCCTTCTTCTTTTATAACATTTCTTCACTCTGTTACCACCATACCTACCCTGCCCCCACACAACTTCAATGCCTGCTCCCAGACTGTTCCCGGATCCATTGTATGATAACAACAAACGGTGATCTAGCTAAGTCCATTTTATGATAGTAGGCAGCGTCTTATAATTAATAAAAAGGAGGGGCTGGGGGGGGATCTTCAATTTTGGCTTCTTCCAGCCCTGACAATTTTCAGCTATTAGCGTTATGGAGGAGTCAGAAAAATATATATATATATTGTTATTAAATAACAATTCTGACAGTGGCAGTATAGGCCCCGCCCCGTCCTTCGTGGCCCCAAACACCGGCACTGCCACCGCCACCACCACGTCTTCGCCGGGGGAGAGATGGACTCGGGCGGGGTTTTATCCCCACCAATGCTCCTCCCGGCCCGGTGCAGCTGCGGCAGGCCCAGGCCACCTCAGATGGTCTCAAAAGCAAGGCTAGATTCAGTCCTCCATGGCCCCAAATGCCGCTGCCGCTGCATGTTCGCTGGGGGAGAGATGGACTCGGGCGGGGTTTTATCCTCACTGATGTTCCTCCCGGCTCGGCGCAGCTGCGGCAGGCCCAGGCCACCTCAGATGGTCTCAAAAGCAGGGCTGGATGCAGTCCTCTGAAGCTCCAAATGCTGCCGCTGCGTGTTCGCTGGGAGAGAGATGGACTTGGGTGGGGTTTTATCCCCACTGATGCTCCTCCTAGCCCGGTGCAGCTGCGGCAGGCCCAGGCCGCCTCAGATGGTCTCAAAAGCAAGGCTGGATGCAATCCTCCGCGGCCCCAAATGCCGCCACTGCTGCCGCAGCATATTCGTTGGGGGAGAGATGGACTCAGGCAGGGTTTTATCCCCAGCGATGCTCCTCCCCGTGTGGTGCAGCTGTGGCAGGCCTAGGCCGCCTCAGATGGTCTCAAAAGCAGGGCTGGATGCAGTCCTCCGTGGCCCCAAACGCCACCGCAGCGTGTTTGCCGAGGGAGAGATGGACTCGGGCGAACCCACCCCTGATTAAGGGGTGGGTGGGTTTTGGGGTTTTGGAGTGTATTTTGAGATAAATGATTGTATGGAATTTTAGTTGCTGTAAGCCACCCCAATTGTTTGACAGAGGGGCGGGGTAGAAATAAATTTTATTGTTGTTATTATTATTATTATTATTATTATTATTATTATTATTATAAAAGCAGTCTAAAAACAGCACTAAAATCCAGTTTTGAAACAGTAAAAACAGCAATTTCAAACATTCAATGCCATATGTAACAACACAGTTTGGCTGCCTGCCAGAAACTTAAAAGAGATGGGACCAGCCTAGCTTTCCTGGGTAGGGAGTTCCACAGTCAAGGCACTACTACAGAAAAAGGTGTGTCATATATACCCACCAACCTCAGTTCACAAGTTGTTGGGACAAACAACAGGGCTTCCTCTGAATATCTCAAATTTCTAACAAGCTAATATAGGAGGAGGCAATCTGATATCCTGGTCCCAAGTCATTTAGGGTTTTATAGGTCAACACCAGCAACTTGAATTGAGCTCAAAACCAAATTGGATGCCAATACAGTTCTTGAAGGACGGGCGTTATATAGTCTTTAAAATGCACACCTGACACCAGTCTGGCTGCTGCATTTTTCACTAGCTGCAGCTTCCAAACAATTTTCAAGGACAGCCCCACATAAGTGCATTACAGTAGTCTGGTTGAGAGGTAATTTAGGCATGAACCACCATGGCCAAAGCTGCTTTTCCCAAGAAAAGGCACAGCTGGTGCACTAGCCGGGGCTAGGTAAAGGTGCTCCTGGCCACTGCATCAATTTGGCTTTCCAAGAGTAGTGCTGGGTCCAAGAGCATCCCCAAGCAGGGAACTTATAAGCTTATCACCTGGCACTTCGAAGAGTGGGAACGGAACAGAACGCAAGGGAATGGAACGGAGCAAAAATGCATTTTACTGCACAGGAGATTGCCACCAATGCCGCCGGGTGTCCCCAATCCATTCCTCAGCCGTTCCTGGCAGCTGATTTTTGAAGGACTGTTCAAAATTGTCCTTCAAAATTGGCTGCCAGGAACAGCTGGGGAATGGATCGGGGACTCCCAGTGGCATCGCTGGCATTCTTCCATGCAGTGAAATGTGTTTTGCTCCATTCCGTTCCCTTGCATTCTGTTCCGTTCCTATTCTTCGAAGTACCGTGCAATAAGCTTATTAATCTTTAAGAGGGAATGAAACACCATTCAGAACAGACTGTGATCCCAATCCCAGAATAGTTTTCCTGCTGACCATCAGCACTTCAGTTTTGTCTGTTTTAAGCCTCAGTCTAGTCACCTGCATCAGGTCCTTTAATGCATCCATATAACAATTCAGTATTACCACAGACTCCTTGGCATCAGTTGTAAAGTAGAGTCGGAGCTGGGTATCATCTGCATACTGATGGCATCCAAACTCTAAAGCGTCAGATGACCCTTGCCAGTGACTTCATCTAGATGTTAAAAAGCATAGGAGATATTACTGACCCCTGTGGAACCCTACAGGATAATGGCAATAAGGATGAACAACAAGGCTGAATGAACATCAGAATACAGTGGATAGAAAAACAATACACAAATATTCAAATAAATGTGTTTTTTTAAAAAATGAAAAAATATAGTCAAAAAGAAAACTCGCTCACAAAATTCAAAAGGAGCATTTAAAGAATTGTACATTCTATGTTTGCCTCTTGAAGATTATCAGATAGGATGAGCAACATTATTTCAGTTCTCAAATTGATGCAAAGGGTAAATAATTTAGATCCATTAGAAATATCTAAATGTTAATTTACAAATAATCTAAATAATCTGTATTGTTGAGGAATGGACTGTGGTGAACACCAACCCTGAGCACCTAAGGCTGCAATTCTAATATATACTTACATATTAATAAGCTAAATTAAACACATTGGGACTTAAATCAGAGTATAAACAATTAAGATGCACATCTGGGAACCAACTCACAGATTTTATAAATCTAATAGGTCTGGTGAAATTTTCTTGAAGATTGCTTTGGGCACAACCACTGTCAAGGAGGCAAGAACTATCTCATAGTTGTTTGTGCCAGCCACTCCCCTTCAGCTATATTTTAAAAGCCAAGATGGGTAAAGGTCAAGTACGCTTAATAGCCTGATTCCTCCTCAAGCACAGCTCAACATTCTCAGAATGCAACAATCGAAACCAGTCTAGCAGTTTCAAGATGTTGCTGCTGAAGGAGCATTGTGTATAGCTGAGTCAACCAAATCAAGACCCATTTCTGTTCTCTGTAGTACTTTCATTTAACTATTTGGCAGCCAAAAGAAGCAAAAAGTACAAATGGGCTGCTTCCGCACTGCACAAACAATCAATATTATAGAATTCTTGGAACTGTATTTTTGTTTTGGCACCAGAGCTCTCTGACAGAGAAAGCTAAATGTCACGCAAACTACAATTCCCAGAATTCCATAGCATTAAGCCATGACAGTTAAAGTGGTGTCATCCTGGATTATTTCTGCAGTGTGGATGCAGCCTTAAATTAGTGTGTTTATTATAAGGCAATCTATCTACTGTGGAGATACTGCTTGAAAGTTTCCAAACTTTCAAACCTCAAACAGTTTTATCACTGCTAAAATGAAACATTAATTTGCAGTGGTGTTATATAAATGCTGTGGGCACTTTTTTTGAGAGACAGGAAAGTTATTAGAAAGAGTCATTGCATTTAGTTAATCTTTAATAAGCTAAGAAATCTAATTTGATTACATTTACATCAGAGTGGGGAAATTAATGATTAAATTTATGTCAGATTGCCATTTAAATTTAAGTTAAATTCATACACTGAAAGCCTTAACAAAATGAAGGTTAAAAATACTATCATCATCATCATCATCATCATCATCACCATCATCAATTTATATGCTGCTTTCCCATTAATGCTGGGACTTAAGGCAGAGTCCCAGAATACTGAAATGAGAACACATTAAGAACATACAAAAACATCAGTAGACATATATAAAGGTTATTTTTATAAGCAATTAAACAATGGTTCAGAACACACTGCAGAAATAATCCAATTTGAGACCACTTTAACTGCCCTGGCTTGGTGCTAGGGAATCCTGGGAATTGTAGTTTATTGTGGCACCAGAACTCTCTGACAGAGAAGGCTAAATGTCTCACAAAATGACAGTTCCCAGAATTCCCTAGCATTGAGCCAGGGCAGTTAAAGCGATATCAAATAGGATTATTTCTACAGTGTGTTTTGGACATATCTTTAGAATTCAAACCATGTAAAAATTATTTTAAAAAGGATAAAAAATAATAACAAAATAGCACACTGCTAAGAGCCCATTGCAGTCAATTGCTGTTGGAATAGAAAAGTTTTCTCTTGGTGGCAGAAGGATAACTTAGGGAGGAAGCAGACGGGCGGCACGGGGCCACCCCAGGAAGCTGCGCCGTGGGGCCGAGGTATCCGCACACCTCGGCCCCGCGGCACAGCTTCGCCGCCCCTGGAAGGAGCGCTAAAATAGTGCTCCTTCCACAAATTGCTGAAGGTGCACTGCAAAAGGCTGCCGGCGCACCTTCGGCAGCTTTTCCGCTGCAGTGTGTGTGGACGCTGCGGCGGAAAGACATCCTCAGAGCCCCGGACGTGCGGAGGGTCCGGCGCTCCGACAATGTCTTCGGGAAGGGTTGGGGCGCCCACCGTACGGCTGCCACTCCCCTTCCTTGCCCCCAAAATGGCGCTTTACGCCATCTGCTTCCCCCCTAAGAGGGAACCATCCTAGCCTCCCTTGGGAGTAAGTATCCAATAAACTTATCGCATGGCACTTAGAAGAACGGGTATGGAACAGAACACAAGGGAACGGAACGGAGCAAAAATGCATATTACTGCACAGAAAAACGCCATCGATGCCGCCAGGATTCCCCAATCTGCTGCCCAGCCATTCCTGGCAGCTGGTTTTTGAAGGACGGTTCGAAATCGTCCTTCAAAAATCGGCTGCCAAGAACAGCTGGGGAACGGATCGGGGACTCCTGGCAGCATTGGTGGCATTTTCCCATGCAGTAAAATGCGTTTTTGCTCCGTTCCGTTCCCTTGCATTCCGTTCCCGTTCCTTAAGTGCCATGTGATAAGCTTAAAAGTTTGGGAGCAGCCACTGAGAAGGTCCTCTCCCTTGTAAACAACAAACATGCCTGGGAAAGGACTGGGGCTGACAGGAGGCCTCCCCCAATGATTTTACCATGTGGGCAAGTTCATGTAAGGAGATCTGGCCCTTCAGTTAGCCTGGACCCAAGCTGTATAGTGTATTACTCCTCCTCTGTCTTTGTTTTGAGTTTGCAGGAGAAGGAAAGAGCTGCATAAACCTCTGAACATTACATTTCTCATCTATCTACCCCTCTTGTTTTCTTTTCCCCTTTTGTATAAACTCTTTTTCCAGTTTACTGATTCCCACCTGATCCCCTTTAATGCTATTTATAACACTGGGAATACTCTTGAGTAAATGGTAAATGGTTTGAATCTGGTCAATCTGTAATTTCTACATTCTCAAGGACTAAAAAAAATCAAGTAGTAGTTCCTCCCCCTCCCCCCGGGGGGAATTAGGCATTGGTTAAATACCAGATGGAAAATGTAAGATTTGTTCACTCTTTAGTGTTGTTTTTTTTAAATTAATTCGTTAATAACTTAATTAATACCAAATTCTGGAATTGGTTCATGCTGATCTTTCAACTGAAGTCAGTCACTTTAGTAAAAAACAAACAAACAAACAAAAAAAAAAAACACCAAAAAACCAAAAAACCAAAAAAAACCCCACAATTAATAGTTCAATTTAATTTTAGTTTAATTTAGTCATTTGCTCCATTATGTCAGAAAATCCCCAATTTAACAGATTAACAATTGATTTTAATTGGCTAGTTCCCATCCCTGGATCTGGATCCCTCTTTACTATCATTTCAATAGCAAATAAAAACTCAATTAGGAAACATCCAGCTTAATTGTACTGTGATTGATTTTAGTTTCTATCATTGCTTTAACTGTAGTAATTACCTGTGATGCAGCCCTCTGCTTCTTCTATGCCTGTGAAAATTTCTTGGCAGATGAGCTGAATTCTATAGAAAACTACAATTTAAATTGCACAGTCTCTGAGCAATTGCTAACAAATTAAGCAGTAAAGCAATTGCCCAGACAACATTGGTTTAACATGCTGCAGAAATAAACCAGTTTGAGACCTCTTTAACTGTCCTGGCTCAACACAATACAGTTTTAGGAAATGCCATTTTGTGAGAGAATTAGCCTTCTCTGTCAGAGAGTTCTGGTGCCAGAATAAACTACAATCCCCAGGATTCCATAGCACTGAGCCAGGGCAGTTATTTCTACAGTGTGTTTTGGACCTTAGTTGAGCACTTTGGATGTATAGAATTCAAAGATATAGCAGTGTTAGTCTGTAGAATCATTATGTAGAGAGATCTTGTATCACCTTTGAGACATGAAAGAAAGAAATTGGCAGCATGAGCTTTCGTAGACCGGTCTACTTCCTCAGATGCATTTGGATGTGTCTCACTGGAATAGTCAGCTCAAGAATACTTCCTGCTTATGGTAGATGAAGAGCTCAATTGAGACTTCGACAATGGATCATAACTTTTTATTTATGAGTGGTCTGGTGGCTAAAGTGCTTGGCCTGGGCATGAGAACCCCATCTTCAAAATGTGCCACAGAGGCATACTCATCTACTTTGCTACATTGGTTTCTTGCCAGCTAATGAGAAGTCTTCTGCTTATCAGGTGAAAAACACACAACAACATCGTCTTAATCTTTTTTTAAAATCTCTCTTGTATTTAATGGGTTTAATAATTCTAAACATTTTGCAGTTATCTTTGTAAATTTTAATGATCTTCTAAGCCATTTTATTTTGAGATGCCAAGATATCACACACTTTGGAAAAACGCGTTCCGCTGTGAAAGTCACTGCGTAACTTTGAATAACTCATCATCTCTCAAGTTCATCTACTTCATGGAGCTGCTGGCAGACAAGGCAAAGTGCCACCATGAGCTCATTGCGTCAGATGCTGGGGACAGAGAGACAAAAGCCCCATTGTCACTCCCTACCACCACCACCATATGAATCGGCTATTGCCATGCCCAGAGAAAGGTACTAACTTGTTAAAATCAATTAGGCTGACAATTTTGAAGCTCTTAGCTCTGTGACTTTTGCTGGAATCCCCATGGGAATCAAAGAAGCAGCCTTGTTAGTTTCTTGCAGCATAAAAATGAAGAAAGAAGAGGGAGGGAGAAAAAGGAAAACGATGTGGCAGCACCTTTGAGACTAACTGGTTTGTATTTTCACACAAGCTTTCATGGATGTAAGCCCACTTCTTTGGATGCACTATGGAGTCAGCTAAAGAAAGAAGTAAGGAGATGAGATTATAAGGGAGAGAAGAAGAATACCAGAGAGAAAGCTTTTGGTGCAGTGGATGAGAAGTGGGCTTTTCTTTCTTTTTAAAGCTCAGAACAGGGATGGGGGAGTAAAATCATGGGTGGCATTTTCCCACTTCATTATGTTAAGATTTACAATGCCAACATTTTGCTTAAATGTAAATAGCAATTGTAAATAAACTTAGTAGATAACTGGTGACAATTCTTCACCAAACTACTTTTCTCTAAGACAATCAGGAGTGCCTGTTATCAGCTTCGGCTGATACACCAGCTGAGCCCTTTTCTGGAAGTAAGGGATCTCGAGACCATTGTGCACACACTGGTAACCTCACGTCTAGATTTCTGCAATGCGCTTTACATGGAGCTACCCTCATGCTTGGTCCGGAAACTACAGTTAATTCAGAACATGGCAGCCAGGGTAGTTTCTGGAACATGTAGGAGGGACCATATTACCCCAGTATTAAAGTCCCTCCACTGGCTGCCTATTAGTTTCCAGGCCCAGTATAAGGTGTTGGTCATGACCTTTAAAGCCCTAAATGGTTTGGGTCCAAACTATCTTCGGGACTGCCTTCTCCCCTACAATCCTCCCCACACACTCAGGTCCTCTGGGAGGAACCTACTTCAGCCACAAAAATCTAGGCTTTCGGCTACTTCCCAGAGGGCATTTTCTATTGTTGCCCCCAGATTATGGAACGGCCTGCCAGACGAGATCTGTCTGCTTACATCTTTAGACAGCTTCAAAAAGGCTGCTAAGATGGATCTCTTCTGGCACGCTTTTCCAGGATAGATACCCGGCTTCGGGTAGCCCCTCTTTTTAGGAGAGTCCTCTAAGAACTCTTTTTTGACTCCCTCAATAAGACACCGCTGCACTTCATTAACATGCTGTTAATGAATGTTGTCTTGTATGTATGTGTGTTTTATTGTTGTTTAATGTCGGTCTTAATTTGTATGATTTTAATCTTCATTTGATTTAATCTATTTTTAAGGGAGGGAGGGAGGCTATGGGGGGTATTATGTATTTTAATATTGTTAGCCACCCCGATTGTTCTCAGAGAGGCGGGGTATAAATAAATTTTATTATTATTATTATTATTATTATTATTATTTAAGATGGCAGCCCTGGGTTTTCTTATCCCACTGCTGCCACCAATTTTGTCACGAGACCCATTGACCCACTGGCTCCTTTTTTCCCCTCTTTTAAAACTATCTTTGTCACCAATTTTGAGATGTACCAGACCACTTTTATTGATTGTTAGTAGTGTGCATGCTTAGTCCAGGTTCAGACAAGCTTGTAAGTGAACAACAAAAAAACTTTATTTGAACAACGGTTTAGCAATGTTTCACTTATTCAGTTGGTATATGCACTTGTTCTTGCTACAATTTGTCACACAATTCTCTTTCAAGAGAACACCAGTTATTCTCTGTTAGGATCCACACAGTCCTGAATTTCTATTATCTATTTCAGCTACCCTGGCTAAATATATCCCACAGGATATCAAATCCCAGTAACTCCCTCACTTAGAGTTATATACTGGAACTAAGGGTAGATAGGTAAAACCTGATGGATAGATATGTAAGTTCATGAGGGATTTTCAATGTTGCTGCAGTTGGTGGGATGTATTTAGGGTCATCATGGTAGATTTATCAAAGTTGATTTGGAAACACTTTGCCAAACACTTCAAATACCTATTTCAATGAGGGAAATGATGTTTCTTGGTTGGTCAAAATAATTAACATGTCATCTGTGTAAAGAGCATTTTTATGATGTTGGCCATTAATATTGAGACCACTTATACTGGTTTTGGATCTGGTGAGGTTTGCTAGGGGTTCAGTCATTAGGGCAAATAAAAGAGGTGACAGTTGGCACCCTTGTCTCGTTCCTTTAGTAAGGGCAAAAGGTATAGACTCATACCCATTGACTAAAATTGTTGCCTCCAAGATATCATAGATATGGCTCAACACTTCAATAAATCTGTGACTGAATTGGTGTACCATTGGGTGGGATATAAATAAATTTTATTATTATTATTGTTATTATTATTATTATTATTATTATTATTAATATACCAAAAAGATACAGCCATTCCATTCGGTTGAAGGCATCAAGTGATAGAAGGGCCCGAGGTGTTTTTGATTGTTTGGCATAATGCATAATGTTTAATACCCTATGGATCGGGTCTGCCATTCGCCTACCTGGCATGAAGCCTACCTGGTCAGGATTAATGTACTCCGATGATAAATTCATTTATCCTGGTGGCCATTGTGATGAACAGAAAGACAGCAGGGAGCTGTGAAGACCAGAAGACAGCTGACCAATTCTGAGACAGCTGGAATCAGCCAATGAGAGAGCAGCTGGAAGGAGATAAATAGCTCAGGCAGTGAGTGAGATAGTCAGAGAGTTAGGCAGTTGGGAACTGTGGAACAAAAGGCTCAGAACCTTCGAGAGTGTCAGTTGGATCTGACTTAGACAGAGGTACAGTGAGGCAGTACTTTAAGCCAGAAGCTGTGGGTTGTTCCTGAGGGAAAAGTTGTAGAAAGAGAAGAGTCAAAAGGAAAAAAACCTCTTTGTGGTTCATTAGACCTCTAAGGTAGAGAGTGTCTGTGTGGTTAGATTGTAATCATAGAAACAGTTGAAGGATTGTATTTGAAATAGCTACAATACACTTGAAACTGTAACCAAATTATATTATTACCAAGTTGGAAAACCAAGAAACATTGCCTGTATGTTTGAAACACAATAAAATCATCTTATATTTTATAAAAACCTATTTTGGCCTCTGTGTGAGAATTTTGAACAAACGCTACCAGTGTGTTAATAGTTATTGGACCGGGAAATGACGAGGGCTATGAAGCCAGTCACATAAAATTCTAAAAGAGAGAAATAGTCAAGGTGGCAGGAGTGGTTTGTCACAGCCATAACTGAAGTAAATAATTTGGCATCCTGATTAAGGAGAGCTATAGGGCAGAAGGATTTAGGCTTTTGCAGACTGCTAGAAATAGTGCAAATTGAGTCCACTTTAATAGTTAGGGTTAGGGAATCATGGGAACTGTATTTTATTGTGGCACCAGAGCTCTCTGACAGAGAAGGCTCAATGTCTCAGAAAAAAATTCCCATGATTCCCTAGCACTAACCCTAACCCTTAAAATGGACTCAATTTGCACTATTTCTAGCAGTCTGCAAAGGCCCTTAGTTTCAGGGCTATCCTCTTTTGTCATAGGAATTGGGATTATTCAGGTTCTGTGCCATGATGTGGGAACAGGATCTCCATTCAGCACGGAACTGAACAAATTTAGGAGACAGGGTGCTAGCTGATTATAAAGGAGCTTGTAAAATTCACCTGAAAATCCATCTGGGCCAGGTGATTTGGTCAGTTTCAGTTTATTAATTGCTTTTTTAATTTCATCTAATTGGATAGTTTTGTTCAGGAGGATTTGGTGGGGTTCTTTGATTTTTCCTACACTCAGTGAGTTCACAAAACTATCCATTGGAGTCCCTGGAGGCAGCTTTGAAGTGTATAATTTGGAATAAAAACTCTAAATTCCTCTAGTATTTTGTCTGACCCATTATCACAGTTTTGTTGTGGGAAGTAAGAATGGGAATAATGCTTTTCCTTGCCTTGCGTTTAACCACTCTGGCCAGGAGGTGTGAGGTTGTTTTTTGTTTTTTGTTTTTGTTAAACTCATAATAATACACCTTGGTATAATGTAGGGCAATTGTATTTTACAAGCATCTAATGCTGCTAACTCTGCCTTTTTCATTTGGAGTTGGTGAAAGATCTTAGAATCAAGTGATTCTTTGTGGGTATGTGACAACTGAGCTATGTCTTGAAGGATTTAGGTTTTGGCGGCATCTTTGAGCCTTTTCTGTGTGGCTCCCTCTTTAATCAATAGGCTCCTGAGGGCCGCTTTCAAGTATCCCACAGTAGGGCTTCTGAGGTTTCTGGTTTTCTATTTTCCAAATAAAACTGTTTAATTTCTTCTTGAATCTGGGTTTTGTACTTTTCATTAGTAAAAAGACTGGGGTTAAACCTCCAAATGCAAGGTTTCCATGAGTCTGGGTTTAACTGCCAGGTCAGCACTGTGGCTGCATGGTCAGGATAGACTATAGGTTCTATCTGTACATCAATAACATTGGAAAGGGAGGATCACAAAACAAGGAAGTAATCAATTCTAGAGTAGGTATGGAATGTGTGGGAATAGAAGGTGTAATCTCTAGCTGATTGGTAAACTGTTCTCCATGGGTCTAGCATCCCTTCTTTAGATATAAGGTCCAAAATCAGGGATAACTTTCTTTTAGTCTTGAAAGGATGGTGAGATTTGTCCATCTTATAGTCAAGCACCTCGTTCGCATCTCCCCCAATAATAGTGTTCTCTTTTACCGTCTCCCTCAAGGTTTGCAGGAAGGATGACATAAAGTCTTGTGGATTAGAATTAGGAGAAAGTTGCCAATGTAGGGTAGTGTTGGCTATGGTTCCCTTCAAAATGAGAAAGCGACTCGATGGGTCACTTTTATCATATTGGGCTGGAATGGGCATGAATCTGGGGAAAGTATTGCTACTTCTCTCAACTTGAGTCAACTATAGTGTATTGAATTGCAAAGGGAGACCTTGGGAGGATATTTCCTGTCCCTTTGCTATGTGTTTCTTGTAGGAAAACTATGCTTGGTTCAAGTTTTTCCCCCAAGTAATTAATGCAGGTGCATTTCAGGGGAAACCCCAGCCCTTTCACATTTAGAGATACAATTCTGAGTCTATCCAGAGTTCAAGAAATTAAGCTGTTAATAGAACCCCAAAGAAATCTGACTTCCAAAAAGCCTTTGTAACAAGGCCTCTCTCCAGCATCAGTAATCACACATTGAGGGGTGGATATGTTTCACTTTGAGAGGATCACATCCTTATAACTAGCACAAACATAGTCATGAACAAACAATCTTAACTGAAAAACTGTAACCAAAACCAGGAACAGACCAAGGGGAAGGAAGCACAGGGCACACTCTGTGCCCCAATCTAGTTATGCTCTGGTGATCTCCCCTGGAGTGGGGGCTGAGGAAAATGTCATCAATATATGATGACATGGGGGCTTAGATCTCAGTAAAAAGGATTAGTATCTAATGGAGAGAAGACTGAATTGCAGAATATAACAGCAGAGGCCAAGAGATTGAATAGATCTATAAGCACAGTAAGGGGCGAGTGTGAGAAGAGAGTGAAGTACAGCAGTAGAGGGTGATGGTTTGAGTAGATCGATAAGCACAGTAAGGGGTGGATGTAAATGAAAAGTGAAGTGCTCACTAGGGGATTTGTGACAGTTGAGACTGACACAAATAGTTGTCACTAGAGAGAAGAAAATGGAGGCATGCTGGAGTAGAGTTAAAAAACTCCAACAGGTTGAGGAAGAAGATGCCAAGATGGCAGGGACTGAAAAGTAATTAGTATGAGAGGGTGGAGAAGAGGATAGGCAATCAGTATAACCATGATAAAAAAAACAGGCTCCAGAAAGTGATAAACTCACAAATAGAATAAAGAGATTGTTGCCAAAGTCATATAGAGTTAGGTGGATGTATTAACTTTCAGTTTTCTAGTTCCTTCCCTGCACTTGTTCTGTCCATGGTAAGCTGTCATCCAACTTGGAAAATTGAACGCAGGCTTGCTCGCTGTTGGAGATTGGTGATTTTGGCTCCAGCTTCCTAGGCACTTTGAGGTCAAGAGCCTCACAAATATTGAGCATTTGGGTCTTATTCGAAGCAGACATGACAGTATCACCCTTGAATATAGTCACTTTAAAGGGAAATCTCCATCTATATTTAATAATCGCCTGTTGTAGAAGTGCTGTCAGCGGTTTAAAGCTTTGGCGCCTCCTGAGTGTCTCAGGTGAAATGTCCTGTACTATTTATAAGGTTGTGTATTGGAATGTGAGGCATCAGATTCTGGTGAGTTTCCTTAGAACCAAAGCCTTCTTCATGTGATGCGTGAAGTGGATGATGATGTCTCTGGGTATGGGGCTTTGATTTAGTCTCCTTATGGGAATCCTGTGTGCTCGTTCAATATCAGACACTTGTAAATTAAGATCTGGACAGGTTGTTTTTAGCCAGTTAAGTATCATGTCATTCTTTGCCTCTTCTGCAATCCCTCTCACCCAAATATTTAAGTGTCTGCTTTGGTTTTCCCAGTCCTCCACTTTGTTAGACAGGTATTCAATCATTTGTTCCAGTTGACACAGGTGGGATTTGTGTTGCACTCTATGTTCAATAGCCGCATTTGCAGTATCTTCTATACTGTGTATGCGGTCTGTAATCGCCCACAGTTTGGCGTTTACAGGCTCCAGGGCTAGCACCCAGTCTTTCTGCAAGTCTTTTACCAAGTTCTCTCTTAGTTTTTCAAGGAGCTCAGGAAAGGGTAGGTCCAGGGACATTAAGTTGTCTCCTCTACCACCTTTGCTGTTCCTGTGTGAGTCTTGTGTCATGTCTGGATTTGGGCCTCTGTCCTCTGACTAGATTTTCAGTTCTTTTGCTGCTAGGTAGAATGTAGAAATATCTTGATCCACCAATCTCTTGGTGTTCTGCATCAGGGGGATTTATTTCATTTGTAAAATTCCATAGAAATGATCTCCAATTTTGTGAGAGGAGGTGAGATCTTGCCCCGCTCTGTCGTTACACGCCTGCCATGTTCGACAGCCAGCCATGCCTCCCTTGGGCAGAAACTAGATGTTCTCGGTTCTGCCTGGAGTGTTCCCTAGGCTCTGCCAGCCATGACTTTACCTTCCTCCCCAAGCCATCATCTCAAATGCAGCAAGCCAATTAAAAAAAAGAACAAAGTGAATTGGGTTCAAATTCTTTTCAGAGAGATGTATACAGGCAAACATTTCAGGTATGTATAGTTTCGCCAACAGAAATCCAATGCTATAAACTAAGCACTATAAAACATGACTCTCTACTCTTTCTGACTTCTTTTCCTGCATAGAGTGAAAGTCATGGGTTTGAAAATAGAGGCTATAAAACCTCAGAATATGTATTAGGATTTGCAAAAATAAGGAACAATTCATATGCATGAGTTCAGAGTTATTCCTGAAAAAAATCATCTTTCAATCCCATGCATTATCATTCAAACCCATCTACAAATTCCTATTAAGAGGGATGACTGTGCCTGAGACATATAAAAAGGTTTAAACAGGGCAACTTGTTCATTTGACTCTGCTGCTGGAGAACATATAAGGAGATTAGTAGACTATTTTTGCTCTCACTTCATTTCTCTGAATAGGAAGAAATTTCAGAGATGACGCGTTTAATCAGGTTTGACTTCTTTTACAGGGAGGTTTCTAGAGATTAATTGGTAATTTGTAACATCTATGTTTTATGCAACATATACATGTTGTCTGTAGATGGAAGCACAGTTGAAAAAATGCAACAGGCCACAAAAGTCCACTACTATCAGATCAGATCAATAGGGAGGAACATGCCCACATACCATAAACCTGCAAATAATTATAAGTGGTGACTTCCATATCTATAAGGCAATGAGTTCATTCCAGGCTTTAGTCTAACTCAAAAGAAGCTTTCTCAGGAGCTTAACCATGTCCCCCAAATAGTTCTAGTACCTTTCAACAGCTTCTTTAAAGTTGACACTAAAACCTGGAGTACATTCAGCACCCTACAGACATGGGATTCACTAGTTACCATTGCCCACAGTACTCAGCTCTCCATCTCTCTAAGCCTTTCTTTCTCACTATCATATTGGAGTTTCTATTGTGCTTTTCTTGCAGAAAAGCACATCTAGATTACCATATCTCTATTAAGGCAGAGAGTGAGAGAAAGGTATGGCCCTCCAGGTATTTTATAGCCTTTCAAAACACTGAAGGAATATGGCCTATCAATTAGTCTTCATGCAAACACATTGCTAGATTATTATCATTTTTTTGTTGAGTCCAAGGCTCTGGCCAGGTTTTGTCTCAGGACAACTGATAGCAATAGTCACAGAAAACTGACAGGAAATCTTTAACAGTATAAATCAATAAAGAGAACTTGACTTGACTTCTTGTAAGTCTAAAGAAGGTTATGTGTGAAGCAAGATTCAGGAAGGTCAGATGTCCTGTTAGATTAATTGATAACACCCCAAAATATTAATAAATGAGGGAAAGGTTTCCTGAAAAAGAAAGGAAGTATACTGAAGTTGGGATACAAATGTGGAAAGTCAAATATATTTGCCTTATTTCTGAAGAACCTAGGAAAACCTCTTGTGAGTTAGCATTTTGTTATTGTTTACCTTCAGGTCATTTATGACCCTAAAGCAAACATATTACAGAGTTTTCTGGGTAAGATTTGTTCAGAGATTTGGCCACTGTCATCTTCTGAGGCAGAGAGAGTGTGGCTTGCTCAAAATGCCCCAGTGGGTTTCCATAGCTGACTGGGAATTCAAACACTGTCATCCTAGAATCCCAGTCCAGTTCTCAAAAAAACATATTGGCTCTGTTACTCAAAGAAAGGTGGGGGACTGGGAGAGTCCCCACCAAATATGATAGTGTTATTTTAATTGCTGGGGAAAATAGCTTTTGCAAGAGGCTGGGTAACATTTAGGACCATTTGCACCTGTTTATACCAGTAATAACTGAGGAGAACTCCAGTTTTGAGATGAATTAAAAGGATTTTATTTAGAAAAATATTAAACACACATAATAGCAATTCACACAGACACAGCATTCAGAGCTAACTGAAATGGAAATATGGAAACTGGATAGCAGAGTTTGAGAGCTTTGCAGGGGGTGATAATTACTTGTTCTATGAATAGAACACAGAAAGCTGGAGTGGCTCAGATTGGGAGATGAGGGTGACACTGAACATACACAGAGCACAGAAGTTATACTGGCTGTGTGAGCAGATACAAAGTTTCTGAGACCCATACTTATATCTAAAATCTAGCACCAAGTAGTGGGATATCTTGTCAGGTAACAAAGGCTGGATGTCCTTTCTCAGGAATCAACAATGGGATTCCAGACTGGTTGATGGCTTTAATTTTAGTGTGACAAGAACAGTGATTGGACCAGGATATTGCCAAGATGGATGGACATGGAAGTTTGGCTGGGAACACCACAGGAGGTAGGCAGAGAGATTAGTTTACTGCTTTGGCTGCAAGGAGATCCTTTCAAGGTGCAAGAGAAAATGCAGATGACTTGGGGAAAGAAGGAACACTTTTTACACCGATTTAGATTTCATAGAATCATAGAATCATAGAATTATAAAGTTGGAAGAGACCACAAGGGCCATCGAGTCCAACTCCTTCCATGCAGGAACTCCCAAACAAAGCATCCCCGACAGATGGCCATCCAGCCTCTGCTTAAAGACCTCCAAGGAAGGAGACTCCACTACTCTCCGAGGGAGTGTGTTCCACTGTCAAACCGCCCTTACTGTCAGGAAGTTCCTCCTAATGTTGAGGTGGAATCTCTTTTCTTGCAGCTTGCATCTGTTGTTTCGGGTCCTAGTCTCTGGAGCAGCAGAAAACAAGCTTGTTCCCTCCTCGATATGACATCCCTTCAAATATTTAAACATGGCTATCATATCACCTCTTAACCTTCTCTTCTCCAGGCTAAACATTCCCAGCTCCCTAAGTCGTTCCTCATAGGGCTTAGTTTCCAGACCCTTCACCATTTTAGTTGCCCTCCTTTAGACACGCTCATTTCTCCACATCCTTTTTGAATTGTGGTGCCCAGAACTGGACACAGTATTCCAGGTGAGGCCTGACCAAAGCAGAATAGAGTGGCACTATTACTTCTCTTGATCTAGACACTATACTTCTACTGATGCAGCCTAAAATTGCATTGGCCTTTTTAGCTGCTGCATCACACTGTTGACTCATGTTCAACTTGTGGTCCACCTGGATTCCTAGATCCCTTTCACACATAGTCTCATTCAGCCAGGTGTCCCCCATCATATATCTGTGCTTATTACCGGGATGTGCATACGCCTTGCAACACTCTCCTTTTTCCCTGGGAACCTGATCTAGTGTTCCTGAAAGATCATTGATTTCTTAAGAACATTCTGTTTCTAGATATGAGATAAGAAATATAGAGACCCCAAAATACTGTATGGGGTATGCAGGGTGTGCCAACAGCTCTGAGCTAGCACTATTGTATTATGATAAAGCAGAAGGAAATAATGAGCAAGAATATGTATAAGGGTACAACATAGCAACAAGTCAGTGTATTTAGGTCTCCAGTCCTGTGCACACTTAATTTGAAATAAACTCTTTCGAATCAATGGAACATACTTCTGCATAAACATGTGTGGAGTGAGGTTTTATAGCTACACTTCTGGGCAAATGTACTTCAAAATTAATCTTGTATCCAAAGATATGCAGAGCTACAATTCCTATTGGCTTTACTGCTGATTCATAGGATTACATCCATAAGGTTTGTGGGTTTTATGGGGAAGATAACACAAGTGCTACAATAAGACAGAGAAAAACCTGTAATATACAGGAAGCGTCCTGACTTCCCAAGCAGTTCAATTTAACATCCTCCACAGAGCCTACAGTCAGTAAGAAACAGCCTGTGTGGCACAGAAGCCTGAGCCATAAACATTACATTAACATTTATGAGGATGCACTGACCCTTCACTGTAAGGTTTGGCAACATTATTGGGAGTGTCTCTGCTTTTGCAATCCATTCTCAGGGTGGATCTGAGCACTTGGGAATTAACTGAGTAAGAGAGGGAACAGAATTGATGTTTCCTAAGATGGAAGACCCATTGTGTGTGTGTCACCATAAGATGAATTTGCATTCATAGTTCCTGTGAGCAAAAACTAATTCCTTGATTGTGTTACTGAATATGATCATAGAGGAAAATACAAGACCAGATGGAAGCTTTATGGGTGAAAAGAGTTGTCACAAGAGAACAATATGTGCTGTCCATAGTAATGGGGAAGCAGTTGTGGGTCTGTATAATCCCAGAGAAGTTGCTGGCTGATGGTTCACATTTGGAATCTGCTTTGATGCTACACTAGAATTGATCAAAATCTATGGTTAGAATGTCCCCTAAAAGCATTCTGATCCAAGATTGTGATCATCATTAACTGGAATCTGTCTTAAAGGTAAGTTTGCCAGAAACAGAGAGCTGTGAAAATAAGATGCACTAGTGTTTCCTCCCAACTCATTCCCACCTGCAGAACTTATTTTATTCCAATATTAGTGGCCTAAAGGTGCCATTCCCAAGGTGACTTTCCAGTGTTTGTATAATGGGAGGTGAAGGAGTGGTCCAGAACTTACTGAAGGCACAGATGGGCTGCCATGGCATTGCTGGGTATTTTCTCCAAGCCATGTGCCTGTACTTGGGAGTTTCAATTTAATAGAGTTTAATTTAATACAATTTTAATTTAATAAAGTTGTGGCCTAATTTACCCAGTTCTTGGGTGTGCGTTGCAACATCTTACTCTGTCCCACTCCCATTTGAGGACATGATAAATACATTTAGCAACCATATAATAACATCCCTTTTAAAATAATTTGAGCCAAAGTAGTCTAGCACATTATGGACTCCATGACACAAGCTATGAGTTTGTGGCTAATTCAAGAAGTGGTATATCCAGGTGAGTTGCATTCAGTGGCACACTTGAGCAAAATATATTTCCCCATGTCCTCTTCTCTAGTGTGTTCTAAGAAGACTTTGAGGTTGAGGACCTACAGGAAAGACTTGGAACATGGTGCAAATCATTGTACAAGTAGGAAAAAGAACCTCCAGTTGAGAGAGCTGATAGATTAACTCAGTGCTCAATAGCACAGCATTGGACACTACATAAACCTATATCTGCTTTAATCTGTGAGGACAGTATGCATTCATTTTTAATTTCTCTCATGCAATTTTCTTTGGGAATTTTTGGTATTATCCTGCTATGCAGCAAAAATTGGTTAAGGATGGAACCCAGCCACCAGTATTTTAATATGATGTCACACATTGATGTGTTGCAATGGCCATCAGTTTATCTTCTATACTAGGGGTAGGCAACCTTTCCCCTTTAAGGGCCAAGGGACTTCAGCTCCCAGAATCCCAGGAGCTATTAGCCAACATGGGACTATTGACCAACATGGCTGAGGCTTCTGGGAGCTGAAGTCCCTCAGCCCTTAAAGGGGAAAGGTTGCCTACCCCTATTCTATACTGGTAAATACAAGGCTACACACTAAATATTATATCTTGTTTCATTATGTCACTCTCATGAAAACTGATTTAGTGGATTCTAGTTTATAAACTTTCTAATGAAAACTTACTTCGTGATAGGCATAAGAAGGTGAAATTTTAAGAAAGATGATTCATTTTTTAAGTACTGTGATAAAACTTGGTGAGTTATTACTTGCTCTAGATTTAGTAGATGAGTCAGTTAAATTATTCTGTGCCAGGTTCACAATTATGTAGTCTATTTATTTTTGAGCTAATGTTTGCTCAGAACATTCTATACACTATAGAAAGCCCAAAGGTCATCAGCGGTCTTCAGTCCATTGCTCTCTGAAAGGCTAGTCCACTCAAACTTCCCTTGATCAATACAGTGATTTTTTAAATTTGATATAGAAATGTTAATAGATTATATTGATTAACAATAGTATAATATTTCAATTTAATGAACAATTTGTGTTATGAATATAGACTGTGTTCAATGAAATGTAGTTCAATAGTCTTTTAGACTTTGACTTCTTCATTGTTTTTCCCCAAAGCCTCCATTCATTGTTATTCAATTGGTATACTTTACTGCAGTTTTAACTAACATCTGCCAATAAATATAGAAAACAGAACAATTGCCCCCAGATTGGTGATGCTCAAAATACATTGCAATCCCCAAGAAAGGGGACTCTACAGATTTCAGTAACCACAGGACCATTGCGTTAATTTCTCACATAAGCAAAGCAATGCTAAAAATACTATTAACAAAGACTCTTATCATATATGTAGTGAGAAATACCAGATGTCCAAGATCAGCCAAATGAAGGGCCAAAGAGGAGGTAGAGAAGAGGAGGAGCCAAGTTACACCATATTCAAACTTTGCTCAGCTCAGAGACAGAGCCCCTGTGCTGGCACAAAGTTAGAGTTGGAAGCACCGTCTTGGAGCCAGGGAAGGGGAGGGCAGCCGGACGCCCCAACCCCTTCCCGAGGATGTCATCAGAGCACCCACCATTGCACACAGTGAGCGCTCCGATGACGTCCTCCTGGCCCAGCCTCTGCACAGGCTGAGCTGGAAGAGATGTGGAAGAGCCGCACAACAGCTCTTCCAGTGCCCTTTCTGTGGCTTGGGAAAGGAGCGCTATTTTAGCACTTTCCCAGTCGCCGAAAGGGTGGATTGGGGCTGAGGCGTGGGGCAGCCTTGGTCCAAATCCTCGGCTTCTCCGGGCAGCCCATGGCCGCCCGTCTGTAGAGGCCCCAAGTTATTTCCAACACAAGGTAAACAATGGAAGCTCCCCGCCAAATAAAATCCCTGGGTCCCAATCTGTTAGCCAGAACCACATGTATCCTGGAGGGATGAAGGTAGGGTTCAGCATAGCTTCAACCAGCCTAATGTTGCCTCAACTGATTGTTGGCCCTCTTTCTGAGTAGGATTAGTCAGTCTATAGTTCTCTCTCTTCCATGTTTGAAAAAAAATGTTGCAGAGCCTCTCAGATAAGATGTTATGAAACCTTTAGTAACTGTAAGTAAATCTACTTCATATTTTTTCCCAAGAAGACTAAAGCCTGCTTTATTTCTTCTGTTAGGCTCTGTGTGCAGGTGGTGGTGTGTAGGACTGGTTATTGCTTACCTTCTGCTTGCAAATACTAATTGTGAGATACACTGCTCCCCCTCACATTCTCCAAAAAAGCTGCCCTCCTCCTTGTTGGCCTTCCAGCATCAGGCAAAGACTTTTTATTTTTATTCAGCCAAGCTTTTGATTGGTTACTGAAGTGGAGCTTCTTGCCAGCAGTGTGCTATACTTTACTTGTGATATGTTCCAACTTGCAACTTAAACTGGGCTTTTATTTTAAACTCTGTTTTAATATCTGATCACATTTTGGGTTTTAATTGTGTGTATATATATATAATGTGAGCCACCTTGAGTACCTTCTCTGGGTCTAAGGTGTGGTGCAAATCCAACAAACAGATGGCATAGGATGATGATCAAAATGGCACCATACAATATGAGAAAAGTGGAGAGACACTGATAGTTTCCAAAGGAGAATAACAGTGATGGGAGAATTTATATATTTTATTTATATGCTGCCTTTCTCCAAAAGTAGACCAGAATTACCCTGGTGAATAGAGGTGATGCCACCTCGGAGCAGTAGATCATGGGCTGTGGCCACAAAAGATGCCATGTTCAACTCCTAGTATGTTCAGGTAGGGAAGAAGAAAATTCTGCCACAAACCATGGAGAGCCACAGCCAGTAAATGTCAATAATTCTGAGGTGGATGGATCAGTTGTATGGTTCATTTTATTCCTACTATTCTTAAATTTACTAAATAGTAAGCTAGATCAGTAAACAATCTGTAATGGCTATCAATTTTTAAAGCAATGCTTTAGTATCATAGATAAGAGCAACATTGTTGTTGTGTGCCTTCAAGTCATGTCTGACTTATGGCAACCCCAAGGTGAACCTATCACAGGTTTGCTGGGACTGAGAGTTATGTGACTCTCCCAAGGTCACCCAGCAGGTTTCCATGACCAAGCAGGGAGTCAAGGTCTGATCTCCAGACTCCTGGTCCTATGTTTAGACCTCCATACCACCCTGGCTCAGATAACAGCAATATTATCTTTTAAATATCAAAGTCAGATTGATAATCTGTGGCACAAATGCTTTGCAGCGGGGAAGATGTTACACATTGGGCCCCTGGGACCTTGAGTAGGTCTAAATTTCAACTGTTTTGGAAAGGCACAATGCTGAACTAAACACACTTCAGCCTATCATTGTTATAATTACATGTCTGCAGTGCCCTTGAGAATGCTGCTTCCCATGTCTGTTTGCTTTCTTGCACACTTTCTTTCTTTTTCTTTTTTTACCCTAGAGCATTGTTTGCTTTCCAAATGTTCTTTCTTTATTCTGGCCACTGTCAATTTCTCTGGCACAACCAAGCTCAGCACAAACAGGCTCCTCATCTGATTCCTTTTATTAAAAGAGCCTATTATTTTCTGGGATGTAGTCAGTGCCTGCTTTTCATTGCTGAAAAATTTTATCATTATGTTTGCTGATAAAATCCATGCTGTCTATTAAGCTAGTAGGTGATAGGCATCAACTTGATTTGAATCTCTCTCACACATAAACACACACATGGGCCCTATTTATACATGGATTTATTGAATGGGTGTGGATACTGCTACCCCACAGCTATTCCTGTGCCAAACTGGGGAAATTTACATAAATGGCTTTACGTGTGCACAAAATTGAAGTGAGTAGTTTCCCAACATCTGTGTTCACCCAGTGGCTGCTGTTACATTACAATGTATAGCATCAATTGCACTATGGATGGCTAATGGAGTGACTGATGTGCCACAGCCTGATGTGCAATGGGCACTAATGTGCATCAGGACACTGGAACAACAGGAGTGTACCATGTACATTAGAAGTGCTCATTGTGCATCAGAAGGGCCCAATGCATATCTTTGCAGTTCCCTCACAGGTTTTTATTGTGTTCCTGCAATGTAGCTATGGATTTGTAAAGTTATGAAATGCAAACTGTGATTATTTCTAGGCCATTATTTCTAGGGGTAGCATTTAATGAAATACTTACTTTACTAACTGTATGGGCACTGACCAATTAATTAATTGATCTACAAATCTTCATCCATTTCAATCTTAGTAAAAACAATCATCTAAAACAAATTAAAATAAAATACATTCTTTGATTTTAGACTTCACCTTCAAAGTCTGTGCAATCAGTAAAAAAATTCAACATCCTCTGGTTTTCAGCTGTGTTTACTTTGCTGAGGGATGTAGCCTCTTTTCAGAAAATCTAGCTTCCTTGAATTGGCCTCCTCTTTACCATTCATATGGTTCCCTTGTATACTGATCTTCTCTGCCTACTTCTAGGTATTATACTCACAATGCTCTTTGAGTTGGTGTTTAGTACTGTGTTTCTTTCTGGCCTGGTATGAAACATTTCTGGGGGTGCTTCAAGGCCATGAAGGTAATTCCAGACAGGCCATATTGGATATGGTGTCTTATCTGCTGGAAGAGAAATTTCTGGAACCAGGAGGTAGCAAGGACAAGCTCCATGAGTATTAGGAGCAGTTGATGTTGTGTGTCTTCAACTTATGGTGACCCTAAGACAAACCTATAATGGGTATTTCTTGACAAGATTTGTACAGAGGAAGTTTGCCATTGCCTTCCTCTGAGGCTGAGAGCATATGACTTGCCCAAGATCACCCAGTAGGTCTCATGAGTGAGCTGGGAATCAAACCCTGGTCTCCAGAGTTGTAGTCCAACAATCAAACCGCTATGCCACACTGGCTCCAGACAAGAAAGCAAAGGTCTGAGTACACAGAGGGGACTGTTTAGAAAAAAGCAAATGTAGTGGCAACTCTCATGAGACCAGAAATGAAGATAGAGCTTCTACAGGCCTAGGTGATCGTTCTGTAGAATAGTAGAATAATTTTTTTCTTAGGCCTGGTCAATAGATGATTGTACCTCCCTCTTGCACTTGTACAGGCTTCCTCTTCATTATGTCAACACTTCCTGGGTATTTTCTGGTCAAGCACGTTCTATCTTGTTTCCAGTATTAGTAATACCTCTGCATTTATTTCTAAATCCAATTCAAAAATAGTTATGACCTATACATCCTTATAAGGCCAGGCTATTTGACACTCTCAGCAGAGGCCCTTCACTCTATCCCATGACCTTCACAGGCACAGTTGATAGAGATGTGAGATAGGGCTTCTTGGTTCCAGGCTCTGGAACTCTCTTCCTAGGGAGACTACAGTGCCCCATCTTTGCTGTCCTTCCACCAGCAGGTGAAGACATTTTTATGCCAACAGGCTTTTGGACCTACAATTGGCCCTCCAAATCCACTGATTCTGCATCTATGGATTCAACCATATATGGCTTGAAAATATCTCCCCCCATATCCAAAAAGCACACCCTGATTTTGCCATTTTATATAAAGGACACCGTTTTGCCACACTATTGTATATAATGGGACTTGAGGATTCACAGATTTTGGTATCCGGGGGGGGGGGGTGTGTCCTGGAACCCAACCCCAGTGGATACCAAGGGCTCATTGTATTTTTTTTTTTTTTTTAAGAAATGACTTTTAAGAAGGTTCGTTTTAATTGTACTCTTCCCAACTGCTTTTTTATCCTTTTTAGAAATTATATGTTTTAAATTGTTTTGATATGGTGGATAGTTCAATTCTTGTTAATGTTGACTTTTCTATGTTTCTAGCTATTGGTATATTGTACTTGCTTTAAATTGTAAGCTGATTTGTGTCCCAAACTTGGTGAAAGACAGGGTATAAATAAAGGTTAAGATCTGCCTTTTCTTCCTGATGGTGGTAGCAGTGGTGATAATGATGATAATGGTCTAGCAATAGAGCTCATGCCTCTCCTTCAGGGGTGGCTTCTCTGTCAGTGGGTTGCTGAATCCCCTCTGGGATTTAGTGCCAATTTTAAAGGAGCCATTCAATCTGCCACCCCTCTTCCTTGAATAGATTCCCTCAGTCATCTGTGCCTGGACTGTCAGGAACCCTAGAGGAATGCTTGCTTTCTAGTTTTATGCCTTCTGGAACTAATTCCTTATTGTCTGTATCTTACTCTATTTTCTACCTAGGTCTGATTGCACCCTGTATTCAATCCAATCCCTTTTCCCAACATCTAATTCTGCAAAGACTGTGGGATCAGACCTACAAAGCAGGCTTACATTACTATTCCAAAGAAATTACTGAACACATGATAGAACAGCCAAAACAAAGTGTAAGAGAATGCTGTTTGTACTGTTATGCTGCATTGTTCCTCTGCCAATAGAAACAACATTTTAATTTGATATACTGTAATAACCCAAAGTGAAATGTATGTAATGCAACATGTCCTTTGGGCATCATGCTCTCTGAACATCTTGTTCTGCCTTTGCCCAAGTGCCATTCAGTTCCACTGGCTTTACACAGACCCACAAAGGAATTGGTAAATTGTGTCCTTAATCTGTGGTGACATTTTGATGTTTGCAGTTCTGTTGTTTAGTCAGCACCATGAAAGACCTAACAGTGTTCCTGTTTTCACAGGGAATTTACATACCAGTGTGGTAACAGATTTGTCAACTCAGTAATAAATTCACTTTTCAGCAACTCTTCAAGCATGCCCTGAAAAGGAAGCCTATATATCTTTGAAGTGGCTGAGAATGAATAATCAAGCTTAAAACATAATGTTCTGATTATCTGGGCAACAACACCCAAATAATGAGGCACTATTTTAATTTTGACTGGAGTTGTTTTGAAGAAGTCTCAGTAACCAATGGTGATAATTACTCTAAGTGAATGCTGTAAAACTGAATTGATAGGAACCAGCTTATTGTGTGCTGCATAGTAGCTTTGTATGTAAGGTGAACTAGCACAGGTGAATGAAATGGTAGCCATGCTGGAAGTGATAGGGGATCATAGGCTTGAATGCCAAACAAACTGTTTAAAGCAGGGGTAGGCAGCCTTTCCCCTTTAAGGGCCGAGGGACTTCAGCTCCCAGAATCCCAGGAGCTATTGGCCAACATGGGACTATTGGCCAACATGGCTGAGGCTTCTGGGAGCTGAAGTCCCTTGGCCCTTAAAGGGGAAAGGTTGCCCCTGGTTTAAAGCATGCTTCCACACCTGGCATGCTCCCCAATGTATTGGACTATAACTCTCATTAGCCACATCCAGAGTGGCTCCGATGTTGTTGTTGTTATTATTATTATTATTATCCCATCTTATACAAAGTTTAAAAACAATTTTAAAAAGTTAAAAACATTACATATTAAAATTTAAAATTTAAAAACGCCATATAAAATTCTTATACAATCCATGTCAGTGTGAGAAAGCCTGGCGGCATAAAAATGCTTTTATCTGCTGCTGAAAGGAGAGCAGGGATGGGGCCATCCTGGCCTCTCTAGAGAGGGAGTTCCAGATCCTGGGAGCAGCCTCTGAGAAGGCCTTCTCTCTTGTTCCGACTAAATAAACTGAGAGGATGGTGGGACAGAGGAGGGCCTCTCTGGACAATCTCGGTGTTCTAGTGTGCTCATAAAGGGAGATACGGCCCTTCAAATAGCCTGGACCCAAGCCGTGTAGGGCTTTATAGGTGAGAACATGCACTTTAAATTGTGCCCAGAAATGGACCATCAGCCAATGGAGCTGTTATAACAATGGAGTTGTATGCTCCCTGTAGCCAGCTCCAGTTAACAGCCTGGCTGCAGCTCTTTGGGCCAACTGACGTTTCTGAGCACTTTTCAAAGGCAACTCCATGTAGAGCACTTTATGGGATATAACCAAGGCATATACCACAATGGCCAGATTTGACTTCTCTAGAAACGGGCACAGTTGGTGCAATAGTTTTAACTGCAGTGCTGAATCCAGGAGTACCCCTAAACTGTGAACCTGTGTTTTCAGGGGGAATGTAAGCCCATCTAGTTGTTGGGGGGCAATCAGCTCACAGTTGTAAACCACTTAGACACCCCATAGCGTGGTATATAAATAAATTTTATTATTATTATTATTATTATTATTATTATTATTATTATATAAATGAAGCTGCTTTGCTTTGCTTAATACAGGCTGAATCCCTATTCCCAGATCTGTCTGACTGACAATGAGCAACCATGAGTGTCTTGTCTGGATTAAGTTTCAATTTCTTTGCCCTCATCCAGTCCATTGCAGCTGCCAGGCACTGGTTTAGGACAGGAACAGCTTCCTTGGAATTAAGTGGAAAGGAGTGATAGAGTTGGTTATCATCAGCGTACTGGTGACACCTTACTCCAAAACTCCGGACAACCTCCCCCAGTGGTTTCATGTAGATGTTAAATAGCATAGGAAACAACACAGATCCCTGAAGGACCCCATAGCCAATGGCAAAGGAGTCAAACAGGAATTTCCCAGCACCACCTCCAGGAAAGAATGGAGCCACTGTAAAACAGTACCTCTAAGCCCCATCCTCAAGAGGAGACTCAGAAACATACCATGGTCAATGGCAGGGGTAGGCAACCTTTTCCCTTTAAGGGCCGAGGGACTTCAGCTCCCAGAAGCCTCAGCCATGTTGGCCAATAGTCCCATGTTGGCCAATAGCTCCTGGGATTCTGGGAGCTGAAGTCCCTCGGCCCTTAAAGGGGAAAGGTTGCCTGTCCCTGGTCAATGGTATCGAAAGCAAAACCAACAGGGACACACTCCCCCTGCCTAATTCCCTATGTAGATCATCCACCAAGGTAACCAAAGCTGTTTCTGTCCCATAGCCAGGCTTAAAACCAGACTGACATGGATCTAGATAGTTTGTAGTTCAAAACCTATGGAAGACACTAGGCTGGGGAATGATGGTTCTTAACATTTCCTTTTGGAAAAGCAAGGAGAAAAAGCAAATATTAGTTACTGAAGACCTAGGGAATGACTGAACTTGGGAGGTGCTTGTGGAGCCAGTTGGTATGCAAAACTCCTTTCTGAGCTCACCTATGTGAATAGGAATCCTGTGTTGAGATAAAACCAGAGTAAGTGATCACCATTAAATGATAAGGCCACATTAGAAAATGGATGAAGATATCAGAATATCTGGGAGCCACTGATCAGAGCAGAGTTATAGCTTTGAAGTCACCAGAATAGAATGCTGGCTATCATCAATCTATTTAGAGAATGCAAGTTAGTTTTCAAATAAAAGTTCAATATTACTGGGCACCCCTGCCCTTAGGGCAGACATGGAGAACCTGTGACCCTTTAGATATTGATTTTTATTTTTTTTAAAAAATGTCCAATTCCATCAACTCTAGCCAGCTTGGCTACTGGTGATCTATGATAGGAGTAGTAGTTCATCTTACTATGTGGGATGCGGTTGCTTAGTAGTTAAGATGCCAATTCTGATAATCAGAAGATCAGAAGGTTGGCTGTTTGAAGCCGAGTGCTGCATGTGTTCCTGTCACTAGTCCCAGCTTCTGCCAACCAAGCAGTTTGAAAGCATGCAAATGCAAGTAGATAAATAGGTACCACTTCTCAGTGGGAAGATAACAGCATTTGGTGTAGTCATACTGGCCACATGAACACCAGAGCAGCCCTCGGACAATGCTGGCTCTTCAGCTTAGAAACAGAGATGAGCACCCCCCCCCTACAGTCAGTTATGATGACATTCATGTCAAGGGACTACCTTTACCTTTAGTAGTTCATACTCATTTTAGGAGTGTAAGTGAAGATTCTTCCAACCCTACTTTAGAACACTTGTTTCAATATGATTGAATCCCATCCTGCCATTAGCTTTATGATACAGATAAATAAAAATACAGCCATTTGTTCTCAAGAAACCATTGCATCCATGTTTAACTACAATGCATATCTGAATTTTATGGCATCTTTCTAGAATGAATGGGCACCGTTTCAAGATGGTACATTTTGTCCACATGCAGAAATACAAAAAGCACACCAACTATACGTCTCACTTTATACTAAGACAGCAAAACAATCATACTATCTTATACAGTTTGTGTGAAGTGCAAGACCATTATAGTCAACTCCCAAGTCAATGTATTGTTTGAGAAGAATAGGGGAAGAAAAACAGTACATCATTCATGTGTTCTCTCTCCAACAAGAATGCATTTTCTAGGACTACTGCTGAACTTCTTCCTCTTGTTTCGTATCACAGATTGGATTCGATCCAGAGATAAATCCACGCAGCAATTTAAGACAGATAATGTTTCTTCCTGGATTATACTGATTTCCTCATTTGTCCAAGAGTGTCAGTTAATGTTCATGGAGATTCAGTTTCTGCAATATTTTTTCCTTCTGTGTACAACAGGAACAATTGTGGATGTTCATGTTTGTGTCATACATCCTATATACTAAAAAGTGTGGAATTTACATTCTTCCAGATGTTCTTGGGATGCAACTTCCAGCAGCCTGAGCCAACATAGTTAATGATGGCTGATGAGAGTTGTAGTCCAAAAAACATGGAGGGCCACAAGTTGTCTATTCTACAGCATACTGTTAGCAGGCTCAGTCTCTGAATGCCTGTCCTTATATACCAAATGAAAAACCATAAGACGGGATAAATGGAGCCAAGTATCTGGAAAGAAGGCACAGGGGGCTGACTTGATCATCAATGGAAAACATCTTCTTTGCATTCTTTTGTTGCAAGTCTCAGTTGTAAAGAAGTATTGCTTAATGGGAGAATTAAGCTCTACTGCCTAGGTTTCCATGATAATTAATTCCAGAAAAGCTAAGCTTTGGACCTCTGAGAGAATTGTATTTCTTGCACTTTTATAGAAGCACAAAGTTTCTGTTTGCTATTATGTCTATTTTATGTTTCAAACAAAAAATTCAAGGAAAATTCCTGTTTGTCACAATGTCAGGGCATGTTTCTGACCATGTGCTTGGACCTATGTTTAACATACACAAGATGGAGCAGAAATAGTAGCGTGGGATGGCAAATTGCCACCATGAAATATAGTAACACTAAGTTTAAAATATTTTGAGAGGACCCCAATATTGCAATACTGTAAAAAAGAAAACTTAATTGAGTAGAGATAACTTGATTGGAAAATGTAAAATATTAAGTGACTTAAAAATAATATGTGAATACTAACAGAAAACATTTATAATAACTATTATTAAAGATCAAAAATGGTTAAAGCCGATGTTATAATGCACAGTGGAGTTAATATGTGAAATTGCTTGTATATGAAGATAATGAGTGAACTTTGAAGTATGGTTGAATACAAACTGGAGATACTTTAGAAGTCAAATGTAAATATTTTGTACATAATTATTGTAAAAGATATTAATATTTCAATTTGATATGCATGTTTGAATAATACACGTTAATAAAATATAATGAAAAAAATATTTTTTGGGGGAGAGGCTATTAGCAGCTTCCACCCAGTTTTTCTCAAGCCTATGCTTTGGAGACATGGAAACATATACAAATCATAGAACATAATTAATGCCTGGTGAATTGGCTAAAGAATTGGGATTAAATTGAGGATGAGGAGTTTCAAATCCCATTTCTGTGACAAAATATACCAGATGATCTCAGCCTTTTCAGTGTTTCTCTGTCTATCTACACCTCACAGAGTTGTTGTGAAGGTAATAGGAAGGAATAGATGGGGGGAGGAGAAGCACTATATACCTCTTCAGGTATTGTTGGACATCAGCTTTCTTCCCTTATGGGGAAGAGTGATATAAGAGAAACAGCAGCAGCAACAGCATTATCTTAAGTGTCATTCAGGGTTTTGCAAGTCCATGCAAAAAAGAAGAATGAGAGCAATAGTGTATGTAAGTGGTCTGAAGATGGCAGCAGTTATGTGTAACACAGGAAAAAAGCCAAGGGAAGGTTACCACCTGCTTAGCAAAATATACCAGAATGGGAGGGGGGCATTTTAAATTGTTTTACCTCTAAGCTTCTCCTTGGTTGTTTTTCTAATCCATTACAGTGTATTAGCTGATCTAATTTAGTATAATCATTCCCAAGGGAGCACTTGGGCCATTTCCACAAGCAGGCCAGAGACAAATAAAATGGATTGTTCTGTGGTACACAACATCTAAACCCAGAAGAAGAGGTGAAATCCCAAGAGCCCTTCACCTGGGACGTTAGGGAACTGGGAGTGAAGTGGGACATAGACATTATCTGCTAGTAACACCAACATTGCCCAGAAACTCCTGCTGTTTGTAAGTATGGGTTATTTATTATTATGGAACATTTTGTTTGATGGTAGAAAGGTTCAGCCAGCAATATAATATACAAAGGATGACACAAATACAATTAAGATTGAAAATAATAGAAAGTTCTACACATGCACTGACACTAGTGCAGGATAGTTTCCCTGCTACAGGTTTCACAGTTCAATAGTAGGAGTCTGATTATACAGTTGTATGTATCTTATACCCAGTAGTACATTTCTGCTGTTTTCACTGGGGCAGATGAATGCACATCATGGAGAGACACAGAAACAGTAGAAAAACAGTGGGTTAACTTTTTATTTAGACTATAGCAAAACCTGCATAGATCTGGGGTAGGCAACCTTTCCCCTTTAAGGGCCGAGGGACTTCAGCTCCCAGAAGCCTCAGCCATGTTGGCCAATAGTCCCATGTTGGCCAATAGCTCCTGGGATTCTGGGAGCTGAAGTCCCTTGGCCCTTAAAGGGGAAAGGTTGTCTACCCCTGATCTAGATGGATGAACTCTATTAAGGAGGTCATGGGTTTGAGTTTACAAGAGCTGGGCAGAGCAGTGGAAGACAGAGAGTCTTGGAGATGTCTCATCTACAGGGTCGCCATGGGTTGAGATCAACTTGAGGACAGTTAACAATAGCAGAGCAAAAGACATTGGCTAGAGTACCACCTTTCAGTGGTACCATCCTCCATGTGCGCTTATTCAATGTAAGGGCATAAAGAGTAACTACTTTTCCTTTTGATAAAGGAGCCAAAGCACAGAGGCAGCAGTATGTGGGAGTTGGATCCATAAGCTGGAAAAGTAATTATTTTGGAATTCCTCAGCCAGTATGTTCATTAGCTATTGGCCATGCTGACTGGGGGATTCTGGGAATTGTCATCCCCAAAAGAAATCTTGAGACTATAGCAGATCCACAGTTTCAAATCCCCATTCAGCTATAAAACCTGTGAAATAACTATTCCTGAGTGTAACTTATCTCACAGAATTTTACCAAGGCAAGCATGCTACCTTGTCAGTGTCAGAAGAAACGATGGGATGCAAACATTACAGAAAAGCAAAGTTACTATGTTATCTATTAAATCTGGTGGACAGAGTCCCCTTTCCACACTTGTTAGTAAACATACTCCTGATTGTTTAATATTCCAGTAGGACCAATGAGATAAAGTCAAGCTGGAGTATGCTAAAGCCAACCTAAAGTTCCAGTTTAATGATACTACTCTAATGTGGATAGGCTACATGATATATAATCAGAGGGAAAATGAACTGTGGCAAAACTGATTGGATATGCTATGATATGAGCTTTTATAAATCAAATGTTTGTCAAAGGATTTGGAAATGTCAAGACTGAAACAATAGCACAATTAGTCATTTTAATACTACAATGATTCCAAAATGTATTATTGAAACATAGATGTGATTTCCTTATGTAATCAGAAACAGAATGCTTCTTCCAATCTGTTTCTACTAATCAGAAGTAAATCCATCTGCAGAAACGCTATGCAATATTCAACTGATGTTAAGTCCCATTAGTTTCAATATATGTTATGTGCACACAACTGAACATGGGATCACAATTTTTGTTTTTTTATTATCCTGGATAGAATTTCATTCCTGTGTTTGCAGCAGTCTTGAACTACGCTGTTGACTTACCTGATCCTCATAGGAAAATTGGCTTAAATTTTGCTTACATGAGGGTTAATTTGATTAGCAGAGGAATTTGATGATGCCAAAGCCAGCTTTTCATATTTTTTCCCATGTGAAAGCAATGATGTGAAATTCTTGCTTACAAGGTTAATGCAGCAGTTTCACTGCCTGTATTTTTAACCGCACAGTGGCAGACTTCTCCGTTATGGATTCTTGTACTTGATGTTACATCTTTTCTTAATAAGTCTCACTCAGAAGAAAGTGTGCCCTGACATTTTCCAAAAGAAACTGCTACTCCAAGTCCCTGCTTGACACTCTTTCTGATCCACAGATTGGGCTCTATATTCTTTTAATTCACTTTCCATCATTGTGCCCACAGGATAATCATATTCTGCCACATATATTAAATTAGCCAAAATTTCTTCTGTGTAATCAAATACTTTGAAAATCCCAGTAATGCTCTGCACTGCCTTGTAAAAGTCATTTTTATAGTATTGCTTAATGGAATGGCATTTGAGAAAATTTGAGAAGATCCATTATTCTAAAATGTTTCAGGTTGGGATGGGGAAGAGAAGATTTCATTCCTGGCTCTTCTGTTTTATCTACTGCTTGAGCTTATGGTGTATTTACATCTTATTTGCTTGAGTTAACTGTTAACTAGCTTCGTTTACTTGGTGTGTGAAAGATTAAGATGGTTTGAGAGTAAAGGAGAAACATGCTGCTCTCTCAAGACCAGTAATAGTAATTTGAGGCCCTTTCACACTGCACAGTTGTATAGCACTACATTTTCCTTTAAGCGCCCTGGTGGCAAACTATGGAGTCCTGGTGTTTGTTGTTTACGGAGGAGTATTTAAAATTCTCATCCAGAATTCTAAATACTCTTAGTTCTTCCCCAGGAATATCCTGAGGATTCCACAGGATGCAGCCATGGCAGTTAAAGTGCAATATAGTGCTACACAATTGTGTGGTGTGAAAGGGCCCTTGTTAGGAATGGAGAACAGCGGACAACAGAAAAGAATGAGATCCAGGCAAGATGATCCAGTCAAGAAAAAGCTCAGATAGATTCAAAGGCTCTAATTATGTTCACAAGAACTTAAAGGCAGCCATGAGAAAACAGACCAAACAGGTGGCCAACTAGACACTGTGCTTGGTGGTTCCTACTTTATAGATGGCAGTGCTTTATAAAGCATCCCCCAAGTCTGGTCAATGCCCAATTTAAAAGATAAAGAGAAGGGAGAACACAGTCTTTGAAGTGGCCTCATCAGCTTTAGCTCCTAGACAGTATATTCATGTACTTGTTCAATCTTCCACAAGATATATTTTATTTCATTAAAAATTATAGTATTTCTGTTTGAACTTGCATCAAGATGTAGCAACTGGCATGTGTGAAACAAATGCGACTTCAACCATCCTCTGACTTTTTAGTGATGTGTTTCCCCTCTTTTAGAAATGTGGCTGTTTTAGTGGCCATTCTAGTTGCAGTTGCAACTTGCCCCATAGAAATGAAAGATACTTTGCCTGTTGCAATGTAACAGCAGCTACAACTATTACTACTGTTTTTATTATTTAATGAAATAGTTTGACAGTGCTTCCCTCACTCCTCACTGTGTACTTTACCGACTATGTGTGGGAGTTTATTATATGGATCTTTGCTGAGATTGTAAAGTAGGAGGCTATATCAGTTCTGTGATCTACTTTATGCTATACAATTCTTCTGTTTTGATAAAGGGCCTCTGCTTCTCTACTCTTTTGATGTTTCCACACTTCTCTGTTGGTTGTTTTTTTTTTTTAGCACATCAGTGTTTTATTCTCCATTAATCTCAGTTTTTAAAATATTTTGTCTTGATGTTATAAATACCTAAATCCAATTTCTCGTTCCAACTACTGAATAAATGAGATTTAAGTATTTCATGAATTACTATATGACAATTGATTCAGTGAGACTAATGTAGTTTTGACTACCAATTGGATTTAGGTAATACTTTTTTTTTTATTCCATTATACTTTTCTGTTATGTAACTGTAATTTGAAAGCTTGCCACTGTTTTACCTAATGGTCCAGAGAATTATTGTTATGGGGAGGCTTATAATGGTTATAAAGTGAGAAAAAGATGTTGGATTTCTGGTCTGTAAACTGGAAGATCCCCGTATGGTCACAATCTCTGATCATGTGGTGCTTGGAAAGGTAGGTAACTTTTCGCATCAGGGGTCGGCAACCTACGGCCCGCGGGCCGCCCCCAGCCTGCCAACCCCGCTGACTGGCCCCGCCACCCCCCACCGGCGCCCACTGCTGCACCGCCCACCATGTGCATTGCAGCCGCCATTTTGTTTTCCAAAATGGCGGCCGCAACTCATTTGCGCATGCGCAGTACTCCTGTGCATGTGCGAATGAGCCACAGCCACCATTTGGGCAAAAAAATGGTGGACGTGACTCAGCACATGTGCAAACGAGTCACGGCCACCATTTTGTTTTCCAAAATGGCAGCCACGGCTCGTCCGTGCATGCGCAGGAGTACTGCGCATGCGCAAACAAGTTGCAACTGCCATTTTGGAAAACAAAATGGCGGCTGCAGCATGTGGGGTGGCGGCGGTGGCCGCCCACATGCACGCACGTGAGCGAGCGTGCACGCCACCATTCCCCCCTGGCCCTGGGAAGACCTGGGGACCAGCGACCGGCCCCAGGTAAGTAAATCTTGCCAACCCCTGCTTTACATCTTAATCAATAGGAGAAGCTGAATGCTAGAAATAGAGGTTGAGCTACCTTTATACAGACAAAATAATATCCAAATATGAAAAATAGCAACACCAGAGTTTTCCAAATAAGAATAACAAAGGCAACAATACCACCACAGGCACCAACAATAACATTATCTGATGATATCTCATTGATTACTGGATTCTTGGATAGAATCTGACTCATTGATCTCCCAAAACTCCAGTTTGTAACAGCTGGTAGATTGTGAAACCAATGCTATAAATCATCATCATCATCATTTCCCTGCCTCACCCATAATTACCAGTTGGAGTTGTTGTTGTGTACCTTCAAGTCCTTTCTGACTTATGGCAACCCTAAAGAGAAGCTATCACAAGGTTTTCTTGGCAAGATTTGTTCAGAAGGGCTTTGCCATTGCTCTCTTCTGTGGCTGTGAGAATGTAACTTGCCCAAGGCCACCTAGTGAGCTTCCAAGACCAAGCAGGTATTCAAACCCATATCTCTCAGATTCCTAGTCCAATATTCAAACCACTACATCACTCTGGCTCTCTCCCAGTTAGATACCAACATACCTAACTAAAAAAACTCCTTTCAATAATTTATAGACATTTTCCTCTATGGCTGAGTTCATTAATCATAGTTTCCAAATACCTGACATTTTTTTTATGATCCTCTTCTGTGTCCCATCAATAGGGGACATACATTGTGGGATGGCGTAGGAGAGGGCTTTTTCTGTGGTGGCCACCTGGATATGGAATTCTTTCCCTCTGGAGGCACCAATATTAGAATCATTTTGTCGCCAAATTAAAACCTGGCCTTTTATTAAAACTTTGGGCCAAACTGATTTTATCCAGGCTACACATGTTTTATAGTTATATTATTCAAGATTGTTTTAATCAGTTTTAAACTGTTCTTAAATTGAAAAACTAATATATTTTTAATCTTTAAGTCTCCCATGCAAGCAAAATCATGCTCAAAATTCTGCAACATAGGGCCGATGCAGACCAGCCAAAAGGGCTGGCCTGGAGGTGGAGTTGGGGCAGGGCGACCGCACGGTGGCTGCCCTAACGCCAACGTCACACTGCATGCCCCCAGACGGTATGCAGCATCAGGGCACCCCGTTGGCACAGCGTGTAGACATGCTGCACCAAAGGGGTGCAAAAAAGCCACGGTGCTGGTGCTAAGGGTGGCTTTTTGCCACCCCAAAAAGGAGCAGCATTTGCCAGCTGTTTTTGGAGTGGCAAAAAGACAGATCAGGGCTGTGGTGTGTGGTTGCCACCGCCCCAATCCGGCATCCCAGGGGTGGCACAGAGCCGCCCTTTAGGAGCCATCTGCATCAACCCATAGATTCCAACCATACATGGAAAGAGAGATCCCAGAGGTCCAAGCAGGGTTCAGGAAAGGAAGAGGCACTAGGGATCACATTGCAAACATATGATGGATAATGTAGCACACCAGGGAATTATAGAAGGAAATCAGCATGTGCTTAATAGACTATAGCAAAGCCTTTGACTGCATATATCATGTAAGGCTATGGAATGCCCTTAAAGACATGGGAGTGCCAACACATCTGATTGTTCTGATGAGGAATCTGTACTCAGGACAAGAGGCTACTGTCACAACAGAACACAGCGAAACAGAATGGTTCCCAATTAACAAAGGAGTTAGGAAAGGCTGCATACTTTCACCCTATCTGTTCAATTTGTATGCAGAACATATTATAAAATAAACAGGCTTGGACACAGAAGAAGGAGGAGTGAAAATAGGAGGAAGGAATATCAACAATCTAAGATATGCAGATGACACCACAGTAGTAACAGAAAACCTCACAGACCTGGAACACCTACTAAGGAAGATCAAAGAAGAAAGTACAAAGGCAGGCTTAATGCTGAACATAAAGAAAACAAAAGTAATGACCTTCACAAATTCAACCTAGACAATGAAGAAATAGAAATAGTAAAAGAATTCCCATACCTGAAATAGAAATGGGGACTGCAGTCAGGAAATCAGAAGAAGATTAAGAATGGGGAGGGTGGCTATGAAAGAACTCGAAAAGATTCTAAAATGCAAAAATATACAACTCAACACAAATGTTAGAATCACACAAGCCATTCTATTCTCTATTATCATGTACGGATGTGAAAGCTGGACAGTTAAGATGATAGGAAGAAAATCAATTCATTTGAGACGTGGTCCTTGAGAAAAGTGTTGAGGATCCCATGGACAGCCCAAAGGACAAGCAAGTGGGTCCTAGAGCAGATCAAACTGGAAACCTCCCTGGAATCCAAGATGACCAAACTGAGACCCTCGTACTTCGGACACATCATGAGAAGAGAAGACTCTGGAAAAAACAATAATGCTGGGGAAAGTGGAGGGAAATAGGAAAAGAGGAAGGCCACATGCCAGATGGATAGACTCTATTAAAGAGGTCACAGGAATGAAGGGGTTGCAGGAATTAAGCAGAGCACTGGAGGTCAGAGGGTCTTGGAGATGTCTCATCCGTAGGGTCACCATATTGAGATTGACTTGAGGGCAGTTAACAGCAGCAGCAGCAGCAGCAAAATCTTTTAAAATTATTTATTGTTTTAAGTTGATTTTTTTTTTGTAAGCTGCCCTGAGCTTCATACAAAAGGCAGGATAAAATGTTTTAAAAAACAAACGAACAAACAAAAAAGAACAATGCACAGACTTTTGAAAGGCACTTGAAAATTCCATTTAAATTTCTACTTTTAAAGTGCAACCTTGTTCTGTCTCAGAACTAGTTGCTCAAAGACCAATAATTATTTTTCTTTAGCAAGGATCATAAGAGTGTTTAAAATAATTTCTTTTTTTTTTAAATCTTCTGGAGGCAAACCTTGACATTTAGAGAACAAAGGCAAAAGCAAGGACATTATAAGTGACATTCAGTCTATACTCACCTGGGAAATAAGTCCCATTGAATTCAATAGAACTTACTTAATAAAAATAACAATAAAAATGACAGGAAAGTTATAGTTACAAAGGAGTGAAATTTTCCTTCATTGTGTCACAATCATAACCTAATTTTTACCTAATGCAAAAGCAGGGAGGCTTCTTGAGAAATTCAGGGTTTTTTTTGCCTAACAAAGGGGCTTGTAGTAGTTTCACCAAGAGACAACCTGGATCTCAAAGGAAGTATCTTTTTGTGTGGCTGATGAAATTTAAATTTTATTTCTTAGAGTTTAAGATGCTTTATCCCCCAGGATCCGCATGGCTAGATGGAAAAGTGTCCTGCCTGCACGGATATCCCACCATACCATCTTAACTGAGAACAACAACAACATTCAGGCCTATGACTAAGGGGCTGAACAGACTGGCAAAAAGAGCCAGACTGGGGGCAGAGTGGGGGCATGGTGACTGCATGCCAGCCACCCTGACTCTGCCCCCACATTGTCTTCACACCGCGTGCCCCACCACAAGGCAGGAGGCGTCAGGTCACTCCCTTGGTGCAGCATCCACACACGCTACACCAAGGGAGCACCAAAAAGCTACCACCGCTGCGGCAAGGCCAGCTCTTCTTAGAGTGGCAAAGCATCGGATCAGGGGTGCGGCATGCAGTTGCTGTGACCCCAATCCAGCGAGCAAAGGGGGTGGCTTGCCACCACCCCTTTCAGGTGGTCTGTACAGCCCCTAATTTCGTCATCCCCCCCCCCCTTCTGTATGATTTGTAACAGCTTTGCCTGATGAAGAAGTCAGTGGGGCTTAGAAAGCTTGCAATATGCATTTTGGTTGGCCCATTAAAGATATCACTGTTTTGTGGATTTGGGATGTTATTGTAGTTTTACCATTGTTATTGGCAAAATGAGTTCATTACAAGCAACTTGTTATTTGTAATCTGTTACTTTGAAGATTTGGTCCATTACTACTGGTATGAGCAGAAATGGGTCCATAATCCCAGTTCAGTTTTATAAGTGATGGTAAGAAATCCAGCTTTGCTAACATGTTGCCATCAAATGCATCAAATACAGCCCTGTCAAAGGTACCATCAGCATAAAAGAACAAGGCTTCAGATGGATTACTTGAGAGCTGTGCCTGATACTTTAAGTGAAATGCTTTGTGGGTGTGATCCACCTCAAGGTTTCTCTTTCAGAAACCTGACCTGCTTCATGATTAAGGGTAGAAACAATCTCACTGAAACCAATTTAGGCTACAAAAGGCAACAGCTCTGGCTAAGAATGCTTCTTTATGAGTGGGAGGAAAATAAGGTGTGTGTATTTGCTTGATCCCCATCCATTTTCACCTTTCCACAGAACTTTTATGTAAGGCAATGCAACTATATGATGATTCCTTTGCAGAAAGCACAAAAAGACAAAGAAAAAAAATCCCTTTGAATACCATTTCCAAGAACTAGCTGAGGACAAATTTCTTTTCAGAGTCTCCTTGAAAGTCACACACCTACACATGCCTGTGGCTCAGTTTCAACAATCATGCATCAGAGGCATCTGCAGATTTGCAACCTTATTGGATCCTAGCACAGCATCCAGCCATTCAGGCAAAACTGGATGTGACTTTCTGCCATTCACCAAAGGAAAACAAACCACAGAAAAATAACTGGACAATCATCCATGCTGTTTTTCCTTTCTGTTCAGTGTAGTCAGATGCAAAAGAGGCCAAAGCTCCTGCTCAGAGCCAGAAAGAAACTAGTTATACATAACTAGTTACTGAAATTAATTTCTCTTAGTAATCATACAAATGTAACTACACTACATTACTGGTTATGGAACTCCCTTCAGTAAGACCGTTCTCCCACAATGCTTTTATCTATCAGTAAAAAAAAATCTCTTTACATAAGCTTTGTGAAAATAGGCAAATGTTTAATTATCTTTTAACTGCTGCTGTTTTGTGCCTCAGAATCATTTGTCATTTTAGATATATGTACTTTGTGATTTTAACTGTGTTTTGTTTATATAGACTGTTAGCTGCCTGAGCTGTTAGGAAGAAGGATGAAGAAATGGGATAACGTCATTCTGTTTGCTGTTTAATCAATGATTTCATTCCTTTTATAGTTACAGGATGTAGCCTCATCCAAACAGTGGAAGAGGAATATCACATGGTTCAAGTATCATCCTATACTCTGGCTTCGGGAAGGAACCTGGAACAGATTTCAAGATGGGGGAAGGAGGTCATTATGAATTTTGTGTACATACATAGCATTTTTATTGTTGTTGAGTGTCTTCAAGTCATTTCCAACTTATAGTGACCCTAAGACAAACCTATTATGGGGTTTTCTTAGGATGTTTATTGAGAGGGCATTTGCCATTGTCACCTTCTGAGGCTGAGAGAGTGTGACTTACCTAAGGTCACCCAGTGGGGTTCCATGGCTGAGCAGGGATTTGAGCCCTGTCTTCAGAAAAACACTGACAATAATAACAATAATAATAATACCAACCACCACCAAGTAGTTAACAATGTGACTACCTTGACGACAATGACAAAACAATAGATGAAATGTTATAAAATTGTTGAAGGCTATTAAGCAAATGCAGAGATGCTGAACAACTTGGATGCTGCTGATTGGTGGTCCTGATCCTTAGGGGCTTTACAGACTGCCCCAAAGAGGTGGCTCCATGCCGCCCTGGGAGTGCTGGATCAGGGCCATTGCACGCTGTGGCCCCAATCCAGCACTTTGCTGCTCTAAAAAGAGCTGGCAAATGTTGCTTCTTTTTAGAGTGGCAGACAGCTTCCCTTGCCACTGCAGCGGTGGCTTTTCAGCATTCCTTTGGTGCAACGTGTGTGAACACTGCACCAAGGGAGCACCCTTATGCCACCTGCCGTCTGTTTGGGTGGGTGGTGTGATGGTGGCATCAGGGCGGAGTCGAGGCAGCTGGCATGCGGTCATCATGCCCCAACTCCACCCACAGGCTGGCCATTTTGGTAGGTCTGTATAGCCCTTTAGTCTTGGTCATTGGGAGGCTCAGCTCCACCAGTTGAGAAGCTCATACTACCTGTCCCTTCCATTCTAGGCTCCATGGTTCTGGGTACTGAAGTGACAAGGTGGACAGGGGATAATCTAGTTTAGTAACACAGACTAGCAGATTCCAGAATTCAGAAAGTACCAAACTGCTGTCCTAAATACTCTTAAAGGCACCAAATCCCCTCTGATCTTGGAAGCTAAGTAGGGTTAGCTCTGGTTAGTACTTGGATGTGAGAACACCAACAAATACCAGGTGCTGTAGGCTATATTTTGGAGGAAAGGACTGGCAAAACTACCTCTCTGTCTAAGAAAACCCTATGAAATTCATGGGGTACCATAAGTCGACAGGTGAATTGAAGGCACATACACCCCACCCCTAAAGTATAATGTATTATTTTGAGAAATTTGAAAGCAAAACATAGATTTATTTTTTTAAAAAAATATTACATACCTTTGGAAGCCTTGGAAAGATAACAGTGATTAATTACACAGGAACTCTTTAAGCTCTACTCCTGCCCCTGCAATAGTGCAAAAGATAAAGAATTTCTCTTCAGTCAGTGTTCAAAATGTTTGAATACTGGGAGAATGTTCCACAAAGTTCTCACTGGTCTATTATTCTGCGGGATAGCATTTCCCAACTGTCGGAAAATTTGTTTTTTTGACCTGGAAATCTTTTTATTTCTACCAGAAGAGGTCATTTTAGTAGGTGATAATGGTCTTATAAGCCATACATGCTGAAACCCCCTCCTCTCTACAGCTACTGAAATAGACAGAAGCTCTGTCCTCTTTGGCATCTGGCCATCTTAAGTAGCATTCCAGAGAGAGGAAAGAGGATTGTTTTAATACACAAAGAGAGATTTTTAAAATCAGCTCATCTGTCTTTGGTTTTCTGTGTGAGTCCTATGCTTCAGAGAAGTCATGCAGCATTTAGGGTAGTGGCCTCCACAACTACTTCAATTTGATTTCAGATAATCTAGTTCAGTGTTCACTTCAGAAGCTTTCCTTTGAGAGGGTCTTCATACCCACCAGAGAACAATACACTAACTTTGCTGTTAGCATTTCTTTGACTATTCCCAGTTTCTGGTGAAGAGAGAGTGTGATGCTGACAGAGTTGCCTTTGGTTCTCTGTGCCTTGTTCAAGTCAGTTCTCTGAAGTGTACTTTTTCTGTTTCAGTGTCTCAGATGAGCCCATTTATCTTTCTTATTTCCCTTTGCTGCTGCTACACCAGCTCTAGGCAAATTTAAAGCACAGCTGGTATCCTCCAGGTACAACACAGTCATTCTCATTTTTTCTCCTGTTGTCTGTCTAGTGAACACGAGTATTTTTAAAAAAACACAATAGTTGCTATTAGTGCTTGTTCCAACATTTAAGTATCCTTGGCCATGTAGTCCTTTTACCCCCAGTAGACCTTCAACATCCTCACTGTCATTGTTGATGGCTCACCAGAGAGAATAACTGGCAAGTAAGAGGGGCAGAAGCTCATTACCTTTGGACCTGAGGATGAGTGTGTGAGAGTGAGCAACCTTTGCTTTTTCACAAGTTGCTAGTTTGCGTGTCAGTTTTAGGAGTTTAAGCATCACGTCTTGTATTCATCTTGTTGCCTCTTTGTTAGTCTTGACACCACCACCCTCTCCCCAAATCTTTGTTAGTCTGCAATTAACCTCTGTTTAGTCACCCTCTTTTATTTGAGTGTGCAATTCTTCCTCTCTGTCATGTTTAAAGGGCACGTTACAAGACCTCTCACTATGAGATGTAATATAGCCTTTAGTATCTATAAGTAAACCTACTTCATACACATTTTACAAGAAGACTAATCTCACTTCTTTCTTCTTCTGCCAGAGGCTGTGTTTGTGGGGTGATGGCTACTCATCTTCTGTTTGCCAAATTTAATTACTTTGCTTGGGAGATACTCTGCTATCTCACTTTTCCCAACAGAACAAACAAATAGGCTGCAAGAGTGAGAAGGCACAGCAGATCCAGGCAAATTGGTTGACTAATCAACTCTTAGTCAGTGGAATATGGAAAAAGGAGGTGTCTCATATTAATATAGAATATTTGCCAAAAGATAAGGGATAAGCAGAAGATAAGCACAAATAGAAACTTTACTGACCTGTTTTAAGTAAATAGCAGAAAATCTTAAGGACTCTCTCTTTCAAGAAATAAAACATTTTTAACAATTATGATTCCCTAGGCATTTTGTGAATTTTTAATGCAGAGCTTGGAAAAACCCTTTCTTACAACAAGACTCCTTCAAGCAGCATAGGCATTTCCCAATCTAGTATATTATATTTAATCTATAATGGGAGAGAGTAGTGAGAGACTTTTTATACTTTCTGTTCAGTATTCTGTAATATTTTTCTGGTGGTTCAGTTTGTCATTTCTTCAAGCAATGAGAACTAGCAGTAATGAAAGGAAGATGTGCAAAAAATGAATCATACACTTAGCTTTATTGAAACGGAACAGATATTTTTTTAGGTAAGAAAACCTTTTACAGCAAGTGTAAAATTGTACTCTTCAATTTGATTTTCAGTATTACAGGTTATCACCCCACCCCCATCCCTGTGTTAAGCAAAATTAGCTCAATTTTTTGTTGGGTTTTAATTCTTTTTATTTCTACTTTAAAACACATAGCAAGGGGTTGGACCACATAGCTCTGGCACCAAAAGGATAACAGATTATGAAAATCACAGTACAGTTTTAAAAGTTGTCCATTAGTCAATGATATTTAAAATGATAGCCACTTTTTTGTGTTGTTTTTTTTAGTAAAGATATAAATTAGAGGTCTGTAAACGAGTCATATTTACCTACAGAGCTATTAACTTGCAGCTACAATGAGAGCAGTAATGGAAAGTCAATGCTAAACTGAGCTATGCGAGAAGACAAGTTCTTAATCAATAGTGCATTACAGGGTAATACAATAGGTAAATTACAATTTGGCACCTTATGTTGCATGTAGTTAATTAAAAAAAAAACACAGGCAAAATTGAAATGAAATTAAGTGCACTCTCTCAGAACTAGGCTGGCCAGATACAAGAGAGGATAGGGTTGTCTAATCACAACTCGCTTCACCATTACAGTGAAGCCAATGTCTTAGGGAGGTTGCAGACTGCCAGAAATAGTGCAAATTGAGTCCACTTTTAGGGTTAGGGTTAGGGAATCATGGGAACTGTATTTTATTGTGGCATCAGAGCTCTCAATGTCTCAGAAAAACAACAACAATTCCCATGATTCCCTAGCACTAACCCTAACCCTAAAAGTGGACTCAATTTGCACTATTTCTGGCAGTCTGCAACCACCCCCCCCAATTGATGGAAGATGTGGAGAAGTGGCAGCAAAGCATTGAATAAGACTGCTATGTGCCCTGCTGCCTGCTCTGCACCCCTTAAGTTAGTTGGTCATCTTCAGATATGATGGAGGACACTGCCCCAGTCACCAGTATTCAAGAGAAACTCAAAAACTGCTCCTATCCACCTATATATATATGAAATGAGAGTTATGACATCTTTAAATGCCCCAGGCTGACTCTGCATTTTGCAGTTATATAAAAAATGAAATTGCAGCAGTCATCCTATCCTCTTTGTCACCTGGCCATCTTTACTTAGAACCAAGATTTAAAACAAGCCATTTCACATGTTGTTTCTACAAGTGGAAGCAATCAAATTAACCACGCTCTACACAAATTGGACTTCGATAGTTACAGTTCTAGGAAAGCAAGAATATTAAAATGCACACCAACAAGGATATTAAAGTATAAATCTTTCCCCATCCCCTGTTAGTAGAAATAATTTACAATCCACAAAGGGACTTCTGGGCAAGCCACTAACTACAGACACTAATGGAGTGTAGTTTAGTAGGCTTTTTTCATATAGAAAGGCAGCATTACCCTGAAAAAAGTTTGGTCCTCTTAAAACTCATAGCAGTGTGGCCATTGCAGACAGTTCCCATAGTAGATGCTAAGTGTTTCTTAAGTACAGTTGGGGTGGGGAAGAAACATAGACTTTGGAGGAGGAAAAATTGCCCCTGTTTAGCTTTGCTTGATCTTGGCAAGAGTCTGAAAGAACCATGCCACAAGTATGTAAGAACAACCTCATTTTGGGATCCCACAGCATCTTGTTTGTGCAACTGTTACCAAACCTTTTCACTTTGTTTTCTTCAACCCCGCCCCAGGACCTCTTTAGAATCACAAGACAACAAACCCTCTGTCCCAATGACAGAAAAAGACATTTCACTCTCTATTTACATGTGAGTCACTTTGGCTAGAAGGGTCCCAGCTCACAAAGAACGGTTTACTTTTTGTGAATATCCTCATGGCGTATAATTTTGTATGTAATCCAGTAAAATATATTGAAGATGAGAAAGGCAAGCGGGAATGCAGCTCGGGAAATTGTATCAATCCTTTTGGCACGGTCAACAAACTTCTTTTTGATAGATTCTGAATCCTTTGGTGGTGGTGGTGGTGGTGGAGGAGGAGGATTAGGAGGTGGAGCTTTGACTGCCGCACCATCTTTCACCTGTAGACAATGACCCATCCCATAGCCACCAAAATTAAACCGGCTGTCACGAGCACCATCTTCCTCCTAGAGGATGAGAGACAGAAATAAGAGATAATCAGTTATCTCCTGCCACAGTCCAGTTATGTCTTTGCCTTTATATATTGTGTTCATAATGCTGCTTTAAGAAATGCCATTGGCAATAACATTACACTACTGGTAAAAGTCCATACAAGCATTATCTAACTGTACCTTTTTCATACTGAGAAGTGCTGTGGTCTAATAGATAGAATGTTGGGCTTGGATCAAGCCCCCATTCAGCCATGGCTTGCACTAAGTGCTTTTGGGCAAGTCATTAATATTCAGTCCAACCAATCTCACAGGGCTCTTTTGAAAATAAATTCAACACAAGGACCAAGATCCTGAATCAGAGGTGACAATGCCTAACTTTACAATTATGTAACTACATCTCTGAAATGGCACACAACCCTTCTAGTGAATTGTGATGATGCTCATTGGGGAGCCACACATGTTGTACAATGTTCCATTGCAGAATGGGAACCACAGTGCAACCGGACCCATAGGGCAATGTAATGCATAACACAATGAGATGGTTGGTCATGGCCATGCTCCTGGCTCAGCATATGCAATATTCCCAATGATATAGGTCAGTGGTTCTAAAACTTTTTACCCTTGTGCTCTTCTTTACATCTACATGTGGACATTGTGTCCCCCCTCGACATAGCATATGAATAAAATTATTTTGTTTGTTTAGTGTGTGTATTTTTTTCATACATTTATGTATATTCATATTTTAATATATATCCTCCTCCTCCTCCTCATCGTAAGGCAGAGGCTCCAAGCAACCTCCTTGCCTTTATGTTCCTCTCCAGAACAGAAAAAGTTTGGGAAGAGGAGGAGGATGGGTGTAAAGGCCTCCAGGTCTCATGGCCTCTTGAGCAACTCTTGCGCCCACCTAAGAGTCTCTCCCCACAGTTTCATAACCACTGAATAGCTTCATCTTTGCTCTTCTTCTAGGAATACGAATATTGTAGAATGGCGCAACTCTATGCAATTGTTAGTCAGTTTATGACAATGTCACTTCCCAACAGAATGCCAGTCTGTTTGCTACCTGCAGCAGCAGTGGCTGCTGCTTCTGCTGCTGCTACTACTATTATTATTTACAAATGTTTTAATAATAATAATAATAACAACAACAATAAATTTTATTTTTAACCTGCCCCTCTGCTCAGCAACTGGGGCGGCGTACAGAAAATTAAAACAAACAACAGTTAAAACAATCCTTCAACCCAATGAATTCATTAAGTAATGAATAAAAGTTCTGCTGCCCCATTTTAGGTTATAAGGGAAAAAAGCATGTAGCAGCAGTTGGGGCTCCAAACAGACCTCTACTAAGAATGCAAATAAAAGATGGGAATGAGCCCATTTGTTTAGAAATAGTTTTTCTCAGGGTGCCTATTGTCCTTAACTTCAGTTCCATTTTTCATGATCTACAACAACTTCCTCACAAGATCACCCTGGGAAGTGTCATTCAGTAAGGATGATTGACAGTTCTACGGCTAACTCAAACTACATCTGCCATGATTACCTGCAGGAGCAAAATATTAAACTATAGATCTGCACTAATTGTCTAGAACTCTCCTAAAACAACTCATTTATGCTAATGATTCAGTTATTGTAGACTGGGAGATATGTGGCTCTTCAGACAGAGCTGCAACATCTTAGCCAGTGGGGATGATGGCAGTTGCAGTCCAGTAACATCTGGAGGGCCACCCATATAGAACCAAATAACATTTAAGAGGACAACTTCAGCAATTACGCACAAGTTTCAGCATTCCATTTTAAACACACACACACACACACACACACACACACACGTTTTCTGGTTCCCTCCCTCCCTTTTGAGAAGGTAGCTACTTGGTTTATAAATAATTGAAATATGCCCTGGTAGATCAGAAAGAACAGCATTTCATTTTAAACTTTTAATGACACTTTCATAAAAACCTGGCAAAACAGTGTTCCCAGGATGCCATCTCTTGTGTATGCAGAAGGAATGCAAATCCAGGTCAGAAGGTTAATTAAAGAAGAACAGGTTCTCAGCAGCCAGTGTTTTGTGTTTTGCATTTATTTGGAAGCTTTCAAATATGCTAGTAGCTTATTATAGGAGGCACTCATCTGGCTTTTTCTACCTCTTCCCAAATATAATGAGCTTCTGATTTTGGTAGGCTAATCTGAAATTCCTGATAAATCAGAGTAGTGATACTTGTAGAAGTATGGTTCCCAGGGAACCAATCAAAAGACATTGTACAGAAGTTCACTCTCTCACTCTCTCCTTAATGGATTTTCCCTAGCAAGCAAGAATATGGAAGAAGGGGTGGAAAGACCTTGGAGAATTACAAATAGATGTCATCCACTAGAACCCTTATAAAATTCTGTATATGAGGAAGGGTGATAAAATCCCTTACAGAAGTTCAGATATCATGTTCCTTTTCTCACACACCTCTGCCACACCTTCACACACAGGTTTGAGTCCTGCAGCTCCTCCAAGGACATAGTTTACTCTCAAAACGCACATGGTTTATACCAGTTTTGACAACTTTGTTTACTTCCAAATAATCCTGTGAGTTCTAGTTTGGCAGGGATGCTGAGGATTGATTCTTTAGATTCCTCTAGAGGAGGGTTCCCTCTAGAGAAGAAATGTAGGGTAAGTTTAGTAGCTGTTATCACATACTATGGGGTGCAGAATGACACTGTAGCATTATAAACTATAACATATTTTTTTTAAAAATTCACTATATTGAATATTCGTCCTTGCTTCTTGATGTGACTAGTCTGCAGGAGGTATTTTATATGAGAAAGCATTCAAAAAATGGCCCACACCAACCCAGAATAAAATGTAAAATGTTGTATGATGCTAAAGAAAGGGTTAGTCTGGGATTTCCTAATATTAAATTGTATTACAGGTTGAGAGTCCCTTATCTAAAATGCTTGGGACCAGAAGTGTTTTGGATTTTGGATTTCTTTGGATTTTGGAATATTTGCATATACAGTACATAATGAGATACCATTATCATTACAGATGAGACCTAAGTCTAAACATGAGGTACATTTATGCCTTGTGTACACCTAATACACATTACTTGAAGGTAATTTTACACATTTGTTTCTATTTTTTATAATTTTGTGCAGGAAGCAAAGTTTGTGTACAATGAAATATCATGAAAGATAGGTGTCACTTTCTCAGCCATCCACATGGACAAACAGATCAAGCCAGAGATATCCCTAGAAGCCAAGATGACAAGACTTAGACTATCGCACTTTAGACACATCATGAGAAGGCATGAATGACTGGAAAAGACAATAATGTTAGGAAAGGTGGAGGGAAGTAGAGAGGAAGGCCACATGCTAGATGGATGGAATTTATTAAAGAGACCACGAATGTGAGTTTACAGGAGCTGGATAGTGCAGTAGAGGACAGGGGCCCCTGGAGATATCTCATCCATAGGGTCGCCATGGGTCGAGATTGACACGAAGGCAGTTAACAACAACAACAAATGTGTGTGGCAAGGGTAACCCCCCTGATCACATTTTGCCAAGAAAACTGCATGATACATTTGATTTGACTTGAAGGCACACAACAATGATGACGATGACAACAACAACAACAATGTGTACAGGAGCCCTGGTGGCACAGTGGTTAAATGCCTGTACTGCAGCCACTCACTCATAGAATAGAAGGTTGTGAGTTCAATACTATCCAGGGCTCAGGCTAGACTCAGGCCTGCATCCTTCCGAGGTCGCTAAAATGAGTACCCAGCTGTTGGGGGGCAATGAGCTTACAGTTGTAAACCGCTTAGACATCCCATAGTGTGATATGAAGCGGTATATAAATGAAGCTGCTTTGCTTTGCTTTACAGGGGGAGTGTGGGTGGAGGGGTGTTAACAGCCATTTAAAAACTGGAAATTGATTTCTAATACTTCTGATTTTAACAAAAAGGGTGTGGTGTGGCCTATAGTGGAACAAGAGAGTAGAAAATTTGCACCTGTTGACTAAAAATGTTCTGAAGGACAGTCATATATAGGGTATCTAATAGTAAAAGGAGCTAAAGGGGTAAGGGGGAGAGAGAATGAGAAATCACTCATTTTATGAAAAGATCACTACATGCACCTCTAGCAACAGAAATAATATTTGAAAATATCCATACAGTGGTCAAAAAGCAGGTTTCTCCAGCACTGCAAAACCCTAAGGAGATTCTTCACAGTTTGGGGCTTACTCTGTGTAAAAAAAAGAAATGAATGTTGTTTTTAGTTTTTGTTTTGTTTTTGCATAGAAAACAACATTTTTTTTGTACAGAAGCTAATACTTCTGCTTAGGAAGCTTCTTTTCTGCATGGAAAACCTTTTCTGTAAAGAAAATAACATTTATGAGCAGAACATAAGTTTTCTGCACAGAAATGTAAAGACAAGGCAGTGGTGCAGGCTAAGAGGACAATTCTGTTGCATATTAAAATAGCTTGAACATTAGTCTTGTTTCAGTGGTTTAGAGACCTGCTAGATGCTGAGCAACCCTTGGTCATGAAGCAATGAAATCTGTGGATGTGTTCTCAATCAGTTCAACAGTTTTAAAGTGTCAAAAACCTTGATACAGACAGGTTAAGAAAAAGCCACAGAAAGGGGTACTGTGAATTGCAATCGCTAATAGCAGAATGCAGATTAGTTGCTACCTAACTACTTTCCCATGATTTCTAACTCCCTAGATGAGGGGTGGACAATTGAGGGCCTTCAGTTGTTGTTGGTTTACATGTCCTATGATACCTTATCATTGGCTTTGCATGTGCCATAGTACCTCACCATTGGCTATGGATATAGATTATTATTTTTTGTATGGATAGTTATCCCTAAATATCCCAATTTAGGATAACTATCAGAACATTTGGACCCATTATGCTCTTCTTAGCATCTTTCTTAGCATGGCATTTCCCATGGTTCCTAATGCTGTGGATACAAATAAACCATATTATTATTATTATTATTATTATTATTATTATTATTAGTGTCTGCAATTGCCACTGCCATCCAAATAATTTAGACTACAGCCACAGTGAAAAGCATCCAGAAAGCTAGGGAGTAATGTGGGTCCTGCTGCTATAACTGTGGACCACTAGCACAACTGTAGTTAGGCTAATGTTGGCTAGGAAAAGAGAGTGGGCTAGCTGGAGTGGTGGCAAATTAACCTGGTAATATGAAAGCCTATTGCAGCTAGCTTCAAACATTGAAGTGGTCTGGAACCAATAAATAATGGGTTCAAGGGAATACCTTGAATTCATCTTTCTGACCCATCTCTGTTTTAAAGCTTGGTGCCAACACACAGTCAATGATTTCTAGTAGCTGGCCAAAGTCTTGATGACATGACAAGAAAACACTTACTACTCCCAGCTTTGAGCATTTTGCAAAACAACTTCATCACAGAAGCCTGAACAGATTCATCATTTGGCAAAAAACAAAGTGCTCATTCTAACTGGATTCTTCGTGTCTGCTGTCATGAATAACACAACTTATTTGTGCTTGTTTTCCCTCATCTTTGGTATTGTGCAATCCTGGCAGGCTTCAGACTGCAAATCATAATTCCTCTAATTCAGTCTGTGTTAGGGTTACACTCCCCATAAAGATGCAGGTTTGCAGTTTGGAGGTGCTGCTGGACTCAATTTTACAACTGGAGGTCTAGGTTTTTGCAGTGGCCAGGAGAGCTTTTGTACATTTACATCTTGTGCACCCACTGTGCCTGTTCCTTGAGGCACCCAATCTGGCTATGATGGTACATGCCTTAGCTGCATCCAGTTTGGGCTACTGTAATACACTCTACATGGGACTGTCTTTGAAGAGCGTTCCAAAACTTCATCTAGTTCACAGAATTGCAGCCGGAGTGATAATTAGGACAGGTTGCATACCACTCCCCTGTTACACCACCTCCAGTAACTTCCAGTTTGTTTCCTGGCACAATTCAAAGTACTGGTTATGACCTATAAAGCCCTATATTCCTCCCTTCTAAGCTATCTGTCTGACTGTATCTCCCAATATGAGCCTTCCCAGGCCATGGGATTATCAGGAGAGGCCCTTCTCTCAGTCCCACCACTATCACATGCACAGTTGGTGAGGATATGAGATATGGCTTTTTTGGTGGCTGCTCTAGGACTCTGGAACTCCTTTATGAAGGAGGCCAGAATGCCCCCCCTACTATCCTTCCAACAACAGGCAAACCCCTTTAAAGCAGGAAACTTTAAAGGAATGAGCTAAAGGGTGCTGTAGTGTTTTAAACCTTTTTTAAAAAATACCTTTTTTACCTTTTTAATTATATTCTATTCTTTTTAACTGTAGGTTTGAATTGTTTTAATACTGTGAATAGTTTAATTCCATTGTAATGTTCACTTTTTGTTTTGTTTTTACATGTATTCATTTTTAAATAGTAAGCCACCTTGAATCCCAATTTTGGAAGAAAGGTAGGATACAGATAAATATAACAGCAGCAATGACTTTTGGACTATGATTCCCAGACTCTCCAGACAACATGAGATGTTACCTGATGACAACCCGTACCATCCCTGATCATCAGCCATGATGATTGGGGATGACAGGAGCTGCAGATCATAAAGCCAGTTCTTCTAGCATTATGCAGCTCATTTCAAACACAAGATGAATAGCTAGTTGTTCGATAAAATTCACAGCATTGTTTTCTTTTCCTAGAAAAGTGTTTGTATTTTTGGCCAGATAAGAACACAGCTTAAGTATACTTAGGGCAGAAAACATTTTAAGCACATTTAAAAGGCAAATCTCCTACATCTTCTAAAAATAAAACTGTAAGTATAGCGTAACTTTTTAAAAAACAGACAGAATTAATAAAAATAATTTATTAGAGAACCTGTTCCCATAGTCAGGGGACCATGCACCTAACCCACATAGGCGCCACATTAACCTCTCCATGGCTGCCATTGCCCCTGTTCACATTTCCTTATTTACTGGCACAATGGAGGATGGTGGATCCCAACTCAGTGAATTTTTTTGAGTTTTTCTGCAAAGTTTAAAGGAAATGTCCAAGTCTCTGGGCATATTGGGTTCAAAATCCAAGGCAAACTCACTGCCCCACTCACATGGCAACCACCAGTACCACTGCACCTAAGACCACTGGCAAGCTACGGGTGGTCCCTTGTGCAGTGGTTGGGAAGCAGCTGTTGCCACCACAGGAAGAAAGGAACTGAAATACACACCCTCATTACTTCCCACTGTCTAGGGAAGGAGCCTGGGAAGTGGCACGTACCATATTGATCCACCCAATGAAAGGCAGAATTTGAAAAATGTTCCTTTTTTATATATTTTTGATTTAATATATTTTTAAGGGGGGGGTATTTGTTGTTGATTGTATGGGTGTATTTTTTAACTGTAAGCTGCCTTGACAGACTTGGCTAAAGGCGGGGTATAAGTAAAGTTTTATTATTTATTTATTATTATTCCTTTTTCAACTCCTGCAACACCCCCAGGTATTAGAATGCTCCAAGACCTCCAGCCATTACTAGTGGGAGCTGCGGAGGTCAGGCAGAAACCCAGTGGGCTTACTGAAATTACCAGTGGTGGCTCAATATGATGAAATTGCTTTGCAGATATTCCACTAACTCCTAATCCATGCATGGACATAGAGCGTTAGCAGAGTGAAAACTAGAGAGGGCTCCTGTGCCTTCAATGGTTATGCAGATAAGGGAATTTCAGCATGTATTGCTTTTTGCATGACAAGCAACACCTGATCAAATTCCCTCCTCTCCATATCCATTTAAGAAACAGACGCCCTGTCTAGTTTTCACACTGACAACTCTAGTGGACAAAGTGCAGCCTCTCTAGCTTTTGTGGTCCCAAAATGTCACTGAATGCCCTCTTTGGGACATGAGAGCTGTTTTTAGCAAACCTACCCACAAGCTATTTTATGGAAGGCCTTTTTTAAAAAAAGCAATCAGAAAGTAATTCCCAGGTCACTTTCCTTGTAAAAAAAAAGGAGAAAAAAAAAGGGGGGGTTTTCTTTGCTGGACTTAAAATGGCCAGAGGGTAGTGTGGTTTTAAAAAATGCCTCCTGGGCCTGCTCTTGGGTATTCAGGGCATTTGGGAGCAAAACGTACATGTTTACAGGGGTTTGGAGTGGGGCAGCCCTTTAAAATATCCTGGGCCTCCAATCCTTGCCCAATCCTGGATAAAACAATATGTTTATATAATATAAGTGTCTCGGGGAAGGCCATTGTCTGTTTTCCCAGTGATGTGTAGGTACGTGCAAAATTGTAAGGCTTGAGATGATTGCTAAGCTCTGCTTTTCACCTCAAAGCTCATTTCCTACTTGTTTCTGCTTCAGATTGCAAGCTGTTCGTTTTTTGTTTTTGTTTTTTAAAAAATACTTGCATGTCTCTATGTGCACTTTTCAATGGGCATATGTTTCTGTTTGTTTATTTGAAATGCATACATTTTCGCCCACAAGTGAAAAATATGTTTGTGTGCATTTTCTCAATATTCACATTTTCCAAACACATTTTTGACTCAGACTCAAGTTGCTTCAGATACTCAACTTGGACTCAACTCAGCAATAAATGATGCCTTGACTTGACTTGACTTGCAACTTGTATATTTTTAGTGACTAACTTTATGGCATCATTCACTTTGAGCAGCAGACAAGAGCATGGGTGTGTTTCTTGGTGGGGAGCAGTAAATGTGTTAGGCAACGGCCAAGGTTGTACAAATTTGAGAAGCCAATGGATTTTTCATTAGTCCCTATTGACAGGCCAGAAAGTCCCTGAAAACCTCAAATGTGGTATATCTTGTTCTAATTATGCAAAACATGGGGGAATGAAAGGACTACTGTATGGATAGAGAGCGCCAGTGTGGCGTAGTGGTTTGAGCATTGAGCTATGCCTCTGAAGAACATCATACAAATCCCTGCTTGGCCATGAAATCCACTGGATGACCCTGAGTAAGTCACACTCTCTCAGCCTCACAGGATGGCAATAACAAGCCCCCTCTGAGGAAACTTGCCAAGAACAACCTGTAATAGGTTTGCCTTAGGGTCTCCATAAGTTGGAAACAACTTGAAGGAACACAACAACAACAAGAACAACAACAACAACCAGGGTAGAATTGTGCAGAAAAATCCAGTACCAAGAGCAAATTGATCAACCATTTTGTTCCCTTCCTTAAATTGGTACACCAGTTTTAAACATAGACAGCAGCTGTGGCAACACATGTTTGACAGATAAACAAGGCTTGTTTTATCCTGAAGACTTATCTTCAGCAAAATGTCAATGCGAAACAGGGTTTTTTTGCCAGTTACCATCACATCTTGGAGAAAGAAGCTCATCAATAACATTGATTGCTGCAGCTGCAATCTTCAAATCCCCTCACTAATTTAAATGAGCACATTTGGAGCACACTGGAAGACAGAGCTAGGTGGGTGACCTTTCAATTGCTAAATTAATATCTGCACCTGATCAATGCAGCTTCCTGTTGTGCCAGGTGTGAAAAAGCATACTGAATTAAATTTAAGAAAAAATGTTCCACATTCCACAATGCTTCCACCTGAAGTGTATCAATCTAAATTATTTTCTTAGGTGAGTCTCATTCAGTTTTAATTCTTTATCTGTATTTCTCTATGGAGCCCTTCTGAACAGACTAGGCTCTACGGCAGGGGTAAGGAACCTGTCCCCTTTAAGGGCCGAGGGACTTGAGCTCCCAGAAGCCTCAGCCATGTTGGCCAACAGTCCCATGTTGGCCAATAGCTCCTGGGATTCTGGGAGCTGAAGTCCCTCGGCCCTTAAAGGGGACAGGTTGCCTACCCCTGCTCTACGGTCTGATCTGTACTGTAGAAATAATCCAGGTTAACACCACTTTAACTGCCATGGCTCCATTCTAGGAATTCTTGGGATTTGTAGTTTTTGCGTGGCACTAGAGCTCCAGCCTCAATATGACATCCCTTCAAATATTTAAATATGGGCTATCATGTCACCCCTTAACCTTCTCTTCTCCAAGCTAAACATACCCATCTCCTTAAGCCACTTCTCAAGCTTGTTTTCTGCTACTCCAGAGACCAGGGAACAGAGGAATGGATTCAAACTACAGGAAAACAGATTCCACCTAAACATTAGGAAGAATTTTCTGCCGGCAAGAGCTGTTTGACAGTGGAACACGTTGTCTCAGAATGTACTGGAGTCTCCTTCTTTGGAGGTCTTTAAGCAGAGGCTGGATGGCCAGAATGCTTTCATTGTGTCTTCCTGAATGGCAGAGGGTTGTACTGGATGACCAGTTGTCTATCTTCCAACTCTATGATTCTATGTATCATTTATAGCAAGGGTGGGCAACTGCACAGGCACAGTTTTCACCTTTTATCCCCTCCCTGGTGTGGGCCACATGGATGTGTCCCAGGCCAACCAGAGTGATTCCACATCATGCTGAAAATTAGATGTTTTCTGAGGATTTGCAGGACAGTGAGGAGAGCAAACTGCTACATTGTTGCAGCAGTTTCAATATTTTGGGGGGTAACTTTATTGGGGTTTTTGGCTTGATACTCAGGGGAAAAACCCTCAGGGATCCAGAGAACCTGTGGACTACATGCAGCTAGATAACCACACTCTTCTACCCCAATTTATATGGAATCCATTAACTGCGTAAAAGCATGCTTGTATGCATTTTTAAGATGCACTTTTCAAGTGGATATATCTCATCAGATTTTTCTTTTCAAAATCCTGAACTGTATGTTTCCAAAGAAGGTCTAGTTCACATCTGAAAAGCCAAGCAAAAATAAACAGTTGGGTTCCTCTTACTTCCCTGATAACCTGTGATCCATGCACACATGATAAATGTAGAATTGTACACATGAGGAGTGTCCATAATTGAGGACCATCACCCACGCACCCCACACTGTAGCAATTGCTTTTGCTTATTAGAAAAAGGCAACTTTGGGCCTTTGCAGACTGCTAGAAATAGTTCAAATTGAGTCCACTTTAAGGGTTAGGGTTAGGGAATCATGGGAACTGTATTTTACTTTGGCACCAGAGCTCTCTGATAGAGAAGGCTCAATGTTTCAGAAAAAAAAAATTCCCATGATTCCCTAGCACTAACCCTAACCCTTAAAGTGGAGTTTGCACTATTTCTGGCAGTCTTATTTTGTGCTTTGCACTGATGACTTTCTCTTCCTCCTGTCGTCTGTGAACAAGAGCAGACAATGCCAGAGAGAACAAGTAGGGACAGATCAGACTGACAATTCCTTTTTTTTTTTTTTTTTTTTGTGGTATGGAAAAGCAAGACGCTGCAGTAAGGATGAGTAGGCCGCCATGGGAGCACCTTCTTCTCCAGAGCACAGAACAAAATAAGGCCTAGAAGCTGCCGTCTAGTTGCAATAATTTGGTTAACTGTCAAAATTATGAAGCCACTACAGGCATGAGGGTGGAAGAAATGTTGTTTGTAGGGCAGTGTATGAATTAATACTCAAAAAGCTTCATAAATGAGTTAATGTGGCAAAATGTGTGTTAAACCCAATTGCTACTCTCAACTAGAGTAGATTTATCGAATAAAGGGAACTTACTTAAATGTTGGCTTATTAACTTTTATTGAATCTCTGGTGCAATGGTTAGAATATTTTGGAGATTCAGGTTCAACTGGCCCTTGAAACATGAACATCACTGGATGGTTTGGACAGTCACCTCCTCTCAGACTGACTTACCTCACAGAATTACTGTGAGAATAAAATTAAGAGGAAGAGATCCATATATGCCACTTTGAACTCAGTAGGGGAAGGCAGGATATATATATATAACTCATAAAGTAAAACAAATCTGGTGTATACTCAATACATTCACATGACAGCTTTACCACATACTTGATTAACAATAACAACCAAGTTGGCCATAAATCAATTCATTATTCCCATCCCTTTCTTTTACAGCAGACAGGTGAATTGACCCTGTTGCTTGTTGCTTCATAGGCCAGCTCAACATCCTTCTCCATTTAAGGACATATGAATCAGTACTGGACAGCTACATTGAATAAAGTCACATCTGTAAAATGATAAGAAAAAAAGTCTACTTTAATGTAGACCCTGAATTTTGGAAGAAATGTAAAAGATGAACTAATGTGTAGCAAGTCTGTAAACACCCAGCATTTGCAAGCTTTCACAAGTTAACACACATAATGGAGAGCTAGTACCACATGAGGAAAAAAGATGAAAGCCACTGTCATAAGGCACTATTAAGTCTCTTTTTTTGTCAAAATTACACAAGAGACATAAAAGAAAATGGAGATCAAACAAACAAGAGAGACAGACAATACATAGATGAATTGCTTGTATCTAGCAACAACAAAATACGAGCTTCTAGCACGAGAATAACACGAAGTCCATACACACCCGCTTGTGCTTCTTTTATTTTCAACAAGTTACCTAGACATTATTTTCTCAGTCAATAATGGTTGTCTGCCTCAAACACATAAAAGTGCTGTTTTCCTCCACCTGCTGTCCACAGAGCTATGTTATTGATTCTCATCACATAATATAGGAAAGATAGAGCACAAAGAACACAATGTTGTAGTATAAGAACTCACTGAGCACTCTTCAAAGATTTGTTTCTTTGATATCTCAAAATCAAGGGGGATAATAACACATAGAAGCTTTTTGCACTCTTAAATAATACGATCTGGTTTAAAATTTAAAGCGGGCGGCATCCTGATGTTATCAGAAGAATTTAGCTGCCAAAACCGCCGCCTGTATCCATCCCGATTCATCCCTGTTCGCAGGGGTTCTCAGAGTGGCTCTTTTCAAAGCCGGAAGTTTTCTGGCTTAAGAAAATGGCCACCAGAGTGGCCCTGGGAAGGGGGATGGACCCAGGCTGGACATGGGTGGAAATGTTGGTGGCTAAATCCTTATGATAATATCAGGATGCCACTCACTTTAAATTTTAAACTGGATCAAGTACGTCATATTATTTAAGAGTGCGATAAGCTTGATAGTTTTTGCAACCGCCAAGGTAAGCATCACAGAGAACCTAATACTGTTAATGGGCCTAGAAGCACCTATTCACAGCATGAACCAAAAGCTGGTATCAGAAAGGATGACTAGTGGTCGATAATGGTTCATTTGCTTAATAAATGTAGATACCCTCAGCCTCCACTGGTACATGAGCCATACTTACGGGTAGTTATACTGATTTGCAGTGTACACTTTGATCTATTTGTTTGCTTTATCATAGAGTAAATTCAAGAATTCTAGTAAACATAAAATATGTTAAGTTAGGACAAACTGAGTACAAGACCCTAACCTTCAGCTAAAAACACATTATTTGTAGATGAGTGCTCACTTTCATTCATGATAGCCACAAGGAGACAGCACAACATTATCTCATTATCTTTTTGCTGTTTTGTGTCTTCAAGTTGACTCTGACTTATGGCAACCCGATCATAGGGTTTTCCTGACAAGATTTATTCATAGGAAGTTTACCATTGCCTTTCTCTGAGGCTGAGAAAGTGTGATTTGCCCAAGGTCACTCAGTGGGGGACCAGGGATTTGAACTCTGGCATCTCAGAGTCCTAGCCCAATACCCAAACCACTACACCATGTTGGCTCCATTACCACATACACTGCTGATCAAGACTCAACTAGAACATTGTAACATGGATGATCTTGGTGGGCAAATTCCACTCCAACTTAGAGCCATCCCTCATCTTCTCATCAATATAACAATCCTGTACCATGAGTGTTAAATTATCTCTTTCCACCTGAATTGCTTGGGCTCACAAGAATGCTCACAAGGGGTGAGAAATCCCCCAGATAGGAATGATTTTCTGGTCAAATCATCTGTCTGTGAGTGGTGTTGCAAAAGTGTAATATTTCAAAATGCATAGGGTGACATATTTATCCACTCCTTCTCCACAATCCTCACAGCAACCCTGTGAAGTTGATCACATTAAGAGATATTGACTTACTCAAAGTCACACATAGCTTTATGACTGATTGGGAATTTGAATCAGAACTCACCAGTCCTAATGCTAAATTGTTACTACCTAGATTGCTCTTATATAAAATGTAATTCCCAGGCTTCCACAATACTACAGAGTGACTGAGAATGAATCCAAAATGAGATTATGCAGATGTAGGGGAGAATTTTGTTAAGTGAGATCAGATAAGACTGAACTTTAAGAGACAGAAAAGAAAGAATGTATTACAAAACCCAGCTTGGTTATGATTTTTGTGTACTGTTTGGAGTGGGGGTAGATATAAATTATAAACTGTTTTTTTTTTTTTTTTTTTGCTTTTCACTATTTCATTCTACACTCTGCAGCATATCGTAGAGTGTGTATACAATGTAATTTTTTCCTTCAGTTCCCCCTCATTTTATTCCATATTTCTCTTCTCACTCTGCCTTTACAATGTTGTAAAAAATGTTCTCCCTGTCCTCCCCTTCTTATGCACATTACTAGCTTCCCTTCTACATGCAGCAATTTAAATAGGAAAATTACTTATGCCCCAGCCAATTTAACAATGGTGCCAAATAATTCATTGACCTCTGAGGCTGTTTATACACAGGAAAGTCCATTCAATACAATCTGTACCAGTTTTGCCACACAGCTGCATAACCACACTATTAGTCCCCTGGCTGCTCTATCTAACTCAGGGGTAGGCAACCTTTCCCCTTTAAGGGCCGAGGGACTTCAGCTCCCAGAAGCCTCAGCCATGTTGGCCAATAGTCCCATGTTGGCCAATAACTCCTGGGATTCTGGGAGCTGAAGTCCCTCGGCCCTTAAAGAGGAAAGGTTGCCTACCCCTGTTTTAAAATATTATTTTAACTGCACATTTCACAGTTACCTAGAAGCCATCCTTTTCTCCATCAGTGGCCTTATTTTGGCTATACGTTTCTGTCCTGCCTTGACAAATGTAGAATCTAGGGCAGTGATGAAATCGCCAGACAACACAGGCATTGTAGTCCAAAAAATAACATTTCCAAGTTCTGGTTATAATAACTAAAAGTTTAAGGCAGGGGTAGGCAACCTTTCCCCTTTAAGGGCCGAGGGACTTCAGCTCCCAGAAGCCTCAGCCATGTTGGCCAATAGTCCCATGTTCGCCAATAGCTCCTGGGATTCTGGGAGCTGAAGTCCCTCGGCCCTTAAAGGGGAAAGGTTGCCTACCCCTGGTTTAAGGTCTCAGACTTTCTGGAATATCTATATATGTCAGCCATGAATTAGGAAGATATCAGAGAGTTTGGCAGAAAAATGTACGTTCTTGGTTTTCTACATCACTCCTCCATGCTCCTCCTGCTATCCCATCCTATGCCTGTTTTGTAATGCTTCCCACACTTGTACTGTTCCTGAAGTGACACAATCAAGCAAAAATAATAACCACTCAGTGGAAAAAAGTGGAAACAGCAGTCAAAAATTAAGATGACCAGGAATGGGAGGGGCAGCTATGAAAGAACTGGAAAAGATACTGAAGAGCGAAGACATATAACTGAGCACTAAAGTCAGAATCATTCAGACCATTGTATTCCCAGTTACCATGTACAGATGTGAGAACTGAACAGCGAAGGAAGCAGACAGAAAGAAAATCAACTCATTTGAAATGTGGTGTTGGAGAAGAGAACTTAGGATACTGTGGACAGCCAAGAAGACAAATACATGGATTCTTGAACAGATCAGACCATCTCCTTGGAAGCTAAGATGATCAAGTTGAGACTATCATACTTTGGCCACATCATGAGAAGTCATGGGTCACTGGAAAAGACAATAATGCTAGGAAGGGTAGAGGGTAGAAGAAAGAGAGAAAGACCACAAACCAGATAGATAGACTTGATCAGGGGGGTTATGGGCAAGGGCTTGCAGGATCTGGGCAAGATAGTAGAGGATAGGGAGTCTTGGAACTTTATCACACGGGGGAAATCAGGGGTTTAAAGATTCATTATCCCACCATTTCCCATGATCGAGTGAAAGATTTTCACATGACATCGCGATTAAAGAGCAATTATCCTGTCAATAGGCAATATCATTTTGTTGCTGTTTATTGTCAGTTTATTGCTGGGATAATGGCTCTTTAATCGTGATGTCGTGTGAAAATCTTTCATTCAGTCATGGGATAATGGCGGGATAATGGATCTGTAAACTTCTGATTTTCCCCGTGTGATAAAATTCTTGGAGATGTCTCATCCACCGGGTCACCAAGAGTCAGAACTGACTCGAGGGCAGCTAACAACAACAAGCAATGGAAGAGAGAGAAAAAGAAAATAATTAATACATGGTTTATTTCTTTTCTTTTCTGCAAACCCAGACCTGCTTCCTCTTTTTCACTCTTTTTCACATCAGTTAAAGCTAGCTGGCATTTTCTAATGTGAGGGCATATAATATATGTAATCCATGAACTGGGTTAAAGCAGATTAACAAAGGATAGGCTAAGGAAGTAAGTGGGTACCTTAGGTTGACTTAATGGCAGTCAGTAAATGTAGGGCAGAGAGTTTCATGGCAAAACTCATTATCAACAATAAGAATATAGATATAGAGATATAGAGACAGACTGTCCTTCATGAAAACAAATCCCTGCTCAATATGATTAAGACGATGATTTCACAGTAGATACTTAATAGGACCTACCACTTTTATGTTGTTCCTAGGCTAGGATGCCTTACCACTAGACAGATATCTCAGGTGAGGGAACTGATTGTGAAAGGCCAATTAATTCATAATTGCATTTTTTGCTTCCTGCTTGTGGGAAAGGAGCTTAAGGAATGGCCACTTTGGTACCAAAATACTGTAATCAGCCTTTGCAATGTATGTGGCATAGAGGATACAGATGAACCTTTGCAATTCTGCCTCAAACAGGACAGTATCTGATCCAGCCCTCTCCCTTGATCCACCCCTGTACTTATTGTAGAATCACTGATTTTTTTTTCTTTCTTAGATAAAACAAGCCTTATAAATTAGCTCCTATCAGTGTGAATGTACAAGGATGAAAACTTTTTAAAAAATCTTCCTTTCCAATAAATACTTTCTAAATACTTTCTTTCTAACCATTGTGCTCACAGCTAGGTGGATAAAACATAGCCTCTGGCCTGCTGGAAGTTTATTACTTCTAACATCTTCCTGTCAGAAGAGACTCTCCCTCTTACATGACAGTACAGAGAGGAGAAAAGCTTTGCCTGCTGGGTGTCACCTGATCATGAAATGAACCAGCTAAAAGTACCTTCTCCAGGTCAACTGCTACTCTGTATCTTTGCTAGAAGAAGAAATAGCACAGTTCTTTTCTGTCTACCATGATGCTTATAAGGCTGAGTTATCAGGCAGGAGAATTCTTCAAATTTACCAAGAAGCATGAAAGCCAAATTCTAGGAAGGGTTGCACCAGAGGGCATCATTTCAAGTATTTACCATCAGTTATAAAAGAACTCTTTTGAAGATAGCACAAAATCCTCCAAAATAAACTAGCTGGCTGTTTTCCTCCTCCTCCTCCTCCTTTTATGAACAGACTTAGGATTCTATAAGTTCCTTGCCAAATGCTATATCTCTGGCCCATATCTACTGCATTTTCCATTTATAATTTCATTTGTAATTAGCTAATCTTTTGGCAGAAAATTACCCAGTGCCAGTGATGTCACTACGGTTGGTGTCACCCAGTGTGGTAACTCATAGTGTCACCCCCCCCCCCCCAAAAAAAAGAGGATGTCTGGTCATACTGTCGCAGCCACCAGAAAACCCTATGATAGGTTTGCCTTAGGGCCCCTATTAATTGGAAATGACTTTAAGGCACACAACAACAAGTAACCACTCCTGTTGAATGTTTGTCTGTGACTCACCTGTTAAAGCCACAGAACTCTGCACAGCAATTTCCCTCATGCCAGAAAACTCTTGCCCAGAGCAAAATGTGTATTTTAAATTCTCTCTTTCTCTTCTTTAAACAACCCAGCCATTCCCATGAGGCCTTTGTGGTAATTTCATATTGTTGTTTTGTGCCTTCAAGTCCTTTCCAACTTATAGCAAATCTAAAGCCTCCTTTTCCAGGACATGTCATACTTTTCAACCTTTTGTCCAGAAGAAATCTCAAAATGTCTTCCCTTTTGAGCATGACTGAGGGGCTTTGCAGACAGGTGGCCGTGGGCCACCCTGAGAAGTGGAGGATTGGGGCTGAGGCTGCCCCACGCCTTGCCCCCCAATCCACCTTTTTGGAGCCTGGGAAAGGAGCGCTAAAATAGCACTCCTTCCTCAAGCCCCAAAAGGGCACTGGAAGAGCCATCGTGCATCTCTTCTGGCTCAGCCTGTACAGAGGCTGGGCCGGGAGGACGTCATCGGAGCACTCCCCATTTTGAAGGAGTGGCAGGGGAGAGGAAAGGAGCAAGGAGGAGGAGGAGGAGCTGGGTGGAGACTGGTTTTTTGGCACCCCCCTGAAGATACTTCACATGGAAACCCCGTGATATGATTTCCTCTTAGGGCCAGCATCAGTCAGAAGCTACTTTTGAAGGCACACCACCACCACCACAACAGGATTTTGCTGAGATAATAAATACCTGCCCTCTGCTCAGAGAGTGACCCAATGTCCTAACCACAATGTAGAGCAAAGCACCTTGGAAATGTAGGACATGCAGTGACATTACTAGGAGGATGCAGGGACATGACCCATATAGAGTGACACCCCAGAGGGGGGTGACACCTGTTTGCCCCACCACTGCCTCAAGGAGGGGTGGGGCGGGGGGCAACCAGGTGTCACCCCCTTCTGGGGTGTCACAAGATGTGGTCCGCGCTCCCCCGCAACCCCTAGTGATGCTACTGCCTATATCAGGAAGCAAACTCTCTTGCCATGCAAAGAAGCAGACAAAATAATAAACAGACCTGCTCTATGAAGATGTCTGAACAACTGTACATTGGGAAACTGCAAGCAGAACTAACCGCAGTAACCTTAACGTTCCAGGCTTTTACGGAGCTTGGAAGTAACTTATTACAAATATTGCATTACTAGTAAACAATATGGTCTTTACAATAATAAAGGCATTAAGCTACATTATGATTGCAACTTAAGAAGGGTTGACTTCACTCCTTTTGCAAGGCAGCTGTAACTTTGTAATTTTTATAAATAAGATGATGAGACCCCATCGAGAGCATTTGTGGCTGAAGAGTGGGTTATAAATACTCTAAAAAAAATAAGAATCATGGGCATTCATGTTCTGGTTCATGCTGAGCCTCATACAGATGGAGTATTTTGTCAGCAGCTAGCAGCATTCAGTTATTTTTAGAAGTAACTTAATTATCTATTTTAGTTATTTTTAAGTATCAGGAATGTGAAAATCTAATTTTGGAATTGCAACTATAATGATAACTAACCACTATGGGGATTTGGAATTATAATGGGAACCTTTTTGAAAAGTAATTTTCTGAGCTATAGGCTCCTAGGAAGAAATACTAAGCTGTCATGCTGGAATACAATTTTCACAGATGTGAATGAAAACTGGAGGAAAGAGGGATTTTCAGCAGGAATTTGCATAATGAGCAACACCTGCTAAAATTTCCCTCTTCTACACAATTTTTAAAGGCACAGAAACCATGTCTTCTTTTTCACCTGCCAAACCTAGTTTCTCTCCAAGGTAATGAAAGCCTCTCCAACTACCAAGTAAGAGAGTTTTAGTCATAACATCAAGATATAAATTTGCATGCAATGTAGGAATGCAAATTCTTTTCTCATTTTTTTTTCTTGCAGGAAACAAGTAATTTTAGCAATGTTTTCTGTTTCCTCTGAAAGAAAGTCCTTAAAAACTACACTTTGGGTAGACTGCTTACAGTACAGGACTTATTCTGTTTGCATATAATATTTTTTATTGCTGTTTTCTGTGCCAAAAATACTGTTTTCTGCACAAAACCAAGGTATGATTTTCCCCCCATAAAATAAACCCTACACTGTGAAGATTCTCATCAGTGCAGAATTCTGCTCATCAGAGTATTTTCAATGCTTAAGAAACACATTTTCCACACCAATAATAATAATAATAATAATAATAATAAAATTTATTTTTATTCTGCCCCTCTGAGATCAATTGGGGTGGCTAACAAATATTAAAATTAGAATACATCAAACCTCAAAATGTGTGAATATTGCTTCCATCTCTAATGTGAGGTATATGTGGCATGTACAAATGAATATTCCAAGAAGTGAAATGCTGTAAAAGAAAACCCCAACACCACCAATTCCATTGGTGCTGTCAAGCCAACACTAGTGATACTGTTTAGCTGAACTGAATTTAGATGTGGATTTAATTATTTCTAGAGGATTTAATTGTTTAGTATTTTATAGTGGACTAAGGCCTGAATCCTATTGAAGGTCTAGATTGAAGTATTAATTAATTAATTAATTAAATATTCTGCCTTATATACAAAATAGATCTACTGAATAAACGGGGTTTACCTTGTGCAGACTCATCATGTAATAATTAATGTAATGGCCTACTGTAGTTGGAACTGTCAATAACAGAGATGGGAACTGTGTGATAGTTCAGATAGTGGACTGTAACTTCCAGCAATCTCTAGGCAACATAGCCAAAATTGAAGAATACTGGAGGCTGTAATTCAACAACATCTAAAGGGTCATTCACATCCCACCCATGACCAAGTGAATTCAGGACTGAGTATTTTACATTGTGCAAAATTCTCAATTGCTCCTAATCTCACAATCCAATAACATGAAAAGTGAAAAAAACTGAGAAAGGAAGATAATGGAAAGAGGCTATATCAAGGTAGACACCAGTGAGAAAAAAACTCTCAAAAACTACTGACAAAGTATTAGAGAGGAACGGGCAAAATAGGTTTTTTAAAATGTTGTTAAGAGAACAGAGAGGTAGCCAAGGTTGCATCCACACTGAAGAATTAAAGCAGTTTGACACCACTTTAACTGCCATGACTCTGTCCTACAGAATCCTGGGATTTGTTTGGTCAGGCATTTGAGCTTGCTAACAGAACAGACTGAATACCTCACCAAACTACAAATCCCAGGATTTTGTAGAATTGAGTCATGGCAGTTAAAGTGGTAAACAAACTACTTGAATTTTGCAGTGTGGATACACCCAAAGTGAATGGTAGGGAAAAAAAGTTTAATGCATATGCTATAGAACAAAAAGATGTAAAGACAAAAGAGAAAAATAGTCAGGCTTAAAAAGAAGGTTAATATTAATAATGGGTGAGCTATCCCCCATGGATCCCTTTTTCATTAGCTGAAGTTTCTTTTGATTTCTCTGAGGTGTCTTAGATAAGAAGACAGCCTTGAAAAGCCAAGAGTAGCCCAGCCCTGCCTTCTTCCCTTCTTCTCCTTAGGGTTCATTCCCACTATGATTTAAAGCGAATTGTTGATCGGATTATATGTGCCTCGATCACACTTGAAACTGTTTCAGAACTGACTGTGCTTGGTTTGAATCGTGGTGAAGCGAGGCAAATGCAAAAAAACAAAACAAAACAAAAAACATTTTTTTTCTGACGATGGATCATTTGGCAGTTCTTTTGAAAAGAATTGATTCCGAAGTGTGTTCAACAAGTGTGAATGACAGATCTGAATCACATTGTATTGGAGGGGAGGGACTAATGGCAGAGGGGGTTAGCAGAGGGGTGTAACCCATCCTGCCTCAGTTTTTTTTGGGAAATCTGTCATTTCCCCCCTCTCAGTGCTGCCCTTGTGCTTTGTGGTGTGACTTGTGGGCACATGGTATATATATTTTTTTTCTATTAAAAATTTAATAGTATATGTGATCCATTGTATTTGCAATACTTGTGTCGCTGAGCTGCAGTCAGCCTGCTTACCCAGCTTGCCACCTGCAATGGCCCCAAGAAGAGAAAAGGCACCAAAGTTTTTCCCCAATACAGAAGACGTCCCTTAACCAGAGAGCAACCAGATGTTCTGCAGCAACAACAATAACAGCCTAGGAGCCAGCTGGAAAAGGAGGAGATGGTAAGCCAGGGTCCCAGGGAAAGCCGAGAGGTAAGGGAAAGCTGAAGACACTTTTTTTTTTTTGCCTGAGAAAACAAAGCTTGGAAAAGTTAGTTTGGGCTACAACTCCTAGAATTCACCAGCCAACAGGCTGGAGCATTCTGGAAATTGTACTCCAAAAAAATAACTTTTCCATCCCTGCAGGCCCTGAAGTAGTGTATAGTGTCCTGCAGCCACCCAAATTAAGGTGCATAGTGTCCATTGCCAGGCAAATTATTTTGGTACATAAGGGAGAAAATCCCAGAAGCACCTCTTCTCTTCCTTAACACTAAATACTGAATAATTTGTTGCCACTTCATGACATCATGATGCTGGATACAGACATGATGCTCCCTCACAGTAGTTCCAACCGAAGGAGAACAGAGTGGAATCAAAGTAAAAGGGAAATGACACAGTATCAGGTAAAGATGAGAAGAAATACTCTTAATCATTGTAAAAGGTAATAACAAATGCCAGAAAAGAGAATAATAAAGGGGATGGAGGATGTTATCATACTGAGTACTGGAAATTGCAGGGGAGGGGGGAAACACAAGCTTTTCTTGATAAACATTAATTGATTTGAAGCAAAACCCAAGTTTACACAAGTTTAATTTAGGGGAGTGCTTTTAAAAATCTTGCCTTTAAAAATAAATATGTACTCTTTTTTTCTGGTTCTTTCTCACTATTCATGCCCTATTTTCAATTGGTACTCCTTTCCAGGCACAGAAAAGAATGGGAGTATTTGCACCCAGCAGGTGGGCTCTTTTCATCATTTGGAAAATGGCAAAGTACAGTTGCAGTAGGTTCCCTGCTGATGATGAGCAAATTGTACGTCAAACCCAGCAAACTGAAGTACAGACTTTTTATCTCCCTGATGAATATCACTTGGGCACTTGTACAAAGTTCTAAGTTTAAAAATAAGCAACCCTCTCATACTGTGTAGCAGGTAAGAAATCTGACTTTAACTCTAAATTGATACATAAGATCATCAGCAACCTGTGATCCAATGTAGGAAGGACTTTTGATCCAGTCATTACAGAATAAACCAAGCCTCCTGGACCATAGGCCACCTGTGTATGAGATTACATTGTGAATAAATCACAACCATAAGTATCACATAATGACTACTTCAAAGATATAGCTGTGTTAGTCTGTAGAATCAGTACATAAGCGAGATCTTGTAGCACCTTTGAGACTAAATGAAAGAAATTGGCAGCATGAGTTTTCGTAGACTTCAGTCTACTTCCTTGGATGCATTTGGTGGAGTGGAGGCCAGGCACAGACATATATATGTGAGGATGTCAATTCAAATTACAAATCTTTTGTGTATGAAAATGAAGTGTCAGGTCCAGTCTTATCAATGGTCATTAATGCACAAAAACATAGGAAACTGGTCTTTGTGCATGGGGATGAACTGGCAGATTCAGTTTTGTAATGAGACTAGCCGATGATGAGGGGAATAGATGAATGTAGGGCACCCCCTATGAGGATGGGGTCAGGTAGTGTTGAAGTGTGTGTAGTGAGTCAGGAAACCATTGTCTTTGTTCAATCCATTGCTGAGGGACTGTAGTTTGTGGATGAATTCCAATTCTGCCGTTTCTCTTTTCAATCTACCTTTGTAGTTCTTTTGTTCGAGGATCACTGTTCTGAGGTCTGAGATGGAATGCCCAGGGAGATTGAAATGTTCTGCCACCGGATTTTGTGTATTCCCATTACTAATGTCTGATTTATGTCCATTTATCCTCTGGAGCAAGGACTGGCCTGTTTGCCCAATGTAGAGTTCTGAAGGGCATTGCTGACACAGTATGGCATAGATCACATTGGAGAATAAGCACATGAAGGCACCCCTAATATTGTGGGTGATGCCATTAGGTTTTGTGATGACATTTCCTGGATAAATGTGTGGGCAGAATTGGTATCTTGGTACCCAAATGGTTCTCTAAAGTAATAGTGATTATCTAATGCTTTTTTTAAAAAAGAGGTCTTGGCTTGGTCATTCAGCAGTAAAAAACATCAGTGTCTACAATATGGTTAGAATACTTTTTCTGGGCTTGGTTTTCAGTGCACTTGTAACTGGCCTTTCCCATTTTTGACCACAGATTTCTAATGACATGATTAAATAGTATTCCATATGAAGGGTGGGCAACACACAATGATCTGCATGTACCTCCTAGCTGTTTGTGCCTCCACCCTCCAAGTTTCCATTGTCATTGCCACCACAATTCTGCTGGAAAACCTGCCAAATATTATTCCTTTTAAAATAAAACAGCAGAAACAAACTCCCATAATCTGCTGGGAAAAAAAGGTTTGTGAGAAATTTCCCAGCAAGATCACTGGGATTTGGACAGTAATAGAAGGCAAGGTGGTCTCTGACAAGTTTTGTAATCTCTGGTAACAGCTTACACACACACACACACACACACACACACACAAAGTCTTTAGGAAACTGATGCTTTTATTCCATATAGGAGTACCCAGAAATCTATATGGCACTGTAAATCCCTTCCTAGGGAGGCCAGAATGACCCCACACTTCCACTGACAGGAAAAGATTTTTTTGTTATTCCAAAAGCCTTTAGGAAACTTAAGGTTTTAAAAGAAACAGCTTTTAAGAGGGCTTGTTGTTGTTGTGTGCTTTCAAGTTGTTTCTGACTTGTCATGGGGTTTTCATGGCAAGATTTATTCAGAGGAAGTTTGCCATTACCTTCCCCTGTGGTTGAGAGCATGTGACTTGCCCTACACTGCTTTTGTGTAGCATTTACATGGCTTGAATTGGGAATTGAACCCTGGCCTCCAGAGTCATAGTCCAACACTCAAACCACCACACCACACTGGTTCTCTCTGGGCCTCGGCAGACGGCTAATAGAGCCGTCTCCGAGGCAGGGAAGGGGAGGGGCAGCCGCACGCTTGGCGCCCCTTCCTCTTCCCGAGGTTGCCCTCGGAGCAGCCGGCCCTCTGCACGGCCAGCGCTCCCAGGGCAACCTCCTGCCGCAGCGTCTGCACACGCTGCAGCGGAAAAGTCAGTGAAAGTGCGCCCTACGCTTTTGGGCGCACTTTCACTGACATCTGAAAGGAGCGCTGATTTAGCGCTCCTTTCAGGGACGCTGACGATGCACTGCGGTGCGGATGCCTCGCTCCGCGGCGCACCATCCCGCAGTGTCCCGGACGCCCTCGTCTGCTTCCCCCCCCTCTCTCTCTCTCTCTTTTTTTTTTTTTTTACTGTTTTTAAGGTTTTAACTATATTGCTCTTTTAATCTGCTTTTTTGTCATGTCAATCTATATTTTCTTTTTTTTAAAAACAGTGTTGATGGTAGTTAATGGAATTAAACTGCTACACAAAAGATGCAATGTATAAAATATCAACATTAACATAGAGTTAATGTTGATCTTTTGTATGTTTTAACTGCACTGTATTTTAATTTCAGTCCCAATTTGGGGGAAAATGTTGGGTATAAATGAAGAGGAACAGGAAGAGGAAGACTGGGCTATAATCCTTTTTGATGTTTATAGCTCAAGCCTATAAATGCCTGTGCAGGAGTAAGTTTTAACAAATTCAGTTAGACTTACTTCTAAATAAATAGGTACAGGATTGCAGAGGTACTGTAGCTTTCCTTCTGGAGGGTTTTTTTTTGTTTTGTTTTGTTGTTGTTTTTTACAATTTTACTTGTTATGGAACTGCCAATGACTACCAGGTGTTGTAGGCTATATTTCAGAGGAAGGAACTGGGAAAACCATTTCTGAGTATTCCTTGCCTACAGAAAGCATATGAAATTCATGGGTTTGCCATGTTGGTAGGTGACTTGAAGGCAAATATGCACATAAGCACACCTGGGAATTCAGCCATATCACTCCCCACTTGCACTCAAAGTGGTATAACAAGACTGCTCTTAACTTTCCATGAACTTGCTTGGGAATCTTTCCCATAAATAAATAAATTAGTCAACTGACACTTGTACAGTGGTGCATGAAGTCACAGAGGTCTAGAATTAAATTCCTATATTCACTGTTCATATGTATTGCATCTTCTTGCATCGATCTCTTCTCAGTCTTACTTACTTCTTCCCACTTCCTATTGCCTCTTTGTTGAAACTTGAGCTTGTAGATCTTGATGCTGGGAATTTTATATTGTTATAAAAGGCCACACATACTGATGATGTTAGTTTAAGTATTAGGTGATTATTAAGTATTAAGCTGAAGTGAATCACAACCGCTACAGTTGTTCTTTCCTGTTTCCAGAAAGCTTGAGTCCCTAGCAGAGTCCAATAATCCAGAATCAATAGCAGTAAAGCCACCCACAGCCAGCCAATAGAACAGCTAAGGCTAACTCTCAGCCAAATTCAAAGAAAAAGGCCAGGGCCAAAAATAAACAAAATCCTACCTGCTGCCACCCTGCAGAATTAATGCAGTTTGACACTACTTTAACTGTCATGGTTCCATCTTAGGGAATCCTGGGATTTGTAGTTTGTTGTGACACCAGAGCTCTCTGACAGAGAACTAAATATGTCACAAAATTGCAAATCCCAGAATTCCATAGCATTGAGCCTTGGCAGTTAAAATGGTATCATACTGGATTAATTCTGCAGTGTAGGTGCAGCCTTAGGTAAACCAGATAAGGAGAATCCAGAACTAAAGTTACTAACAAATCAGTACTGAACCAATCCAGTTTAGAACAGCAAGCAGTAAGGAATATCCATGAAATGAAACCAAAACATGATGTAAACTCAGACACTAACTGATAGTAAAAGGCTATAAGCCCTGGGATTCAAGAACAACATTGTTCTGAACATCTCAACCAAATGTTGGCTGAACCAGAGCTTACCTGAAGATACTTCAGCATTAAGTCTCTTTGTGAGGAAGACCTTACACTTGTGGTGACTTCTTACTCCCAATGAGTGCCCTGCTCATGGGAAGATCTCCCCTGTTGCTGAACTCTCCTACTGGGACCACTGAGCTGAGTCAAGCCTGTCTTCATATGTCATTGCTTCCATGAACTGGGAGGGGATCCACCCTCTTTGTTTAGTTTTGAGATCACACTGTCTAGGAATTCATTCTCTTGTACTCATGAAGGTCTTGGTTTCACAGAGGAATCCAGTTCCTCAATGTCCTCAGTTTGAAGTCTGGATTAAAACCCACAGTGGATTCACTCCCCCACATGGTAGTCACCAGCTGCCACTGCTGCCCAGTGTTGAGCTTATCTCCTGGCAGCCACTGGCTGTTTGGCCAACAGTTGTGTTGGCCTGTTTTGTCAGCACTTGTTTATGCTTGTTTGACCAAAGTGCCTGGGAACATGTGATGTATAATGATGCATAACCCTGATGGTGGCTGTTGGAAAGTGATTTCTATGATGGCGGAGAAACCAGCCCATGTCTTTCTTCTTTGTCCCTCAAATTCACTGGGGCATTTCATCTCAGCATCCTCTCATCTTCCTTCAGACTAAAATGGGAAGGTGAGTTCTCAATGGACAGCATTTAGCTCTTCACTATAAAGAATACTAATAATGCACAAATAATCCCTCACACTCTTCAGTGACAGGCATTACTTTGTGCCTGTGGCCACCAGTTTCCCAGAGAGGCTCTATGGTGTGAGAAACATGATCTGGCATTCTCCTCAACCATACAGAGCTACTTCAGTTGCCACTAAATTTCAGTAGAAACTGGCTGCAGAACATTCAGCAAGAGTTGCTGAATTTTGCTGGCAACTATGGTGGCCACAGGCCTCAGAGTGGCATTCGGCAGGTCCATTGAGATCCTTCTGATCACATGAAGCTGCCCGATCCTACTGTAGAAAGATGTGGACATAGAAGCACAGTTCTTTTGCACAGGAACTGCTATTCTGATTGAAGGGGTGGGGCACAATATATTCAGATCCTGCTACCTTGGCTACTAAGAGAAAAGAGCCATTTATTCTGACCAGGAGAAGAACAGTTACTTGTACACCTCTAAAGCATTTCTTTCCAACAGAATTCCCTTAAGTTTTTTCCATTCAGCAGACAAGATGTTAAGGAGAGAAAAAATCATGAAGCCATTCAGATGTGAGTTTTCTTTTTGCACAATGAAAAGGCACGTGCTTGAGCCTGCATTGTGAGTGCTAAAAATAGCCCAGCCAAAAGGGGGTTTTCCTTAAGCACTTCCATTATTCACATGATGTGGCACATTACATAAAACAAACAGGGCACATTTTTACCACAAAGTGCTATATGCAAGAATTCAAGGAGCATAAAAACATGTCCACTGGGGACAGAAGCATGGCACGTTTTCAGAACAAATCCAGGCTTGGAAAAATTAATAATTCTTTTTGCAGACACAAAGTAGGAAATGACTGTTGCATTTTAGTCAAAACAAATGGTTTTACAAATGACTGCAGCCTTTTGTTTTTTCCCTCCCACAAAGACAAAGCTATAATATTGCAGCATATTGTTAGATTGGGTTTGGGAAGCTGTATAGGAGTAGAGAAAGGGCAATGTAGATGGTAATACAACTCCAAAATCTCAGTGCATGGATTTATGATACAATGGCATGTGAACAGTTTCTAAGCAGCCATCCAGCAGGGAAGGACAGAAGCAGCAGCCCATTGATCAACAAATGTGTGCTTTGCAAGTGAGAGTTCACTTCAGTTTAGCTGCAGCAGTATTACAATAAGGTTGGAATGCTCAGTTTGGAGGGTTTTTTTTTTGCTTCTGACTTGATGCCTAAGCCCAATTGACATTCCCTAAATTAGGAGCACAGCTTGGAAAAGCTCGCTGGCATCCTATTAGTCAGTTATAATGCCCTAAGGTACATGTAAAACATTGTAATGGCTTCATATTCTTATTTGTATTTGTGGCACTATTACCATGATGGCAAATGACCCTGAAACCCACCTTAAAAGCCAGTCAGGCATCCAGAGCGACAGAGTTTTGTTCTGCTGGTGAGTGGGGCAGTGCAGAATTATGTGACCAGTTCCCACCAACCAAGTGATGGTGTGAAGAGCAGAAGCAGAGACCCCTTCATCGTAGCATCTTTCACTGGCCAGCAGAACAGACTTCAGTCACTTCAGATGGCTGACTCGTTTTTATGGTGGGTTTCACAGGTTCGATGGGGAGTTAAAGTGTGGTTACAGTGTGGTTACATGTCTGATGCAGGATCTTGGCTACTCCTAGGACGTGGGGGGAGAAGCAGACGGGTGGCACGGGGCCGCCCCGATAAACTGCGGATCGGGGCCGAAGGTGCGCCACAAAAGGCGTCTGGCACACCTTCGGCGCCTCTTCCGCTGCAGTGTGTGCAGACGCTGCAGCGGAAGTGCGTCGTCGGAGCGCCGGCTGTGTGGAGGGTGGGCCGCTCCGACAACTTTTTGGGGAAGGGGTTGGGGCACCCAGCGTGAGGCTGCCCCTCCCCTTCCTGGCCTTGAAGACGGCGCTTTGCGCCGTCTGCTTAGGACCTTTATCACACGGGGTCAAGTTTGATCTTTAAAAAGATAATAAAGCACAAATAAACCATCCTGAAAATAAAGCGAAAATAGAGCTTGATCACGCAAATGAATTTCGCATGTAATTAGAATAAATGCGAAATAACGCAAAAAACGATAAAAAGGCGTTTTTACATTTCATACAGAAGTGAAAAAAATCTGTAAATGTACTAGAAATGGTATACTTGCACATGCGCAGAAAGAGAAAGCAGAGAAGCTCATGTCTGCCTGGCATGTTTGTCGCCCAAACAAAATAGGAAGTAAAGTATTGTGTGAATAAACTGAATTTGACTTTCACACTAGAATAAATGTGCAATTACAGTAATATCGAAAATGCATTTTCACTAAAATCTCGAAAGTAAAAAGATCTGGGATAATACCACTTTCTGACCACTTTAATAGCAATTTTTGTGTGACATTGTGTGAAATCGTTGCACGTAATTACGTATTTTTTTTCGGGATTTGTATGGGATAAACTATAGATTTTCCCTGTGTGATAAAGTCCCCGGACTCCCTAAATTAGCAGTCCTTCTCATGAGAATTCTGTGTATATTTGCATTATATTTATGCCCTAAATTCACAAATCAATTAATGCTATCTTCTTTCCAGTCTGTTCTTGTGTTCGAGAGATTATCAGTCTGGAGTATTATTGTAACACAAATGCTAACATTAGAATAAACATTGTCAACTTTAAAATAAAAAGCCAACTCTTACTGCTGTGATGATGCCAAGCCTTTCTGGAAATAAATGGGATCCTGCTCGGCTTGCCACGTGTGACAATAGCATACCGAATTATTCAGGGAAAGCAGAGTTAAGAAGATTTTGCAGCAGCATGTACTAGGTTTCCAGCTTTGATCATTTCCTGGACACTTTCCATATAATACAAAGAAAACTTAGCCTCAACAATTAATATTTCATCTTGTCAGAGGCCTTAAAAAACAAAATCACCCCAGCTAAGCAAGCTTTGTTTCAGATAATACCATTTGTATTCTTCAAGTTCAGGCTTGAAGAAGATTCAGCTTCTAGATTTGTAGGTTTGTCACTGATAACAGTTCTAGTGAACAGTACAATTAATATCAACATTCTTTACCTGGTAAAGAATTATTGATACTTTCCACATATAATCAGTATGTGCTGCTTACCCATGAGCTGAGTTTCTTTGCACACTGAACCAGTTGTCCTGGAATCCAGGCAAATTCATTGTTCTCTCTCTACATCTTTCTGAAAGGCTTTGGAGGACCCACTGAGATCCAGCACTGCAATTGATTTCTAGTGACAGGACTGCATCATACATCCACTTAAATCAGACTTATGCAATTGGTCATCCACCAAGGCAGGGTCACCAAGCATGTTTTGTAGCCTACAGGTGTGTGGCACAGCCACTTACCATTTTCTCAGCCCCAGAATAACAAAAACAATGATTTAGACAGAACTCGCCATAGGAACTTTCTTTGTTCCTATTGGGAGGCAATGCGTGCAGCAAAGAGAGCCTTCTCCTCTGCACGTATGGCATCTGCAGAGTCCCGTCCGGCAGAGCTGTTTAGGGTGATGAGGGAAATGACACAGGTGCCACCTGCGCCAAACCCCTTACTTAACCCTGTGACAGCCTGCTGCAATGCGTTTAATAACTACTTTGCAGATAAAATCTCTCAGATAAGAGTCGACTTAGATGCCACTATTGAAACAGAGCCATTAGGCGAGGTGTCCAGTGACTCCGGCGATGTAGTTATACTGGATCAGCTCCAATCTGTGAGTACCGAGGATGTGGAAAAGCTGCTTGGTAAGGTGAGGAAGACGACTTGCACTCTCGACCCTTGCCCATCATGGCTGGCCATCCGGGGGGGGGGATGCATTGATGAGATTCCTCATGGATATCATCAATGCATCCTTTAGGGATGGACATGTTCCATCTTGTCTGAAGGAAGCGGCTGTTAGGCCGCTTCTGAAAAAAACTTCCCTTGACCCCCTGGACATGAGAAACTATAGGCCTGTGTCATTGCTGTCATTCCTGAGCAAGGTGATTGAGAGGGCGGTTGCTCTTCAACTGCAAGCTGTCTTGGATGAAACCGATTATCTAGACCCATTTCAAACCGGCTTCAGGACAGGCTTTGGGGTTGAGACTGCCATGGTTGCCTTGACTGACGATCTGCATCTGGGCATCGACAGGGGTAGTGTGACCCTGTTGGTGCTCTTAGACCTCTCAGCGGCTTTCGATACAATAGATTACGGCATCCTCTTGGACCGCCTGAAGGGGTTAGTTATCGGGGGCACTGCTCTCCAGTGGTTCCGGTCCTTCCTCTCGAGTAGGTCCCAGAGGGTGCTGCTTGGGGACTGTAGCTCCAGTAAAAGGGACCTCACTTGTGAGGTCCCTCAGGGGGCTATTCTGTCCCCGATATTATTTAACATCTATATGAAGCCGCTGGGTGAGATAATATGGAGTTATGGTGCTGGGTGTTATCAGTATGCTGATGACACCCAAATCTATTACTCCGTGTCTCGTTCATCAGCCTCGAATTCCAATGGCACCTCTTCTCTCAATGAATGTCTTAGAGCGGTAATGGGCTGGATGAGGAAAAACAGATTGACACTGAATCCAGACAAGACGGAGGTGCTCATGGTAGTGGCCCCGAAACCAAGAATTGGGTTGCAACCTCCAGTCCTGGATGGGGTCACACTCTCCTCCAGTGACTGTGTTCGCAGTCTGGGGATGCTCCTTGACTCGTCGCTCCTGATGACAAATGAGGTAAATGCGGCAGTCAGGAGTGCCTATTATCAGCTCCGGCTGATACGCCAGCTGCGCCCTTTTCTGGAAGTAAGGGATCTCGAGACTGTTGTGTATGCGCTGGTAACCTCACGCCTGGACTTCTGCAATGCGCTCTACATGGGGCTACCCTTGTGCTTGGTTCGTCAGCTTCAGTTGGTCCAAAACATGGCAGCCAGGCTTATTTCTGGAACATCTAGGAGGGACCACATTACTCCTGTTTTGAGGTCGCTCCACTGGCTGCCTATTAGCTTCCAGGCACGGTACAAGATGTTGCTTATTACCTTTAAAGCCCTAAATGGCTTGGGTCCAAGCTATCTCAGGGACCGCCTCCTCCCATACAATCCTCCCCGTGCTCTCCGGTCCTCTGGGAGGAATTTGCTGCAGCCTCAGAAATCGAGGCTTGCGACAACCTCCCAGAGGGCTTTTTCTGCTGTCGCCCCCAAACTCTGGAATGACCTGCCGGACGAGATCCGTCAGCTGACATCTTCAGACAGCTTTAAAAAGGCTGTCAAGACTAATCTCTTCCAGCAGGCCTTTCCAGACTAATTATCCCAGCCTTGGGCCCCTGGCCCCTGGGCTTCTCGGCCCCCTCTTCCTCTCGTGGCCCCGTCATTTGATGGATGAGGAATGTTTTAGCGGTTGGCTGGGTTTTATTGTTCTTAAATATTTTTATTGTTTGTTTTACATAACTACATTTGTTATGTAGTGTTTCTATTTTAATCACGAGATGTTTAATACTGTTTTAAGGGGGGGTTGGTTTTTGGGGATATATTGTTTGGGTTTGGTTTTTTTTTTTAATTTATGTAAGCCGCTTGGATTGTCTTTTCAATAAGTGGGATACAAATAAATTTTATTATTATTATTATTATTATTATTATTTAATATGGGATTCTGGCACCTCTGCCAGGTGATGTATCTACAGTTTGATAGGCCACATGTCTTAGATAGAATAATGAAGAACATAGCTACAGACAAGTTCAGTGAGCTTTCTCTTAAAAGGAGAATATGCAGCTATGCTTGCACAAGCAAGAACATATCCATGAAAATGGGATGGGTGGAGATAGGGATATTTATCAGTGTTATTAGTACACTGATTATACCCAACTCTACTTCTCTGTGTCTCCGACTGCTGCAGTGACTAAGGATGGTATTGCTCCTCTTGATACCTGTCTTGAATCGGTAATGGGCTGGATGAGGGAAAACAAACTCAAGCTGAATCCAGAGAAAACAGAGGTACTCACGATAGGTACCCCAAGTCTGGGAAAGGAGCTTTGCTAACCAGTCCTAGATGGGGCCACATTTCCCCTGAAGGACAAAGGACGCAGTTTGGGAGTACTCCTGGATTCATCTTTACAGTTGTCATCTCAAGTGGATGCGATGGCCAGGAGTGCTTGGTATCAGCTTCGGTTGATCCGCCAACTGCATCCCTACCTGGACCGAAATGATCTTGAAGCAGTAGTACTTGCCCTGGTAATCTCTCGTTTGGATTTCTGTAATGTGCTCTACATGGGGCTATCTCTGTACCACGTTCAGAAGCTTCAATTGGTTCAAAATACGGCAACCAGATTGGTCACCAGAACATCTAGGTCGTACCATATAACACCTATATTAAAATCTCTTCATTGGCTGCTGATTAGCTTCCGGGCACAGTACAAAGTGTTGGTTATTACCTTTAAAGCCCTACATGGCTTGGGCCCAAGATACTTGAAGGAACGCCTCTCCCCACACAATCCACCCTGCACTCTCAGAACATCTGGGAAGAACTTATTACAACACCATAGAACCAGACTCACCACGACTTCTCAAAGATCGTACATGGCTGCAGCCCCCATGTTATGGAATGGCCTACGGGAAGAGATCCATCTTATTACTACGCTAGATGCCTTTAAGAAGGCACTTAAGATGGAGCTCTTCTGGCAGGCCTATCCATTTGATCTTCTAGATTTCTAGATTCTGACTACGATTGGCTATTTTATTTTATTTTATTTTTATTTATTATTGTTGTTTGGTCTTGCTATTCTATTGTTTATATTTTGCACATTGTATTCATTTTATGGCGTAATCCCACCTCGATCTGTAGGGAGAGGCGGGAAATATAAATTATTATTATTATTATTATTATTATTATTATTTAGTAAGTGTTCTCAGGTGTTTTTCCTTTGGTCTGATCTATCACTTCCTTTCCTATAAACTGAGGTGAGAAGTGTGTGATTCATGAACTGCATGTGGCCCTTTGGGCACCCACTAACACATCCAAAGCCCCTAGTAGTCCCAGATTTCTTTGGTCATACTTTTTGGACAAAAAAGACTCAAACACTACAAAGTAGTTTTCTTACTGTATTAGTGAACACCTTGAAACAATAAGAAAACCATACTTTTTGGTCAAAAAAGACTCAAACACTACAAAGTAGTTTTCTTACTGTATTAGTGAACACCTTGAAACAATAAGAAAACCCTATCAATGTGGCCTTAAATGTGACCAGTCATGATGATATGTTACTTCTCTTCATCCAAAATGGCACCATGACATCACAACTCAGCTCACCAGGACTCCTGCCCAAATAGGGCAGCCTTCCAGCCCCATTTTTGGTCTTTCTAGAGGCATTATGGAATTTTGAGTTAATCCAAGAGGTTTCTTCTCATGCTTAGATGCCATATATTTGTCTATGGCAATTCCTGTTACAGTTGGGATGTAAAAATGCATGGCTGGTTTATTCCTAAGACAACAAACATGCTAGTAAAATCTTCCAAGGCAGATAAAGCCTGTTTCCCCTGATTTATGAGGACCAAACTACCCTCAGAATACTATCTACTGAAATTCAGTGAATATGTCTAAACTTTTTGCCACTGGAGATGAGAAGGACTACGATCACAGTGTGCATCTGTGTATTTGCATGCACATATAGGGGATGTTAGGCTCTCCTCCCCCTTACTATGATGATGATGATGATGAAAATGCTTCAGTCTCAAAAGTGGGAGGAAAACCTCAATTGAAACAGCTGGAAGCTTCACATCTGTGGATAATAGCAGTTGTGTGCAAGAGAGATTTTACTTGGGATTGCAGAATGGCAGGAAAGGGCTAGACCCCTTCCATCCTGATCTTGCAAGTCTTGCTGTAAGCCACCCCAATTGCGTTGCAGAGGGCGGGATAAAAATATTGTTGTTATTATTATTATTATTATTATTCCTCCCTTCCTTCTATAAACACTGGAAAAGCAAGGCAGGCTAACTGAATTCACATAATCAGTGTCGCATATATTATGTCTTTGAGTCAGTGTTTTGCCTGACCCATATCGAAGTTTAACAATACATGCACACTGCTAAAAACAAAAATATGTTTACCCATATACATGCTGAAACAATGCTAAAAGCATGGAGGCAGTTCCAGGAAAGCAGTAATGTGAAAGAAGTCAAAACACAGGGGACAAAGGATAGAAATACATGCAAATACGTTCACATGCAAAGAATAGCAGCCTTCCTGATAGGAGAATTTAGCTAGATGTAACGTCATGAACACTGGCAGTTGCCAATTTATGACATCATTTCCATACTACTTATCTCATACACATACTCGTTCTCTCTCTCTCTCTCTCTCTCTCCATTTTACCCTCAAATTTGGATTGCAGATCTGACTCACTGGCCCATATGGTGATGCCTCTTTTATCCGTAAGCCATTCGCGCGCCGTACCGATTCGACGCTTTCATTCCCAACAGTCACAGCCTGTGCCTGTTTCCAGATTTGTCAGAATAGATAGCAGCAACAGGAATGGAAATGGTTGCAATGAAATATGGAACAAAACAAAGCAAAAGAAAGAAAGAAACAACAAAAAAAAATGGTACAGTTAGAGAAAATCAGCATGAACTATGTGAAGCAGTTTAGAAGGAAACTCAAGCAAAGGATAGCTGAAATAATAAGGCTAAGATGGCTTCTATACATTTGTGTGTGTATTGTTCCTTTTGAAGGAAGGCAGATGGCAAATATGATAACAAAGCCAATAGAAAAACAACTCTAAATGAGTGGCTAGTTGTTGGTAAGATCATCTTCAATGACAAATGAATTCCATAGTTCCAGTCCAATAAAAGATTGTTGCAAAGCAACAAATAGTTGATATCTCGGCAAAGAAGAAACTAAAGTTATCCATCACTACAGGAGGGCAATTGTGTTAAAAAGAATGAAGTGAGGATTGGTGCTTAGAAGACATTTAAATTAAAGGTGAAATGAATATTCACAGCAAGCCTAAAATTTGATTAGTGTAATGGATTTGCAACAAACATTGATTTTGTGTGAGCTGAGATAGACTGGCCTCACTTTTTTCAAAACTGGACAAAATGAAGACACAGGTGTTTCATGTTGTAGTATCAAAAGGAAATGAGAAGTGTGCAACCAATTATTTGGAAAAAAGATGAATGAACATGTTGAGGATAGGGTACCTTATTTTGCCTCCTCTGCCTTCTCCGAAGCCTCAGAAATTCCTTATGTTGCCTTGACACAAAATTCACCGCCGCATATTCAAGCAATGCAGCAAAAACAAAAAGAAGACACACGGCCATCCAGATGTCAATAGCTTTTACATAAGAGACCTGCAAGATAAAGAAGCAGGAAATTTTTTTAAAAAAATCTATTAATGAGGAAGGATGATGCACATGAGAAAAAAATAGAAAATATCCACAGAGATGTCTTTGACTTCTGTGCTTAACAGGCACTATGCATTGATTTTTTTCTAATTTTGTTATTAGCTTTGAAATAGCATTTTCAGACATAAATGCAACTATTTGTCCCAAATGGGGCAGAACTTATGAATCAATGGGAATTTGGTAAGTCAACCACTATGTAAGTTCCATTTATTCAAACAAGTCATTATTTATGTAAGTTCCACCAATTCAATCAAGTCAACACTTATGTAAGTTCTATTGATTCAGGTGAGAGTGACACTAGATTTAGGCTTTGCTTCTGTTAAAAAGAAGGGCAGAAAACCTATTCACTAAATGTAGACATTGTTTTGTTATTGTCAAGTGCCCTTTTGTTCTGTTCCTCCCCCTATTGCTTTTCTGCTTCTTCCTGTCACAATCTCTGCTTCATTTGACTGAACTCTCATCAAATCTAATTGGCCATATGGTTGCATTTACGAGTTTTCATTATGTCATCTCTTCAGACATAACATAATGACATCATTAAGAATATTGCCCAGATCACTATAGCTACTCAGATTAAATGATTCGCTGGGCCATATGCTAATGGCATGGGAAAAGGAGGTCAAAGACTGTGTGGGAGAAAGATGAAGACAGAAAATAGGGCAGAGAGGGACAGCAAATTAATGACACAAATTTGTCTGCAATTTGTGCAGAAAACACTGAAAATATAAGGTGATTTTTAACAGTCTTGAAAAATTAAGTTAAATATTTTTAACTTGTCAGCCTTAGCCTGCAGGACTGCAACTCCATCAGCCCTGCTCAACATGGTCAATGGAATGGTAGTGTTATGATAGCCAGATATCTTCCATTTTAATGTCAAAATTATAGTGATATGTTCACCCCTTCATGACCCTGGACATAGCCACCATAAGCTCTCAAGCGTAGTGTCATGTTGGTAAAGTTTAGGAGTTGCAATAGGAATGGTATACTAACACACACCTCAGAAAGTCTATCAAGAAGTTATATACTGATTTTCCTGTCTCTCACCCCTGCAGATTATCTAAAGCAGGAATATGTTCATTTACGCTATAATTCTCACCTTAGAAGCCCCTTTCCCAGGCGATTACCTCATAGGACCCTCTGTACTTTGCCCAGGTGGGATTCCCCTATAAAAACCCTAAATTCCTGTGCTCCTCAGATTAGTTTGGTTTTCAGGCAAGCATACTGTCAGTTTAAACTCTGCTAGACCCTGCTTGCCGCTACCTCTCAGAGAGCTCAGGAGCGGCTGAGTCCCACATCCCATCTACCAAACTGCATCTACAGGATGGGTAAATATCACCGTTAGTGGAGCCTAAACTTCTATTCCAATATAACACCTTTATTTCCTAGTTTCTTGTGTATGTGTGTGAGAGAGAGAGTGCATTTGCATGTGTGATTTAACCAGTTAATAAAAATAACTAATAGAGAAATTCTGCCTCTGCAGTTCTTTGCTTCTCACCTCCGTAAACTCAGGGAAAGTATCCTGGACTGCTTGTAACCCAGCCCCACGTTGAGCTAATATTAAAAATTCCCTAGATCCCCTGGTTATATAGAAACTGAAGTCCGAAACATCTGAATAACATCTGGTTCGAAAGGCTGGCTTACTCCTAATATAATTCCAAGAGCATTAATCCAGCTTCACTTGTCACCTTTTTTCAGTCCTTCTAAATTTATTTTACAATATCTTCATAACATTTACAACAGGGGTAGGCAACCTTTCCCCTTTAAGGGCTGAGGGACTTCATCTCCCAGAATCCCAGGAGCTATTGGCCAACATGGCTGAGGCTTCTGGGAGCTGAAGTCCCTTGGCCCCTAAAGGGGACAGGTTGCCTACCCCTGATTCACAATGTTCATTTCTTCCATCCAATACTGTTGAAAAATAATTGCATTTTCTCTGCCCCTCCTAAGATAGATAGGATCTTCCTGCATGCAAACTCTGCTGTCCCATCTTCTAAATATCCCATTTGGTTCTTGCTAAATCACAGGGGCAATAAATACCTCTGTAAATTGGTAAACAAATCATGTGATCAGCTCACTTCCTTTAGGAAGTTTTCTCACACAAAAAGAGATTCTCCTGCTTCTCTCCCTGGGTCTCCCATCTCTCTACTCTCTCAACTTTCTTCGGAAAGATGGTGAGATAAAGATTTCTTCTTTTACCTGAAGTATTCATTAGATAGTTAGGATGTAGCCTTTATGTATACGTAAATTCAAGCCATTAGTGAAATTTTGTGTTTTAAACTACAAGTTATTTGTGTTGTCTTTGAGTCAGCCTCAGTTTTTTTTTTTTTAGGGAAGCACAGTTAAGAGACTATTGCATCATGATATAACTAGCTTACCTGAGATGGCTTAAAATTAAAATCAGGCAGCATCCTTATATTATCAGACGCATTTAGCTGCTGAAATCACCGGCTGGGTGCAGCCTGGCTCCATCGTCACTCGAAGGGACACTCTGCGCCTCTTTTTCAAAGCCGGGAGTTTACCAGCTTGAAAAAATGGCTACTGGAGCACCCCTCTGAGCGGGGATGGAGCCAGGCTGCACCCGGGCAGTGATTTCGGTGGCTCAATGTGTCTGATAATATCAGGATGCGGCCTGCTTCTAATTTTAAGCTGGCTCAGGTAAGCCGGTTTATATCATGATGTGATAATCTTCTTAGACAAGAACACGTTTCTGCTACTCTGTTGATTTAAAAGCTAGACCCTAACTGGCTTGTCTTTGATACTTATGATATTTTTGTTTTCTTAACAAAGGCTGCTGCCTTAGGAAACTTGAATCCCCAACAAATACACCCATCTACCTTATTAGAAATGCATGAAACACCTGGACGGTGTTCTGAGTCATCTTACTGTTGGAAGGGAAGTTAGAAAGATCAGCACTTTTGAGGGAATAAATCAGCCACTTATGTGAATAAAGGCACTGAGGGCAAAATAATGAAGGAGCCCTTCACTTGGCCTTCTTGCCAGTTATGGTTTCTGTCACTGTGTTAGCTGGATAATTTTAACTCTATCATATTGCCTTGAAGAATCAGGAAATTCAGCCATAACAATTGCCTATGAACATTTAAGGTCCTGTTTGGAATTGGTTTATTATATAACAACAACAATAATAACAAATATAGGATGCTTTTCAAAGCATCGAATTAGGATGATGTGAGATTATCACATTGCCCCATTCACTGAGTTTTGGAGGGGTTTGCATGGCATTGTCCTACACCTGTAATCCTCCTTTGTTTTTCCACTGGTTCTTCCATCCTTCATGTTGTTGTTGTTGTTGTTTGCCTTCAAGTCATTTCTGACTTATGACAACCCTAAGGCCATGGGATTTTCTTGGAGAAACTTCTTCAGAGGAGGTTTGCCATTGCCTTCCCCTGAAGTTGAGAGCAAGTGACTTGCACTTTACTTTCTCCTTAAGAAGAAAGAAATGTGTATTGCTTCTAATTGCTACCATGAAGGACATGCCTGAAGTCCTAAATCTATGTCTTAGAGCACAAGTGGGAATGAGGTTGTTTTAAAGAAATTCTTGAATTGCAACTCACATCATTCCTTATCAGTGGCTTTGTTGGATAAAGCCTCTGGGAGTTACAGTCAAACATCTGGAGGGAAGCGTAATTCTCAGCCTTGCCTTGGACAAAACCTGCACTGAACTCAGGGTCTGAACAGACTGCCAGAAATAATCCAGTTTGAGACCACTTTAACTGTTCTGGCTCAATACTAGGGAATCATGGGCATTGTAGTTTTTTCTGAGACATTGAGTCTTCTTTGTCCGAGAGGTCTAGTGTCACAATAAACCACAGTTCCCATGATTCCGTAGCACTGATCCAGGGCAGTTAAAGTGGTCTCAACCTGGATTATTTCTGGCAGTCTGTTTAGGCCAGGGGTAGGCAACCTTTCCCCTTTAAGGGCCGAGGGACTTCAGCTCCCAGAATCCCAGGAGCTATTGGCCAACAGGGTGAATTTTCCATGGGAAGAGCACACAGACCCAAAGATATGTGAAGGACCCAGATAATACCAAGATAAAAGCTGAGTGGGTTTGCTCCTTCCTCCTCTACTTCCACATGCAGTCTCTCTGCACATACTCTTGTGCTAGAAACAAAGGACGGAGGCAGTAGGCCAACGCTTCCTCCATACCCCATGCTGTGTTCACAGACAACTTCCCTATCTATTTATCATGGGGCTGTCCTAAACCCAATCACTGTTTTTGTCACTCAGAAGTTAAAATCATCAGTCATTCTGGAATCTCATTCTTGATTCCCTGGGAAGCCCATCAGGTCTTTGTTACATTACAAAATAGCACCTAACACCCCTTGAGGCTAGGATCTCAGATATAAATATCAATCCCAAACCTAGCCTCAGTGCGCACAGTGTGCACATAGAGACTCTTCTACACACTGTGTCTTCCTCTGACTCCATCTGAGCCACATTTTGCTTTCTGTGATCTTCTCTCCAGGACAGGTAAATACTGCTCCCTCTACACCCTTACCTAGTTTCCATACCTCTATTTCAGTTAATAGAATGGAGTTTCTGTTTGAATTAATATTGTGCGTTTGATTGTACTCGTGCCTTATTTCTAGATAAAAATCTTATTCATCCAATTAGTACTGGGAGAAATAGTTGGAAATGATCCTCAAATTACACAGACTCTCACAAGCTTCTTTGAGCTAAGCAATTCCCCGATATCTAAAAGGGACACTGATACAGTTGGTAAGGATGCCTCAGTTCCTCCTTGCCTTTTTGGGTAACACAGTGTGGCCATCCCCACTGGTGTAGGGATATAAATACCAGGCATCATCCAACCATAGGCCATTGGCCTGTTTCTGGTAGATCAAAAGTGGCAGACAATTGTTAGGATTCTTGTAAAGAATGCTGGATTAAGTGGATCTGATCCTGATGCAAAATTGTGCTTCTTATTTTTGCAAGTAGATGTACATATTGAGGGTCCATGTAACTGACTAATTCTTCTGTAACTGCTAGGAGATCCTATGCATGTACTTCTGTTTTAAAATATCACTGGAGAAGAACACTGGAGAATGTGAACTTCAGTAGCTATTGTTTTTAAAGACCACACAAGACAAAAGCTGGCCCAACCACAGGAGAGGGAGGGGACACAACAGTTCTGCTTCAAATTGGGGTAAACACACAATGAAAGGGAGTGTGATACCTCCTTGTTTCCACTCCTGCCTATATATAGAGGGTAATTTTCTGAATCCTCCTCTGCTATATATGTAGTGACTCTATATACAATTTGAAACTCTGCTTTCCTTGGACTGAAAAAGCTGTTCAGAAAAGCAACCTCACCATGCAAAAAGTTATGGAAATATTCAAAGATGCAAAGGCCAATGCACACCTCCCCCTAGTATGAGGGTTGTTATCCCAGAAATCCTGCCAGAAGATGACCTGAGACACCAGAGCTCTAATATCTCAGCCATGATTTTCACAGGGTCTTCAGTGGGTTACAGTTACTTGTCTGAATTTCTTTGTAGCATTTTCCAGAATAAAATGGCAAAGTGCCAAACATGCCACCATGAAAACCAGGGAGAAAAGATGTGATGCTGATAGATACCAACCTATGTGTCATTTCTGTCTGTCCATCTATCTTCTTACCTAATCTATCATGTAATCAAAATATGATTCATATATTCAAGGCCATTTCTCTTACTCTCTATCTGTATAAGCCATCTTGTCATGGTTTCTGTGGTCTTACCCTTCCAATATTAAAAGAGCCTGTGCATGTGTTAAATCTATCTTCCTTCCTTCCTTCCTTCCTTCCTTCATTTTAATTTATACCCCTGCCTTTCTGCCAAAAGCAGCTCAACTCAAGGTGGTAATGCTACATGCCATATATCAACAAATGCACTCACAGAAGCTTTTCCACAAAAATATATGGAGCAGCAGCACCTGCCCTTTCTTCTGCAAAACATTAAATCACTGAAAGGTATAAACAACAGTGACAATAAATTGACAAGTGGCTTTTTTTAAAAACCTTTTTCTTTCTTTGGTAAATGCTTTTCTCTGAGCATTTTCTTAGGAAATTTTGTAACAGAGCTTGGAAAAAAATTATTTCGGAACAAAAGCTTCTAGAATGTCCCAGCCACTGGTGGCATCCCTGCCTGAAGTTTCACCTGGTGTAGAGAGGTGGGGTTTCTGGGGGCAGGACTTCTGGGAGTGGGGTCACATGGAAATGGCTGTGCAGGCCACCGAAATGGCCACCCACCACCCGCCTGGACCAGAGACCCCTCCCTGAGGCCCAGAGCGGCACCCACATGGGCCCAAGGAGTGCAGGGGACTGACTGGGTGTCAACCTCCTTTTCTGGGGTGTCACTCCCCCTTCTAGGATGTCACTTGGTGCCCCCCCCCCCCCCAGGATGCTCCTGCCTGCCACCATTTGCTGTGCTGGCCAGAGAATTCTGGGACTAGTAGTATAAAATGTAACTTATCTGAGCTATTTACTGGAATATACACCATGTGCAATGGTATCAAAGCTTCTTCTAGTTTGGAAAGAGGCCAGACCTGCTACTCTGAAACCACAGGAGGTTAAAGAGTAAAAAGTACTCGTAGGCTCTCCAACAAATTCCTGATGTGCCTTGCAATTCATTTCCTCTTTCAAAAAGTGGAGGAAAGAACGAGGGGATCAGCAATCCTTGGCTTGATCCAAAGCAATAGGAAGGAATTGGTCACCAGAATCAAAGCAGTTGTTACTTTATGTAGCATTAGCAATTCAAGACTGTGGTACAGGCCAAAGAAGAGCATAGTCAAACACAAACCTTGGATTTCAGGAAAGCTGACTTTATCAAGTGCAAGGAAAGGCTGAGATAATCTCATGGCTTGAGATGCTAAAGGAAAAAGAGACCCAGCATGAGCTGGGTTTCATGAAGAAGGAACGGCTAAAAGAACAATCACAAACAGTTCCTTTGAAGAAGAAAAATGGAAAATATCTGGAAAACCCCCCAATGTGTTAAGGAGGAAGTGAAAAGAAAAAAGAGCATGTCTAAAGAATGGAAAGAGGGATGACTCACCAAGAAAGAATACAGATGTGTAGCTCAAGCTTGCTGGAACAATATAAGGAAAATTAAAGCTCAAAATGAGTTGAGACTAGCTAGCCAGCATGGAGCAATGAAAAGAAGGTTTTCAAATATGTTTAAAGCAGGAGAATGATGAAGGAAACAGTGGGACCACTGGATGGTAAAATGCTAACTAATCACAATTAAAAGGCAAGACTGCTCAATACCTATTTTGCTTTGGTTCCCCACCCCACCCCCCACCCCCAGAGGACTGTGTGCTTCCATGAAGCAGCAGCAACCTTGGCAAGGAATCTGGGTGGCAAATCAAGATTGCTAAGGAGTTAGTTAGATATCACCAAACTGACACTTGGGCCTTGGACTGCCAACCTTCAAACTTTCTGATAATCAGAATTGGCATCTTAGCCACTAAGCCACTGCAACCCAGGAATCACCTAGCTAACCTAAATGAGTTCAGATCTGCAGAGCCAGGTGAATTGTACTGCAGAATACTGAAGGAACTTGATCGAATACTAGCAGAACCACTTACCGTCATTTTTAGAAGTCCTGGAGAACAAGTGAGGTGCCAGAGGACTAGAGACAAGCAAACATTGTCCTTCACTTCAAAAATGACAAATAAGTAGTAGTAGTAGATGATGATGATGATGATGCAGGAAACTATAGGCCACTCAGCCTATATTTTGATGGCAATGTAGTGATTAATAGGAACCAGCATGGGTTTGTCAAGAACAAATCCTGCCAAACTAACCACACACACACAGGATCACTAGTTTAGAAGATGGTAAGAATGCTGTAGATATCATTTAATTGGTTTTCAGCAAAGCATTTGATAAAGTTCCCCATGATACTTTGATTAGCAAACTGAGCAAATAAGGAATAGATGGAAACACCACCAGATGGGCCCATAATTGCTTGGAAAACTATTCTCAAAGAGTTTTCATCACTGGCAGTGCTTCAAATTGGAAGGAGGCCTCGAGTGATGTGCCAAAGGGTTCTGTCCAGGGGCCAACACTATTCAATATTTTTTTTTTATCAATGATTTAGATTATAGGGAGGAGGGAATCTTTATCAGATTTGCAGATAATACAAAACAGGGTGGGATAGCTAACACATTGATAAACTAGAAAAATGGGCTGAAATTAATAAAATGAAATTCAACAGAGACAAAGACAAAACCCACAAAACTAAGTATGCAGATATACGATGGGAGATAGGATGAGCTCTGCAGTACTACATGTGAAAAGGACATTGGATTATTGTTGATCACAAAATGAACATGAGCCAGCAGTGTGATGTTGCAGCATAGAAGACAAATGCTATCTTTAGAAGCATAGTTCCCAATTCAAATAGAGTAATAGTCCCACTATATTCTGCACTGGTCAGGCCTCTCATCTGAAGTACTGAGATCAGTTCTGGGCACCTCATTTTAAAATAGATACAGACAAGTTGAAGACAGCTCAGAGAATGGCAACAAGGATGATAAGAGGTATGGAGAACAAAACATATGAGGAGAAATTGAAGGAGCTGGGCATGTTCAGATTTGTGAAGACAAGAGTGATGGGCAGCATGATCACACTCTTTAAATACTCTGCTGCCTCAGAGGGTAGAACTAGGTCTTATGGTTTTAAGTTACAGAAGTGTAGATTTTGATTAAACATTAGAAGAAACTTCTAATCTCATCTCAGTAAGATGGCTTCTCTGCTCATTCTCCATGGTCCAATCTTCTCAATCTATAGGTGACATTTTCACATCACACACATTTGCTCACTGATCCTTTAATATAACTGCAAGAGTACACAGTCCCACATTATTTTGTAACTTTTTCACTGTCCATGCTGGAACAGCAAATGCATAAGAGCAATGTATCCATTGCAATGAACACAAGCCAAGGTGACCTGGGAATCACACTAAGATTCAATGCTATCATTTCTTGAATTCAATCCATGTCATTTCTGGAAATCCCAGTGATATATTCAAATATTCTAGTCTAAATCTTAAGTCTTTTCATTCAAGTCTCATGTCAAGTTTCAAGTCCTTGCAAGATACTTTCAAGTTAAGTCTCAAGTTGAGTCTCAAGTCTGGGAGCCAATTTTTAACAGAAGAAAAGGAGGTGGGGTGTTTCTCTTAGGGGAACACAAACACATTAAGCAATGGGCTTAAGGTGAGAGGTTGAGGTCTGCTTGCCAGCTTGTCCACACTGCACATTGCTGCACATTTTAAAAAGCTTTAGAAGGTTCCTTCCACATCAAGCCCATTTCCTAACACATTTGCTGTTCCTTTCCAAGAAATGTGCCCACACTCTGGGGTTAGGTCTTGCCTGCTGCTCACTAAAAATATACAAGTCTCATGTCAAGTTGAGTCACTGCATCATTTTTGCCAAGTCAAGGCCAAGTCAAGACATTGAAGTGACTGAAGTGACTTGAGTCCAACTTCAGTCCAAGTCAATTGACTTGAGTCTATATCACTCGGGAAAGCCTGTGCTCAAACCAGGAATAATGGTTAATTTTAACTGCAATATATCTGTACAAACAAGCATCAGAAACTTAAGTTGCAGTGATGTGGAGCGTAGACAGAAACCTACATTTCTGATTCAGACAAAATGACAAGCTACTGTTTTAAACACAAGTGGACCTTTCTGTAACAGAGAGGAAGAAATATGGGGAGCTATTATGGCTTAGCTTTTCTTCTGAACAAATAATTTAGCATTTGATAATTTCATATTTCATCTGATGTTTTGAAAGTCACAGATTATAAAGCCAATTCTCCCTCTACACATGCTTGTCTTTAACTTCTGCACAGTCCGAGTCTGCAATAGCTACTTTTGGGGTGAGGGGGGGGAATACAATTCTTGGGATCACACAACTAACATGGCCAGTGGCTGTGGGTAAATTTTCCTAGGTCTGGACATTGCCCTTGCGCCTCTGTTGCTCTCACACTGACAGTGGAATGGAGGCATTGGGGGATATGGGCACATATACACAATGCTAAATGATGGCTGAGCTTTACACCCAAATTCTCTCTCTGTGTTACATAGGCATTTTATTTTATTTTTATTTTTTCAAGTTTAACATATTAATTTCTTTTTCAATACTCATATACAAATATTTACAATTGACTTCCAAAGTATCTCCAGTTTGTACTCAACCTTAGTTCAGTGTTCACTCATTGTCTTCATATACAAGCAATTTTAAATATTAAATCCACTGTGTGTTATAACAACAGCTTTAATTATCTTGATCTTTAATAATCGCTTTTCACCTATTATTAAGTCAGTTTACTAATTTAAGGTATCCCATCAGTCTATATCTCTATTCAATTAAATTTTCTCTTTTACAGTATTGCAGTATCGAAGTCCAGTCTTGTTCAATACTCTCTACATTTTGTTTGTTCAGTCTAGCTGCGAGTATGTCCATACTCATCATTTCAATAAGCCTTGTAAACCACTCACTGGTTGAGGGCACTTCTGCTAGTTTCCATTTTTTTGCTAATGTAATCCGAGCTGAAGTTATCATATACAATAATATCCTCTCATATTTCCTTTCCATTTTTCCTGGGATCTTATTTGTCATGTTCAACAGATATATTTCTGGTATCATGTCATATCTTATTTTAAATATTTCACAAATTACCTTATGAACAGTTGTCCAATACTTCCTAACTTTGTCACAGTTACACATAGGCATTTTATACATAGGACTTGTTGGTACTGGCCAGGATACTTCAGGGGCAACCCAGAGTAACCTGCACATGCCCCAAACTGCACCCATTACTTGGATTTCTGTACCTACACTACAGCAGCTGTCTGCATGGACATCCCACTGAGCCACCCAGTGCAGCACCCAGTGATGATCACTAGGCTGCAGAGTGTCATTCTGACCTCAGAACGAGTGACCTGCAGTGGCAGCAGATGTACTGAATGGCTCAGATGGAAGCCCATGCAGACAGCCACCACAGTGTGGGAATGGCAAGCTCCAGATCTTCCCAGGAGATCTGGAGCAACAGTTAAGTTTTTAAAAATCTTGTTAAGTGTCTTATTCCCTGGTTTGGTGTGGAACATACCAGACATCCTCTGGACTCCTTGCACTAGATAGAACCTGGGGTTGAACCATGGATTGTCTGAGCAGGACAATGACAGAATAGAGTGGGGCTTTTGGTCCATACAGACAAAGCCATAGTCATAGACTCATACAATCATAGAGTTGGAAGCGGCCTCATAGGCCATTATGTCCAAACCCTGCTCAATGTAAGATCTCTAGCTAAAGCATCCCCAGCAGATACCTTTCCAGCTTCTTTTGGAAGATGTCAAGAGACATCTCTCTAGGCAATTGATTCCATTGCACTCACTGTCAAGTTCTTTCTAATGTTCAGTCCAAATCTATTCTCCTGAACTTCAAACCATTACATCTGATCCTACCTACTGGGGCAACAGAGAACAGATCTGCCTCCTCATCTTTGTGACAGTCCTGGAGGTATTTAAAGAGGGCAATCATGTATAGGAAGTTCCCATACAAGCTGGCCCATTTCCCACTATATGAACTGGCCTGGATTATAAAATCTTTGGGGAAGGGCTTAATTTTGGACCCACCACCATCACAGGCATGGCTGGTGAGGACATGGGAGAGAGCCTGCTCATTTCCTGCTCCCAGGCTGGGGAATTTTTTTCCATGGGAGGTCCAGTTAGACTGCTCTTTGCTGTCTTTTGACTGGCAGGCTAAAACCTTCCATTTAGACCAAGACCTTCTATTTAGGCCAGAGTTTGACTTTTAATCATATGTCAAAATATTGTTTGAAAGTGGTGTGCTGTGTTTTTATCTTGTATGTTTGCAATTATATTTTAAATATATTTAAACTGTTTTAACTACATGTTTTGAATAGCACTGTGGTTTAATTCTTTTTATAAAAAACTTTTATAATTTAACATTGTAGGTAAACTTTGATTTGAAATATTATAAGCTGCCTTGGGTCTCATGGTGGGAGCAAGGCAATGAATGAATAAATAAAATAAAAAACATAATAAATATAAGAGCTCTGCCTTTTCCAGGATTGCTGATCATGCAGACTTTTTCAATGCCCAGCCATAGCTCAGTGGCAGAGCACCTGCTTTGCATGCAAAAGGTCCCAGGTTCAGTCAACGTCTTCAGTTAGGGACGAAAAATATTCCTGCCTGAAACACTGGAGAGCCAGTTAGCACCAACATCACTAGGTTAGACAGATCAATGATCTGCCTGTAGACCGCTCCTCCTGTGTTTTCATTCTAGACTAAATCCCAAATGATAGTGATGGTAGGAAGGAGGAGGGAGAGAGGATGGCAGGAAGACAGGTCTATTATAACATTTCTTAGATTTTAAGGGGCTTGCTGATAATGTTTTGCTCAAGTGGTCCCAAAATTGGGAGGAGGCACTGCTAAGATATCTTTCTCTAACCCAGAAGGGAAATACTTTACAAGGGAAAATCAGTGGATTTTTAACAAACAAAAATGCAGCACCAGACAGTATTCAGGACCAGACAGCAGATTAGAAACAAAGGTCAACTCTGGATGTTTCCCAGAGACAGAAATTCTGTATTATTTTGTGATCTTATTTTGCAAGCAGCTGCTTTATTGCTTCCATTTTGGAAAACATGTCAGGGAAAAATCACTGTGAAATCAAGATGAGAAAGCCTCTGTGCTTTTGCTCCCTCTGCTCTTATTCAATCTGGTATTTGTTTGTTCTCTCATTCAAGCTGATATTTTTTTTTTATTATTCATCAGACATCACAAGACCAGTGGATCAGCTTGAGAGATCTTGGCCATCTTGAGTATGGTCATGCCTGATGCAACACAATGGATTTCAGATGCAGGAACAGCGCGTTAGGGGAAAGGAAATAGGACTGAGACATAGGACGTTATCACATGGGGGCAAATCTGCTGGTTAATCCACACAAAATCCAGACAGAAACTGGATTAGTGCCCCATGTTTTCACACAACGTCGCACAGAAACTGGACAGAAAGTGGACAGAAACTGGTGTTAACCGCAATCTTTTGAAATCCGGTTGTTTGGAGGAAGTGCAAATGCGCAATTAAGGTAATTGCGAATTTACCGTAATGTGATCGCCAAATGCTCATTGGGGAGCATTTCCCTGCTGTTGCCATGGTTCCTGCGAGCATTCCTCTATCTGCGCATGTGCAAAAGGCTCATTTCTACTACATTTACGGGCTATTTTCGCTTGTGTGTGGACGTTCAATGCACTTACTGTAAATTCGCAATTAAGGTAATGACGTTTGCGGAAACAAGGTTTATTTCCCGTTTATTTTCGGGATACCTCATTTCCACTTTATTTTCACTTTCTGGCCCATGTGTGATAACGTCCATATAGTTTAGAAAAGGGATGGGACCCTACAGCCCTTTAGATGTGGCCATGGTGGAGTTGGTAGGACATGGAGTCCAAGAACATCTAGAGGGCTTCTTGGACTCTAGAGCATCCTCTCCTTGTCTAGAGGAGAAGAAGAGAGAAAATATGGAATATTGTTCTCAGTGGCATCATTAGGATGTCTGGCAAACACCCCAGATACTGGTGGGGGTGGGGTGCTACTGCTGCTGTCCTGCAGCCTTTTCCTGGTCTGGCAGAGTTACTGGGTGAGCAGGAGAGGGAAGCAACTTGCTTTCCCAACCAGCCACCAGACCCAGAAGACAGCCCCTTTCCACCAGCATCCATTGGTGGGAGTGGGCTGCTGCTGCTGCCTCCACCACTGCCCTGTAGCCTTTTCCATGTCTGGCAGAGCTGCTGAACAAGTGGGAAAGGGAAGTAACTCACTTTCCTGCCTAGCCAGCAGCTCCATCAGATCCAGAAGGCAGCCCCCTTCCCACCAGTGACTGCTGGCTGGGGTGGGCTGCTCCTGCTGCCCTACAGATCTTGCCAGCTCTGATGAAGCTACTGAGTGAACAGTAGCCCTCCCAAATCTGGGTGGAGCTTTCAGGTGGCAACAGCAATCACCCTCACCAGTGGTTGCAGCTGATGGGCAGCAGAGGTGCCTTGCCTGGTGGAAGAGGACATCTGGGGGGGTCTTGGGATGGATGGGAGCAACCATCGTACTGGGTGTTTACCTCCTCTTAGATGACACCTTGTAGTTGTTCACACACCCCACCCAATGCCCCTGATTGCCCCCCCTTGCTCCTTTAATCTAGCTAGTCTCACAGCACTGACCATGCTGGCTTAGGTTTCTGAAGTTGTTTGCTGCTAGTGGTGTGGTAGTGCTCCTCCTCCTCCTCCTCCTCCTCTCCAAATTCAGGCAGGAATCTATGCTTACATGCTTTCGTTTGTTACTCTAGGACACTTTCTTTGGTCCTGATTCTTTGGTTGAACACTGAAAGTCCTTGCCTGTTGCCAATTTCCTATGAACAAAGGGAACACCTTTAGCACCGGTATGGCAAGCTCTCATATAATAGAGGCAATTGGTCATGCGAAATCCATTATGATTGAACAATAACAATAATAGTTTACCTGTTGCCTTTTGTGCTCTGCATTTTAGAAACCAAAGGTTTTAAAGGTTCTTTTTTGTGTAAGTAACAGGGAAACATTAGATGTGCAGGTTTAAATTCTGTTTCTCTGAATAGCCAAACAAAACAAGATAAGGAGAAAGTGATGGAGTGAGATCTAGCAAAGCTTTCTCCTCTAAGAGAAAGCATCCATGAATATATGGGAATGTTTCCAACCAACCACGTCCTACAACTAGACAGATATAGTAATGGAGGAAACAGCATATAAGGGTAGCAGGAAGCTTGGACAGTAAACCAGACTGGTATTTTGGTTTCTTGGAAACAGTCTTATTTAAGAAACAAGTTATAATTGGTCAAGATGAGATAAACAAATGTCTGTGATGGCTATAAAAGCTATCAGACTACAGCAGTTAGGGACACAGAAGATGACTTCTGAACTGTTGCTAACCCATACAGTAGGTAAGGACACTTTGCATTTGCAACACTGATTGAAATGATGGTTCACAGATAAAATTAGGCATATTCTCTGAAACAATGCTTATAGCTATGTTGAAGTTCAATGTTTAAACAGGGCTACCTTATCACCTCTTAACCTTCTCTTCTCAAGGCTAAACATACCCAGCTCCCTAAGTATGTCCTCATAGGGCATGGTTTCCAGACCTTTCACCATTTGGGTTGCCCTTCTCTAGACATGCTCCAGCTTTACAACATCCTTTTTGAACTGCATCCAGTTTTGGGCATCACAATTCAAATAGGATGTTGACAAGCTGGATCATGTCCAAAGGAGGGTGACCATAATGGTGAAAGGTCTGGAAACCATGCCCTATGCAGAGTGGCTTAGGGAGCTGGGTATGTTTAGTTTGGAGAAGAGAAGGTTAAGGCTGATATGATAGCCCTCTTTATATATTTGAAGGGATGTCATATTGAGGATGGAGCAAGTTTCGTTTTTGCTGCTAGAGAGAATAGGACCCAGAGGAATGGATTTAAACTGCAGGAAAAATATTCCACTTAACTATTAGGAAGAACTTCCTGATAGTAAGAGCTGTTCAACAGTGGAACATACTCCCTTGGAGCGTGGTGGAATCTCCTTCTTTGGAGATTTTCAAGCAGAGACTGGATGGTCATTTGCCAGGAGTGCTTTGATTGTGTGTTCCTGCACGGCAAGGGGTTGGACTGGATGGCCCTGGTGGTCTCTTCTAACTCTATGATTCTATGATTCTAAGAAATGCAATCTATTAGAAATGCTGGAAAACTACCAAGTACTGAAATGTATGTACAGTAAATACTCAGTTGAGGGGAATTCCTCAACAGATGGAATGTGAGATGTATGACGGCTCACTGTACATATTGCGGAAGATGATATACTTCACCACTATAATGTACAGTGTTGCCTTGTAAGTGTTGAAAATGTTATTTATCAGAAGATATATTCCTAGGCTATGTAATATCTACAAGAGATAATGTACCTAGACCAGAAATGTGTGTGTGTGATATGATGATTCTTTGCAACTGTATAAGCTAAGTATTTTGCATTATATAGCTATATATCTAAAAGTCATGGCAGCAGTTTTATATCATGGTCTACATTGCATAACTTTACTCATGCTTCGCTATGTAGCAGAGGCACTACAGAACCCTTGTAATAAATCATAAACATGAATATCAGGGGACCAGCAAGAGTGTCCTAATGTGCATCAGTTTCTACCAATGCATATTGGCATCTACTGTTCCACTGCACACTTGGCATTCCTGATGCACATTAATCTCAATATGCAATGGTCACTTCACTGAGTTCTCTATGTAATAGTGTCACGGAGTCCCTTGCTGAATATGGATGTTGCAAACCTACTCAGTTTTATTCCATTCTGATGTATGTCCACTTACATAGATGTACTGAATTTCAGCCTACATATTTATCCTCTTATCTTTGATGACAGCTCAAGAAGAAAAAAACACCAGCTCTCTCCTCTTTGGAATGAAGATGCTGGAATGATCCAATCCTATCAGTGGAGACCTTTTCAGGAAGCTAAGTAAGAGGATAAAATGTTTGATGGGTCATGAACATCATATAATGAGAGACCTCATTTGCTCTCATTTCATTATTTAATTGGATGTTGTTTTCAGTGTTGTCAAGGCAATTGTCACTAACCCATGGACTTAATTTATTCATTGCTAATATGTAGAGACTATCAGTCCTAAGAAATAAATACACATCAATCCCTTCATAATCATGCCTTAAAGGAAGTTATAAAAATGTATACATTTGGTTAAAATCTTCAAAGTACTTGAGAAAATACAGGAGGAGAGCTTTGAAGTGGTTGTTTTTAGTTTAATCACAAACAGCAAAGATCAAAAGTATGTGTGTCTATACGTGTGTGTGTGTAGCCAATAGCTTCAGGCATATATTTTCTAATTTTAGGTTTTTATTTGATTCAATGAACTGGATCACTTTTAATGGTTTACTTAGTTGTGATTATTATAGATGCTACAGTGTGGAAAATATATTTCTTTAATGCATGGTAGTCACCTCCATAGTACATATCAGTAATTCTGAAATTCACCAGGGATATAAAAGGCATAATCAACCAGACATTAAAAAAAAAAAAAAAGATCCAAATGCTAACTTTGAATACTCTCATTCTTTTTCTTTTTTGGCCCTGCTTAATATAAAAGAAGACATATTTATTTTTGTCATAAAACAAAAGTAGTCTCACTATTATTTTTAACAGAATGTATTTAATTTCGTTTCATAAAAAGAGCACACCAGCAAAGGCATAAGACTAAAAAGTTGGCGCAATGGTTAAATGCCTGTACTGTAGTCACTCACTCATAGACCACAAGGTTGTGAGTTCAGTACTAGCCAGGGCTCAGGCTTGACTCAGGCCTGCATCCTTCCAAGGTCACTAAAATGAGTACCCAACTGTTGGGGGGCAATGAGCTTACAGTTGTAAACTGCTTAGACACTGCATAGTGTGGTATGAAGCGGTATATAAATGAAACTGCTCTCTCTCTCTCTCTCTGAAATGCATGATTTCAAACAAATTATACAATTCTCATTTGTACTGTGTGCACTGCAGATGTTTTGTACAGGGACAATGATCAACTATGATGTAATTAATTTAAGCTTTTCCAGCTGAGGCAGAGGCAAAGAGTGGCCCTGGAATCAAATGTGTCTTTGAGGATATTTTCATGGCACTTCATACCTCCAGACACCCTTGAACACCTTTTTTTGCCCCTCCCAAGACGAAATTGCCTGTTCTGAAAGCCTCCAGGAGTGGCAATCCAAGTTTTAACTAATTGCCTGGCTGGCTGGCCTGTTTGACATTAAACATATACAGTTTTTGAAAATGAAAATGAAAAGGACTTCTGGTCATTTCCAGCTTTTGTTTTGTTTTGTGGTAGTTTTGGCTAACATACGATGGCTAATGGAGTGCACCAGGGAATTCCAAAAGAAAATCAGCATGTACTTTATAGACTATAGCAAAGCCTTTGACTGCATAGACCAGGGGTCCCCAAACTACAGCCCTTCAAGGCCTTTCCACCAGCCCGCGGCCGGTCCTGCTGCTGCCGCTGCTGCATGCAAATGACTCTGGGTGCCATTTTGGAACACAAAATGGTGCCGGAATAGTGCGCATGCCCTGGGACATTATTTCTAAGAGGTAGAAAAGATCTCCCCTGTGTGTAGCAGGTCCTCGATGTTGCGAGCTAGCATTCTTCATTCTTAAAAGTTATTTAGGGTAGCAACATCTTTTTGTGAGGGCTTGGAAAGGGATAGAGACACTGACAAGGAAGGAGCTGTGCTGAAATTCAAGCACAGTTAGTATTAAGCTGCATACACTGCAGAATTAATGCAATTTAACATTGCATTAACTGCCATGGCTCAAATCTATGGAATTTGTAGTTTTGCAAGCTATTTAGCCATCTTTGTCAGAGATTTCCATTGCCACAACAAACTGCAAATCCCAAGATTCCACAGGATGAAGCCATGACAGTTAAAGCAGTGTCAAACTCATTAATTCTGCAGTGTGTCAGTGGCAGCATCTGTCAGTCTCCAGCCCAGGGCACAGTCACAATTCTAGCCTAAACCTATGCCAGACTAAGGGTATTCCTAAATAGCTTCCAATAATCCTAGACTAGGAATGGTTTGGAGTGAGTGCAGTTTTAGGCTGGCCTAATGTCTGCTTCACTTGCCCATGGCCCCATCTGCCATCTTCATCTGTTATAACTGTGCAATTTGTTTCATAAAGATGAAGTAGAGAGAACATATTGTAAAGAACAAAAATAACTTTCTGGCCTTGCATCACACATTTTAGTACAAATATTAATACACCAAGACATTAATTACACGTGAGCCATTATTTCTAAAGAGTTATTTTCAAACGCTGTGACAGAGAAAATGAAATAACCCTAGGTATACTCCATGGTGAGTCTCTGTAGGTCTGCAAACTCAAAGCCATGTTCATAAACTTTGGCAGAGCATAGATTTGAGCATGGAATGCAGACAACAACAGGCTATATACAGATTTCTCCTTTTAAATGACTGAAAAAGTAATCTTGTAGTGGAAGAAAATAAAGGTAGAAATATATATATTTACCTGTCATTATGTTTTTTCAGAATAATTGTACTGGCACTCAGTTTTAATTCATTTTCTGCTCCTGCATGCCTCTGCAGTCCTCTGCTGATGAATTTAAATGATCTCTTTTTAAGATATGGCCCTTTACTGCTAGTCAAACTATTCCTCTCTTGTGTCTTCTTTACAGACAAGGTATGATTGCTATCTTCCACATGGGCTTTTTGGCAATGTTACCAGCCTTTTATCTTTTATACTACGGATATTTGTTTTCTGCCAGTGGGCTGTCAACCTTTTGGGAGGGAGACCATGGACCACACTGAGAAGATTATTGTGTTATGTTATAAACCGGCTTACCTGAGCCGGCTTAAAATAAGAAGTGGGCAGCATCCTGATAGTATCAGATGCATTTAGCCACTGAAATTGCCACCTGGCTGCAGCCTGGCTCCATGGCAGCTCAGAGGGGTGCTCCGGCAGCCATTTTTTCAAGCTGGAAAACTCCCAGCTTTGAAAAGAGGCATGAGGAGCACCTCTTGGAGAAGCGATGAAGCCAGGCTGCACCCAGGAAGTGATTTTGGTAGCTAAATGCATCTGATACTATCAGGATGCCACCCGCTACTTATTTTAAGCTGGCTCAGGTAAGCCGGTTTATAACATAATACGATAGTCTCCTGAGAATCTGATGAAAGCTATAGAATTCCTCCCCAAAATAATGCATTTAAACACAATTTCCAAAGTAACAGATACATAATCAAAAGAATTACTTTTTGTAGCAAGTATGCACAAGCCATCACAAGCACAAAAGAACAAACTAACCAAAAAGATGAAAACCTATCCTACCCTATTTCTTTGTAATATTCCATGCAATGAAACAGCATTTATCACAGTTTTAATTTTTTACTATATGAAATGAAAAATGTGTGAAATCTCTCTTGTACTACCAACGATGTTAGAGCGACACACACACACACACACACACACACATATAATTTTCTCATATAGATGCCCCACTACAAAGACAAAACCTGCCTTTTCTGCAAGCATACAGAGAATGCCTGAAACTCAGTGCATACCATTTCACTTTTCTGTCTAACTTCATATTTCAGCTACTTTGCTTGTGGTAAGAGGAGTGCTCACTATTCCCACCAGTTTGGCCTAAAGCAGGAGTGAGCAGACTTAAAGATTGCAGGGCCCACTTTGTTTTTGGGTTTTGCTAGAACCCTGAGATTCATCAACCAGAGCCTTACAGAAAACTAAAATGAAAGAATTCTGAGCCCAAGAAGTAGATTTGGATACCAGAAATGAAAAGAGCTCACAGCTTCCTCATTAAATCCAGTCTTGCTCATCCAAAGCTTACTTCACTCCAGCAGGATAATTTAGGAGGTCAGAAGGGGAGCCATTTTATTGCTAGTCTTGTCAAATAACTCAGAGCAGGGTGTGCCATTTTAAATTATTCATTCCAGCAGGGGGGAATGAATAATTTAATCCATCCCACCCCCTATTGTAGGACCATCTTTGAAAACTGCAGTTTTTGAAGAATGCTTTCAGAAAGACTCCCCTCACTCCTTTTTCCTGGCTTTCTGGCCACATAGTGGCTGGAAGCAGGGTTGGGGGTGGGGGGCAAAGAAGCCAAGTGAAGATCATGGAGACTATAGCCTTTGATGATCTTCACTCATCTTTCCCCTGCCATGCCCATGTCAGGAGGTAGACAAGCAAGGAGGGTCATGGAGACTATGGCATTCCATGATCTGTCTGGGCTTCCCCACAGCCTGCCTCCCTTCAAAATCAGGAAAGTAAGAGAGGAAGCTGAATGGCTTGGCTCCCCTCTCCAAATGTCTCAATGTCCCAGCGTTGCTGCCTGTGTTCTGATAGCTGTTTCACAATGATGCACATCCTTGTCATCATGCACAAACACCCATTATGATCTTCCTTACTTAACTGTCCTCCTGAACTCCCATCCTCTCACCAGTCACTGGCCACATTGAGAGTACAGAAAATAGATGAGTCTGGGTTGGAAGGGGATGCAATAATTCTTGAGTCTATTTGATAATGAGATGGGAATAGAAAATGGCTTGAGGAGAATTCTGCTTGTTCAGGATCCAGACACTTGAGAAACCCCTTTCAATTTTTTTTCTCCCCAAGGCTCTGAATATCCCTAATCCATGTCCATCCCTAAAAGAACATTTCTTCCATCTTGAATTTCAGTCAGTAATCCCTGCACAGTTTCTCTAAAACACTAGCAATCTGCCAGTATGTCCAGATCTTCTGCCTTCTCCTGCCACTCTCCACCCACAGTCAAAACTGGAGTGGAGGTCATGTGGTGTTCCAGATATTATACTGTGTTGTTCACCATTGCTATGCTGGCTAGAGCTGCATAGGCTCCCAAGTCAATGGGGCAGCAAATCTGCTCTGGGATTTGGTCCAAACTTTAAAAGAGTGAATCAGCACCTTGGATAGATCCTTTAAAATTCAGATGGACACCTGGATCAGGTTCAGTGCCCCATTGACATGGGTACCACCAGCCAACCACTGGATCTAAAGAAATCTTAGCAAAAACAGCTTGCAACATCACACAATCACGTAACTCGGTCCAGTTTTTTTTCAGAGTTCTCAAGACTTCACCTTTACTCTTGGGTCTTTATCATACCAGCCCATTGTCCTGCCATAATTGCACTAGTTTAAGAAGGGAAGCGTACTGATTTGGCATTATTTCTTATCACATTTGCCCTTACAATCGTGCTTTGGATAATCATGATCATGTAATCTGCCGCCACCAAATGCTACCTTCTGGGAGGAAGGGTAGGAACTAGTGATTGTGACTGCCAACCATCTCCCGAAGCCAATGGTGTGAATGTACACAAAGCAGTTGGCTTCAGTTGGCAGCCACTATCACTCCTCCTCCTCACCCCCATCAAAGTGTGAGTGTGCTGTGTGCACATTCACACAGCAGCCCCACACAAGCAATTGCAGCTGCCAACCACCTCCTGAAGCCAGCTGGTGTGTGAATGTACACACAGCAGCCAGCTTCAGGACATTGTACACTTTGGGAACTTGTGCTGTGTGAATGTGCACATAGAAGCCAGCTTTGAGCCACAATCACTGCAAGGGAGAGGAGAAGAGGAGCAGAATCATAACCACTCACACCATTTGACTGCCTGAGGAGTGGAACTGCAGTGGAAGGGACCTATCACATGAAGGCAGTAATAGAATAGCAGTGAGGTTAATATCGTATTGATAGTTTTTTCCCATCAATGAAAAGATGTCCTATAGTAACAAATGGAATGCAAGGCAGCAGCAGGAAGGTTATGATACTGTGTGATAAGTTCTGGCCAAAGACACTTTTATGCTGTGAAAATTCTGCTTTTTAGCCTTGTGTGATAAAGGCCTTGGAGTTGGAAGTTGTTCCTTGCATAAAGGCTGTAATCTTACTTGGCACTAAGCAATGATTTCATGCAAGCTAAGAAATGAGCATCAGTTATACAAAAAGCTGGGATTATTGCACCAAGCCTTAATTGGCTGTGTTAAACCTCATTTGGAGAGGGCATTATGCTGTGTTACTCCCAAACTAGGAACGAAATCCATTACCAAACTAAAGCAAAAGCTTCTGTACTCTCTGTACCGTTAACTATTGGTTCTGAAAACCTGCCTCAGGACATTATTATCTTGTTTTTATTTTCTTGTTTTAAAAGGTCAAAGGAGTTTATAAGAATGGTGGAAATTAGCATTAAAACTGATGAATCTCAGATTAAACATGTAATTTAGAAAGCACAGGTTGTAGGATGAGAGAAAAGAGGCAAATACACTTGATGATTCAAAATGGCATGTAATGTATTCTCCACTGCTAAAGCTGGGTTGGTGAATAGCAAGTTCTAACAGAAATGTAGCAGTTCTTTTGGGTAAAGTACACATCCGATGCTGGCTCTCCAAATGCAGATTTAACAGAACTAGTGTCATGTAAGTAGAGACATCATGAAAGGTAGGAATTTGCAATACCCTTAATGATTCTCATTAAAGAAAAATATTATTCCAGACAAAGCAAATATGCTTTCCTAATCATGTGCAACAGTGCTTTCTCCCTCTTGCCTTAGAGTGTCATATACTAGAGCTAGTTTGAACCCTTTCTTTGATATTTTTTGGACACATTCATTTGAATATCACAGATTGTCAACTACCTGAGAAAATGGCCAGCAATTTTCTTTTAGTTGTCTGACATGCTTAAAATAGAGTGTTGTAGAGTTATTAGCAGAGGATTCCCTAAAGCAGAGATGGGAAACTAACAGAGAGACAGAAAACATTTTCTCTTGTGATCCTCCTCAGCTGGGAGGCAATGATGTTGCTCCCAGTATGACCAGATTTAATGTAAAAGCACATCCACTTTAAGGTTGGCCCAAACTAGCTGTTTTCCTTCAGACTGGTTTCTTCCACTGTATGTATGTATATGTGGTGTGTGTATGGTAGTTTATGTCTTTTGAGGCAAAAAAAAAAAAAGGCCAGAAAATGACATTGAGGAAGAGCTTTGAGGATCTACTGGGAGACTTTAGATACTGCAGAATGAGGGCTCAGGGGCTGTACTTTCTCCTATGCCTGTGTACTTCTTTCTGGGTTCTTTGGGGCCTGTTTCTCCATGTTCTGTTGATATTCCTTCCTCCTATTTTCACTCCTCCTTCTTCTGAGTCCAAGCCTGCTTTTCTTATAATATGTTCTGCATACAAGTTGAACAGATAGGGTGAAAGGATATAGTCTTGTCTGACCCCTTTGCCAATTGGGAACCATTCTATTTTCCCCTGTTCTGTCAGTAGCCTCTTGTCCTGAGTACAGATTCATCATTAGGACTATCAGATGTATTGGCACTCCCATGTCTTTAAGGGCCTTCCATAGCCTTCCATGGTCTTTGCAGGCAAAGGACTGGCCCTAAAGCTGGCCAAGGGAAGCAGTGCCTCCTCCTCTTCCTCCTCTTCTTCCCGGAGGAGGAAGAATTGGTTTGCCACCACTGCCTTAGGGTTTCCTCATTGACTGGGCCAAACCAATAACTCATAGGGTTTGCATCCCTAAAGTATTTGGTTCCCATGACTCCTGGTCATTGACATCTTTTGACATTGAGTGCAACAGAAAGTTAGAGACAAGTATATTTCACTAAATCAGTGGAGCACAGCCTCTGGTCACATACCCGCCAGTATTTTACAGGTGGAAACAGAACAAGCATGATTAAACAACATCGGATATTCAATCCACACTGCAAAAATAATCCAGTGGACATCACTTTAACTGCCCTGGCTCAGTGCTAGTGAATCATGGGAACTGTAGTTTATTGTGGCACCAAAGCTCTCTAAAAGAGGCAGCTAAATGCCTCACAAAGCTACAGTTTCCAGAATTCCCTAGCATTGAGCTAGGCCAGTTAAAGCGGTGTCAGTATAGATTATTTCTGCATTGTGGATTGGACCAGAGTGTGGACAACAGTTGTTAAGTTATTAATGAGGAACAACAGACAAGCCAGAAGAGGCTGCAGAAGTTTACTTTTGCCTGAGCCTACTGGGAAGGGCAAGATTCTGCTCTACTCCTCTCCTCTCCTTCCTGCTGAGTTAACTTAGAAAATTATTGCATAAGGATATAAACCAGCTCACCTAAACAGGAAGCAGGCAGCATCCTGATATTATCAGATGCATTTAGCCACTGAAATTGCCACCCTAGTCCATTGCCGCTTGAAAGAACACTCCTTGTGCCTTTTTTCAAAGTCGGAAGTTTTCTGGCTTGAAAAAATGGCTGCCTGAGCACCCCTCCAAGGAGCGATGGACTCGGGCAGAACCCGGGTGGTGATTTCGGCAGCTAAATGTGTCTGATAAAATCAGGATGCCACCCGCTTCTAATTTTAAGCCAGCTCAGGTAAATCCTTATGCAATAATCTCCTGAGTTAAAACTCTTTTGCACTTTGAACTCAGATGGAATAAGCTAAGGAGGAAAGTGGAGAGAATAGAAGAGAGGAACTGGAATGTTTTAAAAACAGCTGAAAAATGGAATGACAGGGGATTAATTAGGACATATGTTGCCAAACTGGGACAGTTAGAGGGCATGCTAAAGCGGCCCATGTCATTATAGCACGAGGGATTCCCTCCTCTCAGGATGATCAGGGGAGAGGAGTCCATGCTTTTATCTCTTACCAGTCATCTCATGTCAGTGAAAATGGAGATTCCTAGCATTTTCCTTCTTCCCTTGACTTTCCTGATTGGGAAGGGCACAAGGAAGAGTGAAGGCAGGTCTCAGCTGAAATGCATGGTCCTAAGGATCTTTTCCTGGCCTATCCACCTGTTGGGGCCAGACCCGGACTTTCCAGATGAAGGGGGATGCATTAGAGTTCTGAGATCTCAGGACCTGGTCTTGAGGTCATTAGGGCAAGAGGGAGGAATCTTAGGGCAAGAGTGTTGTCTTAAAAAAATCTGTGTTTGTGTGCACATGTGTGTTCCTTTATTTGTCACACTGAAGAATTAATGCTGCTTAACACTGCTTTCACTTTAATGGCACAATCCTATGGAATCCTGGGATTTGTAGTTGGCTGTGGTACCAGAACTTTATGAGAGAAAAGGCTAAGTATCTCCCAGAATTCCATACCATTGAGCCATGGCAGAAAAAGTGGTGTCAAATTGCAGTAATTCTGCAGTTTAGATGCAGCCTTTGTAAGGGGAGGGTTGAAATGTGAATATACTTTGTGGAACTCTGATGCTTGATATAGCACGTTTAACTACATCAGTAACTGCTGTTTCTTATAGCATCACCAGACCTTCCCCCAATGACGTCCATAAAGGGTCTCATGTTCTGGTGCTGAATTTTTAGGGCTAGGGATAGTCCCAGCCTGTCAAGTGTGGTGAGGACAAATGACCCATGTAGCTTAAGGAATATTCTTTAACTGGAGAAGGTGTGGTATGGATTAAGATATTTTGCCTAAACTGGCTGTAGGCAGTAGCTAGCGTCATCTGTGCCTCTCCCATGTTCTAAAGCCCCTGAAACCATGATCGGTAAAAGTAAAATATTAGCTTTATTACAATTAGCAATGTGCCTCAAGGATAGCATACATCTAGAGACTAAAAGCACAAGGATGTATATTTTAATGTGAAATGTAGATTTTGAATGAGATGAGCAGCCTATCCACATACATGCCCACATAATTCCGTTTTTGTCTGAACTATCTTTTTCCTCTTCATACTTAAAAGGGTCTCAGTGACTGAACCATCTATGGAGCTTCTCACATTCACAATTAAAATGTCTTAGGGGGATTGCAGACTGCCAGAAATAGTGCAAATTGAGTCCACTTTTAGGGTTAGGGTTAGTGCTAGGGAATCATGGGAATTGGTTTTTTTCTGAGACACTGAGCCTTCTCTGTCAGAGAGCTCTGATGCCACAATAAAATACAGTTCCCATGATTCCCTAACCCTAAAAGTGGACTCAATTTGCACTATTTCTGGCAGTCTGCAACACCCCTTACTTGAGCTGGCTTAAAATTTAAAACGGGTGGCAACCTGATATTATCACAAGGATTTAGCCACCAAATTTGTGCCTGGGTCAATCCAGGGTCCATCCCCACTCACAGGGGAGCTCCAGTGGCCATTTCCTTAAGCTGGAAAAGGAAATGAAAAGAGGCACACTAAGCACCCCTGTGAGCAGGGATGGACCCTGGCTGGACCTAGGTGGCCAATTTGGCAGCTAAATCCTTGTGATAAGATTAGGATGCCACCCTTTTTAATTTTTAAGCCAACTCAGGTAAGATGTTTTAATTGTGAATGCAATAAGCTCTACATGATAGGTATCAATTCAACAAACAATACAACCACTTTCACTGTCCCTCCATATTGGTGACAGTACTGCACCTGTTGCATTCATGTAGCATCTGTTGAAGGGACAAGGGGCTTGTTTTCAAACATGAAAAATTTATGGCTCATATTTGGAATGGGAGTCCAAGTTTGGTCTCTCTTTCCTTTTCTGGGTAGCCTGGAAGCCATCTCTTCATCCTTCAAGAAAGATCTCTCAACCTGCAACTGCATTCAGAATTCAGTATGAGCCCCAGCAGTGTTTTCAGGGTATGAAAAAAAGATGTGTAATCTCTATGGCCCCTTCCACACTACACAATTATAGAACATTATTCCACTTTAACGGCCATGGCTTATTCTGTGGAATTCTGATTTCTGTAGTTTGGTGAGGCACTAGAGCTCTTTGATAATTGGAAATGCTCCTCCATAAACAACAAATCCCAGGGTTCCATAACATATTGCCATGTCTGTTAAAGTGGAATCATAGTGCTATAACTGTGTGATGTGCATGCACATGTGTGAGAAAAAGACTTTATTTTTAGATGAGCATTGAGCTTTTTTATTTTACTGGTTGAGGTGCTGAATGCCATCGAATCTGATGTAATGGAGGAAATGTTGAGATCCCAAAATTTATAGTACCCTGTCTCTGGACATGATGGAAAGGCACTCTGCTAACATTAACATGTGCCACTGCTGCCCCTCTACTGACCTGCATGCTTTTCTCTTAATATAGGACTGCCACTGTTGCATCATATGTATGTTAGAATAAACACATTGAGAAACAGGGCATTTTATGGCTCACCTTCCTTGCCCACACCTATGCAACCAAAACCCAACTTTTCTTCATCACCATGACAAGGTTTCCTTCCCACCTGCATTGAGATAAGAGCACAAAGTCCAGAGTGAGGAAGAAGAGAAAGAAAGGAAAGATGGATTGTCATGATGGCCTGTGTTAGGTTTCCCAGATCTCAGGGCCTGGTCTCATTTTTTTGGGCCTTAGGGTGAAGTGAGGAATTTCAGGGCAAGAGCATTGTCCAGTAAATATTTTTTAAAAAAATCATAGATGCTGCTAACTCCTCTTGTTGCATACTGTTTTGGGGTGTCTGCTGCATACTCTTTAGAGACTTCCTTTCTTCCCCTCCCTCCCTCGCCTTGTTAGACTTGACATCATCAGACATTATCCCAAGGACTCAGGTGTTGTCTATGAATCTCAGGAAACAGGCTGCTCACACTGTTGCAGAGGGAAAGAGATGGGCCAGGAAAGCAGAAAAACTGGGACAGACATACAGGAGGCAGTTTGCCTTTCAAAAGCAGATAATAGAAAAGACTGCCAGCCTTTTTAAACTTAAGAAAAGGGGGAAGATCTACAAAAACCTCCTGTCTACTCCACGGATCCATCATGGGCTTCATGTGACATCAAGAATCTTCCATTCATCATCCTTCCCCCTTCCTTGCACTGTGGCCAGGGAGACAAAGATTCACCAAGTCACAACTTGCCACCTCTGAAAGTCAAAGAAGCAAAGTACTGAAAGTCAGGAAGTGTAAGGATGACAGAACTCATATGTGTAACAAATAGGTCCAACATTAGCAATTATTCTAAACAAGACTCCTGTCCTGATATGTGGAGAGTGGCCCAGCAGCAGATGTCAGAATATGCCAATTGCTAAAGTCTGGCCTGTTATCTTCATATTGTTACCCTTTAAAGCTGATTTTGGGTCAAGACTGAATGAAAATTAGGGCAAGACTGTCATAAATAGCAATCTGCAAGATCCTTTCCTGATTACTGCCTTAGCAAGTGTATATCTGGCCATTCTGAGCAAATTTAGGGGCTCTGTAGATGGCGCAAAGCGTCATCTTCAAGCCAGGGAAGGGGAGGGGCAGCCGGATGCCGGACGCCCCAACACCTTCCTGAGGACATCATCGGAATGCCTGCCATTACACATGGCGAGCGTTCTGATGATGTCCTTCCGGCTCAGTGTCCGGATACGCTGGGCTGGAAGGGACGCAGAAGAGCCACGCGGTGTTTCTTCGGGCACCCCTTCTGCCCACTCTGGAAGGAGCACTATATTAGCGCTCCTTCCAGGGCTGCCCAAAGGGTGGATTGGGCCGAGGCGTGAGACCACTTCAGCCCAATCCTCTACTTCTCAAGGCGGCCCATGCCCGCCCATCTGCAAAGCCCTTAGACAAGCACTGGCCAACTCCATTGAGCCTAGCCTGAAAAAGAAGAAAGCCTTCTCTCCATCCACCTTCATCCAGAGGGAGTGAAGGGCAGGCTAGTTCCATCGAGCCTAGCCACATTAAGAAGAAAGCCCTCCCTCCTGTCCATCTGTCTTGATCCAGGCTTCAGAGGGAGAGAAGCTCTGCTGGACTTATTCCCCTTTCCCACCACCATTCTCTTCTCCTTTTGTGTCTTGTCTTTTTAGATTGTAAGCCTGAGGGCAGGGAAATGTCTAATTAACCATTTGTAAGCTGCTCTGATAGCCTTTTGGCTGAAGAGCGGGGTATAAATACTGCAATTAAATAAATAATAATAAATAAGAAAGATGTACTAAAAAGTAGAAGCTATGTTCAGATAGGCTGAGTGCTACTAGGCAGTACAATATACAGAGTATTCATGAAGCTTAGAGGCTAAACAGACGGCCCCAAAAGGAGCGGCTTGTCCCCGCCTCTTTGAGCACCAGATTGGTGTCATGGCAACCGCATGCCATGGCCCTGATCCAGCATTTTTCTGGCCCAAAAAGGAGCAGCAAAATGCCATTCCTTTTTGGAATGGAAAAAAAACTGCCCTTGATGCTGCGGTGGTGGCTTTTCCACTTCTTCAGCACAGCATGTCTAAATGCTATGCCGCATAAATGTTGTGACACTGCCCACCATCTGGGTGGGCATGCAGTGTGATGCTGGCTTGGGGGTGGAGTTAGGGAATGCAGCATGGTGTCACCACACCCCCACTCCACCCCCAAGCCAGCTCTTACTGCCGGTTTGCTTTCCCCCTTAGTGCACCATTATGAGGCAATTTTGGAGAATTATGAGGCAATTTAGAAGAAGCTAAACAATGCCTCCACTTCTCCACTTACATGTAGAAAAGCTTGGTTCACTAAATAATGTCACTGAATTCAAATCCCCTTCCATCTTTCCCCCTTCCATTTTCTTGTAAATTTTATAGATGTTTGACCTCATTTGTACTTCTTGACTAGGATTGGAAACAGGTGGGCAAAAGTGTGGTCTTCTAGATGCTGTTCTATTGCAGCTTCCCATAGCCCTAGGCAGCATAGCCAATGGTGAAGAATTCTGTGAGTTGCACTCTTCCTCCACCCCAGTATTAACCTAATGTATTAGCCTAAAGTACTTCTAAGCCCATGGAGAGTAGCTGCCAATATTTACTTCTGACTTCAGCATGGAATGCCCCTGTAGAAGGTCACTGATCTTCTTGAAGCTGGCCATGTATCATACTTTACAATAGTCCTCTGTTTGAAAGCCTCTTCTGTTTGAATGGCAGCCCAACCCAAGTTCAGTTTAGGGCCTTCAGGTATAAGAGGGAGAACAGGGGTCTTGTTGTTGCCTATCTTCACTAAGCACCGGAACAGCAAAGTGAATGTGTACACACTTGGGCATATTTCTTTCTCCATTATAGTGAGAAGCTCTGGATTTTTATTCTGAGGTTAGATCCAGAGAGAGAGGAGGCATACATGCAGCTTATATAAAACTATGCTGTTTGGAGGAGGGGTTTATCTTTTGTAGTTATACAGTTTTGGCCACAATGCATTAAATGACCACCCACCAGCCTTATATGAAATAGAGAGAATGAGGAGCATAAAAGACTCAGGGCATGGACCTGTGATTCATTGATCTTTGGATTCCCACCAATGGGGGTGGAGAGGTGAATGCAGGGCCACTGTGGGCCAGGTCTATGAAATTTCCAGGACCTGCTACATTAAACAAAATCTTCTATCCCCCCCCCCCCCCCAAGTCTGTTCTTTTCTGAGATATTCATGCTATAATGAATACCTCAATATCCACACTGGAATAACATTTGCAAACACTTTCATGAACTCTAAGGTATGCATTTGGGAACTGTGCTTACTAATATCTGCACTCAATATATTCATTAATATTTTTATGTCTTATGCTGCATAGTGCATTCCTTGGTGAGCCATTGCTGCCTTTTATGTATGTATGCCTGTGTGAATGAGTGAAAGTGAGAGATGCCCTCCCAAATAAATTATCTATGAAAAGACATAAGAGATGGCATATGCCTTAAAAGTCTATCTATTTTGGGTCTTCATGAAATGAGAAGCTTGTAACATGTTCACAGTTGCTTTCATTTTATTTAAAAGATTACCGTTTTGAGGGGAAAAACAAGACATTAATGGTTGCCACTTATTCCTCCTCATTTCTGGCACTTTAGTAAGCCATCAAAGAGAAGCTGAGATCTCACAATCAATCTGTTTGACATTAAGGTTGTGAAAAATGTCACTTGTTTAAAGAATGGAATGGAGCCTTATTCAAGATTTTAAAAAAAGTTTCATCAATATGTCTAACTGCATTTGTGAGCAGTATAAGTCATGCACTGTTTTCCTACCCATATCCTACTGACCAAACCAGTGGTCAATATATTTACAATTTGCTGCTCTTCTTCCAAACCTTTATTTTTACCCTTTTAACCCATGTAATTTACCACCATTGTTTATTCTAAGGTATCTTTCACACTATAGATTTACAGCATTTCTATTTTAATTGGCACGGTTGCATCCTATGGAATCCTAGGATTTGCAGTCTAGGTGAAAATTCATAATGCCCCTCCCTAAACTGCAAATCCCAAGATGTTATAGGATGTTGCAACGGAAGTTATACCTGGTATCAAAGTGGTGTAACTGTGTAGTGTGAAAGAGACAATGACCGCTGCTTCAACACACTTTGAAAGACTTCATATGTCTTTTGATCTCAACCACTCAAGGCATCACACAGGGAATATAATGATGTCACAATATTGCACAGCCAATCAGACGTAAGATGGCAATTGCATCCTTTTGAACCCAGGCTGAGAGGGATGAAGCACACCTGCTACTTGGCTCACCCAGATGAGACTTCAGCAAGATGAAAGTGGAAATATGTTCCTGTTGCTAACAGTATCCTCCTAAAGGTTCCTGTTTTTATCTACTGGGGAAATTTCATCTCCATCTTCATGAACACTTTCACCCCCTGCCCCCCTTGAAGTCATGTCAGGAAAATCTTCAAAAAGGAGGGTCTTTTTCCTGCTGTGATGAAACTTTCATCTCAGCCTGGACTAAAACATCAGTGCAGAAAAACAGGCCAGAAATGAAATATGGACAAGTGGAGCCATCCAATAAAGGATCCCAGTGTATCCCAAGCCCTAACGGAATTGTTCCTGCTCAGGGCTTGACTTTTAGCACTTTTTAGGGATCATGGGAAGAGGGAGAGGGAGGGGGAGGGAAAATTACATGTATTTTTTCCACCCTCCTAAAATCTTCAATGCTTAGGGATGGAAAGAATATTTAAAAATATTTGAAAAATGGTTGAAAAACATGATTCTTTAGCATCAGGATTTTCCTGCCAGGAAGAATCCTGGATTGGACAGTCTGAGACTTATTGTATGGAAAATTCACACATGGGTTTGTTTGTTTTTACAAAGAAAAAAAGCATTCAGAAATATTATTTTCTGTGAAGAAAATGTTGCTTTCTGCAAAAACAAAACAAAAAAAGGCCATATGAAAATTTTGCACAGAATAAGCCCCTAGGAACATTTTTTTAAAATAAGAAATAGTATCTACTGTGCAGGAAATAATATTTCTGCACGGAGAATGATGATTTTAAAAAAATCTGTTTCCTGTGTAAAGTGATGCAAAGAATACAACAATGTGCAAATGTTGTGCAGAAATAAATATTTGAATAATCCTCATATACAGTGCAGTCTTTGAAGACTTTCTCGCAGTGGAAAGAAAATGGCTAAAATTACCCATTGTTTCCTTCAGGAATGAAACTGATGAAAAATTACATCCTTCTATCAATGTTATATAGTGGTAAAAGGATCAGGTTTTGGGTTGACAGATTGCAGTTGGACAGAATGAAGAGAGTGCAAACAGCATATATTTCACAATACAGGGGAACCCTAATGACATGGCATGGGTAGGTTGCCATCAAAGATCCAGTTGCTATCCTATTTTTACAAACAAGCTGAACTCAGCAGTCTCCATTTTTCAAAACAGAAAATAATTGGGCCATTTCCAGTTTCAGGGGAAAAGGTCCCATCTGGCTTAACACAGGTCTCCCTCCTCAAAATAGCCTTTAATAGGACAATTCCACCCCCTGCAGGCTACTGGGGATGCGACTGGCCACTTTAGACTGCTTTCATGAGAAAGATCATGAAACCTACTGGGTGGCCCTGGGCAAGTCACATTTCTCAGCCACAGAGGATGGCAATGGCAAACCCCCTCTGAGGAAACTTGCGAAGAAAACCCTGTGATAGGTTCCCTTAGGGTCGCCATAAGTAGGAAACAACTTGAAGGCACATATCACCACCACCAACAACAACAACAATGGTCCAAGGTGATCGGCAGGGCTACAGAAGCCATACACATTCCCACCCATGTCAAATGATATGCATTTCCTCCTTCCCAATGCATACGTCCAGGATACTGTCCAGTGATCAGGGCTGCTCTCTACCTCTTGTTCCTCCCATGGACACCTTCAACAATCCATAGTGTTGAAAAATAAAGAGAATTGGACCTTGCTGGGTTATTGAAACAAATTATTCTAATCTACAACTGGACATACTTCTGCATAACTGGAGATTCCCTTGCTATCAAGAAGCCATACTTTCATTTCTGACCAGCCAGGTTCTCTTCACTGTCAAACTGAGAAGTGTGGGACCATCCAAATTCCATATTCAAAGGGTTGATGAAACTGCCAGCAAATGATTTATAGATCACAAGATAAAGCTTGTGGAGATAGGGCTTACAAAGGGTTTTGAATTACCTTTACATCTCATGTTTGTTTGTTTTTTAAAAAATGCCAGAAACATCAAGGCATTCTTATCTGTCATAACCAATTAGAGGTACAATAAAGCATTTGTCTCACCGGTGAACTCTATTTCACACATAACCTGCTGAATTTATTCCTCCCATATAAGCTGACATTTACTTACCTGTCACCTTGCATCTGCTGTCTCTGTGGTGAAAGGAACAAGCCAACAAACATAGAAAGCTACTAAACCCACAGGAAGATCCAGACAGATGAAAACAAACTGTGGAGGGTGGGAGAAGATCTCCCAATTGTCAAAGCAAAGAGAAACTTAATGAAACTGAGGGCCAGAGGATTATTTGCACGTATCCATGCCTTTAAAACAGCTTTCCACAACTTAGATCCCACCAGAAATGTTTGACCGCAACTTCCAACAACCCCAGCCAGCCCTGTCTATGATCAGGGACACTGGGAATTGTTATCCAAAAAATCTGAAGGGAATCAGATTAGGGAAGGCTGTTTTGGAGTCTGGATTTTACTGCTTGTGTGCAATAATTATATATGATTGTGATGTTTTTTACTTCACTTTTTGGTTTTTAATTGTGTTTTATGATTTTTTAATGTTGTTGTTCCAAATTGCCTGTTGCTCACTTAATATCTTTGTTGTTAGGGGTTTTTTTTAAATCAATTGGTGCTTTTATAATTTTTTTGGGGGGGTATGCTTCCTTGAATTATATGAGGAAGGCAGAAAGGACTTTAAAAACTAAGGCTGGGACTCATAATTGCAGTTATGAATGTATAACCTAGACCTACACTTTCTTGACTGGTAGATATTCATTATGCCCATGTATTCAAGAATAGGGAATACACATAGATCATAGAAATCCCCCAATCTGGATTTATGAGACTGCTTCGAGCCACAGGAGTCTGTTTCCCTGTTGATTGGGAAGCAGCTGACTGACATTTCCACACACCCCTCCCATTCTTTACAAACAAAGAGAGCTCCAAATAAAATTCCCCAGGGAAGAAGGAGGAAGAAAGTGCCAGAAACTTCAGTATAAATTCATTTGTCACTACTAATACAAAATACAATTAAGTTTCATTTCACTTTCAGTGAACTTTTTCATACATAAGCTGCTGAACATATTGATGTCATGTCAGACGATATTTACTTACCTTCATCTGAAATCTAGTGTCTGTGATGAAAATGCAAACCAGGCAACACAGTATGCAGAGCAGGGGTTGGCAACCTTTTTTGCCGACGGGCCGGGGGGAGGGAATGGCGCTGGGGGCTGGTGTGTGTGCGCGTTTGCACATGTGCTTTCCCCCCTCCCCGCATGCGTGAGTGCATGCGCACCACCATTTTGAAAAACAAAATAGCAGCCACTGCCCCCCCCCCCCGCATTGTGCACGCATGTGCACTGCGGCAGGGCCCCCCAGGAGGGCTCCCTTGGCCGTGCCGGACCTCCGAGAGGCTCAGCGCCACCACTGGGGCCCCCCCAGGAGGCTTCCCTCGGTAGCGCCGGGCCTCTGAGAGGGCCAGCACTGCCACGGGGCTCCTCTGGGGTGCCATTTTGGCCGTGCCACTGCCGCGCGTGTCACAGCCACCATTTTGTTTTCCCAAATGGTGGCCGTGGCTCATTCATGCATGCACAGGAGTACTGCACATGCGCAAACGAGTAGTGGCCGCCATTTTGGGGGAAAAATGGTGGCCATGTCGCGCGTGGCAGCAGCGGTGGCGGTGGTCGGCAAGGGCCAGTCGGCGAGGGTCCGCGGGCCGGGTGCAGCCCACAGGCCGTAGGTTGCTGATCCCTGATGCAGAGGATATATTGGGTAGACAAGTGTTGGACAAGGCTATGGAAATATAGGAAGCTGAGTCAGACATTTCGTTAATCTAGACCAGTATTGTCAACTCTGATTTCCAGGGTTTCAAATAGGATTCTAGCCCTACTTGGAGATTTCTGGAATTGCCTGCTAGTAATTCCAAATACTAATCAGTCCATTCCTACTTAGCTTCCAAAATCAGACTATATCTGAGGTGTTCAAGATGGTATTGTGGTATCATATTGGGATTATTGTGGAGACAGTGAAGGGCATACAATTGATGAGAACTGGAGAACATACTTCAAAACATTTTAAAGAAAATCCTTGCTTTTGACAAGGTAGAGCCAAATATCTGTGTTGAAAGCAGAAGAAAAAGAAAGAGTGCATGGTGGCATAGGGGTTCATACTTCAAATGCTTTCATCTGTCCTCAGCATTCAGCCATCTCCTGAAACACTAGATGAGTGCACTTGATTTGCTTTTCCTCTGTTCTTCCTGTGCTAGGAAAGTGAGTGAAGGGGCAAAGTGCCATCTGCATATGTCTGGTTTTACTCTTTCCTTGTCTTCCTCAAAAGGAAAAGGCAAGAGGGGAGTAGAGGTGGAATCCTCACCAGCTGCAGAAAGTCTGACCAGCCCCTCAGCTACTGAGCCAGAGTTATCACAGGATGTGGCCATGTTCCCTGATATTATTGATGATAAGTGTCAAGGTAAGGATGGGGAAATCAAACTCTCTACTCCAAACTGTTCCCCTATCCCTGTACTAGATTAAATAACAGCATGAAGTAATAGAGTACTGAAGTGCCAGCTGGAAAATCCTCACTGAGCCATGAAACTCAATGGGCCAGTCTCTCTTTCTCTCTCTGCACTTTTTTGTGACAGCAAAGTCTAGAGGCATCTATGTCATCTTGTTGAACGCATTAGAACAGGGGTTCCATACCTGTGTTCTGAGGAGCCCTTAGGGCTCTGCATGTACTTCCCAGGTGCTCTGTGGCCACTTTAGGAAAATGAGAGAAATTAAAATTGAATGAAATTAAAGAATAAGAATATATTCCTATATATACCCCTAAACCCCATAGGGGTTTGCCATAGAAATAAGGGGTCAGCGAGTCAAAAAGGTTGGACACCCCTGCATTAGAATAAAGGTAGCATCTAAATGTAACAAACAAGAGAAATATATAGTAGACAGTGTTACATTTCTGAAGTTGAACTGTTACAGACCTGATCAGTAATTCAGATGAGAAAACTAGGAGTCCTACAGCTTTGCACACATAGCTTAATTGATTTTTGGGCTCAAGAGCACTTTCATAGGTAACAATAGGCTTCATCAGATTCATGAATAGGGACTAGTAAATATGTAGGCCACAAAAGGTAAGTTTGCTTCTAAGGTGTCATAGTACAAGAATGATCAGCCTCCCCCATTCAAGTACTTCATGAGGGTTCCCAGGACTCTCATGTCTTTCCAAACTTATTTCAAAATATCTTTTACTGAGTTTTCAAAGGTCACATCGTACTTTTTGTTCACTATTTTAAAATAATTATTTTGAAAATGAGATGAAAATTCTAAGAGAGGTACTATTGTCCTTCACTATCTAACTAGAATTTATTTCTCAAAGCCCAGCCCAATTATTCCTAATTATTCATGAGAAGATTAGCTGCAAAACAATTAATTCATCCACCCCTCTGTCTTTTCCCCAGCCGTTCTTCTCCCTTTTAGTTCATAAAAGGAAAAAAAAAAAAGCTTCTGTCCCTTTTCACATTACCACTCATCCTCTTTTTCTCTCTCAGGCATGGATGATTTATACCTCTGTATACTTTTAACTATTCTGTATGGCAATATCAACAAGACAATTCAGTATGAATGTGTCAGACATAAATTCTGCTTGGCTAAAGTGGAGGGAGGGATGGGAAACAGGTTGTCAGCAAGGCTGACACATTAGTTGCTTTGACATCTCGCTTTGAATATTTTCCATGCAGAACAATCATTATAAGAATGTTGTAATGTTAAGTATTAGGATTTATATTAGATTGTTTTCCTTATCCCTCCCCATTCCCATTTCACCACAGGCTGTGTCTTTTTCAAAAACACAGAAGGCAAAGAGGGATATCATATTTCTGTAGGAGAACGTGGAAGAATATATTTCTACTTCTACTGCCTACAACTGCAGAATAAGATCATAGTTGAGGATATGTTATTTTGTTCACTTGTTAATCTTCTGCCTATATGGGCATATCTGCAAAGTTACATAGGTTTCATACCCATGTAATCATTGTTGTTGTTTATTTATTTACTACATTTTAAAGCTCAACGTTTCCATAGAATAGTATTCAAGGTAGCTAACAAACCTTCAGCAATATTCTATACCAGCTACTTAGTTATTAGTTAATGTCTCCTGGTCTGACCTTGCAACCTAACAGCCAGCAAAAGAGGTTTGGTCAATTGCTGATTAGGGTGCAAGGAGGATGAAGTCTCTGGCCTGCTCCCACCAGTGAATTAGGCTGTGATGAGGAATTGTGACAGGGCTTGTGCGGAAAAATAAAGTAAATTACTACAACAACCAATGCAGAGAAATAGAAAACAACAAAAAGGGAAGAACAAGAGATCTATTTCACAAGATCTGGGAAATCAAAGGAAAATTCAAACCAAGGACCAGGACACTCTATGACAATAAAAATAACATAATTCAAGACCAGGAAGGAATAAAAATGCAATACACAAAAGAATTATACAAAAGAGATGACAAAATGAAGGACACATGGAATGAAGAGCCATATGAAGATGAACCCCAAATTCTAAAAAGTGAGATGGATACTGCAATAAGAGAAATAGTGAAAAACAAATCACCAGGAACAGATGATATTTCAATTGAACTGCTGCAATCCACACTGGAGAGAGTCAACTCTAGTGCTAACCAACATATGTCAACAGATATAGAAAATAAAACAATGGCCAACAGATTGGAAGTGATCAATATACATCCCCATCCACAAAAAAGGAGATACAAAAGACTGCAGCAAATACAGGACCATAGCACTGATCTCCCATGGAAGCAAAATCATGCTCAAATTTTTGCAACATAGACTCCAACCATACATGGAAAGAGAGATCTGAGAGGTCCAGGTGGGGTTCAGGAAAGGAAGAGGCACTAGGGACCATGTTGCAAACATACAATGACTAATGGAGCACACCAGGAAATTCCAAAAGAAATCAGCATGTGCTTTATAGACTATAGTAAAGTCTTTACATATATCATGAAAGGCTATGGAACGCCCTTAAAGACATGGGAGTGCCAACACATCTGATAGTCCTGATCAGGAATCTTTACCCTGGACAAGAGGCTACTGTCAGAACAGAACACGGAGAAACAGAATGGTTCCCAATTGGCAAAGGAGTCAGACATGGTTGCATACTTTCACTCTATATGTTCAACTTGTATGCAGAACATATTATAAGAAAAGCAGGCTTGGGCACAGAACAAGGAGAAGTGAAAATAGGAAGAAGGAATATCAACAATTTAAGCTATGCAGATGACACCATAATACTAACAGAAAACCTCAAAGACCTGGAACACCTACTAAGGAAGATCAAAGAAGAAAGTGCTAAGGCAGGCTTAATGTTGAACATAAAGAAAACAAAAATAATGACCATCAAGGACATTCATGAGTTCAATCTAGATAATGAAGAAATAGAAATAGTAAAAGAATTCCCATACCTGTGATCAAATATTGATAGAAATGGGGACTGCAATCAGGAAATCAGAAGAAGACTAAGAATGAGGAAGGTGGCTATGAAAGAACTAGAAAAGATTCTAAAATGCAAAGATATAAAGCAAAGCAAAGCAGCTTCATTTATATACCGTTTCCTACCACACTACAGGGTGTCTAAGTGGTTTACAACTATACGCTCATTGCCCCCCAACAGTGACCTCGGAAGGATGCAGGCCTGAGTCTAGCCTGAGCTCTGGCTAGTATAGAACTCACAACTTCGTGGTCTATGAGTGAGTGGCTGCAGTACAGGCATTTAACCACTGCGCCACTAGGCACAAAAGGTACAATCATACAAGCCATTGTATTCCCTATTACCATGTATGGATTTGAGAGCTGGACAGTTAAGAAAGATGATAGGAAGAAAATCAATGCATTTGAGATGTGGTGCTGGAGAAGAGTGCCAAGGATCCCATGGACAGCCAAAAGGACAAACAAATGGGTCATAGTGCAGATCAAGCCGGAAACCTCCCTGGAAGCCAAGATGACCAAACTGAGGCTGTCATACTTGGGGCATATCATGAGAAGGGAGGAGTCATTGGAAAAGACAATCATGCTGCAAAAGGTGGAGGGAAATAGGAAGAGAGGAACGCCACATGCCAGATGGATGGACTCTATTAAGGAGGTCATGAGTATGGGTTTGCAGGATTTAAGCAGAGCAGTGGAGAATAGGGGGTCTTGGAGATGTTGCATCCATAGGGTCACCATGGATCGAGATCGACGCAAGGGCAGTTAACAGCAACAACAAATGCTTCTGTTTGTCACAACCTTGCTCACTCATGAAAGAGGGCATAAAATGTCATCTTCCTTGTACCCAATCAGAAACTAAATAGACCTCCTTCACCTGATGCAACTGTTGGCTGTTAAGATGGGCTTGGGGACATTTTTATGGTCTTATCTAATCTTACTGAATACAGAACGGTTATGTATCTGTAACTACAATACAGAATACAAAGAGGACTTGTAGAATCTTTCTGACTAACTGTGGGCCTTTGCAGACTGCCAGAAATAGTGCAAATTGAGTCCACTTTAAGGGTTTGGGTTAGTGCTAGGGAATCATGGGAATTGTTTTTTTTTTTCTGAGACATTGAGCCTTCTCTGTCATAGCACTCTGGTGCCACAATAAAATACAGTTCCCATGATTCCCTAACCCTAACCCTTAAAGTGGACTCAAGGCCCTGTATGAAAGAAATTGCAAAGCAGCTTCATTTATATACCGCTTCATATCGCACTATGGGATGTCTAAGCGGTTTACAACTGTAAGCTCATTGCCCCCCAACAGTTGGGTACTCATTTTAGCGACCTTGGAAGGATGCAGGCCTGAGTCTAGCCTGAGCCCTGGCTAGTATTGAACTCACAACCTTGTGGTCTATGAGTGAGTGGCTGCAGTACAGGCATTTAACCACTGTGCCACCAGGGCTCTTGTAGCACTTTTGAGACTAACTGTGCAGAAGAAGTTGTAGCATAAGCTTTCATAGACTTGGTCTACTTCCTCTGATCTGAAGAAATAGACCAAGTCTATGAAAGCTTGGGAGGATGTAGACCAAGGGGGGTTGCAGACTGCCAGAAATAGTGTGAATTCAGTCCACTTTTAGGGTTAGGGTTAGTGCTAGGGAATCATGGGAACTGTTATTTTTCTGAGACATTGAGCCTTCTCTGTCAGACAACTCTGATGCCACAATAAAATACAGTTCCCATGGTTCCCTAACTCTAACCCTAACCCTAAAACTGGACTGAATTCACACTATTTCTGGCAGTCTGCAACCCCCCCAAGTCTATGAAAGCTGATGCTACAACTTCTTCTGCACAGTTAGTCTCAAAAGTGCTGCAAGATCCCTTTGCATACTGATATAGATGAATGCTGCAAGGCAGAATGGTATCCATTTATCTAGAACTTAAAACAATGGAACTATTAAAATAACTATAATGATCAAAACCATTAAAGCATCACAATAATTAATGAAAATTCAAACACTTTTAGAAGGCCAGTTTTCACAGATTTCCTAACACCAGCAACATATTGATTCCCCCAAAGAATCCTGGGAATTGTTGTTTGGTGAATCAGCTGAGAATTTGAGGACTGGAGATTGCTCCTTATCCTATCTCCAAATCAGAGTTACCATTCCTGGGGTTTGTTGGAGAAAGAGAATTTATAATATCAATATGTGCTAGATTTCCCTAGGTTAAAAGACCATACCAGCTCCTTCTTTATATACATACACCTTCTTTATATTTAGCAAAAAAGAGAGACTACAGTTGAAAGAACACTATTTTTTTTTACACGTGTCTAAACAGAAAATACCAGATATATCCTATATCAACAGGATACCTTCATTTTGTTGACATGTAACTGTGGTTTGTTCAGCCTCATTCATTCACTCTCAGCTTTACTTATTTGTTCTGTTTCAAGTTGAGAAAAATCTGACTCAGCACAACTATCTGAACAGTCTATATCATGGAATGACTGATGGCTATGCAGCAACCCAGACGATTATGGATAAGTGTGTGGGTAGAGTAAAAACTATTCCACAGAAAAACATAGCATTGGGATTTTCTCTTGTTTTGGAAATTTTTCTCTGGAAAATTTTCCACCCCTCATTTCTGAGCTCCTAGCTGGAAAATTTTCTGATCTTTAATATTACTCACTTGTGAAGTACACAATTACAACATTTGTCCATATGCAGTCCTTTCCATTAAGTGCCTAGTCTGTTTATAATAATCAAGTGAGGAAGCAACAAGGGTAAGCTATAAACTTAACTTTTCTTTGACTTCAGTGGGAAAAGAAAATAAGACAAATCTAGACAAATCTATATTGTCCCTAAACTACAGGTTTATTTGTTTATTGTAATTAGTTAGATGCATAGCCTGCCTGTCTTTACCTGAAGCTGCATACATCCTCTTCATTGTATCCTCACAACAAATCTTGTGAGGTTGCTGAAGCTGGGAGAGATTAGAATCATAGAATCATAGAGTTGGAAGATACCTCAAGGGCCATCCAGTCCAACTTCCTGCCATGCAGGAAGACACAATCAAAACACTCCCAACAGATAGCCATCCATCCCCTGTCTAAAAACTTCTAAGGAAAGAAAGTCCACCACTCTCCAAGGCAGCGTGTTCCACTGTCAAACAGTGCTTACCATCACTGGCCCACCTAGTTTCCTGGAACAATGGCCAATACAGCTGGGTTTCCCAAGTTGGCATGCTGGCTTCCACTTTTATACATGAGGGGCCACAACTCATTCATCAGCAGTCTCTGGATGTCAGAAAGTGCACCTAAAACTTTACTGAAACAAAACCTCCTTATGTGCAAGATGATTGTCTTTATTTAAGGAAGGATATCTGTTTAAACAGCTTCAGAGCTTAAAGAAGATTAACACAATTAAAACTGGTTTTCATGATGCTCACAGAACTGACTTTTTATATAAAGAATATTGTTTAATCATAGGTTTCACGGCAGCATTGATCATTTTTTAAGCTTTTATAGTTACTCAGCCATTTCATGGATGATATGTGATTAGTGAATTTGTCTCAACATAAACAAACAAGCAGTGCACTCTAATCTAACAATCTGTGTGTGCATAAACATTCAGGGGAATTAGTTCTTGCCATACTGAGGTTTTTGTCAAAGCATTTATTCATCCCCCCCTTCCAAATCTGTTTCTTTGTTAATTAGAAATGGTATTTCCACTGTATCATTATTTGAATAAAAGCTGAATCTATGTTTGTAAGTAGAGTGCTACAGCATGATGCAATGGAGGTTTAAAGCTTATGAAAGCTACTTTTTTGGATAACAACTCCAGTAGTCATCCTGGCTGCCAGATTCTAGGAGCTGCAGTCCCAAAAGTTACTTTTCCAAGCTCTGATTTAAGACCTCTCTGTTCTAGACATGTTTATTTGGAAGTAAATGTCACTAGATTAAATAGGGCTTGGGACGTTACCACACTGGCCCTACAGCAGCGTCATTTCAGCCTCACTTCAGCCTCGTTTCAGCCTCGTTTCAGACTTTTTTTCCGTGTGTTCACACGACGTCACAGCAAACCCCGCCCTTCCCTACCTCGTCTCGGCGTCATTTCAGCTTCGTTTCAGTCCTTTTGACTTCCGAGAATTTTAAGGAATACACCCGAGCGGTCGGCACTATACCGGAATGACGCTGATCTCGGCATAGGTATAAACACGAGATCCTTGTCATTCCGGTATAGTGCCGACCGCTCGGGTGTATTCCTTAAAATTACGGCCGATGGTTCCTTGCGGTATGTGGGAGAGGCGAGGCGCTGGGGCTGCCGGGGGACCAACACCTTCCCCACCAGCACACCTGGAGCTGCAGCGCAGCCGGGAACTTGTGGTAAGTCCACTGCCTTGCCTTGCCTTGCTTTGCCAGCGCCAGAAGAGAGGGATCCCCTCCTGGACCCCTTGCCTTGCCCTTCTTTGCCAGCGCCAGGGAGGGATCCCCTCCTGGACCCCTTGCCTTGCTTTGCTTTGCCAGCGCCAGAAGAGAGGGATCCCCTCCTGGACCCCTTGCCTTGCCCTTCTTTGCCAGCGCCAGGGAGGGATCCCCTCCTGGACCCCTTGCCTTGCCTTGCTTTGCCAGCGCCAGAGAGGGATCCCCTCCTGGACCCCTTGCCTTGCTTTGCTTTGCCAGCGCCAGAAGAGAGGGATCCCCTCCTGGACCCCTTGCCTTGCCCTTCTTTGCCAGCGCCAGGGAGGGATCCCCTCCTGGACCCCTTGCCTTGCTTTGCTTTGCCAGCGCCAGAGAGGGATCCCCTCCTGGACCCCTTGCCTTGCCCTGTCTGCGCATGTGCATGAACATCCTTGCCGGATCGAGGTAGGGATCTTTCAAGTTGTGTGTGAACAGGAGTTCCGAGCCCCCAGAGCGGAACCATTCCGGAATCTCACATTCCTCACTGATTCCATTCTAGTGTGGTAATGTGTTCCGCTTGCCGGGCACATTCCGGAATGAGCCCAAAATGGTTCCGAAATGATTCCGACCAGCTTTCTCGCCGCTCTCTTGCTGCAAGTGTGGTAACGTCCTCGGTCAACTTGAACAAGCATAGCAGCAGCAGCAGCAGCAACATGTTTGTTAGCACCAGCATGGTGTAGTGGTTTGAGCACTGGACTACAACAATGAGACCAGGGTTCGAATCCCAGCTTGGCTAAATTAAAACCTGGTTTTGGATCCTAGTAATTACATCCAAATCTATATACACACATGTTTTTAGACTGTTTAAACTTTTAAAAAAATATTCAATTTCTTAATATACTTATACAATGTTTAAATTATTTGTTATTCTTTTAAACTTTAAATTGTTTAAACTGGTTTTATTATAAGCCATCAGCTTTCAAACCCTATCTATCAAATTAACCCCAACAACAGGATACACCCCACAGTAGCATCACTTGGGGGATGCGGACCACACACATGTAACAACCCAAAAGGGATTGATACCCCAGAAGAGGGGGTAACACCTGGTCAGTCTGGCCCTCCCCGGGCCCCATGGCTTCTCCTCTGCACTCCCTGGGCCCTCCCCAACTTCTCCTTGACTCTTTCTGGGCTCCATGGCTTCTCCTCAGCCCTTCCCGGCTTCTCCTCAGCGCCCCTCCCCAGCTTCTTCTCAGCCCTTCCTGGACTCCATGGCTTCTCCTCGGCCTCAGCTCCTGAAAACCTAAAAAGCCCCAGAAATCCCCCAGAAGTCCCACCCTGGAATTCCCCCCTTCCCCATGAGTGACTGCACCAGGTGACATCAACCCTAGGGATGCCACTGACATCCAATAAACCCAAGAACAATAGGTGTTAAAATAGGTTATTATGGGAATGTTCAGTTATTAGCCTATTACTGAATATAATAGATACAATTTCCAATTATCATCCATCAGAAATAGTCAGTTTCCCTTGCATGAGTTGACCTTTGTTTGTTCTTTTAAAAGATAAATCAGAAGTATTTATGAAGTCTCTTTCTCCTCCTCCTCCTACTCTGTTCTGTATGAGCAGTAACAAAGTGTGTGAAATGCTGCCATGGCAGCAGTTTAAAAGAGACTATTGGGTTTTCTTTACCTGACCTTAAATTTTCTGGTGAATGGCTCCTTGCAGCTCACTTTTCATCATCGTCACTGTCATTAATGGGCTTGTCTTTATTCAAGTGTAACAGCAAAATCTCCCATCTCCATTTCTCCCCTTAGGTAAATGTCACCATCCCAGTGATTTGTGGTTAGTGATTGCTACCTACAATATCGCATTTGTCTTAACTTAGAAGTGCAATGTAATGTGAACATTTTGGGTCTCATTAGGACAAGGAAAATACCCAGGGATAGGCAACCTTTCCCCCTTTAAGGGCCTAGGGACTTCAGCTCCCAGAATCCCAGGAGCTATTGGCCAACATGGCTGAGGCTTCTGGGAGCTGAAGTCCCTCGGCCCTTAAAGGGAAAAGGTTGCCTACCCCTGAAAATACCATTAAGTTTGCTTGGCATCTGACACAACTTGGCACAGTGGCAATGCATCATTTAACAGATCAAGAAGCATAGTGATCCTCTAGACCATTCAACAATATTTTTTTTTATATCAACAGAAAAACCAAAGCATCCTGTGGTACGTACCTTGCCAACTAATAATATTTCTCATTTTGTTAGCTTTTGTGGGCAAAGGCCCTACATGTGTAAAAATGCCATGGTTCTAATAGCTTCACAGTTGATATGGTAGATATGGTATAATATGGCAGAGGTGGTATTAGACCATTGGTATGATCCAGAAACCTGTCCATTGTAACAAGAGTTGTATGTGGGCTTCCTTTGCATTCATTTCAGGAATGAACACTGTTGGTGACATATATTTGCATAAATGTTATTACATGAGTGACTGAACCTTCTAGAACAGGGGTAGGCAACCTTTCCCCTTTAAGGGTCGAGGGACTTCAGCTCCCAGAAGCCTCAGCCATGTTGGCCAATAGTCCCATGTTGGCCAATAGCTCCTGGGATTCTGGGAGCTGAAGTCCCTCGGCCCTTAAAGGGGAAAGGTTGCCTACCCCTGTTCTAGAAGATTCCATAAGGATAGTATCTTATTCTGGATTGTGTAAGTGACATCACACCAGCATAACTATGGTACAAGAAATTGTGCTTTTTAGGTTACCAGCCCCCTCCATTTCAACTACACCATTGTAAAATCCATGAACACAGCATTAGCACCTCTTGCACAATCATTTGCAAAATGGCACCATCCACAATATGAAGCACTTTGAAAATGTTGATCTCAACAGAAAATGAATTGAGTGAAATCTTCTCTAATCTGCACTGGTGAAATTCAATAGGTACAACTATTCCCAGTGTGGAAATGATTATGTTCAGCTTGCTTGTTATGCAACTACAAACAATAAATAGCCTGTCAGAACAAAAGAGATGGCAACCCCAGGGGCATCACTAGGGGTTGTGGAGGTTGTAGACCACACCAAGGTGGTAGTGACATCACTGCATCCCAAATACCGGTATCTGCTTTTTGGCAGAAACAAGCTGTAGAGTTCACCTGAGTGTCTTTAAAATGTTGAATAGATTGTGTGAGTGGGACAAAGCTCATGGAGAGGAGAAAGGAGAGGGCCCAAGTTTTAATTTTTTTAAAAATTTTTTTAAATGTTTTAATTTTTTTAAAAAAATGATTATTTTTTAATTTTTTGGTTAAAAACATCAAATCTTACCAAATTTTCACTTCAACCACATGAAACTATGTACATGTAAATGCATTATGCTACTCATATGACAATGTAATTTAAAGGTATAACTTTAATTTTGGTAATTGTTTTATGTCACATTCAGTGAATGTAGCATTCAGTAATATATGGGAATTATGATTTATGAGTAACATTAGTACAAAAATATCACCAAGGTTCTTTATGATGTGGTATGGGATGATGGTATGGGGGGGTGACACATGACTTACTGCATGACACCAGTCCTAATGACCCTGCTGGGCAACCCCAATTCAGGACCAGAACATAGTTGAATACACAGGGATTCAAACATTCTTTTAAGAATGAAGCACTCAAAGTACTTCACCTTCTATGGCCAAATTAGGCAGTTTTGCTTTTTTCCTATTTCATTTTTAAAAATATTGTCCTTCTTATGAATAAATCTGTGAATTTCACTATGCTCTTTTTAAAAAAAACACCCCGACATAGAACAACATTATTACCCATAGGGCCGTAGCTCTAGGGAGGGGCAAAATGAGGGTATTGCCTCCCAAATAACGATCCTGTCTCTGCAAATAAAAACTTCTTTCTCTCCTCAAACTTCTACCATTGCAGAAAATGAGAAACTGAAAATAATTCATTCCTAGAACTGTCAAATTGGCTATGTTTGAATTCCTTTGGTATCTTTGCCCACTCCTTTCCTTTGGATTCCTAAACTAGGGAGTTTATTGCATCCCCAAAAAAGTGATTTACCCCTGCCAGGATAGAGTTGCTTATGAGATGCAACTGGGAATTATCGCATTAAAAATGCCACCGGTGCTGCTGGACAACTGCATCCTGGCTAAATCCTGGCTCCCAGCCATGTTCAGCTGGCCGATTTGCAAACACAGGAAGCTCCTGAGTTTGCAAATTGGCTGTCTGAATGTAGCTGGGAGCCGGAATTTAGCTGGGATGCAGTTGCCTGATGGCATTGCTGCCATTTTAACTCAATAATTCCTGGTTGCATCCCGTAAACGACTCTATCCCAGTGGGGGCAAGTTGCTTTTTTGGGGGGGCGGGGAGGTGCAATAAACTCCTAGATTTCTCAATGTTCAACTGAAGTTTTAACTAGTAAAAGTAGTAGCTGTGTTAGTCTGTTGCAGCATAAAAAGGAAAAGGGGAGGTGAAATAAATATACCCAGCCACATTTTTAAGACTGATTTATATTTTAGCATGAGCTTTTGTGGACACCAGTCCACTTCTCTGATGCCATATAGAGTGATATTAAAGCCTCAGTTTATTAAACATATTCATACATTGCCAGAGCAGAATACAGAATGTAATAGGATCCAGAAAGATGCAAAATGTGACCCTCAACTTAAATCTCCAAAGGACTATGTGACATGACACGGGTCTTTCAGATCTTTACAGTGGTCAGTTAGTACTGATCTGTAAAAGCAATATAATTGTTTACCAAAGTCAGTTCCCTTTGGATCAAAACCTTCTCTGAGGAGATTCCTTTTATTATACGTGCAGTTGTAAGCACTCGTGTATTAAGATATGTATTGTGTCATGAAACCATTATCTTTGTTTCAGCCTCAGCTAATGGATTGGAATTTGTAAGTGTAACTTAATTCGACTCTTTCACTTTCCAGTCTTCCTTTGTAATTTTCTTGTTCAAGAACTCTGATTTGTATGTCCTGTATTGTATGTCCAGGTAGTCTGAAATTCTCTGCAACTTTTTTTTTTATATTTCTAATGTCAGATTTAAGTCCATTTATCCTATTCTATAGTGGTTGTCCTGGATGGCATATATTGTGTTGGAGGAAGAGCAAGTGAATGTACCTCTAACATTGTGAGTGATATTATTGGGCCCTGTAATAGTGCTGTAATTCAAAAGGGATCACCTGAAGGGGAGCCCATCTTAATTGGCAGAGCTCTTCCCTTTCCCTTTTGTCTCCTTAATATGCAATTTGAAACCACAGAGCACAAGACGTTGTTTTCCAAAGTAAGGGGATGGTGCAGCTGTTTGCTTTTGTCTGAGACTACTGAGAAAGTGAAGAATCCATCCATCTCCCTCCTCTCCCTCCTGCTGAGCCAACTGAGCTTTGCACATTGAACTGAGGGCCTTTGCAGACTGCTAGAAATAGTGCAAATTAAGTCCACTTTAAGGGTTAGGGTTAGGGTTAGAGAATCATGGGAACTGTATTTTATTGTGGCACAGAGAAAATGTCTCAGAAAAAAACACAATTCCCATGATTCCCTAGCACTAACCCTAACCCTTAAAGTGGACTCAATTTGCACTATTTCTGGCAGTCTGCAAAGGCCCTGAGTTTAATGAAGTAAGCCAAGGATGAAGGAGAAAAGTGGGAGGAGGGGAAGTAAACCAGCACAAGTTGAAAGCAGCTGAGAAAGTAGGACAGTGGAGGATTAACCAGGAACAGTCCTGCCAGACTGGAACAGTTGGAGGATATGAAACAACAGTCTGCCATCTGGGGAATTTTGCTGATATAGCCTTGCATATAGCTTGAAATATTTCAGTTTCCCAGAGAACAGTTCTCTGCATGTTTACCTATGTGTAAGTCCCAATGCACTTACTTCCAAATATGTTTGCATAGAATTATAGCATTCAATGAACTAAGTTTAAGCGAATTCCCCCAAATACTCAGTTTATGAGCACCTAGATGTTGTATTCCCTCTAATGCAGCAACTTGTGGGCAACTTCCAGGGGACTAGGGTCCACATGATGCCCTGGAATTTGGAGGAATACAGTCCCTGTTACCTCCTGTACCCCCCCCCACCCCATACCCTGGAATGTTGTTCTTTTGCTCCCCAGTGCATCCACATTTTGCTGCTTTTCTGCTTCTGCTGTCTGTTTTAAGCCCTTCAAGACGTTTCCTCCCCACAAACCTGAAAATCACTACTGTTGGGAGTGGAAGGCCCATGGATTTAAAACCAGCCAATGGGCATGAAATACAGTGAAATGGACAACTATGCCCACTAGATCAGTGGTCTCCAACCTTTTTATTGCCATGGACCAGTCAACAACTCCGGCAGATGCAGGAGTCCCGTCCCTGCGCTTATTATCGGGACTTGCAGGACCCGCCGCCGCCGCTGCACAGAAGACGCAGTAGCAGGGCGGCCTGGTACCATTTGTTCTGCGGCCCGGTACCGGGCCGCGGACCGGGGGTTGGGGACCACTGCACTAGATGATGCATTTGGCTATTTGGGGGAAGGTTGGCATGTTTTTTGTTTTTTTGAGGGGGAGTCCAAGGTAGGCAGGGGCTACCCCGGGAATATTGAGCAGCCAGATGTGGCCTGTATGCTGCACCTAGTCCACTGTCATGCCAGTGTAACACTTTCTAGTGAACCCCTGAAATTTGTGGTTCCAGTTGTGTAAGCAGAAGCCAAAATGACTACACATCTAATTTGGATTTCACTAGGTGAAGTACCACTTGCACTCGCTGACCTAGTTCTCCAACTAGCACATAAACAACTACTAGCACATATACAACCACTTGTTCTTTTTACTCTATTAGCATACGATTGCATTTATTATTAACTGTTATCAAGTCAACTTCAACTTATGGTAACCCTATGAATGTGAGAATTCCAGTTCCCCCGATCATCAACCACCCAGTTCAGGTCTTGCAGATTCAGAGTCTACCCATCTGTAATGTCATCTTCCTTGTTTCCTACTGCCTTCTACTTTGTTAAGCATTATTTTGTTTTCTTGCAAGTCTTATCTTCTCAGGCCAAAGTACAACAGCCTCAGTTTAGTCATCTTGGCTTCTAGAGAAAGTTCAGGTTTGATTTACTGTAGGGGCCATTTATTTGTCTTTTTAACAGTCCACAGTATCCACACAACTGTTCTCCAGCACCACATCTCATAATTCTAAAAATATAAGCTTATCCATAATTGTAGCTTAAATGATCAACTAAAGGAAAGTTTGATATTAAAAGGCAAGTGAAGGTATCCAATATGATACATATTAAACAATAAATACTGAAAACTAATCACATAACAGAAAATTATCTCATAAGACTTTTGTTCTCAAAAGCAGATAGACTAGAGATTGTTAAAAATAAGGCATCACTCAGTTACATTTATTTACCAAACTGGCAATACTGCCTGGATCTAAAAATAATATACATAGTGTACAGCATGCGTACAAGGTTATTCTTTGTTAGAGCTCCCTCTGTGTCTTTGAATTCACACATTTTCTTTTCTGAGAGAGACAGACCATAAAAGGTACTCCTTTCCTTTGGTTTTCCAGCTGTGACCAAATGGGCAGGGGAGTGGGAAGTGCTTGGATAAAACATCTTTAGTTAGTTCCTGTTTTCAAGAGATGCTGAAGACAGCCTTTCCATCTCTAAAAGCTATGAACAGTTTTAATAAGTTTCAGAAAATGGGAAGGCTGTTCTCATCTGTCCCAATGAGAGGCACTGATACATCAGAATAATAACAAATGACACACTTTAGAATTGCTTTTCTGAGTGCTTTCATGCATGCAAGCAAGCATGCCATCATCAGCCCTTGATTGTGGTAACCCAGTTCTCACTGGCAATAGTTACTTCCATTATGTTATTCCAATTTCTGAAGAAGGCCAGAATATCTTTAAATATCTTCTGTAAGTCAAGCTTGGGGCTACTAGGTGTCAGTGTTTGGAAATGCTGGCCAAGATCCTGCTGAAGACATGAAGCCATAATTTCATGGCTACACTCCATCTACTGAACTGACCCCCTAAACTCACCTTAAAATCCAGCCAGCCTTATCAAAGTACGGAATTCTGCAGTGCTGGCAAGGAGGGAACTTAAGGATTAACTTCCAGTCTCTCCTGCCAGGAAGCATTGGTGAGCACACCAGAAGCAGGGGCCCTTGTTGGGTCCTGTCACAACTTATTAGTGCACAACTGCTCTCTGGAGGGAGGAGGCTGGATGTGTCACCCTTCAGTGCCCTAGTTGGGGGTGCCATCACTGATGTACATGAAACTGATATTGCAAACTGTATCCTGCTTCCTGTTATTATATTGGTTGTTTATGTATAGTCCTCTTTCTCTCTTTTTTTAACAATCCCTGAAGAAAGCCATGAAATATTACTAGGCCAAAACGTGTTGGGCAAATAGCAAGAATAGCTGCTTTTGAGTCAATCTCAACTCATGCCAACTCTGTGGATGAGATGTCTCCAAGTCCCCCTATTCTCTACCTATCCTGGTCTCCCTGACTGAGTTTATCCATCTGGCATGTGGTCTTCCTCTCCTTCTACTTCCCTCCACCTTCCCCACCTTCACTGTCTTTTTGTGCCTTCTCATTATGTGGCTGAAGTGTGACAGCCTCAATTTAGTCATCATGGCTTCCAAGGAGAGTTCTGGCTTGATCTGTTCTAGGGTCCATTTGTTTGTCTTTTTAGCTGACCTCAGCACTCTTCTCTAGCAAATGAATACACAATTCAAAGTGCTGGCCATGACCTTTAAATTCCTACACACCTTGGGTCCAGAATATTTAAGAGACTGTATCTCCCCATACAAACCTGAGAGAGCTCTAAGATCTGCAGGAGAAGGCTTTCTCTTGGTCCTGCCAAGATCATAGGTCACCTGGTGAGGAAATGAGAAAAAGCCTCCTTGGTGGTTGCTTCCATCATCTGGAATGCCCTTTAACTTCACCAGCAAGTTAAAACATTTTTATGCAGACAGGCATTTTGTAAATAATACATAGCAGGGCGGTTTTTATGGAGCAGGTGGTTTTTTAGTTTGTTTTTAACTTTTGTATATTTTATGTGGCTTTATACTGGATTATATGTTTTAATTGTTTTGAATTTTATTGAAATTTTAAATGTTTTATCTGTGTATATCTTTACATTTTATGATTTTCTCTAGTTCTTTCATAACTTCCCTTCCCATTCCTGATCTTCTTCTGATTTTTTGACTGCAGTCTCCATTCTGATCAATGTTTGATCCAAGGTATGGGAAATCTTTAACTACTTTGATTTCCTTGTTATCTAGGTTGAATTTATGTAAATCCTCTGTGGTCATTATTTTTGTTTTCTTTAAGTTATTATCAGTACTTTTTTATCCTTCTAAATAGCAAGAATACACATCCTAATACTTTGTCTCTTGTCTACATCCCCTTCATTGGGTATTACCAGCCCTCTTTGCTTTTCACAACTGCAAATGGCCTTCAAACCTACCGTAACATCCATCAAGCAACGGATATCTGTTCTGGTGATGATTTGGGTGTAGCAGGATGATGTTGCCAGTCCCTTTCCACCAGTGAGTGAGGGTGTGACAATCAGAAGCAGGACCTCTGTTACAGTTCTTCATTGCAGCCTTGCTCACTGGTGGGAGGTGGCAGAAAAATCCTCCTCCTGGCAGCTGAACAAATCTCCTTTGCTTGATGCAGCTGCTGGCTGTTAAATTAAGTTGTGGGAGTGATCAGGCCGGGTGACATTACAGATTTATATCTAAGTAGATAATGTAGGACATGGGCCTATATCTTTCTTAGCTAATTTAATTCCATTTATTTCTTGGAGCTAAAGATATTGTACATTATTTTTGCTCACTCCATCCATCCCTACCCATCCACTGTCATAACAACAACCCTATGGAATAGGTTGGATGTGAACCTCTTGTGTTACATTATGAGGACATTGGGCTTTGACATGATCTATACTGTATACTGTGCAGGGGAGTTGTACGAACACAAAATTGGTATAGTGGAACTGAGAGAAAGCTGTAATTCTGATCAGGTCTGAAAATGGATTTTGATTGTAGAATAATGCATTATATTATATTAGAGACAGCATGTTGTAGTGGTTTGACTATTAGGACTCTGGGAGATAGCTTTGAATCCCTACTGAGCCACTGGGTGATCTTGAGCAAGTCACAGGAGGGATGCAGATGGGCGGCCCTGGGCCACCCCCAGAAGTGGAGGATCGAGGCCGAGGCTGCTGGACACCTTGGCCCCAATCCTCCCTTCCACTGCCTGCAAAAGGAACGCTAAAATAGAGGCGTGGCATGCCTCTTCAGCGTCTCTTCTGGCTCAGCGTGTCCGGATGCTGAGCCAGAAGGATGTTATCGGAGCGTCTGTCATACGGATGGGCCGTCGCTCCCATGACGTCCTCAGGAAGGGGATGGGGTACCCAGCGTCCGGCTGCCCTCCCCTTCCTGGGATTGAAGACGGCGCTTTTTGCCATCTGCATCCTCCCCCCCCACTCTCTCAGCCTAAGAGGAAGGTAATGGCAAGCCTCATCTGAATCTTACCAAGAAAGCCATAGGATAAGGATAAGTTGTAATTGATGTGAATGCACATAACAATAAAGTATTTAACACTTTCTTTATTGTTAAGCATTCACACACGGAGAGTGATTGGTTTGTTTTTCCCCTCCCCCCCCCCCTTTTTTAAGGCTTTCCTAAACTCACTGCATAAATTTCAGAGTTTCTCTGCTTAAAACTGTAGTTTTGTGTGTTCTTTCTCATTAATAACTTTTGCACTCTTGTTGCATGACACCGCCCTTTAGAACACATTCTGATGTTGCTTAGCCACATGCCTCAGTTTTCATCTGTTGTCATCCAGTATACTCAGTGGTTGCTTTGAATTTAGTTCCTATCTGGTGGATTTGGATATCTGGAAATGTCTGAAAAAACTAATGTTATAAATGCTGTCACAGTCCTTCTTAAGCTTCCCTTTCAATCAACTCCTATTAATGTGGGAAGAAAATGCTAAAATAAATGCTCAGATCCACATGTTTTCCGCCCTTGGGGCAAATGATTGTTTAAGATACCACCCCTGGACTCCTGAAATACACTTTTTCTTCAGAGAATATAGTTGTGGACAACAATTCTCTCTTCCCATTCAAGTTTAAGTGTGTCTGTATTCATAAGCTTACACATGCACCAAACCTTGTTTGGTTTTACTTTAGCCAAGATAACAATGATATAAGAGGAGACAGTAAATAAGATAGAAGAATACCCCACATAGTCATCTAAAATTCCATATGATACATTGAGTTCCATATTTTGCTTTCCAGTGAGCTCTAACTTATCAAACTAGTGAAATTTACCTGCAAACATATCCTTCAGCAATTTCCTCTTCACTGAGGAAATCATGTGAGACAAGCTGGAGCATGTTCATTTGAACATGGCTGGACACCCATCTGGAAACACCTTTAAAAGTTTTTTTAATTGCCCTTGTTGAAATCACAGTCCCACCATATATATGATTAAAATTACCCAATTCCTCACCAAGCATCACTTTAAAAGAGTGAATATAAAATGGGCTAGTGTTTTATGTTGTAGGAGTTCTTGGCCAAGTTCTGTAAAGATGATGTCAGCTGGATCCTAGAATATCCAGTGACAAAAAGATGAGAAAGCTTTTCTCAAAATTGCATACTCTTTTGACCTTGCAGTTTTACCGAACAGAATCCATGTTGGTATCTTGAGTGCTTGCCACCTAACTTATTTGCAAGCATGGCAAATAAAGCCACTGGCTTAAAAAAAACAACCTAAAAAAACGTGGCCATTGTTCTGTGGAGTGCCGCAATGTCCCAACTTTTCTCCCATACTGTTCTATATCTATATGAAGACACTGGATAAGTTCATAATAAGTTTTGGGGCTAAGCGCCATTAGTATGCTAATGACACTTAGGTCTACTACTTTTTGTCATTAGAGTTAGCTGAGGATTTGCACATGCTGGAAGAATGTTTGGATGCTATAATGGCCTCGATGAGAGCCAGTAACTGAAGCTGAATCGTGACACAATGAAGCTGTGTGAACTGGTGGTTCTTGGATCTAAGCTACCTATCCTGGATGGGGTTGCATCCTTCCTGAGCTTGGGAATTTTCCTAGATCCATTTTTGTCATGGGAAGTCTAGATGATTTCTGTGACTCAAGTGCTTGGAACCAGCTTTGACTTTTCCTCCAGCTATGGCCTTTGCAGGATAGGGATAACAGCCACAGTAGTCCATACACTGGTAACTTGCCAATTAGACTTCTGCTGTGAACCAGTGTTGTGTCATGGTTTGAGTGTAGAACTAGGACACTGGGAGACCAGGGTTTGAATTCTCACTTGGCCAAAGAAACCACTGGGTGACCTAGGGCAAGTCACATTCTCTCAGCCTGAGAGGAAGGCAATGAGAAATCTTGAACAAATCTTGCCTCTGAAGATTTGCTCTCTGGGAAAAAAATTGCCAAGAAAACCCTATAATAGGTTTGCCTTAGGGTTTCCGTAAATCAGAAATGACATGAAGGCATACAACAACAGCAATGCATTTTACATGGAGCTGCCCTTCAAATGACTTGGAAGATGCAATTTGTGCAAAATGCAGCAGCTAGACTGCTGACTGGAACACCATACAGAAACCACATAACATCAGTTTTAAAGGAATTACACTGGTTGGCAATATACTGTACATCTGGACTGAATTACGAGGAGCCCTGCTGGTGCAGTGGTTAAATGCTGCTACTGCAGCCATTCACACCACAAGATTGTGAGTTCATTTCTAGACAGGGCTCCAAGGTCCACTCAGCCTTCCATCCTTTTGTTGGTCAGTAAAATGAGTACCCAGCTTGTTGGAGGCAATTGGCTTACACATTGTAAACTGCTTAGGGAGTGCAAGTTCACTGATAAGTGGTATAGAAATGTGCTTGCTATTGCTTACTATTGCTATTGTTTGTGATAACATTTAAAGTCTGAAGCAGACTGGAACATCAATACATCAAGGAACACCTTTTCCTACATACACATGCCTAGAATTGAGGTCTGTTTAAGGGAGTCTCCTCTGTGTCTCTCTAATAGGGGAAATACAATGTGGAGCAATATAGGAGGGGGCCTTCTCTGTTGTGGCACCCTGTTTATGACATACCCTCCCTTCAGAGCCCCAACTGGCACTAACACTGCTGTCATTCTGGTGCCAAGTCAAAATATAGCTTTTTATTAAAACCTTCAAGGGATAATTGATATTATTGCAAACAACTGATTATTTTTTTGTTCTATTAATTATTGTTGTTCCATGGGGAGAGACAGGTAAGAAATAAATATTATTGTTATTATTTGTACATGCACTATGTTTTGCATTATTTAAAATTGTTTTTAAAAAGACAACTAATGAGAGCATTATTTAAAATTGTTTTAGCTGGTTTTAAATTGCCTTGTTTAAAGTGATAAATAATTTAATATACTTATAGTCATTTGAAAATTATTTTTATTCTTTTAAATTATTGTCAATCTACATTGATTTTATTGCACATTGTCCTGAAAGCCTCAGATTTAGGACAAACCATAATAAATATTTTAATATATAAATTAAATAAATAAGAATAAATTATTTAAATAAGAATATTAAAGGAATATTAAAAGGAAAGTGAAATCATCATCATCATCATCATGTTTTCCTTCACAACTATAATGTTGGCAGATTCCTTCACAATCCCTGCCCTCACTCTTAACAAAACAATTGCATATAATGATAATAATTGAGATATTTATTTCTGTGTGAGAGAGCAGCAATAAATGTATTTACTTGGTGAAATAATTGATTGAATCAAATTATTATATTTTAATAGCTCATTACACTTCCATCTGTCATCCATGACTCATTTCAACCTCCCCCCCCCCCTCTATATTTCCATTTCTTCTGCAGTGAAAGTATATTTTCTTGCAGACATTTATATTCAGAATTCAATTCAACCTATAATTTCTTTTCTTTTTACTTTGGTAAAAAGAAAAAAGAGTAAGTTCAGACTTCTTATTTTAATGCAGAATCATAAATGGCTACATATAGGTAAAGTTCTTTCTGTCAGTTATTAGCAATAGCAATAGCAGCTTCATTTATATACCGCTTCATACCATGCTATGCAGTCCCTAAGTGGTTTACAACTGTAAGCTCAATGCCCCCCAACAGCTGGGTACTCATTTTGGTGACCTTGGAAGGATGCAAGCCTGAGCAGAAACTAAGCCCTGGCTGGGATTGAACTCACAACCTTGTGGTTTGTGAGTGAGTGGCTGAAGTACAGGCATTTAACTACTGCACCACTAGGGCTCCTGGTTATTTTCCTTCTTCTAAGAAAAGACCTAAGTTGCTTCTAGCAGTTTAGCAGTTTGAAGTGTTTACATGATAGGGATGAAATGCTAGAAATGTTTCATTTACCATATATACTTGACTATACACTGACTTCATGTATAATTCAGGGGCAGATTTTGGGGCGAAAAATATGAATTTTGATATGGTCCATGGATAAGTCAAGGGTAAAACATAGGGGCTTGTCACTGCTCCTTTTGCATCTTGGGAGCACCAACTGACCAGCTGGCTGACCAGTGATCGAGAAACCTTTCACTGATGCCAGCTTTGTGGCAAAGGCTGGCCTAGGCAAGAGGCTTCTCAGTTGCTGCTCAACCGGCTGCTCAGTTGCTACTCCCTTTGCACCTGGTCACGCTGGGAGCAGCAGCCAAGCAGCTGGCTGACTAGCAACTGAGAAGTCTCTTACCCATGCCACCCCTCCAGCAAAGGCCAATCTGGGCAAGAGGCCTCTCAGTCACTGCTCAGCCTGCTGCTCAGTTGTTGTTCCCAAGGTGACTGGGTGCAAAGGAAGAAGCTTCTCCCTGGCAAGGAAGGATGCTCAATGACTCTTTGTTGGAACAGAGATGAGCACAGTTGGTGTGTGTGGGGGGGGTTTACAGAGTCCACATGCTCTGGACTGGAGACTGGCATAGATAGGGAAAGGGAGAGTTTGAACTATAGGAGCCACTTCAAAGTAAAGGACTCTTTCCATGCATTGACCCTGGAAACACCTTCCTCAGAGACATGTTTTCAAGTGCCCGCCCCTGACATACATCAGCATTGTTTCTTCTACTACCTCTGCTCTCAGCCTGTCTCATGAAAGAAAGCAGGAGCAGCAATGCAACTGAACCTGCCAGCCAAGTCCCAGCAAAGCTCACAAAGCCTAAGCAGGGTCCCAAATTTGAAGGCTAATTTTTTGCTGTCCCTTCTTCTCCTCCACCATGTGCTCTAACCCCTTGCTCCTGTCAATCTATTTGTCTCAAAATGCCCTGCATCCAAGCTACTAGCAAAAGTTGTGGCTAAGGGAGTGAGCTCACATGGTTAGGCAAAGAGTGGGATACACCACTACATGAAGTGATCAGTGAGGCTGTGCAATGTTTTTAAGGGACCATAAAAAAAAGTTTCATTCAATCTTCACCTCCTTTTCCCTCACTGCCCCCTGCTGCCCCCTTTCCCCCTCACCACCCACCTGAAGGTTTCAACTGTCCCCTGGGGGGCATACTGCCCACATTGGGAATCACTGATCTAAAGGATGAAGCGAAAGAAAAGGCATAACTGTGCACACACTGAAGGCTGGATAGATGAGAGAACAGAGGGGAATCACGTCTTGCAGGACAGATTACACTCTTGCCTTTCACCATGGTATGGTTCCTTTTAAAATAAGAATTAAAGTGCAGTACTTACATTGACCAGTGGACAAGGAGACTCAGGTTTTTGGGAGGCCAATTTTTTGACTAAAATTTCTAGACTTATACATGAGTATATACAGTAGCTAAATTTCTGCAGGTCAGAGTAATGTTAACTGCAGAAATAAACCAGTTTGAAACAGCTTTAACTGCCCTGACTCAATGCTAGGGAGTTCTGGGAACTGTAGTTATGTGAGATATTATGCCTTCTCTGTCAGAGAGCTCTGGTGCTGTAACAAACTACAATTCCCAGGATTCCCTAGTGCTGAACCAGGGCAGTTAAAGCAGTCTCAAACTAGATTTTTTTTCTGCAGTGTGTTTTGGACCCAAGGCATAAGAGCAGACCCTCGTCCAAACAGAGACTCATACAGATGCAGAATCAGAGGTACAAAAACACAGGTACACACAGAGGACGTTTTCACACGGGGCAAAAAAGGGAGTCATTCCTACCTCCATCTGGCCCCACTCCGGCTCTGTGCAGGAAAAGTTCACACGACGTCGCAGCAAGCCCCTCCTCATCCTTCGCCATCCCTGCGCCATCCCTACCTCACTCCGGGGTCTTGCTCGTCGTGTTCATACGACGTCGCAGCAAGCCCCGCCCCATCTTGCGCAATCCCTGCGCCATCCCTGCCGCTAGCCGGCTTTAGCCCCATCTTTTTAATTCCTTTTTAAAAAAGGAATTACAGGCGCTTCTGCCGGAGGCAATCAGGAGTCATTCCGGCGGCTGCTGTTTTCGCCGCCGGAATGACTCCTGATGGCTTCCAGGGGGCTTCCAGGCGGCTTTAGAGCCGCCTGTGTGAAAACGTCCAGAGAGAGACAATCTTCAATCTTAAGCTTCTGGGTGAGAGGGAATGTATGTGCAGAGTAGAGGTATACATTTCAAATTAGTATTTGAAAATATCTGAAATTGAAACTCCTGTTTTTCATACTCATGGATCCATGCTTGCTGTTACATGTATGGAAGGGTTCCTGACATTTGTTGAAGAGACCAAGGGGGGTTGCAGACTGCCAGAAATAGTGTGAATTCAGTCCACTTTTAGGGTTAGGGTCAGTGCTAGGGAATCATGGGAACTGATATTTTTCTGAGACATTGAGCCTTCTCTGTCAGACAACTCTGATGCCACAATAAAATACAGTTCCCATGGTTCCCTAACTCTAACCCTAACCCTAAAAGTGGACTGAATTCACACTATTTCTGGCAGTCTGCAACCCCCCCAAGATTGTTTGTATGTGTGTGGGTTTCTATGTGCCTTCAAGTCACCTGTCAACTTATGGTGGCCTCACTAACATCATAGAAAACTGTTTTTCTTAGATAAGGAACACTCAGAGGTGGTTTTGCCAGTTCCTTCATCTGAAATATAGCCTATACCATGTGGTATTCATCAGCAGTCTCCCATTCAAGTACTAACCACAGCTGACCCTGCTTAGTTTCCAAGATCAGATAGGATCTGCTGCTTTTAGGGATTAGGGTTGCCATATTTCAGTTGCTCAAATCTATGCATTTATTTTGCATGTTATACAAATTATTCTGAATTATCCATATTGAACACATTAATTGTTCCATTGCTTCATCCATTGTACCATTTTTAATAGTAACAATCAATCTAAAAGAGCCAGTAAAGAGTAATGTTTAAAGCATTCAGATAGGAGGAAGGAGACTTAAGATCAAATCTCAGCTTGGACAAACAATTTACCATGTGATCTTGGGCCACCACAACCTCTATGACAACCTACCATGGGGTTATTGTGTGAATTAATAGGGAGAGGGGAACCTGTTGTGGGTATATACATTCATAGTTCACTACAAGTAAAAGAACAACAACATTGATATTAGTATTTTGTCAGGAACAGGCACTTCCAGTGGTGTTCTCACCAGATCATTGCACGTTTTTTTTATGATCAGTTTTTTTACTTATGGCAAGAAACTACAGATCCATAAAATATGACAGGAAGTCCCTGATAGTGACTGAATTTTGATTCCCAGGGCAAAATACAGAGGAAAGTAAAGGCAAACAGCAGCAATGGAGGGGAAGAGCATGGTCTGATTTCTTTAGATACAGAATAAATATTTTATTATAGGTAGAAGACAGTTTAGTTTAACTTTCTTTTTCCTATTTCACTTTTCATAGAAATGTACATGCTAAGTAGCATGCTAGGATGTCTGTTGATCCACCAATTATGGCATTCAAGGTAATGATATATGTTTACCCTTCGTACAGTTTTATTTCGTCTGTCCTCACTAGTTACATTCTCCCATCCCAAACATGTGTATAAATATCTGCCAAGTGAGGCAGCACTCCATGCATCTAATGAAGTGAGTTGTAGTTTTGAAAATCTTATGCCAAATAAACTTGTTAGTTTTTAAGAGTGGATATTGTTATATATTTGGGTTAGATAGCAGATACTGTTGGTTTTGCTGTAAAAGACTTAACACAACTACCGCCTTGAAAAATTTAAAAGATTTTCTTTAAGAAGAAGAAAAAACAAAGCAAGTGCCAAACCAGCATGAGAAATGTGTTTCTTCTGCAACATCACACTTCTGCTTCTTGATAATTCTTACCCTTGTAGCTTCTGTTTGCTTCCCTGATAGCATAGACTGTAGAAGTAAATGTTATTTCTAGTGAACAGAAATATATAATATCTCCTATACACATTTACTTAGGCCCATTTAACTTTGGTCCAAAACACACTGCAGAAATAATCTGGTTTAAGACTGCTTTAAGTGCTCTGGCTCAATGCTAGGGAATTCTGGGAATTATAGTTTCATGAAACATTTAGCCCTCTCTGTAAGTGCCACTGACACTCTGGTGCCACAATAACTTCCTAGCACTGAGCTAGGGCAGTTAAAGCTGTATCAAACTGGATTATTTCTGCTGCGTGTTTTGAACCTTATTAGGAAATATGTGTGAGTAAGGAGTTCAAATGGCCATACCATCCTACCAAAACAAATAAATGTAGAGCCAGTTCTTAAGAAAACACCTCTTTATCTTTTATCATTTTTGAACACAGCTCCAAAAATCTGAAGATTCACATCAAGCTTAATAAGCTTAATGACAAGCTTAATTGTTATCAAGAAGCTTAATAAGTCCTGCCCATCTGGCTTTACTACCGTACTTTTCCCCAACTCTTTCTATATTCAAAGTAGTATCGCGATATGGCTGCCTAAGGGATTTCAGCGCCTGGAAGAAAGAATTACACTGTTTCCCACCTCCTCCTACTCCTGCCTTGCCTCCTTCCCTCTGCTCCTAACATTTGCCCTCTGAGGACTCAACTTCAGGCCTCTGCCATGTGTCAGACCCGTGTGCATGGTTCTGTCATGATGTGTTATGATATGATGGCATGATGATGTAACGATATAACACTGCAATAATTTGTTGAGTTATTGGAAGGATGGATATGGGGAATATTGAAATGTATTGAACATTAATTATTTGGATACTATGGGCATGGGAACAAATGGGGAGGCAAATGGTAACAGGATGACGGTTTATAGTTTTATGACCCTGCCTTTCCTGCAAGAAGATTTGAGTTGCAAAAGGAAGGGGGGGTTGCCTTCCTCCCTTCATTAAGGGTGATGGAATGATAAACACGGGCGGGAGAAAAAGAGACATGAAAGGTTGCTTTGATCGGGATCAAAGGGGTCGAAGGAAAGGGGGTTGGATAACTTGTATTCATACACTATGGTTTTGGGAAGGAACTGTGCTCTTCCTTGTTTCTTACACTCATACGTATTTATTTATTATTTATTATAATTAGATGTATATCCCACCTGTCTTTCCTCGTACAAACCTGAGGCTCCATACATCCTCCCCACTGTATCCTCACAACAAACCCTATGAGGTAGGTGAAGGTGGGAGAAATTAGACTCATAGAATGATTGGGAGAGACCCCAAGGGCCATCCAGTCCAACCTCCTACCATGCAAGAAGACACTATCAAAACACTCCAGACAGATAACCACCTAGCTTCTGTTTAAAAACAGAAAGAAGGAGACTCCACCACCCTCCAAGGCAGCATATTTCACATGCATCACTCACTTTCCCTTCCCTTGGATTTGCAAGGGAGGACTGGTCTTGTTTCTTGCAGAACCATTTGAGTGCTTACATCTTGGCTCATTTAAAAAAAATCAAAGTTTGTAGTCTAGGCCAGGTGATGATCCAAATGGGAACTAGGTGGCATGCCCATAATCTAGGTAAAACCAAACCAGGGGTATCACAACCATAACTCCCATGCTGCACCTCTCCTAGAGACATAGGATTTTAATTAAATTCCTTTTCATAGTTGATAATTGCATTCTGCTTTTATTTAATATTATTGTGAGCCACCTTCTCTCCTCCTTTGGGAAGAAAGGTGGAATAAAAATCTAGTAAGCAAATATTACAAGGTTTATGCAAAGCATATATGAGCTGTGGCCCTTCCCATAGGTTTGAGTCAGTATATGTTTTCATATGTGATAGATAGTAATTCAGCAGGTACAACTTTCTTCATCACTGGATCTCCATGCCCCCAAAGGTATATCTGTATTCAATCTGAGCTGTTAGAGATGAGCTGGGTAATGGGGTTGAAAAGTCCAGGTATTTGAGCTGGAAAATACTGAACACACCAGAACCAGGAAAAATCCTGCTCCAAATAGGAAGCAAAGCCAGCTCTACCATTATCAGGTAGAAAAGTAATGAGAAGTAAGCATATCACTTGTTATTTAATTTGATATTGCATACTTTACTGCCAGAGTAAGAAAGACACTTGTGGGATTTTCTACTTCATGTGCCAAAAGAATTTGGCTGGTTTTTAGGTACTATGTACTTTGACTTGGGTGTGAAGGTGGAGGTACAATTTCTTGCTCCACCTCAGCCAGCTAAAGGTCTTGAGAAGGGCTGGAAAGAAAGTCTGTCATAACCACACTGTTAGAAGGCCCAGTGGCTAACATGGATGAATGATGCCCCTTCAAAGCCTGACAATAGTCACTGCCAAGAAAATGTTACAGGTTGTAAGTTTTTCTGATATCTCAACACAGGGAGCAGCTGTGGACAAAACTGAAGTGCTCAGCTCTATATGCAACAGAGCCTCTGTCAGGAAAAAAAATAGTTCAGTGCCCTTATCATTCTTGGAGATAAAACAAGAGACAAGACTTTCAGAACTGTCTACTCTCCACAGTGTTTCCTGAAAAAGAGTATATGTTTTGAACTTTATAAGGATCAACAATTCTATTAGGCCTGGCAGTCCCTAACTGAGAGGCAAACACATTGGAAAGAAGGCAGTCTAATCATCCAAATCTTGGACATAATTGACCAAATGAACCTGCAGTATAGTTCATTACTCTCTCTCCCACACACACACATAGCATTTAAATTAGAGAAGCACTCAGAAAAAGAAACTGTGCTTTTTGCAAAAGCCTCATTAATGTATGGAAGCTGTGAAGCTAATCAACTCTTAGAAGCAGACTCAATTGGGGATTTTTTTTTTTACATTAACCAATTTGCTCAACTGCAGATATTGTTCAGAAAGCCCCCCCCTTTCCATACAGAATGTGTATTTGATTTTGCCAAGATTATAAAACATTTATCTTTACCCCAGTCACCCTAGAAAAAGATGCTTATATTCTGCCCAAAGATATATCATCAACCCATGATAAATAAGCTACAAGTAGTAACACAACTATAATATATTGGTCTTGTCTTTTATTCAAGAGAAGGAGAGGGAATACAAGTGACTGGTGCAAAGTGGGAACTAGCTGTTGTTCTGGAATGATATGTCACCCATTCTTTGATAAAGAAAAAAAAAGCTGTATTTCTTGTTTTCATATCTAACCATCCTACAAAATATATGTATTGATTTATTTCCTGATTTTTATCCTGCTTTTCAGGCCATTATTCTCCCCCAAAATAACTCACACCAATAAGGAAAGGAACAGAAGGAAGGGAGGCTGGCTGGCTGGATCAGGTAGTATGGTTGGGCTTAGCAAATAAAATGGCAAGACACAAAATAATGAGAATGAAGGGGAATGATGGCTGCATCTGCACTCCAGAAACAATCCAGTTTGACACTGCTTTAAATGCCATAGGTCAATACTATGGAATCCTGCGATTTGTTGTTTTGCTAGATAGTTAGCCTTCTCTGTCAGAGAGCTCTGGTGCCACAACAAACTACAAATCCCAGGATTCCATAGCACTGAATCATGGCAGTTAAAGTGGTGTCAAACTGCATCATTTTCTACAGTGCAGATGCAGCTGATGAGGAGAGACCCTATCTTCAAACAAGGTGGTATGTTAAACTGCAGACGGGTTTTCCCTGGTTGGTAGTTTCCCTAGATGCTAGTTAATGGCTTCCTTGGCCAATGGATACAGCCAATGTGATCTTCCTCCTGCAGCCCCAGATGTTCCATCTGGAAAGGAGGGAAAAAGAAGTATGCAAAAGCCTGCAGGTGCTACTTCTTTTGGCGCTGGATGGGGCTGCTCTCTCCCTTGAATCAATATTATTCCTAGGAGGCAGGGGATGTCCAGACAGTGGTCCAAGGTCCTGAAATGGTGGGCACAAACCCCATGTGAGAGTTGGTTGCAAAATACATGCCAGTGTGTGACATAGTTGCCTTCAGGAGCAGCTCAAGGCATTTCCAGCCTGACCCAAGAGACCAGACTGCCTGTGCTGTTCCCTCCAGCCTCTTCATCACTATCAAATGTCTTGTCTCATACAAAATCACCCTCAATCCATAGCACTCCAGATAAGAATGGCTAGCAAAGAATGTTTTGTAAAGCACAAATACAACAAGATTTTTCTTTGTACTATACTGGAACAGATGCAGAAAATTGCCTTGTTAGAGTGGCTATTCCTCAAAGAGAACAATATGACAAAACAGGTCCAAACGGCTTCAGACATCAAAATGATACAAATGGAGAAGATGGGATGATGAGAGGACATACTAGCAATGCTAAAGAATGACATGTAAACATAAAAGCTTTATGAATGTGTGCAGTCATTCAAAAAGGCAATTAGAAAATACTTACATCTGTACAACAATCCAAACTCCTTATCTTTTTTCTTTGGAATTCTGCCTCCCAGTTCATTAAAGAATACATTCTCATTTAGGTGCTACTGAGATCCATTTGCTGATTCAATAGCAGATTTAGATAGCTCATATAACAAATTAAACAAAACTGGTGGTCATTTCAATATGTATCTTTTCCATGGCTCTTCCCATCCTTTTAACCATAATCAAAAAGTATTTTAAAAATTGTTAAATGTCTCAACAGATCCAAAGGAAGTCCATTAAAGGCTCTTTAGATGGGGCCAATGTGTTGGGTGGTTGCAGTATTTATTTTTTTGCTATAGTACTTGACGCTGAAGAATTCTGGAAGGTGTAGTCCAAAGTAACTTTTCCAAACTGATTCTAGGCACTGAAAGAAGCAAAGCACTAGCAGAAGGTGTTGGAGCCTCAGTGAGATTTAACAATAGCTTAAAAAAAAGTTATTCATTACAGAATTTGGCTTTTTTTTAAACAGCACATTATGTGGCATTTGTGTAATATTTTTAAAAATGTTGATTTTTTAAAACATTCTCACAAATGAGCTGGGTACAGAAATAAAGAAATGGTTCCATGTATGGAAGAGAATATTTCGTGGCATTTAGCAAATTAGTATTTTCTCAGGCTAAATAATCCCTGCCTATAATTATGCTGATGTCAATGCTTGCCAGCATTTCCATGGAAACTAGAGACAAAATTTTGCCATCTCTTGTCTTCTCTCTCTCTCTCTCTCTTTCTCTCTCTCACACACACATATACATACATACGTGTATACATATCTCCACATCTTTGCATATACATAGAGAAATTGAGCTAAACCCAATGTTATATAAAGGAAAGTAGTTATAGATAACCTTTTACATGAAAAGTATGGCACCTATGAGTTCTCTCTCTCTGGTTCGAGCATGCATTTGTTTGGTGCTAATTTTAAAATGTTTTTAGATAGATGCATAATGGGAGCAGGGAAATTCTTTTCAACCTGAGAGAAGTTTCCTTCTGAGGGCAGTGTGCTAGAGATGGGAAAGCTTTTAAAAAACAACAACACCTGAGTGCATCAAAGCTCTCTCAATTAGGCAGTGTGATCCTGTATGCATTCACTTTCATGTGCATACATATCCATTCTTAAACATCCACACAACATCAGGAAAAACAATACACAAACTCACACACTCATTTTCACACATAAAAATTGTGAGCAAATAGACACAGCAGACAATTAATCTGATCCACAGATGTACTCATACAGAGAAAGAGGAATCTCTTCACATAGTGCATGCACACACACACACACACACACACACACACTTATAAAAAGCCTTTCATTCAAATGAGCAGAATATTTTTTTTCCTCCAAGTCCAAATGGTGATGTCTTGATTTGGTGGGAGGGAGTTGTACAGCATGATTAGCTGCTTTGTATTTAGATATGATCGCCTCAATCACTCCCATGTAGGAACTGAATTTGCAAAAATCCTTTCATTGAAGTCATTTAATTTTTCCCAAGCTACTGCAGCATAAGCAAGTAGGAAAGGCACAGGCCATATGGGAAAGCGCTATACAGGTAGGCTTTTTCCATGGGACAGAAGTTTCCTAGCTATGTTTTATATAATTAACATTAGCTTTCAAAGGCTACAAATGCAAAATATTTTGAGGAGCTGAGCCATATCCCTGTGATTTTAATAGCTTAGGTTGCAATCCTACAGTAAGCTTGGAAAATGAACATTTCCTATATATACTTAGAATGCATCTGGGGAAGTAGAGGTCTATGAAGCTCATGTTGAAAACTTCTTCTTTCTTAAAGGTACTACAAGATCTGTCTACATACTGATTCTATAGAATAACATGACTATATCTTTGATATAGAAGAGTATGTTGTGTGGGGTGGGAAGCACACAGAACTTATTTCTCAGCAAGAACACATTGAGTTGTACTATTACTGTATTGTACTAAAACTTAATTCAGTATAAACAAAACTCTAAATACAAATCATAAACTTTGTTTATTATAGAAAGCATTATGAATCTAGATAATTTTAATAATCAGTGTGGTGTAGTGGTTTGAGTGTTGGACTAGAACACTGGAGACCAGGGTTCAAATCCCTGCTCAGCCATGGAAACCTACTGGGTGTTCTTGGGCCAGTCACACTCTCTCAGTCTCAGAGGAAGGCAAAATCAACTGCCTGCTGCCAAGAAAACCTCATGATATGTTTGCCTTAGGGTGTCCATAAGTCAGAAATTACTTGAAGGCACACAGCAACTACAAACAACAACCATCATGGAACATGGACAAAGCTTCCTGTACTGGGGCTACCTGAACCAGCCTTACATATCTGTTATAATTCTAAGAACATTCACAGAATATTTCTGAATCATATCCAGAAAGCCAAACTAGATTGCATATCAATAATCCTCCTGACAAGCAATCTTCTTGTCTTCTAAATACTAGGTAACCATATTAACATCATGGGTCCCTCTTCAGCTGCAACCAGCCAGCATACCACAACAGCATCATATTTCTCCAGAATGAAGTAAAGTATCTACTGTTAATCCTCAGAAGATATGGTACAAGGAAACAAGGGAACTATCCATTATGAACTGCAGGGGAAGCACAGCTGTTCAACCAAGGCAATTTCTAATTTATTATTTGTCCACATGCCCATTCAGACCAATGTTCAAATTCATTCTCTGCCACCATGCTTCCACCTCAAGCTCAGTGATAGAGTGGATGGTTTGCATGTTGAAGATTCCCAGTTCAATCCTGGCACAGTTCACTTAAATGATTACTGTTTTCCCTACATATCCATGATTTCTTTATTGACAGATTCAACCACCGATGGCTTGAAAATATTTTACTATGCCATTGTATTTAAAGAGATTTGAGCATACATGGATTTTGGGTTGGAAGAATTATGCATTGCATTCTCCTGTCTGTCCTTAGATAGATAGGGACTCACTCCCTTTTTCTCATTCTAACTATCATGTGACTCCTGTCCTCTTGGAGGCAGTTTAACAGCTCTCTCCCAAGATTCTAAACTGCTAGTAACTGCAGTCAGCAGTCAATAAGTTGTAGTTTCTTCCTGTTATCTGAAAGATGGTGAGATTTTCTCTCTTTACCTGAAATATCACCAGTTAGATTAAGATTTAGTTTTTATGTAAATATATATATTAATGCCTTTATTGTTTTTTAAACTACAAGCTACATATTTGTTATCATTTTTTGTCAGTCTTTACTCTTTAGCAGGGGTAGGCAACCTTTCCTCTTTAAGGGCTAAGGGACTTCAACTCCCAGAATCCCAGGAGCTATTGGCCAACATGGGACTATTGGCCAACATGGCTGAGGCTTCTGGGAGCTGAAGTCCCTCGACCCTTAAAGGGGAAAGGTTGCCTATCCCTGCTCTTTAGGAAAGCATCGTTAGGCAAAATCGCACTTCTGCTCTTCTGTTAATGAAGCCATTTGCATATTTTTGTTTCCTTTAAAGCAGGGGTAGGCAACCTTTCCCCTTTAAGGGCCGAGGGACTTCAGCTCCCAGAATCCTAGGAGCTATTGGCCAACATGGGACTATTGGCCAACATGGCTGAGGCTTCTGGGAGCTGAAGTCCCTCGGCCCTTAAAGGGAAAAGGTTGCCTACCCCTGCTTTAAAGGGTCAAACCCTTGGGAAATGTAAATTACCCCACATTTTGGTATCATGGGGTGTTCTGGAACCAAACCCCTATGGATACCAAAGACCCACTATATGTGTCAGGTGATGGGAAAGGGCCATTGGAGAGCCCCTGCCATTCACAATAGAAACACTTTTTTAAAAAAAAGATACATAGAAATTCACAAAGGAGAGTTAAGTATCAAAGTAAACATTCTTGATGGATAGTTAGTCTGAGCTGGTGGAAGACAGCTAATTATGTTCTAAACAGCTTTCTGGAAAAAAAAGTCCCACATATTTGGAATAAAAACATCCGGCTAGAAGTCTGTAATATTCCACAAAGGATTTCTTACTGCAGTCTGCAAGAACAACCATGTCTTTTGAAAAACAAGCCAGGAAGTTGAACCAACAGTGATGACTCACCAGATTTTTTCAGTGCTGTTGCATTTTACCCCCAGAAGAGTAATATCAACAAAACCTGTGTAAACGTCAAAGTTTCACCAAAATACTCCACTTACGCAGAAAGCAGCATATAAAAATATTGCTATGTTTTCTTTCATTGATGGCCAACCATGTGAGCATGGGGTAGGGGAATTACCTTATCTCAGAGGTCAGACCATGGGCTGCCAATATTGTCACTGTGGATTATGGTTTTGGATTACAACTAAGACCTGAGCAGATGTTCAATGTGTGTGTACCCTCACATATTCCTTTGAAGATCTGACAGAGCCTATATACATGCAAATCCCGTGGACACAGGCTTTGTCTATATTCTTGGGAACCCAGTCTATGTTTTATTTCTATTGTTAGGAGAAAAGGGGAGCAGTAGCAAATCTCTCCTTGGCCAAAGGCTCACTCTCCCTAAAAATAATGTAACCCGATCCTAAACTCATTTGTTTCAAAAATAAGTCACAAATTTCATACTAAACTTCAAAGTGGGCATACACAAGATTTAATTAATTAATTAGCATGCTGCATTTCTCCAAGTATGGGCTCCGAGGCACTAATTCACAAGATTCATATTAAAGAGGCATTCTTAACTTGTGGTCCACGGACTGCTTAGACTGCAAGGAGCCTGTGAATTAGGTAAAAAAGATTTCCTCTCCCTTCATTTCTTTCCTTTTATGGAAATTCTGGTTTAGCACATCTTTTCTTGGAAAGAGGTTTATAGTTTTTATAAGATTTTTCAAAGGGGCTTGTGACCCCTTAAATATCAAAAAAACATGGCATTAAAGTGTAGTTTGTCATGTAATAAGTCTAAGTAGATTTTCAGGGATTGTGAATCAGTAAGCAGTTACAATTAGATACCTAGTATTTTGCATCCTACTGAATACAACAATGAGATACATCTGTTCTTGGGTCTCCCACTGCATTCTTTCACAGGAAGGAACTCCTTCCTTCAGAGCTTCATAGTTCAGTAAACTTCCCTACTCTTTAGGGATCATTCAGACGTCATTTTCTTTAGCGTAACTCTGTGAACACTCATGCATTCTGGGTTTGTTATTCACACTATGGAACCGCATCTCTGTGCATCTCTGGGAGTTTGGTTGCTCATACATGCCAGCGCTTGACTAAACATGGAGTTGATGATCCAAATGTATTTGAAATGCATTCAAGAAATGCAGAGTTTAATTCCAGGTCTATTCACCTCAGTTATTCATACTGTCAATTATACAATTTTTTTTAATGGAAATCCCCCCTGTATCAATTATTCCAGGTTAAGTGTGTGTGGGGGGGGGTGGGGGGTGGCAGCTCCCCTCCCCCCCCCCCCCCCCCCCGCAACATGTGAACAATAGAGATTCAACCTGTATTATTTTCACCATCTGAATAACTCCTTAGTCAAATACTCCCAGGAGAGAGCTTTCCTTTTGCCCTACCTGCATTCTAACTGCTGTATTCACACACCTTTCTGATGAATTTCTTCAGTCCTTGCATTAGTTTTCTTCTTCCTTGCCACTTCTGTGCCAAGACTCACAGGCATTATTAGCATTTTTAGACAAGTTGGTGGCCTAGTAGTTATTTCCATTATGCCATTTCTTGCTGCTGTTGTCCATAACTGAACCAAGGACTTTATCATCATGATATCATGTGTATCATGTGTATCAGGTTGTTGATCTTGCACACAAAACCCTGTGCAGAATGCTTCTGGCACATTCTGGGACTTTCTACTGGGAAGTGGGTGGGTTTTATTTCAGTGAGGTATAAAATCTGTGCAAGGTTTCATTTAAAACTTAAAGGATCTATCGATCTAGCATCTATCTATCTATCTATCTATCTATCTATCTATCTATCAGCAAAGGGGTCTAGTAGCAGCTTTGAGAAAGAGGTTAGATGCCACATGCTGCAGGAATGCCAAAAGAAAAAGAAAAAACACAGTGGTGGCAGCAAAGGCCCCTTTTTCCCAGCACAAAAAGCAGAGGCATTCTGCTACTTCTTTTTGCACTGGGAAAACACTGGGTTTGGGGTGTATGTGTGTGAAAGAATTTACAGCATAATTTTTTTGTAACAGATGGCCTAAAAACACCAGATTGGGGCCGCCATGGAGCTGCACGCCATAACACAGTAGCAACCCCATGTCACACCCCCAATCCAATATTTTTCCAGCACAAAAAGAAGCGTCAGAAAGCCACTCCTTTTTGCGCTGGGAAAAAGGCATGTTTGCTGCGACCACAGCAGTTTTTCAATGCTCCTGCAGCATGCAGCATCTAAACATGGTGCCACTAGAGCGCTGAAAAGCTGCCACCGTGTGGTCGCTCAGGTGGCTTCATGGCAGCCTCATGGTGGCTTGGGGTGTGCGCTGTGCATACACCACGCCCCCAAGCTGCCAGGAAGCTGGCGTATTGTGCTGGTCTGTACCAGCCCTTAGACTACTTCCTCAGATGCAACAGATCCCTTTGCATACTGATATATCAAATTAACACAGCAATGTTTCTGATATCTATCTATCTATCTATCTATCTATCTATCTATCTATCTATCATCTATCTATCTAATTGACATACCATAATTTGCAGCAAGTTAAAACATAGTTAAAAATGTATTCGACAAAAGTTAAAACAACAAATAATTATATTAAAGGTACAAAGTTAAAACAGTTCAAAAGCCACATTTAACACATCATCATCTAAAAGCACAGAACACCCATTAAAAGACTCTTCTGCTACGTGTGTTTAAGAACCAAAGGCTGTCTAAATAAAATGGTCGTTGTCTGCTGTTGGAAAGAGAGCAGAGGCAGACCAATTTAACCTATAGAAGGGAATTCCACAGCCTAGGAGCAGCCACTGAAAAAAGTTTCTCCCCCACGAAAATGGAGGGCTGACTGTATATGTCATCCTATTAAAGCCACTCTTTAACATATTAATTATTCCAAAGTGGTTCTGCTTGTTAGTGTGTATAAAAATATTTTGATTTTGAAATTAAAGTCAATAATATATTTAGTGTAGTTTCCCATATATATTATCAAACTTTTCCAATTCTTATTCCAATATTTAACCACTGGTAGCCATTCTTCGTCCACTATCATTTAGATTACTAGTCATTCTTCCTCCACTGCCATTTGAATTACTAATAAGTTTGTCCAGTTCAAGCATATCTAACAGTTTTAATGACCATTCTTCAGTTGTTCGTATTATCTTTTCTTTCCAGTACTTAGCAAGAAGAATGTGTGCTGCTGTGACCATGTATAATATTAGTTTCCAATGTTTATTTTCATCTGTCTTTTCTAATACCAATGTCATGTTGAGCAGAAATACACCTGCTCCTTCTTTCCATGTCCTTATGTGTTTGAACTCCTGTGCTGTTACATCAAGCCAAATAAATAAAACTGAAAGGATTAGACTATTCAGCTGACAACAAAAGTACAACTGTATGACTCCACTATCATAAGTACAAATACTAGCAGAACCATTTAGACAACTAATACAAACAACATAAGGTGCATCTACACTGTAGAAATACAGTGGGCCCTTGATATCTTACATCAAGCCAAATAAATAAAACTGTGGTTTGGTTTCAGGACTCCCCATGGATAACAAAATCAGTGGATGCTCAAGTAACAGTAAATACAACGGCATAGCAAAATGGTGTTCCTTTTATAAAATGACAAATCAAGATCCGCTTTTTGGAATTTGTATATTTTTTTTTGAATATTTACAACCCTTAGATGATGGATAATGAATATGTAAATATGGAGGGCCAACTATAAATCAATTTTACACCACTTTAACTGGCATAGCTCAGTCCTACAGAATCCTGGGATTTGTAGTTTTGTGAGGAACCAGCATGTTTTTGTAAGAAGGCTAAAATTCTTGTAAAATGACAAATGCCAGGATTCCATAAAATGGATCTACAGCTCTTAAAGTAATATCAAACTGCATTATTTCTATAGTGTTGGTGCACCCTAAGCCAATATGGTTGCCATGACTTGTGCAATGGCTTGTGAAACAGCTTGTGGGATTGGGATCAGAGTACTGGATTTGACACTTGAGCAAATGAAAAAGGTTTCCACAAGTGTTGTGTTACTAGAATGACACCATTGGGTGAAAACCATAGATCTCACCACCATGGAACATAAAAAGAATTTAGCTAATTGGCAATTAAAATGTATGAAACCATTAAAAAATATGAGACAACGGATGAAATAGTGTTCACTGCTTTCCATTAGCAAGTAATGGAGAAAGGGAGAGAGCCTTACTTTTGGAAGAGAAGCTCTGGAGCCTGAACTCTGAGTGGTCATGGTCAAGACTGTAGTGATGCCCAAGGCAACTCTGGCTGGAGCAGCATCCATGTTGATCCAGAAAGAAACCCAGGACAAAATGACGATCAGCAGGCTAGGAATGTACATCTGGATTAAATAATATCCCATCTGACGCTCCAAATGAAACTTTACTTCAATGCATGTAAATTTTCCTAGAACATGAAATTGCTTTTATAAATCACTTTTTGTACATTTTAATCTTATTTTCTTATGAGCATAAATTAACTGCCTTAGGCACATGGATTTTGAAATGTCTGATATTATTCATTCATTCTGGGGTTGTTCCTTCACCAAGCCCTTGAAAATACTGCACAAATTCCTATTTTGGCTCACATCTGCACTAGTGACTACTATATTGTGACTTAAGACTTTTATATCACTTGACACATAACTGACTATAATACAGTTTTTCCATCTATCTTCTTGGACACAGTTTAATACACAAGCAGGAGCAGAGAGACTTACATTTGTTTTTCAGCTTTTTATTTTTTTGAAAATGATTTTTAAAAGGATAAACACATTTTTATTCCCAAAGATCAGGACATTTGATTTCATGTTTTCAGTGTGATGGTTTCAGTATGACAGAAACAAGCTGCTTTAAAAAAAACAAACACTGAACAGTGGCTTGGGTTCTTGGCCATCAGAGCTAGTGGTGTTGCCAAAGTTTCTAATTCATTGCCTGACTTGGGATATGAATTCCTAATGCTTAACTTTATTTCAGATTGAATGGTATTTATGCTTAAAGTTATTTCTCTTGGCTCAGAATCTAGGAATGTTTGTCTCCTGTTGGAACACCCTAAGAGCTACAATACTACTGTACAGGACACCAGAGACCCTAGAGTATCTGGGTGCTCAGATACTTAGTACAGATGCCAGGTCTCAGGGCTCCTTACATCAGAAGCATCCCAGGACATCACAGGGGTGCTTGCTTTGTGTACCAAGAACTTAGACAGTCTGGGAAGCTGTATTTCACAGAGTCCTTGGACCCTACTTTCATCACTTTCAAGCCACTGAGCAGAGAAACAAAGAGGACAGAAGTATATCTGAGAGTTCAGTGAGATCACTCAATTTCCATCAATGACACTAATGGAAGCTTTTTTCTTCTTTCTTTGACTACTAAGGGAGTGGGAAAATGCCAAGGGCTAGTGGGTTGAATTAGCCCCACATAGAGTCCTGGAAGAGCACACATTCCCTTTGTGTCTCTGTGGTGAGATGAAGTGCTTGTAACCAGAAAAAAACATGCCAACAATATACAGAATGTTGCCACAAGAGGAAGCAAGCACAGAATGGCACCATATAACTCAAGTGGGCAGAAAGGAGGGCAAAGACTGACATCTTTCAGGAGTACTTTAGTTGTGTCTTCCTGCTAGATAGCCCCTGTGGTCCTTTCCAACTCTATGATTCTTGGGATTCTTTGATTCTAAGATTCCCCTTCATACAAGCTCAGGCCTCCTGGTACAGGAGGTCACAAAGACCTTTGGTATAATACTTTGAGTAAAAAGGTAGTCTGGCTATATCAGCAGCTGGACCACATTCCTTCACTTTATCTCTCTAAGAGGCTGGGGGTTCGCCCTCCTTTGCTAGGTAATTGGTATTTGAGATGGTATTTCACCACATAGATTTATAATAATAATAAATAATAATAAAGTATATTTTTATCCCGCCCCTCTGTGCAATGCAACTGGGGTGGCTTACAGCATTAAAATATACATTCCATATCCCACAATCCCACCCCCCTTAAAATACTGTTAAACATTTGGCAGTTTAAAACACACTTAAAATAGTAACACAAATAAACAATAACTATAGCAGAATCAGGGATAAGCAGGTTAGGCTACCTTTTGGTGGCCGGGATATCTATTCAGGGGAGGCCCACTGGAAGAGAATGTCATGCCCTGCCTGGAGGACGATTCAGATGACTCAGGGGATGAGCTGGAACCCCTGGGACCTGAACCTGTAAGGGAGGAGCCAGGGCCCCTGGGACTTGAACCTGTAGTGGAAGAGCCAGAGGCTGGCCCTAGTTCTGCTGTAGCAGAGGCTGTGGGCCCTCCAGAGGTTCAGCAGTCAGGGCTGCCTAATGCTGTAGTCAGGGAGGAGGATCTGGGCAGTGTGCCTACCTTTAAGGAGCGTCGAGCAGAAAGAGAGGGCTTGCGAAGATCACGGAGGCTTCAGCAGAAGCGTGTTAATAATCAGACACAGCTGAAGGCCAGCTCCTTGCCTTCTTAAGAACTTGGAGCATGGGTGGTGCTTTGCCAGTGGATCTCTGACTCTTCTAAGGGAAAGACTTTGTCTCTGGCTCCGTGTCTTCTAGATCATCTTGACTATCCGGAAACCTTGACCTTGGACTGTTTATCGACCTGCCTATCTGATATCTCGAACCTCGGACCATCTGACAATCCTTTTTGGTAATCCCTTTGATAGAGTTACTGTGTATTTCCCAGACTGTGTTGTTAACACCGACTCTGCTGCACTGGGGATTTTGTTTGTTTAGAGCTAGCTGTCTTATCAGCCCTTTGGCTGCTTTCCCGGACAGAGATCTGTCTTAACAGCCTTTTTAAAGCTGTTCAAGGTGGTAATATGACAGATCTCATCTGGCAGGCCATTCCATAATCTAGGAGTGGTTGCCGAAAGGTCCTCTGGGTGGTTGCAGACAGCCTAGTTTTTATAGGCTGCAGCAAATTCCTCCCAGAGAACCTGCGTGCGCAGGGTGGATTATATTAGAGGAGGCGATCATGAAGATAGGTAGGACCCAAGCCATTTAGGGCTTTAAAGATGATAACCAACACCTTATATGGGTCCTGGAAACTAATGGGCAGCCAGTGAAGTGATCTTAAGATCGGTATTACCGTATGTGGTCTCTTCTCGTTGTTCCTGAGACCAACCTGGCTGCCTTATTCTGTACTAGTTGAAGTTTCCAGACCAAGTACCAGTGTAGTGCCATGTAGAGCGTATTACAGAAATCAAGATGAGAAGTTACCAGCGCATGCACCATTTAGGAGCTTTTAGTGTATTATCCACATAACCTGTGAAGTCTGGCTACAAAGGAGTGTGAAAATAGGCAGTCACTGTTTTAAGTATCTACTGCATTCATTTAAAAAACCCACTAGATGTAATTGTGCACCACTTATTTTGTCTCCTCATGGTTATCACCTAATTGATCACAACAGCCTACCCCCCTAGATTGGGGGAAGAGGCTGAAATTTATTTTCCTCCAAATTTGCCAGATTTAGCAAGGGTGTCATAGGTCATTCTGCTGCAATCTTGGGGCATTGGGAGACACTGACCTTCTTCTTCCTTTTAAGCCTCTAGAGATCTTTTTTTAAAAAAAAAAATGGGATGCGATTGTCCTGAAGGTTTTGGGGAGAAATAAACAAATTTCAGCCCCACAAATTTTAACAGAGTAGGTCGGGGGCATGGGGACTCTTGTAGCTTATCTCTGCTCTAACCAATTCCCAATGCTTGGCTTTATTTCAGATTGAAGGCAATTTGGTAAGGTAAGACTTCATGCATTTGATGAAGCTGAAACAAAAGCTTCTGCCATGATAAATTTATAGGTCTTTAAGAAGCCACATAAATGCTGTGGTATATTTATGTATTCTGGTCACAGTCCATTACCACATCAGACAAACCTCTCATTTTAAGAGTTTCAATTCATCTGATTGTCATAGATTGAAGCCTTTGTGTGTATGAATTGCCAGCCTTTTAAAATGAATACTCTAAATATCATGATACTGGGCTGGTTTATTTTCTAAAGGTGACCCTGACAATGCTTAACCTCCTAGAGAATAAGTATCTAGGTATGATCAATTTGTTTAGGCTAACACAGATAATATGATTCAAAACCAAAATCTAAATGAAAAACATACAACGAACTGGAGATTGTATTTATGTTTCGTATTTATCCACAAAGAATGAACAAAGCCTGTGAGTTCAAACAAAAATCCATCAGTGATACCTTTATTGACCAACCAAAATGCACTATGTACTTGTTGCAAGCTTTCAAAGCCTGGAAGCGTTATGTTGGGGACGTACAACTCTTCAAATTCCCAATTCTGGCTGGAAGATTCTGGGAATTGTCATTTAAAAAGTAATTTCTCCAGGGTCTGAGAAGTTATTCTGCCAAGCTTGAACAGCTGCTATATTACATTTTTCATAATGTCCCAGGCACAGTTGTTCCAGGGCTTTGACAGAAATTCAGGATGATGGCTTCGAACCACTGAATATGGGGTGATTAAGGCAATGTCACTAGAGCCTGGATCTGGCTGTGGTACTGGCATTCTGGCAACTAGCTAAGCACCAGTACTGATACTGCCTCTGCCTTAGATTGTATCTTCTCAGGCTTCAGCTTGGGGAGATACGTGATGGAATGCTACCTCTAATAGGGAAAAGCTGTTACCTCTAAGTGCTCACAAACAAGGAGGTTTTACAAGCAACTGGTGGATTTCAGTATTGCTGCTGTTTATCCTTAGGGCCATAACCTTTTGGAACACAGCACAGTACACATCAGGTTTCATACAAGCTACCCAAAGCAACTTCATTTATATACTGCTTCATACCGTGCTATGGGGTGTCTAAGCAGTTTACAACTGTAAGCTCATTGCCCCCCAACAGTTGGGTACTCATTTTAGCAACTTCAGAAGGATGCAGGCCTGAGTCTAGCCTGAGCCCTGGCTAGTATTGAACTTGCAACCTTGTGGTCTATGAGTGAATGGCTGCAGTACAGGCACTTAACCACTGCCTGTTATATTTTGGGCTACCATTCCCAGATTCCTACAGCCAGCATGGTCATTGGTGGATATTGGGAATGGCAATGCAAAAATAGACTGCTTTCAAGTTTTGTCCCTCCTCATTCAGCCTACACTATTCCTATCGTTAATACTAGTGGTAATTGTTAATTTAAAGAGTAAAAACATGCTCACCAGTGTTGTAGTGTTTTGTGCAATAACCAAGTTCCTTCTCTTCTTTCAAAATAAACTGTGGCAGAGTCAAGCCTTCTGCTACTTGCACTGGAGCATCACTCATCCACTCAAATATCAGGTCATTCATTGTGTAGCCAACTAGAATAAACAAATCATATTTGATTAGATTATAATGGAGTGGTGTGCACACTGTGGCCAAGAAAGAGAAATCATGACAGTAAAAGCTTTCTTTGTTATGAGTGGGAGAATGTCAATGGTAGAGACATTAAATTAATGTACAAACAGTGCTATAGTCATTACTTTTGTCACAATGAATTACATGATACCAATGAATGTACAGTTCCAATATAAATGTGGGAAATTCATGGTAACTACATAGATACTCATCTTCAGTACAACCCCAAGACATCCTGTTGCCTCAAGCTGATCCTTAATACTCCAGACCAACCATGTTCTTTTTAGAGACACAGCTTGTTACTAGAATATGAGCATACAAAGGGATCTTTTAGCACCTTTGAGACTAACTATGGGCCTTGGCAGATGACTAATAAGGTTGTCTTGGAGGCAGGGAAGAGGAGGGGCAGCCGCACGAGCAGCACCCCTTCCTCCTCCCGAGGTTGCTCTCGGAGCTGCCGGCCCTCCGCACGGCCGGCACTCCGGGGGCAACCTCCCGCTGCAGTGTCCTCACACGCTGCAGCGGAAAAGTCAGGGAAAGTGTGCCTGACGCGTTTAGGGCGCACTTTCACTTTCTTCTTTCACTGACTTCTGAAAGGGGGGACGCACTTTCACTGACTTCTGAAAGGGGGGATGCAGACCAGGGCATCGGGGACGCCCTGGGATGGTGCGCCGCTGGAGCGAGGCACTCGCACGGCGGCACACCGGCGGCATCCCTGAAAGGAGCGCCAAATTGACAGAGTGTAGTGGAGTCTCCTTCTTTTGAGAGGCTGTTTGGCCATCTGTCAGGGGTGCTTTGATTGTGAGTTCCTGCATGGCAGGGGAGGTGGACTTGATGGCACTGGCGGTCTCTTCCAGCTCTATGATTCTATGATTCTATGACAACCTAATTCCTGAAGCAAAGAGCAACAGAGAATACTTTTGGCAGAAAGGCAAGACTTCTTTATCATTATCAATATACTACTACTAGTTACTGCTACTAATAATAATACTGGGGTGAAATTGAAGGTTTCCATTCAGTGCCAATAGCCCCTTCAGTGAAGGGATTTTCTTCATGACCTCGACGGCGGGGGGGGGGGGGAGGTTTAAACTCCCTCCAGGCCAAACAGGTATCTAAAACCATGTTCACACAGGCCAGAATATTCAGAGAGAAGCCTGGAATATTCTGGCCCCAAAGCTTCCCCAAATTCTCCCCATTACCAGGGTACTCTGAAGTGATGATGAGTGGATGTTCACACATGTATTGATTACATGGCTGAGCACCTCATCTGACCTCAGAGGGAATGACTTGTGCCAATAGCCATAGGGGCAGCCAGCACAGTGGGACATGCATATGAACAGCAGCTCAGTGTCACTCGAGGGCTCTATATTTTCTGGGAAGCTCCAGAGCAAATGGTGAGTTTTTAAAATCAGTTTTAAGGGTAGTACAATATGGGTTCAGTGCTGAACTGGCTATACTTCATCAGGAGCGTTTGCACCAGAATTGGGAATTGGGCTTTCCATTGTCTGGACTAATTGTTGTGAGGACGGGGATGGATGGACTGTTTTTTGGCCTGTGAAGACATGGTCTAAATCAGGGGTAAGCAATCTTTTTGAGCCGGGGGCCGGGTTGCTGTCCCTCAGACAATTGGGGGGCTGAAGCACCAAAAATAAATAAAAAAATAAATAAATAATTTAAAAATATTCATGCACACTCTCTCAGCCCCAGAAAAGCCATGGCAAAACCCCTGTGGAGATTTTGCCAAGAAAACTCCAAAAACAAGTAATAACAACAATAATCAATATCATTATGGCAGGCGGCTGCAGAGGCGGCAGGACCAGCCTGAGGCCGGTCCAAAGGCCTCAGGGGGCTGCATCCAGCCCCGGGCCTTAGGTTGCCTACCCCTGGTCTAAATGAATCAACCAAGGTAATGTCTCTACATACTGAAAAATGGTAATGTAGAAATTGAAAAACTCATCCCACCCTAGGTAATATTCTCTGAAGATCAAGAATGAGAACATCTAGTTCTGGAGTTTTAAAATATCTCTGGTGTTGAGGCTAGTTAACATGTGAGATGAAGCATTGAAACTCCATTAAATTAGTTCTTTTTTATATAAAAAGGAAGAAATAGCAGCCACCAGAATAGCTGCATCAGCAGTTAAGACATATATCATGCATGGCAGCAGCACAACATGTCACAAAACATGATGCTATGGTGGCATAAAAGTCTGATTAAATGTTGGCATCTCAGACAGTCACAATGTTCATGGCTGGTTCACAGTTTTAAGAGAAAATAAAGAGATGAAGAAACAGCATCTGATTACTTACAGCTTTCTAGTTGCATTGTACAAGTTTGTACATCCATGGGGAAATTCTTCAGATCCATGGGACAGGATAAGGTTAATGTTAGCCTAAAGGGGAATATAAATATATTTATGTATTAGTAACCATGGAATTATAGGCAAAATGATTTTTAAGCCATTGTTAAATAAAAAAACCCAAAGTCTGTTCCCTTCTGACAATGAAACAATGAAAGGTCAGTATAATAGATATTTCTTCCTTTAAACATTAGGATTTTGAAGAAATAATTCAAGTGTCATTGAACACTGCAGAACAATTACATACTTCCAAAGTACAGGTTGAGTCTCCCTTATCCAGAATTCTGAAATCCAAAATACTCCAATATCCAAAATTGTTTACTTGAGTGGCTGAGATGACACCTTCACTTTCTTCTGGTTCAGTGTACACAAATTTTGTTTCATGCACAAAATTATTAAAAAATATCATGTATGAAATTACCTTCAGGCTGTTTATAAGATGTATATGAAACATAAATGAATTTCATGCTTAGACTTGGGTCCCATTTCCAAGCTGTCTCATTATGCATATGCAAATATTCCAAAATCCAAAAAAAAAAAAAAAAAATTCCCCCCCTCAAATCCAAAACATTTCTGATCCCAAACATTTTGAATAAGCGAGATTCAATCTGTGTTCCTTATTTGTGGTTTTTTGTTTTGTTTTGTTTTGTTTTTTCAAAACTGGTTGGCAGATCAATTGGAAAATTGTTGTGTGCACACAAATACATATACACTTGCGAGTACTGTAGTGTGCTAGTGCAGATTCACATGGTATACAGGCCTATGAACAGCTTTACAATGCTCACACATCCCCCTCCCACAGGACATCATACTCTAAAAGAGCAAATCAAGGTAAAAGTGACCTAATACAAATTTGATTTTTAGTATTAGATTGAGTGGACAATGGAGTCAATTCAGTTCTGACTGAACTTAATTCAAACAAAGATTGCCTTTTAAAATCATTTCCTGAAACGGAATCAGACTTACAAACCATACATGTTGAATACAACTTTCACATCACAACATTTCAGCTGTGGTGTTATCACCCTTGTGACTGCAAAGAAAGAGCTTTCCATATCAGAATATACCAGATATTTTTTATTAATATAAATTAAACTTAACAGCACAATCTGATTAATGCTTACTCAGAAATAAGTCCTCATTTGTTTCAAGGTGCTTACTTCCAGGGAAGTGTGCACTGAGAATAAACCCCACTCAATACCTTACATTGGAGCCAGACAAACCTAGGTCAACTTGACTCCTGTTGACTGAATGGAAACAAATCTTGACTACCTTCATCTGGAGCTAAATATGCAGGCACAGGACTAAATTGTACAGTGCACACCGAATGAAAGCATCAACATATTAGATCAGATAATATGCTGGAGGATTTTTTAAAATTCTTATAGAATGGTAACATTACACTTAATTGATATTATGAATTATGAGCACTATGCTTCTCTGTTTATCTGAAGATGAGTTTGACATGGCAGGTTTTGATACCATTGTTCATGGTATCTTACTGGAAGGGCTCTGGCAGATGGGAGTAAGAGGGACTTTTTCACAGTGGTTCTGTGCCTAACTGCAAGGTTGTTGCCAGAGAGTGGCACTGGGAGATGTCTGCTCAGCCCACTGTTGGGTCAATGAGGGTTCAGTTTTGTCTCCCTTGCTGTTATGAAGCTGCTGAGAGTGTTGGAAAGTTTATGTATTGCATTCTCTTTTCTCTCCTTAGATAGACAGACACTTCCCTCTACCTATCTCATTCTATCTAAACATGTGACTCCTGTCACTCACTCTTGAAGAGACTGTTTAACAGATCCTCTCTGAAGATTCTAAACAGTCACCTCTCAGTCTAAGGGGGGAAGCAGATGACTGCTTCCGGGACGCCGCCGGACGGAGCGCCGGCGGAGCGGAGCCTCTGCACCGCGGCGCTCCTGCGGCGTCCCTAAAAGGAGCTCCAAATTGGCGCTCCTTTTAGATGTCAGGGAAAGTGCGCCCTAAAAGCGGCAGGCGCACTTTCCCTGACTCTTCCGCCGCAGCGCGTCCGGTCGCTGCGGCGGGAGGTTGCCCCGGAAGCCCCGGCCGTGCGGAGGGCCGGCAGCTCCCAGGGTGACCTCAGGAAGAGGAAGGAGTGCTGCTCGTGCGGTGGCTCCTCCTCTTCCGGGCCTCCAAGATGGCTCAATAAGCTGTCTGCCGAGGCTGTAAGATGGAGTAACATCCTCCTCTGAGTGAAGTTAACAGTCTCTTCCTGCTATATCCAAACCATCACCAGTTAGGATAGGATTTAGCTTGTTATGTATTTATTTGTTAAAGTCATTATTATTTATTTTAAAACTACAAACTCCATTTGTTGTTTTTTGGAGTAAGTCTTTTTTCTTTAGGAAGGCAGATTTAGAATAAATAGTCTGACCCACACTTTTGCTGTTCTGCTGATGGAAGTCGAACTCTAACAAGTTTAACTTTCATACTTGCATATTTTTTGTTTCCATTTAAAAGGGTTAACACCTTGGAAAACTCAAATTGCACCCCACATTTTTTGGGCTATGGGCCCAGAAGGGGTCCTGGTCTAGACCCAGTGAGGTCTCAAAAGAGGTTCCTGATTATTTTAAACGGTTTCTCCTGAAGATACTGACTACAAGAAAGATTTTTCCTACTCAAACAACAGGGAATGGCTTCAGCTAATCCTAATCCAACAATGATTACTGAAATTTTAACTGGAACAAATTATAAAATGTGGTCATGGAAAATGCAAATGTACCTGACTACCATAGGACTATTTAAAGCAATAAATGGGCAGAGACCCACAGAAGCAGGAATATAGCAACAACAGTTTGATGAAAATGCAGAGAAAGCAACAGGTTATATTTGATTGTCCATAGATCCCAGCATTGCATACCATATCCAAGGTTAAATTGATCTTCTATGGTGGAGGAGCTGTATGTTGGACAAGTAAGAAGCAATACAAAATTACAGATTCTTCTACTGGAGATGAGTGTGTTTCAGCAAAAGCAGCATGTGACAAAATCAAATGGCTGCACAACTTACTTCTGGACTTTGGAATTACAGAGCCAAACCAATCACTTTGATACAAGATAATGAGAGCTGCTTCACGATCTCTCAGAGTGAAATGTCACTCAAGAGTACATTGACATTGCATTTCACAAAGTGCAAGAAATGTCAGAATGGACTTGTCCAGGTAGAGTATTGCAACACTGAAGTGATGATTGCAGACATCTTCATTAAACCTCTGCCCAATGATCAATTCCAGAGACCACATGAAGGGATGAAAATCCTTAACGTCAGTCCAAGAGAATCTTTTAAAACTTTTGTAATTATTATTGTAAGTTGATTTAACTGTAGACTGCCCTGAAATCTTTGGATAAAAGGCAGGATATGAATTAATTAATTAATTAACTAATTAAAGGTGAATCAATCTCTTGTAATGCAAAGAGGTAGTGTAAACATTTTATTTTTTCCACATTCAGTAGTGAGCTTTCTGCCTTTGTGAATAAAAACATATTCTTTACAGGTACACATGTGACCTGCTTTAAGGATAATTCCTGCCCAGCTTAACAGACCTTGCTTCCTGGGTAGAAGTGTTTCTTAATTTTTTACACACATCCATCTACCTCTATTTTGCCTCTGGTTCCAAATGATGAATTTCAGAATTCTAGTAAAAAAAGACAGCAGGATAGTTCTGGCAGGCCTGACATTGGCCCACTCTCATGTCAGGGAGATGAAATTCAGGCCTCTTGAGTCCTGGCATTCACCAGCCTACCCTTCTCAATTCAAATGCATGCAGGAAAGTTCAGCAGCCTCCAGCCTCCAAGGAACAAATTCTTGTCTGACACATAAATCCACTCAGATCAGTTCTGCATGAAAGGAAACATTCACACATTTACGATGAGAATCCCACAGTATTAATGAAGCTGTATGATTGATAAATTCAGAGGCACTTTCAATTCCACTTCCCCATGGATTGTTCTCCTTTAGCAGCTTCCTGGTAGGTTTTGGCTTCTTAACACTGCAGAATCCCTGACTCGGTTCATATGGGTCTGTTTCACTAACTTTCCCCCACCTTTTCAATAGTTCCCTTCTAAACAAATGCCACCACAGGTAGGATAAGCTATAAACAGAAGAAGATGAAGTGACATTGAATCTGTCAGTTCTGTGTGGTGACATTGATTTTCCTAGCCACAAGATGAAATGGGTATAACAGAACTGAGCAGCTATGTGCCAAAGAAATGAATAACATGCCAGTTAAGGCAAGTAAGGCTTTAGCTATGTGGAAAATAGAAGCACACAGTTTGTAAGCATCTGGAAATATAGATAGAAAGATGATAACAGAGAACCTAGCCTTCTGTTTGGTCCAGAAACTCACAAAGTCTAAATGAAATTAAGTGGTTAAACAGACTGGCACAAAACACCAGGTTGGTGTGGTGTGGGCCGTGGCCTTCAGATGATGCATGCCCCCATGCCACCCTCACACCAGCATCATGCTGCCCACCCAACTAGATGGTGGGCAGCATTGCAGAGCTCCTACAGCATGGGGTTTAGGCGCTGCACACCGCAGGAGCGGAGAAAAGCCACTGCCGTGGTGGAAAGGGCACCTTTTTTTATACCCCAAAAAGGAGTGGCATTTTGCCACTTCTTTTTGGGATGGAAAAACACCGGAAAAATGCTGTGGCCCTGATCAAGTGATCAAAGGGGCAGCATCAAACTGCTGCTTTGGGGCAGTCTGTTTCACCCCTAAGTGAGCTAATAAAAAGACCAAAAAAAGTATTACTGATGTAGAGAAATGGTAACACTTTTTAGAACTCAGATTTTTTTATATTCAAGAGAGCATATACACAGGCTAAAATAGTGGGCCACTTCGATGGCACCCCAAATGCTTCTCCATTTTCCAAACATCTCAGTGCACTTGCTCCTAATCTTCTTTGAACTGTTTTCATGGGAACTGGATTGGTGGCATGTGAGACCTGCCATTTGATAAGTGAGATCCCTTTTTGCTGCCTCTGAAGTTCATTCCACTGTATTGAGAATTCTACTTCATCGAACTTCAATAAGTTAGGTATTTCTTATGTCCAGTTCAACAGAACAGTTAATAATACTTAGCCAAGTTCAGCAATTACCCTTGAATTACATGGAAAGTAATTTAAAAGACAGAGCACATAATGATGTTGCTTAGGACATCCCCTTACATAAAGAACCTTCAATTCATTTTTTGTAGCACAAAATGGAATGGTGACAATAACAGAATGCAGACATTTTCTTTCAAAAGCAGCAAAGAATTATGCTGCAATGAGTCACTGCCTGCTAGATACATGTTGTTGTTTTTTAAAAATCCCCCTTTCCCAAATTCATGACGTTAAATGACAATATAACTACTTGTTTCTTGTAAATTAAGGCATGGGCATGTTGTTGTTGTTGCTGCTGTTGCTGTTGCTGTTGTTATAGGTGTTTTAGTGCCTTTGCTTCACTCAGGACATGATGCCACCTATATTAACAATGAACACTGGTGTGCTCTTTATGGTAGATATCACTGTTCTTACTTTGGTATCAATGCATGGAGCCTGCCCCAGAATTCCCAAGGGAATTCAGGAAGTCCATGTATGTGCTGGAATTCCATAGAAGCCACTGTGACCATCCGGTCATCGCTGACATGAACCTTCCCTTCAACCTTGTTCCATTAACTGTACACAACAGAAATCAAGCAACTTTAAAATCATGCAGGACTGTTGTTCCAAACTGTCTGAGCTCAACCACATGGATTCTTCCAAGACCAAATATTGCTACATACAAATTCTGGTTTTTCTCATAGAAAAGATGCCAATGTTTTATGATGGAGAGACTATAGACCCACTCACTTATTACTTGCAATGGCAAGGTAGCTGTGGCAAAAGGGACAGAAGAGCCACCACATAGGTCATGGCACTTAGTCCAGCCCCATCATGGGTCACTTTGTTCTTGATAACTAGTTAATGTGGGAAAAGGTTTCCCATAAGAAACTCTAAAAGAAGTTTCAGAGGCTCCCATTCAGTTTAGAATCAAAGTGAGGGACATACAGAACATGATGAAAGTAAGACCCTGCTACCCCTTTCAACATGGATTGGATTAAGAGAACATGTAGTGATACACAAAATACTTGATGGTACAATATCTCTTTGTGAGACCTTTCCTAAAAGTATTAACACAGCACTAACTGACTACTAAAAAGTGCTACGTTTTCTAAGGGCCTTTGCAGACTGCCAGAAATAGTGCAAATTGAGTCCACTTTAACTGCCCTGACTCAGTGCTAGGGAATCATGGGAACTGTAGTTTATTGTGGCACCAGAGCTCTCTGACAGAGAAGGCTCAATGTCTCAGAAAAAAACTACAGTTCCCATGATTCCCTAGCACTGAACCAGGGCAGTTAAAGTGGACTCAATATGCACTATTTCTGGCAGTCTGCAAAGGCCCTGAGTGTTTGTAGTAGGACAGCATCTGTTGGTAGTTGGTAGATGGATGGATAGATAGATAGATAGATAGATAGACAGATAGTAGTCTCAGCTTTAAAGTTAAAACCCCTATGTCAAATCTTGAGCCCTGAAGTCAATAAGTACCCTTCAACCGTCAATCTGCAGTGAACCAAGCTAGCCATCCCATTAGGAAGTATGAGCCCTGGTGGCACAGTGGTTAAATGCCTGTACTGCAGCCACTCACTCATAGACCACAAGGTTGCGAGTTCAATACCAGCCAGGGCTGAGGCTCGACTCAGGCCTGCATCCTTCCGAGGTCGCTAAAATGAGTACCCAGCTTGTTGGGGGGCAATCAGCTCACAGTTGTAAACCACTTAGACATCCCATGCGCGATATGAAGCGGTATATAAATGAAGCTGCTTTGCTTTGCTTTATGAGGCAACCAGCTTAGGCAGCAGAGTCTGAAGGGCAGCTTCAGAAGGCTCACTGACATCCTTCCTAATAGCCAATGGATTCACTTTGGCTGGAGAGTAGAGCTTGGTGTGCCACACTGCTTTTCCAGCACCTTCTGGACTAATCTTGGGCTAGTTTACCCCTGTCCTGTCACCAGTAATGTTTAGTCACTGAAGTAATATTTGCTAGTCACTCCATTACATATTCCACCATTAGTAAAATTGTGTGTGTGTGTGTGTGTGTTCAGTTTGGCAGCCTAAGAATGAGGGAACAAAATTAACTTGAAAATTTGGGAGTAGTCTTTGCCTTATCTGACAAACTGTGAAATATTGGAACTCTGTTCTTGCCCTTTCTTAATTCCACCTCTCTCCCCCCCCGACCCCACATAAACAATATTATTTTCTATTTGTTCTCATACATTTTATCCATTGCCAGCTCTGTAGCTCCTCTGAAACATTTTCAAATTGTCACCATCTTCCTTGAAATGTGTTACTGCAAAGCCAACACCATATTTTTAAAAGAAAGAAAAGGGAACATCTTTGGACTGTAGAGTAGAGCAATACTGTTGCTGTTGCTGCCCCTCCTGTGGAACTGTGTTTTTTCTGTTTGTTTAGGCTAATGACATTTATTTACAAACCAGGCTCCTGGGAACATTTGTGTTTTGAACTCTACCAGGATGGTAATGGTCTAATGCCAAAAAGAATGTTTCACATAGTTCATGGAGCACCATAACTCATTACCAGCTCATGCCAGATGCATCCACTGCCTCCTAGACTCTTATGTACACAGATGTGTACCTTGGCCAGTATCCAGCAAGCTTTCTCAAAAATCCTATTAGCACTGATTTCCATAAGACACTGTCTGCCGGTTTTAAAAAAATCTTTCCAGCCAAGAATAGTGCTCTCCACATGCAAAATTATAGACAGCCTCTGCCAACATTTCTCCTGTTTTTAATTAAATATGGATGCAGTGGCTCAAGTAGTTAAGACGCTGACTCTGTTGGTTGCAAGATCAGCAGGCTGGCAGTCTGAGGCCCGGGTGCTACATGGTGGGGCGAGCTCCTATCACTAATCCCAGCTTCTGTCAACCTAGCAGTTTGAAAGCATGCAAATGCAAGTAGATAAATAGGTACCACTTTGGTGGGAAGGTAAACAGAGTTCTGTGCAATCATGCTGGCCACATGATCACAGAGTAGTAGTCTTTGACAACTCTGGATCTATGCTTTAGTAACAGAGATGAACACCACCCCCTATGGTTGGACATGACTTGACAACCTTGTCAACAGGGAATACTTTTACCTTCACCTTTATGGCATGCTCATTTTTGATAGACAAAATGATGCACAGAGCCAGGATGGATTTAAAGCAGAGGTATTTGAGCTTTGGAGGGAAGCTGTTATTTTCAAGACCTTTAAACTGTTTTCACTGTTTTATAGCTTTACTAAATATATTTACTGCTTAGCAAGAGATTTTCTAAAGTTATTTCATATTCCATGTGTAGAATATAAATATGAATAAAATACATATATAAACATTTTAAATACCTATTTCATCATTTGTATAGGGGTGTGATTATGAAACAGAATTAAATAGTTCAGCTAATAAGCAAAGCATTTCACTTTCCACCCTTCACCTCCAAATTTAACTATTTCTAAGCTCTAGAAATAATTAGGGGGTTGAATAACTGAAATCATTGCACTATTAAGCTCTGTTTGTTAATTCTATCTATCTGTCTATCTTCATATATGCAAAGGGATCTTGTAGCACCTTTGAGAGCAAAAGAAGTTTTACCATAAACTTGTTGGTCTCAGAGGTTTCTCAGTTAGCTTCAAAGTTTGCTCTCAGTCTCAAAGGTACTGCAAGATCCCTTTGCATACTGATATTCCAGACTAACATAGCTATGTCTCTATATTCATATAGATATGAATATATGAATATAAATATAGATTTTGTGTGTGTGTGTGTGTGTGAGAGAGAGAGAGAGAGAGAGAATGAACCAGTATACTTAATTAATCAAACTAGATGAAAAGAGATGGTATAGAATGTGCTGATAGCTCAAAAGAGTTGAAGCATATCTCAGTTCTAGGGACAATGTGTTTTGAAAGGCAAAGAAAATTAAATTGTTTGTTTGAGTGGCCATCTGATTGAAGTAATAAGCAACAGTGTCAGAATTAAAGCTTAGAAAAGTTAGGGGTTGGAATCCTATTGGTTAATCCCAACTAGGTTAGACCCATTGAAACAACTGCTGAATGGTGAATCAACAAACAGGTAAATCCCACTGAGTTAGTGGGTCTACTCTAGTTGGAACTAACCAGCAGATTCCAGTCAATGTTTGAGGCTAACAGGTCTTTTTTAATTTTTGGTTTTTAATTTATGAGATAGTTGACAATAATTGTTTTCATATACAGATAGATAGATAGATAGATAGATAGATAGATAGATAGATAGCTCACAGTTTCCCCCAGCAGGTATGGTCACTGAAGAAATATTCACCTCCTTTTGACTTTTCCACCTATGTTTATGTTACAACCTGGAACTGAAATGGGTTTAACTGGCATTGTTACCACTTGATGTAGAAAATATAATCAACGCTCTGACAGTTCAACGAACTTGTGAGCTGACTTCCTCTCATAGACATGGTGTCTAAAAATGGGTGAAAAACTAGCCATTTCATCTGTCAGGACTGATTTGAACTTGCAAATCATCACTTGATAGTGGAGTCAACAAGTGATAAACATCAGTTCAAGGTATGCAGTACAGAAAGAAGAAAATGCATGTGGGCATACAGGGACCATTCCTGCGACATTAGCAAAACACTTGAATCCTGTTACGACATTCTCCATCAATTAGCATTTTCTGTATTTTTCTTATTCTTTGAGTCTGCTTTCATTATTCTGGGAGGCTATTTCAAGCCTCAGTGGAAAGCTTTACATTTTTAAAAAGTCATTCCAAAGAACAAGAAATTTCATACCATTTTGCCTGAGGATAATTGAATCATTTTTCTTGTGCTAGGCTTTAAAAAAAGAAGAAGAAAAGTTTCCCTGGGGAAAGCAAGATCTTATGTCAGTTTCCAAAAAACAAGGCAACCTGTCAATGTCACCGTCGGGGCATAACCAATGTCACTGTAAGACAGGAGGGAAAATGCAGGCAAGAAAACTTGGCTGTTTGCAGAGCAAAGAATGACTTTTTGTCATGATTGTGACCTTCGCCCTATGACTTTGCTAATCTCTCCCATGATAAGGTAATGTTACTAGGGAAATCAAAATCCTCTTAAATCCTAATATTAGATTATACAATATCATTACCGTCATCAAAGCCAAATGCATGCACACACAGGAACAGACCTGCATGCAATATTGCAGCTTTGAAGAATAATCTCTGGAATTTTGAACACTCCATGTGGTGCAGGCATCAAAGACACAAGGGCAAGGGCTAAATGCAGATTGAACTGTAAAGGAGTTTCCTAGGCAAATTAACTGTAATGAATGAGAACTGTGCAAGCATTAATGGGGCTTAAGTAAGGGAATTTCCCAGTAAATTTTGTCAACTGGTAGCAACTAAAGCAGAAATGGGCATCATGCAGTTGTATGAGCCTCAACTGCAAAGTTTTATAAGACCTTCTCCCCACCCTGCGTTGTTGCTCCATTTTTTATTGTGCTGTTGAATTTTGACAGTGCACGTTACAAAACTCCCATCAATTTACTGCTGAAACAAGACGTATAGCTGAATTGCACTATTGAAAGCCTTCCAAGAAAGCAAAGTGCTTTGCTGTCTGTGTGTCTTAAAGATGTGTCTTGTTTTCAAGGTACAGCCTTGCAGTAAGTTTGCCAATGTAGCAGCAGCAGCATGACCTGGGTATGCCCTATAACAGGGGTAGGCAACCTTTCCCCTTTAAGGGCCGAGGGACTTCAGCTCCCAGAATCCCAGGAGCTATTGGCCAACATGGGACTATTGGCCAACATGGCTGAGGCTTCTGGGAGCTGAAGTCCCTCGGCCCTTAAAGGGGAAAGGTTGCCTACCCCTGCCCTATAGCATGGTCTGGGAGCCAGTGCACTTCCTGCCCAACCCCAGAGTTTGCCTGCTTCTCAGAAAGACTGAACACTACCAAGTTATGAAGCTATAATCTGTTATTTATGCTATTATACAATATGCTTTACATTTATTCATATAAATTGTAGCCATGATAAGTCTGTTGGTTTAAGAAGCTGTCAACACTGGCCAAAAAGCCTGTGTTCCCCCCAGCCTTCCATGGGCTTCCATGGCTGAGCTGGGATTCGAACCCTAATCTCCAGAGTCACAGCCCAACACTGAAACCATTACACTATGCTGGCCCTCTCCCCCAGATATATAAACATCTCCTGTGTGAACAGGCTTGCTATTTTATCCAGTAGGATTTAAAAAAAAACTTCAGGTGAAAATATGCCTGCCTTCTAGCATTTGGTAGCATCTTTCTTTCTATTGGAATCCAGGCTATTGAGTTATCAGCTTTTACAAATTTGGCCATTTAAATCATTTGGAAGGTATCATAATGCAGTTCTAAATTCAGTAAAGCTAAACCTTTGATGGCCATGGATGCTGCCAGTGCTCATGCGTCATGCTGATCATCCATGGAAAATGCATTTATGCTCACTAGAACACAACTGGGAGGTGATATGTTTTTGATTCAACAAAAAAAAAATATGATTTATGCTTACTCTATTTCAGATTAAATTTCATTCAGGCATCTGAATTTTACAAATCTGATATGACAGCCTGAAATATTACTTTTGCAGCATGGATAAATGTCGGAAAAATTACCCATCTGTGCTCCAAATAACACTCAGCTGCACTGTTGCCTCCAGTAAGATGGTTCTGAAGTCACTCAAGCAAACAGGAAAAATCTTTTTTCCCTCCTTGGGATTATGCAGGTGATAAAAATCCTGGTTAAGTAGCATGTTTATTGTATCCAATGGTATTGTGATAATTCAGGTTTCTTCTCACTATACTTTTTTTTTCTTATAAAGAGAAAATGATGTGGGCCAATGTAAGAATTATTGGACCCCAAAACTTGGTGGAGCTTAATTTCTTTCCTCAAAGAGTAAGGCTTTTACTGTATTTTTACTGTAAAAGTAATTGCCCATTAAGTAAGATGGCAAATATTTTAATGAAATGCCATGATTTCAGTTCCTATCATCCAAAGTTCAACTGGGGATTTACATCTTCAATTTACAGAAGAGTTTTGCAATATCCATACTGAACAAAAGGCTCTTATTACATTACTAAGTAAGGGATACAGAAAGGTGACTGATATACAGTGGGACCAATGCACAATGAGGCCCAAGATGTATTGGGACAGATGCACAACAGGACCAATGCACAATGGAACCGATGCAGATTGGGACGTCGGCTGGGGGAAACTGGTGGGCATTGGTAGAGCCCAAAATGCATTGGGACATTCTTGTTGATGCCTATTACACATCTTCAGAATTCACTGAGTTCCTTAGTGCCCCTGCTATGTCTAAAGTTATGCAATCTAAAATGGGCACCAGCACTCTTTGACAGAGAAAGCTAAAGAACTTGTCAAACTACAAACCCCAGGATTCCATAGGATGGAGCAACAGCACTTAAAGTGATTCAAAATTGCAGTATTTCTACAGTGTAAATGCACACTGAAAAAAATCTATTTATTTATTCATCTAGAATATAGTTATTCTATGTCTGGCATCCTGTTAGGAACATGCTAGTTTTCCAACTGCATGCATATGCTCTTTTGGGGGCATGGAGGGGTTGGTATTCGCTTCATCCCTCCACTGCACCCAAAGCTCTTCTCTTAGGGGCTAAGCAGATGGCGCAAAGCGCCGTCTTCAGAGCAAGGAAGGGGAGGGGCAGCCACACGCTGGGCACCCCAACCCCTTCCCGAAAACGTCCTCAGAGCAGCCGGCCCTCCGCATGGCCGGCGCTCCGAGGATGCCTTTCCGCTGCAGCATCCTCACGCGCTGCAGCGGAAGAGCTGCCAAAGGTGCACCGGCAGCCTTTTGCGGTGCACCTTTGGCAATTTGTGGATATATATAAACAAATGAGATAAATATGAGATTATGGGCATTTGCAGGGGCGACGAAGCTGCACCGCGGGGCCGAGGTGTGCAGATACCTCGACCCCGCAGCGCAGCTTCCTGGGGCGGCCCCGTGCTGCCCGTCTGCTTCCCCCCTTACTTACAAGATAGCTTATGATGCCTCCTCCCTTGAGCTTCATAGAGGGTGGAGAGGACTGCAGAAGCATCTCTTCATAACCAGAAGTAAAATGATGACATCAGCACTGAGATCAGCCGGGGTCCTCCAAGAGTCTCAGTGCTAATGTAATCATCTTGCATCTGCCTGTTGGGATGAAGCCAGACCCTTCTGTGATCCTGCCTACAGAAGCAATTAATGGCTACGAAGGGGGCTTCAGAAGCTGTTCAGTAAATCAGAAATGGTATATGATTGACCCTAACATAGATCCATATGCGGACCTACTATACTACACTGAGCCATACATTGCAGTCTGCATATGTCATAATTATGGCCATTTTACTGATGAGAATCTGTGGATGATTTTTTTATGCTTATTTGCCTCTTTTGTGATAAAGATTTTGAGAATCCAGAATAGTACATGTTGATGATGGAAAGGAGAGGCACATTCCCAGCCACCCTCCCTGCAAAAAGGATAAGTGTGTAAATCATACCAGTAAAGCTATGATGCACCTGAGATATAGGGCCTTTGCAGACTGCCAGAAATAGTGCAAATTGAATCCACTTTAAATTGAGGCACTGCCCTGGCTCAGTGCTAGGGAATTATGGGAACTGTAATTTATTGTGGCACCAGAGCTCTCTGACAGAGAAGGCTCAATGTCTTAGAAAAAAATACAATTCCCATGATTCCCTAGCACTGAGCCAGGGCAGTGCCTCAATTTAAAGTGGATTCAATTTGCACTATTTCTGGCAGTCTGCAAAGGCCCATAATCTCATAATTATCTCATTTGTTTATATCTTTCTCTATATTGTCCTGATTATGTTATTAGTTATCATGTTATACCTCCAAGATCCTGTTGATTTGGGTGGGCCATAACTTGGTTAAGACAGGAAAAAGTCAGAGTATAGAGGTGTAGATCTGTGGGGTGTAGAAACAATAGCCAAGTTCTTGGGGTGGGGGGCAACAGTGAATGGGTTTTTAGATGTCTTTCAGAGAAGAAACTGAGCATCTGATGTACACAAATCACCTCAAATCCATACTGCACATAAGAAGGATTTTGTGCAATCTAAAATAGCAGCTGCTAATGGTTCACTAAGCAATTAAGAGCTTGAGGAAAAGAGGAGAAAACAATAACAAAGGAAGAGTGCAAAAATGATGGTTAATTTTTGCAGTTAACAGTGTGGACTTTCCATCTTCAAGGCTTATTGCAAATATTCAGCTATTAATAGCCCAATGAAGCATGCTAGCTAAGGAGCATAGGAAATGCATGCTGCAAGGAGCATTTGAACAACACATGCTTCTCTTTTGCTATTTTAAGGCTCTATCATTTTGCTTCTCTGCATGTGTCTTGCTTAATCAGGTCTCATCAATCTAAATTTGTGATAGCATAACCAGAACCACTCCAGAGTAGTATGTGCCTCTATATATTTTTAAATGTTTAAAAATGCAAAAATAAACAGATTGTGTGAGCAAGAAAGCCTGTCTAGGACAAATATACCTAGGTGCTTGTACGACTACATCTACACTGCAGAAATAATCCAGGTTGACACCACTTTAATTGCCATGGCTCAATGCTATGGAATTCTGAGAACTGTAGTTTTGTGGGGCATTTAGCTTTCTCTGTCAGAGAGCTCTGGTGCCACAAGAAACTACAGTTCTCAGAATTTCATAACACTGAGCCACAGCATTTAAAGCCATGTCAACCTGGATTATTTCTGCAGTTCAGATGCAGCCTAAGTCACTCCATTTTTTTTTTACATTTATTTTTTATTTTTTATTTTTTTGGTGACTATTCAATGATTGCTCCAATAGATTATGATGGAAGCTACTATAACTGGGAGGTGTGGGGTTATAAAACTCTTTCACATTTTCAGCAAGACTAGCTGGTTCTGTTGTACTACTTCATTTTATAATTTGAAAAGAGTATAAGCTAAGCAAGATGAAGCAAAAAGATTTCCCTTGCTTATAAGCCTCATTATGAAAGAGGAATGACAAAAATAGAATATATAAGTTATGTTCTGTGATCTAAGACACATTTTTAAACATCAAACATATGCCCAAAGGAGAGAGAGAGAGAGAGAAAGAGACAAAGAGAAGTTTACCTGATACTATATAACACTTTTCCATTTTTGGAAATCCTCAGAAGTTTGTTGTCTGTGGTAACATCATGGAAGTTAGCACCCTTTTCATTGGCAAAGAATAGATCAGGTTTCCAAATAGAGTCCAACATGGAAGGATCCAAATCCAAGGAGTCATCAGGGTACTCACTGTAAGCAAGACGAGAGTCGTTCCACTGCTGTCTCAAAAAAATGTTCACTCTGTAGTCCTACAGGAATGTCAGGCATACAGGTTATTAAAGCTCTGGTCCTTATTATGTGTCACAGTGCTTTTAAATTCTGACAAATATGGATGATACAATTGGCAAATGGAACAGTATGGTTTGCTTTGACCACGGCACTATCAGGTTCGATGATAAAGACATTGTTCCCTCTGTCTCTAGGAATAAGGCCCTGGCATGATTGGTTCACCTAAGTTCTTGTAATGTAGCCATTTGTGATTAAACAGAAGTCATGTTAAAAAAGAACAACAAACCGTGAAAATATTTGTGCCATGTGAGTGGGCCACTCAGTGAGTGGGGAAAACTATAGTGGGTGTGCTTAAAAAGATCTGGTTGAGACACAGAGAGGGAAAGCTAAAGAAAGGATGGGATATGGTCCCTAACAAACAAAGGCCCATATCATCTTGATTTAGGGTTTCATCTGCTGAAATGGCTAGATGCTCCTTGTTTGTGTATATGCCTTCAAGTCACCTGCTGACTTATGAAGACCCCATGAATCTCATAGGGTTTTCTTAGGCAAGGGATACCCAGAGGTGGTTTTGCTAGTTCCTTTCTTTGAAATATAGCCTACAGCACCTGTTTTGTTTTGTTTTTTGCTGGCAGTCACCCATCCAAGTACTAACCAGGACTGATCCTGCTTAGTTTCCATGATCAGATAAGACCTTTAGGGTATTTAGACCTTACACCGGACTAAATGATGTAACTTTCTGGGAAACCAGAATGCTTTGAGACAAATTCATCTTAGGATGTAAAGAGACTTGTTGGCCACTTCTTCAAGCCACTTCTACAATATTTTTGTGGGTACATTGAACTTTGTGGATTTTCGTTCCCTCTGTATGTACCATACAGATGTAAATCTTTACTAATTTTGTTCTTGAAGGAATGAATAATTATAGCAATTTTCTTCCTGCTGCTAGAAAGACTTTTAAAACTTTTTAACCATTTTTGAATATTTTAAACATTTTTTCCACCCCAATATACTTTCAGTCCAATGTAATCTACTGTTCAACTGCAGACTACGTATTGTATGTATATTTTTAGTTTGTTGTTTTAAAATTGAAATCCTTGAAAAGTTTATAATTGAGTTTACAATATTCCTTTTAAAATATCCCCCATAGGAATGAAAAAAGGGATATACCTGAAGCAAAGTGTAGGGGGGAAATGGGAAAGTGAGGTGCAAGAATGAACACAAAATTGAGTTTAAAGAGGGCTTTCCCATAATATTTTATTTTTTATTCTGGTAGGCTTTCTAGCAATTAACTGGCTGCTAGTGGGAAAATTGAGCATCTTGAATTTGTGTTTATCTGTTCCAAATTGCTTTTGGGTTTTTTTTAATATTATAATTTTTTTTTTAATCCATTTTAACATTTAGGTGTATGTGCTTTTCTTTATATCTGTTTCTAATCTTATGAGCACCTTCAGTCTCACTTCTGAGAGAAAGGCGGGATATCAGCAAATAAATTAATATTTACTCTCTACTTGCCAGGAAGGCTGGTTGCATGTAACAACCTCCTACTATAACTTTTAAAACAAAGGGCGAGACAGCAGTCACTTCAAATATGTTCTCTAATGCATATTCTTCTCTCTCTATCTCTCCACTCAAGTCTGTCTCTTATGAGTGTTGATCTTGCTTGTCCAGTCAGGTGTTCCTCTGCTCTACCAAGGGCTGTCAGCCTACTTATGACTGGCTAAGGGCCCTCAGAGGACTATACACTTTCTGTTCACCATCAGCTGTAGCCCAGCTGGATAGGGGACTTTGTAGCAAGTTAACCTATCTTGGTTCTCAGCTACATAGACACAAGCAAGATCAGAAGAGGTATTTTAGGTGCCCGCAAGGAATTGAGCATAGACAGTGTAATTTTGACACTGGTGTAACTTTTTATTAAAGGGCTCCTGGAAACTAGTTTTATGGTCCTTTGGATTCAAGATAGTTAAAGTGTTGTTCCCCTTTCCCATAGTTTCTGTTTTATCTAAAGGCAACCTTGCTGAAACTGGAGTAGTAAAGTCTATGGGATAAGTATCTGAACTGATTTTTTTTTTCATTTAAAAAAAGCAATAGCACCATGAGTCAGAGCAGCATTTTTCAAATCAAAATTAGAGGGCTGGAATCCTAACAGCTCTAACCAGCACAGTCAGTGGTAAGGAATGATGGGAATTGCATTCCAGTATCATCTGGAGGACCCGTTTCAGTTCTAGAGTGCAAGCTGGGTCACTGCAACCTTCTAAAGATCTGAAAGCCAGTTGAAATAGTACATAAAAGTCTTCAAGTCCTCCTATGAATGGCAACTCCCAAATTCCATTCGTGATCTTTTTGTTTATTTCTGTCCCTTTGAGGAAATTCAGAAAACACTACATTACCTGGTACTCTATGTATATTTGTTAAACCAAAGGCTATATTAGTAGTGTTGTGTTGAAACAGGAATCTCATGTTATGAGTATTCTTCTCTGCCCCTGACATATTTTTTTGGGCAAAAAAGGTGTGGAGCTATTCCCAAGGAGAGAGAGACTATCAGTGTTTCCAGACTTTCATCCAGTGGCATGTAGCTGACTAACTGGGGTGTGGATAAGAACAAATACATTCAAATGCATTTTCCATCAAAAGTAATGCACTATGTGGATGGATGACATCTGCACCCTTCAATCGATGTGTATCGACATCTGCTATCATTTCCCCAGCCCATTGCAACTATGTGTGACCAGAGGTGGATTGAGAAAAGGTTTTACAGTGCAGTGCAAATATGCAATGAAGACACCAGTGCAACATGGAAAAAAATAGGGAAAATTGACTCTGCTGTCTGAAGAAATTCAGATGTGTCATCTTTCTTTTCTTTCTGAATGATATATTGAGAGACAAGGGGAAGCTTTGTTTGCCCTCTGTGTAATTAACCAAAGCTATTTGGCTATATAGCATCTTTCTCAACATCTTGACATTTGCTAGATGTTTCCTTATTGGATGAATGTTACATTTTAACATTTGCCTGAGTGGGCATTACTAAACCAGGGAATGCATTAAGATCTATATGGCAGGGTTTTCTCACAGCCCCACTACCTTCACAGGCATGGTTGGTAAGGAATTGTGAGCTGCTGCCAGTCCATGAAACTCCTTTCCATGGGAGATCCAGTTGGTTCCCTCCCCCCTATCTTTCTGCTGTCAGTTGAAGACAATCTTATTTAGGCAGGCCTTCTGAATTTTAACTATGCAGTTATAGTGTGTGGGTAATGTGGTATGTTGTACTTTTAATTTTAATTTTTTTTTTTTACTGAAATCATGTTGTGAACATGTTTTAATTGCTTTAAACAATATTGATATTTAATTATCTTTTAAACTGTGTTTGTTTTTTTAAAAAGCTATTGTAAGCTGTCTTGGACCCCATTTTGAGAGAAAGGCAGGGATATACATGCAATCAGTCAGTCATATTACAGTAATTACTTTCAAGCAAAAACAAACACACATGTGCTCGCGTGCACACGTCCACACAGGGTTACCTCTGCAACCTGGGGGTGGAGATGGAGACAGTCCTTATGGCTGGCCTGAGGGTTCTGCCCCTACTTTAAATCCTGTGATGGGGGGCTTGGGTCCCTGGGTTTTCCTTCCAGTAGCTGGCCAACCAGGAATCAACCCAGTTTATAAATTATCCTCAGAGATCAGGTGTTTCACCCAGGAGAAGCTGGGGAGAAGGCCTAGGGGAGACCACTTTTCCAAGCTGCTAGGTCTCCCCCATTCCTACCACCTCAAGGGGAAAAAAATCATAAATAAGTGACCATTTAAATCAGGGGTAGGCAACCTTTCCCCTTTAAGTGCCGAGGGACTTCAGCTCCCAGAATCCCAGGAGCTATCGGCCAAGATGGGACTATTGGCCAACATGGCTGAGGCTTCTGGGAGCTGAAGTCCCTCGGCCCTTAAAGGGGAAAGGTTGCCTACCCCTGATTTAAATAAAGTGGCCCATTTTTCAACCCAGACTATGTTGTGTGGACTCATTATTTCATGGGTTGGTCAGCAAAAAAGTTCTGCAGAAGTAGAGAAGGTAGTAATTGTAATATTTTCTCTCCTCCAAAAATAGAAGGCTTCACACACAGCTTAGAAAACATGGCTAGCATTATGTTGGTTACTCCCAACTACAGTAGACCCATTCAATCAATTGCTGAATGGTAAGTCAACATGCACAAACTGATTCAGTAGATCTACTTTAACCAAGACTTACAACAGGATTTAGGCCCATACTTTTAAATGTAGCTCCCAGAATAGCTCTCCCATTTTGGAGTTATAGATCAAACAAGTAACTTTTCCATCTTGTTTTTTTCTTTTTTCTTTTCAGACCTCGTAAAAATCTTGTGCAGTATTCTAATCTGTCCCAAACTGCTCAGCATGTAAACAAGATTGTAAGCTGCAAAGCTAAATGGGGACTTTATTCAAAAGTAGGACTTACTTCTGAATAAACTGGCATAGGACACTGCTTTTAAAATAGTAGAAGAGGCATACTGATGAATTATTAATGGCTAGAAATATGTCCTGTAAGGCAAAGAACTCAGGAAAAGACCCAAGACCTCAGTTCCATTTCATATATGGGTTCATTGGCTTGTCTTGGCTCAGGATGAATGGCTTTTCTGCTTCATTATTGTTCCATGGGTTGACTCTGTCTTGCTTTCCACTCCACAGCCCCCTCATTTTACTTGAGGTAATGAAATCAGTGAAATTTCCAGAAATGTAAATAGAAATGTGAAACACACATAGGATGTCAATATATTTATGGTTAACTGTGCATAGGGAGAGGAGGAGACTATTTAGCATGGAAAAAACCACAACTTCATTGTTCATTGTGCTAAAATAAATGGTCCTAGGATTTATGTGTCTGTGTGATTTTTAATTAAAGGCCACCAATTTAGCACTTATATAATGTAACCATTGTTACACTTTAGAAAAACTGTAAGATGTTGCCTGTCTAAAGTAAGAAGGGGCAAATAGTTAATATCCAGGATCTCAGTGTGTAATTAAGGTGAGGTTTCACACACACTTACCTGGGAAGGGAATTAAGTGGAACTTACTGGTGAGTAGACATGTATGCAACTATGCAGGCAGAGCATTTTTTTATATTGAGATAAATAAGGTTTGAAATTCCAGCTAGATAACACTATTAACATATGAAAATCAAACTCATTCAGAATTGTACATTGTATTCATCTGAATATGTGAGTAATGGAAGAAAAGGTAGCCAAGCTGGATACAGGATGAGGTTCCTGTAGCTTTAACCCTGAAAGAGATCGTAGAATAGGTTGGGGTATTTTAAACTTCTTTCAAATGGGATAAAGGTACTTGCCCTCCTTCACCTTCCAAATCATACATGTCTAATGTGTAACCTAGAGTTATGCATTTGTAACTGATTTGTATTCATGATCTCTAACTATTAGATAGTGTAGGGAATGCATAGGGATCATAAAAGTCCTCTAATCCCAATGTATCAGGAAGCGGCCACTTCAAGTAATGAGAGTCTGTTCTCCTATTGATCAGGATGCAGCAGACTGATTTTTCCACCCCACTCCCACCACTGACCTTTAGTGCAAGAAGGAATTGCAACAGGGATCCTCATTGTTGCACTGGCAAGAATAGGGATGGGAATATTAGTCTGCTGCATCCAATTGACAGGACCATAGACCCTCATTGCTCACAATGGCTGCTGTACAGTAAATCTGGACTGGGGGATGGGTGGCACTGAGACAGGAGATGTTGCTTGGCTACACAACTAAAGTAGTTGTATAGGCAAGTTTCTGATCTAGAATCATGGCTCATATTTTTAACTTTTGTATAGTAACAAAATTTATTGAATTTAAAGGATTGAAGTTACAAGATCCCCCTCCCATATTTTCCTTTGAACAAGCTCACATTTCAAATCCTTTTTGCACACAAGTAGAATGTATATCAACATGGCACTGACAGTCTTTGATTTGAAAAAAAATTACGAGTTGGTGTTGGTTAGACAAACCACTGAACTGGATAGTAGGGAGAATTTATTGTTGATGAAATCTAAGTTAATATCTTTGCACTGAACCATTTGCTGATTGCTTAATTTAAGTTTTGCTCAATAAGCCTGTTCACATTTAGGAACAGCTTCCCCAAGTTCACTGGGGAGCTGAACAGAAATAATGTTTCCAACAGCTCAGTGACCTGGGACTTGATATCAGGAAGCACTGCCAAACATGGTTCCCTATATGGAGACTTTTAAGAGAGCAGCTGCCAGTCACACAGGACAGGTCAGGACTGAGTGGATCAGTGGCCTGACTCAACAATAAGGCAGCTTCATTCATTCAGTTCAGTTCAGTTCAGAAAATGTGCTTTGGGGGTTTCTGGAATTTTTAAAATTGCTGCTTCAGAATGCAATTAACTTTGGAGATTAACTGAAGTAGCAATGGTGAAAAAAAATCTTCTGTAGGAAAGGTTCTTGGCAGCATGCCATCTTAAAAACAGGCAATCATGTCATTATTTAAGACTTTGAAGGAAGCAGCTGTGTGAGTCTCTTGTAGCAAACTCAACAAATGGTTTTGTGGCACTTTAAAGATGAACATATATTATTTGACATAAGCTTTTATGGGCTGGGCCCCATTTCATTTGATATGATGTGATGAAGTGGACTGTGGTCCACAAAAGTTTATTACAAATAAAACCTGTGAATTTAGCATACTGTTAGGCAGTTACAATGTCATAAGCTAGGTCTACAACCTTGCAACTATTTGATACAATAGTGACGCCATTGCCATGGCTGCAAATGCCCCCCAACCCACAATGAAATCCAGGCAGAATTCTGCAGTGCTGGATAGCAAGGTGGTGAAATCCAGCCCCCTCCTACCAGCAAGCTACAGTGTGAAGAGTTGTGACAGAACCCTACTGGTTCTGTTCGTTGTACCATGGTCTGATTCTGTTCATTGTATCATGGCTTGCAGCCAGGAGGGGGCTGGATGTATACTCTATCAGCACCCTTACTTTACAGCATTACAGAACTCCTTTACTCAGGCTTTTAAGCTGGGGTTTGGGGGTCAGATTGAGAGAAAGAGCATAGTGGAATCAAACCTACATGTATCATGCAGCCATGTGTCTTTAAATGCCACAAGATTCTTTATTATTTGACATTCAGGATTCTGTAAAGCATCCTAATTGTAATATGATCTGTACAAAGGATATAATTCCAAAAGCGTTAAGTGCTTGGCTCTACTGAACTTGAGCAGACTTCAGATCACAGTGTTCAGTGGCGGCTTCTATGTCAGTGGGATAGAGAACACACACTCTGGTTTTTAATAGGTTCCAGATCCTGGAGCTGTTTTGGAGATAGGTTTCTGTACCTTGGATAGCTGCTTTAAAATTCAGAATAAAGCCTAGAGTAGATCCACCACCCATCTGACATGGAAATCACCCGGTGAATTAATATCCTTAAGGGTTGAACTACACATTACCCTTTTTTAAAAAAAAGAGGAGGAAGAGGAGAAGGAGAAGGAGAAGATCATCCTCAGGTGACTCTCCTAATCTGTAGCCTCCCAAGGAGACAGAGGGAGAAACAACAACAATAGCTATTTACTGCCATAGGCTTCCTTATATGCATTTGTGCACAACATGCCTGTCTCTGAGGTTATTAGCTTCCTGAGCTTTCCTAGGCTAATAACCTGTTTCTGGGTTATACATAAGATTTCTCATTATGTAGTTGTATCACCATTTATATTTGGCAGTTGACATGGCAACAGTTCTCAAACAGGGTGATGGGAGATAGTATTGAATTCTTCATTATAACTTTCTATTCTATTTTTCCCAGTCCCAAACACAAGTCCTGAAATGGGTTCCAGTGATTAAAAAGCGGTTTCACAAAATCCAGAGTTTAAAATTAAAACAAACCACTGAATACAGCAAAAAGCAAGAACATAAAAAGTTAACAACACAATCTATACATGTCTAATCAAATTCTATTGATTTCAAAAGGCCTTATTACCAAATAAGGAAGCATAGGATTGCAAATAACAGCTCCACTTAAGGCAAAGTGAAAGCATGTTAAACTGACAAAACAAGCAAGTGTAGGGTTAAAAATCATCATAAAATGAAGGCAATTTGTCCCCCCCCCAAAAAAAACAGAGTTGGGATCAGAAAGTAGACAGTAAAACATGAAATAGTTAAGTAGAAATTGAGTTTTCTACTGGCACATTTTGCCATGCCATAGAGCTCCAGGCATAGGTGAGTGGATAGGAACAGTCTTTCTTCTAAACAACAGTTAAACATTGAAGGGCATTGTTTTTTATGGCACCTAGTCATCCTATTCCACAATAGTCTATTTTTTAATAAGCCCTGTTTAGTTTTTCCATGCATGTATTGTCCTTCATGGAAATTTTTCACAAGGACATTTTATAAGGCCTTGCCACAATAGCTGAGTTTAGATGGCAGAATGGCTTACTGTATATACTCATGTATAAGTCTAGAAATTTAGGTCAAAAATTGATCCAAAAACCTTAGTCGACTTATCCACGGGTCAATGTAAGTGCTGTACTTTAACTCTTATTTTAAAAAGGAACCATCCCTTGGTGAAAGGAAAGAGTGTAATCTATACTGGAAGCACTAACCCCTCTCTGTTCTCTCATCTATCCAGCCTTTAGAGTGAGCATAAACAGTTATAGCAGATGCAATTTTCTGAGTTCTTTGGCATCATTTTCCTTTACTTCATCCTTTGGCTCACTTGTTACATGCCCATAAGTTTTATCCTTGACTTATCCATGGATCATATCAATATCCTTAATTTTGACCCCAAAACCTGCCCTTGACTTATACATGAGGTCGACTTATAGTCGAGTATATGTGGTAATTCTCCTGGAATAAGCTACCTGACAAAGCATGACACCCATGTGATTTAAAGGTGACAAATTGAACTATTTAGCAGTAAGCAAATGTGCATATGTAATTATATAGATGGGTGCAAACATTCTTTTTCAATATGTATAATAAAATATATATCCATCATTCTGATATATTTGGAACAGTTCTCTTTTGGCACTATGGGTCTTTGCAGACTGCCAGAAATAGTGCAAATTGAGTCCACTTTAAGGGTTAGGGTTAGGGAATCATGGGAACTGTATTTTATTGTGGCACCAGAGCTCTCTGACAGAGAAGGCTCAATGTCTCAGAAAAAAAAATCCCATGATTCCCTAGCACTAACCCTAACCCTTAAAGTGGACTCAATTTGCACTATTTCTGGCAGTCTGCAAAGGCCCTATGTTGGGCTGTCATTTGAATAGTTGTTAATCTAATTTTGGCTTCCTGCCTTGATGTATATATTTTTAAAGACACAAATTGTTGAACACATGTTAGCCTCTTGCTCACTGTAAGAGTGGGGAGAAACAAATTAAGGGAAATATGTTTAAATGAGATATAGAACCTTACAAAATTATATTTAACTACAGTGGTCCCTCCAGATTCGTGGCCACCATCATTCATGAGGCCAAGGCCATGGCTCCCTCCCTTAGCAGCATCTTCCCCCCAGCCCTGGGGACTTTAATCAGAGCCTGGGCTTCCAGGACTTGTAATCGGCCCTGGCAGCCATCAGGACTCACTTTCCCAACAGCGCTTGGGGCCCAGCGTGTGAACGCCCTGCCCCCTCTGCTGCAGCCAATGGGCACATTATACATCAATTGGCTGCAGCAGAGGGGGCAGGGCGTTCACACGCTGGGCCCCAAGCGCTGTTGGGAAAGTGAGTCCTGATGGCTGCCAGGGCCGATTACAAGCCCTGGAAGCCCAGGCTCTGATTAAAGTCCCCAGCACTGGGGGGGAAGATGCTGCTAAGGGAGGGAGGGAGGGAGGGAGGGAGGGAGGGAGGGAGGGAGGGAGGGAGGGAGAGAATTCCACAAATAGTCAAGTCCCATTGTCCCTAATGATGCCATTGGGGACAATGGGACTTGAATATTTGTAAAATTTTGGATTCACGGGGCCCCCGGAACGTATCCCCGGAGGGAATACTATCCATTAAAGCAGGGGTAGGCAACCTTTCCCCTTTAAGGGCCGAGGGACTTCAGAATCCAAGGAGCTATTGGCCAACATGGAACTATTGGCCAACATGGCTGAGGCTTCTGGGAGCTGAAGTCCCTCGGCCCTTAAAGGGGAAAGGTTGCCTACCCCTGCATTAAAGGGTCCATCATCGTCAAATTTCAGAAATGTCATTGTTTTCATGACAAGGAGATACCTTGTAATAGAACAGTGGGTGTTTCAAATAAAAATGGCAGAAAAATAGAGAAATTACCCTCCCTCCCCAGAACACGGATTTCATATAAAGGGAGAAGAATTATATCTTTAAAAATAAAATAAAATAAAAATAACACATACATGAGTCATCTTCCATTTTCCACACATTATCCATGAGTACATTATCACAAACAACCATTCACATTCAAATTATTGCAAAACACTGATGTGAACCTACAATCTTGCCCAATAAAACTCAAAACTAACAGTATTAAATTCTGACTGGAGAGTGTTATCTGTCAAGATTCTCTCAGTCTTTTGCAACCAACCATCATAAGATGGTTGAAAAGCCACTCAGAAGAACAGTGATGCCCAGTATACCTCATGTGGCCGAGAGAATTGTTTGTCTATCAGATTAAGTTGTGGAAAACTCAGAACTCCCACTTAATTTGTCTATGTGTCACAAACAGGATTCAAATTCCTTTGTTTAGATCAGGGCTAGGCAGATGTTTGACTGCAACACCTATCAGTCTTAGCCAGACCAGCCAATAGTGAGGGATGATGGGAACTGCAGTCTGACAACATCTGGAAAGCTATAAGTTACCTACCCCTGATATTGATGGACTTGAAGCTCACTGAATAATCATGCCGAAGTTTGTTCTCACATATTTGTCATTATCTCTTGTGGTTAATATTCAGAAAATGATGTATACAGTATATCAGCCATTTTAGTCAGTTGAGCCATGGACATTTTGCTATAGACATACCACTCAGGGTGTGTGTACTGTCCCTAGACTACTGCAAAACTGGATTTTCACATTTTATGTTCATTCTGTTGTCCAGTATTTTGTGAGGACACAATCACTTCTCAAGGCCCCATGAAATTTATGATATCATATGACCACAAGAATGCAATACTGTTCATCACATCATTAAGTCTTTTTCAGAAAGCAAAGCAGATGAGCGAGAGTTGATGTCTGCCTTTTGGAACATTTTATAAACACATGTTACAACTACTATTTAAAGAGGTGACAGCTTTAAGAAAATCAGTATCAGACATCTGAATAGCACTGAATTGAGCAGAGCTCCTTCTATGCTGTCTGCAGGTATTATGATTAAAGCAAACATGGCAGCCAACAGACTTTGTTTGAATCTACTTCAATATTTAGCCTTTTGGTTAGCAGAAATGCAAAAATGAACACGGACAGACAGTCACATATTTTATAGACAATCAAATGTAATGAGGGGATCTAGTCAAAGCAATGGAGGATTCTGATTAATGCAATCAGCATTAGATCGTGCAAATATTGTCATTGAATGCCATCTTGTAAAGTCAGTGACATGCAGGATTTTTACTCTTTAATATTTTGTAATTCTCTCTTTGCATTAAGGTCATCAGAAAGTGAATGTAGCCATCCTACAGCTACTTTCACAAAGCCTTCTCAGGATCTTATCATGCTTACAAGGATATCTGACATTATCTTTAAGAGTAACAACACAGTTGGATTAAGTATGTTCCTGAATGAGTCTTCATCATGTTTTCAGGTGTGATGGGACAAATATTTCAAACCACAGATGGTTCAGATTTTGCTAAACATTTGCTTTTAGATATTGCAAATGCATGTTATGATTACAGTGTTAATGTCCATGATTCATGCTCAGCATGCTCCTCAGATCTGAATTTCAAGCAAGCCTATTTGACATCAGTGGCACCATCAAGGCAGGCCTTGAGAGTAAAATTCCAGGACCTTCTTCAGGAGATTTAGCAAGGGAGGTCCCCCTGAACACAATGGAGTTGGCTTACTACATTTTGAGGTTATACATATTATCCATTTAAAGAAACCCCACCCCCCGGACATTGTTTCCAGAATCTAAAATTACCTAAATGTAAGCATCTTGGATCGGGATGTCCAGCAAGTCCCAAATATATTGGATATTTGTGAGTTTCTGGAACTTCCCAAAAATCTCTATGAAGATGATGGCTCTGAATCTAGAAGGGACAATTTAAACCTCTCAGTCTGGCCACCTACCACCTCCAACAGTGTCTAAGGAGGACAAAGCTGAAAGGGAAGAAGACACAATTCAAGCCTGTTCAATATTATTAGTTTGTAGATGCAACCCAAAGTGCCACCTCTTTCGTTCCCTGCAATTTTGCATTTGTTGGGAAGATTAGTCTGGCAAGTCCCAGAAAGATAGGGTTTTAAGGTCTTGCTTAAGTTCTTGGCTTTGTTGGGTCATTAGCTGCTTTCCCTGAGACCTGGCACTGGGACCTCTCTATATATCATGCAGAATTTGAGTTTTAAGATACTTCTTTAGGCCTGGTTTGTCCCCCAGAATTCACTACCTGCTCTGTATTTATTAAGAGACTTCAGCTGAAGGTTTGTACCTGTCTGGTCTGTGCCCCATAGTCTAGCAGGCACAAGACAAGCCCAAAACATGGACCACGTATTTAGCCTAGAATCTTGACTAGAGCTCCTAGTTTCAGTGCACAACTACTTCTTGATTGGAGAATAGCAATCACTTCACCAGATGTCAAGTGGAAGGAAAACTCACATTTATTCAGCTCACATTTCAACACAGAAAACTGCTTATATGGTCTGATCCTCTGGAGTTTGTTTGTTTGTTTGTTTGTTTGTTTTGTTGTTGTTGTTTTGTTTTTATGGAGAGACACTGTTCTTCCTACCACTGATTTCAGTGGGAAGTGGCCATGGCATAGTGATAGCAGAAGGGCTCTTCACACCTCTACTTTCCACTGTTGGGAGAGAACAGTAGAAATAGGATGGTAACCCAATACTATGCAAGCCCATGCATGCTAATTAGATGGCTGCCCCAGTGTAGGTGGTGGTCACTAATGCTACTAGAACATCCAGCAAGTAATCAAATATGAACTTAGATAGCATTGGCTGGGCCCCCTCTGTCTCTACTATTGCTTTCCAGTGCTGAAGGCTAAGGACAGGAAAGTCCATTTCCCTCTATTGCCTTGTTCTGTCCACCTAATTGGCCCCCAGTGAAACACCTAATTGGCCACTAGTGATTATAGATTTTCAAAGGCACACTAGTAGCTACAAGAGATTGTGCAGATAATCAGTGATAAATCTGTGGCATCCACTTGCAATAACAGCAGAAGTACAAAAACACCTTTGATCTGTGCTTACTTGATTCTGCTCTATTTCTTTATCTTTTCCATCTGGGACCTGTGTGTTTTAAAGCTTATGTAAGACAGGAACCTGCCCTGTTAACAGTTCTATTGATCTTTCATAAAAGTTGATAACTAAGCATAAATTTAAACTGGCACATAAATTGGTAAAGCTGCACATCTCTTTTCCTATTGTTCTTTACCCTTTTCCTCATGTTAATATAGAGATCCATCCATTTAAAGACTATCTCTATGCATGTTACTATATAGTACCATACCATATCATACCATAATCTGCTGCCAGAATCTTGTATGACCTTTTACTCAATGCAAGTTTATGTAAGTGTGCACTTGACTAAGTAGCAGAGGTGCTAAGAAACCTGATTACTGAATTGCGAAGATGCATAATGGGACACTAAGAGTGCCGCTATGCATTGGAAACCATTGGTCTCAATTTAGTACAGTCCTATCACACATTACTCCCTTTGACTTCTACTACTTAGTAGAACAGCAGCCCTCTCCTTGATATATACTGTAATCCCATGGATGAGCCCTCCATCACTCCTAGTCAACCTTTTATTTCAACAATATTAAAAGGGAAGTTTGGTCTCATAGCCACTGGGCTGTCCCAACACAAGAACAAAAACCTGCCCCAAAATGGAGATCAGGCAGATCTGGCTTGGGAGCACTAGAGCACATAGACAGGATAGGTCTTTTTGAATCTGGAATCTGCATAATTCCTTCACACAGGAGTGTGATGGAGACAATGCACCTTGTACTTGTAAAAAGGTTGGAAATCAAAGGGCACATCGCTCTGGAGATGACACCCTTTTGTATCACACATCCAGGAACAGGATGGCCCTTCTGTCTTAGTATAGCATAGGGTCAATACTTTTAATTGCATCTCCCATGTTGCACAGCTGCTTTCCCTCCACCCCACCAGTTAAGAGTTAATACATACTATAACAGATGAAGCAGTGCTGTATATGACCCATAGTGATCATTAGCACAGAGTTGTTCTATATTCTGAATTTGAATTGTGGCATATCTGCCAAAAGGACTGGTTATCAATCATTAACGAAAACCATTGTTTATGTTACTCTTCATTGGGGGTTAAATCTATGGGAATAGCCCTGTCAAAGTCTGAGAAATCTGCCCCATGCAGCTGATTTTAGGCATTATGAAACTGCAGCAAATGGGAAGTCATTCAGTTTTATTATTATTGTATTTTAAATATCAAGGGCAGATCCTTTTCAAATTTTCTGCTTCAGGTGTCAAAATCATTTGACGGATCCTAACTACATATAAAGCCTGACTTTGCATGGGCGGATGGGGACATTTGTTCATCTACTTCAGATGATGAAATGTTGGCCTGGCTCTACTGAATATTTTCCTTAAAGTTGACAGTTGTTATTTCAGTGTATATCTAGAATATTTTAAATCCAAAGCATGTCACCTTCCTTCACAAGATGGCTTCAATGGTCATTTCCCACTCACCATTGTAGTTTCTGCTATTGAACCAAAGCTGTTGATAAATATGTTGCAGGTAACATTTACAGGAGGACCTGCAAGTTGAACAATAAATAGAAAAAAATTGACAGGTTGTGTTTATGACATACATAGGACTGTTGTTTCTGCGCCAGTGGCATTGCCACACTTACCATTGTGGTTTCTGTGACTGATCCAAAACTGTTGATAAAAATATTGCATGTAACGTTTACTGGAGGACCTGTGGATGCAATAAAAATGTTGCAATATATATCAGAGCAAAAGTTCTTCTCCACCATCATCTTTTTTAAAAACAAAAACAACACCTGGAAGAGATGCAGCTGAAACAAAGCAAAAGGTGAGGCCCAACAACAGATAAGATTTACATTGATCAAATTACATTGATAGGTTCCAGGTTAAATGTACCAAGTTGGGGGATTGTGGAAAACACTAAAACCTGATCCAGCTAAGCACAAATATATTCTATTACACTCTAAGGGATGACTGGTTCAACAGGAACCATTAAGTCAGTAGCCAGTGAATGTGCATAGAAGACAGCCATGTTAGTCTGGAATATCAGTATGCAAAGGGATCTTGTACCACCTTTGAAACTGAGTGAAAGAAGTTGTAACATAAGCTTTTGTAGATTTGGTCTACTTGCTCAGATGCATGGAGGTAAGTAGACCAACTCTATGAAAGCTTATGCTACAACTTCTTTCACAGTTAGCCTGAAAGCTACTACAAGATCCCTTGGCACAGAAGACCTTCAGTATAACATTCTCACTGTGACTCATAGCATGTCTGCTAGGGGTACAGAAAGTGCATCTAGAATACATTCTTTGAGTGTTTTTAGACAACCCCCATTGTCTGTTCTATATCAGCCAACAAAAGGGAGAAAGGGTAGAGGTCCTCATTGAGGAAATGGACTAGCTTCTGATTTTGGGTTTGTGTGAAGTTGGAGCCATCATTTGCTACTGATCACTTGTTTGATTCAGGTTAATCATACTTATCAAAGGTAATACAGGCAGCCTATTGTACAACCTCTTCCCTCTGCCACACATGGTGGGGCACTTAGTACTTATTCATGGTGCTAAGGTGGCCAGGAGCAGTACTTTACAGTAGGCAATCCTTTATTTGAGAGTTTAAAGATAAAGAACTATGAGATAGGAGAGCAGGGTCTTGAAGGTGCCCATCTACACTCCTCCCCCTCAACAACAGATGGCAGAGAAAGCACGTCTGGAATAAAGCCAGGTCACTTGGTCCAAGCCTTTCCCCCATGAGACAGTATACCATAATTCTATTTAAACTGTAATAATTATTTCTGATCTTTTACCTGTATATGCAAATAGTCCCCTTGTTTTGCCCTTAGTGTTGCTTACACTTAAGGGTGGTGGATATGGTAAGTGGTTACCCTACAACAGGGGTAGGCAACCTTTCCTCTTTAAGGGCCGAGGGACTTCAGCTCCCAGAAGCCTCAGGCATGTTGGCCAATAGTCCCATGTTGGCCAATAGCTCCTGGGATTCTGAGAGCTGAAGTCCCTCGACTCTTAAAGGGGAAAGGTTGCCTACCCCTGCCCTACAAAATGCAGATTCCATGATAGCATAGACAAATACACTCATAGAGTTGGAAGGGGCCTCATGGGCCATTGACTCCAGTCATTAGCTCAGTGCAAAATCTTCAGTGAAAGCATCCCCAGCAGGTAGCTGTCCAGATTCTTTTTGAAGATGTCCTGGGAAGGAGACCCCTACCATAGGCAATTGGTTCCATTGTCAAATTGCTCTTACTGTAATGAAACTCCTTCTAATGCTCAATAAAAATCTACTGTCCTGTAACTTGAAACCATTAGAACTGGTCCTATCATCTGGAGAAGCAGGCCTGACCCTTTCTCTTTGTGACAGCTCTTGAGGTATTTAAAGAGTCCAATCATGCCATCGATCAGTCTTCTCTTCACCAAGCTGAACATACCCAGTTTCTTCTCCTCGTATGTTTTGATCTTGATACCACTTATCATCCTTGTTGCCCTTCTCTGAACATGCTCCAACTGGTCTACATCCTTAAAATGAGGTCCCAGAACAGAATGCAGTACTCCAGATGAGACCTAATCAGTTCAAAATATAGTGGGACTGTTACTTCCCTCAATTTGTAAATAATATTTCTATTGATGCAGGGTAAAATAGCATTCATTTTCTTTGCTACAGCATCACACTACTGGCCATGTTCAGTTTATGATGAACAATAATCCCAAGGTCCTTTTCTCATGTAGTACTGCTGAGCCATGTATCCTCCTCATCCTATTCTTATACATTTGGTTTTTGTGGCCTAAATGTAGAATTTTACAATTTTCTTTATTGAATCTCATTGTATTAATTTCTGCCCAATTTTCTAGTTTATCTAGATGTGTTTGAATGTGTGTGTCAGCCCCTCCCTAGTTATGTGTTATCTGTAAACTTGATAAGGATTCCCTCCAGCCATTTTATCTAAGTCATCAATAAAAATGTTGAAGAGTAATGGCCTTAGGGTGTTTACAGTTACAGCCATTTGCTACCACTTTAACCCTTATGGTTCCATTCTACAAATTCATTCTGGGATATGTAATTAGTTGTGATATATACAATAATCTTCTACACAGCTCTAGCACTGCAGTTCAGGGGGAAATGCGGCACATTTCTCATATCTTGATTATTATTTGTTTGGGGAGCAATCATAAAAACTTTGTACATAAACTGACCATAAGAAAAGGTAAAGGTAGTCCCTTGACATGACTGTCTAGTCATACCCAACTGTAGGGGGTGAAGAGCCAGCATTGTCAAAGATGACTCCATGGTCATGTGGCCAGCATGACTTCATGGAACATTGTTACCTTCCCACTTAAGTGGTACCTATTTATCATCTTGCACTTTTACATGCTTTCGAATTGCAAGGCTGGCAGAAGCCAGGACTAGTGATGGGAGCTCACTCTGTAATGCAGTGCTTGGGTCTTGAACTGCCAATCTGCTGACCTTGCGATCATCAGAGTCAGTGTCTTACTCGCTGAGCCACAGCATCCCTCAGATTACACTTACCAAGTGTTTATTTTATTTTATTTTAGTAATAGTTTAGTTTAGTATCAGTTTATCTCTTCAGATTAAGGTATTGAAGATACTGTTCATACTTACAATTTATGTCATGCTAACCAAGCATGGTGTGGTGGTCTGAGTATTGGATTAGGACTCTGGGAAACCAGGATTTGAACACCAACTCAGCCATTAGGTGACCTTTGGGCAAATAACTCTCTCTCAACTTTAGAAGAAAACAATGGCAAAACCTCTTCTTGCCAAGAAAAAATCCATGATATATTTGTTGTCATAAGCTGATAACAATCTGAAGGTACATAACAACAAATAGCATGCACAAAGCTCTAAACATGCATAACCCTTAAAACAGAGAATACATTTGAGCATGAGTCATCATTTCTAAATATGTAACATATGGCTGCATTGCTACACTGAGTCTCTTAACCCAGGGGTAGGCAACCTTTCCCCTTTAAGGGCCGAGGGACTTCAGCTCCCAGAAGCCTCAGCCATGTTGGCCAATAGTCCCATGCTGGCCAATAGCTCCTGGGATTCTGGGAGCTGAAGTCCCTCGGCCCTTAAAGGGGAAAGGTTGCCTACCCCTGTCTTAACCTAAACTAATTTGCTAGTTCCAACTAGAAAAGACCACTTGGTAGTCAATTCTTATATATGTTCCATTGATTCAATGTGTCTACTTTCATTAGGGCTAACAATTGGATTTGGCCCAAAATTTCCAAGGTTTGTGGTTCAGGAAGCAACATTACAATAAAATCCTTTTAAAAATGTTGACCATGTCCTGGAGTTATTTGCCCATATATTGATTCCATATGAGAGTAGAGTCAATCTAAACCCCGACAGAGTGCTAATGTTTCTAAGAATCACAATGAGAGAGGTGTTGCTGTTACTAGCATTGCATGTAGACACACTGGTGCAAATGCTTCGATTCAGGTTGCTAGAATCAGAACTAGAAGATCCATAGGGATGCAAATGTCATCCACTCAACCCAGTATTGGCCTAATGCATTGGCATCTGCTGCCCAAGGCAGTTGTGTCACTCTGGCCTGCTGTAACCCGAACTGAGGCAGAACCCTCTATCTGAAACAGTAATCATAGCGATGACCATGCTATTCCCAGTAAAGCCTGCCACAAGGAGCAGGTGTGATATCAATCATAGTGAACTATGCCTCAGGGACCTATAAGACAGCTACCAGGGGAAGACTTCCAGACACGATCACCCATAGGTACGCTTTAGGCTTATGAAATCTTACTGACATGCAGGTTACATAGGTCTTTGAGCTCTTGTTCAAATATCATTGGAAAACAATTCATATAACTTGAACCAAGACTTGTTTCACTCAAGATTCCTTGTTTTTGTTTTTAAAATGCTTTCATACATTGGTTTTGAATCAGCAAATACGCAAAAGTCCTGACCTTGTTATGGTTCCTGCAGCTAGGAATTGCTTTCTTTATCAATATTCCTACATGTCTTGTGTGATCATGTGAAAGCTGGATAATGAATGGAAAGTTTTCACCTTTGCAGTATGTTCTTCACATTGTGTTGTTTTTTTCTCAAAACTTTTAAATGTCTATTTTGTTGTTATAGAAATTAGAAACAACAATGTTAAGTGATGAGTGAATAAAACATAAACAGCACAGTACACAATGTTAATTTGTGCCTAATGATTGTGTCTTGAGGAGTCAATGGAAAGCTCTCTTACACAAATACCACTAAGTAGAATGGGAGAACACTTTTTGCAGAGTCTTAGGAATTTATCTAACCTTCCCCCCCAAAAAGTAATTTATCCTTGCTGGGATAGAGTCACTTATGGGATGCAACCAGGAATTATCACATTAAAAATGCCGCCAATGCCTCTGGGCAACAGCATCCCAGCTAAATCCTGACTCCCAGCCATGCTTGACTGGCCAATTTGCAAACGCAGGAGCGTGCCACCATAGAAATCAATTGAATTTAAGCTTATATTTTTTTCCCCATACGGTGTGTGTGTGTGTGTGTGTGTGTGTGTCCATAATGGATCCCCTGCATATACAAAGGGCCCACTGTATGATTTTATTCACTTCTTAGACACCAACAAAGCATAAAGCCTTCTTTCTAAGGCATCATTTTAGAAATTTGCTCCATGTTTCAGGAGAATTAAATAAATGGGACTTAACAGTATTTAAAAGTTGGACTTGGCTGTAAATTCCTTGCTATTCATTCATAGCAACTTTGAGCACCCTTTAAATGTAACAGCAGTAAAATCTCCTAGACCTCAGAAATGTAATAATTGTAGTAAATGTAAATGTAACATTATTTATGACTGTTCAATTTGTTGGAAAAAATCAGATCTTTAAATTATTATTCTGCTTTATCAAGCTCAAACCACTATCTTAATAGGTTCTATTAGCTGTTGCATATAAAAAGCATAAGATATGCCCAGTAGGGCATGATAATGGCAGTAAATTCTAATCTTACTTCTTACTGTGTATGCAACCCACCAATATTGGGTCTTGTATGTTCTTCACTGATTTTAAGGGAGACGTATGGAACAGTGACATGAGGAAGTTATCTATATATCAGTCTTTTAAAGACAGTGCTTCTGGTTCCAGGGTTTCAAATATTGTTCCGTTCTTTGAGTCAATGGATGTTCAATGGGGACACCTATGTTATTTTAAGAATTACAACATGATAGGGTTTTGGAAAGCTGATGAAAACACACAAATCAGAATAAATCTTGTAGATCAGAATAAAATCACATTTGATTACTGCATAGTAACGGAGATAGGAAAACTATTACCACTTTGTGTCAAATTCAACATCAGTGCCAAAGACCATACCCTGAAATTTCTGCAGCCTGTGTGTGTGTGTGTGTGTGTGTGTGTGTGTTTGTGTGGTGAAAATTTCTTTTCATTGAGATTGTTCAACTTTTCTCTCCATAAACATACACTGAAAATGGCACCTGACACATGAAGCTATGAGGTGGGTGGGCAGAGGGTGCCATTGGCACCAATGGAAGCTTTCTTGCGAAGGTACATAGCAGCAAGGAGTGCACCATTTTATCAAGATTGTGTCCAGGAAGGGCAGGGCAAAATCTCTCCTTCCTATGCACCATGTTACCATGAAAATGCTGTTCTCCCTGCACACTTTAAGGAAAGAAAGCAAAACTGACATGGGCTAAATGTAGTATATGAGTTTTCTATGTAGTACTCTGCTATGATTCCCCCAAAGCCTTCCATTGCTGGTAGAAAGAGGACATGATTGGGAAAGCATCTGGCTATGTTGCCATAGCCACATGTAAACCAAGGACATATTCCTTTGAGATCTGTTGTGATCCTATAGTGGTCTCAGCAGTTGATGTCACCAGTTTACATCTAGCTATGAGAAAATAGCCAGATGCTTTTCTATGCTCCTCTGCTTTTGTGTGTGTGATATCAACCTTAAATTTAGATTATTGTTTTGTTAAAGGGAATAATCAGTACCTTTAAAAATACACAGGACAAATAGATGCTATTTCCAGAAATAGTTCTTTGTCTGGGTGGAGTCAAGACTGCCAGGTTTCAGATGAAAAGCTACACAAAAGTGTGTGTAGGTAGGCAGATGGGTTGGCATTGTATCTAAGATTTTCATTGTTTTGCTTAAAATCCAGCAGAACTTCCTCATTGACCCTAATCCACCCATGCTTTCTCATCATCACCCTGCTCCACACTCAAGAAAATAAGACACTTGGATCTTCTATGGTGAGGAAAACAAAACAATCTGGTCTTCTTGTTTCCAAATTCATCCCCAAAGACTGTGGATCAAAGGAAAGGATCAAAAGGCAAAAACAAGTGCCGGGGAGAAAAGCCTAGAATACCATTTCAAGTACCCAGCTGTGTGTTTTACAGGAGCAAAATTTGGAGGCTTCTGTACACAGATGAGTTTATAAACATTCTCTCTCTCCCTCTCTCTTTTTCTTGGGGAGAGGGTGACAAAAAGTTACAAAATCAAATACAGTAGAAGTGGAAATAGCCCTAGTCAAGAAATCTACAAAATTTAAGAAGGATGGCCAGAATCCTACTGGGGAGTTACAAATGTGTCATCTGGAGGTATGTATTCATAAATGTGGTATTTATGATCCCACATTTATACATAGCCCCTAGTTAAGGGGACACGTAGGGAATATGGAAGTTCCCCAATCCCCACTTATCAAGAAACAGCTGCTGCTATTGATGGAAGTCAAGTCCCCTGTTCTTTGGGAAAGAATTGACTGACATTACCACCCTCCCCCTCATGCAAACCATCTCTGACGTGATGGGAAATTGTCACAGGAACCCAGAGCTATCTTTCACAGCAAAGATCAATCATGGGAAGGGATCAGAACATCACTACGATGCTTCCCAAGTGATGGGAAATGGACTCCCATTGATCACAATGGCTGCTTCCCAGTAAGTAGATATAGGGAGGGGCAGGAATTCACTGTGTAGCTCTGTAACTACAGCAGTTACTAATTTGTAACTGTCAAATGGGATTCCAACTGATATGCACCCCAATATTTTGGGGGAAGAGGTGTCTTCCAATTTGGGAGAGAGTTGATTCAGCCCCACTTACTTCCCAGGGGCTTATCATCTTGGCCATTTTCCACACCACATCCCAGTTGTACCATTAATTGTTTTGTTTTGTTTTGTTTTAAAAAAAACTAGAAACGACTGGGTATTCTCCTATGGTTTTCTAAAAATGGTGTTTTATGCCTTAAACAATTGAAGGAGGAAGAATGGAGATATGTCTACCCTGGGATCCCCTAGAAGCATGACTCTATAATTTTTCATCCCTCTTTTTAGATCCATGAGAAGTCCAGGTGCTGCAGAGAAGGCATGAAGGGAGAGCACATGTTGCCAGTGGATGACATAATTCCTATCCTGAGGCAGAACTTGTGGATAAATGTATCAGTTTTTACAGCCATACCATCTCAGGGTCTGGGCTGTTCCAAATCAGAATCAGCTTTGGGCAGAGGCCCCACCGGACTTGATTTGCATCAGGGAAGTTCAGCTTTAATATGGAGATTTCCAGAAACTGTCCAAATCAACATTTGGACATCATTTGCTATGTGGTTTGGGATATAGCTGAATCTGAAATATACACCAATGAATAAAAGGAACATTTTCTGAAAATCAATATGGTCTATAGCCTACCCATTCACACATAAACTCCTCAGAGCATCTCAGTACAACTACCCACTTTGATCTAACAGTACGATAACATGAAGGACAAACAGAACTGTTTTACCTCAGATCTCTGCCATCAAAGCCACTCTGAGGCTGGTACCCAATGAGGTTTTAAAAAATCCTGCACATTTCATCAACACCAACTCCGAAGTGTTGGATACTGCTATGGTAGTACAGCTCCTTGTTGAATTTAATAGGGACCAGAAAGGTGAAGTCAGAATAGCACTGAAGTTCTAATGAAAGCACATTTCTAAGCAAGGCAAAAACAAAAATGGCACAGGTTGACATTTTTTTTCCTGCATACCCTCAGTTGCTATCATTAGGAAACAGAGAAGGGGGAGGTTATGAGCTTTAGAAAACATGGTGTTAGTCAGCATGAAAAATACATACATCACAAGGAAGAGAAAAAGAAAATCTGATGGTTACATTCAGGTGCTATTCCCATAATGACAGAACCCGCTCTAATATGCTGTAGCAAAAGGCACCTGATTTCCTCACCTGGCTGCCTCCTTTTCAGTCTAGTGTGTCAGATTTTCAGGGTTATTTTTCCAGGTAATGTTTTCCAGAATATGTGACAGAAAAGACTTCTCTCCCAGTAACTGTGGGCCTGTATAAAATTTCCTTTATGTTTCATAGGTGTGGAGACACTACTGATGTAATTCTTCACTTAGGGGGGAAGCAGACGAGGGCGTCCAGGACGCCCTGGGCCGGCGCACTTTTGCTGTCTTTTCCACCGCGGCGCGTCCGGTCGCCGCGGCGTGAGGTCATCCCCGGAGCGCCGGCCGTGCGGAGGGCCAGCGACTCCGAGGGCGACCTCAGGGAGAGGAAGGGGCGCTGCTCGTGCGGCTGCCCCTCCTCTTCCAAGCCTCCAAGACGACTCTATTAGTCGTCTGCCGAGGCCCTAAGTTTCCTCTTGAAGGAAGCAAAGAGTAATTCTAACCATTTTCTTCCCATTACAAGAAAGTTTTCAAAACACTGTTTTTGAAGCCTATCTGCAATTTAGAACTTATTATACACAAAATTCACACATGGTTGTTTTGCACAGAAAATTGCATTATTTCCTGCACAGAAAATGCTATTTTCAGCACAGAATATGCTGGGTTTTTTGCGCAGAAAATGCTGTCTTCTGTGCAAAACAATCACATGTGAATTTTGCATGGAATATACCCTGAATTGCAAAGTCTCCCATCAGTCCAGGGTTCTCAACACCCAAAAACATGTTTTTCAACCATTTTGTGAATATTTTTCTAATGTTATTTCCATCCCTAAGAGGCACTCAAGACATTGAATATCTTTTTTGTTTTTCCATAACAAGAGCACAGCATCACCGAATCATGGAATGTGGATAGATTTGTATAAGGATATGGCAGGGGGGGGACCTCTGATTTGTAGACTTCATCTGGCCCACAGAGGGTCTAGGTCCTTCCCACCTCCTCCTTTCCAACTCTTAGGGTTCACTTTCAGCACTTCTGAGGAAGGGGAAAGAGGAACTAAGCCAGTCATTCTTGGTCAACATTTGCAAGCACTGGCAAAATGTGCTTTCCTCCTCTTTCCTTTTACCCACATAGGAAATGGAAAATAAGAATGAACTCTGGTTACGAACTGAAATGCCAGGTGGAAAAATGCCGAAGAGATCTGGGCTCAGGGACAACAAGCCTAAAACCTCCACCTCCCTACTGAAAATCATACTGTGAAGGGTCTTGCCTTAATTCTTTGGTTGTTGGTTATTTTATTGTCCTTCATTGGGACATTGGAATAAACCCTCATAATGATGCACTTCCCCTTTATGCCCACCTTGTCCAGTGTTAGTTTGGTGAAAAGTGACATGGTGGTGGGCAGCCTGGTGGCAGAGGCATTGAAAGTAGCAGCTGAATGATGATGAGTGAGTGGCCATTGTGAGCTGGCTGATACTACCAGATTAAATCACATTTTGTCTCCAGCATGATACTGAATAAAACAAATGTTTAACAAGTTCACAATCTAGCATGATGAGTCCCATTAGCCCTTTCCTTCCTCCCTTTCCCCCCTTCCTTTGCCATCCACCTCCATCAGCCATCACTGACAGGCATTTAAGGGACATAAATCCACCAGTGTTACTGCAGCCCTTAGAAGTATTCATGGTTTTCATTTGGGTGCTTCAAATGAACTGGCATCTGAATGCCTCAGTAGGTACTTCTTTCTCTTCCCTGTGCAGACTGTTCATCAGAATCGAAAGCCGATAGCTCATCAGCTCTGAGAACTGACAGTGAAGGCATACAATGGGAACAGTTTGCAGAGACAATTGATTCAATGCTCTCCTATGAGCTCTCCTATGAGCTCATCCACTTGGTTTGTATTAAAGTGGAAAGGTTTCTTTGCTATGCACATCAAGTGTGTAATCAGTGCTGAAGCTCCAGAGAATCTTTAATATACCCAAATAAGAGAAAGAATTGCCTGCCAGCTAGGAAATCTGTTCCCCATTACTAGGTCTAACAGGTTCTATCTGGGCAGCTTCATCTTCCATATTCATGTGAACAAAGCCATCATACCTGCTGCAGAGTATAAAAGCAAAGTTTCATATATTGGAGATGAATCAATGGAAGAAACAGACCAGCAGACTTTGAATTCCTCCAACCAGAATTTGAGAAAGGGTGTGTGTATCCCAGTCAGCATGGCCAGCAGCTATGCTGGCAGGGGGTCGGGGTTCAGGGAGTTTAAGTCCAATCATCATCATCATCATCATCATGATCAATCTTTTCCCAAAGTTATTGCTTTATACTCAAAATTTTCTGAAGATTGCTAGGAGTTGGGGGACAGTTAAAGTAGTGATAGAAAGAATATTTAAATGAAAAGGGGGCATTTCAAAGTGTCTGAAAATATCAATTAAGACAGGGGTAGGCAACCTTTCCCCTTTAAGGGCCGAGGGACTTCAGCTCCCAGAAGCCTCAGCCATGTTGGCCAATAGTCCCATGTTGGCCAATAGCTCCTGGGATTCTGGGAGCTGAAGTCCCTCAGCCCTTAAAGGGGAAAGGTTGCCTACCCCTGAATTAAGAGAATCCTTCTCAAACTCTTTTCTCATTTTTCCCCAGTCATCAAACAGACTTGACTCCTGTCCCTCCCAGACTCACCTATTTCCTGTCACCCCAGGCTAAGAGGGTGGAGAGCAGCTGAGAAGATTATCAAAGTGGGCCATTTTCTGATAGCTGTTGCATGGTAACAGAATCTGCATCATTGTGTACCAACTCTCAGAACATAAGTCTCAATCTATGATATTCTTGGTCTTTGTTTGGTTTCCTCTTACCTTCATGATGTAATGCAGCAGGTGGCCAGAGAAGCCAAGAAAGGATTGTGGATGACTATTGCCTCCCTGATTTTCATCTTATGGAGAAATAGAGTGGTTCCCAATTGGAAAGGGAATTAGACAAGGATACATCTTATCACTCTATTTGTTCAACTTATATGCAAAAAATATCACATGAAGAGCAGGATTAGATTCAGAAGAAGAAATAAAGATTGGAGGAAGGTATATCAACAACCTAAGATACACAGTCATCATAATACTAGCAGAAAACAACAAAGATTTGGAGAAATTACCAAGAAAAATCAAAGAAGGAAGGGCAATAGTAGGTTTAATGCTGAACATTAGGAAAACTAAAACAATGACCATGGAGGATATTCCAAAATTCAATATGGATGATGAGGATATTGAAATAGTCAAAGACTTCCCGTATCTTGGATCAATCATTGACCAAAATGGAAATTGCCATCAAGAGATCAAGAGTAGACTAAGATTAGGTAGGGCAGGACTATGACAGAACAAGACAAGATAAAGTGCAAAGATATACAACACTGAAGTGAGGATTGTTCATGCCTTTGTACTTCCCATCACTCTGCAACAGCTGAAAAGTGAAGACAGCTGATAGAAAGAAAATCACATTTGCGATGTGGTGCGGTAGATGAGTTCTGCAGATACAGTGGATGGCTAACCCCCCCCCCCCCAAGAAATAGATACAAGAGCAAATAAGATCTGAACATTCCCTAGAAGCCAAAATGACTGAGGCTGTCATACTTTGGCCACATCATGAGAAGAGATAACTCACTATAAAAGATGATAATGCTTGGAGAGATAGAGAGCAGTTGAAAGAGAGAAAGACCATACACCAGATGGATAGACTCAATCAAAGAGGACACGTCCCTAAATCAGGAACTGAGCAGGACTCTTGCAGGTAGGTCCTGGAGATGCCTCATTCACAAGGTTGCCAGAGGTTGAAGTCAACCTGAGGGCAGATAACAACAAACCTCCCATGTTTTGCAGTGTGGGGGAGACAAGAGAAGATCCTGGAAGACTATAGCCTCCACGATCTTCTTTCAGCTTCCCACTCACATCCTCTCAGTGTCACACACAGGAGGCAAAAGAGGATCCTGAAAAATTTCAGCCCCCTACACAACATTAATTGGTTATTGGGGAGCCAGACTAGGAAGGACCCTTCCTCATTACCTCCCACCACCAGTGTGAAATGAGGAGGTTAGTTTTGGTGGTACTGAAAATTATCAGGGATTTCTGGGGTTTTTAGTAATTCCCCACAATTTTTGAACTCTTTTTCTTAATTTGACCCTCTTGTTGGTATCTTTTAGACAGAACTTTAAAAATCTTTCTATCCAATCAAGATTTGTTCTTATTCTGCCTATTGCTACTCTATGGATTGTTCATGTAATGTTTTTTTTATTGTAATGTTCTTAATTCTAATGCTTATTGTGCAAATCACATCTCATGAGCATCTGGCCATCAATATAATAAATAAATAAGGCAAATAAATGCATCCAGGTGATTTGGACAAATATGTACACTTGGATCATGAAAGGATCATTGGGATATAAAAAGAGCCCTGCTGGTTCAGATCGTAAGTCCATCTGCTCCAGAATGCAGTTTTCAAAAGCAACCAGACAGATGCTTCCAGGTGGTCTACAAGCAAAGCAACAGCTTTCTCTGGTAAGAGACTGGAGAGAATTGAACCTGGGACTTTATGCATGCAAAGCATGTGCTCTCGCAGTATGTTACAGTCTCTACGGAAATGCATCTGCACCTTTCAGGCTCTGGCTGAGGAAAAGAGAATACAGCTAAGTGACTCATTGAATGCTGAGATTTAACCTCTTGAAAGATGTTTTCCACAGTAAAATCTCAAACTTTACAAGAATCAGGTAGCATCTGGGAAGTGTTCAGGCTGACTCAGATATTTTAATGATCTGAGCTAATTTTGGTTTTGGGGATTTATTTATTTTGTATTGTGTTGAAGATTAATGAGGGACTATTGTTTCTTGTTCTTTGCATATTGTTAGTGACCCTGAATGATATCTAGGAAGTGGGAAAGCAAGTTGACCATTATTCTAATAAAATAAAATAAAATAACAAATACATTTTAAGTGTTTTACCTGGAACTGGGGATTAGGAAGCAAGACTGAAATAGACCAAAAGTTTTGTAGTAATGTTCCTAATGTTCCCCATAAGACTAAATCATTTGTCTCCCCTGTCTTCACTACCACCAGCAATGTAATGGAGGTAAGGCTCATAATGTCAGTCAGGACCTTCTCTCTAAAGATATAGTAGTTTCACATGCCATCTCCTTCAAGCCTCCTTGTTCACTCTGAGTTAGCTGTAATCTTCACAGAAGCTGGAAGAAGTTTCTGTTGCTTTGTGCTACCCCTATTGTAAGGTAAAGTATTCTGGAGTAACATGGTTGTGAATGGGCAACTGAGATCCATGTACTTTGCAAAACACATGTAGAGGCAAACTGCTAGAAATGATTTGTTGATATGACCAGCATGGTTGTATGCATTTTTTGACTCTCCATCAAAGTATGGGGATTGTCATGACCATCTGCATTTCAAAAGACATCATTGCATGACCAGCATACATAATGCAATAACTCAGCACAAAATAATCTGTTACCAGATGTACTGTAAAAATAAAGCTGTGATGTAGGAATACTGCCTAATTAATGTTAAGAGCTTCTTTAGATTCCATTAATTTGATGGAAGAGTTAGACATATGCTAAAATTTCTCCTGCTCAAATAAATGGGACTTCTCCAGCCAGGCCACGAGAAAATCCTTATCCAATTTCAGATTTTCATACCTCTAGTTATTGAATTAGCCCTGATTCTTGGTTGCCTCCAGGGGAACAAAAAGAAGAAGAAGAAGAAGACAAAATGGATATAGTTGTACACATTATTGGATCACATTTTGTTTTCAAGTCTATTATATATAAGATTTATGGCACTCAGTGGTTTTGACATGCTCAGACTAACACAGATCATTTTGTCTTCTGTTAGTCTTACACAGCTTTACTGTTCCTCTTGCTTTCTTATTGACAGTATGCTCCTCCTGTGTCAGACTGACATTCTCTTCAGACACACAAAAATCACTGCATGTGATACATACATACACAATGGACCCTTGGTATCCAATGGGGTTAGTTTGAGGACTACCACCACTACCACCCCATGGATAACAAAATCCATAGATGCTCAAGTTCCATTAAATACAATAGCAAAATGAAACTGTGTCCCTTATATAAAATGGCAAAACAAGGTTTGCTTTTGACAAATTATATTTTTATGAATATTTTTTAAGCAGTGGATGGTTGAATCCATGGATACGGAGGGACAACTGTGTATATGTTTGAAACCTACCAGTGTTGGGCCCTCCTGCCATCACTTCAGAGACAGTCATAAATTTGAATTCTTGTTTCAAATATAGCCATTGGACTGCTTTTTGCATTTGCATAAGATAAGATCAGCAGAAATGCCATCTTTTTCAGAAAGACTACACTCCTATAGATTAGTCACAGCTAGGTTTATTTTCTGGGTTCTACCAGTACTAGTATCAATAGTATAATATTGTGTGTCCCTTATGAAAGGCTAAAGAGCTCAGGAAAATTGAGTTGTAGTTCAAATACCTTTCTTTGAGAAATTCAGGGAGAGGGAAAATGAACAAGATTTTGAATCTTTTATTTTCCTGAATTATCCAGAACTCACTGCCATATCTCCCTTGCTATAACCAGTGGTTACTAGTGGTTTGAGTGTTGGACTATGATTCTGGAGACCCTGGGTTTGATTCCCTGCTCAGCCATGAAACTCACTGTGTGGCCTTGAGCAAGTCACATGCTCTCAGCCTCAGGGGAATGCAATGGCAAACCTCTTCTGAACAAAACTTGCAAGAAAACCCCATGATAGTGTTGCCTTAGGGTCGCCATAAATTGGAAATGACTTGAAGGCACACAACACACACATATAATCAATCATATCTATACTGGCAGTTCTAACCCTTCTCCTGACCAGATTACGCCAACACAAAGAATCACAAAATAAGATGACCTCAAGAGCCATCTAGTTCAACCCCTAGACATACAGGCATACACAACTAAAGCACTCCTAAAATATCCCCATCCAACCTCTGTTTAAAGCCATCCAAAGATGGAGAGTCCACCACCCATGAAGGCAGTCTGCTCCACTGTTGAAAACTGTCACAGTAAAAAAAAAAAAAAAAAAAGTCCTTCTTAATGTTTACGTGGAATCTCTTTTCTTGTAAGTTGAATCCATTGGTTCGTGTTCTAATCTGTGGAGCAGCAGAAAACAAACTTGCTCCTTCTTCTGTATGGCATCCCTTCAGATATTTCAGGATAGCTATCATGTCACAATTCACTCCCTAAGTTGAATTTCATATGGCTCAGTTTCCAGACTGCCACTCATCTTGTTGCCCTTCTCTGGAAATGTTCAAGCTTGTTGATATCCTTCATGAATGGGGGTGCCCAGAGCAGGACCCAATATTCCATATAGTTAAAATAGCCAAACAGAGGTCTCTTCCAGATTTATATAACAAACCATGACTTCTTATGATACAGATTCTTGGGTTTTACAGAGGTTTTCCAACTGTTGTTGCCTTCACGTCTGTGCATTCCTTTCCTTTTGGGAACTGTTTGTAGCAATTCTTGTATTTCCACTAGGGGCTCTTCCAAAGGTTTTTTTTTTTTTTTGCAGGGGGGGGGGTAACACAACAACTGGGGTGTGGTTTGCTGACATGACCCTATGGTTTGAAGGACAAATTTTCAACTCTCTGAATTTTGTATTAAAAATAAAAAAGTTAATAATGCAAAAGTGCCATTTCACTGAGGCACTATAGCACAATTACTTTAAAAACATTTTTAAAGGAAAGAATGAGAAAGAAGGGAGCATATTGCTTCAATATGTACCAGAATTAACAAGAACTCCATGCAAATATGGGAATAAAAGATGGCACCCTGTACTGGTTATTGCTAGAAAATAATTGTTTGGATTACTTTTTAAGCCTGAGAACTTCAGCAACAAATATCACAAACTGTAGACACGTTTTTGCCATCCCGAGGAGCTCAGAATAGCTCCTTTTAGAGCCCTTCTAAAGTATCTCACAAAGGGGGCATCCCCTTTGCTCTTGTTCTTTTGATAATCAAATAACTCCCTAGGTATCTGAGGAAATATTTGTTTTAAGTCTCAGGAAACATATGCAAGTTGCTGGAAACAGGCATAAAACTACTGAGAATTGTTGGGTAAAACTGGTGGCCTCTAGGATAACAAACTCTCTAGGTGCCAAGGGTATCTGCAGAATAATCTCAGGTGACTGGCAGGTAATGCAGAGCACAAACTTATTTTCTTACCAGGATTCTTCTCTTCTCTCTCTACTCTGGTACATGTGTGTTATCAATAAAGCAAACAAGACAAACACACACACACCCCCCCCCAAAAAAACCCAGCTCTGTGTGATATGAGTTTAACAGGAGTTTAGAAAGTTAAAGACAAGTCACACATTTTCTTAGCCTTGATGAGAAAGGCTGTTTCAATACACCTCAACACAGAACAAGTGTTTTTGCATTGCATTTGACCATTTTTCACATTTGGGCATGTTTGTTGCAAAATACTTTTGCTGCCAAAAACAAAAACAAAAAACCATTTGGATATTTTGTCACAAACAGATGTATTTAGCAATGTTCAGTGTTTGTCCAACCACAATTTTCATGCCAGGTTCTCAAATGTGAAAAAGTTATTGGAAAAACTTCAATAAACATGTCCAATAAAGAGAAAACACTTACATAGTTTTTTGTGGGTTTTTTGGGCTGTGTGGCCATGTTCTAGAAGAGTTCCTTTCTGACGTTTTGCCAGCATCTGTGGCTGGCATCTTCTCTGAAGATGCCAGCCACAGATGCTGGCGAAATGTGAGAAAGGAACTCTTCTAGAGCCCGAAAAACCCACAAAAAAAACTATGGATGCCAGCCATGAAAGCCTAAGAAAACACATGTTTTTCACTCTTGTATGCATTTGTGAGAGAGACTAAAAATGATAGATTCATCTATCCAGGCCCAGGTCTTTGAGTGCTCTTAAAACTCTTTAAGGTCTGGGTTTGAACCATGTGTGTTAAATTAGGGTTGTCACTTCTTTTCTTTTCTTTTCCTGAGAAGCTTCTAAACTCAACTCCCATGTGGCAGGTAGGAAATACATGCCCTTCTCCTTGCTGGGAATAGTTTCAACCATTGCATTTGGCCAGTGTAGATATGGAGAATTTCATTTTGGTTTCTTTTTGAAAAAATTACCAAAATGTGCAGATCATACCATCAGGACAGAAAGAACCTGGGGCTGAAAACATTTGAATGACAAAGGGTGCATCTGCACTGCAGGATTAATGCAATTTGACACCACTTTAACTGCCATGGCACCATCCTACAGAATCCTGGAGTATGTAGATTTGTGAGGAACCAGCATGCTTTAATAGAGAAGGCTATTAATCTTGAAAACTACAAATCTCAAGATTCCATAGGATGGTACTACATCACTTAAAGTGATGTCAAATTGCATTATTCTACAGTGTAGATACACCCAAAGAAAGCAGAACTGATTCCCATAGCCACTCAGTAACGACTTGATTTCATCACTGCAGACAATTCATCATTCTTCCCCACCCCATAGGACTGTGATGAACAGAATGTGATGAACAGAAAGGTAGTAGGGAGCTGTGAAGCTGTGAAGACCAGAAGACAGCTGACCAATCCTGAGACAGCTGGAATCAGCCAATGAGAGAGCAGCTGGAAGGAGATAAATAGCCCAGGCGGTGAGGGATATAGTCAGTTAGGGAGTTAGGCAGTTAGGAACTGTGGAACAGAAGGCTCAGAACCTTCGAGAGTGTCAGTTGGATCTGACTTAGACAGAGGTATAGTGAGGCAGTATCTTAAGCCAGAGGCTGTGGATTGTTCCTGAGGGAACTAAGTGGAACAAAGATAAGAGTCAAAAGAAGAAGAAAAAAGAACTCTTTGTGGTTCAACAGAGCTCTAGTGCAGAGAGGGTCTGTGTGGTTAGGTTGTAATCATAGAAACAGCTGAAGGATTGTACTTGAAATAGCTACACTACACTTGAAACAGTAACCAAGTTATATTATTACCAAGTTTGAAAACCAAGAAACATTGCCTGTATGTTTGAAACACAATAAAACCATCTTATATTTCATAAAAACCTATTTTGGCCTCTGTGTGAGAATTTTGAACAAACGCTACCAGTGTGTTTTAATAGTTCTGGGACCGGTATCTGATGAGGGCTATGAAGCAAGTCATAAAATTCTAAAAGAGAGAATTAGTCAGGGTGGCAGGAGTGATTCGGCACAGGATCCATAGGCAGATTTGGGCAAGTAGTGACAGTATAGGAAAGAACAACGTGATTAACATGACCTCCTCCTGCAAGCTCCAATTCTCCATATGTTACTGAGGGAATCTGAAGTCAGAGCCACAAAGGAAAAGAGAGCAGCACTTTTCTATGGACATCAATGCATTCCCAGCCCTTCATCCAATCCTATAACATCATGTGAATGGCTATATGTGTGATGATCGTGTATGTGTGTGTGTTCCCTATCTCACTTGAAAGGATGAGTGAAGGATTGCTCAAATTATAGAATAGTATGAGGCACACTGCTGCACCAGCCTGTGAATCAGTGTGCCTGCCCATTAAAAGTCTCAATCCATCTTCCAGCTCCACGGTTCTACATTTCACGTTCTGTGTTCCATTTTCAATCCAAACATGTGTATTTTTAGGAAATAGATGTATCCCATACCACCCTTTTTAGCACACTAAGATGCTGTTTCCATGCAACAAGATTTTTTTTCATTCTCTTGTTTACTTGCTCTTTAATGCTTTCCTTTCTCTTTTTTCTCTACTGAGTATTTTATATAATCACCTCTGTCTCGTCATGCATTTGGCAAACTGCTAAGCAAAATTCTTGAACACAACAATAAAACAACAATCAAGAAATAAATAAATACATAAATAAATAAATAAATAAATAAATCTGATGCCTGGTGTCAGAAAGATCCAGTACAAAATCCATTATTTGTAGGTGTTGTCAGGGTAAAATATAAATAAATGACCTACTTGGGTGTGTTTATTATCCAGCTTGAAAACCATTGACTCAGTATGAAAATGACATTATACCAAGAGATGATTGTAATCAGAAATAACTTTTTTTCACAGCTGCAGACACATCCAAAATGGCCAAATTTCAGCTCACTTAAACAGATATAGCAAGAGGTTTCACATGTCCTTCTTCATCAGAAGGAGCAACGTGGGACACATTGTCATCCTGGAACATGAAATAACAGCCCTGTCACTACACTGTCTGGCAGTGACAACACTATATATAGTACATTCTCATTTATCCAAAGGCCAAGGGAGGGAAGTAGCCTCCTCAGTCAGTGCCTGAAGAAAAAATGGAAAGTGGTACTGTTTACATAGACATATATTTTGTATAATTGCAATGTGGTGGGGTGGAGCAGATTGATGCATTTGGAAAATATTTGTGTTATCATTCCTCTACATCTGAATCACTTTAGCCTGCAGGTCTTGGCAGGGACTGAGAATTGTTTTTTCAGATGTAGGGCCTCAACATTGGCAGGCAGGAATAATGACGTACCTGCAGGTATGTTTTTATAAGCCAGAACATATTGCAGAAAGATGATGATGGCAATGACAATGATGATGATAATGATGAACAACGACGACGACGACGACGATGATGATGGACTATCTGAAGCAGACAGCAGTCTGACTAGGAAGATAATGGCAAAATAATAAATGAAACATTTACAAAATTAATTAAATAATAATAAAAACAAATACAATGGCTATATGAAGCAACGAGGAAAAATAATGTAAGAACTTTCTATGTAAGTAAATGTTAAAGTGATTATAAAGTCTCCTAACACTCCTGTACTACAATGCTTTTAACAACAAAAGCTGTGGAGATATGTTAGAACAGGGGTAGGCAACCTTTTTGAGCCGGGGGCTGGGTTGCTGTCCCTCAGACAATTGGGGGGGCCGAAGCACCAAAAATAAATAAATAAATAAATAAAATATTTTTTAAAAAATAAAAAAAATTAAAAATATGTATGCACACTCTCTTAGCCCCAGAAGAGCCATGGCAAAACCCCTGTGGAGATTTTGCCAAGAAAACCCCAAGAACAAGTAATAACAACAATAATCAATATCATCATGCTGGGCGGCGGCGGCAGGACCGGCCTGGGGCTGGTCCAAAGGCCTTGGGGGGCCACATCTGGCCCCCGGGCCTTAGGTTGCCTACCTCTGTGTTAGAAGATATAGGACTGAAGGAAAAATACTCTCTCTCTCTCTCTCTCTCTCTCTCTCTCTCTCTCAAAAAAAAAGATATCTATCTACCTACCAAATCTGAGGTGTAGCAAATCTCCTGACTCAAAATCTGAAATTGGATGGTGAAAACAAACAAAAAAGAGGTAGTAAAAAGTTCCAAAAATAAACTCTTTGAATACTGGGAGAGTGGACTTTAAAATTGTAAGTTAAAATTTAAGGCAAATGAGTGTTAACTGATACTTATTGGGGCAAAAAAAAAATTATTTTTACCTGTACACTGATGAGATGTGGGGTGGCAGCAACTGCCCAAGGGATCTGGGGCTCAGGTTGATATTTCTATAAAAATGTCAACCCAATGTTTGGCTGCTGAAAAAAGGCCAAGTTCTAAGTTGGTTGCTGTTATTTTTGTTGTGCACCATCATGTTGTGTCTGACTTATGGTAACCCTAAGGTGACCCTATTGCAGTATTTTCAGGGGCTGAGAGTGTGAGACTTGCCCAACATCACCCAATGGGTTTTCATGGCTGAGCACAGAATCAAACCCTGATCTCCAGAATCATAATAATCCAATGCTCAAACCACTACACCATGCTGGCTCTCTTAGAAAAGGAATCAGAAATAAATCAGTCAATATCTTACTACCCTTATACAAATCTATGGTGATCACATCTGAAATAGTGTGTACTCTTTTGGTTACTGCACATACAAACAATATTATAGAGATGAAAAAGGTGTGGAAAAGAGCAACAAAAGTGAGTAAAGTACAGGAAGAACTTGCAATGGTAAAAGATTCAGAACTGAGAAAGGGTGCATTTGTACCATAGAAAGACCGCAATTTGACATAATTTTAAGTGCTGTAGCTTTGTCCTATGAAATCTTGGGAATAGTAATTTTACAAAGTCTTTAGCCTTTTCTGCAGAAAAGAGCTGATGCCTCACAAAACTAAAAATCCCAGGATCCTGTAGGATGGAGCCATGGCAGTTAAAGTTGTGTCAAACAGCATTATTTCTAAGGTGTAGACGCAAAGCATCTACCCAAAGTAAGAACACAGAGTTAGCATGTGGAATTCACTGCCAGAAAATGGGATGGCTGCCCAATGGGATGGCTCTAAGGTGCAGTGGACAAATTCATGAAGGGTAGGCTCATAAATGGCTAACCATCAGGATGACGGTATGTTGCTTTCAGTATCAGAGGCAATATGCCTCTGTGTATCATTTACTAGAAAGCACAACCTAAAAGATGCAGTTGTACTCATATCTTGCTTGTGAGCTGCCCATAGGCAACTGGTTGATCACTGTGTGAACAGAATGGCTGCATCTGCAATGCAGAAATAATCCAGGTTGTCACCACTTTAACTGTCATGGCTCTATCCTATGGAATCCTGGGATTTATAGTTTGTTGTGGCACCAGAGCCCTCTAACAAAGAAGGCTAAATGTCTCACAAAGCTACAATTCCCAGAATTCCACAGCATTGAGCCATGGCAGTTAAAGTGGTGTCAAAGTGGTATTTCTGCAGTGCTGATGCAGCCAATGTTTGACTAGAATCTAGTCATTAGATCCCTGGTTTTATCCACCATAGCTGTTATATTTTTAAATCAGTTCAAAGGCAGAAGAGTCAAGAAAGCTTCTGTGAGGCTCTAAGTGAACTCTTAAAACTACTGTATATACTCGACTATAAGTTGACTTCATGAATAAGTAGAGGACAGGTTTTGGGAACAAAATTATGGATTTTGATATAACTCATGGATAAGTCAGAGGTAAAACTTAGAGGCATGCAACAAAGGATACCAAAGAATGAAGCAAAGGAAAACAATGAATTACAAAAGAACTTACAAAATTCCAGCAGGCATAACTGTTGGTGTTTACCCTAAAGGCTGGATGGATGAGAGAGTAGAGGGGAATCCGTGCTTTGAGGACAGATTGTACACTTTCCCTTCACCTGGGGATGGTTCCTCCCAACTCCAAAACCTGTTAACAGCCAAAACAAGGACTGCAGCCAGGCAGGCACACATACCTATGTTTAGTTCCTTGTAATATAAGCATCTATACCATTCAGTCTTTTCTTGCAACCCTTTCTGTTCTGCCTTACTGGTACTGTTATAAATCTGTCCCAGTTGAAAACTGGTTGAGCATGCTATCGCTATGATCAAAAAATTAACTAATCTTTTTAAAAGAGAGGTTTATGTTTGACATCAATGTATTAATGTACAATACAATATTCTTCTGTCTAAGTCATCCACAAAAGGTGACCTAGGCTTTGTCTACATGGGCCAAATGACCTGTTTCCTCCTGTTCCAGTAAGGTCCTGTTTGGCCAATGCACAGTTCTAGTGTGTACAGTCCAGACAATGTTTGGCACTTTCAACACCAGAACTGAAGTATGACATCTTTAGTTTTATTATTATTAAATTTATCAGAATAAAATAATTAAATCAATTCATATCACACAAATTTCTCAAGCTGTTTTTACAATATGATCTTTTCTATTACTTCCCTACTATTCTTACTCCTATACAAACTTTCTCTCTGGTTCTTATATTCTCCCTCTATTACATAATCATACTTTCTCCCCCCTTGTTTCTTAACAGATTGTTACAAGCATTGTTTTAATATAAAAACTCCTTTGTAAGTCTCCTGTCATGGCCCAAAACTGGAAAAGTCCAAACCGCCATGGATCCAAAGTGAGGATCTCATGTAGGCACCTGAATGGTCACATCTGCCTCTACAAAGAATTAACAGATCAAAAGGCCAGGGTTAGGAGCTTCAAAACATGACATTCACACCTAGGAGATTTATGAGTACCAGCCAGGATGTGTCCGGCTGAGAATGTGATAACATCAATACCCCATCTCCCCTCTTTGGACATTGTTTATGTCAAAGACCATCTATCTGGAATCCTTTGATATACAGCAGGGGTCAGCAACATTTTTTGCCAATGGGCCGGGGGGGAGGGAATGGCACTGGGGGGTGGCATGTGCGCTTGTGCTTGCGCGCTTGCCCCCACCCCGCATGCGTGCGTGTGTGCACACGATGCCATTTTGAAAAACAAAATGGCACCGCCCAGCACTGTGCGCACATGTGCATGATGGTGGTAGCCCCCCAGGAGGCCTCCCTCGGCCACGCTGGGCCTTTTAGAGGCCCAGCACCACTGTGGGGGCCCCCCAGGAGGCCTCCCTTGACTGCGCTGGGCCTCCGAGAGGTCCAGCGCCACTGCGGGGGTCCTCTGGAGTGCCATTTTGGATTCCAAAATGGCGCCCCAGAGGACTTCCACGGCTGCAAAATGCGGTGGTGGTGTGGCCGCGGCCATGGCGGCAGGACTGGGCAGGGGCCAGTCCGAAGGCCTCCACAGGCCGCACCCGGCCTAAGGGCCAAAGGTTGTCGACCCCTGATATACAGTAACAAATCTTTGCCTCAGGCTAGGTTTAAGGGTATAAAAAGGTCTCCCAAATCTCAGGCACATTGGGTCTGGTTAGATTTTATAATGACACTGCGCCACTGTGAATTCTGACTTGGGTCCTGGCTCTTCCAGTCTTTCTTTTCTTTTCATACATGGTTGAGTCTATCTATCTTCATTCATCATTGGAGCAACCTCTGTCAGGTAATTATCATCATTAGAAAGCCTTCTGTTCCCTTTCCAAGCTAACTACTTTATTCCTGAGTCCTTGTGTGCTTGAGTGTATGTTTGAGTGTCTTTGTATGTTTGAATCCCCAAATAAATCACAAAATTGATTGAGAAAGCTTTGTCTCTATAAGTCTACTCCCTAGCCACCTTCATAAACATAGGATAAAAGATCCCATTGGATACTTGAACTTTTAGCGATTCTCCAGGTTCAAGTTCCTCTTACAAGATGCAAAAAACAATTTCATAATACAACTAAAATTTATTTTCAAAAATTCACGCTGCTGTTTTCTTTCTCACCCAAGTTCAAGTCAGAGCCAGAGCACTAAACAAAATTGCCAATAGCATCTTTCAGTGTTGTTCTGGTAAAGAATTTGATGTGAAGCTTTAAACTTAAAGTCAAAAGTGCATCAAACAAAAATGTAATCATTCATTTCCCCCCTTCTTATGTAAATGCAACTGAATTAGGGTTTTTTTTTAAGTTTATTAATAATTAACTAACTGCATTAACATTTTCTGCAGACTGTTCTATCTCTGGTGTATTGGCACATTAAGACATTGTATTGACAAAATGGTCAATTGCCATGAGATTTTTCTCATTTTGAGATGGTTCTGAGCAAAAACTAAAGCCCACCCCCCAAAAAAACCCCTGGGGTTTATTTGCAAAAATATCTCGAAATAAAAAGTTTACCTCCTTCCCACATATATACTTCAAGTGGCAGCAGAAAGCAGAAACTTTCAAGTGCCACAGACTTTGACATCAATATTGCAGTGAGGAGCTTGGAGAAGTTACTTTGGGGGATTACAACACCTGAAGACATGTGAGAGACTTGGCCAGCTTGCAGTCTGCTCTACTTCTGCTAGCAGGCAGATCTTTTTATTTAAACAGATTTTGGCATTAAGTGATTGTTGTAGAAATTTTCTACTAATGCAATGGGGCTGCTGTTTTTCATCCTCATTGTTATATTTTAATTAATATTAAACATTTTCAAATGGTTTTCCACAAATGCTGTTATTAATAGGATAGTAAATTTAAAACTTTTTTTTACTATTATGTTTGGCTTTTAGCTGTATGGTGCTTTGATCGTTATTGTGAGCCACCTTGGATCCCATATTTGGAAAAAAAAGTTGAGATATAAATACAATACATAAATAGATAGATGACAGATAAATGGATAGATCTTCAAGAAACTTGACACCAGCAAATGTATTCTGAGATACTTTGTTTTTTAAAACATTAACTTTTATAATTTCTATGTCAGGAGTACAGCACACATTGGCTTTATAGCATAAAATCCCAACTCTCCAGTAAGAGAACAAGTGGTATGGTATCCAAGGGAGAAAAAAAATCTATGCCTTATAAAGTTTGTAAACCTGCTGCCATCTAGAATAGTAGACCACATAAGGCTAGATACACCAATAGTCAGGGTCAGCAAGTTATACACAAACGTCATCCTGATATGAGCAGGTAAGAACCCATGCAAAATCACATCTGTACCATTCCATCCTTCTTTCTGTTTAATAGCAAACTCAAGTGGTGACTACCCAAGATGAACAGGGTATCTAGGGCTGCATCTGTAGTGCAGAAATAATCCAGGTTGACACCACTTTAACTGCCATGGATGTGCTACGAATCCTGGGAATTGCCGTTTGTTGTGGCACCAGAGCTCTCTGACAGAGAAGGCTAAATATCTCACAAAACTACAAATCCCAGAATTCCATAGTATTAAGTCATGGCAGTTAAAGTGGTGTCAAACTGGAAGAAGAGGGTGGTACTAACATGCTTGGAATGTGTGTGTGCCATTTATAACAGTAACCCCCCCAAAAAAAAAAATTAAAGGAAAGACTATTTACTCTCCTACTCCTGCACTGCAACAAAACAAAGTAAAAACAGCTCACTGAGGACTGAAAATTCTCAGCAGCCACTGAATGTGGCATGGAAAATAAAAATAGAACAACTAGGAGTAGGTGTACAACCCTGCTTGACCTATATAATTTTCTGAAGAAGGGCTTGGATGCTTGGCATGACCCTGAAAAAGAGGGGCTCTGCAAGAAGCTGAGAAGATATGCCATAGATTTCACTTTTTACCCCATAATTTTACCCAATGTCTTGTGACTCTAGCTTTGCAAAACAGGCACATTATTATGATGCTCCAAGTAAGCAAAATGAGGTACAGTGAGGTAACTGTAACGATCCGTGCTTAGAATTTCTGTTTCTGTGATTTTTAGCAGTATATTGTCTTTATATAGCTTTATTTATCATGCATCCCTGGTGAGCTATGTCAAGTTAAAAACCTGGAACATTCACCCTACAGCAGTTGCAGAACAGAAACCCTCATTAGATTGAAGACGGAATGGTGAAGTTTTATGGGAGAATTGTCTAATTTCAATCTGATGCCTCATTATAGAACTCTGAAAGGAGTCTCTTTTTAGCCCCTAGGTCTTCTTGAAGTCATTTTTTTGTTCCTTCCCCTGATGGCCACAAATGAAAATGAGATATTCAGCACATCTGTAGATTGTGAGCCCCCTAGACAAGCACAGATCTGTTCTGTTCATTGCCTGTGGAATGAAATGAACATTAAGAGCAATATCAGTTGTAGATGGCATATAGTTATAATTAAGAAAATGTGAGTGACTGGCATGCTAGGCTTAAGATGGGACTTTTTCTTTTGTCAGAATGACTGGAAGACAACTTTTAAACTTAAAAAAAAAAGTTTGCCAAAGGCTTCCCAATATCCTTCTTTGTTAATCTTGATGTTGAATATTTCTAGGTCATAGGTGATTAATCTTTGGCTCTCCCAATGTTGTCCAACTATGTCTGCAATCCTGGCTGGCTGGCTGGCTCTAATGAAAACTGGAGTCCAAAAATATCTGGGGAGCTGCAAGTTTTTCATTCTTGCTCTACATATTATTTTAACATAGCCTAATGCAACCCCAGTGGCTATCCTGGCTGGGGATAATGGGTGTTCTAGTCCAACATCTCTGGAGGGAAATTGACTGGGGAAAGCTTTAGTTTTAAAGCCATCTTCCTCCAAGTAGACACCTGCCAAGGAAGTCTGATGTGACTATCCTTTAACCCATGTAGACTGCAAAAGACTACTGGGTGGTTCAGTAGTACTCTCTCACTTTACAGTAAAGCACTGTTAACATCACTACAAATCGAATTGTAAATCCCAAATTACAACAGAATCAATTGAATCAACTGTTGAATGGTGAGTCAACATGTACATAAATCCCACTGTTGTAATGGGTTTACTTTAGTGTAGTATCAATGGGATTCATATCTGAGCTGTACCATGTTACCTATTGAACTCAAGCATGACTTACATTCAGCATCCCCTTCAGCTGTGTGTTGAAGAGAAAACAACCTGAGAGAATTTGAGAGATGACATGCAATAATCTGGGATTTGACAGTTGAGATTTTCTGTTTGAATATCGCCAAACTACTAAGAGATGCCAGTAGGTGAAAAGCATATGAACTTGAATGTTGAGACTGAAATTAGGCACTCAAAAGGTTAAAACCTTCTTGTTCAAAATGTGGGGGGGAAATGGGAATCAAATATTTGTTTTAGCCTTAGTATGAAGTCTGGCTCTTCATTTTTGAACCATGGTTAGTTGAATCCATGGATGCAGAAGCAACAGTATTATTACTCTGAGAAAGAGGGAAGGCTGGAGTATAAGATATTATACCTGCCCCTTCTGATTTGCAAGGGATTGGTTCCTGACCCCCACCCCCACCCCCACCCCCCATGAATCAGAAATACTGCAAATATTGAAGTCCCAAAGGATATAATGGCTGAGCGGCACCATTTTGTCCCTCGGCACTTGCCATCCATGAAAGACAGAGGGACATGAACAGCAAGTCCGCAATGGTGAGGGACGAGTGTATTTATATTGTCCAAGCTTTAAGTGGGAAGAAATTGTGAAAAGCTGCTAAAAAATCAAAGATGAAGGCAAGTAAAAATGGGTGATGATGCAAGCCATCACAAAATGAAGATAACTGGAATTCAAAGGAAAGAGATGATGTGTGGGTAAGGGTGCAGTAGATTTTCATCGGGTTCCAAGGCTGCTATAGGTTTGATCTATAGGGTCATTAAATGGTATATGGTATATCTGGGTAGTGTATATATGTCACCATAATTTAAATAACGAAAAATTAACAAAAAAGTTATGCAAAAATTAGCAAAAAAGGCCAATAATGCCATCTTTTGGAAAGTATCTCAACCATATTTGCTATCTTAAACTATATTTGCTTCCTCTCATTTTTTTAGATCTATAGGGATCATTCCCTCCATACACAAATATGTGTCTCTCAGTATGTATGCATGGTTTCCTTTTTCAAAACAGCCATTTCTTCTTCTTTTCTTTTCTGAAAAGCACACACGGATCTAACACATCTCCTGGAACAAAATAGCCTATCATGCCTCCTCCAGAGGCTTCAGGGACAATTATTGCCTTTTTTTTTTGTCCAGACCTCCTTTTTTGTTAAAAAAAAAAAGTAGCACAGGACCTCTTGGGGGCCACAAAAATAGTGTTGAAGCTGCATGTGACTCATGGGCTGCACATTACATACTCCTGGTTTAATTGTTAGTAACATGAAGGAGGCATAAGGGAGTATACTATTCTTATGAGCCAAGACTTCCCCACCCTGATAATTATTAATCTGCCTACAATCAAACACTATTCATATTTAAACTATATTCTTTCTTTATGTTGTTTTTCTCATTTTAAAATTTGGGGGTTATTTTTCACTCAAATATGCCATTTCACTGTAATATAATATGCTGTCATTATAGGGTAATCAAATATTTTTAAATGCTAATGTACACTGTTAGACTCTGCAGATTATGTTGAAAATTGTTGGCACACAGAAGCTTTCAAAGACACTGTGAAGTGAAAGCTGCAAATATATAGCAATGTGTGATAGTCAGATCACACCTGTGATATCAGGCTCTCTTAATGACACTTTTACAATTCACTACCTTTTAAGTATTAAGTGTGGGCAGCTGCTGCTACCATATTGGTTCCAGAAGATTTCAAACAGAAATAAATCAGTACCTTTTATCAAGTCCCAGTGAGACAAGAACACACAACTGACACAAGCTTTGCATTGGCATTTTAATTCTGCAAGAGTTGCATGTAACATAAATGCCTAAATATGCCTGCACCAACAGAATGTGACACAATTAAAGATATATGTCTTAAAGACATCTGTTTTGAATTTCCAATTAAGAAAGCAATATGTGAACAGCAGCAGCCCTTCCAGCAGCCCATTCAACCCTGTGAATGGTTGGTATAAAAAGTCACTGAAAAATGCCAACAAGACTACATGTTTTGAGCAAAACATAGTATTTAACAATACTGTTCCATATAGTATTTAATAAATGTACTTAGTCCCATTAAAATCAATGGGATTTAAAAGCAAAGGCCAAGCTTCGTTCCGGTGCCACAACAAACTACATTTCCCAGAATTCCATAGCATTGAACCATGGCAGTTAAAGTGGAACCAAATTGGATTGTTTTTGCAATGTGGATATAGCCTATGCCAACGTATGATCATAACTCTGTTTAGGATGATGTTGCTTCCTAACAGGATGCCAGCCAAAATGTTCATTAAACCTACACACAGCAATCACTTGAAGAAGAATATACAACAGAGAAGGTCAGCTTTGGGCTTCACAGCTGTTGTTTTACCATAACTCTCAGATCTCTCACCACTATCTGTGCTGGCAAGGGTGAAAAGCCACCTTGCCCACCTTTGATTTACAGACTTAAGCTTTTGTTTGAATGCTCTCAAAAACAAGGCTTCTAGTTTTCTGCAAGCCTCATATACTTAGGCAGGAGCTGTATAAGCCACACAAAGATTTTGCATTAAAATCAACATGAATACATTTTATCTATAGCAACTTTCAATCAGATTCACAACAGGCAGAGTGAAGAAAGTGACCCTTTGAAATTCAAATTCCAGCATTCCATATTCTGTTATCAAAAGTGCTTTGGGGACCATAGGATGATAAGGATTTCTTTGTTTGTGGCAGCAAACAACTCTGCTATCATTGCTCTCTTCCCACATCAGTGTACTGAAGTGAAGAGAGGTGTGCCAGTGGTGTGTTGGGAAAATTTTGAGGGAAGTGGGTGGGAATGCATGATCCCAAGCTTCCTTATTTTCCCAGTCTGCTCCTGGAGCTAGACTATTTAATTTATACACAAACACAAACATATGCACTAGTATATTCTGAAGTAAAGGCACTCATCACACTCCCTCGGAGTGTGGTGGAGTCTCCTTCCTTGGATGGCTTTAAACAGAGGCTGGATAGCCATCTGTTGGGGATGCTTTGATTGTGATTTCCTGCATTGCAGGGGGTTGGACTGGATGGCCCTTGTTGTCTCTTCCAACTCTATGATTCTATGATTCTATTCTGTCACAGAAGACCTCATGGCCCAACCCCAAGGAGAATCCAAAAATTCAGGCAGCTATTTTGATTCTTCTTTCCTCCCCTCCCCGCACTGCCTCTCTGACTCTTTCCTTCTCGCTCTGTTCTGAAATATATGTACACAGTTACAGAAGAGATACAGACACCCACAGAGCAGCAGTACATTAGAGAATACCCCAGTTATTACGATCAGTTGATAATCATAGGATTATGGATAAGAAAGAGAAAGAGAGAGAGACATGTCTCCAAATATAATCCCACCAGCTCAAGATTTTCTAGCAGTGTCTATTTTCCTAGCACCAGGAAAGAACACTATCTCCAAGTCAACAAGCCAGTTTTGGCCATTTTATTTTCTACCACGAATCAGTGTAGGGAGGGTAAAGCTAATGGATCTTAATTGTTCATTCAAGATCAAGAGATTCCAACATGTGTTTTACTCTCACATCAGAGATAGCTCTCAATGATAAAGTCAATCCCATCCCTCAGTTTGTGTAAGGACTGTAACTAATGAGCAGGGAAATCTGAGGGGAATGACAAATTACATCATCATCCATGCTGATGAAAACAAGCCACAGTTTCTTACACCATTTTGTCCTTCCAACTCTGAGCTGCCACTATGAGTCTCCAGGGCACAAGAAATGGTAGCCACTGTGCCATGCACTCTCTCCTTGTCCTGTCACAAGATTGCTCTGTAAATAATTCTGGGACTGTCCTTCAGGGCACAATCCTTCACCTAATGCAACATACCAAATTTGCTGAGAACATACTAGTTGGCAAAACTAAACACACATGATATCTCATTAAAACTGTGGTGTGGTAATTAATTTAACAATAAATAAAATACTGGCTGAAATAAAAATGTTTTCTAAGATTTGTCTTTTTAAAAAGTGAGGACTCATTTATTTCATAGAAGAAATGAATTCCAGATCTGTGGAGCTTCCACCAAAAAGGCCCCATGCTGGCCATCCAGCCATCTCTTCTCAATCATGAGCATCTCAGTCTTTCATCTGAAATTACCTCCAATAGCTCATTAATGGAAACTAGCCCTGTTCAGGCATTCTCCTACATACAAGAAAGGGAGCAGGGGGAAAGCATAACTCTGCCCTCTGCATTTCTGTTCTTTTCACCCTTTGCATGCAGAGACTGATTGTCTCCAAAATGCCTTTGCAGACAGTTATCCTCCATGTGTAGACAGTGACAAGAATGGCAAAGGAGGAGAACTAGCTTCATCCTCATATAAGCAAAGAGAACAACTGAATGGGGCTTCTTCTTTTTTTAGAAGCAGGATGGTTAGCATAGATACCCATGTTTTCCCCCCTGTTTTGTAATTTTCACTTTACTATCTCAATAAATTCCTGGAAAGAATTAACAGTGAACAACCAGATGGCAAAAGAAAGAGTAGAGACTGCATACCAGTGAAAGGATTCAGGGTGTACTTGTGGAGAAAAGCAAAACAGTATCGTTGATAGCCACTTTTCAAAAGATATCAACACGTTCAGCTCACACCTCTTTATAAAAAGGTAGCACTGTGATATATTTGCAAGCCTAGCCTTCTATTGCTCATCTGTCCCACAGTTACTGATAGGGAGAGGAAATGATATATATATATATATATATATATATATATATATACACACCAAATGAAGAAATCCATTTCTCATTTGGATTATGATGTCTATATACATAGTACTCTGGAAATTTCATGTCTTGAATCCTCTATTGTGCAGCAGATGCTGAAATGGATTATTATTCAATGTATCATGGCAAGAATGCCCAAGCATAGTAAAGTATAGCAAAGGTTGCAACTAGGGCTGAACAAGAAAACCACTTTTATATATCAGCCTGAGAATAGACTCCCCCTGAATGCTTCATAGACATATGCTGGGCTGAACAGTGGTTTACTGCTCAGAGTTAAACCTTTCCCCTTTCATCCTCAGTTCATCCACTTTACAGCGAGTTCACTGTGAACTATATAGAGTCCAATAGTCTATTGCAGAGCAATTTAGAGCGAGTAATTTAAATACCCTATGTTTTGGCTAAACATAATTTACTGTTGCCACATATGTTTTATTTGGACCAACTTCTATTTAACAGTGGCTGAATAGTGACTTAAAGTAGAAAGGAAAGTCACTAATTTTATAAGTTCCCATTAGCAGGAGTTATTCCTTATTTATTTTAATGTTTTAAAAGCACCCTTCAACCTTACAGATATTAGGGTAGGGTACAAGTACAATTAAAACCTCATCAATGTAATCAAATCAAAGAAAAATTACAGATATAATAAAACTGGCAGACTTGGGCAATTAAAATACTAGGAAACAAAAAGGATTTGAGTTGGCACAAAGTCATTTGCACATTCACGGAGAGGTTATGCCACAGTTGGGACACCAAACCCAAGATGTTTGCCACTCTTTTTTTTTTTTTTTTGTACCCTAGGTTAAATACTAGATATGCTGATATATGGAGGTTATGGATTGAATTTCAGTTTAAAACAAAGTACTACTTCTTGGGTATACTTTCACATGGAAGTCAGTCACCTACACTGCTTTAGATTTATGCTGTTATCTACCTGTTGAAACCAGCAAAGCTCCACAGACTGAAAATCAGAGTCACTTATTACAAGGTAGCTAATGGCCAGTTTATGGCTACATGTGCATCATTTGATTACTGAATGCCTGGAGCTGATTCACACATGTGTGATCATCACTCGAGGATTGCAGCATCTGCTGATGAATAGGGCATCACAGATCTAATACTACAAGCAGGACTTTCATTTTGCTTGACATCATTTTGGAACAATTATTTCCAGTCAAAATAAACTCACAGAGCCAAAATGTACAGGGCTCAGCTGTGTGTGATCAAGCATATGTGTGAACGAGGTCTTGATGACTCACAACTGCATGTGTGAACTATTTAAACAACAAAAAGATACTCTAAGAGCTACAAGTGATTTGACAATTCTGATTGAAATGTTTCACCTGTATAGATTTTAATCTATTAAATCCTTCCATAGCTTCAAGATAGCTTTTTCATTACTGAGTGATGGACATGCTTATGAGCACCAGGCCATATAAATGCCGAAATCTAGAATAGACTTTCCCAACTCAGCACCCTCAAGGGTTTTTTTTAAACACACCTCCCAAAATCCTAATTCAGCATCACAAATGACTGTGTACCAAAACATATATGGGACACCAGGTTGGGGAAGGCTAGACTAGTCTCATTCACCTGAGAATTTCCATGTACATTTATTGCAACTTGCATTTTACATACTCCCTGTTTATTTTCAAAGGACTCACAAAGGACTTACCTTTAAAATTGGGCCTTATTCTTGCATCATAACCTGACGTCCGCCCCATCAATTTATCCAAGAAATCTGAAGGAGACAATGTCTGTGCAGGAGATTTTCCAGATCTGGAATCATGTTCTTTACAGAAAGTCATCCTTTAAATAAAATTAAAAAACCTTTTCAGAAATTTTTGGAAATACTATCAGGAATTATTCTACCATGTATTCATAGAATTTTCATAGGAGAAATCTAGTGCAATGTGTTGATCCTATGGAGAAATGCATTCCAGTTATACCAATGTACTTTTCAAGCATTGATGAATCCAAACTTCATAATTTTTCAGGAATCAAGTTAAAATGTCATAAGATTGCAATTCATAGTTTTATGCAAGCTTTTGCTGAATTATTCCCCACCCGTATTCATAAATTCAGCCCATGGTTTATGTCCAATGTCATCCATTGAATGCGCTCTGCTTTATAGAGTTGGATTCACAGCCGCTTTAGAAAGACTGCATGGCCAAACTTGCAACATAATTGGTTGAGTTAGTGCCCAGACCAATATGAAAGCACAGAAACAGTACAAATCTTAATAGGCTGTAATTTAATTGACTTGATTATTTCCCTATTCTGTCTATTTCCTTTGGGAAACAGGGAGATTTGAGGATTTTAATTTTATGTCAGCCACATCAAGCACAGATAATGGTCATTTCCTGCAACATCCTTATCAATTTAGGTGTTAATTGTGTGCTCATGCTTTCACAGCTTTCTGCATATACATGTCAGGCATTTCCCCAAAAAGCAAATGAACAAAATCTTGTCCAATAAGGAAGTGTCAGAAAGTAGATTGATACACAGAGTTTAATATATTCCATTGTGTCAAAACTGTGTAATTTTAATTCATGTTTGTTTCAATAAAACTTCCAATAAGGATCAGAAGTAATTCTGTCATAGAATATAGGTTCTTTTGCATATTATGTGTGCATTTGCTATTTTTAAAATGTGATAAGATTGGTTAAATATAAGTGGGCTCACAGCAGCCAACAAAAAAGGGGCTAGGGACAAATGGTGCATTGGTCAAATGACACACTCACGGGTGTCATATCTAGTGGTGAAAACTATTCAGTAACTATTCCTGATTTATACACTATGAAACAGCAAAGTGATACAACATCATCAATATTTGCAGCATTGTTGTTATGTGCCTTCAGGTCGTTTGCAAAATATGGTGACCCTAGGGTAAAACTACTGTGTGGCTTTCTTGGCAAGATTTGTTCAGAGGGGATTTGCCTTTGGCATTCTCTGAGGCTGAGAGAGTGTGACTTGCCCAAAGTCACCCAATGGGTTTCCATGGTTCAGTGGAGATTTGAACCCTGGTCTCCAGAGTTGTAGTCCAATCAATGCTTAAACCTCTAGACTTGGTTTCCATGTTAAATATTGCTAAACAGAATTCTTTTTTTAACTAATGGGAGAGAAGTTAGCATAGCCTGATGAATAGTTATAATAAATTGTTTATCCTTATTGGGAATACTCATTCAAAAGTACAAACAATTTCATTCAATTATCTAAGTCTCGTATGTATTATCAGCTTTGCTTGTTGCTATGAAGCAAAGAAATAATAATCTAACACAACTCAACTAAAGGACTAGTTTATCAATATACCAGTTGTTGTTGTTTTCCTTCTAGTGGACATAGAGGGGTTTAGATACATTAAACTGATCTAGAGATGTTCCCTGAAGTAGTCACAATCTACTGAGTCCTGGCTTCCTTTTAGATTTCTCCCAGAAAGACAGATGTGCCTGATTTGTACCACATGTATAAAATGGTATTGCTTTACTACATAATAATTAATCCAGAATAGCTGCCATCTTCATACCCTTACTTAGTCTCTAACATTGCATAAACAGCAATGTCACACTCAATTGCTGTTTAAAAGGCATTGTTACCTCACAAGCATGCATGCCCTTCAAACAGCAATTGATTGTGAGAACAAGATGGGTAAAGTGCATTGAAAAGAACATCGTAAGTGATCTTGAGTGTTTGTCCTTATACAAAGAGAGATTCACTAGCACACTCAGAAAGGAGAGTGATAGACATTGGAGAAGCATAAATCCACCAACCTGGGGAAATATTTTCAGTTTCATTGCCTGTAAACATCTCACCCCAAAGGAAAGAGGTACCTATGCATCTTCACCATTTTCCAAATATTTTCAGTTGCATTGCCTATTAACATCTCACTCTGGATGAAAGAGTATCTATGCAACTTCCCCATTTTCCAAACTTGCATGGCATTTCTTCAAAGAGCATTCCCAAGCAACAACTCTTTCCAAATGGAAAAGCTGTCCCCTTGGGTCTACCCACATTCCAAATGGAATATTTACAGACTCAGCAAAACAAGTCAGCTTGGTAGCATGCTATCCTTATACTGTTATAAATCCCTGCACATTAAATTGGAGCTTACAGAGCATGAATGATTTCACCTACCTGAAGTGGTGTGTTTCTAAGAAAAAGGCAAACAAGGCAGTCAAAATGTTCACTAGCTGTCGGTTCATTCCTCCTGTTGTCTGCGTTGGATATGGAAAAAAATATCCCAGAAGCGATTCCAGTGACAATCAAAGGGAATGAAAGGTGTCCAAAAGTACTATGCCTTGTCTAAATCCCCAAATCCAGCAATAATTTCAATTTCTTTAAAACCAGGAAAAGAAGAGCTTCATTTGCAGATAGTGGAGATGGCAGAAAATCAGAAGTACCAGTCCTTGGAATCATGGTTAGGTTAAACCCCGGCTCTTCCCAAGCATCAAACACAAATGGTACAAAGCATCTGGAATTGGCCGCTCTCTACCCAAATCCTGGATCCCTCCCCTCCCCCTCCCCCCCAGAACCCCCCCAACCCTCAATCCTTTTCTACTTTGGCATCATGCAAAGAAGGGAGGTGGGAAGGATAACGCTGGCAGGTTGATCTCTCTTCAAGAGCTGGTTTTAGTTTCCCCCTTGGGCTTACAAACCAGAGGTATTTGTAGGAGAGATCCTTAAAACATGATGGTAGTGGGGAAAAGAGACTGTAAACCTTCAGAACCCCCCCTTTCCCCCCACCTCCTTATTACCAGCTTATAAATACCAAAAGAGTATGATTGGTGTTGGGCTGGAGAGATGATGGAGTTGTGTTGGGGGGGGAACCCTACACTCCCTGCGCTGGAATGAGGATGCGAGGAAGGGCGATCCTTACACATTGACTCTGAATTTCAGCACTTGGACAGCTCCGTGCTCCTCTTGTGCGCATGCTTCAGGCTCCATCAAACGTGACTGGGGTTCAGAGCCCTCGGTTGCCGCCTCCTCTTCCCAAAAGCAGGCATTTCACTCCCACCATCCCTGTTCTCTTTGGCTGGCAAGGGGGGAGGCTCTGGGTGAGAATGGGGAGTGCCATCACGCAGCCTTGCTTCCTTATACAGCCCAAGATGGGGAGGTGGGGGTGGATGGGCTTTAGATGCAAAAGAAATGGTGAAGGGTTTGGGGAGAGAGAGAGAGAGATGAGGGGGGAAAGGAGGGGGGAGAGAGAGCTAACCGGGCTGCAATGCCAGCATGGCAAATTCAATCAATCAAGAAATCAGGATCGTCTAAAGCAACCTCCCCCTTCATACCCTACCAGCCTCACAAGGTGGCAGCCTCAGGGGACTGAGGGCACCATCTCAACCCCTCCCCATGCCCTCTGAGTCCCATGAGGCTGGCAGGGCACCATCCCAAAAAACACCTGCCCTCCCAGTCCCATGAGCCTGGGAGGGTAGCAACTCAAGCCCCCATGTACTCCCAGGCCCATGAGGCTGGGAGGGCACCATCCCAAACTCCCCCCATGCCTTGTCTAAATCCCAGTCCCATGAGGCTGGGAGGGCACAATCTCAACCCCTCCATGCCCTCCCAGCCCATGAATCTGGGAGGGCACTATGTCAAACCCCCCCCATGATCTCCCAATCCCATGAGGCTGGGAAGGCACCATCTAAACCCCCCATGCTTTCCCAGTCCCATGAGTCTGGGAGGGCACCATCTCAAACTCCCCCCCTGCCCTCCCAGTCCCATGAGGTTGGGAGGGCACCATCTCAACCCCCCATGCTCTCCCATCCCATGAGGCTGGGAGGCACTATCTCAAACTCCCCCCATGCCTTCCCTGTCCCATGAGGTTAGGAGGGTACTATTTCAACCCTCCCATGCTCTCCCTGTCCCATGAGGCTGGGACGGCACCATCTCAAACTCTCCCCCCCCCCCATCCTCCCAGTTCCAAAAGGCTGGGAGGGCACCATCTCAAACCCACTCCCCGCCCCATGCCCTCCCAGTTCCTTGAGGTGGTGGCCTTCCACTCCATGTCCTTCCAGCCTCAAACCCCACCATCCCCAGGGCATCTGCACCCCCTCTGCAGCACCTCACCTCCCAATCCAGACCCCCATACCCTCCAAATCCTGGGATACAGCTGCCATACAATCCTTGGAGGACCCCTCCAATGCCCTCTGCATCTTCCCCCAAGGCTCTCCAAGTCCTGTGATGTGGCTGCCCTACAGAGCACGGAGCCCCCCCTTCCCATGCCCTCTGCACCTCCCATGCACTATTTCATCCCCCTGGCCTTCCTTGTCCCATCAACAAGTTGCCACACTTGGATCTGAAGCCCCTCCCCCCCCCCAGCTTATCTGCAGCCCTTAGAAGTCAACCCATTTTAATTTTGGCCCCTACCTACAGCTAAGTTGTGAAGGTGTGATCAAAAGTCTCAGTGAATCCCACCCTCTTGGCATTATTGCGCTCCTGGCAGCCTCCAAAGAAGGGAAACACTGCGAAAGGCATGTTAACTCTCTCCTGCAAGGAGAGCCCTTGTTTACTACCTCCTTGTTCTTCACTCCAGCTGCCCTTCACTTCCAAGGGAGGACACCAAGGCATGGCATGAATGAAGGCAATCTTCAAATGCCACCAGTTGGAGGTGGCATTGGCCCTCTCATCTTTAGTGGATAATGCCCCCCCCCCAGGTTTCTGCTTTGCATCTTGTTTACATGGGGAGAGGAAAGGAGTAAAAAACTAGCCTGGCCAGTTCTTGGAGAGAGAGAGAAAGCTGTCAGATCTTTCCAGTTCTTTTATGCCATGAGTACCCTCTCTAGAATGATGAAGACTAAAGTCCTATCCTCAATGTGGGCAGAGGAGTTTAGTTCTCCACCAGCTCTACAAGTAGTGCCACAAGTGGAGGAAGCAAAAAGGAAGAATAGTTTTTTGTCTGCTATGGGGTAAGAGACTCCCTGCCTTAGATCAAATCTTTCAACCCTGTTTGATGGACCAAGACACTATTTTTGTTTCTCCTTCTCTTCACAGGAAATCAAATGGCAATGGTGTCATAACTAAAGATCATACATCGTTAAAAAGAGTCTTACCCCTCCCGAACTGAAGTCTCATAATAGTGTTTGCAGATTTCTACAGCTCAACCTTATACAGAATTGCTCTTGAGGAAATTTTATCCTCATTTTATCACACAGCTTTTGGCTCAAAACCCACCATCCGAGTACCTTCCTGCTCCAGTGCAGGTCCCTTATCTCACTTTGGCAGCCATTTTTCAAAAGTTGAAACTTTTGAATGATCTCTATGTTGTTGTTGATGGTGTTGTTAACTGCCCTGGACTCAACCTCAACGCATAGGGAACCTGTGGATAAGATATCTTCAAGACCCCTGTCTCTATTGCTATGGTTAGGTCCTGTAAATTCAGGCCCATGATCTCCCTGATTGCTTCACCAGTTTTCCTGCCTCAATCTGGAAAATTGGCACATCCATAACCATGCTATCTCCCTTCCTTAGAATCACTGAATATCCTGGCATTTTTAACATTCACAGCCAGCAACACTACTTGTGGAAGACTTTGCTTATTGATGTCATTTCCAGTGGCAGAACACTTCCAGTGGCAGATTTCCCCTCCCTCCTTGAATATATTTCCAAAAAAGAAAAGAAAAAGAAGAGTGTTTGATCATTTGAAGTTAGTAGAATTAGGCTTACATTTTGGCAGTGATGTAGAAATGGGAAAGCCATGCCAATCCCTCCTGTGGCTGAAAAAAAAAAAGTGATCCAGATGTTTTAAAAGATTTTTTATATACTGAGTGGGATATTCCATCAACAAAAGAGATATTGCTACTTTATGACTTCCCACCACCAAGCCATGGGCCATCCTTGTTGTTCATTCATGGGAGGGAGATATAGGAAGATGCTGAAGTAAAGAGTGGTGGTGGTGTTTATTATTCCCCACCCTTTCCCCAGCTTCTCAGTCAGGACAACTGATAACCATAAAAAACAAACACAAATTTTAAAAATCTAGAGTATACAAAAGTAAAAAAGCAATTAAACTATCTAAAGATTAAAAGCAATTAAAAATATCGATCTTTTTTTTTAAAAAAAATGTGGTATGTTACACTGTTTCCTTGTTTAAAAAGTCAGTTCATAAAGACCTTCACCTGCCTCCAGAAAGATAGTAAGGAAGTTGGTGGTCTAATTTCCCTAGGAAGGGAGTTCCAGAGCCTGGGAGCAGCGATGGAGAATGCCCTCTCCTGTTGTCCTACCAGGTGTACCTGTGAGTATAGTGGGGTAGAGAGAAGGGTCAGGTTTGTATGGTAGAATATGAGTTTTCAATAACCTGGACATGAACAGCATATGGCTTTATAGGTCATAACCGGGACTTCAAATTGTGCCCAGAAATGGATTGGCAGCCAGTTGTACCTCTGCAACAAAGCAGTTGTGCGTTCCCTGTTGCCAGCCCCAGTTAATAATCTGCCTACAGCTCTTTGGGCCAGCAAATACTCTTCAAAGGCAGCCTCACATTTCAAGGGTTGTTGTTTGACTATTTTTTTTTCATTCTTTAAATTAAATACTCAGCCAAGTAGCTGGATATTTGAAATAATTTTCAAAGCCTTGTTGAAGTCATAGGTAATATTAGCTTCAGTCACAAGAGTTGCAGTCCCTTTTACTCTATTACTTTTACATTCACTGTTTCCTTCAGTTGATCAGATATCAGAATTTTACATGCTTTCCATTAGAAAAGCATTACATGTGGTTTCAGCTGGACTTGCCCATAGAAGGCTGTCATTTCAACTAAAAATGAGTTCATTTCTTGGGGGTTCCTGGGTTAGAAAGAATGAAGAACCCTTTCCCTTCCTGCTATACTAGCATTCTTGCCTCTCCATTAAACACACTATGGCCAGAATCCTGTTAATGTACTATGTGAGCAGTTGCACATTTCCCAGGGTTATGAAATATCGGTGAGAAAAAACAAACCAAAGTTGCTGTCTCCATTCTCCAATATCTTACTTTCTTTGTGGTCACTGTGCCCATGGTCCTTTTCCTCCAGCCACCACCAAAGTAGTTATGCCATTGCAATGCACCAACAAGGTGCTGGCTTTAATAGCTTAGCATATCCCAAAGGAAAGGTGCAAAGAACTTCTGCCAAAAGCCAACCAAGATCACATTCCAGGTAGCATATCACTGTCTGGAATTCCAGTGGTTGGAGGTAAGTCCAGATCATAAACAGGGAATTCAAGGAAGAAGTCAGGAGAACACATGCACAAAATTTGATGTGAGAAACATATTTGTTGCCAGCAACAAGTCAGTACTACTGGATAACTTCTTAGGCTGAAGGCTCCTGTCTCCAGCTAGCCTCCTCAGCTGGAGGCTCTGCCCCTAAGGAATCAACCAAACACTGTCACTGAGTTGAAAACTGAACCAGCCCTTTCTGCTGAGGTCTTCTTTTCCTGCTCTGACCCTGATCTGTCATTAAAGGCAGAAGAAGATCTTGACTGGTGCTCAGTTGTCTGGCACTTGTCTCTTGAAACTCCTCCTCCATATTGTTACATCTGATGAGGAATCCTGGAGGGGAAGTGTGACACTAGTTAGCTTTCCCAAGTATTAAAAAATATTGTCCCACAGCTATGTTACATTTTGATTTACACAAAAAACATAGCGTTAGAAAAACAAAGTATTTGAACATTTGGAAATATCTGTAGAAAGAATGAAAGAAAGAAAGTCCACTCTGTTGAATGGAGACCCTGTCAAACTGGCTCAGACTGGGACATGCCTCATAGTGAGGTATTATGCTGCCTTTGGAGAGGCTGGCAAACACATCTGGATTTAAAAGTGCATGCGTGGCTATTCTGATTAGATTTTTGTTCTGTGTATTAATTAAGTAAATGTGTATAAACAAACAAACAAACATGTACACAACATGTTTTGCTCAGATCACTTAAGAAAATCCTGAAAATAAAAAGCGGTGCGATTTTGTTGCTTTATTCATGGGTTAATGTCGTGATAATGCCAAAGTTGCCCACGTCATCTGAAAACAATCCCACTCTTCTGGGATATTCAGGGATTTAAACCCTGTTTATTCACAGGATTTGGGTGCTTACCTCCCATGTAATAAACTCCATACAGAGAGAATCTCTGTCTTTGACTTGCCTCCCTGACTTTTACTGTTCCAACCTCCAGTCATCTTCTCCCAATGGGATGATGAGAAAATCCATGTGTGTGTTTTAGCCTGTAGTACCTTAAAAAGTTCAAGCCTCTTTAGATTAGTTAGAAAAGTTTTAGCTTCCATACTGTCCTCCTCTTTCTTTCTTTCTTTTTACTTTGAGAAACTGCTTGCATTGACTATAGACTGTTCTGTTGATTTCTACTGCTATCTTTTTCTGTATTTTAAATAAAGAAATAACTGTTTTTGCTGCAAAATCAGCTTGTCCTTCTACTTCAATTTTTCTTGGAGTCATTTTGGTTAATTGTCCATTTTTAAAGCCTTCAGCCTGTAAGACCCTGCAGAGAGATAGAAGAGCCTCCCCCTGCCGCCGCCGCCAAAACCCACTGTACTGCTCTTAACACAGCATAGCACACAATTAAAAGTCCATCATAGTCAATTTCTAAAAGCCTGGTTAGAATAAGAAGGTTTTAAATTAGTAATGGAAGGACAACAAGGAAGGAGCCATTCTAGAGAAGAAGTTCCAAAGTTTGGGAGAGCAAGTACCAAAAAGCTCCTGTGTCATGTTCCTACCAAATTAGCTTGTGAAGATAGAGGGCCAGAAAGGGCCTCTCTTGAAGAGCTCTAACAGGCTCATATAGAGAGATGCAGCCTGAAACCAAGGCTATGAAACTGAAATTAAAATGGACTCTTTCATTAAGAGAATGGATTATGAAGCTATGGGATCCAGTTTTATATTATATAAAACTTTTACAATACAAAATGTATGTTATTAGGAAGAGGGAAAACAGGAAGGGAAATGGGAGTTTTCTTGGAAACTTTCTGTGTTTATGTTCTGGAATGATAAAGTGCAAGACATGTACAGCAATATAAATTATTGGAAAATCTGTAATATTCAGGAAAGCATAGTTAAATGAAAATAAAGATATAATTGGACTGAATTTATTTTGTTGTACTGGAAGTAAATAATATAAAAATTAATGTTTGAAAAAGACTGTTTCTAATGGTTGTCATTGTATGTAACAAGCCATTTTGGAAAAAGAAAGAGAAGTTCAAGCTTCTCTACAATTCACAGGTAAGGAAGAATGTTTTCTTTGTTAAAACTAGCCTGTGGCGTCCCTCAGGGCTCAGTTCTGTCCTCCATGTTATTCAATATCTACATGAAACCACTGGGAGAAGTCATCTGGAGTTTTGGGGTTTATTGACACACAAATCTATCTCTCCTTTCCATCTGACTTCAAGAAAGCTGTCTCTGTACTAAACCAGTGTCTTGTTAAGGAAAATGCAACATGGGACATACAGTAATAGAAATAAAATATGTATGTGATAGTCACAGTGACTAAGCAGGAACAATCATGAAGCTACACAGGTGAAAAGGATAATGTAATTTGGAAGCCTTGAGAGCCAAGGACAAAGTTATAGAGTGTATATTTAAAACACCTGTTATAGATTGCAAACACCTGAGATTCATTAAGTAGTCAAGGTAAAATGATGAAATACTTGGGTTGGTCTTAAGTATGGGATGATCTATGTAAACCAATCAAAATGAATGTACGCGCCCACTGGGTGGAAACTGACTAGTGGGTGGTGACTAACAATGGCTATAAGTGCAATGTTTGCCAATGCATATTGTGGAGTATTGTGGAATAGTTTTGGAGATATTGTGAAGTGTAGAGATTGTGATTTGTAGGGCATATAGTATTTATGTATATAGTAGAATAAAGTAGATCTTTTATATAAGACTACTGAGTTGTCTGGTGTCTTGAGGGAAGATACAAGAGCCAGAAGAATCCTGGAGAAGTTTGGAGACATCTCAGGAAGAAGAGAGAGAAGGCTTGGAGAGTTTGTCAGGGTCTTCAGCCTATTCTCTGAAACTCTGCTGCTTGGGAAAGAAGCATCAACCACTGATCAAAGCTGGTCAGCTCTGCTGCATAACAAGGTGGTGAGTTAGAGCCAGAGGTGAAGAGCTACAACTCCCATCATCCCTGACATGTCTAAACCAGTGTTTTTATGTCATTACTGTTTGCTACGGATTTGTTTATTTTATATGCAACTGTTGTGAGCTGCCTTGATTGCCTTGATCAATTGCAGGGTACAAAAATAAAGTTGTTGTTGTTGTCAGTAATGGACTGAAAAGAACAAATTGAACCTTAATCCAGATAAGACAGAGGTGCTCCTGGTCAGTTGGAAGGCAGATCAGGGAAAAGGGATTCAGCTTGTATTGGAAGGGGTTACACTTCCTCTGAAATCTCAAGTTCACAGCCTGGGTGTGAACCTGGATGCCCATGTTTTGGCTGTAGCCAGAAGTGCATTTGCACAGTTAAAACTAGTGCACCAGCTGAGCCATTCCTTTAGAAGTTGGAAGAGAGGCTGGACCTGGCTACAGTGACACATGCCTTGATTACATCCCATTTGGACTATTGTAATGTGCTTTACAGGGGGCTGCCCTTGGAAACTGCTCAGAAATTTAAGTGGGTCCAAAATGCTGTGGCCAGGCTGTTGACTGGAGCTAAAGCAGCTAAAGCAGCTTCATTTATATACCGCTTCATATCGTGCTATGGGATGTCAAAGCGGTCTACAACTGTGAGCTGATTGCCCCCCAACAAGCTGGGTACTCATTTTAGCGACCTCGGAAGGATGCAGGCCTGAGTCGAGCCTCAGCCCTGGCTGGTATTGAACTCGCAACCTTATGGTCTATGAGTGAGTGGCTGCAGTACAGGCATTTAACCACTGCGCTACCAGGGCTCATGTCATTTCCCTGCTGAAACTTCTGCACTGGCTACCAGTCTGTTTCTGGACAGAATGCAAGGTGCTGGTTTTTAGCTTTAAAGCCCTAAATGGATTGGGTCCAGAGTATCTAAAGGACTGTATCTCCCTATACAAGCCAGCCTGAGCACTAAGATCAGCACTAAGATCTCTCAGTCCTACCAGCTTCGCAGGCATGGTTGGTGAGGACTTAGGAGAAAGCCTTCTCTGTGGTTGCTCCCAGACTGTAGAACTCCCTTCCTACCTGCTCTCTTTTTGTCAACAGTTGAAGATATTTTTATTTAGGTAGGCATTTGGTGGATGAATTTTGCTTGTGCTGTGCTGTGTGCTGTAAATGATTTTTATGGTTTTTACTGATTTACTATGTGTTTTTAACTTATGTTTTAATATTAATAATATTGAATTAATATTATTAATAATAATAATATTGAATAATATTGAATCATGGGAACTGTAGTTTATTGTGGCACCAGAGCTCTCTGACAGAGAAGGCTCAAAATCTCAGAAAAAAATACAATTCCCATGATTCCCTAGCACTGAGCCAGGACAGTTAAAGTGGCCTCAAGCTGCATTATTTCTGGCAGTCTGTAAAGGCCCTTGTGTTTTTTAAAATAGTTTAATAACTTTTACATTAAGTGTTTTTAATTTGTATTGTGTTTTTATGTTATTGTACACCACCTTGTCCTGCACAAGGTTAAGGCAGGAAATAAATAAATAAATAAATAAATACTCCAGGGCTTAGGGGCTATGCAGACGGGCAGGAAAAGGTGGCCTAAAGCTGCCTTTTCTATAAGTTGCAGCAACCACACTACCTGACCTGAAGATGCCACCGAAAAGGGAGATGGAGCAACCGCATGGGTGGGCAGTGGCTGCTTTATTTTTATTTTTTTCGTTCTCTCAGATGCATGTGCACGTGTGCAGGTAAACCTCCCTGCACACCTGCACAGGACCTGTTATAGGGTGGTATACAGTCTTTCATTTTGGGAGGCTGCAGACGGGCAGCTCTAGGCTGCCCTGGGAAGCGGAGGATCGGGGCCCTGACTACCGCACGCCGCGGCCCCAATCCTCCCTTCTGCCACCCCAAAAAGAGTAGCAAAATACCACTCCTTTCAGGGATGGCAAAAGGGCGCCCTAAGAGCTGGTGCATGGCTCTTTCTTTCCCCTTCTGGTACAGTACGTCAGGACGCTGCACCAGGAAGATGTCCTGATGCTATATGCCATATGTAACGGAGTGTGGCATCAGGACATTGTCGGGCTGGGGTTGGGGCAGCTGGTGTGTGGCTCTCCCTCCCCATCTCTGCCTCCAGGCCAGCCCTTTGGGCCAGTCTGCAGTGGCCTTCAGTCTGTACAAAGGTGACTAGACTTCGGCATGCCTGCGCACATGTGCAAGACCTGTCATACACCCACATATCATACAAGGATTCACTGACCTCAGCTTCCCCCCATGGAGTGAGTGCCATAGACAGGTGCCACTGTCTGACTGTGCCACCCTTGGGGCGAAGGAACGAGTTTGTTAACTGCAAAGAAACCATCCTCCACAAAACATGCCCCACACAGATCAAGGGGGAGGGGAGAGGTACATGCAAGGGAGGTTTGTGTGGACAGACTTGATACATGTAGCTGGCGGTCATGAAAGAGACATGGTCAAGAGGACACACAGACAAATGCACACCTGCACAGAAGAGGTCACAAAAGCCTTTTTCATGCAAACTGCTGTACATGCTGACAGCAAGCGTACATGCAACAGAATGCATTTATTGTTATAACAGAGGACAGTTGCTAGGATGCATGCATAAGGTTACAATTAGGTTAGGGTTAGGGTTCTAATATTCAAGTGCACCTGCACGAGTGCATCCACACCTGGAAGCAAAGAGCACTTTAAATTAAAGCCTGCATCATAGGGTGCATGCTCTGGATCTCCGACTCAATTTCCATTGCACGTGCAACTGCATTTATACGGCCATTTTCTGGTGCACTGGTGTCGCTGCATACATACGCACATGCAAAGTTGCGCATCTTCTCCAAAGGTGCGGAAAAAAACGACTCCTTTTTGGAGTGGCTTTTCTTGGCATAAGTCGGCTAGAGGGTGCTTTCCTGGCGACATTTAGGCATGTGTCGTCTAAATGCCACACCTACAAGTCACCCTCAAAGCACCTCTTTTTGCCCATCTGCATAGCCCCTTAATCTATCCTGCCCTTCCTTCAAGAAGTTCAGCGTAGCATATATGGCTCTCCACCAGTACCTTTTAATCATTACAACAGCCCTGTGTCATAAGTTAGGCTGAGAGCCAGTGATTTGCCTAAGGCAATTTAGGGCCTCTGCAGACCGGCCCAAAGGTAGAGTTGGGGCTTGGCAGCCACACACCGGCAGCCCAAACCCACACCGACGCCTTCCTGATGCCACGCACTGTTATGCACGGTGCATGGCATCAGGATGCCCTCCTGGCACAGCGTTTAAACATGCTGCGCTGAAAAAGCAAGGAAGAGCTGCAGCGCTGGCTCTTAGGGTAGCCTTTTGCTGCCCCTAAAAGGAGTGGCATTTTGCCACTCTTTTTGGGGTGACAAAAGAGAGGATCGGGGCTGTGGCGTGGGGTTGCCGCGCCCCCAATTTGCCACTTCCCGGGACGGCTCTGTGCCACCTGTCTGCAGAGGCCCATAGTGAGTTCCACAGATGGGGGATTTGGAAATCATGATCTCCTCAGTCCTGGTGCAACATCCAAATCTGTTCACTACATTGACTTTTAAATTTAAGAAAGGTCTTACTCTTAAAAAAAAACAGTATGAAATCCAAATAGCAAATTTGAAATGGATGTTTATGTTTTAACAGTCTGTGATTGTTTTTGTTGTGTGTCTCCAAGTCATTTTTTTACTTATGGAAACCTTAAAGTGAACCTATCATAGGGTTTTCTTGGCAAGTTTCTGCAGAGGGGGTTTGCCATTGCCATCCTCTGAGGCTGAGAGAGTGCGACTTGCCCAAAGTCACCTAGTAGGTTTCCATGGCTTAGCAGAGAATGAAACCTTGATTTCCAGACTTGTAGTCCAACACTCAGACTACTACACCACACTGCCTCTCTTAGCAGTCTGACAAATGCCTAATTTCAAGTAATAGCAGCACCAGTCATAACTATCAGGTAAATGTCATTTAAATAATAACAACAATAACAATAACCATAATAATATGTGTTGATATTTACAAGAACCATTCAATTTGCAGAGGAGCTAGTGGTAAGGGTAGTAAAAAGTGTGGTAGAACTGAAGGTAATTCAGTGTGACAGAGAGTTGAGCTAGGGGTAAAAAATATCATTGAATTTTGCTTGCTTCTTGAAATGTATTATAAAAAGTGTAATTGAGCAAAAGAACCTAGAATTAATATCAATTCATTCACCCAGTGTAGAGAAGAAGAAAAAAATACCACAGATGTATTAACTACAGTTCAATTTGCAAAGATATTAAAGTCATATCCTGTTATAAATCCTAGGTTGTTTTTCAGGATAAGGCACTGGGTTATCATTTAAATGGTTCATCATTTAAGTGGCTAATCACTTAAACATTTCCACTTCTGTGTGTTTTTTAAATGATCCTTGGGTTTTCCATTCTGTGCTGATAGAAAAATCCAGCTCCACTCAACAGAAAATCCAGGTTGGTAAGTCATTAGATGTCTGGCTGATCTTCTCCCCACAACCATCACCAAAAAACAAAACAAAAACCCTGAAATCAACACACAAACAACTGTTATAGTGTCAAATCTGTTTGCTACAAATCCTTCCTTTACACATATTTTTTCAGTGCTGTTGGCACTCCCCATTTAGAAATGATACTGATTCTTTTCCCAGCATGTGTTTATGTAGATATGAATGTATCTATTTAATATCCTATTTTTATCCCAGTAGTGTGACTCAAAGCAATTCAAAATGTGATTTTAAAAAACTAAAATTACAATGTTCTAATATTAAAACAAAATTATCATATTAAAACAACCACTGAATTAAAAGAAGTTTAAAAGTATGCCAGCAAGAAATCCATTGCCATATGCTTGTCTTAAAAATGACTTCCTACCAGTAAAGGAACAATAGGGCAGGAGCCAATCTAGCCTCTCTCAGAAAGGAGATCCACAGCCTGTGGGAACAAGGAAGCCACTGAGATGGCCCTGACTGATGTCTTCTTTGTGTCTGTGAGCAACACAGATGCCACGGGTCAATGGCATCAGCACTGAACAGAGGTCTTGCTGCACCATCTTTTGTATCCACCCCTCTAGCAAGGAGTGGAGCCATTACAAAACAGAACTTCCAAATCCCATCCCAGATAGACAGCCCAGAAGAATAGCATATTTGGTGGTACCATAAACTCCATCAGAAGCTCTCCAGTTTATAAAGCCCTAAAAGACTTGGCCTGGAAAACAAAATCAGAAATGTGGAGAATAAAAATCGAAAGCACAATAAATATAATAATCGAAAGTCCTGAACGCTGACCAGGTCCTGATGTGGTTCAGGACCATAGACAAAGAGCTAAAACTCACCTGATCCTCCATACAAGTGTCCCAGTCCAGAGTGGTTTCTCTGTCATAGTCGAAGACAGGATTTCCCAACCTGTGCTCCGAGGAATCCTTAGGGCTCCACATCATTTCCCTGGTGCTCCGTGGCCGCTCCAGAAAAATGAAAGAACTAAAAATTGAATGGAATTAGATAATGAAAATATATTCTTATATATACTTCTAAACACCATTAACTTGTAAGACATAGAATAGGCCTTAGGGCCTCTACAGACCATCCCAAAGGGCCGGCCTGGAGGCAGAGATGGGGCAGGGTGGCTGCACTCTGGCCACCCCAACCCCACACCAACGGCGTCCTGACACCGTGCGCCATTACACACAGCGCGCGCCATCAGAACGCCTTCCCAGCGCAGCATCCTGACATGCTGCACTGGAAGGGGCGACGAAGAGCTGTACACCGGCTCTTAGGGTGCCCTTTTGCCACCCCTGAAAGGAGTGGCCTTTTGCTGCTCTTTTCAGGGTGGCAAAAGGAAGAATCGAGGCTGCAGCATGAGGTAGCCACTGCCCCGATCCGCCACTTCCTGGGCGGCTCTGTGCCACCCGTCTGCAGTGCCCCTTAGAGGCTCTGCCATAGAAATAAGGACCACAAGTCAAAAAAGTTGGGAACCCCTGGTCTAAGACAATGAGGGGAAAGCATAGCTGCTGGCTATATCTTTAAAGGATTCTGTAGCAAGGCCCTGGAGGAAGAGAAGGAGGAGGATTTACCTTTCCTTTTCCTTAGAGATCTGCACTCTGGCAACCTCAATGCAAATATCTGGGTTCTTTTCACTTGTGCTTCCCTTATTTGTTAGCATTGCCCTTAAACCAAAGAGAGACATTTTTACAGGAACTGTGCAGCTTTAATGCCTAAATTGGAATTCTGCTAGCCAAGCATTTGGTTTCAATATTTCTAATTCAAGATCAGAAGGATTAAATGACAGGGAATCATAGTAGAAATGAACTATGCAGGAAAGCTGCCTAATGTAGGACTGATTATGCAGCTAACAAAGAATTCTTTTGTTATCATGCTAGTAAGATAATTTACCAAGTGAATATTCAATTCCAGAATGTGTCTATAGGAAAAACTTCATTACAGTTCTTGATTTCATTTCTTATTTCTTTGATCCAGATGGCTTCCATGCTATGCTTGAAGCCTTGCATAGAATCAGAGTTACAGAATAGAAATGGTCTGAAAATCATCCAGCCCATTGTTAGTGGCTGCTGGCCATACATGGCTGGTTGGCTGTGCTCAGTGGGTTGTAAGCAAAGTTTGGGAAGAACTGCAAAGAACTAGTTATTTATGACCAATTTCATTTCCCAATAACAAAGATGTAATGATAGCCAAAAAGCCTGCTTTCCTCCCATTCTGGCATCATCCTGTTTTGACGACACATGGCCCAAACCCTGGTTCTGATGGAGGCAGTCTGGATGACATTTGTCACATCCCAGAACAGATCTTCTGGGAAGATCAATCCGTTTCTGAGCCATGGCAGGTACCTGCACAGGAATCCTTCTGGGCTGCCTGGCACATCTGCCACCACTTTGGGTCACTTGTTCTGAGATCAGAACGAGGTCTCCAGCCTTGTTATCATAATTGCCCACCTTGTTCTGATCTCAAAAGTGAGCAACCCATGAGGCTGAGGTACTGGGGGTAAGTCAAATCAGCTACAGGGCCAGGATACTCCAGGCTGTTCCTGGAGTGTCCTGGTCAGTTCAGACAAGGCTGATGTGACAGTACAATTGTAATTTAACAAGAGCTAATGCCACTCCCTTTTGTAGTTACTCTATTTTAGTTACTGTTACAAGAATGTGGCCTCATTAAGAGGTGGTAAAGGAATATAATGTTGTTAAAATGCTGGGTCTTGCATTGGCTTGTGCTGCTGCCCAGACCATAGACTGCCTCATTTACTTCTTCCACAAGCTGCAGCTATGTTGAGGCAACGACAAGATAAATGGAAGGAGAGTGTATATAGTGTTACATTTGTTGTTGTTGTTGTTGTTAACTGCCTTCATGTCAATCTCTACCCATGGCGACCATATGGATGACACCTCTCCAGCCCCCCTTGTCCTCTACTGCTCTGCCCAGCTCCTGTAAACTCATTCATGGTCTCTTTAATAAGATTCATCCATCTAGCATGTGGCTTTCCTCTCCTTCTACTTCCTTCTACCTTTCCTAACATCATTGTTTTTTCCAATGATTCATGCCTTCTCATAATGTGTCCAAAGTACAAGAGTCTTAAGTTTTGTCATCTTGGCTTCAAGGGATATTTCTGGCTTGATCTGCTCTAGGACCTATTTGTTTGTCTTTTTGGCTGTTCGTAGAATCCTCAGCACTCTTCTCCAGCACCGCATTATCTCAAATGCATTGATTTTCCTCCTATCTTCTTTCTATTTCTATTTCCTCATTGTCTATTTAAGGGGTAGGCAACCTTTCTCCTTTAAGGGCCGAGGGACTTCAGCTCCCAGAAGCCTCAGCCATGTTGGCCAATAGTCCCATGTTGGCCAATAGCTCCTGGGATTCTGGGAGCTGAAGTCCCTCGGCCCTTAAAGGGGAAAGGTTGCCTACCCTTGGTCTAGTTTGAATGTGTGTAAGTTCTCTGTGGTCCTTATTTTTTGTTTGTTTGTTTGTTTTCTTTATGTTCAATAGTAAGCCTGCCTTTGCACTTTCTTCCTTGATCTTCCTTAGTAGCTGTTCCAAGTCTGGGAGTTTTTCTGCTAGTAGTATATTGTCGTCTACTTATCTTAGATTGTTGATATTCCTTCTTCCTATTTTCACTCCTCCTTTTTCTGCGTCCAAGCCTGCCTTTCTTACAATATGCTCAGCTTATAAATTGAACAGGTAGTTCTGTTCTGACAGTAGCCTCATGTCCAGATTCCTCATCAAGACTATCAGATGTGTTGGCATGCCCATGTCTTTCAGGGCATTCCATAGTCTTTCATGATCTATGCAGTTAAAGGCTTTACTGTTATATAAGTGTTACATTACAGACTTGCAATATTCAAATGTGTTTTGGAAGTAGCTTAAAAGGGTCTGTTTTAATTGCTGTTTTAGTATAGTTTTATTTTATTTTTATTGACAAGATTTTACTATATTTTAATCTAGAAATGGGAAAATAATGGGTCCTTTTTCTTAAAAAATGTAATCATAATGGCAACAAACTTCCCTTTGGGGATGTTGGAACTATTACTACGACTACGAACTTTTTAAAAACGTACGTTGCCAGGCTCTAATTGTAAGCTATTGAAATCTGCCATAGGTTAAAGTGATCATTTACCTTGCCTTTTTATACATAATATGATCTAGGGGGGAAATTACTTCCAGACTGCAATATGGATATACATCAATAAATAACCATGCAAGCAAGGTTCTACCAACCCAGTACATCCACTGCAATTAATGTAAAGTTTGGTTGAAATATGTCACTACAATGTTAAGCATAAAAGGTCAAACACTACACACAAGAAGGCAACTGTAAAATCTTTCTCTGCTGTAAAATCTCTTCTAGTCCTGAGAGATAACACAGAACCAAAGATATATGCTAAGAGCTGAGCAAACTTCTGTTAGGGAAGCTGTATTTTGTATCCTATATGTTATATGCTGTACTAAGAGATGACTTCCATGGTGCCTTCTAACTCAGGTGCTTTACAAGTGCATCTACACTGTACAACTAATTCAGTTTGATACACTTTAACAGCCATGGCTCTATCCTACAGAATCCTGAAATCTATGGTTTTGTGATGCACCAGCAGTCTTTGGCAGAGAAGGCTAAAGACCATGCAAAACTACCAGTCCAGGATTACATAGGACGGAGCTACCACATTTAAAGCGGAGTCAAACTGCATTATTTCTACAGTGTAGATGCATACTACATTTCTATTTCTAAAGTTTTGATTCAACATTCAGTTAGAAACTGGCCAGATGTTCTTGGTAAGCCATTGCTTCTTAGTCTTGGCCCACCTCTTCCCAACTACAGTATGGGGCCATTGTATAAATTTGACTTGCCATATAGTACAGATGAGGAACCTACACCTCACCCCCCCCCCCCCCAAGCTGGCACTCTGGAAATCAGGTCCATTGTGGCACATGGTCAGGCATGATGGGGAGCTGGGAGTTCAACAATATATGAATTGCTACAGATTCCCCATTCCTACCATATATGTTGCCGCCCTTCTGAAATGTTGATTGTTGAGAGCCTATGCCTAGTCATCATGATTACATGGTGCCTTCCCTTTTGTACAATACAATGTCTTAAAACAGCACTCTTAACATACCAACCATATATCACATATTGTTATAAAGATGGGTGTAAGTTTTATTTAGCTTTATTTTGTTATGTCTGGTTTCAGCTGAGCTTAAGGGATTTTTAAAAGAACTTCCATAAATTCACAATTTTTTTCATAAATTTGAGAGAAAGGACCAGAGATTTTAGAGAAAGACCAGCTTCCCTATTCAGACAGAGGCTTTGAATGTGTATCTCTTTAAAGGCTGGCTTTGAATGCCTGTATAGCCAATTGAGTTAGTACTGAATCAGAATTTCCCCCCCCCCTTTTTTTTCTTGACAGGTTCATCATTTTAATAGCTACATGACAGTCAAGACAGTCTTCTCCATGGTGAGAACTGCCATGCCTATTGAATTTGGCAAGTATAGATGACTGCGAACTTAATTTGGTTTGTTTTTGATAAAGCACTTATCCACATTTACAATTTTCTTCACAGATAAGATGCAAAGAATGTGAGAGGCTGCAAAGCTCAAATGCAAGAGAAAGCAAAACTGATAGATCCATCCATACTTAATTATCCATTGTAGGGTTTATATAATAAGTGCTGCAAGTAAGAGTGATGAAGGAAAACAGAAAGAAAAACTGCCCAAAGTTGCTCTTGTGTAGTCAGCCCAGCACTAAAGCAACAAAGCTCCTTAAAGTCTAACTTCAACCTTCAACTTTTGTCCTTTGAGAATGTCTTCAAAAGACAAGTGCCTGCCATAGCTATCGTCCAAATTCCCATCATTATAATATGGAATTGCAGCTCCATCAGGGGTCGGCTGATTACCAAAGCAAACCACACTGACAAGATGTCAAAGCAGGGAGCTGCTCTAAGCTATCAATAGAGGACTAAAGACACTTGAAACTTCACACAGATCAACTAGGAAAGGGAGAAGGGATGGGGTGGGAATAGCAGACTCTGTAGCCCTGAGCAGCTGCCCTTTTCTGTCAGCTGAAAATATGCCACTACTGAGTAAATAATTGTTACAAAGATCATTCCCATTTCCAGGGTAATGCCTCCCTCCCTTTCCTCTAAGGTTTCTAATCTATTGCTTTAGCCATACCCTCCAGCATTTCATAGATAAAAACCAGGGCACATGAGACTGAGCATCAGAAGGTGGTCAAGGTGGTCACAGTTATTAATGATGAAAAGCACACAACCAAAAAGAGGCTGCAGCAGTTTACTTTTGCCTGAGTCTTCCAGGAAGGGCAATATCCTGATCCCTCCTTTCCTTTCTCCCCACTGAGTTAATTTAAACATTTTAAAAACAGCCTAAAGAGTGGGATGACAAAGGATTACCAGTAATCAGGACACTTCCTCCTAAATCGGAACAGTTGGAGCATATGGTTTATGCCTGTGTGCAGAACAGCAAATGATACCACATGCAGCTTCCAAAATCAAGGAGCCTGCTAAAATGGGTGAGTAAATCCCAAAAGCACTTCTCTCCACTCCCATAGCAGTAACAAAAATAGATTAAGAACAAATTAAATAATTAACTAGTGATCAATTTTATTTGCCTGTGACACAATGTTGGTTATGAAACACTGTTAATACACTGTACCTGCTAAAAACAAATCAAGGCAAGAATTCAGAAAGCATCTAAATAATAAGTGGCTAATTAATAATTAATAATTTCATGATACCCACATCTATCACCTGAGGCAAGTGCTTCAGTATCCATAATTAGCTTCTGCAAAATGGCTATCAGGTCAGCAGCCAGCCCAGCTTATCTAATGAACAAAACTGATCTCCTCACTGAAGTGAAACTACAAATCGGAAGCCCTTCTTCTGCTCCCTTTGGAGCAGAGAAACAGATGAAATGTCACTCATTCCTGTGTCACAAACAGAACTTAAGACAAATCCTCAGTAATATGAAAGAGGCCTAATCTGCTCAGGTCCATATCACCCTTCCCAAGAATTGGGCAAAAGTGGTACAAGGCGAAATGACACCATGTCTCCAGAAATGAAGGTTATTTATTGATTTGATATGCACTGCATGACCCTCCTCAGCAGATACTTGTTTTTTCCACTAAGCCACTGTTTACCTGTACATGCTTGATGTGCAATAGCAGGTCAATATAATCATGGATACTGGTTGTCTGCAGGAGGTATTCCATCCCATTAACATCATGGGCTAGTCCAGTTAAGAGGGAAGTAACCAGTGAAGTGCCAATGGGTCGTGTTTGAGAGAAGCTAAACCTCCTCCCTGAGAAATTAATGGTAGCTGTGGTGGGTGGTAATATGCAGCTACAGGAGCACTATAATCTATGCAGCTGCATCCGTCCCAGGGTATTTAACCTTCATGCACCAGGATGGAACATTTTAGTTGTCTAGAAGTGTCATGTTTTGTTGCAGAATCCATAGAGAATTAGATAGCCTGCAGTGTTATCACCTAACCAATTTTAAACAGTGTCCCTAATGTTCAGACAGGTACCAAATACAGTTTTCTTGTTAGCAAACTGTGTCCCAAGAAGTGTATTGTTTTTTGCCATTACTCCAACTAAATCAATGTAATAGCACCAAAAATGTCTCATGCCATCTCTCACTGAACCTATCACAGAAAGGAACAGAAGTGATACACTCTGGTTGTTTGCTGGCTGTCCACATTTGCAAGGGGGAGCACATTACAATTATCATTGGGGTCCTAAATACAAGATGCATACATGAAATGCTAACTCTGACCCTAAACACCATGCCAACACAAACACTGAAGCTCTACTTGGGGTCAAAAAAGACCCCTGAATTCTCTCTGTGCAAGCTTTTCTGTAAAGGCTTGTGCATGAGGGCTCAAATACTTGTTTTCTATCCTGCCAACCACCCAGGTGTCCATTGACAGGGACTAGGTGGTAGGACAGAAAGGTACTCTAGAATATGTGCCCACAAATGTGAACCTAAAAGGGTGGAGTAGGTGCCTGGGTCTGGGCAGGTATCTGAGGATTCCATGTACAGTAGTTTAAATGCCATTTATTGTTGATATGAAAGATTGGACCTTGTCAACCTCCTCCATACACATTTCCTACCTTTCAATAGGTATTTAGCAGACTGATGAAAGACAATCATCATGAGACATTGCAACTGAATGAGAGCTCCATGCATTTTTCTGGGATTCAGTTGCATTGATTTATTGCATTAATATATTTATTGACAGACATTGCAACTGAATGAGAGCTCCATGCATTTTTCTGGGATTCAGTTGCATTGATTTATTGCATTAATATATTTATTGATAGCCGCTGTTCCCCAGATAACAAATTACCAAACAGTTGGTATTTGCATCAATTAGTCACCAATCAAAGCTCCCTTCCCACTTCCTCTGAGTTACTGCTTGACTGTTAAGTGTCATTTGTTTTTGTTTTCTTTCCTACTAGACAAGATCACATATTTCATGAGGATGTGCACATGTGCAGCAATACTGAGACTATAAATTATTGATCACCTTCCATGCTAGAAAGGTGAAGATTTGCTGAACATTTGTAATCTGTTATGCTATAGTCAGTTTCACTTATTTGGCCACCTCCAGTCTCTTGGCAAGTTCCCAAGTCTACTTTTGTATTACTAAACATCACTCCAGTTTACAAGACAATCAAAGCTCTATGTAAGCAGATACATTATTCAGCCCATCTGGCTGTAAAGTCCTAGCAGAGAGTGAACTGCCACCACTTCCTCAGGCTTTTCTTGAAACACCCAAGTTTTCTGGTGTCAGCAATATTTTGTGTGTTATTTGAGAAACCAGGTTAACCACAGTTAACAGGGCAGAAAATGAGTCTCCACTTGAAGATTCTGGTGCTGCTTTCTATGGTGCTCTATATTTCATGTATTTGCTCATTTTCTATGTCACCACTCCCAGAAAAGGGGGTGTGCTGAAATGGGGCTTTGTTGTTTGAACTGCTCCAGAGTTCCCAGACACTTTAATCTGCTGCAAATATGAATGACAACAGACATACCAACGAATCCAAATCTTATCTTCACAGACTTGCTCTTTTTAAGTGATGTCAATGTATAGCAGCATTATTTTCTGCATTTTGAGAGTTAAGATTCATTGAATTCAATGGGGTCCATAACCAGATTTGGGACTGCAACTGTATAGCACAGGCCTACACATATCTATTGTGAATTAAGCCCATATGAGTTCAAAGGAGTCTTGTTGTTGTTGTTGTTGTTGTTGTTGTTGTTGTTGTGTGCCTTCAAATCATTTCCAACTTATGCCAACCCTAAGGAAAAGATATCACAGGTTTCTTGGCAAGATTTGTTCATAGGGGTTCATAGAGAGTGAGAGAGTGCAACTTGCACAAAGTTTTTTGTTGTTGTTAACTGTTATCCAGTAGATTTCCATGGTCAAGCAGGGATTCAAACTCTGGTATTCACTGTTGTAGTCCAATGCTCAAATTACCATAACCAGATTTGGGACTGCAGCTGTACAGCATAGGCCTAAACTTATCTACTGTTAATTAAGCCTGGATGAGTTCAAAGGGGCTTATTTTGGGGTCAATGAGCATAAAGCTGCAGACTTAACTATTTTATGGTGTTTTAGCTCTTTTATTTTAAGCTGCACTGATAACGCAATTGAAGAATACATATTTAAATGAAGACATAAATGAATTGTAACATTTATAAATGATTCACTTTAGTGGTTTCTCACATTTCTGGAGTTTCTTATACAGTGGAAAGGAGAAGCTAGGCATAGTCAAACACTCATTCTAGACTTTAGGAGAGTTGATTTCAGTAAACTTAGGGAAATACTGGGGGTGGTCCTGTGGTCAGAAATACTAAAAGAGACGGGAGTTCAGGATGGATGGGAGTTTCTCAAAAGGGAGATACTGAAGGCACAATCTCAAACTGTTCCAATGAGAAGGAAAAATGGGAGATGTCTCAAGAAACCGGGTTGGATGACAAAAGAACTTTCAACTGAATTAAGTTTTAAATGGGAGATGTATAAGAAATGGAAAAGGGACAAAATTACTAAAGAGGAATTCAAACAAATAGCTAGCGCATGTAGGGCTAAAATCAGGAAAGCCAAAGCACAGAATGAGCTCAGGCTTGCTAGAGGGGTTAAGAACAACAAAAAGGACTTTTTTGGGTATGTCCGTAGCAAAAGAAAGGAGGAGGAAATGGTAGGGCCACTGCACAGAGAAGATGGAAAAATTCTAACAGGGGACAGAGAAAAGGCAGAACTACTCAACACCTTCTTTGCCTCAGTCTTCTCACAAAAGGAAGAGGGTGTTTAACCTGAAGAAAATGGTGCAGAGGACACAATAGAGGAAATGCAGCACAAAATAAGTAAAGAGGAAGTACAGGAATACCTGGTTAACCTAAATTAATTTAAGTCTCCAGGACCAGATGAACTACATCCAAGGATATTAAAGGAACTGGCAAATGTAATCTCAGAGCCACTGGCAATAATCTTTGAGAACTCCTGGAGAACAGGAGAAGTCCCAGCAGACTGGAGGAGGGCAAACATTGTCCCCCATCTTCAAAAAGGGGAAAAAATAGGATCACAACAACTATCGCCCAATTAGTCTGACATCAATACTGGGAAAATTTTTAGAAAAGTTCATTAAACAGAGAGTCTGTGAACATTTAGAAAGGAATGCCATAATCACTAAAAGTCAACATGAGTTTCTCAAAAACAAGTCATGCCAGACTAATCTGATCTCTTTCTTTGACAAAATTACCAGCTTGCTAGATGAAGGGAATGCGGTAGACATAGCATATCTTGATTTCAGTAAGGCTTTTGACAAGGTCCCCCACGGTATTCTTGCAAATAAGATAGTAAAATGTGGGCTAGACAATACAATTGTTAGGTGGATTAGTAATTGGTTGACTGACTGAACCCAAAAGGTGCTCAGCAATGGCTCATCTTCCTCCTGGAGAGAAGTGACCAGTGGGGTGCCACAGGGTTCTGTCCTGGGCCCAATGCTCTTCAACATCTTTATCAATGATTTGGATGAAGGAATAGGGGGCATGCTTCTCAAATTTGCAGATGACACCAAATTAGGAGGAATAGCTAATACCCCAGAGGACATGATGAAAATTCAAAATGATCTTAATAGATTAGAAAGCTGCTCCAATGCTAACAAAATGAACTTCAACACAGAGAAATGTAAGGTACTGCACTTAGGGCAAAAAAATTGAAATGCATAGATATAAGATGGGGGACACCTGGCTAAAGGAGACTACGTGTGAAAGGGATCTAGGAGTCCTAGTAGACCACAAGTTGAACATGAGTCAACAGTGTGATGCCGCAGCTAAAAAGGCCAATGCAATTTTAGGCTGCCCTAGTAGAAGTATAGTATCTAGATCAAGAGAAATAATAGTGCCACTGCCACATAGTATTCTGCTTTGGTCAGGCCCCACCTGGAATACTGTGTCCAGTTCTGGGCACCACAATTCAAAAAAGATGTTGAAAAACTGGAGCATATCCAGAGGAGGGTGACTAAAATGGTGAAGGGTCTGGAAACCATGCCCTATGAGGAACGACTTAGGGAACTGGGTATGTTTAGCCTAGAGAAGAGATGGTTAAGAGGGGATATGATAGCCCTTTTTAAATATTTGAAGGGATGTCATGCTAGCTTGTTTTCTGCTGCCCCAGAGAACAAGACCTGAAACAATGGATGCAAGCTACAGGAAAAGAGATTCCACCTCAATATTAGGAGGAACTTCCTGACAGTGAGAGTTGTTCAACAGTGGAACACACTTCCTCAGCGTGTGGTGGCATCTCCTTCTTTGGAGGTCTTTAAACAGAGGCTGGGTGGCCATCTGTCGGGGATGCTTTGATTTTGAGTTCCTGCATGGCAGGGGGTGGACTGGATGGCTCTTATGGTCTCTTCCAACTCTATGATTCTATGCTTCTATGCTTCTATGCTTCTATGATTTCAAAGTATAGATCAATAATGAAATAAATGATTCCAAGGAAAAAAATGCCTATAAATGAAATTGGTAAAGAACAAGCCTTGCTTAATCTGCTTATATTTATACAGTTAGGAGAATTGGCTGAGTATTGCATAATACTTATTTGCAATAACATTTATTTATAGTATCCATAGGTCAAATGAGAGAGTGAGACTCAACTGAGATTATTAAGAGTGTTAATTTAATGACTTGTTGGCATTCTCGTAAAATAAATGGACTGCTTGAAAATAAATCCACTGAATAATAAATTAGCCAAAACTGTGAAGAAATAAAATCTATAAAAAATATTAACAGCAAAGTTTAAACCACCAGCAGCAAAAACTATGACTGGCTCATGAGTAGTACGAAGGGCAGCACTCACCTATGTTTAGTGGCAAACTCTGAAAGCAAGTAAACACTTTATGGTCGATTGAACATAACACATTCCTTGCTGATACTCCAAAACTGAAAAGTGCACCACAAAAGGTGAGCTAAAAATAATATTTGCACAAAATTGCATACTGATAAATGCTGGGCTTAACAAACTCAACAAGGACATCCTCTCAGGCTGTTTTCATGTCCTTAAAAGCACCTAATCCACAACTTGCTATCCCACATTCACTGATTTTGTGGTCCTTCAAATGTTTTTAGACCCAAATGCTCATTAGCCCCATCCAGATTGGCCAGTCGTGAGAAACATTCAGCAACCTCTGGAGGGGCACAGATCCCCCAGTGATGTGATATAAAATTTGCATCGCCCTCTCTTTGTGGGCTTCAACTAAGCTGGAGAAGCTGACAAATGGTCCAGGAACTGTATGCCCATTCTTTCTTCTCCATATGCATGCCTGCTTCTTAGACCAGTTTGACTCACGTTATTACAAAGGTGGTTGGGGACTCCCATGGCAGTGGTGAAGTTAATTTGTTCTGAGTGCTAGATTGTACTTTAAAGAGTTACCCAAGGTGGTAAACACTGTTCCCAGAATGAATTCAGTATCTTAGCTTCTTTAAACTACAGATTAAAATGTAAAGTAGATTCATAACACATTGATGTGAGACTTACATGCCACCACTGACTTACTATGAAAGGTGAAAGACATCTTTATATGACTGCCTGTGCCTTTTGTCCAAGGCAATCCAGTAGCTGTGATCATCTGCCGGCAACTACTGATGTTGAAATAATAATAATAATAATAATAATAATAATAATAATAATAAATTATTTGTACCCCACACCTCTGTGCACAATTGGGGAGGCTAACAACAATTAAAAATACATACAATATAAATCCAAAAAGACCCAATACCCACCCATCCCTTTAAAAAGTATTAAACCAAACACCATTAAAACATCTTAGATTAAAATAACATACAATAAAATAAAACCATAAACAGCAAAATATAATAGGACAAGCAGAGTAGCAGCAGCATCCAAATTGGGAGAAGGCAGAATAAGGGGGTTCCTGAGGTGTGCAAATTACTCAGAATCCTCTTCCCAGACAATAAACTGATGCAACAAATTGAGACCATTATAAACAAAGAAAGCCATATCGGTGTTGACAGACTGTGTCTGAAATGACTTCACCACCAATTGCCAATCACTGTATTGTGTACTGACAATCCCTTGTATTTGCCAGGCATGGAAGGAAATAATCAATGCACAGTGAAAGAGGAATGGGCATGCACAGTGAAAGAACACAACTTCATGCTTCACCACCATATAGACTGGGCTCCATCATGGTGCACTGATAGGAAACCATCATGTGAGAACGTCAGAGTTTTATGGGGAGGGTGGGGAGGGTGGAGGCATATGCAGAAAGTGTTGGTCCTCCCTCTCACTCCTCCTTTTAAAGTACTGTATAAACATCCATTTTACTTTTTCCATCCTTTCTTCTTTAACAGAATTCCATGGAATGCCAACTATTTCATATACAGTTACAAAAATCAATGCAGGACGTCCTAAAGCTTCCACGTAGTTGAAGCAGCTATGCTCTGGCTGAGGCCAGTGGTGCAGGCAGAGGGTTACAGTATCTACCCTGGACAAACCAACCTTTCTCCATGCTTGATTTGCCTTTCAGTCATTCATTAATCCCTCCTGAACTTCCCTTAACTCGGGGAAGAGGAACCTCAGGTCCTGAGTCTAATCCAGATCATGGAGGTACCCTGGTCTTCCCTTCTTAGCAGCAACAGCCTGGTTCTGCAGTGGAAAACTCTGCATGGGCTAGGAAAAGTGTTTCAATGTTCAGTTTCATGCATTGGATTCAACTGGTAAAGCCCTGATGGTGTTGAACCTTATATATGTATTGTCTGTTACATCCCACCGTGTTTCTTAAGATCAACTGTTAAATCTACTACCTTGAACTAGATTTAAGCAACATTATTATATAAAGAGTATTATTTAATATCTTAGCTTTCAGTAACAATTGGCTTTTGCGATTTAATGTAGAACACCCACATAAAATAGAGTTTGGAGGTTTCTTTTTTTCCCCCCTATTGCATGTGTTATTGTATTTTACATGCATATTCTACCTTTTGGCCCATCACAGGGCCTCAAAGCCAAATATATAATGGCAGGTGTGTGGGAGTATTCATGTTATTATCTTTGCTTCTGAATGAATATATACATTTTAATTCTACTTTCTCTTGTGCCCTTTTCATGCACCCTTGGTGGACAATTTTACATTTTTCCAGACAGAAAGGAATACATGTTTTATGTCTTTTAATTCATACTGATAGTTTTTGGTTCAGTATGTGCTGGTTTCTGTCATGCAATTATTAGCCTTCTGTAATACTTCCATTAAAAGAGATGCTCTGTCCTGGCCAAGCCATAGGGCAACTAGGTAGGCAGAATAACTATTTCAAACTAAGCATATTTAATAATAATAATAATAATAATAATAATAACAACAACAATAATTCCATGCCAAACTATAATGTATTTGCTATATGGCACCACCTGCTGGTAGCTTCATTTCAGAGCTGAGTCTGTAAGCTTTTTCTCCTTGCCAATATTAAAAACAAAATCTGTTGCTTTGCGAAGGGGGCATTGATCCATTGCCTAGGAAAGGATTAGTTGCTACTTTATAATCCCCATAACTTGGTACATCATCATCTGTTTTACCTACAGTTCAAATGGGAGGGGGTATTATCCCTTTAGTCTCTACCTACTCCTGCTGCTGTTTCACAGTCTTTTAAATCAAATGGCACAGCTTGCCATACAAAACTTATAAATCAATGCATCAGACTTCATGGCTACAGTGTTATTAGCAAAATCTGTTCCTGGAGTGAAAGCTGTTAAACAAATCTTCTTTGCTCTTTTGGAGGGCCTGTACTAGGTCACAGACTAAAAGGTAACTACTTTTAAATTAGCCATAAAATCTTCTAGCAGAATTCACTCAAAATAGTACTGGTTTTCCTCTCTTTTGGAATATTGCTTGAAGTGATATTTGCTTGAAAGCTAAGAAAATTCTCTTGAAAACCATTCTGGGTTCTTGTTATGATCTAGTGTAGCTATCTGGGCAGAATTTGGGATTTTTTTAAAAAAACAACAAACAAACACAATCTACATAATCTCCCCATGCTGACTAAAGATTTGGGGAACTAGAGTCCAAAAAAGAGAACATTTCCAGGCTCTTCATCTAGGTGTGTTTAGCATGTGACCTTAGCAGGTCCAGGAATTTTCCATCTTTGGAGAAAGCTGGCCATACCATTAAATGGAATAGGTAGATACCTCAGGGAACAGATTTTGGATATATGAAAACTGTTATTTATTTAAAAAAGAGTGATACCTTTATTGGCCAAACAAAATGCACAATATACTTGTTGCAAGCTTTCAAAGCTCCGCTGGCTTCTTCATCAGGCAAGATGTTACAAACCAAACAGGAGAAAATAAATTGGAGATGCCTGCATTTTGATGTTTCTGTCCTTAGTTAAGCTGGTAAGTGGAGGGTATCTTTTGCAAGCTGGCCCCTCCTCCTGTCCTTGTGGCTACTGGGAGATTTGCAAAGAGCAGAAAATTTAAAGTCTGTTTGCATCTCAACAAGGACCCCTCTCTTGCAATCCAATATGTTATTTATTTAATTTGTCATTACTGTATTTTTAATGTCAAGGAAAAAGACTAGGACTTGGAAGGGCAACTATGAAGGATATGAATAAGATCCTCATGTGTATAATACCAAAGCCAGAATAATCTTTATAGAGCCTTATCACACAAGGCAGGTAAATCGTAATTGTGTCTGGATAATACCACTTTTGGATGGCACTTATTCACATGATGTCATTCCTATTCTATTATTATCCATTGGAGATAGTTTTAAAAGCACTTGTTTTTATTAACAGGATGACCCCTTTCCCACTTCTGTAGTGCATTGATTTGCTGTGCAAAAGATCTATTGCATTTTTACACCAGTTTTGGATGATCAGTGTGTGAGCTTTGGGTGGAGAAACAGTGATCAGGGGATAAGGACACACACACACCACTTTCTTTTCCAGCCCTGTTCTGTTGCTACAATATGTTGTAAAGGCATGGTGTGCAAATGATGCCTTCATGCTCTCTTTCATTTACATACACAGACATACTGTCAGACATGCATGAAAATGTAAAACCCAAAAGAGTCTTACACTTTAATAAAGCATTAATAATCTGCCTCTTTCTTGCTGTGTCTTCCTACAGACACTGGATAAATAAGAAAAATAGAGTAGCTGCCCACTTTTATCAGCCAGTAATTAGTTTAGATTGAGAGGCACCCCACAAGGGGAAAAAAGAGAAAGCTTTTAAAAAAGGTAACACTGGTTTGATTTATATCTTGGGGGTGGGGGTGGTCTCTTTTTGTGTATGAGTATGCATGTGTGCCAAACTAGGAAAAGGGATGGTACTGAGTGGGACTGGGTGGGCAGTGCCAAATGCGGCATGTGATATGGTTTTGCAGGAATGAAGGCTTAAATGCTGGTACAATAGAGAAGAGGGCAATCCTAATTGAACAGCATTTTTGAAAACAGCACTATTTTAACAAAGGAGAAGGTGACCTGGGAGCAGTGTTTGAGGGATTCTCCTTTAATTTTCACTTTCTCTTATACATTTTCCTTAAGGGGCTCATAGGGACTTTTGCTCATAGGAAGTGAGTCAGAGGACGTTATCACACGCGGGTCTCAAAGTGGCAAGAAAGCGGTATGGAATCAATCCAGAACTATACCAGTATAGACCCCACAAGACGGAAATGGCTATCAGACGCAACTAGCATCATTGCGCAATTAACGATACCGCGATAGATGCGCTCCTGGGGACCGTATCTGCCGTTCACACACAAGTGAGAAGATCCCCTCCGGAACCCAGCAAGGATGTTCTTGCACATGTGCAGAAACAGGACAGCCATGGCTGTCACTTGCCGCGCTGTCACACACACACACCCCTTTCCAAGCCTGGAAGCCTGGTTGCTTTCCTTGGGATGAGGTCGTCCCAAGGAAAGCAACCTCATCCCAAGGAAAGCAACCAAGCTTCCAGGCTTGGGAAGGGGTGTGTGTGTGTGTGTGTGTGTGTGTGTGTGACAGCCGTCTGTCACACACGCACACACACCCCTTCCCAACACAACCTGGGAAAGAGAGCCGCTCCAAGCAGAAGGACTCTTTCCCGGCTTGGGTTGGAGCGGCTCTCTTTCTTAGTCTTAGATGTCTCTATGCTAATGCCCAGAGCATGGGAAATAAGCAAGAGGAACTTGAACTCCTAGCACAGCAACAAAGCAAATATGATATAATAGGCATCACTGAAACCTAGTGGGATGAATATCGTGACTAGAATGTAGTAAAAGAGGGATATAACCTTTTAAAGAGAAGTAGGCAAATATGATATAATAGGCATCACTGAAACCTAGTGGGATGAATCTCGTGACTGGAATGTAGTAAAAGAGGGATATAACCTTTTAAAGAGAAGTAGGCCAAACAGGAAAGGAGGAGGAGTGGCATTATATATCAGGGATATTTACACCAGTAAAGAAGTCCAAAACATAAATCCTGGAAGCCAGGTGGAGAGCATCTGGATCAAAATTAAATGGATGGGAAACAAAAGGGATGTTATTGTGGGAGCCTACTACCCAAGTCAGATTCTCAAAAGGGAGATACTGAAGGCACAATTCAAAACAGTTCCATTGAGAAAGAAGAATGGGAGGTGTCTCAAGAAACCAGAATGGATGACTAAGGAAGTTACAACTGAGCTAAGTTTTAAATGGAACATGTATAAGAAATGGAAAAAGGGAGAAATCATCAAAGAGGAATCTAAATGAATATAGGTCTTCAAGACCAGATGAACTGCATTCAAGGGTATTGGCAAATGTAATACTGAGCCACTGGCAATAATCTTGGAGAACTCTTGGAGAACAGGAGAAGTCCCAGCAGAATGGAGAGAGCAAACATTGTCCCCATCTTAAAACAAAATAAATAAATAAATAAATGGGGGGGGGGGGGAGAGAGACGATCCCAACAATTATTGTCCATTTAGTCTGATATCAATACCAGGAAAGATTCTAGAGCAGATCATTAAACAGAGAGTCGAAAATGAAGAGAATGCTGTAAATATAGCATATCTTGATTTCAGTAATGCCTTTGACAAGGTTCCCCATGCCATTCTGGCAAACAAGCTAGTAAAATGTGGGCTAGACAAGGTAACTGTTACATAGATTTGTAATTGGTTGACCGGCTGAATCCAAAGGGTACAAAAAATGGCTCCTTTTCATCCTGGAGAAAAGTGACCAGTGGGGTGCCATAGGGTTCTGTCCTGGGTCCAGTGCTATTCAACATCTTTATCAATGACTTGGATGAATGCATAAGGAGCATACTTATCAAATTTGCAAATGACACCAAATTAGGAGGACTAGCTAATATCCAAGAGGACAGGATGAAAATTCAAAATGACTTTAATAGATTAGAAAGCCAGGCCAAAGTCAACAAAGGGTCAGAACAGACTGCCAGAAATAATACAGTTGGATTTAACTGCCCTGGCTCAATGTTAGTTTTTTTTCTGAGACATTGAGCCTTCTCTGTCAGAAAGCTCTGGTGCCACAATAAACTACAGTTCCTATGATTCCCTAGCACTGAGCCAGGGCAGTTAAAGTGGTCTCAAGCTGGATTATTTCTGGCAGTTTGTTCAGGCCCAAAATGAATTTCAACACAGAGTAATGTAAGGTACTGCACTTAGGAAAATGAAATGAATGCATAGATGGGGGACACCTGGCTTAATGCAACTATGGACGTTATCACACGGGGCAAATCTGCTGGTTAATCCACATAAATCCCAAACAAAAACTGGATTTGTGCCTCGCGTTTTCACACGATGTCACACAGAAACTGGACAGAAAGTGGACAGAAACTGGTGTTATCCGAGATCTTTTGAAATTCGGTAGTTTTGAGGAAATGCAAATGCGAAATTAAGGCAATTTCGCATTTACCGTAATGTGAAAAGCAAATGCGCATTTGGAAGCATTTCCCCACATTTTCCCATGGTTCCGCGGGGTTTCCCATGGGTCATCGAGGCAGCGTCTCCTTATTACGTTTACTTCCAGTTTTGCTTGACCGACAAACCTGCCGGCCAGACATGAGCCTCTGAGCTTCGTCTTTCTAAATATCTGTCTTTTACTAGAGATATCGGGCTGTGGTTGATGTGGGGTTTGTGAAGGAACACAATTGGGGCCAAAACACGTGGCCAAAGCAATGATGAAATGAGGAAAAGGAAATGACGAAAACAACATCCGCCAGCCGCGGCGAGGGCTTTTCTCACTTGTGTGTGAACGTTAAATGCGCTTACTGTAATTTCACATTTAAGCTAATTACGTGTGAAAGCCATTTGCGGAATCAAGGTTTATTTTCGGTTTATTTTCGGGATTTCTCATTTCCACTTTATTATCGCTTCGTGGCCCAGGTGTGATAACGTCCTATGTGTGAAAGAGATCTAACAGTCCTAGTAGACCACAAGTTGAACATCAGTCAACAGTGTATTGTGGCAGCTAAAAAGGCCAATGCAATTTTGGGCTACATCAATAGAAATATAGTATCTAGATCAAGGGAAGTAATAGTGCCACTGTATTCTGCTCTAGTCGGGCCCCACCTGGAATACTGTGTCCAGTTCTGGACACCAAAATTCAAAAAGGATGTTGAAAAACTGGAGCATGTCCAGAGGAGGGCGACTAAAATGGTGAAGGGTCTGGAAACCATGCCCTATGAGGAGTGACTTAGAGAATTGGGTATGCTAAGCCTGGAGAGGGAATGGTTAAGAAGTGATATGATAGCCCTGTTTAAGTATTTCAAGAGGTGTCATGCTGAAGAGGAAGCAGGCTTGTTTTCTGCTGCTCCAGAGAATAGGACCCGGAGCAATGAATGCAAGCTCCAGGAATAGAGATTCCACTTCAACATTAGGAGGCACTTCCTGACAGTAAGGGCTGTTCGACAGTTGGAATATTCTCCCTCAGAAGTTTTCTTCTTTCAAGGTCTTTAAAAAAAGGCTGGATGGCCATCTGTTGGGTATGCTTTGATTGAGAGTTCCTACATGGCAGGAGGTTGGACTGGATGGCCCTTGTGATCTCTTCCAACACTATGATTCTATTATTCTAATGGGAGAGGAGGGTTGTGTTTAAGGCTCCTAGTTGTGAAAGCTGGACAGTGAAGCTCAACTTACTTAAAATGTGGTGCTGGGGAAGAGTTCTATAAATAACAGATAAATAAATAGATTCTACAGCAAATCAGACCTGAACTCTCATTAGAAGCAAAGATTACTAAACTGAAATTATTTGGACATATCAAGAAACAAAATGACTCACTGGAAAAGATTATAATGCTCAGTAAAGTAGTAACAAAAGGGGAAGACTGCACTACAGGTGGCACAGCCTTGAGTCTTCAAGACCTGAGCAGTGCTATTGATATCATCTCTCATTCATAGGATCACTATATACATCAGAGTTGAATTGATAGAAAACAACAACAACAGGGGAAAGACACCTATGAGACACTTATCCTGCCTCTTGTGCCAAATTAAATGTGCTCTTTTCGCATACTATACACTTTAAATTGGATGGGTTGCAATGGAGTGGTTGCCATTTCCTGTTTCATCTTTGGCAGAAAATGACTTTGACCTGCTATGGGAATTCCCCAAGGGTGAGCTTTACACATATCTCTGGAAGGACCTCACTTGGAATTCTTAAGCGCTCAGTTAATCTGATCAGAATGGAGAATCATGCTTAAGTACAGACCATTTACTATTCTCTTCCTGCTCTTCAAGGAAAAAATACTCATGCTTAGCTGAAATAGCAACAGTAACACAAAAGCGAGAACACATTCAGGGGTTGCCATGTTGGAAATCCAGCAAAATACAACTATCCAAAATCCACAAAAGAGTGACACCCTTATTGGCAGACCAAAATGCAGAAAATTCATCATGCAAGCTTTCAACACTTCATTAGCTTCTTTGTCTGGCAAAGGATGTTGAAAAAATAATACAGGAGAAGAAAAGTGACAATGGTAGAGTGTCAGGCCTATGTTTTGTATCAGATGTTGTTCTGTTGTAATTCAGTTGTTTTGGAGGGATTTCGATGCAGACAAAGGACACTCACCTTCTTGGTCATGTGGGGACCAGGAGCAAAGGGCAATAGAAAACAGGTAATACAATTTCAACTCCATTAGCAAGAGGGGAAAAAAAAACTTTTCTTGAGATCCAGCTTGCCCCTTTCCTGTGTAAAGCTAGCTGCCCCCTTATTAGGCTGAGAGCATTGAATATCTCAAGAAGTCCCTGTTCTGTTACATATGCAAAAACATTTAGGTATTATATAGGTAAAACCTGCCAATTGTAGTCCAAATGAAAGAAGTTTCTCCTGTTGGAGGTAAAAACCTCAAAGAATTAAGTCCTTAGTCCACTGCTCCCTCCTGTTAAAGTTTCTCCTGTTGTATTGGTAGTCTCTGGGAAACCCTGAGGTTTGCAGAAGTACAAAAGACCTTTTTGAAGAGAGAGAAAAAGCCCAGAAACCCTACAAAACAGAAATCTTGCAAGACAGTTGAATGGGGAGTGAGCATGCTCAGTGGGCATGGAATGCTAAGTGACTACTAAAGCGATTTTTTTAAAAAAAAAATGGCAAGTAAAGTGGAAAAGAAATATCTGGAATAGAAAGAGAGAGAGAGATTAAAAATGTAGAAAGAACAATATCATCTGGATAAGTTATTTTGTGGGTCATCCACACCAAAGCATTATGTTTAATTTAACTGCTAATGTGAATTCCAAACCAAATGCAGCTGATTGTCTCTACATCCTAGGCCAGAAGTACTATGGACTCATTGCCACTACAAAATAAATAGGTTTTTGAGTCGAATTGATGAACGATTTAGTGCTGAATAGATGGTCACACTATTTGAGCCTTGATTGAACCTCCCATTTCAATTTAATCCACTTCGCCTTCACATTCAGCAATGGATCGTGTCAACATGGAGTCACTTCACAGGGGTGACTGAGTCACAGGAACCGAATCAAATAGGTCACTTGTGCTGAATTGATTCATTTCAAAAGAAGCAGGGAATGCTGCATATCCAGAAGAACTGGTTTAAATGGTTTTAACACTGCGCTCCTCTTGACAAACCACACCAGAAATTTGGCACAAGTGTGGACAAGGTCCATTTAAACCAGTTCAGATCTGTTTTAAAACTGTTTTATTATGTAGGAAGTGACTGATGACTTGTATTCACTGTGAAGCCTGTAGACATGTTCCCAATGGTTTATAATAACTTGACACTGTTACTCAAAAATTTTACTGGAGGTAAAGGAGCTGATTGATAGAAACTAGTTTACAGCAGCTCTAAGGCACAGTCTTCTCTTAAAATTGCAGTAAACTAGGATTATTCTCTCAAACCTTTCCAGGAGCCAAAGGAAAGACACAAAGCAATGCAAAACTCTCACAATCTGTTGGCTTGCATGCAGATTGGCTGCTTTTGTAACTGTTCAAACAGTTTTTGAAAATGCATGTGAAATAAGAGCCATGTCATAATGGGGATGTTGGCTCTGATGCTAATTTCTATTTTATTTTTAACTCTTTTAGCCACAAGTTCAGAGAATATATGTACACCAGGGATAAATGTGTTCCTTCTGTTTCTGGATGCCACAGTTGAATGCCTGTTCTTAGACAGCAAAACAACAGTAGACTTTTCCAACCAGGAGGTATGGCAAACTTGGGAAAACTCCCAAGATTTGCTGTATGTCTTACTACTCTTGAAGAAATCCCATTCATTTGCAATAGGAATCTTGATTTTGATACTCTTGCCCACCCAAATGTGTGTGTGTGTGTGAGAGAGAGAGAGTGAGGGCTTCGGCAGACGGCTAATAGGGCTGTCTCCGAGACCCGGAAGAGGAGGGGCAGCCGCACGTGTGGCGTCCCTTCCTCTTCCTGAGGTCGTCCTCGGAGCTTCCGGCCCTCCGGACGGACGGCGCTCTGGGTATGACCTCCCTCCGCAGCGACCGGACGCTCTGCGGAGGATAAGTCAGGGAAAGTGCGCCCTACGCGTTTAGGGCACACTTTCCCTGTCTTGTAAAAGGAGCGGCAATTTGCCGCTCCTTTTAAGGTCACCGCAGGAGCGCCGTGGTCCGGCTGCCGCGGTCCCACGGCGTTCTGGACCAGGGCGTCCCCGACACCCTGGTCTGCATCCCCCCTGAGTGAGTGAGTGAGAGAGAGAGAGAGAGCACACCTTCAAGTCACCTGTTGACTTATGGTGGGCTTATTTCTTCATAGCCCAGCCCTAATTTTAAATCACTTGTGTGATTATAAATGGCTTTTGCTCAAATCCTAAATTTGTTTTAATTTTACCATTTCCTGCTATCGTACTGCAAAGACATCACTTTTATTTTAACAGTATAGAACTCAGACCAAATGTTCTCCATACAAAGTAAATGAACTAGTCATATTCTGTAAGTTCATGTGTCTCAAAAACAGATCAAATAGCAATAGTGGCCTTTGACAATATGAGCTGCCTGAGCTAAAATACAGCACTGATGAATCATCATGTTTTAATATTATGCTTTAAACCAAGTCCTTTAATTATTTTAAAGACCACCTTGTTCAGGGAAGCATTCCCCAGGCACTGGTTGATATACATTTACTTTTTCTTTCTTTACATTTGGGTAGACAGTGGATGTTGCTAATTAATTGTTGTAATTGTTTTTTGTTTTAATTGACTTTTATTATTTTGCTTATTGTTTGTATTTTAGATTGTATGCCTTTGGCAGGTTTTTATTCTATTTTATGCTTGATTTTCTCTTTGTACAGTGCTGTGTACATTGACAGCACTTTAGAAATAAACTTTAATAATAATAATAATAATAATGTTGTTTTTTAAAAAAGCAACACTGATATTTTCTTCATTTATAATAGCTGCTTCCCCCTGCTTGCAATGGTTCAATGCATTATTTCTTCCCAATGCAATGACCCTCTGCAGGTCTCTTTAAAAGGATTACTTTTAGTAGAAACCAACAGTGAGTCCAAACAGTGTATGCAAACATCCAGAGAGCATTATCATACCAAAGTGCTTTATTGTTGCTTGCAAATTAAGTACTCCTACCCTGTGGAGGTACCAATTAGTTCCAGTCAGTTAAAAGCTTGTAAAATCCAGCCATGTTGGTTTATGTTATGGGCACAATTGATCCAGGGTTTTTCTTTTATTTTTTTGAAACATCTCCCTCTACAAGCCCATCAAAATGAGATGCACCACTGAAACTCATGTTTGGTAACTCTGTGTTCTTTTATAATTAGATGGAAAGGTAACTCTGCTTATTATCCCAATGTAGATATGTCTGTAAATTGGCAAATGCTGCAATGTGTCTGGCTAAGAATAGTGTTAATAGTTACAACAGAGACGGAAGATAAAAAAAATCTAAGAAGATATGAACCATGTGTGGGAGGGATTCCACTTCATAAACATTTCTGGCAGCATCAAAATGCACCTCCTTTCAGTCATTTTGTTTTAGGATTTCAAAGAAAGGTGGTGTGGAGAAGTGCTATGTGTAAAACTGTATGTTTATACTTTGTGTTGTTATTAGGCATCAACCGTATGATGATAGTTGCTTTGTGACAGATTGTAGAGATTGGGAGAGAGAGGATCAATTTAAAGTTCCTAGACTGGGCTGATTGGTCTGAGAGCTTTAAACTATGATTGGTTGAAGGTTTTTACATTTTTCTATTTAAAATACAACATGCTTTTGGGGATGACAGTTGACAGCAGCTAAGGTGAAACTAAATGTCAAGGAGAATGTTTATTCTCTGTTATTAACTCATTTCCCCTCCCACAGTGGGATTTTGCCATGTGCCTAAGCAATAAAATTTGCAAATTACACCTATGTTTGTTTTCCAATAACCAATCATAAAATAAGACATGCTAAATGCAGGGAAAATAGGTAAAGACAATCATGTGGTATGACAAATGTAAATCTTTTGCCACATGGGGGAGCATCTCTACAACTAATATTTAGTTTTAACATTGGAGAGTTCAGTTGTGAAGTTGATGAAGCATTTGGTTAGACTAGACTAGACTATGGACGTTATCACACGGGGCCTAAAGCAGTCCCATCCCCGTCGCATCCCCGTCCCATTGCAGTTCCTTTTCAATCCAGAACTTACCGGCATACAGAAAGCAGCATCATTCTGGTCGCAGCAAAATGTAATTCCCAAAGAAACCGGCATTCTAAAGAACGGGGATGATGCCAGGTGATGCCGCAAGGGGACGGGGATGCGACGGGGATGGGTGCGACGTCATGTGAAGACACGGGGAAAGGAAGCGGATTGGGACGGGGATGCGACGGGGATGGGCAGGGTTTCTCTGCGACGTCGTGTGAACACAGGGGAAAAGGAAGCGGATTGGGATGGGGATGCGATGGGGATGGGACTGCTTTACACCCCATGTGATAACGTCCTATGACAGGGGGATGAGGGCATTTCTCCCTTTCTGGATAAGAATATTTTGTCTTCATTTCCTAACTTTCTAACATGCCGGAAGAAAAGAGGTAGATAGGATTATGTTAGCCCCTCCCTCCTTAACACTAATAAATTTAGCATGATTAGAGAACCTAGCATGAGATGTTGAACTGGCCGGTAATTTTTTGACAAGTTTTAAAATATGATGTTGGAGGGGCTAGACTCAGGAGTAGGAAACCTTTCCCCTTTAAGGGCCAAGGGACTTCAGCTCCCAGAAGCCTCAGCCATGTTGGCCAATAGTCCCATGTTAGCCAATAGTTCCTGGGATTCTGGGAGCTGAAGTCCCTCGGCCCTTAAAGGGGAAAGGTTGCCTACCCCTGGGCTAGAGGAATTGAATAAAACAGAAATAAAAGTTTAAGAAGAAGGAACATTTTTAAAAGTGCTATTCACCCCAAAAGTATCTTGGAATAACTATGACAACAAAAAACGTAGATTTGTTTAAAAATAATTATGAGAGGAAATGGGAGGAAGTGAGAAAAGATTTAAAGAAATGGAGTAAATTGAGACTTTCCTGGTTAGGGAAAATCTCAGTAATTAAAATGAGCATTCTTCCAAAGATTTTATTTCTGTTTCAAAATCTGCCTATCATTAGGAATGATAAGCCCTTTAAGAATTGGCATCAGGAGCTTTCCCGATTTCTCTGGGGAGGTAAAAAACCTAGAGTAAGGTGGAAAATTATGCAGGATAAATTAGAGAGAGGTGGATTGGCGGTGCCTAATTTGAAGTTATATTTTAAGGCTAGTTGTTTAGTATGGTTGACTGATTGGTTTCTTCTCGAAAATAAAGATTTGCTTGCACTAGAAGCAACTGGATTAAGGTTTGGATATCATGCGTATTTATTCCATGATAAAAGCAAGGTCCACAAAGAGTTTAACAATCATTACATACGAAGAACTTTATTATGGGTTTGGAATAGTTATAAAGACACGTTATGTAAGAACGTTCCTTTTTGGGCGTCTATGAACGAAGCATATTTTGGATGGGAAAGATTAGATAGAGACAGATGGATAACATATGAGCAGCTCATTAATATAGACAAACAATCAGGGAAGATAGAATTTAAGTCAAGGGAAGAAATTCTGAATGAAGGATTTACATGCGGATGGTTTCTGTACAGACAACTTAAAGAAAGATTTCTAAAAGATAAAAAGATTAAGGGTATTGGTTCCTCATTAAGGGAGTTTGAATTGATTGTTAAAGGAGAAAAACCACCTAGAATCTCCCAGTATTATGATCTTTTATTGAAACTGGATCAGGAAGAGGAAACTATTAAAAACAATATGGTGAAATGGGCTATTGATTTAAAGCAACCTATTGCGTTAGACCAATGGGAAAAGGCCTGGGTTCACCAGAAGAAATACTCTCTCTGTTACGATTTGCGAGAAAATTTCCAAAAAATGCAACACCGTTGGTACCTGACCACTGTAAAATTAGCCAAAATGCATAAAAATCTTAACAAAAAGTGTTGGAAATGCCATGATAAAGATGGGTCTTTCATACATATGTGGTGGCACTGCAGGGAGGCAAAAAACTATTGGAAGGAAATTCATAAGGTAGTAACTCAGATTTTACCAATTCAGGAACAAATAGATCCTAAAATGTATTTATTAAGTATGATAGAAGACAGAGATTTGGAAAAAACATATGGAAAGTTATTATATTATATTACTACTATAGCAAGAATAGTGTATGCTTCGAAATGGAAGAGTAATGATCAACCCAAAACTGGAGACTGGTTAAATAAACTGGTCGACTGCATAACGCTTGACAAGATTACTTTGCTTTTGAGAGGTAAATCGGTGGACGATATAAGATTGGACTGGGAGCCGCTGATAAAATTTCTAAATAATAGCGATTATAAAGGACTGGTGACAAAATTATTTTGTTAGAGCAATGTATAAAATGTGATTGCTTTTTTGGGTTTGTCTTGTTATTTTTTCATTGTACAGGAACAGGAAGATGATTATATATAATGAGCTAGATAGATAGGTGAATCTAAGCCTCTCTTCGTTTCTCAAGTCGGCACCTGTAAGATTGCAGATTAGCATATAGATAGATAAGGAAGTAGGCAGATTGAGGTCGAGGTTGAAATTATTGTTTTTTCTCACACTCACACTCAGGAAGGACTTTAGTCAGTTTCGGTTCGGGTGTGATTGATAGATATTATTGTTGAGATATATATGGAATTAGCTTACGTTGTTAGATTAAAATAGATGATAGGCAAGCAGAGATGTGGGTTTGTGAATGATTAAATGTCAGTTAGGTGTATATATGTTTGTATATGTAGTATATGTTTGTATAATGTCTATATATGTTTATATAGGTCTGTATTATTTTAATAATAAAAATTATATAAAAAAAAGTGCTATTCACCCCAAAAGGAAGAGAGGAAATGATTGCTGTATTTTCAATTTTCATTTCATCCAAATAGTCACTGATTTAAAATTTCTGAGAATTAATTGAGATAAATCTTTGGTGATGAGAATACCCAAATAATAGAACCCAGATGGTTTAAGTTGGTATTTTGAGATCAACTGAATTCATTTTCAAGCTTGAGCAGCTAATTTAAACATAATAAACTGAATTTATTAAAATTCATTCTTATGCTAGTAAACTGGTCAAAGATTTTAAGAATGTTGAGTTGCAGAGGAAAAGAGTGTAATGGGTTAGTTAAATAAATCAGCACATCATCTGCATAGAGGGATATTTTCTGATCTAGTTTATTTATAACCAGGCCTTGAATTTCTTGTTTTGATCTAATGGTGTTCACTAAAGGTTCTATTATGAGATCAAAGAAGATTGGTGAGAGGGGGCACTCCTGTTTTGTTCTTCTGTGAAGACAAGAGAAGTGGGAAGTCTTTTATATTAAGACAAACTACTGCTTTTGATTCTTTAGAAATATTTTTTTCAATCAATTTAATAACATTTTCACCAAAGTTCCTCTCTTGTAATAGATGGAACAGGAAAGACCAATTTATATGGTCAAATGTTTTAAAAGCATCAAGGGACATAAGAGTAACTGGTATTTTATTTTCATTAGAAAACTGACTATATATTTAGAACTCTATGAATAGTGTCAGGTAATTTCCATTCAGGCATACATCCACCTTCTTCCAAATTAATATATTGTATTATGAATAAATATAGTCTAGTTGCTAATATTTTTATAGTATTTTAAGGTCTTGATTTATGAGAGATATTGGATGAAAATCACTTGGTAATGAGTATTCTCCTTTGGTCTTAGGAAGTAGTACTATATGTGAGGTTTTCCAGCTCTCTGTAATTGAGCTCCATGCAAAATGCCATTAAATAATTTAACTAGGTATGGGGAGAGCTCTTCAGACAGTAGCTTATAAAAGTCAGTATTAAATCCATCAGTTCCCAGTGATTTTTGAGATTTAAGATGAGTGATGGCCTGTTTAACTTCAATTTCTGAAATTGGTCTGTTGAGATACAGTGTGTGTTTTTCCCTATGGTTTTTAGGCTAAGGGCCTCGGCAGACAGCTAATAGAGCCATCCTGGAGGCAGGGAAGAGGAGGGGCAGCCGCACGCTCGGTGCCCCTTCCTCCTCCCGAGGTTGCCCTCGGAGCCGCTGGCCCTCCACACGGCCGGCGCTCCGAGGGCAGCCTCCCACCGCAGCGTCCAGACACGCTGCAGCGGAAAAGTCAGCGAAAGTGCGCCACAAGCTTTTGCAGCGCACTTTCGCTGACTTGTGAAAGGAGCGCTATTTTAGCGCTCCTTTCAGGGTCGGTGAAGGTGCGCCACAGGATCGAGGCGTGGGGATGCCTCGGTCCTGCGGTGCACCTTCCCATGGTGGCTCTGTGCCGCCAGTCTGCTTAGGCTCTTCGAGACTGAATAAATTTGATTACTTTGGTTTTCTCCCTCTGTTTGTCAGAGTATGAGTAAAATAAGTGAAATTCATTTAATATAACATTCATATTAGATTTGATGAGCCCATTATGGTCTGTTATGGTGTAAATTAACCTTTTATTCATTTTCTTTTCAACTTGTTAGCTAACGATTTGGAACTTTTATTGTAGATAATGGGCCTTTACAGACTGCCAGAAATAATGCAGCTTGAGGCCACTTTAACTGTCCTGGTTGAGTGCTAGGGAATCATGGGAATTGTATTTTTTCTGGGACCCTGAGCCTTCTTTGTCAGAGAGCTCTGGTGCCACAATAAACTACAGTTCCCGTTATTCCTTAGCACTGAGCCAGGACAGTTAAAGTGGCCTCAAGTTGCACTATTTCTGTCAGTCTGTAAAGGCCCAATTTCTCTTTGTGAAAGTCATTGCAGTTAGACTCTTATCCATTTGCCATGTCCAAATCCAATCTTGTTAAGAAGTTGTGATAATGGAGAAGACATATTGTTCTCTTTATCTTTAATCCTATTAAATCTATCCAGGAACTCATCTAATACTATACTGGAATCTCCTCCCCCTATAATATTGCCCACTACTATTTCAATTAATGTTTGTAAAAACTCAGAAACAATAGACATCTATCTAGAGTTGGGGGCATAAAGAGTACCAAAAATGACAGGATAATGGGAAACTTTGCCCTGTAAAATAAAGAATCTTCCATTTGAATCTCTTCAGATTTTCTAAAATTAAAAACACAGTTTTTATCAAATAAAATGGCTCCACTTCTGGACTTCTCCATTCCTCCCACTGCCTATTGATACCCAAAATAGTTCTAAATTAAGTCCAAGGCTATGCCTTTGATGTGTGTCTCTTGCAAGTATAAAATGTTTGTTTTTAAAGACCTGAATTGTTGAAGAATCCTGCTTCTGTTCCCAACTGAACTTAACCTTCTGACATTATATGATACCTATTTGATATTATTAAAATTTGACAAATTTGAAGAGTGTTGAAAGGCATGACAAATAATTTTTTCTTTGCATTGAAGGCAAGGGGCATAACAAGTTGTGTTAATGAGTACTGTAATTCAGTGGGTCTAGAGGTATCTAATTGTGTACATCTGATAGTAAATGTATCAGAGATAAGTACAAGGCCAACAGGTGATATCCTAGAAGAAAGTCTTCCGCAGTAATTGTCTGTCAGCTGTCTAAATCAATTAGGTCCACAATGTTATTGACTTCTAATTGAACAGAACCATTTGTAAATAGTTTTGGTCTAATCTTTGAACTGACATTTTCAAAAAGACTGTGGGTATCCTCTGAGTTTATTATTTTAGATAGAGCCAAGTTTGGCTTAATAAAAGAACATGAATTTATGTCCGTTTCTACAGCTTGCATCCTGACTTGGGATGGAATAGCTGGTTCTGTACAAATTTTATATGTAGTTTGGAACTTAGCTTTTGTCTCATTCAAATTAGCCATTAACATATTCTTAATGGTCATGTTGAAAGTTGATGAGGGGTTTTCCTCTGTAGGGAGTAAAGGTTTAATTAACAGACTTTTAAATAGATGAGTTGTAAAAATACCCAGGGCTTCCAGTTGTAATGTCTTCTTCACCATAAACTTTGGAATAGATGGGTTAGTGAAACCAAGGAAAATTATCTTGAGTAATTTTCAGATGCAAAAAGTAGTTCCACCAAAGATAAATTTAAACTTATTTTCAGAATTTTCTTAAGGTATTTATTAGCTGTAAAAGTTGCACTCCAGCTAGGAAATTGTCCATTAAAGGGACAGACATCTACAACTACTTTAGAGGCTTGCAGAGAAAGGCAATAGTCTTTTTTCATAGGTATTGATTTATTCACCTCATTACAGTCAGGCTTAGCCTGTTAATTAGCTTTCCTTTGAGAATCTGCCACTAAATTCAGTTTAGTTTATTTGTATGTTTGATGCTTATTTGGGCTATTAGAGTTTAGTTGTTCTTGTCCCAGCACTTAAGTCAGCTGTGTCAACTTTGAAATTGAATCACCCCACTTTGAATTTTCCAAATTTCTCAAATAGGTCAATTAATCTGTTATGACCTCTCTCTGAAATAGATTTTGATGGAACTTGAACACAATTTCTCTGCAGCCATTGAATACATCATTTCCTTTACTAAATCAAATCTCCCTGCAAACAGCATTACAACCATAGGACTATTGCAATCTTTGGAAGATACACTTTGGCCTCAAACAGATGGCCCCAAAGAGCCACCATCAGGCCGATCCAAGGATGGGGTGTGCACATGACACACACTCCTGGATCACTCAGAGGCCACACTGAGGCTGCCAAATGCTGCCCAAAACCATCTGTGAAAGGAGCAGTTTCTTACCACTCCTTTTGGCGGACCATTCAAGACCATGGCAGCAGGTGCCCTCAGACACCTGATTGCCATGGTCCTGCAGCTGGAGAAGCCTCTGGCTGCTCCTACTGCCCCATCTGCTTCACCTCTTTATGTGGTTTAGAAACTCTTTAAGATTATTTTCATCATTATTCAACAATCTTTTAAATGTTTATGTCCTTCCTTTAAATGTATATATCCTTTGGTAAAATATTCAGTTGTAGTACAGTCGCCCTTCCATTCTTGTTGACTTGAGATCTGCAGTTTTGAATATTCACAGAGGGGGCGACCTCTGTTGAGATCAATGGGGTGCCCCCCACAGGTGTGTGTTTGTGCACCCCTGTGAGGGTGTACCCCATTCAAGCCTATGGAGCTTGAATATCAGTGAGTCTCCATATTTGTTGGGGGTGTGTGTCCGGAATGGATCCCCTGCGAAAACGGAAGGCCGACGGTATTTAGTTTTGACTTGTCATCATTTAGTTTTGACTTGTCATCATGGTTTTTTATCCCTGTTATCTCCCTTCATTTTTTAGAACTTTTTTTTTTGTAAAGAGGGATTTTAAATATAGTGTGATTCAGACTTTAGATCTGTATATAGTCTTACATATATTTTACTGTTGTACTGTTTTTATGCTTTTAAAATATTTTTATATTGTTTTAAATTTGCTGTCAGCTGCCTTGAGTACCTTTATCAAGAGAAAGGTGGGATATAAATAATAAAATGACAATGATTATTTAAAAAACCAAAGAAAAGGTGTGACAAAATTCCAAGGGAATAAAAACACAGCAAATATAGAAGCTGTAGATAGAATGGTTTTCAGTATCTCACTCTCTATCACAGAGAAATCCCACAGGAACTAATGGGAGCAGGAATAATTCTTATGGCGGGGGGGTCAATGTCCACATTTTGTCCTCCTCCTCCATAACTGCACCCCTGGGCTAGGATAAAAGAAAGCTATTCCAGATAAAATTTAAATTGGGTGGGGTGAATTAAAATTATTTCTGTTGAGGAGAATAGTCCTTGTGACACTTGAAACTGCTACCTTTTCTCTCTCAAGATCTCAGGAACTAATGCCAAGCAGTTATGAATCTTTTAATAACAAATTCCTTTTTGTAAAATAATATCTTTTTAACACTGTATTTTCCGGCATATAAGATGACTTTTTAACCCTGGAAAAGGGTCTCAAAAGTCGGGGGTCATCTTATACGCCAGGTAGAGGAGGAGGAGGAGGAGGAGGAAAAAGGGAGAAGGAGAAGGGAGCCAGGCGGAAGACCAAGGGAGAAGGGGAAAGGAGGCAGTTCTATAGTATGGATGCAGCCTGAATCTGCACTGCAGAAATAATGTAGTTTGACACCATGTTAACTGCCATGGCTCTATCCTATGGACTCCTAGGATCTGCAGTTTGCTTTGTGGTACCAGACAGAGCTCACTGACAGGAAAGGCTAAATATCTCACAAAACTGAAAATCCAGAATTCCATAGCCTTGAGCCAGGGCAGTTAAAGCAGTGTCAAACTGGTTTAATAAATTTCTGCAATGCAGACGCAGCCAAAGTTGATGTGTTGCTTGGGCATGGCTTCTTTAACAAATAATTCTGCACAATGTGTGTGTGTGTGTGTGTGTGTGTGACAGAGAGAGAGAACGAGAGAGAGTACCCTTGAAGATTTATCTAAAGAAGAATCAAGTTCCTTAACTTGGAGGTTATATGTGTATGTTGTGTGCCTTCAAATAATTGCTGATTTATGGTGTGCATGGGGTTTTCTTGGCAAGATTCACTCAGAGGAGGTTTGCCATTGCCTTCCCCTGAGGCTGAGAGTGTGTGACTTGTCCAAGTTCACCCAGTGGGTTTCATGGCAGAGTGGGGAATCAAACCAAGATCTCCAGAGCAGTAGTCCAACACTCAAACCACTACACCATGCTGGCTCCTATTCCCATGTACTACCTATGAAACAATTGCAGACCTTTTTTGTTGTTCTTGTGTGTCTTCAAGTCCTTTCCGAATTATGGCGACCCCAAGGCAACCTTATCATAAGGTTTTCTTGGCATGTTTCTTCAAATGGGGGTTGCCATTACCATCTTCTAAGGCTGAGAGTGTGTGACATGCCCAGGGTCACTTACTTGGCTGCAATTTGTACATACCCCAGAATGCATCACCTATATTGGCAGTCCTTCCCCCCAACACTTTCTCATTTCCCCCCACCATCTCATAGCTGGGAGATGGAAATAATTTTTAAAGCAGAATTTAAATCTGGACTATTTTTAAAAAAAGTAAGGTTCAAAACACACTGCAGAAGTAAATGCTAGGGAACATGGGAGCTGTAGTTTGCTGTATTTATAAGTGACAGTTTTCCTGCTAAGTACCTGCATGTCATAAGCATTTGAATTAAAATTATCATATTGAAATCACATCTGATTTTTTTATTTATTTTTATTTGGTGTGCATTGGAAGAGGGGGTCATCATATACGGCGATTAATTGTTAATTGAGTTAATTAGTTGAGTGTTTAAAAGGATTTTGATGTTCTTAACACATTAGGAATACATGTGTCTAGAACAATATAAAATGGTAGTTTAATTAATTGTGAATGAATTGGTTTAAGATCCTGTACAAATAAAGTTGTGGCCAAGTGTTTACAACCATAACACTGAGTTTGATGTCATTTTTGTGCCGGTGCAAATAATTGTTTTTCAAGGAAAGATATCATCTAGGTGTGGAATAGATGGAACCAGTTAGTCCACAAGTGGTAGTGGTGTTTGCCCTGAAAGAATGAGGACAATGCTTCATAAAAGCTGTTTTTCATTGTTCTCGTGGACTAGATCAGGGGTTGGCAACCTACGGCCCGTGGGCCGGGGCCAGCCCCCACCGACCCCCGACGACGATGACGGCGACGGCCACCAACCCCCGCCGCTGCCGTGCCACCACCGCATGCGCCGCGGCCACCATTTTGTTTTCCAAAATGGCGGCTGTGACTCGTTTGCGCATGCGCAGTACTATATTACGGAATTACTTAAGATGTAAAAACAATCTACTCATTATGGTATTTGGAAGTCCGTCTAGCTCCATTAAGCATTTCTATTTAAAGCAAGATTCGCTCTACTTATTAATTTATCTTTGGAAAAATCCACTCTAGGCAACTGATGTGTTTTAAAAAATTGTATTTTGCTTTTTTTAACAGTGCTGGCCAATTGGCTGTAATAAAGTTGTTGTTGTTGTACTCCTGTGTATGCGTGAACGAGCTGCGGCCGCCATTTTGGAAAACAAAATGGCGACTGTGACTCGTTTGCGCATGCACCGAGTACTGTGCATGAGCAAACGAGTTGCAGCTGCCATTTTGTTTGCCAAAATGGCGGCCGCGACTCGCTCGCACATGCGCAGTACTCTGGAAGTACTGCGCATGCACGAGCGAGCGTGTGCGCACGTGCCGCCATTTCCCTCCCCCTTGGACCGTGGAAGACCTGGAGGCCCCAGGTAAGAAAACCTTGCTGACCCCTGGACTAGATTGATCACCTTCAGGGATGTCACTAGAGGTTCAGACCACCTTGTGGATGGGGGAATCTGGCAGCTTTGGATATAACAACAAAAAGAGCCACTACCACCAGCTGAATCAAACAATACTAAAAGGACAAAACTAAAGCAATAGTAGATCCTTGTGAAAATCCTAGTGAAGATTCTCAGTTTGGAGGAAAATATTTTAGCATCCCAGAAAACAATGTTTTCATAATGAAATCAAAATGGGCAAAATTGGGCACAGACATGTTGATTTTTTTCTTTTTATGGAACATTGTTTTTGTTGTAGGCCTATCCTACAAATTTCAGTGGAATATCTGAAGTAGACACTCCCAATGGATTATGCAAAATACTATTAATAAAGAGAATCCTGTCAAGACCATGTGGCACCCTGGTCTGAAAAATGACATGGATGTGGCCACTGAGAGGAACTGGAGCAATGGTAACAGGGTTACCACAGTTCAAGTGGCAGGTGCATGAGTCAGCATTTGGTGAGCTGTGCATCATGGGAAGCCTGATGCAACATGCACAGTGGATGGGACAAACCAGGTATGTGTCATGGGAGGTCTGATGCAACAACCCTGATGCAATGGGCATTGGGATGAAACCAGCTAGGCTGTCACATGTTCCTGAGAAGACCACCTATGTATGGGAAAGAGTCAGAATTTCTGTTGTTGGTTAGTTATGGTTGGTGGTTGGAGAAGCACTTTGTTATTCTGTATAGCTGTGAGTATTCAAGACAGACATCTGGTACTCTGTTTATCTTTGTAAATATTTGCAAGATTAAAGCCCTCTCTGAGAGAAGCCTCATTGTGAAGCTATTCTTTTCTCCAAGCTGAAAGCAGCAGCTGCATGTGGGATGTTTTTGGTTTTTTTCTGTGCTGTGTGGAGCAGACTCTTCACAGAAGACCAGCTTCTGGGAATTCCTGTCTACATGCATCTACTCTGCATGTGTGTATGCTAGATCCTGCTATCTGCATACCCCAACAAATCCATACTCCTAGACACAATGAAAGGAATAGAATGCAGATGTCTTCTGCAAGGAGATATCTTACTTGTTTAGCATGGAAGAGGAGATTGTTAACTAGTCATATGCCACTGTTTTTGTAAATCTGTTTAAAAGAAGGCTGGTGCAAGGGAATATCATTAGTACACTTGAACTCTCTGTCTGTGTATGTGTGTATCTATCACATACTAGTTAGTGAGCCTGATTAGTGAACCTCCATGATTCAAAGGCAACCTACATGTGACTTTTTGGTCTTTGTGGAGGATGTGTTACACTCTACCCTCTTCTAATCACGTGGGTTAAACATTTTCAGGCTTAATTTTAAACTCCAGAGTCCATCTTTGTCCCTATATTCTTGGATCTATCCTAAATATGTGGGGATGGGGAAGGCAGGGACTCAAACCTTCTGCCTACCTGAAAACATTATCATTATGACATCTAAACCAAAGATGCACCCCTGAACATTTTCGGACTCCAACAGCATCACTTTTTCTTTCCTCTGCCTGATTGTTTTTTTAACCATCTTTGCCCGATAAAAAAAGCCAATGGGCCTCAAAACTTAGCATAATGCTTTTTGCATCTTCTGTTTGGCCTAACAAAGGTTATCACTAATATGTATTTTGGATTTTGTTTAATGGTCAGTACTGCTAATTCAGCAAAAGTCCATCATGGAAAGCATCTACCTAAAGATGTCAGTTATGATTTATCTATCTTATTTAGTTTTGATTTCACACACACATTCTTTGTTCTGATGATAATCTCTTCTGGGAAGATCCTAGTTATATTGAATTGTGAGTTAAAGACCTTTCTGATCAGGTTTATCTCTCTCCTTGAGATCTGGAGCTTGGTCCAACTACCCCATGAACAGAAAATTCAGAAGGAGCACACAATCAAAGATCTCACCCAGGATAACAGGTTGTTCACTGTACACATCTGCAAGAAAGCCATTCAAAATGTCATTGAATATGATTTACAAAGTAAAAAAAAATATATCCTGTCTATTCTATGAGAGCTGGCACTCTCCTGGTTATCTCCTCAGCTTGTTCAAAGTACTGAACTGTGGGGTTATTCGAATGGTGAAAATAATCCAGGAAGAATCTGGGGTGAATCTTTGTTATTTCACATGCATTTTGAATGCATCCAATTAAGTTGGGGGGCTGCCAAAACCCCCACTTAATCAGGAATAATAGATCTCAGGTATTTTTCCAGGTTTTTCTAAAAGATTTGCATCGTTGGATGTGTGAATAACCAACACAAATAGACCTGGGATAAACCAGGATAAAACTGCATGCTTTGAATATGCTTTGAATACATCTGCATTGTCACCTCCATCTTTGAGTGCTGGCATGTGTAAGTAATAGAACTCACAGAGATGTGCATAGATGTGGTTCCATAGTGTGAATAACAAAATCGGAATGCATGAATGCAATTATTTGTATCGTTGTGATAAAAAAATGACATCTGAGTAACCTGAGTTGAAATAATTTACTTCCTAGATACATTTCTGTCTCACTTTTCTTCCAGTGAGTTCAAGGGGCCATAGATGACCCTCTCCTCCACACGCCATTTTATCATAACAGCCCTGTGAAGTGGGCCATACTGGCCTGAAGTCATCCACTGTTTTCCATGGCTTCACAGGGACTTGAATTGATCTCTAGTTCCACATTGTAAAACTATACTTCTGTTGTGTGACTCCATGCCATCTACTTGGGATTCCTGCAAAATCTAATGTTTAGTGAGTGATTCTCAAGGGCTGTAAGAGCCACTCTGTGTCTGGAAGGGATGTCCCCAAAAGCCTCTGAACAATACGAGGGGGAGTTTGTTGATGGGCTTTTCAATAATTTTTGGAAACTTTGTATGTGACAGCTTGTTACAGCCACTACTGAAGAATGCCACAGTGGAAGGAGACTCATACAAATGTTAATGCACCATATGCGCACAACATTTCAATTCTCTGCTTAGTGGCACAATCCAAAGCACTGTTCAGAAAGCTTTGGAGCGTGCTGTTCCTAATGAAAAGATGCCAGTCTTCAGTGAAACACTTAGATGTATCTTGAAGACTAATGTTCATCGCCAGCAGCTGGAATTCAAATGCATTGCCACAATTTGATTTAAAAAAAAAAATCAGGACTGCTTTGTAAAGTATGGGCTATGTCTTGAAAAAAGACAGGATGTTACTAGTTCTCACATGGGCCTTGTAATTTTATAAAGATCTATTGAGCTTGTAATTAGTACTCTGGCTTATATTTTTATAATTCTGGTAGGCTTAGATCTAAGGCTGTATCATTAATGTAGTTTGACACTAATTTAAATGTCATGGCTCCATGCTATGGAATTCTGGGATTTATAGTTTTGTGAGCTATTTAACCTTCTCTGTCACAATAACCTACAAATTCCAGTATTTCATAGGATGGGGCCATGAGAGTTAATGCATTAACTGTGCAGTGTGGCAAAAGCCTAAATGTTGTACAGTTGGCCCTCCATTTTCTCAGGGGATCCATTCTGGACTCCCCCACAAAAACAGAGATTCATGAATATTCAAGCTCTATAGGCTTGAATGGGACACACAGGTGCACACCCTCGGGAATTCACCCCATTGTTTTAAATGGAGGTTGCCCCTCCGTGAATATATAAAACCGCAGACATGAAGTCCACAAGAATGGAAAGGCGACTGTATTTCTATTTGCTTTGGATCACAGTCAGATTTTTCAGGGAAGGCAACTGAAGCAATCACACTGAAGCGGGCGCGGGCGTAGAATCAGATGGTGCACTCCAATAGAAAGAGTAAATCAAAAGTCCCAGGCTCTGAGACTGAAGTGCTGTACCCACTTAATCTAGCGGTGCATCCTTATGAATTCATTGGGCCTTACCTCTGCAAATGCAAAAATGGGATTAATCTCAAAAGGAAACCAATGCATCCAGGTGTTTTGTGTGTCTTCCCCTCCCCAGGTGAGGCTTTCATATAATGTAACCACTTCAATCATATCATGAATTTTTCAAAACTTCCCATAAGTAGAAGCTTCTCAGAAGGAAAATATGCGGATACATAATGACTAAAAATTTCCCCACCATATTACTTTAGCCCTCAAAATGAGATATCTAGATCCAGGAATATGGAATCTTTTCCTGGCTCACAATTTATAGCACTGTGATTCTGCTTTAACAGCCATGGCTTTGGAATCCAGCAGGAGGTAGTGTTTTGGGGAGGCACTAGAACAAAATGGCTGAGAATTCTAAATGGACCTCATTAAAGTGTAATCCCAGGATTGCACAGGATATTGCCTTGACATATAAGTGGAATCATAATCATGTAGTATGAAAGGGTCTGTGGCTTACAGCCATGCCTGAGACCTGGACTTCCTCAGTGAGGGCTTCATTTCAAATTTTACATGTTCATATTTCATACTTGACAGATGCCATCTTTTGGTCAGATGCCTGGAAAATCTGAATTTGAGAAAGAGGTCATCTATTTGCTACCAAAAAATGTGCTCTGTTTGCAAGGTGGGACTCTTAGAATCACTCATCATTGTCTACTTTCACAATTAGTTCTCTGATAATTATAATGAATAAAGGCCTGCCATACTGTTCTTTCCATCATCCAGGATACTAATTTCTGACAGAGAAACAGACAGACTTCCTTATTCTATCTGAGGAAACAATGGGCCCTTGGTATCTGGTGGGGTTTGGTTCCAGGACACCCACCCATGGATACCAAACAAGTCTCATTGTATACAGTGGCGTAGTAAAATAGTGTCCCTAATATAAAATGACAAAACCAAAGCTTGGTTTTGGGTTTGTTTTTTTTTTTTAAAAAAAATGTATATATTCTGTCCATGCATGGTTGAATCTGTTGATGCAGAATCTGTGGATACAGAGGGCTGACTGTCCTACTTTGTATTTTGTGTGGCACCATTCAGCAACCTCTGGCCCTTGGGTTAATTCTACAGGTTGGCTAACTAGTAGTTGACATGGCTACAACATTGAACTCAATGAAACTACATATTTAGATGAGCCATCATGGTGCAGGTTTCATATAAAGTTTGTTCTTTCCAGTAAGCTTCAGTCCAAACATGGCTATCCATATTCAAACCAGGTAGACTTAAATTTTCAGGGCAGCTTCAGATAGAACTCACAATGGTCATACCAGGGCTATGCTAAAAGAGAACTAACTCCTACATTGGGGTTGAGCAACCTGAGGTCTGCCAGATATTCTGGGTTACCACTCCTACCACTCTAACCATTGGCCATGTTGACTGGGGCATATGAGAACTGTAAACTGCTGTAAACTTCTGGACTTGCCTGCTGTTGGCCTTGATCATGCATGATTGAAGAGTGAAGATGCAATCCATTCCCCTTGTCCAAGTGAAAGTAAAGAAAGGTGAGCAAAGGAACTCTTATTGAGGGACTTGCATGAATCACTTCTTCATGGACAAGGGAATATATGATATGCTTAAATGTCAACATAAGGAGAAATGGTGCAAACATTTGTCTAACAGGTACTCTACCTGGTTTGGATATGGTGTGAACCATACTGGAAAGAACAAACTTTATATGAAACCTGAACCATGATGGCTCAGCTAAATCTGTAGTTTCACTGAGTTCTATGCTGTGGCCATGTCAACTACTAGTTAGAATTAACCCAATGGCCAGAGGTTGCTGATTGGTGCCACACAAAATACAATGAATGTGTGGAGATCCTACCATGTGTGAATGAGAATTACAAGTAGTGGACACATACCTGAGTTTTATGATGCAAACAGGTTTCTCTTTACACTGGACCGGGAAAACTTTAGCACACTAGAGGTTATTGAACTACAGCTCCCAGAGACCCCAGCCAGCATTAGCCAGTAGTGAGAGTTGTTTGAAAGTACAGTTCATTATGTCTGGAGGGCTACAAATTGTTTCCCACATGAATATAGCCACGCTACCTAAAGACTTGAACACATAAGACAGAACAGCATCTATAAGGGAAACATATTCTGCCATTCCACCAAGCATGGTACTACTGACCTCACTGCAGGGCTATCCCATTATTACACTTGGCCAAATTAGATCACCACTTCCGTTTTCCTCAAAGTTTGTTTCCAGTAATGGTTAGCCAGATTCCTCTGGATGCTCAGAACTGAAGCATGGCACAAACACTGCAATGAGTAGGGGCCTAGACTAGATGATTTCTGATGAGCTTCCCAACTCATGATTTTGTTAAGGTGCTCAAAGGTAGCAAATTGAGTAAAATTATTGATTAAAATTATTGAATAAAATTATCCTATTCTGAAGTGAGATAACAATGCAATCCTTCTGCTACTTATAGATAACAGCTGCCTTGCATACAATTCACATTCATGCTTGTGGGAGAAAAAGTAAATAAGATTATTCCACAACAAGGATGCTGCTACTCAGCCTATATTTTATGCAATGTTTTCAGACTGCACAAAATGTTAATTTTATCAAGGCCCTGTTCTTTCTATGCTCCTATATTGGCCTCATAAGAGCAATTCCAAATGTATGCTGTACAGCAAGGTCAATAAATATTCCATACAGGTTCCTAACTAATGTTTATTTATAACTGACTCTGCTGGATATATGAATTCTTGGTTATGCACCTGCAAATTAATCAATGAGGAGGCAATCAAAATTACTCTTTAAAATTCTGGCAGCTTTTATAATGTTTAGATAGCTTTTATTTTCACTATTATGGAATACTAATTGCATTTCAAAATGTTTCCACTAAGCTGGATGGTTTTATTAATTTTGTCAAAACAAAAAATATGGTAAATGGTATTGCATGAAATGGTCACAAAAAGAAATATAATATTCTAATAGAGATAGATGTACCCCTTCATCCTACTGACACCTTGCATTAGATCACACCAAGAAAAATAAATTTGATCTTTCCTTACCTGGTAGGTCATAGTAGGATTAGGAACAGATTTTTCTATAACACAGGCACACCACTGGCCTCAGACAGGTAAGCTTCTTTATACAAAGAAGTTTTAATGCCTGCTCAACTCCATTGTTTCCCTCCTCATCTTATGTCTAGTTGGAAGTTTTTAAGCAGAATTGGCATTGGAAGGATGGTGAAGGAGGACTGGAGAAACACAGATTTTCAGTGCCAGGTTGCAGCAGTGTGTCTACAGTAAACAATACAATAAAAATGTGAGCTGAGAAAGAGCAGGATTCTGTTCTATCTGATCCTACTGTAGCTGTGTGTGCCAGCATACATAAGGGAAGGTAAATAGCAACTGCCTCCAATATCCTTTACTGAGCATGGATGAACAGAAAAACAAAGAGAAAAGGGGAAAGTAGGTATGCATGCCTCACCAGCTATTTGCAACATGTTTTTTAAAAGTATAAACCTTAACAGAGATTATGACACAGGAAATCCGTTCCTGGGTAGATGCAGGTTGTAACTGTCTAGAATGGATCTTATTGAACTGCTCTGTGCCCAGGTAGCCCATGTCCAACCTGTGCTTCTCCAGCAGCTTTTCAAGAATAAGGAAAGCCCATTAATTAAAAGCTGCTGGAGAAGCTCAGGTTGGATATGGGTTTCTTACTGCCCAAGTACCAGGCAATGCAATACGATCCATTCCAAACAGTTACAAGTTGCATCTATCCTGGCGCAGATTTCCTGCGTGATAATCTCTTAAATCTGTACTTTTACAGCACAGATGGTTCAAAATGGACATCATAAGAAAAGTAAAGGCAGGTGAAATAAATATTAGTCCCTGGATACATTTTGGAAGACCTCTTCAAGTGGTCTCTGGAAAGTTCAAAATATTTTTGTTTATATATGCAAAGCTTATCTGACCTGGTTGTTTCATTTCATATGTGTGTGTTGTTAGTTTTGACTAAAAAAATGTCTGTGTGTGTGATGTTGGGATCTATTCTTATTATTTCTATTTTGTTTCTGCTTCTGGAACCAAATTTTTTATTAAGTAGTAATGCCCAGAAACACATCTACTTTGTTAACTGAGCTATAGCTCTATATGTTTTTAGAAGAAATTCATAGTTTCTGGATCAGTTGTCTCCTTGTTAAGGAAAGTAGCAACAATGGAAGGGATGGACAAAATAAAAAAATCACAATGATTCTCCAAAATCCAAGACATGGGAACTCAACCAAGAGGGACCTTTTGGAGATAGAAGTCAGCAGGTATAGTACCTTCAAAGTTCGAACTAAAACCTGGAGTAGATTCACTATCCAAGTGACATGCATGCCATGAACCACTACTGGATCTGAACAGCATGCTGAATAAATGAAGGAATACCAGTTGCTGGGAAACAGCAGAAGAAAGCTACTGACCCTCTGTCCTGGAGGCCAGCAGCATGAGACATGATTTTGGACAGAGCCAACATGGCTCTTCTTTTGTTCTTTTTTGTTGGTTAAAATTACACTTCATTCTAATAGCACAAGACAGTTTCAGCTGGGGCCCTGATGAATATTGTAAATCTATCACCAATGTATGCTGTGAATCTGTTGTTTTGTACAAAGAGCTCCACTGTTGACTTAGAACAATTATTTACAATCATGAGCTTTGCGGACTGGAGTATTTTTAAAAATATGTCCTGAAATGCTACATGTGCTTCTGTTGTTCCTAATCTCCCCCTGCCCAATATTTAAAGGGTGCTGTCCTCTTTCAGGTATATAGTGTCCTGGAGTGTTAAACACAGGATGGGTATGTCAGAGAAAAAGCATGGTCAATGCAATCTAGGGTCCAAGAACATGAAGTTTCCAAAGCCAAGCAGGGAGTCATCCTATTCAAAGAACACGGTGAAAGTCAGAAAATGAGAGATCAGGGAATGGCACACAATGCCAAGTAGAGACAGCGGATATGTTGCCTTGAAGGAAAGAGATGGTCATGGCTGTTCTAATGTATAATCAGTATGACTGACTTAATTAACTCAGTTTTTCCTTTTTAAAGCACACCAAGGAAGGTCCTGTTCCTTTTTCTCTTTTGCTTTACTCAGAAGGATGCAGTATTTCTGACTCCTGCTTTTTAGGGTCTACATGCAATGGTCCAGGTTCTTCTTCCACAGCAGGTCTACCAGCCACGTCTGGCTTTGACTGGTTCCTGTGGTCTCCACTTTCCATCCCTCATCAAAAGAGGTCTCTTCTTCACATAGGACATGACAAGTGCTATCATACCAGTTTCCATATAACAGCTCACCTTGCATGCATGCTCACTATATTTACAATGAAATTCAGAATGCCTTATAAGGCAAGCACATCTCCTTCCCAACTACATTACAGAAATTTCAGTCAAGTCACAGGTGCCTGCTTCTCTCTTTAAGTCAACTAATCAATCTCTCTGATCTACTTGTTTACACTTTATCATGTACCACTGAACTTTCTTGCTTGTTCAAGCTAAATTGTCTCATCTATTATAATTAAAATGTGCATGAGAGTCATAAATAGAAGTAAGTTCTGAAGGATCAGATTGGAAATTCAGCAAACACTCTGAAGACAACACAAGATAAAGGAGTTGAATTTCCCAGAGGAAATATGCAGCCAGAAGATTAAAAAGAAAACAAGCTTTTTACATCTGAAAGAAACGCAAGTATGATTGTCTGTCCTACTGTATTTTACCAAGCTATTTACTTTGTGAAAGGAAGCATTGTGAATTAAAACAAAAAATATTCTCCATGGCCTTTTAGTTTGTAAATATCCTGCAAACAGGAATTATTGTAATATGTGTACTCTTTATCATGAAAATAAGAAATGCTGTAAAGGACTAAATGAAAAAGTTTGCATAACATTTCCTATGCTACTTGTCACTTAAATAATTAGTGCTAGCCTGACCTCCATGATATGCTGCTTTATTGTATTAAAAATGGCAGCTCTTTTATATTATTTGCTAGATTCTTAGTGTGCATAGGTGCCTTCAGGTCTCCTGTTGATTTCTGGCAATCCCATGAATTTCACGGGTTTTTTTTGGGCTAGGAATATTCAGAGGTGGCTTTGCCAGTTTCTAACTCTGAAAAATAGCAAACGGCACCTGGTATTTGTTGGCAGTCTCCTTTGCAAGTACTAACCAAGGCGAGTATCCAAGATCAGACAGGATCTTTAGAGTATCTAGACTCTTTATTAGGTGGTAATAATCTGAGTTGAAAGATACAGCTGAGGTCCTTTGTGATGACACTTTTCTAATGAAACATGGCTCTAGAAGGTTTTGTGTCCCAAAATTTACCAATCCCCTGTTGGGCTACATATGAATAGCAATCCACATTCAGTTTCATAAGTCACACCTTGCACACTCCAAATGTGTTGGAATGTCAGATTACTTGGCCCTCATTTGTGGGATCCATATCCAGGTTTTTAAAAATTAAATATCCTTGAGAAACATAGCTGTGCATCTGAAAATAAGCATTACTTCCTTCCCTATATTACAGCCTTTTGGCATTCAGTCAATATGTATATTAGGTTTCAAATGTTTATAATTAAGTAATCTGATTGATATATATTCTGACTGCATGACATCTCTGCACACATTGTTCATTAGATGCCTTATAAACAGTACTCTTGATGGCATAATTTGTCCTTTTCAAGACATAATTTAGAGAACTGTTGTGTCATAACTTTCCATTGTTCTAACTGAGCATTTCTTAAACTTAAAATAAATGATTAAATGTTGCAAAGTTTGTAATCAAATTTGGCTTCCAGAATGGAAATAAAAAGTCTACTTTCATTTATGTCATCAAACAAATAAAAGGTACAAGTCTCAAAAACACAAGTTGTTGGAAGAATCATGCATTGTATTCTCCTGTTCCTCTTTATACAGATAGTGATTCCCTCACTCTCATTCTATTGTGTGGCTTCACTGAATCTTAGAGGCAGTTTAACAGCTCTCTCTGAAGATTCTAAACTGCTGTTGTTGTAGCTTCTTCCTGCTATCTATAAGATGGTGGTGAGATTTATTCTCTTTACCCAAACCATCTCCAGTTAGATTAGGTTTTAGTTCGATTATTCTAGATATTTATGTAAATATTTATTAAAGCCACTATTGTTTTTTAAACTACAAACTGCATGTTTGTTGTTGCTTTTTGAGTTAGTCTTTATCCCTTAGGAAAGAATATTAAGAGTAATGTAGGGGGGAAGCAGACAGCTAAAAGCGCCGTTTTGGGGGCAGGGAAGGGGAGGGGCAGCCGCACGGTGGGCGCCCCAACCCCTTCCCCAAGTTGTCCTCGGAGCAGCCGGCCCTCCGCACGGCTGGAGCTCTGAGGATGACCTCCCACTGCAGCGTCCATACACGCTGCAGTGGAAGAGTCGCCGAAGGTGCGCCGGCAGCCTTTTGCAGCGCACCTTTGCCGACTTGTGGAAGGAGCGCTAATTTAGCGTTCCTTCCAGGGGTGGTGAAGCTGCACCGCAGGGCCGAGGTGTGGGGATACCTCGGCCCCGTGGCGCAGCTTCCTGGGGCGGCCCATGGCTGCCCGTCTGCTTACCCCTTTAGTCAGGCTCACACTTCTGTTGTTCTGCTAATGAAAGCTAGACTCTAACAAGTTTAACTTTCATACTTGTGTATTTCTGTTTCCTTTAAAAGAGTTAACACCCTGGGAAACTAAAATTGCACCCCACACAAGTCATGTCTAATTCTTATAAAACCAGGATGGATATAGAGTTAGACAATTAGCCAACTCATAACTTTGATCTCCAGTGGAAAGCCTCAGCTTCTCATCACTATGCAATTCCTTAAGTGAAGCATATAAAAAATGCCTATTGCAACATTTTTAAAATATGGTAACTGCTACTCAAGCTGTTTCTCAATGAATGGGAGCTGTGTTAGAAAATCAAATTGTTAAGAGTATAATAAGATAGACAGAATCGGACGAAAGATCAAGAAATAGATAATGTGGTATTTGGATATAATACACAAAGCTAGATTTGTAATAATCTGCCAGGGATACAATGACAAACAATTCAGGAATTGAGTATCAGATAAACAATAAGCAATGTAAGAAGGATAATGGCTGAAAAAGGAAACAGCAAGTTTTTCTTTTTATGTGGATTGCATGTTGTATTGTTATATTATTAGTGTATTGTTTAGTCTTTTTGATGTAATAGTATACATGAGATTGAATGTAAGTATGTATGTATGTATACAATGTATTTATTTATGTAAAAAAAGCAATTAATAATAATAATAATAATAATAATAGAAAATTGTTGACTCATGTTTAGTCTGGCATCTACCACTGCATTTCATTCTTCAGTTGTTTATCACATGAGGCTTGACAAGTGGAATTAGAGCAGGATAGTTGCATCTGTGGCCATACCTTATCACACAACTGTCCAATAGCTGGTTCATAGTCCATCTGTTGCTTAAACACTTCTCATTGACGGGCAAAATCCATCAATCCCTTCCAATCGCACTGCTTTTCTATTATTGATGCACATGTGAGAAGTTCCTCCCGAAGCAATTCCAATACGCAGGCAGCCAAATTGTGTGAATGGACATGATTATGCTCCTGTCCACCTCCTTGCTGTTATCAAGTGGGCTGTTTTTCTTTTTTTCAAATTTCTTTTCTTTTCTTTTCTCTCTCTTTCTTTTTCTTTTTTTATTTAATAGATTGCTATGATTATGCTATTGCACTAAAAATAAAAATAAATAAAAATAAATACAGACCAAAAGGTATGCTGGGAAGGCCATGGGACAGGGAGGTGCAGCTCTGGAAGCTGGCATGCAGAAGACATAGGTCAGGATAGAAGCAGCACCATAGCGATTTGGAAGAGCTGTGTTATAACGTCTGCCTTCAACCTGATATGTTTGCATTTTCTAGATTAACACAATTGTGATGCTTTATGAGCCTGGTGTGATAAATTCCTTCTTCTTTTAAAACATCACACTTCTGATTTTTCACTTTTAAATTTGTCCCTGTCTCCTAATATTATTTCAAAACAGTCTGTTTGTACCTATCTTCTAAAATAATAGTTTTTGAAAACATGTGATTTAATTGGCAAAATAGATCCCTACAGTGTGTGTATGGTATATGTATGTATGGTGTGAAGCAATCTGATGAGTATATTAGAAGTCTAGAATTTGAAAAGATTTCATGTTAGTCAATAACGTCATTGATTTTGGACATAGGAAAGCACATCTATGGACCATTACCAGAAGAGACTCAAAAGAACCACATGCATTGTGTATTTGTACACATGTATGCTGTGAAACACCAGGAACATAAACCATAGATAGAAATTGTCTCATTAAATACATCTACAAATATTCATAGAAAGAAATACATGTTGATATTAAAAGAGTCATTAACAAAGATCAAGGACATTTTATGCTCCTTGGAAACAACTTCATAAATTTTAGTAGCTTACGTGCATAATTCTACTTACTACAACTGATATGTACCAAAATGGGGACATAGTGTCATCCTAAAAGCCATGTTTGTCACTGATATCAAGTCTGACAAATGAGCATGGGGTAGTATTATTAGGCTATTTTCCATTTAAACTCCTACCTTTTCTTTTATCGCCAGCATGCAGGTTTCTGCAAGAAGTTGTTGCTACTCCAAGACTAATTAAATCAGTGTGAGGAAAGACATCAAAGCTCGGGTAGAAGTCATTGTTCTTTTTAAACCAGAAAAGAATTCTTGGAATGGGTTGAAATTCCTTTTCACAGATGGTTTGCTTATGGCTAAAAATGCAACAGTAGGGTCTTAGAAAACATATCCACTGGTGTTTTTATATAGACATAATTTCTTAGCTAAGGATACCCAAATTAAACTGGCATATAAGGAGAATCAAGGGTGGTTCTTTTGCAACATTCAAGGTACCAGCAAAGGAGAGCAGTATTCCTTAATTCTCACTGCAACACAGTCTGTTTGCTCAAAAGTTTAATAGGGATTTTCCCCAGATAAATAGGCATTCACACTGCAGCAATAATGCAGTTTGATACCACTTTAACTGTCATGACTCCATCCTGTGGAATCCTGGGATTTTTTATTTTATTTGGTGAGGCACTAGATCTCTCTTACAGACCAGGGTGAATACCTCACCAAACTACAAATCCCAGGATTCCATATGGTGGAGCCAGGACAGTTAAAGTGATGTCTGCTTTATTTCTGTGGTGTGGCAGATCTCAGGCATCCAACAGCTACAGCTGTGTTCAGCTGCTCAGAAATAGTATGATTCAACTTAAAAGTTTCAGTCTTTTAAACATCTTATGTCAGTCACTAGAAAAATTGATTTCTCAAAACTTGAATGAGGCGAAGGTACACAGGGTGACTCACCACCTGATATCACCTAAGTTCCACTTCATCACAATCCTTTTGGGATTAAATCAAGGTGGAAATTGTACCTCCTCCCAGATGTCCCATGACTGTAACTCCCAGCATTCCTCATCATTGGCTCAGCTGGCCAGGGCAGTTTGGTACTGCATTCAACAGCATCTGAAGAGCAACAGAATTCCAATAGTCTATTCTTGCATAGAACAGACACTGAAATTAACCCTAGTCTCATTAATTTTAGTGTGTCTAGTCTAGCAAAGAATAACATTGGATTCCGCCCTACATTATTATGTCTGAACATACATTTTCTACAACATTTTTTTTTTAAAAAAACTCACTTCTTATGTAAAATGCAAAATGCTGCAAAATCAGCAAGGATCTCATAATAGTGCATCTTCAAGAAGAATCCCTATCTTTTGTTTCTGTTCAAATAACAAACTTGGTTGAAGGTGTCCTTGTAATACAACATGGTCAAATTCAAGTACCTTTTCTAGATTGCAGTGATTTTCTATTACCATCAATCAGTGCAACGCATACTAATTAAGTACTTCATTATGCTCTTGCATGATTTATTAGGTCTTCCTTCATTAATGTATTTGATCAGGAAAGTAATTAAACAATGAACAGTGGCAGCAACACATACTTTCCATTAATTATTAAAAGAAGGTTTCCTAGAATAAAAAAATGTGATAATTAATATAAACACTGTCATAAGTTTCACTTGACGTCAAATTATTTGAACCTCTAGGAGAGCTAATCCTCTGATTTACCATAAATACACTGCACAAGACAGCATTAAAATGAACTAGGCTATGTTTGTTCCCTGCATTGACACTTGAAATAATTTAATAGACTGCAGAAAGAGGGGTTTTTTAAGAACAGAAGTGCAGGACATTTCTATTTTCAAAAGACATGCCTGTTTTTTCTTCTAGGAGTTAAACCCATGTTCTACAGACACGTCTATGGTAGGAAAGGTCAGCAAATATATATGATGTGTGTAACTTAAAGCATTATGGCTTCACTTGCGGGAAAATTCAGTATGTTTTAATTGTGCTTAGTTTAATATCTTTTTTAAAGGGGGTGGGTATTGGTTTTAGGATTTATACTATGTATTTTACTGTTGTTAGCTGCCCCGATTGTGTTCAGAGGGGCGGGATATAAATAAATTATTATTATTATTATTATTATTATTATTATTATTATTATCCACTCTACAGACTTGTAGTCCAATCATGTGCAATGTTTCTTGCAAGTGGAAAATTGGACTTACTCCCATGTAGGTATTAAATAAGATTCCAGCCTTACATTTCAGTATTAAACATCCTGTCCTGGGAGTATACCTCACTGAACACAGGTGAAGTTATCCCTAAATAAATGTATATTAAAATGGCTTGTCCAACTGGTTTAAAAGCCATTGCCTTTTACAATGTATATCCATGAACTGTACTTTACTAGTTTCCCTTTCACACTACACAATTATAGCACTATGATGCCACTTTAGTTGGCATGGCTGCATCCTGTGAAATCCTGGGGCTTGTAGTTCAATGAGACACTAAAATTCTGTGGCTGAGAATCCTAAATACCTCTCCCTAAATTGCAAACCCCCAAAGATGATTATTTATTATTATTATTATTATTATTATTATTTATATCCCGCCCTTTGGGGACCCAATCAGGGCGGCTTACAACAATAAAACCATACAATATATCCCAAAACATAATCCCTCCCATCCTTAAAACAGTATTAAATCAATGAAAAATTAAAATGACAAATTCGAACAATTAAAAAAATAAAAACATTACAAGCAAAAGATTGGTCCAAGGCAATATTCTTCATCCATCAGTAGATGGGGCCACGCAAAGATCATTGGGAGTGGGAGTACCTGAGACAGGGATAATCAATCTGGAAAGGCCTGCTGGAAGAGATCCGTCTTGACAGCCTTTTTAAAGCTGTCTAATGATGTTAACTGATGGATCTCATCCAGCAGGCCATTCCAGAGTTTGGGGGCGACAACTGAAAAAGCCCTCTGGGAGGTAGCCCCAAGCTTCGATTTCTGAGGCTGCAGCAAATTCCTCCCACAGGAACAGAGAGCGCGGGGAGGATTGTATGGGAGGAGGCGTTTCCTGAGATAGCTTGGACCCAAGCCATTTAGCGCTTTAAAGGTAATAACCAACACCTTGTACTGGGCCCGGAAGCTGATAGGCAGCCAATGGAGGGACTTCAAAACCGGAGTAATGTAGTCCCACCTAGATGTTCCCGAGACAAGCCTGGCTGCCATATTTTGTACCAGCTGTAATTTCCGAACCAAGCACAAGGGTAGCCCCATGTAGAGCGCATTACAGAAATCAAGGCATGAGGTTACCAGCGCGTGCACAACAGTCTCGAGATCCCTTACTTCCAGAAAAGGGTGTAGCTGGCATATCAGCCGAAGGTGATAACAGGCGGTCCTGACAGTCGCATTTACCTGATTTGTCATCAGGAGCGACAAGTCAAGGAGCACCCCCAGACTGCGAACACAGTCACTGGAGGAGAGTGTGACGCCATCTAGGACTGGAGGTTGCAACCCAATTCTTGGTTTCGGGGCCGCTACCGTGGATTCTTGTCTGGATTCAGTGTCAATCTGTTTTTCCTCATCCAACCCATTACCGCTCAAAGACATTCATTGAGAGAGGAGATGCCATTGGAATTTGAGGCCGACGAACGAGACAGGGAGAAATAGATTTAGGTGTCATCAGCGTACTGATAACACCCAGCACCATAACTCCATATAATCTCACCCAGCGGCTTCATATAGATGTTAAACAACATCGGAGACAAGATAGCCCCTTGAGGGACCCCACAAGTGAGCTCCCTCTTGCTAGAGCTACTATCCCCGAGCAGCACCCTCTGGGACCTACCCGAGAAGAACACCGATCTTACCAGGGCTTGCAAAGCAGTGCCCCCGATACCTAACCCCTTCAGGCGGTCCAAGAGGATGCTGTGATCTATCGTGTCAAAAGCTGCTGAGAGGTCTAGGAGCACCAACAGGGTCACACTACCCCTGTCGATGCTCAGACGCAGATCGTCGGTCAAGGCAACCATGGCAGTCTCAACCCCAAAGCCTGTCCTGAAGCCGGTTTGAAATGGGTCTAGATAATCGGTTTCATCCAAGACAGCTTGGAGCTGAAGAGCAACCGCCCTCTCGATTAGCTTGCTCAAAAATGGCAACAAAGAAACAGGCCTGTAGTTACTCATATCCAGGGGGTCCAGGGAAGGTTTTTTCAGAAGCGGCCTAACAGCCGCCTCCTTTAAACAAGAAGGAACATGTCCTTCCCTAAAGGATGCATTGATGATATCCGTGAGGAATCTCCTCAATGCATCCCCCCCCCCCGGACGGCCAGCCATGATGGGCAAGGGTCGAGAGGGCAGGTTGTCTTCCTCACCTTACCAAGCAGCTTGTCCACGTCCTCGGTACTCACAGATTGCAGATGATCCAGGATAACTTCATCGATGGAGTCGCTGGACGCCTCGCCTATAGATTCTGTCAGAACAGTGGCATCTAAGTCGGCTCTTATCTGAGAGAGGTCCCCCCCAGCGGCAGCGGACCATCTTTAGGGCCTCCCTCGGGCCCCAGCGAGCCTTGCCTGGCCCCGGTGAGCGGCGCGAGGAGGATGAGGAGGGCGGGACCATCTGGGCGTATAAAGGCCCCAACGAGCCCTTCCTCACCCCCCCCCCCACCAGCGGCAGCGGACCATCTTTAGGGCCTCCCTCGGGCCCCAGCGAGCCTTGTCTGGCCACGGTGAGCGGTGTGAGGAGGACAAGGAGGGCAGGACCATCTGGGCGTATAAAGGCCCCAACGAGCCCTTCCTCACCCCCCCCCCCAGCGGCAGCGGACCATCTTTAGGGACTCCCTCAGGCCCCAGCGAGCCTTGCCTGGCCCCGGTGAGCAGCGCAAGGAGGACTCAAGATTTGGGCCCTTTTGGCCCTAGCTTACCTGGCCTTGTATACCTGGCCTTTGAGGCGTGCGGCGGCGGTGAGTGGGGAGAGACCATCTGGGCCCTTGAAGGCCCCAACGCTCCCTAGCAGGCCGGCGCAGCACGGAAGGAGGAGGAGGAAGACAGGACGAACTGGCCTTGGAAAGGCCCTCTGAGCCTACCTCCCACCAAAGGCGTGTGACGACAGCAGCGCAGCCCGAGAGAGGGGAGTGAGCCATCATCTGGGCCTCTGAAGGCCCCAGTACTCCCTGACTGGCCGGTGTGGTGCAGAGGAGGCGAGATTAGTTGGCCTTGAAGCCCCATCCCCCCTATTTATCATCGTAGGCCAGATTTAGATGGCCTTGGGGGATTACCCTCCCCCTGCAATTTCTGTGCTATTCATGCAGCCGCTGTCGGGTTTAAGGTCTGGAATCGGCTGGCCATTTATCTCCTCCCTCATGGATTGGAGCTGACCATGGTCTGGGAGCGGGGATTCAGATTGTGCGGGGGCAGGGAAGGTATGGCGGTAACAGAGTCAACAAATGTTACAAAAGAAGGAGGGATCGATGCTTAATATCCATCCCTCCTTCAGTTGGCTCTGTTTCCCGAGATAACTTGGAGAGTGCTCCAACCATTCCACTGACCCTCAACCTGCTCCTCTGCAATGCCAGGTCGGTTAAAAATAAAACACATATCATCCACGACCTCTTGGTGGATGAGGCGGCCGACCTGGCATGCTTCACTGAGACCTGGCTGGGGGATGCCAGCTCCGTGATCTGGACGCAGGCACTCCCAGCTGGGTACTCAGTTAGTGAGCAGGTGAGGGAAAGTGGGCGGGGGGTGGTATAGCCTTGGTTTATAAGAACACCTTAACCGTGATCAGAAAACCTATCCGGAAAACGACTCACATCGTATGTACCTTAGCCTGAAGACCAGGGATAGTTTAGGGATCCTGTTGGTATACCGGCCACCCCATTGCCTAACAGACTTCCTAACCGAGCTAACCGCCCTGGTTTCTGAGTTGCTGCTGGAATCGCCCAGACTTTTGGTTCTGGGAGATTTCAACATCCCACTCGAAACCAGTTTGCAAGATTTAACTGGAGCGGTTCAGGAGTTCATGGATACCATGACTAACATGGGCCTATCCCAATTGGTCAACGGGCCCACACATTGTGCTGGTCATACCCTCGATGCGGTCTTTAGTACGGAACAGGAGTATCCGTGGGCGAAAGTTAAGGAAACCTCCGCCCTGTCATGGACGGATCATTTTCTGATCAGGGTAGAACTAAAGGCTACTACCCACCCTCCCGGGGGTGGCAGACCTATTAGAACGGTCCACCCTCGAAGGCTAATGGAACCTATTGGTTTCCAGAAAGCCTTAGAGGGTTTAATGGTTGGCAACGCTGGTGATTCTGTCAAAGCCCTGGTGGACACTTGGAACACCGACCTCACCAAGGCTATTAACACAATCGCTCCCAAGCGACCTTTCCAGCCCACTTTGAATCGTAAGCCCTGGTATACAGAGGAGCTTAGGAGGATGAAGCGAGCTGGACAACGACTAGAGTGCGAATGGCGGAAGACTCGTCTCTCATCTGACAGAACTCGCCTTAGGAAACATCTTGATTCCTACAGGGAGGCTTTGCATGCAGCGCGGAAATCTTTCTGTTCTGCACGCATTGCGTCTGCAGAGTCCCGCCTGGCAGAGCTGTTTAGGGTGGGGGGGAGTTGACGAAGGTTCCTCCTGCACCGAATCCCCTACTTAACACGACTACAGCCTGCTGCGAGGCCTTTAATATCCACTTTGCAGATAAAATCTCTCAGATAAGAGCCGACTTAGACACCATTGTTTTGGCAGAATCCGTAGACGAGGCATCCAGGAACTCCGTTGATGGCACTTCACTGGATCAATTACAATCTGTGAGTACCGATGACGTGGACAAGTTGCTTGGAATGGTGAGGAAGACGACTTGACCCCTCGATCCATGTCCATCTTGGCTGGTCGTCCAGGGGGGAGATGCGTTGAAGGTGTTCCTCCGGGACACAATCAATGCATCATTCAGGGAAGGCAAAGTACCATCTTGTTTAAAGGAGGCGGCGGTTAAGCCACTCCTGAAAAAGCCTTTCCTGGATCCCCTGGACAGAAACAACTATAGACCAGTCTCCTTACTCCCTTTTTTGAGTAAGGTGATCGAGAGGGCAGTTGCTTCCCAACTCCAAGCAGTCTTGGATGAAACCGATTATCTTGACCCATTTCAAACTGGCTTTAGGACAGGATTTGGGGTTGAGACTGCCATAGTTGCTCTGACCGATGACCTCCGCCTGAGTATTGACAGGGGTAGTGTGACCCTGCTAGTGCTCTTGGATCTCTCTGCAGCCTTTGACACTATAGATCATGCCATCCTCTTAGATCGCCTGAGAGAGTTAGGATTCGGAGGCACTGCTCTGCAGTGGTTCTGTTCCTTCCTCTCGGGCAGATCTCAGAGGGCGAGGCTCGGGGACAGTTGCTCATCCAAAATTGAGCTTAATTGTGGCGTCCCTCAGGGCGCCATCCTGTCCCCGATGCTGTTTAATATTTACATGAAACCGCTGGGGGAGATCATTCGGAGGCATGGAGCGCGGTGTCTTCAGTATGCTGATGACACCCAGATATATCTCTCCATGACTAGATCATCGTCTCAGACTTCAGATGGCATCTCACCTCTTAATGACTGTCTAAGAGCGGTAATGGGTTGGATGAGGAAAAACAGACTGAAGTTGAATCCAGACAAAACGGAGGTACTTGCAGTCACAGGCCCGAAACCAGGTCTGGGAATACAGTCTCCAGTCCTGGACGGGGTCACACTCTCCGTAAAGGACTGTGTTCGCAGTTTGGGGGTGCTCCTTGATTCATCGCTTCACATGACTAGTCAGGTGAATGTGGTGGTCAGGAGTGCCTGTTATCAGCTTCGGCTGATATGCCAACTGCGCCCTTATCTGGATATGAGGGATCTGGAAACTGTGGTACACGCCCTGGTAACCTCACGTCTGGATTTCTGCAATGCACTCTACATGGGGCTACCCTTGTGCCTAACCCGGAAACTTCAACTGGTACAGAATATGGCAGCCAGGGTAATTACTGGTAGATCACCGAGGGAGCACATAACACCGGTGTTTAAATCCCTCCACTGGCTGCCAATTAGTTTCCGGGCACAGTACAAGGTGTTGGTTTTGACCTTTAAAGCCCTACATGGCTTGGGTCCATCTTATCTTAGGGACCGCCTCTCCCCGTATGATCCCCCCCGCGCCCTGCGGTCCTCTGGGAGGAATCTGTTACAGCCAATAAAAATTAGACTCTCCCAGACCTCCCAGAGGGCCTTTTCTGCTACCGCTCCCAGACTATGGAATGGCCTGCTGGACGAGATCCGTCTGATAACCACTCTTGCTGCCTTTAAGAAGGCAGTAAAGACGGATCTCTTCCGGCAGGCCTTCCCAGAATAATATAGTCCGCTGGGAGGGACAACTTGCTCATTGGCCTACTGACTCCGAAGTGTGTTTTTAATTCAATTTTGTGCTGTTTTAATATCTTCTGGTTTAATCTTGTTTTAAGGGGTGGGTGGAGGGATCATGTTTGGAGGGAATGCTTTTAACTGTGCTGTTTTAAAATGCTGTAACCCGCCCCGATTGCCTAGCAGAGGGGCAGGCTATAAATAAAACTTATTATTATTATTATTTTATCTGCAAAGAAGTTGTTAAATGCGTCACAGCAAGCTGTTGTCGGGTTAAGTAGGGGATTTGGCACAGGGGACACCTGTGTCATTTCCCTCACCACCCTAAACAGCTCTGCTGGACGGGACTCTGCAGACGCAATACGTGCAGAGGAGAAGACTCTCCTCGCTGCAAGTATTGCCTCCCAATAGGAAAGAAGAAAGTTCCTATGGTGAGTTCTGTCAGATAAGACTCGAGTCTTCCGTCACTTGCGCTCTAGTCGTTGACCAAACTGCTTCATCCTCCTAAGCTCTGGTGTATACCATGGCCTACGATTTGACGCGGATTGGCAAGGACGCTTGGGAGCGATCGTGTCGATAGCCCTGGTAAGATCGGTGTTCCAAGTGTTCACCAGAGCATCAACAGGGTCAACGGCATTCCCAACCATTGAACCCTCTAAGGCTTTCTGGAATCCTATTGGATCCATTAGCCTTTGAGGGCGGACCATTCTAATGGGTCCACCACCCCCGGTGGGGCAGATGTTGGCTCTAAGTTCCATCTTGACTAGGAAATGATCCATCCATGACAATGCGGAGGTACTTACAACCTCCGCCCACGGATATTCCTGTTCCGTACTGAAGACCGCATCAAGTGTATGACCTGCACAATGTGTGGGCCCAAGGACCAATTTGGATAGGCCCATGTTTGTCATGGTCTCCATGAACTCCTGAGCTGCACCTGTTAAGCTGGTCTCGAGCAGGATGTTGAAGTCCCCCAGGACTAAAAGTCTGGGAGTCTCCAACAGCAGCTCAGAGACCAGTTGTGTCAGCTCAGTCAGGGAGTCTGCTAGACAACGGGGTGGCCGGTAGACTAGCAAAATCCCCAAACTATCCCTGGTCCTCAGGCTTAGGTACATACACTCGAAATGGACTGTGTTCCGGACAGGTATCCTGGTCAAGGTCAAGCTGTTCTTATGAACTAGAGCCACTCCGTCCCCCCACCCACTTCCCCTCACCTGCTCACTGACAGAGTACCCGGCTGGAAGGGCCTGCACCCATGTGACAGCGTCGTCCTCTCCCAGCCAGGTCTCTGTGAAGCAAGCCAAATCAGCATCTTCATCCATGAGGAGATCATGGATGATATGTGTTTTGTTCTTGACCAACCTGGCATTGCAGAGGAGCAGAGTGAGGTTTTGTGGAATGGTTGGTCTGCTCTCCAAACCATTCTGGGAAACAGAAGGAACTGAAGGCGGGATAGCTTTCAAACAGCGATCCCGTCTTCTTTTGTAACATATATTCCCTCTGTTGCAACCATACCTCCCGTTCCCCTGCACAACTCCGATAGCCACCCCTACCACATTCCCAGCTTCAGGCAGAGTGATAAAACTCAAGGCCACTGGAAAACTGAGGTAACTGGGGCATAGAATATTCTAGCCTCATAACTTAATAGTTATGATGGCAAATAACAAATGGTAAACCCTGAGACTAGATGTTATACAACCCAGCCCCTCATCAGGTCTTAAACTAAAGGGCAGGGCACATAATCTTGGCTGAGAAATCCCCTGCTTCTCCTCTGCCAAGGGCTATTAGCAAAATGTTGGCCCCATCCAGTCCGCCTCCAGTTCCCAGTCACTTGTGCTGCGCTTCTGGCTGGTGTTCCTGGGGCCTACTTAAGTAGTCCTCCCTTGGGCCAGGAGCGAGGGCCACCACAGATACTGTGGAGCCAGGGGAGATGGTCACAGGAGGCAGTAGGGGGAACAATCCTGGCTAGCGTTGGCCTCCATTTCTCCACTGCCACTGCAGTAGCAGTTGTCATTATAATTAAAGTGGAATAATAGTGCTATAATTTGGAATGTGAAATAGTCCTTAGAGAAGAGTCTAACAAGAGCAGCTTAGGGCCTAAGCAGACTGGCGGCATGGGGCCGGCGTGAGAAGGTGTGCCACGGGACCGAGGCATCCCCACACCTCGATCCTGCGGCGCACCTTCGCCGTCCCTGAAAGGAGCGCTAAAATAGCGCTCCTTTCACAAGTCAGCGAAAGTGCGCCGCAAAAGCTTGCGGCGCACTTTCGCTGACTTTTCCACCGCAGCGTGTCCGGACGCTGCAGTGGGAGGTTGCCTTTGGAGGGCCGGCCGTGCGGAGGGCCGGCGGCTCCGAGGGCAACCTCGGGAGGAGGAAGGGGCGCTGAGCGTGCAGCTGCCCCTCCTCTTCCCTGCCTCCAGGATGGCTCTATTAGCCGTCTGCCGAGGCCCTTAGACTCTCTCCAAACTGTAGTTCCCAGAATGCTTTGTAGGAAGCCATGATGCTTAAAATAACATTATTTATATGATTTCAACCAAAGCAAAAATCTGATTGGGGACATCTGTGATAAGTAAGACTCAGGGACTCCTGCAAACAAGGGTGAGAACTGTGTGGCCCTCAAACTGCAGGGAGTCTTTTGTGCAGCTCTAAGTCTCCTCCTGACCCTAATTGTCCTGCAGCATTTGTGTTGCTTTAAAATCTAGTAATTATGTTTCCAGAGATCTCAAGGATGTGCAAACTGAGTTGCTATCCTGCACTTCATTCCTACCCATTCTGCCAGCATCTCAAAAAGATCTAAAACAGCAGTTTTATAAATTGGAAGTGAAAGTTCAGCAGGTATATTCCTGGGCATTACTTCTTTAACAGAAATTTTGGTACCAGAGGCAGAAATAACATGGAAAGAATAGAGATAGGTTTCTATACCACAAAAAAGAACAACAGGTTAACATGTTTCAGAAACATTTATATTCAAAATTAACAATATACACATGTGAAATTAAACAACCAGGAACCTTTTTGCATGAGAAAAGAAAGCCAAAACAGAGTGGGAGAGCAGCGGCTTTCTCCATGCCTCTCCGCATGATGTTGTAGCACTTCCATTCTCTTCCTGAGGGAGATAGCCATAAAAGCATGCCTTTTGTTGCACTAGAAAAATCTGAATCCTAAAACCTAAAGGTTTTCCCAGTGTTGTTACCATGGAAAAACTTTTAGGTTTTAGGATTCAGATTTTTCTAGTGCAACGAAAGGCATGCTTTTATGACTAACAGCATGGAGGCTTTCTGAGAAATTCAGTTTTCTCTGCTAACAAAGATGCTTGTAGCCTCATAAAGGATTCAAGACAAACTGGTTCTCAAAAGCAGAAGCTTTTTGTCCTGCAAATGGAATTTAAAGTTTATTTCCTGGACTTTAACATTTCCCAGTACTCACATGGCCAGGAGGAGGCGGGGCCTGTCTGCATGAATACCTCTCCATACCATCTGAACTGAGAACCCTCACCACAACATTTTGACAATAAGCAGGCCTATGACTAACATTGTCATTTTTTTCTTTTTCCAGTATGATTTTTAACACCTTTACCTGATGAAGAAACCAGTGGTGCTTTGAAAGCTTGTGATGTGCATCTTTTGCATCTTGGTTGCTCCACTAAAGGTATCACTGTTTTGTGCATTTTTGATGTTATTGTACTTTACCAACAATATGTGTTTTTTCCAACTGTTTCACTGTCCATTCAGTACTGATGCTGGTAAAATAATCTTCCAGGTAGACACTAGAAAAGAAGGAAAATGGGATTGGTGGGATTAGAAGATTTTTGTAAAAAGTAGCTTCGCTGTTAGAGGCTTTGTTTGGCTAAGGTATGGAGTTTTTCAGTTGCTGTGAGCTGCCTCGATTGCATGACAGAGGGGCGGGATATAAATAAAACTTATTATTATTATTATTATTATTATTATTATTATTATTATGTCTGTACAAGACCTGCCACTTCCAGATCAGCAAAAAGCACACCTTGCCAGCTTTGGTGTTCCATGAGAGCAGAAACAGGATGCAGCTGCTCATCCCTTGTCTAACAATTTTCTGTCTACTGATCATTGAACTACACACCCTATGAAAGAAAAGATGGGTAAAGATAACACTGCTACTATATACTTATATACTTTGGATGAGATTCTCTAGTTCAGGAGCTCACTCATCTCTGTGCCAGGAGAAATATTTGTAAAGTATCCTGCAAATCCACACAGCTTTGTCATTACAAAATCATATGGTGTGTAGTTCCTATTGGATTTACCTAGGCAAAACGATGACAGAAAATAGATGATGGACTGCATACTTGAATGCTTCTCTATATTACAAAGACTTCCTTGAAAACAGAAAATCAGATTGCTAGGAAAAAGATGTGTTCCTCTAGCAGTAGGATGCCTAAGTTGAATGTTGAAATTCAAAGGTGTTCCATATATTGAATTATAATATGGAACATAACCATTTATTTCTTCATAAATGGTTATGTTCCATATTATAATTCAATATATGGCTTTTTTTACCAGGTTACAACTTCTTAGAAAATAAAGTATTAAACTATTAATTTTGTGGGGCACAGAATCCCAGAGAATACAATGGTTTCTGAGCTGTAGGTCCTGTTATCAAATATAAATTCACATTCAGTTCACCTTTAACTATTTCATAGGAAAATAATCTATCAATATTTATGGTTTTCATGAAATAATTTAAAGAACATTATTGATGTCATATATTGAAATCTTATAAGCCACACACAGAGAGTACAAAAGCAAAATTGCTGAGAGTTTTTTTTTTTAAAAAAATCCTCCCATCTTTGTATGTCAGCAAAGCACATGTGCTTACATGTTCTGATGGCTCTGTCAGCATCTGATCAAAATCTCTCTGTATTTTTTAAAAGTTATATCAAGGATGTAGTAAATGCATTCCATGGGTTACAAGTATGACCCAAGACCATTACTGTGATATGATGGAAGCCCAACCCCACAGAATTTTTCTCAACCAATTGCTGCAAGCTAGGATTATTTGGTTGCCTACTTTTAAGGGCTGGGAATAAACCTATGAAGTACAGAATGTAACCTAGTGTAATCCTGTAAGTATAGTTTATAGCAGGGGTAGGCAACCTTTTTGAGCCGGGGGCCGGGTTGCTGTCCCTCAGACAACTGGGGGCCGAAGCACCCAAAATAAATAAATAAATAAATAAATAAAATATTTTTAAAAAAATAAAAAAATATGCATGCACACTCTCTCAGCCCCAGAAAAGCCATGGCAAACCCCCTTGAGATTTTGCCAAGAAAACCCCAAGAACAAGTAATAACAACAATAATCAATATCATCATGGGGGGGCGGTGGCAGCGGCGGCAGTGGCAGGACTGGCCTGGGGCCGGTCCAAAGGCCTCGGGGGGGGGGGGGCGCATCCGGCCCCCGGGCCTTAGGTTGCCTACCCCTGGTTTATAGGATATTAAATATAATGTAGAAAGCTAAGATGTATTAGAATGTGTGTGTATGTACAACTGAGAACCAAGCTGTAGCTTAAGTCTACACAAAATGCTTACAAGAATGTAAACAAGATAAGGGATGGCCATGTTAGTACTTCTCACAACACTGTGACATTTGAGCAGATGTGATCAAAAATAACCTCCTGGCAGATGTAATAGCTGATGTGCTTAAGATGGCCAGCAGCCAAAGACTCCAAGTGTACTGAAAGTTAAGTCATATCTTAAGACCATTATTTTAATTGGATATTATAAATGAAGAACACTCAGCACCTTTGTTTTGATTTATTTTGATTGAACAACTGGGTGAAGTTAAAGAGAGAATAAAAGGATCCAGGATAAAGCCAACAGATTAAACTGCTTTGTCATCTACATCATCTGAAAAGAGGGCAATAATACAGGGGCGAAACAGACAGGCAAGAGAAAGTGGCCTGAAGCTGCCTTTTCCAAATCCGCATTGAAACTCCACCAACCACACCGTCTGCTCCCAAGGCGGCTGGAGCGCACATGTCATGACCACACAGTGCAGCTTCAAGCCATTACACTGGGTACTTTTTTTTTTTTTTACTGTTCCCCCTCCCACCATCCCTGCGCACCTTCACAGGAGCAAACCACAAACTCAAATCAAAATTTATATAATGCTTTATAAAGCTAAATTAACCATATTTAAAATACATACAAGTAGCAAATAACAGTAATCAAACATTAATCAATAAATCCAATAAATTGAGTAGGACAGCAAAAATCAGTGGTTGTTAACCTGTGGTTGGATGTACTTCAGGAAGTTTGTGAATCGGGTCCAAAAATATGTTTTCCCCTTCTATTTCCTTCTTGTTACTCTGAAAACTATGATTATATACATCAGGGGTATGCAACCTTTTTGAGCCAGGGGCCGGGTTGCTGTCCCTCAGACAACTGGGGGCCGAAGCACCAAAAATAAATAAATAAATAAATAAAATAAAATATTTTTTAAAAAAATAAAATTAATATGCATGCACACTCTCTCAGCCCCAGAAAAGCCATGGCAACCCCCCTGTGGAGATTTTGCCAAGAAAACCCCAAGAACAAGTAATAACAACAATAATCAATATCATCATGGGGGGGCAGCGGCGGCGGCAGGACTGGCCTGGGGCCAGTCCAAAGGCCTCGGGGGGGCGCATCTGGCCCCCGAGCCTTAGGTTGCCTACCCCTGATATACATGGTAAGGGGAGATTCATTGCTTTCCTTAGATTCTCAATGAGGTTTATGATCCAAAATAAGTTAAGAAGCGCTAGACTCAGGCCTGCATCCTTCCGAGGTCGCTAAAATGAGTACCCAACTGTTGGGGGGCAATGAGCTTACAGTTGTAAACCGCTTAGACATCCCATAGTGTGATATGAAGTGGTATAAAAATGAAGCTGCTTTGCTTTGCTTTTTACTTTGAATAACAACTTTCAGCATCTCAAGCCAGGTTGGTCATTTGAAGTCCAACACACCTGGAGATTACCAGATAGAAGGTTATGATAGTGCAGACTATCATGTACTGCATCAGCCTGTGTTGAGAAAAAGTCTGCTTCAGTGAGCTGCATCATGAAAGTCTCTCACACCATAATGGATTTCATTAAGATGTATTTGTCTCCCTTGATAAAAATGCATTTTCAGAATTGAATTGGGAACAGCAACAATCTGTACAAACCTGATTTGGTCTCTGCTGTCTTCCCTCTCACTATACCTGATCCACTGTGTGCTCTCCTCATTAGGACAAATTACTTGGGTTGTGGTGATTTAGGCTTTAGAAAAAGGCACAAAGGCCCCACTGTATTTGCTAAAGGAGTATCCATTCTCACCTGGATGCCTTGATAGATTATCAGCCTCCATCTATCCTTCCTCTTCAGTTGACACAATGCATTGTGCATCTCTCTGTACAATGGATGGGTGAGAACTGTCATTATGTTATCAGAGTACAAGAACCCATGAAATTATTCTTGTCTCCTACATATTCTGCAATAGGTGTTCTCATGCAATAGGTATTCACATTCAATGGGAGTCAGTAGCCTTGCAATTTAAAAAGAGATTGGATTAGCATAGACATGGGTAACTCTGGTGGAAAATCAGTTCAAGATAGATTATGTGGTGCTCTCAGAATAACATAGCAGAGCTAGTAGTAATACAAGCTACTCTCATAGTAATACAAGCAACACCACTGTAGAACTATTCCCTTCTTTCTTAGCCACCTATCAGAGATCAAACTATCAGCTGAATTAAAAGTATTTGACACAGAACTGGCACTGAATATGTAAACCATAATGGGACCCAATCAGAAACTGGATCCAGGACTATCCATCAACCTAGAATTATAGAATCATACAGTTGGAAGAGACCACAAGGACCATCCAGTCCAATCCCCTGCCATGCAGGGACTCTCAATCAAAGCATACCCGACAGATGGCCATCAAGCCTCTGTTTAAAAACCTTCAAAGAAGGAGACTCCACCACTCTCCAAGGGAGAATAGCATTACTTTCAGGAAGTGCATCCTAATGTTGCATCCTAATGTTGAGGTGGAATCTCTTTTCCTGTAGCTTGCATCCATTGCTCCAGGTCCTGTTCTCTGGAGCAGCAGAAAACAAGCTAGCGCTCTCCTCAATATGACATCCCTTCAAATATTTAAACAGGGCTATCACTTCTTAACCATCTCTTCTCCAGGCTAAACATACCCAGTTCCCTAAGTCATTCCTCACAGGTCATGGTTTCCAGACCCTTCACCATTTTATTCACCTTCCTTTGGATATGCTCCATGCTTCAACATCCTTTTTGAATTGTGGTGCCCAGAACTGGACACAGTATTCCAGGTGAGGTCTGATCAGAGCAGAATACAGTAGCACTATTACTTCCCTTGATCTAGATCAGGGGTCGGCAACCTTTTTTGCCAGGGGGCCGGGAGGGGGGGCAATGGTCTGGGGGGTGGGGGGGCGCATGTGCACCATTTTGGAAGCCCCCCCATGCCGGTGCCAGGTGAATTCACCCGCCGCCGGCACGGGGGAGCTTCCTTGGGCCTTGGAAAGTCCCCTCCGCACCAGCGGCGGGCGAATTTGCCCAGCGCAGGCACGGGGGGCTTCCCTGGGCCTTGGCCCTCCACTTCCTGCGCCTCGCCCCCTCCCCTCCCGGCCAGCCAGTGAGCTCTTCTGAAGTTTGCCTCGCCTGCCTGGCTGCCTCCCATCCTTCGCTCTCACCTCGGCCGAGACAGACAAGGCAAGCAAGCTTCAGAAGAGCTCACTGACCGGCCAGCCAGCGAGCTCTTCTGAAGTTTGCCTCGGCTGCCTGGCTGCTCTGCCTGGAGGGCATAGCATGCACAGCGCAGGGAGCGGAGCATGCGCGTACAATGGGGTGGAGCATGCCAAGAGCAACCCAGCAGGCATTTTGTGTTGCTACACAAAATGGTGGCCAGAGAAGCCCGGCAAAGAAAAAGGCAGCAGCGGAGGTGCCGCAGCGACAGCAGCATAGGCGGCAGGAGCAACCAGGGGCTGGTAACAAGGCCTCCACGGGCCGGGGCTGGCCCACGGGCCTTAGGTTGCCGACCCCTGATCTAGATACTATGCTTCTATTGATGCAGCCTAAAATTGCATTGGCCTTTTTAACTGCGGCATCACACTGTTGACTCATGTTCAACTTGTGGTCCACTAGGACTCCTAAAGCCCTTTCACATGTGGTCACATTAAGTCAGGTGTCCCCCATCTTATATCTATGCATTTCATTTTTCCACCCTAAGTGCAGTACCTTACATTTCTCCGTGTTGAAATTAATTTTGTTAGCTTTGGCCCAGCTTCTAATCTATTAAGGTCATTTTGAATTTTTATCCTGTCCTCTGCGGTATTAGCTAATCCTCCTAATTTGGTGTTATCTGCAAATTTGAGAAGTATGCCCCATATTCTTTCATCCAAGTCATTGATAAAGATGTTGAAGAGTACTGGGCCCAGGACAAAACCCTGTGGCACCCCACTGGTCACTTCTCTCCAGGATGAAGGAAGCCATTGTTGAACACTCTTTGGGTTTGACTTTGAATTACAAATCCATGTAACAGTTACCTTGGTTCCCCAACTTTATCTAGATATGACTGAAATTTGTAAGCCGCTGTGAGTTTTCTGAAGTTAAAATTATGAGTCAAAATTATGGTAGAGAATAGACATAGATGTTACTGCCATGCTAAGATAAAATATACTGACCTTCAAAGGATAAAGATAAATAATATACTTTAGTCCACAGCCAACAAGTCCTGACCACTTTGACTTTTCCTTTGGAAAAACAGATCTCCATTTAAAAACAGTATAAGCATTTTCAAAAATGTATTGCAGTCACACAAGCAATATAGCAAAAGGTTTCCCAAGCATGAAAGTGGAAGTAAAAATATCTTTTAAAATGTTATGGTGCTGAAGAATGTGCCCATGTTGCCTCTTCCCTTAAATTGTCCTTTTTATACTCATTTTATGGCTTCAGTAGAAAAGTCAGACTATTATGGCTTCAGGTGAATCAAGGGACAGAAAAAGGGAATGCCTTCAAACAGTGATTAGAGAGAAACACCACTAACAACTACAGACAGAAAAGAGATAAAAGGGACAACTTCAGAAATGACGTAGTATGTACTGAAGCTGGATATATTTTTAGATTTAGGGTACACTTTGAAATGGATAGAAGCAGCTGCTATTTTCCCAGTTTTAAGTCACATTAGCTAATGTGTTTACAATTGCATGCACTGCCTTTTTTTCTTTTTCTTGCAGTACCCTGGACCTTCTGGCATGGCTGGGGCTCCTCTTAGCCAAGATTGTTCCTCTGAACCATTCAGAGTCATCACAGATTGGAATTGCTTTGGGTACCATCAAAAGGATGAAGCAAAATATTAATTTGCATTTCACCATTCTCTACTGGTTCACATTCATCCAGGAACCGAGGCTGCTTTCTCAGCTCAACCAGATGAGTGTGGAATTATTTGCTTGCTTGTTGCCCTGCAGTGAAGGGAACAATCTTTTCAGCCCAGGCTACCTCTATTTCTGCAGCTACAGAAAACTTCTATGTTTGGGGGGGCGGGGATCACTGTAGAAACTGATGGCCTTATTGCACTGACAGTTGGTATATCACAGCAATGGCAGGGGTACAGTTGTGTAATACACAGTCAGACTAAAGGCTAGATTTTGTTCCCACAATGGTAAACTAGATGCTGATGGGATGCCTACAAGCAAGACATGAATGCAACACCCTTCTCCTCATAGATGCATCAGCTTGCTCATATCAAGTGCCATATAAAAATCCAGAACAGCAGTATGTAACCAGGGCTGGCAGTCTTTTAAAACAGATTCCCTTTCCTGAAGAGGTATTGGAGAGGATCATCCTTCTGATTCAAACAGTATCAAAAGCAGAGAGCCACTGGCAGAGATTTCATAGGAGAGCCAGCTAATCAAATATTATCTTGGTCAGAATCATGATATTTAGAGAGATAACTCTTTTTATTCTTTCCTCTCAGTCAATGCAGAAGTAGATGTACTCACTTGTAAAGCCTCAGAATGACCTGTAACAATAAAGACTACTGAGAAATCATGAATGTGATACATAGGAACACGTCTTACCTCGCCAATTTATTCCTGTTGCATATCCCAACCTTAGCTCCTCCTGATGTTGGACTACAGTTCCCAGAATCCCAGATCGTTTTCCCTGGGAGGGGAGGAGCTGAAGTCCAAATACGAAGATTCAAATTTAGGAATCACAGATCTAGTCCAAAACTCATCTATTCTAGTGCTTTTTAAGCTGTGTGATATGAGGTAATAAAAATAATAATAATAAAATTTATTTGTATCCCGCTTATTGGCAACAATCCAAGTGGCTTACAGTAAAACCCCCACATCATTTCGTCCAACCAACCCATCCCCCTTAAAACAACATTAAATAACGCATAATTAAAATAACAATAAACATAGAATAAAAACATAAACAATATAAAACATTTTACAATAACATACTTAAACAGGTTACAGTACCCTGGTCAGGCTCTACTGCATTCCCCATCCATCAACAATGATGGGGCCACGAGAGGAACGCAGGAGACAGGAAGCCCTAGGCCAGGATAATTAGTCTGGAAAGGCCTGCCGGAAGAGATCTTTCTTGACAGCTTTCTTGAAGCTGTCTAGTGATGTCAACTGATGGATCTTGTCCGGCAGGTCATTCCAGAGTTTGGGGGCGACAACAGAGAAAGCCCTCTGGGAGGTCGCCGCAAGCCTAGATTTTTGAGGCTGCAGCAAGTTCCTCCCAGAGGACCGGAGAGCACAGGGAGGATTATATGGAAGGAGGCGGTCCCTGAGATAGCTTGGACCCAAGCCATTTAGGGCTTTAAAGGTAATAACCAACACCTTATACTGGGCCCAGAAGCTGACAGGCAGGCAGTGGAGGGACCTCAGAACTGGAGTAATGTGGTCCCTCCTAGATGTTCCAGAAATAATCCTGTCTGCCATGTTTTGAACCAACTGGAGCTTCTGAACCAAGCATAAGGGTAGCACCATGTAGAGCGCATTACAGAAGTCGAGGCGTGAGGTTACCAGCGTGTGCACAACAGTCTCGAGATCCCTTACTTTCAGAAAAGGGCGCAGCTGGCATATCAGCTGAAGCTGATAACAGGCGCTCCTGACCGTCGCATTTACCTGATTTGTCATCAGGAGCAACGAGTCAAGGAGCACCCCCAGACTGCGAACACAGTCACTGGAGGAGAGTGTGATGCCATCCAGGACTGGAGGTTGCAACCCAATTCTTGGTTTCGGGGCTGCTACTGTGAGCACCTCCGTCTTGTCTGGATTCAGTTTCAATCTGTTTTTCCTCATCCAGCCCATTACCGCTCGAAGACATTCATTGAGAGAGGAGATGCCATTGGAATTCGAGGCCGATGAACGAGACACAGAGAAATAGATTTGGGTGTCGTTAGCATACTGATAATACCCAGCACCATAACTCCGTATGATCTCACCCAGTGGCTTCATATAGATGTTAAATAACATCGGGGACAAAATAGCTTACTGAGAGACCCCACAAGTGAGCTCCCTCTTGCTGGAACTACAGTCCCCGAGCAGCACCCTCTGGGACCTACCCAAGAGGAAGGACTGGAACCACTGAAGAGCAGTGCCCTCGATACCTAACCCCTTCAGGCGGTCCAAGAGGATGCCGTGATCTATTGTATTGAAAGCCGCTGAGAGGTCTAGGAGGACCAACAGGGTCACACTATCCCTGTTGATGATCAGACGCAAATCGTTAGTCAAGGCAACCATGGCAGTCTCAACCCCAAAGCCTGTCCTGAAGCCGGTTTGAAATGGGTCTAGATAATCGGCTTCATCCAAGACAGCTTGGAGCTGGAAAGCAACCGCCCTCTCGATCACCTTGCTCAAAAATGGCAGCAATGACACAGGCCTATAGTTTCTCATATTCTGGGGGTCAAGGGAAGGTTTTTTCAGGAGCGGCCTAACAGCCGCTTCCTTCAAACAGGATGGAACATATCCTTCCCTAAAGGATGCATTGATGATATCCGTAAGGAATCTCATCAATGCATCCCCCCCTGGATGGCCAGCCATGATGGGCAAGGGTCGAGAGAGCAGGTTGTCTTCCTCACCTTACCAAGCGGCTTGTCCACATCCTCGGTACTCACAGAGTGGAGCTGATCCAGTATAAATACATCAGCGAAGTTGCTGGACGCCTCGCCTATGGACTCTGTTTCAAAAGTGGCATCTAAGTCGGCTCTTATCTGAGAGATTTTATCTGCAAAGTAGTTGTTAACTGTGTCACAGCTGGCTAAGTAAGGGGTTTGTCTCAGGGGGCACCTGCGTCATCTCCCTCACCACCCTAAACACTCCGCTGGACAGGACTCTGCAGACGCAATACGTGCAAAGGAGAAAACTTTCTTTGCTGCACGTATTGCCTCCCAATAGGAACGAAGAAAATTCCTATGGCGAGTTCTGTCAGATAAGAGTCGAGTCTTCCACCACCTGCGCTCTAGCCGTTGTCCAACCCGCTTCATTCTCCTAAGCTCTGGCGTATACCAAGGCCTATGGTTTGAAGCGGATTGGCAAGGGCGCTTAGGAGCGATCGTGTTGACAGCCCTGGTAAGAGCGGTGTTCCAAGTATTAACCAGAGCTTCGACAGGATCACCGGCATTCCCAACCATTAAACCCTCTAAAGCTTTCTGGAATCCCACAGGATCCATTAGCCTTCGAGGGCGGACCATCCGAATGGGTCCACCACCCCCGGAGGGGCAGATATTGGCTTTAAGTTCCATCTTGACCAGGAAATGATCCATCCATGACAATGCAGAAATATGTATCACTTCCGCCCATGGATATTCCTGTTCTGTACTGAAGATTGCATCGAGTGTATGACCTGCACAATGTGTGGGCCCGTTGACCAATTGGAATAGGCCCATATTTGTCATGGTCTCCATGAACTCCCGAGCTGCACCTGTTAAGCTGGTCTCGAGCAGAATGTTAAGCTGGTCTCGAGCAGAAAGTCTGGGGGACTCCAGCAGCAGCTCTGAGATCAGCTGTGTCAGCTTGGTCAGGGAGTCTGCTAGACAACAGGGTGGTCGGTAGACTAGCAGAATCCCTAAACTATCCCTGGTCTTCAGGCTAAGGTACATACACTCGAAGCGACCTGTGTTCTGGATAGGTATCCTGGTCAAGGTAAGGTTAGTTTTATGAACCAAAGCCACTCTGCCCCCCCCCCACCCACTTCCCCTCACCTGCTCACTGACAGAGTACCTGGCTGGGAGGGCCTGCGCCCATGTGACTGCGCTATCCTCTCCCAGCCAGGTCTTTGTTAAGCAAGCCAGGTCAGCATCCTCATCCAAGAGTAGATCATGGATGATATGAGTCTTGTTTTTGACCGACCTGGCATTGCAGAGGAGCAGAGTGAGGTTCTGTGGAATGGAAGGTCTGCTCTCCAAACCATTCTGGTAAACAGAGGGAACTGAAGACGGGATAGCTTTCAAACAGCGATCCCATCTTCTTTTGTAACATACGTTCCCTCTGCTCTGCCCATACTTCCCGTTCCCCAGCACAACTCCAATAGCCACCCCCCCCGCATCCTTCCTGGCCTCAGGTAAAACCCCTTCCAGTTTGGTATTTCTGACAGCTCAGAATAATCCATATCGCCATTGGAAAGGGTCTAACTGGATAAGTTAACAGGATACCGCTCCTATTAACACATGATGTCTTTGTTAATAAATGGGAGGAGATCGTCTTTTAGCCTCCAGCAGCTTCAGCCACTGTTCTACCTGGAAGAGATAGAAACTGGGCAGTTTTTAAAACTAAAACTGCCACCCGAACCTCTAGGGAGGCTTGCCGCGCCGCCACAGCCGGTGCTGGGCCCACTGGAGGAGAGATTTTTAAAGCCTCTGCCGGCTGTCTCTACTCCCTCTGCGCTGGTGGAAGGGGTGAAGAGGCAGATTTTTAAAGCCTCCGCCAGCTGTCTCTACTCCCTCTGCGCTGGTGGAAGGGGTGGAGAGGCAGATTTTTAAAGCCTCCGCTGGCTGTCTCTACTCCCTCTGCGCTGGTGGAAGGGGTGGAGAGGCAGATTTTTAAAGCCTCCGCTGGCTGTCTTTTCTCCCTCTGAGGTACTAGCAAGATTATTCTTAATATTCTACAATGGGTAGTGTATGTCTGCTCATTGATTACAACTGTTTGTTTGTTTGTTTGTTTGTTTGTTGGAAAGGAAGTGGCTGCAGACTGGCAGCCAATTGCTCATGGACAACCATTGGTCCATGAACCATTTTGACTACCATTTTATCTAGTCTAACTTAAGTAGCTCATGAGCAAAGAATGGGTTATTTGTATGTAAGCATATACTATTTCAGAATGTACTGGAAATTAAACTTCACAGCGAATAGCTACTTTGAGATTTTTGTTTACTGAATTTGTAAAATCCTCTAAGCCAGGCAAGCTAATGGCCATTACCGTCAGCTTTTGCAATTTTTCTAAAATCACAAAAACCCAGTTTCCATCAGACACTTAGTGCCTTGAAGTCAATCTCTATTAGGAATCTCCTTTTGTAAGTATTAGTTTAAAATACTCTGTAAGGATCACACCATATATTCAGAAGAAGCCTTTTAAATGAATACTTTTTTCTTCATTCTGGCTCTTCTCAAAGGTGACACAAAAGGTTCATTCACTAGCAAAAGTTCACAGCATAATAAAATGAAATAATTCAAAGAAAGTGGTCACAGACTAAGCTATCTCACAAAAAACATGATGGCATCTAAAGGAGTGAATGAAGTTTTTCTATAAATGCAAGCCAAGCCAAGCCATTATGTTGTAAAGCAGCACTTTGAATCACATTGTATGTAATTCAACACTTCTGACAAAGATGATGTCAAAAAATCCAAAATGAGTAAAACTTTTTGGCATCCACCTTCTTTATTTGTTAAAGATGAAACTGAGCTGCATCAAGATGGCAGGTTTTTTTATTTTTTATAAGAACGTTATTGTTAAAAAAAAATACATACATACAAAAAGACACATTCGACAAATTTTTGAAGATTCTTCCTGCGCTGATTACATACACCTTTTCTTAGTCATATAAGATAACTATTTTTGTTTAATATTAATCAAAATTATCATTATCATTGTAGTCCCTCTTTCCAATTAAGAATAATTCCTTTCTCTATATAATCCATTTTCAACTGACTTTTACTCTTAATATTTTATCTGTGTGCATATTCGATATTACACATCCCCTACTATTCTTACCTAATATCATCCCATCATTCATACCACTCTTACTCCAACATTCACCCCAACATTTATATTACACTTACATAACCAAATTCAAACCTAGCTACCATAATTACTTCACATTCATCCATCCACTCTTATTTTTTGACCTTACTTTACAAGCTTTTCTTTCTAGCTCTAAATTCTTTACTTCATTCTCACCTTTATACATGCTTTACCTGCATTACTTTGAGTCCCTCTCTTTGATATTTGCTATTTAATATTTTCTTATGAGAAATCATTTGACTAAATTGATTACATATTACCTGTTGTTCCTTAGCTCCCCTTTAGCTTGCACCTTCCAAATTAATTCTTCTAAATTTTCTATACGTTTTCTCTCTCATTCTCTATCATATTTTCTTCTATTATTTTCTTCACTCTACAGTTTTCTGTATGTTCTTCTATTTAGTCTTTGCTGTATTGACTATGAACCATTTCTCCAGCTACAGTTATTCTATTATTCTTTATTGTTTCTAAGCATTATGCATTATCTATTCCTATATTCCATTCTTCCTTTATCTCATACAATTAATTCCAAAATATATGGTTGATTTCTTGCCCCAAGCATTTTCCCATAGTGGTAGGACTAGTCTCCAATAACCCTTAGCTGCATTACTGGAATTCTCTTGTAGCCAATTAGTTAGTATGTCCATTTCTGCTACATCAAGGTGACATTTTAGAGCACTCTGTTTCCAGATTTCTTCAGGGGATGATGGTATTATCTTCTAAGTTGAGGCTGTCTGGTATTAGGGCCTTAAGTCTATGAATCTAAAAATTCTCCCTTTTGTCCAAAATGCCTGAAGGAGATGGCACCTCAATATCAAACAGGCACAAATCAGAGATGATGTGATGTCCTGAACTGAAATGGCTGGCCACTGTTTACTCATGGTCAGCATTGCAGACCTGTGGTTCCTGAAGTGCATACACAAGTCTGTGGTTATTTACTCCATGTTCTGATGATGTCCTGTATATCTGTATTCAAGCACAGACCAAAGATTGCAGGACCAGCAGGGGGTGTGTTTAATATCATGTGCTCCTGTGAGGCAGGAGGCTATGTTGACAGTAGCAATGTTGCTGGTTGGGTCTCCCATGTCAGACGAGCATGTCTAAGAAGGAAGGAATGCTGAGGAACCAGGCTAAATGTGCCAAACAGCTACTAGACAGCAGCAGTAAGGCACGGGGTAGGTGACACTGGTGGATCTCTCAGGGACAATGGTAGTGACACTTGTTAGTACTGCACAGAAGAAGGTAAAGATAAACCACTCCTGAAGGCTTTTACCTTGAAAACCCTATGATGAGACAATATCAAATGAAACAAAAGATAGTACCAGAAGATAAAACTTCCAGTACTCAAAGAGCTGCTGGGGCACAACAGAGAATAACTATAAAAAGCACTGTGAGTAATGATGCAACTGGACTCAAACGAAAAGGATGTTCAGCTGTCAGTGTGCTCAGAGGTGAAAGAATAGTCCAAAACTGTGCAACATATATGAACATGGAATGTGAGAAGCATTAATTAGGGGAAACTAAACATTGTAAAACAAGAAATGGAACATATAAACATTACAATATCTGGAGTGAGTGAGCTAAAGTTAACAGGAATGAGAAATTTTCAATCAGATAATTACAAAGTCTTTTACTCAGGAAATGAAAACCTAAGAAGGAATGGGGTAGCATTAATAGTGAGGAGACATGTAGCAAAATTAGTCAAGGGATATATAATGCAAAGTCTGACCAAATAATGTCAATTAGACAATAAGACAAAAATCTATCAATATAACCATAAGCCAAATTTATGATCCACCTACAGAGGCAAAAGAAGGAAAAACTTAAAGATTCTACTGGAATCCTGGAGGAAATTGATTATATACCAAAACAGGCCATGTTGGCAATCATAGACAATGGAAACCCAAAAGTAGGAAACAGAACAGAAACAAATATTATAGGAAATGTTGGCCTAGGATTAAGAAATGAAGCAGGAGAGTGACTGAATTTTGTAAAGTCAATAGTTTGTTCATCACAAGCACATTCTTCAAGCAACCAAAGAGATAACTATATATATGAATAACACCGGATGGCCAATATAGAAATCGGATAGACTACAGAATTAGAAGCAAAAGATGGAGAAGCTCCATTCTCTCTGCCAAAGAAAGACTAGGAGCAGATTGTGGCACAGACTATGAACTGCTAATATCAAAAATTGGAGTAAAGCTAAGAACAACACTAAATCAATCATTGGGCCAAAATACAATCTGAAGAACAGCCCTGTAGAATTTAAAGATAGTGTAAAAAATGGATTTCCACTATCTAGCCTAAATGATCCAGAGCCAAAAGAGCTCTGTGACTATAAAGATAACATCGCTATCAAAAAAGAAAGAAAAGCCCACTGGATGCCAGATGAACTCTTCAAGCAATTAAGAACAAGGGAAAAAAGAAAAGAAATAAGGTCAAACCCTGAAATGTTCAGCAACTAGTGTACAGGGACAAAAAAATCCTACTATAATAATCAATGCAGAAAAACAGAGGACCACAATACAAAGGCAGAAGAAAAGACCTCTGCTACAAAGTCTGAGAAATCAAAAGGAAATTTATACCAAGACAGGGGATGCTATATGATCAGTGGGGTCATATATGCAATATATTGCATGATCAAGAAGAAATAAAAAGATGATTGAAACAATACACTGAAGTACTATATAGAAGAGATGATATAACAGATTCATTCAAGGAAGAACTATTTTAAGATGAAGTGAAGTGGGAGCTGGACTTAAAGCACTTGGGAGAAATTTATTTCCAGGAATAGATAGCATACCAATAGAGCTGCCTCAGACTACAGAAATAGAATCCACTCAAATTCAAATATGTCAACAAATATGAAAAACAAAACAATGGTCCACACATTTTGGAAACTCTAAATATACATTCAAATCCCCCAGAAAGGGCACAGCAGGGATTGTAGTAACCACGAGACCATTGCATTAATTTCCGATACAATCAATGTGATGTTCAAAATTCTACAACAAAGACATTTACCATATATGAAGCTAGAAATGCAAGATGTCAAAGCTGGGTTCAGAAAAGGAAGATGCACCCCCACACACACACGAAGCTTTACTTAGAAGGGAAATGTGGCATAATTACAACTGGATAACATATAGTAAATTGCTAAAAAAAGATATAAAAGGTATTTACACTATAAAATCATTAGATGAATTAAAGTCAGAGAGCTTTAATATAGACTGGTTTAAATATAATCAAATAATCAGCTGTTACAAATTAGATTTGAAAAATCAAGGGATAGACTTAAATACTAAAGAAATTGATGGAATTTGGATGGGTGATGACATAAAAGGAATAGGTAAATTATATAAAATTTTACTTAAATGGGACCTAGAGGAAGAGATAATAAAAGAAAATATGATAAGTTGGGCAAGAAATTTTGGATATACTATAGATTTGGAGAATTGGGAACAGGTATGGACAGTAAGAATGAAATACACAATGTCTCAAAAACTTAAAGAAAACTTTTATAAAATTTACTTTCGTTGGTATATGACTCCAGAGAAAATAGCCAAAATTTATAAGGGAAGCAATAATAAATGCTGGAAATGCGAAGAGGAAATAGGTACTCTATACCATTATGTTTGGACTTGTAAAATAGTTTAAAATTACTGGAAGAAAATAAATGAAACAATTAACAAAATATTAGCGACAAATATTAAACTGTGCCCAGAAATATATCTTCTAAATATGTGGGACAAAAACATAGACAGCAAAACTGGGAAACTAGTGTCCTATTTGATATCCACAGCTCGAATAATATTAATGCAAAAATGGAAAATGAAAATGGTTCCAAGTTTGAATGAGTGGTTGTTGAAATTATATGAGGCATTAGAAATTGATATATTAACTTATTACTTAAGAGATAAATACATTGAGGAAGGATTGGAAGAATAGGCCCCAATTTTAGATTACTTCAGAAAAAAATGGGGAAGGCTAGCAACGATTGGTTACTAATAGAATATAATTTAGAACATATACCCAACAACAAGGGAAAAAATAGCCAAATTAAATCTTAGAAGAGAATTAATAGAGTGAAAGAAAAATAAATAAATTATAGAATAACAAATACAGAGCGATTATAATCAATTAGGAATTTATATATCTAAATAAAAAGTGAGGTGTAAAATAGGATGTATAATGAATAATAGACAACAAATAGTCAAGTAATTATTTAATTTATTTACGTAGTTTATCAATATAACACTTCAAAACAAGTACTAAAAGATTACTATAATAAGTTAAAATTTACACAAACAGATCAATAATATAAAAAATCAATGAGCTTTGCAAGAATGCCAAGATAGAATGTGTTTATAAGGAGCACAACAAAGTACAAAATAGAATCCAACGAAGGAAGTGAGAAGTCAGTATGCCTGGTGAGGTAAAAGATGTAAATGTTTGAACTAGGGAAACTCAAGAATATAAAAGAGATGAAGGTATGAATGAAATTGGATAAGGAAGAGATATAAGGAAGTGATGGAAGGTGAGAGTAGGTAGGGAAAGAAATTAAGAAAGGGAGGGAATTAAAGTTGAGGATAAGGAAAGTAAGGGCAGTTGAAGGACATAAAAGAAGGTAATGGAAATGGATGATGAAAGAGATGGTTATGGAAGTAGAAGAAGGACTAAAAGTAGAAAGGTTGAGGGTATCAACAAAAGGATGGAATGAGGGAAGATAAGATGAAGGGAAATTATAATATAGATTTAGCTGTAAAAGATGAGTAACTGTTGAGTTTCTTTAAGTTTGTAATTGTTCTAGAGCTGGGTGTTTAATTATTGTGTTCTTTTTCTTTTCCTTTTTGTTGAGTGTTAGTTTAGGTTAGTTTAATTGATTTGTTGTGTGTTTTGTTTGTATGGTTTGTTGTCAAATTTTATTTTTGATTGTTGATGTATGGTTTTAAAGTAGCAACAATAAAATATATATAATAAAAAAGAAATAAAAAAAGAAAAGAGGCACAAGGGCTCATATTCCAAACATACATTGGATACACCAAAGAATTTTGATTGTGTAGATCATGAAAAACTATGTGTCACTCTTAAAGAAATGGATGTGCCATAACATTTGATTGTCCTGATGTGTAACCTGTACTCAGGACAAGAAGCCACCAGTAGGACAGAATAAAGAAACAGAGTGGTTTCTAGTTTGGCATGGGAGTCAATCAAGGCTGCATTATATTACCCAATCTGTTTCATTTTTATGCTGAATGTATGCAAAGCTGGATTAGACTTAGAGGAAAGGGACATGAAAATTAGAGGAACAAACAATTTAAGATACACTACAGATGACACTAGTAGCAGAAAATAGCCAACACTTGGAACAGTTATTGAATAAAGTCAAGTAAACAAGTGCAGGTTGCAGGTTGAGTCTCCCTTATCCAGAATTCCAAAAGCCAAAATATTCCAAAAACCAAAGCTTTTTTCATAGGCTGAAAGAGTAACATCTTTGCTTTCTGAGGGTTCAGTGTACACAAACTTTGTTTCATGCATAAAAATCATTAGAAATATTGTATAAAATTACCTTCAAGCTATGTGCATATGGTGTATATGAAACAAATGATTTTTATGTTTAGACTTGGGTTTTATCTCCAAGATATTTCCTTATGTATGTATATGCAAAACCAGGTATTCTCAGATTGAAAATACTTCTGGTCCCAAGCATTTTGGATAAGGGAGATACAACCTATACAGAAATATCCAAAGATATATACACACAGTAGTAGAAATGTAACAGTCTTCACTGAGGATACCTCCTAGTACTGATATCATGACTAAGATTTATCAAGTTCATGACTAGCAAAGCATGCTAAAATACAAAGTTTGCCTCCTGAAAGGTAATTTCATTAATGGAGTCTGAAAGAAGAAGGGAAGAAAGGAAATTATCAGATCTACCTGGACAATTTGTTAAAACTGTAGTAATTATATAAAGTATGGATATCCTTGTACTGAAGACAATATAGTAAAATTTACTCGGCTCTTTCAAACATACCTGACTAGCAAGGGTAGGTATATTGGGCATAGGAGATATATTAGATTTTCCTTCTTAAAAACCCACCAGATTTTCAGCTACCTGGCAGCTGGAAATTGTAAAACTTTGTCCCAAATGATTATCTTTAAGCTCTAGAGATCCCTAAACACCGTACAGTCTTCACCTTGGCTCATTCTAATCCTCTACAAATGTAAGTAAGGCTCAATGATATTTAGGAATTTCTAGGGCATAAAGATAATCAGCAATGACAAAGTTTTACCATAACTCAAAACTGCTGGGTAGCTCAAGATCTGTGCCCTATCTTCATGTAGAATTACATTCCAGATCAGTTATGTGTTATAGAGCTGAGGAGGGGAAAAGCCACTGCCATATCACAGTAGTTTCTCAACTGTTCTCACCCAGCCAGAGGGGGAAAAAAGTCTAATAAAACCAAGGGCTTGATCTGAGAGGATTGTGCCAATAACTAATTACAAAGAATAAGGCACATACTAACATAATTACAAAGAATAAGGCACAGATTAACAATTCCAGTTTCCACTCTAAGGCTAGAAATCTGTCAAATCCAGTCTGAGGTCAAGCACAGGTATTCAGAAGCAAAGCAAAGCAAAGCAGCTTCATTTATATACCACTTCATATCACACTATGGTAAAAGAGCAGGCAGAGATATTTCTTGATGGGCAGCCCTGGATCAAACACAATGACTTCTTACCAGATTCAGAAGCAATCAAGGAGAAACATTGAGAGGACTTCAAAGTGTGTGCCTGGGTCAAGAAGCCAAAGGCATTCATGAGTCAGCAGCAAGATAACATGGATAGGAATAATGACACCGAAACCAGCAATCTCATGACTGACTCCAAGATGGAATGACCTCTTCCTGCTCCTAAGGAGTGAGTGGATCCCAACTGGAAGGTCTTAGCAATGTCTCCTTCCATTGGCCCCAGAGGTAGCCTGGACAGGTCTGAATCTCCAGCTCACTTCAGATTCTTTCAGCTGGAGCTCTTCCTCATCTGAGGAGGACTTCTCAAGATATTAAGATGGTAGGGAAAGTGTGATAATACACCTGTTCCAGATTACTTATCTGCCACCTGTTTTACCCCCTCTTCTAAAATCTTCTTTGCCTTTTACTGTATGCATCCTAAGTCACCTTCAAACAATGAGAAATATATCTTCCCTAAGTCACCTTCAAACAATGAGAAATATATCTTCCCTTTCTTGATAATGTATGGCTGAAAGTCTGAAGTCTCATGAATGAAACAACATAGCCTGAAGTTAAACAATAAATAACAGTTCCATTGTTGTAAAAACAAGTACAAAGCTGGCTCCCTCCATTCTCTCAGCATCATGCCTAAATACTCTAAAGGCACCAGAGACCATCTGATCTTGAAAACTAAGCAGGATCAGCTCTGGTTAGTACTTAGATGGGAGACAGCCAATGAATACCAGGTGTTTCCAGCCTATATTTCAGAGGAAGCAACTGGCAAAACCACCTTTGAATATTCCTTGCCTAAGAAAACCTTATGAAATTCATGAGGTCACCATACATTGATAGGTGACTTGAAGACACACACACACACATTTTCTGTCACTTTCTAATTATCCTGAACTCAAACCTGCTCCCTTCTCTTTTCCTTCTGTCAGACACTCCTTACTTCCAGTTCTTATTCTGAGCTCCAATCATAACTGACTATTAAACTGCCAAGTCTTACTTTTCTTTCTCCAGTCTCCCCCTTCCAACATTCTGAGGATGGGCATAATCAACTAACAAGCAATGATCTGAAGGCTACAGATAGGCTATTCTTTCAGTTCAGCAGTCACCTCTTGACCTCAAGCAATGGCACACTCTCAAGTTTCTGCTGCTCCTGAAGGCTGTTATTGGAATATCCTGCTCCTTTTCTTCCACAGTTGTTCTGTTCCTCCTTGAGTAACTTTGATTTCTTGGTGTTGTTGTTGCCATCTAGGTGTTTCATCCAGTCTTATTTTTCTGAGTCTTCTTTCCTAGATTGGCTCTGATTCTGTTTCCCTACCTAATGCCTTTTTCTAGTGTCAGATAGAGCCTGCTCTCTTTCTGTCAAGCCAGTAGCCAATCACATTCAAAGTGATCAACATGTCATTACACCTTCAGGCTAACCACTTCCACATCAATCAGGGAATGCTTTTAAAATCTACAATTTCAACTAGTTCCACCAATCTTTCATGGAATGCATCCAACAATCCCACCTACCCAAAATAGATTCTCCCTATCATTATAAAGATACCTAAAACCTTCCAAATATTGCCATCATTAGTGTAAAAGTGCAGTTTTCAGGCTGCCTCCAAATTGATTTTTAAAAAAATGGGGGGGGGACTAGAAGTCTTGAATTTTGTACCTGAGCTTTCTAATTTTATTTTGGAGATCCACATGATATTTGCTTCATCCAAAGTATTTCCTGGGAGTTCCTGGAATTATCAAGCAATTTTCATTCCCATTCCCCTTGTCAATCTAATGATAATAATAATAATTGTTGTTGTTGTTATTTTCCTCCTCTTCACAAGGCTCAAGGTGGGGTACAACATGTTAAAATAAAGTAAGAAGCCCTGGAGGTGCAGTGGTTAAATGCCTGTACTGCAGCCACTCACTCACAAACTGCAAAGTTCCAAGTTCAATTACCAGCCAAGGGTTCAAGTTCGACTCAGGCTTCCATCCTTCTGAGGTCGCTAAAATGAGTGCCCAGCTTGTTGGGGGCAATTGGTTTACACATTGTAAACTGCTTAGGGAGTGCTTAAGTGCACTGATAAGTGGTATAGAAATGTAATTGCTATTGCTATTAAAATACAGAACACAATTAAAAAGACAAAAATCCTCAGTTAAAATATAATAATTAAAATGCACTCATAACAGTGCATATACAATATTAAAAGCCATGATTTAAAATTGACTGGGTAGGCCTGCTGGAAGACATATGTCTTTAATGCTGTTTTAAATGCAATCAGTGTTTTCAGCTGTCATATCTCTTCCAGCAGGTCATTCCACGGTCCTGGGGGCAACAGATAAAAAGGTCCTCTGGGAAACCATTGTCAGTCTAGTCATGGCTGATTGGAGCAAACATTTCCCAGAGGATCTGAGTGTACAGGGTGGGTTGTATAGGAGAACGTGATCCAGTAGGTAACCTAGACCCAAACCAAGTAGGGCTTTAAAGGTAATAACCAGCACTTTGCTGGGAAATAATTGGCAGCCAGTGGAGTGATTTTAAGACCAGTGTAATGTGATCACTCCTGGACATACTCATCATCAGTCTGGCTGCCATATTCTGAACTAGCTGGAGTTTCTAGACTTGGTTAAAAGGTAACCCAATGTATAGCACATTGCAGTAGTTCAGTCTTGAGATTACCAGTATATGTGTTACCATCTTTAGGTCCTCTGATTGTAGGAAGGGGCACAGTTGGCTTATTAACCAAATCTGATAACAGGCACTCCTGACCATTGCATCTATCTGAGCTGACATTTGGAAAAATGGATCTAGGAGCACTCCAAGACTGCAAGCACAGTCTATAAGGGAAGTGTGACCCCACCCAGAAATTATTGACACACCTCCAGCCCCAGATTAAGATCCTTGACAGTAAGTCATGTCTGGATTCAGTTTCAACTCATTTTTCTACAGCCAGCCCATTACATCTTCCAAGAATTCATTCAGAGGAGACATGTTATCCTTAGCTGAAAATGTTTTTCAGGGCATGGAGAAGTATATTTGGGTATCATCAGCATACTGATAACACTCTGCCTATGTCTCTGAATGTTGTCTCCTGTGGTTGAATGTATATATTGACTAGCATTGGGGATAGAATGGCACCTTGTGGTATGCCATATAACAGGTCCTTTTTTGAGAGCAGCTATCCCCAAGCACCACCATCTGGAACCTGTCTGAGAAGTAGAACTGGAACCACTGCAACACTGTGCCTTCATTTCCCAACCTCCCTCCCAGGTATTCCAGAAGGATAAAGAATTGGAAACTCTCAAGGGACCTTCCAGGGATCTTCTGGAACTGCCCTTAGGGTCAGCCAATCTCCACAAAGAATGGCCCAAACCTTATTGTTAGTCCCAATCAGAGTAGTCTCATTGAGTGACTCACTATTCAATTGACTGAATGGGTCTACTCTAGTTAGGACTAAACTACAGGATTCTAGCCACATCTCCTTTACAAGATTGATGTCTCAAGCTAAAGTCACATTTGTCATCTCTTGCTGGTCAACCATTTCACAAGATAGATAGATCATTACACACAAACATATAAATCCTCCCTCTTCCCATAACAGAAAGCTGTTTCTTCACAGAGCCAGGATGTTCACCTGTTTCCCTGAGCAGTCCTTGTTTTCCATCATGCTGGCTGATGGAAATATGTGACCATTTCTAGATGTATTGTTATTATTCTAATTTAGCTGCATGTAGCATCAGTGGCATGATTATGTAGCCAAATTTTTATGTGGAAGCATTTATGTAGAAATAACTACAGAAATAATTGTCTGTTGAAATATTGTGAAATATGTCCATGCCCCCCAAACATTTTTTCACCCTGAAAATTGAGGAGCTGCATGATTTGTGCAACCTTTGTAAAAGAAATACAAAATTCCCTTGTTGATATTGATGTTATTCCAGGCACACACAGAGTAGATGTATCAATCAATCACGCATTCAACATTACTGCTTGAGTGACACCCAAAACTGTACTTACTGCTCTTTTTAATCCTAAACTTTCCAGGAAAAAAAAATAAATTCTGTCATTAGAAGCATACAAAGCAAAGGCAGATAGATAGATTAGATACCAGACAGGTTGCTGGTATATTATTTGTCAGATCCCCTGGAAATTAAGTAATTTTCTTAGCAATAAAGACATTGAGCTGGTAGTCATAGATCCCTGGAACCTTATAATCTGTCATTTAATAAAAGCAATCACTGTATTGCTTGCTTCCCTAAACTCATATTGAAATTGCTTTTGTGAAATCACAGCCTGGACTATTACTTCACAAATTGTTTTGATCCTTTGACAGGAAGAGCATTTTCATACTATGGTTGAAACAGGGTACACTCTCATTTTCACCCATCAGAGGCAACCATTCAGGTTCTTGAAATCTGGTCTATGACAATAAATGGTGTTCCTCAGAGTGTTCCCATGCAATGGTGGAAAAATATGTGTTTCTATGATTATCTGTGCAGCCCTATACATGTTTACTCAGTAAAGGGGAATTATTCTCTGATAAGTGGGCACAAAGAGTTTTTGTTGTTGTTAATCACCCTCGAGTTGATCTTGACCCATGGTGACCTTGTGGATAATACATCTGCAAGACTCCCTATCATCCAGGGCACTGCTCAGTTCCTGCAAACTTATACTTGTGACCTCCTTAATAGAGTCTATCCATTTAGTAAGCGGCCTTCCTCTCTTTCTACTTCCTTCCACCTTCCCTAGTATTATTGTTTTTTCAAATAAGTTGTATATCTTTATTCATTTATTTATATGTCTTTGTATTTTAGGATCTTTTCTCATTCTCCTCATTCTTAATCTTCTTCTGATTTCCTGGCTGCATTCCCATTCCTATCAGTGTTTGATCCCAGGTATGAGAACTATTTTACTATTTCTATTTCCTCATTTTCTAGGATAAATTTGTGTAGATTCTCCATGGTCATTATTTTTTCTTTATGTTCAACAGTAACCCTGCCTTTGCACTTTCTTTTTGATCTTCCTTAGTAATTGTTCCAGGTCTCTGAAGTTTTCTGCTAGTATTAGGGTGTCATCTGCATATCTTAGATTGTTGATATTCCTTCCTCCTATTTTCACTCCTCCTTTTTCTGTGTCCAAGCCTGTTTTTCTTACAATATGTTCTGTATATACATTGAACAAGTAGGATGATAAGATGCAGCCTTGCCTGACCCTTTGCCAATTGGGAACCATTCTGTTTTTCTGTGTTCTGTTCTGACAGCAGCCTCTTGTTCTGAGTACAGATTCCTCATCAGAATTGTCAGATGTGTTGGCACTCCCATGTCTTTAAGGGCATTCCATAGCCTTTAATGCACATGATAATTTTCTTTTGGAATTCACTGGTGCACTCCATTATCCATCATATATATGCAGTATGGTCCCTTGTGCCTCCTCCTTTCCTAAACCCTGCTTGAACCTCTGGGATTTCTCTCTCTATGTATGGTTGGAGTCTATGTTGCAGAATTTTGAGCATAATTTTGCTTGTGTGGGAGATTAGTGCTATGGTCCTATAATTGCAGCAGTCTTTTGTGTCTCCTTTTTTGTGGATGGGGATGTATATTGATTGTTCCTAATCTGTTGGTCATCATTTTGTTTTCCATATCTGTTGACATATGTCAGTTAGCAATAGAGTTGACTCTGTCAATGTAGTTCAATTGGTATATCATCTGTTGCTGGTGATTTGTTTCTCTCCATTTCTCTTATTGCACCTTCCACCTCCCTTTTTAGAATTTGAGGTTCAACTTCATATGACTCTTCATTCCACGTGCCCTTCATTTTGTCATCTCTTTTATATAACTCTTCTGTGTATTGCATCCAACGTCTTTATTTTCCTTCCTGGTCTTGAATTACATTAGAGTAAGGGCCGATGCAGACTGGCCTAAAGGGCTGGCCTGGAGGTGGAGTTGGGGAGGGACGACCACACGCTAGCCACCCTGACTCTGACCTGATGGCCACGCAGAGGGTGCAAAGGGGCACAAAAGAGCTGCTGCAGCGTCTCTAAGGGCAGCTTTTTGCTGCCCCAAAAAGGCGCGGCCTTTGCCTACTCTTTTGGGAGCAGCAAAAAGGTGGATTGGGGCCAAGGTGTGTGGTTGCCACAGCTCTGATCCAGTGCTCCCAGGGGCAGCACAGAGCCACCCCTTAGGGGCCATCTGCATTGGTCCTTTGTTCCCTTAAACTCTTTATCAGTGAGTAAGTGTTTAGATATAAAAAATGCTCTACGTTCCTAGTGATATCAGGTTAAACATGTACGAAGCCTTATGAGCCATTTTCCAAAATATGTTGACATGTTCTGTTGATATGATAAGAGCAAGAAAACTGGAATGACACTGGAATGCCACCTTGGGTCCTGCATATGGGAAAAGATGGGATAAAAATAAATAAATAAGATATAAAGAACAAGTGTGATGTACATAATTTGAAAACACTGCTTGCTTCTTATATGTGTATGATGGCCTTTTGTTGTTCAGTTGTTGCCACTACATGTCTTTGTAAGAATTCTATATAAAATTGTTTTAATTGCTTGTTCAGAATAGAACCATGGGCTTCTAAGCCAAACTCCACCCAGGACTGTGCTGTTAAATAAGCTGCTGAGTCTATTATCAGATTCCATTCACAAACCTAAGGGTTTTGTTTTTTAAAAATTCCCTTCCACTTGAGAAAGTGCCTTCAATCATGTTAGTTGTCCAGTGGCCAAAATATCTACCATATGATATGGATAGATAGACAAGGAGTGTAAAATGTGTAAGAATTGGATTGGATCAGTGATGCGGGGTGCCCTTAACCCCTTTCTTATCCATGTTTCCAGATGCTTTTCTAAAGTCCCTGCTACCACTGCAGAGAAAAACAAATACAAGTGGCTGAGTCTGTTTTTAAAGGGATACTAATAGCAGAGTTGGGAACAGGAGGAGATTGGAGAAATGATATGGAGAAAGTTATGGGGGGGCACTGTTAAAGCTCTCATATAATCTTGGGTTTATGCTGTTATTATAAGTAAGTACATTAGCTAGAAGCTATAATACACATCCTCCCCAGGTTAGTGCCTTCCCTGTATTTTTCACCATTGATCATGCTGGCTGTGGTGGATGGGAGTTCTAAGAAAAGCATTTGGGGGTAGGTACTAGATTGGGGAAAGATGCTGTAATAATACCCTTAAATCTACTTAGGCTGTGTGACATATATCTGTGAGACAGACTGAGGGAAGGAGATTTGCAAGTCTCTCATTCACAGGATTGCCATGAGTCAAGGTCAACTAAAAGGCAGCTAACAACAACAACAAACAGTTTTGCATCCAACATTAATTTTACTATATGTCACCCTCCTACTATGGATGGGCAAATTTATCACTTTTCTATCCAAATCACTTTTTCATGAAATTCATCCATCTGAATGTTCTGTCCTGTTTGCCCATTCATAAGCCAGTCATTGTTTATTTTTCAATAATGCTTTCATTTTCATTGCATGTATTTGCTTTTTTGCTTCTTTTTGGTTTTGTCATCTTGGAGGTACTAGTGGCAGGTGAAGATATTTCAACATTTTATAAAAAGATGCAAAGAATATTTGGAATTGTTCTTGTCTTTGCTGGTAAAGGATATCTCAAAGCAGCATGAAAGCTTTTGTGCAGTTTTGATAATTTTCACTTTTTGTGATTTCAGTGAAAATTTCATTAGCATCAAAACACTATAGTTTCTATATTTGTTACAAATAAGATTCATAAAACGCACAGGGAGGGAGAGAGAGAATGTCTGGAAATTCTCATAATCTTGACAAGTAGGGAGAAAATTGATGATTTTTTTTCATCCTTGTGTAAAAAGAATAAAACAAGTGAATATTTATACATCTACTCAGCAACCATCTCTTGGCATCTGCCATTTCCCCCCCTCTCAAAACCTGTTTCCTTGAGTATTCTGAAAAAAGATGGCAGCCGACAAAATGACTTGTAGATCTCAATGGTATTCATCATGTTTTTTGGGGGGCTGAATCTATATTTTATTCCACAGTGCCCAAGAATCACACAACCTCCAAGGAATTCTGGGAAAATATAAATATTGGTCTCCAGAAGACAGTCACTGAGATAAATCACTCTGATGAATAGATAAAAATAGAGTAATGAAATTAAAGTAACATATGCATTGATTACTCCTAGTATTTGTCTTACATTAATTGAACGGTTAAGCTGAACAGGCCACACTGGGGCTTGCATCCACACTGCAGAAATAATCCAGTTTGATACCATTTTAACTGCAATGGCTCAATGCTATGGAATTATGGGAACTATAGTTTTGTGAGACATTTAGCCTTTTCTGTCAGAAGGCTCTGGTGCCACAACAAACTACAGTTCCCAAAATTCCATAGTATTGAGCCTTGGCAGTTAAAGTGGTGTCAAACTGTTTTATTTCTGCAGTGTGGATGCAGCCTAACTCAATTTTTACATTACTATCAAAGTAGCACATATATGCAGAAAGTTAACTATAATACTGATGCTCAAGTCTGCACATGAGTCACATATCAGTAATGCCTGCTTCAGATACTGAAGAATCCAGAAATGCAGTTAAACATCAATTGAATGTATGGCTTGTTGTTGTTGTAATGTGCCTCCAGCTTAAGTTGATCCTTTCATGGATTTCTTGCAAAGATTTGTACACAGGAGATTTTCCATTGCTTTCCTCTTATTCTGAGAGAGTGTGACTTGCCCAAGGTCTCCCAGTGGGTCTCAGTGGCTAAGCAGGGATTTGAACCCTGGTCTCCCAGAACTCTAGTCCAACTCTAAAACCACTACACCATGCAGGCTCTCCGAATGTATGGAAGCCAAGATAAATAAAGGAGATGGGAGAGATCAATGGATAACAAGACTGCAAACAGCAGAGATTTAAGATTTGGAAGCTGCTTTAAGGAAAAGAGCAGGAAACTGAAAACAAGTGTTTGAAATGGAACCTTTATAAAGATTTGGCTATTGATTGCTTGTTGACTTCTAATGTGTAAATAGCTATCTGCAAATATTAGTTTTTCAAAGTGTTTGTGGCATGTAAAATACTACTGTATACAATGAACATTTAACTGTTATTATACTGTTATTTTTTTACTGTATCATTAAAATAACTATAGTTGGGGTTTTCAATATTCAAAAGAAAAACTTGATTATCTTACATTTTCCTTATACTCTCCTTCCAAATTCCCAATAAATAAAGGAATTGTGATAAGTAATAAATTTCTTGTCTTTGAAGCAGAAATATGTAAAACGAAACCTACTTCATTGAAAAGACACTGTTGGTGAACGTTCTGTGAAACAGACTTAGCAATTACCAGTGATTTAATGGGATTTCATGGCGTAGTAGTTTGAGTATTAGACTATGATTGCCTGCTTGGCCATGATACCCACTGGGTGACCTTGGCCAAGTCACATTCTCTCAGCCTCAGAGGATGACAATGGCAAGCTCCCTCTGAAGAAACTTGCCAAGAAAACCCCATGATAGGGTTGCCATAGGGTTACCATAAGTCAGAAATGACTTGAAGGCACACAACCACTACTACTCATGGAACTATCTATAGGATTGTCATCAACAGGCCTGTGCAGGTCCTACCTTTATAGAAAAACTCAGTCATGTCAGCAGAGAGCAAGGCCACGCTATTTAGCTGTGCCCCTGATGTTAGTGGGGGAGCAAAAAAAAAGAGTAGAGGGAGGATGGCAGAGAGAGAGAAAGAGAGAAGGGAAAATGGGAGGAAGAGAGAAAGAGAAGGTGAGCAAGCAGGGAGGAGGACAGTAGGTCAGGGAGGGAAGGAGAAGAGACAAGGGGTAAAGGAAAGGGGAATAAGGAGAAGGGAAACACTAAGGGGAATTAGCAGCAACACTACTCTGAACCTTGTCCACTCTGGATGCAATGCTAAGCATACCTTTCTAGGAGTAAGCTCCCCTTAGCACATTAACACCTGCTGTCCCCAGACATTTCTTAATAAAAAGATATTGCAAAGTCAAAGCATCTCTCAGATTCTTTTATCTAAAAGGAAATGGATCCATGTAAGATGCTCCCTAGAACTTCCTATTGCTCAGGAGAGAAATGCAGATGTATGTCCATCAACAGATTCAATACACTGGGTGTATAACACATCTCTTCAAAAACTTGTTTAATTAGTATGCTGTCACTGTCAGAGGAACAAGTCTCATGTTAAGATATGTGCATATTCCTTCACATCTGGCTTTCTGTCATAAACAAGAGCTCTCAAAAGGCATGTTAGAGTCTCTCAAAAGGAGCATTACAGAAATGTGTGACAAACAAATGGCACAATCTGGTACCCATGTGATGCACTAAACCCATTGCATTACTGTGATACTGTGAAAATTTGTAAGAGTCGCATTGCTATTTATGAAACACTTTTGAACATAGCAATCTTTAGCCAATTCAGTCTTGCAATGACTCTGCAACATGTAGTTAGCCATTCCCTTTTGCAAGATGGAGAAGCCAGACTGGGCAATAAGATCAAGGTCACTCTGTTAGTCATCACCCTGGTTAGTTGCACAGAGACCCCTATTTAGTATTTAGCATATTGGTTTGCACTAAGGTAGATGTAACACTGTGCCATGGTTAAGGCAACTATGCAATTAAACAATGGGAGATTTTCACTATAGAGGGGAGGAAGAAGTGCTTGTGTCCATGGCACATTTTAAAAAGATTGTGTCTGTGTTGGCTTAGTATTACAAATATTCTATAGAAGCAAAACTATTTGTATTGGATTATGCCCCATCCATTGCTTGCAAGAAGGGTCATATCAAATGTACCTATCTGCTTGATGTGGAAAAACATAACTGGAAAAACATAACTGAACACCCCAAAAAGTGTCCAAAGCTGTTACAGGTATACTAGAACTAGCATGGGCTCCAAGGTTATATTGCCTTCATGCCCCTACTATGTTTCTTTCACAGAGAAGCTCAAGCATTGCCTAAGGCAAAGTTGTTCTCCTGGGCTAGAGTGAGTATGGTGGTTACACCTGCTTCTAACAGCTCTTAAACAGAGTGCCAGATGCAGCAAATGTGGAATGGCTTGGGTTTTCACAGTGTGTACTTCTGGAGTCACAGAGATAGGTGAACAGATAAGATCCTATAGGGTTCTGTCTAGCTCTCTCTTGGTCATTATTCAACTACTGTAAGAAACGAATAGGTGCCAACTTCCAGCTATTCAGCAGTAGACGGACTGTATCACCTTTTATTGAGTATTGAAAAGGCTATAAAACCAGTTTGCCCCTGTTATTTGATTCATTTATATATCACCATTGTCCCATATAGAGGCCCCTTCTTCAAGTATTTGTGTTTCCCATAGCCCTGTCAGGATGGCATTTATTTATGCTTAGACATGTGTCTTGCTACTTATAATGATGGTTAGCACATTTGATAATAAACTATAAAAACTTACTTTTCTTTTCTGATAAGAGATTTCCTTAGGGTTTCTTTATACTGGCTGGGGGGCAACTGACATTCTAGTCATTATTTCATTATGATATATTTGTCCTCAGGAATGGAATCCCATCCCAATCAAAAGTATGCATTAAACTGTAGAAGTAGCCTGCTTTCATCACATGAGCGTTTTCAGACGTGTGCAGATACTCATTCCCATAAAAGGAAATATAACTCTATAATCCACAAGGAATGTTGGCTGTAATCACAGGCAGCTTTGAGGGAGAAGCACCCTTGTAGCAGCAGGATTTTTGAAAGCTTTCACCCAACTGAAAAGGCAAATCAGCATTAAATATAAAGGTAACTTGCCCATTTGATAGGGTAATTGGCTGCAGTAAATTTCAGAATCCCTCCACCTTTGCATGCTTGTTGTGGCTGTCTAGGGACTGTGGTGACTTGACATAAAACCAGGAATTTGAAATATATAAAGTTACAGATTTTTGCAAACACCACACACAGTGGGCTAGTAAAATAAAAATGCTGCACACAATCTGCTCATGGTTAACTCTTTCAAGGGTAGTCGTGAGATTTTTGTTTGCTCATTAAGAAGATAGTACATTGTGCACCCCGCTACCTTTTAAACTGGAAAAGAAAAATCACTAAAAACTCTCAGAGGCTGTTTCAGCAGATCAGACTGTGTGTTGTTGGTCTGATCTTCTTTCTTCATTTGAGCATCCATTGATTGACTCTAATTAATATGCCTGTGCTCTATAAACCGGCACTGTCAATTCTGTTCCTTGTCAATTTGGATCACAACCTTTTCTCGCTGAGCTGCTGCTCCCCAAAGTGGATTTATGGCTCAGTGTTCAAGGCAAGGTATTTATCCTCAACTTGCCTCCACCCTCTCTCTCTTTTTCCCTCTAGTATCGCAGCTCCGATTTTCTTCCCACTGTGCCTGAAAGGCTGAAAATGCGATTGAGAACATGCAAGGTACCAAACAAATTTAAATTTAATTGTTTCAAGAAATGGAGCTCTTCTTTGGGAAAAGAAATGTCAGAGTTAGGGGGTGGGTTTGGGTTTTTTTTGTAACATTAAATAGGAATTTACACAGAATGGTCAGGAAAACTAGGCAACATTATCATTAACACAAACATGATAAATCTAATACTAAGAATTCCTTATGTTTTCAGTTTTGCCAAAAGCTCTAAAAAGAGCTAATCAGCATCTGAGTACAAATACACAGCTGCTTCTTTTTCAATATATTTAACAAAACAACTAATATTTTTATAAATCATAATAAATTAATGTTACTAGTCTTTCCAATGCCCAAGAGGCATTATTTCCCCTGGCCTGTCACAGACATTGGAATGGACATTGCAATTTGGATAATCCAACAGGATGGTGGTCACCATATATTGAAACCAAGTGGTATTTCAGGTCCCATTAAAAAATTCAACTGCTACTCATAAAAGAAACATGTTCAGGGTCAGATGACCAGAGCTGCAGCAAAATGAAGTACTATAGCATAGTATAAGGTTGTTTTTAGATCATTTTGAGCCCAGAGACCTTTAGCAGAGGCTAATCCCCTGATGCCAAACCTGAACCAGGGATAAATCATTCCAGATGTTTTGGATATTTCCACTCCTGGATATTTCTAGCTCTTGGTAGGAGGGGGAACTAATCAACACTCTAGGTTTTGACTGTGGGAAAGGAATCTCAATGCTGGTGACAAAACAGAATTAAGGAAATACTGGGACTGTATCAATGCCAGCACCATTACAATACCAGGTAGCTCAAGCAATTTTCTGTGGTGTGTTTATTTTATTTATACTTTGCCTTTTTTCTCAATGTGGGACCCAAGGCATACAGTAGATGATGATGATAATAATAATAATAATAACAACAACAACAACAAGAACAATATATAGTACAAATGTTTAGAAACCATAAATAGACTGTCATATTAAAATACATAAATCAGTTTAAAATTCATGAAAAATATAAGAAGGTACAGCACATCCCATTCAAAGACTCTTTTACCACACACAGTTAAAGACCAAAGGCCTCCTTAAATAAAAAGGTATTTGCCCACTGGTGGAAAGAGATCACAGCAGAGTCCAACCTAGCCATCAGTATTGAAGCCACCATCAAAAAGGCTTTCTTCATATCCTCACTAACTGTGTCTGTGATGGTAGTGGGACAGAGAGAAAGCCCTCACCAAAAAATCCTAAGGTTCAGGCAGATTTACATAGGTGGATACAGTCCTTCAAGTAGTAGGCAGGCTTAGCATCAAACACTGTTCCAGAATCTGCTTGATCATTCCACTCACAGACAGCTTGTGAAGGTTGGAGGAAGGGTGCAAAAAAATTGGATTAATAAATTCAGCTGTATGCTGTCTTCCGAAGGACTAGCTGTCTTCCGAAGGACTAGCTGTTGTGAACTGAGGGGAGAATGACCTTTCCAAATGCATCCTTGTGCTTTATGTCTTCTTATACTTTCAAAAACTGTCTTGCTGCTTTAAAGCCATGTGTGTGTGTGTGTGTGTATGCACATGTGCATGCATCTTTTATGGATGTGGTCTCCACCAAGCCACCTCACTTTGGGAGAAAAGCCTGGCTGATGTCTATTAATAAGCACAGGGCATGCACTAACTCCATTGCAATCTGGTCCACTTGCTAAAAGGCTAAATAAGTTAAAGGAAAACCCTTTGGGCACAGGAAGATCAGGGAAACACTCAGTAATAGTTTTGGGGTGGGTGGGGGACTGTCTGCCAGCCTAGAAACTGACATGAAGGCTCATTATGCTCAAAGATGGATTAATGTAATATCTCTTACCCTCTAAATGTTCCTATCAAGAATATTCTCTGGCTCTGTCCATGGATTCAGTCATTCAACCTTAGACAGCCCTTTTCAGAACACTGAAAAGGAAAGACACCTTAAACATTAGTACTTAAAAGGCAGTCAAATCATTTAGCAGGTTAAGCAGGGTATTGCTCATAAACTACAGATTGACCCACATTTACAAAGACAAATCTCAAAGCACTAGTTACCAAGCAGCATGTTAGTGACACAGCCCAGTTTTTCTTTCTATGATACAATCAACTAAAATTGACCATGAGATGTAAGAGAGCAATAATTTCATATTACCAGTCGTGATTTATTATGCTCATAATATAGAAATAAAATCCTATTGACAAGGCAAGGTCATGTTCCACTTTAGCCATACAAATAGGTTTTTTCTTGTTTATGTGAAAACTTCCTTTAAAACTTTGTAGCATTTTGTGTCTCCTGAGAACTGCTACCTTTGTCATTCAGCATTTCAGATAGTTTTAAACATAACAATCAGAGGAGAAAAAACACACTTCTGTCTTTTCAATACATCATGAAAATACCTGCCTTCCATTTTATAGATAAATATACCAGCTGAGTTTTGCCTTTGTTCAGAGCTAGTTTGAAATCTGAACATCACTCCTTTTCCGGCCCCAGTGCAATGTGGATGGTAGCCAGCAATGATAGACAATGGCCATTAATATTCAGTTCCTGACTCCTATAATCTGAAGAGATACATCTCTGCAAGAAGTGTTCCATGTGATCCTGGCAACCATTTAGTTCAGCTTTAGCCACTCATGTTGTCTGTGGCTTTTAATAACATATTTTTGTACTTGTACCTACCACAGGGATTTTCTGAGCACCCAGAGACCTCCTTCTTGTATATGCGTGGTACAAATTTGCCTTCATAAGCATTGGAAATCACCCCTAAACTTTGGAAACAGAACAAGGTAGTAATGTTTTGGAAAGCCAAGAAAGGGAGTAGTGTGTTACTTAAAAAGTTGAAATGAAAAGTGGGATGGTTAACAGATTAAATGATAACTATTAGGTAAAACTAACTATATTTATGTTTGCACTGATAGACTGCTCAGGAGTCAGTTATATAATACCATACTGCTTCAGGATTGTTAATTTGGCACAGGATGTGGAAGTGAATTGGACCTAATTGCCTTCTTCATGATTTAATGTACCTTCACCACAGGTGATCCAGCTAATCTCACACATACTCATACTCATTGCTATTTAAACTTCCCTGTGGTATTTCTATGTAAAAGAAGCAACCATCCTGAAGAGTACACAGTAGAGCTGGCTTTTATTTCTTTAGAGGATGCTAATAAGCAAATGTTTACTTTACATTGCATAAAACCACATGGCTTTATTCACTCTGAGAAAGAACTTTGCTATAATAATTTTTAAACCCACTTTTTATACTTTTAAAATGCGGGAAAATGCTTCCAAATGCGCATTTGCTTTTCACATTACGGCAAATGCGAATTTACCTTAATTGCGCATTTGCATTTCCTCCAAACAACCAAATTTCAAAAGATCTTCATTAACACCAGTTTCTGTCCACTTTCTGTCCAGTTTCTGTGTGACGTCATGTGAAAACATGAGGCACTAATCCAGTTTCTGTTTGGGTTTTGTGTGGATTAACCAGCAGATTTGCCCCCATGTGATAACGTCCTATGGCAAAGACTTTGCAGATGAGATAAACAAGGCATCTACAATCCCATAGGACCTTATCACACGGGGGCCACAAAGCGATAAGAATGCGATAAAGGAATAAATCCTGAACTAAACCGATAGAAACCCCACAATACGCAAATGGCTATCACACGCAATTACTTTCATTGCACTTTTATCGCGCTTTTTAGAAAGCGCTCCTGGGAACCGTATCTGCCGTCCACACACAAGTGAGAAGATCCCATACATGTACAAGAAATGGTGTTCTTGCACATGCGCACTATGCTCGCCGCGGCTGTCACTCACTCGCCGCGGCTGTCACCCTTTCCCAGGTCGTCCTCGGTGCAGCTGGCCCTCTGCACGGCCGGCCCTCTGAGGAGGACCTCCCACCGCAGCGTTCACTGAGGAGGTCCTCCTTGGAGCGCCGGCCGTGTGGAGGGCCGGCTGCACCGAGGACGACCTGGGAAAGGGTGACAGCTGCGGCGAGTGACAGCTCCGATGCAGGGCCGGTGCTCCAAGGGGGACCCCCTCGGAGCGTCGAACCAACGCAGGGCCGGCGCTCCAAGGAGATCCAGGGAGGACCTCCTTGGAGCGCCAATCTGACGCAGGGCCGGCTCTCCAAGGGGTCCTCCTTGAAGCGCCGGCCCTGCGTCGGATCGGCGCTCCAAGGAGGTCCTCCCTGGAGTGCTGGCCCTGCCTCGGCGCAGGGCTCCAAGGAGGTCCCCTTGGAGAGGCGGCACTACGGGGAAATGATCCCCAATACATATTTGGCGATACGTATTGGGTGACCATACTTACAGCAAAAGCGATATTAATCCCATCGCGCAATTGTACTTCCTGAAGAAACTGAAATTCAAAAGAACTCGGATCATGCTGCATTGTGTCGGGGTTCTGTCGGGGTTCTGTGCGACGTTGTGTGTAAACATGGAAAAATAATACGTATTAGGTCGGGATTCCTTTTGGATTCTGTCAGGTTTTGGCCCCGTGTGATAAGGTTCATAGGGAGTAAGACCTCTTATGGTGGTTTCTTGGCAAGATTTATTTAGAGGTTTGCCATTGCCTTCCTGTAAGGCTGAGAGAGGGTCACATGCCCAAGGTTATCCAGTGGATTTCCATGGCTGAGTGGGGTTAAGACCCTCATTTCCAGAAGTCCTTGTCCAACACTCAGACCACTATACCATGCTGGTATGTGACTCTAAATGCCATTAGCTCTCAATTGGGCATCAGTTCAAGCAACACTGTAAAATATTCCTCACTTTCAAAAAGAATCACAGGGTTATGGAACTATCAGGGTTGTGATAGGTAATCAGGGTTGTAGCAGAATTATGTCAGTTTCAAATTTTCTTTAAAACAGATTTCCACACTCTCAGTAGTTAAGTATGCTAGTACTGTATCATTTTGAAAAGGAAGTACCAATTACTTGAACTAAATGAGGTCAGGATGCAGGTAGTGCATCATCACATGTGGCTGCTTCAGTAACAGAAGTATCTCCAGTATTCTTATCTTCAGAGTTAGTTTCAAACTCCTCAGAATCCACATCAATCTCTGGTCTTCTTCTTTTTTTAACTTGGTCTATAATTCTGGAATCTGTAAAGTCTTCTATTCCTCTTCAGCTACTGCACTCTTTTGTACTTGGTCAAGTTCACTTGCTTACAAGAGAGCTGTGTCATCCAGGTGGAGTACTTCCACTTTCAAATAAATGCTGAAAGCTAAATCCATCTGTTTTGTGGCTCTGACAAACAGTTTTAGTAGATACAATGTCTTCTTGGTTCCAAGTAGGTGCCTTCTGAGTTTGCATACTGTTCATATTTGGTACTGTTCACAAATCTCTATTGGGTTTTAAAATTGGCACTGTGAATTTTTTGTCTGCTGAGTACTCTAAATTATCAAATAAAACAACATTTATTGTAAGTTTTTGTTTTTTCACAAGAAATATGAGTGTCATCAGACATCGTTTTGCTGACATAGGCTAATTGTGCTAAACAGATTTTAAATTTATAAAATAAAGGCATTGATTAGAATCCTGTATGGCAGTTACATCTCGGTAAGTAGACTTACGTATGCAGGAATTAGAATTGATCTGTTCTATAACATCCATACCCAGTAAGGAAGTTTCAATATGCGCTGGGCACTCTTACCAGTGTCCTGTTATGCATCTTTGTAATTCAGCAAGAGGGTTTTGTATTGCCTCTGCCATGCAATTAAGTACACATAAAATTATGTTGCATAGAGAATGATATAGATTTCTAGCCACCATTTTCCCCTCTACTTACCTTGTGTTTTGTCTTCTAAATACTAGGCTTACTATTATCTGTTCAATTGATAGCCGTTCCATTCACCCCAGACTAGTTCTTGTTTTAGTTTTCATGTTCCTAAAATACCACAAAGCCACTGTCTTGTAGGTAAGCATGATTTCCCCATTTAATTCAATGAGATTTGCCTATTAGTAGAAAAATGGAGTAGCATCTTTTTGACCAACTAGTAATTTGACAACATATTTTTAAATAAGTTTTGCAGTTAAAACCTACTTCATTTGATGCAGTATCAGATAGAAACAATATGGACTGGGCAGTTATAGGAAAGCAGACAGGAAGCATTCCATTTTCATTTCAAGTGCTATCAACAGTATTTTAAGTGATATTTAAAACTGGAAGATGGTTGCACACTGTCTCTCTAGTTGCACAAATTTTATTATGACCTTCTGTTCCAGCCTTTCAAGTTCCATTTGTCCCTTGATTTTCTGAAGAATGACTACCCAAAGGTGATTGGTTTTGTGACCAGTGAAGTTTAATGCTCATTATCAGGCTTCCAAAAGTTTCCTCCAAGGAGAACAAGATGGTATACATGGATCTCCTCGCTTTCAATTTTATCCTCACAACCATTCTGTCATCTAGTGACTGAGACACAGTGACTGTCCAAAGGTATGTAGTGACCTTCACGGCAAAGTCAGGATTTGAACTTGGATGTCACCATTATAGCACTCTACTACTACAGCCAGATTGACCCATGAACTTCTGATTTAGTTTATATCTCATATTTTCAATAATTGTGTAAGTGTTTAATATTTAGTACTGGAAACTCTTTATAACCTTGCATCATCTACACTAGCAAGTACATTGGCAAGATAAGCAGTGGTGTCATAAGATACAGATAATTTTGATTATAATTTCTGCAAGCAATCCAAACAATTTTGATAATCGTGTGTACAATAAAGGGTAAAATAAGTAAATAAATCTGATATAGCAAGTATTGTTGTTGTGCTTGTTTAGGTATTTCATTTAGCCACATTATCAGTTGCAGAAATGTAAAAAACTGCATGCTGTGAAATTTGTGTTGAATATTCAAGATTTTCAAACTCTGATATCAAGAGAGTTACATAAACTACCAAAAAAGTAGTTTGATCATGTGAACAGTAGCACAGAGAACTGTTCATAACAATCCCTGTAGATAGTAATTACTTGTATATATTTTTTTCATCTTAAAAATAACTTGAAAAGCTTTGAACACATAGACTCTGGGTTGTTTTTGTTTAGAGGCAAATGATGGATTGTGTGGGCAGCAACTATAAATGAGTAGCTGAAAATCCTGCAGTGTTATGATATTAAATTGGAAGCCATCAGACCTAAATTCTACAATTCCTCTCTTGCAATTACTCATGCAGCATTCTTTGGCACAATTGTGAGAGACAAAGGCAGAGTTGAAAAAGAAAAGAAATACCTTAATAGAATGTTAAATTATGAATGATGGAGACCAAAATTTGCATTTGAGAAGAACTGAAGTTTTATTTTTATTTTTATTTTATTTTTTTAAATCTTCCATCATCTTTATAAAGAAATCTGAGAAAGCAGGAAAGCACCCCTGCTGTGCAACCCTGGAAACTTATAGATGAGACTTGCTCTCTTTTTTCTTGCTCTCTGAAGTTTCTAGCCCCAAAGTGAGTGTCTTTATATTTCTAAAGCTTTAAAATTATTCCTGTGTGGAACAGTGTAGATGTGACCTGTTTGTGCTGTAACAACTGGGGGCACCAGAAGAACCAGAATAAGTGCTTGAGAAACTGAACTCCTTCAATAATGAAGCAGGCACCCTTGATCCAAGTGGCTTTTCTGTACCCATTTACCTAACAGTAAGCCCCATTAAATCCAGTGGGAGTTACTTCTGAGTAAACATTTAAAGGATTGCAGTGTGAATCTATTTTTTCACATGAAAAATGAATGCATTCATGCCTGTGATAAACAATCTTAAAAGACATTTTTGCAGAATTGTGCAGAAAGGAACTGGGAAAGGCTGGGGATATTCAATTGGGAGTCAACCAGAAAGTGGCACAAGTGATTTTGTTGTGAAATGAAAAGAAAGCATTCAAAAGCCTCACAAGAGAACTTATAAACAGGATCAAAGGGAAGAGATGCAAAAGCAGGGTAGTATACCCAGGAGGCTTGCTTCATATGTCAGCTAGCAGGGGTAGTTTTCTATAAATTCCCAAAGAGCTGCAATCACATTTCCAGTGACCAGAAGTATGCAACTACTTCCAATTTCATTTTGGGCCAGTTATTTATTTATTGCCTTTTAGTGTAGCAGTTGGGGAGATCATTCAGGTGAGGCAAGGTAAGCTGCTTCTTGGGCAATGGCTGCATCCACCATGGCAGTCATTTTGTGAATGTCTAATACCATCATAGCAGTCCTAACACCTTATCAAAAATTTAAATATGCCCAGAAATCTAAAAAGGTTTCTCCTGCCTTAAAAGAATAGAGAAAGAAACCACAGGCAGATGTTGACAGCCAAGCTGAACCAAATCCTGCCCAGTGAGATGAATTCTGTTGTAGGGGGAATGTTCCCCTACATTGTCCTAGTCCCTACCAGAGGTCAGGAGATACTGATTTGGCTGCCTTTGGTGAAAGACAGAGAATATTGACAATTCATCCCCACCCCAGACCTTAAAGAACAATCACCTTTATTAGTCAGTCAGTCAAGCCTTTATTACAGTTAACAAACCATAAGGCAAAATAATAATAGTAATTTTAAATAACCAACCAAAACATCCCAATAATTATACACATCTTACACACCTATAAACAAAATTGTAAGCACTCCATATTGGCAAGTAAGAATAAACCATAGTAAAGTATTTAAAAAGTGGGTATAATTAATTGCATACACACACACATGCACACCCCTTCAAAAAACAGCTGAGATAAATGCTGAGGTCTCACCACTAAATCCTACAGGAACCTCCCCTACAAGCAGGAAATCAGAACCTATAGTATAAGTCAAATTCAAATAACAACATTTGGAAACAATCATTATGTGTTCTTCTCCAGCCAAAATTCTTGCTACTACCTAGATGGAAGCAGCAGGCAATGTTACATGACAAAAACATTCTGGCAGTGGGCTAAATTGATGAATCCAGTGGATGGCCAGGTTAGCAGAGGAGTAGTATCATCAAACAACTTAATTTCTCTCTGATGTTACATAGCATCTTAGAAATGCAGTATTCTCTAATGATACTGGTACACTATCATTTAGCAAAACATTCCGGTCTGTGACATATGACCAATTAAGTCTGCCAGAGACATGATAGCTCTTATGTCCAAGTGGGATCTTGGAATGAGAATAAGAAGCTTGTTCATCCTGCCCTTACACTAATATGCACTTTTGGCAGAATATATTTGATGAACTTTTCTTTTGATATAATAACAGATTTTTTAATCTCATGCTATATCTGTATTAAGATTTTATATAGAAAGTTGATAGAGTATTGCAGTCCATTAATATTTTAGAAATAATGGTAAATTTTTAACTTGTAAGCCACCTTGACAGCCCTGGCTAAAGGCGGGGAATAAATAAAGATGTATTATTATTATTATTATTATTATTATTATTATTATTATAAAATCTATTTTCTCTGGTGCACTCTGCAGTGTATCTGTACAGAAGCCTGATAATGGAAGGGATTGGTACCTGGGCATTTCTGCCATGTTTCTTTCTCTGCAGTTATTTATTTTCCTATAGAATGAGGTGGTCAACCAGATACAGTCCAGATACATTGGACTGCAACTCCTATCACTAAGTCACAAAGCCTATAATGAAGGATGATGGAGTTGGCATCTGACAACATCTCGAGCACCAAAAGTTGTTCCTTCCTACTACAGGAAAAAGAGGTCACTGACTTTATGCATGATGATGACCCCACCATACAGAATAAAACTTATCCTTATTTGCCTGCCCCCACCCCACCCCCAGGAATAACAAGACAAGAAATGGAAAGCGGTTCAAACAGGGACATTTATTAACCTGACCTCTGAAGAGCAGCTGCAGCCGGTGGTCTATCTTTGAGACCACCTCTGCAGCCTTTCCTGGGTGATACACCTGGACCCCAATATTAACCCAAAAGCTGGGTTATCCGCTGAATGGCCTGCATCAGGAAGACCAACATGAAAGTCCCTCTCCCAATGCCCAAGGATTAAAGAGAGGGGTTTATCCTCTGTGCAATCCCACCTCTGTGTCTCTTTCCCCACCTCCCAGGTCCCAAGGCCCAAAGAGGTGGTTCCATAAACCTCCCCTTCCACCCAAACAGTGTCCTAGGTGCTCACCAAAATCAAAGCATGCCCAAAGATATGGGGCAAGCATCCACTTAGCCCCTATCTCCCACCAAGGCCTTCAAAACACCCTTAATGCCCTGTTGCAGGTCCATTAAAAAAATAGAGTTGCCTAGTTCAGATAAGTGACCTCCATCCAGTCAATAAAACTCAGGCCTGTGAAATATGATTTGCAGACCCAACCCACTTTCCAGAGACATGGTAAATCTCAGTATTAGCCCACCATCGGGTTTTATCCAGCCAACGAAGGTTGCTCCTCACCCCTCCATACCTAATGGGGCAGTATTGCAGACCACACCAGCTTAATCTGGGGCCACTGTTGCTTGATCACCTTAAAATCCTACTTTGCTTGCAAGACCAAAGCAATCCCTTTCATGATTGTTACCTTAAATGAATAACCACAAGGGGAGGGAGCCCACAGCACTCCTTAAATAACAACAGCAACAGGCCGTGTCAATAAGGCCCACACTTGCTGAGCCATCCAAACTGAGCAACAGCACTCAATCCAAGATGGGATCTGAAGTGGCTTAACTTGGCTTGGCAGGCTGTCCAATGTCATGCTGTTCATGCTGTGGCCACACACCAGCACTCAATGGCTCCTTAGCCACAGGCTGTGATCTGAAAAAGAAGAAAACACATGTTAACAATGAAAGTTCCAAATATATTTACAATAAGCTGAGGACTTCCAATGGCCAATCCATTTGATAGCTTGAGAATGAAATCCAAGAGCAGCAGCAGTCAAAGCAGCACATATGTGAAAAGAGTGCATGGCAAACTGCATGTTTGTGAAACCCAAAGAAACTAACGCCCTAGAATTAATATTCCAGAACTGATATTTAGTTAGTGGCAACACATCTTGATGAATAAACAAAGGACCTGCACTATGTCCTCTCACATGTACATAGTCACAGAGTGCTCAAACTTGGCAAATGTGAGAGTCCGCAGCTAGCTTAACTGAAATGGTTGAGCCCTTGCCTTGCTGGTCAGTTTTGGGAGAACGAATTGACAGTGTAACAGACTGATGTGTTATCTGGAGATTGGCAAAATATAAAACCTTTTGAAATGTGGACAAAAGCAATTATTTTTAACACCCCAAAGAATGTCATCAAGGCGGCGGGATGGAACAGTAAAGCATCATATGACAATATGCAAATATACTTGGTGTAAACTCTCCAATATATCTGGATATAGCAGAATCCTAGCATCAACTACTGTATCCCTCTTCCTAGTACAGCCCTCCAGAACTTTCCTAATGCGGCAGTTAGCAGTTGTGTCCCAAGCCCTTGTAATTTCAGCCAAAATGCAATAGCTGAGAGGCACAACTGAATAGAAGGAGGAGTTAAACTTCTATCATATAGGAACATCTACAAATCATATTGCAATAGTGCAGTAAATACGACACAGGTGGAGGTAAGATATTAGCTAAATTGCATCTAGACCTAAACTGAAAAAATTCCTTTAAAGCCCTAAGGTTGTTCTGTCTTGTAGATTGTGCGTGCAATGGACAAACTCAATTTTCTTGCTACCTCGCACTGCCAAGGCTCCACGAATGTTCCGGCATTGGTTCCAGCATCAGTCCTGCATCCGGTGCCAGTGTCCTGAAACATTTCATCTCTTTATGGGAAAGAACATCTGGAATAGCATTATCAATCCCTGACATGTGTCATGCTGTAAACAAAATGTTAAAGCGTAAGCACTGTAGAGTGAAAGCCCAAACAAGGCACATAACCTTCTGAGAGGTAGAGGTTAGTGAGTTAGTAACATGCACAGTAGCAAGATTGTCACACCAAAAATGGATTGAAGAGTTTGATGACTCTTCGTCCCATATTTGACAGCCACCAAAATTGAAAAAAAATTGAGAAAGGTCAAATTAGCAGTCAATCCTGAATGAGCCCAATCATCAGGCCACATCTGAGCACACCATTTTCCATTAAAGAATACCCCAAATCCAACTGACCCAGCAGCATCAGATGCTATTTACAAAGCATCCTTAAGCTTAAGTTCTTCTCGCCAAAAGGAAACCCCCTTAAATTCACTCAAAAATTGTATCCAAACCTCCAAATCAGCCTTGATGCTGAATGTGAGCTGAATTCTGTGGTGTGGTCTAAGAACCCCCTAATTGCATCACACAGACACTGTAAAAATGCTCTGCCCAGGGCAACTACCCTACTAGCAAAATTCAAGTGACCAATAATCTCCTGAAAGCCTTTTGTTGGGTTGAGAAGTGCTGAAGGCACTGTAGCAAGCTACAAACTTTATCCCCTGGAAGCATAGAAAGTTGATTAATTGTATCAATAGTAATACCCAAAAATTCCAATTGAGTGGTGGGTCCCTCAGTCTTCTCAAGGGTTAGCAGCACACCCAGCTCAAGAGCAAGGCTTTCAACTCCCTCAATAGGAAAGAACAGTGACCCAAACCTGACTGACCAACAAATAAGAAATCATCAAGATAGTGCACTATGCCTTGAAAGCCAGTACGTTCTCTAAAGGCTACTCTACAAAGGTGCTACATGTTTCGAAAGCTGCACATGAAATTGAGCAACCCATGGGGAGGGCTCAATCCATAAAAAACTGGCCATCAAGCCAAAAACCCAACAACTTGAAATCTGGGGGGTGAACTGGTAAGAGACGGAATGCCAACTTGATGTCTCACTTAACAAATTCAGCCCCAAAACCATAGCTGTGAACTAATCTAATCACCTCATCAAGTGATGTGTATCTAACAACATAAATCATGAGGGATGGCATCATTGACCAATGACCCATGAGGGTAGGACAAGTAATGAATGATGCAGAACTCACCTGGGGCTTTCTTGGGTACTAAGCCCAAGGGGGAAACTCTCAAATTGTTAACTGGGGGAACTAAAAATGGACCTACAACCTGACCTTCAGAAACCTCTTTTGAGATCTTTGCTCTGTGCTCCATGACTGTGATAGACTTAATAAGATTATTAGATAAGAAAGGGCAATGCACTCCTTGAAATCGGATACAAAAACCATGACAAAAACCTTGTAACAAATACTGGGCCACTTGGCGGTTAGGGTATGATGACAACAGATGGCGCAGTACCCGTATCTTAATTGGACTGGATCCTTTTTGGAAATAGGGGCACCTCCCCCTTTCCTATTGTATTGACCTTCTTTATTAGCACCTGATTTGCCCCTCCCTCTGGTACAATTTCAAAAGGAGTTTACAGATCAAACACTCATGTTTATATTTGCAGACCTTATGGTTGCATGCTCCCTGAAAGCTAAATTCCCAACACAGAAGTTTTTGGGACTTAGCAAAATTATCTTGTGTTCTGGTAAATGAGGTACTTCCAGATTTTTGGATCAAATGCCCACTATGTCAGGGATGATGGGAGTTGTAGCTCTTCACCTCTGGCTCTAACTCACCACCTTGTTATGCAGCAGAGCTGACCAGCTTTGATCAGTGGTTGATGCTTCTTTCCCAAGCAGCAGAGTTTCAGAGAATAGGCTGAAGACCCTGACAAACTCTCCAAGCCTTCTCACTCTTCTTCAAGAGATGTCTCCAAACTTCTCCAGGATTCTTCTGGCTCTTGTATCTTCCCTCAAGACACCAGACAACTCAGTAGTCTTATATAAAAGATCTACTTTATTCTACTATATATATAAATACTATATGCCCTACAAATCACAATCTCTACACTTCACAATATCTCCAAAACTACTCCACAATGTACATTAGCAAACATTGCAATTTATAGCCATTGTTAGACACCACCCACCAGTCAGTTTCCACCCAGTGGGTGTGTACATACATCTTGATTGGTCCATATAGATCATCCCATACCTAAGACCAACCCAAGTGTTTCATCACTTTACCTTGACCACTTAATGAGTCTCAGGTGTTTGCAATCTATCACAGGTGTTCTCAATGTACCTTCTATAACTTTGTCCTTGGCTCTCAAGGCTTCTTAATTATATTATCTTTTTCACCTGTGTATCTTCCTGATTGCTCCTGCTTAGTCACTTTGACATTCACATACATATTTTTATTTCTATTACTGTATATCCCATGTTGCTTTTTCCTTAACACACTATGCATATGTTTGCCTTGCATGGGGTGAGCTGGGGTCATCAGTTGCATCCAGGGTTGGGAATGTAGAAGATCCCAACATAAAGTAAGGTAAATGGCTGCACATATACAGAAGGCTTCATCGTATAGCAGCCAAGCAGGCCCAGAGTAGTTGACATAAGCCCAGTGAATAATGTCCATGTTTTGAATCAGGGCTGCTGTGTACATGGACTGTGCCTTAGCAATTACACCTGCATAAATATGGAACCCATTCAACCAATTAGCGAAATTGCTTTCAATTTTTTACCATTTTAAAGCCTCCTTATCTTTATCATCAAGCTCATCCTTATGTCTTTTTCCCCCTATCTCTTGGTAGAGTAGGGGAAAGATCTCTACATATTCATCCCTGAGTATCTTGTCTATGGCCGACTGTAGAAGGTGATCCCCTAAAGAAAGGGATAACACTGTAGGGAATAGCAGAGGGTGATACTGTGTTGTAGCCATGCTTAGCTTGAGACCTAATTGGAGTACGTTGCTGGCTGGCAGGGGTAGGTAGGAGGGTGTCATAGAATAGCCAGGCCGCATACCTCAAGCAAGTGGGGCTACTGGCCACTGTGTTACTGGTGGTACAGCTGTCCCTTCTTTTGGTAAAGGGTGATTTTGTTGATGTGAGTAACCAGGCACCCCAACATGGCCACAAGTACCCAGCAACAGGAGCACTATATAAAGTGCTCGACTCACCTGATGAAGGTGGCACCACAGCTGGTAGAAGTGTGACATCAATGTCTGGTTGTGGCATGGCACCCAATGAAGTTGACACCATCCCAGCAACCTGAGTATGCTCCTGTTCTAAAACATTGATGGGAGATTTCATTTTGTTAAAAAACTGTTTGTATCTAGCACACTTAGAAGCAGTCCTGGGGGATTAAGAATATTGAAGAAGAGCACTAGAAGACACCCCATGTGCTTTCTCCAAGGCTTGAATCCTAGAAAATATCTCTTCCACTGGTAAATCATTTGAATAATCGCTAGATGAATAAGGCTCAACTAATGTACATTTAGGAACCTTTGGAGCTGGACCTTTGCCCTTGTTGCACCCTTTCCCTTTAGCCAATTCGAATAAAATTGACAGAGTATATCAAAATGGAAGTACAGCCAGTAATTAATGACAACAATGAAACAATGAGATATCAGTAAAACAGTATGATATACTAATAACAATACAGGGAGCATTGTATGATAGCTAAACACCTAGCATGAGTCATAGAATTGGTTAATAAAATAACAGATTAGCATAGATTGTCATTGATACTGTGACAGCAGGACCCCAACAGGTGAGATGCTCTAAAATATAGCCTATATTAATGGGTTCCAACCAATCAGGCAGCCCAAGTGAAGAGCTATAGCCGTAATATCTGCTATTTATTGGTAGTCCCCCATCCAAGCACCACCCAAGCCAAATCCTGCTTAGCTTCCAAGATCAGATGGGGATCTGGTGCCTATAGTGCTAGCAACTGCCACCATGTGCAGCCCCAAATGCCATGGAAATGGAGAAGGTGTGCCACAAAACAGTACAGCACTGCAAAAGCAAAGAAGAGGAGGTATGCTGAAAAAGGGAGTGAAAGCCTCCTTGGGCCAAAGCAGCTTGCCCAACTATTAAAGAACGTGGCCCCAATGCAACAAAAGAGGAGGCACTTCAAAAGCAGAGAGGAGGCACACTGGGAAAGGGTGCGAAAGCCTCCTTGGGCCGAAGCAGCCTGCCCAACCATTAATGAACACAGCCCCAATGCCTCAAAAGAGGAGGTACACCACGAAACAGTGTGGCACTGCAAAAGCAAAGAGGAGAAGGTGTGCTGAAAAAGGGCATGAAATCTCCTTGAGCCAAAGCAGCCTGCCCAACAGTTAGAGTGCAGCCCCAACGCCGGATAAGAGGACGTGCTCCATGAAACAGCATGGTGCTGCAAAATCAGAGAGGAGGTCGCTGAAAATGGGTCATGAAAGCCTCCCTGGGCCAAAACAGCCCACTCAACAGCCAAAAGTGCAGCTCCAAATGCCACAAAGCTGTGAACAGTCCCTGGATACAAAAGTGGAGGCGTGATGCAAATGGCGTGAAAGCCTCCCTGGACCGAAGCAGCCCACTCACCCTCATAGGGCAAAAGCAGCCCGCTCACAAACTGAGGAGGAGGCAAGCCAGAAACAGTCCCCAGGGCTCAGGGGAGGCAAGACAAAAGCCAAGCAGAGCTCAAGAATCGGGCATCAGCTCGAAACGAGGTAAGAGGAACGACACCCAACCAAAACGAAAGGTGAGGGGGGGCACAAATGGCCTCCACCCTCAATGTGCAAAACAGTGCCAACAAGAAGAGGGGGAGGCGGCAAAAAGACAAGGAGCAAGCCAAAACCCAATCTTCCCCCTCCCAAAGCCAGAAGAGATGAAAAACAGAAAACATAGCACAGCTCAATGACCGCTGTCCACTCTCCTCGCTTGTAGAATCAAAGTAGAGAAGCTGGAGACAGTAGACCATAAGTTGGCTGTGGCCACACCCCCAACTTCTTCCCACCTCAACATAACTGCCGAGGCATCATTTAAATCTTGTCTCCCTTTGGGTGTGGGCAAACTATACATCCCATCCCAATGCCTTCAGCATGGGAGTGGGATGCAAATTGTCACTGTCAAAGGCATGGCTTGATAAAGTTACTTATTTTGGTCTACAGTTTCCAGACTCCCTCAGCCAGATTTTGATCAAAGGTCATTCAGGATTTCAACTATCTCAGTCAAAAATAGAATGCCAGCAAACTCAAGCAGTGTTTTTACAAGCTCTGTTGCTATCCTTTGGGAATGCCATCTGAAATTAACTTTACTGTTTTCAAGCAAAAGGAATAAACAGCATCATAAAACTTAACACTCAAAGACTTTTGATTTCTGTTATTTTTGCTATTGCTGTTATAAGATGGAATTTCATAAGTCTGCACACTTAGCTGATATTATACAGGACTTAATACAATCAGTTTCTGACACTTTGGGGAACTATATCTGAGCAATTTCTGACTTTTAAAAAAAAGTCATCATCTTTTTGGAGCAGTTAACATTACATTTTCAGCTGAAGCAATCTTTCATTTCAGCAGCAAAGTTAACTGCTACAGCAGTAACATCTGGAGGAATGATAAAACCAAATGAGTTTGGACACTATCAGAAAGTCGGTTTTAAATCATAGATCTTTGACCACTTCTCTCTCTCTCTCTCTCTCTCTTTTTCTGAAAATAGAATCTTGAAGTGAGGATTTCCATTAAAATGAGCAAAAAATCATAGGGTTCCATGGTAGAAATCATTCACTGAAATGGAGATCTAAATTCAATACAGTACACTTTTGCTTGCATCAACAGCACATTCTGTTCTAGGAAACCAAAGTCTTTTTCCCTCTCCAAATGGTGCATTTGACTAATTTCAGCATTGAAACCTGTGCCACTAATGTGGTTCTTCGTCCACCTCCTAGCCATTTCTTTCTCTTTATTCTTTTCTTTTCCTCTCTTTTCTAATAAATATATTAATCATCTACTAAACTCACACTTCCTTTATGTCTGACATATCTTTTTTCATTTTCCACAAGTTCTTGTGGAATGTTATGGACTAGAATGAGTGAGAAGGTGTCCTTTATATTGTGCAGATTTGGAAATCTTAAAAGCTGGGAAATTGAAGGCTTCATTCCAACAGGACACTCATGGTCGCATGGCACTTTCAGCCTCTCCCCACTGTAGCTCTCTGTGATGCTGAAAAATAGTTTTGGGGGCTTCTGGGACTTCTTAAACAGGATTTTATAACATGGGAGCTTCAGGAGGAAGGCATACTTGTTGTTGTGAACTTGAAGGCTTTCACAGCCAGCATTCATAGTTTTTTGAGGGTTTGGGGGCTATAAGGCCGTGTTCTAGAAGAGTTTATTCCTGATGTTTCACCAGCAGTGCAGCTGGCATCTTCAGAGAATGCTGGCATGGAAGAGAGTGGGGTATATATGCTGTTAGTTGAGAAGAAGCGATTTATGTATTGCTCTGTTGCTGAATGGCAAGGCCCTGGGTGATTTTCATTTGCATTTGCTGATACTTGTTGTTGTTGGATGCCTTCAAGTCATTTCAGACTTAGTGACTCTAAGGCAAACCTATCATGTTTTCTTGGCAATATTTGTGTGTGTGTTTTTTTGGGGGGTGCCTTTGCATTCCTCTGAGGCTGTGAGAATGTGACTTGTCCAAGGTCATCCAATGGGTTCCTGTGGCTGAGCAGGGATTTGAACCCTAGCCTCCAGAGTTATAGTCCAGCACTCAAACCACTACACCATGCTGACTCTGAATGGATTATGCCTCCACTTATATGGTGGAAAGTGTAGGAGTACACTGTTGGAGCTGGCCAATGTATTGTTTCTAGAAGCCTGCTAGAATTTTACCTAAATTTCCTATATCTACCTTCTGCGTTGCTGGTCTTAAATAGAAATATTATTAACTCATATGTGCACAACTGTTTTCCCCTTAAGTTTTATACCTTCTCACCTACAGTACAGTCATAAACATTGTTATAAAATTTCTATCCAGGCAGGAGTGTTTGAAAAACTATTCTACAAAAAAACATAGTTTTATTAGAAACCTCATCACTTTTCATGCAAGGCATATTCTGGGGAGAGAAGAGCCATCATTGCCTAGTCCCAGCAGCTGGTGAAGCAGCCTCCCTCCATTCCAACTGCCACCACTGTGGATTCTGGAGGAGAGAAGAGCCATCATTACCTAGTCCCAGCAGCTGGTGAGGCAGCCTCCCTCCATTCCAACTGCCACCACTGTGGATTCTGGAGGAGAGAAGAGCCATCATTACCTAGTCCCAGCAGCTGGTGAGGCAGCCTCCCTCCATTCCAACTGCCACCACTGTGGATTCTGGAGGAGAGAAGAGCCATCATTGCCTAGTTCCAGCAGCTGATAAGGCAGCCTCCCTCCATTCCAACTGCCACCACTGTGGATTCTGGGGAGAGAAGAGCCATCATTGCCTAGTCCCAGCAGCTGATGAGGCAGCCTCCCTCCATTCCCACGGGAGCTCCCATTGAGGTTGTGTGGGGCAAGGGAAGGTATGGCGGTAAGAAAGTGGATTTGTGTAAGAACGGAAGGAGAGATCGATGCATAATATCTATCTCTCCTTCCTTCCACTCTCCTAACCAAAGAGGCCTGAGGGTCAGCCCAGTCGTACCACTAACCCTGTCTCTGCTCCTGTGCAACGGCAGGTCCATAAAAAATAAGACCCACATCGTTTGCGATCTTATGCAGGATAAAAACTGCGACCTGGCGTGCATTACTGAGACCTGGCTTGGGGCTGAGGGTGAGGCAGTGTGGGCCCAGGCCCTCCCTGCCGGGTACTCAGTTAAGGACCAAATCAGGTTAGGTGGGCAGGGGGGGCGGTATTGCCTTGGTCCATAAAAACACCCTTTCCTTAACCAGGAACCCAGTCCGGAAAACAGACTACATCGAGTGTATGTACCTGACCCTGAAGGCCAGAGACAGTCTGGGCATTTTGTTGGTTTACCGGCCACCCCGTGCGCCAACAGACTCCCTAGTCGAGCTGACGCAGCTGGTCTCGGAACTGCTCTTGGAGTCCCCTAGGCTCCTTGTCCTGGGGGACCTCAACATCCCTTTTGAGGCCAGTGATACTCCAACAGGTGCAGCTTGGGAGTTCATGACTACCATGACAGCCATGGGCCTGTCTCAATTAGTCTCAGGGCCGACGCATTGTGCTGGTAATACTCTCGATGTGATCTTCTGTACGGACATGGAGGCTCCGTGGGTAGAGATTTCTAACATCTCTCCCTTGTCATGGACGGATCACTTCCTGGTTGAGGCTCGAATCAAGGCTTCTACCTTATGCCCCCCCGGGGGTGGCAGACCTATCAGGATGGTCCACCCTCGAAGGCTGATGGAACCCAAAAGATTCCAAGAAGCCCTACAGGGGTATATGGCTGGCTCTGATGGCGATTCTGTTGACGCCCTGACTAACATCTGGGATACTAACCTTTCCAGGGCTATACACAGCATCGCTCCCAAGCGTCCTTTCCGGCCTGCTTTCAATAAACAACCCTGGTATATGGAAGACCTCAGGGAACAGAAGTGGGCTGTGCAACGACTAGAGCGTAACTGGCGGAAACATCAGCACTTGTCCGACAGGACACTCCTTCGCTCTCTTTTAAGAGTCTATGGAGTGGCAATAGATGCAGCAAAGAATTCGTTCTTTGCTGCACGTATTGCGTCCGCGGAGTCGCATCCTGCAGAGCTGTTCAGGGTTGTGAAGGAGCTAACTCAGCTCCCCCCCCCCTCCCTGAGCCCTATTTTGGAACCATCTAAGGCCTGCTGTGACGAATTTAACAACTTCTTTGCGGATAAAATCTCTCAGATAAGGGCTGATCTCGACACCAGTATTCCTGCAGGTCCTAGAGAAGTGTCCGAAGCGTCCGTGGCCCCTGTTATACTGGATCATTTTGAGTTTGTCAGTACCGAGGAAGTGGACAAGATCCTTTGAAGTGTTAGGAAGACGACATGCTCCCTTGATCCCTGTCCCTCATGGTTGGCAGCTCAGGGGGGAAATGCGATGTTAACATTGTTGCACCGCATCGTTAATACATCTCTAAGAGAGGGTCAGTTTCCATCCAAATTAAAATTAGCAGTGGTTAAACCCCTACATAAAAAGCCCTCCTTAGACCCCCTGACTCACAATAATTATCGGCCCATATCGCTGCTACCTTTTTTGGGGAAGGTAATCGAGAGAGCAGTCGCTTTCCAGCTTCAATCGATCTTGGATGACACCGATTTTCTGGACCCATTTCAAACCGGCTTCCGGGCGGGCTATGGAGTTGAGACTGCCATGGTCGCCTTAGTTGATGACCTCCGTCTGAGCATGGACAGGGGAAGTGTGTCCCTGTTAGTGCTCTTGGACATCTCAGCGGCTTTCGATACCATCGACCATGGTATCCTTCTGGACCGCCTGAGGGAGCTGGGTATCGGGGGCACTGCTCTGCAGTGGTTCCGGTCCTACCTCTCGGGCAGGTTCCATATGGTGGAGCTGGGGGACTATCGCTCCGATAAGAGGGCCCTTACATCTGGTGTCCCTCAGGGAGCGATTTTGTCCCCTATGCTTTTCAACATTTACATGAAACCGCTGGGAGAGATCATCCGGAGACACGGGGTGCGGTGTTATCAGTACGCTGATGACACCCAAATAGTCTTCTCTATGTCTCCGACTGATGCAGTAACTAAGGATGGCATCTCTCCTCTTGTTGCCTGCTTGGAGTCGGTAATGGGCTGGATGAGGGAGAACAAACTCAGTGTGAATCCAGGAAAAACGGAAGTACTGGTGATAGATTCCCCAGTTCCAGGTGGCAAGATTTGTTGTCTGGTCCTGAATGGGGTCACGCTCCCCTTGAAGGACTTGGTGCGCAGCTTGGGAATACTCCTTGATTCGTCACTCCAACTGACATCCCAGGTGGATGCAGCAGTCAGGAGTGCTTGTTATCAGCTTCGGCTGATACGCCAGTTGCGTCCCTACCTGAACCGTAAGGACCTTGAAACTGTTGTACATGCTTTGGTAACCTCTCGATTGGATTTCTGCAACGCGCTCTACATGGGGCAACCCTTGTACCAAACCCGGAAGCTGCAATTGGTGCAGAATATGGCAGCTAGATTGGTCGCTGGTAGTTCCAGGTCGGACCATATAACACCTATGCTAAAAGACCTTCACTGGCTGCCTATTCGCTTCCGAGCTCAATACAAGGTGTTGGTTTTGACCTATAAAGCCCTAAATGGCTTGGGCCCAGGGTACTTAGAGGACCGCCTCTCCCCACATAATCCGCCCTGCACACTCTGATCATCTGGGACTAATCTGCTAGAGGTCCCCAAGTCTCACTTTGTGGGGACCTCTCAGAGGGCTTTTTCCATCATCACCCTTTCCTTCTGGAATAAGCTTCCCACAGAGCTTCGCTCCTCTGCATCACTAGTCTCTTTTAAGAAAAATCTAAAAACGTATCTATTTCAGTTGGCATTTCCACCTTAAGTAATGGTATTTTTTTTTCTTTCTCTGCCCCATGTGTTTTCTTGTTGACCCCGGACTGTTTGTAACTTTTTTTTCCCCACTTCTTGCCCCTGATATTTGGGATTTGTCTGATTCCTGTTCCTTTTCCCTGCACCGATGTTTTTAACCTTTATATTGTAGCAATTTTAACTTTTTTATTGTTTTAACTCTTTGTAAGCCGCTTTGATCATATCCATGGAAAGGCGGGGTAAAAATAAAATTTATTATTATTATTATTATTATTATTATTATTATTATTATTATATCAGATTACTTGGTTAGTAGTTCAAATTGGAGGGCAGGATAGTCTACAAAATGCTTTAAGCATCTATGATAGGCTTTGTTTTGACGTTCTAGATGCTCATGCAGAAAGTGGAAAGTGTTACACAAAATGGAAGTGTAGTTTCTTTGCACATTCGGTGATATGTTATATATTATTATATAAAGAAGATATGGTTTATTTATGATAGCACACACAAAAAGAGCACCATTGATTTTTAAGGAAACTTATCAGTGTTGTGTATGAAGAACTCGTTGAGTGATGATTCACCTGAAAAGTTTACACCTACTTGTTACCAATCATTCCAGATTTTCTTGCAGTAATTCTAGGAGAACAGGGCTTGTAGCTACAGAGGAAGCAAAAGAAGGGCATTTCCCCTTCAAATAAGAATTCTTCCCCCACAAATGAAATTTTTCTTCAGCTCCCAAATTTCTAGCATTGCAAAGAGTGAGACACTCAAAACTGTTCACATTTAAAACTCTTATACAGCCAGCCCCCCCACACAGATTCTGGATTCCACCATCCATATCTTGAAAACATTCCCCCAATTCCCAAAAGCAAACCTTGATTTTTCCATTTTATATAAGGGACATCATTTTATTATGTCATTGTATATAATAGGACTTGAGGATCCACAGATTATGATACCCATGGTGTGTCCTGGAACCAAAGTCTAGGGGATATTAAGGCCCTATGCTACAGCATTTATTATATTGGTTCCCTTAGATTTTTTTTCTCTCCTCTGTCTTTGGGTGCCTAAATTCTATTTCTAAATGCTCAACTGAAATTTTAAGTTGCTGCAGTTCTAGAAATGTTTGGAATGAAGTACATTTCAGAGGTGGACAGAATTCTTATTTGGTGGGCAATGCCCTCCATAGCTATATCCCTGATAGTAATACAAGAACAATCAAAACATTCAGATGGAACCATGGCAGATTGCAACAGAAAACAACAATAGCATATGTGGATGCTATGTCAATGATGAAATAGGCAAAAGGCCTAATATTTTGAGGAATGGCATATTTAAGCACCCTCCCCGAAAAGTCAAAATGGGTACAGAGATGTGTTAAGATTTTATCTAATAAGGTTATTTTAGTTGTATGGAAGTTTCTTGTGCATACCTAAGTAGGTTTGTAATTACAGTAGGAATCAAAAGCATCTAGGATATACAGGAGTGAGTAAGTGGAGGGAAGGTCTTCAAAAAATCAAGAGAGAACTGAACCCTTAGGCAGCACACATTTTGAGTCCACTTATATTAAGAGCTGCACAGCAGAAGCAAAACTTTCCTGTTACACACTAGTTTCCTGTGGCATCTTTTATGAAGTTTGTGTTAGCACAGAATCAGAAGAGAATCCAAAGATAATACAGTGAAGCAAAATATAAAAATAAAAATGGGGCAGCAGAATCACCTATGGAAGTTAGTGCTGAGTTCCGTTAAAGATTAGAAAGTTCATTCTGTTCTAATTCTTCAGCTGGCAAGTGAAAAGAGAGAGGCATTAAATACTTTAGTTTGATGATAATGGAGATAAGGAAAGTACTCACTGTTTTGGTTAACATCTTTGAAGTATGCAATGTGCCGAGAAGAAATCTTACAAAAGAAAGGTACCAGTTAATTACTAGAATTATGAATGAAGGAAAAGATTTAAAGGCATATGAGGCATTTAATTTAAGAACATAAACATGAATTTGGGGATTAGTGAATTATTCATTAACATTTGCATAATGTACAGCATGAAATCAAGGTGTCAGGACAGACTAGCAGTCTAAATCCTTAACTGTTTTAACTTCACAGGCAAGGAGAAATAATTATAGTTTCCTCACTACTGTGGGGCAAAACAAGTATTTTTGTGCAGGTTTCTATTCTTTGTGGATCTCAAAGTAGTAGTTGTTGTTTTTAAACTCAAAGTGTTCTTAAGAATTTTTCTGCACAGAAAAATGTGCAAGGATTTTGCACAAAACCTACATTTCTTGCCCAGAAAATACTGAACAAGAATCAAATGTTCTGTATAGAAAAGTATGTTTTGGGGTGAAAAACCCCACTTGTTTATCTGCACATAAAAATCATACAGAATACATTGGAATGTTCAAATACTGGGAGAAAACTCCTTGAAAATCTTGCTAATTATTCTTCCCAATAGTGTTTCTTGATTGTAAGAAAACCCATTTCTCAACCAGTAAATAAATAGTAATGAATATTCTCTCCACCCCTAGAACCATCTCATATCTATGTAATCACCATCCAGATTTACACATTTTTCCCAGTGTTTCTTGACCCTCCAAATACCATTATTGTAGAAGTCTTCAGATTGCACCTTACGGTGATTTTATACTTTAGTCACTTCTAGAACAACCTGTCACAAAAATAAAGGACATAATGAGCTGATTTTCTCAACATCATGCACTTAGGGACCAATGATGACACTGACAAAATTTCATTTGTAAATCTGGATGGTGACTACATAGAAATAAGTTAACAACTACAAATCGAAACAAACTTTCTGTCAAAATATTTTAAAGGCGTTAATTAAAACTTAACAATACGTCCTTATAAATGAATGGAGTAAGAATGTGAATTCCTGCATGACTTCTTAGAATAAATTGAAGACCAGAGGTTGAAACCTGAGCTATTCAGAGTTTTGACTCCTATTTCCATGAATGAGTTCCTTACCTACAAATAAGTCACATTCTCTCAGCCTCAGAGGAAGGCACGGGAATGCAGTCTCTGAACAAATCTTGGCAAGACAACCCCATGGCAGCCTAAGGCTCATCACAAGTTGGAAATGACTTGAGGGCACACAACACACATGTTCTTGATATGGAAGCCACTGTTGCATGTGATTTAAGTTGAACAATACCTTAGCCTGAAAACCAGGGATAGTTTGGGGATTCTGTTGGTATACCAGCCACCCCATTGCTTAACAGACTCCCTAACTGAGCTGACTGCCCTGGTTTCCGAGTTGCTGCTGGAATCGCCCAGACTCTAGGTTCTGGGCGATCTCAACATCCCACTCGAAACCAGTTTACAAGATCTAACTGGCGCGGCTCGGGAGTTCATGGATACCATGACTAACATGGGCCTATCCCAATTGGTTGAAGGGCCCACACATTGTGCTTGTCATACCATCAATGCAGTCTTTAATACGGAGCAGGAATATCCGTGGGCGGAGGTCAAAGAAACCTCCGCTTTGTCATGGACGGATCATTTCCTGATCAAGGCGGAACTAAGAGCTACTATCCGCCCTCCCAGGGGTGTCGGACCCATTAGAATGGTCCACCCTCGAAGGCTAATGGAACCCATTGGTTTCCAGAAAGCCTTAGAGGGTTTAATGGTTGGTAACGCCGGCGATTCTGTTGAAGCCTTGGTGAATATCTGGAATACCGATCTCACCAGGGCTATAGACACAATCGCTCCCAAGCGTCCTTTCCGGCCCGCTTTGAATCATAGACCCTGGTATACAGAGGATCTTAGGAGGATGAAACGGGTTAGACAACGACTAGAGTGCGAATGGCGAAAAACTCGTCTCTCATCCGACAGAACTCGCCTTAGGAAACATCTTGATTCCTATAGGGAGGCTTTATGTGCAGCGCAGAAATCTTTCTGTTCTGCACGTATTGCATCTGCAGAGTATCGCCCGGCAGAACTGTTTAGGGTGGTAGGGGAGTTGACGAAGGTTCCCCCTGCGCCTAACCCCCTACTTAACCCAATGACAGCCAGTTGTGAGGCATTTAATATCTACTTTGCAGATAAAATCTCTCGGATAAGAGCTGACTTGGATGCCAATGTTTTGGCAGGATCCATAAACAAGGTTTCCAGCAACTCCGTTGATGGCATTTTACTGGATCAACTTCAATCTGTGAGTACCGATGACATGGACAAGCTGCTTGGTAGGGTGAGGAAGACGACTTGCCCCCTCAACCCTTGTCCATCTTGGCTGGTCATCCGGGGGGGACGCGTTGAGGGTGTTCCTTCGGGACACAATCAACGCGTCATTCAGGGAAGGCCATGTACCACCTTGTTTAAAGGAGGCGGCAGTTAGGCCACTTCTGAAAAAGCCTTCCCTGGACCCCCTGGATAGAAACAACTACAGACCAGTCTCCTTGCTTCCTTTTTTAAGCACGGTGATCGAGAGGGCAGTTGCTTCTCAACTCCAAGCAGTCTTGGATGAAACCGATTATCTTGATCCATTTCAAACCGGCTTCAGGATGGGATTTGGAGTGGAGACTGCCATGGTTGCTCTGACCGATGACCTCCGCCTGAGTATAGACAGGGGTAGTGTGACCCTGTTAGTGCTCTTGGATCTCTCAGCAGCCTTTGACACAATTGATGACGCCATCCTCTTGGATCGCCTGAGAGAGTTGGGAATCGGGGGCACTGCATTGCAGTGGTTCCGTTCCTTCCTCTCGGGCAGATCCCAGAGGGTGAGGCTCGAGGACAGTTGCTCTTCCAAAATAGAGCTTAATTGTGGCGTCCCTCGGGGTGCCATCCTGTCCCCGATGCTATTCAATATCTATATGAAGCCGCTGGGTGAGATCATTTGGAGGCATGAAGCGCGGGGTCTTCAGTACGCTGACGACACCCAGATATATCTCTCCATGACCAGATCATCGACTCAGACTTCAGATGGCGTCACTCCTCTCAATGACTGTCTCAGAGCAGTAATGGATTGGATGAGGAAAAACAGATTGAAGTTGAATCCAGACAAAATGGAGGTACTCATGGTCACAGGCCCGAAACCAGATTTGGGAATACAGTCTCCAGTCCTGGATGGAGTCACACTCTCCTCCAAGGACTGTGTTCGCAGTTTGGGGGTGCTCCTTGATTCGTCGCTTCACATGACTAGTCAGGTGAATGCGGCGGTCAGGAGCGCCTGCTATCAGCTTCAGCTGATACGCCAACTGCGCCCTTATCTGGACATGAGGGATCTGGAAACTGTGGTACATGCTCTGGTGACCTCACGTCTGGATTACTGTAACACACTCTACATGGGGCTACCCTTGTGCCTAACCTGGAAACTGCAACTGGTATAGAACATGGCAGCCAGACTAATTACGGGAACATCCAGGAGGGAGCATATAACACCAGTGCTTAAATCCCTCCACTGGCTGCCAATTAGTTTCCGGGTGCAGTACAAGGTGTTGGTTTTGACCTTTAAAGCCCTACATGGCTTGGGTCCATCTTATCTTAGGGACCGCCTCTCCCCATATGATCCCCCCGTGCCCTTCGGTCCTCTGGGAGGAATCTGTTACAGCCAATAAAAACTAGGCTGTCTCAGACCTCCCAGAGGGCCTTCTCCGCAACCGCTCCCAGACTTTGGAATGGCCTGCTGGACGAGATCCATCTAATTACTACTTTTGCTGCTTTCAAAAAAGCGGTAAAGATGGATCTCTTCCGGCAGGCCTTCCCGGAATAATGCCCTGGCCCGAAGAGATGGTTTCATCTGCCCCTCCCTGAAGCTGCTACTATATGTTTGCTTATTGTTTTGTTTATTGAATTCTATTTTGTTTTTAATTCTTCAATAGTTTAATCTAGTTTTAAGGGGTGGGAGGGTTGGATTTGGGATAAGGAATGTTTTAAAATGTATATTTTTATTATTGCTGTTCCCTGCCTCGATTGCGATGCAGAGAGGCGGGTTATAAATAAAATTTATTATTATTATTATTATTATTATTATTATTAATAACAAGGCCTTAAATTGAACAAGATTCTTAGAATTGCCAGGCATACAGATGAGGTTATGAACCCAGATATTGCCAGACTGCATGTTCAAGCACCCCTAAACTACCATAGCCTGTGGTGAGGAACACTGGGAATGGCAATGCAGCAACATCTTGAGAGCCAAACAGTTTTCACCTTGATGCAGAAGAACATGTCTTCCTGAAGAAGAATGGGCATAGCTTCCGCTAGAATAACCACTGTTTTAGAGTTCTTTGAGTGTGCCTGGGATCAGGTGGAGAAAAGTCAGCCAGTAGACATAGCATGCCTGGATTTGAAAATGTCATTAGCCAGAGGTGCCTGAGTAAACTTAGCCATTCTGGGGAAAGATAATGGCTCTTCTTATGGATGTGTAACCAATCAGAGAAAAATGTAAAAAGTATGCATAAATGAAAGGAATAAAGAGATGGGGGATCCTCCCAAAGGTGCATATTGTAAGAAGTACTTTTAAATTTGTTTATAAAAGAACACAAGTAGTATCAAAACAAAACCAAAAAAAGTGGCAAGGGAAATTAGAATGGGTAGTGGTCTTCTTTGCATCCAGGTGGCCCTCTTGATTCATATACAGCACAGAGGCATCTCATCTGTCCTGAGAAGCCAGATAATATCATTTTCTGCACAGAAAAAGCAGGTTCCTAGGCAGAATATGCTGCAATTAGGGACTTGGTCTCTACTAAATTTGCACATGCTTGATTTGCACTAAAAACAGTGTTTTCTGTGCAGGAAACAGAGGGACCTGCTAGATATAGAAGCTTAAATCCAAAAATAAATGGCTGCAATACTGCCAATGCAAAGGGTTTTAATTCCACTCAGTATCTCCTCTGTGGTGGTCTGGGATGTGGAGAGGGTGATGCAGTGGGTGGGATTCACAGAATTAAAGCAAGGGCTACCTTGTATGACCAGATGTACCTACTGTAAAAAATTTGATGAGATGTACATTATTAACTCAATGAATTAGAACACCACTTTGAAAAGACTCTTATATTTTTGCTAAAAAATGAGATTCAAAAGCTATTTACAAAAGCTTCAGATATGCAAAGTCATTGGCCTTTGGGATCCAATTTGACACCAGTTCCCTAGGTCAGTACAGCCTACTTAGTACATGTTACAGAGGGCTTGGCAGCATCTGATGGTATAAGATGATTCTGGAAGAGCCAATATTATCCTCAACAACAATTCCAGTAATTACGACAGGGTGGTGAAACATCACCACTATTGATGATCTTCAGGAACTAAGAACATGAATAAGGGCTATAAGGAGCAGACAGTGGCCCATTCTTAAAAAAACAAAAATAACAATTGCTGCAGCTCTTTGTTCACTTGTTAAAAAACAAGCATCGGTTTGGAAATGTTACTTTTGGGACTATTCCTCTCAGAATCCCCCAGACAACATGGCATCTGGCTGGCTAAATGACTGTGGGAGTTGGTCCAAGAAGGTAACTTTTCAAGCTCTGACAAGCATACCTAGTTTTTCCTATTATATGATGATATGCATCATCAAGTAGAGAAGAAACCTAGCCATGAGAGGTTACTGTAACCTAGATGTTACTGAAATCTAATGTGTCAAATGATGAACACTTGTTGAGCTCCTGTTACCACAGTATTCATCAGTTTTTCCTACCTTCATTGCCTTCCTCTGATGTGGATTATTGCCTGCCAATAAAGTGGAGTATAGAATATAAAGCATTGAGCAAAATTTATTTCCTGGCCTGTTTGTATCTAATACTAAATCACAGTATTATAATAGAAATAAACTCCTCTCCCCTAATGGGGCTTCAAGGATATCAGTACCTTTTGCTTCCGTTTTGAGCTAACCATGGTTGCTGATGTCTGAACCATGGATGTGGTTAGTGGTTTTTGGGAAACAAGCAAGCACCATTAATCAAGTAACCATAGTTTCTCTGGGCAGATAACAAATAACTGTTGTAGAGTTGTGACAACAGATGGAAAACAACATAAGATATGGGACTGCAACTCCATCATCCCTAGCCAGCATAGCCAACAGGATCTGGAGGACCACTGTTCCCTACCCTTGCTGTAATTAGTTTGAAACAAAAGTGAATGCTTCCAGTTGTTTCCTTACAAGTAGCATGTGGGCAGGCACATAAACATCTATTACCTCAACAGTGTTAGCCAGTAGAGCTATTGTGTGCATTTTCACAAGCATTTATTGACTATGTGGGAAACAGGGAAAGATTGCTTTGCACAGTTTTGAAGGGGACTTTGAAAAGGACAGAAGTATTAGAAAAAGAGTGTATGTAAAATTTATAGCAGGGATTATACCATTTGTTTGATACTGCTTGTCAAGACTCCATCCTACAAAACTTGGGTTTTGTATTTTGGCAAGGTACAGTGGGCCCTTGGTATCTTTTGGGGTTTGGTTCCCGGAGCCCCTGTGGATAACAAAATCCATGGATACTCAAGTCCCATTAAATACAATGGCATATATAAAATGGCAAAATCAAGGTTTGCTTTTTGGAATTTATATTTTTTTAAAAAACATTTTCAAACTCTAGATCAGGGGTAGGCAACCTAAGGCCCAGTGGTCAGATGTGGCCCCCCGAGGCCTTTGGACCGGCCCAGGCTGGTCCTGCCGCAGCCGCCGCCCCCGCCTCCGCTGCCCTCCATGATGATATTGATTATTGTTGTTAATACTTGTTCTTGGGGTTTTCTTGGCAAAATCTCCACAGGGGTTTTGCCATGGCTTTTCTGGGGCTGAGAGAGTGTGCATGCATATTTTTTAATGTTTTGATTTTTTTTAATTTTTTATTTTAATATTTATTTATTTATTTATTTATGGTGCTTCAGCCCCCCAATTGTCTGAGGAACAGCAACCCGGCCCCCGGCTCAAAAAGGTTGCCTACCCATGCTGTAGATAGTTGAATCTGTGGATAATAAATCTGTGGATACAGAGGGCCAATTGTATTTAGAATTCTCTAGTCCACATATCCCAGAACTAATATTCCCTACCAAAGAAGAAGTACTTCACCATACTATAAATCCTACAGTTCCATAGTGGGGTGCCATGAAGGTTAAAGTGGTATCAAACTGCATGATACTTAACTGTAGATCCATTATTTCCAAGATTTTGGACACAATGGAAGGTGTGTTATATCAATGGTCCATCTAACTAAATTTTATGTACACCAATTGGCACTTGTCCAAGACTCCTAACCTTAGAGATCTTGTAGCTTAAATCTGGTACTTTTCTTATGCAAAGCTATGACCCTTCTGCTGAATTTTCACACTTTGTTGAGAAGTCATTGGTAGTAAAATCACTTCAGCCCTTGTGGGAGATGGCTTTGAATGTAGGAAATATGTATAGATAATCTTAATAATTTCACTCTTCCTGGACCCATGCCATAGCACTTATCATTAAATTAAGCTGTAGCCAAGACAATGGCTTTGAGAATCAGTCCCATTTCTGCCCATTATAAGCAGGCAAATTCTTTCATTGATTTCTTAGGGAATGCAGCATGTTAAATATCATGTGTATATATTCTAGCCTTTAAATTATCAGAAAGTGACAAAATGGATGGCTCCTATTGACTCACAGTAGTAAATCACCTGATAGAAAGACCCTTCATAATGCATCTATTTGTTCTTTTCACGCTTCTCAGTTGTAGCTCCATATATATCTAATTTATTTATTATCAGGAGGCTATTTATAACTGATATATAGCAAGGAGATTTGTATGGAAACATGCTCTGTATGACTCTTTTGCCCTCTTTTCCCCATTAATGCTGGTTTAAAAAATAAAGCAATCTTCTACAGACATTTCCTCCACACCTAAATAATTTTAACTGCATAATCATCAGAATGCAGCATTATCTATTCCTCCTCTTGTATTAATTATGTTCATATTTGCATTCACAAAGCAGCCTTATCTGAATCCAATGCAAATTACTGCCATTGCTTAGGAAAAGGCTCTTGCCAAGTTATTCTCAAAACCATTCCTTGAAGCATGCCGGGGTGGGGTTGGGGAGATATGCTCCCCTCTGTATATTTTATTCAAAGGGCACAATCCATTGGGATGTTCTCCTACAAAAAGTAGAAAACAATACTAAAATGAATTGAAACTGTGCTACACAGGCTCTTTCAATTTGCATGGAAAATGTGTAGGCAATTTTTTAGTGGTTTCTACTTGCAGTGGCTTAATAATGCCCTATGTGTTCTTCATAAATAAATTCCCATGACAATAGAAATTATATGTTATTAATATGGAACATGAGTAATCTCTAATTTATATTTTTTGCTTCATCGTCATTCACACTTACTGGTGATCTAAGGGACATGGAACTTGGTGAGGTGACATCTTTATGGGATTGTATTGTTGAACAGTGGAATCAAAATCTAGAATTTCCTTGTAGTTTTGTGGTTTTTTTACTGCTTAGCCCAGCCATGTGATATTCCTTCAAGGAGCTAGTGCAGACTGGTGGCTTAAATTTGAGCTGGGAAGTGTCCAGTTTGAATCCTGGAGTGCTTTTACATTATTGTTGTTGCCTGACTTCACATCATTACTGTCTCTTAGGAGGTCTTGGCAAGATTTGTTCACAGTAGGTTTGCTATTCCCTTCCTCTGAGGCTAAGAGAGTGTAACTTGTCCAAGATCACTCAGTGGGTTTCCATGGCAAAGCATGGATTCAAAACCTGGTCTCCCAGAGTCCTAGTCCAGCACTCAGACCATTACACCACATTGCCTTTTACAATTATTTTATTTTATTTAAATATTTCCCCCACCCATTTATCATAAGATCTTAGAGTGACAAAAAAATTAAAAAACATGAACATTTTAAACAATTACAAATTACAATCAATAAATAATTTAAGCAAGATGAAAACATATTCAGTCATTCAAACAAAAGTGCTTTTAAAGATGTAAAAGTATACGTGTGGCTAAAGTTACATTTGTGCTCAGTTGTATATCTTTGCAAAGATGTAAAACTGACCACAAAAGTTAGAATCACAAAACCATTGTTTTCCTTACCAAGTATGGATGTGAGAGTTGGACAATTAAGAAACAAGATAGGAAGAAAATCAATTTATTTGAGATGTGGTGCTGGGAAAGAGTGCTGAGGATCCTGTGGACAGCCAAAGGGACAAACAAATGGGTCTTAGAATAGATCAAGCCTGAAATCTCCCTGGAAGCCAAAAGGCTAGGCCAGGGGTAGGCAACCTTTCCCCTTTAAGGGCCGAGGGACTTCAGCTCCCAGAAGCCTCAGCCATGTTGGCCAATAGTCCCATGTTGGCCAATAGCTCCTGGGATTCTGGGAGCTGAAGTCCCTCAGCCCTTAAAGGGGAAAGGTTGCCTACCCCTGGGCTAGGCTGTCATACTTTGCACACATCATAAGAAAGCATGGCTCATTAGGAAAAAATAATGCTGGAAAGGTGGAGGGAAATAGAATGAAAGGAAGGCCGCATGCTAGATGGACTTTATTAAGCAGGCCTTGGGTATGAATTTGCAGCAACTAAGAAGAGAGGGAGTCTTGGAGATGTCTCATCCATCTTCATGGAGCAAAGTTTCCCAGACCTAAGCAGATTCTCATGGCTGGCATGTTCCTACAGTTAATGTTTGGCTCCCTTCAGAAGCAAGTATGGAGTATTCATAGATGTTCAGAATAGTACAGATAATATTTTAAGCAGTGTGGCCTGAATCTGGAGACCAGGATTCAATTCTCAGCATTACTATGAAAATGATTGGTTGCCCTTGGACACATTACATCTCAGCCTCAAGGGAAGGCAATGGCAAACCTCCTCTGAACAAATATTGCCAAGAAAATCCCATGATAGGGTTGCCTTAGAGTTGCCTTAAGTCGGAAATGCCTTGAAGACATGCAACAACAACAATAACATGTCTTAGGACGTTATCACACGGGGAGTTGCAGGGAGAAAGTGGAAATAAATGGGACGAGCGGAAGACTTTAATTTACGGGATTTGTCCCGTTCTGCCTCGTCTGATAACTAAATTCAAATTTAAAAGGGGGTTAATTCGAACAAAAAACTGATCTTTTCAAATCCTCAAAAATCCAGATAATGAAAAGATCAAGATTTCGTTCGAATTAACCCCCTTTTAAATTCGAATTTAGTTATCAGACGAGGCGGAACGGGACAAATCCAGTAAATTAAAGACTTCCGCTCGTGCCCGTTTATTTCCACTTTCTCCCCGTGACTCCCCGTGTGATAACGTCCTAAGTAATCAATAGTAATATGAGAAATTTAGTTAAATTTCCTTTTTATACTTTATGTAGAAGATATTGGGGAAGAAGAGTTAATAGTTAGTTTGATATAAACTGGCAAGTTGGAAGTCTCTTGTTAATCCCTGTCTTCCTGCCTTTATATGTTATTATAGAAGTAGTAGTGTTTGAGTGCTTTTTTGTTTTGGTTTGGTTTTGTAATATTTATAGAATTTGCAGTTTTATAACATTGTATCTGTATTTTATATTAATAGAAAAAAGAAGCAAGGAAGAAGCAATGCTGAGACTCTAGCTGCAATATATGATAGAAGCTCCAGATAGCACTATGACTGAGTAGCCCTGCACTTACCTTACCAGGTTATAATAGCCAGAGTTGTTAGCATGGTTATGCAGTGCGTGAAGATCCACATTAGCGTGCAGCACCAGGAACATGACCTTCTCAGATGCAGCCAATAGCGTGTCAGCTGGAGAAGCACCTCTCCCCTTCCAGACAGATTAAAGAGACTCCACAGGCAGATGTCTCTCAAATGAGGCTTTAATCTTAGTTCCTCTATGTACAAGGCTATTTACAGCAATCATCCAACACAATCCACAGCTGCAATCCACAGCAACCCACATGTTTGTCCAGAGGATTCTGCCTTATATAGCCAGAGCTCCACATGTCCCTCTGGCCCTGCCTCTTCCTGCTGGACACCTGCCAGTCACATGAGTGACTGAAGTTTTCCAACAGTTCTCTGTGCTTTCCAGCACCAGGTGACCATCTCCATGATGACCCATGATTCAGCATGACTCAGCAGTGATCAAATGCTGTGTCATCATGGCTGATGCTACTCCCCACATTGTACATTTTACCCCTGGGGCTCCTTCCTAACAATCCCCTCCAAAATGTACAAATGTGTGCACATTGTTTGACTTGTGTTTCTTGGAGTGTGTTTGTGTGGACCTCCCTGTTTTCTTGTACCTTATCCCACCAGCCTGACATCTGCCAATGTCCTCCCGCCAGCGCCCAGTGCCCTGGTACCTTGTCTATGCTACTGTCCACTTGACCCATGTGCCCCAGACTCAGAACCTCGTTCTGCTTTCCCCAGCAGCACCTTAGTTGATATAGGCACACCTTCCAGAAACCTGTCCACCACTCCAGATACTTTGCTTTTTCAGTGCTTCTGAACTCTGGTGCAGATGTTCCACCACTCTGCATATGTCTTTGGGCTGAACCTACCTGGAGCTTCCACTGCTGCTCCTGGTGCCAAGCCCAACTGCACAGACATTCTCTCATGTCTCTACCTGCAGAGCTTTCATGGGGATGTCTGCCACATTGTCCTCCAAACATATGTAGGACAGACACAGAACTCTGTTCTGGACTAGCTCCCTTACATTCTGATAACGGACTCCAATGTACTTAGTCCTATTCCTAATATTCTCTGCCTCCGACATGACAATGCAGGCCTGAGAATCTTCATGCAAAACAGTTGGACCTGTGCACTCCTTACCAAGATCCAACAGAAGCTGCCTCACCCTGCCATTTCTGACAAAGCAGCAAACTCCGCTTCCAAAGTGCTGAGGGTTACACAACTCTGCTTCCTGCTCCTCCACACTAGAGGGCTGTCAGCATACCTGATGAGCAATCCTGTAACCAATTTCCTGTCGTGTAGCTCTGATGGAGCTGTCAACAAAGCAATCTAGCTGTGCTTCAGATCCCTGTAACACCAGCTTCCTCTCCTTGCTGCCCTTTAGGTACCACAGTAGTCTCTTGACTGCTGTCCAGTCCTCAACCTTAGGACTGCTGACCCTTCTGCTCAGCACACCCACGGCAAATGAGATGTCTGGCCTGGTGTTGTTAGCAATGAACATCAGACTGCCTATGACTGACCTATAAAGATCCAGATGCTCGAACACCTTGTCAGACTCAGAACTGCTGGTAAACCCTGGAGTTATGGGGCTCTTTACCACTTTGGCATTCTCCAAGCCACACTTCTCCAGCAACCCCTCTATCTTCTTTGTCTGACTAAGCATCACTTTGCCATCTGCAGTCATCTCCACCTCAATTCCTAGGTATGCCTTGAGGTTCCCTAGGTCTTTTAGAACAAATTTCTTGGCCAACTCCACCTTTACTTCCTGTTCAGTCTGAGCAGCCACACAAAGGTCTTCAACATAGATCACTAATGTGACCCCTCCTTTACTATACACACAGGCATCTGCAATGCTGCGTTTGTATCCCAGCCTCACCAGCTCTTCGTGGATACACAAATTCCAGCAGTGTGCACTCTGATTCAGCCCGTAAAGAGCTTTCTTAATCCTGTAGAATTTGCCCTCCTTGGCATCATCAAAGCCTGGTGCCTGTTCCATAAAAATCTCCTCATCTAGCTTGGCATTCTGGGTAGGCCATTTCAAAATCGAAATGCCTCACTACCTGACCCTTCCTGGCAGCCAATGCTAGCACCAACCTTAGGCTCTCTGGCTTCACTGTCGGGGAGAAGGTTTTATCAAAGCTCTCGAAACTCTGTTGACAGAAGCCCCTTGCTATGTATTTGTGGGTCCCATCAGGCATCTCCTTTTTCTTGAAAACCCACTTACAGCCTATGACCTTCCGGTCACCTGGCCTGTTCACCACCTCAAATACCTCTCTCTTCACCAGAGAAGAAAATTCACAATCCATAGCCTGTTGAACTTCTCCTGTTCTTCCCTGGGAAAAGTGAGAAGCTCCTGGTAGCTTTCTGACTCTTCTGCTGCTATGGCACACACCCTAGCATTCTGCACCACAAAACGCTCAGGAAGCCTCCTGATTCTCTGAGTCCTCCTAGGTATGATTACCTTGGTTCTCCCCTTCTCATCCTCACTATCACTACTCGTCTGTACCCCCATCTCTGTGGATGACGGGGTCTCAAACTTTCATATAGTGATGGGTAAGGTCTGTGTACCTGTTGGCTCACTGGAGGTGCTGGGTTGGCTTTCTGTTCTGGCCTCAGGTGTTTCCACCCCTCCAGTCCCAGTACTGCCTCCCTGTTGTCCCAGTCTTACAAACACTTCATGGTTTGAGTGGATTTTCTCCCACCAGGAGTGTTTTTCAAAATGTGCACTCCTGGACAACACGATGCGACCAATAGCAAGGTAAAACCTATAGCTGTTCCCTTCATATCCCACAAACATCAGCCTGTGCCACTTGGGGACATCCTTCTTCCTGAAATTTTGGGGAACCAGAACGTTGGCATGCTGCTCAAACACCCTCAGGTACCTAAGAGTAACATCTAAATAATGCAAATACTATACAAATGTTAAGTACCCAGAAATTGAAAGTGTGTAACTAGAAACATACTAACAAAGGGGCTATGAAGATGGGGTGCCCGATTCTCCCTTTTGCTACCTCTGAAAGAGTAGCAAAATGCTGCTCCTTTTAGGGGCAGCAAAAGGGCACCCTAAGAGCTGGCGCACGGCTCTTTAGCATCCCTTCCAGCACAGCGCGTAAAAATGCTGCTCTGGGAGGATGTCCTGACACCGCACGCCATGTGTAATGGCATGTGCCGTCAGGACATTGTGGCTGCCCCTCCCCATCTCTGCCTCCAGGCCGGCCCTTTGGGCCAGTTTGTAGAGGCCCTAAATCTATTGATAGTAATCTGTTCTACTTCAAAATTTATCTACCACTGTAGGAGACTTTCACTACCTCCTTATAAAAACTAATGACTATGGGAAAAGAAGAACATTTACACAAATTAGATTTTTTTAAAAAAAGCAATTGTGATGCTCTTAAAATTTGGGAAAGTGGAGATGAAAAATGTGCAGTCACCTCCCATAATGTATCCTATATCTGCTTATCCCAAATATTTTTGTTTTCCACACAGGGCTCTTGTCTCACATTTTATTCATTCATTCAATTCAATTCAACTGATACCCCACATTTCTTCTCCCAAGGAACCAAAGCTGTCTATCAAATTTAAAATAAAAGATGGCTAAAATTTTGCATAACAATTTTTTAAAAAAATTAAATAACAATGCTATTAAAGACATATAGTTTAAAAGTTTAAAACATAATTTAAGTCATACAGGATAAAAACACACCATACTTTAGCTGTGATTGACAGTTGTCTTTGCATATGCTTCTTCACAGAGGTTTCATGCTCTATATATTATTTAACATAAAATAAAATAACAAGCCTTATGCTCATATATTGTCTAATATAGATCAGAGAGCAAAGTGCAACCCTCCAGATATTCTTGGACTACAGCTCCCATGAGCCCTATCAATCCTGGCCAATAGGAAGGGATGCTGGCAGTTGCAGTCTGACAACATCTGGAAGCCTGCTCATTATCTCAATATATAATCCTCCCCACGCTCTCTGGTCCTCTGGGAGGAATCTGCTGCAGCCTCAAAAATCTAGGCTGGCGGCGACCTCCCAGAGGGCCTTTTCTATCATCGCCCCCAAGCTCTGGAATGACCTGCTGTATGAGATCCGTCAGCTGACATCTTTAGACAGCTTCAAGAAAGCTGTCAAGACGGATCTCTTCTGGCAGGCCTTTCCAGATTAATTCTCCTGGCCTTGGGCTCTTTGATCCCTGCGCTCCCCCCGTGACCCCATCAATTGCTGATGGATGGGGAGCGCAGTTGAGTCTAATCAGAGCATTTTTATAATTTTATATTTTTATATTTTTATGTTTGTTTTATCTGTATTGGAATGTTTATATTCCTGTTTTAGTTATCTTGTCATTTAATACTGTTTTAAGGGGGGTGGGTTGGGGTATGAATTTTGTTGTATGGGGTTTAAACTGATGTTAGCCACTTAGATTGTTTTCATTTGAGCGGGATATAAATAAAATTTTATTATTTATTATTATTATTATAATCAATAGTAGAAATAATTTGTTATAGAAGTAAGTTAATTTGTAGATTTATGACTGACAGGTTTTGCCACCTGGGAATGGATGACCTGCTCTTTTAGGAAAGGCCTCCGAACCTGGCTTTGCATTGAAACATATCCCATCCTTATGCAAAAAAACTTCCCAAGGAACTGTGGTCTTAAGTTAACCCTGCTCAGTCTGTGACCCATTCTTAGGAACACTTTTGTAATTTGCAAAGAGAACTACAAGTGAATATCAAAACAGGATAACATAACAGGTCACCAACAAAGTGGTTAAAATGTATAAAATGAGGGAAAAGGAGTGCTGGAAATTCTAAGAAGCAAATGGATCCTTTCCCCATATATGGTAGAGATGAGCTATGACCAAAAGAATTCTGAAGGGAAATCCATAATTCAATAACAGAAATTTTAAAAATTAAGATTGCAATGAATCCAGAAGTTTATTTATTAAATATGGCCATTATAATTGAGGAGAAAATAGAAAAGAAATATCGGAAAGTGCTACTATACATGATAACAGCAGCCAGGACACTATACACACAAAAATGAAAGATGAAGGAGATATCAACTGTAGAAGACTGGCTTATGAAACAAAGAAATGATGGATTTAGATAGATTAACACCTCTGCTAAACAGCAGATCAACACAGAAAATTGATGAAGACTGGAAGCAGATAAAGAAATATTGGGGGGGGAAATGGCTAAGTTTAAGCATTATAGAAAATGAATAAAAACATTCAGAAGGGGCAGAACTACAACTCAGAATGAAAAAAGAACAAAAAATATTTTGAAAATGTAGGCAAAATAAGAGAAGACACATAATGAGAAAGAGAGAGAGGAATATCAGCAAAGGAAATTAGAATGAAATTTAACTAGAAGTATAAATTGAGAGTGAGCTGTATATTCTATTCTACTAATTTTAAAAACCTGAAAATATTATGTTTGTAAAGGAAATACAAATTGACTGAATATATGATTTATTTGTATATGGTTGATATTAATAAATAATTTTTTTTTAAAAAAAAAGGATAACAGCATTGCAGCACAGAGACAAACTAACCTGCATACTAGGCAAAATTAGAGCTTAGAAAGTGAACAGACAGACAGACAGACATATAATTTGCATCAGCCACAAGCCATTTCAATAAATGTAAAGTGACTGTAGAAAATAATTAGCTACCATTATATTTCTAAGGCCCCAAATTCAGTTGGTTATCATTTTATTTCCAATTTATAAAATAACTCCTTACTTTTCCATTTCTCAAAATAAGTTACACAAATAGTTGTTCCACATTTTACAGACTGCTCATCTCTTGTACAATATGCACACTTCTCCTCTTTACTTTGTGTTTGCCTCAATACCCAAAGCAGAGCGTGTCAAAGTGTGAGATAGAACTTGAACTGTGTGATGTTCTCTTCCATCATTTATCCCTCCCACCCCAACTCGCACATACAATGGAGTTGTTTCTAATGTGACAGTAAGTACATTGTGGTTTCCAAATATTTAGAGAGCTCTTTTAACATATACATTTCCAAATTTGCCAGTGGGTCTTTTTTGTGATTGATGCTTCTAGAGATCATAGAATTGTACAGTAAGGAAGGACCATGAGAGTCATCTAGTACAATCCTATGTTTAGCAGGAACACACAAGTAAAGCACTCCTGAAAGATGCTATTCAACCTCTATTTAAAGGCCTCCAAAGAAGGAGAGTCCACCACTCTCCAAGGCAGTCCTTTCCACTGTCAAACAGCTCTTATAGTAAAGAGGTTCTTCCTAACTTTTAGGTGGAAATCTCATGTCTGGTGATTCTTAAAATTGCATATAAGAAGTCCTGACCATTAGAACGATGTGGGAAATTTCCCATTTTGAGTATAATTGGAGATCATTGAGTATGGATGACTCAATGAAGAAACTATAATATATTTCTGTGTTAGAACTCATTGTGCCTCTTCACCACCACCACCACCACCATGTTCTTGTTTTTGCTGAATCTTTGAAGCATGTTGTAAATAGATGATAAGATGTAAGGATGAAATGGCAAACAAATATTGCAGTTATTATTCTGAGTAATTAAATAAGACTCCCCAAGATAAGCTGTGGTAATTATCTCTTCAGTGTTATTTACTTGGTAATTAAGGGCTTCATAATAAGCCTGTTGAAGTCAATGTCAAAACTCCCACACCCAATGAAGGAAAGAAATACTGATCTTATTTATTTACTGGAGACTTTGAAGTACAGCTATTTTGTGGTGCATTCTCTCAATTTCATATTTCCCATTGATGGCTATTTCTTCAGCTTGACTGTACTATTTGGGAGAGCCTTACCATCAACTTATGAAAGATATTTAGATCTTAACCCCATAAAAAGATTGAATTAGATTGAATTAGACATTAGCCCTACAAAAATAGTGTAGGTCATTTGCAGTCTACCTCCAAATAATACAATCAGCTTTCCATATTGGCAGGCTAGCCATTCATGGACTGGAGCATCTGCGGATGACCCCATCCCATTATTGTCAACGGTGGTGCATGCACACAGCCATGCTGATGTGGCCAAGCATACGTTGGCATTCGTTGATGCTAATGGGACTTGAGGTCTCCATCCACAGGGGGTGGGGGGTGGCCAGACCCAGACCCCTACTAATACAGGACTGTACTTAAAAACAAAAGTAGAGTGCATCTCTGCTTGAGAAAAGGTAGCTATAGACCTCTGTCAGAAATCTTCTCTGTGGAAATTTACTCTTTCTGCTGGTTGTAGTAAGCGGTACATTCAGGGAGAAATTGTAGCAGAGGATGCTGGAATGGCATAGGGCTCTGATCCAGGATGTTCTGAGTAGGGTCATACAGCTACTCCTTATTCAGAATGAACCTGATTAGTTGAAGTTTCCAAAAGTGAAATGTTGCAGGGGGAGGACACAAATGTGCCATATATCCCTCGGGTTAGTGTCTGCTATTTAATGGATGTGATTGAAATAGTTCAAGATTTTCCATATCTTAGTTCATTCATTACTCAGAATAGAGATTACAGTCAAGAAATCAGAAGAAAACCAGGACTTGGAAGGGCAGCAATAAAGGGACTAAATAAGATTCAGAAGTGTAAAGATATGTCATTGAATCCTAAAGTCAGGATCAGCCATGCCACTGTATTTCTTATTTCTATGTATGGATGTGAAAACTGGACAGTGGAGAAAGCTGATAGGAAGAAAATGAACTCATTTGAATTGTGGTGCTAGAGAAGAGTTCTTCATATACCATGGACTGCCAAAATGAGTCCTAGAACAAATATAGCCTGAGCTCTCAGTAGAAGTCAAGATGACTAAACTGAGTATTTTTGCCATATCATGAGAAGACATGGCTCACTAGAAAATACAATGGGGCTTGATAAGGTAGAAGGCAGTAGGAAAAGACCACATTCAGATGGATAGACTTGTTGGAATATTTGGCATCAATGCTTGTGCGTAGTTCTATGTTATCCTTGAGAAGGGGGTGCTCTACACCAGAACACTGATGTATATCTCTATGGTCATTTGGTCAGTGTTGCTTCTTTGTGTGCTAGTACACTTTCCTCTTTGCTCTTACTAAGCATGGACACAGAAACCAGGCTTTGCTCCTAAAGATGTTTTAATTCTTACTTACACACATGGAGGTCAGCTATCCAGGGACCTCTGTACCAAAGTATAGTTTCTCTACTAAGTAGTTATTTTGTACAACCTAGATGTAGAAATAGAGTAAATTTCTTTTTGCCTACCAATGTATCCTGTTTATTTACCAGAAGCTCAGATCTGGTTGTTTTTACCAAATACATGTGGAGTACATGTTTGTTGTGCTGCTGCTGCTGCTAAACTGATTTAACCACAAATTACCAAACCATAATTTTAACAAGACTCAATCAGGGAAGCCACAGCCTGAGTCAGCAAGACCTGAACAGGCCTATTGGTGATAGGATGACTTGGAGGATGATTCATTCATAGGGTCACCATTAATTGAAATCAATTTGATGGTAATTAACAACAAGAAGATGAAGAACAACCACAACAACTCCAATAAAATAAGTGTGAACTCACTGCCCAAGTGCAGGGCCTTCTGTAGAAAAAACAGCAGAAACAAGCATGAGATATCAGCAGGCTCAGACCAATGGTGTTATGAAAGGGTGCCAAAAAAACATTTTGGGGGGGGGGGACAAAGCACACAATAAAAACTGGCTGTGGATGTCAGGGAGGAGTCAGAAACTGTAGTTGGAAAGGATGTGTAATATTTATCTTCGTTGAGAGTAGATAGCTGGGCAGACACCTAAATAGAAGCACTCAATGCTGCACTATTTTGTTGTAGACACCACATGTTATTCTGTTCTGTGTTAATGATAGCCAACTAGTGTCAATGGGATTTTTTTCTTGAAATTTCCCATCTAAATGATAAATCACAGAAAAATCAACTTATTAGAGTAAATAGTAAAGTAAAAATAATCAATTATTTTTAGTTATCAGTTCTTCTAGAACTTGTTTCATTCTCATGAAAAACTAGCTAAAATGTGCTTCCCTCTTTCAGCAATTTTGAAATAAGTTTTGAAGACCAATCATTATGCTGTCAGAACCAGAAGGCCTTAAGAATTCATTATCAATGTACATGGTCTCAAAAAAGCATGCAGAAACATTTTCAGTCAATTAAGGACTTAACGGTATAATGCTAAATACTTTTTTTTTTTTTAAAAAATGATGCTAACAACCCACCTTGAATGGTTAGTACAACAATTATAGAAGGTACACTAACTCTTCATTTCATACTATTAGTCTAACTGAATTAACATCCTTGTTGAAAGTGATTGTTTTGCAAAGTAAGTTCTCCTTTTGATAGTTCTGGCCAGGATCAACCAAGGCATGCCAAGCCCTTGTGTGGGGTCACTAGTATTTTTGAACAAGGGGATACTCCAAGTGTTAGACACCTACATTCTGAACAGGCAGAATTGTGTGTCTGCAATTTTGTTCCTCTCTGCAGAGTCCAAAAGAAAGAGATTTTGATTTTGAATGCACATTCTCAAGTTAGTAGTTGTTCAGCCCATGGTACCTCCACTAGCAGGAGCTGGGCCCAATGTACATGGACTAAATATGCAGCTTAGTCTTTATTGCAACCCTGGAGTGGCACATGATCCTGACTCTGTCTGCATGGGCCAAATAAATCAGCCTCCCCTTGTCCTCTTGGTGGGGAGTCCAAATGATGCAGGGCTTGAACCCCAAGTTCCACTGGGTAAGTGAGAGAATTTGTGCAATCTGCAGGGGAAAAATGGTTGCCTGAGGCATTAAAAACATCCCCATTCTGGAGAGTTAGTAGGTCTCTAGAGCAGCAGGGCTTTTTTTAAGTGCACAGGTATCAAGTGAGCCCAATCTGACCATTGCACTGGGTGACTACCTCACCCAGCCTCATGATAGTGCCGTTCCTGCCTTTTTCCTTTCCTCTGTTCTCATTACTTCTCAGCCCCCCCCCCCCAATAAATTCTTCTGTATCAATCAGGAGTGGGAATCACACAGTCCTTCAGATCTTCCTGGACTTCAACTCCCAGCTTATCTCACCACTGGCTCCACTGGCTGCTGGGACTTGTAATCCAACAAAGACCTGGAGGGGCATTTGGCTTTCTTATTAGTAAAAAGTGTTTCTCAGGGCAAGTTTCTACTCCCACAAATGAACTGTACAATTCTTAAGCTACCCCTTGTGTTCCAAGGATAGTTCATAATGTTTAGTCAGATTTGATAACTTTTGAACTTTGCAAAAGGAAGACTCAACACAATCATCAATCATCATCATCATCATCATCATCATTCCCTAAAGCTGGCATGAATCTTGGCTGTATGAAAAAGTGAGGCAAGAGTGTCCCATAGAGTGCACCCCATTTAAATACAGGATTCAACAAATGTCACCTGTCACCTATATCCTTATCCCTTGTTGTGTGTATGACCACATACTATGTATAGACAAACAAAAATGCAGTTTGTCTTAGCAATAGCAGCTTCTTTTATACCACACTAAGCAGTCTCTAAGCAGTTTACAACTGTAAGCTAATTGCCCCCAACAAGCTGGGTACTCATTTTAGCAACCTACAGAAAGATGCCAGGCTGAGTTGACCCTGAGCCCTGGCTGGGATTGAACTCACAACTTTGTGGTTTGTGAATGAGTGGCGGAAGTACAGGCATTTAACCACTGAGAAACCAGGGCTCCTGTCTTTTCCCAAGGCTCAGCTGCTCCAACCTGTGTGGAAGGAACAGAATTTCCCTGGTAGAGTTTTGTTTAGTGACAGTTAAATGTTTTGTTTATTTTGAGTTGTATAGTACTTGCTTGTACATTGTCATGTCCTAATGATTTTCCTAACTTGTCCCCCATGTACTCTCTTTTCATTTGCATATATTGTTCCTTTGATTCCCAAATCCTCTGATTCATTTTTATATAACAGCCTTCTTCAACCTGGCATCTTCCAGATATTTAGGATTATAACCGTTATATATCCTTACCGTTTCCCATGCTTTAAGAGGCTAGTGAGAGTTCAAGTCCAAAACATCTGGAGAGCACCAGACAGGGGAAGACTGATATCATTCTTTCACCTTATAAGTCTATGTGTATTTCTGTCTCTTTCCTGTAAAATCTATTTTTTAAAAATTTAGAATGAAGAAAAACAATTATTTTATCAATTGCTTTCACATAAAATATATCTGTAGTTTTTCCTGGCCCAGCCACCTATATTACTAAAATTACCAGACATAAAAACTATGTTTTCAGCAGGAATAAGCTCACCCTTATTCTTAAATTTCATTACAGAAGTTTATCTTCTCCAAGATTGTTCTGTACTAAGTACTTTGTAGATTCCTGTTACAACTCTATTGATAAAGAGTTTTTCAAGAGACACACACATCCCTGCAAAAAAAGTCTTGCTCTCTTGAACCTATCTTGAAGTTTCTAATGGTGGAGCTGTTTTAAATGACTGGGTATACTCTATCATCCAAATTGAATTAAAACTGAAGTAGCAAAAAACTGAAGGAAGATATTCTAGCATCAGGTGTTTCAAGTGGCAACTCTGAAGTCATTTCTAGCAAATTCCAAGAGACTGTAGAAAGTTCAAAGCACTTAAATGTGACCTTTAAGATGAAGGATGAGAACACTGATGAAAAAAAGTACTGAATTTATAGATTACCAAAGAGCATTGAAGGTGATGACCTTGAACAAACCTTTCTGTTTGCATTTGCAGTTGGACACTGTGGATACTTTGGGGAAACTAAGGCCCTTGGAATATACAAGAGCAAACAACCTTTCCATAGCTGATCCTTGGCCTTTTCCTTTTAGAGACTAATACCCTTGACTCTTTTTCCCTCCCTGAAAGCATTAAATCCCCTTGGTGCAATACAACTGTCAATAAGTATATTGTCCTACGCAGACCTACCTCATTAGCCTTTCAGAAAAGTGTCCTCTTGGGCAATGGAAGCAATCTATATTCACTTCATTATGTTTCCAGACCCTGTATTGTTTTGTTTACAAGAATTACAAGAATCATTCATTATGTTTTTCTTTAGAATATCTATGACCTTCCCTTCTACACAAAGTTCTCATAGTGAAACACTAACATTTGTTTACAGTTTCTGTGCCACTTTTTATTTAAGACAGGGGTAGGGAACATTATTGGAATGGGGGGGGTGGATCCTCCCCCCAAAAAACCCATTGTGGCTCATTTGACATCAGCGATAAAAGCAGAAGTCTCCTGTGCACCTGTATCTCAATAGGGAAGGCGAACAAGACAACAGTGACCATAGAGTCTCTTCTCCACAGGCACCATCCTAACCTGGCTGGAGAACTTTTCCTGCTGAACTGGCACAGTGACTTGGCCTCCACCATAGTGAGTGCCACTGTTGATTCCTACAAAGTGGTCAGGGGTCAGTTCCAGCTCTCTCCTGCATGCTGCCTCTTCTAGTTCTCTCTGTATAACATCAAGAGGATGTTATTGCTATGGCCCCATCCAAGCACTTACCTCACCAGCGCCCTGGTGACCACAACTCCAGGGCAGTGTCCAGCTGGGTGTGCCTCTACTCTAAGCAGGATGCCTATGGGGGAAGGCTACACTGTGACCTTCAGTGTCTGGCTGATTATCCGCCTTTGGATGCACAAGAGCCTGTATTGTTTTCTGCAATCTGCTTTGGGGTGAGCGTCAGTATGAGCTATGTGGACAGATGCTGATGGAGGTCATCACAGCCACCTTCCATGCCAAGTGACCCATCGTGCATGCTCTCCTGCAGTGCCCAAAGTTCCTACCTCTCTGCTAAGACCAACATTGTCTTCTGCTTCTCAGTATCGCCCTTTGTCCCCAGTTTACTTCAATTGCTACAAATGCAATTCAAGGTGAAAAAGTAGTTTGCCCTCAGTTAATTAAGCAGGGGAAGATGAGAAGAAGGGGTGTTATCATACTTTTTCTAGTAGGCCAAGCATAAGCAAACTGCTATAAGCTCCCCTAGCTTATGTGTTCTTCCTCACTAATTGCTTTTGCCACCTTGACCATACTCTGATGTTGCTTGGCCTCATGTGAAAAGAGTGAAAGAGAAGACAGAATAAAGATAGCTGCAAGAAATGCACCCCCATTCAGGGGATTCAATACAAATTGAGGCATTTTGAAACCTGGGGTAACCTGTTCATAGCAAGCTATTATAGACTGATTTTTCTACTACATGTAGACTACAAATAGCTTATCTCAATAGTGGCATGTGTTGTGCCCTGTCTGAGATGGACGATAGCTTCTTCCAGTCACGGAGTTAATGCTATTACAATAGGGTGATACTCATGCATTCTGCCAAACGTTGTTGGACTTCAGTTGCCAGCCAGCATTCCTCACTATTTCCTCATCTGTGCTGTAGGGAGAAGTGAAATCTCACAAAATAAGACAGTGGCATAGTCCACAAAAGGCAGAGTGAAGACTGGGTCCATGTATCTTTTTCAAAGAGACTCAAGATTTTTCAGCTGTATATCTGCCATTTAAATCTGAATGCAACAATGGGTATTTGAAAATGGGTTTTAATGTACAGGTCAGAGAGCCAGAATTCACTGCAGCTTCCCCTCAAGTATAAATTTGGTGCCATTCCCACATTTTTTAATGCGGTGTGTGATCATCTCACAGATAAAATCCTATGAATAACTTCAACAGGTTGCTGGTTTGGAAACTGAATTTTTGAGTTTTTTTTAAGCCTACAGACATAGATCTGTATAAAATTCCTCAAATTTAGGTCACATTTTTCCTCTTGTTCTTACTTTTACACTCACCCACTACCTTCCGTTGTGGTTTTTTCTTCTTCTTTCTTTTTAAAACAAATTACATGAGCTGCAGTGTTCTAATTCTATTTGTCCTTGGTGGATCTGTTTTGTAACAATGCCTTTGGCAATTGAAATCATTTTCCTAAGATCTGTTGAACATAAGCTTTATTACCATCTCTAATAAATAAGTAATGCAATAAAACAGGCAAAAGCATATCCTTGCAATAAGTTCTCAATATTAAAGGGTGGGAATAACAACCCCTGTTTCAGCCTCACGTAACTGCAGAGTAGATGGTATTGATTCAAATCTAAAAGAAGCAGAAGAAGGAACTATACCATTCTCTCAGGTTACATTCAAGGAAACCAATTAAAGTAATGTTTATTATCTTACTTATGTAATTATTATCATTAAATGTTTATTTTAAGATACAACATGGTGTAGCAGTTTGGACATTGGACTACAGCTCTGGAGACCAGGGTTCAAATCCCCACTCATCCATGGAAACCCACTGGCTGACCTTGAGCAAGTCACAGTCTCTCAGCCTCAGAGAAAGCCTAAGGCAAATACCCTCTAAACAAATCTTGCCAAGAAACCTCCATGGGAAGTTCACCTTAGGGTCACCATAAGTCAGGAGTGAGTTGAAGGGACACAACAACAACATCTATTTTAAATGCAGGCATGCTTTTTAAAATATATACATGGTGTCTGAAAATTATATTTGCAATTTCAATAGTATATACAATTGAAATTATAAAGTTAATTTTTGGACACCCTAGATACAATGGGTTCAGTTCATGGGCAGCTGGATGATCCAGTGTCAATGTGTAAATGAATCCACTCTGAGATATAGTCCAAACTTTACACAAACAGTCCAAGGTGCTGAACCACCACCACCCAAATAATTTCAACACCTTAAATAACTCCTTTAAAGTCCCAAATAAAGCCTAGAGTAGTTTCACCACCCTCTCTGATATCAGACCCACCAGCCCACACTGGTTCTATTTAGCTGTTTTGCTTGCTGTAAATTCATTTACTTCTATTGGACATAAAGTGTGTGTGTGTGTTTGTGTATAGATGCAGGAATAAAGCAGGAATGGCTTAGCACCCTAACATTCTACTCTTACCACTTTTCTGGGCCTCATTCTGACAGCAGTAGCACAATTGCCTGAACAGTCATTCTAAGTGGTAGCTCCTGTCTTGCAATGGCTCTACCCTTTGAGCAAGAATGCAGTGCAGATAACAAAAGGGAATGAGATGGAATGAAAACAGGGATGCTTTCAAAGCTAATGTGATCTAAGAAGATCCACAACTTACGTGTGATTCACTCAAAAATGGAGAGAGGTTCTTTCTGAGACATTGTGTGCCACCATGGGCAAGTAGCAATTGTGGGGGAACAGATGCTTTCAAAGCTAATGCATAGTCCCAAGAAAAGGACCACAAAAAAGCATTAGCATGCTACATACACATTGCCATCTGCTGGATTATTTCAAGATAAAGAAAGTCTGGCAAAATCAGATTAAAACTGCCTAGTTTATCATCTTGTTCCCAACAATGTTCAATCAGATTCCACTACAAATCTTGACAAGGAGCATGTTAACATTCCTCTGTTGGCTGTTTCTAGTATTTTAAATCATGTAGAACAAGGTAGCCTATGTAACTGACTGGAACTTGGAACATGTCTGTACTTTAGTTTTCAGAATCAATATTGGTCATGCTGATGGAAGGATTCTTGGAGTTCTAGTCCACAGAATTACCCTTTCCAGGTTCTGTAATTGACAGGAAGCATTTAAAAAAATAGAGGATGAGACAATTGGATAAAAATATGAAATAAACCCTAACCCATTGAGAAGTTATAGACATATACACTTAGCACCAATAATGTTAAAATTATTCATAATAGTGTGGGCAGTTTATTGTGTGTGTGTGTTTTTCATACCAGATGAAGCCCCAAATCATCCCATTATCTGATTAGTAAAATATATCAGAAACACTATTTGTGAGGGACTGAACTCAATTGCAACAGAGGACACATGTGGGTTTTAAACTGCAATTTTAGCAAGAGAACAGCATCTTTGGCCATAACTATTGCATGATGACACCTCCAGTCTATTGTTGAAATGCTTCTGAAGCCTTGTTAGAGGGCATCTTTTTATTGAACAGAAAACCATCAATAAGTGAACAATCGCACTGCTGCCCATTACTCCACAGGTGCAATTAATGACATTCTGCAGCAGTCTCAATACTGGGTAGTGATCCAGTGTCAGTCTCTTCCTTCCCCCCCTTCCCTCCCATTCACTATTCCCAAGCAGCCTGTTGTTGTTGTTGTTGTTGTTGTTGTTTCCACTTTCTTTTCTTTTCTTTTCTACTAAATCACATCCCCATAACTCTGGAATTTCATTACAAACACAAATAAACTTAAAACGCATGCTGAGTAGGGCATGGAACAGGAAGGATGAAGGTGAAAGAGAGAGTGCCGGATCATTGATGGCACAGAAAGCCCTGGCGCATTAATTAAGAGAGACATGATAATAAAATGTCCCAGATCAGCATGTTTCCATTCTCTTTAAATAACACAACTGCAGCGACTGAGGTGAGACTGAGGCTCCTGTGATAAAGTCCAGGGTGCCTGGGGTCAACGTCAGGGATAATTAAGCTTATCACACTGTGTTCTTGGAACATAATGAATATGTGATGAGAACAGAACAGAACGTATTTTATTGCATGGTCTGAACCTCATCAAGTTCCTATTCTGTGCTCTGACAGTCCCTAGCCCGTTCCAGGAGGAGAACTGTAAAAATGCATCCTCAGCCAGCAAGAGTGCTTTCAGACTGTTCCAGATGATGTGTGTGCAATAATCCTACCTAGTCTCAATCTGTCCTCATGTTCTGATTGGCTAAGACAACCTCCTCCCCTCCCGTCCTAGAACGTCCACAAACTCAACTCAACTCTTCCAGTGCTGATGTAAGGAAGGTGCCACAGGCAATTTTTTATTATTATTATTATTATTATTGTAGATTGAATTGCATCATATTTACAAGAAAAAACAATGAATGCTTGCCACCTAAACCTCTCAGTAGCATTCTTTCCAATGCAGACATAGGGGTTTTCGCAACAGTGAGCATGTGCCAATGAAGGACGGCTGAGGAACAGTAAATGCAGTGCAATAATATGTGTTCTCATAACGTTTCTATCGCATTATCAATAGTCTAATGCAGTAACACCCGTTCCCATATCGTTACATTCCAGGGACTCGATGGGAATGTTACAGGTACTAGTGCGATAAGCTTAAAAGAGAAGTCAATGTGTCAGGCATGTGGTCTGTGTCAAAATCAAATGCAAATGGTAGTCCTTGCATACAGCCAGTTAGCTCACAGTGCAACCTGATTGCTATATTTGATGAGCTTTGAGGATTAAGACTTGCCAATTTTTAATTAGAATTGCAATTTACTACCCTTCCTTAATTAATTGTGGAAGGAATCAAAGATTCAAGTGCCTACTTCTACAGATCTATTTCAAAATTGAGCGCATGCAGACCAGATTGTTACTGAATCAATAATTTAATAGTATCTGCACCAAACATAAACATGTGGAACGCTTAAAACGATGGGTAGAGTTACAAACTTTCTGTCTATGGAGATTATCGCATAATGATATAAAGCGTTTTATCTGAGACAGCTTAAAGTTAGAAGCAGGCAGCATCCTGATATTATCAGATGCAATTAGCTGCCAAAATTGCCAACCGGGTGCAGCCTGCTCCATCACTGGTCAGAGGGTTGCTCTGGCGGCCATTTTTTCAAGCCGGAAAACTCGGGTGGCAATGGAGCCGGGCTGCACCTGGGTGGCAATTTCGGCAGCTAAATCCATCTGATAATATCAGGATGCTGCCTGCCTCTACTTTTAAGCCAGCTCAGGTAAAACACTTTATATCCTCATGAGATAATCTTCTATGATTAATGATTGAAGGTCCTGTAATTATTTGGGTTAATTTTCCCCTGCAAATCAGGAACTAAGGATAATTCCTTCTGAGGCATAGCCAGAATCAAAGCATTGCAGCGACCTGAGGGTCAGTCCAATTCCCCCCCCCCCCCCCCCCATTTTACAAGGCACTAATATAATGTGTTTCTTGACAAATATTTAGTTTGGGAATTCCACCCTGCTGTGATTTTGGTGTTAATTACTTTTTCTATGTGCATACTGTGAAAATGAATCACAAGTACTAATGAGGTGATTTGTATACCTGTCAGCTTCACACTTCAGAATCAATACAGACCAGAGGCTTGGTGTTGTGGGAAAGGAGAATTACAAGGATGGTGTTTACTTCCCATCTTCCCAGGGGTTAATGTTTAGGTTAATGTTTAGGGAAGGAACTTTAGTCTCACAACAAGCTGCTAGACCACATGGCCTTCCATTGTTGCTGCTGCTGCTCCGCTGCTGCTGCTGCTGTTATTGTGTGCTTCAAGTCATTTATGACTTATGGTGACCCTAAGGTGAACTTATCAAAAGGGTTTTTTGGCAAGATTTGTTCAGAGGGGTTTGCATGTCTGAGCATGGATTTGAATCCTGGAATCCAGAGTTGTAGTCCAACACTCAGACCATTATACCACCCTGGCTCCTTAGCCCTCCTCAACTTCCATATTTCCAGCAAGTCCCAGGACCTTGTCCTTTTGTCTCCATCCCATACCCTTGATCCAAAACTGCATCTTCTTTGTGAATAATAATTATATAATTTAGGGCTTTTGCAGACTGCCAGAAATAGTGCAAATTGAGTCCACTTTAAATTGAGGCACTGACCTGGCTCAGTGCTAGGGAATCATGAGAATTGTATTTTTTTTCTGAGACATTGAGCCTTCTCTGTCAGAGAACTCTGGTACCACAATAAATTACAGTTCCCATAATTCCCTAGCACTGAGCCAGGGCAGTGCCTCAATTTAAAGTGGACTCAATTTGCACTATTTCTGGTAGTCTGCAAAGGCCCTTAGGGCATTTGCAGACTGCCAGAAATAGTGCACATTAAATTGAGGCACTGCCCTGGCTCAGTGCTAGGGAGTCATGGGAATTGTATTTTTTTCTGGAACATTGAGCCTTCTCTGTCAGAGAGCTCTGGTGCCACAATAAATTACAGTTCCCATGATTTCCTAGCACTGAGCCAGGGCAGTGCCTCAATTTAATGTGCACTATTTCTGGCAGTCTGCAAAGGCCCTAAGTGTCACTGAACTTACATGCATCAGTTTGCTGTGCTTGTTTCTTTAAAATAGCTTATTCTACACAGAGAGATAAAAAAATATTATCAGATAATCAATAAAAAGACCAGACAGACAGATGAAACACGTTCCCCATGAAATTATACTCTCAATTCTCTTCCCATCACTCTATAAAAAGGTTATATATGACAGTTAATTGTTATTGAAGAAAGCCAGGGAAGAAAGTGCAAAAGAAGGGTTACAGTTGAATATTAAGAAAACAATATTAATGATCAGAGATTATTTACTTAGCTTTAAAGTGGATAATGAAAACATCAAAATAGTTAAGGCTCAAGTTATGTCAAACTGGTGAGTGTAATTGAGAAATTTGAAAAAGATTAAGACTTAGAAGGGAAGCCATGAAGGAAACAGATAAGATCCTCAAGTGCAGGGGCCGGCAACCTACGGCCCGTGGGTACTTACCGGCCCAGGCGGACTGCCACCGCTGCCGCCATCGTGCGTTTTGGCTGCCATACAGCCGCATGCACCACAGCCGCCATTTTGATTTCCAAAATGGTGGCCACAACGTGTTTGCGCATGCGCAGGAGTACTGTGCATGTACAAAGGAGTCGTGGCCGCCATTTTGGAAAACAAAATGGCGGCCGCCACACACAGCCGCCATTTTGTTTTCCAAAATGGCGGCCGCAACTCATTTGCGCATGCACAGTACTCCTGCGCATGCACAAACGGGCCACGGCTGCCATTTTGAAATCAAAATGGGGGCTGCAACGTGTGGCGGCAGTGCGTGGAGCGCGCGGAGCAGCAGCAGCACGCACGGGGTGTGTGTGTGGTGGTGGGGTGTGTGCACACGTGCACATGCACGTGCACCGCCATCCCCCCCCCAGCCTAGCGGAGAGGAGGACTTCGTGGGACCGACCCCCAGCTCAAAAAGGTTGCCTACCCCTGCTCAAGTGTAAAGATATATCATTAAATTGTTGTTTGTTATTGTGTCCCTTTAAATTGTTTCCTACTTATGTCCAACACTCAAAGGCAACCCTATTATGGGGTTTTCTTGACATGATTTGCTCAGAGGAGGCTTGCCATTGCCTTCCCATGAGGCTGAGAGCATATGACTTGCCCAAGGTATACCAAAGTCAAAATCATGTGTGTCATAGTATTTCCAGTTTCTATGTATAGTTGTGAAATCTGAACAATGAAGAAAGCTGACAGGAAAAGAATCTATTTGAAATATGGTGCTGGGGGTCTATGGGTACCACAGAATGCCCCCCTGCCCCCAAAAATGAACTCTCACTAGAAGTAAACATGATAGAATACTCATAAGATCTCAGCAAGGCAATTGTTGACCTGGGCTCTTGGGGGGTCTCTCATTCATATGGTCACCATAGGTCAAGGTCAATTTGCAATATTTCTTTGCAATATGATTTAACATATCATCATTATCACTGTTATCATTATGATCATCATTATTACTGGTGTTTTAAGGATCTGATGACTATTAATCTGCCCATGCTACTGCACACTCAACAATTGTGTGTGGGAGTGGGGGGACATTTCACAAGAAGATTTTCATGTTGAGGTAAGAAAGATGCACCTGAGGAAATGTCCTTGGCACAACTATGAAAATACAAGACTCTCATCTCCTCTTTTGTATCTTATCATTCTGTGTGAGTGTGTGCTTGTATGCTCATGTTTGTATGTTTGTGGGAGGGAGGGGAGAGAGAAACACAGCTGGAAACTAATTCAGCAGAAAATACTAGGACAGTTTAAGTGGTCTTCAGATAAAAGTGTAATGCTCAGAAAATGTGGTATTTTTCAAGAGCACTCCCAAAAGTCATTTAAAACTTGCATCTTTGGTTGGATTATCCCTGGCCACATGGAATGACTGCATGGTATTTTTCCTATTACCTTGCTTCAGCTGTAAAATAGTTCTGGGTTAGGAGTCTTTCTGTACCCCTGACTTAGCAGCTAATGATCATGTTCTCCATCTATCATCATTTGTTTGCCAACATAAAAAGGCACTCTGTCTTATTTTTCACAACTAAAATACTGTTAACAATTAAGTGCCTCTGTGTTTTGTTTAAAATTCCACTTCTGTTGATAATTATAAATCAATTCCAGATTTTCATAGAACATGCATTGAAAAATATTTTAAAACCTTAAGGCAAATCTTAATTTGATCTGCAAATTAATGATTGGCCAGTTGGGACTTTCAGATCACACCTGTCTGATCAAAATGGAATGCAACCCACTTCATTTTTAGGGCCTTTGCAGACTGCTAGAAATAGTGCAAATTAAGTCCACTTTAAGGGTTAGAGTTAGGGAATCATGGGAGCTGTATTTTATTGTGGCACCCCATATAAGATCTTAGACAATAGAACTACATAGGTGTTGATTTACAAAGTTCCCAATAAGTCTCCCATGGAATTATTCCTCTGTTTGGGAGTATGTGGAAATAAACTCCTCTATTACCACATCAGCCTTCTTGGGAAAACAATGCATTAAATATTGCAATATCATAAACATTTTTCCTTACAGAATAGTAATCTTGTATATATTTTAAAACAATTTTGGTTTGAATTTTATCCTAAAATATAATTTTTTGTAAGAGCCAGCATGGTGTAGTGGTTTGAGCATTGGATTATGACTCTGGAGATCAGGGTTCAATTCTCCACACAGCCTATGAAAACCCACTGGGTGATCTTGGGCAAGTCACACACTCTCAGCCCCAGAAATCCCTGTGATAGGTTCACCTTGGCCATGTACAGTTTGGATAAGTGTGAATACTAAATAACAACTGTTTTATAATCCACATATAAATCCAGGAAGTACAAATCACTTTATTTTCCCTAAAACAGTGAACAAAACACTCAAGAATCTCTATACAGTTTTGTTGAGTTTGTTCGCAATTAAATGTATGTAATAGTGTCCTAAATGATATAGTTTCAGAGATGCTTACTGCACACAGAATATTTTTACAGAATAAACTAGTTGACTTCATATGGTACTTTGGTCCTCACCACCACTCTGACCACACTTCCCCTCCCAACCTCATTCTCAACCTTAATCTCAAATGCTTCACTCTAAAGGTCCTCAAAGCAAGACATTGTAGGTGGTGTGGCCATGAAGACTGCCTCTTATGAAATCATAGTCCAAAGAAGAAATCCCAAACATCCTGCACTTCCCATTCTCATAGTACAACCACCAAAGAATGACTTTGCATCTCCTTCCTGCACATTTGATCAATGAATTGGTTCAACTTTGCCCTGTTACTCCACAGGCCAAACCAGTATGTTCCATACAATGGAAACGCATTAAGAATGCAAGGTGCAGAAACAAAATCACTCTTGGTCCAAGATAGCTTTCATCATGATCTTGTTGTTGTGTATCTGCATATTGTTTCTGATCTATGGTGACCTCCAAGGCAAGCCTATCATGGGGTTTTCTTGGCAAGTTTCTTCAGAGGGGAGTTGCCATAGCCATCCTCTGAGGCTGAGAGAATGTGACTTGCCCAAGGTCACCCAGTGGGTTGGACTACAGAAACTAGCTGGTGAATGTCAAACACTCCATTCCACATATTGGCACTTTGGCCAAAACTGATTCATTCTTCTATGCAGAATCAAATTATGGCATACAGGGCAGAACAGTCACTACAGATAGAAAACCACTTCATCTATCTACATAGGGCCTTATCACATGGGGCCTAAAGCAGAGCTAATCCAAAGGGTATCCGAAGCTAATACATATTATCTCCCCGTGTTTACACACGACGTTGCACCGAAACTAGACAGAAACCGGAGCTAATCCGTAACGAAGTGAGAATTTTCGACATTCGGTTTTTCGGGGAAGTACAGCTGAGCCTTCGTATTTATTGCGCAATGGCCGCACAGGCGAAATACATCTGAGCACCCGATCCGTATTGTGAAGCGCCCAATCCGTATTGTGAAACTACCCAAGCTTCCTCGCGCTATTTCCCATGGATCTGTGAGGAGGCATCATCTGACGTGTACTTCCTGTTTTGATCGGCCAACAAACGGAATGGGTAAACATGTTGTTCTCTGCTGTGAAGGCGGTCTAGGTTTGTATTTGGATAAGTGGTGCCGCGCGATAAGGATTTGTGGCCGGGGAGAGCAATCTCCATCTGGGGGTGGGGGGGAGAATATTTGGGCTGGGGGCAATATTCCATAGCCTTTCGTTGGTGTGAATTCGTTGTGACGAGGGGGGGCTGGGGAAAAGATGTTTTTAATCTGATGCTTCTCTTTTCTCAGGTGTGGATCACTCCCTGACACCAACATCCCTGAGGGTCGTTTTACCTGGTCGTCAGTTCTCTTGATGTGTGAGTGCCAATTTGATTACATTTATACAATTTATTCATGGCACTCCCTCGCCGCACCCTTCCTTGGGTGGTGAATGCTGTATTTATACATTGGTTTGTGAGTAGATAGATGGATAGATGGATTGCTGGGTAGATCGATAGATAGATGGATAGATAGATAGATAGATAGATGGAGAGAGAGAGAGAGAGAGAGAGAGAGAGAGATGGATGGATGGATGGATAGATATGGATAGATAGATAGATAGATAGATAGATAGATAGATAGATAGATAGATAGATAGCAAGCTAGATAGATGAATAGGTCGGTACATAGGTAGGTGGATACATGCTTAGATGGATCAGAAGATGGATGGATGGATGGATGGCTAGGTAGGTGGATAGATGGATAGATAGATAGACTGACGGATAGGTAGATAGATAGATAGATAGATGGAGGGATGGATGGATGGCTAGATAGCTTGGCGGATATGTAGATAGATAGATAGATAGATAGATAGATAGATAGACGGATAGGTAGGTAGATAGATAGGTAGATAGACGGATAGGTTGGTGGGTAGGTAGGTAGACGGGCAGAGTGATGGTCAAATGGTACCTACCCAGGTAGTGCGTATACTCGTGGGGCCCAAGGGCCTTCAGGTCCACAGCCCTTCAATGATGGTATTCCCCAGCGACCCATCCCCAGGAGATGTCCAACCTGTCCCTGCTTATAGACCTCCAGGGAAGGGGAATCTGAGGCCTTGCGATCCAGTCTCAGAAATTTCCTTCGGATGTCGAGGTGGGATCTGTTAGCAGGCAGCTGTTGTCCATGGCTTTGGTGAGGTCCTTTCCCCCCGGAAACAATCGATATCCATTAGAATTTGGTTACATATAAATCGTAACGTTCCTCCTCCTCTTCTCAACAATTACCATGAACTGCTCCCTTGGTTACTCCAATTTTACCTTGAAAAATACGGTCTTTAGACTTTTACCATAAGCGGTTGGGATAAGGTGCACTTGCTCAACACCTTTGGGAAATCAATGTTCCCCGGGATTTGGCAAAGATCTCTTGTTTGACACTGTATATTTCTGGGGGGTGGATGGATACATAGATAGAATAATAGATAAATAGATATCAACCTATACAGGAAGGAAGATAGATACATAGGTTGCAATATTGATGGAAAGAGAGATGGATAGTTAGACAGATAGATAGATAGAGAGATAATAGAGAGATAGACAGACAGACAGACAGACAGACAGAAGGATGGATAGATAGATAGATAGATAGATAGATAGATAGATAGATAGACAGAGAGATAGATAGATTGGTAGATAGATAGATAGATAGATAGATAGATAGATAGATAGACAGATAGTATGCATCTCTCATTGATAAGGATTTTGGGAATTCTGTCTACTCTTCCCCTGTTGGGGTTCACATGATTATGTGTCCTTTTTTTTTACAGGTTCAGTTTCTCAGGATGGGGTGCTCCTAAGCACTGATGGCAGGACTACTGGGTGAAGTGGTAATACCCTTCCCCCCCTCCACACATTCAAGGCATATGAGACACAAGATTACAATAAATAAATAAATACATTTATTTTCATATAAAAAGCATTGTTCTTGTCTTGCAAGTTTTTCCATTAATAACAACAATCAAACCACAGGGGTTGGGGTCCAAGGAATAGAAAAATAAAGTTTCCACTCCCTGTTCCAGCACAGGGAAGTGGGGGTGGGATGACTTTAATAAATTAACCAAAAAATATTATCTGAGTGGTGAGCCGGCCACCAGGAAATGGCGAACCCACATTTCCAAGGACTGCATGCTCCTTTCCAGGTCCCCCATCCTCCGCATGAGCTCCTGCTGACCACGTGACAGGGTGGCTATGAGTTCTCTCACTAAATGGAGAAAAAAAAATAGGATCATTATTACTACTTCCCTCATCTTCATAAGGAAAGTTTCAGTAGCATCAAGAATTCAGTGACAGGTGCGCAAAAAAACCTACACGGTGGCTCTCCCTCCCCCTGTGGCTCGGGGGGGAAATCAGCAAGCTCCAACCCTTCCTCTAGATCTGCCTGATTGGCAGCTTGTTGCCCCTCCATGGGGGGAAATTCTTCCTCCACCCTGCCCTCAGGTCTGGCCGCATCCTCTTCCTGTTCCTCCTCCTCCTCTTCATCCGCCACAATTGCAGCTTGCCTGTCTGCAGGCCTGGCCGGCTCCTCCTCCTCTTCCTCCTCCTCTTCCTCCTCCTCACTGGCACCTTGTTGCCCCTCCATGGGGGGGGGGGGCTGTTCCTCGTCCCTGCCTGCAGGGAAGGCCATTTCCTCCTCCTCCTGGCGGTGGGGGGCAACGTCTGCCCTTGCAGCCCTTTCCTCCACATGCCCCCTTGCTTCAGCAAATGCAGGTGCTGCTATGAAAAGATTCACAACATGAATTACTGTCAGACAGATGTCACAAAACACTAATAATATATAGAACAAACTATTCTTAATACAGTCTGCTTTTGTTGCTTGGCTTACCTGCCGGCCTTATTGCTCTTCTCTCGTCAGGCCTCCCTGCTTGCTCCCAAAGGTTCAACATTTCTTCATAGAATGCTGGCCTGCCTTCTGGGGGAGGATGGCCGTGGAATATCTGCCTGGCCCTGTAGAAAGCATTCCGCAGAACCTTGAGTTTGGATCGAATCTGTGCCAAGGATCTGCGGAATCCCCTACGGACAAGCCTTCTGCGGATCTCCATATATGCTGCCCTATTAGGGTGGCAGCTAGACCCCATCAGTAACTCTAGGTTGGGGCTGCGGGCTATTATGTGCAGCATTGCCCGAACCTCCTCTGTAATCCAGACCTGCCACCTGCTCGGCATTATTGCTGTACGCCTTCCCTTTGCAAACATTAACTTCCTGCTCCAACAGGGGTCGCCAGAGTGGAAGTTACACCACTGCGCATGCGCGAGAAAAAGGGCAGATCGCCATTACACAGAGCACGCGGGCGAGACTTGAGGTGCTTGTTGTTTGGGCGGAAAAGAAATCCTAGGGCAGGGTGCACTGCTTGGCTGATCGCCTTGGCTGATCCTTCGTTATAGAGCCTCGGTGATCATTGCGCCATAAACGCCAAAGCATTTCGGTTTGTGTTCACTTGACAAGCGGAGGGCAGGGTGCACCGCTTGGCCGAGCGCCTTGCCTTTTCCTTGGCTAGCTCGCATCGGTGACCATAGCGCCTTAAGCTCTCCAGCACCTCGTTCCGCCTTCATACTTTAGGTTTCATTTGGGCACTTTTGTAACTTTTCATTTATAAATGGCTTCCATCGCGCCTGAGGACAGCCAGAGAAAGCAGGCAAGGGGGGTCGTCTGGACCCACACTGAGATATTAGAACTGCTGGCCGTGTGGGGTGATGAGAGGATCCAAAGGGAACTATATGCCAACCACAGAAACCACAATATATATGCCGAGTTGTCCGCGAAGCTCAGGGAAAAGGGGATCCACAGATCAGTGCCCGAAATTCGAAATAAATGCAAATCCATGAAATCTGATTACTCACGGGTGAACAACCACAACAAAATCAGTGGCAACTCGCCAGCTACTTGTCCTTTCTATCATGAGCTGGACAAATTTTTGAGGCACGACCGGTCGGTGTTCCCCAAACGGATATCTAAAAGCCTTAATGTCGTCAGAAAAGGCACCAGTGGCCCCAGCCAGCAGTTATCATCGCAGGCTCCAACAACATCCCAGCAGCAGGAACCATGCACGACCACTGCTGTAACTGTGGAAGGTAGGTCTAACTTTTGGGGTCTTCAAAGGGCCCTAGCCATGTGGGGAGGGTTACTCCCTTTGGCTCACAGTAATGCATAATTTTCCTAGGCCCTTTCTACCTTTAGGGGTCTTCCAAGGGCCCTGGCCATGTGGGGAGGGTTGCTCCCTTTGGCTCACAGTAATGCATAATTTTCCTAGGCCCTTTCTACCTTTAGGGGTCTTCCAAGGGCCCTGGCCATGTGGGGAGGGTTGCTCCCTTTGGCTCACAGTAATGCATAATTTTCCAAGGCCCTTTCTACCTTTAGGGGTCTTCAAAGGGCCCTGGCCATGTGGGGAGGGTTGCTCCATTTGGCTCACAGTAATGCATAATTTTCCAAGGCCCTTTCTACCTTTAGGGGTCTTCAAAGGGCCCTGGCCATGTGGGGAGGGTTGCTCCATTTGGCTCACAGTAATGGATAAGTTTCCAAGGCCCTTTCTACCTTTAGGGGTCTTCAAAGGGCCCTGGCCATGTGGGGAGGGTTGCTCCCTTTGGCTCACAGTAATGGATAATTTTCCAAGGCCCTTTCTACCTTTAGGGGTCTTCAAAGGGCCCTGGCCATGTGGGGAGGGTTGCTCCATTTGGCTCACAGTAATGGATAAGTTTCCAAGGCCCTTTCTACCTTTAGGGGTTTTCAAAGGGCCCTGGCCATGTGGGGAGGGTTGCTCCATATGGCTCACAGTAATGCACAATTTCCAAAGGCCCTTTATAACTTTTGGGTTTTTCAAAGGGCCCTGGCCATGTGGGGAGGGTTGCTCCATATGGCTCACAGTCATGCATATGTTCCCAAAGGCCCTTCCTGATATCAGCAGCCTCTTAATTTTGGAACACTACTCTGGCCCTTGCTGTTGTTAAGTCATCATCCTATTCTGAATCCACCATGCCACACTACTAGCCAATTATAATGAAATCATGGGATGCCAATTGGATTAATGCACAATGAAGTGGGTGGTGGTGGAGCTACATTTGTTCTCCCTAGGGTCCAGACTGCTGTGTCCCTTCATCGCAATTGGCCAGCATGCAAGGGGAGAAAGTGGGAAAGGAGATTGTGGCCAAA